>OY292274.1:31389481-36389481 GCA_958496175.1 Sisyra terminalis
GAAGGAGAAGCGTCTATATGGTTAACATTGCCCGGGCCAGGCATTGCTTGCTTGGTAACATGAAAGTGACAGTTGCGCACTTGAAAAGCTTTTCAAGGGCAACCTTCAAAACAACCCCGGGCCACCCCATTCGGCGTGTTGTGTCGGGTCGTGTCTACGCACAAAACGCGTCGCCACCACCAAGCATATTCTTCATCCTCAACCTACACAAACAAGAACACCGCACTTCTCTGAAATTCGTATCTCCGACAACAACAGATTCTATGTCGGTAATGAAATATTCTGGAGAGAATATTTGTATAATTTTACTCGACGAAATAATTAGTAGCACGTATAGTTCCATACCAAACACCCTTTAATTATATTAAACATTTTCGTCTTGAACAGTTTATTGAAGTGGAAGATAACATAATCGTTAATATCGTGATCATGTTCTTATGGTCTAGTTCTGATCGCGACAGTTTGAGATCAAACAACACCAAATTACTACCGTTACCGCACTCGATCTCTTAATTATTTACGAGGATGTATACCTATTATATAAATTCACATAATTGAAACATGTTTCAGGGTTTTCCGAACCGAACCCCATTTGATATATTGCGACCGAGCCGCAATATACTTTTACCTTTTGAAATTAAAGAGCGATCTTTTGTCACGATTATATACGTTAATAAATTTCCTCTTGCCAACAAAACATTAATATGGTTTTACAAAAAGCATGTACATATTTTCTTTATGTGCCAAAGGTAAATTTCAGGACATTGAGATATCATAAAATTTAATAAGCCGTCATCAAAAAGCAAAAGTAAATACGATTAAAATTTACTGATTATTCACGAGACAGAAATAAGAGTTCCCACTGTTATGGGTTTCGTTATTTAATTTCCGTTTTATTACTCATAGTAATGTACATGAACATACGAATACGTCTATATTTCAGAGAAAATCAAATGTTTTTATCATAAATAAATTCTATTCAGTCAAAGAAACTACAAGCAGACAGAAAATTTTTCTTATTTTTTTTTTCTTCTACGCAAAAAGTCAATATTGCACAAACATCATTTAATAATGTTATTTATTTGATCTCTTGAAAACCAAATCAAACAAAACATTACATTTTTCTATAAATTTACAAATATCAATTAAAGCTTTGCATACCCATACAAAGTTTGAAAACCGGCCCTTGGATGGCCCATCGCCGGGCGAAGGATGATAATTAACGGCCAATCATTGGCGTCTTCTAATGGCCCATGGACGGCTGAATATACAAATGATAACAACGGCCCATTAATGGCAGTTGATTATCGGCCGATTAATGAGCCCAGTAATGGGCCACGTATTATTCAAATCATCGGCCGATTGATGGCAGTTGATCATCGGCCGATTGATGGCAGTTGACCATCGGCCGGTTATTGGGCTTAGCAATGGGCCACGTACTATTTAAAATATAAGCAAACAATCAAATCTTTCCTCTTTATAATATTAGATTGATAAATTATATCTCGTGGACACCCGAAACTTTCCTTTCCCTATATGCTGATGATACAGTAATTTTTGCATCCTCCTGAAGAGCTGATACAGTAGCCAACAAAATAGTCCCTTAAAAAGAATAATGATTTTTTTTAAAAAATGGAAAATAAAGACCAATTATAACAAAACTAAAGTTATCCTATTCACTAGAAGAAGACTTAACAAGCATTAGAAGGGATTAATAAATGGGAAAAATATAGAATGGGCAAAAACAGTTAGATTAGTTAGTTAGATTTAGTTTCTAGTAAAGCTTGTGCTGTTTTGGGCAACGTTGGATGTCCATCTCTCAATATTAATAATAACTCCGAAATAACATTTAATTGAAGACTGTTTATATTTTTCACAGCCCAGTTTCGTAATTTTTCTTGGAAATCAATATTAGAATCCGTATCAATTTCTACACCGTTGAGATTTTCACAGTAACTATTTTTATCACTATTATACTAATATCACTATTTATAGGACTCTCATAAATATTATCGTCGATTTGAGAGGTTATATCAGTGTCACCGGCATCATTGTAAACATTTGTCACATCCTCCTTTTCTACATTTTCAATTTCAGAGTTTTTACTTTGTTGTTGGCAACTATTTTTTTTAAATTAAAAACTATTTAAATTAAATGCTGTATTTAATTAATCTTGATAATAATATTGTCAGCAACCTACAATGATAAAGGTAACAAACGACTGAAAAACAGTTGATTTACATTATACTGCGCCTGCGCAACGAATTATAGATTGCATTATCGGCTGGAGCACGGCCGTTGATCAGCCGATAATCAGTCAAAAGAAATTCTCTCTGCATTAAATATTTTTAATGGGCAATTTAACTGAAAGAATAGTAGTGAAATTTTTTTACGTTCGAAAAAAACAAAATAATAATTAAAAAAAATATAAATAAAAAAAAAAACTTTTAAAAAAATATTTTATTGATTATAAATGCCAGTAATCAACCAGAATTGGCCCATTACTAATAGCCAATACTTGGCCGATCGCTGGCAGATGGACATCGGCCGATTTACGGCATTTTTTCCATCGACGGCGACTTCGTATGGGTAACACTATGTTCTAGCCACTGATTTTTTTTTATATATCAATTGCTTTCATATATTTTTAAAACACACAAAATATTATTTGTTTTTACTTATAACTGTGCATATTTATATGTTTATTACAGAACATGTACATTGTACGTATTCTATCATAAAATTGAAAAAATATTGATTCGCTTATTTTAAAAAAATATTCCCGTAAAGCAATTTCAAGACAATTTCATAGAAATGATATCAATATCTAATTTTACAATTTTTATTTGCATATTGTGTAATAAACCTTTCCCCTATCAAAACTACCTATGTCCATATGTTCCCCTTTTTATGACGACAAAGGCCATTAGCGGCTCTAGGGTCCTGGCTATTACATTAACCGAGCGAGAAATCCTTACGCGTCTCAAGATTTTATTTCTTTCAACATGTAAAGTTCTTATTTCGTTCAGCTACTTATATTTTTATTTAAGTTGTGTTTTATAATAATTATCTTTCTTATAAAAAGAAACGCTAAACGTTTATCATATCTATGCATGTTCATATTTTCTTTATTTGATTGCTTTATTTTCAT
Organism: Sisyra terminalis; assembly: GCA_958496175.1. Classification (NCBI taxonomy): domain Eukaryota; kingdom Metazoa; phylum Arthropoda; class Insecta; order Neuroptera; family Sisyridae; genus Sisyra; species Sisyra terminalis. The sequence goes on from OY292274.1 coordinate 31,392,633, forward strand.
TACATATTCACAACTGTTGATCTATGTGGAAATTTTGCTTTGCAAAAATTCATTTTCAATTTAAAAATTTTAATTTTTAAAATATATATATAAGGTATGCAGAGTATATCGTACCATTGAAGTCGCTAGGAGTTTCAGAAGTTTACGAAGGTATATAAGTGTAGAACGAATAGTATGTACATTATTCGGATTGTTCATCAAAATGTTTAGGTCTGGCAACTATTTTGCCAATTAAATAAGAAGCTGTTTTTTGATTGGTAAAAATAAACACCAATTATTTTTTGGATGATTCTTTGAATCTGATTATTTTCATCCCTGCTTTGTTGGCGATTATTGTACTTTCATTTTTTTTCTACAGTGTTTGGTTCCTGGTAAAAGCGGGTGCGGATTATATTGAATTTTCTATAATAGGACTGTTTAACATGAAAACCGCAGATCGCATGTGACCGCTTCCAAGGCGGGACACAAGAAAAAAAGGAAAAGAAAATATGCGCACAAGAGACATCCCATAATCAAGGAATAGTTGTTGAAAAAAAAAATATACATTGTTAATGAAATCCTCACGATTGCAATTTTATTGATAGCGATTCTTGGGCTACTTAAAGTTGGAAAGCTCTATAACCTGTTCTATAGTACCTACTTTTAGATTGAAGAAATCCAAAACGACAGTGGTTTGATTTGATTCATTAAAGTTTGGGTATTATGATAGAAATTGTGAGAAAGTATTGTAGAAATTATTTCCTTTAAAACAACTCCACACTTACCTACAGAAGTGGAAGGATTGAATTTTCAAAAAAATATCCTCTTAGTAAAACTGAGTAAAACTATAAGTAAAAGACTGTTGAACAGAATTATCGCGAAATTTCAATTCAAAAATAACCTTAACTCCTTTAATAAGAATCAAAAAATTATAGGTGTAGCTATTATGGGTAATGAGTACGTATTTTATTCAAAAATTCTTCCAAGTATAAAGCAAATTAAAAATAGTGCTTATATTTCATTTTTAGAAAAGCTTTAGAAATAATTTTCAAAAACAATTTTTAGTATTCAACTTAATTTTGGCTTTTCTCATAAAATACAAACAAACTGTTCATAATATAAGCTTTGTGAAATTATGTAGAAAAAAAATAATCCCGCACTAAAAGGTTATTGGTAAATAGGAGTCATATAGAGGGCATTAGCTTCAGACGGTGGTGGCAAAACGTGGTGGTGAAATGCGTGAGTGAAATCGGGGGTAGCAGCGACCGACCTTGGCACAACTTCACTGTCTGGACCTACCCCAACCACTGCGTTTTAATAATAGTATTAAGGGCAGTAGACAATACCGCAATGAACAAGTATAAAGCGTTATTAATTTATGCTAATATTAAAGATATTTTAGAAAGTTCAATAAAATTTAATTTTTCACATCATTTAGCTGCTTATTTCAGTTGTAGGAAAATACCTAATTATTGAGTTTTTTGTTAGTTAAAAACTAATGTGTGTACGGAAAGCTTTAAACTACCTACCTTCTTATATAAACCTTGGAGTAAAGAATGAATCTAAAAATATGAGATGTATCTGGTAATAGACACTGTTATTTTATGTTTTATTCGATATTGGAAGAACATTCTTAGGAATACGAAATTTTATTGAATTTTTATTTCAATATATATATATAAGTTTAAAATTTTCATTGATGCTGAATAAGTCAAAAAGAATATTTGAGAAACAAATCATTATTTTGCCATTTATCCGATTTATCTTCTGAAACATTTAATGTATTCATCACCTCTTAATAAAGTTGATGAATAATTTATATTCTCTAAGGGAAATCCGTTTTAGTTGACATTCAGATCATGATTGTCTTCATAAATATTTTAAAAAGATATATAAAAATCAAATATTTATATTAAACTATGTCAAATCGTAATTATAATTATAAAAAAAAATATCTATTAGACATGTTAATTTATTTCTATTTACAGCCGTTTTTAATATAAGTTGTTAATGAAGGTAGATATTAAAAAAGTTGAAATAATAGAAAATTATTTTTATAATATAAACAGTAGAATTTATGGATAGTAATTGCAAAAAAAAGTATTCTACCTAATACTTTCAATGATGTATTTATATACAATAAGTACAATCTTTTTTGCACTGTTTGCAAACTTCTAATCCTTACTATTTTTTACTATACAGTTAATTCTGTCTGTACATAGTAAACACAATACATAATAACATTTAAGGTAAATCTATAAATATTAAAGTAGGAAATCTTTTGATTTTAGCATATGCTATGGAAGCATTTTTTTTTATTTGACTTAAAAAATCAGCATTAGTTATCATAAACTAAATAATAAGATGTAGTTAAAAATCAATGTAGGAAGACGGATCTTCAAAATTGGAACAGTATAGTTACTATAGGAAAACTATTTTTTTTTGGTATACGAAACGAGTAGGGAAAGAACACAAAGAAAACTTAATGTTTTATTTATCATATTCTATGTTTTAACTGGTTACATTGTAAACCACCTGAAAATACAATAAAACGTTGAAAAAATAATAATTACTGAACGTTTCTTTGTGCAACTATACTTTATGTAAATCTGGCAATAGTTAAGATAGGTTTTTATACACATTAGTGTTGTACTAAGATGTACCTATTTGTCCCCTAAAAAGTTTGCAATTGGTCATAGAAATTGTAATCTAAGATCATTAAGTTGCAAAACATTTTGCCTAGTAGTTTAGCTGAATATTTTTTTATAAAACAAATAAATTAAGATTAGTTTATGTGAGTAGGTAGTAACAGTAAGAGTTTTATCGTTTTTTGGAAAACTAAAAAATAAACAATTACAATATTTTCATGGTTACTTATAACAAATCTATATCTTGCGATATTGCGAAAAAAATATATCTTTTGATTTGTTTATAGTAAACGTTTTTTTTATTATTATTTTTGCCTATAGAAGAAATTTTTATTTGTTTTGGGTATAGGGTATTTAAAAATTAAAGACTCGTAATATTGTTATTAAACAATTATTAAAATATTTTCTTTTTCTGTATATCCAATTACAATTAAATTTTCAAAAAATCTATCTTGATTATAATATATGTTTGTCTTTCTGTTTCGTTAATAATAAAAAATAATAATTTCTTTGAATATTATTTTTTCTAGTGGATTCACTCGATTATTGTCTATTGCTTTTTAAATTGGTTATTATCATAGGATTTTTGGTTATTATCAACTATTAATGATAAATGATTGAGTACTTGATAAAATCCCGAAAGGTGACGAAACGTAGTACAAAAATCAAATATAAATCATTAAGAAGAAAATTTGATTTGATTTTTAGTCCAAAACCTTATGATAATAACCAATTATTTTTTCTTTATTTCAAAACCAAATTTCTTTAAGCTGTGAATGATTTCATTGTTTATAGAGTTTTCAATTAAAAATATTTATATGAATATCTCGTTTGTATCTAAATTTTATATTTTGTATAAACATTCATTTTCAAATGTTCTATTTCAAATGTTGTTTTTTTTTTAATTTATTTATCTGCCTGTACGCTTTTTTTTAAATAAAAACGGCTGAACCGATTTTTATAAACTTTAATTTTAAAGTACAACCCATTATTTTATTGGCAATTAAGTAGTTCGTATCATTACTGAAAATAAATATCTGCGGAGTGGCATTTCCTTCATATAACTAATGAATGAACAGAAAGTCTGTCTACATAATCATGTTAGTTACCCTTGAATGCATTTTCACAATTTAAAAAAAAAAAAACAATTTTTTTTTCATTTACGAGTATCCCAATAGTTTAAGATGTGTCGAATTATAAAAATCGTGTTTTTGAGTTATGAAAAACTTCTTTAGTAGAGAAAATTATTGTAGCTGCCATATTTTATGGTAGACGACAAATCTTTACCAACAATTATTTAGTATAGCATGCAGACGAAATCAAGAGTTTAATTTAGTTCTATATTATATAAATAGTAATTTATTTGTGTTTTAACACTAAAAAAGCGATAGTTATAACTAATTTTTCATTGATTATTGTTTTATTTGATATATAATAATCCAGTAAACAAAGAAATACCCTTGCTTGGAATTTGAATGTACCAGGAGACACTAGTTATGTATAGTTATCACCGTGAACAATATACCACTATATGATCAAAACTTATTTTAATTTAATGGTTATTTGTTTTTTTACATCTAATTCTTCACAAAGTAAAGTTACTGAAAATAATAAATATGTAAAATCTCCTGATCAAAAAGTAATCACTTGATATTTGCATGGATATTTTTTTTATGATTAAAATTTGATTTATATTTTTCAAGTAAAAGAATCAATGGTAATTTATCAAAATAAAATTAAATAATTTCTTAATGTTCCTAGGCAAAATTTAGTGAAATAAATTGAAAACCTTAGATTTTAAAATACTCCATCTAAAACGCCCAATATGTTTTTTTTTTCAATTCCAAAATTACGAAAGATTTGAAAATTTGAATAACATGTCCGTAGACTATCTTAAAAACCATACAAATTTAAACTAACTCAAAAAATAGTTTTGGCCAAACGATAAGTTCCATAATTAAGTATATACTTATAATTTATTGATTGCTAGTTTATTAGTAATTTGTTAAAATAACATAAATCAAAATTTGTTAAAAAATGAAAAAGTTAATGATTCCTGTAGACCAATTCAACTGAAATAATTCATTTAGAATCTAGTGAGAAAAGACCGCGACTGATATACAGACGCCATAAACCCTCCTAGTCGATGATAAGTTTCCTTGAACTTGGGCAATGCCGGCGGCGCCCATCACATAGAACGACATGTTCTCGACGCCAGACACATCGATTTTCCCGGTACTTTCACTTTTATCCGAGCTTTTCACTACCCCGCTGTGACCGTCGTTTCAGCTTTACGACTACCCAACGCTTCCACAAACGTTTTTATTATCACTCTCTTCTTTCACTCTCTTTCACTTTCCACTGGAAGAAAAAAGAAAAAAGGAACAGAAAAAAATCTAAAATTATTGCTCTATTATATAGATATTTAAAATTGTTTTAGTAATTATTCATTCTTTTATCTAATGATTCATTCAAACCAAAAGCTTTCATTTAGTAATATTGTTGCTAATTTGACAAATTTAAAAAATGAAATATTAATTATTTCTCACTTTTAAGATTATTACTTTGAAGTTGTCTTTTTATATCAAACCTAATGTAAAAAAACCTCAAAAATATCAAAAAGAAAAGAGGCTGATAGGGATGAGGACGTCGGCGACTTATTAACCTAACATCCTATAATAAAGATGTTGACCCGGCGTTGGCTGAAATATGTATAATCCACGTATAATGCGATGTAGGTAAAGCACGCCAGACAAAAAGGGAAAAGGGAAAAGTTACAAAATATAGGTAGGTTTGCTCGTATCGTGGAAATGTGTAGGCAAACAGACAGTGAGCGGAAAGGGAAAGCTTTTTAGCTACGACATCAGCAAGCTGGTCATGGTTGAGGTAGGCCGGGAAAATTGCGTACGCAACTTAAATATTGACGCTTGCGTCGCTCTCGATATCTAACAACTTTTTTCGGGCTAATAAATGAGCTTTTAAGCACAGCCTAAGCTTTCAATTCTCCCGAGATTGATATTTTTTTAGTCATTTCGACATTCGCAGGCTTCTTATCACAATAATTTCTAGGGGAAAAAATATAATAACTTTATGTTTTTTTTCTTATCTAGGTATTCAGTTTTTTCTATTTAATAATTCCCAAAAAAAGTCGCAGTTTTATCAATTCAGAATACTTTTACACATTTAAAAATATATTTGTAAATTAACTATTTGATTGCCTGTCTACGTTTATTAATCTCTTATAGGGAAACACTTGTAAATAATAGTTAAAGAAATTATAATTATATTAATAATCCCCATTGTTTGAAGTCTAAATCGACATGTAATATAAAGAATGAATCAGAATATAGTAGACCAAAAAATTTAGCAGTGTTTTATTTTATTTATTGTATTTTGCTACGATTCGTTGGTGCGATTTGAACTTCATCAGGCAACTTTGTAATACTTGGTAAAAACACATAGTCTTATGATTTAAAAGCTATTACATTGAATTTCTGGTGAAACAAACAAGAGTTAAAATTAAGTACTGGCATATCTTTATCAATAGTTATTGTTAAAAATTCCTTATATTAATAGGTCTTTATAAATTACAATTAACAGCAATCAAATTCTTAACCTGAGTTAATTTTTTGGTGTTCTTCCTGACTCATTCTTTTATTACATATATTCATTATCAATAAAAATATTTCTTCAGTATTATGTTAATACGATTAAACAATGTTGTAAAAAAGTACAATTTCAAGATGTTATTTTTAAACATCGTATTAATAACTAATATAAAATAGTTACATTCTTCTTTTTTATAATTTCTGAATAACGTCAAATATCCGGTCTATCTCCATGTTTTTCGTAAAACTTAATTACTTATCTTTTGACATATGCATTAGCTGAATATTTATAAGAATGGATATAGACATTTTACAGCATAGCCTATCAAAAAATTTACATAGAAATCCATATAAATTTCTTTGTGGTGTTTTCAGATGGGTTCCTATAGCAATCCATGTGAATATATGTGATATTTTTAGTTGGGTAATGTTAATAAAGTCGATTTTAGAAAAATCTGTTTAGCTTTTTTGGCTGACTAAAAGTTTATACTGTTTAAATAATGATATTATTTATTATTATAGTTATAAAAAATTTGAAGTTTATGTTTATTCTTTACTTTTGTAAATGATATTACGTAAATTAGACTAAAATTCATTTTATATAAAATATATTGTAGTCTAATTACAGTAATATCATTTACTAAAGTAAACTATAATAAAAACATAAAATTGAACAAAAGCTCAAACAATTGTGTTTTTATGAGTTATTGTCTTAGGTACGTATTGTGATTGCTAAGCAATCTTTACGCAGAAATTTTTCTGCATAGTATAAATGAAGTCGTTAATAAACAATTTTCGTTCAAAGTTCTATGGGTTTCTGATAATTGGATTATTCTCTGATGTATATATATGGTATATATATTTTTTTTTAATAGGTGAGGAACTCCAGAACGGATTAGTTAATGAATGCATTACAATAACTTTACCTTACTATATTCCATCACAAACAACATATCCTACTTACGTCAGTTTAAGTCCTGCTTTTGGCTTTTCTCCTACTATACTAAAATTCAAATTTTAAAAATATACTTTGAAAACAGAGCAAAAACAAATACGAAAGGAAATAAATAAATGATATAATTTAATGTAGCATCTGAGTTGTTTATTTCACTATTTTTGTAATGAGATACAACATTTTCCGAAAACAATAATATTTTTAAACCTCTAGCTATTTATAAAAAGAGAGAAATTCAGTTTTCATAACACATATGCATTTGCGTTTTAAAAAAACGAAGAGCTTATAAAATTATTTGAACTATAAAGTAATTGAAGTAATTAAAATTGAAAATATAAATTGTTAGTATTTAAAATATTTTTATTACAAAAATCTCTAAAAATGCATGATAATATTCGATATAGTATGATATTGTTTATACAATATACAAAACATATTGTGGTTTTATTTATTTAATATAGTTTGCAATAGTTTGGTATAATAGTAAACTATAAAGAAAACTTTAAACAAATGTTTTATTGATGTATTGCCCAGATATGTCTTTCAATTGCCACACAATCTCCCTTAATGGCTATCAAATAGTATTTAGTATTGGATCGCTCCATAACTGCTATGTGATGAGTGAAAGATTATTTAGCAATCGAAATACGTATCTGAGCAACTTGTCAGTAATACATTTGTTTGAACGTTGGTTCAAATTTATATTTATAATTTACTTTTGTAAATTACATTACATACAGAAGACCACAATATATGTTGTATATTGTATAAACAGTATAACTGTTCAAAGTCAGCGAAAAAATCTAGTTTGATAACATGATATGTTTTATAACAATGAGCTTTGAAAAAGCCGGTTTTGAAATCAAGCTTTCTCATTATAAGCGTATCCTGGCTCTTTCGATTCATATTTTCTTAAAAAATATAACCATATTTGTTTTTCATGAACTATCAAATTTTTATAGATTCTAATTGGCTATCATTCCTATTTAAAATTTATAATTTGTACATTAACCGTTTTAAATTTACCGTTTAAATGGTAAACTGCTCAAAACATGGCTTTTTTATGCCACTTTTCGTATACATTACGTATATATAGCGTATTAGATAAAATTATGATGATTAAAAAACAATATTAATTACCCTTAACTGAAGTAGCTTTAATAAACCTGAGCCAAATTTTATAAAATTTTCAACAATCCATATAAAAATGACGTTTTTTACATTGTACAATGAAGCAGTGTTTGGTATAGACATATTAGTTATCCTTAGGGTAAATATGTAACAACTATACTTTCATGAATGATCTGCATATGCTTTCGTTATTTATTCACTCACTTTATTGGCCATTGTTTTACGTTTCGAGAAACCAATATATAACCAATGAAAAAAGCTTTCAACATCAAACTTGATATTTAAAATAATAATAGCTGTTCTTTTTAATTAACAACATGTACAATGCAAATTTTTATGTAGTAAACAAAATTAATAACTGAAGCTAGAACAGTTATGATTAGCACTGTATTGATACATTGGTGAATGAATTATTAAAAAAATATTTAATATGATATGATACAAACTATTTAAAATCTAGCTTATCAAAACATTAATGCAGTAATAGAAAAAAACCTTTATAAATGCATGAATAACAAATAAAGAATCTTTAACAGGCATATAAGCGAAAAATACATTAATCGTTCATTCAAAACAATATTTAGTAATGCAGGAATTAAAAATATCTTATTTTTATATAATAAAAATAAATAATTTTATAATTTTTATTGCTTTTTAAAAACGGTAGTAACAAATATTAGGTTGATATCTATAATGAGTTTTAATAAGTTTTTACTTGTAAAATAAAAAAAAATAATTAAGCATTTTATTAAAAATATAAAAAAAAATCTTGAATAAAAACAGAAGATTTAGTTTCATTTTAATTAAATTAAACCATCTTACTCGTTTTTTTTAATATCTATACAAATTACAAATGTCATCGTTATATATTCAGACAATTAAGAGAAAATGATTGTCAAAAAGTCATTAAGATTTAATAAATTTCCGAGATATTATATTAAAATACAAATTTTGATTTTATCTCCAAATTATTAAATTGTTGATATAACGTAATAAATTTGCTGATTTTCCGATTGATTGTTGAAATGAACGTCTGGCAAAGAGGAAATAACACAAGCGTCCTTGTTGACTTTATCCAATGATCTTTTGTGTATTTAATGAGAGCAAATATCTTAAATTAATTTGTTAATTAGAAAAAAAGAGATTTAAACACCAAAGATTTGAAAATTTAAATTTTTCGAATTATATATTATACATAATTTTATTTTTTTACAAATGCCACAGCTTAGAGAGATTCATGTACAAATTATTCTGCTTCCATTTACGATTTAATAAAAATGAAATAGCAAATATAGAGGGAAATTTAGCAAATTACTTATGTACTTAAAGATATATTCTGCTTGAAACAAATCTATTGACAGTTCTAAAAGCTTATTCAGGGATCTTTAAAGCTCCGACATCATCAGTTCAATCGACAAACGTCGTTATGGCAAGCTTGTATATACGACTGGCAACTAAATTAAACCAAAAGTTAATTTCTATACCACCGCTTCAATGTCTATGTCGTCTGTGTTACGATAATGTAAAAATGGTTGTTCGATATAATGAAAAGTTGCTAGGTAACGGTACAGATCGGAATAAAAGTTCGCCTTATATTCCCTGCTCCAAAATCAATTTAGTACGTACATCATTGATGTTTACATTTGTAATAACCGGCATCAACCTTCCGTCTGTCTTTGTGTATTTTTGACCCTTAATTTAATCCAATTAATAAAATATTAAAATATTTACATTATACTGATATTTACTCCTATAATTTGTTCAAAGTAACAAGTATTTACATAGTGGACAAATATTTCCTCTTCATTATAATATTCGTGATTCTGTTATTTTACAATAAAAATCATCAAATAGATACCTATCTCATTTTTCTAATTTTATTTTTTTATTAAAGGAATATTGCATTGTATGAGTTAATGCACAGTACTAATTTCTAAATTTGAACTGTCAATAAAAATGTAAAAAATAGTTTTTTATACGCAAATATTGTTTTATAATTCTCCGATCACTTCACATCTCTTTTGGTACACACTTGGCTATACTTTAAAAAAAAGTATGCATTTGTGATGATTATTTAGGATTGTAATCACTTATTTCTGCAAGTGATATCAGGGATGTTTAAATGATCAGTAATGGTTTAGGTGAGTAATGTGAGTAAATAAAGAGAGTAGTGGATCTGCGATCTCCACAATTTAAGAATTTACGCTTCCGAGTTACGTATGTACATGGAACAGCGTATACTAGATGAATTGAATTAGTTGTAAGGAAGTATATGAAGTTATGACTGGTGCGTATTAAAACACCCACGCTAATTAAAATATATTTAAAAAATGAAAATCTCACGAATAATTAAAAAAAATACTGAACAGCAACGACTCCCTAACAATGAAATTTGTGTGTTAAATAGTTTAGAGTCATGGCATTGGAACTAAAATTTAAATATTTATATTAGAAAAGCCAAAAACAAGATAGAATTATCAAAATTGATATTGACTCTAGTTCCTATATATTGAATAAGTTAAGATCTTATGTTAAAATATATTCTTCATAGCAAAGGTATGTAACCAAAAATGAAAAAATATACTTCATAATTGCAGGGCTATGGAATAGAGTAGGGGTTTAAGTTAGAGTCAAGCATTAGCTCTTTAAAAGGAGCTGGAGTCAAAATAGTTTTGATTTCAGTTTCTAAGTATTAATTAAGATCTGATGTTAAAATATATGCTTCATAATACAGGTATGAGACCCAAAATGGAAAAATATGCTTCAAAGTTAGATTAGAGTTGGAGTCGTAGATAGAGTCAATCATTAGCGCCATAATAGGAACAGGAGTCTCATTTTAAGGCTCATTAATAGCTTTGAAGCCGAAGGGTTAATTCTAGCTAAAACCTAGTCCTAATCTAGGTAAAATATAGCTCAGCTAAGCTCTGCTCTAATAAATAGGTAGATAGTATAGTATCGAATTTAAACTGGTCTAGGAAATATATTATGTTTCAAAGTGTTTATAACCCTTAAAAAAATATTGATTAAGTAATTGTTGCAAAGTGTTATTTTTCATTATAATAGGGGTAGGAATTGAGCAAATCTTTTGTTTGAAATATGACATAAAATGGTATAGAAATATTTATTTCGTTATATATAATTTTATAAATTTCAAAGGAAATTGAAAAGAATAACATAAATTACTTAAAAATTTCTTTTTGTCACATGAAATTATAAATGATATGCTAATTAGAAACACAATGTAAAAAGTTTATAAAATATTTAAGATGCATCGAAAGTTATTAAGTTTGGCCTAATTTTAAAGTTCATTGTATAGTTTACTAAATTTATAAAATGGAAACATGGAATAAATCAAAACATAAAAATAGATTAAACACAGTTTATTTTATTTATGATGTCATAAAGTGGGAAATTGGAATATTTTCAAAATAAATTAATATTTTGGTTCTTTGTTTTCGTCTTCTGCTTAGTATTCAAGACATTGAAATTCATTTGGTTTGGAAAATTTATAAGAAAAGGAGTCATTTGTACTGAAAGAAAAGGAAAATTTGAAAGTTTCATGCACAAATTTTGATCGCTTCGTAAAATAAAAAATCAGTGAAATGAGGACAGGATTTTTTTATCTTCCGACCGCATTATTATTGAAATACCGACATATTTGGTAAGAGATCATATTGGTCATATTGTGTTGTATATTTGTGTGTGGCCGATGATGCATCATCACTCTCGCTAGTTGTCCTACTTCGCGATTGGACCACAAGAAAAAAGTGAGTATGATGTAAGTGGATAATTTGCACACCCAACTTGGAAGACAATAAGTTTAATGATGATGATGCTGATGATAGTAAGACAACATTCGTAACTATATCAGCGGGTTATTATGAAAGTTTACTTCTTACGTTACGAATCGAGAGTGAGAGAAGTAGGATATAGTAGAATGTTTGAGTAGGGTGAATTCGGACCAGATGTGGAGGTGCCGTATAGTGAAGACCGAACCGGCCATTTCTTCTTTATGGAAGTAGTGCGTTGTGTTGATGTAGTACTCGTGCACCTTGACACCGATCTCCCACTGCACTACGGAACTATCTTCAACAACGCCATCGACCCACACTAAATCTCTGCAATCTATTAGAGAGACTTTTCTCTAATGATCTACGACAACAACCTTGGAAATGCAAACGAACATCTTACTATAAAAGAATACTACTAGCACAACTTGCTACTACGACGGTTGATTTACGATTCTAAATAATCTCTCTACATTTTCACTATTTGACTGACTCTTCTGTTATTTATTTATATAAATTATAAATTTGAATTAATTCCAAACTGTATTGAGAAATTTTATAAATATTTTAGTTTTCGTTTCCAATATTATACGATACTCCAATACCAAAAAATTTCGTAACGGAACATTTTTTTTATTTTTTTCAAACAAAAATATATTTTACTAGCTAAAACCAGAATCTTCGTTTCTACAATAAAATTGTATGCAGGAAAATATGTTTCAATAAAAAAAAGTTTTAAAAATTTGGACTTACCTATGACATGGTAGTCTGTTGCAATACATTTTCTATGAAATGACAAACCAAAAAACCTTAAAATTCCACAGAAGAGATTATGTTAATGTTTTTAAAATATATTTTCGCAATTTACGATATTTCGACTTGTGTAGAAAGAAATAACTCGGAAGTATCTCAATTTCTTGTCGATAACTTATATCGTTATAGTACAATTACAATTTCAAATTATAACACTTACAAATTTTACAAAATTTCATTATTGAATCATTCTCCAAAAAAAAGTTCAAAAATTTTCATCCACAACTTCTGTCGATCTACCGCTTGTAAACAAATATTCAAATTTTGGTTCCAGTTTTCCTCTATAACATCCAACGTGAACTCGTTTCCTATGTGGCCCATTCTACAAAAATATTTTTTTGTCATCACATTAAATTTAATGATAAATTATCTTTTTACTTCTGTGTTTGTGAATTAATCCAGCCCTTTGATTTTCTTCACTTTTCGTAAAAAATCTCTAGATTTTCCTATTTTTATTTCTTAAAGTACTATACTATTTCTAACGGTTTCTGAACATAGTGATTCAGTTACTGTTTCCAAATTTTCAATTTCTGTCTGTCTGTCTATTAAAAGGTTTCCAATTTTCACCATTTCTGGATGTTCTTTGATTTGATTAAACCATTCTAGGTGAAATGTTTATAGCAATTTTCATAGTCACATAAGATCATCTTAACTCGATGCTATTCACTTGATGTTTAGAATATCATCGTATGGTACTAATCCTACTCTAGAATAGTACTTTTTTGATGGCCCAATTATATAATTTTTGCAGAAACCTCCTTGGGGGATCACTCTATTTCAGAGGTGGGCAAACTTAATACTGGTATGATCGATATTAATTCTTGGTATTAATACGCGATCGACTTGGAAAAATGGGTTAAATTAAAAACAAATACAAATTTAAAGACAGAATGAGTAGAAAGAAATATTAGAAGCACTATTTGAGAAGCGGTAGTATCCGTTGTAGAATAGATACGTGTATAAGTACTTACTAAATTTGTAATATACATTTTCAATTAAAAAAAATTGAAATTTACCTAACGAAATTTTTAAATACCTGCGATCGACTGTCGACCAGTTTGCGATCGACTGGTTGATCGTGATCAACCGTTTGCCCACCCCTGCTGATTTAATGGCTTCTGAGCTTAACTTGTGCCGGAAGACTTAAATATGTGATGGGAAATGGGAAAAAAAATGGGAACCTTCAATTTACATAATGGTGTAAGGCACTGGCGGATCTAAGATTTTGGTTCGGGAGGGACTTGCCTTCGCTGAGGGTTGGTTTTATAAAAATAACCAACAACAAAATTGAAAATTTAATTCTTATTACGATAAAAATGTATGCTGAAAATTGTACTATTGATAGTATACCATTTTCTAGCTAATTTTAATTTAATATTTATCACGAAAGGATTTAGGTGCTTTAAGATGAGGCTTGAACCTTTGACTACCCTGAAACCACTACTGGATTTTTATAGAATAGAATAGATCGATTTTCTTTTAAAAATTAAGCTTTATTTCTTTATATCTTACTTCTTCAATAATAATTTTGCTTAAACTTTATCATTAAATTGATTAGGTGGTCCTTACAAGTATGAATATTTTAGAATTTTTCAGGGCAAATTACAAAGTAAAATATGTTTGAAACTAAATGACTAAAATCTAGTCTGAAAATCTGTATTTTCTGGAGACTTAAATATATAAATTTTTTAATTCAATTGACACATGTTTCCCGTTGGTTATTTTGACTCTGTATTTTTATTATTTAGGCCAAATGTGTTTTGAATGCGTAAGAAATAAACATTAAGACATTTCGCATTTTAAAATAATTACGACTTTTCAACTCAAATGTGAGAATTTATCACTGAAACTCAATCTGTCAAATCTCTATTCACACTAGAAAAAAATTTAATTCATTTCATAAGAAACCGAAATCAATTTTTCATTAGTTAACATAATTTTGTTAAAAAAATATAAAAAATCATAAATTTACACCACCGTAATTATTTATGTCCTTCCTACTTAAGATAATTTTTATGAACATTTAAATAGGGGAGTCAATGAACTTGTAAATATATTTTTCTTCCGCAATTCTACACAATCCAAAAAATGCGAAAAGTAAAAATTACTCACCATCGTATAAATTATTACGTTTTTCAAACATAAATTTTAAATAAAAGAAATTACGAAAATAAATTATATAACTGAACAAAGATCACAGACGGAAATTTTTAAGTTAAAAATGTATTTGAGATTTGAAATATACAGATTTTGTAAAACATATTCAGACTTGAGGAAATTATTTTATATTTTAAGAGCAAACAAAACAATGGTCTATAAAATTGAGTTCTAAAATACACCAAACTTGTATTTTTAGTATTCTGAGAAGAAAAATACACAATAATTAAAAAATATTGTTATTTTACAACATTGAGATTCACAAATGTGATAATATTTTTTAATGTTATGAAAAAATTGATGTCAAGTTCACTTCAATGTTCAAATGTTCAGTTTTTGCACAGTTAAATTAACTATATTGAAATTTGGTTTTTGAAATTGTGAAGTTACATATTATATAGATAAATTATAGATTTATTTGTATTCAAAAGAGTAGTCTCTTTTGCGGTTTTTATGAGTTATATATGCTTCTCATTTTTTTCTCAATAAAAGATTCAACTACACATAATTAGGAGATTCCACACACTATTCTCTGTGCTCACTTCGCTCACCAAGCTAAGCTTTACCGAGTAAAATTGTGAGTAAATTTAAAGTATTTTATTTCAACTATTTCTTTGCATTTTTAGTTATCCATCAAATCAACTGCCATTTTAATTTCTTTTAATTATATTAGTAGCTTACATATCATTTCATAATTTATACAAGCCAAAACGAGTTTTTTCTTTGTAGTGTGAGCGCTGTTAAGCCACTTATAAGTCAACACAAAAACTGCACATAGTATTTAAATGCTTAAGCAGCGTTATACATGGCTATAACGAACCCACGAGCCCACTGCTCCATTAGTCCAACTCAATATTTCGAATTATATATCGTACAAAATATAAAATTGCTTTATCTAATAGAGGGAAATGCGCACCATAGACATTGTACATACCATAAACATAATTAGTTTTTTATTTTTGTATTGAATTTAGTTTTTTGTTTATATTTTAAATTTTTGACATGAAAACTATATTTTTATATAAATTTTATAAAAATTCTAATGAAATTATAATAAATAAAAGATTGATTTACTTTGGAGTACTTTATGTTGCTTTCTGAAGTAGGTATCGCATTGAAGTTTGAAAAGTATATTATTACCTAAATATTCGATTTTTTCTGTATATAACTTGTTTCAATTAATTTGTACTAAACTTAGGGTGTCTAACTTCATATATATACATATATCCTGAAAAAAAAACTTAACGTACACAGAAAACATTAAAATAGCGCATCGTAATTTTTGTTAATCATTATTGCAGAGCTGAACCCAACCGAACGTATTGTATTTTTTATAAAAATTGTTCATGTATAAGTCCATACATACTTACTCAAGTAATATGACGCAAATGCAAGTATTCGTTAAGAAACCAGAGAATAGGGGCAGAGATATTAGTATTTATATCTCTTTTACTGGTATAGGGTATATGTTCACTTGCACTTATAGAAAAGTTTCTAATCTAACAACGTACTCTTTGTCATTGTCTTTATTCTAAAAAACTGTCGTTATAATTACGATGTTATTACGTAAAAATTCAAAGGAAAATAGTAAATTTTAAAACAGAATATTGTGAAGAGTAAGTTAATGAAATTCTTGTCCTAAATTACGATCTTATATTGTAATTTTTCCTTCATCTTAAATCGTATAAAAAAGGAAAAGTTTCCTAAATTTAACATATAAAACAGTAATGATAACAATTACTATTTATAAATGAGTTGAAATTTTTATAAAAATATTTCACATTGTATTGTGTGTTTATCTTGATAAGACTAAGTCGATTTCCGGTTTTGGAAGAACTCCAATTTATAAGTTTCTGGTTTAAAAATAGAAAAATGTGCACCATAACAAAGGATTTTATAAATATTAAACTAAATCTTGAACAAAAATTTGATTGAAATAAAGATTAATTATCTTGTTATGGAGTTCAGACAACATTTTTTATCGTTCTGTCCCATTAAGGATATATATTTCTAGTTTTTATAAATTTGTAAAATAAATTGAAGGTGATTTTTTACGATCATATCAATCGATTAATGGTTTTTAAAAGAAAAAAGTTGCAAAATCACAAAATATTTACAACAGCTTTCTCACAGCAAAGATATATTAAATCCAATCGCCAAATATGGTTCCGTATATTTCTCAGAAAGCTTAAGTAAAGAAGCCACAAAAAATTCTGAGTTTCATTTCAAATTTTTGCAGTCTACAAAGTTAAACACATGTTTTTTGTTTGTGACTGTAATCCACTTCCCGTATTTCGCAAATGCATCCTCCCACGATGCATTTATTCGTTCTTTTTTTAATTTGGCTTGGTTACATTTAATATTAGCTGGCCTGACCTAATAAAAAACTGAAAAATGTATTAATTATAGCTTTGCACATTTGGAATCACAAAAAGTCGTTTGTGAAAAACGACAAAATGTTCACATAATTTTTTTGTTGATATGAAATATTTAAATGAAACTTTCAGTGGTGACGGGTTTTAATAAATAATTGGAAGAAAGATAAAGGAAATAATAAATAGTTTACGGTATAGTCAAGCAGGTAGATTGTAAAGTAACAAATGTGATTAATGGGTGGAAAACTAATTAAGTAGAGCTGTTAATGAAGCGCCAAATTTCAAGGAAAATTGTAGAAGTTTGACTAAAGGTGTATGTGTATATATTATATGG
This sequence comes from Sisyra terminalis, assembly GCA_958496175.1. Taxonomy (NCBI): domain Eukaryota; kingdom Metazoa; phylum Arthropoda; class Insecta; order Neuroptera; family Sisyridae; genus Sisyra; species Sisyra terminalis. Next base: position 31,410,421 of record OY292274.1, read on the forward strand.
TTAGATTGAAAGTTAACGACGTTGACTGCAATATTCACAGGAAGAATGTGGAAAATAAGATTTCTGAATTTATAAATATCAGACGATATCCGCTGCAGTCCAACAAACTTGTTTATTTTTTTGCAAGTTGGCATCACCGATATATTTAGAATTTTTTCAAAACCGACACAGCGTAGTGTAAATACGAGTGCTGAGATTGCTCTCAACGTTTTCACTTTAAAAAAGAGCAACTATTTCGATTTGCAATGTGCAATGTGCATCGGTTGGCGGTTTTCAGGCTACGCACAACTCTCATCTTCTCTTCCATCTCAATGCCGATTTTCGTGTTGTGACAATCGTTGCATTCGCACTGTTGCATACACTTTTGCGCATGCATACATACATTGCATTCGTGCAATTAATGGGCATGACCCAATTCAAGTAAACGAGAATAAAAACATATTATTATTACAATGTAAACACATCTTGGCCATGATGTTTCTTTTTGCCTTTAATTTCATCTTCAACTATTTCCATTTAGTCTTCACTTTCCTATAATTGTAGAAACTCCATTTTCATTTCTTTTTCAACCGTTTTGTTGAATTGATTAACTTTTAAATTAACAATTTATCCATTAAATGCTGCGGTTACTTTTAATCAGAACTTTTGTTAGATCTTCATTCATGATGAGGGCAACTTAACGAATTTTAACTCGAATAATTAATTAGTAACTTATTGCATGATGCCGTAGTTCAAAGCACGATAATATTTTACAGAAAAATCTCAATCAATTATATTCCACTTTTAATGGTTCTAAAATTGCATCAGTTTAAGTAAAATTAAACAATTACAGCCATCTGGTGTTTCTCAAGCATTAAATCAGCTATTTTCTTTGAAAGTGGTATAAGTTCATTTTATATTTACTTCTTAAACTTGAACCATATATATAATACCTAAAATATGCAAAGCTATTTTTACAATATTTAAATGAGTAAGATTAATCTATATTCAAGCAAGAAAAAAATATTTTTACTAAACTTAATACAGTATAATCTCACTAATCCAGAACTTCGATAGATCGGTACGTCCAATAATCCGGCACCCTTCGCCCACGCCTCCCTCGCCCCTCTATACCTGTGCATACATTTATTCCCCCTTTGAAATGCTTTATTTTATTCATTACGTATGACTTTTTCACTATAATCCAGTAATCCGAACATTCCAATAATCCGGCACCCTCCGGTTTTTAATAGCGTCGGATTTGTGAGATTACACTGTATTTTAAAAATATTTCATATTAAGAATCATATCGTAAATTTCATATTTCATCTGCAAAAGTTTGCAACGAAAGACGAAACGTCACAAATTTAGAAATGATTTGATTAATCACTTAACAGTCGGATTTTTTAGAGAAAAGTGGTAAAATTGTCACCTATTTGTTTAATTTTTATCCTTTATTTATTAATACAATTAATTGATTATGATAAATTTACTCAATAAGTAATATATGTAACCTTCCGCGCAAATTCAGTTTATGTTATTGTATGAATCATTCAAGGTTATTCCCACTTTTCAGAAACTAGCGATATTAAATATTGGCACAAATCATTATCTTACAAGGCAAAACTTGCCCTAGTGATTATCGGGATCGTCAGTGTACGGAAAAATATCATGCCAGAGTGTTATCCGGGTAAATATTCAACAAATAGGCAATAATTCAACAAATAGGTAGACCTTTAAATTAGATTTGTTCCCTGACTTTGAACAATTATACTGTGTAAACAATATATGAAATATATAATGGTTTTATTTATGTAATATTATTTACAGAAGTAAACAGTAAACATAAATTTGAGGAAAATCTCAAATAAAAGCTTTTTTCACGTATTGCACAGATACGTATTTCAATTACCAAGCAAGCATGCTACTTGATGACCGCTAAGGAAGATTTCTTGACAATCGAAATTCGTATCTGGGCAATACGTCGCAAATACATTTGTTTGGACTTTTGTTCTAATTGATGTTTATAGTTTACTTTTTCAAACTGAATTACATACGGAAGACTAGAATTAATTATATATTGTTTAAACGTGAAGACTTTCTTTCCGCGAAGCTTCTGTAAATACATACTGGTTAATTTTGATAAAATTTGAACTCAAAGGTTTATCGTACAGAAGGAATTTTGGTAAACTTAAGTTGGTGAAGAAATACGTTGTTTACGAACTTATAAAAAAATATTGAATATTAAACCAAAACTAAATAGATATAAATACAGAAAAGTTGAAATTCGTACACATGAACATAACTATTAAAACAGAAGAAACCTTCAAATTGACATGAAGAATATAGGGATAGAAAACCCTAGTAAATATTTGAAATTATTGTACCCAAAATTGAACTTTCTACTATTGGAAAATTAGAACTAAAATTACTGAAATAAATATCTACTAAAAAGCTATGAGAAGCATCGCATTTTACATTTTAACGAATTGAAAAAAATATAAGTTCATGAAAATGACCGTCTGGAGAGGATTAAAAGTAATTTGAGTAATGGAGAAAAGTAGAGCAGATTGAATGAAAGAAGAGGATATTCAACGTACTAGTATTGAGAAGAGTCAGTGAAAAATGAATGGTTATCAGGATTGTAAGTAGAAAAAAATAACTACCTGAATGAGTCACAAGCAGAAAAGAGGTCGTATCAAAAGTCTTGAAATAAAATGCAAAAGAATATAATAATTGAAATGCTGGGTGTATTGAAAAGAAAAATGATCCCTATTTTGGTTTGAAAAATCTTACAAAGGGTAGGTAACGTTAGAAACAGCAGTAGTCATGCAGAAAATTGAACCTTTCGTAGAACAGAAAACATATCAAGTATGGATTAGTACCAATTACTTTAGTTTCCGTATTTATAATATTTATAATTCCGTAATTATTAATAGTATAATAATGAATTATTAATACATCATGCTCTGTATTCTGTATTCTGTAACTTAACGTTACAGAAATCCTACTTTTTTTCTCGGAAAATATGATAAAAGAGATGAAAATATTTATATAAATTTAAATGTTATTAATGGATATTTACGGACGAGTAATGAGCTTATAAATTTATTCATATGTTTGTTGTTCTTTTATTCTAAACTAGAAATACGTTTTGGATACATTAAAATTTAAGAATAAATAATTAGTAAGGACAGAAATGTTAATTTTTGGAACTTTAAAAAGTATAATCAAACTTGCTAAAACAAAAAAAATGTTTTTAAATATAGACATAAATATTTGAAAAAATATAGGTATGCTTGAAAAACTAAAATAAATTTCTATGTCCGCTAATTTTGTTACATACTTTAAATACTCTAAAAATAGTATTTAGATATATATTTTCAACAGATTAATATACGATTACTACAGAGTGATTAACTCCACTGGAACAATTCTATTGCATTATTGTATTGATAGAAGAGTAAATTGAAAAATGAACGCTGAATTAATGCAAAATAAAAGTTATTTCCTTTCCAAACTTTCAATATACGAGTATTTTTTAATTTCTTAAAAAAATATAAATATTTAGAATGATAGTTTACTTAAAATGAATAATTTCAATAAATTTAATCGATATTTTGCATTTTTTTAGTTTGTAAATCAATGTAATGTAAGAATTATTAAACTAACTACGTTCAATTTACAAATAAATATACTTATTTTTGGGGCGTGAAAATGTGACGAAGAAATTAGTAAATAATTAATCATTGTTTTCCAAATGATTGAAATAATATGTCATTTAGTTTTCAATGAACTACACTTTTGCAGATAATAAGATAGCAGATAGAAGGAAAGTTTAAGTCATTCTTGCGACTACTCGTACGCAAATAATATTATCATGAAGCTTTTGAACGAAGTAAGATGTAATGGTATACCATAATTCGTTGAACTCTTGAAATGGAAGAAATTTAAGAATGGAAATGCAATTGTTTTTTTTTTGAATTTTCATAAGTAAAGTTTCAACTTTATTTATTCAGTAGGTGGAAATAATAGTAGACAATATAGTTTTAGAAGGGCGTTGTTGTTTTTGTTATTGTTTGATGCTTGATGGTGGTAATAAATGTTAGACGGGTCCAGGGTGAAAAGTGTGTAGGCGTCGTTAGGGCGTCCCGGCGCGTTGCTACGCATGTGACGTAACCAGACATTGCAAGCTCAAGATGTGCCCTAGTGGCTGAGGTCATGGCGGCAACCCCGTTTCAGGTCACCCAAAGGTCACATACTGTCTGACTCGAAACCAGGCCTGGGTCAATCATCCGACACCTACTTGGAAAAAAAAAACACCGACTTGAGAGTTAAACCCCTGCTCTATTTTTCATAAGGAATTCATAGAATGTTCGGCTTAAATATTTATCGGAACTAATTCATTTAAAAATTGTATTTGCTTGAAAAAATCGACGCATATAATTAGGTGGTGTTGCATTTGTTTTGCATAATGCTTTCTTTGTTGAACTAATGTAAGCTTTCTCTCGGAAAAAAATTAGTCCTATAAATGTGATGAAAGTTGAACTGAGGAGACCTTGAAAAGTATGTAGACGCGTCGCGTCCTTCACCCTGCAATGTCCTGACTGAGTCCTAGCGACGTCGCTTATTGTTGAGGTGGGTTTGGAATATCACTTTTACGATTCATACGTCTACTGCGATTCTGTAGCACAATCCAGGCAAGAACAAACGTATCTGCAGACAATTGGTGCTCTTTGTCAGATGATTAAATCAAATTTGTTCCCTGTTTTCGTATATTTTCATTCCCGATCAATATAATTATCCTGCACGGAATTACGCCTACATATATCAAACAGAATGGGTTGACGTAGGCGAAAATGTCCCGACGTTTTTTTTCCCACACTCTATTTTTTTATAACGTTTATCCATTTTAATATCCTAAATTATTTTCCTTCTTGACTACGTCATCAATTTCACAGTTATCAATGAAAATTGACCTGACTAAAGCCAATTTAAAGTCAATCGGAGTGAATTTATTTTAAGACTATCGCACTATTTATATCAAAATATTATTACTAAACACGCAACATTTTACAGAAGTATATCAAATGATTGAAGACAGATACTTTTTATTTTATTCTAAACTTGGTTTTCTTTGTTCTATTCTGAACTTATTTCTTTTGTTTCAGGTACAAATCAAATATATATACAAATCAACGTTTAACAAAAATTGAATTGAAAATCAAAGCGTAAGTTTCTATTTATAATAAAATAAGCTTCTTCGAAGAATATTACTGAATTGGAGGAACGTAAATTTAATAAAAAATAAAAAAATATTGACAATTTATTAAATTTACATCCAGAGGAAATCTCAAATTATATTACAGAAGCTTTTGAAAATATCATGAAATACATCTTCACGATATATCTACCGTTAGTATAAATATTATTGCATTTATTATACCGTGCGCGCATTCGTAGTTATGAAGAGTTTATTTCAGGAATAAGAGCGATTTAAATTTTTTATTACTTCATAGTATTTTAATGAAAAGATTATAGAAAAATCTTATGGTTTACTAGATACCCAACAGGTTTTTCTGGTAACGTCTGTTTTTGTTTAGAAAATCTCAGATTGTCCTACCACATAAATAATGAAAATGAAAATCACTTTTCACTGTCAGTTTGACCTAGAAACGCATGCAGATCACTCATCTATATGCAATTATAAGCATGCAATAAATGAAATCAATGCGAGAAAGTGCTACTGTTCTAACGGGAATTGCAATATGCGACGACACGAGAACGTTTATTTGTTGGCGACAATATGCGTCGTCTCGTTTCCATCTCAGTTTCCCACATAAGAAATCACGTCAATAGAAAAACTCGCATTTCTCACTCTTCCGGAAATTTAATTGAAAAATATTCCAGTTCGAAAGTTATTTCCTTTCTTTATTTACACATTTGTTAGACATTATTTTCATAATTGAAACTTAATTGATTTACAATTTTCCTACATTTTTCAAGAAATCTTGTATTAATTAATTTATGATTCCACTCCACTAAAGTCAAAGTCAATTATAATGGATGTAAAGAAATCAAAGGATTTCGAGTGCTATAATCAAAAATTTGTTACATTCATGCACCTAATTTTAAAAGTCTTCGTTATAATTAAGATCATGGTGGCCGAATGGTCAAGGTTACCGCTCCAAAACTGGTACGCATTGGGTTCGTCCCTCGTATCGAGTAAATTTTTGTTATTTCTCGATTACGGATTTTTATTAACCCTAGGGTCGCTAAAGACCTTAGTAGTTATAAAGCAACGGTAAATAACAATTAAAAAAAATAAGATCATTTCATCCTTGTTTGAGTTTATTTTGTACAAAAACCAATAAATTCAATTTCAAAGCAAAAAAAATCTAATCTAATCATAACAGTGTTATGGTAGGTAGATACTAGACACTGAATATCTTGAATACGTTCTAGTTAAATAGAATTTATTTAGATATTCACTCAACCGTAATGCATTTTGCGTGCATTAATTAGGTGAACATATTGGCCTTAAAATTATGCAATTGTTCCGTTAAACATTGTTCTTGATGTAATTTGAAGGTTACCCATTTTTTTCTTTTCAAAGCAAAAGGTCGGGTCATAAATTTTTTATTTGGTTTTTAAAATTAAATTTTTATTTTAAGCATGATACATCTATAACTGCTTTTAGAGTTGAATTCTACACCGATTATGAAAAGAGTATATTTTTTAACAAATGATAATAGATGCTCGATTCTTAGCAGTGGCATCGCCACTGAGACTTAGAGGTGATTACTCTAGTACAGGGATCGGCAGGACCAATTCACGAGCCGCATGCGGCTCTTTACTTAGATATTTACAGACTTTGGGCATAAATGTTTATGCTCTTTGGACATAAACTCCAATTTTACCTTATTTCAAGCAGCCTTATAACCTGATTATAACTTGATATTCATGAGATCCACCGAATAAACTTTGATTCCTACGGTACACTCTCTACCAGTCTTTAGAACATCCGCAAATGAATAATATTTTATCGGTCTGAAGTATTAACTTGTTAAGTTCATTTTCAGTTATTTGTTTTTTTGTCATATACTTATGTATATGACTCATATGCGGCTCTTTAGTTTCTTATCCCGTTTCCGAAACAATTTAGCTCTTCTCCCCTGAAAACTGCCGACCTCTACTCTAGTAGAATAAATATATATTATTGGACGAAAAAAGATGAAAAAGTAATAAAATTTTTTGATGATTCAAAAACTTAAAAACTCCCAAATTTTTCAACGAAAATCAGCTCATATTTTTCTCTATATTGCACTTTCTTTTCAATTATTTCATATTTTGTAGCCGTGGTAAGCAGTTTAAGTTTTACTTCAATAGTTCTCTAGGTTTTTCCTTATTTATAACCATGATTGATTGTATCACGCATTTTATTAGGCTATATTCATGATGGACGCAATTCTGTACCAAAATTAGTTTAAATTTTCATAATATACTGTGTGTACAATATATAGAATATATTGCGGTCCAATTTATGTAGTGTAATTTAATATAATAATATATAAAAATCATACCATAAACATACCATAAATTTGAACATCTGTTCAAATTTATGTTTATAATATGAGTTTTATATATTATTATATTAAATTATACTAAATAAATTGGACTGCAATATATTCTGTATATTGTATACACAGTATAACTGTTCAAAGTCAGCTGAAAAAAAATCTTATATTGATTTCATAATATAGTTTTGTATTTTCCAAGTAAATTTCAACTGTCAGGCCGACTGCACACTGTAGAGATCAATCATTCTCAAACAAAACATTTCTTTGAAACTGGAAGTTAAGCCAGACAATGCATTGCAGTAGTGAAGGAAGAGACACGTTGCAGGTATTTGGTCGCTAATGCTAGTTCAAATAATTATAATTCTAATAATCATCGATAAAATTTTTGTAATATAAAACAGAAAACTATGAAACTGTACTACTTTGGCTTTATTCTTTGTGGTGAACGTTAAATAAGTAAACAACGACAAGCAATGTATAGCATGTATAGTATGTATAGCGAGCAGAATGTTGTATAGCAAACAGATACCCTGGAATAAATTCGTCCTCCTCCACTTCTTCAATGCATTGTCTAGCTTTTCTTCCAGCTCCGAAGAAATGTTTCGTGCGTGGATGTTTGATCGCTAGAATGTGCGGCCGGCCTTATTGTTTTAGATCACAAATGACAAAGCAACCTTTTTCATTTTTCCCTCTCATAGATATAGGTATAGCATTTTTTGACAAAATACGACGAATCTTAGACCTCATAATGAGTCTTGTAAATTTTGTAACATTAAAAGTTCTGGAAATTAAGGTGAAATCCCTTTTTTAATTTTTTCCGATTTTTTTTTAATTTTAATACCAGTTGAAAGTGCTACGAATGAATAATAAAGGTTTTTACCAAATTTATCCGATGAAAAAAATTGTATTTTTTTCGAAACAATCTTTTAATCCATTTAAATTTTACATCAAATTTTGAACTTAAAAAGTAGTTCATGGTTATTGCAGATGGCACTCTTTGAAATGATTATATCATTTTGTATATTTTAGATATTTATGATGAAATGCTCCATTGAGCAGTTTATAAATAAATAAAATGTTGGCAACTTTTGATTCGTTTAGTATGCATTTAATAAAGTTTTCAAAATGAATTAAAATAGATTTATCTCTTTATCGTTTTAATACTCTCTTACTCAGTAATTCAGTTAATATATTTTTACTAAAAAAAGCAAAAAAAAATCCAGTCAAACAACAATGTTTTATTTAGCCATATAAAATGAAAAAGCATCTATAATATTTCTTTATAGGAAACAATGGTCTTGCAAATAAAAACAAGGAAAAAATTGTCAGATTTCTGAACTTATGTTAAAGTACGCTCATAAAATTGTCTCAATCCAAAAATGAAGAAGAATTCGACAGAAAACCGGAAGCATATAATTATCGTGGGCGTACTGAATTTATTTTCCGGTGTGTGATTTTTATTAAATTTGTATTCCTCTAAATGTGTAAAGAAAATAAGTGCTCCTCTATTTTGCTTTTATATTGCATATTTGAAAACAAAACGTTTGCGGAAATTCAATAAAATTATAAAAATAAATTAGAAATAACAGACTTTTTTATCAGAATGAGCGCACTTTGAATGACTTTTTTTCGTATTTATTCAAGGCTAATTTTTGATGATATTTTATTTTTAATATTATTTTGTATATACGCTTGAGATAAGTTCCATTTTCAAGTTCAAGACCAAAAGACGAGTTTTATCAGTATCGAATTTTTTTTTGGTGATAATTTGCATTAATGTATTTCTTTGTGATTAAAATTTTATTTTTTATTTCTCATTTGTATGAATTTTCTTAAGGAATTACACTATTAATTAAAACTGTTTAACATTTTTTTGTTTGACGTAGATACCATAAAGGTTACTACTTATCTCTAGGAAAATTCATTGATTCTAAAACAAACACATTTTGAACGAAGAATATTGTGATTATGCAACAAAATTGAATTTAGTTAAAATCTTATCACTGTATAGTTTTTTGAATGTCAGAAGCATAATATAGAATCTAAATAACTTAAAAAATTTGTTTCAAATAATTATGTATAAGGAAAATAATACTTGATACCTTTGAATCAATTTATTGACTATTGAGAACAATCAATTGCTTATTGCTTGTTATCATTGGCACATTGGTATAATTAATACATTTTTTTATTACTATTTACTGTTGTCTTATAACTAATAAGGTCTATAGCAACTTTACAGTTTCTAAAAATTCATGAATCGTGTAATATCGAAAATTTGCTCGGTACGAGATTCGAGCTCACCACCTACCAATTTTAAAGTCTCCACCTTCACTACTCGGCCACCAGCAGACTTAAATTCATTTTACAAACCCAAAAAGTATTTAATAATTTTTTAAGTAATTTTTTTTCATTTACAATAACTGGAGTTTGATAAAGCAAATAAATAGCATACAGTTGGTAACTAATTTTATTCGGAAAATCTATGCAAATGCATCTAGCGTTTGCTATTGTCATTTATTTTATTAATATCGGATTTGTCGTGGTGCAATTGTTCTGACAAGATTTATAAATCTTCACCCACAAGACAAAGAATAATTACGTACAGCATGAATCAACAAAACACAAAATGCACGCACATGAAAGCCAAACATCCACTCAGGAAACGGAAGACAGGGAGGTTAATTATGATCATTAAATCATTACCGCCATTGTCATGGTTTGTTCTTCAAATGCATCCAAGAAACCAACACCCAACATGCAATTCTTGCAAATTTTTATTAAAACTTGAAATTAGTGATCATATATTAACCACTATTGTTTCAGTTGAATTTAAAGTACAATATTATAAACGTACATAAATCATTGAATTAATTTTTAGACTTTAGAAAAGCATTAACGAAATAAATCACACAGTTACATTGTTTTTTTTTTTAATTAGAGGATATAACATATATCCAAAATATGACGGTTTTTAATCCTAATGAATAACTCTTTACACTGTTGAAAATTATATTTTCTACAAAATATGAGACTATGTCGATTTGTATAGGATGTACAAACTTACGTCACTCTGCTTTTATTCAAGTTCAAAAAGATAATTAAAGATTAGAGAACTTGAGGAAGTTATTAAGACCGTAAAGAATCAAGCCATTGTATTGTGTGATATTTAAACTTTACTTAACCCCTGCAAAGGAAGTAATGCGGGGTCATTGACGGAGTAGGGTGTGCCTAAATTGAAATTGTCACTCATTCTTCAGTTAAAATATATTGATTCAGTTGAATTTCAATTTAAATCGTTTTATTAAGAATTTTTCCAGAACTGAAATTGTAAAGGACATATTGTCTTACTTTTAAAATGAGCAAAAATGTTATCGGCAAAGTTCATGAAAATATTTTTTGCAATTTAAAAACTTTTCAGTTTATTGAAGAATCTTAAAATATAAATTTTATTTTAAATAAGTAAACAATTTCACTTGAAAAGAAATTCCGTCATGTTTTTCTTAAAAAATCATCAAAGAACTCGCCGTATGGGTGATGCACTAAAAATGCACGATGACCTTTATTGCAATGACTGATTCATTACCACCAAGACTTACAATGCATTTTAAACGCCGCGGATTTTAGACTGAATTAGACTAATTTTAGCACAGTAGATACTCGAAATATATACAATTGCTTTTTTCATATAAACCAATTCATTTTGCAACTATTTTTATTTGCTGAGTTTATCTAGTGAATATTTATATTTAAGTTCAAATAGACTCAAGTTTTCTTAGGTATCTACATTACGAGTGTAAACATTACCCTAAGAAAGTATTCAATTTTTTAAACTAAGTTTTCTAATGAACATTTAAACGCTAGTTTATTTAGCTATAACATTTTTTTAAATAAAAGAAATTATGAACCATTATTTTGAATAACAGCATGACTTTTTGGTCTTTATTTTTCTTCAATGTCAAAAGTTTAAAAATATGTCTACAAATTACCCCCCAAAAAAACTTATACTTTTATAACTTGAAATTAAATTTAATTAATTCTACGGTCTGAAAAACATTTTATAATAATTTGGGAAGTAAAAATTCTTTGGGTTACTTTTAAAGCGAGTAATGTAATTCATTTGTAAGATAACATAGCAATATTATAACGACTTCCCATGTTATACATGTAATATGCACATATACCTACAACTCTGCAGTCCGAGTAGTTATGAATGAAAATCTGACAATATACTAAAGAAATATTATTTTAATTCAAGCAATTTGACTGGGAAACCCTATGAAAGAAAAAGAAACAATGTTACAAAATGTATTATAATATTATATACATACTTTAGCATATTAGTTAGTGACACAAATATTTCGGTAATTCTATCAATTTTTATATAATTGTGCTGAGGAATCATTTTAATTTTGCGTTGTACTAACTGATATATGACACCTGCGACTTCGGCTGAATAACAAACTAATAAGTCGACAACATTTATTTAAGATTTGCTCATTGTAATGAAACATAGAAATAAAAACAAATATTCCCTGTTGAATAAATTGTTTGTGTCTAAAAAATACGATAAATACAATTATTACACCTGAATAAATGTAAATTTTACCAATTATTGTTTTAAAGAAAAAATCGTGATGTTATAATTTTTACAGACCTATCAAATGACACCCCACACGATTATGTAGACTGAATTTTTCTACCTCTCTGTTTTATATGTGGATACTTTTACCATTCTTGATTAGCACTATTTGGAGAACTCAAAACTATCGAATTTGAACTCAGAAAAACTTATTTGACTTTAATGAACATCTAATGCACTTGGGTAAATATTGAAAATGTTTTGGATAACTACTTTGTGCTACTACTCTGAGAATTTCGAAGAACATACAATATCGAATTTGTATTCCTTCGGGCATTTATCTTACCATCTCAATATAAATTTCATATTATTAAATATCTTTTATCCTACTGGTGGCCGAGTGGTCTAGGTGACCGCTCCAAAACTGATAGGTTTTTGGTTCGATCCTTGTGTCGAGCAAATTTTCAATATTTCTCGGTTACAGACTTTTATTAACTCTAGAGTCGTCAAAGACCTTAGTTGTTATAAAGCGAGGGTAAATAACAATTAAAAAAATATCTTTTACAGTTAACTAGCCACTCTAATGATGACATGTCTTTAGTATGACTTTGAAATAACTTAAAACCCGATACATGACAATTTATTGTCTATAGGTTAATAAACGATGTTTCTTTCCGATCTTCGTAATATTAGTTTAGATTGGAAATAATTAAAAAAATAAATCTAAATATTTTATCGTAAATCCAAATCTTAGGTGATTCGATTCGATTGTCAAATATTTTTTTGTTGATTTAAAAAAAATGATCCTATAATTTGAAAAGAAAATTAATTTCTTTTAATAAATTGTTCTATATACTTATTTACGGAATAATCATAAGCGTATCTATATATGAACCAACGGGGGAGCTGTTTTATTTTCTCAATAGTACCTTATAATAAAGTAATATAGTAGGTTTAAATAAAGTGACAACAAATAAATAAAAACTGTAAACGAAGAGAAATAGTTTTGTGAAGAACCACAAATGTTAAACCTTATATTTCTTTGGATACATTTAATTCATTTTTCGTTTCCAACTGCAATTTAAAAAAACTTTTGTCGAAACTATTGTTCGAACTACTAACATAAAATATTAACAGTAAATAGCCCTGCCGAACTTTTATTAGTTATGGTAAAATATTTAAATTTTTAGTCTTGCAGTAAATCTAATTTATTTCAATATTTTAAAATGTTTAATTTTTCATTTTAAAATTATTGAAAACAGTGGCGTAGCGTGGGATTCCACCAGGGCTGATCGAAAATTCACCGCCCCTTTTTTCATAATTAGTCTAGAAAATTGGTGCAAAATTAAATACCTTTAAACTTTGTAATTACTTGAAAATTTTCTCTTCATGTTTTTCTCAAAGCAAATTTTTTTATGGAATTATCAATATCAATATGCCACCTCATTTTCATGTGCCAACTGAGACCAGTCCCTCCCCCTCGGCACCTACCACACTACGCTACTGATTGAAAATAAAAATGTAAGGGTATTTCTTGAATTTATTAATTCATACATAAGTTGTAATAATTATGAAAGTTTTGTTTGAAAGGAAGAAGAAGTAGATGATAAAACCGGAATATGTCCTCTATCGTTGGTATTATTTTCATTTCCAAATTATTTCTCTTTTGACAGCATAATAATGATAATATGTTAATGAAATAGACCTCATGCATCCTAGTAGTATTAAGCCAAATTACCTCCGGTAAGAAACGTATAGTTATAACAATGATAATAACAACAGTAATATTAAAATTGAGGACTAAGTATTTGTAATATTGTAAGATAAAATGACTTAGAATGTACGACCATGATCCTTCCGGCAAAATGTTGGCAATGTTGCTCTAAGCTGACTTCAGCGAAAATCATAATAATATGTGACTTTAACCTTGAGCCGCGTTGGATAAAGAACACAGAAACCAAAAGAACTACTGTCGGTTTAGAATGATCGGGCCTTCTGCCTCTTCATCTTCTTTTTTTCTTGTTGTCATTTTTGCACTAATATAAAGTTATGTGCTGAATGTTTTATTATGTGGTGATCTTGGTTGATGGAACAAAGATGAACACATCAGCTACAATTGTTTTATTAATATGTGCATGGATTGTTCTTTGTTCTTTGAGCAATTTAACCGTTTCCTTAATTGGTTCAATAGAGCTAAACAACAATAACGTGTTTGTCGCGACATTCAGTATCGTTTTTTCGTCATCTCTTTTTTACAATCATCAATAATTTTCAATTAAAATCTTGAAAATACATTTCTTCACTTTTCACATTTGATATGAAACAACTGATAATAACTATAAAGCTTTGTTCTCAAAAGCTCTTTTAGGTACTTATACACTAAATATTTTATGCAAAATTTTAAATATGAAATATGATTTATAAAATTTACAACTGTTTAAATATTAAGATTGAAATTTTTGAAAAAAATGGCAAAAAGAATGAGTTCAAACATAATTTATTTATAAAAAGACCACATTTATCAAATGCAATATGAAAATCAAGGAAAAGAGTATGCAACCATCCAAAAATATATACATCGACCGCATTCAAAAGTGCAAACCTACTTCGTTCTCGACATAATTTTTCAAGTAAAATTTTTATTTACACGCAGAAATTGTTTAAAAATAGCACATGGAAAGAAAAAGGATAAGTCAGACATGTCCTACTTTCATTACTTAAAAAAATGATTTCCCTATACTTTCTCATATTTTTTCTTATTAAATACATAAACATTTGTTCTATTTTAAAGGTGGTCAACCTGTATCTGTACCAATTATATTCTAATCACACACAGCATCAGATGTAATAAATTAATGTCGTTTACATGACTAAAATATTAAAAAAAATAATGATTACTTCTAAACTGTATCATTACTTTTTTTAACATAATGTTCTATTAATTACGGAAAATAACGTAGAACGAAAAATTCATGTTTCATTACAAATAAATAATTGAAAAAATATGTATAGTTAAAAACGATTATTTCGATATTTTTAGTGCTATTTAATCTAATCGGATATATCAATATAAAAAACCAAGATATCAAAAATTATAAAATCTAAATTTGTAGACATTATTATTCGACATTATGATCAATATTAATACTAGTATTCATCAAATATATAGATTTTTCAAAGTATCGATACGACAAATATTGACATCCTTAATCTTTTTGATAAAATTATTAAAAGGTATTTGCAGAAAAAAAGTTAACATTTGGCGTACAAATTAATATTTCAATATAAATATTTGAAAATATCTTTTCTTAACCATTGAAAATACAATTGAAGCGTTTTCTGAAAAAAGAAGGTAACTCCAATTTTACATTTTTGTGGGAAAATGGAAAAAACGTTTAAAATTTGTAAATTCAGAGTTAATTGCAAAATGTTTTTAATTTAATTCTGAGGGTCTTTTTACATCATGCGAAGAACGGTTAATTTATATTATGAATTATTTAGATTTATTTATTTCAATATATTTTATATATATATATTTTTTTTTGAAAATTGGAGCTACCTCTCTTTTGCAGCAAACCCTTCAATTTAGTGTTTTATTTCTTTTTTTCAGTTGTTGTTATTGAACAAATATTTTTTAAACAAATTAAGTCTTTTAACTAATTATTATTCTATTAGTGGTAATTAATAGGTATTTTATTTATTCTGTAACAATAAATTCATGTTAAGTCGAAATGCAGGGGATGCACATTTAGTTCGAATTATGACGTGATTCGATAGGTCGTTAAGAAAAGATATTATTTAGTTATACACAACATGAGAACTCTATACTACATCTCTGTGTTTTACCATCAAGTGTATTTCAAGGTATAAACGAAGTTTAATATATCAAAGAACATTTAGATTTTGGATTAGATTAGATTCTAATAAATTATAAGTGGAACTGATAGTGTAAAGATATCCGGAACATCAGATATAGTAAACTTCATGCATTTTTTAAGTATTAAAAATTTTATTCCTAAATAAATGTAATTTTAATTTAAAATATCAACCCAATATATTTTAGTTTTCTATATTTACTACCGTTTTTTTAATTAATTTTATTTCCTGGTCTTGGTACTTTTATCCATAGATGTAAAATTCAATCAACATTAAATACGAGCTAAATAAAAATAATAAAAGCTTTATATTTCAAAAATAGATTTTCATTTCATAAATATTTTTACAGTTATGTAAAATTAAGGCTGTGGTCGCTTTATAAATACAAACCTATTTTATTTTATACTTAATTTTGTACTCCGGATAATAATTACGCTAATTACGCCTTAGTATAAATAAATACTAAATATTGTTTTATTTATAATTAACTTTTTACTTGAACAATTTAAATTACATTTCCAGGTGTCAAAAGCTTTGTTCATAGAAAATTTCTGATTGAAAACAAACGTTTATACATACAAAGCTTTATGTAACCTTGGCAAAGCAATTAATTTATAAACTTTATTACCTTTTACATTTTAAATGCATTTTGTAAATTATATCGAGGGACTATTGAAAAAGTTATTGTTGCGTAGCTGCATTATTGTTATATAAGTTATTTATAGTTAAATACTACTAATATAATAGAAATATTTTAATCAACAGTGTTAATATATGGAGTGCTATAAAATACTTTGAATCAAAAAAGCTTAATTAAATATCTAAATGCTGTGTGTTTATTATCGAAAAATAATTATCGAAATTTCAATTATAGTCATCAATCAATTAAAGTCCATGTACATATTTTCAACGCCATTGTCATGAAATATTAAATGAGAAACCTTTGTAGCTCTTTTCTTTTGAAAGAAATAAAAATTATTACTAATCATAAATTAAACATATAATTCGTATTTGTGTGAAATATGCTAACGAAAGCGTTACGGAAGTGAAACATTTTGTTTTACTAATGATAATATAATTAACATCGTTTATATGTACGTCTTACTATTTGCATTATGGAAATTCGTTATGCATCGATTATATTGACGCAAAAAGATAGTCAACTTAGCGATATTTTTTCATGTTAGCTAATTTTTTCTACTATCCATCAATTGATATTATTTCAACATCATTAAAAATAATGAAATTAAAGAAAAAAAAAAGAAATTTTGTGTTTATACATCGTTTAAGATAGTATTTCCCATTTGTTTCGGAACATAAAATCTTTTTTCATTACTTTTTTTTCGGCAACAAAATGAAATAGTTTTAGATTTTTTTCTAGAATATATTTTTTTTTTTTATTTATAGTCGGTTTAACTGCTAGGGTCATGCGCGACTTCTTTTGACCCTTTAAGCTTACACTATACTATTCATTAGTAGTTTCACTTATACTATACCGTACTATACTATACTCATACTCACTTTACCTTTCTCTAATTCGTCCTACTTACAATAGTTAACACTCGAAACAACGGTTCAAATTTCTTGGTACAGTCCCGCAAACTTCAGGAATCTTATGGTTGCTTGGATCTTTCTAGTTCAGGCATCCACCAATGTCCTGCGACACCTAGCACTGCTACGTTTCCTCTATGTAATATTGGCATTCCATGAGGAATGGTTTCAGGATATGGTCTACTGTTAATGCACCCCATATCTCCTGCATCCCGTCTGTTCACCATTTATCAGGTGAGAGTGGGTTTGTTTGGTATGACCAAAGCTCAGCCTAAAGAATACAATATCTTCCCTTGTAGTCAAAGTACCCAGAGGTGGACTTCTTAGTACTGTTTGTCTGACCCACTGCAGCTTCTGAGGGTGGTTCTACCATATCTAAAATATTTGTTAGTTGTTTATTCTTATATTATATGCAGTATTCGACTTTTATTTTGCTAGGCACATGATGTATTAGTCGCGGTGAGCGGGAAATACATTTTTGTCACAAATGATACAACGCTAAGAAGTTTAATCGTCTTTACTGTTTGGTGCTCCTGTTGTCCTATCAGTTGTTAAGAAATACTTATATTACAAAGAAAAATGTTATTCGTTTCTAGCGTACTATGAATAAAGTGTAAACATAATATAGTATTATTAGTCTAGATATATAATAATAAATCACATGTCAATATAGAGAATATGAGACATAAAAATAAGACAAAAAATTGTTTATATATAATTAAAAAAATATACTTCCATACTTTATAAGTTAACTTTGTAAAAAAATTGACTTGGCGGGTGAAATAAAGAGAAATCAATTAAAAATATTGTAATATCATGCAACAGTGGAAAAATTCATTACTTACAAAAGTTATTTGTTAAACAAATTTTGAAGTGTTTCAATTATAATTTCTCCGAATCAATTTTTACATAAAGCTATATTTACAAATTTGATTCAATATTGATACAAATAATTTTTTGAAACCAACCAAATTCAATTAATATTCCCTTGATTGGTGGCTTATCTCTGTTAATAAAAAAAATATATTTCAATTTAAAACGCTACAAAAGTTTGTCTGTGATAAATAACGCATTGGTCTATCAAAAAGTGTTGACTCAAAAACAGGATATTAACCTCAAAATTTCTATTTCCAACGGTGCATTTTTCAATTAATTATATTGAAATATACAAATTCTGACAAAAAGAAAACAACGCCAAAAAAATAAACAAAAACATGAGATATTCAAATAATAAAAAATCAAATTTCTGGCGTATAGAAGAAAATCTTACCTACCGCTAAATTCAGAGTACGATTCTTTTATTTTTGCTGTTTTAAGTATATGCATTACACGTGTATGCATGTCTTAAATATTTGCTGAATCTGCGAACATCTTGAAAAATATGTTTGATGCTAACTTGAAAGTTTTTTCTTTATTAAATTTTCTTTCGTAAAAATTACACAAGGACCGTTTTAGCTTTTTCTTTGTGAAAAGAAATGCATATAATAAATCAAAATTTAAGAGAAAAATGTCCTTTAATAATCCGCGTTTTATTTCATTTTTAATGTGTTACTTACTTGTTTATATTTCCTAAAAATAAACCAAAAATTTAAAAGAAATGACAATTGTTTTTATACTTTAGTTGATCTATCAGAAAAAAAAAATATTTGTAGGCGTTTGTGAATCATTTGTATTCCGTGAAATCGTTAAATACTATCTCAAGAAAGGATAATGATTGAATAATTATATAGTATACTAAGCCGTTTCGTATAATCTTTTTTGTTAGCAATAAAAGCACTTTGCTCAATACTACAGCTGAGTTATATATTTTCAAAGGTTATGACTTAATCTTCATCTGATATTTACTTGCAGTCTCATTGTTTTATTAACCATAAATTCAACTAAATTCCATTTATTCAAAGAATTGATACATGAAATTTTGAAACTTTCAATCAAATTAGATGAAACAATTTTCAATGGATAGTTAAATACTTTAAATTAATCATTTTCATTTAATTATGCAAAATTCAGTATTTTAAAGACGGACAACTTTCTCTATTTCGTAAAGCAAAGTTGAATGCAAGCTTGGTTTTTGAAATTGAAAAACGATGATGCGATGAAACACAGGAAATTGTATAATTATATTCGAAGGACAAGATTTTACTTGCTACATGTACCATTAAAAATCGTTTAAATTCTTCCTTAGCATCAAACATATAAATTCAATTTACAAGTACAAGTACATAATATTTTCTTAAAATTCGCACTTTTTTCTTATTACAAATTTTCCTAGCTATGATAGATTTAATAAAATAAATTTTAAATGAAGATTTAATCATAAACCCTTTCATTGGGCCTCTCAAGTAATATTATGAACACTTGACTTTAAAAGTAGTTGCAATAATTATATGCTGCAACACAAACAAAAAATTAAAGACTATACTAAATTTAATTCAGTGATTCTCAAACTATATTACGCGAAGTACACAAAATCGTAACCGATGGTACAAGAATAATAGTTATTAATGTAAAAAAGTAAAGTAGTAGTATATACTTGAAACAAAAGGAAAAAATATAAATTGTTATTCTTTTACACCCTTAACAACGTTTATGCAGAATTATTTTGAGACCGAACAACTTATGGTACGCGAATATGTCAAGACATATTAAATGGTATACCACCAATGAAATTTGAGAATTGCAAATCTTACATACATACTAACGTAATTGTTACCGAAACTGTAAATTTTTCTTATTTTAAGATTTTATATATTTATGAACCACGCTGAGTACAATATTCAAATAAATATTAAAGTTTTTTTATAATATTTTGAAGTTAAGATTAAATGATCGTCGGTTACAATACTTACTACAGTACCTTAAATCATTGGTATATCTAAATATAGATGGCACCAATTCTTATATAGGTATTACGATGAAAATCATTTAAAATGTTCTTGGTCAAGGGTTCCCAATTTTTTTTTTTTGGTTCACGACACCTTTAATGAATCGTAATTTTTCCGTGACGGCCGTATCAAATCTTAGGGCAAGCCAATGCAAAAAATCCGACTAGCAACTGTCCTTGTTATTCACTCCGGCTTAGCCCATATTAGGTGTTGAAAACCTTTATGGCTTAAGAAATCAAATTTGGAAGAATTTTATTTCTTTTCGGAAAAAAATGAGACTCATGTTTATTATCTCTAAAATTGAAAAAAATAAAAATAAGTATTCCAAGCTTTTAGTTCTATTTTTTTTTTTGAATTGCTAAAACTTGGGCATTTAAAGAGACATTGGGTTTTTTCAGAGCCGCATGAGCCTCACAAGCCGCAGGTTCCCTATCCCTGGCCTACATGAACATAAAATGAAGGTCAAATTTACGTTGGTGCAAGTTATATTTTACAAAAAAATAATATAATTAATAACATACTATTTTGTATAGGAAATTTTTCACAGCGCTATAATAACAATGCCGGCACACAGTTTGGTAAATACTGTTCTAGATCTTTTTTCTATATTTTATTTTACACATCTTTTTTCCCTTCCAGAAGAGTTACTTCCAAAAATTTATAATATAGGTACTCAGATTTATTCGGCAAAACTTGTTGTTAGATATATCCAAATAAAAAACCTATTTTGGAGGATAAGAAAATATTTATTTTTTATACAATTTTAGGAATTCAAATTTCATCGATAAGAACTCTTTGGTAACGAAAACAAAAAGGAAACCATAGTAATTTATAAGTTTTTTTTTCACTTCCAAAAATTTCAGTTTATTTACATTTAACATAATTTACAAATCACGTTCGCATATATAAATGCACACATTATAACAAAACCATCAGCCTTAGATCAATAATTGAGTTGTTTATTTTGAAAGTGACCTAAGTTCATTTTAAAAATGATTTATATACTATTTTTGGTTATGAGAATATAAATTTATCTTTCGAAAAAGTCATTTCTATTTGGACAAAAACTAATATTAAGTCCATAATTATTAAAAATTTTAAAGTTCAAATTATATCAACATAATCCGGCCTAGTTACACAAATACAAGGTTTCGAATGGGCTTTGTCCTTGTAATGAACTTAGGTCACTTTCAAAATAAATGGTGTTAAATGTGCTAAGAACCACTAAGAACAATAGTCTTATCCAGCGCACTCAACCTTAATTCTTTTTTTTTTATGTAGCTCCTCATGCATCAAAATATATTCAATAGAACTATTTCGACTTGCTTTTTCAATCCGAAAACCATTTTAAAATAAATATTTAATTATCTTAAATTAAATAGAAATAATGATAAAATCTAATAAATGATCCATTCATAGCAAATTATCGTAATGTTTGATGATCTTTAAGTGGCCATTTGCCAAATAATATATTCATTAAAAGACGTCACGTATATTTCTTTGAAACAAAACAGGTCATGTACAAGTTAGTTTAAATATAATTAGGTACATACTACAGGTATTTGTGCTTTAGACTAAATGAAATTACATTTTTTACATTTTCTAATTTTAATGATTTAATGTTAAATGTTTCCTGTAGGAGTTTATTTTTCCTTTGTGTCGATTTTCTTTTCTGTCAAAGTGAAAATGATTTTAACATGTCATATAATAATTATCGCGAGTTTATATTTTCCTGTACGTTTATGTGATGTGTGTGTTTAAAACGAGGAAATAATTTCCTGTTTGATTTAACTATCGCGTTGAACGAGACATTGAAATTGAAATGGAATACATATTCATGTGACGAACATATTTTTACTTGGTTTTTACGAGCTTATTGTTAATTGATAAATGGTTTAGTTGTTGACGATTTACGCCATGGCCATCGCAGCGTTAGAGTAACTGTTGCCAATGATGACGACAATTCCGGGAAGAGTTGAGCGAAGGAACGCAAATATTGGGTGGTTCGGTTCAGTGTTCGCGATTTACTCCTGAAAATAAATTAACTTGATTTGGCGTATGTCGTTTTTGTGTAGTGCGATATGTATGTAGGTACACACATACTAGCATGTGGGTATAGATGTGTAATTGCGGATATAAAAGAGTCATTATATCGGATGGTGTGCATGGGCATATATAGCCAATGTTTCGGCATTTGGACGAAGTGCACGGGGAAATGGTGAAGCAGTATGGCGAGAGGCGGCGTGGTGCAGTTTATAGCGACGACGTTGGTATGCAGCCTTGAATCCGTTCGCTGCACTTGCACTTCCCTCGCCAGCACAAACTCACTTTCGTCCGCATATAATATATTGAATGCCTTCGCCGTTTGCAACCGCCTCCGGTACATTCGCCAAGCATTTGTCTGTTCACCACCAACAGCCGTTCCCGTTTAAAGAGACGCTCTTCTGCCCGACTGGCATCGCTGTTGCATTCTGCATTTGTGGCAAACTTTACCAACATCCTTGAACCTTTCGCTTCCTCAAATAGCCTCCGTTGTTTCAATCGCCTCCACGAATATCCATCGTCGCCGTCCAATTCTTACCTGAAGCTTCTCTCACTTTGAAACCTCTTTCCGTCTCGTCTTCCTCCCATTTGAAACCGATGTTTACATCGTTTCATTTCAGATGATTTCATCACGTTAATTTCGTCTTTGTTCTATACAGTCATCTAAATTTGCATACGTACAAAACATTTATTTTCGAGCTACGATGTCGAAATCAGTTTTTAATATTTAAAATTGTCCAACAAAAACTCTATCATTATTACATTATTTTAATTCCTTTTTCATACGTGGGCCATACTTAAAACAGAAGACCGCCGACTGGGAAAAATCATTTCTAAAAGACAATCCTTGTCACATACAATAAAAAATAATATTATACAGGCAACAACACCAATAAATAAATACCTCCTTATTGAAACAAAGTCTTCAATACAACACCCGATATAAATCATCTTCTTACATTCTTATCAGTATTTAATACATTTGTTCTTTGAAATATTCGCAAAGAAAACAACAAGAACCTTACTTTAATTCATAAAAGACAATTGCTTAAAAAAAACCACAACGAAAAATCCAAAAACAATGTGCACGTTCCAAAATAATTGTGATACATACATATTCATTCATATTAGTTCATATTGAAAGACAGACACGTTTATATACTTTCTTGTTTTCCTCAACACCGAATGAAAATCTTCCTCAGAATTTTTGCATGCATAGGTATTTTTAGTTTCTGGAAAAATGGATAGTAGATTTTGTTCGGTGACACAATCGCTAGTGGTTGAAAGTGAAATTATTTTACACAAATATTTTAATTTTTTGAAGAAAGAAATATACTTTCCCATTATATTTTACGAATCTATTATATTTATTTCGCAACAAAGAATATTGCGTTATTTATGGTGTAAGTAGAAGAAATTTAGGAAAAAGTTTAGATTTTATTGAGACGATTATTTCATAGATTGGGACAAAAAAAGGAAATATAGGGAAGAACCATTTAAGTCGTAAATTGCTTACTTAACACATATAGACTATGGCGGTGGAGTGATTTTTTAAAATTTAAAGTCGTTACAAATATATAAAAGTCGTTATAATTTTAATCGTACTTGAAACTTCAAACGCATTTTTCTCAAATCTATCTTTCAAACTTGGCTCCATCATATCTCAAGAATAGTTTGACCAACTGATAGATGAAAAGTTTTACTGTAGAACAAAGTCAGTTCATCACAAATGGAGTATATAACAATCCACTATAAATATAAGCAGATAAATTTTGAAACAATTTTGGGAGGATTACCCAGAGAATTTTTTATCATTAACGTCTAAGTTTTAAAGATAGAAACATGAAGAAAAGCTTTATTGAATGTTGATTTTTTTTGATTTTGTATCTAACATCCAAAAAATTAAACAGATTTAACTAATAAATTAAGGGGGTTCTCCTGTGTGACGGACTGTTTTTTAAACTTTTTTTTGATAAACCAATGAAAAAATAGAACTTTTGATTTTTATCATTTGTTTATATCTATTTCTAGCGTAAGTATATAAATTTTTAGCTAAAAATTTCTAATAGAAAATATGTTATAGCGTTCCGAAAACGCTTGTCTCGAAAAATAAACGTTCATTGCCTCCACGATTTCGACTGATTGGTTAACTCAATTAAAAAAAAAAACGCATTTTAATGTGTAAGCATAAAACATGGAATGAACAAAAATCAATTGAAAATATGGGAAATGGGAGTTTTAGTAGACTTCTCTAGAAAAAGTAACAATTTCCCGGTTTATTTTTTTATGTTTTTGATATAAAAAATAGAAATAATCGAAATTTTTGAATTTTAATGGTATAAAAGCAATTGATCATACAAGCACTTGATTTATCACATAAAAATAACATTCTATGGTGAAGCATTTGAGTAAATCTAGTGATTGTATGAAATAAAATCAATGCATATTTCATTAATTTTTCTAAATCTAAAACCTTATATCGTTGTCTTCAACTTAATTACACAAATTAAATTTAAAACCATATTGTTTGCGAGAACTAAATTCATAATTACGTTGACTCGATAAAAATGTAATTATTGTTTCCAATATATTTAATGTTTTATACTTCAGTGAAATAATCTGCATCTACTACATAAATGAAAAAAAAAAACTGTTTAAAATGTTTTTTTTTTTGTACTAGTTAATAATTAGTCATTTTCAATTCACAAAATTATATTTCTCAAACGTGGTCATTCGTTAACAATAAGTTTGAGACATATCAAAATTGCAAAGGAAACCGCATGGAATTTCCTTGATTTTAAAACGTTTCACTTTTTTTTATTTAAATTTTATTTAGCAAACATGTCTTGATATTCAGCTCTACAATTTTGTCCAATTTAATATTGTATACTGTTATAAACCCTGCACATTATAAATTATTTAAATAATTCATAATAGGTTAGTTCGTAACTCTGATTGGCGTGCCTTGTTTCAATGTCAAAAAAGAGAGAATAATTTGAAAATAATAGTAGTTTCAATATGCACAGATCTCATTAATGTGATTTTTTGGTAGGTAATATTTTTAATTTCGCCAACATCTGCTTTTTCTGCTCTTGCATATAATCTAACATCCGCTTAATTCAGCATGCATCCAAAATAGAGGCAGCTAACCAAGTGCATGTTCTATTAAACATGCAATGAAGTCTTAGTCGCGATTATCCAAATAGGCAGTCACAATGCAACATTTTTATCAAAATGAAAACGATTTTAATATGTATTTTTTTTTTGTTACAGGTAAAAATTCATGCCGTGTTCAAATTATTTAGATGGTGTAATATTTTGGTAAAGTAATTTCCTTAACATTGAATATAAATTTTGTTGATTCGGTCGTATTGTTCATCAAGTCAATTATTATTATTCATTATGTCTGTGAATGGAGTCATAATAATATTGTATGAATGTGCATAAGTGCATGCTTACGTCATAAGCGTAGTTATTAGCGTCGTTGACCTTCCACGAGCGCCAGCAGAAATATAATCCTTTTACCCTTGAAGAACTTCCGCTTTCTCCGGAAAACGAAATTTACATATAGCCAACGGGGATGTATTTAAAATTAGATATTGATGGGTACTGATGTTTTCGCTTTGAAGGAACATATTTCTAATTTTTAACAAAATGATCATGTAGCATAAGTAAGTCGAGACGAATGAGTAATTTGAGATAGTTTGCCAATGTAATTATATTTGCACGCACGATTCTACGAAAATAAACTTATTCGGCACTTAAATATTTTAAATATTTGAAAATTACTCAAAATTATATTGATTACAACTTAAGTTTGCAGTTGATGATTTAACCATATAAAACTTTAAGAAATACAATAACATCGTACAATAAGAATGAAAACTATAAAAAAGTAAGTAAATTGGAAATATTATTTGTTTTAATCACAGTACTACTTTTAATTCCACTGTATATTTGTCTAATATTAATTAATTGGTCCATAAATGATTTAATACATTTATATAGTTACTTTAAAAATTATATCGGATAAGAGAGGAAAACAAGTATGATTAAACTAGAAATGTATTTTTAAGTTTTGATAATTACATTATTATAAATATTAAAAATATTCATCTCGAAATAATTCTAACAGTTACACAGCCGGCAACATAAAATTATTTGACTTTTTTTTTTACTATTACTATAAAACTATTCTACTTTATACTATAAAGTATCACTATAATGTGACAAAGGAGGAGACCATGACTCATAGCTCACAAGGTGAGTGGTGCAAACTTTTTTCCACGTCAATATTGTATGCATTGTTTATTACTCATTTGGAAATTTATTTTACTTATTATAAATGTCAACATTTGGTTAAGCCCAAACCCTAAATATTTCTAAAATATCTTTACCAATAGATCTTCTTAAAATAATAAGTAATCTCCTTTAACCCTGCCGTACCTATGAATATGTATTTAGTACATATCCATACTATATATTATAGTTAAGCAAAGGTATGTTTATATATAAAGAAAAAAAAAAGTTTTGCACAAAATACCAGCATAGTGACAATATGGTAGCATCACAAGTCACAACACACGGAGTCAATTACATGATTAATACTTCAGCAGCATTGACCAATAAAGATAAAAAACTAGTCCATGTTGTTTAAGTCCTTGTCTTTTTAAATATAATAATTAAATCGTGGGCAATAAGGACGAAGCTTCTTGTGGAATGTTATTTATTTTAGCGCCAACGTTTCGTCAGTCATTCCTGACTTCTTCAGGACTCAAAATTAAAAATGACTCCACAAATGTCATAAAAATAAACTGTAAAACGACCCAACTGGTAGAACAACAAACCAAGAATACAATTTGGTATTGATAAATAAAAAATTGTTTAAAAAACATTATTGAAAAAATACAAACACACTTGGCTCAACTCTGTTATAAAAATTTTAATTCTATTATAACTGAGTTGAGCCATGTGTGTTTGTATTTTTTCAATAATGTTTTTTAAACAATTTTTTATTTATCAATACCAAATTGTATTCTTGGTTTGTTGTTCTACCAGTTGGTTCATTTTACAGTTTATTTTTATGACATTTGTGGAGTCATTTTTAATTTTGAGCCCTGAAGAAGTCAGGAATGACAGACGAAACGTTGATGATAAAAACGTTGCCCACGATTTAATTATTATATATAAAAAACTATTTTTTTGATAAATTTGAAAGAAAAAAATAATTGATTCACGAAATTCGGGCCTCAAAAATAAATGCGAGTTTTCTTTCCTAATTGACTCAATTTCACACAATAGAACCATTTTCATTCAATGTATGCAATTTAATCAAACAAATAAGGTTTTTTTCAATGATCTAGAACCATTTACACTGTATTTATAATATACGAAACTTTGATGTAGCACAACTATGCAATATAATTTTTCAAACTATTTGAGACGAATATACAAAAATGTTCATTGGCATTTTCCACATATACGAATTTCAACCATCGAGTAATCTTTACGGTTTTTCAAGTAGTAGATATTAGACCCCTTCGTAATGTAGATCTTCATATTGCAGTTACGAAAAGATGCAATACTACTTAATGGCCACTGAAGATGATTACTTGGAAATAAAAACACGTATCTGGAGCATTATATCAAAAAAACTGTATATCAATTGGTTCAATGTTTGTGTTTAAAATTTACTTTTGATAAATTTTGTTGCAAAGTATTTTTACTACAATATATTTTTTTATATTGTTAATACAGTTCAAAATTTTTGTTTAAACAAAAAAACATTCCAAACAGAAATATTTTGATCCAAACTATTGAAAACTTCATTGTAACTTATAAAAATTTCAAATTTGAATGAGTACCAAATTTTATTTTAATACAAATTTTTAATTATTATCCAATTTATAAACTCGATTGTCAGGTATGCGTTCTTAGTTTAACATTCAAATTATATAACGAGTATATTTAAAATTTGGTCTATTTTTTGCAACTTTTACGTCTTATGTAAAAACAGTTTGTCTAAAAGTAAATCATTTTCCAACTACTGCATTAGCATTCCGTTAAATTTGTAACTTGAAATGAGTTTATTTATTTATAAATTAGATTGGATATTAATAAATAAGCTTTATTAGAAATTACTCAAGAAACTTAACTCATTTTTATACCAATTGATTAAATAAACTTTAGTTAGCTAACTTTACTGTTGAACTAATTCTTTCTAAGCAAATATTTCTAAAGAATATTTTCATTTTGTGTGTAGCAATAATGCGTCAATAAAGTTACAATTAGTCTATGATATTTTATATGATGGCCTTAACATATTGTCGCATAGGATAAGGACTTTTGTCTATTTATGTGTAAGAATTGATAAGAGGAAAATAAATAATGCTCCAGTTTTATCGTCTGACACGTGTTTATGATGCAACTGATAGATAAGAAAATGCTATAATGCTAGGCGTATGAAAATGCATTGAATGGATGAAGAGAGAAATGGATTGTTGTTTTTTCCGTATTCTACATTCACAATATTGTGTGGCTCAAGTAGTAAGTACAATTACAATATTGAATGTGACATGTGCCAGATAAGAAATAGGATTGTTGTCTCCTCACCCGTTCGCAAACACCCGTTTTCTTAGCTATGTGTGTCGCCTTATCTAATAGTGAATAGCGAATATTATTATCTTTCCTTCTTCCTACTTCATTATTATTAGAATTTTGCAAGCAAAAATATTATCTGTACAATATTTAATAAGTTTCTTTATTTCACTTAAAAACAAGTTTCAATTGAATATTTCAATAAGCATCGTTTTTCTAACTTGATAAAAATGTCAATATTCTTAACAATTAAATTATTATTGACCCTATTTAGACAGTACTGGAGCGTGGAGGGTGCGACGGGATGGTCCCAGGTGGCACATGAAAATGGGGCGGCATATTGACATTGATAATTCTATGAAAGATTTTGCTTTGAGAAAAACACCAATAGTACATTTTTAAATTATTCAAGAATATAAAGGTTTACCAGTTTTTAACCATTTTCTTCACTAATTATGAAAATAGAGGGCGGCAAAATCGCACGCCACGTCACCGTATTTAGAATTAAATAATGAAATTTAAATTTAAAAACTATAACAAATTGATTTCGTTACTGAAATGATTTCTCTTACAATAAGACAAAAAGTAGTTCATGAACACTTTTATTGTATTAGATTTCCGGATAATAAAACTGAGTTCATTAGCTAAAAAATGTTACTTTCCTCTTAGAAATAGAAAAACACATGAAATTTTTCTAAATATAGGTACTGAGCGGAAATAAGAATTTAAATGATTTGAATTCTGTTATTTGCCAAAAATAAAATAGATGAGTTCAATTTTTCAGTAACCACTTCTTTTTTGAGTTATGAATGAGGGCGACTCATCTATTCTAGCGTTTCCATTTTTACTTTTCTAAAAATCTCGCGTTTCCTGTATTTTTTTCCTGTGAAGAAAATTCCAACTATTTTCCACAGATAAAGTATTCTCTCATCACAAATTTTCTCAGAAAGTTTACAACATTATTATATTTTCCCAATTGTCACCATTTTATGTTCTGCGCCATTTCAAAAACTCATGTTTTTTTCTTCGAAAGACTTTTTCGATTACATTGTAATTTTTAAATTCACAAGGAAAAATGTGTTTACTTTTAAATGCGTATTTACATGTAATTATATATTCAAAGTAATTAGAAAAAATCTATTATCTTATCATTTTCGGTGTAATTTTAATCTAATTAGCTATATTATAAAACTGTTTACTGTAAACTAGATTTCCTTGTTATCGCAATCGTAAATTAAAAAAAAAAGTGTTCAGGAAATTTACTCTTTAATACTAGAAGAAGTAGCGATAGTTGTTATGTTATAATTAGTTCCCTAGTCCGATTCTAATTTTAAGTTTTCTTGACGACACGTGAGATTCTAAGATTTACGATTTGTGCACGAATTCATCGCTTATTTTATACAAGAAGTAAAAATTAATGAGTTGATGATATTTTTTATCAAAAATATATTTCTTTTAAATCCATATTAAACATTTAATTTAGCATTTACAGAAATTAAGTAATCAATTAAAATTTTCAAAATAAGTACTTATGTAACCCATATAATCTAAGAATATGTAATAATATCATTAAACTAGGAAGTTAAACTCGTAAAAATCAATGAGTAATAAAGAAAATGTAAAACTGTAAAATTATACTGTTAATACGATATGCATTCATGGAGAAAAGTGCAGTAGTGTATTGCACATTGGCGGGGGCGAGCACGTGCACTGTGCAACACTTGTTGCAGTTACTTCCTAGTATATGTCTTATCAAATCGAATGCACGTGTCGACACCTGCAGATTGCTCGTGTTCTGATAATCGATGGTCAAGAACACAAATATCAAGGTTACTGCATAACCACATTGTCCGAGAGTGCACTATCTTTGATGTATATTTTAATACAAGACTCGTTATGCATTTACAATAATACTGTCTTATCGTTGTCACCCTTTTTTTCATTTATTAATAAGCTTTATCACATCAAAACATATTACTACTTCTACATCACGTGCCTTCCGTCAAATCATTACTTTCATTTCCGCTTTATAATTTGTCAAACAACTTCTTTTAATTTTTGCGTTAATATTCCAAATGAATATTGTACGCCCACGCCGTTAATACTAGATTAACCACAGCATTAAAAAAATGTATTGTGATTTGCAATCATGAGAAAAAATCTTACTTATTTAGTCGTATGACAATTAACAATTTATTTTTACGTTTAATTATTCAAAATTACCTTAAAAATAATCCCTGGTTGTTCACATTCGTTAATGTAAATGGTCACTTTTGAATTCAAATCAAACCTATATGCGGAAGTTAAATAATTTTAGTACTTCTTTTATCAATATTATAAGTCTATTATCAAGAAAAGAACTTATATTCTTATTCAACAGTATGGTAGATACCGTAGATATTATGTTATAATACACAGTTATGATATAAGCTTTTTTTGTAGACCAAAATAAATGGAAATAACTGGAAAAAAAAGACTGTTTGATAGAAAAGTAACGCAATTAAAACTTTTGAATTCCATTATCTCGTGACCGTTTATTTTACAAAGCAACGTGTATAGCTGGCAGTTGCTTATCAACAAAAATGAATAAATTGTCAATGAAAACTCTATTTAAATGCATACCGTTAGTATTAATACATTAAAATAGAAATATAGAGACGTTTTCGTTTTTAATTTTGCAAGAAAAAGTCTTAGTTTTCTATGAAATTATTGAATTTGTCGTTGTGCTGCTACAAAAATAACGGTTTTACATTTTATTCCTTCCGGTTACTAAAGAAGAGCAAAAATTGTAAATATTGGAATACAAAAAGTGTACAATTTCAAATGTGTAAGGCGAAATTTATTTTCGAAAAAGTAAAGTTCCAATGTGGGTGTCTTACATTATAAAGCAAAACACATTATATCAGTGGTTTGCCATCCAGATTGCTCCAGTATATTTTGAGCGAACATTTTTTGATAGAGAAAAATTTTGTTAGCCTTTTCCTTTCCTTATCTAACCAATAGGTCGATGATTTACAACACAAATGTACAAATTACATTCTGGACAAAAAAGAAGTTAGAACATTTTGACTTTTACTTTTATTTTAAAAGGAATTAATTAAAGAAAATAATCACTTAGGCCTTCTGAAAATTAACTAATCTTAAGAACCAACATTAAATATATATACAATACGATCTACATATTCAATGATATTCAGGCTGTATTGAACATACTAGTGAAACTACAGGTCAGCTTTAAACCAACCTTTACGAACTTGGCCACCAGAAACAAGGTCAGCTTAGAGTGAATGCCAGGATACAAAGGTATAAAGGGTAATTAAAAGACCAATGCACATACCTATCGATACGAGAGTCGATTCACAGGCCCACAGCTGGATGTCACAAGATCGGCTATGAAATACAGCATCAAAGAATAGGCTTATAAAAATATCTGCTCAATATGGAAAAACCCCATCTGATAAAATTAATAGCTTACTAATGGCCGAGTGGTTAAGGTAACTGCCCTAATACTGATAGGTGTTGAGTTCGCATCTCGTTTCGAGCAAATTTTCAATATTTCTGGATTTACGGATTTTTTACAGATTTACGGATTATTAACCGTAGAGTTACTAAAGATCTTAGTATTTATAAAGCGACGATAAATAACAATAAAATTAACAACACCATATAAAAATAATGGGGAAACTATATCTGAACTTAACTACTAAAATACTTGATCTCACAAGAAAACAAATCAGCGTAATAACGGGTCTAATAAATGGCCACTGCGAACTGAAGAAACATCTCTATACAATTGGACTACATTTGGATGATCCAAGGTGCAAAAGAATATATTTGCTTCTCATATTCAGTGGGAATGCGGGACTCTGATTGAATAGAGATATAACGAACTAGAGATATCAAACCCTGGAACCGAAATAGTCGAAAAACTTATTGCACCAGTCGCTGACATTTGTCTAGCTACTTCGTTTGAACTATAAATGAAATAGATTTATAGTTTTTAGATTTATTGAATCAATCATTTTTCAAAGTTTTCCTGAATAAAATTAAGCTCGGTTATAATATATGTCATAGAATTTTTACTTCCTAATTAACATTTGTATATTGTATATGCCTAAATTATACAAGTGAGGTACACATTGTAATATTTAAATACAAGTCATACAGCTGAGGAAATACAAGACTCAAAAATTGGCTTGAAATTCAGGAAATGTCTGTAATGAGAAAAATAGATTGATGATTAAAAAAAACATTTCTTGTCTAGTTCAGTAGTTACTAGATTCGGATATTGTTAAAAATTAAAACACATTAGAACTCTCGTGGCCAAGTTTGTATTGGTTCTTCTAAATTCGAGATGTGAAATGTTTCAATTTAACTTGATGTTTTTAATCAATCTTTTCACTTTTCAATCGGCTATGAAAATCATACGAATCCCCTAAGTCGAGTTCATTAGCCTATAAAGAACAGCGTGGGCTGCAACTATTCTGTAAATAACATGTTGTCGTGATTTTACACTAAAAATATATAGAGCGCGGCTAGGACAAGGTCGCGATTAATATGTTACATCAGATATTTTTAATACAAGTGCGTATGTGCATATAAACCATTATGTAAATAGTTCTTTCGATAAAAAATCCTATTCAATTTCATTTCCTATAAAATATCTTAAAAACACATGCCTATAAAAAAATACACAAATATAATAACACTAATTTGAGATTATTCACGTTTTTGGAGTAATTAATACCTACTATTTTTATTCAATATGTGTTTTCATTTATGAGATTTTATCATGGAACGTGCACATATTTTTTTTCAAATGTAACAGTAGTTAAAAGTAGTAGTAATTGTGAGTACTTTTTTTCAATAAGAAAACACAATGTCACATAAAGCCTATAAATTTTATCAAATAATTAGTTACTATAAATTTTATATCAATATTAAATTTTTCCTTATTGAAAGACTAATTTCTTTAAGTACTAACTGATAACATGATCTTACATGCTATTAAATATTTTTGAAATCAAAGCTACCTAATTGTAAAATAAGTGTTCCTGGTAATGTAATATTGATTTTTCAATAGATATATAAGTTAAAAAAATAGTTTGAGGAAAATTAATAATCGCAAAAATAGACATTTGCTTAAGATAACATTAAAATATTTAAATATTTCACTTGTTATTGTTCGCTTATTAATGATCTTGCATAAAAATAAGTATATAATGCGATTTCGTAAAATTATAGACGGGGACACCACAAATGGTATCATTAAAATGATGTACACAAAGGAAAAGTTCCCAAGATCTCTTTACTCCACAAAAAAAGAAAACAATAGAAAATACATCTGATGAAGAATTTAATTTAGTTATATTCGAGAAAAAATACTAATGAAATAGATAGCGGATGCCATGATGCGTGGCTTCAAATAGTGGTTATGATTATTAGGGCATCACAGTGTTGATTTTCCTTTTGCCACTAAAATCCATCACAAACGAATGTCAAATCGCATGATAATGATTTGTGCTTTTTAATTTTCTAATATTTTATTAATAACAATTCGAACATCACACATGAATTAATTATTATAACTCACGCATTTTTTATTTTAAAAAAAAGTCTATTGAAACGACGTGAATATACAAATTTTCAATCACAAATGAAATGAAAAACCTACGAGTATTATTACTTCTTCAGACATCGCTATTGAAAAGTATATGGAGCATAATATATCTTTACAAAATAAAATGATAATACAACATAACTTACCAATGTCAATAGCACAATCGTTCAATATCAGACAGTCAAACAACAAAAGGATGAAAGGGAAGCCAAAGATATGTTATTATTTCATCGACTCTTTGAACTCTTTTCCATGTATTTCATTCTATTAAGAGACGCAAGTCTTATTCATACTTATTCATATTTGATAGATTTACTTATTAATTGAATCAATCTAAATGACATAGACATACGTATTTTCTTTTTCATTATTTTCGGCTCGTTTCCAAAAAAAAATACTAACAGTTTCCATACATAAATTAGTTGGATAGATTGACTAAACTTTTACATAAAATAGAATCTATAATACTATTATTACATCTGTTAGTATTAATTAAATTAACTCATATGCTGTATATATATTATTTTTTTCTATTTTATACAAAAAATACAAACAAATAGTATTGTTTACTTAATTTTTGTTATATTTCAATAAAATGGTAAAAATTTCAAATGATAATTTTATTGTAATATGTTTTATTTTTTATAATATCACTTATGCACTCATATACGTACTTTATTGTTATGTAATTAATTAAAAGTTAATACCATAAAAGTGTTTGTTTATGTAGTTTTCACTTGTATGCCAAAATAACAATAATATGATGATTGTTTGATTGAAAGATTAGAAAAAAATATTTAAACACTGCAATGTATGATGAAATAAAGTGAAGCTTTCTTCTTGAAAATTCGCACATTTGTTTTAAACAACTAAATCAAAAAAGCAAAATTGCATAGATAAATGCTATTTAAGTATACACTAATAAGGCAGTGTTAGTTAATTTATCCATTATTAAACTTTCTGATAATTTGTGGTGTTCTGAGATTCGAGCGTGAACAATGAACATTTTGTGTCGATATTGAATAGTTTGACAATTATTTTGCATAACTTTTCATTGTTCCCAGTAAATTATTGAAAATATTAATCAAAATTTGTGAGAATATGTGGTCTAAAATTCATGGAAAATGAAGAGTAATTCAATCAAAAATTCTACAAATTCTAAAATTAACCAAGTAGTTTTCAGTTGGGTGGTAGATAAATGAAATTAAACCTTCAAAAACAGTACAAAAAATTTATGTTTATCATATATTATTTAGTTATTGTATACTTTATCCCAAAGATTCTAAACTTGTTGGAGGTATTGATCCATATCAGTTTCATAAGCGTATTCATAATTGGGGAAAAAATATGTTTTTTTCAATTTCAAAACATTGGTAAATATATATTTCTACAAAGATGCTCAGAATGAATAAAATTGACAAACCGCGAGACTGACTCACCGATACCCTAGCGTTCGATTGAACCCAGATTATGAATCTCTACATTAACGTGAATCAATACTTTAACGATAACATATAAATATTAGTGCTGACTCTCTAAAGCATATTTTTTGTTTATTTTTTTTTTTCATTTAAGCTAAAAGGAAACGTATTTTTATATCTATTAATACACATATTTCAATAATTATGAATAACTGAGTTGCTTTAAAAAATAATACGTGTCATATGCAATATGCATACATTTGCGTTACAATCATAAAAATAAGCACCCGCATCGATCGTTTCAAAAGGCATCACGAAAGTTTCGGTTTTCAATCGGAACTTCAGCTATTTTTTTAGCATTTCCAAACCCAAAAATTCAGAAATTCGGTTATTATGTACAGTAATCCTCGACTTTACGGATGCTCACTTAATGAAAATTCAGTATTACGGAGATGGTTAATTAAGTATCGAAACTTCGGTATACGGATGAAATATTCGCAATTAAGGACAATCTATGTATATTTTTTCTGTTTTGCTTGCATTTTCTGGAAGGGATTACAAAAATAAAATAATAAAAAATATTTTTAGCACATGAATACAATTTTTGCTTGATTTTGTTGTACGGGGAATCCCAAAGTTTCTCAAAGAATCCCAAGTTTTCAAACGAACTAGTTACGAATTAATATTTGGTGTTTTGCGATATAGTGCAGTGTTTTATTTATTGGGTCCTTTTACCCATTTTCGATTTACGAACAGTTTATGAGGAACGCTTCCTGCTGTAAAGCGGAGGATTACTGTATGTCTATTGCAAATTTCTATAGTATTTCATATTTTTATGAAAAGTCTAGACTTTTTCACACATCAGTAAGTGCTGAGTAAAATTCTGGCTTTTATCTTTTTCGATTTAGTAGCTAAGCTAGTTTGATGTTAGTAAATGCATTTATCTCTAACAACTATAGAGTAAACTTGTTTAATATAATCGATGCTTTGAATAACTAAAGGTAGATTTTAAATAGAGGATTATTAATGTGCATTTTCATAATCTGTTTGAATTTTAAACCGTTAATTGATTTATCAAAATAGTAAATCAAAGGATTGAATTTTTGGAACGTGGAAATGTGATCAATTTAAATAACTCGCATTTACATACGGTTTTTAATAAGCTTTCAACTATGATGACTGTCAGTACTAAATATTCTGTACAAGTTTATAACTTATAATTAAATAATAGTGTGATATTATTATCACTCGTATTGACTTGTCACTAATTAATTTTTAGAAAGAACAATATGTGAAATGCAAAAAGAAATAATTAAAATATTCTAAATTTGTAAATGATTAAGTGATAAATGAAATGATAAAAATCTATTATGAAAGTATGTACGATAGTACGGCCATGTCGGTAATATGTCTAGCGTTTAATGGGTGAAAAATTGGTCTCGTGACCTTAAAAGCGTTATTGTGAAAATTGTCAAGCGAACTTGCAGTAGTAGACGAAAAATGGGGTTCGGCTGGAAGCGGGTGGCCGGTCTTTTACCTAGACGGTAGACGAACTCTAAGCTCTACCTGCGACGTTGTGATGATGCGTATAGGGATGAAGACATTTGGTAAAAATTTGCTATAGGCGTAGGGTGGCTGGATTAGTGTTACAACAAAATAGCAATAGTAACAGCAATAATAAGAAGACGCCGGCGATAAGGGCCGCGAGACTAACCTAGCTTAACATAACCTTTGGGGGCGGTAGGATAAGCGACGCAATGTCGAGACGCCGGCAGTCACAACAACAGGGGGCGGCGAACGTCGCGTCACCCGCAAACGAAAGTGAGGGGCGGCGAGCGGCGGAACAAACCGAAAGCGTCCGAACGAATCTTAGTATGTGAGTCAGTGGGCCATGCGAGAGCCGCTAGTCGCTCGCTAACTCTCCAGCCTAGTCAGTTCGCGGTGGCACTTGAACGACAATAGACGTACATATTGCACCGGATAATAATAACAATATATATATTTCATTTCACTATCAGTGGAAAAAAATTATAAACAACTTCTGTACGATACCGATATAAGAAACGCGGACGATTGGCATAATTTTCCCCGCGTCTATAATGTAATTATTGCTCACGTCGTGCAACGACCAGCATCTAACTAAACCACATGACACACGTCTGTCATCTGTTCGTTTTATTATTGCAAATCATCAACATTGAAAATTGCAACAATTTGTGTGTTTTTGTACAGTGTGAAAAATACTAATAACGTGTGACAATTCATTTAGGAAAATGAGACTAAACACTTAAAAACTACGTAAATAACATGTAAAATTAAATTTTCGTGAAAATCGCGACAAGTGCATAATACTGACAAGTAGTTGACATTGAACTCTATTCTTATCTTATCACCTATAATTGGCATAACAACAATCCAAAACTAAGTGCACGAAAGTCAAAAATAAGACAGAATTTATAATTAATAATTTATTTATAACTAGTTGTTTAAAACAAAAATCGTTTTTCATCCATGTGAACTGAGATTGAAACTAAATGTTTCTAATGATAAATATATAAAAGTTAATTGAAAACTATGATGATACTTCAACAACAACAAGCATTGAATAATCTTAGCTCAAGTGAAGCAAACGAAAAAGCGATGTCTCCTGCAGCAATGTCGGTGGACGAGCCGGAGGCTCCGTTATCACCTGAAATTAAAACAGAGCCACAACAATCAGTCATCAAGTCTGAGGTTCCATTATTATCTGTAATTAAATCAGAACGACAACAATCGGTCATCAAGTCGGAGCCGGAGGCAAGACGTCCCTCAACGGATGAAGAGGACGTCGTAGCCGGTGGCGACGACGCCGATTGTCTCCCTCTCGATTTAAGCATCAGCCGTATGAGTCCGGGAGGTGCTCGGGATTCCGGTACCGAAAGTGATGACTTTAACGGACGCCTAACCCCTGAACATGCCGATTGCAAAGCTTACAAGAAGAGCCTTATGAAGCGATACTGTAAGTCCCATTTAGTCCTCTATAAATTAACACGAAACTTGCAAAATCAATTATTTTAGTCTATCGCATCAGAGTTCAGTAAAATCCGACCTAGACAACGTATGATAAAAAATAAGAGGGGGGTGACAAGCTAATCACATTTGAACATATTATACTTGATAACGTTTCAATATTATGAATGCACTGCAAATTTTAAATACTTTGTTCATTTTTTTACTGCGACATTCAATTCTTTCAATTTATTAAAATTGCCTAGAAAAAAACTAGCTATATACATTTATTGCACAAAATTTAGCATAGAAATCATTAATAATTAATGGAAATTTCTTCTTATATAATAGATGAAATTTAACCGATCTGGTCGCTTTTGTTCAGTACCTTTCTTCTGCATTTATTAACTTAATCATTATTATTTAGCTTATGAATAATTTGATTCTTCGCCACATATTTAAGACATGAGACAAACTTAATTTCAATAAAAGAATATCGCAGGAATATTATATAGGAAAACATTTCCAATATTGAAAATTATCTATTAATATTAATCTAGCTCGTTTCTTCATAATAGCCCACCTGTTACCTAAAATATTTCACCAAAAGTATTTTCAACTATTCAAATTTTAAGTGTCAAGGATAATGTTAATGTTTCCTATATAATTACCAATAGATAATTTAATAGTACTGAAATTTTATTCTAAACTGATGTTTTTTCGAAAGATCTTCTCTAGACTATCGATGAGATTTTTTTTAGATTTTTATCGAGTTTTAAAAGATTTTTACACTGAACAGATGGATAGGGTGGGTTTTTTATATATATATATTTTTACCTAGTGACCTATTTATTGGAAAGGAAGACACGAATACGCACCGTTAGAAAAGAGGTACCAAAATCCTTTTAACGCAACCCACGAATAATTTTGTTCTTTCATTTAACACTTGCTTGATAAAGAAATCGATAAACCTTGGTTGCGTTCAGGTAAAAAAACACATGAATTTAATATTTTATTTAAATATTAATTGCGGAAATGTAGGTATTTGATATTTATTATCTGACGAAATATGTGTTCAACTCCTTCAGTTTTAAATTAAAAATAGTCAATACATTTTCTAAAGAAAAAGAGTCTGCATAAGAAGGCATGGGTTTTAAACAGGTAGCGTTAAACGGTACGCCTGTTGTCTTAAAGGATCTTTTCGTCGACTCTTCGAAAAGAAGGGATGATGAGATTAGGATTTACTTACACAGAAACCCTCACTACAGGTACAGTTATGAAAGATTGTTATGAGGGAGGCTTATAAATTCCCCGTTATGACCCAGTTTGTTTTATGATCTAAGTTCTTTTTCTATCCTTACCTACATATTTCGTTATTGGTCCCTGTAATAAAAATACCGTTTTTCGAAAATTCACTTTATGACCATTGTAAAATGTCTGCCATTTCTCACGCACGTTGATAATGACATAAAATCTTACCAATTTTCAAATCATAAAATGTTAAACTTGCGATTTTTGAACGAAAAAAGTAGTTCCTGGTTAACATTGTAAATTCTCTACAGTTATCCTTTTAGATTGTCTTCCTTCATCTGTTAGAACTGGAACCGACTTTCTAGTCGTTTATAGAGTCATAAAGTAATGTTTTGAAATATTTCTATGTCACTTTTTTATATTTACGTTGAAGATGAGCGATGATGCCGTGACAGAATTTTTAGAGCAGAAACTCAACAAATATTAAAACTAGCCATTATTCTACAATGAAGTATTGAGGAAATTACCGAATTGGAAAACTGCTTTCCTTTGTCAATTTCAAAGACGTTTGAATATAGCAAATTTTTCTTGAAAGGATTTCATGCTACCTGCAAGATACTACTATGTTATCATTTTATCAATATTCCCAACTTTATTCTAGTTTTATTTGCAGAGAAATGTATTTGAACTAATAAAATTAGAAGAATAAAAATTTGATATTTTAATAACAGCATTGTTTCTAAAATACTTCCTAATTTGATAAGAATCATAAAGACTTGTAATACTTTTATTGTTTCACATTGAAAAATCAATACCTGTAGTTTATACCTAAATCAAATAGTTTATTAATCAAATTTTCTTTAGATAAATACAATTTTCATAGAAAAACAAACTTTTACGTAGGAAGACTCTTACAATATTTTTTAATTTAGCAAGCATTCAAATTGAATTCATTTCTCAATTGAGTTTAGGTCCTTGAAAAGTTTACCTATTCTTTTCAGTTTTAGAAGGAAAATAATTTTGAATAAATTTAACCAAAAATATTTGTTTTAAGTTTAAACATAAGTATGCTCTTTATTTTCTAATGAATTCAATTAATTGTGCAATTAGATCTTACTTTAAATCCCAGAAAT
The DNA here is from genome assembly GCA_958496175.1 of Sisyra terminalis. Classification (NCBI taxonomy): domain Eukaryota; kingdom Metazoa; phylum Arthropoda; class Insecta; order Neuroptera; family Sisyridae; genus Sisyra; species Sisyra terminalis. The sequence goes on from OY292274.1 coordinate 31,451,927, forward strand.
ATCCTTTCTAACAATTTTTAAAAAAAAAGAGATACGATCGGTTTAACTTTCTATATTTCAAATTTCGAAAGCATTACCTAAAATTCCAGCAAAATGAATTTCAATCACAAAAGATCTTAATCGCTTTAGTCGATAAGACATTTATGTATTAACTATTAAGAGCTGTTGAGAGATCACTTATATTATTACAAACAATGGCTATGACCAGAAATTAACGAACCCATTTTTACTGTTCTTAAAAATTGTACATTTTACCTGCATTACTGATAATAACATAAATGAATATATATTTTTCATTTAAATGCAAAATGTTAAATTGAAGGCATTATTCTAGTCCTTGAATTCCCACAATCTTAAATAATAAGCATGTTTTCCTATAGCGCTAGTTCAGTACCAATTTGGTGATAATATGCACAAATTACATCCTAGATTTATCAAAATCAGTTGGAAAATTCCCAAAGAAAGTGAACATTCGATTTGATTTCAATCGCGTATGCTTTATAAAGACAGAAAACTTGAAAGACCTTATTGTATACTTTACCTTTAATTTTTGTGTGTAAAAAAAAACATAATTCAACCCAAAAAGATGAAAAAAAATGGAAATGATAATTATTTACTATAAAACTAAAATAGCATCTTTAATGGCTACACAATTCTCATAATAATAAATTAAACAAAAAAGAGATGTAGAGATGAGGAAGGAAAAAAGTTATCATTTATGTTGAAAATTGTTATAGAAAACTAAAAAATGAGATGAATTACTTCAATATTAAATTTCCCTACTAGTAGCTCATACGTGCCATTTAACTGTGCTTAAAAATTGATGATAAATAAATGATTATACTTTTTTTTTTTAAAATGCAAAATTTTAATTTGAAGATACAATTCTAGACCTTATGTTGGGTTCCTACAATCTAAGAAATAACTCTATTTCCTTATAACTCCAGTTCAGTGCCAATTTGGCGATAAAATTCACACAAATACATCCTATATTTATCAAAATCAGTTGGGTAAACAAAACATAGTTTAGCTAAACCCAAAAGGACGGAAAAAAAATTGAAAATGATAATTATTTACAATAAAACTAAAAAAAGCATCTCTAATTGATATACAATTGTCTTTCTTAATAATAGATTAAACAAAAAGAAAAAAAAATAGCGATGTGGAGGGGAAAAGCTCTCATTTGTGTTGAAAATTGTTATAGAAAACTAAAAAGGAAATTAATTACTCCGATATGAAATTTCCCTATTTCTAACTCATACGTATGTGAGCCTATGTTATATGTACTTTTCTATATACTTTGAAATGTTATTCTCAATCGTTTTTATTAGTTTCCTCATTTGTAAGCTTATAGAAAGTAATTGAGGTATATAAAAGTAAAACCGCATAGCATTAATACTAATATTACGTCTTTCAGTTAAACCGTTAAAATTTTCCTCTGAAGTAAATGTGTCTTTTAAACAGGAAAAAGGATGCTGTAATTGTATGTATTTTATTTTGATTGACAATGATTTTTCTGTAGTTTATACCCAAATGTGCCATATAATAAAAATGTGCATGTATTATAAACACAATACCCACACATACGTGTGTCTATATTATAGTATATTGGATGAGAGTGGTGTGGAGTAGGTCAGGGACGCGGCGAATGAGCGTTCCCGCCGCTCTCATAGACTTGTCTAGCCTAGACAACCTGTCTGTGGCTTCTTCAGAACAACAACTCCGCATATAGGCAACCACGCACGACACAAATAACACTCTCGTATAGAATTTATGCTTGAGCGCTCAAGCTATCTACACATAAATACAACACTACTAAACATACCGCTATATTTATACTTGGACGACTACCGATACATAATATATATATTCTAATATCCAAAAGATTCTCCAATACTATCTCGAGTCACTATACTAGGTAGTTTCAAATTACTTGTATTACTCGTCTCAACGCTATACCCACTAATTATTTCCGTCTTTTTCCCATATTAAACCACTTTGATTTCCTACTATTCATTTAACCTTCGTCGACCTATTTTTATTTTATTTTTAATTAAACTTCAAATGCATCCGAGATAAAAATATTAAATTAAATTTACATTTAGTGAAATACACTCCAATTATATTGGAATAAAAAAGAAATGATCTTCATGCAAAATAAAGCTTTCCATTATATTCTTATTTGTTTAGGACAAGATTTAGTAAAAGCTTTCTTTTAATATATTTTTATTTCTTTTCCCATTTCGCCTTTGGCTATTTACGTCAAGTCTTTTTTTTTTGTTCGGTGAAATGATTCTCCCGAGGAGAACATTGTAAACCCTAATAAAAATACAGACATTCGTACACAATAAAATTTTTGGTCTTTAACTTTTTATTTTGTAAAGGAAAATATTTTCTTTTTCATTATTATCAATTGTATATATTGGATTTAAATAAATCATAGGAAAATCAGAGTTCAAACTCAAGGTTGACAATATTGTTAGAAATATTAGTGTTAATAAACTACTTTTCTTATTTACATTGAGGATTTATCTTTGTGATAAACCTTGAGTAAAACTTACAATATTTACAGTGAACATATACGTACTTTGCGTAATCGTTATATATTTAAATGACTAATGAATTAAGAAGGCGTATTATTAAGAAGGAATTGAATAAGAAAATATAGGAAAAATACTTAAAAACAGAATTCAATCAATATTTGTGACCTAAATCTATAGACTAAAAAGTCAAGGCCTTAAAAAAACTATTATAAATCTCATTAGCATAATGCATTTAATAAAACGATTTCCTATTTCATTATGCGTTTTATTCGTTTATAAAAAACTATAAATCTGATGTTAGTTCGAATGGTTTCTTCAAGGTGGAAGACTATAAACAATAATAATTGTTGAGAACGGAAATAACTCATTGGTTGAATATTCATCGTGGCTGTCTGAATCGGATTAACAAACATTACTTGGCTTATATCGAAATGTTCCTATAACCGTCATTATAGAAGTTTATTCGAGTTTTCACTTTAACGTTATTATGAATCTGATGGCTGGACTTGCGATCGAGAGAAACGATAGTGACGGTGGATTCACTCACCCGAGAAGAATACCCGGAAATGGGCATCCGTCAACGCACAATGGCTGTTTAGCCCTTCGCGGCACGCATACTGTCTTCATTTTTTATTTTTTAATAAATTATACATTTATCTAATGACCTTCATTTCATTTATCATCGCTCAAACAATTCATTTCACCCACAAGGGTGAAATGAATATAAATAACGTTTTGATTTTTAATAAAATCTTAGCGACAACTCTTCATTTTTATCGCATTCATATATGTTTTTCGCATACCATTATAGCGAGGTATTTTAAAATAGAACAATGTTGTACGCAGCGACACATTTCCGCAATTAGTAAAAAAAAGTTATAAAAGTGTTTATTAAAAAGTTTAAGTTCTTTAGATATATAAAAATAAAGCAATAATAGCAATTCATAAAACGTTTGCGACGTATTCGTTTAAACTTAAAATGTTAATTGTTCCAAAATATGTTACCTACACTTAAAATTGTTTTACATGTATTAATCTTTTGTATTTACGTCATTTTTACACATAAATTATACAATTATTTTCCATTATTTTGAAATATTTACTAAGTTTCAATTTTTTAATTTGATGAATAATCAGTACAAATATTTTTGCTTAATTAACTCAAAGTGAAATTCAATAGAAATGAAATATCAACAACGATATTGATATTATTAGCTTTTGTAGTTTCCAAAATTAATTTTCTCGTATTTGATATCCACATTTTTTGATTTGTGTTATGATATACGACTATGTAAAACACTAATATCTTGAAAATAAATTCAAAGAATGAGATAATAATAACGAAGACTGTAAAAAGAAGAAACGTGACTTGGTCCTGGAATAGCTGTAGAATTGTATAGACTCACACTTCCAAATCAATCCGATGATGACCCGTAACCTTGAGCAAAGACAACAAATAATATTCAGATAAAACTACATGGTAAAACGTCAACATAACAAGCCTTAAGACGGTAACGGAGGCGAAACACTGCACCAACGCGGAAGTGGTTGTAATAACTCGAATAGATAAAACTATAATTTCATTGCGATAAGACGATACAAGACCACCATACATTTTTTTACAAACTCCTATAAAACAATCCAACAATTACTTCATTATTTAATTCCCCACTATAAAACAAAATTAAATTCAAGGAACCAAGCATTTTTCTAAAAATAAAACTGTAATTATTTTCCGAGTTGGAAACATATAGAGCGAATTTCTTTGTAATAGAAACGTAATCGATTAATCACATAACATCTATAAATAAATGCAATTAATTTTTAATTTTAATATATAATTGATAATCGCTAGCATGCATTGAAACCGTACAACATGCCACACTTAAAGGTCACAAAATGCGATAAATATTGCAAACCATTTACACGTTATTATGTATTATATTGTACTCTACATTTTTTTAAAAAAACCTATATTTCCATTTCAACACATTTATATACTTAATTAAAAGTCTAAAAATTTCCTCTTTTTCATGTCCTCTTTTCTTTTAAATTGGTAACGTGTATTTTGTTAAACATATTTTTATATCATTTATAAATATTTCAAAAATTCTATGTCTAAATAGATACAAATAGAATTGAACTTTATAGCTTTTTTATGACAATTATAAACACAGTTCAATAAACGATTTTTTTCTGTCTTGTGACATTAAAAAAAACGAAGACATTTGAATTCGAATAAAATTTAAAAACAATTTCACATAACGCAATTGGACACATCTTTTTAGGCGGACCAGACATATCGGGAGTAGGTTTACAAGAATTATTTATGAGATAGAAATTAGAACGATAGGACAACATCCATAATCTTTTCTTGTCACAATAAAGCGATTTTAACTGTGTTGAAAATAGAGTTTGCCACACTTTCTATAAGAATAGTCCTATAATTTATATATAATTATGTTTGAAATCGTATTAAGAGTTAATGGTCTCAAAAAGTAAAGATAGATACTAATAAAATAGCTATAAGTAGATTTAAACTTAATAAGTTGATTTTTTTAAACTTTTAAGTTTAATTTTAAAAATATTTAGACACAAAAAGCCTGTATAAACGTCTTTGTATTTATATTGGATATTGATTTAATTCTGGGGACAATAGTTCTTTTAGAACGCAGCGAAAAGAAAATCTTAAGGGGGGCCTCCACTACAATGAAGAAGAAGTTAATTCTTGCCTTTTGTTATATATTTTTTTTATTTTAACCCCTCTAGAAAAAAGCTTTTGGAAAAATAATGTTTTTTTTTTTCACTTTATTATTTGCTTTGATTTTTATTGCTGATTGTTTATTTATCATTTGTGGCTTCTTCAGCAATATGATAGGCTTGAAACTAACATTCTACACAATCATCACACTAATAGTATGAAGCCTAAAAACATGCCAAATAATGTAGCGATAGTATTAATTTTTGTAAAATCCGGGTTAGCTAAAAGTAAATTTACAAACTTTTCATTTCTTATAGTAAAAGTAAAAGTATCAAAAAATTTCGCCCAATATTGTATTTGAAGTGGATACGCATAGAGGTAACTAAATGATGGCCTGCGTGTAACTCTTATGCAATATGATAGGGGAAGGGTGCATTTTGGGGTAAAATGGCTGATTGGGTCAAAAAGTGCAGAATCGTGATTTTCGTTGTTGACGATGATGATGGTAGTGTTGTGTGGTAGGAGAGATACGAGATCGACAAGGCCGAGCGAACGTCGCCACTTCACTGTCGATTACAACATCACAATGAAAACATCAGCCACAGCGGGGAACTTCGGGGGCAGAATGTTGCGACCTACATACCTCGTTTCAAAACGTCTTTATAAAACGTCACATATTATTTTACATCATCATTCCATTTGGTAACCGATCATATTACACATTTTATTTTCGACTAAATGCATGGAAATTTGGCGAATCCACTGAGGAAATTTCAAAAAAAAACACACACACTTTATTCCATTAGTCTGATTCGATTTGAGTTTGCCACTCAAAACCACCCAAACCAAAATTAGGTCTCATCACCCATATTGAGCAAGTTCGTGGAAAGCGTTGAAAATATCCTAGATAATGAAAGCAGGGAATGCTTTACGGTCAAAATTGCCCCATTTCCGTGTCGCCTTGTACTATTTTTTTTAAATTTTTAATGTCTTCCTCGGTTCACGGAAATAATCGATTTCATCAATGTTTGAACTTTATCCAGACAAGAATTGACAAGTAGCCTGCTTATCACGAAACAGACTTCACAATACAACGTAGATAACCCTTATGCAAGCTCGTCTCTGTTAATTACTTGAATCTAAATCAAATAAAACATTAACTGCATTCTACTTTATTTATTGTATAACAATCTTCTAGTGGATATGTCAATATTACGATATTTATTGTCGCTTATTTACGTTTATATGAGTAGAAATAGCGATACATTAGAACTTTAGATAGTGCTAGCTCTAACTTGGCTCGCTGACTAGAAAAGGTATTATAATGACATGCTGGTTACCTTGACTTAGATTCGGATATAATCATTCATTATTCAGATTGGTTTAGAATGTTTGTAATACGTACAAATACACACATAACACTCTATATTCGTATCACTTACACGGGGGCCAGCATGCATGTATTTGTGCGTGTGTAATAGATGTGTCCCCCTTTTGGGTTTCACTTGCACTTGTTGTATTAATCTTAAGAGAACCAGCATGGCATAGATTTATACACAACCTCATAATTTTTCTATTTAAACATAATGAAAGATATGATTTTTCACTTTTATTTGCTTTAATTAAATGAAAACTAGAATAAAGCATAGATTACCTATTGCGTATAAAACACCTATATCGTTTCGTAAATTTTCTATTAAACAAAATCGATGCTACTGGAGATAGAATATTTTTCCAGGTATTACAAAAAATAACATCCCACATTTTAAGCTTTAAACAAAATATTGGTTAAAAGCATTTTTTGAGAAAAAATATTTTCAATACACAATCGATTTGCAAAGCATATACATGACAAAAAAAAATAATGGTAAATCATGTGATGTTCCAAAGGCTGGATAAGTTTGTTTTTTTATAAAGGAAAATTATTTTTTGATAAACCAAATAGAACGTCCGGGCAAATAATATAATGATTAAGTATTAGTGATACGATTATTTGAAATCTTATCAATATTAAATGTTAAGTTTCAACTTCCTTATTTGTATAATTAATACCGAATATTATATTGATGTCATTTTTTTTTTGTTTAACAACGTAAATGTATTGGTAAAGAATTTCTTATTCTAAACAAAGGAAGGTAATATTATCTTATTTTATTTTGCTGAATCAATCATTTTTTGCAACGAAAATGTTTTGATAAGTATATTAAAAAGAGAAAAAACATTCTATACATTTATAAAAAAAATCAAGTGAATCATAATTTCTTTTAAAATCATAAATAGTTAAAAGTATTTTCTAATAAAATAATGATGAAAGAAAAATAGAAGTATGAATATGTACTGTACATATATGTACATGTTCGTATGCACAGGAAAATATATAGCGATATATATTGAATGTTGGTGGAGCGAAAGTGTTTAAGAGGAAAAGGGTTCGCGCAAAAGCGGAAGTGGCTGAGGAGGTGGCTTTTTCCGACACCACCAACCCCCTTGTGAAACTGTAGTCTCGCCGTATCGATCCCGCGTGAATTCGAACCCGTCATATGACCTCGTTGTCGCGCGGCTCTCTTTGTCTCATTTCTTTTCGATGAAAAGCTTTTGACAACACTAACCCTTTCGCAATTTCACTCTCCAATCACAACAAAATCGAAAACGTTATAATTCGATTCTAAATAAATTTAAAAAGCACATCGTTAAGCTTTCGCAGGAAGACAATTTTATTTCAGCTTAAATACTTTCACTTTATGAGAAGACAATCGATTTCAAGCTCTTGTAATTTTATATGGCCTAACCCTGAATATAGATAAGAATAAAATGAAAAAGCCCAGCACTTCATCTCTGCTTGGAGCTTCGCTTGGCAGTCAGCAGCAAATTACATTAGGCCATATAAGGTTTTATGATCAAATATATTTTTTACGAGCATTTCCAGCTATTCAGGTGAAACAGGGACTAAATCAAAATGCCAACTTGGAAAAGCACGTTTCACAATAACGTTCGCTTGTTTCGTCTGACTGAAACTTTTCTCATTGTTCCACGCAGTATATCTGGTATAAACCGAGACAAAAGAGAGAAAACAGTCGTAAAACTATCCGTATAATAATGCAAACAATAATAATTTTAGTATATTTGATTTATTTCTTTTCATTTACTGTCAAAGAGCTGTTAGTTTTCTACTTAAAAAGTTTTATGAACGATGAAAATGTGGATTTATACATTTAACTAGAAAACTTTGATATGAGTTTTCTTGGCAATTATCTCATAGTTGTAATTGAAATGATAACTTTTTTTTTTCTGTAAATGTTTTGATTTTTTTATCGCGATTACTGAGGAATATTATAAATTTATAATAATGGATAGTTTCAATAACATTAATAGCATTTCATTTAAAAGAGTCCAATAACAAGAGATTATAAGTCTAATAAACAAGTAATTATTTAGAAATAATATAAAAAATGCTGATAAACGAATAATAATCATTTCCTGAACATTTTTATCAGAGATTTTTTCCATTAAGACCTAAGGAAAACTTAATATCGTCATAAATTGCTAGAAATTGTTTGTTAAAAAAGGATTTACCTATTTACTAGGAGAATAGCAAACAAGCGACGAAATGAAAATGAAATTTATACCGTGATTATTTTATAGTACGTTTTATTGCAAAACGATTATCGTTATACGGTTACTTGTATTTTCATTGAATGATTCGCTTTTTAGTGCATTTATGTTTACATTGTTTTAGTCAGCATGCGACATTTCCATGAAATTTAAATGCCGCATACCAATCATTACGTAGCCCTCAGAATGTGAAGATGCACTTGGGCTACTTGCGGGCCTCACAATGTATGTCATCAAACAGCTCTGCCAAAGTGGCACTGCAAAAAGCCGTATCAATGGCGGACCAGAGGGGATTTGTGCGGACTAAAACACTCTACCGGTTGCATCATCATACGATTAACCTACTTAAATACGTTATTTTTCACTTTCGTCAAATATAAATGCATTGATTAAATTTTAATTAAATAACAATTACATCAAACTTGCTGCTTTAATTTTCGATTAAAATATCAATTAAATAGTATGTTTTCTTCGATCCCGTTATTTTCACAAGTATTAATTTGACTAATTTCTTGAATGATTAACTGATATGTTTAAATTAATGTAGCAAACGATTTCATTTGCTTATTCATCCGTTGGTTTTTAGCTTATCTTTCGAAAATCTGCGTTCAAGTCCCAAAACTATTATTTTTGGCTCATATGGGACACGCATTTTAACTATAAATACGATGAATGGGTCAAGGCTTAATATTTACAAATTAATTTAACCATCTCTTGCGAGATAAATTTTATATCTAAATCATAAGTTGATTTTCAAAAATAATTATAACTTTAGTACCAATTATTACAATAACACATAAATTTTACTAGCTAACGGAAGTAGTTTCTATTTTTTTCTCTCTTTCGTATGCGGAAATGAAGATGAATGAAGTATGATCTTATAATGGAACAAATTAAAATACAAATTGAATTGTTCTAGTTTCCAAAATATAAATTTATGAAGAGTTTAAATATCTGTTAGTAGACAGTCTTCCAAAATAAAATCACTAACTTCTCCCTTTTGTATTAAAGAAATGCAAAATATGATATTAATTAAAAAGAACTCTAGAAAAATAGGTCAACCCATATTAATGAGACAATGAATACTAGACTGAATTGAAGAAGAAATCAGTCCCACCTGTTGGCAGAACAGATGTGAAAATCTTGTTATATTCACCGAGAGATTTTCTTACAACATTCATTTTAAGTGATTCATTGTAAAACAAAAAGAAATTATAATATTTTTAAAACTAACGATGACGTACAACTTGCAATTTGTACAACAACATTAATCAAAAACCGACGTGGTGCATGTTATCCGTAAAAAGGATTCCAACAGGATGCACACTTTTTATATATGTCTAAATGGTGGCGTTTATAAAACGAGGGCACTATCTTAGGAATTGGAACATTAGAAATAGGTCGCTTCTAAAACTATATAGTACTATTGACTTAATAAACATTTCCTTTGAAAATTGCGGAAATATTTTCATCTTATCTAACGCTTAATGTGAGCTTATTATGTTATAATCATATTAAATGCTACATAGAAAACTTACTAATTTTAGGAATATAATTGTAATTTATGTACTAGTAATGTTAATAGTTGCGAAGAAGGTATTTTTCATTCGTTCCCGGAAGTTCAATGTTTCATTTGCATAATTTATAAACAAATACATATGATAAATTTGTAATTATTATTTTTGAAAACATTAATAAATTACTTCAATATTAGCAAAAAAAAAACGTCATAGTTTTGTTCAAATTATATTAATATCATATAACACGGGTTAAAGTAAATAAACACTTTGAAAGCCAATTATGTGTTGATATCAGTAAGTAAATATAACTTAGTACATATTATATCAATAACTCTAAGAAAAAATTCCAAGTATTGTTAACTATATTTCATAAAATTACATTACAATATAAATATTATATCCTGTTACTAATTTGCGTCAATAATTTGAGAATTTATTTACGAAAATATGTTCGTATAGAAGATGATAATATAAGTTCCTGTTTTATGATAATTATTTGGAAAAAATATTTATTTATTTATTATACCTTTATTAATGAAACATAAATTACATTTATTTTTTTTACTCCACTTATTTTTATCAGAAAAAAAAAACATTTATAAGATGTTTGTTATTCATCAAACAATATCATGTAAGAAACATTAGACGTCAACGTTACATTTAGTATTATTAATATCACTAATTATTTAGTATAATTAGTAATATTATAACTTAAATAATATAAATATATATATATATATATATATATAGAGATTTGAGATATTTAATTGAAATTAAAGAAGTTTAAATTTTTAATGCTCAGAATGAAATTTCTTTATGATTTATTAAAATAATTCTATTTCCAAAAACTTTCACAAGTAATAAATTTCTGTAGCAAGAAAATAAGTGGAAAACTTTTCCTTTTTTTCTGTAAAATTTATATTATCCACCTTTATTTTCTTTGAAAACTAATGATATAAAAAAAGTACCTATTTTTTTATTGAAAATTTTATTAATTACCAATAAAATTATAGACATTAAAAAGTAACAAACTGAACGAAACAATCGCAACGAAAAAAGGAAATACGATATTATTTTCACTAAAACACCGGAAGATCAACGAAAAAAAAATGCTATAATTGGAGTTATTACTTGACATAGTTTTTACAATCACTATTTACATTTGTTTTTTCCAGCTTCTTCACAGATCATTAATACGACCTTAAGAAAAACGTATAAAAAATCTAAAATAGACTTCTTAGATCCCAATAATTAAAATATTGGCCAGTATTTGAAAGCGAACCATCAAACTCTTCAGCAAAAAACTTATCCTTGTTCTCAATAAATAGAACGTGACTGTTTTTATAAATCATGAAAAATCACAGTATTTTTCTGTTCTTTTAAAAGAAAAAAATTATAAAGAATCTTAGTTTTCATAATTTTCTTTTCTTTGCATTGATATTATAATGAATACGTGATGAACATTTCGTAATCAATCTTTCAATGATTCAATCGACCTAATATTTCTATTATTCGATAAGAGTGTATAAAAAATGAATTTATCAATCGTTGGCATTGACATTGAAAAATAAAATTTAATGAACAAACGGGATACGGAAGTGTTCGGCTATATTTGTAAAATACAAAAGCTTAGTATGTCGTTGAATAGTAATGAGTCTGTAAAATATTTTTTAGTAAGAAAATTTCATTATTGATCTGTTTTCAAAAGTGCGATTATTTGTCTGAATAGTACTCATTTGTTTTAATCATGAGTTATTTTTCGAAGAAATATTCTTTTTCCACGGGACCGGTAGAAGTATAGCTGTTGCACGGTTTAAATACTAAGTCAAGTCAGAGTGCCTATAGGTGAATCTCATTTGGGTCAAGGGAACTTTCCCTTCCGGCCACAGTTAGCTAACAATCGTCATTCGGTATACAATAGCACGGTTAGTTGCACCCACTGCCGCAACAAAACGTAAAGCGCTCTTTGCCGTTACTACCATTTCAATCTGTTTCCACCACCTCCTCCTCCTCATTCTACCATTAATCGTAGCGTCATCATGAATTCTCGCCAAACGTCTTCTCTTTATTCGCTTTCAAATTCCTTCCGCTGTTTACTACTTACTAGACAGAGTTCTTTGGTTGCGATGATGATAATAATGGCTCATTACACCTGATGACGATCGTAAATGAAGCTTTAATATTTGTTTTATGCCCCCGTTTTATGATATTAAGTATATATAGCGTTCGCTTCTCGTGTCACTAATGGGAAAGTTGTACCAACCTGGCCAGATGAACATACAAACCGCTCTCTCTTTCACATTGAAATGAAAATGAAAAGCTCATCATTAATGTTTTCCGTTCCATATATTATCATAAAAGAAAAAGTTTATTTCAACAAAAATGATAAGAAAATAAGTTTAAAATCTTTGTCACGTTGCGCGAATTTGCATTTTTTCATACCTCACAGTGTAAAAATTAAATATATCACACATGGCAAGAATTTTCCCCTCTTTTTCCGTGTGTATCAAACCACGTATGTATTGGAACCCGGAAACATGATTTGTTGACTCACGGGAAATTTGATACTAAAATAACTACAACATAAACACGCACACACGCGAGAAGACCTCTAGCGGTCGATACAAAACCACAAAATAGAAAGAATGAATGTTTTAGAAATTACTCATAAACGTATATGTAATACTTGTATAAAGGAAATTGCACAGACATTTTCTTGAAATTTGTTCAAATACAATAGAAGATTTTTTTATGTTAAAGTCATTTTCTTTATTTCTTTGTTACAGTGGACACAACAGAGTTAGGATATCCTCATCATCAACCCCAACAACCAGGTGGTGGGGTTCCTGGGGTTCGACCGTCCCGCGATAGCATAGTTGGACTTCAAAATTGTGCGAGTCACAAAGCTTTACTTCATGGAATTTTATCGGGACAACACGCTGGTCCTCTTAGTCACGCTCACGCTCATGCTCTAATCACAGCTCATCGTACCCATGCCTACACAACAACTTCGAACGGTAAGTTGAACAAATTTTACAAACAAAATATAAGCTGAGAAATTACTTTTCATATCAATATTCAAACCAACCTATATATATATATATATATATATAAAGTATTACCCACTTATTATTTCATCAACATTTTGCTGACGTACGTAATTCTTCCTACAGTTCATATTTACGTAAGCGCACAAATAATAAAATGCAATAAGGGGCAAAAGGATTCATCCGATTACGCAGATTGCTTAATTTCTCTTGATTATTCCGTCAACCCTTTTGTTGACAGTTGGATATAGTCGCATACATCTGTTTAGTACAAAACTTACAGTGACCAAACAATTTTGTGGGGGTGGATGATTATCGTACTTGTTAAATCCGGGTGATGCTTATTTTCTTATGCAATATTACGAACAGAAAGTGTTACATCTGTCACAATACGAAAAATTACAGCTGCCACGTGTTTGTTATTTGACCATTCACAAAAGAAACTGACAATCAACCCTTTCATCTGTCCTGTACAAAACTGAACTATTTGTTAACATTTTCGTGCCATTTGCATTATTATTGATTTGTCAAATTTTGGATAGGAAAAATTCAAGTTCATGGCCGAATTATTTCATTATGAATTCCATATGACGGCAATGAGAGTTGGAATTGTCGAGCCATAAATAATATGGAACAAAACGTTATTTTATGATCGTTTGGCATAAAGTGTGAGAATAGTTTTCTATGCTTTCTAATATCAATTGGGAGGATTCACTCTGATTCGCAACCATAACTCGCTAGATTTTTACTTCCATTACGAATGAAAAAATCAATTATAATATTCGTACATTAGCGTAACTACATTTATGTGTTGGACTAAAATCGGGTAGTATTAACGGTTATACAAGTTTTTATAGGCGTAAATATGAAAAAAAAAAGCTTAATCAAGTATTTTATTGATATTGTCCATACAAAAACAGATAGTGCCCTAGCACCCGCAGCCCTTTAAAAATACACGAAAGATACACAAAGGTTTGAGAACAAAAAACTCAAGGAAACATCAGAGAACATTACACAACTGTCACAACTGTACGTTACAAAATTGTAGACAAAAAAATAAGAAATGATGGCCCTGATTCCTGCAACGGTCAGCGGAGAATCCCTTTTAAATTATTGTTCATATTCGAATGGACAGTGTCCACTTTCTCACACTACTTACGCCACTGCTTAAATTAATTCAAAATTAAATCGGTACGTCTATTCGTGCACTTATGAAAAAGTATGGTGGTAACACAAAGAAATAGGTAACATCTCTTCTACCCTTACTGTGAAAGGGTTCCAATCTCTTTGTTCTCAAAGATATTATATGTCATTAATGCTGCACTAGCAAGTACACTATTGTTATCTTTAATGTTTGTCTTCGTCGGTAAAAATTGAATTCACTTATTACTCATCTGAACTTCAATGTAAATACCTAAGTAAAAATATATTTCAATGTTTAATAATAAAAAAATGCACACCAAATTCAATTGTAATCAAGGTAAAATGAAGGCATATTTGATGAAATTTGGGAAAAATATAAGTAAATTATCATATGAGACCTTTAACGTACTTTTATTAATAAGTGAATACCGTTACTCATCATTCAGTTTATAACAATCGTAAATGTAAATTTGATTAATTCAGTCGGTCATAGTGAGGACGTTCTCACGTCGTCCACCTTTCGCTTGTTCCTTAATCAAGTCGATAAAACCAACGGTCATCCGGGCTGGTCAACGCAAGTGGCGACCCTTATGTCACCCCGGCCCTAATAATGGCCGTGATTAATGGACGCAAAGGTCAGCAGATCAGCACGGATAGCGAAAGGATGAACCGGACATAAGCCGACCGGAATCAAAATCATCCCTTCGTGGCAGCTTCAGCAACAGGTCCCCTTTTTTACTTTTTATGAAATATTTTTGCGCTTCCATCTAAATAGAAAACCAGTACGAAATATAAATAAATAAGATGTTCTTTATCAAGCAAAAACTAAAAAAGCATATTATCTTGTCAGATTTCTTCCCTTTGTGCATTTGGATGAAATAATAATAATAAAAAAGGGGTGCGATCAACTTAGGACCCGGAATTGTAAAAATAACTGATGTGGTATTTTCGTTGAACGAATAATTGAGGAATTGTTTAATTTGTGTTTACAGGTTCGTTACCACCAAGTCCAGCTGATTCAGGAGTTTCAGATGTGGATTCGTCATCTAGTGGTGGCCATACCTCAACAGATGAATTACGGTTACGGCTACAGGCGGCCCATGGCCCGCATAGTCCTTTAGAATATCCTCCTCCTGCAGGACAACAACAATTTCTACCCCCGTTTTACCACCACCCCCCAACCGTGTCACGCACGCACAGTCTACATACACCATCAGCACCTCACCATCACTACTCAACTTCAGTTAGGCAACAAAGTAAGTAAACTAATTTCTGAAATTTTCGTAGAAAATATTTCAATGTGACCTTGTCATACATTTTGAGCCAAGATTTTGCACATTTTAGCGAAACTAGACGGGAGCTTTTTATTATTATTATTTTAAAATGATCGTCAGTGGAGCGAGTAGACACCTGACGGCGGAAATAGAAACACCTGTGTTCGCAAACTTATTGCTGAAAAAAGCTGCCAAAATATATATAAAAAAAATTACAAGGTTGTCTCTGAAGAAAAAATTTTCTCTTTAACAAAAAAAAAAATTGACCAATCAAGTTGCAGTCTTTAGTTTTGTAAAAATCTTTCCTTATGTATGCAAAAAGTATTGCTGTTCTTTAATAGTAACCCAACACGCAAAACCCAAAATCTATTCAGTAATGATGTGCATATTTTTCAATTTTTTTTCTACTAAATACCCCATATATCACAAGTGGTATTTTCCATTGTCATACGTTTGAATCGTATACGTTAGTATTTTATTTTTATGCACATTATTCGATAGTCTAGGTTCTCACGATTTTTTTTGGAAATATAAATATCTGCAAGAATTAATTAAATAAACCCCATCAGCAAGCCAGACTTTCGTAATAGTATACAATTTAGGGCAGGTCGGCGCTGCATATTACGTAGTTCTAGCCGAATTTTTTGCTAAATTAGAATCAAAAACACTTCGCCGTTCACCACATTCAGTCAATAATAACAACAACAAAAAATCAGAATAATATATGTATATACAAAACATTTAAAAAAGACACATTCACATTCCTCTACCAAATGCAAAAGTAACCGGTTGAAGGTTATTTCCAAAATAAAAATAATGTAAAGATTTCTACAAACCACGAATGTTAATTAAAAATACAAGTTATATTTAAAAATAATTAGTAAAGCCATAATCATGCGGCCATTAACATTTTAATTGTTATGAAAAAAAAATATTTTGGGTCAAAATAATGCATTTTATTTTTTACAAAATTAGCACATTAGTTATTTGAAAATAATTTGTATAAAAATGCATATTTTCCATCTTATCAAAAGAAGATTGCGTTTTTTTTATTCTGATAAAAATATTTTCATTTTTTTCAAATGTCTAGAGATAGAGACCCATAAGACATGCAAATATTTGAATGGCTAATATAAAATTTTATGATCCCAAAAAAGATGTCTAACTTTTCATCATCACTTCATATTGCAAAACAAAGGAAACCATAATCGTTTTCAATACAACGAACCGTTTTATTTGTGAAGAATTTTAGTCAATATTGAAAGACTTATTATAAATTTTCTGACGGATATTTAAACGGAACGTGATGTCCATTTTTGCTTCAATTGGCATTACTTTGACATTTATCATAATGATTGTGTATTTGTAATTAATATATTGTCCAATGTAATTGATAATGGAAATTATCGTAGTTATTTGGCTGCCGGGTGAGTGAAGAGGCAGGAGTACCTGCAAAGTTTGACATTGCAATGTCTGTTGACTTGGACAATAATTGCACAGTGTTATTACACAGCTAATCAGACTGTCTGGTCTGTTGTGAGGCGCGACCTACACCAAGTATTATAATATATGTACATTATATTTCGGCTCTGATCGTCAATTTACACTTAATGCTATTAGTATTATGATTATTCACAACTCTTTTTACGTATTTGCCTAATTTATCCAACATACAACTACATGCACAAAAAGAAAATCTTCGATAAGCCCTTCTTATAATGTTGTAATATCACTTGGTTTATTTAATTTTTCAAAAACAAAGCAATTAACAAGGAATAAAAGTATTTTTTCTGCATTCATTTAAAGTAGTAAATCCTCACTAAATTTCAAACCATTTGTGTTTTAGATAACTCAAATAAGTATGTACCTTCTTTATTATTATTTTCTTATTTTAACTACAACATTTTAAAATTTTGGAATGTAAAAGACAATCATTATCGATTTTCTTACAAAAAAAAAAATAATGTTATTTTCAAAATCCAGTGTATAGATTAAAAGTTTTTCTTTTTACTTTTCTTATTTACCATCGCTTTATAGTAGTGTTTCTTAACCGACGGTGCCCATAGCTCTAAGGGTGTGGGAAAGTATTTTTAGGGATTCACCTTGACCACTCTGCCACAAGTAGGTTTCAAAGTTTCTTTTTTCATTAACTTAAATATAGATAATTATCCATTAGCTAATACAACTTCGTCGGCGTGACGAACATACTTACTATTTTGTATTTTCTATTGAGTATCGCCGCCTGTCGTGAAAACTATGAACTTTAATTTCCGTCCTAAAATAATTGTCCATTTCTGAAAAATACAAATTTTCCACTTTAAGAAGTGTAAATCTGATCGCAACCTACTAATTTAAATAAAACAATTACTGCAACATTGTATATTAACCTTTAAAGATATATGAAATGTTTATGTTGGTGAATATTTGTTATTAATTGTACGGAATACCTTTCCTTTTGTTTCTATTTACATAAACTTTACCTTATGGTGAGTGCACCAATCAGTCGCATTCAAAGTACCAAATTTCATCAAAATCGAATCTCTTCCTCGAGGTAAAACAAAACATCACGCCACAAATTTTAAAAATAGTAATTTTGGACTAAAGATTGTTTAAAAGGAATATTTGCCTATAAATTGTGCAAATAATTGAAATGTAGAAATTTTATTTTATTTTATATCAAATTATTTTGCTTAAATAACATAGAAATACAGTAATTAAATACGTATTATATTTTTTTTGTTTTATAAAAAAATAATGCAGTTATTTTACTTTGCTTTGATCAAATTATAGTTTAAAGTGTTTTTTTTCCTGTGAATGTGAATTTGGGCTTTTGTTTCAAATGAATATTCTTTCGATTAAATCAAAATAGAAAATAATGAAATTATAAATATTGTTATATTGCATGATTTCGTGAATCATGTTTCCATCAATTCAAATGAATTAAAAACGATGCAAATATATTTGACTTATTAAAATACAAACTCCAAATTTCCCGACAATATGTTTTACATTGAAATATTTCAATAGGAACGAAATTATTATTATTTTTTATTATTGCTTTAAATTTATAATTCTTGACTAGGTCAGGTAGGTTTTATATTTTAATCAGAGCATTTTCTATCTAAAAGGCCTGGTTGATTTTTTTATCATTTACCAGTCACGTGCATGTGGAGTATTGAAATAAGAACGACAAAACGAAAAGAAAATATTTGCAAATAAAAATTGGCATTATTTGCTGCACTTGACCGAGAGCAATGTTACATTAGCAAAATTTTGGTTGGAAACTAGATATAGACCTAAAAATATATTTATATCCTCAATGTTATATCATGCAGGGGACAAAAAATTCGATAAAACGAGTTGTTTATTTTTTTTTTCAAAAATAAACGCCAGCGCTGAGATATGGCATAGATTGCAAACTAAGTCGTGGCAATTTTTTTTTCTCAAGAGAGGGGATCGCGAAAATTGTCCGAGCTTGCATGGATGCATATGTGTATGTGTTTTATTGTTTGTATACATATTGATAAGCATTTATTTGTGTTGGACTTAACATAGAACCTACACCAACGTGACAACTCTTGTGAGGAGTCTATCCCGGACCTAGGCATCATTTTGCCGAACGTCGTCATGTTGGCTATCCAATGCGAATATAAAAAAACAATTATGGCTTTATTATTTATGACTTTATTACTTATATATATATATATATACATATATTTTTCTTTTAAATGATGGACTTATTGTTACCTGGCGGCTTCTTATCATCTTTACACAACATTCAGACATTAAGCCACTTCATAATTGATTTTACAATGGCCAATAAGTCTACATAACTTTTCACATTCAAAATCATTATTCGCATAAATTGCGCTTGTTATTTTTAACTGTCTCGAATGTTTATTTTTAATGCATTCCAAAATGCAAACAGATTAATAACTTAAGCATCGATAATTTGTAACGCATCTATAAAAATTTTAATGCACATTTATAGCGCATTTTTGAAAATAATTTTTATGATCGAGACATTTGTGAATTACTCATCACAGACCTGAACTATATAGAAGGTTGTTTTTTTCTCTATTTAATCCTATACTTATTGATACCTTCTATTTAATTTTCATATCAAGCAAACATTACACGAAATTCAAATATTTTTTACATTATAAATAACAAAGAGAATGCATCACCAATACATAAAATTAGCATCGATGTTTATCTCCAATTCCTTGGAAAGTTTCTTACAAATGTGCTTAACTATTTTAAAAGAAATATTTCATTTTTGGATTGATAGATTTAGATATTTTTCACCAAAATGCATTGTTGAATTTGATCAAGGTCTTCTAGAGCGGTCGATACACCCACCTAGACCTGTTTTGAAAGACAATTACGCAGTTAGGTGGAACTGGTTTTTGCAACAGACATGCTTTTTATGAGATTAATTTCCGTATAATCGCGTTGCAATTTTCAGTATAGGTATTCTTCTCTAATAAATTGTTTCATCATATTTGAATATATGAATGTCTGAGGAATAATTTTTAGAAAGGCAAAAGTGTTAGATTATTAATTATTTATTGTGTCTGGAATGAGTAATTGAGGAGGAGGAAGGTTGGGAGTCAGACCTTTATAACTATGAAGCTCATTATTTTTCATGTATCAATGTCAGGGTTACAGCATTCATATTTGTAATATAAATAAATTGAAATGAAAGTGTAGCTGTTTTTGAGTGAGGAACTTCTTTGTTTTAATGATCCCAATTAAGCGTTATTAATGCTTCATTAAATTCGAATACATTTTCTTTTAAATTTCTGTTCAAGTAAATATTTCATTTAATCTACTTGTGGTTAAGGTGACCGCTCCAAAACTGGTACGTATTGGGTTCGAATTTCGTATCGAGAAAATTTTCGATATTTTCGATTTACAGATTTGTATTAACTCTAGAGTTGTTAAAGATCTTAGTAGTTTGAAAGCGACGGTTAATAACAATAAAAATAGGAGAATGTTTCCTTTTTAATGCTAAAGCACTTGCGAAAATTTAAAAGCGATTCTCTAAGTCATTAAGAAATTATTGCAAATTAAAATAACTATGATTTTACACGTAATCTTATGGAGATTCGATGATCGAACAGCCTAAATTTATTTTTATTAGTAAAAAAAAATGCTACCAAGCATCTCAAACTTCCAAAATATGTACTTTAATCTTTATGGAACTAATTTTGCATAAGAATATTTGAATCATTACATGGTTTTTAAGCAACAAATTAGAAACAAACTGAAAATGTGGTTTTTACTTGATAAATTAATAATTGTATAAGAAACTGTGGCAACACTGTCCTCAGCTGAGACATACCATCACGTAACTATTTTAGTATATTTGGTTTAATAAAAATGAAATACATAATTTATATTTGTCACACTAATGAGTACACAATATAAAGTGGAAAAAGGTGAAATGTGTCAAATAGTTTATATTTAAAATGTTGAGCATGTCGTGCATGCTCATTCACATTATGTGAGAAAGACAAACCAAAGTTGCCAACTCTACCAACCTAAAAAATTCGTCAGCATTATCCCGTTTTCATTATTTTATATAATATTGAATTATTATTTTAATTTTTTAGTTATAATTGTCTTAAAAACATGTTAAATTAATGTTTTATTTATGATTTTATCATATTAAAAAATTCTACATTTATAACTTATGAGCAACAAATCAATAATATTATGATTTGCTAAGTTGAAATCAAGGTATATTCAGTCCCAAAAGTCGGTTACAAATTTTCTATATTATTTTTTTTTCTTGTTTTGTTTAAAATTTTTGATGAAATTTTCGATCGTCTTTTAAACGATATACAGTTTTTTAAGTATCGACCTATTTATTCACCTCATGGTACACTTTACAACTTGATTATTCACGAATTTCTATGTTTATGTATTTTTATCTTCGGTTGTACCTCCATAACATCCTTAAGTTATGGACAGTATATTTGTAAGTGACACCCTGTATACGTCTAGATTTGCAAATGAATCGTTCATTGCATATATTTAATAATGAGAAATTTTGCGAGTCGCTATTTTTATCATTTTGTGTATGTTATATTTTTTTAAACTTGTGATTGCAACAGTGGTGGTGTCGGTGGTGATGATGAAGGGGATGGTACATGAGGATGATTTGAGACGAAATGGAAAATGCAAAAATTTGTTTTTGGCCGCGACCTTTTTGCGACATTGACTTTAATCTACGGTAATATGGAGTGACTTGGGCATTAAGGCTCCAGTCTATACATATAATCTGGCGAAAGCGAAACGATAATAAAACAATATTCTTATCATTTATAAATAACGAGTGTATCAGAACGAAAAATGCACAGGTTGAAGTACAATGTTAAATGTGATATGGTTCCGCGACGCTGTTGCGCAAATCCTGACCTCGCACAATGTCATTCGTGGCTTTGGTCCGATGCCGTGTGGGTCCCCGCGCCACCAGACTCAGACGTGTTGGCAAACACATCCACTTTCTGTTTCTATGGCAGCTCCACCAGCCAAATTCGCTTATTATAACACATGCAAATGTATGAGTATGCAACTATATCTCTGCTTTATGCATACATGGAAAGCATGCGCTTATATGTATGTGTTAAACCATTCGCGGAACCGCAATATTTGACTGCTGGCCCGTTGCCCCTCACCTTACGTCGTCCTGTCTAACTTGGCTTTCTCACACGCCCAAAAAAGTTTCCTTTCAATATCACTCTTAACTTTTTCCACATAAATAAATCTTACCAAATTTTTTATCATAACATTTTTCTTACCAACAACACACAACCTGGAAAATTAAATCAAAATATTCGTTCGTTTACATTACAAATTAGAAGATAACTTTTTCCCGAAACTGAAAATATTATAAAAATAAACAGTATGTCTACTTATGTACGCGCGTGAGAAGTTATTCTTCTTTGGTATAGTTAAAAATAGGTTTTTAATTCACAGCCGTAACCTCTTCCGGTAGTGCCTAAACTGGCATACCAGTTATAAGATTTGTTATTACTAAAATATGATACAATTTACTTTTAATATCAAAATACATAATAAGAAAACGTTTGTGTTGCGGCAAAGATAAGGACAAAAAATATAAAGTTTTAAAAACAACCATTTTAGAGGAATACAAATATAATAATTATTGGCTCAAATTTGAACTACAATCTCATTAGTTTCAACTGTGATTTCGATTTCATTCAATTACTAATTCTAGCCATTTGTCACTTGTATCACTGTTGGGCTGTGAATATTTCACGGAATGTAACTGGGTTTCAAATAAAAGATTAAATTGACTATTTATGCAAAAGAGTTAACACATTTGGTTACTTATACAAAATGTATATCACATATTATATGAATTAACCGTTTAACCGAATTAACATATTGAGTCACAAGTTTGAAAAATACTTATAGAAAACATTTGTCATATAGAAGTAGATTGTTGCCATTAAATATCATGTATAGATATGTATAAACAATCCTAACAACAACTCCTCACTGGGATATAACAATAACGATCCTTCACAGGGAGTGATCTCCATCACGACAGCTCCTGTCATCAAATCGGATAATAGGACCTAGATCCTGATGGCCGATATATAAAAAAAAATATCTTTGTATTGAAACTGATTTTTAATCCATATATAGAAAAATATAATGTAATATAATGTATTAATAGACTTTTATTACATTTTTTTAAATATTACACTGAATAATATCAGAAAAACACCATTTTAATTCTCATTATAATAATAATAGGCAAACGTAAGTAATATGTATGGATATATTTTGACAAAGATAGATAAATATTGTAAACACATACGTGTGAGTGAAATACAATCATTGTTTCACATTTGAATTGAATGATTGACGCTATGATTTTAACAGTCATTTTCATTTCATTCAATCAATTACCAATTTTCACCATTTGACAGTTGTGTCAGTATTGGACAGTGAATATTTTACGGGAAATGACTAGATATGTATTAATATAGATATTGTTTAGACTGTAAAATTCGAAAATATTTAGTTCAACGATATCTATCTTCTCCATGTTCGTTAGCTATGAGTTCGTATCTGATTCGGGATTGTTCGGGATAATCGAGTTTTCTTCCGATAAACGAAAGACATCTGGGAATGCTTACTTAACTTGATCGATGCGATAAAGTGTTTTAGTCATCTTACTACTAGGCATATCGCTCCCAAGAATCGGCCAAATTTTTCCTGTCTGAACCATTCTTTCTCGCTAACCATTTACGAGCAACTTCATAGTATTACGTTAAAGCGCTATTTTTTTAACAATTCACTCTCATTTTTTTTTCAAAACGCGTTCGTAAAGAAGTATAACTTCAAAAACAGAATGAAAATTAAACAAAGTCTTATTTCACGATAAAAATAGGTACCTGATCTTAACTTTAACAGAAAAAATATAATAGTCTCAATTGATCGGAAGATTTCTTATAATTTACAAAACAAAACAGAAATTTGTGTTTCAAAATTCTTAAAAAAAAATCTCTTTTTTTTAAATATTTCGTAAATATTTTTAAATAACTATATGTTGTCGTAGGTCAGCTTTTAAAAAAAAATCGTATTTTATTACAAAACATGCCACTAAATCAAGTAGGAATAAAATATTCTTCATCGTGGAATATTTTCAAGATGTACATTTTCTCTTAATCATTTTTCAACTCTCGCATTTGCCAATTTGAATTTTCTATCACTATATCGTTAATGCGGATTTTTCACTACGTAAATTGTGAAAATATCCTGTTTTTATCTGCAAGACGAATGCGCCCCGGCCAAAAAAAAAATAAAGGAAGATAAACGACATTAACTTGTGTAATTGCATTTTTCTATTTTAGAATCAGAAAAAAAAACGCTTAGATTTAAAAATGATGAAAGAAGAAATTTGGCGTTGGTCAGGGTCGGTGTTGCAACGAATTACGTAGGTATCAAACGACATATGGTCGATAAAAATATTTGGATAAAAACTAAGTAATTTCCAGACTTGCTAAATCGCCACTCGTCTAAATACAATTTTTTTTCTTTGCTTTGCATATATGTATGCAGTAAAACAGAAAATATACGTTCAAAGTTTTACAGCGTTTTTTTTTATTTATTGAATTCGCAATGGTTTTGAGTTGGTAGTGGCATCATCGCCAAAGATAGATCTTGCTAAAGACGTGGAGAGAGCAATGGCAATGCAAACGGTATTTGAACAAATTGCGATTCATCATCACATTAATATTATAATAACACAGACATGTGACGTAATTGGTCACTTAGAACTAACGTGCTAAATAAATGGTAGGTTGCCTAGGACGGGCCGCACCGACTTGGCCTAGGTCTGGACATCACAAACAAAATATTATTACTTTTGTTGATTAAACTTATTATTCCACAAGATAAACGGTACTCTGATAAATTTATTTATTGTGCAATTTTCCCCAATCACATTCTCTTTCAAACACATAACTACGCTCCAATTTTCGCTAGTCTGCTACAAAAAAAAATAACAAACATATCACTGCTATCAAAAGTAGCCATGTCTTTAAATTAATGATACGCCTTTTTAAAAATATTAATATCAAAGATATATTTCTACATTTCTTTTTTTCAATTTGCGAATTATTATTTTTTTATCAGAAGTTTATTTACAGTTTAAACAAAATATTATTTGCGCAAATATTTTATTTAAATTATCTGCAATTGTCACTTGTAAAAATAAAATAAGAAATAATGAGTAGACAAACAGCCAACAAATAAATAAGATGAGATAAAGCATAGAAGACAACAATTTAATATCTATTTAAAAATATAAATTATAATATAACTTGCCTACCACAAATTACCAGTTATGAAAAATATCAATTAAAACACGTGTTTTTGTCGTTAAAACAAAATCCAATGATTATTAAATGAACAATTTTTTTTTATTTATGCATTAATAAATCAAAATCAAAGAACAATTAAAGTCAATAATTTATATTACGTGATTGCACACCTTATTTAAATTATCAAGCAATGATGTCTCAATATTATTATTATTATCAAATCATAATACGTATACTTACAATGCTATAACCATTGGCTTGGACTTGCCTGGATAGAGGTCAAAAAGTTTTTATTGGTCTGTATTTTTTTCGCTTAATAACAACGTTGTATAATATCAACACTGATAGCAATTATAACTTAAAAAAATCAATACAATTTACGCATATATCGTATTGCCTTTTAATTTGCAAGACTATCGCAACTATTATACTGTTTAAAAGTCTAAATGTAATTTAATAGTTACATGACACATATAATACAGAAACAAGTTTTAACTGAAATTGATTGCTCGTTATAATAAAGGATTAAGCCAGAAGCGACTTCTGAAAATTTTATTATGAAGACATACAAATGAATATTTCATGTCAGTCAAGAAACAGAATATCTTTATACTCACGCTTCTACGTTTCAAGACTCTATCTGCCATATACTGAAATTTTTATAAATCAGCGATTTTTTAAAAAAAACTGACTTTTATTTTTACTTTAACTTAAAGGTATAAAAGCAAAGAAAAATTTAGTAATTTTTAAGGATATATTGAAATTTAATAATTTGTGGTAAAATTTGCCTATTCATCATGGAGGGTTATAATTTAATTTTTGAATGAAATAATCATGAAACATCTGATTTCAGTAAAGTAGAACAATTTTTCTAAAGTAACAAATTTAAAAAAATAGTATAAAGAAAATTTCATGGAAAGAGCTATTCCATATATCTTGACAGCACTTGTTATAAAATAATTTTGAGACTTTAAGACTTAGAAGAATAGAACGTCTCTTTCCACATTATAACTGTCTAAGTTTTTAGCAGCTCTAGGGTAAATAAAAAACTGTAAACCGAAAAATATTGAAAATTTTCTTGGTATGAGAATCGAACTAAACATTATCAGTTTTGGAGCAGTCATCTTGACGACGGTCACCAGTAGACTTAACTTATTTTCGTTTTGCAATAACCGACCACTGTTTGGGATTTTGCTTCTAAAAAGCAGAAAGCTAAAAAGCTTTTCTAAGACCAAAAATGTCAGCATTATTTTATACTGCATTTTATCAAAATACATCCAAAAATGAAGCTGAAATTTTGGATGATAATCGGGCATGTTGTAGCCAAAAAAACTGTGTCTTATATGACATTTAAAAAAATTAAAGGTATTTAAAGTCAAAGATACTTATATCAAGATGTGTTACAAATAGTGAAATTCAATTTAAAAAAATGTTTGAAGAAAATAATGTTGGAATAGTTACAGTAATCTTAGTGATGAAATTAAAACTAATTTTCAGAATTAAATAAGATTAAAATTTACAAAGCTTCAGTGTATTTACTAATTGAAAAAAAAAATATGTATGTAATTTTACTAAATTATTTTATTTTGATTTAAAATTATAATTTTGAAAGATATTTGGTTCGAAAGATACAAAACCCTCAAATTGAAATTGGAACAGAATCGCCGGTTGCCTATACGCATGTATTTTATGCCACAATTCGCCACTGATCGCATTTGGTTTGTTTGAGTTATAAATACATTAATATTCTCTTTCAAATGCAAGTTCAAGATCTTAGGAAAGATCGTTCAAAATAGAACGTACAAAATGAATTTATATTTCCTACATCTTGATCATCTCTGCACATATGCAAAATATACCGATTTCACGTAAATTTCCACTTGTAAAAAAAAATGTCTCAATTATAAGTACGATTTTAAAGCTCATAAATGCACAGGCTGCACGTACTTAAGTAATTAATCACAAAATGTTATCACGAAAACTGATAATGTTTCCATTGGAAAACGGCTAGCTTTTTTTGATAAGTTGATCGTCAACTCGCGTGACTTGCACACTTTTTGTATAAATTAACTTGCAATATTCATACATTGACCGCCCTTAATGGGCTCAAAATACGAATTATTGTTTAAAGGGGTATAAACTTCTTATCTTAGTTCCGTAAATGAAAACTTAACGTAATAGATATTTTTGAATAAGTTATGAAAATTACGTAATTTCTTTTGAAAAAAGGAAGGTTTTACAAATAATAAATGTTGTAATGTGTTTAAAACTATGAGACAAGATACTAAAATAATGATGCCATTTGCCCGTCTCCCAGAGTCAAAATTCACATTAACTTCCATCTCATCTTACGAAACAAATGTGCTTTAGGTAATCTCAGTCTGTATGCATGTAGTGAATAAAAGTAATATTGAGGAAAAGTTGATAAAAACATCCTTGTTACAGTTGTTGGTTTTAACTTTTCCTTTTGTTGTTGTTTGAGCAAAATAAAATGACGTTATATGGAATAAGGTAACGAAAGACGTTACACAAGAAAGCCGGGAGCCCCATTTGGGAATATACGAGAGCTATAAACGAACAAAACGACGACAGAACAAACCGTGTTTTGATGTTATGTTGTGCATCCTTGTTAGCGTAGACCGGTGCAGTTCTATTTGATTGCAAATTCTCAGTTCAACGACTCCACGACTTTCCGTGCTGGCTGAAGGTCAGACTAGCGACAACGCTGCAACTCGCTTTCAATGACAGTGCATTACGACTGCGCAATATTTAAAGAACTGCGACGCAATCCGCTAGGAATTACCATCATAATCATCATCAACAGCGCTGAATAGCACTGCATAGCACTATGCTACTAGCCAACATTATTTGACCACCTCCAAATTCAACCTCCTTCCAAACTCTTTGTTTCACTATACTTACAAAAGCGATCGTTTCACCACAAATCATTCTAATAACTAAACATTTTCTTTCAAACATCTTACAACCAAAAAACTAGTCTGATTTACCAAACTTATCGTCATTTCCTCAATTTTCTATTTAATTTAAAACTTTAATTATCTCATTACTGTAATTTCAACCAATTCTAGTGATTTTTCTCCAAATACTAAAACTGCATTCTTTTTGTATATCTTATCTTACATCGTTAATTCTATCAAAAGAACTTAAAGCATCAAACATAAATTGATGTGAAAATTAATCAATACTAATTCTGACTTTTATTTTCAAAAAAAAAATCTTTATTTTCCATACACTTATCCTTCGATTCAGAAAATGAGAAAGAAAATGATCAGAATGATAGATTCTTTTGAAAACTGTACAAAACGATGTAAATGTGCATAGTTCAATTATTCATTAAGTAGGTCTAAAAAAAACAAAGAAAAAGTTTGTTCATAAATTAACAATAGTATTTTCGTTCTTACGAAGGTTTCTTCGTACGAAGGTAGATTTATTGGAGCTGAAGTCAAAACCGGAAATTTTCCGGAGTTGAAATCAGAGGCAAAGTCAAAGATACTTATGTTAAAGGCAGGTCTAATGAAGTCATAGAAATATAATTAAAAAATGTATCCCTTGGATCTGTTAAATATAAATATCAAAATTAAACATAACGACAAGATGAAAAATTACTGGAAACTGGCATGTTTCAATATTTATAGACTCTGGATAATTCGAAGCCAAAAGAACTTTTCATTTTTTCGAATTAAATATGTTTAAAATATACAAACAAAACCCTCTGAATTATATTTCAAAACCGGGTAAATAAAGTAAGAAACGATTTACAAATAAATCAGAGCTTAGGTGCTCCAAGATAATAAATTTAATTCTTTTGTGAATAAAATGATTTATAAAAAAAGATATGTACACATTCCCTTTTTGAGTACCCACTTAACAATAAAAGCGTTAAATCTCATATTTTTTATTGTTTATAATAAGATTTTCATTTATTAATACTTAAAAGAAGACACTCGTAAATACATTTTCATTTCATATCAAAACTTTCACGTCTTTTTTTCTTTACTTATTTTTTGAAAACCAGTTTCCTAGAAATAAACATATCCCAAACTTTTACTATAACAACTACCTGCAAAGTTTCAACGAAAGCCAGTCCACCTTCGTATTATCTTAATACATTTTCCTTGCTTAATTAAACCACTATTATTCATGCCACATTCCATGTAATTTGTGTAATTAAAATAAACTGAGACCCAGGTATGAAAATGATGAACTTTATTTATCTTTTTCAAGCATTAATTCGCAATTTACTAAAACCCTAACATTGTGTGTATAATGTAGCCATAATGACGTTAACCGTAAAAGAAGAACAGTGTCAGTGGTTGCAGTATTTCAATAGGGCTTCAATGCAGCAGCAACAAAAAAATATGAAATATTATGAAGCAGAAAGTGAATTCAATCATCTTTCTCGACAGAACTAGGGTGACCGTCCTATTCAAGGTCTCACTTGATCAGCTTAAGTGCAATAATCACATCGAAGAAGCGTATATTATTGGCTAATTGTTTGCAAACAAAAAATATACGACCAATCACAACTTAGTTGAACAAGCGGAAATAGCCGTTGAGAAAACTCACAGAACAACTAGTTAACATAAAGTGGGAACAACACGTATCAGTAAAAATGTGATTTCTTAATATTCTTAATAGTTGGATCTATATATTAGCTTCTTATAATCTAACTACGATACTTACAAGGAAAAATAAACTTATATCGACTAAATTATTTACATTTAGTTTCGCTAAAATTTCAAAAATATTACCCCTAATGACTAAGTGCTCGTCTACTGCCACATTTATATAATCTTATAAACTTGAATCAAAAAAATATATGAGATGAATAACTATAACAGGAAACATCAAATCTTATTTATTGTTTAACTTCAAAATATCCTATAATAGTAAAGCAACTAAAGTAGTAAATAAAATCAAGATTGCAAATTAGGGTTTTCAAAGTCAAATTGAAATGTGTTTTTAACAAAAAAAATAATAAACTGCATGAAAGTTTCTACTTTTAAACGGATGTTCGCGTTTATTTTTAAAGTAAATACCTACTCCGTATTTCACTATTAGACGAAAATGAAAAAAAAAATACGAATGCATCCATAGTATGAGAAATTATTCCTACAAACTTTAATTCGTCCCAATCGCGAAGAATATTTTTTCTTTGTTTCAAAACTTCCTAAGTCAATCGAATTAAAAATTTCAATTTAAATTGCATCGAAATTTGAATTATGTAATGAAAATGATTGCATATGCATTTATAATTTAGAATAAAAAGAAAACAAATTGTGTCTTAATGCAATGTAGATATATTCATTTATTAATTATGATATGAGGTCAACATTGTAAGAAAGTTAATAAATAAAAAAGTAGAATTAAAATGAAACAAGCTATAATAGATTGTTTAGCAGGAAACCCAGTTTTCACTGGAAACCAGACTATTTACACTTGAATACAAAGAAACGAGTTTCTTTTTCACGGGTGGGTTCTCAATAAATTGATCTAACTGATTGATGCGTTTCCAATCTTTCTAAGAGTTTTATTTATCAAAATTTTATATAGGTAGATACTTAGTGTATATGTGGAGATAAGGTGGCGATAGGTAATTAGATTTCTGAAATGCTCCATATACCAAATACCTAGTCAAGTACCTAGGTAGCTCGTTAAAAGAAAGAAAAGAAAAATGTCTTTGCTTTGCTTTTACTTTTTCATTTTGATTTTATAAAGACGTCAAAGAAGATTATGTGTGTGGTGCATTCGCTGAATGACAAACATGTATGTAGCAAGTTTCGCTTGCGGTCTGTCTCAATGTGGATGAGATGCACATCTATTTTAGCGGTACAAGGACACCACGTTGTCGCTGATCCGCGCCATTCGATGAAGGTTACCCCGCACTCGCCTCATTTCCTGGTCAATGCTCGCTTCATTCGAGACTGATCCCGTCTGATGCATTGCACCACCACTAGCCTCTTTTTCTTTTTGTTTCCAATATCAACTTTTTTGTCATCACATTGAAATATTTGATTTTTTTCCATTGCTGATTTTGATTTTTATCTTTTCCTTCTTTCTAGTGCCAGACAGCTACAGTAGTTACCTGACCTCACTTCAACACCACCATCAGCAACAACAACATCAGCAGCAGCAACAGCAACAACAAACGACGTCGTCACACCACCATAATATACCAGGAGGTGGTGGCTCATTGGCATACCACTCACATAATTCAATGCATCACCCACATTTTGCAGCCCCATCACCACCACGTGGTACAGCCATTCCTACATCAGTAATTCAAGCAGCCACATCCAGTGTCAATGATGAACTTTCCTATATGCTAGAACTAGGATTCCAACAGCGCAAACTAAAGAAGGTTAAAAAAGTCAAAAGTGGCGAGCCTGGAGCGGTGAAACGAAAAAGCCGTGAAGGATCCACCACATACTTGTGGGAATTCCTACTGAAACTACTACAAGATCGTGACTATTGTCCCCGATACATCAAATGGACAAATCGGGATAAGGGCGTTTTTAAATTGGTCGATTCAAAAGCAGTGTCCCGATTATGGGGCATGCACAAAAACAAACCAGACATGAATTATGAGACAATGGGACGAGCGCTCAGATATTATTACCAACGTGGAATTCTTGCCAAAGTCGATGGACAACGATTGGTATACCAATTCGTCGATGTCCCCAAGGACATTGTCGAAATTGACTGCTCTGGCGCGTGACCGACTGCATTCACATAGACTTAAAAAAATTTATATAGTTGTGAATTCCAATGCATTTTTCTTCTAACTTCAAATTATTTTCTCTACTACTTGTATTCGTTGACTCACTTTTAATAATAAAAGTAAGAAATACCTTATTTAGAAGCGTACACTTACAAAACAAATTCTTTAAGAAAACTATTAAGAAAAAACTAATTCTATGATCAAAATGATCTATACATTGTACATATTTATCGAGGCATAAGATAATAATTATTTTGTCCTTACGTACATAATTTTATTGTAATAATTGTATTATAATTTGTTTTTATTTTAATTGTTATATAAATGTTATTTAAATTTATTAACATATCGATCGAAATCCATAATTTGCAATGAATTGACACGACGAGCATATTCAATTCTAATTCAAATGTGGCATATTTTGTTTGAGAGATTAATTAGTTAATACAAATATAAAGCATTTTGATAAAGTAATCTCGTTGTGTAATAATGCCAGCTACTTTTAGTTTCTGTGCAATTACCTTGATTGCAATTAATTATGTCAACCGTTCTTTTATAAAAAATACAAATTTATAAACTGAAAAAAAAAAATACTCTAACACAAATGCAATAGTATAAATATATTATAATTTTTTAAAGAAGGAGACAATCTTTGGAAACAATGTTATAGAACTGTTGGAAATGGAACAGATCTCAGGAAAATATTGCAAAAATTGTTGCTGTTGAAGGAACGGAAATTTTGTAGTTGTTATATAGTAAGATATTTATAAATGTTATTTAAAAGAGACTGGTTTATTGTACGATTACCATCAACGTAGTAAAAGATTTTTGAAATAAGAAATAATTTAAACAGAATTTTTAAATAAATGAAAATTGCTCGTATATTTATAATGCTTTAAAATTGTTATTATTAAACAGAATAATAATCGTCTAGGTTTATTTGGAAATTTAAAAATTCTATATAAATTATGAATGCGGAACTGATTAATATTATTGATAAATGATTAATATTAGACTATTTTAGAAATAGAATTTTCAAAATTAAACTGTGCAAGTTATTGATAATTTATTGGAAACAAAAATAGATTGGAAGACTTGGAAGATTTTGAACACAAATACGTTGATATAAAAGCACAATACCGTTTTAACATTCATTACTTTTTATTTCTTTAAAAATATATATTTATAACTGAAAAATCAAAGAAATATATTCATATACCTATACAACAAGTTATATATTGTTATAAAAAGAAAAGAAAAACTATAACTTCTCAAAACTCAAAAAACAAACAAAACTTTATGACATAATTAATCAGAAATAAAACTATAGAAACATTCTGTGATTGTATATTTTATTATTATGTAATTTTAATCTTTTGGTAGTTTTGTATAAAGAATTATTATGGTTGAACATTTGTACCTATATCGTGTCTTAAATTTAGGAAAAATTAAAGTGTAAACTGATGATTTACGTATATATAATATATATGATAAGTTATAAAAAAAAAAAACAAAAATAAAAAAAAAAAAAACAAAAAATTAATTTAAATTAAACTAAAATTTTAAAATACTCTTTCACAATAAGTCAGAAAATATAAATGTTGGTTGTGTTTTCTTACTTTTGTAAATGAGTAGACGCATGCATAATGTATTTCATAAGAATCGACTTTCTAAGACTTAATAAGAATTACATTTCGGAAAATCTTTTGGAAATAAACGAGAATATATATGAAAAATCGCTATTAGTCGCGCATTCTACGGCATTTTCTATTGACAATATTGAGAAGCTCAATGCATTATATGAATCATATTATGCATGTGATAAAACTATTTTAAAATATACAAAATATTTCGTATTGATCATTAAACTTTGGTAGAAATCTAAATAGAACAAAATTAATTCAGGAAACACTCAGTGGAGTATAGAGGATAGACAACTCTATATATTATGAAAATTATAATACAAAATCAAGAAGCATACAAACTCATTAATCTATTAATTTTCTAAATTTTGCGTCCAAATAGAATGTGATAATTTATTACAAAAATGAAACAAATAAATACAAAAACTTTTCATAAATAAATATTTGAAAGCCAACCAAAACTGCTATCTCTAAATTCACAAAAATTATATATAAATAGTGTTTTCCATTTTTAAATAAATGTTTGCAAAATGTAAACAAGAAAAATTAATGTTGTAGAACTTCTTAGCGTTAAACTATTTTTACTGGTATCAAAAATTTATAAAATTAAAACTTACATTTACCTATTAAATGAAAAATAAAATGAAAAAAATATTAGAAAAACGAAAATGTCTTATCAAAATGTTATACAAATTAAGATAATAAGAAAAAATATTTTAAGTGTAATTTAACCTGATAAAATGGGCAAAAGGACAAAAACTGTAATATAAATTTTAAATAATAGTTCTCTATTGTTTCAATGTTCGTTAAGAAAGTACTTAGTTTAATATTTCGCTGAATGTGTAAGTAAACTGTAGTTGGCAATATGGATTGCTCTTTATCTCTCTCAATTCATTTTGCCGCTATAGACTATTGTAGAAAAATGTCTTAAAAATATTAAAAGTCTATTACATATGAAATATATCTGTCTGTTTTTTTTTCTTGTGATCTTCTACCTTTAGAAATTTGATCCATTTCTAGTTCCTTTTCTAATATTCTTTTTTATTTTACAGAAAAAAAACATTCCATTCAATATCAATATATATAATTTCTTTCATCAAAAACATATACTTCTTTCGAATTATTAAATCTAGTAGTTATTTAAATAACTAAAGTGATTAAATAGCAAATTGGATTTAATCAATTCTCATTTTGAAACTTTAAAATTTAAACTAACATTAACTTTCGTAGCCAAAAATGTTTAACTGTTGACTATAGAGAAAAGAAGAACGACCCAAAGCGACAATTAGTGTAACTTGTAAAAAGATAGCTTCAAACATCTGGAAGAACTGGGATGGCTGAGATATTCATTTATGCTGAAATTCATTTCAAATATTTCTTGGGTTTCATTTAAAAAAAATATATGTCGTTCTGTCGAATGTACATTATTGTTATATGATGAAGTTTTAAATTTTGTATAATATTCATCTGTATTATAAACAAAGGCTTAAGGATTCTCAGTGGCATCTTAACAGGGATGGGATAGGGTTAAAAAACTGGACAAGTTTGAGCCCATCCATAGATTTTGATGAGTAAGCCATCGTAATTCAATCATTGTTAATCATCGATTATTTTTTTTTTGGTATATCTGAACTATATCAATTTATTTTATTTCAAATTAAGTACTGCGCCAAAATTTTAGTCAAGATATCTGCACCATTGATAAGCACACCTTAATAAGTACAGCGCATCACGACATTTTAAGGTATATTTTCGTAGTAATACACCAATTTATTTCAAAAAATGAAGACTTGTCCTCAATCGAATATTTACCTGTTATAAATAATGTTTATCTATTAAAGAATAACATTTTACTTACCTATTACAATAACTTTAAATGCCTTTTCAGTTACAAACTCGAATTTAACGGTGCAGCTGATTAAAAACCTCATCAGAATCATCCAATTAGCATTTATTTCATAAATAGAAAAATCGTTTATCATTCTCATCCTGGTACAATAGTTTGTATAAAATATTTACAAATAATTCAATTCTGCAGCTAATCGAGGTAATTGGTAATAAATGAAAGGAGTCTATCAAAAACTAATTCAAATGTTGCTACGAATTTGTACCGCCAACTGAATCTGTCTGAAGGCGAAGTTATACGGTCATGTGAGATTATTAAATGTGGCAAAATACAAATATAATTGAAATATAGTTTTAAATTTTGAAAATTTATTTATTGTTTGCTGTTTAGAAATAAATTGAATCTTAATATCGATATTATTTACTCTGTTACAAAAAGGCATTTTAAATGTTCAAAAAATCCATTAAAAGTCATTTAATGTTATTAAAGGCATTTTAAATATAATAGTTTCAAAATACCTCTATGAGCTTTTTTTTGACAGAATATTAATAAATTTATAAAATTATATTTTGGTGCTTTAACGAAACCAAAAAAGCTTTTTTTGATCACTTAAAATGTCTTTAAATCCTATATTTTCAGTGTTATCTCTAAAAATGTTTAAAAAACGATTTGTAAGTTTTTGGAATTGTTAGTTTCTATGAGTTTGATGAGTTCTATTTTACCAGAGATATCCACAGCAACTCGTATCAAGAAAATTA
Source organism: Sisyra terminalis (assembly GCA_958496175.1). Lineage (NCBI taxonomy): Eukaryota > Metazoa > Arthropoda > Insecta > Neuroptera > Sisyridae > Sisyra > Sisyra terminalis. Next base: position 31,488,625 of record OY292274.1, read on the forward strand.
AATAATAAAAAAAAGAAAAAAAATTGCTCTCATTAAGGATGATTATGAATTATGATTAATACTAATTATGATTATAATTAGTTTTAACTGTGAAGTTTTTCCGATTATAAGGTCATTAAATTCTTAGAAAATTTAGTTCAAATCTTTCAAATTTCAATTCCGATTAATTACATGGACTTATTAACTTTTTTAAGATAATTTCACTATTTCTATACTTTACATTAACTGCAATCATATTTATAGTATTATGCCATTGTATTCATTTGTTTTATGTACTTAATTCAAATTATTTATAACATTAATAGCTATCCAAATTCATACTTATTCATACTGGTTCATACCGAGAAAATACTGTGGCGCTAGCGCCACTAACTGGCGTTTGCGCAGATTTATACGTAGTTTCTTCTTTCTCACTCTTATCCACAATACGATCAAATGCACATCTTACTTGCTCTTCAGTAATCTATATGATTGGGTACATGTTATCTATAACTGTATATACTCATAAATGTTTCATGTTTAATTTACGTGCCATCGAAATGTTGACCAAATTTTGTAAATAAAATAATAAGGCTAATGTGACTATTCCGTAAAAAAAGGAAAGTAGAAATTGCAACACTCAAAAGTATATTAAAAAAAAAAACGCGTAATTTAAATCGACTACGTATATTTTTACTGCATAATACACAAAAATACATCAAATTCTCTCTAAAACATGACAACTTTTCTCAACATATTTATCGTTCTAAAAATTAATTGATGAAATGTTCGCAATCAAGCAAAGAGGTAAATGTACTATTTTTTATAAATTCATATATTTTTTTTGATCTTTAAAGATTATATTATTTATAGGAAGAAACAAAAGAATTGACATTTATAGGTTATAAAATTTAAAGTTTAGTTAAAAACAAAAAATGTCTATATCTAAGTATTAATAAAACCATTCGAAAAAATATTTTAAATTACAAATTATTTCTTTTAATCTTTATATATAATAATTTAACATGATTTTATTTTTGTAGATGTTTTATAAAGATGGCAAAATGATTAAGGAATTACTTATTTCGTTTTTAATTGTGGCATCAATTTTTCCAACAAACAATGCTGCATTTAGCTGTACTCAGTCATCAAACTGTGACTGTCGACCTGCAACAAATGGAGGATATGAAATTCAATGTCCCATTGAATTTCAAATCAAATTCACAATTCACGTTCTTCCAGAAGAAGTGATCTATCTGGAATGCTCTCCACTAACAAAAATCGAAGATTATGAAAAGCTACCCTCCTTGAATATAGAATACGTCAACCTAATACGTTTTACAATGTGCCCACTGAATGACACGTACTCTTTTAAAAATATCTTTCAAAAATTAGGTCTCAAAAAATCAAATATTTTAAAATTTCAAAATTTCGGTTTCAATCCACTTCACAACTTAACTCGAAATAATTTCAAAGAAATTGAATCTTTGAGACACATTGAAATTTCCGGTTCCCAAATAAACTATACCGAGCCAGGGATTTTTGACAAATTTGAAAATCTCACATGGCTTGATTTACATTCCAATAATTTAAGTAATATAACAGGATTATTTAGTAACTGTAAAAATTTAAAAGTCTTAGAATTAGGAGATAATCCAATTGAATCAATTTCAACAAATATGTTCAATTCATTAAAACAATTGAAACGATTAAATCTATGGAAAACCAATTTAATTAATTTAACTGAATCTGTTTTTGAAAATCTTTTTGCTTTGGAAGAATTAGATTTACATTCTAATAAATTAACGACTTTACCTTCAATATTGTTATCGCATTTAGAACAACTAAAAAAAATTAATTTAAACTCAAATTCTTTTCAAGAACTTCCAACAGATTTATTTGTTAATAATCGAATGTTAGAAATTTTTGCCATTTTTAACAATCGTAAACAATTAAAAACTCTCCCTGATAATTTTCTCGCTAATTTAACAAATCTTAAAACAGTTGAATTGTATGCGTGTAACTTAACTATGATTCCTGAAAATTTATTTGCTAATTCAACTAATATAAACAACATTTCATTATCGTACAATCAACTGCGTGAATTGCCCGAAAAAGTATTTGAAAATTTAGATGTTCTTTATAATCTTAAATTGCAACACAATTTAATCGAAAACTTGCCTGATGGGCTTTTTCATTCTCTATTGGAACTACGAATTCTTCGTTTGGATCATAATAAAATAACATCCATATCAAGGTAATTGATTGTAGCATTATTTTTGGGAATTAATTGTAGAAGCATTTTTAGTATGCCTTAGTTTGTAAGAGTTAAGGAATTCATTGATTTATTATGTTCTTATTTATTTTGATATTTTTTTGATTTCGTTGTTTTCAACACATTGTTCAGGAGAGTCGATGCTTTTCGATCACACAATATGAAGGTGATCATGTGTGATCATTATTAGCCTAATAAAACGTTTATCTTGTATAAGTTAGAATGCAAAATGACCCGATAATAAGCTAAAGCATCTGACTTATACTTAATCAATTAGTTAGTTTCTGATTCAACTACTATGTTCTTGATTTACAATGCTCTAAAACAGGAATAAGCAACTTTACTTTACTGCGGGCCATTTTTTCTAAAGTGTCGTCTATTATTTCAACATATTTAGTTTCACTAACACAGGAAACAATTTTTAATACAAAAAACCAGAGTCAAAACAATGAAATATGACTCAGTTTAAATATTTTTATTAAAAATTTTAATTGGATTTAAATCAATTTTTTCTGTGATAAAATAATCAATTACACGTGCAAAAATAAAACTTTGACGAGCCATGGGTTGCTCATCCCTGCTCTAAATGATACTTGCTATAAAATTTAGTCTTACATATCAAACATTAAAAGAAACTTTAAAAGAGTATTTGATGTATCCTCTATCAAAAAAAAAAAAAAAAAAAATAAGAATAGATTCAAGTTATCTCCATGCACCAAAATAAACAACTTTTTTTGGTTCTTTTTTATATATAGCACCTGTCGTAGAATAGAGGAACAACTCAAAAATTGCAAGTTTTGAGTTAGCAAAAGTTTTATAATGAGGAAGCCGTTTATTTTGTACGTAGAATAGAGGGATAATATAGAAGGATCAGTTTTTAAAGTAGGAAAAAATGCATGCATTCTTTCCGAAAAAATTTTTGACGTTGACCATTTTTTTACCAGATTTGAGTATATCAAGAAAACTTATCTCTATATCTCCACATGATTTACTACCATAACTATTTTTAGCACAGTAAACTCTCCGTTTTTTATTATTCAAGAAGTTAATTTATTAACTTTTATTTCAATAAAAAAAATATTTTTATTATACTTTACTTCTTGGTATACTTGTATCAACTTGTATATAAAGGAGCACATAAAAACTAGTACTTTTTTGGCCACCAGACGTCGTGATCAAAATGGTTTGTTCCCAATACCAGAATATATCATACTTTATTATCAGTGGTGCGGCAAGTATTATAGACATTTCAACGATTCATTTTTGGTTCTCCCTTGCTCATCATGAAAGAGTGTATTAAACATTTATAATATTGTTTGCCTTAAGCATCACGTGGCGTCTCACTTAAATGCCACTCATTTATTTTGTTTTCGGTATTTACTGTTTTTATTTGTTTGCCGTATTAGTAGACAAATTATCCCCAAAGATTTTAAGACACATTTGGTAGAGTTAACTCTAGAACTATTAAAACGTTACTATGCGTAATCGATCTATACAGTGAACAACGAAGATCATGTGTACTATGTACAAAAGATGAAGGTAATACTCTGGTGAGTTCACATTACTTTTCAATTTAGTAGTTGCGTCTTAGAAAATATTCGAATAATCTTTCTCTCACCAAGTTTAAATATAAAGAAAATTAATACATAGTGAACGTATAGACATTTTGTAAACACTGCAATTACAAGTAAAATAAATTTTGCTCTATCAAACTATTTTGTTTTTTCTTACTATTTATGAACCACAGGAATAAACCAATGAATAAATATTTGGGTAGCAATTATTTTAATAAGAAAAAAACATTGCATACACATTAAGTATTATCAAAAGCTTCTCCTATATGTTTGTTATCCCAATATCTCAAACTTTTATAATGAATTAAGAGGTGAAACAAATAACTTAGTAAAAATGTTTTTGAACATATTTTGGAAATCATTGTTTATTTATTGCATTTAATTACAATTCATTTAGTTTCTCATATTCACTTATTTTTTTTTAGCAAAATTTTCGAAAGTCTCCTCCATTTGACGCATTTAAACTTGAACTACAATGAAATATCTCATATTGACTCACAAGCTTTTACAAGAACTATTAATCTAGAAGAAATTTCTCTCAGTAATAATAAACTGACGACTCTTACTCCAAGTGAATATACTGATAACGTGCTATCTTCGGTTTCTATGTTTGTAAATTTGAAAAGATTACGCGTTTTGAATTTAGCACATAACTTTCTAAGTGGAATTGAACCTGACTGGCGCTTCAGTTTATTGAATTTAAAACATTTAAATATTAGTTTCAATAATATAACATTCATTGAGGTAATAATCTATAATATTTTGTTTTAAATGTTTTGTTAATTTTTATGTGTTTTATAGTTTGCTTCTAGTCTTCATTTTTTATCAAGAGGACTTATTCTGGACTTAAGATACAATAAAATTAGTTTAATCGATATGCAATGGGCAGAAACTATTGCTTTAGGCCATGAATCAGCTCTTGATGCGTTTTCCGGAGAAAAGGAGTATACAAAGGTTTTACTCGCAGGAAATCCAATACGATGTGATTGTGGGGTTTACCACTTGCTACAATATTTTGAACAAAAACTTGATCCGAAGGTACGATAGTAAAGTAAAATTCGAAAATAAAATAAGTTTACTATTATATGAATTTTCTTTTCAGGTTCGAGCATTAGTAGAATTGGAACCCGGTAATTTAACATGTGCAGAACCGGATGACAATCAAGGCCAGTTGCTAACATCACTTCGGTCTAGTGAAGTTTCTTGCAATTATATTAGCAAATATCATCATTGCCCAGAAAAATGTTCGTGTTCTGTTCGACCTTTCGACAAAACTCTATCAATCAATTGTACTAAGCAAAATCTTACTCAGGTGCCAAAAAAATTGCCAATTGATCCAATTTTCCAAAGCACAATACTTTATTTAAATGAAAACTACATACAAAAATTAGATTTTCCTTCAACGCCAAATGTAACTGGATATTGCAACGTTGTAGCTTTGTATGCTTTTCAAAATAATATCTCCGAAGTGGAGAGAATTTCTTCTTTACCGCAACTAAAAATTTTATATCTAAATGACAATAATTTAACAAAAATAAATATAACTGAATTGGAAAAAATTCCAACATTACAACAATTAGCATTATATGGTAATCCATGGCAATGCGATTGTGATGCTATTGAGTTATTAGGATATGTGCAACGGCAATACAAAAAAATATTAAATGTTTCTTTCATTAATTGTTATAATAAGAATAAACCGTTGAGTGTTTTAACTTCAGAAGAATTATGCGACACAGTTTTTAAAGTAGCAGTAAGTTTTAGTATTGCTTTTGGTGTTTTAATGTTTTTAATAATTGCTATTGTTATCTTATATTACCATTATCAACAAGAAATCAAAGTGTGGCTCTATGCTAATAATTTATGCTTGTGGTTTGTTTCCGAAGAGGAACTTGATAAAGATAAACTTTATGATGCTTTCGTAAGCTATTCTCATAAAGACGAAGATTTCGTCGTGAACGAACTTGTCCCGAATTTAGAAAGTGGTGAAACTCCATTGAAACTATGTGTTCATTATCGAGATTGGATTGCTGGTGAATGGATACCCAATCAAATCGCTAGATCAGTCGAAGATTCTCGCAGAACTCTTGTTGTTCTATCACCAAATTTTTTGGAAAGTGTTTGGGGTAAAATGGAATTTCGATCGGCGCATTTAAATGCTCTTTCTGAAGGCAGAACACGCGTTATTATAATAAAATATGGACACATCGATCCACATCATAATTTAGATTCAGAACTTAAAGCATACTTAACAATGAACACATACATAGAATGGGGAGACAAACAATTCTGGGACAAACTCAGATATGCATTGCCTCATCCTCCTCCATTAAGCAAAAGAGGGCAGCTTATTTCAAGAAGAATAAAAAAGTCTTTAGATGACAAACTTGAATTAATCAAGTCAGGTGTATCATTGCAACAAGTCGCTGAATCGACGGGCAATTCTGTCGACGCAAGCCCACTTTTTACTAAAGGCGTTTCTAACGGAGGCGTAGAAATCGACCATGATACTGTAGAAAGTACTTTTGACGAAATACAATTAGATAATCATAGAACTGAAGTTGTTTGAAGAAATACTTTATATAAAAGTGTTCATAAAATTAAAATTTTATTATAGTTAAATTAATTCTAGAAAATATTTCGAATAAGCATTCGTATCATTGTGATAAGTCACTTAAAATACTAGTAAATAATAATTTTTATATCTTCCAATGTCAAACTTTCTTAGATATTATAAAACAAAAACTATATACACTTACCAGATGCCATACCAGAAAATGTTTTTACATACTTATTAGACATATTTTTTTATAAACACTTTATAACTGATTTATTTTGTTAAATTTATTTGTTGCAAAATTGTAATTTTTATTAGTCTGTAATTGTTTTTCAATTATTAATAAAGTTAATAAATCCTTTTACGATTGATTTATATTTGGATATATACATTAACCAGTTCATTTAACGAACTTAATAATCTACAATCTAAATTACTGACGGTAGAAAGTAGTAAAAGGCTGAAATTGAAAGGATATTATCATCATTTATAGGTATTCTCTGACATGGATTTTGGAAATTTCGTTTTGAAGATTTAAATCGATAGTGTTTTGATATCATTTAATTACCAATTTTATAATTTGTTAGTTTTTTTAGAGTTGGGTTCTGAATATTCCATGGGAAATTACTAAGAACAATAAGTGGTAATAAAAATAATCGCAGCCATTTTTTACAACGCTACTCATAAAAAAAATATTTATCTAGTTTTGGTTATTTTAAAGATTATTTAAGATCAATGCAACCAATGCTTAATTCTTCACATTATGTGTTATTCACGGTTTTTTAAATACAGTTTGCCCGTTAATTATAGTTTATTTTTATTCTTTTTTAAAGTTTTTTTACTTGAAACTCCGGATTAATCGATAAAACGTTGATAAAAAATAATTGTTATAGCTTTTGTTCTACTTTTAACACATGTTATTATGATAAATTTTATATTAGGGATGAAGTTCTATCATATCCCTCCTAAAAAATGTATTTAAAATGTACAAAAAATCCTTTAGAAATCGTTTAAAGTTGTTATGGCATTTTAAACGTAATGACTTCAAAATACCTGTAAATGCCTTTTTTTAACAGGGATTGGTTTACTTTTTATATGCATTTTTTCCAAATCTCAAAAGACACAGATTTAGCACATTTGGAGGAGAATTTTACTGTCCCTATGTGATTTTCAATGATTTTAAATAGGTAGTTGTTTTTTAGTGTATATAGTGCTTTATAGAAATATGAATTTTTCAATATTTCAGTCGTAACTTATTTTGGAGCATTGTAAATTAATATTTTTATGTGAAATGTAGTTACGTTTTAAGTTATACAGTAAATACACTGTGTTAAGAAAGCTATAGCAATCATTATTCAAAAAAAAAAAAAACAATAAATCTCCGAGGACTTCTTAATTATGGTTCAAGCTGTTCAATGCTTTGACAAATTATTCTTATGCTTTGATAAATTATACTTATTAGACTTTTTAGATACTAAGAAATCTAAAACCCATTGCCTCTTTTCATCTAAAAATATATATAATTATTTTATTTTACGAGTGCAATAAAAAAAATCAGAAAATGAATATTGTCAAGAAATACTTATATGACTTATATCACTTATATGAAATAAGTGAATTAAATGAAAGATATGAAATTTTGAATTTGATGGAATAGTTCCAACTTCAAGATGTAGATTACGTTACTATACCATTTTATCGAATGTATTTAAATAATTTAAATCTCTGCTAGCCGCATTACGATCAGATGTTCGCTTGTGGTTATAATTTACTTTTGTGGGTTGTTATAATTCATTAAAATTTTCGATTTTGTATTAAAGAACAAAAATATATATAATGACAACTACAAGAAATGCTGAAATACTGTGGCAACTTTTAAAAGGAATAATCTGTATTTATAAACCTTCAGATATTTCTTTAGGTCAAGTTCGATCTACAATCATTTCCAAATTAGCAAAAGGTTATTGTTAAGAAAATAAACTATTTAATAGTAAAACTTAAGTTACTGAATCAGAATTTACGTATTTTAAATGTAATATTTAGAGCTTTCAGAATTAGATTGTCGCCCACCATTACCATATATAACTATTGATGGAAATCCATCCACAAATTTGACCGTAAACGTGAGACCAAGTTTTGCAGATCATCCTTTAGTGCTTGGACCTCGTTATCAAAACGAAGATTTCCGTTGTAATGCAGCATTAAGTCTTAACAAAGAATCAAGTGGCATTTTAAGTAATTGAATCAACGTAGTGTTTTTTTATAAATTTTTATCTTATTGGTTTTTAGTCTTAGGAATCAATGATGGTACAAAATATTGTGAATATTTTTCAAAATACAATAGAGATCGGAAGTACCACATTGAGGGAAAATTTGGTGAAATGACCGATAACAAATTCAGAACTGGAAAAATAATTGAAAAAACAAATTTTAATCACATAAGAAAGCACCAATTAGACAAACTATTAGCTTCTGTTGAAGCATCTCATCACGCTAAGAAATTCGAGTAAAAACAATTATGAAAGTTCTCAATTAAAAAAAATAATAATAAAAAACTTTTTAGTTTATGGGGAGTAGATCCACAATCAAAAGCGGCTTATGATTTGCTGTCGTCTGAATCTATTCAAGTAGACAACACGAAAATTCCTTTGTTTCATAGTATCAAGTGTATTGATTTCAAACCTCCTTATTTCACTTTAGGTAATTATGGTATACAGTTAATGTACAAAAAATCTTTAATTATAAATCCTTTAAATTAAGTTCAATCTTTTAAATTATTCACAAGTTTTTTGTTTAAGAGTTAAGATCATTTCCGTTAAGTGGGTTTAGCTGCTTAGTTCTTGCTTACTATCATTGTCTATTTTTAAATTGTATTGTTTCCAAAATATCTTAAAAATATAAAAAAAAAATATTTTGTATAAGGGAGCATCCATACATTACGTGAGGCATTTAGTGAGAGGGGGTGTTGAGCAAAATCTCACACAATCTCACGTGAGGGAGAGGATGGTCTCGGCAAATATGTCATATTTTAAACAAATTTAATGTAATCGAAGCACAGATTTATTGATTTATATTGCAAGTACGCATTTTGAAAAATCTCAAGTAATATTAGGCGAGGGGGTCGAGCAAAACCTCATGAAATCTTACCAAGGGGGGAGGGCGGGTTGAAAAGTAGCTAAAATTGTCTCATATAATTATTGAATGTCCCCTAATGAGCTTAATTGTTGCACAAACGGACATTGACAATTTTTCATGAAGAATAGCAGCTTCATTTTTAGGTGAATCTGGATGAAACCTTTTTTAAAATCATCGTGATACTTTTACTGCAAATAGAGCATTTTTTCCAATAAAAATAAATAATTATTTTTTGGGCCAATAAAACCAACATTTTTATGGTTAAAAGCTTATAGTCACTTAGCAAGAATAACGAATTTTTCGATGAATTTTAGTTAAACTTGTTTCATAATAACCGAGTGGCGTTTGGCCTTAATGAAAATTGCTTTTTTCCAACACTTACCTCCATTTGTTGTAGCTTAGCGATTAACCACACCTGTTTTTGACATTTTATACTTTAGTAAATGACTAAGAAATACTTATTTTGGTGAAAATCACCCTTTTCTGCTGAGGTCAAAAGTCTCAAGATCATGATTCAAAGTTCATCAAGGTTGCTTATTAAATAAAAATGCATGTTTGGCGAAACAGAACCATTAATACCATTTATTTAGTTCAATTATACTTATTTTTTCCTGATTCAAAGAGTAATTTTATTTTTTGAATTCACGAATTTAAAAGTAAACTAAATACCCACCTACTCATAGTGATGTTTTGTTCGATCAAGGTTAAAACCAATTTTATCAATGAAAATGCTTGTGTTACGTCCTTTAATTAGTACTGCTTATTACTAACGATTATATTTTTTTTTTCATTTCAGAAGTACATGCTGTAAACGAGTACGACGTATTTTTACATACTTTAATTCATGAAATTGGAATTAAACTAAAAACAACAGCTCATTGTCGTTCTGTCCGTTGTATTCAGCACGCAAATTTCACTCTAGAAAATGCATTGCTTAAGAAACATTGGTGTTTACAAAATATTTTAGACAATATGAATTCGAATAAAAAAATTATTTCAGAAATTTTACAAAGGCGACAAGTAGAAAAGCAAAATCGACCACAAACTCCACTTATTATTTAATATTGCGTACCTGTAAAAATTATGTAAATAGAAATAAAAATAAAAAGTTTTATACAATCATATCATTTATTGATAATTATGTAATTTAAATTAACAAAACTGCTTCAATCGAATAGATTCTTAAGGTTCGATTTGTTCAGTTTCCATTTTCTTCAAGAAAGATGCTTTCTTCTGAGCGACACGATTCTTACGTTCAGAAAGAGACATCTTAGCTCTGTTGAATCTTTTCTTAACAACCTCTTTCTTCTTCTTCTCGGCTGGTGATGGATCAGCACGAATAGCTTTGTGAGCTTCTTTATATAAATTCTCCAACTAAAACAAATTTATATCTTTATATTTTTGTTCATTTTCAACATTAAAATGTGCCTAAAAGACTGAATGCTATTAAACATATTAATAACATTTAATTAATTTAGGATAATTTATGTTGTCCAAGCGCGACACTGTCACTCAATTGATAAGAGAAACAGTAATTTAAAGCTGGACGTGTAATAAAAAAATGAAAGAATATTTACTTTATCGGCAGTTACTCCATTTTTAATATATTGGCTAAATTGTCGTTTGAATGCGTCGGGGTCATTTTCTTCTAATTCCCGCATATAATCAGCAACATGAACACCCATTATATGTTTACGATGTACTTCAGCATTGAAACTTTTGCTTTCAGCATCATAACCGGGGAAACGTTTTGTTGAATGAGGAATGTTAAGACCTCCATCAGCAGCTCCTTTCATTACACCAAAAATTCGAGCTCCGGTTGTTGTTCGGCTCAATCCAACGTCTAAGTAACACCTATAAAAAAATAAATTATTGTTAATGAATCTCATAGAATTAAAAATTCTAAAATAGAATAAAAACATTTTTTCTATATTAAATTGGGTAAAATTTCCCAGAATGTTTTTCGCAATTCTCTAACTTTTTATAATCTAAGACTGTGGCAACAATGTAAAATCGAAATCTTTTTAAGTCCGACAGAGAACTCATCATAAAATTTGTGTTGATCATCGTAATTGTTATTGATTTTAAAATATAATTAAAAATAAATTTACCTAAAGGCAGCTGGACCATTATCAACGGGTTCAACAATGTATTCATCGCCAGTTACTTCAGTACAACCTTCATAAAGTGTATCTAGTTTAAGTTGCTTCAAAAGACGGCGAGCCAAAAGTAGCCCTGTACAATATGCAGCGGCATAATTGGTTAATCCAACCTTAATACCATATCTTGGGAGCTCATGCGAGTATGCAGCACATAAGATTTTATCTCCTTCAATGCGCGAATAAGCAACCTACAAATAAAACGGGAATCAATGTTAAGTATTGGTTTTCCAAAATAATTAAGTAATCCTTACCTGGCAGGTGATATTTTTATTTGACAAACGAACAACCAGACGATACTTAGGCGTATTGTATTTGTTCTTATCCTGTACGATTAATCGCTTACGGGCGAAATAGTCAGTTTTTCCTTCACGACGCCTCTTGAATTTAACTTGATAACGCTTGAAATATTGTTTGCTTTTCACAACTTTAACGAACCCCTGTGAAAAATTTTTTTAAACGATTAATATGAAAAACAGCTGCATGCTCTTCAAAGGTTAGATTAGATACAGCAAATTATCGACCAACATCAATAAAAGTATATTAGTTTTCTTCATTAAAACAAAGTAATATTTTAATTAAGTGTTAGAAATATTGATTTCGATGAAAATTTTCATTTTTACTTACCATTTTTGGGGAGTTTCAATTAATCAAAATATTTGGTGAAACACGAATTCACCTCACCGCAATATCCAACACTGAAAGACCGCAATCTTATGCGCATGCCCGGATGTTTTTATAAAGAGCTGGCTATTGGTTAATAGTAAATTGCACGAAATACAAATTGGGTTGTAATACCAATTGATACCAATTATTTAATACATTATAATGATTATAATTCCTATAATTCATTGAAGCAATATTTTTTCAATTGTACCGAATTTCCTCATTGAGTTTTTATGAGAAATTTGTACCCATATACTTCCAAAAATATTTATACTTACTAAAAGTGATCAAAGTGATTATTTACATTGTTATAGATATTACTATTTTCTCGTAATTTAACCTAGAGAAATTTTAATTTATTTTTTCCTCTCGAATTTGAATTTCTATTACAATCCTTATAATTATTATAATTTCAGTTTCCATCCTTTAGCAATGACCCTGTTAAAAAAAGATATTTTAAATTTAATGATTTCAAAATATCTCCTTAAATGACTTAATAGGACCGGATGTATAAATTTGGAAATCTCTGCAAAAAAAAAAACAGATTTCGTATCCTACTACTTATAGACTCTAGGGTACAAAAGAAATAATAATAATCTTTATTTAAAACTGAATTCAAAATGAAAAGCAACTAATTTTGTTTATCCGCTAATTTACGTAAAAACATTAAAACAAAACTGTTCGTCAAATTAATTATAATTGGTGATGACAGAATATACATGATATACGCCACCGACGCCACCCTATTAAAAAGAAGAAGGCATTTTGAAATCGTTACATTTAAAATACCTTTCTCCTACCATTTCAAAATGGCGAAAAAGTAATTGCAATATTGATTGAACACTAAGAAATCATGAGATAGAGGTATATATTGTCTTTACTATACTCTGTCAGTAGTTGTAAATTTGCTTCTTTGAAGACGGAATTGACTGGAATCATTAATGGTACCTTAATTAATGGCGACAAAAAACAAATTCAATTAGCATCTTTTTTATATATTGAAAGTTCACTAAAAGTACACGTCCTGTTTCAATATCTATATAAAATATTTTCAAATAATTCAATTCTAACGTTAATCGAAGTAAATAAAAGGCGTTTATTAAACATAATCTATTAGGAGGAGTTATGAGATCAGCTGTGTAATTCAACGTGGTAAATTATAAATTCAATTGATATCTATTTTAAAATCTTCTTACAGTATTTTTTTATGATTTTATAAGACCTCAAAAATCTGAGCTCTATAAGAAGCTTACGAGAGTTTATTTTTTTCAAATTAGAAAAAGTTCTTTGTTCTGACTTCTGCAAGAATTGTTTTTTTTTTCAAAACTCAAAAGAAGAGCTTTTAGAAAATTCTTGAAGAAGTATTTAGTTTGATTTAGAAGTGGCGTATCCGATGTCTTAAAGACATAATTTTGTAAAACATAAAGATGTCTAAATCTTTTATAAAACTTCCTCAAGAACTTTTAAGGAGTTCATATTGTTTATTTAGATGTTAATTTGTGTTTAAAACTGCTACTTTTGTGACTTCTACAATAGCTAATATGATCCAAGTAGTAAGCCTCCTTAGAATTTGCTATTCACCAGCAATTTTTTACTTACACTAGTTTTGCGAAGAATATTTGTTTAAATAATATATTACATTCCCATACTTACATTTATTGTACTAATTTTAATTATTGTAACTTATATTCAAAACATTGAAATGAGAGTAAAAAAAATCATGTATTTGTTTTAGATCAATTTTTTATTAGACATGCCGGTTGTTAAAATTAAAGTAGTTATATTTAATCAAAAACAAAAAAATATTTACATTTTCATGACTATTTATATATGTTAAAAATAATAGTTTGAATTTTATTATGATAGACTAATTTCATTATTGGTTTCAGAATTCCATTCATTAAACTCATCATCCCAACCTGCTTCAAGAGTGGAAGATTCGTTAATTTCTAATGCAAATTTACTTGTTGCTGATGTGTTATTTTTGTTAATCGAATCGTTATCTGACCTTTCGGAATCAATTAAAAGTTTTGTGGCACTTTGAATAACAGGTTCCATATCTTGAAAGAAGTTAAATTCATCGCGAATAGATTTTGAAGTTTGATTTTTGATATCAAAATCAGAAATGTCTAATGATATTGATCTTTTTATAACATTTCCATTAGGGATGGAAGATTCAGTGTTTTCATTTTCTTTTATTTTATTGGCTACTTCAGTAATATAATTTATTGAAGTATCGTCGATATCTTCATTCAAACTTGGCTCATCTTTTATTAAACAGTTCGAACTAAAAGGAGTATCTGAATTATAGTTGTTTGACTCTTGAATATCCCAATCAGACCAATCCAAATCGTCTACATTAGGATGCGAGACCACGTTATCATTAATTGGACTAGTTGAGCTATCTTCACCTCCATCTGGACTAGGACGTTCCGGTAGACAAAGAGGCAAATCCATGTCAATTTCTGTTTGAGGGTCTATACTATCAATTTGTTGGTTCAATAAATTCGTTGATTCTGAATGGGACTTAGATTTTGAGGAATGTTTAAATTGCGTTGTAGGACGGCCATCACTAAATAATTTGGCACGTTTGCCACCAATTACAGTTGATGCTCCTAGTATTGGAACTAAATCAGCTAATGATCTTAATGTCATAGCTACTAAGTTATCGTTTATATCTTTGATACCAAGAAGTAACTAAAAAAATAAAATTATATTTTTATATTTTTCAAAAATAAAACGATTTTATAAAATAAATAGATACCTCTGGTAAAATATAATGTGTTAATTCTTCTTTGGTGAAATAGTTCATATAACTTTTAAAATGACTTAATAATAATTCACGAATTTGAATATCTGTAACTCTAAATATTTTCAAAATTTTTTGCGTAAAATGTTGTTTAAATATTGGAATACTAAAAAAGTTTGACTGGTGAGCCTCTTCGTGTTCTAAAAATAACATTATTACATTAAATATTATTATTAAATAGACGTTAATGAATAATGTACCTTTTCTGGGATTCAGTATAATTGGAATAACATCTCGTCTTGCTGTCGAATCCAATAAAACTAGTCTTGAAAGTAATAAACTACTCAGATTTTTAGCTACGGTTTGTTCAGGAAATTGACGTAATTTTTCAACAAGAGTAGAAAAAAATTGGGCTTTTTCGGTATCAGTTTTAATTGGTAATTCAGTTAAAAAAGAATATATACTTATGAATTCATGATCGAAAAATGGATGCTTCAGTAATGATTCCAATTTTGGGCGTTTGTGAATATCTGAATTTGTTAAATCGTTTTTACAAATTTCGTAGAAAAATTTCAAATATTGAATATCATCTAAAAATATGTACAAATTAAAATAATCGCATACCTATTTGGCATACCAAACAGTTAACATTACCATTAAGACGAGTTTTCAAAATTTCTTCAACCAAAACTCCGAAAGCATATTGATCCACAACATTATGGTCGGAGAAATTTTCTGTTGTGAATTTAGTTTCATTGGGATCTATACCTTTATCGTTACGATATTTTCGTAATCTAGTCAAATACTCTTGTGTGAGATTTGTATATTTACAAAGGAACTCAAGACCACCAAGTTTCCAACATCCCTCTCGAGTCACATATATTGAACTCAAACAAACGTTATTATGTGACGATAAAGCATTATCATTTAAAAAAACTAAGGCCTTTAAAATGGAATGAAGTCCAATACAAACTTGAAGCGTAGATTGTAAGGGTAACTCTTGACTCAAAGGACGCACAGATTCCACGACGAGATATATTTTAGATCCTTTGTTCCAGAAGGAAATATATTTTAAAATAGAGGGATGACGATACAGCATTATATTCTGAAATTCAAATAAAGTATTATAATATAATAATCATTCACGACTTCCCTGGTACATTATTTTGAGAATCCTGTTTCAATATTTTATATATATTTTTTTATTGTTCTCCTCCTTAGATTTGTTATTTAAATTTTTATTTATTATTTCTTAAAACTAGATATAGGAGACCAGTTTTTAGTTAGATAAGTTAACTTGGCTGCATCAGAAAAGGAATCACTTATTCGGAGGTATGTGCCAAGTACACTCATTGACGTCAGTGTAGTCGTTTAATGAGATTTGTAATAGCCCCGAAATCCACTAAATAAAATAAGTTAATTTTATTTTTTATTAAACACGACAAAGATGGAAAGGGTGCAAGCATGATTCAGAATTTGCGAAGGGGATGGTAGGCTTTTCCTCCACAGTTTTGTTTGAAATTTTTGTGAGTTTTTTGAAAAGTATTTTTTACTTCAAAGAACATATAAAACCAATTTTAACGATTATGGATGTATCATTTTTATGTTATAAACGATTTAAAATCGTTTGAACATTTCCCCAGAACAGCTTATAACATCAAGCGTGTTTATTGAAACTTATCGTCGAAAGTATTTTGACAATATTTGGAGTATATATACATCGATGCCTTAGCTCAGAGATGTGTTAAGTGTATATTTTTGCAAAAATGTGTTAAATACATCCATAGAGCATTCAAATGGGTATCTTATATATTAAAATTACTGATCGATGAGATATTTTCATTGGGGTGGAGAAATAGACTCTCTCATTCCATCCGCATCCATTCCATGCATATTACAACTTGCGTTGTAATATTTTTTCTCAATAAGCTTGTGGTTCCTGATACTTTTAAGAGTTTGGTTGGTTAGAATCGAAAAATATCACATTGTCTTACTAAAGATGTAACATGTACATAGCCACTAAAACATTTACTTGAAGAAGACAGAATTATCGATGGAACACGTCAAACTATATTAAAACATATCATACTATTTAAATCGCTTCATGCTATAAAGGCCTTTGTTATAAATAATATCTCATGAGCTTATTATAGCAGTCATAGCGAGTGGCACTTTATTTTTGATGTTTTAGGACTAAAGGATGACTAAAGGAAATTAGTCATATTTGTTGGAATAAAATTAACCGAGTTCCTTATAACCTTAAACATTGAAAGTAGTAAATAATTGTTGTGGTAATCATTTGTCGCCCTTATACTATGAAATGAATAGCTTTTATTTAACGCCTACATGCCTCCACTTAAATGATAAAAGAAAGAAATTATAATATTTATTATTGAAACGTTCATCAATGCATACCCTAGCATATTTTTCAAGTGGTGTTGCATTGTCCCAAACTAGGGACTTCTGGTAGTCCTCACTTATAAATACAGATAATTCCTTGTTTCCATCATCAATTTTATTCAATACGGCTGAATAATGTGTCCAAAAATCAGATACTTCAATTGCTTTGTTATTTAGTTTTAAATCGAGTTGCCGTGAGGTTTCATTTCCCATTTTCCAAGCAAAAAATGTCTGTCTGTTTTACATTTAAATAATGCTTTTGGATATAATTTTTATAAATATTAAATTATTCATTGATTTCTGAAAACAAAGTTAATTTATTAAAAAATGTATCGTAAATGCAACTGTAAACTTACTTAAAAAATTTATTGATTTGAAAGAAGAATCTAAAACTTATTACAACTTATTAACTGATGTGTCAAAAATTAATCTAGCATTTTACATTTAATAGTACACGTAGATAAAAATAGACAATTATTTCCTATTTATCACAAATAAAAGTTAATATTTAAGCAATAAAAGTTCTGAAATTATTTAAATATTTTAAAGCTAAGAAATTTAATATTTACAAGCTTATACAGCAGCTTAATGTCATTAGAGAAGGTGACTATTTACTCGTAAGTTATTTTCACATGCCCTAGCTGCAGGTTGTTCACAGGGTTGTATTTTATCACACTCACTTCCATTGATTAAAATACATGGAACATAGATAACAAATTAAATAATAATGATAATAATAATAACAATAATAATGAAGAAATGTGTGATAAAAATGATTTTTGGATTTTTAAATATTTTATTCAACTAAAACATGTTCAATCGGTTCAATTTCGTCGATCTTATCCATCTTATCATTGCACGATACCTACTTAATGGACATAATAGGAAAAATTAATACAGATTTACAATATGATTTTTACGTTAAATATAAACAAGATATAAAAGAAACTGATATACTTTACATGTTTAAGCTTCTATAGCCTGTTATTATTATTACTTTTCATCCTTTAGCTGTAGCTGTCTGTAATCCTGTTAAAAAGATATTTAAATGTTCAAAAAACCCATTAGAAAACGTTTATACATATAAAAGGCCTTTTAAATACAATGATTTCAGAATGCCTCTAAAAGGCTGTTTTTAACAGGGAATGGATGTAGAAATTTAGAAATCTCTAAAAAGTAAAAAAGATCTCGTAATTGATTACAGACTCTAAAATAAAAAAGAAGCAATAATAATATTTGTTGAAAACTTTTTTTTAAATGAAAATTAAGTAATTTTGTTCCCAAAACCTTCCGCCAAATTACTCCTAACTATAGACGGCAGAATATTCATGATATACGTCTCCCTATTGAAAAAAGCCTTTTAAAAGTATTTCGAAATCATTACATTTTAAAAGTCATTAATAACTTTAAACGAAATCTAATGTTTTTTTTTTGAACATTTAAAATGCTTTTAAGTACCTTTTTTAACAGAATATACAACATTTTGAAATAGAAGTCGCTCTTGTGGCTAAATTTTCATTATGGGCACGCTTTATTCATAATATTCATTAATACATGCAACCAAAAAGAGCTAAGACATACATATGGTCAGTGATCAGATCGATGCATCAGTGGCATATTCTTTATTTTTTACCCACGATTTTTTTACCCAGGGAAACACGGAACTATTGTAATTTCTTCAATAAAAAATTATACCTCAAAAACAATTTTTTTTTAATTTAACGTAGCTTTATCGGCTTTATCTCACAAATTATTAGTTTAGATAAAAGAATTGTAATTACGTATTTTTAATACGGATTGTTGAAAACCTATACAAGTATATTTCATATCATTATGTAGGCTATTTTTCTTCATTCGTCTTTTATAAGAGATGGGGACATTTTCCTTTATTTTTTTCTCGTAATGATATATATATTCTATAGTAGGGGTCACCAGATGGCGGACCGCGATTCGCATCCGGTTCCCAATAAAAAATGTAATTTTTCTCATTGATATGTAAAGAAATACATTTGGGCTCAAGTTCCTTTTAGAACAGTCAAATTTGAAATCCTTGCATTTTCTACTTTGTTTTTAATTTAATTCGCGAATAAATCAGTTCATAATAAAAATTTAGCCACAAAAGAGAGAAGTATACCATATTATAATTGAATTAACAAAAAAATCGTGAAAAGAATAAAAACAAAGTAGAAAATGCAACGTAGCCAGATTTAATTGTTCTAAAAGACACTTGAGCATACCTTTGTTATTTCCGTAACTACATTTGTTTAGTAAATATTTTTTTCCAGAAAATGTTGTGCGATCTGCGATGGTAATTTCATTTCTTAAAACGGACCCCAAGCGAAACTAATTGGTTATCCCTGCTCTATAGTAAAATTTATCAAAATCGGTTCAGGTGTTTTTGAATTAAAAGGGAATATTTTATATATAAAAAAAAAATTAAATCTAATAAATATGAAATACAGAAGAACATTTCAAAACGCATATTTATTCAAAAAGTGAATGAAAAGTATATGAAGTGGGATATATGAACATGATGAACATTTTTTATAATCGTATAAGAACAACTGTTATATATTTGGATATTTTATTTTAACATATATGATATAAATAAATAAAACAAATTGTAATTGCTGCTTTGCTTAAACAGTTATAAATCTTTTCCCAGTTCTTTAATTTCATTTAACACATAATCAATATCAGAGTAATTTAAAGCTGAATTTTGACAAACAAATCTGAAAAAATTTGGCCACTGCTTCAAAGGTTGATAACCAATCATTAACGACCCTTTCTTGATCATTTTTTCTTTTATAATAGAAGCCGCCTAAAATTAAAGATAATCATATGAACGAAAGAATCCCAGCACTTTAATGCAAAACCACCTTATGCAACTTATAAGCTTTGTATTTCTCATTGTTAAAGCTAGGAGGAATATACCAAAAGCATACGTTTAAGAAATCAGGCTTTGAAACCAATTTAAATTCAGTAGATTCATTTATTTTTGTTTTAAGATAATTTGAAACATCCAATAATTGATCTACGTGATTTCCGAAACCTTTGGTTCCCTGAAACAGTTAAAATTTTATAATTATCTGTAGTTGAGGTTCGTGATCATACAATATAACCGATTTGAAAAATTAATCGTAAAAAAAATATAATGAAATAAAAGAAATCATAGTACTTGAAAAAATCGCAAAATAACACGTCGTGTTATGATGAAATAGCGTAAATTGTTTTTATTTAATGCACAAATTCCTACGTTTAATTATTTAAATCAGTTAAAACTAATTGATAAATTAAGTATTACTTTAGCTTTCCACATAAGCCAAAATTTAAATACATCACATCGACGACCACATTGTAAATACTTATCTCCAACATCGTAGGAAGAATCATAAAATTTGTCTTTCTGAAACAAATATTCAGCTTTTTTAGAATGACAATCGTATAAAAGATCCGAATGTTTTGTTAAAAGAATCGAACATTGTTGAGGCACAGCCAAAAGTTTATGAGGATTAATCACAACTGAATCGGCTAAGGAAATTCCGTCAAGTTTTTGTTTGCCTTTCTTTGAAAATATTAGACCACCACCCCATGCTGCATCGATATGAAACCAAATTCGGTATCGAAAACAAATGTCTGCAATCTGCAAAGAAAATGAAATTTATTTATGTATGAAAAAAAATCTTATATTCTTTTCTTGTTTGATCATTCAATTGATTGATTCTCATTGGTTTAAAGTCAATGTTTGATTTCGATAAAACATAGAATATTAGTAATCAATTTTTAGCTTAAAAAGGTCAGAATAATCGATCGAAAATTAACGAATATTATAATTAAATGTAATTTATTATTAGGTAAATCACATGAAATCTCGAAATTCCTATTTTTTTAGTTTTTACAAAAATCTAAGTGACCTATGATGGAATTTTTTTACTTGAAAAGAACATTAATTGGGCTAATGATGTTGGTTATAATTTTTGAATCATATGAATATATCCATAGAATAATAAATATAAATAGTCACCTGAAAATCATTTCCTCACCGTGCTTAAAATTAGCACATTTTCGAACTTTAAAATTAAAATTTTTCAAGGACATTTTTTGTAAAGCACTTTTTTTCTATAACTTATCTCAATAAAAGTTTTTGATATTTTTCATAGGTTCTAAGTTATTTGCATTAAACTGAAAATATTTGTAATTTTATTGTTTTAAATTAATAATATTCCCTGAATTATTATATTTTTAACATAAAAAATATATTTTTTATTTTAATTAAATAACTTAGGACCTGTGAAAAATATCAAAAACTTTTATAGAGATAAGTTATAGGAAAAAAAAGTGCTTTACAAAAAATGTACTATAAAATTTTCTCATAAAATTGATAGTTGTGTCAAAAAATTGAAAAAAATATTAAAATTTCTCTTTAGTTCAACTTTGACCTTGAATAACTTTTGAAGGAATAAATATATCAAAAACTTGTGACAGACCTTTTTTGTAGATCGTTCAATTTTCTATAAGAATATATCTTGGACATTCCGAAATATTGTCACCAACGTGAGCTATAAAATTCCAAAGTGCAAGAGAATATTGTTCCCATGTTATTTAAATGGAAAATCGAAATTTGCGATACGGCACCTCTTAATATTAAGAGCCTAAACAGGATTTTTTTTTTGTCATTTCAACAATATTTTCGATATAATTAAGAAAAA
The DNA here is from genome assembly GCA_958496175.1 of Sisyra terminalis. Classification (NCBI taxonomy): domain Eukaryota; kingdom Metazoa; phylum Arthropoda; class Insecta; order Neuroptera; family Sisyridae; genus Sisyra; species Sisyra terminalis. The sequence goes on from OY292274.1 coordinate 31,510,828, forward strand.
AAAATTATCATTTTTTTTGAATCAGTTTAATGAAGACTCATCGATTTTTGAATGTTGGCAATATTATCAATTATTTCACATATTTAAACTATCTTACACATGTTAGAGTATCGGTCTTAAGATAAAAATATGAAAGTTATTTCAAGATTACATTTTTAGTCGTCCTTCCTCCACATTGAAGAAAACTAGTATTTACTACTCCTGTATATTAATAATAATTGCACAGTAAAGGAGGTTGTCAGAAGCAGTAAACTTACACAAAAATTCAGATGCAACAAAAGTTTATGAACCAAGATTTTTTTAAGCTATACTTCATTTCGTCATTCCCTTACCGCCATTCCCTCATTTCAATTTGAAACAAGGGAGTGACGATATAAGAGGTAATAGCTTTTAAACAAGTCGAACTTGACTTTTTATATTTCTTGGCTTATTTAATCCTTAAATTCACCGTTTTTTCCTGTTTAAAGATGAGATAATCATTCATATTGACTTTAGTGAAAACTATTATCAGTGCAATGTAGATACAAGTAGCTCGTTTTGATAGTGCAGGACCACAAATAACACTTTACAGAGGAGTATTATATTAACGTAACAATAATACTGTTAGAGCCCAAAGTTTTGGCTTTCTATCAAACAATAACAGACACGATTCAAAGATGGTGTGGCCTATAAAAACCATTCTCTCTCTTTCAAAATTATAAATCATCCTTTTAATTCATCTAAAATTAGTTTATTCTGGGGACTACTATATTGGTATAATATAGTTACACAAACACTACAAAATTGACAAAAAAAATATGATTTGTTTTCTATCAAATGGAATTAAATGAGAACTACCCATAAATTGAAATACTAAATTTGTATACTAACACTCTTTAATGGATCGATTGCTCCTCGAACGGTAGTTCCTGCTGTAGCTACTACAACAAATGGTTGTCCCCCATTATAAATCTCACGTCGAATCTTATACTCCAAATCATGTGTACACATCCTTCCAATTATATCTGTATTGATCAAAACCACATTCGATTCTCCAACACCAATAAATGATGACATTTTGTGAATTGAATAATGTGCTTCTTCAGATGTGAAAATAACAAGACGTGGTAATGAACAAATTCCGGAATACTAAAAATTATTTTGAAGTGTTATACAACACTGTGTTGTAATTTTAGCGTTCATAATACTTTGATATCAGGTGAGTGGAAAAATCGAGCTAGATTTAAAGCAGTTCCATTGGCTAGCGATCCACCCGGACAAAACATCCCATCTCCTTCGTTAAATCCAACTAATTTTAACATTTCCTTAATAACTTCTTGTTCCATAATTGTAAAAACTGGAGACACTTCATATGTATAGACACTTGGATTCAATGCATCTGTTATCCATTGCCCCAATAATCCATACGGATCGATACTGAAAATATAATTTTAGTTTACTAAATTGAAAAAAAAACCAAATTTGTATATGTACCTGGAGTAAAGCTGATTCATAAAATACGGATGACCAACTTTCGTACTATATTTGATAATATTTTTGATCATATCAAATAATTCGTTTTGTTTGCTACCTTCATCGGCCAGTTTTAAATCTATTAATTGATTTAAAGCAGCCGGTTCTTTCCACAGAATTACTGCATTGTTTCTATCAGTTCCTTTAAATACAGCTTCTTGAATCACATATTTGATCACATCATGGATGAATTCCTCGTGTGTTTGAACGTTTGGAGTACTAACAAAATTACAAGTCGACATATTGATAATGAATGAATTTGATTTTGGCTTTTATACAAGCTTATGATGTTGATTTCCAAATGCCATAATTGTTTAAAATGAAAATTAACTTCCTAATTAAATTTCCTTTGATTTGTTATCCTATTGAATGCAATTAGACTCGAGTTTTGTTTAACTAGGGATGGCAAATTAAAACGCATAATTATGTCAAGAACAGATTTATTAATGAACATGGTATAATTTATATAAAATTTAAAAAGTTGAACATTTTAATAAGTTAATTAAAATATTTAAACAATGTAAGCTAATGTAACTTTTGTAATTCACCCATACCAAGCAAACATACTTTAATTTGAGACTTAATTTTAATTATTTTAGTTTGTAAATGTTCGATTTGTTTATTTAGCATGTTAATGCGGGAATCCAGGTACTTTTCAGCGTCGTTGATTGGAAATTCTAAGTAACAATTAAGTCCAACATTAACAATTATTTTGGACACATCATTTACTTGTGCTTCTGCCATAAAATTACATCCGATATCCATTAAAGTCTTTATTAACACTTCGTTATTATTGCTTTTAGGATTTTGTTTGTCGTTTAATTTTACAAAATAAGTAACTGCACTTTTTAATTCGTGAAACTGGGTAAGTTCTTCGGAAAGCTTAAACATTTGGTTTTCCATGTTTTTTAAGTCTTCCTTCAATACATCGTTTATGAAACATTCATATTTCAAAATTTCTTGATCGACATTCATTTTTACAATTTAGGTTAATATTCCCGTTCTTCACGTTATAAACAATGTTATTGATATAAAAATGATTATTTAAACGTAGCATCGGAAAAAAATTTCAAGTGACAAATCTATTGAAAACTCTTGATAATTGAGTAATTTCTTCAGGTTCTTCAGTTTCGAATTCAAACTGACTCGGATTTTTAACTTTGACGGAGAACTTGAAGTGCATTTGGTAGTAGTGAAACAGATAATGAGTTTTTTGTTTGGATGAAAAAAGACGTGTATATTTAATAACCTCTTTTACCAATGACAATCCGTCGGTTGGCCGAGTTAACAACCTTAGCGGTTCCTAGATTCAAACCAATTTTAAACTGAGAATGCCATTTTTAAATTTTATTGTTATAAACTTTCTTTCAAACTTTCTTCTTTGTTATAAACTTTCTTCTAACGGTTGATTTCATACTTGTTTTATCCCTACTAAACTGAATTTAATTAATTATACGAATTGAATCAAATATCATTACGAAATTATTCAATTTTATATTTTAAATAATTATCTACTAGTGCTCCTAGTGAGCCCACGCATAAATTGCATTTCATTGATTTTTTTTGAAACCATTCTACGATGCAGAAGGTTGGAATTGTTCTTGGACTGATATATCGAGCAATATATTTAAGTTATGGCGAGTTTCATAAAAAAACGGTTTGTGTACTAATTTATGCGCGCGAGAAGTTATATTTATTTGTCATAATTAAAAGTATGCTTTTAATCCATTGCCATAGTCAGCATATTTCCGTAGTACCTGAAATGGTACATCAGTTATAAGTAGTTTGTAATACTAAAATATGATTCAATTTTAAACACAATTTTTACTTTTAATGTCAATATAATAGGCACATGTACATATGGCAGCAGAAACAGAGAACAAAGAATATACATAAGAGTGTAATACAGATATAATAATTATTGTCTCAATTTCCAACTAACTGATTGATGTCGTTAGTTTCAACTGTCATTTCGTTTTCATTCAATTGCCAATTTTTGCCATTTGTCAGTTTTGGGCTGTGAATATTTCCCAGAAAGTTACTAGTTTTCAAATAATAGATTTAATTGGTGGCTCATGTTCCTTTTAGCGACATTAATATCGGGCAACGTTGCAATTTCTACTTAGTTTTTAGTTTAATTCGCGATTTTTTGTTAACTCAATTCTAATATCGTATGATTTGCTCTTTTGTTGGTAAATTTTCATTATGACTTGATTTACTGGCGAATCAATTTAAAAACAAAGTAGAAAATGAAACGTTGCTTGATATTAATGTCGCTAAAAGGGACATGAGCCAAATTAGCTATTTACATATACTATAAAGTATTTCACAATATTATACACAATTGACTATTTATACTTTGTATCTTATAGATATGAATAAATAGTCCATTGTATATAGTTTGTTTAAAAAGTCAATTGCGTGTAACTACAGAATGTTCAAATAGGGACAGAATAAAAATTAAATTAATACAATAGTAATTGTTAGTTTTATTAGCCATTTATAAGTATGTATTGAAACTGGTTTTTAATTTAAATATAAGAAACACATAATACAATACAAATTAATCAACTTTCTTTGGATTATCATTCATATTGCATTAAATAATTTAAAAAAATGCATTTAAACTATTGTGTAATTGTAAATGACTTAAACTATAGACATTGAAAATGCTAAGTTTGACGATATCGATGTTTTAAATATAAAAGTCCACGTAAGTAACTTATATCGCTAGTTAGTTATTTGAATTCGAAGTTCAATAATTTTCATTTGAGCCAATTTTTTTATTTCAGCACAAAGTTTCCACATACATAGTCAATAATTGATAAACACCATTAATAGGTTCAATAAACATAATTTAAAAGTGTCCAAAATGTTAATGAGAACTAATAATTCATTGAGTAATAATTGTTCTGTTTAGAATTCAAGGATTTTTAACTAACAGGGATATTATCGTTAAAAGTTTTGTTTAGTCAGTGGGGTATAAATGATAAAATTATCTTTATTTGGCTAGATTTAGCTGTATGCAGTAAAATAGCTTAAACGGTATCAAACTCATTAACGAATTACTGTATATTAAGTGATTTCACTAATTAAATAGTTAATATACTTATTTATATAATTTTCCATTCTGAAAATAAAAACTATTTGGTTTAGTTTTAATTCGTAAAATTTATGATACTTCTTTTGTGCCTTTTAAATGGCAAATTTTTGCATTTTGTCATTCAAGAAAACCTTTGAATTGGTACAAAATGTGCATTGTTCATCGTAGGATTTGTTATAATAGATAATTTAACTAACATTGTCATTAATTTCAATTTTATTGGGTTTCATAGTTTAGCATAGATATATGAAACTTCTACAATTATATTCGTAGCATTCGTGCGATGAAAAATATTGTAATCAAATTTATGAATGCACTACTTCTGAACAAGGCTTTAATTATGCGTTAGCTTATGCTTATAAAACAACTGCATTTTTCGCACAAAGTGGTCAACAATGGAAGCCATTTCTTACAATAATGTAAGCTATAGATATGTTAACAGTAAAAAATACTTCTTTTTCCTGTTTTTCCTGTTTTTTTTTTTATTTACAACAATTTTAGAATACCAAGACAAATCTAGCATTAAGTGATTTCATTGGAGTTACATGTCACCATATTGCTGATCCAAAGCCAGACGTTAGTAACTTAGTAATAAAAAAATATACTTTATTTGGTTTTAATTTATTTTAATTGTTTAATTTGAACTATTTAGTTTTAATATTAAGAATAAAGCAATTTGCAGTAAAAAATATATATTTTTTACTAAGTTACTCATGTTCTAATCGCTATATGCAGTTTCTAATCGAAATTCTAACGAATAAAGTTTACAATTTTGCACCAATTTTTTTAAAAAATTTAAAAATTGCACGTCACTAATCAAAAATTGATTTTTATTTATTTCTGAATAATACCATAGTCACCATGTTGATCCAAGACTCGAAAACTCGTAAATTGTTATATAAACTACTTAAATTGTCTATGTCTGTTTTTTGATTCACTGTGTTATTAAGCTGAATCTAAATCATTTCACTGATGTTTATATATTTATATTTATATATAGCTCGTTAAATCTTTGGTTAAAGTGTAACCCAACCTTGTGCCTTTCATCAAAAATATTTCAATTGTTTGTTTGAACTAAAGTGGCAAATAGGAAGAATTTATTATATAAAGTTTTTGAAGTTTCATATAAAACTAAAACTGCGTTAATTTTCCGTCTTTTTATTTTATATGTCACTTGATGAAAACGATAACTATAAAATAAAGGCTTTTGGAAGATTTGGAAGCTGTTTTTTGAATAATTTGAACAATAGATTGATAAAGCAATGAATCATAGTAAAACCCATAAATATATCATACAAAAAGAAAATTAAAAGACGAATTGAAGTCATGGAGTTATAAAATAGAATAATAAACTACTGAGATTAGCAAAAACCTCACCAGAGATAGACTAGTTAAAATGTGTTGAGAAAAAAATTAGCATGAAAATATTTTCTCTAAAAACGGATTGAAGAAATTTCTTTTACATAAGTTCAACAAAATTACATTATAGAAAATAACTATTGTTTTAAAGAATTCTTTGAGACATGGAACAAAATCAATAATACTCTCTGATAATTTTATTCAAAATAACTAAGAAATGGTGTTTCATAATCTTTATATCGTTTGAAAATATTGTTCCAAAATATCATTCTTTTGGCAAATATTGACTGACTTAGTTTTCCCATTGACAATTCTGGATATTCAACTACCAAATAATTCATGTCCAATAACTTTCTTGAGTGTAAAGGCTTCCAATCGAATTTTGACGTTGGATCTAATACATCTTGCGAGCTTGGATTTCCCGTTCTAACAAAATTCATGATAATTCGCTTTAACGTTTTCAGTTTTAGTATGGTATCGTAATCGTCAAAGCTATGAATTGTGCTAACGTTAAATTTTGTGTTACTGTATATATACCCTGGAAAATGATGAGAAAAAAATTGTTAATGGAGAATAAAAATGCATTTTTATCATACCGGTTTCATCGCAATGAATGCACGTGTGGTTGTAATAGGGACCAAATATTGATCTATATTCATCCAATTCATACTGAATAATATTTAATGCAGATGTATAGTTGAAGAAATAAAGATAAATTGGGGAAGAAAAATTAGCAGCAGTTGCCATTACGCGCCATGTCAACAAATTTGGATACAAAAATATTAAATCACCTGCAATCTTTGAAATTAAATCAATAAAATATAATCTTAGTAGGATATTTTATGTTCTTTACATTCAAAGCGATATAATTATTTGCAATACTCGGTTTTTTGTTTTTATAATACATTTTTTCCACTTCCTCATTGAGACTATGCAATTCTGTTTTATGCAAACTACGAAGGAGCCATTCTGGTAGTTTAAAAAGTAAGTCAGTGTAATTGTTGTTTATAATACTCGTCATTTCCCTTTCATACAAATTTCCTTCTTGAAATGTGAAACTGGTCAAATATGGAATTCTGGCAAATGCACCTTTTTTAATCAAAATGTCTGGCATTTCAAGTAAAAAAGATGTTGGGTTATCAAATGGCGATTCAACCACAATACCAAAAATAAACCATAATTTTCTTTCTACAACCTACATTTAAATTACACAAAATTACACAATGATTTCATATGTTTTTTTTTGTATTCTACCTTATTTTTATAGTTGGTTAGAGCTTCAACCAGTTCTATTCCCGAAAAACTATTTATGTGGTCGAAAAAATCTCGTTTGTCGCTAATATTTTTCCGAAAACCTACCATTTGAGCCAATTGGTGATCTATATTATCATAAACAACCACCTCTGATAAAATTGCAGAACCACTCTGGGATATTGCATGTCGAAATAATTTCGAACCAAGTGGATGTAACATTAGCAAATTGATCAAATGTCCGGCACTGCTACATCCAATTGTTGTAACTTTGTCGGGATTTCCGCCAAATTCTCGTATGTTATTTTGAACCCATTGTAAAGCAGCAAGCACATCTTTGGCCCCTGCATTTCCTGGAATTTGCAAAGAACTGTCCTTAAGCGACAGAAAACCTACAACAAAAATGAGTATTCTTATTTATAGATACTTTTTTTTAATTTTTTGAAATTACCGAAAATATTAAGCCTGTAGTTTGAAGTAACAAAAATCAGATCTTCTTCGTCGGTAAAATAATCCGCACCCATATTGTCTGTGTTTCCACTGACATAAGATCCACCATATATTGCAAAAAGAACATTGTTTGTGGGATTTTTATTTAACTAGAAGCAAAATGCAAAACTTTTTTACAATCGGTTTGATATTTTTCAAAATTTCATAAAGGGAATTTAGCGTAATTAAAGTTGTTCTTATTTGAAAAGTTTATCATTACGTACAGTTGTCATGAAAACAGATTAATTAATCTTTATTACGCATAAGTATTATGAAGAGATATAATTTGAATAAAAATAGTTTTTACTGTTCTTGTGTAGATGTTAAGGTAAAGACAATCTTCAGATTGTTTATAGATTTCTGGAGACATGAAATTTGGAAACTCATAGCAATGTGGAGCTTTATGTGTCGCGTTTAAAACTTTATTCCAAGGGCCTGCTGGAACGGGAGCCTAAAAGTAGTTTTCTTTAAAGTAAATTTTATTTTTTAAAAAAATATATGAAAACTGTTCCAAACCTTGAACCTTAACGCTCCTACGGGAGGTTTAGCGAATGGAATACCTTCAAAAGAATAATATTCGTAGCCACTCAAACTAGTTCGGACCGATCCTATCAATAGTCCGAGTGATGTATTCCACATAACTTCTTTTGAATGAAATGCATTTAAACTTAAAATCAACAGTATAACGTGAATAAAAGTTTTTTCAATTCTCATTTTACTGGATTTATTTTTCACAGGTTTCAAACAGTTAATTTGAAGTGAAACGTTTACATGTTTTTATGTAGTCTACATGAGTCTAATTAAAATTATAATTTTTATGCTTGATGAATTATAATGTTAAAAACTGCTTGTCAAATCACCTAATTACCGCATAATTTGGAAAAAATATTTTAAGATTGTTTTTTTTTTGGCGATAAACCTATAATTATTAATTAAACGAACTTACCATAAGTGAAGTTCTGTTATAATTATACGAGTGCTTTATCCGAAGAGATTAGTAACCTGAATTAATTACCTATTTACTGTTTGTAGATTTTGAGAGTTCAGGTTTCGAAAATGTCCATGTTACTTATGACATAGAATGTGTAAGGAAACCTAAAATTTAACATTATTTTATTTAACCTTTCTGTTAATAATTGTGTTTGCCAAAGATCCATTATCTGGTACTATCATTGTTTTATTATATACTAACTGATGCTTTCGACTTCGTCTGCGTAACATAGGTGTTAGTTATATTTTCTTTTTAGATTCGCTGTTTGTCATAGTATATGGAAGTTTTTATTTTGCATATTCTTTTGACGAAGAAATATTCATATCTAAAAAAATTATTTATTGTTAGTAAAAAGATACATCTACACAAATGTAACTTTAAATAAAAATTCATTGGTAATGTTCAATTAATTTTTAAAAAATAATAGATGAAATTCCTCAAGATTTGGTAAATTGATATTTGTTATTTCTAATGAGTATGGTAAATAGCAGGGAAGGCCAACTAGCACCTCGCCTTGATCGTTTTCCCGTCTGTGAGATTCATTTTACAAAATATATGTTATATAGTCCTTTACAATGTATGTTTAGTATAATTCTTATTATACAATGTATGTTTGCATGTGTTCATATGCAATGTGCTTTGTCTCAAATTTGGCATTTGTGCAAATTTCAATATCTCAAATTTGCCATCGTTTCAAACCTGCATGTGAACATAATTCATCTCGTCGGTTACCGGGAAACAGCGGCGGATGCAGAATTCTGCTAACGTGTCATCTTGGCCAGGTGTTGGATCATCGTGTGAACGAGCCAGATCATTGGCACTCATAATTGCCCCATATAAAATATATGATTAGCTCAGCTAATAATTTTGTATATATAGATCTATAAATTTTGTAATAATTCGCTTTTTCACAACAAAGCAACTTGAGAGAATCTTGTTTCATTGTTGTGTGGCCAAACTCCTTCAGCTAACTTTCTAAGACACTGGACATCAGGGTATCGTGAGTCTGCGAACCTGGCTAGCCTTCCAGCAAGAAATCCTTCCTTGCAATTCACTCTTCATCGAGAGGAACTTCCTGGCAAGAAATCCTTCCTTGCAATTGGTTTCTCCGATCAATGAATTACTATTTATTGACAAGAAATCCGTCCTTGCCAATACGTAATTCATACAGTTATAACAGCATGCAAGAATAACTGTAAACACAATAATAATAGCTCGTTATATTTAAATTTTTTGAATGATATTTCAATGATGCATTTCCATAGTGGCCCGTAAGATTATATGGGTTGATCACCCCTGGTGTACAGAGTATACCGTATACCTGTCGTAAATCATATTCCGCGAATCAATCAGCTATGCATAAAAAAATAAATACCGTCAAGATCGATAAAATCTGCCTTAAGTTGAAATATGGCTTAAAGTAGAGACAAAAATTTCAAAAATACTCATGTGTTAGATGGGTACAGTACGGAGCCTAGATTTTTTTTTTATATTAGTAGTAATCTTAGTCACTGTCTCTATTTCCAAATATACCTATTACCCAAAATAAGACCTAATACCTCCAAAATCAAATATATTCTTTGTACATACTTGCTATCTATTAGTATCTGAATTTCAATAATTCTCCATATACGATAGACGTAAGTCTTTACTTTGTATGAACATTTTAAGTTTCATAAGAGTATATCGTTATAATTTACCATATATTACCTGTTTCGAAATACCCCTCGCCTTTAAAATGTCATTCACCCTATGTTAGTAGGACGCACTAACTGCAGTTCAAAAATTGTTGGTAATAATTTTCTTTTAGTTCACCGGATTTCAGGAGGTATTCGCTCATTAAAGTACTTAATTCTGAATACGTTATTCGAATTTTCAGGTTTACAATTTGTGTAAGCCGAAACACTTTGTGTTACTAATAAACGAAACTATCTTTTTCGGACATATCTCAAAGAGTTGACATTTTTAATTCGCTTTGGTCGAGAGACTGTGCCTACCCGTACACATGTAAGAATAATTTAATAACCATAGTCTCAATTCGATTTATAACAAAAAATTGCTCCTTAAATACTTCAGTAGAAGACATAATTGTTTCAGGTTTACAATCATTGGTTCATAGAAAAAAACTTGATTGTTGAAAAATAAATGTGGATATTAGATTTTGCTTGATTTTTTCCAGACAAACAAACAAAAACTAAAAATCACTTTTTTGGTATTTAAGTACAAAAAAATATTTTCATACTAGTTTTGTTAAAAACTGTTATTTTGATAAAACCAAAACAAACACTTAATATTTGGTTCTAAATATTATATAAAAGGAAAAGTTGACAAAAGTTCAGTTATTGATAATGTTCCGATAGAACTGTTAATAAATTAAAATAAATTCAATTCGTATTCCTCAATAAATAATACCTACAGTTTTATATTACGGTAATAATAGTTTGTCTTTTACGGCACTTTGATTTTAAATTTTAAATTTCGATTGTTGATTAGACCACATATTATCCCATACAAACTTTGTCATCCATTTTTACTTTTTTAAAGGAGGAATTTTTTAAAATCCTTTTTTCTCAGATGTCTACATCGTAAAAGGAATATATCTTCCAAATATCGTCAATCAGTTGGAATAAACGATTTTATAATTCATACTCATTAATTTTTTTTCATTACGCCGGTAAAGATGTATTACTTCAAAAAGAAAATTTAGTTACACGGTATAAATATTCATTAATAGTTCCTATAGTTATTATAATTATTTAATCAACAAAAACTTTTTTTTACTAATTGTGTTATTCTATAGTTTTTGAATTTGTATTTATGTTCAGTAAAGTTATAATTTTTAATTGAAAAATTTAAACTTTTGTTTCTTATTTTCTACTTGGTTTTAAAAATTAATTTTGCATAGAATGATAAAAACGATACAACTAGACGATAATGTACTATTTCTGTGAAAAGAATAACGACATTTTGAATCTAGAAAGCTATCTTCATTATCAAAAGTAACATTTTTATTAAAAAGACATAAAGCTAAGGATTTCAAATCAAACAGTAAAAAAAATGCATTTATCCTTTTAAATAATGAAGGGGAAACAATCTTCTTTAACTTTAAAATTCAATACGGTTTTACTAAAATCGTTCATTTTTGACTAGTGTCATCTTTATCGAAAATCACGATAAGGTTTGTAGATCGTCGTCAAATTATTAGCACATTAAAAATATCCAATCATTTTTTATCATTTAGCCATTCTTGTCATATAAATGATAATGAGTTGCAGTATAAATTAGAAAACGACAATTTATGGGATTGAGCAATTTTTAAGTCTGAAACATTTTCATTGTTGGGCAGGGTTGTATAATAGTAATTAGTGACATAAGTATGCTTCGTATGTGCTCTTTAAAATTATCATTTTTTCTTTTAATTGCTAAATTATAAGTAAATGCTGTTCGGCGTAAATAAAAAAAAATGCAAATAATTTTGAGTTATTTGAATTGCTATTTCATAATCTTTATTTCTTTGGCTCAGGTTGAGAAAATTGAATTACTGTGCTAAAAGCAAACGTCTCCATTGAACAATAAGAGATTGACAGGATTTAACTACAGAATTTTTTACTACATGTATCCTTAACAATTACGAAATTTAATTCATTATTTTTTACGGCTTGACAGTTTGAAAAAAATCTTTTAAATTAGTGCTCATAAACATTGTATACTTTTTTTTAAAGTACAAATTGGTTATTGTTTAATAAATTTTTATTGTCTTTACTTACCAAGAACTTTATAGTTTTAGTTAATATGTCGCCTTATTATTATTTTGTAAGAAAATTTTAAACAAAGAATTTTAGACAATGAACCTCACTTAACTGATAATTAGTTAATTAATTTCAAGTGGATATTTGTAAATACTTAAACAAAGTTGAATAAAAACTAATAATATATTAAAGATTAGTTAACTTGAAATGGACACAATATTTGTAAAAGAATATTTAATTTCTCAATAAGTAGTAAAATTACAAAAGTACTAATTTAGAAGGTCAATGTCTAGTATGCTAAATTTAATATCAACGGATAATATTTTTTTTTTCTGTTACAATATTATCGTTTCGTTTGCGTTGAACTTCCATATGACAAATTAATTATTAACGCTTTATTGGCCTGAAATTTTAATATTCAATAATTTTTATTTATTGTGGTGAATATGCCATAGTTAGTACAGTCGTTCAGTTATATGCACTCACCAAAAAGTACATAGGAGCCAATTTTTATTAATTGATAGATTAACATAATTTCATCCAATAAAACCGTCATCGGAAGGTGCCACATCTCTTCCCTCTCAATTGACTTTCACAAAAAAAAAAATCCTCATTATAACTTTTGAGCCGTGCTGGATACAAATAAAATAGTTATTATCAAAATGAAAGCTGTGGATATTTCCTACAAAAAAGGTTCTTTACCAATTTTCCAATAGCCATAATTTGGCCGGAACTTGATGTCGAAAGCGCTAACGTTTTAGCATGAGATCAGATCCTGCACTATACGTACATACTGCGAAAATTTTGATTTCTTGACAAATGAGTTCGTTTTTGCTTAAAAATCAAAATGAATCTTTTAAAGTGATAGGTAATACTACAATTTCATCCATTTTATAACTCTTTTTTATTTATGGAACTAAAAAATAACAGACGATAAAGACAATTTTTTTTATACATTTCCCGTTTTTGAATAGTTACGTCTGCAGGAGAAATGGCGTATTTTAATATCATCAACCAAAGTGAGAAACTCATCTTTAAGCTTTGTACTACGATGTACTCTGAGTGAAAAATGAAACTACATTACCAAACCGAAATGCCAGGCATCGTTAAAACCCTCGAATTTAGCCTCATTTTTTAAATTTTGTAAAAATAAAAAAACATAACAACTTGGAATTTTTTGCAGATATGATTTATACATTTCATCAAACTATCAATAAACAATATTTAATCTTGATATTATTGAAAATCAGAACCCGATGGAAAATTTCTGAGAAAATTCAAAAAATGTCGAAGTTTTGCATTTTTTTTAAAAAATTCGTATTACTCTTCTTTGGTAGAAAGTGTTACAATTTTTCATGAACAGTAAAGAAGGTAAGGCTCTGCACTACACTTTCCCAGTATCCATGATTCATATATCCAACAGCTTATCCAGATAGAAAGATAGATACGTGCTTGGAAAGAAAGGGGTACTTGCGAAGTTTTTTTGTTTCCCAAGCGACGGGTGGCATACGAAAGTTAGCTGTAAACTGTTGACTACTGTAACATGTGTACATTGCCAAGCATTTCTACTTATATATTGTCAAATAATATCCTAATTTCGACGAAAAAATGTTTTGCGTATCAAATTTTATCGAATGAACAATGTGCAATAAAAGATTTATAAAAGCTAACCAGATAACATACCTAGTGAGGAAATTTTTATAAGTAATTGGTTTTTCTGAAAAATAATATTCGGTTTAATTCAGCTGAAATAAGAGGTGCCAACGCATCAATGTAATGTGGTTTGCAAATACATATAAGTAAAAAACTGAGATTTTTTTTAAAATCTAATTCATTTACTCATACGACTTCATGTGAAAGTTATGATGACAAGGCTGTAGGCTATGTTTAACTTTAATGCAAGCATGGTGTTAACATAGTTAAATAGCGTATATGCCAGAACACAGAGTTCAGAGTAAATCGTATTCCGTACCTGTCAAGTTAGCCCTCAACTTTAAAAAATTAAAATTTAAAATATTTTTCTAGATTAACATTTGTTTGTACTTGATTGTACCGAAAAAATTTTTGTTTGTACCTTAACCAAAAAAGTTATTAAATTTTTAAACTGCACTTATTGCAACCCTATGCAGATTGTGTAATTTATTTGAAAATAAAAAAAGTAAAAATTTAAATATTGATAGCCCCCCATTGTTAGATTTTTCAAAAATTTTAACGGCTATAGATGGGCCTTGATATGCAGAGAATTGTACTGAAAAAATTTTGTTTCTAACTTTAACCCAAAAAAAGTTATTTTTGACGATTAGTTCAGTCCGCATAGAAACAGGGCCGGCGCTAGGGTTCCCAGCGCCCGCATGCAATTTTTATCCTAGCGCCCCCTATTATTTTAAAACTTATTTAACAGTTTCGTATCATTAAAATTATATACAAAATTACTTTAAATTTATAATTACTGTTTAATAAATCTCGATTTAGTACACAAAAAATTGGATATAATGGTTTTAACATCTAATTCTGCACATACATCATTCTCAATGCTAAATAACGCCAAACTATTTAGCCTATCTTGTGACATATTTGTTCTTAAGTAAGTTTTAATCAATTTCAGAAAAACTACGTTCGCCACTTGCTACACTAACAGGTAAAGTTAACAGTATTCTTAAGGGAATTGAAAAGTTAGGGAAAGCTAAATTATTGGATACAATATAATTAATAATATCAAAAGTTAATTTATCAAAAAATTTATTAATCAAAAATTTATAATATCAAAGGTTTTCGAATATTAAAATCATTCTTCTGAAAAATATCCCCGAAACCATATAACTCATCAAATAACTATTGCATTTACATCTTTACTGTCGCCGTCCTTTAAAATGATCTCTAAATCGTTACAATATTTTCTTAAAGATTCATTATTAATTTCCGGTAATTTATTCAAAAAAACTAATTTTTCAAAATATGTCTTTAATTGTTCAAAACGATCGTTTGTCGAACACATTGCAACATCTAAAAGCGTATAAAATAGATTGATTTTAAATTTATCTTGTGGAGATCGAGGCGATTTGCCGGGTTGCTTATAATAAAATTGTCGTGTGTTATTTCGTTGTCGCACTTCCGAACTATTTTTAATGTTCTCTATTTACCTCTTCGATCAGGTCTTTTGCTGTTTTTAGAGCATCCTTAAATTTCAGTTCTGCTCGATAATATTGCAAAAATATTTTTAAAATTTCAATTGATTCTAATGCATGTGTAATATTAATATTTGGGTCTTGAAACATTTCACTTACAGGATTTATTCTATTGAGCAAGTCATGCCAAATTATAAGAGAGCAAAGAAGTTTGTAGTGTTTTATTTTTAAACATAATACTCGTGCTTCATGTTGGATTTTTTTATTAAAATTTCCTATTAGTAAAATTCATTATTTACAATATCAAAATTGATATTCTTATTGATATCGTAAGGGCCGAATTACATTAATCTTACTTGCCCATCGTGAATTTGATGGTTGTTTTAAAGTTAAATTTTAACGTATTTTGAAAGTATTGTTTAACGCTTAGTAGAAGATGAAAAGAAATTATGTATTTCTTGAATGATATTAAAAAGAACTAATTGTATCTGTATTCACCTTAGCTGCATCGTTAATAATTAAATTTAGAGTATGGGCAGCACAAGGTACGAAAAAAGCTCGAGGATTTTTATTCAAAAGTAAATTTTGCAGCCCATTTTTTTCCTTGTCATATTTGCTCCATTGTCATAACCCTGACCACGCATGCCTTTAATAGGAATGTTCCATTTTTCCATCACTAAATTTTCAACGATCAATTATTCTAAAATGTATAAAAACGAAATTTTTTACCAATTTTTTTACGCTAAAAAGTTCTTTTATACAGTTACAATCATGTTCAAATATTGTATTCTCTTGTCCTTATTAGGACTTGCATTTTCACAAGTATTTTTTTAAACGCTTTTAAGCTGATAACTTACCAAAATTGAATAGCTATAATTTTTTTTAAATCTACAGACTAATCCTGTGACTGTGACGATTTTTATGAATCTAAATGTCCAGGATGTCAAAATCTTATTACTACCGTTTTACCAGGTGCACGTCAACAATTAGGAGATAATATGGTTTTGAATATGCTTAAATATGTAAAAACTTTTGACTGTTTTAAGTCATAATTAAGACCGACTTTATTGAACTTGACCATATTTTTTATTTATCCATAGATGCTGATTGATTTATGGATTATTTGGTTCATGGTAGGTATACTTACCGTAGGTATACGGAATAGACATACTCTTTTTAGATATTTATAAATATTTTTTGAAGTTTAAATGTGTCTTTTTCAAGTCGACAAAATAGTGTTTTTAAGTTAATGAGATTCGGATATATACAATAATTTTATTAAAATATAGAATCTATGGAATACTTAATAAACTATAATAAACAATTTATTTTAACTATGTTAGATGTTAGTGCCCAGAACATGGCTTATTTATTCCGAAAAATTGAATCGTGTTTTTGTTTATTGTTGCAAATTTTTCGCATTAGTAGTCTTGTGGAAGGTTATTACGATTGGAGAAATCTTAGTAAAACTTTGAATAAACATGATACTAGCCTAACTCATATAAGAATTTATTTACAATGGAAAAACCTAAATAAAAGCTTAAAAAATAAAACTACTATCGATTGTCAGACTCAAAGCATGTATGAGATGGAAAAGAGGCATTGGAGGAGTGTTTTAAATCGCATTATAGAAATTATAAAATAAATTCCTTGCTAGCCAAAATATAGCCTTTCGGGGATCATCTGATATATTATATGAAAGAAACAATGGCAATTTCTTAAAATTAGTTCAGCTTTTTGCAAAATTTGATCCTGTTATGGAAAATCAAGTTAATAGAGCTCTTTAACGGAACAATAAAGCGATCAGGGATAAAATTTAGGTCTCGCTACGAAAATCTAAATATTATTCAATAGTATTAGATTGTACACCTGCTTCAAGTAAAACAGAAAAGACAATTATTATTCGATTTGTTTCTTTTGAGAATGAAG
This sequence comes from Sisyra terminalis, assembly GCA_958496175.1. Classification (NCBI taxonomy): domain Eukaryota; kingdom Metazoa; phylum Arthropoda; class Insecta; order Neuroptera; family Sisyridae; genus Sisyra; species Sisyra terminalis. Next base: position 31,528,336 of record OY292274.1, read on the forward strand.
TAGTAAAAATAAGAGAAAATTTTTTGAGCTTTATTGATATAACTGATTCAACAGGACGTGATTTATGTTCAACAAAAATAGATCATCTGGAAAAATGGAACATTCCTATTAAAGGCATGCGTGGTCAGGGTTATGACAATGGAGCAAATATGACAAGGAAAAAAATGGGCTGCAAAATTTACTTTTGAATAAAAATCCTCGAGCTTTTTTCGTACCTTGTGCTGCCCATACTCTAAATTTAATTATTAACGATGCAGCTAAGGTGAATACAGATACAATTAGTTCTTTTTAATATCATTCAAGAAATACATAATTTCTTTTCATCTTCTACTAAGCGTTAAACAATACTTTCAAAATACGTTAAAATTTAACTTTAAAACAACCATCAAATTCACGATGGGCAAGTAAGATTAATGTAATTCGGCCCTTACGATATCAATAAGAATATCAATTTTGATATTGTAAATAATGAATTTTACTAATAGGAAATTTTAATAAAAAAATCCAACATGAAGCACGAGTATTATGTTTAAAAATAAAACACTACAAACTTCTTTGCTCTCTTATAATTTGGCATGACTTGCTCAATAGAATAAATCCTGTAAGTGAAATGTTTCAAGACCCAAATATTAATATTACACATGCATTAGAATCAATTGAAATTTTAAAAATATTTTTGCAATATTATCGAGCAGAACTGAAATTTAAGGATGCTCTAAAAACAGCAAAAGACCTGATCGAAGAGGTAAATAGAGAACATTAAAAATAGTTCGGAAGTGCGACAACGAAATAACACACGACAATTTTATTATAAGCAACCCGGCAAATCGCCTCGATCTCCACAAGATAAATTTAAAATCAATCTATTTTATACGCTTTTAGATGTTGCAATGTGTTCGACAAACGATCGTTTTGAACAATTAAAGACATATTTTGAAAAATTAGTTTTTTTGAATAAATTACCGGAAATTAATAATGAATCTTTAAGAAAATATTGTAACGATTTAGAGATCATTTTAAAGGACGGCGACAGTAAAGATGTAAATGCAATAGTTATTTGATGAGTTATATGGTTTCGGGGATATTTTTCAGAAGAATGATTTTAATATTCGAAAACCTTTGATATTATAAATTTTTGATTAATAAATTTTTTGATAAATTAACTTTTGATATTATTAATTATATTGTATCCAATAATTTAGCTTTCCCTAACTTTTCAATTCCCTTAAGAATACTGTTAACTTTACCTGTTAGTGTAGCAAGTGGCGAACGTAGTTTTTCTGAAATTGATTAAAACTTACTTAAGAACAAATATGTCACAAGATAGGCTAAATAGTTTGGCGTTATTTAGCATTGAGAATGATGTATGTGCAGAATTAGATGTTAAAACCATTATATCCAATTTTTTGTGTACTAAATCGAGATTTATTAAACAGTAATTATAAATTTAAAGTAATTTTGTATATAATTTTAATGATACGAAACTGTTAAATAAGTTTTAAAATAATAGGGGGCGCTAGGATAAAAATTGCATGCGGGCGCTGGGAACCCTAGCGCCGGCCCTGTTTCTATGCGGACTGAACTAATCGTCAAAAATAACTTTTTTTGGGTTAAAGTTAGAAACAAAATTTTTTCAGTACAATTCTCTGCATATCAAGGCCCATCTATAGCCGTTAAAATTTTTGAAAAATCTAACAATGGGGGGCTATCAATATTTAAATTTTTACTTTTTTTATTTTCAAATAAATTACACAATCTGCATAGGGTTGCAATAAGTGCAGTTTAAAAATTTAATAACTTTTTTGGTTAAGGTACAAACAAAAATTTTTTCGGTACAATCAAGTACAAACAAATGTTAATCTAGAAAAATATTTTAAATTTTAATTTTTTAAAGTTGAGGGCTAACTTGACAGGTACGGAATACGATTTACTCTGAACTCTGTGTTCTGGCATATACGCTATTTAACTATGTTAACACCATGCTTGCATTAAAGTTAAACATAGCCTACAGCCTTGTCATCATAACTTTCACATGAAGTCGTATGAGTAAATGAATTAGATTTTAAAAAAAATCTCAGTTTTTTACTTATATGTATTTGCAAACCACATTACATTGATGCGTTGGCACCTCTTATTTCAGCTGAATTAAACCGAATATTATTTTTCAGAAAAACCAATTACTTATAAAAATTTCCTCACTAGGTATGTTATCTGGTTAGCTTTTATAAATCTTTTATTGCACATTGTTCATTCGATAAAATTTGATACGCAAAACATTTTTTCGTCGAAATTAGGATATTATTTGACAATATATAAGTAGAAATGCTTGGCAATGTACACATGTTACAGTAGTCAACAGTTTACAGCTAACTTTCGTATGCCACCCGTCGCTTGGGAAACAAAAAAACTTCGCAAGTACCCCTTTCTTTCCAAGCACGTATCTATCTTTCTATCTGGATAAGCTGTTGGATATATGAATCATGGATACTGGGAAAGTGTAGTGCAGAGCCTTACCTTCTTTACTGTTCATGAAAAATTGTAACACTTTCTACCAAAGAAGAGTAATACGAATTTTTTAAAAAAAATGCAAAACTTCGACATTTTTTGAATTTTCTCAGAAATTTTCCATCGGGTTCTGATTTTCAATAATATCAAGATTAAATATTGTTTATTGATAGTTTGATGAAATGTATAAATCATATCTGCAAAAAATTCCAAGTTGTTATGTTTTTTTATTTTTACAAAATTTAAAAAATGAGGCTAAATTCGAGGGTTTTAACGATGCCTGGCATTTCGGTTTGGTAATGTAGTTTCATTTTTCACTCAGAGTACATCGTAGTACAAAGCTTAAAGATGAGTTTCTCACTTTGGTTGATGATATTAAAATACGCCATTTCTCCTGCAGACGTAACTATTCAAAAACGGGAAATGTATAAAAAAAATTGTCTTTATCGTCTGTTATTTTTTAGTTCCATAAATAAAAAAGAGTTATAAAATGGATGAAATTGTAGTATTACCTATCACTTTAAAAGATTCATTTTGATTTTTAAGCAAAAACGAACTCATTTGTCAAGAAATCAAAATTTTCGCAGTATGTACGTATAGTGCAGGATCTGATCTCATGCTAAAACGTTAGCGCTTTCGACATCAAGTTCCGGCCAAATTATGGCTATTGGAAAATTGGTAAAGAACCTTTTTTGTAGGAAATATCCACAGCTTTCATTTTGATAATAACTATTTTATTTGTATCCAGCACGGCTCAAAAGTTATAATGAGGATTTTTTTTTTTGTGAAAGTCAATTGAGAGGGAAGAGATGTGGCACCTTCCGATGACGGTTTTATTGGATGAAATTATGTTAATCTATCAATTAATAAAAATTGGCTCCTATGTACTTTTTGGTGAGTGCATATAACTGAACGACTGTACTAACTATGGCATATTCACCACAATAAATAAAAATTATTGAATATTAAAATTTCAGGCCAATAAAGCGTTAATAATTAATTTGTCATATGGAAGTTCAACGCAAACGAAACGATAATATTGTAACAGAAAAAAAAAATATTATCCGTTGATATTAAATTTAGCATACTAGACATTGACCTTCTAAATTAGTACTTTTGTAATTTTACTACTTATTGAGAAATTAAATATTCTTTTACAAATATTGTGTCCATTTCAAGTTAACTAATCTTTAATATATTATTAGTTTTTATTCAACTTTGTTTAAGTATTTACAAATATCCACTTGAAATTAATTAACTAATTATCAGTTAAGTGAGGTTCATTGTCTAAAATTCTTTGTTTAAAATTTTCTTACAAAATAATAATAAGGCGACATATTAACTAAAACTATAAAGTTCTTGGTAAGTAAAGACAATAAAAATTTATTAAACAATAACCAATTTGTACTTTAAAAAAAAGTATACAATGTTTATGAGCACTAATTTAAAAGATTTTTTTCAAACTGTCAAGCCGTAAAAAATAATGAATTAAATTTCGTAATTGTTAAGGATACATGTAGTAAAAAATTCTGTAGTTAAATCCTGTCAATCTCTTATTGTTCAATGGAGACGTTTGCTTTTAGCACAGTAATTCAATTTTCTCAACCTGAGCCAAAGAAATAAAGATTATGAAATAGCAATTCAAATAACTCAAAATTATTTGCATTTTTTTTTATTTACGCCGAACAGCATTTACTTATAATTTAGCAATTAAAAGAAAAAATGATAATTTTAAAGAGCACATACGAAGCATACTTATGTCACTAATTACTATTATACAACCCTGCCCAACAATGAAAATGTTTCAGACTTAAAAATTGCTCAATCCCATAAATTGTCGTTTTCTAATTTATACTGCAACTCATTATCATTTATATGACAAGAATGGCTAAATGATAAAAAATGATTGGATATTTTTAATGTGCTAATAATTTGACGACGATCTACAAACCTTATCGTGATTTTCGATAAAGATGACACTAGTCAAAAATGAACGATTTTAGTAAAACCGTATTGAATTTTAAAGTTAAAGAAGATTGTTTCCCCTTCATTATTTAAAAGGATAAATGCATTTTTTTTACTGTTTGATTTGAAATCCTTAGCTTTATGTCTTTTTAATAAAAATGTTACTTTTGATAATGAAGATAGCTTTCTAGATTCAAAATGTCGTTATTCTTTTCACAGAAATAGTACATTATCGTCTAGTTGTATCGTTTTTATCATTCTATGCAAAATTAATTTTTAAAACCAAGTAGAAAATAAGAAACAAAAGTTTAAATTTTTCAATTAAAAATTATAACTTTACTGAACATAAATACAAATTCAAAAACTATAGAATAACACAATTAGTAAAAAAAAGTTTTTGTTGATTAAATAATTATAATAACTATAGGAACTATTAATGAATATTTATACCGTGTAACTAAATTTTCTTTTTGAAGTAATACATCTTTACCGGCGTAATGAAAAAAAATTAATGAGTATGAATTATAAAATCGTTTATTCCAACTGATTGACGATATTTGGAAGATATATTCCTTTTACGATGTAGACATCTGAGAAAAAAGGATTTTAAAAAATTCCTCCTTTAAAAAAGTAAAAATGGATGACAAAGTTTGTATGGGATAATATGTGGTCTAATCAACAATCGAAATTTAAAATTTAAAATCAAAGTGCCGTAAAAGACAAACTATTATTACCGTAATATAAAACTGTAGGTATTATTTATTGAGGAATACGAATTGAATTTATTTTAATTTATTAACAGTTCTATCGGAACATTATCAATAACTGAACTTTTGTCAACTTTTCCTTTTATATAATATTTAGAACCAAATATTAAGTGTTTGTTTTGGTTTTATCAAAATAACAGTTTTTAACAAAACTAGTATGAAAATATTTTTTTGTACTTAAATACCAAAAAAGTGATTTTTAGTTTTTGTTTGTTTGTCTGGAAAAAATCAAGCAAAATCTAATATCCACATTTATTTTTCAACAATCAAGTTTTTTTCTATGAACCAATGATTGTAAACCTGAAACAATTATGTCTTCTACTGAAGTATTTAAGGAGCAATTTTTTGTTATAAATCGAATTGAGACTATGGTTATTAAATTATTCTTACATGTGTACGGGTAGGCACAGTCTCTCGACCAAAGCGAATTAAAAATGTCAACTCTTTGAGATATGTCCGAAAAAGATAGTTTCGTTTATTAGTAACACAAAGTGTTTCGGCTTACACAAATTGTAAACCTGAAAATTCGAATAACGTATTCAGAATTAAGTACTTTAATGAGCGAATACCTCCTGAAATCCGGTGAACTAAAAGAAAATTATTACCAACAATTTTTGAACTGCAGTTAGTGCGTCCTACTAACATAGGGTGAATGACATTTTAAAGGCGAGGGGTATTTCGAAACAGGTAATATATGGTAAATTATAACGATATACTCTTATGAAACTTAAAATGTTCATACAAAGTAAAGACTTACGTCTATCGTATATGGAGAATTATTGAAATTCAGATACTAATAGATAGCAAGTATGTACAAAGAATATATTTGATTTTGGAGGTATTAGGTCTTATTTTGGGTAATAGGTATATTTGGAAATAGAGACAGTGACTAAGATTACTACTAATATAAAAAAAAAATCTAGGCTCCGTACTGTACCCATCTAACACATGAGTATTTTTGAAATTTTTGTCTCTACTTTAAGCCATATTTCAACTTAAGGCAGATTTTATCGATCTTGACGGTATTTATTTTTTTATGCATAGCTGATTGATTCGCGGAATATGATTTACGACAGGTATACGGTATACTCTGTACACCAGGGGTGATCAACCCATATAATCTTACGGGCCACTATGGAAATGCATCATTGAAATATCATTCAAAAAATTTAAATATAACGAGCTATTATTATTGTGTTTACAGTTATTCTTGCATGCTGTTATAACTGTATGAATTACGTATTGGCAAGGACGGATTTCTTGTCAATAAATAGTAATTCATTGATCGGAGAAACCAATTGCAAGGAAGGATTTCTTGCCAGGAAGTTCCTCTCGATGAAGAGTGAATTGCAAGGAAGGATTTCTTGCTGGAAGGCTAGCCAGGTTCGCAGACTCACGATACCCTGATGTCCAGTGTCTTAGAAAGTTAGCTGAAGGAGTTTGGCCACACAACAATGAAACAAGATTCTCTCAAGTTGCTTTGTTGTGAAAAAGCGAATTATTACAAAATTTATAGATCTATATATACAAAATTATTAGCTGAGCTAATCATATATTTTATATGGGGCAATTATGAGTGCCAATGATCTGGCTCGTTCACACGATGATCCAACACCTGGCCAAGATGACACGTTAGCAGAATTCTGCATCCGCCGCTGTTTCCCGGTAACCGACGAGATGAATTATGTTCACATGCAGGTTTGAAACGATGGCAAATTTGAGATATTGAAATTTGCACAAATGCCAAATTTGAGACAAAGCACATTGCATATGAACACATGCAAACATACATTGTATAATAAGAATTATACTAAACATACATTGTAAAGGACTATATAACATATATTTTGTAAAATGAATCTCACAGACGGGAAAACGATCAAGGCGAGGTGCTAGTTGGCCTTCCCTGCTATTTACCATACTCATTAGAAATAACAAATATCAATTTACCAAATCTTGAGGAATTTCATCTATTATTTTTTAAAAATTAATTGAACATTACCAATGAATTTTTATTTAAAGTTACATTTGTGTAGATGTATCTTTTTACTAACAATAAATAATTTTTTTAGATATGAATATTTCTTCGTCAAAAGAATATGCAAAATAAAAACTTCCATATACTATGACAAACAGCGAATCTAAAAAGAAAATATAACTAACACCTATGTTACGCAGACGAAGTCGAAAGCATCAGTTAGTATATAATAAAACAATGATAGTACCAGATAATGGATCTTTGGCAAACACAATTATTAACAGAAAGGTTAAATAAAATAATGTTAAATTTTAGGTTTCCTTACACATTCTATGTCATAAGTAACATGGACATTTTCGAAACCTGAACTCTCAAAATCTACAAACAGTAAATAGGTAATTAATTCAGGTTACTAATCTCTTCGGATAAAGCACTCGTATAATTATAACAGAACTTCACTTATGGTAAGTTCGTTTAATTAATAATTATAGGTTTATCGCCAAAAAAAAAACAATCTTAAAATATTTTTTCCAAATTATGCGGTAATTAGGTGATTTGACAAGCAGTTTTTAACATTATAATTCATCAAGCATAAAAATTATAATTTTAATTAGACTCATGTAGACTACATAAAAACATGTAAACGTTTCACTTCAAATTAACTGTTTGAAACCTGTGAAAAATAAATCCAGTAAAATGAGAATTGAAAAAACTTTTATTCACGTTATACTGTTGATTTTAAGTTTAAATGCATTTCATTCAAAAGAAGTTATGTGGAATACATCACTCGGACTATTGATAGGATCGGTCCGAACTAGTTTGAGTGGCTACGAATATTATTCTTTTGAAGGTATTCCATTCGCTAAACCTCCCGTAGGAGCGTTAAGGTTCAAGGTTTGGAACAGTTTTCATATATTTTTTTAAAAAATAAAATTTACTTTAAAGAAAACTACTTTTAGGCTCCCGTTCCAGCAGGCCCTTGGAATAAAGTTTTAAACGCGACACATAAAGCTCCACATTGCTATGAGTTTCCAAATTTCATGTCTCCAGAAATCTATAAACAATCTGAAGATTGTCTTTACCTTAACATCTACACAAGAACAGTAAAAACTATTTTTATTCAAATTATATCTCTTCATAATACTTATGCGTAATAAAGATTAATTAATCTGTTTTCATGACAACTGTACGTAATGATAAACTTTTCAAATAAGAACAACTTTAATTACGCTAAATTCCCTTTATGAAATTTTGAAAAATATCAAACCGATTGTAAAAAAGTTTTGCATTTTGCTTCTAGTTAAATAAAAATCCCACAAACAATGTTCTTTTTGCAATATATGGTGGATCTTATGTCAGTGGAAACACAGACAATATGGGTGCGGATTATTTTACCGACGAAGAAGATCTGATTTTTGTTACTTCAAACTACAGGCTTAATATTTTCGGTAATTTCAAAAAATTAAAAAAAAGTATCTATAAATAAGAATACTCATTTTTGTTGTAGGTTTTCTGTCGCTTAAGGACAGTTCTTTGCAAATTCCAGGAAATGCAGGGGCCAAAGATGTGCTTGCTGCTTTACAATGGGTTCAAAATAACATACGAGAATTTGGCGGAAATCCCGACAAAGTTACAACAATTGGATGTAGCAGTGCCGGACATTTGATCAATTTGCTAATGTTACATCCACTTGGTTCGAAATTATTTCGACATGCAATATCCCAGAGTGGTTCTGCAATTTTATCAGAGGTGGTTGTTTATGATAATATAGATCACCAATTGGCTCAAATGGTAGGTTTTCGGAAAAATATTAGCGACAAACGAGATTTTTTCGACCACATAAATAGTTTTTCGGGAATAGAACTGGTTGAAGCTCTAACCAACTATAAAAATAAGGTAGAATACAAAAAAAAACATATGAAATCATTGTGTAATTTTGTGTAATTTAAATGTAGGTTGTAGAAAGAAAATTATGGTTTATTTTTGGTATTGTGGTTGAATCGCCATTTGATAACCCAACATCTTTTTTACTTGAAATGCCAGACATTTTGATTAAAAAAGGTGCATTTGCCAGAATTCCATATTTGACCAGTTTCACATTTCAAGAAGGAAATTTGTATGAAAGGGAAATGACGAGTATTATAAACAACAATTACACTGACTTACTTTTTAAACTACCAGAATGGCTCCTTCGTAGTTTGCATAAAACAGAATTGCATAGTCTCAATGAGGAAGTGGAAAAAATGTATTATAAAAACAAAAAACCGAGTATTGCAAATAATTATATCGCTTTGAATGTAAAGAACATAAAATATCCTACTAAGATTATATTTTATTGATTTAATTTCAAAGATTGCAGGTGATTTAATATTTTTGTATCCAAATTTGTTGACATGGCGCGTAATGGCAACTGCTGCTAATTTTTCTTCCCCAATTTATCTTTATTTCTTCAACTATACATCTGCATTAAATATTATTCAGTATGAATTGGATGAATATAGATCAATATTTGGTCCCTATTACAACCACACGTGCATTCATTGCGATGAAACCGGTATGATAAAAATGCATTTTTATTCTCCATTAACAATTTTTTTCTCATCATTTTCCAGGGTATATATACAGTAACACAAAATTTAACGTTAGCACAATTCATAGCTTTGACGATTACGATACCATACTAAAACTGAAAACGTTAAAGCGAATTATCATGAATTTTGTTAGAACGGGAAATCCAAGCTCGCAAGATGTATTAGATCCAACGTCAAAATTCGATTGGAAGCCTTTACACTCAAGAAAGTTATTGGACATGAATTATTTGGTAGTTGAATATCCAGAATTGTCAATGGGAAAACTAAGTCAGTCAATATTTGCCAAAAGAATGATATTTTGGAACAATATTTTCAAACGATATAAAGATTATGAAACACCATTTCTTAGTTATTTTGAATAAAATTATCAGAGAGTATTATTGATTTTGTTCCATGTCTCAAAGAATTCTTTAAAACAATAGTTATTTTCTATAATGTAATTTTGTTGAACTTATGTAAAAGAAATTTCTTCAATCCGTTTTTAGAGAAAATATTTTCATGCTAATTTTTTTCTCAACACATTTTAACTAGTCTATCTCTGGTGAGGTTTTTGCTAATCTCAGTAGTTTATTATTCTATTTTATAACTCCATGACTTCAATTCGTCTTTTAATTTTCTTTTTGTATGATATATTTATGGGTTTTACTATGATTCATTGCTTTATCAATCTATTGTTCAAATTATTCAAAAAACAGCTTCCAAATCTTCCAAAAGCCTTTATTTTATAGTTATCGTTTTCATCAAGTGACATATAAAATAAAAAGACGGAAAATTAACGCAGTTTTAGTTTTATATGAAACTTCAAAAACTTTATATAATAAATTCTTCCTATTTGCCACTTTAGTTCAAACAAACAATTGAAATATTTTTGATGAAAGGCACAAGGTTGGGTTACACTTTAACCAAAGATTTAACGAGCTATATATAAATATAAATATATAAACATCAGTGAAATGATTTAGATTCAGCTTAATAACACAGTGAATCAAAAAACAGACATAGACAATTTAAGTAGTTTATATAACAATTTACGAGTTTTCGAGTCTTGGATCAACATGGTGACTATGGTATTATTCAGAAATAAATAAAAATCAATTTTTGATTAGTGACGTGCAATTTTTAAATTTTTTAAAAAAATTGGTGCAAAATTGTAAACTTTATTCGTTAGAATTTCGATTAGAAACTGCATATAGCGATTAGAACATGAGTAACTTAGTAAAAAATATATATTTTTTACTGCAAATTGCTTTATTCTTAATATTAAAACTAAATAGTTCAAATTAAACAATTAAAATAAATTAAAACCAAATAAAGTATATTTTTTTATTACTAAGTTACTAACGTCTGGCTTTGGATCAGCAATATGGTGACATGTAACTCCAATGAAATCACTTAATGCTAGATTTGTCTTGGTATTCTAAAATTGTTGTAAATAAAAAAAAAAACAGGAAAAACAGGAAAAAGAAGTATTTTTTACTGTTAACATATCTATAGCTTACATTATTGTAAGAAATGGCTTCCATTGTTGACCACTTTGTGCGAAAAATGCAGTTGTTTTATAAGCATAAGCTAACGCATAATTAAAGCCTTGTTCAGAAGTAGTGCATTCATAAATTTGATTACAATATTTTTCATCGCACGAATGCTACGAATATAATTGTAGAAGTTTCATATATCTATGCTAAACTATGAAACCCAATAAAATTGAAATTAATGACAATGTTAGTTAAATTATCTATTATAACAAATCCTACGATGAACAATGCACATTTTGTACCAATTCAAAGGTTTTCTTGAATGACAAAATGCAAAAATTTGCCATTTAAAAGGCACAAAAGAAGTATCATAAATTTTAGCTGAAATATAAATATTAGCTGAATTTTTCGCCCAAGGTGGTCAACAATGGACACCATATGTTTCTTATAATAACGTAAGCTTTATTTAATTAAGATTAAAAAACATTACATTAATGTTTTGTTTTTTTTTGGCAAAATTATAGGTGAAAGACGATAAAATTGCAAATAATGCATTGGAGGATTTCATTGGTGTTACATGTGATCATATTGCTGATCCAAAACCAGATGCTTGTAAACAACAAAAGTACACTTTATTTGGTTCTAACTAAATATTCAATTTGAACCGTTTAGTTTTAATATTGAGAATAAAGTTCTTTGAAGTAAAATAGTTCATTTTTTTCTCTAAATTGCCTATGTACCATATTATTTCTTAAGTATGTAAATAGATCCTAACTCCTTTTTTATGATTCCGTTTGCTAAATGACTTCCTGTTTGCTAATATGGGTCTCGTTTTTCTTCATCCCACTTCGTTTCCACAGGACCCCGTTCTTGATTGTTATGACCTTTCGATAATTTGTAAGAATGAACAGGATTACGATTGTCTTTATACTTCTTTTGAAGTGTTCGAAACATAAAAAGTTATAAAAAGATAAATACTTTCGGCAAATAGGAAATTACCTCCTAAAATTGTTAAAAGTTTGTAAAAATGATCATTTTTCATATTTATTTTTGCAAGATGAAAGCTTAGTATTTTTTTCTTAAATGTTTCGGATATCGATACTGTATCTACATCGAATTGAAGATAGCATGTGATTCAGAGAAACATAGAAGTTGACTATATAGAAATTCATTTAAAATATGCTTAAAAGCTGTTTTGAAAAATGCTGTCTACTTAAAAGGCTTTTTTTTTTGAAAACACTAAATAAGACTAATTTAATTGCATTTTAATTAAAAAAAGAAAAGATAAGAAAACAGATAAACTCAAGTTTAATAGACAAAGGAGTTGTGGAAAAGGAAAATGAAGAACATGATTGACATTCTGGAAAGTATGAACAATGTACATACATACATACTTTTAGGGAAATTAGAAAAATAAGGAATGCTCAAGATGAGGAATTGCTGTTAATGTACAAAGTCGCAAGATAAAATATGCTGATTGAAGTGCATTTATCTCAGTCGTATCCAGCTTTTTTCTTCAGCTTAAAATTTAAGTTTTTTTCATGAACAAGGAGAATGGTTACATTAAGAAATCGTTAAATTGTATAGGATGTTTCTGGCTTTCATAGAATAAAAATTTCATCAAAGTTATACGGTTTTTACTTATACGGTTATTAATTACGGTTATTAAAGTTATACGGTTTACGGTTTAAATTATAATGTGAAGGATATATCAGGATGTGGTAGACCAAACATATTAGAAGTGATTTACTTCATTTATTTTAATTGCAACGTTTCGTTGGAATAACACTAACCGAAACGTAATAAATGAAGTAAAACACTGCTAATTTGTTTGTTTATCCTTCACATTTGATATCGATTTGGACCTGAAAGAATGAAAATCTTTAAATTTTATGAATATAATATCATAAATTTCGAAACGAGTACATTTCATAAAATTTAAATACTTAAAATATACTACTGTGCTATACAATAACGATAACAATCGACGGTTTTATAATTATTACCTAAGATATATTTTAACAGATTATATATGTTTGAAAAAATAAATTTTAATATAATTATATAATTTATTTTTACTGATAATAAATCAATAAATATACTGTCACTGACCATATAAATAGATCTGCTTTAGGTTTTGTATAAATTTTTGTATCAATTTATTATCAAATTATTATTTTATATTTTTAATCAAATTAACACAATTTGATTAAATGAATAGAGCGTTGCTTTAAAATTTTAAAAACACTTCATAACACTCAATTATGTTGTTTACTAAAATTTCAACTGATCTAATCTAAAATATAGTACGATATTTTGAAGAAATAAATTAACTAATGCAATTTCAAATTTTTGATAAGATCATTGGAAACAGTTATTGATAAATTGAAAATTTACAATGTAGTATTAGAAAATTTCTCCCATTAAGCTGGCCATTCACGCTCCGACTAACTGTCCAACTAGTTGGATCTTCCAGTTAGATCGCCTAAATGATCCGACTAGTTCGACTAGACATCCAACGTTCAACATTATTCACGGTCCAACTTTAGATTTAACTTCGAAAGTCGGACCACAAGTGTTGGACAGCAAGTCGGAGCGTGAATGGCCTGCTTTAGGTAGGATTAGAAATATTTATTATTGATTCCGATCGTGTAGCTTATCTTCAATTTGTTGTAGTTTCGAGGATTTGAAGTTCTTTTTTTTAAATTTACACGTTGATTTTTATGTAATTCTTCACGGCTATATATGATATATATTTACATTATCTCTTTACCTCCATAGCTACATACATTTGCTTATTATATTGACATTAAAAGTAAAAATTGTATTTAAAATTGTATCATATTTTAGTTATTATTAGCTACTTATAACTAATACACTATTTCAAGCACTGTCAGAATATGCTATGGTTGTGAATTAAAATTATCTTTTTTAATTACGATAAATAGGTATAACTTCTCACGCGCGTAGGTTAATACACAAATTTTTTTTTTAATTTTTGCCACGTTTCGTAGTTTATTACTGTCTTTTCAAGCAGTTATAAGTATAAATATATAATGAATAAGTATTTAACAAAATGTATTTAGTTAAAAATTTAAAAATTGGTTAAAAACTTATTCTATAAAATTGGTAGTCCATGTAAACAAAAATTTTGTAAATATAAATAATAAAATCCTTTTTAGGATTCTATATTTCCAAAGAAACTCTCATTGGATCACTCTGCTGTTTATCTAAGGTAGAATCAAAAATCATCAATTTGAATATAATATTTGAATATTTGAATTTATATTTGAAAATACAATGTAAAACGAAAAAAAATATGTCCTATATTTGAATACATACAAAATTGTTGGAAATAGGTGAAAAGCGTGGAAGTAAAATCGAATATTTTATTTATATTCAACAACAATAATTGGTTTTAAAATTGTTCTAAAAACTGTAGAAAAGTTAGTATGGAAGATTTTTATATTTATTGATGATAATGAAATATATGACAAAAAATTGCTTCCTTAATGCTTTTCAGCAGAATATATAATTACTCCAGGCCCCAATCATTTGTTCAAAAAATAAGATTTTAAAGTTTGATTGTTAAAAAACAAACAAAAGTTAAAAGACGCCTCTTTGTTATTTGGTATAAGCACCTACTAAATAAACTTTCATACTAATTTAATGAAATGACGTTATTTAAATTGCTGTTATCAAAATGATATAACAAAAAGAGACACTTATTATTAATTCATTATTTATATATTAACTAGCTGATTCCCGCGACTTCGTCAGCGTAACGTAGGTGTAGATTATATTTTCTTTTTAAATTTGCTATTTGTAGTGGTATATGAAAATTATTATTTTTCTTATTTCTTTTACGAAAACCATAATCATACTTAAAAACACTATTTTGTCAACTTTAAAAATACACATTTAATAAACTGTTACTTAGAATACAATAGTTGTATATAATGATCAATTAATTTTCAAAAAATAATTATAAATATCTAAAAAGTACCTAAAAACACTGTATACCTACAGTAGGTATACCTACCGGGAATCAATTAATCCGTAAATCAATCACCATTTATACATAAATAAAAACTATAGTTAAGTTCAATAAAGTCAGTCATAATTAAGACTTAAAACAGTCAAAAGTTATCAAAACACTCGCCTAGATATTTAGAATAGTAGTAAAAATCACATTTTATTGTCTCGATTCTCGAATGAACCTTTTTCTCGAAACTATTTCACTACTGCAATGTACTAAACTACCGCGAAATTATAATTTGTTCAATTGCACAAAACCCAGTTCCTCCATAATCAAGTATAACCATTGTGTATCTATGCACTTATTTTTAAAATATCTGAATTTCAACTATATAATTAAACCATTTTCTTTTAGTTCGCCGAATTGCTCGTTACTCGATATTCGCTCACTAGTCTATTTATTTGTGAATACGTATTTCGGATTTTTAGGTTTACAATATGTGAAAGTCAAAAAACTTAATGCTCACTTATGAACTTAACCTTTTTCAAATATAAATATATATATATATAAATATAGAGTTTAATTTTTTAAAAAAATAGAGTTTAAATTTTTAAGCAGTTCCTACGTTTTTGAATCTAATAATAAATCAACATTGTTTTATTTTAAGCGATAAAACGTTTCGTCTATTACGAACATATTTTGATAATTAAATTTGAAATTTCGATTGTTTGATAGACGTTATGCCGAACAAACTTTGCCACCATTTTTCACTTTTTTAGGGGAGGAATTATCAAAAACCCTTTCTTATTATATATCTGCTTCGTATAAGAAAAATATTTTCCAAATTTCGTCGGCACAAATATGCTTTTATTTGGAAAATACAATGTAAAACGAAAGAAATTTTTTTTTTATTTTATTTTATTTAAAGTCACTGTTTAACATCTTGGTCATTAATGACTAAAATAATGTACATGTTACGATTGGTAATACATGTTTAGTTCTAATAAATAATAGTTAACAATTCTAATAAATGATAATAACTAACAAATTCTATTAAATGATAATAATATAATAAATTCTAATAGTAAACTAGGCTTATAAATATGTTTTTGTACTTTATATTGTATCAAATAATTTAGTTTTTTTTAGGAATTCTATAGTCTTTTTAATCCCTTCTTCTGTATTGAGGCACTCTTTCATCGTTGTCGGCATGCCAGTCGCGCTCCTCTGACAGTTGTATGCCCCACACTCTATCAGGACATGTTTAACGGTCAGATCTTGATCGCAATGACTGCATTTTGGCTTTTGTTCCTTATTGATGTAGTGGATATGTGTCAGGTTAGTGTGCCCAATACGCAACCTAGTTATGGTAGTCTGCTCCTTCCTGGTTGCTACCGATGGACATTTCTCTTGGGTAGCTGAGTCCCTCACCGTAGCTAATTTTTGCGGTGTATTTCTCCACATACTGTCCCAGGTTTTTTGGACTTTACTCCTGACTAACCTCTTCCAGTCTTCTAATTCCAGCTCGTGATCATCGATCAGTTCTTCGGTGGTTGCCCTTTTTGCCGCTTCGTCAGCTTGCTCGTTGCCATCTATCCCTTGATGTCCGGGGATCCAAATCAACTTTATTTGGTAATTGTTTTTGAGCATGTGGTCTATTTTTTTTTTGTATGTTAATTATTATTTTATTTTTATTATGCCGATTTTTTAAAGCGTTAAGGGTTGATAGTGAGTCCGAATAAATGGCTGACGGTTTCTTTTGTGGCTTTTTTACGATTGTTTCTAAGCATTTCATTATTGCTACGGCTTCGCAGTTGAAGATTGAGGTTCCGTCTTTCAGCCTGTGGGAAATTTCTTGGTTGTTTGTTATGATGGCACATCCCGATTTTCCGTTTAGTACCGATCCATCAGTGAAGAATTCCTGGTATCCTTGGTGTCTGTTCCTGATTTCCATAAATAGTTTAACAAAAAGTACAGGAGGTGTAGTTCCGGTTGGATATTCGGCTAAGGAAGTATCTATCGGTGGGATCCAGGATTCCCACGGTGGTCGATGATTGTCGAGTTGTGAGTAACCCTTTGGTACCTCTAACCCTATTTCCCTTTCGTATTTTATTATTCGAGTCTTCAATGGTTGGTGGTGTTGGGGCTCACTTTCATTATTAATATTAGTCGCTTGGTCTTTACTGCAGCTTTCCCTAGCTGGGTTGTTGGGATCATGCTTAGTTCTAGCTGCATATTTTAGGATTATTTCCTTCCTTCTAAAGACCAGCGGTTGCTCGTTTGCTTCAGCCAATATGCTTGTGATTGGGCTGGTTCTAAAAGCTCCAGTACATATCCTCATTGCTGTATTGTGGATCGGTTCTAGGGTCTTCAGTCGGCTTTTAGAGGATGCATCATATAGTATTGCACCATATTCGATTTTTTGTTGAATTAGTGCCTTGTATGTCATTTTCAAGGTATCAAAGTTCACGCCCCCCCATCCTATTGATGTTAATGTTTTTAGAATGTTTAGCCTTTTATAGCAATCGGTTCTAAGTGCCATAATATGATTTTTCCAGGTCATTCCTTGGTCCAAGGTCACTCCTAATATTTTAATTGTTGACACCATTTTAATTTGTTTTCCCTCTAACATTAGTTTTATGTTATTTTTGGGTCGCCTGGGTGAGAAGATGATAGCTTCAGTTTTGTCCTTAGATATTTTGAATCCAGATTTCAGCGTCCATGAGGATATTTTGTCCAAGTCGTTCTGTATTAGTGCTGTCGTTGTTTGCACATCTGCGCCTTTTCTTAATATGGTCAGGTCGTCGGCAAATAGGAATGCTTTGCTGGGCTTCTCCACACAACTGATTACCTCGTTGATAGCTATTAAGAAAAGTGTGACGCTCAATACCGATCCTTGAGGTAGTCCATTTTCTTGAGTCGTAAGTGGAGATAGTGAATTTCCTACTTTGACTTGGATTTTCCTTTCTTTGAGGAAGTTTTGAATGAAGGCCAATGTGTTGCCCTTAATATTTATATCATTTAGTGTTTTTAGGATTCTGCTTATCCATACCATCTCGTATGCCTTTTCGATGTCAAGGGCGACCATGATAGTATGGTATTTGTTTCTAAAAGCATTACTAATTTCGGTGTCTATACACACCAGCTGGTCTATTGTTGACCGGTTATTTCTAAATCCAAACTGATTTGGTGAAATATATTTTTGTGTTTCTAAGAACCACTGTAGCCTTTTGGATATGATTTTTTCCATTAATTTGCACAGAGTGCTTGTTAATGATATTGGCCGGTAATTCTTAGGTGAATTTGGGTCCTTCCCGGGTTTTGCTATTGGGATTGTTATAGCTATTCTCCATTCGTCTGGGAACACTTGAAATTCCCATATGTGATTGAAGAGGTCGAGAATATATTTTACCCCACTGTTTGGTAATTGTTTTAGGATTGCATTAGGCAGCCCATCAGGTCCAGGCGCTGTGTTACCTGCCTTGTATAGGGCGAAGGTTAATTCGTCCAAGGTTATTTTTTTGTTTATTGGATTTGAGTTGTCAGTTATGTCGTTAGTATTTGCTTCTGCTTCGATTCTTTCTTTAGTTTGCCGGAAGCTAGGAATATAGTTTTCAGAACTGGAGTTGTATGAAAAGGAATCTGCCAAAATTTTTGCTGTTTGCTTTGGGTCGCTGGTGTAGTTTCCATCGCTGTCCATTAGATTTATTTCCTGGAAATTACATCTTGTACCTCTTAGTTGTTTAATTTTCCTCCACATCTCTGTTGTATTTGTGTGGCAATTAATTGTTGAGATGTAGTTTTCCCACGACTTTATTCTGCTTTCTTTAACGGTTCTCCTTGCCTTTGCTCGTCGTTTTTTATATTCAATTTTTAGTACACCTTCCATTTCCAAGTTGGTATTCCTTCTAAATTTCCTAAAGGCGGCTTTAGCTTCTTTGATGGCTTTTTGGCACTCTGGGTTCCACCATGGTACCGATTTTTTCCTATGGGTTTCTCTAGTTCTTGGGATTGTTTCTTTGGCTGCATTTAATATTACCTCTGTGAAGGATTTAACAATTTCGCTTATATGTGTATCTTGTGGTTGGGCTAGGTTTGTAAGGCGGCCAAGATCATCTTTGTAGGTACTTTGGAGGTGGGACAGGTCTGTAAGTGTGGGAATTTCTTGGTCAATCTTCTGTTGGAATAGGCTCCAATTTGCTTGCTCAAATTTCCATTTCCTTGGAATCTTAAGCACATTATCATTTGGGCTCTCTATGTTCTCTATTCCAATGTAGATAGGAAAATGGTCGCTGTCATTCAAATCCTTCGAGGTTGTCCATTCCATTTTGATGGCCAACGATTTATCAGCGAAGGATAGATCTATATTACTTCCTGTGCCTGTTGCGACATTAAAATGTGTTGGTTGTTCGTCATTTAGTAATATCATTTCGTCACTATTTTCTATCCAATTGGCTATAAGCGTGCCCCGCGGGTCATCCTTTTTTGAGCCCCAATAGTGGTGGTGGGCGTTGAAATCGCCTAGAAGGATAACTGGCGATGGCAATTGTTCTAATAAGTTTTCAAGTGATTTTTGTTCTAGTGGTCGGCTGTTTGGTAGGTATATATTGCAGATTGTGGCTCTAAAAGGGTACTTGATTTTTACAGCAACTGCTTCAATATGGGTATTGATTGAAATTTCTTCTGGAAACGCGCTGCGTTTGATATAGGTGGCCACTCCTCCACTGGCTCTTAGCGCTTGCTCCCGGTTTTTGTGGAAGGATAAATATCCATTTATGTTTCCACAATGATTCCCAAAGAAGTTCGTCTCTTGTAAGCAGATGCAAAGCGGGTTTTCCTCGTTTATTAATAGCTTTAGGTACTCATACTTGTTGTAGAATCCATTCAAGTTCCATTGCAATATAAACCTACCCATTATGTGTACTTTATAAGGTAGGTTTTAGTTCTTGAAGTCTTTTTATTAACCGAGTCAATCGGTTTTTTTGACTTCGGTTCATTTTATTGTACAGAACTGTACACATTTCTATTAGTCCGGTTATATCGCTTGTGTGTTCTTTAATTATTTCGTCGATTTGTTGTCTTCCCTGAACCAAATCAAGTATGCCTCGCAATTGCTTCACACTTACTGGGAAATTATTACTCGGGACGGTTGTGTCAAATTCTTTTTCCAAGTTTGACCAGGTTATCTCGTTATTACTTTCGTTTTCACTTTCGATTTTTTTCACTTTCTTTGTTTTTTTTTTCGTTTTCGCAGGGATCGGACCCTCATCCTGAGTTGATCCATCCTCCCGATCACTATCCGTCCCACCTGACATTGGATCGTTGTCTCTGTTTTTTTCGGTGCTAGTCCTTTTTTCCTCAATGGTTATATCCTCGCCTCCTGGTCTAGCTATTTCCTGGGAGCTTGTACTGGAGGTCCTTGGTCTTTTTCTGTTTTCCTCTTCTGTTGCACCTTTTTCTTCAGTCTTATTTGTGTCGATTGGGGTCTGTTTGTCGCAGTTGTCTGATCTTTGGTGGAGCATGTTGCATCTAGAGCATTTTTTTATGCCCTCTCCTATATAGATTCGATAGTCCTCGTTATCGTGTTTAATAACTATTGAGTCTGGTTGAATTTTGGGATCGTAAGATTTGACGAATACAATTCACGAATATAAATGTGCTTATATTGCTCTTCCAACATTCCTACTCGGACGAATTGCATGTTCGAGATGACTTCAAATCCAACTTGGGACAATGCCGCTGTGACTATGTGATGGGGAATAGAAGGGCACACATTCGAGATTATTAATTTGGTGGATGGTGTAATTAGTCGTCTACATGTTAATGTGATGTCATTAATTGTTATTTTTTTAAATTTGTTTATATATTGGTCTACTGTCTCTGTCGAGTTTAGATATATACAAATTCTGTTATTTGAGAGACGAGATGCGAACAGGATATTTTTTGGTCCAATTTGGGATCCAACGCATTTAATATAATCGGATATTTTTGCTCCAGGCGTACTTTCAAAAACAATCGCTTGTTCCTTGGAAGGAAAATTTGGGGCTGTGTTGTTTGCCCTTGTCGTCATTTGGGCGTAAGTAATGTTGTTGGTAATATTTTTAGTTGAAGTCATTTTGGGAAAAAAAATATTTTTCTGTCGGGTGTTGTTTATTATTTTAGATAATGAATAAATTCACTCACCGGCTTGGGAGTGAATCGATGTGTCTGGCTCGTTCTGGTCCACACTTGTAATTTTTGTTTTGTAAATTTTGTTATTCACAATCACTGAACAGATCTGCATCTGACCGTGGTCAAATGACGAATCGAAAGAAATTATGACCTTCTTTATTTTGATTATCATTACTAAAAAGAAATTCGATTTCGCACATTTACACGTTGTACATACAAAATTGTTGGAAACAGGTAGAAAACGTGGAAGGAAATAAGAATATTTTATATATTTTTAAGAACAACAATAGATTTTCAAATTTTTCTGAATACCGAAAAAAAGTTAGTTTGGAAGATTTTATATTTTGATTGAAAATGAAATATATGACAAAAAATTACTCTCTTAATGTTTTTCAGCAAAATAAATAATTGCTCCAGGTCACAATCATTGGTTCATAAAAATTAGATTTTGAAAAGTTTGATTGTTGAAAAACAAACAAAAATTAAAAATCGCTTTGTTAGAATAAGTACTACATACACTTTCATACTAATTTAGTGAAATAACGTTATTTAAAACGTTGTTATTAAAATGATATAACAAAAACAGAAACTTATAATTAACTATTTATTTATTAATTACACTTATTAAATTCAAAATTTCAATTGTTGATTAACTTAACATTTTCTCATACAAACTCAGTCACCCCTTTTACTCTTTTAGGGTAGGAATTTTCAAAAAAAAAATCTTATTAATTGTCTACTTCTTATAAGGAATACATTGAATATTAAAATTGCATCAGTCAGAAGGATATATAAATACAGGATTTTATGTATGCTCGGTTTTAAAAAACGTATTTGCTTAAAGTTTTATTACTATTATTATTATTACTACTGCTACTATTATTTTATTTTTTTTGTTAATATTTCAATATTGAGTTACTCTAAGGGTCTATTTACCACAATTTTGCAAAAAAAAAAATAAAAAAAAGTTTACTGTAAGATCCGAACCCAGGTCTTTATAATTAGGAGTCTCAGAATGTTAGATACGTAAGCGATTATGCTATTAACATCAACTATGTTTATTATATACAAAGATTTATATTTCAAAGAGCCAATTTGTAAAACTTTAAATTGAATTTACTGTGCTTTTTATCAGTTCAACTAAAAATATTTTTACAGATTATTTTCTAACTTTTAATTACCTTTCCAATGATATATAACTCACCCGTGTAAAGTAAAAATTTCTGTTTTCATCCCTAGTCATCTTATAGATCATGAAAATAATTAGAATTTGAATCATTTTTCTCCCTTGATAATCTTTGATAGGTTTATTATCTAAACATACTTATCATCTGTTCTTTTTCGTACGTGGGCTTTTTCTGGATTTTTTATGAAGATTGTGATTTCTTTTTAAGCTATAACCATAAATTTGAACAATAGTTCATAGAAATGTATTTTGAACGTACTGCCTGTGGTATTGCCCATTGATGCCATTTGATGAATTGTGACTTATCACATAGCAGTTAAGGAGTGGTCCAATACAATTTAATGACCACTGAGGAAGATGCTAGTCAATCGAAATACATATTTTGGTAAAACTTACAAAATACTCATGTTTAAGCTCTTCTTAAAATATATGTTGAAGTTACTATTATGAACTATATTACATAAATTAGACCACAATATATTTTTTACATTGTTTAAACAATAAAACTGCTCAAAGTCAGTAAAACAATCTAATTTGATAATGACTTCGATTTATGCAATTAACATATAACAAGCAAATTATTTTTCATTTTAGTTAGTTACCACATTACTGATTATTACTTTAATTTAAATAAAATGTATATACAGTCCCTGCTTATATTATTAGACACGCTTAAGATTTTATACAAAATGTACATATTCTACTAAATTAAATTTAATATTGTTTACTTTTTGCATTATAAAAAGTTGTATTGATTTTTAAGAAAAATATTTTCTGGATAAGGGTAAAACCTTGTTTGTTATCCCTATTACTCTACTTTAGGATAATAACCTTGATTTGAAATCCGTTGAAACTATGTGGAAGTTGCTGAAGAAAAAAAGGTAACTAAAGAAGTGGTCACAGCAGAAAAATGGTTCTTAGAAAAAATATTCACGTATGGTATCATCATCCACAAATACAGCAGACGGTATTGTCCTTCATAGATAGCATACTGCGCAGAATGGGAACTTAAATATCAGTAAACGGGCTTTTAATTAAATATTAAACAATGCAGCCCGCCATAATTAAGAAGATATTTAGTTAATTTGATGGTAAAAATTTAATTTTAGTAAATATTATTTTTGGTGGCAATAGTTGGTAATAAGTGTATTAAATAAAATTTGTACAAGAAAGTAAAGCCCAATCAAAAATGTGGACTCAAAATATGTTAGCTCATATTTCAGGTTTTATACAAAACCTAGAGCGGGTCTATTAATATGGTCAGTGACAGTATATTTATTGATTTATTATCAGTAAAAATATATAATATAATTATATAAAAATTTATCTTTTCAAACATATATAATCTGTTAAAATATATCTTAGATAATATATTTTTCCGATTAATTTTTTTTCAATTAGATGATAACAATACGGTAATTATTTTTTATTAAATTGAAAATAGCTATGGTTGTACTAGGAAATACTTTAATGGATTTGTCTTTTTTGCCATAATTCAAAAAAATAATTTTAGGAAACGAGAAATTCAAGCATCGCTGTATGATTAGATATACACCAAGATAGGTTTGTGGAAAAATAAAACGTGGAATTTTAGGATTAATATTTGTTGCGTCGTACTTTACGATTCAGAATCTTTTGCAACTATTTATATTACTTATATAATAGACCAAAAAAAAACATAAATTTGATTTTAGATACCAAATATACGGGTTGTAAAATTAGCGACATAACTCATTAAAAGAAGTAAGTCGCTAAAACTGTAGGAAGTTTGGTAAATATTTTTAAAATGTTACATACATCTTTAATTGTGCTCTCAATACCACCCTGTAAGGCATCCAAGGGTCAATTTTTTGAAAATGTATAAAAATGGAATTTTAACCAATTTTTATACACTAAAAAGCTCTTTTACACAGTTACAATCATGTTCAAATATTGCATCCTCTTGTCCTTATTAGGACTTGCATTTTCACAAGTAAGTATTTTTTTTAAGCTTTTAAGCTGATAACTTAACAAAATTGAACAGTAATATTTTTTTTAAAATCTACAGACTAATCCTGTGAATGTGACGATTTTTTATGAATCTAAATGTCCAGGATGTCAAAATCTTATTACCACCGTTTTACCAGGGGCACGTCAACAATTAGGAGATGCTATGGTTTTGAATATGCTTCCCTATGGCAATGCAATAGTAATAATTTCATTTTAATTAATTTTAAGCTATATTAAGCTTGTCATATTTGCTTTGGTAGACCAAGTGGAACACTGATCACTGGGAAATAGATTGCCAACATGGACAGAAGGAATGTTTTGGTAATGAATTAGAAAGTTGTGTTCTTCAAGATACATCATTGAGTTTCGATACCCAATTCAACTTCATCGTTTGCTTGGAAGGCGTCAGAAATTTTAACACTTCTGGACCGGATGTAAGTAAAATTTGATTGTTTCAAACTAGCTCAATTATAAGTAGATGTAATTTTTTAGTTTTAAACTAAATATATTTTATTTAACAATTTTTCGATAATCATTCTGTGTGAATATATAGTTACAATTAGAATACATCTTATATTGTAAACGTATACCACCGATAAACTATATATAAACAAAAGTGTATTCACTTATTGCACTTTATATTCTTTTATCAACATTAACATATTTGTTATCGTTAAAGCTATGTTACCATTTGAAGCTAACTAACTGAACTCGGCCAGTTAAGCTCACGTAGAACATTAAGCAAATAAATTTAAACTAGCATCGCCACCTTGTTTATAAAACTCATAATTGATAATTTTCAAACATGCCCAGTATTTATTATCTAACATTACTATTTATTTTATATTCTAATGGTTTTTGTAGCTTAGTATATATGAAACTTATATAACTATATTTTTTAAGTGTGCGACGAAAAATAATTTGGATTGGAATAAAATTTATGACTGCGCTACTTCTGAACAAGGCTTCAACTATGAGTTAGCTTATGGTAATGTAACAGCTGAATTTTTCGCCCAAGGTGGTCAACAATGGACACCATATGTTTCTTATAATAACGTAAGCTTTATTTAATTAAGATTAAAAAACATTACATTAATGTTTTGTTTTTTTTTTTGGCAAAATTATAGGTGAAAGACGATAAAATTGCAAATAATGCATTGGAGGATTTCATTGGTGTTACATGTGATCATATTGCTGATCCAAAACCAGATGCTTGTAAACAACAAAAGTACACTTTATTTGGTTCTAACTAAATATTCAATTTGAACCGTTTAGTTTTAATATTGAGAATAAAGTTCTTTGAAGTAAAATAGTTCATTTTTTTCTCTAAATTGCCTATGTACCATATTATTTCTTAAGTATGTAAATAGATCCTAACTCCTTTTTTATGATTCCGTTTGCTAAATGACTTCCTGTTTGCTAATATGGGTCTCGTTTTTCTTCATCCCACTTCGTTTCCACAGGACCCCGTTCTTGATTGTTATGACCTTTCGATAATTTGTAAGAATGAACAGGATTACTATAGTCTTTAAATTTCTTTTGAAGTGTTCGAAACATAAAAAATTTACAGAATTTAAAGAAAAATAAAGAATTTACATTTCAATTTTTTCAATTGTTATATCACTGGTAATTTGAGATCTGCCATTCCGGGGACATTCAGAACAAATTGAAGATTCTCAAATTGGTACTGTAACGTGACGTCTCAAAACTGTATTGATGTTATTGTTAAAACTGTGTTAATGCTTTCAATAATTGTACTATCTGTTATTCTACTGTAATTTTTTTTTAGATACTAATATCTTGTAATAAACTAATAATTGATTTAATGTTCTTTATCTATAGCCTATACGTACTGCAAAATGGGAGTGTTTTTAATTATTTTAATTCAATGATCGACAAAAGAGACAAAAATGATCCATACTATTCTTTTTGGAACTATTGGAATTAAGTTCCTTAACGCGACTTGCGGGTATTGTCATTTAATAGAAATCTTCACGTAGCGACACGATACCCAGATACGCATACACACACTATTGTTGTAATCGTGTGCGTATACCTGCGAGTTGCAACAATGCAAAAGCCTTCGAAATTGGTAAAAAGTGGAACAAAATAAATTTATAGAAGGATGAAACTCATTGGAAAAGGAAGAGAATATGACAACAAAGAAAGAAAGAATAATTTAAGGGCGATCTGAGGTCAAGAAGTGAGGGGGTAAGTTTTTAAGGATAAAAACGGTTTATCTCGATTTCCGGCAAAACTACAAGTCCTATGGAAAAAATTTAATTAGTAAGGTTGTAGGTAACAAAAAGATCTACAACTTTAGTATTTACACTTTTCTCATATAGCCTCAAAATTTATGTAAAAAAATCAAATAAACAGGTTTTTGGTCTTTTATTTTTCGTTAACAAAAAAAATCATGAAATTTGGTATAAACTTTCTATTTTATGTCTCAAACACAATATAATTTTCCTGATTAAAAACATCAATTTTTTCACCTTATTTTAAAATTGAAAAAGCACCCCAATTTTCAATCGAAAATTCTCGCGTCAAAATATCAAACTTCTTAAAAAAGTAAAATTTTGGCCTCAAGTCCTTTTAAGAACAGTCAAATTTGGCAACGTTACATTGTCTACTTTGTTTTTAATTTAATTCGCGTATAAATTAGCCCCCAATCAAAATCAGCTTAAAGAGAAAACGATACCGTATTAGAATTGGAAGAACAAAAAAATCGTGAATAGAATTGAAAACGAAGTAGTAAAATGCAACGATGCCAGATTTGATTGTTTTAAAAGGGATTTGAGCCAAATTTGTTAAAAACATATTACTGATCCGCGGGCCAAAAAATTTTTAAAAACGTTGGTATTGGGGACTTACGTTGAACTTTTTTTGAACTCGTATTCGATTCAGAGATCTTATCTCTGTCCAACTGTCTTTTCACTTCAACTAACTTAAGTAGACAGATAAAAACTGCAAGAATGTTAGGCCATGAAGAAATCATTGGTTATATACCAATATATTGGATACTACTGATACAACCTGAACACTCTATACTGTATCTCTGTAGTTAAAGGTGTTGCTGATTGGCTGGGTTAATTAGGCACATTTATATTTTTCTAATAAGTTCATTTTAAACTCAAATTTAAGTGATCAGATTTACATACTCTACAAATATAATCTACACCTACGTTACGCAGACGAAGTTGCGGGGATCAACTAGCACTTAATAATTGGTAAGATACAGACAGAGCTGTCAAAAATACGTTTGAAAAGTATCTAGATTAGTTGCTTATTTAAAAAGTATCCGAAGTTACTTTAGGTATCTTGTAACTTTTAAAAAAAGGAACTTAAATACTTGTCTTAATTTACTTAAAAATGTTACTTTTTAGTTCCTTTGCATACCATGTATGTACTTAGTTTCGTAACATATTGGATAAATTTATTAGATAATAAGATAATGTATTTCTTATTTTATATATTAGGATTGCTGATCAGTGAGACGTTTTCGTTGGTGTGGGGAAATAGTTTCTCTCACTCCAACCGCATCTATTTCATGCACATTACAACTGACGTTGTATTTGAACTACTAAGCTCAACAGATCTTGCTCACTCACTCTTCTCCACCAAAATTGCATTTCGTTGTAGTTAAAGCAGCTAATCTCTGTCCGTAATACTTTCCGTTGGGATGTAGCCTAACGAGTTCTTCACTAGTTTTTATTAATTTAGGAAAAATAAAAGTATATGTGTTTTATTTTTTGTAATTACAACACACACTTTAAAAACGATAGAATATTAAAATTAAAAGGTGTACATTGAATTATATAGAACTAAATAATATAAAACTCTATATGAAATAAGATAATATATAAAACATTAAAACATACCTACAGCTAAGTTGAGTAAAATAAAAATAAATGAGTTAAAATTTGCCAAAACAAAAAAATCAAGAAATAAACTTTCTTTGTATAACAAGATAGTTAGGTACTCCATTTTATTCTTTATTGCATACTATATTGTTAATAACTTGTTTTAGTTCTCTTAAATTTATAAACTTGGTAATTTAAAAACGGAAATATTTCGATTCATTGGTGTGATTTTTTTAAATATCATATAAGATAAATATTTTTGTTCTAATTAAAATTATGTTTTAATCTATCGTTAGTTCGTAAGGTCAAATAGTAAAAAAAAGAAAAGAATAATTTCATACTTATTAGGTTTAGAAATATGAAAATGAAGGTGAAGCAACAATTTTACATTAATTTTTTTATATCTCTTTTATGAATTCTTTGGTATTATGTTAACAAAAAATAAATAAAAGCAACACCGCAATAAATAAGAACACACCCCCCTCCATAACCACATCGCAAAAAGAGAAAGGCACAACATATAAATTGAGGTCAATCCTTGATTATTTTGTGAATCATCACATAGAAGTTACGGAGTGATCCAAGCTACTCGATGACCACTGATGAAGATTGCTTGGCAATCGAAATACGTATCTGGGTAATACGTCACGAATATTTTTGTTTGAACTTCTGTTCAAATTTATGTTGGAGGTATGATTTTTTAAATATTATTATATTGAGTTTATATATTATTATATTAAATTTGTATATTATTATATTAAATTTGTATATTATTGTATTGATTTTGTATATTATTGTGTTAAATTATACTACATAAATTGAACTGCAATATATTTTATATATTGTATACACAGTGTAACTGTTCAAAGTCAGCGAAAAAATCTTATTTGGATTATACACAATGGCAGCAGGGCCACAAACGCTGTTCAATAAATTTCACAAAACTACTATGGCAATCAAGTCATTGTCAGCCGATATATCTTTCTTGCAAAGACGTAAAGGAGAAGGGGTGTTTCCGAAATTCATTTCGTTAAAGGGACCAAAAAACAATGAAAGGGCAAACAAGGCTGTCGAAGCAGCTAAACTTAAATGGTTGAAGTGGGAGATAAGGGCTCTGTTCAGCAAACGCAGTGAATTAGAACTACAGGCATACAGATTAAGTTTGGAGTTGACCGCCAAACTTAATAATCTGGATTTTGAACTTATGCTTGAAAAAACCCGTCATATGTACAGGGTGATTGAGCATAAATTGCAGCTCAAGCATATAAAACTGAAAAGGAAATTCAAAACTTTGAAAACAAATAAAGGGACACAAAGGAAAGCTGATACAGAATTCCATACGCAAAACCTCGTAACTAACCTATCTAAAACCAAATTTTCGGACCAAGAATTGAAATACCTCGAAAGAGGATTGAAATTCTCTCCGGCTCCATGTACTATCCCAACTGAACAATTGATTGTAGATGTTGAATCTGCAATCAAGAGTTTGCCAGATGAGGAAAAACAGTACATTAGGCGCAGTTGTTTAAATGTAGTGCAGAAATTTACTGGTGTAAAACATAAAGACAACGATAATAAAATGGTTAAAAATTTAAAATCAAAAAATGTGTTTTATACAAAAGCAGACAAGGGAAATTGCATAGTCATAATGGATAAAGATGACTATGATGGTAGAGTTGGGAAACTGCTGGAGGAAGGTCCTTACATCAGAATCACAAAAGATCCTCTACCGGGGATGATTCGTGATGTCAAGGAGGCTCTCGCTAGTTGTAAAAATCTAGTAGAGAAAAGTGACCGTTTAAACCTACAACTCTCAAATCCATCAGTACCCAGATTGTATTGCTTACCGAAAATACACAAACCAGGCAATCAAATGCGTCCTATTGTTGCGGGTATGAACGCTCCGACGTACTTATTGGCCAAATGGTTATGTAAACGTTTCAACAACTTAAGGGCACCTGAAGGTTTTTCAATAAAAAATAATTTGGATTTGGTAGAAAGAATCAAAGACGTTAAACTAAAAGACACGGAACGTTTGATATCTTTTGATGTTAGTGCTCTGTTCCCTAGTGTTCCTATCAGTTTAACAATGGTTTTGTTAGAAATTTGGTTAAAAAAGAACAATATCCCACAACCAGAGTTAGATGAATATGTTAGATTAACAAAACATTGCATGAACCAAACTATTTTTCAATTCAGAGGTTCATATTACCGACAAACACAAGGCACGGCCATGGGCAATCCTTTGTCACCGTTCTTGGCAAATTTGTTTATGAGCAACTTCGAACTGCAGGCGAAACGAAATTGTGATAATTTTCCTAGGGTTTGGTACAGATATGTTGACGACGTTTTTGCTATTTATAATGAAGGGACAATAGATCCGGACAAGTTCTTGGATTATCTTAACGCAATACAGCCTGGCATAACATTTACGGTAGAAAGAGAAAAAGATGGTAGTTTACCATTCTTAGACTTGAAAATAACCAGAAACCAGGGCAACCTGGTTTTTGACATCTATAGAAAACCAACACATGTAGATAGATATGTTATGGCTGAATCCGTATGTCATAATAGCCATAAACTGGCTGTTTTCCATTCCTTGATAAACCGACTCGTAAATGTACCTCTGGCAAAGAATCTGTTCACAAAAGAATTAGAATACATTAAAGGTGTGGCGACCTTTAATGGATACTCTACCAAAATTGTAGACAGAATTCTCAAAAGGGCTCTTTGGAGGAAAAAATTATCAGCAACCACTTTACGAACGATGGAAGGACCAGAAGACCGTTGGTCTGTGTTAACTTATTATCCAGGGATTTCCCAAAAAATCGAAAGGATATGGAAACAGTTTGGAATAAAGGCGGGATATACAACCAAAAAGTTGGGTGGATTTTTCAATGGTTCCAAAGATAAAATTCCGGACATACAAAAATCAGGAATTTATGAAATCCCTTGCACGGGCTGTGATAAAAGCTACGTCGGTCAGACTAGAAGACAAATAGGGGTTAGGTATAAGGAACATCTGGCAAACATAAAATATGCAAGAGTGGAAAAATCATGTGTGGCAGAACATGCACTGGAAACAGGGCATACATTTGCAGAAGTTAGACTTCTAAAAAATGTTCACCGCACAAACAGATTGGATGCACTCGAAAGCATAGAAATTGTTAAGAGAAAGGGAAAGGTACTAAATTGGGAGAATGGTCCAATTCAAAATTCGGCACTTTTCGGGTTGCTTACGAAGGATTTGGTGAAAGTAAAGAAATTTGGGAACACACCCCCCTCCATAACCACATCGCAAAAAGAGAAAGGCACGACATATAAATTGAGGTCAATCCGTGATTATTTTGTGAATCATCACATAGAAGTTACGGAGTGATCCAAGCTACTCGATGACCACTGATGAAGATTGCTTGGCAATCGAAATACGTATCTGGGTAATACGTCACGAATATTTTTGTTTGAACTTCTGTTCAAATTTATGTTGGAGGTATGATTTTTTAAATATTATTATATTGAGTTTATATATTATTATATTAAATTTGTATATTATTATATTAAATTTGTATATTATTGTATTGATTTTGTATATTATTGTGTTAAATTATACTACATAAATTGAACTGCAATATATTTTATATATTGTATACACAGTAAACTTTCTTTGTATAACAAGATAGTTAGGTACTCCATTTTATTCTTTATTGCATACTATATTGTTAATAACTTGTTTTAGTTCTCTTAAATTTATAAACTTGGTAATTTAAAAACGGAAATATTTCGATTCATTGGTGTGATTTTTTTAAATATCATATAAGATAAATATTTTTGTTCTAATTAAAATTATGTTTTAATCTATCGTTAGTTCGTAAGGTCAAATAGTAAAAAAAAGAAAAGAATAATTTCATACTTATTAGGTTTAGAAATATGAAAATGAAGGTGAAGCAACAATTTTACATTAATTTTTTTATATCTCTTTTATGAATTCTTTGGTATTATGTTAACAAAAAATAAATAAAAACAACTTTTATCGCAATTCTGTTAAAATGTTTTAAAAGTTTCATAACAAAATAAAAAACATAAAATAAAATGGACTGTATTTGTTTAATGTTTTAAGACTCATCTCCAAAATATTTTTGCTAGAAGAAACAAATATTTTGATATTATATATTCTTTTAATGTTTTTTGATTTTTAATTTTAGTTTTCTGTTTAATTTGATGTTTAGCTTTAATAGAAATCACGTACTGTTATAGTTATTTGTAGAATTTAAGCGAATAAAATTTAAAAAAAAGTTAATATTTTATTCAGGTTTTTGTTTTCTGAAAATTGAAGACAAATTTTATCAAGAGTTACAGTCTTTTTTTAGGTTGACAAAAAATTTCTAGAAAAACATTTAAAACTCCCATTTAATTATTTAATATCCTTTGCAGTCTATCTAATATACTTTAAAACATACTATAGCCCCCATCTTTTAGTAAAAGGATCGAGAATTCTTATCACTTTACCATTTTATTATTTTATATCGTTTAACCAGCATTTCAATCAGGCTCCACCAATCTTTAATCTTTTAATCTGAGCCCTCGTGATGCGCGCAACCCCCGTCATTACGTATTGAAGTAATAGAAAATTTATTGAAATGATACAAATCGTCAAAGAAAAAGCTATTCTTGATTTTGATGATGAATGTAAAAAAAAAATATTTTAAAAGGTCACTATTATATCCAAAGTTTTACTTAATTAAAATTCCTACCGAGATTTGAATAAATTACTTTATTTTCCATCTTAAAACATGTTTAAATTTAGATATTATATACGCTATTACTAATGTTGTAGGATCTATTGCCGATTAGAAGATGGTACGTACAACTAACGGTCTCCAAATAACAAAATTAGTTAATTATTTATCAAGCACTTATCTTTGATAATCCAATGATTACTTATGGTAATCAATACTAATTAGTTCAATCAAAATTTCAATGATAGCTAAATGAAAGAAAATATCTGTAATAGAAAGCTAGCACAATTCTTATTTACGGTTGATTCCTTATGTAGTTGTGTCGCTGTTCGAGTTCAATTGTGCAGTTTAATCTCTGCGTTCGAAATTTCTAAAAAAGAACAAGTGTGCTATATGGAAGTAGTAGTTTTGCTCTCCAAAAATAGTGCGCAGAATAAAGCCACGCAATGTGAACTCCATTTTACATATATTTTTGCTATCTTTCTGATAACTTGTGGAATACCATGCTAAAAAAATGGTCATCTTTTGAGTAAAACTCGCCATTGAGTGATTTTTGTAGATCTTCGTAAGATGTTAAGTGCTGCTCAGCAAACGCTTATTCCATTGAAGCAAATAAGTAATTATCTAAAAGAGCCATGTATTGAGAATAAGCCGCATGAGAAAGTATTTCCGAACTGAATGCCTCATCAAATGCCTCAAAAATTGCTGTTATCCTTCACCCGTTTTTCTGCGTGGTCAGGGGAATTGTCATTGTTTAATATAATTTCCATACGTAATATAATTAAATTATAGTAAACTATAAAAAAAAAAATTCATCAAAAATTCAAACAAATAAATTACTGACATATTGCCCAGATACGTATTTCGATTGCCAAGCAAACTTCTTCAGTGGTCATTAAATAGTATTGCATGGTACTCAAAGTAATTACAGATCGTAGGTAATCAAATACTAGTTTTTAACCACTGATGAAGATAGTTTGGCAATCGAAATACGTATATGAGCAATATGTCGGTAATTCATTTGTTTAAATTTTTGTTCACATTCAATATGACCACAGTATATTTCATACATTGAATAACCAGACTTGTAGTTAAATTTTAAAACTTCTTCAATGTTATATATAATTTACAAGTTTCTATCTTATTTATATAGGTATATAGTACTTTTTAAATTCTTTGAATCAAATTGTATAAGAAATTGATAAAATATAAGAATATCTTCTAAACACTTAATCCAGGGCAGTGATGGCGAATCTATGACCCGTGGGTCAGACACTGACCCACGATGGCTAGGCAATCAGTTGTTTGTTATTTTTGTAGAAAGAGACTTCCATAGCACTTGTATCACTCCCTCTCTATTTCATATCATGAGGCGCTAATGGGTGCCATGCACATTAGTGACCCACGAGCTAATATTAAAAAAATATGAATATAATCCACGCCTTAAAAAGGATTGCCATTCGCCATTTTAATCAATGCTAATTTTTCAGTAATAATAGAATTAAAAAAGTATAATTTATTCATATATTTTTAATATATACATAAGTGTATGCATATTTTTTCATAGTCTCATTGGTAATTAAGAGTGTTATGATAATGAGAAAATAATGATTTTCCTCTTTAATTAAATCCATTAACATGAAAACAAAATAACAAGTTTGAGTTAAAACAGAAAATAAATATTTGTAATTTAACACCGATGAGCAATAGTTCTTATTTTCAATAACATTCATATGGAAATTTGTAATACAGAATTTATTTTTAATTTTTGTAAGGACAACAGTGAAAGAATGAATGTAAATATCAAGACTATGGAGAGGTGGCTTAAATCGATATAAACTCCGGTTCCAACTTTCAACTTCAATTCTAAAGTCAATTATTTTTAAGCTATCAATAACCCCAGGTTCGGCTCTCGTTTAAATTGTTATATATCACAATCAAAGCAATAAAGATATTTTTCGAAAGTATCTAAATTCTGGATAAGTTGCTTTTTTAATAATATCCGAAGCTAGAGGTTGGTCTAGTTTCTTTTAAAAAAAGGAACTTACTCTTAAATGCTTATCTTAAGTCAGTTTTTAAGATACTTTTTTAGCTACTTTGTGTGTTCCGATTGTACTTAGTTTCGAAACGTATTTGGTAAAGTTGTTAAGTAGGGGAGACCGGGTACAAAAGTAACTATTTGTACTTTTACCTTGATTTCTGGATGGGTGTTATTATTAGGTATCATTAAATGAATATAAAGACATATAAATTTAGTTTATGTTCTTCACAATAGTAACTTGATTTATTAAATTATGGTGTGTTTTATATAAATAACACGGAGTTAAAAAAAAATTGTCAGTTGTTACTTTCGACCACGTAGGCAGGTCGAAAGTAACAAGACTGCTAAGGGTTGCTAATGAAAACATAGTAGAAGTTAAATCAACAAATTACTTATGTAAAGACTTTATATTAATGATATAAACCAAATTCAGCGTTTTAAATACTCAAAAAATAAATATTTTAAGGAAATGAATCAATAGAATGCCGCGAAAACGCATAAGAACTACTGTATGAAGAACTACCGACACGGAAATGTATCGAAAACCATTCTACTGAAGTAGATATCCATAAAATATCATGTTAGTAATAAAATCATTACGAAGACAAAAGTAACATATTACTTTTGTACCCTAGGGGGCTATGTTACTTTTGTACCCATTCTCATTTTTAATAAAACGTGCAATATAACCTTAAAATGGAACGTACTAGACAAAAATGAATTTAATCAATTACAATTTATCCAATCAAGAATGAATATGCAAACATTTGGATTTCTATGATCCTTTTACGTTTATGTAAACAATAAATAAGAAAAACTTACTTTTGGCTCGTTAAAACACATTACGCCCTATTATATAACCTAACAACACACTGCGCATGCGTCGACTTAATGCGATCGAGGGGGGTGCTCTAGGCTATCACCTAATGAGAGCAAAGCGGAGTTCGCCCATTGGATAAGCCTAGAAAGCATTTGTTACTTTCGATCCACCGTTACTTTTGTACCCGGTCTCCCCTAATCAGATAATGGATATTTATCTTTAATAATTTTAGAAAATGGAAAGCATCTATAAAGTATGTCTAAGCCTCTGTAAATACCGGACACTTAAAAAAAACGATAGATAATTAATATAAAAGGTACCTATATATTAAAAATTATAGAAATAGAGTATTAGACAGAATAAAACTTTTAATGAAGTAGAAAAATATATTAATATATTTTATAGTCTTTATATATTAATATATATATAAAGACAGGTAGTCTATTTTATTGTTTACTGCATACTTTATTTTCTAAGTATCTAAGATACTTTTTTAATTTAAAAGATACAGTTCTTTTTAAAAAGTATCTAAATTACTAGTTCTTTTTATCAAAAAATGAAGAAATTAAGATATAGTAACTTAGATACTTTAATGTAACAAAGTTACCTCAAGGTAACTAAAATACTTTTTCATTGTTCCGACTATGGTATATATTTTAAGCTCACTATCTTCAAATAATATAATTTTGTTTTATTGACTCATTGAGATTAAATGAATGAGTTTTTAAAGATGCAATCAACATAAGATTAGGAGCTGAAGCCAGCCG
This sequence comes from Sisyra terminalis, assembly GCA_958496175.1. NCBI lineage: Eukaryota > Metazoa > Arthropoda > Insecta > Neuroptera > Sisyridae > Sisyra > Sisyra terminalis. Next base: position 31,565,169 of record OY292274.1, read on the forward strand.
AAACCATATAAGTTTTGTTGAATTCGGGTTTACTAAATAAAAATATTTTCGTTTCAGCTTCAGATCTTCCAAAATTTTCCGACTTCATGTCTTCATGGCTCCGCAGCTCTGGTGAAAATTTTAACAAATTGATGTAAATTTGAGTTTGATGTATACATAAAGGCAAATATAATAGGGAATTGGTATATTGAAATAAAGTGATTCTTGAATTGCTTCTCAAATGAAATCAGTTTTCGGAAAAGTATAACTTTTATAAAACTTGTTTGATCTTTAGATTGATTGCTTTACAGATTGAGCATGTGCCTATCAAACTAGGTTTAAATAATACGTTCTTAATTTTTATGAGTTACATAATTTACGGAAAACATTTCAACAGTGTAACAAAATATACACTAAAATAATTATAACAATTAAAGGTTTAAAAAGGTTTAAATAAAAAGGTTTTATTGATTTAAATTAATAATTGATATTTAAAATTTAGGTTACAAAAATAATTGGACATTTCCCATTCTGCCCCATCCTCTGAGGCACAATGGGAAATGAGCCTGGGGCGCAATAGGATACTTGTTATTGGCTTAGTTCGCAGATGAAGACACTGTCATCAATCATCATCGTGTTTAGCCCAGCACATGCCAAATGTGCCCATTTTTGACGAATACTGCAGGAACACCAGCTTTCTTCATTAGATTTGGAGTTTAAATCCTCACAGTATAAGCAGATTACCTCTGCATCTTCCGACCTTTCTTTTATATGGACTGTCGGCTAGTTTTCCTTATATATGTACGCACTATCTGCTGATAAAATAAAAATATCTTTCTGAATGGGAAATACTATCTGAATGGTATATCCCATTCCGCCCCACCCATTGTGCCCCAAAGCTCTTTCCACACAAACACGACTATATTGGTTATATTTGAATTATTACTACGCTTTTAGTTAGTCAACAGTATGTTTAAACCAAAATGCCATGTTAATATTCAAACAAATAATAGAAAGAACATAGGATAATTATCTTAGTGTTACTTTACAAAAATTAGAATTCGGAAACGTTTATTTCGACTTTTGATAAAAATAAAAACAACTGCACTCTTTACTGGCGATAGCCACTTTTTATTATGCAGCACAGTTAATTGAACATTAAGTATGATTTTTACGCATTTTTGTCACCTGTAACAACCGCTAATTCCATTTCCCATTCCGCCCCGTGTTCCCATACAATTTTAGCAGTTTAATTAATATTACCAATCATCTTACCAATCATTTTTTCTCCTTATATAGGTAGAAGATTGTTTGTGTAAAGAAATAAACAATGTGTACCTACTGCAGGAAAAAACCCAGTCTTTCTAGCATATACTTCCAAAAGCTATCAATAAAGCAAATATAGTAATTAATAACAAGAGCCATTGACATTAAGCACGGAAGTGGTTTTTATTTTTTTCACTATGCATACGTTTTTCAACGTTTTTCAATGGTCAAATCAGACATTGTATAAATAGATAGTGAAAATTTATACTAAGACTTATACTAAGTATACTAAGTATTTATACTAAGACTTTTATAAAAAGTAATCAAGGAAAAAACTTAAACAATATGTACACAGTTTTTGTAGAATAGCACTTTTGATATTAAGAATATTATAATTAAAGTAATAGGAATCTGTACTGGAGTTTTTAGAACCAGCCTTATCACAACCATATAGGCTGATAGAATGAACCAATAACCACTTACTTTCAGAAGAAAGAAATCATTCTAAAATACGCATCTAAAACTAAACATTTTCCTAATAATTCAGCTAGTAAAAGTTATAGTAAGGCCAGGCGACCAATATTATTAATGAAAGTGAGCCCCAGCCCCATCAGCCATTGAAGATTCGAATAGTCAAGTATGAATGTGAAATAGGGTTAAAAGTACCAATAAGGTTTCCACAGCCGGAGAATCAACAACCACCGTGGGAATCCTGGAACCCACCGATAGATACTTTCTTAGCCGAATATCCAATCGACATTACACTTCCAGTATTGTTTGTAAAGCTATACATGAAATCCGAAACAGGCACCAAGAACACCAGGAATTTTACACTGATGGATCGGCATTAAACGGAAAATCGGTATGTGCCATCATAACAAACAACCATGAAAATTTCTGCAAACTGAAGGACTTAAAACCATTAAATGCTTAGAAACCATCGAAAAAAAAAACGAAACGAAACCGTCAGTCATTTACTCGGACTCACTAACATGCCTAAATGTCCTAAAAAAAACATAATAAAAACAAAAAAATAATACGCATACAAAAAAAAGTCAATATGCTCAGAAACAAGGATCTAATATAGCTAATCTTCATCCCTGGGCATCATGGGACAGATGACAAAAATGAGTAAGCGGACGAATTGGAAGATTGAAAGAAACAAGTCAAGATTAAAGTCCAAAAAACAGAGACAGTATATGAAGGAATAAACCCTAAAAATTAGACATGGGAAAGGACTTAGTCCAGGTTACATCCTTAATCGAATTTATACCAAGATACTGCCCAGTGGCTTTAACGAGACTCAGAATAAGACACACTACGATGATCCATTAACATATAAAGCAGGGGGAGGGTTAATAGTGACAATTGTGGAGAGGTGCTTAGCGTTAGTCAATTTCTAATCAACTGCACAACCCTATCAACTAGAGGAAGAAGTGAAGATAAGGACATGGCCTAAGGAATATGCTTAGCTACAGGGACAAAGCAGGAAGAGCCATAGAGCTTTTAAAAATAACCGAATTGCTACATAAAATTTAAAGTAAAATGACTAATAACTAAATAATTACGAATTATAATAAAATATCACTAAATAAAGATGACTAACAAATATAGTCTGGCAACACTAAAGTGCATAAGCTCAACCAGAAATAAATATAAAGCCTATTTAAAAACCAATTTAAACAATGCAACTAATTACACAAATATAAGTGGATCGACAGTCGCGAAGTGACGAGTGATGTTTAAGCAGCTTTAATTTAATAAAAAAAAGTTATTAGGTAAAAATCATAAATGTATGATCCTTGAAATCAAGGGAGACAGTCTTTCTTTTGATTTATTTTAGAGCTTCTCAACTTTATTAATTCTAAGGAAAGTGGTCTTTTATAAATTTTATTATTAAGTGGTATTATTAAAGACGTTTTTCCACATTAAATTGAATTAAAAAAATGCTAGATAACTATTAACAACTAGATAAATATTTCGTATGTTGATATATTTTTATCTCGCAATTATCTCTAACCGAAAAGTCATCATACACCAATACTTGGTGTTAATGCTCTTTGAGTCCAATCGCGAAATACTTTGTAAAGTATGCTATATGACGTCATTATCATTGTTCCTATAAGTGGTCAGCAAATGCAGGTCTAATAAACTTGATTAAGGAAAATCAAAAATATTTTTTTAAGAATATTACATCAAAACCATTATATTATTGTATGTTTTTATGAGATGTAAAAATAAATTGTAAAATTGATTTGTTAACATTGAAAAACAAATTTAAAAACTATTTTCATAAGACTATCTGCTTTAAAAAATTGTTGGTTCATCTGGAAAATTCACAAAAAAATTTCAAATAAATATTTTTAGAAGATAACCACAGTTCAGGGTCATTAAATGTAAGTTAGATTAACACATTCATGATCTAATGATGATGTTTACGATGTTAATAACTACAATATGTTATATCTTATTATAATACCTATAAGATTAACATGTATTGTAATATGTTTCTATCTTCACATTGTAAATTAAGAGTTTGTACAGAATTTAAATATTTTTTATTCTTGGTATTCCCCAGTTTACAGACCTTTCCAAGAACATAAATTATTTCAATGACAAAACTGCAAATAAATATAAAATTAATGAACATTGACATACATACTTCCTAAAAACTTTCTCATAATTTAGTCTTATTGTTAGATAGCATTATCAAGGGTATAACCTTGAGAGAAGTTGGATTTTGTTTTATTAATTAGTGTAAAGCAAAATATGGAATTTATAAAAATATCATCTTTGTTCAGACGATTGTGGTAAACTGTATCCCCACTTTAGTAAAACCGGAATTATTATAAAAAAATTAAAAGTTAAACATAAAATATCTTACATTTAAAATCATCTTAGCAGTGAGAATGATGCGATTTCAATTACTTCTAATATTTTTTGTTGCACTCGTCCGGTTAGAGTGTACCGTAAGTGCTGCGGGCTATGGTAATTCACCGAGTTCTTCATCTTCACAAGCATTTCAACCCCTTTTTTCATGGAGTCGAATTAGCTACCAAAGTGCTCGTAGTGATGGGGTTGTTTACCCTTCAGAAAGTGGAGAAATGGCTCATAACAGTGAATTAATTACTCATAATTACATTCCTGAAAATAATGTTCCGATGGGAGTAACAAGATGGAGAAACACATTGTTCATTACAATGCCTCGTCGTCGTCAAGGAATTCCTGGTACTCTAAATACATTGGATCTTGATACCACTCAGAATGTGGGCCCACCATTAACACCATATCCAGATATGGCAACGAATTCTTTAGGGAACGAAAATTCGGCAGTAAAATTAGTTTCAGTTTATCGTACTACGGCTGATGAATGCAATCGATTATGGTTTGTTGACACAGGTCTTCTTGAATATCCTGGTAAGTATTCTATTGTTTAACACATTTAATTGGTCTTCAAAAATAAATGATATCTGTTTATGTTTAAGTATCACTGATGGGTTTAAAAATTAACAAAAATATAAAAATCAGTTTTATTTTCGGAAATAAAAAGCATTGTTTACGGAAATTTTATTTCAATAAGCAATATTTTTTCAATTTTTTTTATAAAAAAATATCAGTAGATATATTTCTCTTCCCAATTTATAAAAAGACATATTTATATGTTTTTAATATAAATCGGTTCACATACATATATATTTATACAATAAACATTATATATACGACAACAACGCATAACATAACAACGCATATACCAAAAATTTATTAAATGAGTTTTTCTATTTCAACAAACGTAATATTTCTCTTCTTTCTATTTCTATTTTTTTTATTTCACATTTTGCGAACTCTATATCGTTCGTGCATACGGAGAAAGAAACTTTTTCCGTGATTTAATATGTATCACCAAATAAAAAATATATCAATTCGTTTTCTCGAAAAAATATAGTAAAATAAAAAACAGTCTTTTATAAAGTTGGCAAGAATTGAGTAAGATTTAAGCTATTTTTGTGCGGACAATAAAATATTGATTTAAATATTTTTGAAAATATGAACACTCAAAAAGTTACTTTGATGTGAGGACGTATGGTTAGTGGTTAACATTTGGGGTCTTAAAAGTTTATTTAAAAATAAAGTGTTTTTTTTTTTAAAAAATGAGAAAAGCATAAGACAACACATTTAGATCTATCATTTAACAATACTAAAGATTAAAATTAATTCAAATGAAAAATGTTGCGTTTAGCAAGTTACCAATTTTCGTCGAATAACCCACCTTTTGTTGTTATTTTTTTTTTTTTTGTTATTTACCGTCGCATTATAACTATTTAGGTTTTCAGCGACTTTAGGGTTAATAAAAATCTGTAAAACGAGAAATATCAAAAAATTTCCAATACGAGATTCAAATCCAACATATATCGGTTTTAAAGTGGCTACCTAGACCACTCGGCCACCACTAGAATTTCATTTATCTTTTTGTCGAAAACCAAAACGTATAATATTTTTTGAAAATAAAATTATGTAATAAAGATAAGGACGTCGTCCTTTTAGAATAGAATTTTTATTTAAAACTCAAGTTTCACTCACACGTTAATAATGAATTCAAAATAATGAATTACGCATAATTTTATATATTTTTAAACAATCATAAAATGTATGTTATAAATACTTCTTTTCAACCCTTTTAAGTAATCCTTGAAAAGTCTTAATACATTGTTGCGCAAAACTACTAAAATGGTTAAATAAAGTACCGCTCTATTAATGACGAAAATATAGAATTATCTTAAGATACAAATTGTTATTTTCTTTTGTGAGATTTTTATGTTTTTACTACTTATTGTTTGATTTTTAAAATATCTATTTCTATTACATGTGTTACTCTTCAGTATTGTTCCATTTTTTTTTGAATCAGTTCTAAGTACGTTAAAACGAAGAATTGTTAAATTTGCATAGGTATTGGAAAAAAGTGGCTTGATAGTTAGAACTAGGAACTTGAAAAATTAGCGTAGTAGATTTTATGTTCTTATTGAATTATATGTCAAAAAATTGCTCCGTTAATGATCCAGTAAAATTTTCAACTGCTTTAAGTGATCTTTTCGGTAATTAGGATCGTTTGAGTTTAAATTGTATTCGATTTATAAAAGGAAAAAAACAGCAATTAAACAGTAACCATTCTAGTATTTCCATGCGTAAAATAAGGATATTTTTTTCTATTTTATTAGGTGGTGTATATGAAATATCAGGTTTTTCAGTAAATATATAAAACTGCTTATGTTTATTTAGGAAAACATGTTCCATTATGGCCGTAACAGAAAGAGCAAATCTAAATGTGGATATATGTGGAAAAAATCATCCGTTTCATTCGTTAAGGTTACTTTTAATTGTAAGACCTGTAAAATTAAAAAGCAACAAAGAAAAAAAAACATTTTCAACTAAAATTAAATATTAAATCATAATAAACATCTTAATAGTGAACGTTATTCTGTATAACGGAATCTTTTATTGTACGAAGTTCAACACGACCAATGATGATTTTTCATATTGCTAATATTCTGAAAGTTTTCAATTGTTTTAGGAGATCGACAACAAGTTAAACCTGCAGCATTGATAGTGTTCGATTTAAAAACAAATCAATTCTTGTTTCAATACGAATTCCCTAATTCTGTTTTAACTGCTAGTTCTCAAATGGCAAGTTTAGCTGTCGATGTTTCCAAAAATAAATGTGATGAAGCTTTTGCCTACCTTCCAGATTTAGCAGGATACGGTCTCATCGTTTACAGTTTAAAGTAATTCTACATCATTTGGAATACAAACGGGTAATATTGATTCTATTTTTAGGCAAGGACGTTCATGGCGATTTAATCACAATTATTTCCATCAAGATCCACTTGGAGGGGACTTTGCTATAAACGAATTACGTTTTCAATGGGACGATGGTATATTCAGCATTGCGTTATCCCCTAAACGCAAACGAGGAGATCGCATAGCATATTTCCATGCAATGGCCAGTACACATGAATATTCTGTTTCTACAAATGTGTTGAAAGATGTCAATAATGCTAATCGATCAAATCATGGTTCCGATTTCGTTCATTTAGGAGACAAAGGAGATAAGAAACAAACATCAATGAGTATTCTGGATCCTAATACCGGTGTATTGTTCTATGCTTTGGTATGTTTCCATTTTATTAAAAAATTAAAAAGAGTACTTGCTGCATACATATTTGGATAACCATATAAGTCATATTAGTCTACATTCGTTTTGAAGGACTGGTTTATAACCCTGGCATTAGAAATAATGATAAATCGAAAAAATCAGAAACTATGATTTGTGCATCTTGCGTATGTGGACTTACGCATATAAACCGATTCTCTCGGTAGATATCAGTGATTGGACCTTACAATCAAATTATAGGAATTACTTTAGATACTTTACATCCATAATATTTATGGACCAATAAAAAGTTATATACAATTCTAAGACTATGTCTAATAAAAATATAAATTTTAATCTTTCCCTTACACTCGTTGTCGGTTTCCATAAGAAGAATAGATCACATAATATTTTTTTGTATTTTCCCAAACTTAAACAAGTATAACAGTTGCCATTAAAGTATACACGAATAAAACAATATATTTTTAAATTATCCATTTTAACAAACTATTTCATATAGTTTGTTCGGGACGGTTATTATACAAAATGTAAGTTAAAAAATTGATAATGAGGACTAATGCTGACTAATGCGAGCCAGGTGACCGAAAACAGATTTTAGTAATATTTTTCCTTTGGGATTGTAGAGGGAAGAACAGGAATGTACGATAATTTTGATCTGTTTTTTTTTAATTTGACCAAATTGTCTAAACTTTAAAATTTAATTTTCTCAATTCATCTCTCGTATTACATTTCAAAGCTCTCCATACTCTTCCTTTAATCTTATCTTTTTATTTATTTTTATAATTTACTAAAAAAAAGTTGGGACGTCATAACTGTCTTACTTTTCCGTTATTATTCGGTAATATAACAAAATTAATAAAACATAATTCATAAATTAATTATGTTAAAAGTTATAAGACAAGTAATGTGGTGAAAGATTTTTGGATAATTTTAGAGGATATGTTGCTTTAAAAATATTTTTTTTCCCTAAAATATTCCTAAAAATATTTTTTATTTGTGAGTTTTTTAATTGTGAATAAATCGAAAAAATGAAAGTTTTTTTTTCCAAAATAACAATGTCGATTTAAATGAAATTTGGATACATAGCATAAGTATATAACAGAGGCACAACTTTCAGAAAAATAAAAAACAGCCTTTAATCGTCATCAAAAATATTTGAGACAGATATTTTTTCTTAAAGCAGGCCATTCACGCTCCGACTTGCAGTCCAACTAGTCGGACTACTAGTAGGATCCTCTAGTTAGATCTTTATATCTTTTTAGAAATAACATATCCTTGAAAAATGATCCAAACCGAAAAATATCAATTCTTTCCAAATACTTTCACCATATTTACCGTCCAAGGTCTTTAAATAAAAACAAAACGTTTATATTTATTGAATAAATAGTTATATTCCTATAGTTATATTTTTGATTTGGAAATAAAACTATCCACTAATAAGTTTCAAGAAAATATAATCACCGTTATACGCTATTCCAAACAATTGTACATACACTAAAGCTTCAATGGTTTTATTATTCGCGTGAACCTCTTTATTGTACACACAGGTAAATGCAATTCCATAAAAGACTGCTAAAAATTGTTGGCAAAGTGAATTTATAGTTTTTGGTCATCGGGACTTCTGGGTTGAAATCAGTTGGAACTTTTATTTCGTTACCATTCTGAACATTAAATGCATCAAAAAGCTTATTGGTGGCTGAGTGGTCTATGTGGCTTCTCCAAAACTAGTAGATTCGATCCTCGTATCGAGTAAATTATCAATATTTCTCGATTTACGGTTTTAAGTAACTCTAGAGTCGTTAAAAACTTTGGCAGTTATAAAGCGATGATAAATGACAAAAAAATAAAAATAAAAGTGTGATTATCACCAAATTCCGTAATTAGGAAGAAAAAAAATTGTAAAAGTTTTTTTTTTGTCACTTTTGTAATATTCGTGTAATTAGATTTTACCAATAGAGTAGTTCCCAGAAAAAAAATTTTAGACGAATTATATGAATGATTTGTAATTTTGAAAGTAAGGGAACGGTTTTTAAAAGCCATACCGTTATTGAATCGTATCGGTTATTATTTAATACAGAGCAAAAAGTTTGAGTCCTAACAGTATTATTGTTATGTAAATATAATACTTTTCTGTAAAATGTTATTTGTTGTCCTGCATCATCAAAATGAACTACTTGTGTCTCTGTATTGTACTTACAGCGATAATTTTCATTAAAGTCAATATGATTGATGTTCACATCTTTAAACAGGAAAAACCGGTGAATTTAAGGATTATATAAGCAAAGAAATAAGAAAAGTTAAGTTTGACTAGTTTAAAAGCTATTACCTCATATATTGTCATTCCCTCGTTTCAATTTAAAGTGAGGGAATGATGAATTGAACTATAACTTAAAAAATCTTGGTACATAAACTTTTGTTATATCTTATTTCTTTGTGCTTACTGTCTCTGAGAACTTACTTTACTGTGCAATTATGATTCAAATATAGTAAATATTTTATATTTTCAATGAGGTAATCACGACTGAAAATATAATTTTGAAATAATTGTTTTTTTCGAATAGATACTCTACACGTGTAAGATGCCTTAAATATATGAAATAATTAGTGTCCGACCAAAACTAACGTTTACGGCCGAAACCGAATTTCGGCATCAGCCTCAGTTTCGGCTGAAACCGAAACTTTCATATAAGGTTATTTTTTCGTAGAAAAAAGTTATTCATAATTAGTCAGTCTTTACTTTTAAATCTTATAGGTATTCATTAATGATTTAGTTCCTAATATTTGAGCAAACCATTAACATAACAAATTATTATAATTTCTTATTATAATATCGTATATATTAGTTCTCTTTCAAAAAAAATATTTATATTGAAACAAGGGGTAGGGGTTTATTTGAAAGAAATTCACCTAATAGTTGTCTTTAATATTAGTTACGAATAACATAAAATAATAAAATCAAATCACAAAACAAAACTACTTTTTACCTACTATGTTCAGGTTCACAAAATAGAAAATACTCTTTATTATATCTTAAAAACAAAATAACTCTTCTAAACTTTGATCAGTTTTCTTTGAACTGAAAAAAATATTAAAGATAATATTAACAAAGTTTAAATGAACTGATAGTTATCAGTATTCATAATTGAAAAATCAAATAAAAAGTGAAAAACAATAATTTTTTAACATTTTTTTCTCACGATTTCAGTTTCGATTTTGGTCCTAGTTTCGGCTTGATGTTAGCCGAAACTCGTTTTTTGACCGAAATTAGGCCGAAACCGAAAGTTCGGTCGGACACTAGAAATAATAGATAGTATTGCGTACAATCAAAAATCGATGAGAGCCTTTATGAATGTTTACAGATGCGCTCATATATCAACTGTTAGTAAAGGTGTGAGGTAATGATTTTTTTTTATGGGGTACATTTAAAAATATATTTGAAAACGTGTTCTTTACTTTTCATTCTAAATTCAAAAGATGTTTGAAAATCTATTTTGTTTTTAATCGATTAGTGTTAGTTGCAAACTATTTTTTTCAATAATTTTTGATTTAGAAGTTCAAAAATATCCCAATCTAAAGTTTGGGACATAGTGAGGGAATGATTTTCAGGGTACTATTTATTTATTATTCTCTAGAGATATATATACGGTCCAAACTTATAACCAACACTATTAGCCCAAGTAAATGTTCTTTTCAGGGGAAAAAATTACCACCATAGGTCACTTAGGTTTTTGTTAATATTGGAAGGACAAGAATTTCGATACTTTGTGAGAATTACCTAATAGTACAGCGACAGTGATATTACATTTTCTGGTTCCATGAGCAGGTGTAATGCACTTCTATAGAAAAATCACCAGAAGTAAAAGAATAAATATTTTTTTTAGTTTGTAGTCTTTATTTCAACGTACATGCATTTTAATATTAGTATTTTATAATAAATATAAGTTTAACAATTTTTTTAGGTCAATTTAAATGGATTGGGTTGCTGGAATACAAATAAACCATTCACTAAAGAAAATAACGTAGTGCTGTTTACAGACAACGATCGATTCATCTATCCAGGAGATATTACAATTGATCCAGAAGGAAATTTATGGGTTTTGACCAATACAATGCCATATTTTATTTACGCTAGTTTGAATTTTGATAATGTTAACTTCCGTGTATGGAAATTTAAAGCAATTGATTTAATTAAAAATACACGTTGTGCTTCTTAAAATAATGATTTCAATAAACATAGAGCTTTACAAATGCATTGATTTGAACATGATTATAATTTTTTACATTAGTGTGATCCATGAGACTCCTGTTTTTCATAAGTTTTTTGCACGAAAGCTGTGATGGCACCAGAAATAAATCCAACTAGCATACCTCGTGTAAAGAATAATAGAGCACGCTTTTTTGTGGTTGAAAATTCAGATTCTCGATAGCGCCATATTTCGTTTCGAATCCAAGGGTCCTTCAAACCTCGGCAGGCAAGTTTGTTTTGCAAATCCACTAAAGGAGGAGCGTCTTCTAGAACAAATTCGGTGTATTTTTGAATTACAATACCAGGACTCTTATGATGTCCATCGTGAGCTTTTCGTAATAGTGCTTTCATATTGAAACTTGGAAGTTTTTTTAATGAAAATACATTTTTAAAATTCATTTTGACACAATATGCCACCAAAAATAATCTATCACTGCTTCTCACTACAAAAGATATGAATGATTATGGACAGCTGTGGAACGTTTTTAACGGTTGTTTTCAAATTTAATTGTTTGAAACATTGTGAATAAACAATTATCATTTTCTCACTATAGTTGACTATAGTAATAAATCTTTTTTTTTAAACTTTTTCTCAAAATATACTTTATTGCAGATTCGAATTTATTTTCAGAGTATAATAATTAAAAACAATAAGTACAAATTTACCAGGCTTTGTCCGAGACTAGTAATAATGAAACAGTGCTATGGTCTATGGCGCTATTAATGCTATATAGCAATATTCCGCGACCTTTTCCCGTCTACAAAACAACAAAAAAATTTCTAGAATTTCGCGGCACACCAAAAGCTAAAATAAATTGTCATATACAATCCCTGTTAAAAGAGGCATTTAAAATTTAAATGTTTTTAAATGCCTTTTATAACTTCTTTGAGTATTTTTAACAATAGGTCGATTCTAACACGGTCGATAGAAAAGTAAGTGATAGAAAAACTGATGTGCATGTAACAAAAAAAGGACAAAGGCTTAAATATGACCGGTGATCAGACATGCTACGAAACACTAAGCATCAGTTGCATATTTGTTATCATTGATTTCTATACGTTTCTACTTATTATATTCTATTACATAGCATATATTTAAGTCTTTTTTATTTCGCTACAACATCAAAATACAAATTTATAAATGAATTTATAAATAATAACGTTATTAAGATTCTATTAATTTCAAAACAAATTAGAATTGAGAATATATACTAATAATTTTGAAAGATTTGAAAACAAATCTCAATTGAATTTGTACTTTTCCGCTTTTAATAACACTGTTGATTTCATGACTCGCCTTCAAATACATTCTCTTATGTTTTTTTTTCCAAATCCCGCTGGCGGCGGTAACAATTTTATAACATAAATTTATTTAGTTTTTGATAAACGTCTTTTATTTACTTTGATATTATGGTATCTTCGATTTGCTTCATAATTAAATTATTTGAAAATATTTCATATAATTTTTGCAACAGCACGTGTACACTTAGTTTTTCAATATATAAAAAGAATGCTAGTTGAATTTGTATTTTACTGCCAATAATGAATACACCCAGCATCTCCTTCCAAGAACCAAATTGACAACTCCTGATAGAGCATAACAAAGACAATATATATTTCTATCTTAGAATTTCTTAGCGTTTAATCAAAATTTCTATTGCATTGAATAAATTTCTAATTCTATTACATTTCCGTCATTTAGAAGTGGTAGGAGAAAGACATTTTAATGTTCAAAAAAACCAATAAAAATCCTTTAAAGATATAAAAAAAATTTAAATGTAATCATTTCAAAATGCCTCTAACTGTTTTTTAACAAGGAAGTATTTGTGAAAATGTCAAATAAATTATATTTGATCGCGGCACACCTGTATTCAGCTCACAGCTCATCGGTTGCGGAGCACTGCTATATAGTATTAACTCATTCTTTTAACACTAAAACTAATTAGAAATAATTTCTGTATTATATAGAGAAAGCTTGAATGTATACGTGTTGGGTTCTTGTCCAATGCACAATTAACAGAATTTTAGAACGAAATACTGCAATGCTCAATATAAACGAAAGGGTGTATCTAGTCCTTCAGAGGAAGATCTTTAAAATAAGACTTACTTTAAATTAAATATTTTGTTAAATTATAGATACGTAAAATAAAAATTTCATCGAATTTATAAGGTTTCTTTCTTAAAATTATATAAATTCATTATATTAAATTTCGAAAAGGGCACGTCTCATAAACTTTAATTAAGTATCTATAATTTACTACGTATACTATATAACAGGGATGACGAATCTTTTTGAGGAGTGGATCAAATTGTGTTCATTTTTTAGTACTAGCTCGTGGGTCACAATGTGCATGACGCCAATTAGCGTCTCACAAGATGAAACCTAGAGGGGGCGATACAAGTGCTATGGAAGTCTCTTTTTTCAAACAAAATGAACATATGGTTGCTTAGCCATCGCGAGCTACTAAAAAAGCTTGCGGGTCATAGGTTTGTAATCACTGCTATATAATATCAAAATACTTCTGTAACTTTTGATTGCAAATTGGTCCCAAACTATAAGTATTTTTTTTAAATATTATACCTCCTTAGAAGATACTAGTTGTTTTCATTTCCTGAAAAGTTTCAAAACACAGACATGTGCTCTATTCGAAATTGCATATTTAATTTAGTTAATTTTTTTGTTAATTCAATTCTAATATTGTATAATTTTCTCTTTTGTTATTAAATTTTCATTATAGTTAATTTGATCACGGAAAATATTAAAAACAAAGTAGAAAATGTAACGTTCCCCAATAGTGACGTCGTTGAAAGGAACATAAACCAACATTTTTACGTTAAACTTTCATATCGATGCAGTTTTACCAAAATCAAAGAGTCTATACTCGTTGGATGTACAATTTTCGAAATTTTGTAATCATGATTGACTAGTCAAAAAAAAATAATGAAAACTTTTTTAAGGAGGTACCCAAATATCAGCGTAAAAAGAGCCTCAAATTTTGACAAAAGGTTGATGCGTTTAGGAACTTCTCTTATAAAATTTTTGCATTTCGCTCGGTAGTTCTCTAAATTAATGTCCCATAGGTTCTCTAGACATCTAAAGTAATCTTAAAGGAGGTTGATTGCTTTTTTGGTAAGTATACCAGAAATCCTACATATAACTTTTCCCGAATTTTAGAAGAAATTTATTGTAATTGAAATTGGTTTGCATAAAATTAAAAAAAAATGTCTAAGAGAGATGTTACAAATTTATTGAATTTAAAGTAGGATGGCTCAAGGATAAATTTTATCATTTAAGTTAACTATAGTTGAAACCATACATATCTGAAAAAAACGCAAAAAAATACAGTTTATTTAATGCAAATTTTTTTATATAAGAAAAATATATTTATAATTCATAATTTATAAGAAGGTGCAATTAGAAATTGAAATAATTTTGCAAATAAATATTTCAAACTGAAGGCAAGAACAGAAAACGTACATTTTTGCTGCTGAACTACATTGAAATTTACTTCCTACGAAAGAATAATTATAGATAAAAATGAACATTTTTACAAATAAAATCAGAAATGTATTGGAAGAGAAACATTCGTTTATTTTAATCCAGGAAAACTTTCAAATCAGTCTTTTGTGGTAATAAATATCAATTCCAACCTAAATGTTTTAATTAATAAGATCAACGGAAGAAATTTTCCATATTAGGTTTATTGAGTATATAATATCGATATGTTTAAAAATTTAAATAAATCCAGAAGATATTGCTTTGTAACAGTATTTTTACCTTATGGAACTATTCTTTTTAAATTTATTTTAGAAACCTTACAAATTATAGCACTAAAAATAATTAAGTTTCTCATTTTTTGTAGGACTACAAAATTTAGCCATTGGTAGGTATGTTTCTCTCCAAAAAAGGAAATAGTTGTCTATTTATAAACTTTAAAAATCTAAATGAATTATTTAGATTTCAGAATAAAGTAAATAATTAGTTTTGATTCATTGTACTACTGTGACTTTAATCAATTATCTGTAGATAAGTTTGAAACTTTGCTTAAAAAAAGTGAAAATGAATTAAATATTAAAGTAATGTTTTTAAATTAAATTTTTCAAATACTAATTTAGTATAATTTGTGAACTATAACTTTTAAAAAATATTATTTATAAATTAGATTTTGTTTATGATAATAAAGATAAATTGTTTATTGCAATAGTAATTATCCATATTTTTTTGAAATTACCGTAATAAATCTCATTTAAAATTGGTCCTTGAAAAGTTATAAGTTCAAGATTTTCAAAATAATAATTTTTTTAAGAAAAGCTCAACTTTTTGCAAAATAATTGCTTAAATATAGAAAAAAAGGACATCAAATCAAAAGCTATAAATTTAATATCACAAAACATACTTATTACAATTTGCTCTCTAATGAAAATACAGTTATAATCGAAAGCATAAAAACATTATTTTTTTGTTTTAAAAGAAGACATTGCTTATTGATTTTATAAAAGTTGTTATTAAAATGAATTTTTATTTAAATGTGTTTTTTATCTAGTTTTAATTGAACTTTGATTATATTCATAAATGGGCCATTTTGACTTTTTTAAAATCTTGGTTGGATTCGAGTAAAATTATTTGCAATGATGTATTGAGAAGCATTTTGGGAAGTAATATACATATATGAAATTAAACCAGCTTAAAAACAATTTCTAAATACTTTTCGTAATATCATATTCTTATCTTGCAATAACAATATATATTTCTTAAAATCATAAATAACTTCCAAATTTTGAGAAATAAAGCTTAAATAATAATAATAGATTCGACTAGAGGTTCTCAATAAAGAAATATCTCCGAAAAACATTAAAAATTAAAATAAATATATGCGTTTTCAATAATGAACGTCACATTAAATAATCTTTACCTTTAGTTGTATATTACACCCAAATACATTGTTGTATTAATACTATTTTCGATTTCTCAGAACAGTTATAACTATTTTTAAAAACGAAATGAATACAGATACTTAAATTTAAAATATAAATCAAAATATACTTATACACTGACTGTTCTGATTTGATTTATTATCTACAAACGTTAAATGCATTTACTAGAAACTATTTCATTCATTACTTTGACAATACATTTACGGGAAATACGTGAATTTGATTTGTAAAAAAAATATTATAGTTGTGGATTTCAACTGTAAAGTTTATTGTTTTTCAACTCTATTAAGTTCGATTTTACGCAGAAATTAAAGTTTAGGTAGTTTGAGCAAATTTAGGTAAAGAAAAAGAAGATATTTGTCGTTAGTTCTTAAGGTAGTTCGAGCATCGTACCTGACACGATTGGTGATTATGGATGTGCCATGAGAAAATATTTGTAATTATTTAGTTTTAGTAATACGTTTGGCAAAGTTATGCACATTGTGATTACTATTAATGTTGTTAAAATAAATGCACGTCCATAATAATAAGTAACAAAAGAATTACTAATTCGATAATAAATTGATATATTCTAAAAAATAAAATTTTTGGAACTAAGATCGAAAATTGTTTTGAAAAAAAATCTCAATCAACACCTGATAACTAAACTGTTCACCCACGTTTAATATTACTTTAGTATAATATGCCTGGGTTTTCCCTTCTTTATATTTTTAATATTTACATCGGTGAGCTCGATTTTTTACTTTGTAAATGGTTTCTAAATATTTATGCTTTCATTTAGATATTTTTTATTGATCTTATTCTGAATGAAAATTATCAAAATAATTCACCAATGCACTTTTCCATAACCAAATTAAATTATGTTAAGAATGACTACCTCCGGATCTATTATTTAATTTATCTTGTATTTTACGTCTCAAAACTTCAGCGTTTAATAATTTATGTACTTAATAAATTATGCATATTAAAAAAATCAACCGTTTATCGAAAGTGACGACGATGCTCGTACTGCCTTAAATATTATTGAAAACAATATGAACTTTTAAGAGACGACTTGAAGTAATTTTAAGTAAAAGACCAATTCGTATCAAACCATTTTTGAAATATCAATTTTTTTATTTTCCATATAAACAGCATTGAAAATATAACCTTTAAAATTTTGATAAGTTAGCGATCAAAATAAAGAAAAAAACTCAATACCAAGTAAATAAAGTTTAAAAATTGCTTTTTACCTTTCAACTTTAATATTGAACAGATTATAAATCGAAAGAAACATGCACACAAATACTTGAAAATTACACTGGAACAAAAAATATACAATATATTGTATATAAACAATAAGATAAATCAATTGTTATATTTTTATAGATACATTTCACCAATTTTGTAAAATAATAATGGCAAATATCACACATATCTAACATTATGAAATCATATAATTAATTAATTAAAATATTTTGTTGCTTTAAATCGTAATAAATAACATGAAGGAAGATATTTGATATAAGTTTGCATTTCTTATAAAGTTCATAATAAACATAATTTAAATTATATTACAAGAAAACATAGTATATGTTGAGAGTTTTTGGCCTGATTTTGATTTTCTATACATTATTTCTATAACTTAAAACTTATATTTACAATATATTAAACGTGTGAGTACGATAATCAACAAAATAATAACAACATTCTAAATAGAATTTAAAGGTATATCTCATATGATATAAATTAATAAGTTCTTTAAAAATTGTAAAATTAGAAATTCAATACACATTTTGTTGCTATGATAAGAGGGTAAATATATTATACATAAGGTTATCTTTTCTCTTCAATAACTACTTGCTTGAAAACCTGTACGCCCGAAGACATGCGAGATTTGACTTCATGATTTCCTAAAGCTGCTGTGCCATCTTTTGCAATGAACAACTGCAAACCAGATGCTGAAAGATAAATCATTAAAATTGCTTTTCATTGATCAAATAAATATTAAGTTTTACTTTCAGCTGCGTCGTCAGTCGATTCTAAATTCGTCGCTTTGATTAATTCAGCAATTAGATTGTCTGGATTCACTCGGGTTACTTCTACACGTCCAGAAACTTGACTACCTCCGCTGGATAACCCTCCGGCACTCATATCGACAATTTCTTGAGTTCTTTTTCGTCGTTCCAGAGCTGATTTTCCCCGATCTAAAGAACCTGTTTCTGATAGTGCCAAACTACCAGAACTTGGATTTCTATAAAGAAAAAAATATGTAATGATTTAAAATAGTTGTTAAATGTACATCAAAATAAATTAAAAAAAAAAACAATATTCAAACATGAGTTCATAAATCAAGCACTAGATACCCGAGCATTCTAATGTAAGACAGAAAGAAAATATTCTACGAAGAATTAATTAAAAATAATATATAGTAATGTTGTAGAGAAAGTTCAAAAAAACAGGAATTTATACAGTAAAAACATGGAAAATAATGAATGACAACACTTATTATCCACCTGTGAACATTGGTGGCACTAGGACGTCGTGTTCCTGCCCCCGATTGATGTGGTGATGAGTCAATAGATGCTGCTGTTGACGACAAGGCAAGTGCCCAGTCATCAGGACTAGCAGCAGCCACCGGTGACAACTTACCACCACAGCCACCACCAGAACCCGCACAACTTCCTGTTCCCATACAACCTACGCCATTTATTCCAACACAACCAACACAGCAATTTTCCATTATTTTACGATGTGATAACCCTCTGAAACATACATACACACACGTCCAAAACACACATTTTTTGTACATTTAAAACGATGAAATTCAAAAACAATCACATTTTTGAAACAATATGCACTTTGATTTAACAAATGTAGGTATGAATTGTAAACTACAGATGCAAGCGAACTGTTTGATGTCCTGTGAAAGTTATGATTTATGCAATATGAATATAGAATAAAATAAATTTTATTAATTGTTAAAGATGTCTTCATCAATACAATTATAGTGTTCATACGAAATGTCTTCTCTGCAGAAAATATTTTTATTCCGATATTTTCCTTGAATAATAGAAATTGGAAATAAAAATTCATTTTAAAGCCCAAGAAATCCGTTAATAACATAAATGTACAATAATTTTTGATTTTTCCCCCCAATTTTTACTTCGGATGGCTTCTTCTCCGAAAGACCTATTCTTATTTTTTAGTAATTAAGGAAAAATAAAACTTTTGTACATCTTTAATTCACGTGAGTTGGAAGATATTGGCTTACTTAATATAGATAAACCTAATAAATTTATACAGTTTGGTTTGTTCGTACGCGACCATTACGCGAAGTTATTTACTTTATTTATATCTTATTTTTCATTCTTTTCAAAAAGGTTTATCATATTTTATAATCAATTTTTACAATTTCGGGGAAAAATTCATGAAGGGAAATGTTTATTTGAAAAGTTGGATTTAAAAGAATAACTGAAATTGAACATTAATAGGTAGTTTAATATTAGGTTCTTCAAAAAAAATAACTATAATATACTTTGTTTAAATCTATAGTTATAGAAAGAAAAAATGGATATGAGTATTTATTAAAAAAAAAAATTAAGATTCATTTATATGAAATAAAAAACAAAAAAAGTAATGTAGATCAATAAAAAAAAGATAAAGAAATAATTTAATACTTGATAGAAAACGATAGCAAAAATATAGGAAGATAATTGATATGAAAGTTTAAAATACAATAAACTATATTTTTTTAGAAAGTCTCATTTCATTTTCATCGTATACGTACAAACTCAAAGCCACAAAACATTTATGAGTCATTTATGCTACCAAGAAAAGCTCTTCAGGATAAATCGATTTGGGGGAAAAATGGGGTTCTCACAAGACATTGTTATCTGAAAAAACATCTCTATAGTAACTTCCAGTTAAAAATATATTCCCAATACATTTTTTTATATTGTTAAATATACAAATAAAACTCGCCATACTGCTCCAGGTACGTATTTCGATAACCAAATAATTTGGACTGAAGTAAAAACCATCAAATCGTTTTGGATTTCGCTATGTTATAGACGTTTTACAAAAAGACTATTGGATGATTTCTAATTGGATGATTTCGACAAAGGTTGCTAAGCGGTTGAAATACGTATCTGGAGCAGTATGGCGAATTTTTATAATATTTGTTTATTTCACAATGTAAAAAAAAGAATTTGGAATTTTGGAAATAAAAGAGTAAATGCGGCGTAAAAATACCACTAATCTATTAAATGAACTATAATGGTGGTTATATCTCGAAATCTTGAATACAAAAATAAAAAACAATATTTGTTTCAAAAATTTGTCTTTTTGTCCTAATGGTACGAAAATCTTAATTGTTTTCTTCTTTAATATTTTATCATTTGCGAGGACCTTTCTTGTAGGGCGTATGAATGATTTTACTAATTGTATTTGGAACTTTCGAAATCTAAGGTGTTTTGGTTGGGACTCTTGGTTTGGTAATGTTGCCTCTATCATAATGATGTTTGTTTTGTTATTTTATAAAATACTGGTTACCTATAAGTTGGAATAATTGGTGCATGGAAAAATATATCACGTACTACAAGAGTATGAATACTTCATTTATCACCCTCATTATATCGTGAATAAAAAATTGTAAAACTAATCGCGAACAGTTGATAATAAAAAGTACTACTAAAATAATATGTACTGTTAATTTTTTTGAATTATTTTCCATTCGAAAAAAAAATGGTATATAATTATGTTAAAACAGTTATAAGAAAGAAAATTGATATTCTTATAATGCATCGAAAAATGAATCACGCAGTATGTTAAAAATATAAAATAAATAAATTGTTAATACATTTTATCTTATCATTTGATATTGACATTGTATATCAACTTTGCAAGTTTTTTGGTGTGTATCATTTCTTTTGAGTTGTTTTATATAGCTTAAATATTATTGCTGCGAAATATAGATAATTTCCACGTGGAAAACCGTTTGAAAACCAAATTTGAATCGACAGATATATTTTTATAATTCCTTCCATTTTCAAAGTGAGTTCACATTGATAAATATTAGTAAGGAAAGCATAAATTTAATTAAATTCCATTAATGTAAAAATTAAAGACAAAATCCTTGTTTACTTTTTACATAAGAGCAAACCTCTATTTCTTGTACGGATTAGTTAAAAACCAAATTCGCCATAGAAGTCATTATAATCTTTTTAATGTTTCACTAGTAAAAAATATCGTTAGTAGAAGTTAATGAAATTTTGGTGAAAAAAAATGCACTTTAACTTGCCTCATACATTTGCAATATTTATACAAATGTTTTTATAGCAGAAAAGATAATAATAGTTATATTCAATACCCAAATAAAACACGCAAGTTATACGTACTTTAGTTGAAGCCCAATGTACCTGAAAAATTGAGAACAAAAAAGAAAATTGCAAGTCCAAATTAAACGAAAGCCACCAGTGAAATAAGAAACGAAAACTATTGATGCAAAACGTTAAACAAATTAAATAAATGGAAACGTAATATAAAGAGTAAGCAAAATTAAATACTTATAGAATTAATAGAAATTTAGGAAACAGAAACCGATAGAGGTAGTTATATAAAATTGTTTATTTCTTGGAAAATGATTATGGAACTGTAGAGCGTTTTAATGTTTGTACGATCGCTGTTCGATTTTTATTCGAACGGCATTATCACCGTCTCGTTTTAACCATATTAACTTAAGTGTAAAAAATGAATGAACAATTTTGTACGGTTTCATCAGGTTTGCATTCGATCGCTAGCAGAAATATTGTCAATTATATATTGTAGATAATTAATCCAATGTATTTTATAAGTTCGCTTCCCATTTTCAAAAATCCTAGATTTTTAAATGGACATTAAAAAGAGCAACCAACCTTTAAAATGAAAAAAATCTATTAGTTACTATGAATTCTTAAAGTAATAAGTATATGTAACTATAGATAGTATAAACGACAATGTTATTTACATTTAAAAGGCGCAGAAAATATCAATGCTCAACAATGATTATCAAACTAGCTTTATTTTTATAAATAAAATTGAAAAGGGAAAATATTTGAGTAATATTTTATTAAAATGCTATGAAATTATGATTATGAAAACTTTTAGGCTTAACACAGTCTTAATTTGAGAAATTATCAAAATATCATGATTCAACTGTACAAAAATTGTTGCATTATACAAGTAGATAGTATATTATTGGTAGCAAAAAGTACAAGGAAAATAAATAATTAGTCTTGTTTAAAGCGAAAATTTCAAAGTATGTTGAAAAGAAAAAAAAATAAATAAATAAAATAAAAAGAAAATATACAAACCTGTTGTTATTATGTTGAATTGCAAAAACAGCGCGTTTCGTAGCCGCTACAGGACTTGATCGTAACGATCCTAAGGAAGTTGCTCGATGAGCGGGTAAAGGACTTTTATTGAAAGGAAATGAATTACTAAACCCATTAATACTACTACATTTTTCCTCCCTATAACCACCACCACCTTTATCATTCTTCCGTAAAATAGGTGAACCAGGCACTTTAAACAAATTATTACTTTCATTTCCGATTGGTTTATTCTCTATATTAAAATGTTGAAGCTTTTCCCCATTAATAGGGGTTGAACTGTTGCGTAGCCAAACGCCATCAACCGATATTGTTTTGTTGTTAAGAGCTCTACGTTTACTCAACGGAGTTAAAAAATTTTGAATGATTGCATCCGATTTTTGGGATAAGTTGTGGAAAAATCCTTCACTTTTCGATGATTTCAAAGGAATAAAACTATGTGTTTGTGGAATTAAAATTTCTGAACTATTCCGTGATAATTCCTCGGTTTTTCCTATGTTTTTTTCATTATTTTCTTCAACAATAGAAGAAATTTCTTTTGAATTAACTTTTTTATTGATTATAGAATTGTGATTTGAATTTAGTTTCGAAACTTTGTCATTTTCTAAACTTTCATTGGTTACTCTTAAATTAGAATTTAATTGCTCAGAGTTTGCATGTTTAGACATTTCAGTTCGAATACTTTCTGTGAAGTTATCAATCATTTCTTTTGCTTCTGAAAGACCTAAAGTACTGTTTGGAGTTAAAAAAAATTCATTAGAGCTTATACTAACACCACTTGTTCGTCGGTCTAGTAAAATACTATTTGAAGGTGTTTCATAAATACTATCATCGTTATTAATTGATGAAACGCTAAGATTTTTATCGTTCGAGTTGCCAATAACTAAATCTATTTGTTTAGGTTTTAAAAGTTTCGAATGATTATTGAAGTCTAAGCAATTGTTTGAATCATTTAATGTTGAATTTAATTCGCCGTTAAGAGATTCATTTAATGGTGGCAATTTGAGGCCTGGTACTTTTAAAAATTTCAAATTGCGATATTCTAAAGCCCAGAATTTGTTGTGGTTGGGATCCATTAAAGTAAGGGACGGTGAAGGTGGTGAGAATGGAGGTGTTAACGGGGTGGGTTCCCACACCGGCCAACTTGTCAACCTAAATAAACATAACATAAAAAAACGAAAAAAAATCATGCATTAAAAATTTAAAAAAAATAAATAAATTGATTAACATTTTCTTTTAGTGTTTTTGTTGTGATTTTGAAATATAAACTTTTTCTTGCAATTTTATGATTTTTTTTACAAGTATAGAATATTTGGATACTAACTTTAAAAAAAGCGGTTCCTAAAATTTTGGAAATTATAGATAAATAATTTAAATATTATTTACCACACAGTGGCAGTAATCACCAAGTTAAAAAATTAAGTATTAACTTAATCAAACCGAGAAATTTCATTATCGTATGATAGAATATTTTTTTCAAACTTGTTTATTGATGCCTATAAATATGCTATATATAGCTTGACTTTTTAGGGACCATCCGGAAAAGACAACGACGATGAGAGGAGTGAGGGGAGGTTCCGAAAAACGGACGTCCGCTTTCTGACGTCTGATTATCTTAGAAAATTTCGGATATCCGCGAGAGAAGGGGTCTTCAAAGTGTGACAATATCAGACAACGGTAGAAAGGGGAAATAAAAAATGCAAAAAAGTGGGCATCTTTTACGGATGATCCCTTAATAATTGTTTCAATTGAATGAAATTACAACATTTTGATAAATAGGCACAGCCTATGGTGTAGTGATAGTATAGGAAGTTGAGAAACATTGACACAGAAAAATTCAACACTTAAAGTATTATGTGCAAAAATAAAAGTTATTCAAAACTTACTCTTTTTGTTAACACTATACAACAAATTACGAGCAATGAAGATTAAAATAAATTTAATAAAAAAATAATTAAAATAAGAGTGAAATTATGTAAGCAAATATGAATTATATACTTAAGTAATCCATAAGTAGGGCATTGGAAACATGCTTGAGTTTTATAGTAGTGTTCATTATGTAATGAAAAATCCAAAAAGTTGGATTCGGTTATTTTATTCTATTGGTATTACAAAAAAATTATATAGAAAATACAATTAAGATAGGCAGTAATTACGTTTATACAAACTCATTTTTAAAAAACATTAGTAAAATTAATGAACTTTAAAATAACTGAAAATAAGGGGAACATAAGAAAAAGTACTTAAAATAATTGGAAAAGACTTTAAAGATCCCAAATTAGAATGTGAAACACACATTTCAATGAACAAAACGGAAAATCACCAACACCTATTTCGCTATTATGTACTTCTATAATAGGAAAACCTAGATTTTTATTTACGAAAATGTACAGCTGCCAGTAGTCCTCTCGTTTGTTAAATTACGATTTAAAATTATAAAAAACTCCTAGTAAAGTCATTATCTAGTGAATGTAGAATCTAATAAAGATAAAGGACCAAAAAGAAAGTATTTAATTTTTGTGGATGATGTAATTTTTGAATTGAAACATATATAATTACTAAAAAAATAATTCTTCCAGGCTTACAAATGTTTCATTTAAAATAAAGAACTTTAAGAATTCGATTGTTGAAAAATAAACTTTACTGCAAAATAGAAAATTTGGCTCATGTTCCTCTTAGATCCGTCAAATCTGGCAACGTTAAATTTTAGTTTTTTTTTTTTAATTTAATTCAATTCTAATATGGAATAATTTTCACTTGAGAGGCGAAATTTTCATAATGGACTGATTTATTCGCGAATTAAATTAAAAACAAAGTCGAAAATGCAACGTTGCCAGATTTGACGGTTTTAAAAAGGACATGAGTCGATAATATTTACCCTAACGCAATAACGGATTCTGCTGGAATATGAAGACAGATTTTAAAAAAATCTGTGTATATATTCTTTTTAAAAAAATATATTTTTAATATATTTTTAAAAAAAATATATTTTATTAAAAGAGGATATTTGTCATTTAATAGCGACATTTATTTAAAAAAAAAAAAAAAAATTTTCCATGAACAAATGATTGTAGACCAGGAACAATAACGGATTTCGCTAGAGCAAAATGAAAGGAGCATTTTTTTGGCGTTTATTTCAGTTATAAATAAAATCTTCTTCGCTAATTTCTTTCTGGTGGATATATACCTACATGCATGTTTTATAAATGTCAAAATGGCAAGTATAATTAATGTCTATCATTTTTAAAGTACACTGGCGTATCAATGTCACCCATATTTCTTCATCTAGTTCAAAAAAGTGGTATTGTATCTACAACAATGAAATTTCGAATATATTGAAATGGAAAAAAATTATCTATCATTTAAATTTAAGCACGAAAAAAGTTTATATCTGAAGCAATTGGTTATTAAAGTATTAATTTGGTAAAATTTGACCATGAACACTAAAAAGTCAAGTTTAATAATTCATATTTTCTTAATTTTTTTTTTATAATTAAGATCTCGTACGCCTTTCAATTAAATTGAAAATAAAATTTTGTTTCCTGAAGAATTATTGCATAAGAATGAATAAATCATACCTACACCTAGCATTTTCAAAAATGTAATTATTAAAAAATTTCATACATACAAAATTTCATTTATTTTTTTAACAACGACTTGTTATTTGAATTATAAATACGACAACTATTAATAACACTAACCGTATATGACCCGAGTCACCGGAACTGGATTGACGACTATGTTGTGTACTATAACCGGAAGCACGTGACATTTGACTTGTCGTAGACGAATTACGCGAATGTCCAAGTATATCTGAATTAGATACAGCGATTCCTCCAGTTGTCGAAACTGCCATACTATTGTTTCCAGGAGCAGAATGAATCGCTGCAGTTGATGAGCCATCGTTCGTTAATACGTAGTTATTACTATTTGTGTTAATACTATTAGCTTGGGAAGTCGAAATTATTGTCGAAGCTTCATCAATTTCTAACATCGTGTTTGGTACTTCAGATCCATCGTTTGGCAAAATACCAACAGTTGAACCAGTTAATAATTCTAAATGAAGAAAGTATTGATTATTTATGTAAACACATCCGCAATAGGCAAATTATATTATTTATTACTTTTATTAAAACTACTAACGTAAATACATTAAAACGTACCGGAAGTAAATAAAGCTGGTCTCTTTTTTGGTAAACTTCCAAAACCTGAACTACCACTAGCGACCGAACCTGCTAAAGAACCTCCGGAGTAATCATCCGGTGTTCTTGAATCAGGAACAATGGCAGCTTCCACTTCTTCAGCTGCAACAACTCCTTCATCCGCTACTACTGTCGTAGGAAGCTTTGTCGTTGGAGATGGTCTAATAGTAAAGAAAAAAAAAGGATAGAATAAATACTCAGTAATTTGGATAAGATCATAAGATAACTCACACTTTGAATAAAATATCACCCGAAAGCATATTCATTTTGAGCGTAACACGTAACATACTGTTATCTTGTCGATGTCGAGTGTCATAGCCTTCAAGTAAGTATCGACGAGAGATCAATCCAGATCCAGCTAACTCGGCTAAATTGATATCACAAAAACCAAGTTTTTGAAACGAACGTCCACCTTTAATTTCTTTTCGGACCGACACTCGCAAAACACATGGTTCAAGAACGCCAGTCGATGCGTTTGCTGTCATTTTGCAAGGAAATTCAAACTTCGCATCCCATTTTACTTTGTGATCTTTGACTTCCTCCCTGAAACAATAAAAATAAACTATCAGATAAAATAAGTTATAAAATATGGGTAAATCGGTATACCAGTCCTACGAAAGAAAATATTTTAATATTGATTCAAATGTATTCAGCAAATTGAATGCATTTCGTTTTCGAAGAAATTAAAATAAAATAACCCTGACCAATGTTCATGTAAATAATATTTCATTTTTGTATAATCGTAAATTACTTATGTAAATTTAATTATTTATAATCATATTATGTTGCTTATATTGACTAGCTGAACATGAATATAAAGAAAAAATTGGCTACATTTCAAGTATTTAATGAATCTTGAAAATTCAAATCAGTTCCGCTTCTGTTTATGTCTCACATCTGGATTTATCGTTATAATTGTATCTATATAATAAGTTACGATACCAAATTTTCGAAATAAATACAAACAAAAATTTTCGTCTTACTTTATAGAAACTAACTATACCTACTTATTTATTTCCACCAAATTATATAATACTCAAGATTCAATAATTGAGAAAATTAAGTACTAATTTTATCAATAACATTTTCTAGTATTCTTTTTGATAGCCTCGCAAAAATTTAGTGAATTAAAAGAGAACAAGTTCAAATCGTTAATTTTGGCAAATAGGTGCGATTTTTTTGAAATTTAATGAGTAAACTAATTTAATTGAATTAACGGGTAATTTATTGATTAGTTCATTATAAGAACGATAGGTGAAAGATTTCAATATGTACTTAATTTTAACATTTGGGTAATGTATTTACTTTTAAATTTTTGGCAGTATATAAAATTTTGGTATGTGCTAATTTTTTTTCAGTATTTAATTCAAAATCAGTGATGTTGCAATAAAAAAGAATTTGGAAGATAAATTCTTGAAAAACGCGCATTAATCAAAAACTAACGCATAGATTTTCGTAAAAACCATAAATATAAATATATTAATATAATATAAATTAATAAATTATAATTTAAATATAAATAAAATTAAAACGACTTTATATTAAATTTATAATGGAGACACTAAAAAGTCTTTTTTACTTAAGCGGTTATCCGATGTTAGAATTATGAAAAAAATGATTTTTTTTTCTGTATTTTCGAAATGTAAATGTAACCACGAGATTTAAAAAAACAATATCCAATGGAATAAGAATTCCTTTTTCGATAATTATGTCTATATTTTAAATAATTTTTTGGTAAAATTTTGGTCGAAAATTCGATTTTTTTCTTTACTTAGGCGCTATTTTTTTTTTTAAAAAAAATTGATTTTGACTATTCTTTTAATCATTACCAAGATTCATCCATCAACTAGAATAATCTAATAATTTTTTTGGTTTCAAATAATCCAAACCAGAGATACCATGACCACCGCGTAATGTCTTCTTTGGAGGACCTTCGAGAGGCCGTCTACAGGAGCAGTCCAATTCAATATTTTTACATGATCTAAGTGCCATTAAAAACTTAAAATTAGACACTATCTAAATAATAAATACTTGTATTTGTTTAACAGAATCTTTATCTACAAACATTTATAAAAAAGTGTCTTTAGATCTTGCAACCAACTGCATACCGTAAACATTTATAAATGCCTTTGGAGACTATACAAAAAGGGTTTTTGAGATAAAAATAATGTTTTTCTGGTAATGAGTTAATGTAGATCAACAAACTGTAGTTATACATAATATCGCTATTTTGTGTTAAACAATATTTTTATTACAGTATTGAAAATTGAAATTTATTTCGTAAAAATACCAAACTTAAACAAAAATATTGTACTCATATGTGCGCAGACGAAGTTACAGGTATCTGTAGAAAATACAAATAAGGGTCATAGGACGATAAAAGTATGAATAGAAAATCGACCCTAGAAACGTTTTTGAACTATTTTTGGAAGATGCATTCTTATAAAAGGAAACATTAATTCTCAAATTTCCAATTCTCTATTTCATTATTTTTGAAGAAATCGAAAAAAAAAAATAAAAAAAAATGTTTCAGAAATGACTGAATCGATTTTAATGAAATTAGAACAGATTATAGAGTAATATAAAGGGTATACAGTCTTTAGTCATTTTTTTTCTATTTTTCCTAGCAATAACATTTATGTACAGTTTTGGAGTTTTTTTTTTTTTTGTTTTACAATAACCATTCAAAATTATAAATTGATTAAAGTGGTACACCAAAAAATTAAACGTAATTCTTGGTTTAAATATTCAATTAATTGAAATTACAGAAACGAATTCATTTTTTAATTACAAGTATTAATTCCATAATAAAATAATCACAACAGTTGTAAATTTAATTATTTCATTTAAATATAATGAAAGACCTTTAAAATTACACTTTAAATATCCTATTGAAAATTAAAACTTTTTTTAAATATTATTTATCGATATTTTCATAAATAAAAAGCAATTTTTAAGTTTTATATAACTAAATCAGAAGTGACAAACCCGTTGCCAGCGGGTTCGCATGAAACCCGCCTTGACCATTTTTCCTACCCGCGAAATTCATCATACTTCCACAAAATATTTCTATTTTATAATGGTCAAAGTGGTGAACACTATGTTATTAAAGATGTCTACAGTGTATCTAAATCAAATATGGAGATATAGAATTTTATATGTGATCCGCGACGTTCTGATACTTTTCCAAAGTGGTACACAATATCATTTGGGTTGGCCACGCTGTAGCTGGTATGTATTGCTATGCTTTTTTAAACTTGTAAAATTCGAATAGCAGAATCGGTGATAACCTACAATATAATGTAATGTTGAATCACATTAGAAATCCGACAAAAATATAATTTAAAGTACTGTGATGTGATTTTACCATTAGAAGTGTCTTCTAAAGAAGGTTATCTCCAGTTATGTTATTCGAATTTTACAAGTTTAAAAAAACAATACAAAGCCAGCTACAGCGGTGATCTCGCTCACTCCACCAACCATACGCAGCCTATCTCTTTCTATTTTAAATAAGTTTTTTTACGTCTGCCGATAATTAAACCCCAACAAAACTGTCTGGCTTTTTGTAATTAATTTCTTAAATATTTAATTAATAAGCCGTTCTAATTTCAAAGTGAATCAAACACTTTAAAAAAAATCAACTTTGGAGGGCATTAGTTATATGTAAACCCCCTCAAAAGTGTCTGCCATCTTGGATTCAGATTTGAAATTACCTAAACTTTCGATTAACGATTGTTGGCCTGTGAATCAAACACTTTTTTTGGCTTAAAATTTATAACACCTTTCACCCATGCATAGTACCTGGTGTCCCGGGTTGGGTTAGGTAAACACAGGTATTCCTACTTCTCATCCCATACATACTATCCTTACAAAATTTCAAGGTGCATCAAACACTTCATGAAACTTGTGTAACTGGCTCTCCGACTATTAGAAAGTGAATATTAACGCTAACAAATAATTAAGCTGGAAAAATCAATATAGCTAGCAATGCATTAGCCAAATAGGTTTTTAATTACCTCTAACTACAACTTTTCCAATAAACTTTATATTTCGAACTAAAAATCATGCAAATTAAGGATAAACACTAATATTTCGTTTCCGTGACGTGTTTCGTAACGATCATGCTTTCGTAGTTAAAA
Organism: Sisyra terminalis; assembly: GCA_958496175.1. NCBI lineage: Eukaryota > Metazoa > Arthropoda > Insecta > Neuroptera > Sisyridae > Sisyra > Sisyra terminalis. The sequence continues at coordinate 31,596,452 of OY292274.1, forward strand.
CTGAGCTTTGACCTACTTTCCAAAAAATCTAGGTCAATAGCATTGTGCATCAATGCAACAAGGAATACACCCATATGAATGAAACTATGCCAGCATCTACTTTAAAATTCAAGTATGATGCACTTAAACTGACATAGATTTAAAAAAAAATATCAAAAAAAAAACTGTTACAAAAAACATAATATAATGTAAAAAAAAAATAAGAAAAGCACTTCCCTTGAACTGGCATAAGCTAAGAGCCAAATGATTTCAATTCTTTATTATTTCTTTGATTAACTTTGAATTACAAAAGTAAAAAAAATAGTAATTTGATACTGATATAAGTCATTAAAACTTATTGTTTGGAACTATTACTTTCTATTATATTTTACTATTTCTTCTACCTATCAATTTCTTATTGTGCTTAGATTTTCACATTGCTTCAAGAGAAAAAAAACTTTCTTATTGAAATCTCTACACTAATTATTTTTTATTTCAATTTTGAAAATCGTTACTCAAAATCAGTCATTATGCACATAGGTACTGTACTGCCATGCTTAGGTAAAGGGCAGTAAATTTCAATTATAGCTTTTTTGAAAATTTGATTAAATTTTTAGACGTATTTTACACATTGATGATCAATTTAACCATTAGAAATGTTATTATTTTTTTTGGATATAACAAATTAGTTAATATTTTTCTTTTAAATATAAAACAACAGAATTTTAAAGAACCTTTCAATTTCAATAATCAAGAGTAAAGTGAAAAAATATAAAAAAAAAAACATTTCTGTTCTAACGAGTGATGTAATTGTGACCGTTCGTTGTAAATGATATTTCTAGACTGCTTTCTGTACTGTTTACGCCACATAATCGCGCATAATGCAATATCCCCTCCTTTGTCCAAACCAACAACCAAAAATCACAGCTACTAGAAATATTTTTTTAGACTTGACACTTTTTTAAAATACGAAATTGAAATTAAGACCTTTCGATGTTGCAATAATTTGAAAAAATTAAACTTGGACTCAACTCAAATTTATGTGCGACAAATTATTTAATATTTTCCTCAATGTCGTAACTAATGAAAAAATATTTTTAATTTTTGAAGTATATATAAATAAATCATATAAACGGCTGTAAATGCCTCATTGGTTTTAGCACTGACAACAACAGTAGGCGAAATAAATACAAGATGAATTGAGATTAAAAGTAATCCAATTTATAAATGAGAAATATCTGTAGGATTGAAACGAATTCAAAAATTAGATTCAGAAAAGAAGCTTCAAATTTTTGCACTAACATCTATATTATGCTTAATACTTATAATTTGTTAATTATTAAACCAACTAAAAAATTAGAAAGAACTTTTAAAATAAACTTGATTTCATATGTTTTGTTTTACACTTTTTAAAATGATTTATAATATTGGAGCTTGAGTAATGTAAAAATTTCTTTAATAAGAAGCAAAATTTTCCAATGATTCACAATACTGTTTTTCGTTTGAGTGATATTTTTTTTTTTGGAATGAATCCAATTTGGTGTCTAACAAATCTTATGTTTTAAGAATATCTACATTTTATTCTTCGAAAACAAAATCATAAAAGGATATTGTATGACATCATAGAAATTTGAATACGAATGTATAATTCAATGGTATCCATCATGAACGTACGGGATATACATATACCTATGTATATTACATAATTTTATGTAAATAATATAAGTCATAATAATATTGTAGGTATATATTTCATCTACATAAAATATACTCGATATTATAAATTTAAAACGAAGTACCTAATACATTATGAAAATAATGTAGCTAGTTAAAATATTTTTATTTTTCGTTTTATTAATATCTGAACTTTATATAAATGTATGATAGATGTGAATGTAAACGATATGATGCATGAACTGAATAAAATGTTTATTTTTTTTTGTATTTTATAATACCAAAGATGACAAAGCTACCCATTGGTCAATAAATATCATTGCACAGAGGCAGATTAGATGTCGAGAACGCCCCCTATCGGCTATATATTATAAATTAACTAGTACTAGTACCTAGTAGTAAACATTGATGACTGTAGTATTATGATATTAGTGGTGCAAATTATTCCAAGTTGGACATAGTATTTCTTTACTAACACAATTAATATTAGATATAAACGGTATAATTTTGAATGCAATCTACAGTTATAACCGTAATTAGTTCAATATATAAAAGGCTTAAAAACTAAAACAATTTCTCCCAGAAAATAGAACAAAAGCAACAAATAAAATCTTTAACATCTAAGAACCATATTTATTCCATGAAAAATTGTTGAAACATCAAAAAAAACTATTGGTGAGCGTTCTAGGTGACCATTTTAAAGCTGATAGATACTGGGTTCGAATCTATTCACAAGTATTCCAATATTTATCGATTTATGGTAGTAATGTTTATTATTATATAGTCGCCAAAAGCCTAAGCAGTAATAAAGCAACGAAAAATAACAAAAAAAAAAAATAATAATCAAAAATATAAAAAGTGGATTTAACTGCAAATTATTTCTGAACGATCGATATGTACGCTTACCACAAGGGGAAATATACATTTGAACGTATTTAATTAAATTGATTTTTTTAAAATTGTATATAATTCCGAAATTTTAAATATTTAGATAATTACAACATTACCAATATATAACAAGTACAGATGCTATGAACTCTCGTAACCGAAACTATTGGATAATCCGAAATAATTTCTTATCCATAACCAAAAATGTAACCAGAATAACATAATTCGAATATCTATATTCATATTAAAGTTTTTGCTAAATGAATATATATTCTGTTAATATGTATAGAACCTCTTAGGGCGTAATTCCTCCGAAACTAAATACTTAACTCATAAGTTCGGAGCAATTACGCCCTGAAGATGCAACCCAAAGAGGTTGCCAAACGTTGATGGTATTGTCCATCAAATCACACAGCTTTGGATCTTAAAGCCACAACCTTTTCACTAGAGAGTTGTAATTTGAGGATATTCTATACATTTCAACAGAATAGTTTCACTAGTTCCGCTGCCAGTTAATATGATACATTAGGTTAAAACGTTTAAGTATAAATTAACTATTGTAAGTCTTGTACTGTTACACAGCTTAGGTGAATATAAAATTTTAAATGAAGAAGACAACTCAGGTTATTTAAGATCGTTTTTTATTTGATGTTTTTTAAGTTTCAAATTAGCTACGTTTCGTAACGTATCGTAACTTCATTAATAATAAAATATTATATAATAGGCGAATCTACTTTAAACATTAGTTTTTTTGCAGTGGAATTCCAGGAATCATCAAAAAATTCATTTGGAAAGTATTTTGTTTCCTCCCAGTGTGTCAACTGAGTAGTAGATTTGTAATGATGTTTCCAATTTTGAAAGAATCAAATCATCCATTTTATTAATTTGCTCATTTAAGTAGGTAATAGTATATCTTTTTAAAAACTAAATTTGGTGTCTTAGGGGTTGTGTTACTAATATTGAGATACCTTTACAATCAATTTCTCCACATTTTATATTAAAACTCTTAGACTATTAATATGGATTATTTGCTATAACATTTGCTTTTTCTTAAATCCAATAAAATTTAATTCTTGTTGTTTTTCGACGACATTGCCCTTTTCCAAAATTCGCACCGATAATTTTACATTTCAAACATTTCTGTCCTATTTTGAAATTTTCTTTGAAAAAATTGTTTGCTTATTATTATCCTTTGCAATTTTTTTCCGAAGTCTATTTACTATAAGGAAACGCTTAGTTCAGTTTAACAGCAGCGCTTCGTTGGTATGGGATCGATTAGTTATTCGCGCAAAATTGCATACCAAAACCACAAATAAAATAACTTTAGGTACTCATGATGCAAATTGTTTGGGAAAGGAAGAGTTTTAATTTAGATAAAATAACGAAGTCGATGATTTAATTAAATTTAATAACGATACATCAAAGGGCATACGCCAGTAAAACTCCCCGTCGGAATGTTTTTCCAAATATCTTCAAATTATTATATTTCATTCAGTTTACACAAAATATTAATAAATTATACATTTAAATCTTCCCCACGAATCATTTCGTTCATTCGTGAAAACCGTATGAAAATCCGCTCAGTAGTTTTTAAGTTTATCGTATTCAACAGGCAACAGCGGACAAAAGGTACTTTATTTAAAAATATACACATTTTTAACATAAACCCAAAGCGTAATCTAATGCCCGTGACATCGTTTGTATAATTGAATAATATGATGATAATATATTTTTGATATTATTTTTTACTATAAACTATATTACTATTAGGAATATCTTTATTATTTTCTTATTGAAGGATTTTTTGTAAACTCTATTAGCTCTAATTTTGAAGTAAAAAAAAATCAGGAGAATGTGGGGTTTGAAACGAAGCCTTCGACAGCCTTTAATATATAAAGTCAGGATGTTACCATAGTTTACCACTGCATCAATAAGATATTATATTCGCTCAGTGTGAAGCCATGGTAGAGGAAGACAAATCGACACAAGCGTTCCCAGTGGTCAGTTTAAACGTTGGAGGAGGCTATTATTACAGAAATTTAAGTGAGAATTTCTATTTTATTTTGATTACTTATCTTTTATTATTTTTTTAAATTCGATAGAATGTATTTTAACCTTATGTTTACTACATTTTTAATAATTATATTAAACGTTTTTGTTGAAATTCATTAAAATACGAAACTACAATCAGTATAAACTGCCGTATATTTCTTTATGTGGATATTTTATTTATAACAAATAGTTTTTATTCTGCCAATTGCTATTAACATGCATATGAAAATATACTCTAACAGCCTCTTGTAGTTCATATTTTGTATGGCCATGCAGTTCCACACATTGAGAATAGAACATGATATTTGTATATATTTTCAAACGTCAATTCCTAATTAACTTGTTTTTTTTTTCTGACATCTTCCCAAAAATCATCGTCAAATTTCAGTCAATTTGCATAAAATCTAAATAAATTACACACTTAAACCTTCCTCATGAATTACTTTGTACAATGACGAAAATCGTACGAAAACAAAAATAGCATTTGAGTTTATTTCGTTCAGACAGATAGTATAAGTTGTCAATATTTCGGTGTTAGTTCTAATTCCGATGATTAAAAATATATAATATTAAAGTTTTTCTTTAATATCTGTTGAGTGCCGAATATAATTATTTTTGAGTATATATAACAATCTCTTTGATATATAATGAAAACCTAATACAAGATTACCTTGTAAGGTTACCGTCAACACTTTATAAGTACACCAGTAGTTTGGAAAAACAAAGTCATAAATTTTTTGATAAGATTTCTAAGAAAGATTAAAGATAATATCTATTTCTGTGTTAAAATATAAACCCAAAAAAAAAAACACAAACTTAACTACTGAAAGAAATTGACGAATATTCAATTTCGATTTGAATGTAGTGTATATTTCAAATTTTAACATTTTTTTTTATTTCACAATATTTTTTTTTAAATTTTCTATTTTTTTTTTTTTTTTGAAAATAAGTTAATATAATTTTGACAAAATCTAATGTTTTTAGTATTTAAAGCAACAATCTCAAGCAAAACGTTTGACTAAACTATTCTCAGTTAAAATATTATTCCAAAAGCTCATAAGTTTTCACGTAATAATTGTACAAGAAGTTTGTTCGATAAAATAAACTACGCAGGTTCTATTATTTGATATAAGAATGTAATTCAATAATTTATAATTAAATTTTTATTCATTCTGTACAACTAAAGGTCATAGTTTTAATAATTTTTAATAAGTGGCTATTACAATCACATGAAACATTCATTAAACGATAATTAATAAGTTAAAACTTTTTGTAAATCGACTTTAGAATTATATTTATTATAATTACTTCATGAGGCATTATTATATTCTGTAATTAAAATATATACATTTCCAATTATTTTAAATAAGAAATTTAATAAGTATTTCTTTTGTGGTTTCAACATAAATCAAACGTTAAGTCACTCATTGGAGTCTATAATTGGCTGAATAACAACAATAATTCATAAAAAAATTTAAATCCTTTTATACAATGGTAATATTTAAAAATAAGTCAATAGGTTGAATTATCGTACTTAGATCAAGTTTCAATAAACAGAAGACAGGTTTAATATGTCTATTTTTACCGATAGACGAATTTGATATCAGTGTATATATGTTATCAGGTTTTCAACGTTTACATCATAAGTTTTTAAATATTATACTTTACTAGGAACTACCCGTGAAGTATTCATAGCCAGTACTGACACAACAACTGTCAAAAGTCGAAATGCCAGTTAAAATAAATGACAAAAATCAATTAGTTCAAATTTGAGGATCAAGGATATGATTATTATATTTGGCTTTCACTCACATAGTTTTTTTTTTCTCTTACACGTATATATTTGGGTCCATTTTTCTGTCAACTGACATACATATATACGTTAACATAACATAATATTGATTATATTAGATAAAAATTTCTTGGTAGTATAGTAACTGTATTAGCCTGGCAATCGAAATACGTATCTGAACAATACGTCAAAATTACATTTGTTTCAACTTTTGTTCAAATTTAAGTTTATAGTTTACTTTGGTTAACTAAATAACACCATAATATGTCTTGGAGAAATAAAAAAGAAATAATAAAAAAGAAATAACTGTTGTTTGGATTATTTGTGTTTTTCAACAAACCGTGCCTCCTCTCTCCAACAAAAACCCTGGATAATCAGGAGCTTACTGTACATTATATTCCATATATAGACAACTTACTATAGTCATTCTCAACTATTTCTATACACAAAAAAAAAAATACGAAAAACTAATATAATGGTCATATAAATAATCAATAAATCTTTGTGTCATCAAATAATGGTCATCTGTTAATCTTGTCAGAAAAGATTAACACTTGGTAACATTTTTAAAATATTATCCTACAGTAATTAGCTTACGAATATACCAAAAGAATTGATACGTATTTAATCAATAATTTTAAATAGTTACAAGGGGTATGCTCGTATTTCAAAGCTCTGTGATTGAAAATATTAAAGAAAAATGATCTGGTATGACACTTTCAACTCTTAGTGTTTGTTAATCGAAAAATAATGAACGTGTGATTTTACTCTTGAATAAACTGTTGTTGCATCATTTTTTTTATAGTAACCACAACAATAGCTTATGCTCCATATCTGATGTTTATAGTTGAGTGTATAAGATGCGTGGGTGTTACAAATTGTCAACCAAGTGTACAAGTCGATAAAGTCTTTTTGTTTTGTTATGTGAAGTACGGGTGTTATTTTAACGCTGTGGGTTGTTTAAATACATGAGCACATTTCTTATTTTAAATTAATATCGTCATCTAAATTCCACGAGCACACCATCACTGGTTTTCATCATAATGTGTCTGTTAAAGCTATAATTTAACTTAAACCACCCAGGACACATATTAAAAATTTCACAATATTCCTATTGACAATGAAATTCATAAATGAAATTCTCTCTTCTGAAAAGTCTTATTACTTTTTTATGAAAACTTATGAGTATGCATTTTTAAAATCCTTTTCATACTTCAAACCGTAGTTATAAAATCCTCATTTTCTCCTGGTATTATTATCAATTCACTGTATTGTTTGAGATAAACTTAAAAATAGAATTTATATGTAAACTAGTATTTTACGTCTAAATCTTATTTATATAAATACAATATAATAGTGAAAAATTAAAACAAAATGACTACTTTTTCAATTTCGTAGTTCTAATTATAGATATATAAGTAAACAGATACAGATCAAGAGTCTTTAAAAGCGAGGTATAAGGGACAAGTTTGTGAATAGGGAAGTACAATATTAAAAAGCCTACTGGTAACCGAGTGGTCAAGGTGGCCGCGCCAAATTTGGTAAATGCTCGGTTTGGTTCTCGTATCGAGCTTTTAAAAATTTTTCAATTTACGGTTTTTATTAACCCTAGAGATGCTAAAAGCCTTGGCAGTTATAAAGTGACGATAACATTAAAGTAACATTAATTCTTAGTAAATATATGCATATTTGGTTTTCTTTTTAAGGGAACTATTTTTATGCGGTTTTGAAGTTATGCGGTTAAGGTTTGAATAAGCTAATTTTAAATTGCATTAAATACAATAATAAACATTTTAGACGTAATATGGTAAGACAAATGATTTTTCCTGAAAGGACATAGGGCGATAAGCATAGTGAATCGGGCGTAGAAGGATATCTGGTCCAGAATTACAAGGTATGTTTATGTCGAATCATTAATATAAAAATTATTTGTCACTATAATGATTAAGTCAGCATCAAGTGTTTCTGTTTATGTAATTGAACTATTTTTTTGTTTTATTGAAAAATCGGCTTAAGTCCCTTTAAAAAAATTCAATCTGGCAACGTTGCATTTTCTACTTTGTTTTTCATTCCAATCGTGAATTTTTGTTAATTCAATTTTCATATGGTATAATTTTCTGTTCTGTAGCTACATTTCAATATGGGCCGATTTACTTGAGAATTAATTTAAACAAAGTAGAAAATGCAACGTTGCCAGATTTGACTGCAGGACTTGAGTTGATTTTTCAGCATAAAGCAAAAAATAGTTCAATTATATAAACAGTAACACTTGATGCTGACTTAATCATTATAGTGATAAATAATGCTTATATTAATAATTTAATTCATTAAATAGAAAACATTTATTTTCATATTATTGTTTTTAACAGATTCTGTTATTTGCACTAGTTTCGTAATCGAACAAGCTCCGTTTCCGTTGTTTTAAAAGTAAAAACTTGGAAATTAATTGATTTTTGTACAAAAAAATTTTTTTTTTTTAATATGACGTACCGTTTTTTAAAATTTAAAGGTCTTATAACTTTAGAAGAAATTGGATGGAGAATTCGAAAAAATAGTTTCATAATTGTTCCAAAATTGTATCGTGGTTAAAAATCAAAAGAAAAACGTATTTTTTTCAAAGATCATAAGGACCGAGATAGGTCTTAATTTCTTTCCTAGAAGCTACTATCATCCTTTAAAACATATCCAAAATTCAAATAAATCGATTCACAAGTTTCAGAGAATTTTTTTTCCGATTTTTAAAAAAATGGTAATACATAAAGATCTAAAACTTGCAAAATCAATGTATCTTATTAGTACCAACATATCCTGAAATTATGGACCAGATATCCTTCTGGGACCGATTCACTATACTTATCGCCCCATGGCTTTTAGTAAAATTTCTTATCCAAACCATATTCAAAGAACGTTTACCTAGGAGTCATTAAAAAAACATAGATGCGTTAAATTAAATTTCTTTCTTTTTTATTAAATTCATTTTTTTCCAAAGTAATGTACGATTTTCATCCGGAAACGTTACAAATCCGTTTGATAAGAGCTATAGATAAAGGTTTTGTGATAATCTTATTACAAATAATAAGATACCGTCTGTTATCTACACATTGTAAAATTTAATTTATAAGTATTTTAACTAATTTAATTAAAGTTATTTATATTGCAAATTCCTTTCAAGTAAGTAATTATTTTTTCTCTCTACAATTATAAAGGAAAATCAAGTTTTCCGGTTTATTAAACGAATCCATATAATGTAGCGATTGAGATTACCTGGCTTCCCAAAATACCCATGAATTGGCGAAATAAACTTGTTAATTTTTATATTGGTATTGGATAACGTGAATTATATTTATTGCTTACAAAGAAAAATCAAGTAAAAAGGTAGTTTATAAAATAAAAAAAAAATCGTATAGATGCACGTGATAATTGAATGTATCTTTATTTTTAAATAAAAAGTCATTTAAATTTACCCATATAACTTTTTTATTTTTAATTTTCGAATGAAAAGTGTTTTCCTCTTATCTTATAATTTATTATTAAGTTTATATATTTGCTTCATTGTAATACTTGATGTTAATGAAAAATATTTTGCTTGAATTGGAATTAAAAAAAAAAAACTAACGAAATTAATAAAATATTTAAACATATTAATTTCTTGTTGCATTATATCAGAGCATAAATTGTAAAAATTATATTAAATTAATAAATACCTTCTAAAAGTAGATTTATGATTACAGACCATTATGTACGTATTGCATGTATTTTTAGATGATGCATCGTAAAAATACTTTCTTTATCTTATTGTAGTCCAGACATTGAAATAAACACTTTATTTTAAATAATACTTTATATTTTTTTTGGTAAGCATTACAATAAAGTGTAAAAATTTTTTTTATCATAAATAAAAAAAAAATATTACATAGGAATGTTCAATAATCAAGTCTACATAGTTACCTAAAAAAATAATATTTCTATAGTGGCTAATACAACATTTTAGTTACTTTATAATATGTAATGGTTTATTTATAAACAATGCATTTTAACTAGACAATGTTGAAAAATATTATGTATAAATTAACAACGATTGTATGTCATGATATTTACTATTTATAAATACCAAACAAAATGATGTACAAATCAATTGAAATATATTTGTAGAAGTTCGGTATAGTTAAATTTATTACGTTTATAATCAATGATGTATTTTGTTTTCAAATGCAATAAGTATTTGGTAAATATGACGTGAATTCTATAAATAAAGATTATATAAGTTGTAGTAACTGAAAACGATTTTATCGATGTGAATAGAATATGATGCATATTTTTTATCTTCATAAGCAATATTTAAATATATTTTAAAATTTTATACCTACATAAATATTTCTTTTTATAGAGGTATGTAATAGCAACCCTTAGATTTACGAATGAAAAAATGAGCTGTTCCTATGAATTTAATGATCAATTTCAATTTTAATAATTTATGAGTTAATTTGTGTTTTTGGTTTTAATTTTGATAGATTGAAATTGAACGAAATTTCTTTGTTTTCTTTACAAAAAAAAAAAAAAAAAATTCAATAACTTATAAATAAAACACACAAAAAATTTAGTGTGGGTGAAGATACTTATTTATGGACCCGCATAAGAAGTTATACTTCTTTGTAAAAGTCAAGTTTTTTGAGTATAAGCTTCAATCGTTCTAGTTGTATAACTAGATTTATTAACAGAATTTGTATGTTGTTGTGTATATTTGTATATAGTTATAATCGTTATAAACATAAAATGTTTTATTATTTTCTCTCAGCTAAAAATTAAAAAAAAAAATATTTTTTTCTACTCAACAAAAAACAAAAAAGCGTAACCTACTTCCGTTACAAAAATCGTAAGGCCACTCTTTTTTCCCTTTTATGACGCGCCTAAAGAAGTAGGTATATCTTCAAAAATGTAAACTCTGCTTATCGAAACTAACTTTTGAGTTAGAGTAGATATATATATATATATATATATATATATATATATATATATATATATATATATATACGTTTGTATCTTGTTCGATTTCATAGATATAAATCAATTATAATTCAAATTTTACAACCAATATAGAAAATAGTTATAAATCGTTAAGATAGAAAAGTCTAACATAAATTGACCTTTCTTAGCCACACATAGCTCAGTTGTAAACTTAAATAATAACCAAGTGTGGAAAGGTAAGGAGATCCATTTAACTTTTTTCACTTCATACGATGTCAATAAGCTGATGTCTGCATATTCGCTAGCTCTAAGATGCATTTTCATGCAGGTGCTAGTCGCTGGTTAGTAGTGAAAAATGTGATCACGTGACTAAAATGTAACATGTGCGCTAACAGCAAAAAAAAAACAAAATTTTGTTTAGTTTTTTCGCCGTATTCTATCAGACTATCAGATTCTATATTCACTAGACATGATTTTCTCTATTAATACATTTCCAAAAAGATTACACAGTCGGTACATTTATTACCTATAAGCTGAATGTTTACTAAAAATTATCTATTGCTACTTGTTACTCGTAATTATATACACATGCCTACACATTAAAGCAGTGATATCGATACATTGACATTCGATAGAGCCTCATTTGTCGCCCAAATTTTGGCGCACATGTTTCATTTTTAGTCACGTGACCACATTTTTCGCTAAAAACCAGCGATTAGCGACTACCTGAAAACGCACCTTTAAGGTTTGTGTATAGAATATTAGAGTTTTTTTAACTTTTTTTTACGTGGGGACCCTGTAATATTCACAAACTTTTTATTGGACTCCATTAGCATTCCAGGTAAATATTTTTTATAGCTTTAGATAATAAAATATCGCAATACAAATATTTTTTTAACCATCTTTGCTGCAGATCCTGCATACCCAATTAGTGTCGCGATCTACAGTATAAGCAAATGTGTTATATTGAGTACTATATACGGACGGTAAACATTACTCACATTTATCAGAACTATCAGAATTCAAACTTACATAAAACCGTCAATAATTAACCAAATACAAATGTTTATTTTAAAGCATATATCACTTAAGAATCATACGTAAAATTCATAATCATTAATCTTAATTTATGGTTAAAAAAGCTTTAACACTAATTTATAGGAAATAAAAAATTGACGTGTGTATGCAATATATAAAATATATTGCAGTCCAATTTATTAACATAAACTTGAACAGAAGCTCAAACAAAAATATTCGTGACGTATTGCCCAGATACGTATTTCGATTGCCAAGCAATCTTCATCAGTGGTCATCAAGTAGTTCTGATCACTCCATAACTGCTTTGTGATGATTCACAAAGTTACGGAGTGATCCAAACTACTTGATGACCACTGATGAAGATTGCTTGGCAATCGAAATACGTATCTGGGCAATACGTCACGAATATTTTTGTTTGAGCTTCTGTTCAAGTTTATGTTAATAAATTGGACTGCAATATATTTTATATATTGTATACACAGTATAACTGTCCAACGTCGGCGAAAAAATTTTATTTTTAACAAATTGACGGTTGATATCGTTTAGATAAGCAGATCTTGCTTATCTATAAGTTCTTGTACCTATGTCGCATTTAACAAAAGTAACAACGATAAAGAATTATTTATTGTAATTTTGGAATTGAATTTTACAAATTTTAAATAAATTAGACCAAATAATAAATTTTGTAGAAACATACCTACATACATTAAAAAATATATAACTGTTTATCATTCACATGAAAATGTCCGAATATAAAAATATTTTGACAACAAATTTTAAAAACTGTAGTAGGTATCTAAAATTGATATTTGTAAGAACCTATTCAGTAGGCTTAACATCTACGTAAATAAAAATAGACACATTATAACATTTCTTGAACATACAGAAAGATGTGATCTGCTTTTTATAAATATTCATGATATTGACATTGCTCTACTTTGGATTGCATTGGTGCCCGAAAGTGATCGTATGTAGTTAAGAAGGTCAACATCTTACCTGTATAAATATTACAAGTCCCTTTTTATTTCAAGGCTCATTAATAATACATATATTCAAATCGTTTATTCAATAAAAGTAATCAACAAGTAGTTTTTGTACGTGCATCGATAAATGGCAATAGTTAAATTGTAGGTTCTAATAAACAAATCTACCTAGAAGACATAAGAAGAAAGCATCAAAAGAAGAGGATTTGAAAAATGAAATATTATAGTACCATAATGCCTTCAATTCGTGTAATAACTTTTTTCGTTTACATTACTTACATAGCCGTTTTTTTGATTTTCTTTAGAAGTTAGCATTTTTGGACTAAATAATTGATATTTATAGCCTTTTGGTGGCCGAGTGATCAAGTAGTCACTCAAACTAGAAAGTGTTGGATTCGAATGACGTACCGAGCAAATTTTCGATATTTTTTGAGAAATGACCCTTTTTGTCCAGTTTTTGTTCCCTATCGCTCATTAGAAACTCCTCCATTTTTTTTTTGTTGGAACTCAAAAATCACCAACCAATTGATTATGAACGTCTCCATCCCCCAGAAAAAGCTTTTTCCACCATTTGAGAGCTTTATTCAAGAATATATATTATATCTTTCCAAATACCTTGACAGTTAAACCAAGTAATTTGATCGATTACGAGTACAGCAAAAGCAAGCTTTAAGCTATTCCGCAGAGAAAAGCAGAAGTATTACGCGGTATTGAAGAAATTAGCAAGAATATTGAGGAATTGTTGCAAATTACAAAAGGTGAAAGCCTTTTTAACGGTGATCTTGACAATGATGGGAAAACTATTCCTGAACCTGACTACTAAAAAATCTACATACAATTGAATTATGTGGGTGATCCAACATGCAAATTTCACCAAATAGAATATGAAACCACTTCTCACGTTGGAAATACAGCGTTTTGAATGAATAGAGGCATAAGGAACTAGGAATAATAAACCGTGGAATCGAAATAATAAAAAAATAACTACATAATCGCCTGTTGCTAAGATTCGTTCAGTTACTCGGTCTCAAATGGTCTATAGGTGGAATAGGGATGCAGGAAAAACAATAAGCGGACGAAGATGGCGATATTAGCGTTTCTGAAATTAAGGGACATAAAGAACAATTAAAGGATTTTCAAAAAAATTGTGTTATCACTGTAATGGAAATTGTGGATCAGTTTGTACTGAATGATTTATATTTTGATAAAAGTTCAAAGGCAAGTCGAAGTGTCATTAATGCGGTATCTTGTTAGTAACAATTACTTGCTGAACTAAACAGGAAAAGACAAACGACTTTAGATGACTTCGTCACAACAATAAGCAAAAAATATCAAGTGAGGATGAACCTTTCTCATCACATATAGAACATCTTTATTTGAACTTTTTGATTATGATTTTAAGAATAACAATGGATATAGCAGTAAGGGATTCTATAACATTGATGAATTGATAAACTAGCAATAAAAGTTAGAGAATAAAATAAAAAAGTTTTGGCAAAATTTCTTATTCTTTGCTCTGTTTCATTTATGTATATTATTCTTAGACGCCTTGTTTAATGATGTTTCGTTTAACACTAGTACTTATTGGTACATATACCTCGTGTTAAGTGCAATATGACTCTTAACAATTGGCCGTATAAACCGAGTGTGAAAAAAGACACTAAAATTTATACTATTTTGATTACAAAAAGGTTAAAATTTTATTTAATACACGGAATTCCGCCCTAGACATTGCAAGTGATCGCCGATCGACCAAAATTGGTCTCGCGATCGACCGGTTGATCAACTTGCTGGCAACTCCTGCATTAGACTACTGATTCGATACTAGTATGGGTAAGTCGGTCTCATTTATTTCTAAGCCCTTGGGAGTCGTGTCCGTTTGTCGTTATATCAACGTAGAATAAAATAGGTCTCATGTATTTATTTAAAAATAAACTTTAACTATGCTAAATTTAGAAATAGATAATTTTAATGTTGTTATCATTTGAATCAAATGATAAACGTTGTACCTTGTTAAAGTTTATTAATTTCTCATTATAAATAAAATTCATTGAATTATTTCAAAAGAATCATAGTTCAATTTTCGAATAATAAAAACAATAACATATGAGTAATAAAGTTTGTTTAAAAGAGATAAGAAATATATTCGGGTTATTTAAAGATATAAAATATTGCAACCGCGGTCGTCGAAAAAGTGATGATTCGATGTATGAACAAACTTAAACAAAGAACCACTGGTCTGAGAGTCTACAACTTACTAATTTTTTTTCCGTAAATTTTGTTTACTTTTTCGTATAGCTGATATAAAAAATTGAAATATAATTATATTTTTATTCAAAAGGGTTTGAATAGCAGAAAGTAAAAATTCAAGCTGACATAAGCTTTTACCGTAACCTAATCGTTTGCTAACATTCCATTATTTTTTTTTAGTAAACATTTTTGAATAAGATTTAAGACAAATTTAAGTGTGGACAAAAAGTTTTACTATTCTTACAAAAAGAATTGATTTGGCGTGTTAATACTTGATATAAAGAGTTCTTCAAGAATATAAATTAAAATTAACAATTTTTTAAGCATTCATTAAACGATAAATTTTATCTAATTCAAAAAAAAAAACACAGTATTTTAGTATAACTATTAGGCATTTTAAATTATACATTATTAAATTTTAGGACGTCTTTTGTAACATCCGTCCTTATTACAACCATTTTTAACATAATAAAAACTGGGTATGCGTTGAAGAACGCACGTAAAAAGATATACTGTACTTTTTTATAAAAACCTAGTATTTTCCTGGGAATAAGGGCCTCCACAAATACGCAATTGCATTTTACTTCCTTTAGTTAACCACCGAATACACTTTCGTACGAAATCGACAGGTATATTATATTGATATAAAATGTTTTATTTTTATGTCAAATCAGTTATAAATTTTAAAAATTTGGTGAAATTTAAACGTATAGTTTTTTCATTGTTAGTGAATGGAAAACTAATTTCCAAATCTTAAAGGTTTTCAAAAGCATAGTTATTATCTCGCGTAGTTGGCATGGTTAATATTATACAAGAACAACATTATGCGCACGTCATCATGCGTCGAAACGCCGAGGGGACAAGGGGATGCGAAACAATTGTCAATGGGCGATGATGGCGAGAGATACCCCGACTCGAGTATATCACGGGTGTCCACGTCACAATCCAGGCGATTTTTTTCAGATGACTTGACTTTTCTTTCTCCCAGCTTCACGTTACTGTCGGTCACTGACACTAGAAGTGAAGCTTCTTCTTCACTTGGTTTAAAACCTAATAGGCTGGCACCCCATAAGAAGGGGGTTTTAGTCGGTAGGCATTTTATTCGAACCCGACACTACCTTCCTTCTGGGTGTCTTTCGAAGAGTTATCCCTCTTTACTTATAAAAAAAATGGGCACAAGCGCAGTTGCATTTTATTTAGTTTACTCCAGAATCATATTCTGTTCAATGAACATATTAACCCAAATAAACTTCCGTAACAAATTTATCTATCCTCTCTCATGCTGCGCCTAAAGAAGTACAGTTTTAAAAGTCACTTTATTCTATTTTTTTTTGAGTTCAAAAATTTACATTATGGTAGACACTTATACGATTCATACGTTTGTTTGGATACAATAAGAGTTTAGTAAATTAGCTATCATTTGTATAATTTAGAGAGAAAAAAAATAACTGAATGTATTACGGATATTTGATGGATAATTGAAACTTCAAACAAACAAAAATAAGATAAGTTTTTCTTATTGATTCATATTGATATGAACAATGAGTTTATACAAGTCAGCTGTTAAAACCTTTGGTTATAAAACGATGTGAAAAATTGAAAAAAAGGGTACTACATTTAGCGCCAAATTAACTTAAAACGTTTTTAATTAAAAGTACCTATAATAAAGTATCTTTTGAAACTACCTGAATTGAAGAAATACAAGTATAAAAAACCTTCTATTGAAAAAAGTGGAAAATTAATTTTCTTCAAAGAAAAATTACCAATCACGACATAAATTAATAACGAAACTCACCTCGTACTATGATCCTGGAAGTTTCCACCATCCAGCAAGCGCACTTTGGCGAAAAGGACGGCCGAGACAAAGGGCACTTCGACCAGTTCATCTAACGACACTTCTACTTGGAACTTATATTTTTTCTTTTTCATCATAAACGCCATAATGAAAAAGTTTCGCTTTATATTACCTATTTTAGTAGTATTTTATATGAAAATAAATAAAAATCACAGCGATATTCACTTAAAAAATTAGCACACACATGCACTTAGTAGCTATGAAAAATAATAATCGAAGTTCTTTCCAGTCAACTTCTTTGCTCCAAAACAATATTTGTTAAATAAATCACCTGCGTTTAATTAATGGAACAAGCAACAATAAACTTCACGTTTAATAATCAATTAATTCAAAATTACACTTTGCACCGCCTAGATTAAATTATCTTGGATCAAAAAATGTTCATTTCAAAACTTTGTTATCGTATCCATTTTATTTTCTACTAATCAGTTTAAATTCAAATTTCATATGTATTTTCAAATATCGAATTTTAACAACTTGTCCAGTTTCCATTCTGATTTGATTATTTAAGCTACATGGCAATGATGAAGTTTCACAATACATTTTGTTTTTATTCTTAAAACTTTATGTGAGGTATTTTTTTTATGAACTAATTGACCGATGTGATGTGAGCATGAAATCCTTAAGACCTCCATCTGAAAAAAAAAACATTGGTATTATTTTTGCAATTTCTTTTAGCAATAATATAGTTAAATCATTAAATAATCAATTAGAAGCATGAATCAATGCTTAAAATAATATTCTCCTATTACCCACCTAAAATATTATTAACAAACACACACTAAGAAAATAATTTCAAGGTACAATTAAATCATTTATGTATATTTTCCTATTACTTGAAGAAACCAATGATTTCCAATTTTTTAGTTAAAAAAATATTTTTCAATCTTTTTTTCCATAATAATATTAGTCAAATAAAAAATTATATTTCTGCCAACACGACATAAATGTTATTGGAAAAAATGACGCGATGATTATTAACAATTTCCATAAAGAAGGTAAGCATTCGCAAGTTAAACAATTCCAAAAAATCCTTATCTTTATCATTTCAACAATGATTTTTATAGGTAATTTCACGTCACGATTTTCGTTAATTGAAATGTTGTATACATTTTAGTATCATGTTATCTGTATTTAGATTTACATGCACGTGTTATTCTACATTTCTAATTTTTTATAGCAATTTGGTGACATTGATGACGAATGCATTATTTGTCATATTAAATTTAAATTTCAAAATGTGATTTTTACATTCAATTTTTCTTTTCCATAAGAGCAATTTGAATTAGCGCAGCGTGAGATTTCGCCACCCGGGGACGATTAGAAATTCGCCGCCCCCTATATTCATCATTAGTTAAGAAAATTAGTAAAAAGTTAAATACCTTAAAATTCTTTAACTATTTAAAAATGTTCTCTTCGTATTTTTACCGAAGCAGAATATTTTGTGAAACTATCACTACCAATATGCCGCCCCATATTCATGTGCCACCCAAGATCATGGTCTCCCGGCACCCAATACGCTACGCTACTGTCGAATTATTAAATTTTCACGCTTATTCCAAGAGTTATGTGAGCTCCGGCAACACCTGCCACTTATGATTTAAGCAGTTACAATGAACAAAAATGTTCAAATTTATCTGAAGCAGATGAAGAAACAAATATATTTTATTGAACCAAAATTAAATATTTGATAAAAGTTTTAGGTGCATAAGCTGACCAATAAGACTTCGTAATTTCAGGGACTTCTAAATTCTCGAA
Organism: Sisyra terminalis; assembly: GCA_958496175.1. NCBI lineage: Eukaryota > Metazoa > Arthropoda > Insecta > Neuroptera > Sisyridae > Sisyra > Sisyra terminalis. The sequence goes on from OY292274.1 coordinate 31,615,686, forward strand.
TATAAGTTATTTGCTAAACAATGATATTTTATTTCTAAACAATCTGGTACCAAATTAATACATAATATTTTGTACTATTATAGCCTACGTCAAAAAATCTTCAATTTCAAAAAATAAAATAAAATAGGAAGACAAAAAAAAATATATTGTGTAACTTTGAATCCTTAATACTGATATTCAGAGGTCTATTTCATTCTAATTTTAGATTTTCCAACCGAAAGCGTATTTTTTCAACTATCACAGTGAAAGAATTAAACAACATATGAGTCGTTTATTTTGAAAATGGCTTAAGTCCATTTCAAGTACAGTTCATACGGAAACTTTTAAAAATTAGTGCTTTTTTCGTTTTCAACACACTAGTAGTAATTTCTAAGATTGTGAAGTTATTGTATTCATTGTTGAAAAAAGTAATATGTATATAAAATATTCTTGAAATGGACTTAGGCCACTTTCAAAATAAGCAATGATGAAGGGTGTTGAATGCTCTACAAAAAATATCGGACTGTAAATTTTAATCAGACCAACCATTTCCTTATAACCGAGTCATGATTATTGTTTGATTGAGGCAGTTTGATTATTCAGAGCAATTATAGAACAAATTTTAAAAAAAAATTAGTATAATTTTTCAGGAAAATTAAATGTTCTACAAAAAGGTCTCATTTCGTTTTTTTTTTTTTGAGCTGTCTATTTATTGTTATTATCGTTGATTTATAACTACCAAGCTCTTTAGCGATTCTAGGATTAATAAAAATCAGTAAATCCAGAAAGACAAAAATTTGCTCGATACGAGTTCAAACCCAACACCTACCAATTTTGGAGCGGATACATTGACCACTCGGTCACCAGTAGGTTTTTTTTTCGATTGAAAAAGTTAATGATTTATATTAACTTTTATTTGATTGATCAAATCACAAAAAATGGTATTTTAAAGTATCATTTGAATTTAACTTAACCCTTCTATGTATGCATTAGTGTATAATCATCTTGAAATAAAGTACAGAAACTAAACATTACTGATTAACATTATGAATTATCAAAACCTGTAACTCAAACTCTTAGTCAGTTGCAAGCTCATAACTTTCCTTTGGTTTTACATATTTTCATCATCGCTATACCGTTGTCTAAAGTGAAAAATGTAAATATATCAATTTAAATTGGAAGAATTTAATAGGATTTAATTGAAAAAAAAAATGTTTTCTTTAAATTAAAAAAAAAAGTACATATTTAAACATAGGTCATAATAATTGGGTGTCTTAGCCTTCGCCGAACCCGCGAGACTGACTCACCGAACCCTGGGGTTCGATAATTAAGAAGAACCACTGGTTTAGATAATTAACTTTCAAACAAATATTTTCGAAATAATTTGGTAACTTTGTAAACAACTTTTAACACACAGAATAATTTACTAAACAAAATTTGTTGACACTAAACGATATATATTTACTAATGATTAATATAAATTCAGAGAAAAAAATAATAATTTTTCAATCAATTCTTTTTAATTGAAATTTAAAACTTGAAATTCACACTTATTAATTAAAAATCGTAAACCAAACCATCAAGGATTTATGCGTTTGGAATTCTAAGAAATAAAAGTAAGGCCATCCAACATGAACACTCAAATTATTAAAGACATTTTAGACTATTCATAAACCAAATAGCAAAATATTATCAAGGTTTTTGCGAACTATACGTGTGGAAATAGCATTTACATCATTTGTACATAATACAAAATAATAAGACAAAATTATATTTTTAGCGATAACAAACAATTATTTATGATAACAGAATATATTTTTTAAAACATAAAATACCGAAAAAAAAAACTTTAATACAACTGACAATTTCAGGAAGATGTATTTTTTTACATTTAAGAAGATTAAGAATAAGCCCTGCCTACATACAATAAAGCCTTTTCAGTGCACACGTGAACAGAAATAATAATTAATCTTAAATATCGCTTTCTCACGTGGAAAAAGAGACTTTCGTTTTCATTCCTACGTAAACGATGATTTCTATTCAACATACAATGCCAAAGTTCAACGTCAATCTATATAACTAATATATTACGCATTTTTTCATTTTTGAATATTTTTTGCTACTTTAATTATGACTATTTATATTGACAGACGGAATATTTAAAGATGGACCATTATAAATCAACAGCGGTTGGTCTACAGTCTACACAAAAATATAAAATAATTACTATTTTTTTTTTGTTTATAATTTTTTTCAAACGTTTTAAAGAGGTACAGAATGTAAAGTAAAAAAAAGTATGTTGATGTTAATTTATTTGAAGTTTATAACGAAAATAAACAGAGTATACCTCTTTAAATTTTGCAAAATCAAATTTTGATTAAAATAAACATTAATGATGAAAAACGAGTTCGTTAAACGGAAAAATTAAAAATATCTGCGTTCTACTTTTAAATATATCCCACATACATAAGCAAGATAGTAAAGATCATTCCAGATGAACACAAAAATTTTAGTTTGACGGAAAGATATTAAACACGATCGAAAGGCAAGTTTTCTTGAGAATCATAGTAATCATACGAATTGAGACATTTGAGTAAAAAAAAATAATTTCTTAGTTATTGTTTAACATTTTTTTTAATGAAATCATATATTCGTAATGTGTTTTTAAGAAAATAAAAAAAAACACTACCGATTTGCAACATAAATGTTGTAAAAAATATTGAAAATAGAAGCGTAATTACGAGCAATTGTGTATTAGAATACTATTCAGAAGGTTTTTAACGAAGGAAATTAAAGATTTCAATATTTGCTTTCACTATATCTTCTTTATCTATATCTATACTAATATATAAAATTCTTGCGTCTGTCTGTACATTTCGATTTTGAACCCAATTTTAGGGTAAATATTTGTTTCAAGAGGGCCTTATTCCGAATTTAACATTTTTAAAATTTTTTTCTGTCTGTCTGTCTGTCTGTCTGTGTGTCCCGATTTAACTAAAGAACGGAACAACCGAATTTAATGAAATTTGGTATTAAGATACAACACACTTTCCCACAGACTATAGGCTACTTATCATTCCAAAAAAATAATAAGAGAAGGTATTCCCTAGGGATGAAAACATAAATTTTTACACTAGACCGGTGAGTTATATATCATTGGAAAGGTAATTTAAAGTTTGAAAATAATCTGTAAAAATATTTTTAGTTAATCTGATAAAAAGCACAGTATATTCAATTTAAATTTTAAAACATTGCCTCTTTGAAATATAAACCTTTATATGTATAAAACACATAGTTGATGTTAATAGCGTAATGGCTTAAGTTTCTGACATTCTGATCCTCCTAATTATAAAGACGTGGGTTCGGATCTTACAGCAAACTTTTTTTTTTATTTTTATTTTTTACAAAATTGTTGTAAATAGACCTTTAGAGTTACTCAATATTGAAATATTAACAAAAAAAAAATAATAGTAGTAGTAGTAATAATAATAATAGTAATTAAACTTAAAGTAAATACGTTTTTAAAACCGTGCATACATAAAATCCTGTATTTATATATCGCCTCTGACTGATGAAATTTTAATATTCGATGTATTCCATTTAAGAAGTAGACAACTGATAAGAATTTTTTTTTTGAAAATTCCTACCCTAAAAGAGTAAAAGAGGTGACTAAGTTTGTATGAGAAAATGTTAAGTTGATCAACAATCGAAATTTTGAATTTAATAAGTGCAATTAATAAATAAATTATTAATTAAAAGTTTCTGTTTTTGTTATATCATTTTAGTAACAACGTTTTAAATAACGTTATTTCACTAAATTAGTATGAAAGTATATGTAGTACTTATACTAACAAACCGATTTTTAATTTTTGTTTGTTTTTCAACAATCAAACTTTTTAAAATCTAATTTTTATGAACCAATGATTGTGACTTGGAGTAATTATTTATTCTGCTGAAAAACATTAAGGGAGCAATTTTTTGTCATATATTTCATTATCAATCAAAATATAAAATCTTCCAAACTAACTTTTTTTCGGTTCATAAGTGAGCATTAAGTTTTTTGGCTTTCACATATTGTAAACCTAAAAATCCGGAATACGTTTTCACAAATAAATAGATTAGTGAGCGAATATCGAGTAGCGAGCAATTCGGTGAACTAAAAAAAATGGTTTAATTATATAGTTGAAATTCAGATATTTTAATAATAAGTGCATAGATACAGAATGATTATACTTGATTATGGAGGAACTGGGTTTTGTGCAATTGAACAAATTTTAATTTCGTGGTAGTTTAGTAAATTGTGAAATAGTTTCGAGAAAAGGGTTCATTCGAGAGTCGAGACAATGAAGTGTGATTTTTACTACCATTCTAAATATCTAGGCGAGTGTTTTGATAACTTTTGACTGTTTTAAGTTATAATTATGACTGACTTTATGGAACTTAACGATATTTTTTATTTATGAATAGATGCTGATTGATTTACGGATTAATTGATTCACGGTAGGTATACCTACCGTAGGTATACGATTTTTTTAGATACTTTTTAGATATTTATAATTATTTTTTGAAAATTAATTGATCATTATATACAACTATTTTATTCTAACTAACAGTTTATTAAATGTGTATTTTTAAAGTTGACAAAATAGTGTTTTTAAGTATGATTTTGGTTTTCGTAAAAGAAATAAGAAAAATAATAATTTTCATATACCACTACAAATAGCAAATTTAAAAAAGAAAATATAATCTACACCTACGTTACGCAGACGAAGTCGCGGGGATCAGCTAGTCCTTATATAATACTAGAGCACTCGGTGAACTTTGTACCACCTAAAATTGGTTTGCGAAAATTAATTCAACGATATCGATAAAATTGTTGCATTTTCAATAAATATGGATATAAATAATATATGTCTATATATTTGTTTGATCATAATAAATTTAATGGGCTTTTGAAATATACATTTTATTTTACATATTTAGATTTATGCCTATAAAAACAATGAACATATTAAAATCAATACGCATAGAAAAAATCATAAAATATATATATTTTATATAACATAATATTTGTTTTTTTTTTTCACCATTTGACACTTTAGCACATGATTGAGATGGCCCACCTTTCTGCATTAGTATCATGTAGTTTGATTGAATGTGCTACAATGTCCCCATCTTATTTTAGTAATTATTTTTATCCATTCTGTGCTATAGTTACAAGTGATCAATAATCTTTAGTCTACGAAGATGTGTAAAATATTATGGGTTGTTGGATGAATCGCTTTCTTTCCTTTTGGTATATTCTTAATTTCTTTGTACATATATTGATTTTTTTCATATTTTGAAATGGCAAATGAAGGTTTAAACATGTTTCTTTAAAATTAATTTGTCAACCCTCTTGTTCCTATTTACGACTTTGTGACCTGGTACTCATGATAGTTTTGATGATTTTGATTTTCTTGTAGTTATTTATTACTGTTTCTGATCTAATATATAATATCTACCCTATCGCTAGTCTTTACCCTCTTTAAGCATTTCTTAAAAATAAAAAAAAATCCTGGAATCCTATCACCATTTTGCTCACAATTCTACACTATCAGTACGAAAAATAATACAAAGGTTGGTTTTATTTTATTGGCGTAATGGAAAGATTAGATCTTTTAGGTCGCGACATTGTTCATAATAACATTCTGTCAAAAAATTTTATTAAGAGCACTCACACAAAATATGAAATAAATTATAAATTTGACACTTAAATTAAATAAATGAAAAAATCAAATTCAAACGATTACGATGCGTTTTTCGCAAACCCCAGACATCAATTAATATAAATAGTGTATAAGTAAACGCGACGTGAGTAAACAATTGCGGAATTTGTCACACCTAATTTATTTAAAAACGCAATTTAATCATAATTTTCCAGATATTATAATAGTTATTCTAGGTTAGGCAAATTCAAGGAATCATAGATCATGAAAATCAATCCAGCCATTCATCAGTTGTAAATAGTTTAACTAACATGACTTTGTTTTAAATATATACAAGAAGATTTTATAGTAGCTAAAACCAACAAGTGTTGTCCTGCCAATAATTGTAAATATATAAATTAAATTTTAATAAAAATATGTTCGCGAAACTTTAAAAACACCTTCCTTAGGCTGGTTCTACAATTAGTCGCTTGTCATTGACGGGAGTCGCTAGTCGGTTGTCGTGAGTCGTTAGTCGGCAGATAAACGGCAGTGCATTCTACAATTCCGTAACGATATTTATTTTCTGTCGTTTGTCGTAAGTCGGGACAAGTTGGGCATTGGCCAACTCTGTCCACGACAACGACTTACGTCAACGACAGCGACTTACGTCAACGACAGCTCATTACGACAACTGTCAAATGCTATCAAAATAAACACGCATGCGCCCGACAGACAACAAGCGACTAATTGTAGAACCAGCCTTAGCGACCCACAACATCCGTCGCTGTAGGTACCTGTTGATGTGGGACTCTATTGAGTCTCCTGATTTACTAAAAAGATACGCATCAATGAATACATCGTTGTGTAAAAATGCAGAATAATCAGTAAAGAACTTTATAAATTTTGCAATTTTAAACTAACGAAAATGAAATTTGAACATATACTATGAATGTGCATATATAATTAAACGTGACTCTGTCCCCGTTTATGCTCTCATAAAACTTCATTAATTGAAATCAACGGATACGATTTGAGTTTTTTGATTATTTTGAGATAAATTATTGCCATTGATTTTAGTATACCTTTGATTTAAATAACAGAATCTTAAAAATTCTGATTTTTTCAGAAAAAATCCACAACTATCGATCGAAAATGACAATCTAATACTTCTTTAAGGCAAACTAATAAAATGGAATCATAATTTTTGCAAACTTAATAGAAATAAAAACGTCATTATTTTTAAAATTTTTAATTCCCAACCTTAAGGGATAAAAATTGTTATTAAACTTTGATTTATTCATACAAAACGTTAAGTTTTGATTAGCTCATTGACAAACAACATTATTTTTAAAAAAATCATTATCTAAAATTTACCAATTAAATAACAGTATACGTTGGATATATAGGCCTCTTTATATTACTTAAAAATAGTTTTGTTTAATACTTATTTTTACTACTCCAACGATAAATTTTATTATCCAACGACTAATGTAATCATCTCGTGTTCTTTGTTTTATGCCGTAAAACCTATCATTTACATTTTAGCTGAATACATTTTTTAAGTTAGTATTTGAAAAATAAATAGTTTTGACTTTTTTTTAAGAATTTTCTTAGTGTTTTATTAATTATTTAATTAAGATAATTTATACAAATATTGTTTTTTTCAATTAAATCTATGTGTAAAATATTCACACATACAAACTTTGAATTTAATACGTGTACCTATATGAATAGACGATGCCCATAAAAAGAAGTGGAAATTACACAGTAACATTTAAGGCCGGTTGCACACTGTAACGAACAATCATCTTCATACAAAACATTTTCTTGAAGCTGGCAGATAAGTCAGACAATGCATTGAAGTAGTGGAGAGGGCTGCACATATACATTCCCGGGCATCTAGTGGCTAATGCTAATTCAAATAAGTATATAATAGCTATCGAAAAAATATTAGTAAAATAAAACAGACAATTTTTCTCTTTTATTCGTGGCGAACGATAAGTAAGCGAACAACCACAAGCAATGTATACCGAGTAGAATGTTATATAGCGAACAGATGCCCGGGAATAAATTGGGCCTCATCCACTACTTCAATACATTGTCTGAATTATCTACCGGTTCTAAAGAAATATTTTGTATGAGGATGATTGTTCGCTACAATGTGCGGTCGGTCTAAGAAAATTACGTTGTTGGTAACTAAAAACAGCAGCTTATAAGTGAGTGCCAATGAGCGCCAATCTACCTAAATAAGCCTTTACATTTAACTTGTTTCAATTACCCATGCTGACACTTCCAACCAATTATGTATATTGGATATATATATATTATTTATGAATGTATATCTATGTATAGTTGTAGAGTTTACAGCTATACGTAGATAAGAAATAACGCTAGGGAGCAATAGTCGCAACAATAGTCTTTTTTGGACGCAGTGCAAAGGAACTCTTAAGGAAGGCCTTCAGAATGCTAGAGAAGAAATGTTATATGTAGTGTAAAAAAATCCAAATTTACAAATTAAGTACAACTATTTTTTAAAATACTAACGGAAAATATTGCTTATGAACAAAATTAAAATGAAATAATTTAAGAATATATGCATTTAATATGATGTCACTTAAAAATTTGATACTTATTTAGAAAATATTACTATAATTATATATTTACTATGAAAGTAAGTAACTATAAGAATATTAGAGCAGGTTTTTTTTTATTGAATACAAAAAGTTTTAACATATATGACAAATAAATTGATGTAATTCAAAGGCTAACGTAAATACCATAAATAATTTAGATATAAATTAAGAATATACACTTCCCAAAACAACTTTGTGTTCATTACAATATACATTTTTAATGGAAAAAATATTTTCTTACTGTTACTTGGAAAACAAAGTGTTTATCTTTCATTAACTCAATAAAGAAATAAACTCATAACAAATGTATAAATTGAAAAGCAGTCTTTGTAAATATTTTCAGTTGAATGTATTAAAATACTTTACAGTTCCATTGAAAATATTCAGGGGATTTAAACAAATTTAATATTTTTAATAAAAAAAAAAAAACATACATTAAATTTTCCCAATGCAAACATAATTTTGTTTTACATTACTAAACAAATTATTTATCTTTTGTGTAGTAATAAAAGCAATAATAAACATTAGTCATTAATTTATTGTGTAAGCAAAGTAGATAACATAGGGTATGTAAAATTACTATAAAATGTACAAAATTAGCAAAATTAATTTCAACGATGTTTATGGCTTTTTGTAGTACCTACTTAGAAGTTCGTTTAATATAATTTTATGTAAACTAAAGAGAAAAAATGTACCTAAAAGTTTTAATACACTAATTGATAATTGAATCAAAAAATAAAACAAAAAGAAAAAAAATATAAAGAAATTGAGCTTAAAACTCAACTTTTGAAAAGTTCCATATTACCAAGTAGTTTATTGGCGACACAAATACTACCCTTCGAGATACAACTCTTTATTGAAAAAGTTATTATCCCCTTCTTCTCTTATTGGTTGACCTGCTCTTCTGCTTTAAACTTTATTTTCCACCCACAATGGATGGTATATAGGACGACTTGAGGACCATCTTGCGATTAGTTTCGGAGCAATTACGCCCTGAAAAAGCGACCCGGAGAGGTTGCGAAACGTTGGTGACATAGTTAATCTTTTGACACGGCTTTGGATCCGAATCCACAACTTTTTCAATAAAGAGTTGTATTTTGAATAAGACCGGCCGTGAAAGCTTTAAATCTAAAACTACTACCTTTATTTGCGTGTTTAAAGAGATTATGATCATAAACAGTAACTAACCACCCCAATTCATCGATTGTTATTGTTTGTATCTACACATAACATATTTACATTTGGAATATTGTGTAAAAATATTTTATTCCAATGCCAATATAATAAACCATATTTGTTCAGTACATACATGTACTTTAAAACAAACCATATTTTACCAAGTATTTTAGTTTTTAATGTTGAAAATAAAAATATAATTAAAATATATTTTGAGGCTTTGATTATGGAGAAAATAAATATATTATTTCATTGTATTAAATAGTTGCTACAATATACATTATAATTAATACAATAATATATACATTATACACATAATGCGGAAACACTTCAATTTGAGCACACGCATTCTAAAGAAAAATGCGGAAAACAAAGGAATTGTATTATTGAATATTGGAGTATTCTATATTTTTTTTATTATACAGTACTGTAATAGTAAATCAATGTGCCTAAATTTATCTTCCCATAAAAACTCAAAATACCGATTAACTTTAAAATTGATTTTGCTTTTAAATTTTATTAAAAATAATTTACTTAAAAATGCTCATCTTTAACATACGGTGACCACAGAGAAGTAATTTTAAAATTCCATGATAATTCCAGGTTTTCCAGAATTTCCATTATATTTTTCCATGACTTAAATTCTGATTTATATGCTCCAGATATTTGAAGTTTTGGTGAATGTAGTTTTGGTATTGTTTCAAATTTATTTTATATACAAATGTATTTTTTAAATTTAAAATATTTATCTCTCGAACTAATAACTTTGAAGCTCGCGACGGCTATACCTTCATTATTTTATAAAAGTTAAAATTTATCTATGTATGTCGTCAGTACAGGTAAGAACGATCAGCGGCTATGGAATTTAAATGGTGGTTACTTTAGCAGATAATAGGTAGCAAAGGTGAATAAAACAAAAGCTTAACTTCAAGAAAGTATAAAGGTATAAGATCAGTTTTTTTTATATTTTCTTCGAAATAATATTAGAAATTACTAGATACTTGGTACGGTTTCAACCCTACCAGGCACACCTAAACTGACATAACATTGACACAACTGATAAATGAAAATTGTTAATTGAATGAAAACTAAACGACAATTGAAACCAATGACAACAATCAGTAAATTCAAACTTGAGACAATCATATTTGGTTTTCATTCGCACGTAGTGTTTACAATTTTTGTTCTCTGTCTTTGCCGACATATGTTCATTTGCCTATTATTAAATTGACTTATTTAAGTTTAGGGGTGTCTGGCAAAGGAGTATCTGATTTTTACTATTATTCCTAAGAAAGTATAAAAAACTAACCTTTATATTTTCACAAAACTAAGCTTTTATTTTATTCACCTTTGCTACATGTTATCTACCAAAGTAACCACCATCCTAATTCCATAGCCGCTAACGTTCTTACCAGTGTTGGGGACATGCACAGAGAAATTTTCAACCTTTATTAACGAAGATCTGACCGTCGCAAGCTCCAGTTCCATAATAATTACACAGTAACTTTTTTTTTACTAAATGCTTATAAGTTCAACGAAATCGATGGTAAACAAAGTGACTTTACTTTTTCATCGCCATCTCATCGATTTATTATTATTTAGTGAACAGAAAATATTTAATCGTAGCGCGAGGGCCCGACTAATAACGAGGCATTTATAAAATTTGGGAAAATATTTTTAGGTAGATTTTATAGAAACTATTGTATTTGTTGGTAAAATGTTGACTCAATTTTTCTATCACATGTTTAAATTAGCGGAATAGGTTCCAAAACACCATTGGTTAAGAAATTTATTTACATGCCATATAACTGGCCTTGTCATCAGGATAACTCCTATAGTTTTCAACCGATCTTGTTCAAACTTGGTACACTTATTCTTCAAAAAATTGCGTTGAACGAGTTTAAAGATGAGCAAAATCGGATCAATAGTTTAGTAATGGTAGCCTTTTAAATTTATTGAAATTACAAAATTCTTGTTTGATGATTTTATTTATAAATACCTATCAACGGAAAAGAGTTAGCTTGTATTTTTGAAAAGAACAAAATTTTCGAAACAACAAAAAAATTTAAAACATTAGAAATTTTTGAGTTCCAAAATGTTTTTGTTCTATTTCCTATAAAAAACTTATAAATTTGATACTCATGAGAATTGAAGAAAAATGTTATTTTTAAATAACTATTGACGTTTCTTTATAATAAAATCTGTAAGTCGCTTAAACCTGTGAAACCAATAGCTTCTTAATTTTTGAAAATTATCAATTTTACTAACGGGAAATTAAAAATACTTGATGACAAGTTTTACGATAGAAATAAATATGAGGTACATAATAAAATTAATTGAAATATATATTTAAAATGCCACAATGAAATCCCTTTATATTTTTTAATTCCCTAATATTTTCAGATTGAATTAAATTTCCTGATAAGTCCAGGTTTTCCAGGTCTGTGGTCACCCTGTTTAGTGATTCTTATTTCGATTAATTGATTAAATGCATTATGCATTTCTTTGTGTGCAAAAAATGTGCCAGTTACTATATTATTACAGTTAACTTATTTTTCAATTAGACGATGCATTTTTCAATTGGTTTTGTTGTCAATTGACTTTAATGTGATGTTGTTTCGAGGAAAAGAATAAATAGTTGGCAGTATATTTTAGGTCTTTAAATAATTCTTGTCTTTTGTGTTCAATTTAAACTAGATTGAACTAATATGAGCCAAGTGAATAAAAAATGACGTAAGAAGTTTATTATTCATATGATTAACATAGTAAAAAGTTTGTACGCATTTGAAATGGTAAAAATCAATGCTCCCTTAATTATAAAATTCAGAGAATTTCTTGATGTTTATACAAATGCTTCGATGACAATAACAAATCAATGCAAGTCCTAATAAAATCTACTATTGTATTATTTATATTGTAGCATTGTAGACAGAATAAAAACATATCTTATTTGAATTTAGTTTATTTAAAACTAATATTTAAAAATGACTGATTCCTAATTTAAACTTAAATAATTACAAAAAAAAAAACATATTTTTGAACCAAACAAAAAAAATATACTGAAAACATGGTGAGTAAATCTTGAACACGATGGACCAATAAACCAATAATATCTTATTTTTCAATGAAAAATATAATACACAAAGTATTTTATCAAAGTTGAAAACCAAAGAAGTAATGATAATTTTTGTTTCATTGAAAACCTAAACGACCAATTTCATTACTTTCATATGACTACTTTTATAAGTTACATATTATTTCAATAAAAGTATTATTTTATTACATTACGAGAGTATTCAATTGAGGTGAATACATTTATTTTCAATGCATTAAAGTGAAATTAAGGTGCATTAGTGTTTCAGCTAATAGTAATTTTACTTTGTTTTGTCATTAGTTTTAATATTTAAAAAGCTAGAACTTAAACAGAATAATGAATGAAAACGTGTTTTGTTACTAAAATGAATAATAAAATTTAAAATGCCAATTTTGATGTAGAAGCATTTTTATTGGACTTAAGTTAAGTACAAAATTACATAAATGTTTTAAAATATTTATCGATCTTTTTGAAGTTATTGAATTTATACTTCTTTAGGCGCGTCATGAAAGCGAAAAAAAATTGTTACGATTTTTGTAACAAAAATTTTTAGTTTTCCGTTGCTTGGCTTTCGAATAAACTATTTTTTTGAATTTCAACTATTTTTTTTTTCAATTTACAGCAGATAAATAAGAGTAAGACCTATTTTCACAATATGTAGTTAACCAAAAGGTTAAGTTCACTATTACATGAAAATGAACTAGCACCCGCAGTTTCACATGTACTAGGTTGGCAATACTGATTAAGCATTTTCTTTCATTTTTGATTGATTATTGAAGTTATTGAGTGATCAGCACGTAGTCAGTTGATAGGTATACTTCATTAATCTTGGTCAACCATTAAAATTGGTTGAATACGTACTTTTCAGTTATGGAAGTATATTATATTGTATAATATTATATGTACATAAACGTGACTTAACCTACATGTGGTTACCTATTGGTTAAGAGTTAATAGGAAAGTCGAACGTAATGTAAAAAAATTACATCAATTTGAGGCACAGTACCGGTAGAGAGCGCTACTCTTCACAAAGCACACGTTTGAAGCATTACGGGGGAAGTTTTGTTATTAACAAATGTGAATTTTAATCTGTACGATGAAAAATGTTTCAAGAAGTGGCTCCACCACAAGAGTGTCTGGTGTACTAATTTTTGTTACCTTAGGTACCTTACATAAAGTACATAGTTTCAGTTTAAGTTAGTACTGCACACGCATTTATAACGGTGCCACATCTTGAAAAATTTTCCATCCTACATTGCAAGATTTGAATACCTTCTTAAAACCTTTCATACATTCTGAATATTCGTACCACTAATTACAGAAAAGAGAACTATGATCTGTATCTGCTATTAAAAATACATGAATAATGTGCAAAAGCGTATACTGTTCGGACTCCTTGTATCTAAACTCCGTAACGAAAACCCTAGAATTCATAATGAAAAATGATCCAATTGATATATAGATATATCACATGAAATTGTGACTAATGTTGAAAATTACACAAAAAAGAACTACTTCCTTTGTATAACCACTGATGGCCAATTCTTAATAAATTTTTAAAAAAAAAAATAAACTGGTTTAAATCGAGCAGTCAAGGTGACCTCTCCAAAATTGGGAGGAGTTAGGTTCGAATCTCATATCGAGCAAATTTTCGATATTTCTAGACTAAGGGATTTTTTTTACCCTAGAGTCACTAAAGACCATGGTATTTATAAAAAAAGTAAGGTAAATAACAATAAAAAAATAAGAAATTGCAAAGGGATAAGTTCAAATAAAAAAAGGTAATATTTCAGGCAAATTTTAACAAAAAGTTTTAAAAACCATAAGTCTTAAAAACAAACTAAATAATGGTAAAAAATAGTAATTACTCTTTAACATATGTTTGAGAATCCAACTCAAGTTGTAACAAATAGTGTATACACTATAACACTATAACTTTCATCTGTTTAATAAAATATGTCATCACAGAATAATGCATCTTTTGTACGATGAGAATTTTAAAAAATTAGTTCAAGATTTAATTACTCATCAAAACAACGACACCACTTCAAATATAAAACACTACATTTTATATGAAAATAAGTTCTTTTTTTTTAAAGAAAATTTTTGTTAATTCCATTTAAAAAATGATTACGTGACAATTTTTTTAGTTTTACACATACTTTACTACATCCGGATTAGACCGGAAATACTTATTACTTTACCAAACAACGACAAAAATCATAAAGAATGAACGTGGGTGCATTAAAATATTTCAATGATCTCATTTAATATTTGAAAAAAGGGAGCATAAAGCTACCAAATAAATTTAAGGTTTTTATTCGCCATTGCATTAGTTACTAAAATGCAGCATCAAATGCAAAAATGTCCCCCTCTTTACGTACAATAAAATAATTCATTAATTCCCAGAACTATTCGGATATGAAAATTTTATTGATTTTAATGAGATTGCTAACGGAAATTTTAATTTATTTTCATTATGTTGACATCGTATTGTTAAACTACAAATGCAAGAAACATTAATTAGAACTTTATTTTAATAGTAGTAGTAATGAATTAATTGCATCACTTATATAACAATATTTTAAATGAAATTATAATGTAGTGTCGTGAATTTTGTGTAATTGAAAATTGACGGGATTTTATTATTACTTACTTTTATATAAGTATTTGTCAAAAAATACGATTCAGTCTTCAAACATCAGTGGAGGAATATTGGTGAAATCTAAAACAAAAACAGAAAATGTTATAGTTAAATATTAACAACATACGAAATCAAATAGAGATTACTTGTATTATTACTTATATCTTAAGTTATAATTTTAATTTACAGTATTATTTTATTGTTTGTCAACATAATTTGTACAACAAAAAATAAATAAATATTTTAAATTCAATAAATACAATTTGAAATGTTTAATTATTTTGTAGTGATCGGTAGACCACCGATTAATTAAAGGTAAATATGAAATTGAATATATTGTACATTTCCACTTACAGAAAATTACTTTTATATGACCACGGATATCGTCAACTAAACTATTTGCCTAGAAATTTTTAATGACAAAGCAAAAACGATTCTTTATATTTTTGAACTTGTTAATAAAACATTGTTTCTACTTAACTTAAACGTTGAAAACATATAACCCATACAATTCAAGCTACACCAAATATTTCTTTAGTGTTTAAAAATTATCTTGAGATTTTTGGCTTTAGTGGAACGGAGCAATTTTCTAAATTATCAAACATAAAAAACAAAAATTTCTAGGCCCGATATAGCCATATTCATGCTTATGAAATGATTCAGTGCATATTCATTTTTTGATGAATCTTAAGAATTCTGTTTTTTGTAAGTTAACTTTTTTTGTTGTAGTTTAGCGAGGAACTAATCTACACTTTATTTTAGCGACTATTAACGCAAAAAACGGTGCGGACTTTACGATGTCACTCCCAGAATGAAAACTTATAAAATTAATAAAAACCCGCTATTACATAAAGTAGGATTTATAAATAAAGATAAAAAATATAGCCGTAAATCAAAGCTACCAAAAAGATTACACCCAAAGCGGGCCATCACCGATAAAGAGACTTTATCGAATAAAAATGAATAATAAAATGTTTGTTTGAAGAACTAGTGTTACTTAATATTCAATTGAAACCTTGAATATATTTTCTAACATTTGTATGATCAACGTGATCTATATTCATCATTAACGTAACAAACTTTAACTCAATAAAAATGTATTTTCCTTCCAAAAAATTGTATTTTTTAGATACCATTTCCAATAGTAACTAGTATTTGGTTTCTCGAATACTTGTTTTAATATTATAATATATTGTATTTCCCATACTTTTAATGAGGTATACATTACTTACATAGTTATTAAAGGCATACATACAACAATTTATATCAACAGTAGTTAGTTTATTCAACTGCAGCATTTGAATAGTAAATGATAATATTGTACAGTGGCAATGTAGTGCTTACAATACAAGCAATTTTACGATCAATTTTCATATCTTTCAGTTCTTGAAAGGTTTTTGGCATTGTAAATTATTTCTAAAATAGTGAAGATAATTTTACAAAGTCAATTACAAAATAACCATATAAATAGAGACGTTACACTTGATAATAGATTTGTTAGCACATATTTAGCAAAACATTAAAACAAGTATCAGACGTAGGTAGTTAATCTTGGCCCAACAACACGAGGCCTTATTCAATGCACATCATGACATACCTACATCATACCAATAAACACATAAATACGTAATGAGATTTTTCGCAATATTTTACGTGTCTTCATTTTGTGTAACAATGACATTAATCAAAAACCTTGAAATTGAAATCATTTTGTATTTTGTCAAATATTTATAGTTCGTCTTATTTGTATTTTTTATACACTGGAAAGTCGTCTTGTTAAAATATATAGTAATTGTAAATAGAGCACAGTATAGGGGAAAAATATATGAAAAATTATAATAATCATACATCGGGATTTAGGTTATTCATTATTGCAGCGCTGGACTTGCACAAGCGTATTGTAATTTTTACGATGCACCATCGTAAAAATTACTTGTTTGTAAAAATAGTTCATGTATAACTTCATACATATTCAAGTAGTGTCACTCGTATGTATGTATTCGTTGAGAAGCCAGACAAAAAGGGCAGAGGTATAGTAGTTCCATTTCTTTCAATTGCATATAGTGTATGGCGTTTGTATATATTCACTTGCTCTCACAGAAACGATTCCATTAAAATATCGTACTTTTTGTAATGGTACTTATTACAGAAAATTGTCGTTTTAATTACGATGTTATAATGTAAAAATTTAATTGTACATTGAACATTTTAAAATATATTATTGTAAAAACTAAGTTGATGAAAGGCTAGTTCTAGATTACGGTGTTACATTGTAAATTTTATTATTTTTTTCCGTTTAGGCTTAAATTACGGGTCTTTCAAACCTTTAAGGTTACTTTTGGTTTTAAAAAGCATATTTATTATCTCACGTAACTGACATGGGTCGTATTTTGGATATGAGGAAACTTAGCTTATTGGGCACAAGCGCAGTTGTATATTGTTTAGTTCAATCTATAATCGTGTAGTATCCAGCAGTGAATGTAACAGTCCAAATTAACTTCCGCCACAAATTTATTTTTAACCTCCTCATGCTGCACCTAAAGAAGTATAACTTCAAAAACGAACAAATCTATTGGCAGAAATAAAAAAGTAGCTCAAAATAAATGAAAAAATCCACTTTTGGAACATCAAATAATTAAGTGTGGCCTTGTTTGGTCTACTGACGACAAATATTATAATTAAGTTAAATATTTCATAAAAATCATCCAATTGAATAGAAGATATTTTTTCCTCCATTTGAACTATAGCATTTAACAAGTTCGAAATTTCATACGACGTGATTCGGAATGTTAAGTACTTAGATTTGCGAGGGCGTTATTCTATTATTTGTAGCACGTACGTGATCCAGTTTCTAGAAACGAATTTACTTTAATGTTGATCCTTTATTTTTTTGAGAATCACCAAATTAAATCAATTTTCTGCCTACATATATTTATGACTGTAATGAACATTTTTATACAAAACAACTGTAAACGAACTTGGTTATAGGAATACCGAAAATTACACTAAGTTTTACTCGTTATAGATATAACTGAAAACCGTGATAACCGACTAATAATTCAAATGTAAATATAAGTAAAATACATATTCTTATTTAAAACCGTCAATAATTGAGATTTAGTTATAACTGCATTTGATTCTTATTATACGCATTATGATTACGGACATGATTTTATCCGATTCGCTATGGAATTATGCGGAAGTTACTAAAACCTGACTAATAAAAAAATGGTAAGTTAATGAAAAGAAAGCTAAATCCTGAATATTGTTGACAACACTTATTTTGTATCATAGATACAGTACAATGCTGTTAGCGTAAACGATTTTTAAAATTTTAAATAAATTATAGTTTATATATTGGTAATAATTATAATAAGTATAAATACATTTTGATCAAGAAATTAGACAGTGTAATTCTATGCGGACTGGGATTATGGATCCTTTTTGAAAGAAATTCTTGAATTTCGAGTATTATGTATTAAAGTGCACTGTTTGCTCACTTCTTAAAAAAAGTAGCACTGCTTTGAAAATTAATTGTTAAGACATTTAAATATTTTTTTTAAATTAGGTGCATCTATAATACTTATATTATTTTCATAAACTTCTCACGTACATGCTTTAATTTTATTTAGTTGACGTTAAGTGATAATTCATGTAAATGTGTTAAAAATTTAAGCTCTTCAAAAACTAATTAAAAAGAAAATAAATGAGGCGAATGAAGGGTTAAAATATGTACAAATATTTCCATCATTGTCACTTGAAGATTAGTTTTCATTTACTAATTTATCAAAAATAAAAAAATAAACCAATGGTTATTTTATGTAAGGAAATTATTTCATTGATACTATTTTTAATGTTTCCTTCACTTGATGAATTAAATCCTACTAATTTTGGTTCTAGTAAAACTAAAATGACAACAAAAAATTTATTAGCAGTAGTTTTTATGGCACAGAAAATATACAAAATATACTATCTACATAGATTGCTAATCGATGAATTTGAAGAGAATCTTGTGCTACTTAAATAAGGTCTTTTGGCTTGAAGTATGTCTTCAATCCAACGGCCCAGATATCTTTGTTCTATTAAAGTTAAATCCTGGTAGAATCATTCTCTATTCTCATAACTGAAAGCTCTACAATTTTGAGAAAAGAAATCAAAAAGAGAGTGACGAAAATGAACTTTAAGAGCCATGTTATATTCAAGTTGATGATATTTTTCCAGTAGTGTTTTTTACTAAGTGTAGTTATCTCTCTTCTTGTCTAGAAATCCATGAATGGAACTCCTTTCAGGCCTCCCAAGCTTCCTTTCCTTTCCCTTGGAGAATTTGATCAAATCCAGTATTTTTTACAATATCCCAAATTTGTAAGCAAACAAAGATTCCCTCTTGTTTGGGTTCGAATCTCGTATTTATTAAACCTAGGGTTGCAAAAGACCTAAGTCAGCATTTCTCAACCGATGGGCTACGACCAAAAAAATTTGGGCCGCAAATGTTTTGCACATATTTTATTGTTCAATATTTTAGTCAATGGTTCTTTAATTTCCAATTATAATAGAAATTGTTTGATTATATATATATATATATATATATATATATATATATACATTAGACTCCCGTAAATTCGGCCACCTCGGGACTGGACCCTCGGCCGTACTTTTTCTGAGGTTAATTGAATATTTAAGTATTATTTATTATTAAATAATATTAAAATTAAATACTTAAATTATCTGTAATTGTGTATATTTTTATATGCATACGTAAATAAATAAATTGTTCACTGTATAAAAAATAACACAGGATTTTATTATTTTTCAAGGGCCGTGCTTAAAAAAATTTTTTTTTTGTTCCGCATGTTGTTTTCGGTTAAGTAATGCTGATCTAAGTAGATATAAAATAATAAAGCGATGGTAAATAACAACTAAAAAATTCTCCTTAACTTTTGCTTCACTGAGCTCGCGAAAATTGTCAAATTTGTCTCTTAAGTACCTACTGGAATGCCATACCTTCACAATCCAAAGTTTTGACAAAATGTTTAGTTCAACAAAATTTTAACTTTCAGATCAGTTAAAAACAACATTGCTCATAAAAACATCGAAATATTTAAAAGGGAAACATCGATGATCAAAACATCAAAATGTATGAACGATATATCGATGTTTTTCGATGTTTTTTGACACCATTTAAATAAATTTATATAAAATATTTCTTATATAATAATATACGATACCGTAAAATTGTAAACTTCGTTAGTTTATAATTTAACGTCGTTAGATTACAATCTAACATACTGTTAGTTTATAATCTCACGAATTATATGATAAAGTAACGTAGTTAACAAATCTGCGCTTGTGATTGAGAGAGGTATCTGTTTATGTGTGTAACGGTAGATGATGAACGTAACGGAAGGTGGCGCTATGATCAAATATCGTTCTTAAAACATCGCTCATAAAGAACGATGTATCATTGATGTTCTGGGTTTCAACATCGATGTTTATAAGCGATACATCGTCGTTTGAAAAAATTGATGTATCGCTTACATTCCTACTTAAAAACAGGAAAAACAGAACAACTTTAAAAAGGAGCAAGACAAAATTTGAGGCAACATTGGCAAAGAATATGTTTATACAACTGGGTAAGTGACCAATAAATTAAGATGTGCAAATTGATAAATTCGGTATTTGTTTAGATCTTAAAAACAAGAGCTAAAAGGCCATTTTCGTGTTCAGTAAAAAAAATACACACAAATCAGTTATTGAACACGAAACAATTTCACTGATATACAGTGATAATAATTAGTCAACGTTATGGTTTTTATTTTTACTTTTTTCTAATTTTTAAAGCAATTAATCATAATAAATTATTATAAATGAAAATTAAGAAATATTACAATTAAATGAAAGAAACTGATTACATTTTACAAACTCTTGGTTTCCATGTTTTCGAATTTCCTACATAAAAAAATTAATATAAAATTAATTCAAAAAGCAATTCCAAAACTTAATGTTTATTTCAAATCATTTTCAAGAAAAAATGAATGTTAAAGTATTAAAAAAGATTCCACTTTTAAGAATTAAAAATTAAATTTTTATAGTTACGAAATGTAATTATTGCAGCAACATTTTTTTTTATTTATGGAGCAAATAAAACATTGCATTGTTTGTTAATTCCAAAATTATCTCAACTATAGCTGTCAAATCTCGGATACCATTTTTCTTAAAATTACTCGAAACAAAGCGTATTGCAACATCCAATATAATTACTATGGTATATGTTTTCGAATGAATCAATACTTCAAAGGTATGAAAAAACAAAAACTACAACTTCCCCTCTAAAGAAATAACGTGTTGCAAATTTAATAAAACTTCATTCAAAATTTTAATTAAACTTGATCATTTGAAAACAAGTGAAAGTTGGGAAAAATTGCTTTTGGATTACAATTGCTTTTGGAATGTTAACATGAATTTCATTTTCATTTAAAATTTCATCTTTTTACAATATAAAAAATCATTTAAAAAATATAAATATAATGCGAAGTGATTTTTTTTAAATCAGTCCAATTTTTAAGATACTTTTTCTTATTTATTCAAATAAAAATTAGAAAGTGCCAATATGTAATATTAACCAAAAAGGTGTGTTGGCATTGTTACAACCTATTATTAAATATAAATTGTATGATTCTGGAACATAAATAATATAAGTGATTCTTTTGAAATATAACATTTAAGTAGCAACAAATAAAGTAAAACGTAAAGAGCCGTAAATATTTTAAGAAAAATCTACATTAGGAAAACTTTCGTAATTTATCTCTTAAGTATCGTAAAAACAAAAACTAAAACGTAGCGTACAAAATATATGAATTTTAAACATAACAATTTCCGCTTTTTTAAATAATCATATTTATCAACGTAAGAATTACAAAATATGATACTTATTGTTATTAAAGTATTTAACTTTTAGCTGTAGTCATTCGGGGTAACCATGCGCAGTGGGTAAGTGTGCGCATCCCGTTTATCCTGAAAGATTGGAGGGATAAGTCGTCTTATGTGTAGTTGACTGAAAGGTACGGTAACGAGGAACTAATTAATCTACAAGATCGCGACACGGTGTTAATATTTTTTTTTAACAATAATTATTAGAATTCGGCTCTGTAACTATAACTTTTGTCATCACGGCAAAGATTCTCATATCGTACTGAATCTACTCACCATGATAAATCTTTTTTTTTCATGTTAGTAAGTTATCCAATTTTTCTGTTTATTATAAAATTTAAAGGTATATTAAGTATGAACAAAATTATATGAGTATATATCAAAAATCTCGACCTGGGGTAAGTGTACGCGAGTAATTTGAGTGCAGAACATAAGTATGCTAACATTGCCACCACATGGCAGTCACAAACTTCAACCACTGGCAGATCTTTCTTCAGTCTTCGGAAACCTTAATACTCTGTTATATGCTATAAATTCATACCAGGGTACCCTACGAAAGCTATTATTCAGTATCATGTAGCTCGGTTATTCAATGAAGCTTATAAACAGGTCGCCACACTAGGAAACGCTGAATTTGGCTTTAATTTCGTTATTTTTAGTCAACTTATTTTAAGTGCTTTTATATTTATAAGTCGATATCTAAGCATTATAGCAATAAAAATGCGTATATTTACCCGAACAATTGCACACACTTACCCGCAAAGCCAAGTGTGCGCATTTGGAATCGTTCTTAATAACCTTTTTTATTTTTTAAGTGTCAAAGTTTTATGAGTTATTACTTAATTTAATTATTAGTCCAAATAATACTTTATCATATGCAGGATTTCTTTTTTTCTTATTCCTTATTGTTTAATTTTTACTCTGGTTTAAATCTTTAAGTGCGCACACTTCACCCGAATGACTATCATAATGTCATTAATACGTAAGATGATGCAAGTTTTACATACTTTGAAAATATTTCTTAATCAATTTAAATAAAATTATTTAAATGTTATGTTCTCTTTTGCGAGTCAACACATCGAAAACGTAATCTTCTATTCGCTCTGTGTAAAACCATTGTAGGAGAAGCCAAAACAACGCAAGCGTTCCCAGTGATCGGTTTAGCCATTAGAGGAGGCTATTATTAATGAAATTGTAAGCAAATGCACGTGCGAATTTTAATTTTGTTTTATTTAATAAATATTACAAAAATGAGACACTAGAATTGTTGTGAATTATCAAAATACCAGCAGGAAAAATAATGCAAATTTTATAAATTCCCGATAGCCAAATGGAAAATAAATCAAAGAAATCAAAAGATAACTGCAGATAAAAGGCGAAAGTAAGTAATACCATAATCCTAATTTTATTATTCCAATCAACAATTCGAACAAACCTTTGCAAAATTTGTAAGTTTTGTGATAATTAAAGTTTTTTTTTAAAAGTCAATTATTTAAGGAATTGTATTTATAAATTCCTAATTTATTTTTAATTTTCAAATTTGAAACATTATTAGAGAAAATAGTTTTTTTAACAACTAATTAATTATTTTTTCTTAATTATTATTCATTGTCTAATGTCATCTATTATTTTTTGGGTTTGACATAAATTAAATGTTACTTAACTTTATGTTTACTGCTGATTGCATTATTTTTAATAATTATTCTCATATATTTTTGGTTAAATTCACTTAAATACAAAACTTCAGTTTATATAAATTGTCACATGTTTCTTTATGTTGATATGTTTTTTATTATTGATAATAAATACTTTTTATTTTGCAAATTGCTATTAAGAAGCATATGAAAACATACTCTAACAGCCTCCTGTAGTTCATATTTTATCTGGCGCTGCAGTCGCACACAGATCGAATAATGATCTATGAAAATGATTAAGTACAAAGTATACAGTGGGATCTTGAACTATTAGAAACTTGACAATCTATATTTGGATGAAAAATAAATTCAATGAACTAAAAACAAATTGCTTTCCATAGTTTAATATTGAAAAACATAATTTATTTTGTCATTTGTACTATTATTTAATTTTATAAAATGTTAACTCATTATATTTTACTAACATACACATATTATTTCATAAAAACACGTGAAGAAATTTATAAAAATCCATTGTTATTGTAATTATGACATAAAAATACTATTAATTGTTAAAAGAAAGAAGTTATAACATTTGCTCAATATTTGAAATTCCATCAGGTGCGGAAAAGAATAATGATAAATTCGAAGAACTTAATTTGTATGTTATTAATTTATATATTTTTTAATCTCGAATGTAAGAAATTACTTTTCAATAAATAATTATGTTTACACAATTGCAAAGCAGGAAACAAGAAAGAATATAACATGCAGGATAAAATTTCAAAAAATGCTTTTGTAATCTACACAAATCACCAATCACTAACCAGTTTAACTTTCTTTACTCAAGAAAGTAAAAAGTCTTTGTCTATTTTTAATCAATGAAATTAAACGGGAAAGTGAAAAAAGGTCTCTAATTCCTCAAAACTTTTTCTTGTACGTGAATGGTATTCATAATTATAATCCTAACCAACAAATAAAAAAAAATACAAAAAGTTATTTTGTTAAAGAATATTTGTATATCGATACCAATTTATGAAAATATAGTTTATGTATCGTTATCAGCAATTTATCATGGAAATAAGAAGTCTATTTCTGAATTAACATAATTTTTTATATTTCCTTAAAAAAATTAAAGAAACAATATATAAATTTAAGCAACTTAAGGGGGCTCTCCTGTATGATGGGTTTAAAAAAATCGTTTTTTTTTGCATAAATTGCTTCCTTAGCATGTCCAGAATATGGTAGTAAAGTGATTTTTTAAAATTTGAAGTCGTTATAATTTTAACAGTACTTAAAACTTTAAACGCGTTTTTCTCAAAAGTAATTTTATCTAACTTGTCTCCATTATATCTCGAGAATCGTCAAATAATTCATCCATAAATCAAAGTGTTCATTGATTTCAATTAAATTTCCAAAAAACACAAATTATTACACATCGTAAGATTTAAAGTAATGGATTAACCAAAGGGGTGTATTGAATATCATTTTTGTGTATACTTTAACGGTGTTCAACGCTGATAATTTAATAGTTACAATTAGAAGTTATAGAACAATTTTTAAGTTGCAATGAATTAAAGATACAATTTTTATTTTTGTTATTTTTTTTCTTTCTCTGGCTTTGAGTGATACAAGTATATTTGTTTTTAAGTTTTGAATTTATTCTTACCTCTTTAAACGGATATTAGAATTTCTTTATGGATAAGTTGTGTTAAAAATTTCCACTATTCACTTTTCATATATTTTCACTATTGTAATATATAAGAGACAATATTTATAAAAATGTTAAAAACATACGAATCTTTTTTTTATAATTCATAAATATAAAAATTATAAACTAGGAGTAGTTCCCTTGGCTAAAAGTTAAAAAAGGCGAGACAATAATTTTATTTTTACTCAAATAAAAACTGACTCCTATTTAGTAAAATATTTCAGTAGGCGAATATTTTCATAGAATTATTATTTAATTCAAAGAAAATTTAGAGCAGAAACATCAATCATAAACACGCATAATAAAGTATTTAATGAACATAATTTCCAAGAAATTAAACAAATTATTTTAAAACACCATAAGTATAAATAAATAGGAATAAATTATAACAAGGAATAAGAGTGTGGAAAAACAATTAATCCAAAGGTTTAAAAAGTAAATACCTACTATTAGTGCATTTTAGAAATTATGTAAATTAAGATTTGCATTAATTAGTAAATTTATTAACTAAACTTTATATAATTTACAAAATATTTTAAATAAGTGATGAAAAAGTTAGATTTAAATAAAAAGTTACCCAAAACTTTTAATTCATTGAAGTTTTTAAAAACTGGTTTGAGAATAAAATTATAATTTTTATTTACTTAATGTTTTGATTTTTTTTTAAAAATATTAGGAATTTTAATCGGCTATATAGCATATAATTTAAAAAAATTGGGAAATTTTTATTAAATAAATGTGTATGAAACTTACGATTAATTGTAATTTTCTTAATTAAAACAAAACACATATGAAACTGATTTTTAATTGAAAAGTAACACTTGAGGTGAGCACATTTTTTTTTAATAAAAATATATATGAAATTTTATATTTAAATATTAAGTAATTAAAATGTTTCAACAGAACGAATATTCATACAAATTAGTTGATTTTTTGAATTACAAAAGCCATTTGTACACATGGACACATCTGCCTTTACAAAACGGCAGCCATTTACTAACTAACTTCAGGTTTGCCACAACTGTATATCTTGACAACAAAAGGTAATTTATATTTATTTTATTACATTTGTGCGGACACCTATTGAAAAATATTTGAAGTAAAAAAATAAGTTGGCGATTTCTATATTATCTACTTAATCTAGATAAATAGGACGAATTTGTAGTTAATATAAAATTTATAAAAAAATAAAGACAATAACGACAATAACCGATACACGAGATTTCGTCAACGTAACTTTGCGTAACATAATAATTCGTTCTCAATATTGCTGATTAATTTCATTGACTGTCGAGAAATTTGTAAATAAATTATTTCAATTTCTCCTACATAAATATTACCCCTATTACCCATTCTTTTAAAAAAACGTTTTTAACGTCCTTGCCGTCCTTGCATTCGTATGTGTAACTAAAAAAATCTCACATATCTTTTATTTAATTCAAAAGAAAATATAAATAATCTTAAGTAATTTAACTAGTCATTGAATGGAGAAAAAAACCATCTCGAATTTTAATATAGAATTATTATATTCATTGTCTTTTAAAGTTACTTTTCTTAGAAGCTTGCCACGCTTGCCACTGTTCAGTTTCATGAATACTTCTACAAGCTAAACTTTCATTAGAATATAATAACTGTTTTTAAATTTTTATAAAATACAGTTTGCGTTTTTTTAAAAAAAGGAAGTATAAAGAGGCAAAGAGATGTCGACACGACACTACGAAGGTTTCAGAAATGATTATTATTGAGAGCAAGATACAATGGAACAAGGGATACAATTTGAATGAAAAATGGCATTTTGAGTAATTTGATTGACTTAGAAATCCCAAAATCCTAGCTAAAGAAAATTATACTTGATCCATATACTGTATATCATCGGCGTCAGTTGCAAACCTCGTAACTCCATATTTTATAAATTTCGAGTTTTTGATGTCATTTACAAAGAGAGTAAACCTATCGCCAAAACAATAATCACGAATCTCACTTGAATTTAAGACAATGAAAGTAACTTTTTTTAAACTTGTAACTCCAATATGAATTAGGAGTATAAAAAGTTTCGTATTGTTACACACCTAAGAATTAAATGTATGTATGCAATGAGAGCAAATGTGTGTGTTCATGAGCATTGCATATGGCGTCATGCTGTGTGCTTAACGAACCATAAAAATAAATGAAAGGGAAGCGGTCAAGCACAATGCAATGAATGATGATCTAGAATCTAGATCTTACTTTGGAGATTTTTGATTTAAGAGAAAAAACAATAGACAATACAAATTTGGGTAAAATGTTCTAGAGATAGAAAAATCTGGAGATTCGAACCTTCTGGAAGTTGACCTGAGATAAAATAGGTTGACCGCAGATGGAAGATAATTAATAAACAGTTAATAATCAGCTATATTTGGTGAAACAACCAGTTACAAACAGCAAGTAAATTAGTTATAAATCAATAAGAAAAACGATTGCTATAAATAAATAAATAACTGTGAATGTGAATTAAACAAACGTTTGTGTAATAAAATAAATTTTTTATTGATGTATGTCCTGAATCACAAATCCTAAACGAAACAGTCAAATATAAATAAAACTAGTAACTCCTAATTTTGTCCTAAATTATAGTAGAGATGTTGCAGAGGTGGATTTTTGTAAGCCTAAGATTTTTGATTGAATTTTTGAAATAATTGAAAAATAACTAAGAAGCCTATCTCTCGAAGCAGTTAAATGCAAATTAAAGAATACATATAATTATGTACCATTAAATAATAATCTAAATCAATTTGAGTGATTCTGAAAGTATGAACTATTATATTCTCTGCAAGTACTCTATTCTTCCTACATAAAAATTTATTAATTTTATCTCAGATTCCAAAATTTTTGGAGTCAAAGGTATAAAATTAATCGGATGCTCCAATTTTTCCGCGTCAGAGTCGAGGCTACGTAATAACCCAACTTAATAGTATTTTAGCTCTTAACTCCAATTATTATAAATATCATTAGAGCTGACAATACGACATTATTAATAATTATTAAAAAATATAAAAAGATTGAAACCATCCTTCCGTCAATACTTCTCGGATTAGGTGAAAGATTATAAAACTAAAACACCAAATTTTGAAACAAGTTCTATTTTTAAATGGATGATAAAGCTGGATATAACTCACCATCAACAGCATTAATCTTTTTAAGTACCTTCTTTTTCTTCCTCTAGCTCTATAGCCCTTTGTGAGCTTTGATCTGCTTTTTTGACGTATTGTGTGCACAGTTTTAATGCCATAAATTAGTAAAAATTAATTGTTTACTAAGCAAATTATACTTTAGACAATTTTATAAACAGTATCATGTGTCTATCAATACTTTATTGTTCATTATATTCTGTAATTTCTTCTTGTATCGCTTAATTTTCGTTATGGCCGATTTATTCACAAAATGAATTTAAAAAAAATACAAGAAGTTGCCAGGTAGTTACTTGTATAAAACCTATTTAAAAAATACATTTCTTTTAAATTTTATTTAATGTTATATAATTTTTATAGCTCATTTATCGCTAAATTATTCCAAAATTCAGAATTTGCAAAAGATGTGCTTTGTTTAATTGATACATTGAACGGTTGAAGGATATTCAAATAAGTAAATGTATCTTCTTCATTCACTTGAGGCCAGTTTTTAATTCCCAGAGTAGTAGGATTACTGAAAAGATTTTTTTAAAGAATTTCAAAAATTAATCATTCGAATTTGTTGCTAATTTTCTCACCCAGTTCTAGCAAAAGCCACCCAAATACTTGTCATGAAATCTTTCATCCCACTATCATCAGAACTATAACGGGCGCCGCCAGGTAACAAGTATGCTAAATCATCCCCATGACTTATACCTAAAATTTATTTTTCTCCAGCAAAAATCTATTGAATTAAAGCTATATAAATAGATACCTTGTTTAAATGTCAATCCCAAAAATTTCTCCGCACTGCTATGGGTACCTTGGTAACTAAATTTATAAAAATAAACGGGTGCTTTTATAAATCGAACTTGATCCATAGCCGCTTTAAAAGAGCCGACTTTAAAGTGACGATCCCCCATCATCTATTATTTTAAAAGCAAAATTATATTTTAAATTTTAATTAATTTTTTTCTCACCTCTACAAAATCTTGAAAAATAAAGTGATCAATTTCTTTTTCTTTAAAATAAAATTCTTTTATTTTATTTGCTATGTTTTGATGATAGTTTGCTTTCACTGTGTAGTTATAATCTAATATGAAAGGGGCTAAAATATCCCAATTTTGCCCGATAAACCACATGACCCTCGGATTTCTCATGAACTCTAAAAAATTTGATTAATAACTATATTTATTACAATTAGATATAATTATGAAAATACCCGCAGCTGGCCATAACCCTTCGTTTTCGGTTACCGACAGAAGCCATGGAAGATTTGCACCATGTCCTCGCATCAATGCCTCAGTCGGGGTTTCAGTTAGAAATGGTTTAAAAGAGTTTTTTGTTTCAACGACTAATCCAAAAGGAGAAAATGGAGAGTATAAAAATTCCTATAAAAATATATATTTCTCTTAAAAAACTGGCCAATGGTTCCGAAAGCCTAATGTAGAAATAATTACCATAAAATGTTTAATTTGTCTAACTAATTTATTAGCAGGTACTGTTTTTAAACAGTCTACCATTTCCCGAACGCTGTCTCTTGTACAGTTAACATTTTTGGCTAATTTTTGACACTTTTCTAAATTTCCTTCAGATATAACCCAAGGGTTGTAAGCTGTTCCACTGATCGATATACCTTGATTGAATAAATTCTTTGAAAGAGGAGATAAATAATGTAAGTGTACACTTGATACACCAGCTGAAAAACCAGTCAAAGTAATAGAGTTTGGATTGCCTCCAAAATTATTAATATTTTTTTTAATCCACTTCAACGCCAAAACTTGATCTTTCATTCCATTATTCCCAGGTATTACACTGTCTTCCGTACTTAAAAATCCTTAATACAAATGATTGATTATCATCAATATAGCACCTAATGTTATTTTATAGTTAGATTTCAACTTACCAAATATATTTAATCTATAATTAAAACTAACATAAACAATATCGTGGTCTAGCAAATGTTGAGGTCCATATAGATGAGAAGAACCGCCCATAAAACCACCACCGTGAATGAAAACAACTACATCTAAATTAGCCTTTGGATGAATATTCGGTGAATAGATATTCATATAAAGACAGTCTTCACTTCCTATAATAAATATTTTCTTAAGCAATATCACTGAATTTATTAGTTGATATTTCATTAAAATCGTTACCGATTATGTCGGTTTTCTCATAAATTAAAAGATACTGAAGACATTCTACTACTTT
This sequence comes from Sisyra terminalis, assembly GCA_958496175.1. NCBI lineage: Eukaryota > Metazoa > Arthropoda > Insecta > Neuroptera > Sisyridae > Sisyra > Sisyra terminalis. The sequence continues at coordinate 31,646,534 of OY292274.1, forward strand.
ATCTGCTACTAAAGTAAAATTCCATGCTTCGGGTGTTTGTGGTGGCTTTAAATATAAAAGAAAAGAAATAATAAATAAATAATAAAACTACGCATATACAATACACACAAAAATATTGTCAATAAATCTAGAACATACAGTAGGGGTCATCCATTAATTACATGCGACAATTTTAGTTTTTTTTTTGCGGCCCGCCCTCCCTCCTTGTAAGATTTCGTGAGGTTTTGCTTGACCCATCCCCTAATATTACGTGAAATTTTTTAAAATGCGTTCTTGCCATGTAAATCTGTGTTTCGATTACATTAAATTAATTTAAAAGAACAATTTTAAGAAATTACATGATATTTGCCGAGACCATGCTCTCCCCCATGTGAGTTTAGGTGAGATTTTGCTTGACACCCCTTCCCCCCTAAACGTTTCACGTAAGTAATGGATGCCCTCTTATAAATAAAACATTTTAGTTAAACAATTTTCGGGAAAATTGTCGAAATTTGTTTGAGATTTCGCGATATGGTCAAAACATAAGGGCGGGCTAGCAACAGCATGCCAATACACACATGAAAAATTGATCAAACAAAATGTATCGAATTCTTATATATTTTTTTTAGAAAATCTTTAAAATGTTAATTTTTTTATATCTCTAAAATAAACATACTGTAAAAAATATAATAATAGTTCAAAATTCTATTTTTCTTGAATAAAATTAATCAATGTTTGGAGGATCAGATTTCCTTTTATTTTTTATGTTTAGTTACGATTTATTTTAAGTTTGTTATTTTTGTATACTGAAGGATATTGAAAAACACAAGTAGACACTTTTTTTATTACTTTTCATTAATAAACATAAGGATAGCATCCAAAAAAAGAGACCAAGAATTATTATCAACGATAAAACCGATAAAACTAAATTACCTACGAAATTGAAAGAAAAACCAACAGATATCGGTTGATGTTCAAAAAAGGTTAAAAGGTTTATGCTAGAAGCATTTGTAATGGACGGAAATGTTTTTTTTTTGGAAAGAAGATGTCATAAGAAGATGTCATAAGTAGTCATTAGTTAGGGATGAATCTAAAGTTGAAATTTTGCGATTGTTTCAGGAAAATAATGCTACGAACTGGTATAGTTTAACATTGTATAAACGATCATTACGAGACTCTGGGTTGTTAAACATCACTGCACAATATGGAGGAACCTCATCGGACAAACACCCAATAAAAGAATGATGAGAGAACTACCCCTAAAACTAACTACTGAAATACTTGGACTTACAAGAAAGCAGATCAGAGTGGTAGCAATCCTAATAACTGGCCACTGCGGTTGCATATGGCGATTGCATATGGATGATCCAAAATGCAGATTCTGCCAGGTAGAGGATGAAATCGTTTTTCACGTTCTCACGTTTGGGAATGTGGTGCTCTGAATGAATGGAGATATAAGGAACTCGGGATTTAAAGTCCTAGACCTGAAATAATTCAAAAGCACCTAATGTGTCGGCTACTGAGGTTCGCCCAACTACTTGGTCTTAACTAGGTAAAGTAGGAAATAGGAGCTCAGGGAACTCAATGAGCCTTGAGGCTGCAGTGTTGAGACTCAATTAACATCAACCAAGAAAAGTTAAATAAAAAAAAAATTGTAAGGCAGATGGAAAGAACTTTTTTATTGTTATTTACTGTCGCTTTATAACTACTAAGGTCTTCAGCGACTCTAGGGTTAATAAATATCCTTATATCAAGAAATATCGAAAATTTACTCGATACAAGATTCGAATCCAGCACCTACCAGTTTTGGAGCGAGCCCCTAGCCCACTTGGCCACCAGTAGGTTACACACTAATTTTACTTTATTATCTAATTTTTTCACCTAACAAAGGGATTAATTAACCACTCTTATGAAAATTGTAACATTACTGACAACAATTTTTTTGGACATTCGTTCTTATTAATTTTATACCGTTAGATGAAAACTATATCTACATTTATCCATTATACAACAGATATTTGAATTTAGATTCTAGAGGGAACTTTTTAAAATAAATGGTTTTTATTTCATCACATTTCTCAACTTTTTGTTTTATGAAGTTAATTAATTTGTGCACTGAACGGCTTAATGTACTCTTGTTTGACTGTATTGTAATACAAACTTCAAATCTCAGATTTCCTATGGGACGTTTGGCGTATGGAATTCCTGTAAAAGCAGCAAATCGACGTTGACTTATTGAACTAAGGTAGGTTCCTTGTATTTTTCCATACTCTGTAAGAACTTCGGGATTTTCATTTGACAATACTGGAAATGAATACTTTGTCAGTATAAGAAACGAATCTTATTGGATTAAAAGGCATACCAACATGTAACAGGCACAAAAAAATAAAGCACATTTTCAATTTGTATAATAAGATAATATTTTTTTTTTAAATTTATTGTATAAATGAATGCTAATTATAAGTGTGTTCTCTAGTGTTTAAGTATATACAATCATCACCTACATATCACACCACGACAATATAAAATATGTACTTAATTATATTATATTAAAAACTCGAATGTAGCAATATGATTTCAAAACTAAAAGCATGAAAGATCAAGATAATTTAAAGGTACACCTAATTTAAGAAGTTTCAAATATCAAAAATTATAAATTGTCTTATAAAAAAATAAACGAATTGAAAATGACTCAAGAAAAGTTAATTACAATATTTTTGACATAGAAAACATCAAAAAGATTGATGCAATGCATTTGAGACCTATAAAGTACCTGCTTAATTAGCCGTAATATTTCTCAACTGAATATTTTCTTAAAAAAGAAACAATTTTTATAAAATGATTCCGAAATAAGTAATCTGGCATTTCCTAGATAAAAAATTATTGTTATTAATAAAATATTAGGGTCTATTTGTTGACTATTAAATAGTCCAGTGAAGAAAAAAGTGTTAAAAAAGGGGAAAAAGTTTTAAAATGTTTGATAATAGTCGGGTTAATTTTAAATGCCAAGGTTGAGAAATTGGGTACATTATGATAAATTGCCAAGTCACACCAATCCAGTAATATGCTTTCTACTGAATATCAAAATGGACAAACGGTTAAAAAAAAAGTTATCGCAAGAACTGATTGAAATAGATCCGGTAGCAAACTAAGGCTGCGCTAATAGGAACACCTTCACATGTTGAAGACTTCCTAACAGATTAGTTCCTAGTATTATATTATTGTACTAATCCCTAATATGTACATTAAAAACTAAATTTAATTTTAAGTAACAACTGATAAGCCAAGATAATCCGAAGGCATAGATCACCAACCATATAAATACACTCACTTTTATTGTAATTATTTTGGGTCTACTTTAGAAGGAAAACTTGCAACAGACGAAAAGTCTGTCCTTTATACAGGTAGGTATGGAACCTTCTATGTACGAGTAAGACTAACACCAGTTTTTCAAAATAAATTTAGGAAACCGATGTTCCATTCTCGTTAAGTTCTTTTATTCATAAAAAAATTACTTTTATAAAAAATTATATTAAGTAAATATTTCTAATTCTGAATTTGTAACATCAATTAAAAAAGTATTCTTAAAAAAGGAAATAACAAAGATATTTGTTATATTGTTTCCGAGTTAAAAATATTTAAAGGGAACCTTCTTCTTCTTCTATATCAACGACTTCTATGTCTTCTTCTAATTGGTCGCTATTGTCTTCTTGGCAATTATATTCTTCCTCTTCTCTAAAATACAAAAGATGGTATGATATTTCGCTTTCAAGCAAGTTACATATAATTAGTTACTTACTGTTCAATATTTGTATTGTCCATTTCAGTTTGAATCATTTTATTACAACTTCTATCCATTGGGCGTTTCTGTTTCTTTTCAGGTTTTACTGGCTCAGTACTATCTTGTACTATTTCTTCATCTTGGAAATATTTCGCACATTCATTAATTTTTCTGCTTTCTTCTGTATTTTTCTGTTTTAGTCTCTTTTCTTTATTCTTTTTGATTTTAACTCCTACATTTTTCGCGTTTTCATTGTTAGAAACATCACGTTTTACTATTTTTTTAACTACTGATATTTTTTCGTCAATTATTTTAGAGTTCTTGTCTTTATTTTTTATTTTTTTGTTAAGAATTTCATTTTTCTCATTTCGTTTTTCACCATATCGATCTTTGATTTCTTTGACACTGCCTTCAATTCCTTTTTTCTTCTTTGATTTTTTTGACTCAACATTATCAATAAGCAATAGACAAATCAATAATATCCCAACGTACACTAAAAGTCTTAAATAAGAAATAATAATTAATAGCTACATGAATAAATTTTAAATTTACCTCATTCTGAATATATTTTAACACTAAAGAACACTTTAATCCAGTAATTCATTTTTGGTTGCTTTTGTTGTTTATATATAACTTAATCGTTGAATGAGCCAAGGCATGACGTAGATGTTAAGATAAATATTAGTATAATATGCATTTTACTCTCTGTATAGTAGTATAAAATAAAATTCCTTCAAATATTTGTTGAGCATCTTATAAATATAAAATTCAAATTAAAATAAATATTAATTTTTTTTATTGATATTGCAGTCAGCTTCTTCTAAGCATATGAAAATATAAAGAAAAAATATGTTTTTAATCTCAGAGTTTGATAATCACCTGGTTGAAGTTTTTTCTATTCTTTCATGTGTTTAGATTGTAACATAATTTATTGCTTAGATTAAATTTCTTTGTTTTGCTGTTGTATTTTTCATCATAAGAGTTTATTATAAATAACCGTTGCAATGTTTATAATCAAATAACAATAATTTTTATTATAGTGTTGTTATTCATATTTATGAAAAATAGGTAGTTTTTAAATATTTATGTAAGGTCTAGCCATTTGCAAAGCTCAAAATTTATGTTATAATGTTATAACAGGGACAAATCATTCACCCACACCATATTTACCTACTTGCTCAACAGGCAATACTGGACGGTAACAATCATTCCATTCCACACCCACCCCTAATAAAAGGCATTTTAAATGTTCAAAACACTGTAAAAAGTCGTTTAAAGTAATTAAAAGCCCTTTAAATGCCTTCATGTAATGATTTCCTTTATTCATTGCAATGATTCAATGAATTTCATGTAATGGTTTCAAAATGCCTCTAAATGTCTTTTTTTAATAGGGACTCCCATTCAATCACGAAAAATATGCATACTAATAATTTGCAATCATTGGTGAGATATATTGGGGGCTCATGCGAGCTCTTTGTGAAATTATTCTCTGATTTGCGAGCCTCTAGTTGTTTTTACTAACTATTAAAAAATTAATACCATGAAATAGTTTTAATTATATCTATAATATAAAAATGAATCGCAAAATATGTTGGTAAGCGCATAACTCAACAACGCCTGGACCGATTTTGATGAAATTTTTTGTGTGTATTCGAGGGGGTTTGAGGATGGTTTATATTCACAATTCGATTTGTTTTAACAATGTTTTAACAATGTTTTAACAATGAATATATTTATTTATAAATTTTACGCCTACTTGCTTTTTACATCTAATATTATTTGTAATCATCGATTCCTGTGATTTATTTGGAAAAAGCTTACCGACGTATGAATTTGACGTTTTTGTTTATATAATTTGTGTTAAAATAATTATTTAATTCATATTTTTGAAGAGTGTTGCAAGCAAAAAGATTGTAGGTCCACGTCATTTTGGCATTTTATATTGCATTTATTATGTATCACAACGCAGTACGTGGAATTTTTGTAACTATGAGCATAGTTTGGGAACACCATTAACTTAGAACTTAGTAAAGTGGCAAAAATTGGTAGGGAAAATAATGTATCCCGATGATGTGTCAACAGAAATTTTCCATTACCAATATCGATAAATTGTTTGGAAAACACTTTTCCAGATTAGTCGTTCTGCATTTCGAATTGTAGAAGTGGACGACTTCAGACATTAAGGATCGACTTCTGTTTAAAAAATAAATGCTTGCCTTAAATTATAAAATTTATGGAACCATATGAAGAAACTTCACCTGGAAAAAAACATAAAAAACATAAAAAAAACATAACTGAACGATTGATCTGCAGAAGATTTATCCTAGAAATGAATGAATATCGGTAATAGCCGTGTTATTGGTTTGAATTTTTATTCCAATTAAACTGATTTAAACGTTATCCTGCTGTTTTATAAAAAAGCTAGCAATTAAGTAATATTTTTGAATGAGACAAAATTCGAAGGAAATTAAGTCAATATGCTTGATTCGTCGACAAGAACACTGCCATTACCGAGATTCAAAAATTGTTTGGAAAATTCTTCAGTAGATGGATCATTCTGCAACGCAACTCATGTTGCCAGCTGAAATTTTTTTACATTGTGTCACAAATTTTATGATTTTAAGCAGGAGTATATTTTATTGGCAGAATCTAAACTTGGAATGATTGGCAATGTTTGGGAGAAATCGCCAATCAGTAAAATCATTGCGCCTTCAAAACAAAGTCAGTCATTGCGTCGAACTTCCAATGGTTTCAATGGTTATATGCGTTTCTTAAATAAAAATTACCGACAATATTAAATTGACATATAAGTGTGGGTGACGTGAACTGCCAATTGCGTAAAATGCCAAGCCTAATTTATTTAAAAACTCATTTTATTCATTTTTTTCCGTGAATTGTTAAGATATGTTAATGGTTATTCTGCTATTCGGAAGGAAGACGAATCTAACAAATCATATAGCATCATAATCGGTCCCGTAATTTTTCAAGCTCTAATTGGTCTACTACCCCTACTTTGTTTTTTATGCTGAAGATATCTGATTTGACAAACTTTGTATGTCAATGTAATGGCAAGATGCTTCAATGGAGAGAATCAATCCGAGGGAAACGCATGAACCCAAATACATAGCTTCAATAAAGCAAATCGTCAGCCTAAATTCTCAATCTGCTAAGTTCACTTTTAAATTTTTTTGTTTTTTTGTTCCAATAGGAAGGAATAAAAAATTCTATCAAATGACAAACTGATAAATCTATTTAAATATAAAAATTTCTTAATATGCAAAATGAATCGGAAATCTGCTTTATGTAGTAATTTATGTAGCTTATATTTACTTTTTTTCCTTTCCCTGAAAACACTGTTAAAAAGAATTTAGCAGCTTAACACTTTAGGCCGACGAAATGTGTTGGTTGTCTTGCAATTGAAATAATTGATTACTTTTTATATAATTTTTATTTTATTTTTATATATTTATTATTCTAATGAAGTATTGAACTTAAATTTGTTCATTTTGTTATTAATAATTTAAACTAAGTGTAACTACAATATTCATTTATAAAACACTATGTTCATTGCATGTTAGGCAGTACGAAGTTTGCTGGGTCAGCTAGTACATTTATAAAGCGAAATCTACCTATGACCAATGACGATAAATTTGGAATATCTCGTCTCTAAACTATATTTTTTAGATTTGACTGTATAATACAATGTGAATCTAACTTATACAGAAAAAATAATTAAATCGTTATATGCCGAAATTTAAGTCTGACAAATAGTACCCATTAATTTATTCGCATATGTGAGTCGCAGTGATCCATTGCTACAGTTTTAGTTCATACGACTCTAGAAAAAAACCGAGCCCCTTCATCAATCAGCAATTTTCGTACTAGGCGTATTTAAAAAGTAAGTTGACTTTAAATTTCGCGAGTTGCACTTTTTTTTGGTAACTAAATGTAACCGATAAGTGAGGGCCGGTGAGCACCAGTCAACGCAAATAAGCGCGTACATTGCACTGGCTTCAATTACCCATGCTGACACTTCCAATCTCTTCCAACTTTTCCAAAGCAGTTGTTATTGTATTTTGTTTAGTTCAATTTAGGTTTGTGCTCAAGATGAATTTTGAGCTCATTATTATAACGGCACTGGTGGCTACTTTAAGCGTGGTTCTTTATGTAATGTAGTGTGCACGGTGTGCACTATCTATTATATACATACCAATACTGCCTAGCAGTTCCATCTGCATGTTGGTTGCTCCAGCTCCCTTGGTTTATCTGGGAATGGGCTGGAGAACATTCTTAGGGACTCAATAGGTTCCCTGCTTAGATTTGTTTCAAAAGCTGGGCTCGCAAACTGGAACTAGAAATAATGCGGGGTCGCAATAATCTTGCTAGGACACGGCGCGAGAGGAACTCTCAAGGGAAGCCTTCAGAAATATGAAAAGTAATAAACCCTTGCGAGATCTTTCACAAATATGGTATTTTAAAAATTTAGTTTTTGATAAAAACTATCAATTTCAAATTTAATGTTAATAGATTTACTTTTTTCTTTAACCTTAGTAGGTCTACTATTACCAGCTTTATTCAGGTATTAATTAAACAAAATTATCAACCAGATGGATGTTTTAGAAATAATAAATGATTATCGAGTATGTCGGGTGAAAACATTTTTATTTTTTATCCACACTCTTTCTGCTAGAACATTATTATTAAGGTGATCCGTGTATTAACTAACAAAAATAAAACATTTTTCTTGTCGAAGTGAATAATTTGTTTTTCGGCCATTTACCTGAATTTGATTCTTCAAATAGCCTTTTCCCGAATGACTGCTTCGAATTTAATTTGTTTAATGTATATGATTCCCGGTTTTGCATATTTTTAATTCGCTGGGATTGGAGGATCTTAGTACAATCAATTTACGTAAATCCATATATGCTCATTTTCCTCATACTATTTGGATTGTTCATTTTTAATCAACCATTACCATAAATATTAAATCCTATTTTTTATATAACAAATAAAGAATTACAATAAAAAAGTTTAAACACATATTTTAAAATTGAAAACGGCTCATATAATAAATTTTGTAAAAACTGTCATGCTAGGATAAAATTTAGGTAAAATCATTTGGAAAAAAATCATTTAAGGAAATTACTAGATGTGGTATAAGGGGGAAAAACTTCTGCGTTTTTTCCTAGATTGAAATCGATTGTATGCCTACATATGCGTAGCTGTTTCAAATAAACGAAAAACAAGTAAACGTTAAGATTGTATATTTGCTTTATTAAGCATCCCTTTAAAATTATAAAATACCTTGGCAGGAGTGGGTTAACAGTTCTTATTTATATCGTCTTGATTTTACAATGACAATAATACAGCTAGTTTTAATTTTTCATATAATTTACGATTTATGCATTCAACTTTCGTATTGCAATACTTAAAATTATAATTAATTTGGAACAAACAAATATACAAAACAAATATAAATATTTTTTTTTTATTTTGTTCCATACTTTATGTTTTGCATTGGAGAATCTAAAACTTGAGAATGGCTAGTAAACAAAAATTGCAAACTTATTTTTAAAATATTACAAATTTATAAAATATTAAATAATACACTACGCTATGACTTATTTCTTTAATAATTACAAACTTCTAAAATACATATTGAGCTTAATTATGAATGAATTGTAATTTAAAGTAAAACTAAATATAATTTATAATATGTACACGCAGTATAATTTGTCTAATAAAAATCTCTCTCACACTGTAAAGATGAAATTGAAATCTTATTCAAAAGATAATTAGGTACATTACATAGTTACTGTTTTTTTCGTTAATTATAAAAGTATACAGAATATTGTTGGAAGTTAAGTGGAAAGGTTTCGTTTTTCTTTTCTTTTTCATTAACATTGGATAAGCAAAAATGATGAAAATTTGAGAGAGGAGGAACATAAAAGTGTTTATAATAATTATGAAAATGGACATCTAATTTATTATTAACATGCAAAGTGTTTGATAAATGATTCAAATATTTAATGATTAATATACCCAATTACGGTTTTAAAATTTAAGACACTTTAATTGAATAATTTTTGATGTACTTTTCTATCAGCTGAGAATTCAAATATCGATTCAAATCATGTTAGTGGTATTACTTTATTGACTATGTAAACGACTTTCTGGTTTTCCATCAGAACCATTTTTTGGTACAGCTCCAACTATTCGTACTTTAAGGTTTGTTAACTTGTCGCTAAATTGAGGCGGAGGTGCTAAAACGGCATCTGTCGCTCCAACTGCAGTTCCTACACCAATGAAATCTGGTGGCGGTGGAACAAATACGTCATCTTTTTCTTCCGTATCATCCTCAATTGGAGGTAGTAATTGGGCTAGTGAAATAGCATGCCTTGTTAAAACACCGCTGCTTACACTATTCGGACATTGCATATTTTGAATTTGTACTTTGTTCGTAGAAGGCAATGTCATGAAATTGGAATTATTTCTAAAATGCTTTTCAGTTTTTTCTATACGACATTCTTCAGTTTGTTGCCCATTAGGAACGTCTTGGTCAGAGCTAACACCACTAGAAGAATTGTCCCCATCTTCGGTTCCTTCTACATACTTTTCTTGTATTACAAAATTATTAGGATACGATTTCGATGATTTTAATTGTGTACGAACTTTCTGTAATTCTTCTACACTTACGCTATGAGGCAGTGAGTTGTTACCAGAATTAGTAGAATCACTGAAACAATAAAATTAAATTATTTATTAATAACTTAACTTTTAGGATTGATTGTATAATACAATTGTATTTGAAATATCAATAACTCTGAATTATTTCAAAGATATACCTTTATTTCTATACAAAAACTATCGCCAACTTTAACAACAGCTTACGATACCTTCTGATAATGAATGTATAGAAATTAACGTATTAGTGTGAAAAGTGAAAAAGTTTTTAGAAATTTTAATGCATTAATGATCGTAGTATAGTAAGAAAAAATGCTAGTCTACTTTAGATGGCAATAAGTCAATATAGCAATAAATCTTAAGCATATACAACGATTTTCTAAGATAAAACATGTCAATTATTATATAGGAAAATAGCTTTACTTATGAGAAATTTTAATAAAACTTGTTGCACAATAATGAGATTTTTGACCTTAGCAGAAGAAAACGTTTTTTTTCTATCAAAATTTACATTCCTTCAAAATTATCTTTTGTTTTCAGTCACTGATGATTCTTAACGTACTGCTACTACTTAAAACTTTTCTGTACAAGCCATTGTTTCTGATACGAAGTATTAAAAGAATAATATATATCAATTCAAATAATAAAAATACATTTTATAATTCAACAAGTACTTTTTTCAAGATTAAAATAAAAAAAATAAAAATTAATCATTTTCATTTCTTCTTTCTCTTAAAACAGATGTTCAATAATGGAAAAAAGCCGACAGTCGTTAGAAATTTCTATGAATAGTATTATTCATGCCATTATTGATGCCATGAAGCATCGATGAAATTGATAGTATTTAGAGAATAAATCTACATTGTTATTGTGAAGTTACAATAATAAAAAAAATCGTATATTTACCTGGTTTTACTTTGTCGATTATTTTGAACTACATTAACATTAACTCTTGTTATATTGGTTGCATTTCCTTTTACATTATTTGGGGTTGACTCTTTTTCATGTTGATCATCTCCCCCTTCTGATTCACTTAAACTGTAATCTGGCTCGGGAATAGGTGGAGGAGGATCTAAATCTGAATTTGGTAAACAGCTTTCCTTTTTTTTACTGTTTAGACTTTCTGTAACGGAATTAGATCTGATTCCTTTGAATGGTTGGGCATAAGGATTTGAATTAGATGGCAACGACTTAAATGACGACGTAGGAACCCGCATACTTTGCGATTTTCTGACATTTGGTCGTGCCACATGAGACGGCAAACTTCTTGCTCGATATCCAACAGCTTTGATGTCTTCAGGCGATGCATATAATTTTGCACTTGTAGCAGGACGAAAACTTGACATAACGAATTCTTCCGTATATAAATTTCCTATAAAAACAAATAAGAAATTGTTTTCATCTATAATATTTACAATTAATTTCAATGTTTAATTTTGTGCTTTTATTGAATATATTTGATTGTATTAAAGAATATAATATAAAGAGACTGTCTAAGCTCTATAAAACACAGGAGGACAAAATGGTGGGAATAAAAGTAAGAAAGCTCATTTATGACCTTGTGATCATGACCATACAGGAGTCGTTTAACGATTGAAGTTATAGAGTGATTATATATAAATCTTAGCAATTTAAAAAAATAAAAATAAAACGTATCACCATTAAGTTATAGCAGAGGAAAAATAAGTTTACACTTGCGAATCTCTCGGGTATGCTCATACACTGAAGCAAATTGACGATGAAATAGATGTTTGTAAAAGGGAAAAAGTAGCATTCTCGACTATTGTCGGTAGGCGCAAACTTATTTTTTTAAACTTTAACACAGGAACTTCTAAAGGAAGCTCTTCCGATAAGAATAACTTTTTTGTTTTTGCTGGCTAATTCTTCAGTAGATATTCAGTTCATAATAACATTTTTTGTTTTTGTTTGTAAACTTATTAGAACGGTGTAATAGGTTTTAATAACAAATTTTAACATACTTTTTTCAGTTAAATTTGCTACATTATCGTAATCCCCTCGTGAAATATCAACTTTGACTACTTGGCCCATTACTGGTGGGGGTGGAGGTGGATGTGTTGGCGGAGGCAATGATCGATTATTCGTTAAAATAAGCGTATTAATATCATCTTGACTGCGATGTTGTTTCGGTATTCGTGAATCAGTCATTCCTGTCGTTGCTTGTAATTCAATTTGACGAACAAGATCCGGCGTACTATGAAAATTTCTATGTAATTCGGAATTGTTTCCAGATGAAGGAAAAAATCTAACTTTGGACCCTGCCTAAAATAACAATAATATTGTTTAATATGTAAAGAAAATAAATTCAAAGATAAATTACTTTTGCTTTGCATCGTTTCATTTCGGTAACACTAGCGTAAACTCGACCTGGTCTGTTGGGTGAAAGAGGAGCTTGAAAGTTTGATGTTGTCATCATTTGCTTTTCATTAGAGCCACTATCCAGTTGCCTTTGAAAAAGTTCTTCCAGTTCTGTAGCACTGGTTCTACAAGACATTGGTCTTGTTCGAATTGATGCAGTTCTATGTTGTGCAGATGTTTCCTGTCGACCATTCTGGCGATTTAAAGATTCAACTGAATTGGATTTGATTGTTTCGATGTTATCTTCTTTTTCTCCTCCGTTTTCTAGCCCTGCTACCATTGATCGAGCTCTAGCTCGTCCAACACTTAAAGTAGTTTTTGGGTCTCGCCTAGGTGGTAACGGTGCCGGAGATCGACCAGTTTGGTTGTTAGCCATTTTTCGAGGCAGCGTTGCATATTGGCGAGTCAAAGGAACATTAACAAAACCATGAATAGCTGCGGTTGATTTACTGTTTGGTAACACCCCAACTACAGAATCTAAAGATATTACTGTCATAGAAACTAAATCTCCTGATTTACGAATTAAATCAACAACATGTTCATGGGATGCTGCTGAGACATCTTCGTTATTTATCTGAAATTGTTTTAATAGGTAATATGCTTTCAATGTATATTTTAATAAGCTTACGGCAATTAAAAAGTCTCCCTTTTTCAAACCGGCAAGATCAGCAACGCCTCCTTTGTCAACATCATCTAAATATTGTAATCCCGGACATCGTTCAGAAGGTTGCAAATCCATCAGTGGAGAAGTTGCTTTGGCACCTCGTAAAATAAACCCAAATCCTTTTCGCGATCTGTGTAAAACAACTGTTCGAGGTTCAGCTGGTAATCTATAAAAGTATGAAACATATTAGTTAATTCTATTTAGAAATTCTAAATTATTATAAAGATTAAGATTAAGCTAAAGGGTAATAATTAAAAATCATTCAACTCAATATATTTGTAAAATTTATTTTTAGTTACATTTTTTTCAGTCGGGGTGCCGTAGCAAAATATTTTGGTTGCTCTTTATCACTTTTTATTGGACGAGTTGCTGCAGTAATTAATGTAGGTTGAATTCCATGTCGTAACCGAATTTCTTGGACGCAATGTGCTGGGAAATAACCAGAATTTCCCTTAACTCCTCTCAATGTCCCTTCTAGTAGTCCACAATCTGTAGCACCAGTAACTGAAAAATAATGTATCTTTTATTTTTAAGAAATGATAGAAATTTCCATTCATCAATTACTATACTATTATTGATATAAAAAGTACTGCGGTACTTCAGTATTTGCTATTTTAAAAGCAATAAATGTTAACTATAGTTAAGAGTATTGTTAAAACCAAGACCGAGATGCTAGAGTTGAGATCCATGAGGGAAATTTTGAAAGAGTTGGAGCTAACTAATATATTCATTTTAGCCAAGCCGAAGTTGAAGTCATCGATATTTATACTGGCTACTCCAACTCTTGGCAATCTTATGTTGACGTGATACAGTGAATATTTAAAAAATATTTTTAGAACTTTAAACATAATCAAATTTCAGTACTACATAATTACATTTAAATATTTGGAAAAAATAATTGGTTCTAGAACTGGAGTCAGAGTCTAAAATAGTTTAGGTAATCTCTTCAGCTATGATTAGAACATCCTCAAAATGTAAAGAATCAACATTTTATAGAATATTTGTTTTACCATTTTAATAGTTTTTGAATGATACAAAATACATTGTCACTATAATAATTTATCATTTTTAAATTGATATGGTTATTATGACGATATTCTCTATTTTTTTTGTCAGTTTTCCAATTTTGATTAGATACTTTGAATTAATTAAATTAACATTATGATCAACGGTGAATTCAGTGTTTTGAATCATTAAAATGGTTTTTGATTATAATTATTTCTAAAACTTACAATATCTGTTTTAGACTAGTAAAATTTTCAACTAGACACATTGATTAGTTTTTTGAATAAGTAGAAAAAATTTTTTTAAGGTACATGACAGAAATATGGACGAACGATGATGGTAACGAGAAAACTATAATTAGCACTTGAATTGTACTAGGCTTAGATTATTTCATTAAGTCTTTTTCAGTATCTTTTTAGAAAGATTAATTTAAATAACCACAATCGCTTGACGAAGACTAAAAAAATTAACACAACTTCATACAATTCATGAAGTTGGTGGTTTTTTATTACCATCGTTAGCTTGCCCACTTTTCTGTTTTGAAAAAGATTGTTATACAAAAAATTGCATTATGCAGATAATTATTCACCTTCAATAATATCTCCTTGTTCAATGTTTAAATGCCCAACAGAATTTGATGAATAGCTTTCGAGACAGACGACAATTGTTCCTGGCATCACCAATGAAGCCGTTGTGGTATCTGAATTGGATGTTCCTACGCCAGAACTATCTGAGATGACATCACTCGTATCTCCCAAACTTTTGTCTGCAACACCCATCGCCAGCACTGTATCGAAAATCGAATTAACATACCAAAGGGATTTATAAATATCTAAGAACATATGACATTTTTCATTTGAAAAATCTAAATCTTTTTGGAAAACTAAACAGCAAAAACACGTAAACTTTAGAACAAAATCTAAGCTCATTCACAATGCAACGAAATAGCATTCCAAACATGAAACGATTAGATGTAATTATGAAATTAAAATTGATTAACGTAATGTACCTGTAACAATACTGACGTTGTCGTGCTCACGTGTATCAGAGTTTTCGCTAAGACTGGAACTTGCTGAACTGTATGGAACTGATGATCTACCAGAAGAACATGGCGAGGGCGGAAGGATAAGGCATTGTTCAAAAGAGGCGCGCCCCAGAGTGCCTGTGGAGCACCCTAATTGTGAAAGCATGTTGATGCCGGAGCGGCGCTTAGGGTTGTAGCTAGGTGGCCCCCGGAAAGGGACTGTAAAGTTAAACGAAAAAAATCGAAGCAGGTGATTAAGAAAAGAAAAACTTAAATAAAAGAAAAGTATGATGAAATTAAATACCTTTTAAGTTCACAAAGAAAATAAATAAAATATGATTATTATGATTCGATGAAAACACGAATAGTAATTGAAAATTAATACTTTTGTGCTAACAATATACAAAAGAACTATTACAAACAATATCAAATGGGTTTGGAAAAAGTAGAGACATGCATCTTAAAAACATAAAACTAATAAACATAACGTAACTAATAAAGACAATGTCAGGCAATGATCCACCTTATCCTCACATAAGAGTTCCTAAAATAAATTTAATTTCCTAAAATTATATCTGGAAAAAATAGCTAAAATTAAATTTGTAATCCGATAAATCACCTTAAGAAATCCCTATTACAAATTATTCGTTATTATAAATTAATTCGATACTACTTTTGAAATTGTTTTGCTATGCAACTATACAAACATTTAAGTAATACAAATTGCGAATGCATATATTTTTAATTTTAATAATAATAATCTAAATATCTTTAAAAAGATGAACTCTCTATAAAAGCTGACAAGAATTATTCATAATTAATACTTTTGTACTTAATATTGAATATCGTTCAATACATATAATAATAGTAAAAGTACATGTAATATTATTCGATGATATTTATGATTTTGAATTTGCATTTCATTAAACAACGTAGGTACATAAATTTATAATGAAAAGTGGCAAAATATTGAAAATTTTGAAGAAATTTTTTGAGAACTATTTATAAATAAAAAGTTTATTTATACTACATTCTTATTTATCATTAACTAACTTTTATCAAAAATAGACTTACACTATTTTCAAAAGAAAATGGCTCAAATTCAAGCAGTTAACACGTAATCAACACCAAATGGTTTAAAATGTTTTAAACTAAATTAAAAATATAAGTCCGTTTTCTTAAAATGTAATTGCATTGATAAAGAATTAATTTTACCTAATAAATTACCTTGAAATAAAATAAATACAAATCAATTTTGTAATATCAATATCTATTTTGTAATATTAATATCAATATCAATAACTAGTAATATCAATATTAGTGTCTTTTTAATAAGTTAAACTACACATATTGTATAATTTCAGCAACTATTTGTAGAATTTTAATCACATTTGGTGTAAATGAATTTTTTTTTTGAACTTTTGTTTCATACTATGAGAATAAGAGAAACTTCGATAAAAAATAAGAGCATAAAATGCATTGTACAAAATGTGATTCCGCACTTTTCCAACACATATTAGAACTGCACAACTTGTGTAGAATTGCACATTAAAAAACACTGTTCGATATAACAATTGCTGGTAAAATTTGATATAGCGCTATAAATGAATATCTAACTAAATTGAACTGTAAAGCTTCGTTAAAAATTCATTCTGCAATATAACAGGTAAACTAGCTGTTAAATATTTGCGTATGTAAATCAAAAATAAATAGCCTTTGTAACATTGGGATATGAAGTCACAAAATATATTTTTAGCTTTAGAGTTTAGGTATTATAGTGATGAAATAATACTTACTTTATTTGATTTTTTTTTATTAAAAAAACTATATATTTTCATTTACATAAAACATTAAATTAACTCAACGCACTTAAGCTTGTCATGTGTAATTAAATAATTAATATTTTTTTGAATGCAACCAAATATTTTTACATGACGCCAATATAGGTATTTCTAAGTATGACTATAATAAAATTCATTTTCTAATCTAACAAATTTTTACTTTCTTTCTATAGGAAAGAGTTATGCCCATTGAGCTCACTTTCCTTTTTAAATATAATAATTTTAACGTAATATTTAACAGTGTGCTAAAACATTACAGCGTCGCATTCCTCATTCACATTAATACGTTCACTGTGCTAATTTTAACACGAATTTAATTAAATATTTTGTGCATTTTCAACTAAGAAAGTAATTATTTAATTGTATAAATATCACGAAACACTTACCAATATCTTCTGGACGATAATTTTGGATGACTTCAGCGAGATCTAAATTGCCAGCTATCACTGCAACTTGATACGGGGTTTGGTTGGCATAATTGAGAGCGTTTTGGTCACAACCCCTAAATAGCAATTGCCGTGCACAAGATTCTTGATTGTTGACGGCACACACATGTAAAGGAGTGTTTCCTGATGCATTCTTCGCATTCATATCAGCTCCATAAAAAAGCAAATGACTTAGATGTTGAACAAGTCCATTCCGGCACGTCTGTAATTTTTAATAATACGTAAAAATGACTGCACATTTTTAGAGTAATTTGAAGATGATTTAATACTTACTTGATGAACTTCCTGCCATCCTTGAAGATCCTGAGCACCAATAGTGGCATGATCGTGTAATAGCGTTTCGCATATCAACGGATCGGTACTGTTCGTGACAGAAAGATACAATGGAGTTAAACCTTTTCCATCCTTATAATTTGGAGATGCGCCGAGTTCAAGCAACGTTTTTACTGCCTCCAGAGAATTGCATTCTACCGCTCTATGAACTGCTGTTGAACCATCTTTAGTTCGATAATCCAACAGAGCACCTCCATTTACTAATGCTATTAAAACTTTGCTAGGTTTTTTCAATGTGGCAGCTATTGTAAGTGGAGTTTCTAAAATTTCAATATTGAATTATAACAACTAAAACTCACTTAGGCGAAAAATTTTAAATACCTCCCGTATCCTCACATTGAAAATTTGGATCAAGACCCTTCGAACACATTTTCGTGATTTTTTCCACTTGCCCATTGTTAACGTAGTCAATTAGTCGTCTCAAATTAGTTCGAGTGTGAAGCGCTTTAAGCTGTTTTTCATCTAAATTCAACATCTTATAAACTCGACGTTTATATTTTAACTAAAAAAAAAATGAGTCATTCGTCATTTATACATTGATATAGCCTAGAGAATATTTTTTAAAGTTAAATCTTATGTAATTTTTGCTTACTTCTAAAGAGCCTACTGATCCGTTGAATGAGTAATCCCCTAAACGTCGTTCTTCATCTAAAAATTTTCCAGCTTTGCCATTCATAGGTGGACAAAATAAACCATAGTTAAAGCTTTCTTTTAGTTCCTAAAAAAGAGAGATAAAAATAAATATATATTACATAACTTGTGTTCAATGTTTAATCTAGGTAAATATTTGCCTAAATTTGCAAACGAAAATATTAGTTTATATTCCAAATGCAAAACTCATTTACAAATTACCAATTATCACCTAATACACTTACAATTTACTTTTACGAAAATTGTTTTTTTATTAAACAAATAATTGAGGAACTTTTTTACATAAATAAATACCGTTTCGATAAAAAACATTCGAAAATTAAAGAAGAATAACATAACGAACCGGAAATATGTAAATGAAGAAACAGATATATAGAAAAAATACAAATGTATAATTTCAAATCGTTGAAAAAAGATAATTTACATGATTGATATTTTCTTATCTGTTCAGAAAAAAGCAATATTAGCTTTAATAAGGTTTAATTCATAAAACAGAATTATAAAGATAAAAAAAATATATGTTAAATTAACATTTATCGATTCCCAAATTGTAAGTATATATCTCAAGTAAACGAATATCGAAAATATTGAAACTCATTTAATTATGTTAGTAATAAATTATGAAGATTAATGATAAGTAATACTCATGTAATATTTACTACAAGAACTGTATTTTTTATTTAGAAACTAAATTGTCTTCATTATATTCAAAAATTTAAAAGCGTTATAGTTTAATTATTTTTATTGATATCTACCGTCGCTTTATAAATACTAAGGTCTTAAGCGACTATAAGGTTAATAAACATTCGTATATCAAGAAATATCGAAAATTTGTTCGATACGAGATTCGAACACTAATACTAATCTACCAGTTTTGGAGCGACCACCTAGACTACTCGGCCACCTGTAAGCTATAATTTAATTACCTTAACAAAAAATTAATAACATGATGATCCATATAATTTTCTTCCAATTTGTACATTTTTCCCTTAACAAGGGTAGTATTCAATTGTGTTGCTATGCTGCTTTAATAAAGATAAACTTCTATAACAAACTCATGAAATTATAATTGTTATTTTTAATAATTTTTAAAAATGTATATTTTGTTTGACTAAATGGTAGATTTAACACAATCGCATTAGTTTGAAAAGGGTTGATAAATAGGGTCAATATAATTTATTGGAACACGCGTGAAAACTTTATCATAAGCAGTTCACAGTTATTTTTAATCCAAAGCAGTACTATTGCAATATATTTATCTACCCACTATGTTAATCCGTATTTTAAAGTTTATAATTAAAATAAAAATGAAATTTATAATTGCCTTGCCTTTTGACCATTTTTTAGAAATGTTTATTAAAATCAATTCAAACAAGAAATATATTACAATATGCCTAAACGTAAAATTATTGTTGCTTAAAGTTATTTTATTTTAGGTATTATTATTATTTTTTTGAAAAAGTTCTGAAAAGTCTATGCAACATAAAAAATCAAAAATTGAAAACAAGAAATTGAGAAATTCAAAATCAGTAAAAATTCAAAATCGGTAATCGACGCACTAAGAAGCCCAGATAGCATTGACGAACTGATAGAGAGCTTCCAAGACGAAGAACTAACTATAATAGCTAAAAAGGCAAAAATAACAATTATATGGGATCCATCTCATCAAGAAACCCTCGGTAGCGAAATGACAAATAAAATCGCCAAGACAAGAGAACTATTACAGAAGGCACTGCTCTTACCCTAGAGAATACTAACCACAAGAAAAGATTGGAAAAAAAATTATTCAACACCCTGTGAATAATGACTGATTCCCAAATCCAAAACTATATATATCCAAACTATATCAATCAACTAGTGAAACCAATTCTGAAGGCTCAAACTCTATTGGGTAATATCTAAGCACAAACTAAGCCCCGATGCGTCTTAGAATAAATATAAAAAAAAACTAATCTTATTTTTTTTGAATTAAAATTAATATAGTATTTACGATTTAGTGATTTTTCTCCCGTATCAGTTATTGTCTTAAATTTTTTAGCTATCAATACAAAACTGTTTAATTATAATTAAACAATTTTGTATTAATTGTATTGAAAAATAATTATTTTTTCTTGTTTTCAATTCACAATAGGCGATGGGGTTCTTTAAATGTGTACCTACTTTTTAATTTGAACGTGAAAATACATTCTAAAATAATGTTAAAATAATGATAAACATCATAAAATTCAAACTGTATAAGTTAATACATGAATTTGTTTTGCTAAATGCCTTTCATCTATTAAAATTTTGAAGGAAATGAAAAAAGAAAATTTCAAAAAAAATTTGAAGTTATGAAAAAAATGTGAGAAAAAAAAACAACCGTTGAAAGTAATTTTGTGAATTTGTGTTAAATAACAGCAACGAAATGTTAGCGGAAAATTATGATTTGAAAATTGACCTACAATTGTAACATTAATCGATTGATGATTTCATCACACATATATGAAAAATTAGATTTATAATAGTTAATTATATTTTTCATGATTTCCAGTAATATGTATATAAATTAGAATTAAGTAATCATTTGACTCGAGAATAGCAAATGAAATTATTTACTACAATAAGAAAGAATGTGTCGCTATAACATAATATAGTATTCTTAGTTTGTACACATAACAAACAGTGAAAATATTAGTAGTACCTTTATTTTTGAAATTCGTCGAATTATCAACAATGATCAGTTTCTATAAAATTGTAACAACTATCGAAGTGCCGTAAATGGCAGTTGTATTTATGTCGAGTATTTAGATATGCCGTACAAAATATAATTTATCAAATTTCTATGTTGATTTTAAATTATTAATATCAATATGGCTTTCTGATTAAAATGCAGAATAGAACAAACAGCCCCTGTTTTCTAATTGAAATAAACAGTAAAAGAACGTGCTATTTAAAATTTAACATTGGAATATATTTTAATCTCATTTTTTTTTAAAAATATTATTTTAAAACAATATTATTTTAAATTTTAAACTGTAGTATCTACTATCATATAACAGGATTAAGATAATTTAGATTTTTTTCGACACCTAACATACATTTTTAAATTATAAGATACTACTTTGTTTAAAAAGTATCTAAAATACCAGTTACTTTTTGTCAAAAAGTAAAGCAACTAAGATACAGTAACTTACAAACTTTAAAGTAACTAAGTTACTTCAAATTGGTTAAAATACTTTTTTTCTGATAGCTCTAATTACACCCTCTTGTTCTACGAAAAAACGGATTGCATCGAATTATTAATCAATTATTTTCGTGTCGAAAAAAATGAAATTTAGGGTTTATATTTGTATAAAAAGTATTGTTTCGATTTCAAAAATATGATATCACAATTGAAAACTGAGTTTTCAGACCAGTCTACTAAAGATCTATATACGAGATAGAAGAGCTCTCAAAAAAGTACTTTAGTCACTTTGACGTAACTTAGTTACTTTAAAGTATCTAAAAAAGTAACTAGTATCTAAGATACTTTTTTACAAAAAGTTACTAAAAATAAAATAAGGAATAAAGAATAAAATGGGGTACCTGACTACCTGGCTGTAAAAAGTAAGGCTTACTTTTTGATTTTTTGTTTTAACAACTTTTAACTGTTACTCAAATTAGCTATAGGCATGTTTTGATGATTTTATATAATCCCTATTTCATTTAGAGTTTTATTTTGATTGGTTCTATAAAATTCTATATATATCTCTTATATTAATTTTCTATAATTTTTTTAAATATGTTTTGGTTTTCAGGGGTTTAGACATACATAATTTCCTTTTTCCTAAAGTAATAAAGGGAAGAAATACTTTATCTGATTACCTAACAACTTTGCTTAATATATAATAAAACTCAGTACATACATAGTATACAAAATAACTCAAAAGTATTATTAAAGTACCGTAAAAATTAACTTTAAATACTTTTTAATTAATGAATAATTAAATATGTATGTCGTATGACTCAATTTCTTTATTTATTTCTTGATAACATTTAAAATAATTGATAACATAGAATTGAGTGATACGACATATATGATTATTTATTCATTAATTTATTAGTTGTGACTGGAAAATTATAAATAAAATATTTGTTAATACTTTTTGAAGTAAGTTATCTAGTATCTAGATTCTAGATAATTTTCAAAATTATCTTTGACAGCTTTACTAGATAAGTTACTTTTTTAAAGAAGTATCTGCAGTTACTTTGAGTAACTACTTACTCTTAAAAAAAGGAACTTAAATACTTATTTTCAAATACTTTATTAGTAAGTTTCTATGTTATGTATGTACTAAATACCATAACGTATTGTGTAATCAAATGATGTATTTCTTATCTTTATTAGTTTAAGAAAAAGAGGAGTATGTATATCTAAGGCTCTGTAAACACAACGATCTTTACAAATGATAAAACATTAATATTAGAGAGATATTGAAATGTATAGAACTAAGCAAAATAAAACTTTACTTAATATTAGTATCTAAGATACTAAAATTAAGTTAGAAGGGTCTGTCTTTTTAAAAATTTTCTAAGATACTAGTTACTTTATGCCAAAAAATAAAGGAATTTAAATACTTTTAGAGTAAATTTTAAAGTAATTAAGATACTTTTTTCTGACAATTCTGAAATCATTCAGTGCAAAAACTAATATTTTTTCATTTATTTTATTTTGCTGTCTTAGTTCAGTAATAGAAATACAATTTTTGTAACAAAAAGTTTTTGTAAATGTCGATTTACTGGAATTAGACTATGTGCGAGGCTAAAGAATTAAATTGTGTTTAGGAGAATAAACATTTAAACCAACGGAATACAATTCAATGTTATAAGCCATTATTCAAATCCATGTATTACTCATAAAGTGAAAAATTTCATTTAGAAATGTATGATATGTATAGCTGTTTTTATACAATTTTTTTTTAATTTAATGACTCAAAATGACGGAAAATAGCAAAAAAAAAATCTAAAATTTTCATGTAAAATAAATTGTTGGTAATATGGAATTGGTTAAAATGAAAATTTAGAAAAACTACTCTATGGTATGAATGCTGATAATCATTGTTTTCGATGAAAACATGTAAAATAAAGTTTCATAAGCACGTAAAAACGACGTTATACTTAACTCAACTAATATTTCTTGAAGTTTTAGTACCAACATTTATCTAACATTTGGATTCTTAACAGAATTCATAGCATTACTCTTAGAAGGACCTTTATTAAAATTAAAAAAAATATCAAAGATAAATCAAAAAATCTTTTTTTCTCGACAAAAATATTTCTACCTGAGTATCTTGTTAAAAGAAATTAAACTTCCTTAATTTGCACGTTCAAAAGTTAACAACAAAAAAATTAATTGAGACTTCTTTTTCTTCACTGTAGATTTTAAGAACTTTTCCTGTTACCCATATTATCTCATATTTTTCCCTTATTATCTTCGGCGTTCCTTCTTAGTGTAATTGAGACTAATTGTTATCGATTCAATGCTGATAATTAAGACTAATTAGTTAGTTGAAGAAATATATCTTAATAATTGCAAAAATACCAAGTAAAGTAAATCAATATAGAATTACAAAAAGCCAAAATATTTAAACACGCAATCGTTTTAGAAGTTTCACTTGCATTATTCATCGTTGCTCTTATAAAAATGTAATTCAGCATTTCAGATAATAATTAGAATAGTTACTTATTGAAAAAAAATCATATTTACAAAATGAATTTTGCCTTGATATTAATTTATAATAAAAAAGACCTTTAATAAAAATATAATTTTCGAGATGGAAATTTCAAAAACCAAGTTAGGGCATTACCTCAATTTAAGATGTTAATTGATAGAAATGTATAATTTAAATTTTTACCTTTGGCAAAGCAGCTAGACATTGATGTTTTATATCCCAAATAAGTTGATCTTTGAGAAATTGCATACATTTGTGCACATTTAAATCGGGCACATGAATCCGAAGGAGTAAGTACTCCTCTTCGGAAGCTTCAGCTCCAGACATAGATTTATCTTCCATGATGGCAAATATCTTCGATTAATTACATCTGAAAACCAATGAAAAAATATATCAAAATTTAAATTCACTTTAAACTTTTTCTTATGAACTATAATCTATAATTCATCGAAAAATTTAGGTTTAAAAAGATCATGCTAAGCTTCAGGGAATTCAAATTATTGTTATTGTTGTAAGGTCGTTTTTCTATTGAATATGGAATGTTTAGCCTTTACGGGTGTAATTTTTAGTATTTAATTATTGGAGGCTAACGTTTAGAGTAAATCGAACAGTCAGTATTTCTAAGAATTGCACATTGTTTATTTGTGACGATAATTCATATTTTTATGCATTCACTGTGGCTGAATTATTATTAAGAGTAGGTTGTATATTTTTTTTCTTTTGCATTCATTCTGCTTCTTACGCTTATCTTTAGCATTTTACGGTGGGTGTTTTTATTTAATATCTCACTAAAGTAAAATAAATAAGAATTAGTGTAAAATATTACCTGTAATAACATTTCTACGAAAATACAAAAAATCTGAATATTATATTATAATTTTTTTAAATTCTTTAAAATGGGTATCTTTTTAGAAATATTATAAAAAATTTCAATAAACTTTCATTGGTAACTGGAAGAGATAATTTACATCAATATTATTAAGCTTGTTCAGAAGATTGACTGGCTGGCGAATTAGTGATAAGAGTCTTCTTTTTAAGGTTTAATGCGTTGTCTAAGGCAATGTTTTGCAAAAATTGTACCGCGGAAAAAATGCACTTTATGAGAAAATTATTATATCCTTAACACCTAGAACAATGGTTCTTAACTTTGTTGGAAGCATTGACATCCATCAGTTTCATATACGCTTGCTTTCACCAAACCATTCTTAATTTGAAACATAAAATATGGGTTTTTCAAATTCAAAACATAAGGTGCACAAAATTATATGAGTCAGAGGTGTGTCTTGGCATCCGTCGAAACCGCGGGACTGACTCACCGAACTCCAGGAGTTTGATCGAACCCAGGTTAAGAACCACTAACCTAGATTCAAATCTGAGAGTTATGACTACTAATTCCTAGGAAAATGTGCAGGTTTTGATAGCGTAAAATTTGGAGCTATTAACATAAAAAACAACTCTTATTTTCCTAAGCATAACCTGCGACTTATGGACTAACTACGAAATTCTTTCTCAGACAGCATTTCCATTACACACATGCTAATAAACAAACCGGAATAACTTATGAAGCTAAAAACAGATCAAATATTACAACAAATAATTTCCAAAACAGAGCTAGCATATTTTTGGCTACGTAACTATAAAACGTGAGTAACCAATGCTTTCAAAGCGTGCTATTGGTTTTTCAACAAATATTTTTTTTGGTAAACCCCTAAAATTTCTTGATTTCGTAGATGCATCTTAAACACAAAAAGTTAATGGAACACTGATCGAAATTTTAAGATAATGAGGTTGTTTGTAGAAGAAATAAAACTTTTTGGTTCTCTGGATTTTTTTCACGGTTACTAATATAAATGGAAAAAATTATACTAAAAATTACAATAATACATCGTGATTTTTGTTATTCATTATTGCAGTGTTGAACTCCAAAGACTATATTGTA
The DNA here is from genome assembly GCA_958496175.1 of Sisyra terminalis. NCBI lineage: Eukaryota > Metazoa > Arthropoda > Insecta > Neuroptera > Sisyridae > Sisyra > Sisyra terminalis. The sequence goes on from OY292274.1 coordinate 31,672,947, forward strand.
ATTTTTACGATGCAACATCGTAAAAATTACCTATACGTACAAATAGTTCATGTAATATAGTACATACATCCGTACATACTCAAGTTGTGCTACTCATATGTTTGTGTTATTTGAGAAACCAAAGAGTATGGGCAGAGATATTAGCAGTTTTGTTTTTTTTCTTGCATATGCTATGTGTATATATTGATTTGCGCTTAAAAAAAAGTTTCCAATCTAACATCGTACTTTTAGTTATGGTATTTATTACAAAAAAATTTTATTATAATTACGATGCTTTAACATAAAAATTCCAATTTACATAGTCAATTTTAAAATAGAATACTGTAAACACTAATATCGGTTAAGGAAAGTCTAATTCTAGATTACAATGTTACATTGTATTTTTTGCTACCTAACCATGTTTTTTTATTATTTAGGAGGTCGTTTTGTGAAAAAGTTCTAGAAGCACTAATTTAGGATATATAAACAACAGTTACAGTACCTAGTGTAGGTTCGTATACGTGTGTAAATAAATATAAGTTTTAGTGTGCACATAATCTAAGTAAGTAAATTAGTCGTTAAAAATATACTTTCGTGCAAATAAAAAGTGTCTTTTTTTATTTCACAAACATTTCCAAATTCACGATAAAAAAACGTTACAATATTTTAATAGCATAAACTTCCATACAAAATTTTGCTTGGGAACTAAGTCAACTGGAAGTATTATTAGACTTGAAGTGAATATATTCATTGTTGCGATTTTTTTTATTGAGTTACACGAAGTAACAATGGTTTCGTAATTATTGATTCTATCAAGTTTACTTCAAACTTAATCTGGAAAACATCAATGATGCAGTATTTGGAAAATAATCAACTCAAATTTCCATTAATTTATTGTTTCATAAAATGACCATACTGTATTTGTCGCTACAATGTTTGTAATTGGTATTTGATTATCTAATCAATATTTCTGCCCGAAAAGTAATTTTTCCTTGTATATAAAAATGTATATCATCAATATAAGTAATTAGTAATAACTAATTTTTGATTTAAGAAATGATCTAAGTGTTAATAAAATTGTTTGAAAATAAAAGAAACATAATTCATAACTACTGTATAATAATTATACTTTTTTCTTTATTTTAATTATTATTGTTACTATTATATTATAAATAATAACAATTTCTTTTACATGATTCGATAAAAAATGTTTATATTTTTAATATTATCGGACTTATAGGACTAAAATCGAATCTTTCGATGCACAGTAGGTGCAGGGTCTAGTGTAGGGTGTAGGGTTTAGGGTCTAATTTAGGTACTAGTCGGGCTAATGGGCTCTAAATGGGTTCTATTTCGAACTATTGAACTCTAAATGACTCCTATTCCGGACTAGAAGGATCAACGTCGGATTTAAATTTCGATTCGGAGAAAATCTTTTTTCCTTAATGAGAATAAAGATTTATAAGTCGAACGAGTATTACGTTTTAAACAATGAGTTGGTTTTAAAACCCATTGAAACAAACAATATCTATGTAACTTGAATGCATATTGAGAAAAACCCTACTTGAGACTATTTTGAAAAATTATATAATTAATGAATATCTTTTACTTGCAATATGTGAAGTGGATAAAAAATATAGTTACTCTTGATTTATACTTACAGATTTATTTTTGTAAAATTTTGTCGCATATTTAATGGAATTCTAATAGGATTTGCAATGAATTTTATTTAAACTTGAAACCCTTATTAGAATAACCAATATCTTTTAAAACTATTTTTATGGGGAATAGTTTGAGCTCATTTTATAATGCTGGAGTTATTTGATATGCCGACACAGACGGCACATTTACCCATGTTTGTGTGGAAATTTTATATTTATTGATTAAGCATATGTTCAAATCAGAAAATATAAAGGTGTTGTCAAGATTTTATGAATATTTAATTACAATAATGAAGTAGGCAAAAATAAATGTTAGATAACAGAAAGTTGACTTATTCTGCGAAAAGTGGTTTGTAAGTGCCAATATTTTAAGTTAACTTTTTTAACAAGTAATAAAAACAAATAGATAATATGGTTTTAATTTTGATTTGCCATAAACAAAACAAATTAAAAACACTTTAATATGTAATTAAGTACTATTCAAACTAATTCTAAATTTAACTTCATTTTAACAACCGTGAACTGAACACAAAAACTCACGTTCTTCGAAAGTGGATAAATTTTATAACCATAAATATAAAATTTAATATTTGCGTAGTATGAATACGGTTAATTTAGTCAGTTTTAGCAAATTTTTATTATATTAGTAGTCAATTACATTTTTAGCAAACATTTTATCGGCGAAAAAACATATTACAATAGTTATTAATTAATTACCTATTAGTGTTTATCAGCTATAATATTAAAAAGAAAAAAGCCTCAAATTATTGGATAATAGCAATATAATTTAAATTTTAGTTTAACATTAAAACGCATCGAAGATGCATTTTTTAAACATGATATTTCGTTAAAATAGAATAAAATACTAAATTGTTTTGGTTTTAAACATTTGGCGAACATTTATAACCAAATATAAGGAAAGATCTACAAGTTTAAGGTCAATCCCAAATAAACCCTAGACCAATGATGGCGAACCTATGACCCGTAGATCAGAAACTGACCCACACAAACTTTTTAACTGACCTACGATGGCTAGGCAACCATTTTCTTGTTATGTTTGAAGAAAAAGATTTACATAGCCTTTGTATCGTCCCCTCTCTGTTTCACCTTGTAAGACGCTAATGGGCGCCATGGACATTCGTGACCCACGAGCTAGTATTAAAAAAATATGAACAAAATTTGACCCACACCTCAAAAAGTTTCGCCATCCCTGCCCTAGAATATCATAGGTTAACGAATAGACTATCCATAATCTTCATAGGGGTATTTTTTTCGACTTTATAGATTAGACGTCCAATTGTAGACACTTTCCGAATAAGGCGAGTTTTTGTTGTATGAGGGTATGTTTCATTTGATATTTATAGAAGTATTTCGATCATATCACTTTTAGAAGGTATATATTTGGAGGACCAGAAAGTAATGTAGTTTCTGAACCTATACACATTGAATTGCCATTTATTGACTTATACGTCATTTCTAATCAGTAAGACATTTACTGATGAGAGCGACTTGTTAATTTGTTAAAGATTGAAAAAAAGATTTGTTTTTCTGAAATTTGTGTTGGAATAGTTAAACAAATGTTTGCACGAAAACAAATTCGGTATTGTATACTCTTCGAGTTTTACAGGATAGTAACGTAAAGTTGGCAATAAAAAACATTTTCTGTATTTATCCAAGTGCCTTAGATGTTCATAATTGCCAAATAAACTTTTTAAGTTCAATTTTAATAGTTTTGAATTTTCTAACTTGTACCAGCTAAGAATGTTAAAATTTTTAAACCATAAGATGTTAAGTATGTAAGAAGTGGTACTAAATCCATGTCAAACAGCCGAAAAACTGTCCATTATTCAATCTTGGTCGACCAGTTAAGTATACAAAAGTTTCCAACAATTATTAATAGAGAAAACTTGATTCTGCAATACGATATTGTACGACTTTTCTGCATAAGAAAACTCCTAAAAAAAATACTAGTAAATTAAGGGTGGATGATTTTGCCATAATCGTTCAAAGTTGTTTAATCAAATTTCTATTTATTGCAATTTCTGCAAAATTTCCTAAGTGGTAACAAAATTGAAATCTTAAATGACGTTCAAAATGTAATTTTTAGATAATTTGCTTAGTAATCAACTGATTTTTACTAATTTTGCATTAACAATTTGCACATTAGAAATCAAAAGCCTGATAATATAAAAATTGGTTGTAACATTGACTTAAAATTAAAAGTTGATCCAAATTTTGTGTCTAAATTTTATGTTTAGAAAATTTCCGGTTACTTTCCGGTCCCTCTAATAACTGAAGTGTTGCATATAGATGGGCCTCTTTAATAGTTGCTATTAAAAGAGAAGACTTGTCTACTATATTAATGAAAGTTAATCGGTAGATTAAATATAAACTAATCCAGATTTGTCACATATTATAATGATACTGGTTCTGCAAATTTACAGGAAATTATTTATCATAAAATCGTGAGAAAAACCCCAATAATTGAAAGAGGTTAACATTATGGAAACAAACAAAAATGTATTAAAGTAAATGACGATTAGCTGACAATCGTTTAAAAACTACTGAATATTACTAACATATGTGACTATATGTGACAACGTTCTTCTATAATGGGATTGTAAAAAGATTTTCACGGGTGACGTTGAGAATTCCTCAAAATCTAACTGTCGAAATACTAAATTTAAGCCAGATTGGTGACGTATATCATACCTGATCACTGTGGCCTGAAAAAGCATCTGAATAGCATACTATTAACCATTGGGGTACTGTTAGATTCTTCGACGTACAACTTCTGCCAAAGGATGAAATTGCTTCTCACATTTTGTTAGGACGCAGCCCTCTGGCCAAATGGCGATTACCTAAAAGAAGTGGTAGTGTGTGATCTTAGTTTGATCGTACAAATTGTGAAATAGGAACTCAGCGAGCAAAGTAATCGTTAGACTGCAGTGTTTATCATAATTAAGCTCTCCAAATCTCATCTTGGTAAACCATTTAGTAAAAAAAGGCATCGAACCCGCTAAAATAAATTTTTGTTTCCGGTTCTGGAATTCGGTTCCTCAGTCCTGTTTTGCATGGTACATTCAGGGTAATCTACCGATTTCCTTAAAGATCCATACATATCGCACTCTTGCGACTAAAGTGACGGAACTCAAAACTTGTTTTCTCAGAAATCATCTCAACCTAATAAAATCATGTTTTTGACTTATGGCACCTTTTTTTTACCTCCAAAAAAGTAAATTACTAAGTGAAGTATATTCACTTTTGTTGACTGATAGGTATATATTTTAGAAATCACGCGGTATTTGATCATTTTTGAGTTATGTCCCAAGTCTTTCTTCGAAATCAATAGTATTTTTTCTTATTTATATCGAATTTAGAGTAATATTGATTACAATAGCCTACCTGAAGGTTATATAGCTATATAAGCAAAAGTTTATTTAAATTATTGGCAACCTTAAGTGTTCTGTAATTAAATTTTTTTTCATACGTACCTACTTATTACTTATATATTTTCAGATAATTGACTAAAAAATAATCATTATTATTAATGTTATTTCTATTTTTGCATAGGTCAGTTTAAAATTTTAATTTTAATTGCTTTTTCTATATTTTTTTTTTTTTTCATACTTGAAAAGTTGTTCTTGTTTTTTGCAATGTACCTACATATTCATGTTCTTGTTTCTATATGAGCCAATTGTGCCGCTTTTAGCATTCTATTAATACTAAATGCATTGCTTTTACTTTCATGTGAAAATGTTTTTCAATTTAAGAAGCTAAGCTTTTTTGAATTTCTTATTCCTATGTAAGCATAATATTTGTGTGTAAAGACTTCCATCTTCATTTGTTCGTTCTAAGATGTTGACATTATTCTTCACATCCTTGGGTCAATTCAAAAAGTGATATTTCTGAAATATTTAACAGCTTGTCGCTGTATTCACCAAGAAAATTGCTTTCCTTGTTTAATTACACAGTTAACTAAGATTATGTTACATAAAAACATAATTATAACAAATCTGTGAAATAAAATACTTTTATTGAATAGGATAAGTGGTTTTTTTTCAATAGTTGTAGCTGTATAGTTTATAGTTTATAGTATTATAGCTTTATTGTATGATTTTCATAACCGAAACTTTTCAAGGCCAATTTTATATGGCTTGTCCTAGAAAAAATGATTACGGAAAAGATACCATTTACTTGAAAAGAATCCTTACGATTGTAACCTGATTTTATTTATGATGTATGTAATTGATTTATGTATTTGTATGATCAAGAAAGATAATAAGGTTCGCGTAAAAACCTTGACTTGCTTCTCTATACTTTATATTTAGCTTTTTATATGAAGCTTTTTTTTTTGTTTTAGCCTTTTAAAATTCTATACCGATAATATAGAATTGAAAGTGAAGAATGGCATTTCTCCGGCATCAACTTCTCTAGTCGTATACAGTAAGCGAACGAATAACTGTTCATTAAAATCAACTTTAAGATCATCAATCCGTTGTAGAAGAACCGGGTCTTCATAGACTACATCCTATAGATATTCCCACTTCATTCAAACGTATATAATTTCAAGAATACTTTATCGAAAATTATTGTAATTACATAAACAATTCGATCAAAATTCAATCATAAAATTAATTTCATTTGGGAAATTACGATTCGGTGGGAAAGAATCAAATTTTGGAAATATACGACAAACAATCATTTCAATTCGAATTTACTAAAAAAAAATTTAACTAAAAATAAATATCCAAATTGAGTTTGTTTATTTAAGTATTAGAGATGACCTGAAGAAAATCATCAGCTAATGGGCAAAAAGTGAATTTTGCCTTAGGGAAATGTTAGTTTTAGGCTAGCTATTATATCTAATTAAGTAGAATAAGACCGTTAGATTCATTATAATTATTTTTGAAAAAATGTTCTAGAACATAAACATATATGTACGTATTTATTCAACAAGAACATTAATAATCAAAGCGATTAAAATGTTTTTATGGATTGAAAAGAATTGAAGAGATTTAGTCATATTAATTTAGTAAAAAAAAAAACAAACTGCAGTCAATAGTAGGTAGGTATACGAAATTTAAATAATTTAATTTTATTCAATATCTTTAAGAATTATCATGTGAAGTAATACAAAACCGTATTTATAAATTATTAAATGCATACCTACATATTAATTTGATTTGTAAGTTGTATTTTAAACAATAAATAATTCCTCCAATTTTAATACTGTCAGTTTCATTCTTGGTCTTGTCTTAATTAATTATAGTTTACCGTATTTACTTTCATTAAAAAGTGGCCAAGAACAAAAATAAATTTAATTGTGGTTTCCTAACTACTTTGCATTGTCTGCTTGATTAATAACCAGAATAATAGTAATAACTTTCTAAGCATTTTGACATATTCACTTTTAATTCTTATATATTATCTGGAAAAACTTCTTTTGACTTTTATTAATACGACATCTGAAACATAACAAAACACATGTACATAATATAAATAAATGAAAATATTCTCAAATTATAAATCACACCTACTTTTGTTTCAAAATGAATCGCTAGTAAACGTTTGAGAAAATGTTTTATAAATCTTTTAAAAAGGCGTAGATTTGCCCTAGTTATTTCGATGGAGTTCGTGGTCTAACAAATCATAAACGATCACGTTTATCAATTTTTCATTTATCCTGAACAGTACCTACTTCGCAGAAATATTTTATTAGTTTCCTAAATTTATTTACAAAATATAATTTCCACTATATTGAATAATCATTTTTTATAGATAATATTATGTGTGTTGATATATAACTAGTCGTTGTCTGAGGTCTTGTAATAATTCTACGATTCCGCGAATAAGAAAAAATCAACAATAAAAAATTCAAACTTTTAACAACTTTCAACAGATGGATTGTAAGTAGTTATAAATAATAAAGAAGATCTTCAGGTGGAAAATTTATTGATAATTGATTGTATTTTCCCCTTTTAGTTGTTTTAGTAATGATCTTTTCCTCGAAAAATTAGTTACGGTGAATAACATTCAACATACAAAAAACTAAAGATGTGTCCTGGAACACTTAACATGAGCGGTGCTCTTCTTTAAGCAAATATTGGTTATGTGTTATAAATAAATGAACAAAAAGTTATTTAAAAACATTCTTTGCAATATATTTACTAAATTTCAAAAACTAAATGTAATGAATGTGTCCTATTCTACCATCGATGTAATCGGTTTGTGGTAACTGAAATACGACACATATACATGTGTCTCTATCTACGAATAATGAGAAAACAACATCAAAGAAGGAACCATAGTTAGTTTTGGATTCTGACGGATTTTTGATCAATCTTGATGAAATCACTAGATAAAGCTGGTGGAATTTCGTGTGAATTACGTCCAAGCAGAGCTAATCTTTCTCCTGAATATTGTGGAAGTGTACTATAAATAAAGTAGCAGCACGATCCACACATTCACCAATAGTCAAGCTGTATTGAACGCATTAGCTTCAAACTGCTCTAAGGAAACTGTAAGGAAACCCTTAAAAACCTGGCCACCAGAAACAAGAGCGACGTGGGATGAGTACTGTAAGGGTATAATTGCTCCTTAAAGATCCAGGATTATTACTCACAAATTAATCTACAACGGTACTTGATGTCACAATTCGCTGATGAAAAATATTATGAAAGAATGGGCTTAGAAAAACCACTGTTCAATATGGAATGACACTACCGGACAAAAACATAGTAAACATTGTAAAAATATTATGAGGAAACCGTCCTTGAACCTAATTACTGAAACACTTGATCTTACAAGAAAACAAGTCAGAGTAGTAACTGATCTAAAAACCGGATACCTCGAACTAATGAAATACCTGTATACCATATTATGACCAGCAAAGTAAAACCACTTCTCAGAAAATCTAGTACTCTGTACTATTATTCGACACTATTTCGGAATTTTCTACAATATTGTTTTGTATTTGTACTCTTTGTACTATTTGATAACGTTCAAGTATTATAGATCCATACGATACGAACAAGCGTCAAAATTGTAATCGAGGTTAAGAGTCGAAAACTTTTATGTCCCATTCACTCTCCTATCTTAGCGTACAATACGGATATACGATATAGATATGCTATTTCTACAGGATCTGATGATGATATCGATCTTAAAATTTATTGTGGAGTTACAATTGCCCATACAACGGACCTACTACTTACTCTTACAAATTACCCTACTACTAAAATCTTATTCTTAGTACAAAAAAGAGCTTCGCATATCATGGGGTAGATCTATAAAAGAGTAAAATTATAAAAGCAATAAAATCTATAAACAAATAATAATTGGAACTTTTATTCAATTGCGAGAATAATACCATGGGACAAATGTGATGTTGATATTTTTGAGTTAGGGCTTTTGGAGTACAATCCAATTGAAGACAAGTGAAATTGTGAAGTTTATTTGTCTTCATTGAGGACTGTAAATTTAAGGGATCTTACACTAAATCTTTTGACACTTTTAAATAATCCGATCCTAACGAAACGGAAGTCAAACTAGAATATGATCCAAACATAATTCGGAGTGGGTGATTGTATTATATCTCATACATAATTTAAAAAAACTATGATGCTACAGAATTCAGCGGATGCAGAAGCGAATACAGAAAATTGAATATTCAAATAAGTTTGATCAATTAAAATTCAAAATCTGTTAAGCTTTTATAAAATTATTAAATTATCGTTGTATAAATGTGTACTCCTAAAAAATTTGTTTTATTAACATTTATTTCTGTCGCTTTAAAACAACTTAGGTCGTTAACGGCTCTAGAGTTTCTAAGCACCCAGTAAACCGTGAAATGAAAACGTTCTAGTAGTGTGATTAATTCTTCAATCTAACACATACAAAGTGATCTCCTAAACCACCATATTATTCATTAGCAGACTAAAATTTTCTTATTACTTTTTTGTTACTTTATTTGTTATAAACAACATATTCTGCAGTTATACTGTGAATGATATTGTGCTATGAATAGCTTAGAGAAATAAGGGAATTAACGTATATTTCAATTAAATAAATTATGTAAATCCATTTTCGTCGTTTCTTCATTTCAGCATACTAAACAAAGTAAAATTCTTATTTATTATACAGAGTAAGTCATGAGAAAAATACCAAGTTTACGTGAAAATAAAGCAAATCTACTTATAATATCTTCTTAAATAACATTATACTCCTGGAGTTTGGCGCGTCTCTCAAGGGTTAAATATCTATCCTATACATGGATACATGTAATGGTCCAACATTACTACGGAATATCCAGGTACATTTATTTTGAATGCATTAGTGGAATACTAGTTAAACATGTTCGCAATCGCAAATATAATATTCCCAGGCGAGCTTTGGTATCCACTGGTAAAGGTTGACATTTACTACTTGCTTTCATAGAAATTTGATTCTAACTTTTTAGTTATCAAGTAGCCTTTTATTTTTCATTGAAAGTTTATTTAGAAAGAGGTCAACTTGACATCCGATTTGTGATTTCACCCACTAGCCGCTCTTCGGATTGTGCTGTAAAAACAAATACATAATTCCACAGAGGGGTTACATAACAGTAAAGGAACTAATCTAAGAATAAACCTAATCGCGCCGATACATGGGACAAAACAGAACACTACTAGCAAATCTTGAAACACACATCAAGTTTGAAAAATCAAGAATTTTAAAAAACTATTTTATAAGAGAAATTGATTCAAACGACATGAATATGGAACATTTTATTTGTTATGCAATTAGAAACGTAAAACTAAAAACATATTAGATTCCGCAAACGGCAATACATTAATTTCAATTATATAATATCCACAATATACTTCACCAAGTTGAGTGTGACAGTTTCAACTAAAGAATTATGAAAAGTCAAGCTTCATTAGCAGTTTAGGAGAAGTTGCTTTCTATATATTATATTATTCGACCTTTGTTAATTGTAATGGTAGATTGTAAAAACATATTTTGAATATTTGTGTAGCATTATTGAAAAGATGTATTGAATAATTTGTTATGTAACTATAAGGTCAAACGATATTTTACCAAATGATTATTTTGCAGACTTTTTACTTAAAAACGCATTGGTTAACAATATTTATCTAAGTTTAAGGAAAAAACAAAATTTGAATTGATTGTTACGCATTACTGTAACTTTTAACCAACATTTTCTATTTTATTTTTAGAGTCCATAAATGGAAAAAATAGCCTTTAATATGCATCACATTTAATTGCTCACTTGGCTTTTAAAATCTAAATTTACGCAATAAGCATATTAAAGTATGTCCTTAACAAATCCAGGAAGTAAAAAATTAAGTCAAGTAACTTGGTTTATTCATACACAATAATATGCATGCATGCAATTAGATATTCATTATAGTTAACAACTAGTTATTACTTTTCTTAAGAGATTAATGCGACAAATTACACTACTCTACTAAAAATAATCTTGAGCATAAAAAATTATAATTTTTAAAGTTTTCTATCTTTGATTATTATGAAACCTAAAATTCCCTTGTAATAAATTATTTAAAGCAGAACATTTTTGCATAGCTATGTCTGCAATTTATAATAAATGGTTAATTTTTCAACGGAAATATTCTTCCTTGTAATATGTTGAAGAAATAAATTGTTTTTTAACAAAATTATATTTTCAGTTTTTTTTTTTGTGATGCTAAATACTAATAAAACTAACTAAATAAAACTTAAAATAAAGAATAATAAAAAGTTATACTTTATCAATTTAAATCATTCTTAAGAAAGACATGTACCTTCTGTATCCTAATTGTAAAGATTAATAATAAAAATAACTTTCACGCCTAAAGTGCTCAACCGATTTTGATGAAATTTGGTACAGTAATGAATTAAGTCTTGTAAAAGGGCAAAGACTACTTTTTGCGAAAACAAAGCTTGAAAGAATTGAAATAGCGGATGATCATTTGTATGGAGCTTCTTCATTGTTTTGTAGATAAAGCAATGAAACTTTGTATTTCGACACTTTATGAGAAAGAATTAAATATTTATTCAAGCATTTATAAAACTTTTGACTTACATGGAACGGAATTAGGAGATGAAAACTCGTATAGAATCCAACAAATCTATTTAAGGTTACTATATTTATTGGAGATATGTAAATGGTAAAGAAATGCATCCGGGGCAAGTGAGAAAACACGGAATACTTAAACATTACCGGCTTTTGTGAATATTCACAATAGTAGTTACTTTAATTGTAGATAATGATTAGGTGGTCCCTTATTCGCCTATTTTCTTAAAAAATTTTAACGTTCAAAAATATCGAGGCATGCAGTCTAGTAAGCGTTATCAAGTATATCTACAAACATAAATAACGGTAGCGACCAAGCTATTTTCTAAATTTTCGTATTTCGATTGCCAAGCAATCGTCCCCAGTTGTCATCAAGTAAAATTGGATCGCTCGTAACTGCTATGTGATGAGTCACTTGTATAGTTAGAAATACGTATCTAGGCAATATAACAAAAATACAGTTGTTTGAACTTTTGTTTAAAATACTTATAGATATATTTTATATATTATAACACTATTGAGATTTACATAATGTTACTACGCTTACTTTCCATTAGTTCAGTTCGAAAAAAGTTTTTTTTTGTAGAATTTTCTTCAATTCCAACTTAATAGTAAAAGTTCGACTTTGTTTAGCTGCTTTAGGTAGTTGAGAATGTTTCTAAAGAAAAATATTTTAAATGCAATACATTTGTAAAACGTAAAAACAAAAGAAAACGAAATAATTGAAAATAACATCTTTTTGAAATGCCGATTTAACTAAACTTGTTCAAACAGATATTTAACTTATTCTGTTTCGTAAATATATACTGATAAGAACAGATATAGGTACATTATGAACTTTTAATTTGCTTAAACTAAAATGCTTTCGATGCTAAAAGTTCAGTTTATTCTTGCAAGCACAGCTATCCAAACTATCCTCAAACGGCATGAATAGATAATTTGATAATCTTGATAGATACGAAAATTTGTAATATTTTATATCTATACTAATATATAAAATTCTTACGTCTGTCTGTACATTTCGATTTTGAACCCAATTTTAGGGTAAATATTTGTTTCAAGAGGCCCTTATTTCGAATTTAACATTTTTAAAATTTTTGTCTGTCTGTGTGTCCCGATTTAACTAAAGAATGGGACAACCGAATTGAATGAAATTTGGTATTAAGATACAACACAATTTCCCACATACTATAGGCTACTTATCATTCCAAAAAAATATTAAAGGAAGGTATTCCCAAGGGATGAAAACAGAAATTTTTACACTAGACAGATGAGTTATATATCATTGGAAAGGTAATTTAAAGTTAGAAAATAATCTGTAAAATATTTTTAGTTGAACTGATAAAAAGCACAGTAAATTCAATTTAAATTTTGAAAAATTGCCTCTTTGAAATATAAACCTTTATATATAATAAACAGATAGTTGATGTTAATAGCGTAGTGGCTTACGTATCTAACATTCTGATGCTCCTAATTTTAATGACGTGGGTTCGAATCTTACAGTAACCTTTTTTTTTATTTTTTCTTTACAAAATTGTTGTAAATAGATCCTTAGAGTTGCTCAATAAGGACATATTAACGAAAAAAAGTAATAGTAGTAGTAGTAGTAGTAATAATAATAATAGTAATAAAACTTAAAGTAAATACGTTTTTAAAACCGTGCATACATAAAATCCTGTATTTATAGATCCCCTCTGACTGATGAAATTTTAATATTCGATGTATTCGTTTTAAGAAGTAGACATCTGATAAGATTTTTTTTTTTGAAAATTCCTTCCCTAAAAGAGTAAAAGGGGTGACTAAGTTTGTATGAGAAAATGTTAAGTTAATCAACAATCGAAATTTTGAATTTAATAAGTAGAATTAATAGATAATTAATTAATTAATTAATTATAAGTTTCTGTTTTTGTTATATCATTTTAATAATAACGTTTCACGTTATTTCACTAAATTAGTATGAAATTTTATATAGTACTTATTCTAACAAAGCGATTTTTAACTTTTGTTTGTTTTTCAACAATCAAAGTTTTTAAAATTTAATTTTTTTAACTAATGATTGTGACCCGGAGTAATCATTTATTCTGCTGAAAAGCATTAAGATAGCGATTTTTTATCATATATTTCATTATCAATCAAAATATATAATCTTCCAAATTAACTTTTCTTTGATATTTTGAACAATTTGAAAACCAATTATTGTTATTGAAAATAAATAAAATATTCGAATTTACTTCCACGCTTTCTATCTATTTCCAACAATTTTGTATGTACAACGTCTAAACGTGCGAAATCGAATTGCTTTTTAGTCATGATAATCAAAATAAAGGTCGTAACTTTTTTCATTTTAAATTGTATTTACAGTATAAATGCATTTTTGTCGATGAAATTTGGGAAGTGTTTTTCTTATACGATGCACATATATAATAAAAAAGGGTTTTTGATAATTCCTCCTCTGAAAGGGTGAAAAATGGTGACAAAGTTTGTACGGCATAACGTCTAATAAACAATCGAAATTTCAAATTTAATTATCAAGGTATGTTCGTTATAGACGAAACGTTTTATCGCTTAAAATAAAACAATGTTGGTTTATTATTAGAAACAAAAACATAGGATCTGCTTTAAAATTTAAACTCTAATATATATATCTAAAAAAGGTTAAGTTCATAAGTGAGCATTACATTTTTTGGCTTGCACATATTGTAAACCTAAAAATCCGATATACGTAATCACAAATAAATACATTAATGGGCGAATATCGAATAGCGAGAAATTCGGCGAACTGAAAGAAAATGGTTTCATTATATAGTTGAAATTCAGATATTTTAATAATAAGTGCATATATACACAATGGTTATACTTGATTATGGAGGAACTGGGTTTCGTGCATTTGAAAAAATTTTAATTTCGCCGTAGTTTTGTACATTTCAGTAGTGTAAAAGTTGAGACAATGAAATGGGATTACTACTAATATTCTAAATATCTAGGCGAGTGTTTTGATAACTTTTGACTGTTTTAAGTCAAAATTATGACTGGCTTTATTGAACTTAACGATAGTTTTTATTTATGTATAGATGCTGATTGATTTACGGATTATTTGATTCACAGCAGGTATACCTACCGTAGGTATACGCAAAAGACCATACTCTTTTTAGATATTTATAAATATTTTTTGAAAATTAATTGATCATTATATACAACTATTTTATTTTAAGTACCAGTTTATTAAATGTGTATTTTTAAAGTTGACAAAATAGTGTTTTTAAGAATGATTATGTTTTTCGTAAAAGAAAAAAGAAAAATAATAATTTTCATATACCACTACAAATAGCAAATTTAAAAAGAAAATATAATCTACACCTACGTTACGCAGACGAAGTCGCGGGGATCAGCTAGTATTCGAATAAAATAAAGGCAACATTACATAAAGTCAAATATTTTGTTTTATTTCATTAGTTATAGGCTTCTGTACTAAACTATCTGAATTCTCGATTTTAATTAGGAAAGATTCGGTTACGGAGTTGAATGCTTTTTTAAATACGAGTTTAGAACCGAAACAATTGGTTTAAATGATGAAACTTACACCAATTTCCCTTAATTCGTGTGTACAATTAATAATAATTTTTAAACGTAGGGTAGGAAACGGATGTTAATACTTGACTGTAGTAAAACCAGGACTGTTGCTGTCGTTTTCAATTTTATTTTATTACTTCGCATAAAGGAAGCGGGGACATTATTATAACAAATATAATTGTAATCGTGATAAATACATTGTACATTATTAACAATGAAACAGAAAACATACCATTCATGTTTTCTATACCATTATGTTTTTTTTCGCATGTGCAATATTATTCATAAGTTACTATTATTTTAACACTAAGTTAATGGTTTTTAACGCTAACTATAGTTCTATACATTGCCAGCTATAATGTTTTAAACACAAATTACTTATTTTACAGTTCATACTATCTTAAGTCCACTTATGATATTGGTTTTCATCATGTGAAAGACTTGAGATATTTTTAACATTGATAAATATTTTATTGATTATTTTCGAAACACAATCAATAAATTAATGAATAATTTATTATATATGTCGTACGATTCAAATTCTATATTTCTTTATTGAATACAACGCGTTTCAACAGTCTTTGACTGGCATCATCAGGCAATGTTCATTGTACCAATTATAAATAGACTTGAGATAGTTTTTACTTTAGCAAATTATTTCCCACTAATATTGATAGAAATTATGTAGGTAATAGTTTGACTTTAAAGAGGTCATCTGAAAAATTTTCATCGCTTAAATTCGAGAAGTGGACTAAATTAAGATGCAATAGTTATCAGGACAGGAATATAAAATAAATAATTCATGTTATTGGTACAATTTTTTTGTTGTTGATTGGAACAGAGAAAACTTGCATATTAAAAACTATATATAAAAAGTATTTATTTTTTTTTGATAAAAATTACGGTGTTGGTTAAGGTTCTTTTTTGAAATCTAGTGATAATAAATTATTACTTCTTTATAATGCTTGTTATACTTATCAAACCAAACTTTTATCTAATAAAACTGTAATGAGTCTATTTAGGAGATCCTACTTTTAATATTTCTATTTAATTCTTAATTGAATATGATACCAGTATGTCTGAAATTTATTATATTAATAACTGATGTTTACATATTATGCTAGCAGTAATGATTTTGTTCACAGCATAAGCCAAAAATGAATGATATTTTTCTCTGTAATATGAACTAATAAGTCACTGAAAAGACAACAGGAACACCAGTAGATTAAACAACGGTTACTCATAATGAAAATAAAAGTAGAAGCAAATGTTTATACATATTTAAAATAAAATAAGAAAACTTGATAAAAATAATTTTTGGAACTATTTTATTAGTTTGGAAGAATAGAAGTGTTTTTGAAAATTTAAAAAAAAATAGCTTATGCGAGCATCAAACTTATAGTTAAAAAAATTTCTGACCATTAAGGTAATTTTAAAACGTAGGGATTAAAATAAATGTTGAAGTTTATTTAA
The DNA here is from genome assembly GCA_958496175.1 of Sisyra terminalis. Classification (NCBI taxonomy): domain Eukaryota; kingdom Metazoa; phylum Arthropoda; class Insecta; order Neuroptera; family Sisyridae; genus Sisyra; species Sisyra terminalis. The sequence continues at coordinate 31,689,708 of OY292274.1, forward strand.
TATTTTACGGGCAATTAAAACTGTCATTTTACGGAACATCGATTGATAACTGATGCTTTTAAACTTTTACGCTCGTTTGAAAATCTTATTATTAATTTGATATTTGTTACCTAATGAAGTATATCAAATAAATACATTGATTCAATACATGATTTAAAAAAAATATAAAACTTCTTCAATTTTCTATGATTTTTATTCAATACCTATGAAAATATTTCTGGTTAAACATAAAACAATTTTTCAGTGCATCAATTTTCTCACATTCGCGAACACAATAAATGGATAGCGGATCGTCCATTGCAACAAAAATATAAAAAAAGCCAAATATAAATATTGTGAGCCAAAACCATCATCTGGTATTTGGTTATTTTGATTTTTAATGAAAACTAAAGGGCCTTTCATAAAAATCGTAAGAAAAATTTTGTCATTTGAAGATTGCCTTTTTTAGAAAGTCAAATATAATTTTTATACATAAGGAGAGAAGATAATATAAGAAAATTAAGATTTTCTAAACTCTTAAAGGCTTATAAATTGATTAGAAATAAATTGCTACAAATTGATTAATAACAAAATAGCGAAAGATTCCTTTAATCAGTGGCGCCCGCCGACTGTTTTACGTAACCCTCCACTGTGCAACTCCATTAAACAATATTTAAATGTGCAGTAAAATGTTAAGATAAAAATAATATTCAGTAATTAAAAAAATTAAGTGAAAATAATTCCATCGTTATAATTTTGCCTGTTAAAATGCATCTTCTACGTGAAATTTAGTTTGTCTCCGTCCTTGTAATAATGCTCTCTAGTAACGACTACTTCAAATTACCCAAATACCAGAATTTTTATATTTTTATTTTTGGAACTAATTATTTTTTGTGTATTACCTTTATATGTATTATTGATTTATAAATGGTACCCACCGCCCAGATCGCCATTCTAGAATGTGCTCTTGGGTGCCACTAAGTTGGGAACCCTTGCCCTAAACAAATATATCACAAATTTGTAGGTCAGCTGTACTGTTATTTCAGGAAAAAATAGTTTTTTACAATAACAAAAAAATTGTTTATGCGACAAAATAGTTTAAGGGTAATAAATTAAATGGAAAATTTTTTAAAGAGGCACCGAATAAAACCCTTATAAAAGGGTTTGGAGTGGTTAAACAAAACAAAATAGTTGCAGGTTGGAAATGCTAGAATTGACGAGAAGAATATATAAAGATAATTAAGGAAAAGTATTAAAAAAGTATAAATAAAGGAAGATTAAACGAGAAAACTATTTTTAATTTTTCGACTTTACCCACAAAAATATTTACTTGTTCCTGCTCATCCTGTACGTTTCATTGTTGATGAGTACATAACAATTCAACAATCAATGCAAAGTAATTGAAGGAACTTATAAATTCGATATTAATAACTATATATATCTATTAATAACGATATTTAAATTGTTGCGAGTTTCATGGATAGTTCCTCTTAAATCATACATTATTGTGTAGTATTATTAGAATAATGATAATTATAAAAATATTGTGATATGTACTCGTAAATCCATTAGTAGTTTACTCTTTTTTGTATCAGTATATTTAAACAATGTTGAATATTAGGATATAAAATGTTGATTTGAATATTGTTGATTTTTGATATAAAAAAGTAGTTATCAAAAATTGCTTAAATTTCTCTTAAAATACGTTTCTGCTAGTAATATAAATACATTTTTTGACAATATCGAATAAGTATTATGATTTTGGTCCTTGCTGTACCTACCTAATTGCGTTTAAGCAAAAGAAAAACATACGAAAGAAAAGTGACATGAGCATTTACGAATATGGGAAAGATATGATAAGAAAATACATTTTTCTTGATATTTTTTTTCTTGAAAATCAATGTGCAGCCACTGAAACGTTATCTTTTACAACTATGTTGTTATTCATAACAATATTTTTTCATTCAGCAATTAAATAAGAAAATCTAAAATTTTTGGGTGTGTTTAACATTATTGTGTGGAATATAATAATATTTAGTTGTGACAAATATCTAATTTATACACCCTGAAATTTAGAAAAAATGTTTAATTTTTGGAATAACTTTTAATTTTTATTTTGGTTTGAGAATCCATATAAAAGCTCATCAAAACGTGATTTTTTTTAAAACCCCAATAATTGAGTTTATTATTAAATATTATTTTTAATGGATGAGAAGTGCATCACAGATTCATAACTACAAATATGAATTTTGAATATTTTTGATAATAATGATAAAGAATTGTATTGTATTACCTTTTGGAACAACAGCATCCCATTGACGAATCCATTGTAAGAAAAACCGAGAAAAGCATTTTCTTATGTCAGTCTTAAGCTCATAAAGTCAACGTGAAAACAATCAAACGACAGGAAAACTTTATTTTTGATTTCGATTTCATAAAAAAGCATCGTTGATAACAATGCAGATTTCCAACAATTGTGAATATTGATAGAAATCAAATACGATACAGTTCACGAAAACAAACTACACTTAGATAATATTCGAAAAAGCTACAATTTGCTGCAGTATAAAATGTTTCTCGTATAAAAAAATTAGTCTTGAATTTAAAGGTAAGTATTTACTTTACATAGTTATGTTTTATGATTGTAGGATATTGTAGAAAAATTCATTCCCGAACTACATAGCCATCACTGGTTGTCGGGGGTGTATCGAACTCAGAGAAATATTGCCAGAGGGATGAAAAAACCAAATGGGGGTTGTGACGCATGCGCACATTGCGCTCTCGTCTATACACAGTAATGCCACCCTTGTTATTATATCACTCCCTTATTAGAGACATATAGTGAAATTTTAATACATTTATACGTCAACTGATTCAAAAGCTCAAATCGGAAATAATTTGATTCTCACCTGATTGGAATTGCAGGATGAAATCATTAATTAAGGCGCCCGAAGCTATATTTTTCGTTTCGGCTTCATTTAGAAATTATGCATGTTTGTGCGTTTACATTATCTAAAATAAAAGGATTATTGAATTTTATGGCAAATATTTTTAAAATTGCCTAAAAAGCTAACAATGATGTTTCTCTTCTTGAAAAATTTAATAAATATAAAAAAGGGAAAAATTACACTTTTAAATAGTATATCCGACTCTTCTTTCTCTTACAGCGTTTCTATCATAATCAGAAGTCCAATAGTAATAATAATAATAAAATTTTCTAAAGCAATATAAAAAGCTTATCTAAAATACAAAAGATTTAGAGGTTCCACAAACATTTCAATTGAATTTGAAATCTTGTCATTTGTGCATGAGCGAAGATAGTGTCAACACTCTCTGTTTCAATGCAGATGATATTGATCCGGTAGCGGAGGCTGTTGGCGAATAACAGTTTCAATCTTTCTTTCTATTGCATTCGTTTTGAATTTGGAGATTGGGCTAAACGAGGTCGCTAAATTTTATTTTTCCGACAAATAAAGATAATAATATAACCAATTTCAATTATATCATATTATAATAATTTAAAGTAGGTTTGTTATCATTCTGAATAACACTAAACACAACATTGAATTTCAGAAAAGACCATATAGAAGGGACTGTGAGCATTAAACCTACTCCCCTATAATTTGAATTTATGATTCCTTGAAGGGAGGAAGCGACTAATGGGCACTTGTTGTTATTTAAAATATTTACATATTGCGAAGGGTTAGAATACTACTTATTTACACATACTTACATATTTTATTACATGAACAACGAACAAACTTAAATTGGAAAAAGTAATTAAATTAAATTTTATTTATGTTTAGTTTTTCAAAATGTAAAAAATAATACTGTGCACACCTTAATAATTTTATTTATAATATGTATACAATATATAGGATATATTGCGGTCCAATTTATGTAGTATAATTTAATATAATAATATATCCTGTATATTGTATACACAGTATAACTGTTCAAAGTCAGCGAAAAAATCTTATTTTGTTTATTTATTATAGTTAAAACTAAATATATCTAATATAATGTAATAACTAAATATAATACATAATTAAAACTTGAGATAGGTCTAATTTTCGTTCGTTTCAATCATATGAATCTTAAAATACTAGTAATACTAGTTTGAACATTTCATGAAAGAGTTAAGTATTACAAAGTAGCGTTTGTTAAGGAGACAGCCCATACTGGAAAAAATACTCCGTGAATATTTCAACAAATATATAGTAATAGCCAAAACTCTAGGGCCAAAAACTGACTGACTTTAAGGATGTTATGTCAAAATACTACCAGACAACAAAATTTAAAAAAAAAAATCTTATTTAATACTAACGCACCTGTAAATATTTTAAAGCGATTCACTAAATCGTTAACAAATTATCGCAATTTGAAAATATCATGATTTTACGCCTAATCTTATTAAGAATCGACGATCGAACAGACTAAATTTATTTTTGTTAGCAAAAAAAAAATTCCTACCAGGCATCCCAAATTTTCAAAATATGTAGTTTGAACTTTAGGAAACTATTTTTTTATAAGTATATTTGGATTCACTATACGGTTTTTAAGAAACAAATTAAAAACAGAACGATATTGTAGTTTACTTGATTTTACTTGGTTTTTACTTGATAAATTAATAAGTATACAAGAAAATGTGCAACACTGTCATCAGCTGAGACGTACCATCTTGTATATAATAAAAGCTGTGTTAGTCCATTTGGTTAGATAAAAATGAAACGGATAATTTATCTTTATCATACTCATGAGTACACAGTATAAAGCAGAAAAGGATGACATTTCAAATAATTTATTCTTAAAATGTTGAGCATATCACGCATGCTCACTCTCATCATGTGAGTGATGGTCACTCTCATCATACTAAAGTTGCCAACCAATTCGACAGCGATATCACGTTTTTATTATTTTAAATAATGTTGAATTATTAGTTAAATTTTTATTTTTAAGTTATAATTGTCTTAAAAACATGCTAATTTAATGTTTCATTTATTATTTATTCATATTAAAAAAATATACATCGAGCAATTCTACATTTACGAGCATCAATTCAATATTATTTTGATTTGTTAAGTTGAAATCAAGGCATATTCAGTTCCGGAAGGTAGTTAAAAAATTTTTATATATTTTGTTTTTTCTTATTTTATTTAAAATTTTTGATGAAATTTCCGATTTTCTCTTAAAATATATACAGTTTTTTAAGTATCGACCTATTATTCATTTCATGATATGCTATACGACGTAATTATTCACGAATTTCTATTTTTATGTACTTTTATCTCCGATTGTATCTCCATAACATCCTTACAAGAATCCTTAAGCGACCAGCCTGATAAACCGAGAACAATTGGTAATAGGTTACGGTCTAAATCAGAGGTGGCCCTGGGCGGCATGTTAAAATGGGGCAGCAAATTGGCCTTGATAATTTCATAAAAGATTTTACTTTAAGAAAACACGAAGAGAGCATTTTTAAATAATTAAAGAATTTAAAGGCATTTGCTTTTTTACCTATTTCCTAGACCATTGATGATAACGGGCCGCAAATTTTCGATCGGCCCCAGGTGGCGAAATCACACGCTACGTCACTGCAATTTATGTAATCGGTTATTATTGCAAGGTTTTAATTCTATTTTTTTGAATAGTTGAAACTAAGAGTTTGGCATTTATAAAGCCATTGAGTTAGGACCAAAGAGCCGCAGGTTCCCGACCCCTGGCCTACATGAACGTAAAATACTGATCAAATTTATATTTGCTCAGGTACCATTTTACAAAGTACTAATAATAATAACATACTATTTTGTATAGGATTCACACCTTAATAGAAGAGCCGCGGTGCCTGAGGGCGCCGTGGCACACAGTTTGGGAAAGATTAAGCTAAATTATTCATCGAACCATTTTTTTTCTTCGAAATTTGAAAAGTTCTGCTCTGCAAGCGCGTGCCCCATCAATGCAAAAAGGCGTAAAGGTAAATATAAATTAGTAAAGGTAGTCGGATGGAGCACATATAAACAGAGCAAATATAAACAGAAATAATTTTACAAATTGAAAATAGCATTACACCTCACCAAAAATGTGTAGGTAATATGTGTAAATCAATTAAATGTTTAAAGATTAACAAATTTCGAGTAAATATTTGATTGAATAAATTCCCGATGTCTGTCCCCCTTTTCGTCTGTGCCCGAGACGGATTCAGCGAAGAGTCAACGAGTTTAATTACCCCTTGCGTTAATGCATTGAGTTATGAAGATGGATAAATTAATTATTAGCAAAACTGCTATCGATCGCAGTTAAAAGTGAAATTCTGGATCTGTTCATAGAATATGTATCATGGTAAACCTTTGAAAACTTATAAGAAATTAAAAAAACTACTACTTAGCAAACGTGTATCGATTTTTAACTACTAATGACTACGTTAATGGTAACATAATATAATACCTTGAAATAAAATAATAAATGCAGATATTAATTATTGGACATTTGAGAATCCCTGCGATTTTAACTATCATTTTAACTGTTGGAATTGTACGAGATGTATTCATGATATTTTTTCAGAGATATCCAAGAAAATGAATACATATTAAGAGAAAATGGTGAAGTAAATTTTGAAGAGCTTACTGGTGGCCGAGTGGTCAAGGTGGCCGCTCCAAAACTGATAGGTGTCAGGTTCAAATCTGGTATCGGACAAATTTTCAACATTTCTCGATTAGCAATTTTAAGCCCTCGAACCCTTGTTTCACTAAAGAGACCTTGGAAGTTATAAAACGATGGTAAATAATAAAAAAGTTGTTTTAAAAATGCGTTTGAGTTATTACCATGTGGAGTCAATTGAATTATTACGAGTCAATCTATGTTATTTAAGCGAAACAGTATTTGATCACCAAAGTTTCTATTTAATAAAACATAATTTACATACTCTACAAAAGCAAATGATAACAACGTAATACAACTTTTTATTATCTTTCCGTTTCTTTAAAGAACATTTTAATGAAAAACAAAAATTACATATTAACTTCTAAGTATAGTTTTGAAAATCGAAATGATCCAATTTGTCGTACTGCTTCGTATTTCCGCCATATAAAAAGAATACGATGTAATATGTAATACGTAACAACAAATTAAATACTAATAGTTTTTATTTCGAATAAGTGTTACACTTTCATTAGTAAAAATATCAAATAATGTTATATGGTAGGTAATCGTATTGTGTTGAAAATATGAATTTATTCAAGATATATACTTGAGTAGGAAATTAAAGAAATCTTTTTTAAATTATTATCTATGTAATGATAGTAAATATAATTATTTTGGAATTGAAACAAAATGTTTCCCCCTATAAGGGAGATATCAAATAGTTTACTTTTTTTTTCTTTAAACAAAGGTGCACTTTTCTGAATAATTGTGGAAGTTAATAGTATTAGATTTTTTTTAACTTTTCATAGACTGTGATAAAAATTATAAGTCTACTGACTATAAGTACCCTCGTTAAACTCTTTAACTTTTTTCGAATTCCCGTAACACTTTTAGGGAAATATTGGCCTTGGGTACAGAAAAAAAAAAGTTCTTTATATAATACAATTTATGTGTGTTACCTATTTATATACACTTTTATAAACGGAGCCATAAAATTTGATGATGGAAAGATAAAAAAATTACTAAATTACTGCTCTGAACGTTTTTCAGAACTTAAAGGGAATTAGAATCAGATTAATTGGTCGAAGTAATTAGTCTTTTATCTTCTCATTATTATTATTTTTATAACCATGAACCCTTACTAAGGAATAACATTTATTCACTAGATTCTTAATACATGTAGGGATTATTATTGCAGAAAATTACATGAAAACTATTAATAAAATTTGTAGTCACAATTTTCGATATTCTTAATACACCATATGTACAATTTTTTTAGCCAACAAAGGACATTGTTAATATGAGAAAAAAACAGTTTTTTGTTATGGAAAACTTGTATTTGGCAGAAATAAAGTTTTTATTTTAATGAGACAATAAGAATTCGAAAAAGATAAGTGTGCTTATGGGTTTTCTGTGATGCCACAGTCCGCATCAGTACGCGTAATGAAACCGAGATATAAACAGATCATTGAGAAGATCAAAAATGACTTTCAATTTTTTCCATAGGAATAGAGGTTGTGTAGATTGTAAAAGGTTTAAATCATTAAAATAATGTTAAAACGATTTAAACAACATTTCCCTTTGTGTTTAAGTACCTACATTTGTCATAGGAAAACGTCCATGGGATTTTAAAGTTTCGTATTGTGACGTCATTTTAATGCTGGGCCAATTGGAGCTTGTTTTAGGCATTATGAATTTAACGATTTTTTTTCTTGCATTTATGAATGAATATTATTTTCTTATCAAGTAAAGTTAAAAATTAACAGCTACATTATGTTTTCATATTAGTTTAGAACATTTTAAAGTATTTAAAATTATTTTTAGATCATGTGTATTACGTCTATTCTATCAATCATGTAATTTTTGCGACGTTTACGTAACCATAGTATACATTAACTTTAGTAAAAATCTACTCTTCCCAAATACCTTATATTTAATGAAAGAACTCGATAATTTATAATAAATTTTTAAACAATTTTTTTCGAAGATGATGAGTGAAATACGGTAATTATTTTCAATCGAATAAAGGTTTTTTTTAACTTTCCTAGATTTTCGAAATATTTTTTTAATTGTTATTTACCATCGCTTTTATACCGACTAAGGTCTCTAACGACTCTAGGGTTAATAAAAATCCGTAATCGAGAAATATTGAAAATTTGCTCGATACGAGGATCAAACCCAACACCTACCAGTTTTGAAGCGGTCACCTAGACGACTTGACCACCAGTAGGATTTAAATATCTTTTAAACTACCAGATTAAAACCAAAGAATAAAAAAAAATATGCAACTAAAAATATTATTTATCTTGATGAAATCTTCCAATCAAATGGTTGTCACATTAGACACGGTTTTTTACGTTCTTTTAAATTTTTAAAATTTGTTATTTAAAAATATGAACTTATTTGGGCCAACTTAAAATAGAAATTTCAGTTTTAACATATTCTGTTCAATAAAGGAGAAAATCAACTTTTACGTATGAACAGACTTTAAGTACTTCGATTATATACAATACATAATATTAAATTTTATAAAAAAAATACTGTATTTGTATTTAAAAAATACACCTTAGTATATAATTGACAGCTACGGTTGAATGTTTTTCTGAATTTTATTTTTAATTTTTAACAACTTTTAGCATAGATAAAAATAATAATAAAATTCATTAAATGAAAAACTTTTAAGTTTCTTCACATCAAATGCTACAAGTGTCCAGGGTAGTACGGGTTCATTCATAACATAGTTCATATTTTACGTATGCTAAATCTTCAAAAAATACGTGAAGAAATGTGATACGAAATACACTTTGAGAGACAAAGTGAGTTAGCTGTTTTTTGTTATCTAAATATAAAGTAAACGATTTATAGATCGATGTATAATTTATTGGTTCCACACGATTAACGTATGTCATATCATTGATGAAGTACCGACATGGAAAAAGTGTTTCCTCGGAACCTTTTAACACAAGAATTGTTTATCTTGATGACTGGAGCAAATTTCAAAGTAACGGTGGTATATTCATTTCATAAACTGATTAGTATTTTGATTTTTTCATTTCCAAAACAAAGCAGCACAAATATAGCGAATAGTTTGAATTGTTTATTCGAAACGTTTTTATAGAATGACTCGGCTTGTTAGTCGCGTAGAAAATACAATAAACACAACCTTCCGTTAGACCGTTATCGCACGAGTATAAAAATGAAACTTGAAGATTACATTCAGACGAGAGATCGTAAGTATACTTATGTTCTTGGGCTTGTTTAGGCAATAAAACGGTCTTCCGAGAAAATGGTCTATATCATTTCCCTTTGGAATGTACACATAACTGCTTTTAATAGAAACGAATCATAACCATAAGTAGAATAAAAATTATTTTTTATCATAGCTAGAGTATCGGCCAGATCTCAGGTAACTATTTTCAAATTTCAACACGTATATTAATGTGTTTTCCTTTTCTTAATAATACATTTTTAACTTGGAATATATGGGTATATTTTTGGTTGAGGCATTAACTTTAAAAAAAAAATAAACAAAATAAAACGTTATAACTAAAACAATCATTGTAGTAGCATAATATAATGTAACGAGAGGAATGATAAATTTGCAAAATGTACTCTAATATTATTTCTTGTACCTACTGTATCAACATATTTACAAACTCATTAATTAATCCAATTATAATTTTGTAAATATTTTGGTTGCATAGTACCTACAAAAAATTAAATTAAATTAAATTTTAAAGATATTTAATGATAAGCTCGATGATTTTCAAAAATAAACTCTAAATTTTCTCTTCCTCCCTTTACATGCTGTGCTACTTTAATCTTTTTCAACCAATAACATAGCGTTGTCTACCCTAATTCGATAATCGGTATTCGATATCAAAATTACTTGAACCATGAAGCTACACATAACGATGACTTAATAGTACATTAAGTCATCTTAAAACCAATTATCTCAATATACTTTTTTCAAAGCCTCGTTATCACACTGTAACCTATTCTAGAATAATAAAAAAAAAAATAGTTTTCTCCAAACCATGTTATTGGTTGGATTAGAGAAATGTCATGAATTTAAAATTTTATATAAACCCTATTTTTTCAATATTTTAGCATTTAAACATTTAACCACGAAGAAAATTTTTACTTAAGTTAAGTTACTTATATTTACTGTACTGTGGGGCGAATGATCAGGATGGTCACTTTCAGTAAAAAAAATACCAGTTTTCTCTAAGCCATGTTATTGGTTAATGGAATGTCATGAATTTGAAATTTTTTTCAAACAGTTTTTGTTTAGTATTACCTCGAAAATATTTTGTCAGTGTTTAATGGGAAAAAAACTATAGTCTAGAACTGTGGTTCTTAACTTGGGTTCAATCGAACTCTTAGGGTTCAGTGAGTCAGTCTCACGGGTTCGGCGGGTTCTTAATGGTTTTGTTCATTTTGTGCACCTATGTATAAATATAATAATTATGTTTTGAATTTGAAAAAAATCAAATTTTATTTTTCTAATTAAAAAGAGTTCGGTGAATGCGCATATAAAACTGGTGGGGATCATTACCTCTAATAAGGTTAAGAACCACTAGTCCAGAAGATAGAGGTTCCGAAATTCAAAATTTTTGTTATCAAATCCGGGTCTTTTTTTCGGATCCGTATTAGGCAATAACGAAAAAGTTAAAATCGACACACTAGTCTCAACAACAGTGTTACTTTTTTACATTCCCAAAAATATAATTTCCTTTAAACCATTTTCCATGCTAAAAAATAACTGGGTGCTAAATCCAATGAATATGTTAATTACGAATGCAATATGTAGCTCAATTTTATCAATGTCGCTACGATGATATAAGATGAATGTGCATCATTATCATGTTCTTGAGTCCTTTATAGATTTTGTCGATTTTGTCCTTTTTTTTAGTATAAGACCATCGTATGTTATTCACTCTTTCTAAAAATCGCGTTTATTCAATTCCGCAGTCAGTAAACACGACACTCATCTTCCCGATAACTTAATGTTATAAGAAGTGTTCATGCAGAATATTCTATATATGTACCTATATTTAAATATGATGGTTATGATCTCTTTTATTTCAATATGCTATCAGTCCATACAATATCATAGATTTTAGAGATTGTTTCTTCCGTTGTTATCAAACAACTTTAATGTGATTTCCTCAGACATCATCTCATTCAAAAACAAGAAACAACCCTCCGAGCAATATTGCATTTTCTTTCTTCACAATTTCAACACTTGCTCTCTTCTTCGGACTACTATGTACTTAATTCAAATTAGAAAATAGATCTTTTTGAAGTGTTGCCAAACACTGATAAATGACACCTAACAGCAGAAAATTTATCGTTAATATCGTTATAAAAAAGCAAAAGATATATTTTTTTTGATAGAATAATATACTATTACTATTAGGAACTTATTAAACAACTATTATTTGTAATTATTATTAAACTATTATTAAACAACTATTATATTTATACTTTAAGGTATCAATTTTTAGTAAATAACCGTCTAATCATAATTTTGTAATTAAATGTAGATATATGTTGAGACATCTTACGATATTATGCCCTTTTTGCTCTTTTGGTTCTGATGTTAAAACTAAGCGTCTAATTTTCAAATATTTCAATTATTATGTATTGAATTTCATTGTTTGAATGTAACTTTTTACTGTCTTCCATCTATTTTCCAAAAGAGGTTTAAACGTATTTCATTTAATTACTAATTATTTACCGTCATGTCACATTGTAGAGTTAGAAAAATAATAGAAACCTTACTTGTTATAAGATCCGAACTCAGCGCCTATAGTTTTAAAACGACCACCTTAACTATTCGTCTACTAGTACATTAAATACAAGTTATTTATTTTAAGTAAACATTTTTTCGTGGGAAAATGATTAAATGCTAAAATATTTAAAGATAATATAAATTTTCAAATTCATGAGACTCCATTAGTCCAACCAATAACATGGTTTGGAGAAAACTATTCACTTTTTTTATTAAGCTAAAATAAGTTTTAGTGTGATAACTAAATTTTGAAAATTAAATAATATATTGAGATAATTGCTTATAAGATAACTTTACTATTGAGTCATCGTTATGTTTAGCTTCATGGTTCAAGAAATTTTGATATCGAATAGCGATTAATTATCGAATAAGGGTAGACAATGCTATGTTATTGGTTTACAAAAATTAAAGTAGCATAACATTTAGAGGGAGGAAAAGTAAATTTAAAGTTTATCTTCGAAAAATAATAAGTTTATCATTAATAACTTGATAACTTAATAACTCATAATAACTTCAAAATGTAGTGCAATTATATTTTTTGTATTATTCTACCAAGATATCATAAAACTAATAATTGAATTGATTAATAGTTAGTTTGTAAATAATAGGTTGCCCCATAAGTTTCTTTCTTTTTTAATATTAAATAAATACACATTATTTACTGTTTAGAAATGATTTATTTCGGTATACTAGAACCCTTTTGCTTATTACCTTCTTCCATTTTTCAGTTTTTGAGCTTTGGACTAGAGGTTTTTCCGCATTCTGTATAGATACTCTCCAGATCTTGCTCCATTTCATTAGTACTTCTTTCTGTCTTTAAAAAATTCTCTTTTCAATAAAAGTGAATTAATAAAATAAATGGGTAAATGAAATATACAATCATTACTGTATAAATATAATTTTTAGGTCATCGTTATTTAGGATTGTTTATACATATCTATACATGTTATTTTATGGCAACAATCTACTTCTATATGGTAAAGGTTTTTGATAAGTATTTTTTGAACATGTGACTCATTCTGTTAATTCGGTTAAACGGTTAACTCATATAATATGTAATATACATTTTGTATAAGTAACCAAATGTGTAAACATATAGTATATATGCATAAATAGCCAATTTAATCTTTTATTTGAAAATCAGTAATTTTCCGTGAAATATTCACAGTCCAACACTGACACAACTGACAAATGGCTAAAACTAGCAATTGAATGAAATCAAAATGACAGTTGAAAATAATAGCATGGTAGTTCAAATTTAGGTCAATAATTATTATATTTGTATTCCACTAACATGGATGTATTTGAAACTTTATATTCATTGTCCTTGTCTTTGCCGCATCACATACGTTTTCTTATTAAGTATTTTGATATTAAAAGTAATTTGTATTTGAAATTGTATCATTTTTTAGTAATCACAAACCTTATAACTGATGTGCCAGTTCAGGCACTACCGGAAGAAGCTACGGCAGTGGATTAAAAACATCTTTTTAACTATACCAATGAAGTATAACTTCTTACGTGCGTACATAAATGCACACACTGTTTTTTTCGTACTTATTTGGCACTTATCGGGCACTTATTGGGACAATTCCCACAATATCTTTTTAAATTGTAGTCTATATGTTATTTTGATCTATAAATTTTACTATTGTAAAATTTTATTTAAATTCATCCAGTGGTTTTTGGGTAAAAAAGTAACAAATACCCACACATCCATAACTAACATCCACGTTTATAATATTAGTAAAAATGTATATTCTCTTGCACTCACTACCGTAACTTCTGAATTGCTGCTTTTCACAGAAAACTATTGTTATAATTACCATGTTATAACGCAAAAAATCAAATGTAAATAGAAAATTTTAAAGAAAATATCGTAAAGAATAAGATAAAGAAAGTTTGGTCCTCGATTACGATGTTACTATCGTAATTTTTAATATATTTTTTTTCCGTGTAATTACTCGTATTTATTAAGTACACTTGCATGAAATTTCCAAATCATTTTTAAGTGAAGCAATGTATGGAATACTTAAAAGTATTTTGATGAAAGAAAAAACAAGATGTAAACTTGTTTTGGCTTCAACAACGGCATCTTCAAACAATTGGCAGTTATGAGAAGAATTTTAAAAATATTTATTGAATTCCATATTGATATGAGCAATCAATCATCGTGTTGCGATTTAATGTTGTCTAGTGTGTGAGTCGCACATACATAACGAACAATAATAAGCGGAGTATGTATAAGTATGTTTTTATTGTGGTTGTATTAAACATGCATGTTTGCATAGGCACGAGCATAGGTTTGCACGGATTGCATACAGACGAGTTTTAGCAAATCATATTTTAATATGCAACTTAAGTTCGTCGCATTAAACGTGAGAAGACCGATAACTATTTATAAGGCCCATTATTTTAAATGTGACATACCAACAGAATTTGGTGTAAATCAAATTAATGAAAAAAGGAAAAAATTATAATTTGCAGGAATGAAATTCGCTATAAAACCATAATCCTGTAATATACCTACCATCTGTACTCTAGTCACTTTGGTTCTAATATGTTAAATTAATACAGATATAACTCGTTTAATTTACTTGGCAAGTAAATAATTTCATAATATCTTGTTAGGTTGAAAAATATTTATTTCGCAATTTTATAAAGTATTTGATTGCAATATTTAAAGCGAATGTTCAAAGCGATTCAATTTTATTTTCCAAAGTTTTACTATGCTTTTATAATTCAACAACATGTAGTCAAGGCTGTTCCGTAATTCTTTTGTCTGCATCGTAAATTTTATCCTGTTTAAAAAATCTTTTTATATTGCCTTTATATTTTATACAACTATACCAATAAAATTTCTTAAAGGAAATCTATTAACTTTGAAAGTATTCAACTTACTTTTTTTTCGTTTGAAATATTTTTTTTCTTTCGGAAAATACCCACTTTTTAATCACGTTCCTCTTTATACAAAGAAAAATTATGAAAAAAATTACACAAGTCTTGCATAAGACTTTTCTTATTTTTCAACTAAATTAGGATAGATTAAATTAATTGGCTTTGAAAATTTCGAAAAACACTGTCCATTGTTTTTCTTTTTTGTAATAATGAGAAATGGTTTTGGATTTTCGTTGAAAATTGCAGATTTTCTAAGCGACTATAACTTTTATTCTAATTGTAAGTAATTTAAAAACATTTCTCTATAACAAATTAATTTAACGTCATTATATTGATCTATAGAGTTTCCAATCCATTTTTTCTCTTCCAATTTGTTGTAGATAATTAATAATAATAAAAAACTGGTTTCATTACAAATTCGATTTTCTTAAGCTAAATTTCTTTTTTCCACACTAAGGCAAATACGAGTGAAATTATTTTATAGAAAATTTTTAATAAAAGAAAAATAGAATCGAGAAGTGCGTGAAAAAATGTGAGTTCTTCTTACAATTATATTATCGTTTGAAACTCTAAACATAAAAACAAGTTTAAACGTTGGTTAATTTTTAAAATTTTACTTTAGCACTGAATTACCTATAGTCGATTAAATGTAGAAATAACGAACGAATTTAGAAAAAAAAATAAGATATTGAAAATTGTATTAATTGATAACATTTTTTATAATAATTTCAATAGTAAAGAATAGTAGGTATATTTTTCAATTAAATATAAATTCAAACTATTATATAAATTATAATTAAAAATATTATCGCCTTGAAAACTTTAAACTTTTAGATAAAAGAAAAATCAACGAGATAACATTTTTAAAATAATTATGTCTTTAATGACCATATTTAACAAAAATCAATAACTTTCTGTAGACTTTTAAACTCTATAAAAAGTCAAATAAGCCTATAAAAAGTTATTTTTTCATATGTTCAATTTATTTGCATTGAATCAATTTCATACAATTATATTTATACTGCTTTCTGAAAAAATTATTTAAAGTTTTTACATACAAGCCTTCGCAAAAATGTAAAGCTATTAGGTTTCTTCAACGTTAGATTTAGAAGCCTAATATATTATATCGTTATTATCAAAACTTTTTACAAGTTCAATACTAACCACATAATGTCATGTTTAAAAGCACACTTTTTAGGTATTTTGAAGTGGGTTTGATTATGAAAATGAACTCTAAAAGTTTTCTTCGTCAAGTAATATATTTATAGTTTTCCGGGTAGTTAATTAAAAATTTAATAAATCCCTTCATATTTTCAAGTACAAGTACTCTTGTTCAATTATTTTTTGTTAAAAAGTTTAGTATTTATATGTAGTGGCCCTATACATTAGGAAAAAGGAGATTGTAAAATATTAAATATTATTTTTGGTTGGATGTTTCTTGGGAATTTGGATTTTATATTATATCTTACACTGTTTTATACAATGAATATATTATATACTGTTGGTAAACAATTCCACTGATGATAAATCATTATTTTATTGATAATATATGTAATGACCAAAATTTCGATACAACTTTAACAGAAAAAAAATGTTCAAGTGATACGATATTCTTAGGATCGATAAATTAAGGATTTTAGTTTTAGGTATATGTCGTGCGTATTGGTGTTCATTTTACCAGAAATTTAATACCCACAATCTTGAAATGTTAAAGACTAACATGGTCGTTTTCGTTGTTCATCGGCAATATGATACAAGAATGTTAGACAACCTTAAGGTTTGTCTGTAAGGTCTGTAGACTTAAGGTTTCTTAAGGTTCTTAAGGTTTCTTTACTTTATCATTCAAATTTGGGTTTGCAAATTTATAAAGTTTGGAAAAAAATGGATATTTCAAATAAAAGAAAAAACGGAATTTGGACTATTTGTACAAAACTAGAAACTATTAAAACAGTTCGACTTACTATAAATTTAGTTAATACGTTAATATTTTATGTAAATAAAATGTTTGAATTTATGTAACATTTAAAGATTTATATGTTCTTATATGTATTTGAGAAAACTTGAGAATATTGAATACAATATATTAACAACTTCGAAATAAATTCAACTATACGTATTTCGTTCATCCATCAAAATCTTCTTAAAAACTTTTTAACACGTGAAGAATAACAAACGGCATCATGTTTAATTTGAAGTTCTGGAGCACATAAATTTAAAAATACTTAAAAAACAATTTAAAATATACTTCTAAATACTTATGTTCTCGGTTTTTCGTTCGGTTTTTTTATCTTTCAAAGCATTAAAATTACTATTTTGGTGAAAAAATGTTCAACATTCTTTTCCATTTTTATTTACTTACATATTTATAACTTCTATTAGTTTTATATTCTACTAACATAAAAAAATGTACAATATACAATGTACGTACACAGCGTTATAGTTTTTAAATAGGGTACTGTTCACTATATTTTTCTAAACAGTAATAAGCAAAATTACATAGTAAAAATGTTAAATTTAATGTGCTTCTCTGTTGTTCTTAATTGTGTATGCAAAAATTAGCTATTATTATGCATTTCTTGAAATTAAGGAAACATTATTGATGAATTCTTTAATGCGATAAAATGCCATAATTGGTTATATTTTAAGCATGATTATCGTTTTTAACATTTCATAAAACAATTTTTTAACATACATGTTATGGGTGTCCTACAATGTTGGTTTATCGTCATATTCTACACACATATTTGCTTTACTCTATGTATTGTAACAATAATAACACATATTTAGTTGATATATTAATAACTAGGAGATTATTGAACTTTTTAACACGTGTATGTTTTTTACCTTTCAATGCAATGATGTCTACTGAAAACTTTTTTATGGTTTATTGGTGATTGCGTAGATAATGAATCTGTCAAAGATGCTGGTAGTGTCGATTGACTTATGAGACGGGTGGTGATTTTATAGACTTTTTAATTTTATTTTTATAGCTTAAAAATACCTTTGGACAACTAATGTTTTCTATAGTTGGTATTGATGTATTTTGATATTGAGCGACAAAATCCAAATTGCCACTTGTATGTACTTATTTAGCTAAATTTATACCAATCTTTAAACATATATTATGGTAAAATATATTGTGGTCTTATTTATGTAATATAATTTATGATTATAATGAATAAATAAAATCGTAGTATATTTTATATATTGAATAAACAGTATAATTGTTCAAAACCATCGGAAAAAAATAATTTTTTTTATATGAAAATATAATCTCCTAATATAATATAATCTCTAATTAATTATTTATATTAAAAATATAATCTCTTAATTACAAAATCTTATTAATTACGAAAGTAAGTAAATGAGATTTTATTAGAAATAAAAAAAGCACAAAAGAATGGTTGTGGTACAACCGACAAGAGCGAAGCTCTCAATCAATTTTAAATGAATTTTATTTGAATATTGTTAATGTATTAATAAATAAATAAATACATTAAAATCGAAATTCAATTGTTGTAGAATCTAACGGACTATGAATCATTTTTGATTGATTCTTGATTCTGAATTGAATTTTTCCAAAAGGGAAATTCTTGAAGGACTAAAATTTGTCATCTACAAAATTGATATTGAAGTCATCAGAAAAACTAATGGAATTTCGTGTGAATTATGTCCAACCAGAACTTTATTCATCTACTGAATACTGTAGAAATGAACTATGAATAAAATAACAAAACACATCCACATATTCACCGATAGTCAAGCTGTCTAAAAAGCACTAGCTCTTAATTGTTCTGGGAGTATAAGGGAGCCCTTACAAACCTGGCCACCAGAAATAAAGTTAATTTGGGGTGAGTCCCAGATCACAAAGATATTAAGAGTAATGACAAAGCGATGCCCTTGCCCATCAAGGATTTAGTACACCATTCACAGACCCACAGCCTGTGTTTGGTGTCACAAAATCGGCAGTGAAAAATACCATCAAAAATGGGCTTCTAAAACCACTGCTCAATATGAAAGAACTCCACTGGACAAATACATAGTTAAAGATTATAGAAAAACCATCTCTGAATCTAACTACTGAAATACTTGATCTTACAAGAAAACAAGTCAGATTGATAACCGGCCATGGCAACTGACGAAACTCCTGCATACAATTGGAGTCCATGTGAGATGAGAGAAGATGCAACCGCTTCTCAATTAGTGAAAATCTAGAACTCTATATTACTACTCGGTATTATTCCTAAATTTTGGGCAGCATTGTTTTGTATTGAATTTGTACACAATTCGATGACGTTCAAGAATACAGATACAAACGTAAACAAGCGTCATATTGGTTACAGATTCACGCGAGAAGTCTCGCCGAAAGATATTGTCGAGACATTGCGCAAGAACCGAAAAGGTATCCACATCCATGGAACCTTCTCATTAGTATTATGGATCTCGGCGATTTTCGGTGTGGTCTGTAGCCGGTTTCAAAATCGAAACCGAAGTTTATAGCCGAGAACAACTACGTTCCTATTCTGAGCCTTCTCTCTCCCGTCCTCTCTTTATCTTATCATATAGGGATACACGATATGGGTTTTCTATTTCTACACGATCTGATGACGATATTGATCTTAAATCTTATCATGCGTTACATTTTATTTTTGGTTAATTCTCATCTGTCGTACACAATTGTTAACTGTTGCTGTTCTTACAAAAAGAGCTTCGGTTTAAAAATCTTCTGAAACAGGACATTCCATCTAACGTTTATAAATTAAGCTACTGATTATTTTGAATATGAAAACTTAAATTTCATTTGATTTTGTTAGTTTTGTATCTCTGATTAACAAATGGGTCCATTTCCGCGTCATCAACATTGAGAAATACTAAAAATTCACTTGCAAAACGGGCAATCCTTTACTGAAACTGTAAAAAAGGAAGATACGTAAAAGCGTTTTTACATGTATACATTTATTATTTGAGAAATATTTTTGTCAACTCAATTTAACTAAAATCTTGTTCATCACATAAACTTATGTAAGTAAAACGATTTGGTGATACTTCTGGTAGCGATCGAATTGAAATCTGATGAAACCATATGAGATTGTTGGTCCAATTTTTTGTACATTGTAGGTAAACCGAATAAACGATAAAACTTTCGATAAAAAATAAAAATAAAAGGTCTTTACAAAAACTTGATTTTTCTAACTTTTGTGTAGCAACGAATTGAACGGAAAACTAGTACATACGAACAGCTAAACAATTTGAAAAACTGCCTTATTATAATAAAAAAGATTGAATACCTCAGGAAAAATCCATATTATCCTCACATTGAAGATAACTAAGAAAATACACATACAAAAAGCACCAATTGAATTTCGATTATTGATGACGGAATACTAATAATAATCAATAAGTCCCATACTACCTACTCTTGCTGTTTCAGTTACAATTAATGTGAAAACAAATGCATATAATTCACATTTAATTCTCATACAAGAAGTTTTGATTTAAAAAAGATAAAGATTTATACATCAAAAATGGAATCTTTAGTAACTTCGTGCATTTCAACTGCCTTTAGTCTAATAAATAACCAGTCGCGATGTTAGTCTGAAGTGTTTCTTGGGTTGTGACTTATGACCTGTGACTCCATGCAACTACTTACATAACTTTTCGTTCCATGAAAGTTATATGTTGTAAATAACAAAATTTACAAATTGCTTAAAATTTATTTCTAATTGTAATTACAACAAGAATCGATAAATTCATTGGCAGCTTTACTTTACCGCAAAGATTTATTCACTTTATGCTCTGATCTAATATGCGAAACATTTTAATCACGGATTTTAAAATGAATATTTAAGGATTTAATCAAATCATATGTAGTTTTTAGTAATTAAAAGATTCACTACTGTCAGTTTTTATTTATAATTTTATATAAGTAATGAAATTTTAGAACTATGCAATTGTAAATGAACTTGATGATACGTTAGGCAGTAAAATATTAGCAACTACTTACATATTTTCACTTCATTTGTGTAGAAAATTATAATACGCAAATAAACCTCTTTTACTTTTAAGAAGTAACTAAATATTTCAATACTTAATTCAACAATAAGTTGTAATTTATGAAACTATAATTTTTTCGATATATATGTTCATATATTTTTTTCCTGTTCATAGTAATATTGGAAAAAAATCAATAATACCGCATACGGGTACCCGAAAAGCACTTAGCAATGAAAAACGGAAATGAAATATTTTAATTATTGAAATATATTATTAGGTATATCTACAATATAGTACACCTACTGTTTTAAATATTTAAGTATTTAAATACTTATAGTTTTTCAATAGATAATCTATAATTGTTTTGTCGGGAATCCCTCAACATATCGTAATTTCATCGTGATTCGGAAAAAGTTATGTACTTTGAAATGATATAGTTTATTGAAATACGACAATTTCTGGGAAAAAGCTCTATGATAAAAACGATTCATATATGATAGTTGTCTATGATGCCATCACTTATTTAATTATATATATTTATGTTATTTTTATAGGTATTGGATATTTTGTAAGCTTATTTTTCTAAAAATTCTTTCTGCAAACTTTCAAACTCACCTAAGATAATTTTCCATTTGAATAGAACTACAATATGGAAATTATAAGTAAAACAAAGTGAAACAAATTTTCTGAGAAACGGTGATTTTCAATCATCAATTACTCGAAAACGACTCAAGTTATTGAAGCTAAATTTTAATTTAGTATGAAAGTATAAATAACTTTTTTTATAGTATATTATATTTATATTTATAGTCCAAGTATGGACTAAAAGATTAAATATTGTATAATTTCTACAAGACGCTCTTAATAAAAAAATAAATACTTATGTTTATGCGAATTATGTAAATTCAGATTTTCAGTTCTTCGTGTTTTACCAAAGGAAAATGTATAGAAATCACCGCCTGGGTCCCTTAAAAAATGTGCGTGAGTCAGTATCTGACCCTTGGAACCCTTAGTTATCGCCTAGATATAGGTCTAGGTATTAAGGCCAATTACTCACTGTAAATTTTTAATAACGTTTTTAATTACTTTAGCAAGAAATCGTTTAAAATTGTTTATGCTACCACAGTCTCTTCAATTCGAATGGGTATTCTGACGGTATAAGTGGTATCCGTGGTATAAATACTGATTAAAAATAAAATGACCTTTTCCAAGTTTTTATACCAGGTTTTCACACTTAGCCGGATTTCATTACATAACTTTGACGGATAGAGATTTCCCAGTAGCATTACTGAAGCACACCCCTTTAGGACGGGAAGGCCAGGTTATTAAGTGTATTAAGGAACTCGACAGGATAGATTATAGCATCATCCCATTGCACCAAAGTATCCACAAATTTGTACTGGTATTGTGACTTATCAAACGACATCAAAAAATTGTTATTAGATTTATTCTTCTTTTATAGCGGCAATATTTTTGTTTTTATTTACAATTCAAAAAAAAAATATCAAACCATAAAACTATTCAATTTTTACAATTTTTTAATGTTTTGAGTTTAACGGCATTTTGATTATTAATTTTGAAAATTAAATTTTTGACCAGACCAAACATTATACTATACAATTTATACTCATTTTCACCCTTTTCGAGGAGGAATTCAGGACAGTCAGTCAGGACAAACGATTTAATGCATACAGAAAATATAATTATAACTTAATAAAAAGCAGAATCACGAACAATCAGTTGAAACAAAACAACGTTGTTGAATATTTTACCCAATCAAATATCTACACTATAATTTGTTAAAGTTTTCGTACTTACAGATAAACATTATTTTTTTCATTAGTACATTGTCCTTTTATATTGCGTCAATTACTTAAAGGATAAAACACTAAAATTAAATATAACTATTTAAAAACTAAGCAATAAAATAGTTTAAGATTAAAAATTTATAAGTTAAGTTTGCCAAAAAAGTAAATACAATTTTGCTTCTTTTATGGTATTTTAAATTAATTATTATCACATGTTTAATATGTTGAAACTTTAAATAATAAGCGAAATTTTAATAAGGTAATTACAGTTACATAATTTGGAACTAAATAAAGTGGAATTATAACGCAAACGAAATATTCTTGTCCATTGAAAAATGTTATGGTCATGCCTTAAAAGAATTCAATCAAATGTAGATTACTTTTATTGTGCAAGTCATAATTTAAATTATATCTGTACATATTTCGGGAGCAATTTCTTCTTTGTTTCTCTTTCACCTTAGTTATTTAAATAAACCAATGATTTACTTTTTTTGTAATTTTTGACCTTTCTAAGTTTTTTCTGACCTTAATTCTACTTTTTCATCACATATTAGGTGTATTAATTTTAATTGGAAGATATACACGTAATTTCAGATTTTAAAATAATGCTATATACTATGAAAACAAACACATTATATAATACAAACTAAATGTACTATATGTAAGTAAAATGAATGCTTTGCAAATTGATTCAACTATCGTTTTCATTTGTGTCTTTATTTGAAGAAAATTGTTTAAAGAAACACAACAAAACGCTTCTAAACTTGGAAAGAAAAAAATCAAAATAGGATAACAGGATACTGATATTTTAAGAAACGTTTCCACTAGGAGAATGTTGTGTTAAGGGGGTGTAAAAAAATGGAGGGAAAGAAACATGTTTCTCATGTCCTATTAGACTGCCCAGTTGACTCATAACCACCTTAGTTCTCTAGGACCACTTGGGCATGAGCTAAGAATATGAATAAAGAAACACGATAAGCTTTATCCTAAAAAGAGGTCTGATAAATTGAAACTAGAAATAAACTTTTAGAATAGTTTTTCTAGAACACAGTGTAGAAGAAGCCGTAAGAGAAGCTCCCAGCAATTAAAATTAAATAGAATACAACTATTAACTACTGCATTATTAAGATAATGAAGATATCGTACCTAGCGCATGTATAGAGAGGAGATCGATTCAAAATTATCCAATTGATACTTCAAAGTAAAATAGAGCGCTGCAGAAGAATTGGAAGAAATAAAATGTCATAGCTAAATAACATTTACGGTTGAACTGGTATACGTAGTATCAAACAATTATTTAGATTAGCCAAAAACTACGAACAACTTGCCAAAGTAATTACCAACATCGAGAGGACCTAATATGGCGCTAAAAGCAGAAGGACACAGCGTAGAGAAAAATGTGAGAGGAGGCCCCAGAAACCAGGGTTAAATAGAATACTATTTCCTTTTATTATCATTGGATACTGTTAAGTTCGGTTAATAATAATAGATACGATTCAGAACTTAAAATTTTTGAGTTATCCATTAATATGTTTCACTATAGGTATAACGTAATGTAGATAATAGATACTTAATGTAATAATAAAAAAGTAAAGTTCACTAAGCAATGTAATTTTACCTTTTTTAATGTTAAAAAATTGATTAATTACTACAAAACAAGCTTAGTGACGAACGAATGGTCAAGTTGGCTGTTCTAAAACTAGTAGCAGTAGGTACTAGAGGTACCAATCTCTTGAGGAACAAGATTTACTAAACTGCTCTCCTTAGTTAAATTGTCCTAACTGCAAAAATTGAGATTCTCCTTTTCTTACATAAAATTGAAGTTTATGATGTTATCTACCTTAACAAATTTTCTAAATGTAAATTAGGATGACATTAATATTTACAAAAATTTTGAAATGGCATTAAGAAAAAATAACGATGACGAAACTAGTTTTTCCCTACTTTCTGAAAATAATCTAATTGTTAGTTACGACAATCTGAATAAAAAGGGTAGTAAAGCTTCCTGATGGACGAGTGGTCAAGGAAACCGCTCCAAAACTAGTAGGTGTTGGGTTCGATCTTTGTATCGAGCAAATTTACGATATTTTTCGACTTATGATCTTTTATCAACCCTAGAATCGCTAAAGACCTTAGTAGTTACAAAACGACGGTAAATAACAATTGAAATAAAAAAAAAGATTTATTAAATCATTCGATTTATCAATTTTTTAAAACCGAAAGTCACTAATTGTCTCAGTACATATAAAGCAATAGTAAATCGATGCCTTAGCTCACAGACGTCTGAAGTGTAAATTTGTATTTTTTTAATTAGATATTATTATGATATGCACAGATGTTATAAGTAACACATGAATAGTGACGTCACAAAACACACTTTTCAAATGCGTTACTGCCTAAAAATGAAATGTTTGAGCTGCAAATGTTGTAAGCGCAGTTAACAGTTCGAAATTTATATTTTGCACTTAACACATATGAGAGCTAAGGCATAGAAACTATTTATTTAAAATATAAAAACATACACCTATACCGAAGTTTAAATGAATGTAAATCATTGGGAAAAAAGTTACATTTTCCATCTTATTATTTTTATGGAAAAAAAAATGCAAAAATATTCCATCAATAGTTTAAACAGCAGAAAAAAGTATTCTAGATTTGATCTATTTTAACCGACAGTTACAATTATCTCATTTGCATATCTAATAAATAATTTATGTTCTTCTTTGGCAGCTAACTGTCTACGGAAAAGGCAGTGTTTGTAATACGGCTTATTGTACGATAATAATACTTTCACTCATTACATTTTCTCCACAACAATATCTTTATATCACACGATATAAATATTTTGCTCTATTGTTTTCTCAAAAAATTGCATAACTCACTTCACATATTTTCCTTAATTTTTCAAAAAATGAATCAATCAATTTTCCAAACAACGATTTGATTCTAATTATCTTCACTATGGTGCAACTGCGTGTACTACAAAGTCTACTTTCTTTTTAATTAATTATTTCACAATATTCTCCGATTTGCACAAACATAATTTGAAATTAAGCACTCGGTAAAAAATATTTTAAATATGTTTTACCAATTATTTCCATTTCATTGTCGGCATAGCTTTTGAATTTATGTGTTTTTTTTTATTGCGTATTTATTGTCTCCGTGATAAAATACTCACACTTATCAGGTAAGTGTCGCAGTTAATTTTAAAAACGTGAGTTATTAAAGATCTATTTCTCTTTTCTAAATAAATATTTAGCCTTGAAAAATAGAATCTTGAAATCTTTATAGCAAAATATTTTTTTTCTTTTGAATTTTACGAAGAAAGAGACCAATAAAAGCGATATAACAATTAATATTGTTTGAGTTTTTCAAGGTAGGTGTTTAAAATTTACCTGAATTATTTAAATGAAAATTATAGCTCCAATTAAAAATTCAGTAAAATATTATTTCTTTATTGTTCCCGTTTTGCTACGCATTTCCTAAAAAAAAAATCACTTTATTTTTAAATTTAAGTTAGAATTTTTTGAATTTGAAGAATTACCAATTTCAAACAATTAATGTTACTCAAAGTCAAATTTATAATCAATCTTGATTTGGTTTTTTTGAAATCAAGCATGTACCATAATAAAATACTCATAACTATTTATCCTCTATAATTATATTGAATAAAAAATATCTAAGATGACCTAGACGTCCCGTCACTATTGTTTTATTATAATATTAATTTCCGTCCTTCACGTGATTCTATTTAGCTGGAAGTAATTTTTTTCTAGGCATACAAATCATTATAATGTATTTAGATTTCTTTTAAAGTCTATTTAGTTTTTCTTTCAATTGAATGTAGGTCTTTTTTCCTGATGGTAATTCTCAGAGTCATTAAATTATTTGCAATAACTAATGACGCATTTCGTCTATTAGAGATGGTTATCGTTTAATGTTAAGTTATAAATTGTTTTACGTGTTAAACCACTAATAATATGTACGTATTCATTGCGAAAAAATGATCTCACTTTAAACTTAAAAAAAAGTAAAAATAAATTAAAATAAAATAAGCAACATTGAATTCCAATAAAAAATTTAAGGTTGTATGTACTAAACATAATTGTTATCAAGATATCAATGTATGGTATATAGTTAGCCACAAAACACAAATTTAGTTACATAATGTAATCAATTATCTATTAACAATATGTCGAGTTTTGAAACTGAAAAATATCTTCAGGTGTATACCTTCGTAACCGTTGCTAAGGTATCCGAACAAGTATGGTACCCAAATTTAAAAAAAATCTTCCTAGTCGATACTTTCCTCTTATTAAATCCTCTTTATTCGATTGTTGCTTTATTATAAGATGCGATGCTAAGTATTTCGTTCTAACACCCATTCGACCTGGAGTTTCTCATAGCAGTATTATTGGGCTCTTGCTACCAATTCATCTACTCACAACTATCACCACTTACACTGGATGGCACGGAAATCTTTTTCATAGATTCAGGTGCTACCAAAACCACAAATATAATACAGCATCACTTTGACTATATCGCTAAATTTTAACAAAGTAAAATATATCACTACGCCATTCCCGCTTGTATAGCAGTTCCCTATCCGTCTGTATAGATAAAAAACGATAAAATACGAACTACCCCCAACACACATTTCTTAAGATTTTAGGATTTAGGACGTCACTTTGACAATCACTGTACATGAAATTTTCACATAAAAACAAAAAAGTAAAAACTACACAGAGGACAACAGAAGATATACACAATTATTAGGATCCAAACTTCAACTAAACAAAATTAAAAACTAATATTTTGATGGTTCTTTTCACAGTTAGTTAAAAATTATTTAAATTGACTTTTTCCCCCAATTTTTCTTTAAATACTTTAAAAATTCTTTAAAAGTCACAACTACAAGACTCTGAACCTACGGATCAAATGTATGGGGTTTAGCCAAATCATCCAGCACGCAAATAACCCATTCATTCCAAACGAAGATCTTCATATCATAAATGCTCTTTATAATAACTATGTAGGCAATCGTTCCCTAAATAAAAACCTCAATATCCCATTTATTGACCAGTTTTAGCCTTCAAAAGTTTCGTACCAATTTACCTGATGGTTCTAATCCTAACGCCTAAGCTTCTAAGCAACTGAACATTCCATCTAAAAAACTTCTGACCTATGTAAATATGATTATATCTAACTCCTCAAAGTTTGCTACTAGAAAGCTAAACATTTATATTGAATTTCAATAGTTCAGAGTCATTTTTTAGATTACGGTTGACTTTTACTTTTTTTTTAAATTCCTTTTAGCTCACAAACTAATCGGTCAAAACATCTGATATTTTTGCAATACGTCAGCCTGGAAATGAACAGTTAGTCTACTGAGGTTGATGTGTGGTTCTACATTTATTTTCTATTTAATCAAACTTCCGCTCTTGAAAACGCTTTTGGTTCTTTACTAAGAATGTTTTGCAAGTATGTGTATTCCTCTTTTTCGAAACTAAATCAAACTATTTCCCGTATATTATTAAATGTATATTTGTGCAAAAAAATGACTTAAAATCAAATGGAAAACTTAGACAGTTTCATGTTTTGGTTTACATAACTCATTAGATTCTTAATTATGTGTTTGAATAAACTTTAACACCCGACAAGTCCAACATACACGTATGATAGTAAATTATAAGTACTGTATATAGATTACTGTAAAGCTTACCAAAAGGTTTCCTTTAAGAACATTACCAATTTAGCCCATAGGGAACTACTGGCTGATTGCATGCAAACAGCAAGTCTACAACAAATGCAGCGTCATAAGGAATTTTAAAAGCAAAACCAATAGCTTTGGGATAATTATTTATTTAATACTAGTAGTTGCCCGTTGCATTCGCAACTAAAGGTTTTATCTCAATAAAATGTTTAGTATGAGATAATGTAGAGTTAATCAACAATCGAAATTTTAAATTTAATAATCAAAGTGTTGTTAATTAAAGAAACTGTATCTAAAATTATATTAAGAAATATTTTTTTATATCATTTTAATAACAACATTTTAAATAACGTCATTTCACTAAATTAGTATGAAATTTTAATACTTATGTAGTACTTATACCAAATTGTCGATTTTAAATTTTGGTTCGTCTTTCAACAATCAAACTTTTTAAAATCTATTTTTTTATGAACCAATGGTTGTGATCTGGAGTAATTATATATTCGGCTGAAAAGCAAAAAGGTAGCAATTTTTGCCATATATTTCACTGTCAAATCAAATATAAAATCTTCGATACTAACTCGATAATTAGAACAATTTGAAAACCAAGTATTGTTATTCAAAATAAATAAAATATTCGAATTTACTTCCACGTTTTCCACCTATTTCCAAAAATTGTGTATGTACAAAGTCCAAATGTGCGAAATCGAATAGCTTTTTAGTCATGTTAACTAACATAAAGAAAGTCATTATTTTTTTCTCGTTTTACATTGTATTTTCTCAAATATAAGTGCACATTTGTGTCGATGAAATTTGGAAAGTGTTTTCCTTATACGATGCAGATATATAATAAGAAAGGGTTTTTGAAAATTTCTCCCCTAAAACAGTGAAAAACGGTGGCAAAGTTTGTAAATGATAACGTTTAATAAACAATCGAAATGATCAATAATCAATCAAAGTCCGTTAAAAGCGAATATTTACAACTGGCTAACTATTTGTCGCGCTTTTATTACAAATAATACAAAATTTAAATTCATAAAAAAATGTACCATCGGGTGCGTAAGTAATTATTTAATGTGCTTGAGTAATAATATTTTGACAAACGTAAATAGTTGTTATGAAAAAAATACAAAAATAACAAAAAATTTAGTAAATAGCCGGTTTGAGCAAATAGGCATGTTTGAATGCTGTGCGCTGTGTCAACTTACCCCTACCAACGTTTTGAATGCGTAAGTGGGGATAACAGAGCGCCTGCGCATAGCTCTGAACGCACGGACGGCAAGATAGTCAATTTATATATAAGATTCCTCTCAAAGGCAATCAATTGACAGTTTTTTAATGACGTGAAAATAATCATTATTTTTAAAATCCCACCATTGATTTTAATTTTATAGGGTATTCAGTTTGCAACTCCAGCCGCATAAGTTTCCATAAGAAACAATGTTAAGGGTAGATAAGTAAATTTTATTTTTGATATAGTTTTAAAATCAGCAAATGAATAAGAACTATGATATAATTCAATTTTATTTGTATTATTTTGTATTGTATGACTTAAAATTTGTATTATTTTTGTATTGTTTTTTCACCAACTTTTCACCGTCAATTCTTGCTTACCATTATCATCCTTATTCTCATAAAAATTCGAAAACATTTTCTTTTACAATTAGCATTGAAAATCATTTTTGTAGGATAAATGTATTTGCTACTAATTTTACATTAATTTACCTACCATTAAGACTTGTAATTCTAGTAGGTAACCATTTTCATACGTTTTGGTTGTTATCATTTATTTAATGACAATAATTTTTTAAGTGTTTACTCGTATACTATATATACACCTAATATACATTCATATATATAAAATCACCTCAAAATTACCTTTGATTGTTAAGGGTCGATGTTAAAGCTTGAGACATGTTACATATTTATAGCTATTTTTCCTCTTCGCGGTAGGTAAATGCTTCTTTTCCTCATTCTTCCTTAATACTTCGTACGCATACGTTTTTATAGGTACAAAATGTAAGACCATTTTCATATAAATGACACTTAAAAATACACATGTGTAGATGTAATTAAGTATTACCCACCTCAATAATGAGCTTTTTTCAGAGCTATTACACTGACAACTACAAACGCAAATGAGCCGTAGACATCGAGTACGTAAATATGGAACGTTGAATAAAAGAAAAACTAAGCATTTTCCTCAGCATTAGAAAAAACAAATACTGATTTCCGAGACATTGATATCAGCAAAAAAAGAAGAACGAATTTAATTATTTATCAGCTTATCATTTTACGTCTAATAATTAACAATAAACAAGTAACTTTTTCGTTAAGGAAGTTCTATGATGCAAATTCAACTTAGCCTTTTAATAAAGATATTGAAATAATACGTAATACCACTTTTTTTCGATACATAAACATTAATGTTAATAAAAGCATTGCCGAATTAAATAAAATATAAGTTTTGAAGGTATGAACCTAGAAAACTATAGGAAATATTAAAACTATTGGACTCAAAAAAAAAAAAAAAATATGAACGAAAATGAGCACTGCAACATTCAACTGGATGTATCAGTATTCAATAAATATATATTTTTGGATTTTGTTTGAAAAAATCCAGGAGCGTATAATGAATATTTTTTTTATATTTATAAAAAAATAATAAGTTCCTCAAGTTCAAATGATGTGGTACGAAACAAAATCTTATTACATGGAGACATTGTTAGACATTATTACATGGAGTCTTTAGCAGAATGGATACAAAATATTGCAAATTAATAATTTGCAGTTGGGTTCGATCCTCGATTCAAACAAATTTTCGATATTTCTTGATTACGGATTTTTAATAACCCTAGAGTCTCTGAAAACCATAGTTGTTATATAACGACGGTAAATAATAATTAAAAAAATATATATTAGGCTTCCAAAAAAATGATACGAAAAGAACGAAACCGTAAGCCACATGGTCATCAGTAATTCTTGGAGGAGCTTTCAAGAAGTTAATAACGATAAAACTGCACATTGTTTTGACAAAATCAATTTCGACGAAAATGATTTTAAAGAAGAAAAAAGGGATTTGTTGAGTACTAGGCTATTTGTAAGTAAACCTATATTAGTAGTTTTTGTTTTTATTTAATGTTAGGATTATATTTTACAGAAATGAACAATTTTTGGTAAGAACTATTTTGGTTTCCCGAATTTCTCATTAAAGAAAGACTAATATAGAAAAAGAAGGCTGTTAAAACTTTCCTATACAAAATATTTAACATATTCACTTTGTGTGAATTCACAGTAAAGGAAACCAAATCAGTGGATAACTGCAGTTAGAATGCGAAAGTTATAAAGTTATACCATAACCCTAATTTTATCAATAACAACAATTCGGAGAATAGTAAACCTTTATAAAACTTGTAAATTTTATCAGTTTTTTTTTTTTTTTGAAAACAGTTATTGAAGAAATTAAATTTATGAAATTTAAATAATATTAGTGAAAATCAAAATTTTTTCAATTAGGCTCTTTTAATACTGTGCTTAGATTATATAAACATGTAATTTTGTATCGTTTATGGATCACTGGTTTCTAAACCAGAATATTATTGTATAATGTAGTGATAGTTTTATTGGAGGTAAAAAATCATAAGAAGAGTTAAGTCCTAGCTACACTTCATTGAACTTTGATATACAAATAAAGTAACTTCACTTTATGTTTTCTGCATCTTTCATTATTTTTAATAATTACAATTAGATGTTTTTGGTTAAATTCACCTAAATACAAAACTTTAGTCAGTATAAATCATCACCTATTTTTTAAGTGAACATATTTTTTTAACACATACTTTTTTCTGTAAACTGTAACTGGCATTCATATGAAAACATACTCTAACAGCCCACTGTAGTTCATATCTTGTCTGGCGCTGCAGTCACACATATATCAAATACGTAACTATTGCAGAATTAAACACAATTTTAAAAACTTACTTAATTATCATTGTGAGAATTGAGGATTACAGTTGGAGAGTAGTTAAGTAAACAAGTAAATCAAGAATCAATTTACATTATTTTAAAAATATCAAGTGATCTTAAAAGTTAAGTTTTTTTCAATATTTTCTCAATCAAATGTAAATGCAAAATGTACTATGAAATTGTTTTTTTTTTTGGCCTGAGTAATTTTAACGATACTTATTTTTGGAATTTTCATTTTTAATTTATCAAAATAATAATAATATGAAAAAAAAAAGATAAATCAAAAAATTTAACAATACTGTTTTGATAAAATCACCAAAAATATGGTTCAGTGGTCTTCATTTCTTATATTCAAGATTATTTTTGGTATAATACGAACAAGCAATCTCTCGATGAATGAATCAAGTCGATTATTGCGATCGGGGCCTTTGTGTAAATATTTTTGTGACCCAAAAATATTTCACTTCTAGGAAACAGTCAAATGCTTGATCGTTAGACGATTACACATGAAAACAATTCATTCAGAAGGGCATTCTAGACGTCTAGAAAAGGAGTAACAAACACGAAATAGTTTTGTTTACTTATCATGAATTATACATAAGATGAGATAGGTATCTGTTAAAACTTATGCTTAAAAATTATATACCATATGAGAATCTGGCGTATTACCTGTAATTATTGATATAAGTTGAATTACAAAAATTGTAGAATATGAACTAGGTAATGGGATGAGAATAGATAGATTTGTGGACAGAGTCCACAAAGTTATCTCTTTGTCAGATAGCGCAAACAGTAGCATGAAAATATATCTCATATTAATCGTAAAGAAAACATGTACCGATACTTCTCCATTCCCAACTCATTTATAGAAGAATTCAATCCATCCATAAAAGGTAAAATTTTTTTCATTAAATTTAACTTCACAAGCGATTCCGTTATCGAGACAAATAAGTAGTATATTAATAGATATTTTTTATTAATTTAATATGTTAAGCCAGACACGAACTTGATGAGCGAATTCGAAGATTTGAGTCGTTTGTTTGTCTGGCGGTATTTGTTTGATTCACTACTTGTTTTACTATCCCAAGTGGTCATGGAACCTATTTCGATGCCGTCAGGCGGTAAAAACTGATGTACGACTACCGAAGCTTCACACTGCTGAATATTAAATAGTGACATAAATAATAACTCTAAGAAACCAAAAAAAAAATATTTACACTAATTGAATTAAAAATAATACTGAACACCATGGTTGAACACCTTTTTGAGAAGAATCATATCTTAAATCAGACAAATAAATAACTTACAACAATTCGGGTTTTGGATCAAGGCTTGAGTTAACTCAAAATTTTTGCATACCTTTATTTTTTTTTATTTAGCATACCTATGCATTTCTTATCTGTACATAATTTCCATTTTACCCTTCTGCAGGTCATTTCACTCTTAAATCATTTGTTCGGTAGAACTTAGTAATTATCTCCAAAAGAATGATCAAAAATTAATCATGTGTTACTGGAAATCCCTAGTACTACCCTCCACTTATATTTTAATTCAACTGGAGACTATTTAAATTTTCAAAACCGATATTTAATTCAATACACATTATCTTTTGTTTCGATATTCTAAGAATAATCAAAGTTTTTTTTTTCTTATTGTTAAAAAAGTAGCTCAATTAATATCTGTCTGTCATAAAATGTGTTTAAATGTGACGTAGATAAATGAAATTAAATAAAAAAATATACATATATTTTTCGTTGAATTTCTATTTAAAATTTAATCAAATCTATTTAATTAAATAATTAATAAATATTTAAGAAAGATATCGTTCTTTTTAATGATTAAATTAAATAAATGGATGAACTCTTACAATCAATTAATAATATTGTAATAGTCAAATAAAAACGTCACACAAATCTACAAAATATTTACTAATTTTATTGTAATATAATATTCATATCAATTAATAAAGCAGATATTAACAAAGCTAATCACAATAAAATTTAATAATAACGTTTTTAAAACGTAAATTATACGAATTGTTTTAAACTAACTTAAATATTTTTTAAGATACATAACTTTTATTATTAAAATATATCAATTTTATTAAAATGTACTCTTATATTGAGTAATCTTCTGAGTTTTCTCTTAAAAATCTATTGAAAACAGGTGGGTATTGGTGTTTTCCAAATTTTTCTACGTTAGTATTAATTTTCTTATCAATAGTTTCAATACAATATGTTAATCTTTTTGTTTAGTCGATAAAAATTGTAATCTTTTTAGAAAGGTACTTATGTAGTGTTTCTTTAGTTGGATTATCTTTGCACCATAAACGTTTTTATCTTATTTGAATAAGTTATTTGATATAAATATGTAATAAAATAATGCGTATAACAATAAAAAGAAACAATCTTTATCAAACAAATAGTTTCAATAACAAAGAATTATTATTATTAATACAATCAAAATATGCTTGATTCACTTTGAAAGTAACGGATATTTTTTAATAAGATAAAATTTCTTTCAATAGTTATTTTTTTCTTAAATCTATCGTAGCTATAATAGGATACCAAAAAATAAATTCTTTACACGAGATTTGAATTCATAATATTCTGGTCAAATATTTTTGTTTTTTGAAAGATATATCAAAAAATATTATTTAGGATGACAGTAAAAAACAGTGCAATTTTGAGCTCTTAATTTTGATACTAAGAGGTCTATCATCGCAATTTTCGAATGCTCAATATAATGTGTATTTTTTTCTCAAAAGTTTTGAAAGATAATTCTGACAGAATTAAACAATATATAATTTTAAAGTATATTGAATGCTTTACAAAAAAATATAAATTTCAGTCAAACCAATCATTTAACTATATAATCGAGCCTTGAACATTGATCTATTTTTATAATTTAATTTTAAACTTTGAAATTTTGTAACAAACAAATTAAAATTCAAAGCAAATTTTTACATATTCTTGAAGAAAATCAAATGTTCTACAAGAAAGGTTTCTTAGCATTTTTTGATAAATTGACGTCATATTTGAATAATTGTCCTTGAATTTGAGAGAAGTAAATTTATAAAAAAATGCTAAGAGACCTTTTTTGTAGAACATTTGATTTCCTTCAAGAATATATAACAATTTTACTTTGAATATCAATTCCTTCTATAGACATAAAACTAAATCAATGTTCAAGGCTCAATTTTAAGGAAACGGTTGGTCTGACGAAAATTAACAATCAGACATTTTTTGTAGAACACTAAAGTTCCTACAAGAGTCTACGTTGTTTAATTCTTTCAGTATGACGGTTTAAAACTTTTCAAAAAAATACGCTTAAATCGAAAATATTACAATACTTTTTTTGTCATCCTGAATATTATTTTTGAGAAATAGTCGATTTTTTTAACCTAGCCTTGTGATTACATAGCCGTCGTTATAACTTATAGATCGATAGAAGAGCCTTTAAATATTATAACATTTTCTGTATACCTAGACAACATGAAACATTATAACCTCTAAAGAAATTTTAATTTCTTTTTAGTGACAATAAAGTTATCAATTTTTCAATAGATAAAGATAAGCATGTGTTATTGCGACTTTTCGCATAAATGCTGAAAGAATATACTTTCCATATTTTCCCTTTCATTTTTGTAGAGAATTTATAATGCTGTATAATTTCATTGAAAAAAATTATCCAATTCATTTCTTATTGTTACTGCTATTAAACCACAAAGATACAGAATGGAGAGGAGTAATGACTCCAAGTGTCCCTATCGAAGTAGGTACTTTTTAACCAATTTCTAAATTTTGGAATCACCAAAAAGACTGTTGACAAAAATCATTATTTAAATGCAAATATTACATTGATAACTACAACAATATGCAGAAATCAAATTGTTCAGTAAAAAAAAAACTTTCCTCCTCCAATACCATTCTTTTTTCAGATGTATGTGTTAGTTGGATAATTTTTTATCGAGGTTAAAGCTGCTAAATTATTTGAGGAAAATCGAATACACGAAGATGAAATAAACCATATGGGGGAGTCAGTTTTTCTGTCTTTTTATATGTCCTCACCACCTAATACCATAAGCGACTTTTCTTCTTTTTTTTTGCTTCATTTTTGTATCAACCTTCTTAAGAAGATTCAATTAAACAATCATGTTTGTAACTTTATGCTAGACATTTTTTCATAGCTTCAAAACTATACATTTATAAGATATTTATTTATCTCAATACGAGAAAAAATATTATTTTTGTAAATATTCGGGGTTTTATATGCAATACTGTTTATTTTTCCCCAACACAATCATCAATTAGAAAGTACTGTACAGTTCCAATTTTTTTAGCTTAAATCAGTATCTACAGATACTGTTTGGATGATTATACAAGGTATATCATACTTCAAATAAATTGTAAAAAAAGTATTTGTATTCTACATGTAATGAGCAATGAATTTTATTTTATTTTTTTTGTAGTGCCAAGAAATTCTCCGTAATTTCCAATTAATTGTTATGAAATTTTCTGAATTTTATAAATTAAATAAATAGCAAAATCAAAAAAGCGTTAGACTAAAATTATTTGAACTATTTTGTCAGACAAATTTCTTACGATGTATACAATTATTTCGTGTACAATTTTGGATGCTTATGTTATCTTTAAAATTCGATACAAAATGTCAAATTTAAAAATCTGTCTTTATGATTAAATACATATTAGTAGAAAAATTGCAAGTCAATTATTTTTAAGATTTATTTTAAAAGGCATTATTATCCTATTTTTTTATAAAACATAAAAAGATAGTCTTTAATAGTTGAGTGAATTAGTGAATTTAATAGTGAAAAGACTAGATAATAGCAAGTATCTCGATACAATAGAAACTAATTCTAATACATAATTTAGTTGTGCAGTAGGTGGAGGAATTGATATTAAATATTTTTAAGGCCAACGTTGCAACCAATATAGCTACAATTCAGAGTATGAATAAATATTTTTAATGTTTTTATATATCTGCTATATGATATTATCGTGTGATATTGTCGCAAGAATAAAATCAATTCACGGGAATTACATATCTACATACAATTCTATAGCGTGAACTGATCATATCTCTCAGAGATATGATCTTATCTCTGTTTTCATTATATCTTTGCGATTTGTATATTCTTCATTTTCCTTATTTATCTAGTTTGCAAAAAAAAGTATCTTTATATTTCGCCGGCTATTAATATTGCACTTTGAAGATTCGATGGGTATGTACTACTTTCTTAAAAGTAGTTATATTTTAAACGGAAAAATCAATTAAGTTGCATTACTAATTATCTTCAACTTACATACATAATACTATTAAATCTTTTCTAGATTATCAGTCTTTCTGTTTTATAGATGTTATGCAATAATTATAATAAAACCATGGCTGCAACAATTGAAAAAAATCATGTATCATTGTAAAAAAGAAATAAATTACTGTTATTAATAAATAAATCGATGATTTTTGGTACTGTAGTTTTAGCATATAATATATTAAATAGACAATAACGAGCTATGTTTCTAAACTAGTAATAAAAAATTAATGAAAAAAAATCAAAATAAATGGTGAAAAAATAATTATCAAATTTTCTGTTCGAATTAATTACGTTATAATATGGCGAATCAAAAAAATATACATTTTTCAACTAATTTTATCGAACGATATAATTATGACCACAACTAACCTATAGAATTAAACGATTAGTACTTAATCTAGTGATGTGATAAAAAATATTAGTACAATGAATAATTGAAAAAATTGATTTATATTCAAGGGCGTAATAATTATTATTCAAAAATATTGATTTAATAAAAAATATGAAATTACATGTTTAATAAAATATAGTTCAAGCAAATTGATAACTTTATATTCTTCATTTTTTTTTTCAAAACATTAATATTGAATTTAATTTTTGAGACTTGAATTGTCAGTTAAACAAGTTTTTTTCGATGTACGGAAAGTCAAAAATTATAAAAAAAAAAAACAATATTTCAATACAGTCATTACTGTCGCTTCCATTGAGTATATTAAAACTGTTTTTGCACATATTTATATACCTAAATTATCTTCCAAACTCATCTGACAATATATTTTCCTAATTACTAAAATAAATCCAACTTATTAGACATCTAATAAAAAATATTTATAATATTTTCCAATGAACCCGAACCCATTGGATTATGTAGAGGTGATCCTAACCACTGCGCATTGATTTGACAGGCCAATAGTTATTTGGACACTAT
The DNA here is from genome assembly GCA_958496175.1 of Sisyra terminalis. Classification (NCBI taxonomy): domain Eukaryota; kingdom Metazoa; phylum Arthropoda; class Insecta; order Neuroptera; family Sisyridae; genus Sisyra; species Sisyra terminalis. Next base: position 31,728,768 of record OY292274.1, read on the forward strand.
AAAGTACTCAAAGATAATGCGCGGAAAATAATTTCTTACATCGATTTTAAATAAAAATGATCTTATGATACAAAATTATATGAGTAGATATTTTTTTGTTTTATTTCTTTGTATTAATACTCGTGGAACATATATATCACAATATGTATATACTTGGGACTAAAAGAAGACTATACATTTTTATATATAACATTTTAATAAGTCTGATATATTATTTCTATTATAAGGCGAATAACTTGAAATTAATTTTTTACATATACTAAATACAATAATTCATTATAATTAAAAATGAATTAGTTAAGAAGCCACAGTGTTCACTCATTTTTTTCGATATTCTCTCATGTACTTATAGCTTCCAAAATGATTATAATATTATTAGACAATTATTAAATAACTTTGGTAGTATAAATATTCAGGTTTTGTGCGTTAGTAATCTTTTTGGACACATATTTAGTATTGGTTTTTCTTGCATGCTCCTTTACTTAAAATCCTATCTACGTCCATAAGTAGATAGATTTTTTAAAAATGTTAATACATTAAGGGGTGTTGAAAAGAAATTTGATTATGTTTAGAAAAAGGTAGATAAAATGTACGTCTTCTTTAATTTCAAAACGGCTAAGCCGAATGTCATAGGAATTGGAATTTCTTTTTAAGGTATGAGTCACTACCGATCAGTGTTTTCTAAAGCGTGGTACACATCACGCGTACTCCGCAAGGTACAAGAAGAGGTTAGTAGGGGCTGCGGTGGTATTATGCAGTGCAGCAAAATATACTTTAGAGTAACAATTAAATCACACAAAATATACTTTTATCAAAATTTTGATTCTTGACTTTGAATTTTTTGCGTAATGAAAGTTATAGAAAATTATATAAGAAGTACACAAATCTCGACAGTTTAGGAGACACTGCTATAGAGACAGAAGACGTATTCCGGACAATTAATTGAAGGATGAAAAAATTGGCTCACATAATAATGAGGAGTATCATTGGATAAGTAATTTAATGAGCTAAAATTAGTTGAAAAACTTACGATTCTTAAATTTCATACAGACGATAAATCTTAACAAACAATTATCAATGTAATGGTGTGCCAAGCCGCTTAAATCGAGAATTTCAATTAATATATAATTATTATAGTTGAATGAACAATCGGAATTGCTTACGTAAATTGCGTGAGCAAAAACCAAACAAAAAAGGTGGAAGTGCTTCAGGAAATCTGATTCGAAGAAATGGACAAGAAGCCTATTTTATTAATTTGAGATTAGAAATTTAAACATATTACAGCTTAGTTCGGATAAGAATTTGATGTTGCCAAAAGTCATGACCATAGCTAATGCAGGACGCGCGAAACTATTTTAATCATCGACCCCCAAAAGTAATTTTCTATTAATATTTATACATTAATTTAATGTTTTTAAACATTTATCGTAGGTACTACGTTAACACTATACACTCAAATAAATATACATTTATTTATTGATTTTTGGTAAAGAAATTGCTATAAAGTTAATTATAAAACCATTCACAAATTGTACATATGCGGTTAGATATGTGTTATTTACATATTAAGAACGGTTTTTCTTCAACCCTCAACCACTCTTCTAGATCAATGATTCTTAACCTTGTAGGAGGTACTGAACCCTAGTCTTACATACGCATTCACCGAACCCTTATTAATTGGAAAAATAAAATATGATTTTTTCATACTCAAAAGATAGGTATATACATAGGTTTTATAAGTCGGAAATGTGTCTTGATATCCACCGAGTCCGCGAGATTGACTAACCGAATCCCTGGGGTTCGATTGAACTCAGATTAAGAACTATTACTCTAGAATATAGATCGTTAAAGTGGTAGATATAGACCCTTTGGGGTCGATTTAACACAATTGTCGAATGGGGACGATTTGATCCAGAGTCGATTGGAAGTCGAAGGAAAAACAGCTCTTAATACGCAAATGACACATACCTACATAACCACGGATGTACAATTTTTATATGGTTTTATAATTAACTTTATAAAAATTTCTTTACCAAAATTCAATTAATAAATTTATATTTATTTGAAAAACTCAACTTCAAAAAGTATTACATCGATCGTTTTGAAATTTTTACTCAATGTTGTACGTGCATGTTGTATTAAGCTAAAGTACTCAATAGAGTCTCACATCAACAAGTACAGTGGAAAATTCAACGGGTTGTTAAGAGTTTTTTCATCATTATTTTAGCGGTAAAATCGATATTTTTAAAGAGATACCAATTTTTCGCAAACCTAATTGAAAAATATATATTCTGAGGGTAAGTTACAATAGGTGCAGCGATGGATGCTGCAGGTTGCTAAGGGTGGTGTTTTCATGGTTTCCCGAGCATGTTTTATTAAATTATTCATTTTTTCCATTCAGAATCATAGGGATTAAATGAATGAAAGTAAAATTGATTACAGTTAATTATTATTGTAGGTAAAAATTAACATTCAAAAGAATATTTTTGGTTTTATGAATCGGTAGAAATTTGTAGAGTAATTAGTGAGTAATTTTAAGAATCAGGAACCGTAAATTTTAAATATAAGCACAAAGAAAACATAGGTAAGTACAATGATATCATAAATATTGTGTATTTAAAAGAAAAAAAAAATTTTTTTGCATACAATTTAAATAAAATAAATTCAACTTATTTATTAACATGTATTATAATATAGACAGGCAGGACAACGTCGGCCGGGTTCAGCTAGTAAATGTATAAATATTTATAGTTTTATTTTGATTAACTGAAAATTATTTTATAGGCGTCGATGAGAGATTTGAAAAATTATGTAGGGGGTTGATGATTAAAAAAGTTTGGGGAGTCCTACTCTAGATCAAATCGATCTCACAATGATGTTAAATCAACCCCAAGTTCTATATAAGGTCTATATCAACGACTTGGGCGACCTTTAGCTTAATGATTCAATTAAAATATCAATAAGCCAATTCTCAATCAATATACTAATATTTAATTGACTGCAATGAATGATCAAACTAGTATACAATTTTTAAAAAAAAATGATTACTTATCTGCATTTTTTCTTTTTATTTGAAATGTTGAGAAATATGAATTTGTGTAATTTACAATTTGTAGTGCTTGTAAAATATGTGTTTGTTCAATATACTTTACTGTTTAAGTATATGTACAATGATATATCTATTTGTATTATGTATTTTGAGTTACTGTAATAAGATTTGAATACATTTCATAGTGATGTACCTATTACACTTTCCATGGGTAACAAATGGAATGAACTTAAAATTATCTTTTTTTACACTTACATATTATATACTGCCATAACAATACTTATACTAGCAGCTATGCTAATGAATGAGTAAACAATTTCGATTTGTAAATGTATTAAAATAAGGAATTTAAAAGTTATAATTACACAGTGTCTTACGACAAAAGCCAACAAGAATGTAATTTAACTTAACCCATGTGTCCGAGGTGGTTTTTTTTTATTTCAACGTGAAGTCAAGAACCATTGTTACCAGCGAATAACCGTTAGAAACACACGGTAGTCTCTCACATTATTATCAATATTGCTTAGATTGATTCTGGTTGCGTTTCGATCTCGGATACAGTTCATTTCTGTTTTAATTGAAACCGTATTTTATAACAAACGGCTTAATAATAACGAGGTTAATGTGTTCGAACATTGATGTTATCTAATAAATAATTGTAGTTTGTCGAAGAAATCAAAAAAAGAATCGAAACGGTTCATCCAACAACAAAAAATCCATTTTTTTACCGCCTCTTTTTCATATGTAACTTAATTGCCAATTAAGTGTCGTAATCTTGAAAAATTTCGAAAGGCAAAAGTGCAATTTAAACTTTTCATAATAAACTTAAAAATTGTTGACTCGATTATGTAAAAATATTAGAATAGAATTAGATTCTCACCTCCATGCATCGGTTGATTAAAAAAATCCACAAGGAAAAGAATGCAATAAAAAGATCCACTATTGTGAAAAAAAAATCACAAGCAAAACTTTTTTAAATATCAAAACTACAAAACCCACTCATATTTTATTTGACGATGTCAGTATCGATTTTTCACATTAAATCAATAACTTCCATTCACACAAACAATCAACCTCTAACTTTGATTAATTTGAGAGAAATAATCGACCGGCACTAAAATTCCGAAATTTATTTTTTCCAATATGTTTATGCAAATTATATAATTCCGTTTCGTTAGATGAAATGAAACCAGAAACTGTCCGCGTTGATACTTTTGAAATACACGCCACACAACACTGCCGCTTGTTCGACCGCAACTAAGTTAGCTATGAAAACAAGTGCCTTAAAAATGTGTGTCCCAACATGGCCCTCCCCCACCACAAATTCTTACAATCGTTGCACGTAAGACAACACAGATCAACATAATATTTTCATCCTTTACAATCAATTTTAAAAGTAAGATTAGATAAATAAATATAATAGATATCGTTCGATATATTCTACATCTTAGTAATAGTAAAAAAAATCATGTTTCTCAAAAAAAATCATACAAATTTAGTCGATTTTCTCTAAAAAAATACAATTCCACACCACATAACATTTTGAAAAAAATCTACCAATAAGCTATTGGTATTATACACGTTAGAAACACGTGTTTTAAAGTTTCATTTTCAATAAAACTTATATTTAAAAAAGTTAATCAAGATATCTTAACGATGCTTAAAAATTGCATTTTTTTTATTTAGTAACTTCAAAAACAACAGATCAAATGATACCACGTCACTTGATACCCTTATGTCGTTAGATATCAGATGAGCCGATCAAGGCGTTCAAAAAAGATGAGATGCATAAAATCCGAAAAAGGTTTTTGTCCTACCTACCTATTGCACAGGTATGCATTTACATATTTCGATTACTAGCAATCTTCTTTAATAAAAAAACATAAATCAAAAAAATTGCGGTGTCTGATTTAATATGAATTTAAATAAGAGTTATTTAACAAGAATTCACACAAAGAAACCATCAAAATCAAAAAAGAAAAAAAATCAAATATTATACCGCCATTTAAATCTAATTTTTGCGGAGGTGGTTCTTAGTCTTTTTTGTTTATTTAATTGAAATTATACGATATCTGTATTTATCGGTTAATAGCTCTGATTGACTATGACAAAAGTTTTTTGATCTCTAAATAATAAATTTGGCGGATTAGGATTGCTTCGGCGATAGAAATATGGTCCATGTGCTTAACTAAGCAAGACGAATTGTCAGTTGGCTATAGATTTGTCCATGGACATATATAGGTATATATATATATATATATATATAAACATATACATAAATATATTATGTTCACATAATGTATATTATGTATGTGAAAATCTCTGTTTCTAGCGATGATTGTGGGTTGAAGCAAAATACCATCCAACTCAAGGTCAGCGATCTACCTCAGCCGCACAATGTAGACAATATTTAACCCTTACATATGTCGATATATCGATTGATCGATCTATTATATATATATAGGTTGTTCAATTTTTGTATTACAAAATGACAGTTTTCCTTCGTATAAAATTTTTCATAAACGCTTCCTGTAAGAATATTTAATCTATAACAATTGTATTTTATAGAATAAAATTGGTAATTTTGCAAAAACGCTAACTCCTTCTTTAAATGTTTTCAGAAGAATTAGAACGTTTAGCTTTCATAAACTGTTAATTAAGACAATGGTAATATTTTAACTTTATATTGCATCATTTCTGAAACAAAAACGTTGTTTTTATTATAATTTTTTTCTTTGAAACAGAAGCTTTATTTATCCTACTATCTTCGTAAATATCTACTAATAATAATACTACTTATATCCCTATACCTACTGAAGGTGATATCTTGAAAAAATTAATTTCATTTTAAACAGCACCTATTTAAACAACAAAAATATAAAACCAAATTATATTTTTTCCTCTGACTTTGAACAGTTATACTGTTTGTACAATATATAAAATATATTGTGGTCTCATTCATGTAAAAAAAAATACAAAAATAAACTATATACACATAAATTTAAACAAAAGTTCAAAGAAATATATTATTGACTTATTTCGAATAATTGTCTTCAGAATTTAAATTTATCTTTATATTTATCTTTATATACATTATGTAAATATTTCGTAAAAATATAATAATATAATATGGTGTAAATATTTTGAAATATTGTCATTCTTATAACTAATCATTTTTTTTGTTAATAGATTAGTATAAAGTACTATAAGGGATTCTATCAATGCTTTTTTTATTTTATTGAGATATATTACAATTTTTTTAGAGTTATCCCCTTTTTGAAGAACCTAAATGGCGAAAGTTTGATCTTGTTATATTACTACCTTACTTTAGGGAACAAAAATTTTGTAAACTAACTTATTTTCAAACAAAAATTGAAATCATCGATCAAATTTCCTGTATTAAAAGATAAATTAGTGAGTGCTCTATTTTTGCTCATAAAATAAAAAAAATAAAGAAGGTAGTTTAAAAAATAAGCTCCTGTTTTATAATCATTTAACAATTCTTTTTTCATAAGTCCTAAATCATTCAGTATATGGACCGTTCATAGGCCGCCATTTGCTGGCCACGTATAGGAGTAATGATAATAATACCATATCGGTATGTACCATAACATGGTGCTTCCTGATCTCACGCGACGCATATTAACACTAACTAACATATTCTGTGCGGCTCTTGAACTAAACTTTTAGACTATATTGGAAATATGTAACTCTCTTTCGCATGTATTAGTTATCTTCTGTCGTTGCAGTTGATTTGTGTTTATTTTGTTCAATTTGTGATTCGAACGAATTGTGAAAGATGATTGCGCTACACGCGTTTAGTGACCATCTCGGAATATCGATGAACACCGAAAAAGTAAACGTTTCTCGATCACGCTATATGAGGTCATCATCTGTGGCCATTAAGTTTTCAAAGATTTCCTGTGGCTATAAGTAGTGCATGTACTGAATGTTTCGCAAAATGTTGTTTTAAGATTACTTACAAAGACATTTTTGGTACAGAATTAAGTCAACTGGTTTCATCAGCTAGTGACATTTAAAGCTTTATCTTTAGTCAATAATTATTATAATCTAAGGTAACTGATAATTCTAAATATCAAATTGGTAAATGAAATCCGAAAAAGTCAAAAAAATAATTTACTAGTTCATTATATAAAATCAAAAATCAAAAAAAAAAAATACGAATTTTAATTATTTCTTTTTTTGGGATGTACAAATATCCTTACCTAATTAGTTTTTAAAGTTTTTCGAATTTGGAATTAAGAAAAATGATATAGCAAAAATAGTATATTACAATAATGATTACATTATAACTCAAATATTTGTTTATAAATTATCATTTTTTAAACGCAAAAACTAAAGTTCTATAGTCACAATTAAAATAATTAATAACTTAAAATGTGTTTAGGGCTTATTATATTTTATTAATTTCATCAAATTGAGCCAATAAATTTCTTTGATTATGTGTAACAATGCTATGTAATATTTTAAAATAAAGTTAAATATGCCAACAGTACTTTAATATTTACTTATTTTTATTTATAGTAACTTGAAGTAAACACATACTTCATTTTAAATTACAACTACATATCTTTTTTCTAGTTTTATTATACTGTTCTTACAGATACAGTTTCAGATGTAGACATTATAACGTTAAATCTTAAAATGGAATCTAAAGCAATTACAGCGATGGAAAAAATAGTCAACTTCTTTGAAGAACTTCTGGGAATGAAAATAAATGTAAATTTCACAGATTTGAAAATAAAAGAAACGTACTTTAACATTCTTCAAACAAGTATTAAAATTTAATTATAGCAAATACACAAAATTTTGCATGAAAAAGTCAAGTAATTTATTTTAATTATTGGAATCTTCGTCATGATAAAGTTAAATTAAATGTATGTTGTATAAAGAAGAACTCTGTGTGAAGGAAGATTTTTTTTTGTATATTAAAAGAATTATGAAGTGTATCTGTACTTTCTTTTTAGAACAAATTGAAAAATGCTCCTACCTAATTAAAATTATAATCAAAATTTTGTTTTCATTTTTTTTTTTAATTACATTTTTTTCAGAATAAATTTCATATTAGATTTTCGGAAATAGTAGTTATTAAAAAAGGTAGATTGTGATTTATTCTTTACTACTTTCGATTTACAATTAAAAAAACTCCTATATCAAATTGAGGTTCATCTTGTGGCGAATAATGATTATGGTCCTCCTTCGGCTTCGATTAAAATATCGCCTTCAACCTTATCTTCAACTTCGACCAAATTCAACCGAAGGTTTGGTTGAAATTGAAGGTATGTATATTGTACATATTGCTACCAAAAATATACGAATTTATGCGAACTCGTACCTATTTTGTACCTACTGGAACTGTACCTATTTCCCTTTATTAACATTTTCAATTGAAAATTTGAGGAATTTTTCGTTTTGTGCTCTACGATGATCAATTTATTTGAAGTTATGTTTTTGCTAATATTTTATTTTTTACTATTTTTAGTACTTAAGACATTTTAACTTAGAGTTAGTAGAACGAACTCTCGATACTTAAAATTACAAAAATATTGATAATACTAAGATTTACCATACATAGGTGTGTAAATTTTACTGTTAAATTCATTCCGAAAACGATCACTATGTATCCTTCCTAAATTATAGGGATTAATAATATCAAACTAACAAATATTATTGTAACATTTTTTTTCGTCCAGTTGTTGTTTAGTTAGTGAAATAATAATTTGTCTTTAATATAATATTTTTACTGATTTTTCTTGGATTTTTTTGAACATATGAACAAATTTTAATACTCTAAAAAAAAGATATGATAACTGGTAGAGCACTAAAAAATCATAAATTTTAAAAAACAGAATCTTTGCGTTTTTTCTAAACTTTATATTTTCATAAACATGAGTATGGACAGCTATCTTCTTTTTTTAATTGTTATTTACTACCGCTTTATTTACTACCTACTAAAGTCTTTAGCGACTCTCGAGTTAATAAAAATCGGTAATCGAGAAATGTCGAAAATTTGCTCGATATGAGAATCAAACCCAACTCTCACCAGTTTTGGAGCGCCCACCTTGACCACTCCGCCACCAGTAGGCTTGGAAAACAATTTGAGGCATAATTTTTTTTTCAAATATTTTTATGTAATCAACGAACTAAATAAACAAACATTGAGTGAATTTAAAATTGTTATGTATGTAGTTTTCAACCGCTCGGTGGCATCTATGAATATTGTCTTCATATTCGATATGTCATATGATTATATTTTTGGGATGAGGTCGAACCAATTCTATAAATTAACGAAAATAAAGGAAACTCAGTGTAAGCCTGTATGAATTGTTTAAGATGTATAGATATGTCATAGCGTTATGTTAATTACTTTTGTATCTTAACGATAGTGTTATATTATTACCGTAGGAAATTTGTCACTTAACAAACTTGCATAATGACGTATTTGTCAAACCCGCAAGTTCGTTCATTGTGAATTTAATACAATGAAATTTAACATTGAAATTTGAAATACTTTATTTCTTATAAGAGTAGATTTTTTTGGATGAAATTGAAAATTTTAGTATGATAGTATTACAAGTGGGTTAAAATTTTGTTGTCGTTAATAGCCAAAACCTATTATTGTAAGGCTTTCTTGATTGTTCTTTCAAGTTTAGAAAGTCTCGGCGCATTCAAGTATTATTCTTCGGGTCATTGTCTTACTGCATGTATTATATATTGCTCCGCCAACTAAACGTAGGCCTAAGGGTTCAGCATTCTCCTTCAAAATCATTACGTGTTGCACTCCCTGCTCAAAATCCCGTTGATACAAGATCGACGAGATCGACAAGGTGACATTTTTCCTATGATCCATTATACTTTCGTCTGGCGTTGAAGAACAACAACATTATATTCTAAATTACTTTTTATAATGAAACTTTAAATTTATGCATCCTATGTATTAGCAAATAGACTGAGAATCGTACCAATTCCATATTTTACTGACTATTATTCGTTCAATGAAATGAAATTTACCAATTTTGTTATGAAAGATCAAATTCCCATTGATACACAATGTGTTTAGTGCTGTAGATTAACTTTTCAAAATACTCAGTTTATTTGTTAAATGATTTTATAATTTGAAGGTTTTCACAATAATTTGTTTGTTCTATTCAAAGTTAAACAATGATAAAGTAAAGATTGATACAGGCATTGATTTGTAACAATTCACTATATGATGATTCACACAATTATTTAGCTATCTATTTTATCTTACGATCCACATAAATAGGTTGTTTCGAATTATGACTCAAGTATACTTAAAATCTTATCTATCAATAAATAAAGTATGAACAAAAATGATAATCTCTAATTTAAATAAACTAAATTGAATTTAATATTTATTCAAACAAATAATTAGTTTTTTAAATAAATATGTAAGTTTCGATTTTGGAATAAAAACGAAAAAGTTTTAATTTTATCTTTCCAAAGTTTTAAGCTCAATTTTGATCTGAATCTTCGTCAAACTTAATTTGGATATTTAACTACTATTTTGGAATCAATTTTTTGTATATATGTATTTTTTGGATCTTTAGCTCCAATTTAATTAATTTAAATAGTATTATATTATTCATACTAATATAATAATACATTTTCACAATTTGATTAAAAAACCTGATGATATCTACACGTAAACTGAACGTTTTTACCTTTTACCCGAAAAACACAATAAATTACACTTTATTGTATATATTCAATATAGAATTGATTAAACGTTAAATTTTAGAAAATGAAATAAATACATACTCTTAAGTTTAGTTTAGTTAAGTTTTAAAATATATACTGTTTTTCAACGCACATACTCCATTTGAAAATAATTAAAATTTTAAATTGTGGAACCTCAAATTTTATAAACTTTTTAAGTTTGAAAACTAAAAAACTTATATTAAACTTTTAAAAATAGTGTGAAATATTTTAAAATTCTGTAAAACTTCTATTTAAATATTTTCTATCAATGTTTCATTAGGGGTTATTTTTCATTAAACTCCTAAAAATGGATTCTGCGATGTTTCATAATTATCCATTTCAAATCGGCATTTCTTATAAATACAGACATATTATAAAATATATATACAACATAAAAAAAAAAACTAAAACAATTAGGGAAAAATGATTATTCTACATCAAATTTGCTCAACGTGTAGACTGTAAAGATACTCATAATTCAAAATTATACTTACCTATTATTTTGAATACTGTATATGTATTTTGAACAAAACATTAAATTTTTTTATATATAATACTTCTGGACGTGTGCTGGTCACTTCTCCTAAATCGCTGAACCGATTTTGAAGAAATTTTTTGTATGTATTGGAATAAAGCCTTGGATGATTTAGATTCCTAATTGGATCCTGTGAATGACGCTGCGGTAGGGTTCCAGGATTTTTTTTATTTGGATTCTATTTTTGAAGGTACTTTCAAGTTCATAAATTAAAAGTTTACATACGTTAAAAAAGTAAAAACAACTTTCTCAACAAGTAAAAGACACTGAAAAAGTAACTTAGATCCTGAAAAATATCGAAAGCAGACTATTCACGCTCCGACTTACAGTCTAACCTAGTGGTCCAACTTTCGAAGCCGGGTCTAAAGTCGAACCGTGAATGGTATTGTTGGAAGTTGGATGTCTAGCGGATCATTTAGGTGATCCAACTAGTAGTCCGACTAGCAGTACTGCAAGTTGGAGCGTGAATTGCCTGCTTAAGATAACGAAAAGTAGCTACAAATAGAGATGCAATAAGCAATAAAATGGGTACATAACTACCTGACTATACAAAATAATGATAATTTTAAATTTTTTTTTTGATTCGAAAATTTTTAACTATTTTATTATTATTTTACTCAAACTAGTTGTATGTATGTTTTAATGATTTTCGATATTTTTCTAATTTATTTGGAGTTTTATGTTATTTTGTTCTACAAAATTCAATACATATTTACCTTCTGTTTTAATCTGCCATTGATGAGTTTACAGGAGCTTAGAAATACATGCATATTTTTATTTTTTCTAAATTAATAAGGATAAGAAATACAATATTTGATTATCTTATATGTTACGAAACTTAATACATATATAGTCTACAAAGTAACTAAAAAACTATACTTTAAGTATCATAATAAGTAACTTTAAATAAGTATTTAAATTCATTTTTTAAGAATAACTAGATAGTAGTAGATAGTAACCAAAGTAACTTTAGACACTTCGGATACATTTTAAAATAGAAATTTATCTAGTATCTAGATACTATCCAAAAGTATATTTGACTTCTCTGGTAAGTTTGTATTTATTTATATCCATTATTAATATAGATATTAATAATTAAAATTGCGGCACTATTATCGATACCAATGAATCAGTTTCAGGGGATAGAAAGTTAAACGGGTCCGCCAGTATTCCTATAAAATGATGTATTCATTTGGTTACTTAGTTTGTACCTAATACCAGCGCGTTTTTATAGTATTTATTTCATTATTCATAAGGTGCTATTTTTAAAATAAAAATCAATTTACAAGTACGATACTAATCCTAACCATGAATCTTAAGGATATTTCAAAATGCATAATATTATGCATGCATGCATATTACATATATAACGTAAACGTTAGTGTCGTAGATATTATACAAACTTAATACTTACCTCATCCTATCAATTTTCTTTTCGCTAAGCCATCGTAAAGATCATCATATGGAATTTCAAATAAATAAGCTTACATACAAACTCTTCCATTTATTTCATTTAAATAATATAATATCACAGTTCAAATAAATAACAAAGAAAACCATATAGGTACGCTTCACGTAATATAATATCATCATACATTTCAACAGGTAACGTAAAATAAAAAATGAAAACGGTTTAACTTTTCATTCTTTTTTAAAACTTAAATGTAGTTAGTCATCATAGTTTTTAAATATAAATAAATTTAACACTATTCATTAACAATAAATTTTGATAAGCTGACCAAATCGGATCAAATATATAAATTGACATTTTCGTTGATTTGGTTTATGATAATAAAGAATTAAAAGGTCAGTGTTTTTAAAATATTATGGTCTTTTATTTTATCAAAACTTCAAATAAGTGGTTATTCATTCAAAAACTAAGAACTGATTTTCGTCAAGTCTTCAAAAATTTTAGTGATTTAATCATATATTTGTAATTGATAGAATATATTAAAATATGATGCATTACTTTGTGTATACCTACGAGTAAATACTTCTCTTTAATTTTTATGAATGAAATAAATTTCTTACGTAATTTAAAATAAAACATTAAAAACGAAATTACGTTAAAAAATCCCGTTTTAACATTTAAAAATTGATTCACATTAATCGTGATATAAGTAGAAACATCATTTCCAATCAATTGTCCATAACTGTATAGTTCCTGTCTTCAAACAAGTTCTTCGTTTGATATTACGTAAAATCAACTAATAAAAACATTTCAAGATTCGTCTATAAATTCATCGTCGTCGTTGTTTCATTAAAAATGTACATACATGTTTGTCTTTCATAGTTTCGTGAATATTTTATAAAATTATTTATGATAAAAATTCATTCATATATTTTCTTAATTCAAAAAATAAAACAATTATGTCTACTAAATAATATCTTATTGTGAAGTCAAGAAAACTTTTAAATAAAACTAAAACAGAAATGACAAACAGAAAACTATTTATATCCTTTTGACATTTATAATTTTTAAATTTGCATACAACGTAGCAGATTGTTTTACAAAGATGTTATTTATAATGGTTTTATAATAAAATATAAGTATTCATTGAAATTCTTTTATCAATCAGAAGAATGAAGAGTAATTTTTAAATTTTGAACGAATTTAATGATTACACATAATCATGTGAATATTATTTACTGTAAATTTTAGATCTTTGCTCCTTTCAATTTCGTTTTGTTAGCGATATTATGTTAATGAGGAATTCAAGTTCTCCTACTCAGTATAGAATCATTTCCATTTTTTGGCGTTTCTTTTTCATATTCAAATTGCTCAATAAAATACTACAATAAAAATGATATAGTTTTATTTGAAAAAATGACTCATCGAAACAACTGGTTGTAAAAACGCTGTACCTACAAGGAACTCGCATTGGTTATCAAAGTTCAAGTAAAATCAGGATCTCATCACACTTTCGCTATAGGTAGGTATAACCTGAAATCAAAATAAACGAAAGTTCGTCCAGACAAGATTCCAATTTTGTACACACGGTTTTATAAGCGAGTCATTGTTTTCTGGCCCGTAAGTCCAGTCGTTTTGTGTGACTGAACATACAGAATGCTGTTGGACCCAGAAGAGACTACATCAACTGAAAAATTCTTATGCTTTTGATATAAAATAAATTTCGTGTTGCGTCGGCCAAAATTAATTGCGCATTGTTTTTGGATTAACAAGAAGTTCAAATCTGATTTAAAATAATTTAAATGAATCGTATAAAGATGTTAATGCACTATCATATATAATTTTTTCATATTGATTTCAGACTTTCAGTGCTAAAACAAATTATGAAAATGAACTAAGGGTTATTCAAATTTGATTTGCTTAGCTATTATATTATTGTTTCTTTAAATATCTAAATTTCATTAAAATTCATATGCAAAATTTGGATTTAATTGATGATCCACCAAATAAATGTTTTTGGAATACGACTAACCCTCTTAAAAAAAGCATTTTGAAATCATTACATTTAAAATGCCTTTAATAAATTCAAATGAATTCTAATGATTTTTTTGAACATCAAATTGCCTTAAAATGCTTTTTCCTTACCACTTCAAAATGACGGAAATATATCTAGTGAAAGTTAAAAATAATGGGATATATATTTAGTTTTTGTTCTACTCTATCAGGAGTTGTCAATTTGTTTCTTGGAAGGTGGAATTATTAGTACTTGCTTTTGGGTAAAATTATTAATGGTGGCAAAATACAAATACAATTAGCATCCGTTTTACATATTGAAAAATCACTAAGTGTAGGGTAGAGTGGGGTTTAAAGGTCCAATTTTACTATTCCGTATTATATTGTGAAATCCAACCCTAATAATTTGAAACGTATAATGTTAGCCAAACAAACTAATATCTGGCCATGTTTAATTCAATTTTAATGGAATCATCCATATAGAACTTTGTCATTTAAATTTTTTCTATACCTTGCCGTCTGTCTCTTTTTGTCCCATAGAAGGGGCAAAAAAGGACGACTAAGGGGCAAAAAGGTCCTGTATTTATTTTAAGTATTTAATAGGTGTTATAAATTAATAACAGTATTTTAATCAAAATATATTGTAAAGTATTATAAATACAAAAAACAATAAATATTTTTAATAGAAAAAAAAAATTAATCAATGAAATATTATTGAACTTTCATTTGGAAAATGTTATGACAGTCATTTTAAACATAACATAAAACTCTTCTTTCTCTATAATAATATTGACATTAATTGTAACATAGTAATATTTTTTATACCATTATCTTAACTTAATCAAATTCATCGTTTCCTGAATCATAATTATAACAAACGAAGTAAACGAACCCTTGGTTAAAAATATAGTTTGTATGAACCCATTGCTGGCAAAGATTGCGTTGAATCCAACCGTTCACGTGGCTGGGTAAGGAAAAGGCCCACGTGGACCTTTTTACTCCAGTTACGTTCAAGTGTTTTTACTAGATTATAACTAGTTTACAGTTTAAATTAGCTAAAAACAAATAATAAATTTTATATTCAAGTTTCAATGTCTGCTAAATTTTTAGTACTTATTTTCAATTTAAAGATTTTAAATTTACCTAAAAAATTATTTAAAATGCCTACAATCGACTGTTGACCTGACTGTTGATCGACTGTTCGCGATCGATCGTTTAGCTAGTCCTCCCCTATACCCTAAGTAATTAAAGTTATTCAAAGTAGTTAAATGACGTTTATCAAACACTAAATACATTGATGTTACGATAATGTAATCGCCACTTGAAGAGTTTTTAAAAAAAAATAACAAAATATATTTGAAGGAGGAGTCGTAAAATCAGCTGTGTTATTAAATATGGCAAAATACAAATTTAATTAAAATAAATTTTTATATTTTAAACACGTGAAATAAATAGAATCGTAATTATGTTATTATTTCCAAATACTTTTACAAAGTCGAATTTGTGATGTTATAGCGAAATAAAAAAGAGTTAAATGTACGCTATGAAATACAATAGAATATGTGGAAACTTATAGAAGTCAATAGTAACAATATTCAACTGATTATACATCATTTTATAACATCGGACATATTTATGTCTTTGCCCTTTTTTGTTACATGTATATCAGTTTTATTATCACTTATTTTTCTATCAAGCTTGTTAGAATGGAACCTATTGATTAATATGTTCAAAAAGATCATTACAGACATTTCGAAACCATTAAAAATGAAACGCCTTTTTTTAGCAGGGAATGCAACCTCTGGGACCTATGGTTACCTTTTACTGAATGTTGAAGAATTTATTGGGTTTTGTTTTTTTTCTCAAATTAATTCTATACCTAAAAACGATAAGCAGACACTTGCCTACTAAAAAAAACCTCATCAGAAATTTGCCCACAGAAAGTCG
Source organism: Sisyra terminalis (assembly GCA_958496175.1). NCBI lineage: Eukaryota > Metazoa > Arthropoda > Insecta > Neuroptera > Sisyridae > Sisyra > Sisyra terminalis. The sequence goes on from OY292274.1 coordinate 31,745,466, forward strand.
CTCACTAGGTTAGTGCTCACACGAAAGTTGCCCTCATAGAAATTTACTTATATAGAAAATTCCTCACACAGAAATTAACGAACAATGATATATCCTCACATGGAAGTTAGCCCATAGGAAAAAATATTTATTTTATTTATTATTCAATTAATTATTATTTTAATATTAGTATTGTAAGAATAACAATATTATTTGATAGGTATTAAAATTAAAGTAACAAAAAAATCGCGAAATAAATTAAAGACAAAATAGAAACTGAAACTTTGCCAGCTATTAACGTCACTAAAACAGTGTTTCATAACCTTACTTAAAAGGATAAGAAACACTGCAAAAAGAGATATGAACCATTACTTTTTTTAAGCTTATAACTTTTTCAAAAAACAAGATTTTATTTTTCCAATAGGTTAGTAGTGTATTTCAATACTACTAATAAAATAACAATTAACCATATAATAAATAAAATGAATTATTTTTTTCTGTGGGTTAATAAGTAAGGATATATCATTGTGCATTAATTTCTGTGTGAGGAATTTTTTCTGTTAGTAAATTTCTATTTGGGCAACTTTTGTGTGGGCACTAACCCAGTTAAAAAAATGAAACAATTACATACATTTGAAATGCCTTTAATAACCTTTAATAACTTTAATGGGTTTCTTGAACGTTTAAAATGCCTTTAAATTCGTTTTTTTAGCAGGGAATGCTAATGCGCAATTTTTTGTAGGCAATTTTTGTGTGAGGAATTTTCTAGTGGGCAACTATTGTAGAACCCTTAAAAACACAGAGTAAGTTTAAAATAAAAATTATAATTCTTTACTTTAATAAATTATTATTCAATTTCTATTCGCAAAGTATTCACCAACTAGTTTTAAACATACAACTATACGTGGCTTAAACGAGTTGACAATCAGCGCTGTCAAAGATACTTTGGGAAACTATCTAGACTCTAAAAAAGCTACTTTGGGTATCTAGTTATGGTAAAAGTTGAGTAAAAGGAACTTAAAAACTTATCTTAAGTTTCTTTTTAAAATACTTTTTAGTTACTTTATATACTATGTATGTGCCTACGTAAGGTATTAGATAAAGTTATTAGGTAATCTGATAATGTATTTATTATCCTTTTTAATTAGAGAAAAAGTAAGGCATGTATGTATAAACCCCTTTAAACACAACATACTTCAAAGAAACGATATAAGGTTAAAATAAGACGTATATTATGAATTTTAAAAAAGACAAAATTCTAAATGAAATAAAAAAATATATAAAAACTTTAAAATTTACTGACAACTTAGTAGAGTCAAATAAAAATAAGAGTTAGCATTTACCCAAACCAAAAAATCACAAAGTAAATATTATTTTGTAAGACCGGGTAGTCAGATACTTCATTTTATTTTTACTGCATACTTTATTTTTAGAAACTTTATTTAAAAAAAGTATCTTAAATACCGAAAAGTATCTAAGATACTTTTTTAAGTTACGAGATACAGTTCTTTTTGAAAAGTATCTTTGATACTAGTTACTTTTGGCCAAAAATAAAGGAAGATACTAAAAGATACTAAAGAATTATTTACTTTTAGTAGGATAGTGAACATGAAAGGATGTAGATCCATATACTAATTATTAATTTAGCGACACGTAGTATACAAGCCATGCTAGTATCGTTGCCTTTTAAAAATGTTTTTAATTACCACGGTTTTAACTAATTTTTATAAACAATTTTAATGTAAATAAATTTTAATAAATAAAAAACATTAATTTAAAAAAATTTGTAATATATGTGTGTCATAAGGAAAAAAATTTCGATATTATTGTGATGTATATTGTGTACTTCATATTAAGAAGCCTGATGAAGGTCTAATAAAAGACCGAAACGTGTCGCTAAATTAATAATTAGTATATGGATCTACATCCCTTTCATGTCCACTATCCTACTAAAAATAAATAATATTATGTAAATTATGAACATAAACAATTTATTTTTATTTATTTATAATTATTTTTGAAAAACAAAATATGACAAAAATTACATAACATCTATTATATTATCAACATTATTGAAAAATTCTGAATCCATCCTTGTTTTCATTTATTTTAATCAATTTATTATTAATTGCGTACCCATCTATTTTTATTTCGTTTAAATCCAAAGTTTTATTTAATAATTTTATATTGTTCCATACTATTCAATAATAATATTAAAAATTATAAGTCTTATTGAATTTTATATTTATCAAACTCTACCCTTTATTTTGGACGTGTTTTCAATTTTACTAAAAGCGTGCAGAACAAGGCTAGTTAAATGTGCATCGTGTGGCATTGTTCTTGTGGTATTGAAGTTAAAATGATGCTGTCGAGGTTAAATTCAATAGAGATCACGGAAAAGTTTTCTGATAATTTCTATCGAGAATACGGTCGTTGACATTACAACGTGAATTTAACTCGATTTAACGAACGAAAACCAAAATTTCGCTGTTAACATTCAGTAATACAATACTTGTATTATATTGTTTACAAACTATATCTAGTGTACAATTTTCATAATTTGTATCAGTGCTGGAGGTAAATAAATAATAAACGAACGCAAAAGTACGCACTTATCAAAACAAACAAAAATGGCATTAATTCACATTTTAGTCTTGAATATAATTGTTGTAATTAGAAATGTTTTTGTTTAAGTGTTGTTTCAGAATGTAAATCGTAATTGAAACATAATTATTTCCGTATAATTGTATTTTATTCTAATTTACAGATTCTTACCATGTTTAACAATACATTTTTTCAAAATAAGTTGATAATTGTAAAAAGTACGATACAAACGGAAAATACGAGTAATTTTAAAAGGAAGAACATCAAATTGATTTAAAATCACTTGTTAAGGAAATGGTTGTTAGAATCTGCCAAAGAAAAACCACTACGTCACATCACACGAAAGATGACTAATACACGTGCAAATGTGGAGTAGTGGCGTGACTTTAACAGTTTTCCCCTACGAATTACAGCATAAAAACCAACACCAATCAATCTGTATTAAAAATATGATTAGATCATAATGCAGCAAAAGCATTATTAAGTATGTATTTCAATAAAATAATACTTACGTAGAGTAGGAAGCTGTATATTTCGTAATTTACCTGCAAAAAATAGCATCGTTTGAATTTATAAACTAACAACTAAGGAAACAGGAAAAGATATAATTTCTAAAGATAAATGATAAGAAGTTATCAATTATCTCCATTGTTTCAGGTCTAAATTAATATATAATAAAAAAAAAAAATAAGTCAGGATGTAGTAGACCAAATTTATCAATGTTTTCTTTTATTAATTCCAACTTGCAACGTTTCGTCAGTGTAATTCCGACTTCATCAGGCAGGCTATGTGTAATAATTTAAAAAAAAAACACAATTACAATCATTATTAAAACAGAATACTTTAATTATTTCATTTTAAAATATTCATTTTGATATGAATTAAACAAATTATGAATATCGATATGAGACTTATATTACTACAAATACAATTAAATAACTTTTTGTCTGAAACAGTTACACTAGTTAATTACTAAATTATTTTCGTGGGAATATTTTCTCAGAGTTAATTTAGGGTTAGTTTTACTTTATAAGGACAATGATTCCGAACTTTCGATAAAATTGATTTTTTATTAACATTCCTGTAAAATATACAAAGAAAAAATAACAAGGAAAACTATTCTTTAAGATTATGGTTTTGGTTTTGGTAACACTATTTAGACCAATGATTCTTAACCCTGTTGAAAGTACTAACCCTCACCAGTTTCATATGCATTCCTCAAGCCCTTCTTAATTGGAAACATAAAATATAATTTTTTCATACTCAAAGCATAAGTATATTTACCTACAGGTATTTTAAGCATTAGGTATATATTGATGCATAAAATGAACAAAGCCATTAAGAATCCGCCGAACCTGTAAGATTGATTCACCGAACTACTGAAGTTCGATTGAACCCTGATAAAGGTCCACTGATTTAGACTATAGGTTCTTGATTATATATCATAATATTTCAGAATTTGAAAACTAAAAAGCTTTACAATATTTGAACAACTGAGAAAAATTGATATTTTGTACAAATTAATTAAAAATTTTCATTAATGAAAGAAAATTTGGTAATTTAAAAAATTCTTTTACATGAAAGAATTTATTGTACTTTTCGTTTACTCGTTAGATCAATTTGTAGCGATTTTTTTATACTTTTATGCTTCATTTTGGCAACTACTGTGTTAACTATAAGGCAATACTCCTAGGGCTGTTCCAAGAAATAAATATTTATTCTTTGTGGAACAATTTTAAATGTTGAAATAAAAATATTTCGATGTTTATAACAAGAAAATGATATTCATATATTGAGCCTAAATCTCCACGTATATAAAATACAACGTCTGTTTGTTAAAGGCTAGTTCACTTGAGAACTACTGATCTAGGGTTACTAAAAATCCGTAGTGGAGAAATACCGAAAATTAGTTTGATACGAGGATTAAACTCAACCCCCACCCAGTGGTAACGTTAACTACTCGGCCACTCGGCTTTTAATATATATATATATATATATATATATATATATATATATATATATATATATATATATATATATATATATATATACATCTGATTACCTAATACGTTATGAAACCTAGTACATATATATATATATACAAAGTAACTAAAAAGTATCTTAAAAAGTAACGTAAGGTAAGTATTTAAGTTTCTTTTTCTTAAGAGTAACTATAGAGTTGAAATTCAATTTTACAAACACTAACTTCTAAAGTATTAGCTTCAGAAAAAAATATACCTACCGATTACCAACAAAATAAACAAAATAAAAACCAAAACTTGACATATTATAGACGTATTTTATTCAGATCGAAAAAAAAATCCTAAAAGTCTCCAAAAATTTTCATAAATAAGTATCACTACTCTTACCTCGTAGTATAGTTTTATTTTACTTTAGTTATTTTTCTTATACTTAAGTATAAATTACTAAGGGTTCCTTTCTGAACCCGAACTTATGAGATCTATGGTTTATCACATGGTAGTTTGAGTTAGTTGCAGTAAATACATATGTAACATACTTGTTTGTAAATTTTAGCGCCAAATATATAAAAAGGGAAAACATTATACATATCTACAAAGAAGTCATTTAAAACATACATTGAAACAATTTTTGCTACACTTATTTAAAAAAAGTAATGAACTGTAATTTATTAATTCAATTTCTGGATAAATATTCATTGCAGAGCAATATTTAATTTTTATGTGTCTTCGGTCAACAAAAACGGCCTTGCTCATTTCGATACTTTGTGCTTTGGTACATTATACTATTTCTTATATGATAAGGTACTTATTAATATAAAAAAAAACATTAGAGGAAACACTCCATACACTTAATTGAGAGTTGATTATAAAAGATTTGACAAATTGTAATAGTAGTATGTTAGTTCACGGTAGGCTGCAAATTTAAATGAAATATTTTATGAAATTATTAATATGTCATGCAGACGAAGTTTCAGTAATGTTTCAGTATGTAGTTTCAGTATAAAGTATAAAGTTTCAGTATGTTGACTGCACTGTAGCCGCTACAGTATAAAGTAGTTGTCGACTATCTTGTTTATTAATATGCGTAAATGGATCTATAGTACATTTTTCGATTAAAATTAGTAGAAAGTAAACGTGAGTTAAAATAATTAGTATTTAACTTATCTGAAATATATTGGTTTTTGTTATTAGCATACCAATCCGTAGTATTAGGAAGTTTACGCAGAAAACGAAAGTAAAACAAATCAATAAAAGACACGGCAAAAATAAATACCTCAATGAATAAAAATAAGTTAGCAAATTAGAAAATTTATTGACCACTTTGTATAACTTTGAAATGAAACAATGGATATCTAGAACCCAAAATAGTTTATAAGTTTTTTTTTTTATTCAAATTGTCGGAATAAACGTAATATTAATTATTGTAATTAAAATGAACAAGTGACTAATTAATACTACAAAAAATCGATAATATATACGCGACGAAAAAAAAAACAGGAAAGTAAACAAGTATTCAGTAGGAAGTGATTCAATTTGCATTTAATTTTCCATTATTATAACTATTGACTATGCTATTGACTTTAAATTATAAATGGATTCTTAACAACAGCAGTAATTTAAAGTAGATAAAAAAATTAATAAAAGCAAAAAGAATAAATTAAAACGAAAATTAATGGAAAATATAAGAAAATAGTTTTTGAACAATAATGGATGAAATTTTCACTATAGGTATACTACTTAATAGGTGGGCTACAGAAAGAATTAGCCTACAGGTATATAAAATTTTATTTTAATCATTATTATAATCTCATTTTTCAATCTGGAAGTGATTAGGAAATAAAAAAGGTAAAAAAAATTATCCACACCCATATTAGTAGAAAAACCGCCAATATTCAAAATATATATCAGTTTTAAAAGTATCTGATGAAAACCAAATGAATGGTTCGATTGCGTCATATAATTGAGCGAATTTTAAACCACTTCGACTTGAAAATTTGTTCAAATTAAATGCTAAGAAAAGTTAAATATTATAATATTTAGTTTATTTACATTATATTTCCGAGGTTCTATTTATAACAAGATTTTAATATTTTTTATAGAATTCAAGAACACAAAAATTAAAACAGAAAACCAGTTTTAATCGATAGAGGTGTATATGAAAAATTATAACTGTCCTTCATATTGAAGTGCTTTTGCAGATGAATTAATGACGATTTCTGTATTAATAAGAATTTATTAATTCATCATTAATAAAATTATAGGCTATTTTGTTCATTGGTGTCGATGGTTTGAACGCCTACATGATAAATAAATACAGTAATTTCAAATGATAACATTTTCATTCACAATGTGAATAAGGAAGGAAGAAAAGAACGATGAACAACCAAGACGAACAATGGCTCGATTAGATCAGTGATCTCCGTTCGTTTCAACAACCAAGAATTCCAAATTGGGTTCTCTTCCCTCACACGGACATTTGTCTTTTGCATCGATCGTGGGCGAATTGCAATGAATTCTGCAAATAATTTGTCCTTGCAATTGCCTCCCATCGCAGGATAGATTATTTCAACAAAATAGAGCGTCAAAACTGACTTTATGCCATAAAATTCTCGTTCTATAGCCTTGGAGTGATCATAAATACCAAAAAAAAAAATATATATACATATAAAAAAAAATATATACATCTTACTGCAAACTGTAGGTAAGTATATCTTAACATGTCTAATATAAATTGTGAAAACTAATAAAGTCTATTACAAACAGACAAAGAGAATAAACGATTGCTTCATTTTCAAAATATAATAAAACAATATTTGGATGTAATAATTTTGTATTCTACTTTGTCTCAAAAAATTATAATTTGTAATTTTTACTAGTGACTAATAAAAAATTGAACAGAAATATATATGAAAAACGACAATTAGCTTATTTATTTTATTTTTAATCGAGAATTTTCACTTTATTAGTATTATATAACTACCTAGTGCTACTTTTAGGAAACTGTTTTTTGTCAAAAAGCTAATAATGAGCTTTATACTAACACTTACTAAGTAATGAAACGTCTCGGCATGCAATAAGTAAAATAAGACCCAGGGAATATATTATAAGTCAAAAGCTGCAGCATTGAAACTCTTCAAATCTCGTCCATATAGGAAAAAAAGAAACATTAATTTTAAACTGAAAAATATATTTTTTCTTCATTTATATTTTAGTTCGGAAAAGTTTTAGTTGAAGCTCACTTTCTGTTTTGACAAGAATAGTCGTTAACATGTTTCGCTAATGTCATTTCGGAGAAAAACGTGGGTACGTGGGTAGCCAACTTGAATCATAGTAATCAACGTGACTACTGTACAATCGGTGGGTTTTAGATTCAAATTCTACGACGATTAGGATTTAACTCTTTGATTTACCAGATTACAAAGAATTTCTTGAACTTCAGTTGTTGTAATGTGATTTTAAAGTTCCACGATAAGGAAAAAAATTAACGTCGAAATTCTAAAAAAGTGGCATACATTGAGTACACAAAATTTCGCTAATTTCAGTGCTCTATTTAATAAGATCAAATTTGCAATAAGAGCTGTTGTCAAAAATACTATGGGAAAGTATCTAGATACTAGATAAGTTACTGTCTTAAAAAGTTTCCGAAGTTACATTGGGTATTTAATTCCTCTTAAAAAAAGAAACTTATATAATCATCTTAAGTTACTTTTTGAGATACTTAAAAATATACTTTTTAAACTACTTTGTATATTATGTTTGTACTTAGTTTCGTAACGTGATATATAAATAAATTATTAGGTAATTAGATAATGTTTTTCTTAACTTTATTAATTTAAGAAAAAGGAAAGGAATTATGTCTAATCTTTTGTAAGCCCAACACACTTTAAAAGCGAGAGAAGATTAATACAAAAGGTATATTGAACCATACAAAACAAGACAAAATATAACTCTGTACTTAAATTCTGGGTTTGCGGTATCTAAGTTACTTTTCGGTATTCTTTTTAAGTTACAAGATACAATTCTTTTTAAAAAGAAACTAGTTAATTTTTGTCAAAAAATAAAGAAACTAGGATACCAACTTTAAAGTAACTAAGATACTTTTTTTGGACAGCTGTGTTTGTAATATATGTTTTTGCAATAATGCATGGATGTACGATCTATCCCACAACAAAAAGAGCATTCAAGAAATGTTCACGGTAAAAGAAAAGTAATTTAATTTTAAAATTTATCATTTGTTATTTAAAATTACTTGTTTACATTTATTAGGAAGCCTAGATATTAAGAACAAATAAGTTCATTACATTTCTCACTTTTCAGTTTTTTTCGTTGGTTCTTGTTTTTATTAAAAAGTTCTATTTTAATTTATAGAGGCAAATATAACTAATTACTACCAACCTAATTTTGTTAAATACTTTTAAAGTAGGTGAATACTTGCCTACCTTATTTTAATATATATTTATCGTCGCTTTATAAATATTAAGGTCTTTAGCTACCTCTAGGGTTACTAAAAATCCCTAAAACGAGAAATATCGAAAATTTGCTCGATAAGAGATTCGAACCCAACACCTACCAGTTTTGGAGCGGCCACCTTGTCCACTCAGCCACCAGTAGGTTTCTATGACTTTTTATATAGTGTATAGCAGAGGTGGGCAAACATAATAGTGGTATGATCAATAGTAATTTTTCTTAAGTATACGCGATCGACTTCGACAAAGGGTTTAAATTAAAAACAAATACAAATTAAAAGAGTGAATGAGTAGAAGGGAGTATTACAAGCACTATTTGGGAATCGGTACTATCCGTCGTTGAATAGATGAGTGTTTAATTTTAAATTCAAGTTTCCTTGTATGCTAAATTTTTAGAATACTTGTTCAATTAAAAGATTTGAATGTTACCTAAAAAAAAATTAAAATACCTGCGATGATCGTCTGTCTACCTATTCGCGATCGGCCGTTTGCCCACCCCTGATATATAGCAATACATTTCAAAATAATTGGCCCGAAGTCTAATTTTGATATTAATTACTACAATAAAGTTTTATTTGAAAATTTCTATTAGTTCAAAAAACATAATTTGTACAATTGGGTAACATTTGACGACCCTAAGAAATATTTTTTTAAGAAAATTAACACTAAAAATAAAATTATGTTACCAACTCGTTTTTTTATACATTCTTAATAGCCAATCGGAAAAATAATTTCCGTTAATCGTACAAAATGTTTTCCTTAATATCTCATGGCGCTTACTTACTACCGGTGGATACTGTTGAGTTACTTGGAATAAGCTTGAAATTTTGATACACCACTGGATGTGAGCTCTGGCGAAAATTAAACTAGTTTTTTTTCAGAATTTCCCAACAAATACAACCAGGATTGATTAAATGTTTATTTTCATTAGATAGATCTCGCCATTTTTGATTGATTATAATCAGTTACGTTTATAATATACCTCAAATGTTGATTTTCGGATTTCTTTTCTTTGCCTGAAAATTCAACTCAATGTGTGAAGGACAACACTTTGTAACACTTTTGGTTTTATTAAAAGAATTTATTTAAACTATTCATCATTTTTAAGATCTAACATTAACATAAACCCACACGCTTAAACACAATGATTTTTTTCTTCCACCCCAAAATCACATGGATACTATATAGGCCTCTGGTTTGTTTGTAGTTTCTATACTATTGCACAGAGGTTCATAGAAAACACTTTTCATCCATCTTTTATTTCCAACAACCTTCAAACATTCAACGGAACTCTAAAGATTAATAATACATTTCCTACAAATATGTATAGATTTTATATTTGTAAGCACTTAAAAAAGTACTAAACAGTGAATGTGGTAGACACTTATCTTTGTGAGAAGTATTTTGACTATAAAATTTTGTTTAGATACTAGTTAGGACCTGACATAATCGTAAACTATAAAGCAATGTTAAATAAATTTCCAAATAAAAAATGACTCCAATACATATCTTATTTTCTACAAATTTTTATCTCAGTATATGGTAAAAAAAAATAAAAAAATATTCGATTTTTTTTGTTTCTTTTGAAATAATGAATTTGATTCACAATAAATATCGCACCCTATACATATACTAAATCAGAAAGAATATATTTAAAAAAAAATCTTATACATTTAAGTATGTATATATTTTTCAGTCAAATTTTGTTCTATTTCAAATATTAAAAATTATTTCTGGCACGCAAGAGTCTAGACTCTTGATAGCAGACAGTGGATTAGAAAATAAGAAGAAATTAGGAAAAAAAATTAAAGAAAGCTTTGAAATAACACTCACTAAACTATTCATAATTAGTATTTTAGATACACATACAATAACAAACCCAAAATAATAAATTTTTAAAGGCAAATAAAACGAATATATTATATTTGATAACATTTCATTAGATATTAGAAAGACTGCAACTATTAATTTACTGATAATTAAAAATGTTTATGTTTCTACAACAGTTTTCGAAAGTTTTATATTTTTTATGTTTGATAAAAAGTTAATAAACTGGTTTGTGTAATAATTTGAAAATTATTAGAATCGTGCAATACCTTTAGTATCAATAAATACTTACTCTAGTTTTTCTTTATCTACGTTAATTCCGGGATAGGAAATTCAAAACAACTATCTTCTACATAAGGCTTAAAGAACGTGGGTTGAGGCTATAGGCAAAATCGAGTATATTATAAGTACATACATCATGTTCACATACATGCATATTTATAAAATGCATTACGACCACATTCTTTGATAATGCCACTGTTGTTATTAAATAACTGAATATAAAATGATACGTAACAGCTAAATTTAAAAAAAGAAAAGATTTTTTTTCCTAAATTTAATTTGGAAATAACAAAATTTTATGTCAAAATATTTATTTTTATAAAAACTTATTTGGAAAATTGAAGAAGTTATTTAGGTCTCACAAAATTTTAGTAAGTTCATTTTTATATTATTAATTGTAGGAATATACCAATTTTTATGACTTAATCTAGATAGTTCAACAGTCTCATTATAATTACAATTAGTTAAAAACATCATTGATTCAATAACTCAAAACTCATTTAAAATGTGCATCTACTACGCTATTTAATATAATAACTTATAAAATGTTCATTGTTAAAGTTATTACTGCCATTTTTATCACTATATTAACAATTATTTTTGAAATCAGAGACTCAAATTTATTACTATGAAATAGTTTTAATATTTCTCTGACGTAAGATCTGATATATCTACATGCTTTAATCAATAGCCGCCCATACTTACACTTCTATTGTAAATGCGCCTAGCTTTGTATTTTACTATAATAACTTTCTCACTTCTCACCAATATCAATAAAGTAATACGTTGTACTTCCTATTTCATTTTTCAAGTTCTTTATAGATACTGAATTTGCAATTTAATAATACCTAATGTAGAGTTTTGATGAAGGTGCACAGGAAGAATGATGTAGGAAATTTATTCTCATATTTATTACAGGGTCGTTTCGTGGGCTCATACTTCTGAGGCAACGAATATTGTATCCCTCTCTATCCTTTTTTTATCTGAAATACATTAATTTACTTTTGATCGATTCATTAAGAAATTTTTAACATAGACTCAAATAGTACAGTTGTTTAAGCATATGATATGTACTCGCTAAAAACTATATAAAAACCAATTGTTTTGTTTATTGATAGATAAGGCCCCAAACATGATTTTAAAAAAAATATTTTGGTCACAATTTCATTACTAAAATATTGGAAATTTTGATATTTGTGATTCTTGCGTGTGAACTTTGTATGTTCGTTTTTTTATATAAAGAAGACATATTGACGATAATTGAAAATGTTAACGATTTTCTACCGAGAAAATTCAGTTTTAATAGCCCAAACTAAAGCTACAAGATATCTAGGAAATCTCAGAAAAAATTATGAATAAAAATTCAATGTCTAAATAAGTTTATTTCATTCTGTAAATAATTTTCGATGGTATCTAAGTTAATATTAGACAAAGTTTTTTAAATCTTGATATCTTCATAAATAAGAGTTAAATTCTTCAATATATTGAACGACAAATAACTAAAAATCTAGTATGTTTTAAACTTTCCCAGATATGAAAATATAGCTCACAAATAAATTATTATACCCCGATTTTTCCTAAATCCCAATCATTTCCGGAAATAACAACAATAAGGTGACACGATTTTTAAAAATGATTTTTTTTTGTTTTTAACCATTATTTTCACGTCAACTATGGCACATACAGGAAATTAATAGTTAAACTTCTTTGTAGGAAATTCCCTCAGCTTTCCTCAGTTTTTTTTGGAAAAGTCAATTTTTCTTTGGGGAGAGGTGGCGTCCCAGGATGATGGATTTGTTCGTTGAAATCATGCTTGCGGCCTATCTATCAATTTCAATATATAGGATAATCTGCTTTTACGTATTTAATAGTGAGTACCTATATTTAAACATTCCACTTCCACGAATCTATTAAAAATTAACAAAGAGGTTTTATTTATAAATATTTGGCATCGGCTGATATTAAATAAGTTATATTTTAAAAAAAAAAATACGAATTTTTAGTACAAATGTAAAAATAAAAGTAAAAAGGATTTATTTTCAATAGACTACGTTTCGTTGAAAGCTTAAAGTTGCTAACTTTCTCATGAAACTCTCTAATTTAAGTTATAAGATTAAATCACATGTTCAAACCAAATATATATCAAAAAAATTTTAGGGGTATATTCTTATGACTAAAATAAACAACAACAAATTATTGTACAGTTTGTGTTTCCCATATAGTGAAGCAGTTAGAAAATTGAGAACAAGTAAGAAAATTGAGCACTAATTAAATTACGCAAATATCTCCTTTCGTTATGAATTGTAACTTCGCAAAGCTTCAAAAGATGTTGTATCCTTCTATTTAATAGACGAATAACTTTTTCGCACATATAACATATAATATATTAAAAAGTTTTTTTTATTTCCAACTTTTATTTTGGCAATGAGCGACATCTGTTAATATCTGTGGTGTTTCTATGGTCTTAATAGTGACTTAGAAGTACTCGCTGTATTCGCATAACGAATGAAAGTATTATTGGCTTTTAGCATTTGTTATGAGCAGTATGATTACTATTTACAAAAAATGTGAGCGACGGTTGTCAATGTAGTAAATTGGAAACAAATGTAGAATTCTTAATCTTAATGGTTATTTATCGTCGTTTTATAACTACTAAGATCTTTAGCGATTCTAGGGTTGATAAAAATCCGTAATCGAGAAATCGAAAATTTGCTCGGTACGAGGATCGAACCCAATACCTATCAGTTTTGGAAAGGTCACTTTGATCACTCGGCCACCAGTAAGAGAAAATTCAAATTGATACATAATTTGTGATTAAAAAAACTGTTAAACACAATTAACAACTTAGACGTATCTCCCATTTATGAATTACCTGTTTACCAATAAAGCATTGGTCACTTGTTCAAAAAATAGTTATCGAAAACATTTACCTTATAGAAGCGGATTGTAATCATTAATTGCATATACATACAGATTGTCTAAATAGTTAATTGTGTGTACCTACAGAATGTACTATTAGCGACATAGTAAAAATTAAATTAATACAATAGTAATTATATATTTCATTATTCATTTGTATTTATGTATTGAAACTGATTTTTAATTTAAATATAGCAAAATGTAATGCAATAAAATGTATCAATCAACTTTCCTTGAATTATTTTAGATATTTCATTGAATAATTACATAAAAATACCTTTCTTTTATATGTATTTAAATTATTGTGCAATAATATAGATATGGTTCGAACTATAAAATCGACCAGCTTCAGTATGAAGTTACTCTCTAACCGTTTGCGAGCAAGTTCCTACTGTAGCAATGGCGTCACCTTTTATTAAAAATTCAGTCTGATCATTTTTTCATAACCCCGCTAAAGAAGTATAACTTCAAAATTATATTAAATGTAAGGCATTTAATACTTACGTTTTACATTAGGACGATATCGTTTTACTTGGCAAAAGCTTAGCTTGATAAGCAAAGGGTGAAGCTCCTGAACTATTAAATATAAATTTAACTTGTAATTTTTATTTTCTTCCAATTTCCACGCATAATATATATACCACAAGTTATTATTTTTTCAGAGATAGGTACATATATCGAAATATTAAAAAAGTCTTTAAGATAATTGAATCACTTTATGTTATAAAAACCTTAATTAAAAAAACTACATTTTTATATCACCATAGAAATCGTAACGAGGGGAGCATTTTCAATGTCTTAAGCATTTTAAGCTTTGTAAAAGTATGATTAAAAATCTTGTTAAGGCTTTTTATTAAACAATTTTACTATTGCAATTTCTAAAATGAGATACTAATTTTTTTTGTGGTTAAAATCTCTGTTTTTCAGTTTGGTCAATATACTAAATATGTTACTAATACATAATGTTCATATATTTTAGTTGAACCGATGAAGCTACATGGTCAAGCCTTTTGAAAATAAGATGAGACTAAAAAAATCAAGTTCTCTTAAGTTTCTGTAAATTTCCATCCCTAAGAAGATATAATAAGGGAGTTTAAATTTCGAATCGCTAATAGCAAAACCAACTTACTAGAAAGTAATTTTATTATAACATACAAGTTAAAGAAATAACATTCCACTTATTTTTGATTAATTCATTTAATGATTTCAAAATTTCCAAAAATGCGGTATACAAGCCGCTTTTGGAAGCGACAAAATTGTCGAAATTTAAAATAAAAACAAAATGATTGTCAAATTAATATCTATTAACGATATTTGAAAATCGTTATGTACTTTTATATTACATCCATAATAAGTATGTATTATTTCTATGAATGTTTTGTTTTGCCAATTAATAATCGATTTTTAGTAAAAATATATCGACATAATATTATGTCATGCAGATAAAATCGTGAGTATTAGCCTATAATATTGGCACTGGTAGCCAAGTAGTTAAGGTTGCCGCTCCAAAATTGGTAAGTGCTAGACCAATATTTCTCAATATGGTTTTTTATTAACCTAGAGTTGTTAAAAATCCTGTTAATAATTAAGCGACAATAAATAACAATAAAAAAAACTTATTATGAAATATGATTTTTTTATTTTGGTTGTTTTTTTCCCAAAGTTTATACTAATTTTCTTCTGCGTTTAATATTTCAACAAGAGTTATTTATTTTGCAATTGATAATTCATTATTATTAGTGATGACTTTTTACGTGATAGGTTTTAAATGATTAAGTGGAAGAAATTCACACTTCTGAAAGGTAATTGTTGCAAATGTAAGATATCCGACGTAATACGATACGGATAAAAATTGAAACGGTTGCAATCTTTCGATTCAATAAAAAATGTATAAGAAACATAAGTACTCTTTTCTTATTATAACGAACTTTGTTATCGCCCAACCTCTGCGTCTTCAAGAATTGTACCGGAATTTTTCCAATAAAATGATGAGCATAAAAGTTTTTTCTAAAAAAAAAAATCCCTCAGGACAAATTCTAACAGTTTTGCTTCCATTTACTCGAAATTAAATAATCAAATTCTCTAATATGTTAGTTTCACTTTTACTCTCTGTATGTGACCATGTATAAAAGGCCCACCGACTCTTACCAGAGAGTGGGTTTTCAATAACATTGAACCTTCAAAACACTTTCTCCGTTATTTTTTTTAAATAAATAAAAAGTAATAAATAAAATTAAATATAGATAATTTTTAACATGGTATAAAAAAGTGGATGCCCTTTTTTATACATGAAGTGTACATAGAAGCGCTTTGTCGGAATTTAAAAATTTAGACATAATTTCTTAGTACAAGATTCTCAGAATTTTATAATAACTTCATAATAGAATCACACATATAAGTAATATTTAAAACTAATCCATAATAAAGTGGAAATTTGAGAGCAATTAACAATTTATTACAAATAGTTAAAATTAGCGAAATAATGATCGCTGAACAATTAGAATCCAAACGAATCTAATCGATAATTACTAGTATTATGGAGGTTTAGATTATAAAAATTAAATTTAGAAGTCAATTTTTTTTGAAAAAGAAAAATGTAAGTTTATTTAAATATATTTAAAAAAGAAAAGCTTACATGAACTTGAAAATATATTCACATTAATTAAAACTTTTTGGCTTTGAAATGTCAATATTTTCAATCAATTTTATTGGAAAGTTTTTATATAAATCAAATTTCTCGCTACTATTCAAATATATTCCATTAGTAGGCTATAATAATGCTTTTAAGTAAAGTCATTTTTCAATATACTTATACAGAATGCGGAGCCCTAAAATCATCTCTACATTTAATACTTTTTTTTCTTTTACTAAAGTTAAAATTATTTTTCAATACAATTAGATTTCATCTTTTGAAGTCACACTCTCTTACACAGTTGACTGATTGTTATAATGATGGAATTCTCGGATCTATAGTAAAATCCGAATACAGATGAAGGCTTGATGATCGACTGAGAATTTTCAAGGGTATCTGTCAATCATCGTCCATTCATACAAGTGGCCATTCGCCCAGATCATTAATTAAACAATTTTTAATGTTGGAAGTGGTTAGAGGTGTAAACAGACTTCTTCGGATTCTCGGACGCTGTCTTTCTATAAAATTTAATTGATATTTTACAGTCGTTTTTCCCTAAAATAAAAACTAGTCGAGACACTTATAATTTGTTGAAAACTCACGAAAAACGCACCGTCTTTTCAAAATGTTTCAATGCCGATTCAGTATTCGGTCTTTTTGATATTTAATGTTGGATTCGAGCAAATGGATGCTGACAAATCCAGTGCTTGGTAAAAGAATATTTTAACGCGTGGCACGCTGAAATCCAGTACACGTGCACACGAGAAAGTCGCTCGGCCGCCTTTGTGGTGGACCAAGTCCACGGTCCTTCAACAATGCTTGGTAATATCGCTATTGTCTCACTCAATTACTTATACACCATATATATGTCCTTATAATAAATGACACACGATAACTGGTTTGTATTGTATCGAACAAGCATGGTTGGATGGGTCGGGAAGAGAGTTAAAATACACAATTGAAATTGAAACTAGTTGTCCGTAAGCTGTAACTCCTTCATCCTTAAACTCATCAGAACCGCATACCGAACATTCTCTCATACCACTTATATGTGTTATTCTATCATCCACCCCTTTGTCTTATTAATTATTTGCTAGCTTCATAACTCTACTTGATTCATTCATAAATTAAACTTACATTTTACACTTACTTACATGCAGTAATTCATGTTTTTTTTTCTTTATATCATGTAATATGATGTAAGTAGGTACTTTCCAAGTTAATTATTTCAAACTGACTTATTTAAATAATTTTATGTGATGTTTCTCAATCAAACAATTCTTAAAACTCTCTTATTTATATTCCGATTTTTTAAATTCCCGCTAAGAAAATTAAAATTTTTCGAAAATCGGGAAGTTATTGGTTGCACCCCGTTTTTCGAAAATCGAGTTTTCTTTAGGTCTCGACGTTTTAAGGTCCTAGAAAGCTTCCCCGATTATTCCCGCGATCATGTCCGTTTGTAGTATGTATGTGTGTTATAACTATTGAACGGCTTGACCGATCGGAACGTGGTTGGTGGCATTCGAAAGGGCTTTACTCAACTTAGATTTTCTATAGTTTTAAGATCGATTTGAACCGATAGACTCCAAAAAATCGCCAAAAAGTTTGTGTGACAAATTTTATTTTTCTGAATCTAGTTTTTTGATATGTCATCAAAACGGTTCAAACGATCAATTCCAAAAACTAATAAGCTCTTAATTTTAATAAATGACGTCGATTGTCGCAAACCGCATTGAAATCGATTAATTCGTTTGAGAGATATCGTTGTCGAAAAATTCGCTAAAAAGTGTTTTTTTTTTTCAAAATAACTTTCAACGTTTTCATCTAAGCGATTTTCTGTACTCAATTAACTTTTTTAAACTTAAAAAACTGGATCGAACGCCGCAAACCGCATCTCAATTCATTCGATTCATTCGAGAGATATCGCAATATGAATATTTTCAGAAAAGTGTTTTTTTAGAATATCTTCTTCAATTTTCATCAGATTGTCTTTTTTGTAAGAAATGATTGTATTGTGCTTAAAAAACTGCGTCGAATGCCAAATTGCATAAAAATCGGTTGATTCGTTCGAAAGATATCGTTAACAAAAGACTTCAAAAAAAATGTTTCCTCAAAATAGGTATCTTCTTCACTTTTCATCAAGTTGTTTTTAACTTCCCACTAAGAAAATTAAACATTGTCAAAATTTGAGACGTTATTGGTTTTACCCCGTTTTTCGAAAATCGAATTTTCATCAGATCTCGACATTTTAAGGCCCTATAAAGCTATTTTGACGAATCCCGTAAGAGTGTCACTATGTCTGTATGTACGTATGTGTGTAAGTATGTAAACCTTTTATAACTTTTCAGCGGCTTAACCGTTTCGAACCAAACAAGTAATGTTACAAAGAATACTATCAAACTTAGATATCCTGAAAGTTTGAACCGATTCAGACCGGTAGATTTCAAGAAATCTCAAAAAAACTACCAAAAAAATCAGAAGTTTTTTTTTTTTTTTGGAATAACTTTTAAACGGCTCTATCGATCAATTCCATAAACTAATCAGCTCTTAACATCCAAAAAACACGTTGATCGCCGCTGAGTGGAACAAAATCGATTAATGCATTTGTGAGATATCGTGAATGAAAGAAATTGAAAAAATCGAAAAATTGAATTTTTTAAGAAAAACTAAAAATTTTCATCTAGTCAATTTACGTTAACAGATTGTTCATAGTACTTAAGTAACTGCATCAATTGCTGCAAACCGCGTTAAAATTGGTTAACTCAATTAAAAGTTATAGCAGTTTGAAAAAGAAAAAAAGTGTCACACGGGAGACTCCTGAATGGAACCCCCTTAAGCTTTGAAACGCTGATCTTATGTCTCAGTCAACTAAACCCTTTCAAAAGACCGGATTTTATCCCTAGTAATAGTTTTAAAAAAATATATAAAACACTTACCATGACTGCTGGTGTGACCTTTGCTGCAACGGTCAACGTGGTTAAGTGCTGGAATAGGTAGAGATTAAATAGTAAAGCGTTGAAGTTTATGGTGAATAAACTAAAAAGAACTATCTCACTAATACCTAACTAATTAATATATTAAACTAAGCGAAAATTATCAATCAAAAAAAAAAAATGGAACAAACGATATTATTGAACCCAAAAAAAAAAGAGTATGAAATTTATCAAATTTTTAAACGAAATATAAAAGACTCTTCCGAAAACAAGGATTGAATCCAGTCGAAATATAAAAAAGTGTGGTAGCCAGGAGATTCCCGAAAACAATCCCCTAGGACTTTGTGGTACTGATTCTGAACCTCAACCACTTAAACCTTTCCCGAGAACCAAAATTTATACCTAAGATTATTAAAACAAGAAAAAAATACTTATTCTGACTACCGATATGGCCTTTGCTACAGTTGTTTAAGCGGTTAGATGTTGGAGAGGGTAGATGGAAAATAAATTGCACATAGCACTGGGTACTCAGATTTTATAACCTATCTATTATTTTATTAATTAATTCAGTCATTTAAACGATAAATATTAAAGAGTAACAACAAATTAAAAAACTAAAGGCGATAATAAAAACAAACCATGCCGAATTAACAATACTGTTCAATCAAAAAATAATATGAAAAATTTCCAATTTCTAAAACAAATCTATCAACTACGAGCGCTCGAAAAAACACGATTAAGTTGAGTCCAATTAATGATATTATTCAAAGTTATAAAATTATTAATAACAATTTTTATATGAAAAATAACTTGTGTCAATATGCTTTCTTATAAAATCTTATTCTTAATCTCTAGATAATATTTTCAAAATAATCGTCATATTATTATTATTATTATTATTATTATTATTATTATTATTATATATTCACAACGAGAATTTTGAAAAAAAATATAACTACAAGATTTTGAAAAAAAAAATATCAAAAACTACCCCCAAAACTGAAGTGTTTAATCAACTACGCAATCGTAAGTGTAATAGGAATACATTGTGAAGTGTTTTTTTCATATTTTCCTTTGAAAATTGTTATTCAAATGAGGGAATCCATGTTTCACAGGAAAATTACAAAAGTAATGGAGAAATTATAGCATTTTTGTTGAGTTTTAATTTTAAATTTTATCGTCTTAGCCTCCACTTTAGTTTCACAGTTTTCATTATTTTAAGCTCCCCGATATAACTTGCAATTTTCTATTTTCTGAGATAAATAATAAAGCTCTACTTCTAGCGCGTGGAAGTATATTGAGCTTCAACAGAACGTCGCTTAGTTGATTAGGTACTTTTTAAGAGTTTTTTTATGATTTAATAACATAGAACTGTTCTGTTTTCTTCTTTTCCTTCTTTTTTGTATTTTTTTATTCCTATAAAATAAAGATATTCTAGTCTTTTAAAAATATTAATTCATATTACAAAAATCAGGCCCTCAAAACTTGATTTTTGCTTAAATTTTAAGATGCGATTACGGATATATTTTTTTATACATTACATCAAAATTCTTGAACTTATTTAGACCAAATTTTAAATTGAAATTAAAAAATTTTCTTTCGACTTTGTCAAATACTAAGAGAAATTTATTACATTGGAAAAAGTTTGACATATTCCAATACGAGGTTGGTTAAAAAAAGATTGATTTAATTTTGGCTGTATTATTTTTTTCGTGATTTCATAATAGCTCGCTGGAATCAACAAACAATGGCTCAGTTCGGGGATTCTCAAACTATCTAAATTTTGTACCATACAAATAATTAAATTAAAATACTACTAATTAAAAATAAAATTTTATGTATCCCATTACCTAAAAAAGGATTTTCTACTTAAAATAGTTTAAAAATAAAATAATTTGAATTTGTTTTATTTATTTATATTAATACTTAAGTGAGCATAATTATAAATTATTAGAAGTTACCTAAAAATTATACTATTGTATGAATTCACTTGTAACTTTGCTAATGTGATGGATGAGCCAATTTCTTTCTTACTTATTGTAGTATATCGGGTTTAATGGTTATTAGTTTAAATCCTAAATCAGATTCAAGTTGCAACCGTGTTCTATATTTATTTTTTATCATTAACATTGATAAAAACCCAATTTCACAGAGTTACGACTTACTAAATGGTCAATTTTATTACTTTTTCCGCAATGTCTTTGTATTCACCTCACCTTTGTATCCAAAAATGAAATAAGTTTTCTTTTTTAAATTCATTCATTAAGTTCCTACCACAAAAAATTTATATGTATTGATCTCTTTTTAAAATTTAAACATTTCGTAGGGCGGTATTTGAAAATAATTGGTTTGTTTTATCTCTGTTTCAAAAATGTTACCATCATAATCTATGAAATGCACCGCAAGTGGTACATAAACCATAAATTGAGAACCCCTGGTCTAAACACATAATTTCGTTCACGTAACTTGGAGTGACTATACTATATCCACAGAGTCCGAAACAAATAATAGCTAAATTGAAAAATAACTAAATTTAATTATAGTCATTTGATTAAAGAAAAAGTGGAATAAATAATGTATGCAAAGTAAATTGTTAATAAGTGCAATGGTTCAATTTTTACGAATTTTTAATATAATTAAAAAAAATTATAACCCATAATCCTATTTTATTTGACAATTTGACTACTTTCATTATTAATTGAATCGTTAGAGGTAACAACCGTCTTTCTTTGCATCCTTATTTTTACGTTTAAGCGTTTGGTGTAAAATTGAAAAAAATATGCTCATATGGTTTCTAAGGCTCATCAACGACCGATAAAAATACTAAATGTAGAAAATTGAAAATTGCAATATTTGTTCAATAAAAACTAATTTAATCATAACTGTTTCGTCAAGTCAATTTTTATAAACCTTTTTGCTTAGAAAGCCAGGTAAATATTTTTTTTTCATTTTTCTAGTAAGTATAAAACAAAAAATGTGTGTGGAATAAAAGAAATCTTATTGCGATTTTTTCAATGGAAAATCATTCTGCAAAGGAAATGGAAGATCAAATTATTGCTATTAACGATAAAGAAACAAGTTAATTAAACACTAAGATTCTAATTGATAAATTTGCAACTGGAAAATCTAGATTCAAAATCATTTCATCATATATATGTTTCATTTAATATGCATACAAACGTAGTAGGGGCTGCGTATTTCGAATTTACTTATGGGGCTAAAAAATCAAGTTACGCCAATGATTTCAAGATTATTTAGTGTGTTCATTCTTATAAATTCGATTTATTTCATAATAATGTGATTTTTTAAGATGAAGAAATACTTCATGTAATTTTTTAATACAAATTTAAACTATTTTAAGATTATAGGGGTGTTTCTAATTTTCACATATTTTTCAAATAAATGTAAATAAAATTAAGGAAAAATGAATTTTGCAGAAAGCTCATGTTAAATTTGATTATTTAATACCATCTGAAGATGAATACAAAATTTTCACTCGTTGTAAATAGGCTTAATTATTTTTTAATTAAAAAAAATCAAAAAAAGAAAATGGTAAAAAAGTTAAAACTTACCTTTAAGTGTCAACAAACAGGTAATGAAACTTCAAAAACGACATGATTACTTAAGTACAAATAAGAAATAGTTGTTAAAAATCAATCTTTTTTTTTAGATTTTTAATTTTAGCACCCATTGTCACTGATTTAATTTTACCGTCAGAAATCTACTAATTAAATTCACTGAACTCACATGCAACGAACAATTAACAGATTAACTAATGGAATTTAAAGCACGTTACCAGTTCGATGACAAATCTTCGACTGCAGTCTTCTTAGAACAATAACTTAAGCCACACTTGCAAATGTGCATATAATTAATTGCGACAGGGGAAATTAAGATATCAAAGTATAAATGGTTTTGTACACGTTCATGAGAATAGTAAAATATTGAAAAAATGATTGCATCGTGAAATTATAATTTAATGAAAATCAGTTTTATTTCACAAAAGCTATATAAGAAGTTAAAGACATCTTATTTGATTTCGCCCGTAAAAGTACATCATAGGATTAGAAAAATAATCATAAGTGACAACTATTACTATTTTATCCCATATGATATAACTACAATTGAAAAGTCAATTATTGAAATGAATTTATTTTCACATACCATACAAATCATTCGCACTTTAATTTGTTAATCATAATAAAGGCATTCAAATCTCTATATATTAAGCCTACATTTTTTAAGCTTCAAAGCCAGGTGTTTTTCTATCTTTATGAACAATAAAAAACTACTAAATCTGTTAATTATATTAATTAACAAACTTATTACTTACAGAAAATATTACACAGAGAAGACACTTATAATGTTTTTAACTACAGCTTCTATAAAAATTAAGATGCTTAACATCCCCCACTTTTTTCGTTCTAATAATTTCAAAAATATCACCTGAGATTAAAGACAGGCAGTACCGATATAGTACTTAGAACAATTTTCTAATCGTTTAACTTTATCTTATGTCTTCTTTTGTGCTTGATAAAAAGGGTTTATTCATCGAGATTCCACTAATAGTTAAACTATTTTTAACTTAATTCAACTTAGGCTGTTTAAATACTTTTTTTAAACTTTTAGACGAAACATCTAAATTCTAAGCCAATACTGAAGGCAGCTAATCTTGGAATTTAAATATGTAAATTTGGATTTACGCAATATTGGAATAAATAGGGGAAGTCCGGGCATAGCGAATAACCCGGGCAAAGCGAATACCCTACAATATTTCGAAATGGCTCGAGCAAATTTGCCTGTCGTAGGCCACGTGATCCGCCCTCCATTCCTCAATCGTAAACAAACAGAGCTAGCGTAAGGTGACCCGTCGTTGGACAAAAAAATAGTTAAAATAAATAAGTGATACTTTGTTACGATATTTCAAGGTAAGTATTTTCATAATTACTCATGTACATGTGATGTTACTGTTTTGCCTTGTTTGTATTTTTAAAGTGTATGCTTTCTTGTTGAATTACTGCAAGTTTTATTGAGATATTGTTTTTGGGTTTGGTTATAGGTTAGGTTTGGTTCACCAAGTACCTATTGGGCATAGAGAATACGGGCAAAGTGGATACGTATCCACCTTGCCCGTATAGAAATTTCAATTTACTTGGTAAGCTTTCTGATCAATGGCTTTAATTTATAACGCTATAGATGGTTTACAAATATAAAAGGAAAACTAATAAAGCCAAATGGAGTGAGGATGTTATGATGCTTGCGATAGCAGACTGTAATACTGATATTCCAGTAAAAACGACAGCAAGAAAATATGACCTACCTTATGCTACTTTGTATAGGCATTGGAAAAAAGGTAGTTCTACTGCTCAGCTTGGCCGTTTTCGCAAGATTTTTAACAACGAACAGGAGAACAATCTTCAATCGTATTTGCTGATAATCAAGTAGCTATATATCTATCATTAATTTCATTCTTCTTACATTGATTTTGGTATTTTTTCTTTAATTTACCATGTGTTCAGTTTGCCCTATGGTCCTATCCACTTTACCCGGTTGGTTGGGCTAAGCGGATAGCTGTACCAATTTGAATATTGTTAGTAATTTTAAGTAAAATATTGATGTTACCAAATTTTTGATGCTTATAATAAAAATTATAATAAATACTTATTCATACTCAGCAATTGTTTTATTTCTGTCTATACGTTTTCTTGCTATAGGTCATTAAAGCTTCAGGTGTCCACTTTGCCCGGACTTCCCCTATGCAAATTAAACATATTATTTAAAATAATAATTTGTTATAGAAAAGTCTAACAACTGTTCGATTGTCTATCCGACCACGACTGCAAAAGCAATAATTTTTATGTCAATTAAATATTGGCAGTCTTATCAATTCATATAGAATTTGAAATTTTTAGTGACAGTTTCTAGCAAAAATGAAATTTTAAAAAAATCGTTTTTGTAAGGGCTTATTTGTACTCGTACTTATAGGGTATAGATCTACATATTTTTTGAAGTTCATTTTATCAGCGGCAAGGTTTGTAATCTATCCTTAGATAATAAGCGAATATGGTGGGTGTACAGGTAAAGAAGAGCGTACTCCTTCTAAAGGGTACACTACCCGTAGGTCTTTGTTACCATGTTGAAACCTTTTAGTATATCGATGATTTATAGTCGATGCTTTATCAAAAGACGCCTATTACGATTATTGATATTTCTCTAAGGCCCGCTGAACTTTTTCGACGTTAAAACTGCTGGTGAATAAAGTAGTGTAGCATGGAGGGTGACGGGTAGAGCACATTAAAATGGTGATGGAGGGCATATTGGTATTGATAATTCCATAAAATATTGCACTTTGGGAAAACATGAACAGTATATTTTTAAATAATTAAAGAATTAAAAAGTACAGTAATTCCACCGACTACACGGGTTTTAATTGCGCAGTTATTCACTGCGCAATAAGACATAGGTAACTTCCCTAGAAAAATGTTGAATGAAAATAGAAAAATGGAGTTAGCAACTAAAGAAGACATTGTAAATTTTACTTCTACTTTTGTTTATTCATAATATTAAATTTCACATAATTTTGAATCAATTTTTTTCTCATTTCATTTGATTTTTAATAAATGTTTTAGCCTCTCATAATAAATCTATAAAAAGTTACACTTCATTTTCCAAGTGCTACTTTCAAATGAATAGGTGTATTCTTATTAACATGAAAGTTTTTTTGGAACTAAATAAGTAAAACGATTTTTCCTATTTTTGTTATATAATATTATCCTGTCAAATTCGTTGAGAAAAAATAATTTAATATAAGAAATATTATTGCAATTTTTAACAAGATTAAACTAGTGTAATTAAGTATTTGATTTAAATTATTTTCCCTGAATAATTTATCAACAAAAATTCATCAAATTTAAACTCTTCGATATATATAAACGGATTATGGAACCTTTATGTTTACAGCGACAAACTCATAAAAGACCGGAATGAGGAATCACCAAATGAATGTAACACCATAATATGTTTTTAATCTTCGGGAACATCAATTTCCAATTATATTTGGAAATTGAGATATTTAAGGTGCACTAATTATATTGATGATCATTAGATCTGTGTGAAAAACAACGTGCAAATTTGAAAATAGATCAATGGTAAATATTAAAGCACACTGGTACCTCACGAGTAGGCACTATGTATCTGCTATTTAAAATTAAAATAGTTTTATAAAGAATACTTACCAAAATCTATGTCTTATAAGTCGTTTTACGATAATGAATTAGTGTTACAGACAATTATTATAATCGTTTTAAAAATAAAGATATTTTTATTAATACAAATTTTAAAAAATATGTGATTATTCATAAATTATCGTGGTTTAGTGAAAATATCAAAAAAACTCTTTTTATAATTTAAACCTGTTTCTGTAAAAGTATAATTGAATCCGTATAACTTAATGTAATTTGAAATTGACCGTTACATTATAAAGTGGTGACATTTGATGCAGCTATGAGCTTAAAAAAATAATGTAGGTATTTGTAAAGAAAATGTTAGTTATACTGAATAAAAATCTCAAATGGTCATTTAGGTACATAGTCTGGTTATTTTAACACTGATTTCTAGCAAAGCTAAGCTTCTATGAGCACCTACCTTTTCCATACAGAGCTATCAGATAGATGTAATTTTAATTATTTTTTGGCAAAAAGTAACTGGTATCAGATGCTTTTTAAAAGGAACTGCATCTTGTAACTTAAAAATTATTTTTGAAACCGAAAAGTAGTTTAGATACCAAGATATCGAAAGACTAAATACAAAGTTTAATTTTGTTTTATTTTATAGGTTTCAATTTATATCTCTTATATTAATCTACTACCGTCTTTAAAGTGCGTTGTATTTACAAGGGATTAGACATACATACTTTCCTTTTTCGAAAACTTATAAAATCAAGAAATATATTATCTCTTTACCGAATAGTTTTACCTTATACATTACGAACTACGAACATATATATAGAATATATAAAGTAACTAAAAAGTATCTTTTGAGTACCTTAAAAAGTAACATAAGGTAAGTATTTAAGTTCCAAAGTAACTTATCTAGTATCTAGATACTTTCCCAAAGTATTTTTGACAGCTTTGTTTCAGTGCAAAGAAAATATGTTGTCATAATGATGCTCCTCTACGGCTCTGCAAATTTAATATTAAATATTAAATAAAAAACTTTTATGAACTTTATTAATATATTTTTTCAAACGAAAATTTTTTTAGGTATCTATTTGAGATATTTCTTTACGTTTTTATACACTTTTTTCTCAAAAAGTCTAAACAAAATTTATAATTGAATCGTAAACGTCAATTTTATAATTTTCAAAGACATTTGACAAGTGTAAAAAATTTATATTCATAAAAATGATATACATAAGGTTTGAAAGATTTGAAAAGTATAAGTGAAAAATTGAATAAAATCAATATAATGAAAACGCGTTGCAGTTTTGCATTTAGAACTGGTAAATTGGATGAACTGCTTATTTTACATAAAAATGTGAATTAAACTTCTGCATCACAACAATAAAAAGGAAATGAGCTTGAAATTCACATCTCTTAGTAACAAAGTAAGTTACATTTTTTCATACGTCATCTTAATTTTCTTCACACGTGTCAACTAAAGATTTTATACATTTCTTTTTTGCTTTGTTATTTTATTTGTTACGTGAGCAGACAATTTCAAAGAAATTTCAGAGGAAACCAGACATCAATTTCATCGTTTTGCCATTTATTTGATTTTACATGACCTTAAACACCATTGATTAATTACTTATAGGCAAACATTCTTAAGACTATTCGGAATTTTTTATTTTTTCGGAATAGAGCAACTTCTTTTCAATATTTTACCTATGCATAAAAAACGTGATCGTTCGTGATGATTTTACATTTTCATAGTGAGAATTATTAAACAAGTAAGGAAATGCTATATTTCCTTTTTGATATTGGACACACTTTCTTGATATGAAACAGCAAATAGTCGCCACATATTTTTTATCACGCCATGCAACATTTGTAGACGTATAATACGTACATATGTAAATTGAAGCCTGAGAGTATGTGGAATCAGTACATGGGTACAATAAACATAGTACATATTGAAATATGAGTATTCAATTCTGCAATGCCAAGTCGTTTAATTATTATGTCAGCAATATTCTTTCAAAATGCTTACAGAAAATCGCTTTAAGAAACTGAATACATAAAAAATAAAGTACTGATAAAGAATGTAACGCACCTTTGGTATGTTCTCTTTTGTAAGCATATGCCTCCCTACCTGTATTAAGATATATACCGAAGTATATTATAAGATATAGACTAACAATTTAAAGTTCACTATTTGTTTTCTTTGGCTATCAATATACGGTATTAATTCTAATATTAATAAATACTAAAGTTAAACACATCCAAAATTAAATAAATTCCATAAACAATTTTTTTTAAGAAAAATAGTTAAATCAAACTACCATGTATGAAATATCTTTATATTACAAATAAAAAATCTAAGAAATAAGATACATGATATGAAATAATATTTATATTGCCAACAATGCAAAAATATTAAAATGAATCGACAGTTATCTAAGAAAATTTTCCATAAATTTATTTTATGCGACAAAAGACTACTTCACTACATTTTTAAATTGCTATAGTTTTCATAAATGAAACATAAATGAAATAAATTTTCATAGCCCAACAATCTAAAATAAATTGAAAATGAAAAAAAAATCCGAATTTAACGACTTCGTATATATATTTTGATGCATAATTTTCAATTTAAATTCTTTAAATATTTTCATATTTTATCTCAGTTTTATAAATATAATTTTAGAAATATTTGCTATTAAAATATTTTATACCTAAATAACAAATATCCTCGTTTTTTGTTTTTTTGCCCGACGGTAGATATAGTCTCCCGCACCCTTAAACTCCTCTCTTTCTTCGGTTCATCCCTGGAAATATTCTTTAAGTCGGGATAGTTCTTTCCTTTTATCATATAGCTTTTTATCAAAGTATACCTACCTATTACAGAAGTTAAGAAAAAACTAAAGTAACAAATGTATTTATAAGAAAAATACGTTTCGTGTAATTTCCCAAATTTCATTCCCCTGAATGTCCTCGTACTAGGATGATCTTTCCTTCAAATGAACTAACCCGATATTTGAAAGTCATTTTCGATTTTAAAATATAATGATTTTGACTTCTTTAATGTGAACTTTGCGTAAAGTATATCGATCTCCACAAATTTTAAACTTGCAAATTAAATAACAAAATGAATTTATCCATTGTTTCAGGACTAAATTCGTTTATAAAAAAAAATGAATCAGAATGTAGTAGATCATAGTTTATCAGTGTTTTATTTTATCTAATTCAAATTTGAACGTTTCGTCGGTGTGATTCAGACATCATCAGGCAGCCTTGGAATATTTATTAAAAACACATGGTCTCATCATATAAAATTATTACGTTTAACGTTTGGTAAAAATAAACATGAGATTAAAATAAGTACTGACATGTCAATCAGTTATCAATATTTTTTTCATTATTTCAGCAATTTTTTTGTTTTCTTATTTTTTTTATTATTATTTATCGTTGTTTTATAAACTGCAAAGGTTTGTAATGATTCTAGAGGTAATAAAAAACGGTAAATAGAGAAATATCGAAAATTTGATCGACAGGAGTTATGAAGCGGCCATTTTGACCACTCAACCACCAAGTAGGTTAACTCAATGTTTAAAACGATTTTTTATGAAGATATTTTTTAAATTGTGTTAACACCGTTTTTTGAGATATGTATAACATTTTTATATGAAGAATATAAACATTCTCATATACCACAACAGACGGCAAGTCTAAAAAGAAAACATTACCTACATTTAGGTCGTGCAAAGGGAAATACGTCAGTTAGAAAAGAAATAAGAAGTAAGAAGTTAATAAAAAGAATAAAACTTTATATTATTATATATAGTAATGATGGAATAAGTAATCGGATTTATATAATAGCGAGCTAATGTCCTCCAATTTCAATGAATTGAAAAAGTTCAAAACCAAGTATAGAATACTCAAAATAACTAAAATATAAATTCGGTGAAAAAATATTCAAGAAAAAAGTAATAAAAATTTCAAAATTAAACTTGTCTAATTTCGGAATTAATAAATTTTATAACGTTCTACTCAAATAATTGTAATGCTTGCCCGTGTTGTTAGTTTAATTTAATTTTAATAATAGAAAACCTGATTCGAATAATGAAAATGGCATTGCATAGGAAATCGGAACAACAAATTCACAAAAGAAATAAAATCTCACCATTAATAAGCTCCTGGAAATTTTACATTTCAGCATAAAAATATGATATGTATAGTACCTATCTATAAAATATTTTTATCAAAACCCGACTTTGACAAATCTTTGTCATTATCCATTCACTTGTGTAAATGAAGAGGCAACTAAAAAATAAAGTTTTAGTCACAAAAAATTTAGTTATTGGGGAAAGGAAGATCGAACAAATCCTCCAGATATATAGCCCCACTTCAATGTTTACCAAAATATTATAGTTATAGTTTTTGATAATATATTATACCGTTTTTTATTAGTTCTCAAGACCATCTACTTGTTTGTACTGTTTTCAGAAGATACATTAGCTAATTTTTGAGTATTCTGTTGTAAAATTAATGATTTTTTACTGTTCCTAAATTTACTTAATTAATAATAATAGGTACTAAACGTTCTGGTATTGTTACATTTATAAAGTAGCTTATAAGTGATTTTATGTCACGGAGCAACAGTATATCGTCCATAATGTCAGTATTTCAGTACAATATAAGTATCCTTACGTATATAGAGGCAATACGTGTTCATAGGGATAGTATATGGGCCTCTCCCCCCAGGAATTATATTTTAATTCGCTATGGTCTAATACATGGGTCGGCAACCTTTTGTTGTAAAAGGGCCAAATATTTTTCATGGGGATCAGTGCGGGCCGCACTTGCAGTAAGTATACCTACAATATTTATGTACAAATATTTTAGTTTTAAAAATAAAACGCTATGTGCGTTGCGGCGAGAATCTTGCGGGCCGCAGGTTGCCGACCCATGGTCTAATAGATATCTACCTAATATATTTTCACCAGTAAGAATATATTTTCATTGATAATATAAATTCTCTATAACGTATATATTTATCTAAAACAAAACAGATCAGAGTTTCACTCAGTTGATTATTTAATAGAATGCGGTTCAAGAAAAAAAAATAATTTTAAATTTCATTAGTTTATATTAATGATTAATAAAATTATAAAAAAAGTTTAAAAATTCATTGAATTGATAGGATATAGAAAAATACGATTTGATAAGTTTTCCAAAGAAATGAAACTGAATAGTTTCTCATATGATGTAAGAAAACTAAAACACATTTAAAAAATACTTAAAAACTCTTAAATTTTACTTATCAATTCCGATATAATGCAGTTTTTAAGCTAATGATACTCTATTATACATTTTCACTAATTTTCATCAAAATATTTTTAATTTATTATTATTATTACTAATTACCTACTACCAAGAAAAAAAAACAAAACTATAGATTTGTCGCACATAAATAATTATTTTTTCTATAATCATAGAGATTATAATCATATATTATACACCAACTCACAGATCCAACTTATGTATTTTCACTTGCCAAAACGGTTAACTACATTTAACAGAAAAAAAAGATAAAGAATCGTGCAATTTAACAATGAAGATCCAACTTCATTTTGTTGCTCGGTGATGCTTATTCTTTATTTATCCTCTATTTTTAAATAAGTTATAGGTAATAAATCGAAATATAAGACTAAACTGTTTTGCCAC
Organism: Sisyra terminalis; assembly: GCA_958496175.1. Taxonomy (NCBI): domain Eukaryota; kingdom Metazoa; phylum Arthropoda; class Insecta; order Neuroptera; family Sisyridae; genus Sisyra; species Sisyra terminalis. The sequence goes on from OY292274.1 coordinate 31,777,977, forward strand.
TAAAATTCTTCAAAATGGGGTTGATTGATTGGTAAATGAAGGATCCTTTTGGATATATACAAAATTTCAATTTAGTTGAAAATCGGAAAGTGCATAAAATCAATCTGCAATATAGGAGGTTATTCTTCATAGAGGGAAATTCAAGAAAAACCTACAGAGAGCAAGTGCAACCAAGTAAAAGTTCTGTTAATAAGACAAACTATGTACTATTTTTAACGACTTAGAGGACACTAATGCCTACAAATGCTCCTTCAAGTAAACTACCATTTTTACATTTGCTTCTTTCCACACCACCTTTGAGGTAAAGCATTTGGTGCATTTTTTTTAACGTGGTGTCCCCGTTAGGTATAATCCACATAAGGAGGAGGACAGGGAAGGACAAAAGAAGTTTTCCTCCCTTTAAAAATTCATAAATTCTAATTTTAATTATTATTCATAATACAAACAACAAAATTTTGGGTGGGAAAGAAAAATGAAAACATTTTTTTTTTACTTTTTAAATGATAATCTAGGTATGTTTGATAACTGTTTATCAACTGAAAAACAATGGCTCTTTTTTAAGGTAATAGTAGTGCATTGGCAACTTTCCCATAAGGGCTCGATTTTTTTTTAATTTGGTTAAATATGTTTAAATTAAATCTGCAATTTAAAGTGGTAGAGTATGAGTTTCTAAGTAAGTAATTAAAATATTGATTCCAAAAATAAACATATTTAACGGGTACCCAGACATTTGAGAGCATACGATATCTGGGACCGCTAGTAATTGAGATCAACAACATTTCGGAAATTTTTATCTTTTCAAATTAAAAGTTATATGTTTAGATGAGTTTCTTGCTTTATTTTATGAATAACTAATGCATGATAAGTTCTGATAATACTATATGTGTATATTTCACTTTCAATATAACGTTTGCTCATAGGAAAATTTTCAACACAGATAAAAAACGGAAAAGATGTTCATTTCGAAACGAGGTAACATAGAAAATCTATCGATCTTGGAAATTATATTATTTCCAAACTGATTCCCACATAAATCTGTAACTTCTTAGAATTTCTAGACGGTAAATCCTTTTCTACTTATAAACTACTTCTGAAATTAAGTGACAACTAAAAGTTTAAAGTAATATTGCTTAGAAAATCTGTTTGTTTATTATAGTTCCTAGGTGTCGACATCGAAAATTCAAAACAACATTATTCCAATATTGTCTCAAAAAAAACCAAGCATTGACTTGTGCCTGATTATTTTAAAAGCATTATTAATAGATAGTTCAAAATAAACTAGCAAATTAAAATAATAGAGGAAGGATAATTGATAAAAAAGTATCCGAAGATAGGTCCCTACAATGGATTTACAATGGGATACCTTTATAAATTTCTTATTCTTGATTAAAAAAAAATGTTTAGTAATTTCCAAAGCTTCATACTAAAATTGAACAGTACGTATAGTACGCTAAAATTTCATACTAAAATGTAACAGTTTACTAAGCACTGCTAAGGCAAGGTTAATTGAGATTACAATCAATCTACAATCCCTATTCGATTAATTTTATTTTACAATTAGCAACCATTTTATTATTTCTCAATTAATAAACATTAATGATACTAATGACAAAAATTGTTTGACTTTTCAATGTTAAAAGGTTCAAATGTAAATGGATTAATTAGGATATCAAAATTGTTCTGAAGAAACTTGAACCTTTAAATGCTAACATCTAGGGAGACGGGATGTATTGCAATTTTCCATTACCCATTTGAATTACATGAGAAAATTACAATTTTAAATGGGGAGTTCTGTGAATCTTTAATCAATTAATTGACATATTGGATCTGAATATATTATTATTCGAAATCAAGGTCTACAAAAATATTATTTATTACTTGGTCCTATTAAAGTTCAACATTTTTTTTTACCTTTTTAGGGAAAATATTGCATGTATTACAAAATGATATGGGACTTTGACCATAAGACGTTAAATTCTCTTCAAAATATATTCTACAATATTTATAACTATACGTTAATATATTTGCAAAGTATTAAGTTTGAAGTTATGAAAACCCTGTTAAAAAAGCATTTTAAACGTTCAAAAAACCATTAGAAGTCGGTTAAAGTTATTAAAGACATTTTAGTATTTTACATTTTATTAAAGACAGTTTTATATGAAATAGTAATGATTCAATATGTCTCTAAATGCCTTTTTTAACAGGAAATCCAGGGAATGTATTTATTAATGGCTTATCTATTGAAAGCATAAAGATGTTAATTTTTTGAATAAAATTATTCTTAAGAATTTGAAAATATTATCAAAATGTCCTTTTAGTAAAATTAAGAGAAACAAGTCAATTGTGACTTCCTTCCGCCAAAGTATCGTATATAATTCGTACATAGCTCCTTTTTACCTACGTGTTAGACCACGCACAGTGAAGGCATATTGATGAATAACTTTCGCTGAACGAATGCTTTTACACTTTCATGGGTTTAAAATAGAATAAAATATTTTCGCAAAAAATAGCCCTAAGGTCGTACTATTTTCCAAAGAAACTGACGTTATTTCTATTATAGCCAAGAAAAATTTAATGTGGAATATATATTATACCTCAAATTCTACGTTAATTATCTGATTTAGACTAAGTTTTATTGAATTGCTATTTTATTGTTTTGATTTTATCATTTTACACTATATAGGAATACACTTTTAACGGCTTTTGAAGCCCAAATCTCATAAAATATTGATTAAGAAGACAATTTAATTTTGAAACTGCTTTATAATTTTTCAAGACTCTTCTAATAATTTTCAGTATTTTTTACAATATGAATTCGTGACATACAGACAAACAGGATGAAATATAAATATTCTGTATTTACCGTTTGATTAAGGAATCCTTATTCAATGTTCTTGAAGAGTCTTCGGAAGTTTGTTAAACATAATTTGATGAAAACTTAACTTTTAACTATATTTTTTGTAATATTTAGCTATAAAAAACAACTTATTTTTGTAATAAACCTGATTACTCGTTGAAGCGAAAATTTCCTTCAATCTATGTTAAAAACCTTTAAACATATTTTTGTACTAATAATACTTGATAAAATTGACTTAATAAAAGAAAAATTTTAAAGTTGATACATACTTACTATTGTTAAAACGCAATTGCTGTTGAAAGAGTCGCGATCTTATAATCTGTAATACACTATAGTAATACACATTAAATTTTTGAGCTGTTAAGACGAATATTAACAAAAAAGTAAAACAACCAAAGAAAGTATAAGTTTTCAAAGGTACAAAAAAAAAATAAAATGAAACCAAACTAATTTTTTTGAAGTGGTGAATATCATACCTAAAACCAGGGATACTCGCAGAAATTTTAATTTGATATATACCAGCAGTTCGCGGTGCCGCGACTACTATAGCCAACTTAAGACCGCGTATTTAAGATTACTTTTATAACGAACGGTTTATCATAGAACCGATTCTATTCAATTCATTAAAGTTAAATTTTACTTTCACTAAAAATTTAACTTTTAAAGCCCATTTAAAATATAAAAAAAAGAAAATTAATTTTACCTTGTAAAAAAATCCAGCTCATGTCTCATTTAGCGCCATCAATATCTGGCAACGTTGTATTTTTTATTTTGTTTTTAATTTAATTCGCGAATAAATCAGGCCATAATGAAAATTTAGCAACAAAAAAGAAAATTATACAAAAAAGAATAGTATTGACAAATAAATCGCGAATTAAATTAAAAACAAAGGAAAAAATGCAATATTACCAGATATTGATGTCCCTAAATAGGACAGGAGCCAAATTTTTTGTACCAGCTACCTGATACGTTTTTTTATAATTCGTTCGTAGAACCCACAAATACCCTGAACAGCCGAGAAGGTACGCCCCTACTTGGTATAGTTTATCAGTTCCTTGTTTCCGGTTGGATATTTTTTTTAAATCTGTGAACAACATATAATGTTAGCAAATTAGATCGTTTTTACCCTTTACAAATTTTACAATAGTATTTACAAATTTCCTTTAACAATTATACAAAAATTGTTAAATACATTTCTGGTACCTAAAATAAAAAATATATTATCTTTATTTCCTAAAATAAAAAAATACATTACCCAGACATTTTTTTTTTAATTATTATTAGATCTAAAATGTAAAAAATAAATATTAATTTGTCGTACTTTATTGAGAAATGTTGTAATATCATAAATGCAAGAATATTTTTACCAGTTCCGAAGAAATCGCCATATAAAAATAATAAGCTAAATAATCTGACAATTAAAAAGAATTATTAATTAGCAAAATTAGGTAAATAGAAATAATCTACAAAAAATTTCAAGAATACGTATTGGAATAAATTTACTATATAGTAAAAGATATTGCAACCGTTTTTGAAAATTCTGAGTTACTATTGAAATAATATTTTGGTCAACCATGGGCCTAAAAATAATAAGTTTGGTAGTGTATCTAAAACTGAAAAAGAAAAATAAATAAAAATAATGATTAAATACATTACCATTTGAGAAATTTCAAATAATCTTCATAATTAAGATTTTCAGACCACTATATTACACAAGTATCTGTAAATCCATCTAAAATAAAGAAATAATAAATGATTAAAAGTAATACAGTGTCTGCAAAATAATAAGGAAAAGCTAGTTGTTTACATTGATTTTTTTTTTTGAACTAAAAATTTTAATAATATATTTCAAAATGATTTTTAAGACCAAAAATTAGACAAATGCTCGGAATATAAGTTGTTGTTTTATGTTTTGAGAATAATTAAATATTCTTCAAAAAATAATAGTATGTATATTGAACCTAATAAAATAATTTTATTTTTAAATAAATTTTGTCCAATCTGAAAAAAATAAAACAACAATCAAAATTCATTTACGATATATTCGAGGCATTAATACAAATTCATACGAATCAACATTTAAATAGTTGATTTTAATTTATAACGACACTAATAAAGTCATACTTAAATACTGAATTGCTTACATAAATCGTCAAGGGGATACATTAAGCCATATAATTTAATTCAAAACTCTTATCGGTAAACTAATTTTTAATACTCTCTATATAGCTCTAATATAAGGTATTTATTAACCTATTTCATTTTTTTTCAAAACAGTCTTTCACATTTTATCGTTTCAATGTGAAAAATTTAAAATATATTATTTTTGAATATTTTAAAATCATGAAATAGGTAAATTAATATACCGTCTAAATAAATATATTTATAAATTTTATAGACACAAATGTCTTTGATAGAAATATCAAAAAAATTACATTTGAAAAATATTCGCACTACATTATATATTTAAGTATTAAAAACCGTGCACGTGAAATATTTTGTTTCTTAATTAAATTGTATAACGTATATAACTCATATAAAATGATCAATTTTTAAGAATTCGATAAATGCATACATAGAGTATTTAAATTTGTTAAACATCCCTCATTGCTGTTTTCCCATCATTCTACTTTGAATAATTATACTTAATTTTATCCCTTAACAACTAATGTGGCGATAAATCTCTTAAAATCAAAGACGAATTTTCTTAATGACGAATTTAGATAAGAAAACTTAATGTTTCACATATGTTAATGAGGTATTTCAGATGAACATTTCATTCAATCAAAATATTTTGTATTAATAATTTATTAGAAATATCCATTTTTATTATAAAAATATACAAAAGAAAAAAATGGATTTAAGAAAAGTGAACATGGTATTTATAACATCAAAACGTCATATATATATTATTGCTAGAAAATTCATCGATTTCATACAAATTCTTTATTAAATTCAGAATTTAAAAAATTTTAACGAAAGTAACTGCTATGCCCTGAATTGTTCGTGGTAGCTTTTAATTGTACAAATTTTCCGAGTAAAACTATAGTTTTTATCGCTTACAATTAGTCTGAGTAAATAATTGTATTTACGATTACGTTATAATTACTTAAATTAATTACATTGTGTAGGTACTATTTAAGGTGTTATATAAAAAGTGGCCGTTAATTTCGTTCTAATATTTATATACAAAATTATGAACCGGTTTTACAAATAAATTGTATATTAGTTTTCATATTACTTAAACTATTTTGCATTATGATTGTGTTATAAATACGATCTTTAATACTTGCCGTAATGATACGATCAAATTCGAATTTATAAAATTCAGTATTTTTCTAAATCATTTTCTTTTTTTATGAAAAGCATAAAAAGTCGCTAACACCTTTCTCAACATTTCAAGTACGTGGATAGCAAAAATCGCTTTAAACGATTCGTCTTAATTAAATAAGTTAACGCTATCGGAATAAAAATAATGCTAATATTACATAATTATTCCTACTATTATCCTTTTTAACTATTCCATTTAAAATTTTCACGCATTAAATATTTGTTATCTTGATTTAAACACAAAAATTGACGCAAATTATTTCGTACATCAAAACGTTACAAATTTAAAATTAAATGTTTCACCATCAATATAAAACACACATTATAGGTTTTGTTATTTACATTTATATCAAAATTTGATAAGAATTATTTATATTTAAAATAAATTCAGGCCTTTTTTGGCATTTTAATAAGATGTCTTGTATAACGACAACCCAAATTAGAAATTTTACGCAAATAAATAAATAAGCACAAGTTATCGTGATTTCAGTCCATAATATTCAATTAGATGTAAAATAATGAGCAAATACTTTTTTCTTTGAATCATTCAAGTCTTTTTTTCTATTTCACTAAATGAATTGAACAAAATATCCTACAAAATAATTTACGTTTTTAAGTTGATTTCGAAAAGAAAACACTATAGCATTATGTAACTACATTAATTTAGACCAAAATATTGGAATGATAAAACTAAAAATAATTAGTCACAAGTTTAATATTTTTATTACCAGCTTAAAACATATTTCAATGAAAGGGAAGTCTTCTTAAAACATAGACTTTGTTTTCCCGTAATAATAATTCAATTAACTAGTCATTAATTAAATGGTTAATGGCCAATGGCAATAAAATTATATATTAAACCTTTTAATTTGGTCGCCAATTTTTAGAGATCAAGTGCGTTTCGTAGCCTAATTATAAGTAAAATATCCAAAACACACCACATACTTTTTGAGTTAGTCTTTTTCCTCTAAAGGTTTAAAAAATAATTAACTCAAGGCAGTACAGTATGGGGCACATTTCTTTTATTTTATATTCAAAGTAGTGGTAGAGCTACAATATTAAAATTAAATTACCAGAAGACGGTTTGTTTGGTAGAAAATGAAAATTTGCAAGAAAAAAACCATCATTGGCATATGTGTAAACTATTTTATGCAATAAGGTTTTAGTAATGGGTTTTATTTTTCCAAATATTTTTTTTTATATATAATAAATAATTTTCTTATCACAAATATTTAAATATTTTAGGTATATTTTGTTAATGCTGTACTTTTTCAGGATTTAAGGATGATATCTGGTTTAATAGTAATGATAAAAAAATTATTGGAATCGATGGTGGTAAATGCTATTAATGTAATGAATGTAATTACTTGAGATGTTTCGATAGCAGTGTGAGAAGTGATAGAATGCGAATCATTTGCATTGATTTTCTTTGATTATATAAATTTGTTATCATAAAAATTCAACAATTTTTAAAAAGTATTATCCAAATCGTTTCATTTCAAGAAAGAAATGGAAAGTCAAATCATTATTTCAAAGTAAATTAATGTTTCAAATAAAATTGTCTTAAAAATGATGACACGTATTGTGAAAATCTGTCATCGTGGCGCCGCATAATCGTAAACACATATATAAACTGATATCTACAAACGTGCATTTTGATTTCATCCTATACAAAATTTTATATTTCCTGACTACGCAAAAGGGGAAGAAAGCTTAAAAAACAACGAGTTTAATCATAAACACAGTTGCAAGATTCATTTTCTTACACTCTGTATGAGATAAAGGGGATACTTTAAGTGAAATTTTGGTACAGGTATACTTATTTTCTTTATAATTTGGCAACGTGTTAGTCTCTAATTTTTTTCGCGAATAAATCGATGAATTTATTACGGGCGATTCATTTCGATCAATTTACTAGTATTTAATTCATTATACTCGATTTATTCGCGAATAGAATTTAAAAAAAATAAAGAACGAGATGTTGTCAAATTGTATAGGTCTGAAGTAGAGCTGTGCCCCTTAACATATTATACTTTTCCATTTACAAATTTAAAAAAAGGCTGTAAAAGTTTATCAACTCTTTATTGATTAAATAAACTTTATGAGCTTTTTTAACTTTTGTAAAATCAGAATTAATTCTACCAGTACTTTGAATAAAAAAAGAATACAACATCCACTTGTGTTGCCGTACGTTGGTATTGTTTAAACCCCACTGGGAAAAAACTTCAGTTAGTCATAATTTATATTCGAATTTCAAAATCAAAATCCATTTAAAATTACTACTATAAATTTCATTAAAAAATTTATTACTATTTTATTAAAAAAAAAGATCATAAATAAAATAAACAAAAAAAAAATGTTTAAATTCCATCTAATTATTACTATAATATAGTTCACAACTTAAATTTAATAGCTGGCAGTCAACTGTTGGCAGTGTTGATTTTATCATATTTTTACTACTCGTGAGACTCGAATGATTCGAATTTCAGACTCAAAACGAATTTAATGACTTTAATCGCTTATTTGTTTAAGTTATTTGTCTCGAATCTCAATTATTATTAATTACCTAATTTTACGAATATTTTGTAAATCGTTTATACAAAATTAAAAAATTCATATAACTACGTAGTATATAAAGAAATAATGCAATTACACCATTCAGGCCCAAAATTTATAAAACATTAATGGCTGTTTTGTGTAATTATCATTTAATATTATGAATTTGTCAAAAAGAATTTAAGGAATGTTTCTTGTTAACTATATTACTTTGAAGGCGCTTTTGTTTACATTTTCCTAAATATATATTTTTATTATGTAAAAAAATATAGCTTGAATAATCTTAATAAGGCCACAATGTCAATAAATACGGAAAAATATTTTTTTCATTTATATTGGTTACTTTTGATTGTGTTTCTGAGAATATATCTACAGGATGTAATTGAAGTATTTTAGAATATTCCAATATTTATTTCGTATTTTAAAATCGATGCAAATTATAAATATAACTTGAAACAATTTACCTAAATACTTATTGAGCCAAATTAATTTATTCATGCCATTTAATCTTGAATTTAATAAATACTGAAAGCAATCAAAATGTTATATTGCTGCGGTTGACTAGTGAAAGACAAACATTTTAGTAAACTATCAAAATTTTGAATTTCTGAATAGCATTTTTGTATTATTTTGTATTATTAATTGGTTATAAAAAGTTTAATGTAAAAGACATCAAACAAAAAACATTACAACTAAACGATTTTTAATTATAAATTGGCATTACTAACTACACAACATCCTATTTTATTTATATTATTTTGTAAAAAATTGATATTAATTTTGAAATATTACATTTAAAATCAAACTGAGGATGTCTTAAGTATATATTCTAAATTAAAATTATTACCTTTTAATATGAAAGATTGATCAAGTCTAGTTGTTTATACAAATGCAGTCTTTTTTACAGTGCTAGTATAGATACGCATTTCCAACATTTGCTTGTTCCATGCATTTCCGATATTTCTAATTCATTACTTTCTTAGAATATTCGATTTTAAAGATCACTAACATTACATATTAAAATTATTATTATTATTATTATTAAGTGGTGTAAACAAAAGATAAAAAAGAACCGTTTTAACGTAAACGCTGAGATCGAATCAGTCAACAGCATATATTGAGTTCCTTTTGGCAGTGATACTAAGCTGGTTGTGACCCGATTCCATGATAATATCAATCGATCATTTTAAATACTAACGCGGTTCATTAATTAATACACTAAAATCTTACAATTCTAACGACACAAAATTATATAAACGACGTTCATTAACCAATACTTACAATTATATATACTTGCAATCGTTTTGTACAAACTAACGTTTCATATGTTTGAAAATTTGACTGCAAGAGAATCAGTCTAGATAATTCGAAAATATACATTTTTAATAGAAATTATTTTATAACTTGTGTTCCCAAAACATTATAAAAAATACGACTCATGTTTATCTCATTTAACTAAGAATCGTCAAATTTATCATTCAAACATAAGAGTTTTAAGATAATTAGAAATCAATATTTAAATAAAATGTAAATTTAACTATCAGTTTACCGTAACATACATACTAAAAGGATCTACAGTCAGAATTGTCATTAATTATAGCACATGAAACTTAATATACTAATAAAAAATAAATATTTCTAAACTAAAATAAACATGAGTCGTATTATATTGGCACTTCATCACGTAGGGGATACTCCGTTGATTGTCTTTTTCATACAAGAACTACTGATTTGCTTTCGACGATTTCGTCGTTTGTTTGAGGTCCCCATTGATGATGTGTCATCCTTATTGATTTTAAATAATGTTGTGTGTAGCACATCAATAGCCGACGGTTTGAGTCCAGGAATAGGAATTGTTTTAAAAAGCTTAGCCTCCGCTTCCTTGATCCACTCATCAGGAACACTACAAAGAAAGAATACCGATTAAACGATATCATTTTAATTTTCATTAATCTTAACTCACATATTTTCCGGGTGCCACCGCAAAAGTACTGATTTACTACCATCCAACTGTGTTCTTCTAGCTATAATTTGACTTTTTAAAGTCATTGTGTTCCCGGAACACTCAGTCAATTTTCCGGCAGTTCGTATATTAGTCATATTAATTAGTCTATGTTGTAAACCTTCCATGATTCCAGCATCGAAAAAGTCAAACATTCGAGCTAAAAAAGTGATATTAATGTTATTATTAGCCAGTCCAAGTTAGAAAAAGTAACGAAATTAAAATTAATAAAATAATTATCGCACATACCCGACCAAGGTTGTAACCTATATCTAATTTTCTTTCCGTTCCGTTTCAATAATTTGTTCGATCCATTTTCCAATGAACGTCTTTGCTGCATATTGTTGGGAGCTCCTTCAGTTCCATTAAAGTGACCATTAACATGTCGTTCCAAAGCAGACTTTAATTAAAGAAATAGTTTAAAATTAAATAACGTGATACAATTAAATATGAGGAAAATAATTTCTATGAATTAAAATTACCTGGGTACTGAATCTTAATCCACAACCATCTACGATACAGCGATACGGCTTGTTTCCAGCGTGAGATAGAACATGTCTTTCCAGCCACGAACGAGAACAAGATTTTCGACCATATACTTTACATCCAGTCCAATGGCAAACAAAAACTTCTTTTGTCGCTTGCGATATCACATGCGCAATCTATATAACATTATTTATTAAATATTGAAAATTGAACATTACTTAAAATATTTACCTGTAAATGTTCCAGAAGAGCACCGCAGTTTTCGAACTTAGACATACATTCAGACCATTGACAACATCCAGAGTCTCTTGATTCTGATCTACCATCTTCTAAGTTGCGATTAAGTTGCTGGGGTGGAAACCTTATAATTTTTGGTTGTGATAGAATTGGTGATTTCTGAGGTTCTAATGACGGTGTCAAGTTATAGTTTGCAGTATTAACTTGAAGAAAATTATTTTGCGAATTTCGACAATGATCATACGAATCTGTACTTTCAATTTTCGTTTTCTTTTGTAACGTTTCCAGAACTGCGCTTTTCGGTGAAGATAACTGTTTTTGTACTGACTGCGGGGACGATTGCGATTTCAGAGAGCTGTCTGTTGTGGTAACAGAGCTTTTGGGTTTTATGGAAGGAACTGTAGTTGTAGCGGTATCCACTTTTAACATTTCTGTTAGTTTGAGCGTATTTGTGCATGAACTTATTCCGTTTACTTTCATTGGAACTGTGTTTAGTTTTACGAATGGAATAAAAGTTCCGTGTAGTTTAACGAATGGTGAACATGGATTTAGAGAGGACGTACGCATCATTTGCAAATTGTTCAGTTTTGAAGTAACAACAGTCGGTAATGCTGTGTTAACATTTGATGGAATCATAACTGGAGATACTATTGGCGTTATCGGAGTGGAATTGCGTTTACCTTTTGCACTTCCATTCAACTTATTTGTACTGGACACATTGAATTCAGATATTGGTTTAATCCCTTTACTTGATGAAGTTAGTGGCGTATTTGGTGTGCCATTAATTTTCTTTTCGTTTACAGCTGGTTTTGGTAAAATTTTTCTATTCACTTTCATATTAAATTTAGTATCTAAATTTGCTGCTTTTAAATGGTTTTGTAACGTTAACGTCCTCACATCAACTTTGGATTGAACAAATTCTCTTTTATCACAATTACCATTAAAATATAACTGTGGTGAATTTATATTACTTGTGAATAAATTTAAGTATTTTCCGACATCGCCAATTTCTGTTTGTTTAAACACATCAAATTTATCACTTTTTATTGTTTTGGCAGTCGCACAAGAAGCATTACGGTTAGTGTCTACCTTTATCGAAGTAGTTGTAGATTCTTTTTTGGACATTGCTGGTGATTTGATTTGTGCTTTGAAGTACTCGGTTATCTTCACCTGCTGTGCACCCGAATTCGAAGATTCGACTTGTGGGGAAACTGTTCTTGCTTTCAGGATTGGTCGATCTGATGATCTTGTTACAATACTAATGTTATTTGAAATGTTTGAGGTAGAAATTACGTTAGAGCTATGGATTATATTATCGCTTTGAGTTTGAATCGGCAGTGATATTGGTTTAGGCAAAATGTGACAAAGTGTCGTTGGTGTTTTAATATTCGATACCTTTCGAGTAATTAAAGTACCTGGATTTGGTAAATTTTTACCATCACTAGTCGAGCTAACAACGTTATGTTGATGCGTTGGTTTATCCAATGTTGATTTCAGTCGTTTCGCATTTGTATGCGAATTTTTAATGGCAGTTGTTCGTTTCAAATTCGAAGACATTGGTGGTAATTGTTGAGTATTTGATTTATCCCATGGCCAAGGTTGCTTCACTGGTGAAGGGGTTGAATCTGGTGGAGGTGTAATGCTTTGTTGAGGCGGCATTCCTGACGATGTTGTTGTCTTTATAGAAACATTTGTTGATGGTGCATGAGTTGAATCTTCTCCATGACTAGATCCAGTGCTAAATGGAGATCCTGGATCTGTTATATCACTTGACGCAGTACTACTACTACTGCACGCTGAACAATCTGTGCAACTTAGCTGTGCGACTCCACTGAAAAAATAAATAAATAAAAAAGTTAAAAATAATGTCAAAAATTAAACAAACCATTTCAGAAAATTAAATTAAAGAAATATTACTACTAGGATTAAAGAAAAGTATTAAAATGTGTAGGTTTCTAATTTTTGGATATTGATCCTTCGGTTGAAGTTATAATCTCTTTAACTTTCTTGTATAATCTGTTTTATTTGTAAAAGGACATAGGTACTTTTAATGGTTTCTAAGAAATAACAGCAAAAAGTTAATTACAATAACGAACATCTGATTAAAACCTTATGTTATTCAAAACGACCTTTTTTACCTGGCTATTTTGCCTTATATGTAAAAATTACCTTATTTGAATATCTTAAGTGTGATAATTTGAAAAAAAAGAAGATTTTCCTTTAAAATTTACAAACTATTCATACTTTCATAAAACTATTATTTGTATGAATTATAGTATTATAACTAATATAGATATATAACTTCGCTATTCTTAGGATAATTTTAATAAAATTTAAATTAAAATCTAATCTTTTTAAAACATGTGAACATATCACATGGAAATACAACATGAATTATAATCCGCCAACAAAATTTGAAGAAAATATTTCGACAAAATAGGATTTGATAAAACACGTAGTTTTAGATTGAAACTTGTCGTGAAACCATGCAATGTTCAACGTTCAGCAATTACTATTGTATAAAAGTACACGAGAGGGTCAATGCTCTTCTATGTATGTACTACGTACTAGTGAAGAATCGAAATGTAATAATTTTCTTTATTGTTGGCTTTATCTTTAATCCTTAGACATCACAAGTTTTTCAACAAAGCTTCTGTAAACTTTCATTTTGTTAATCATAATGAAACATAGTGGACGGTTTTAATTTGACTAAAACATTCACAAATAAAAACTTTTTTAATACCTACTTTTGAAAACTTTTCCTAACACGCAGAAAATACAAATTCGTTGGCAAAATGCCATTTTCCATTCAAATGTAACCAGTAACCTTCCTTCAGTCAACAATTCTTTACATCTATCTATTTATTATTATTTGAATTGTATTTAGCTAAGAAAATAATACATACTTTCCAGATATCTACAGCAATTTTAAAAATTTTACAATTGGAATACCTAGGAACCTAAATAAACACAAAATAAGCATTCACTTTCTGGTTCAACTAAGTAATGAACAGGTCAATGGACCGTTGTGAAGGTCGTTCAATCTTGTCAGCTTTATTTTTTTTGCAAATAGTATCTTTAAACATGACCACGATAGGCAATAGAGTTTTATCAAACAGTTAATTTTTCTACTTACAAAAACGCATATAATATTAATTCATACGAATATTCTTCTTGAGTAAATATATTAATTATGGTCGTGCATATTACATGCATATTTCATATTTCAATATTTCACAGTTTTCCTGAAATTAATTAAGAGTCTCAAACGATTTGCATCTCAAAAATAAAAAAGGAAATATTTTCAAAAAAGTAATAACTATTACAATATGATTAGTTTTGTTCTCAAATCATAAAATTCTAAGAAAAAACTTTAAAGTTATTTTTAAAAGCATGAAACTACAATTTCAAATTCATTTGTATTAAGTAAATGATTTTTTTTTACTTTGGTTATTTTTATTATCAAGATTTATCGGCGACAAAAGTGTTGAATGAAAGTTTCACTGCATTTACATTTATACATTTCCAATGATCAAAGAGACCCGTAACATTTTTGAGTTAACCAAGCGTGATGCAAGTATTTCACATTAATCGATAGATAATATTCGATAGCTATTTTACGGAACAAATCCTTTTTATTCGATAACCATTAAATTCATTTATTCTCCACAGATTTAGATACTAGAAAAGAGATTAAAAAAAATAAACATTTTTTTAAACAATTCTTCTTTTTTAAAACAATACTACACTTTATACGTATCTAGGTATCAAATATTTTTTATTAGGAAAAGGCAAAAAAACTAGCCATAACTTTTAATCTCATAGTTAAATATTTTGCTTTTACGTGGTTTAAACATAACGAAATATTTACATTACAAAATTTTAGAGTTTAACCTTATGATTCTCACGTAATAGCAAGTAATATAAAATATTAAATTCAAAGAATAGATAAACAAAATAATAAAAAATAATACATTTGATAAGTTCAGGTATTTATTAATTAATTGTGGGTATTCAGACTTAAACAAGCCAAATTAATCAGTTATAATTAAATATACATTGTAAAATTAAAAATCAAATTTATTGATTCATAATTTTTGATGTGTTGTAGTTTTTGTTTGATATTTCAAAGAATTTACTCCAAATTACTAACTTCCTTTTAGTAGTGTAATTTTAGTCATAATAACTCTTACAAACTAACCGACATATGCTGGAAGAAAGTCATTAGGATTTGTATGACTTGTAACGCTAAAAATAACTACAATTCAGACATATAATATAGTACGCGTATATCTCCCATACAAATGCACCAACTATTAAAACATTCATGAAAGCAGGAAAAATAGGGTTGAATTTACTTAATATTTACTTAGTTCGTATTTTCTTAAAGATAAATATGATTGACGAGATGATTTTACAAGTTTTAAAATACTTTAAAGTTATAGGCAAGGATTATTAAGTCTAGAATAAAAACGAAATAACCCGAAATCATTGATTTCTAATTAACAAAAGCTGTATTTCGTTTTAGCAAATATCTTACACAATTTCTAAAAGCAAAAAAATATCAACTAAGTACGGTTGTATTAAATAATATTAAAATTCCTTTGACATAAATAAAAAGTTTATTTTACAATAAAGATATCGATAAACATCAACTAGATTTGTAAATGAAAATAGTTTCACTATTTAACGAAGCTTTTTAGATTATTTTACCAATAAATAAATATTCTCCGTATTTTGGAGAAAATATTTGCTTTGTTCTTGAAGGAGTTCCACCAGTGGCCTACTAGTAAGCAAGTGGTCAAGGTGGCCGTTCCAAACTGGAAACGAATCAAGTTTTCTAACATATATTTATAAACTTAAATACTTTAGCGTAATTGCCTACTTTAATTTAATATAACTAATATTTGGGAGAACTTGTATATGCTGTTGGACAATTTCAGTTAATCGAGAAATAAAAAATAACGCAATATTCATACAATATAAAAACTAAGACTTTCATTAAACAATGCATATTGTACTACTAACTTCGACTTCATATCTTCAAATAAGTGACATAAAATATATTTCATATACAATATTAGAGGGCGGTATTTTCAGTATATACTACAGATATATTAGTAGTGACATTTATCTTCCAGATAGTTTAAAGTAATTCTTACCAATTCTCATATTCATTAACAGCTAATAATCTTTCACAATTGAAATATAGAATAACTACGAAAAACTAAATTTATTTCAGCTGGGACTAGATAAGAAAACTCTCATAGTTTTATAAGGATCGCGTATATTGTAAATTAAAAAGTAGTTCATTGATGTAAAATTGAAATATATAAATAATGGTTATTTAAGATATTGTCAAAAATATTTAGAAAAAAAAATTATAAAATTTATCCAGTAGTTTTCGTGTAATGCATGCACAAAAGATCTGTATATCACTTTAATTATATAAAGATTTGTTTCCTCGTTTTCAATTAATGGATTAAAATATAAAAAATGTATTGTTTTATAAGTATATAATATAAAAAAACTAAGAAATTAATGAAATTATATTTATTGTTGAAAAAAATCTAATAATTATCAGTAAATATTGTACAGACCTAAGTATAATCTTTTTAAATATCCTTAGTAGTTATCCAAAAATGATTAAATGCATACTCGTATACTGTATGTCTGTATATAAACTTTTAATGGTTAATCTTCATCTTTGATTTGGACAAAAAAGTACCCAATCAAATTTTAACATAAACTATTTCATAAATAATTCTTTATGGAAAAATTTATTGAACCGTTTTTACGAGAAAAAGTAACAAACATACTTTAAGATTAATATAGTTTGTAAATTTTAAAAGTAAAAGATCAATAATAAGGGAAGATTAATTTTATTTGCTTCGGTCCATAAGAGAGGCATAACTTTTGTTCTAAATGGAACTGCAGAGCA
The DNA here is from genome assembly GCA_958496175.1 of Sisyra terminalis. Taxonomy (NCBI): domain Eukaryota; kingdom Metazoa; phylum Arthropoda; class Insecta; order Neuroptera; family Sisyridae; genus Sisyra; species Sisyra terminalis. The sequence goes on from OY292274.1 coordinate 31,795,386, forward strand.
TTTAATGTTTTCGTTAACAAGGTTTTTGCTATTTCACATATTAAGTTTTGCATTTAATTTGAAGCACATACTGGATGCAAGTTGTACTCAGCAATTTTGTAGTAGATAAACAGGTATTTTACTCATTCATTCAAACTTTATAACTATTGGACAATGCTGTAGTCTTATCATTCAGTTTACTTTATATAGCAAATTTTCTGTAGATACCGGTTTTGTTAAAATAATAATCGGAAGACAAGAAATGTATTATTTGAAAGTTATCAATGATCTTAGCGATATTGATCTTTAATTGTTAGTTAAGAATTTAGAGGTAGAGACTAATAATTAGGGGGCATCCATTAATTACGTGAAGCACTAAAGGCGGGGGTGCTTGAGCACAATCTCACGTTGGGGAGAGGATTGTCTTGGCAAATATAATGTAATTTTTTAAAATGGTTTTTTTAAATAAATCAAATGTTATCGAAGCACAGATTAACTCATTTACATTGCAAATACTCATTTTGAAAAATCTCACCTGATATTAGGGGAGGGGGTCTAACTAAACGCAACAAAATCTTACCAAGGGGGGAGGGCAAATCGAAAAATAGCTAAAACTATCTCACATAATTAATGGATGCTCTCTTTTTGGCGAATGAAATTATTATAAGTCGAAAATTGTAAATATTGCTTTATTTTCTATACTGTTTTATTTGCGGATCAATAATGTCGTAAGCATGGAGGTAGAAATTTGAGATACATTTGTTTTTATCAGATATAATGTTTAGGTAAATAAAGAAGACAATTCAGGTTATTTAAGATCGGATTATAAAAAAAAAAAAAACATTAATTAAAAAATCTGATCTTAAATAACCTGAATTGTCTTCTTTATTTAATAAAAGTTGATACTGGGTTTGTCATCTATAATATTTAGGGATAAGAAAAAAATAATATGTTTTTCAGTTGCAGTTTTAAAATGATTCTATTGCATCCTAATAAAATAAGACTTATTATAGTAAAAAATTATATAAAATAAGGTAATGAATTATTCAATTTTATTTTATTAATTTGTAATTGATTTTACGAAGAAGGAAGTAAAGAGTGATTCTTATAAACACTGTGCAAGTTAAATATAGAATGAACATGTTTTTATTCTTGTCAGAAGAAGTGAGTAATACAACGTAACACGTGGTCAATGGAAGTACATAACAAATTCTCTAAATCAAAATAATAGTGAAAGATAAAAATGAGGTGATTAAAGTGACAGTGGCTATAATAATATAAGAAGAAGGAAAGGTAATTTGGGAGTGATAGGTGCGAAAAAGAATACAGACATTGTATCTGAACAAATTATGAATGATTGGAAAATGACACAAATATTTCTAAGAATAAAGAGAAGTGAGAGAAAGCATAAGTTGTGGGTAAAAGTAGTCTTGAGTAATGCATTACAAATGTAGATGTATCGTGTACAGGGTGTGGTTCAAGACATAAGTGGGGGATATTGCAATGAGGTGAACGCACGAGCCAAGGTCGAATACATAGCGACAACAACACACCAAACGGCAGTATTAAGTACTATGCATTACGACTACTCTCCGTAGTCAGTGAGTTCAAGTTCGATGATCGATGCAAACCAACTCATGATTACTACGAGTACACAAATACGATTTACGGAGACCTTTCACATACATTTAGTTCTTTCATGTGTGGTTCTCAGATAGTCGAAACGAAATTGAGTAGGTCATTAATGTAAAATCACGATTCTATCACATATATCATCTGTCACCACAAATTCTTTTTGCTTTGCATAATCTTTTTAAACATTTTCCGTGTTTAAATACACCTGAAAACCACCAACCTCTCGTTTATTTTGCCTAATCCTCTCATTTTCTTCTACATGAAACCATCTAAAATTAAATGAAAAAAAAACGTCCAACAATATTTTCCATATATTTCTGCCAAGCATATAAGATGGTTCAATTTAAAATCTTACGGTAAAGACTTACGATTTTTTTACTCATTTTCTATGAGGCGCGTAAATCATTACCTTCTACTGTTTTCAATATTTAAACTAATTTTATTTTAATCCATAACAATTAAAGCCTCATTTTTGTTAGAAAAAAAATTACAACATTGGACACTGGCGGAAACTTTTCTAAGAAAAAATATATATTTTTTTTTTATTTTTCAGTGTTATCATATATACTAAGTTGATATAAAATTTAAAACGACAGTCTTTTTAATTTTTATTTCAAAAACTCAAACATTTATAACTTATTTTAAAAATTTGTGATGTAATTATTTTTCGATTTCCTAGGGTGAGCCACTGCTCCCGTCTTGGTTGTGTATGCCAGCGGTCATATTTATAACTATTTTTTGTCGACCAATTTAGAATTTATTTAAATATTTTCTGTACGCTTATATGCCAACTGTATAAAAAAAATATTTTGATAAGTTTTATTCTCAACCATAGAAGATTTAAATTCAAAAGGGTATTTATATTTCTTGAAAATCGTCTAATTTTTATAAACCTTAATGCATTTTCAATACTTAAAAATTTAGCTCGGATCACTTTTAGGGACACCAATATCTTTCTACTTTGTTTTTACTTTAATTCGTTAATAAATCGGGTCATAATAAAAATTTAGCGACAAAAGATACAATTATAAGAATTAAATTAAGAACAAAGAAAAGAAAAGCAACGTTCCCAGATATTGGCGTCCTTAAAAGGAACATAAGCTAAAAGTTTGGAACAGGTGTACTTTAGCACACCCACAATCTGGCAACGTTGCATTTTCGACTTTGTTCTTAATTTAATTCGCGATTAAATCGGTCCGTAATGAAAATTTAGCCACAAAAGAGAGAATTATACCATGTTAGAATTGAATTAACAAAAATATTGCTAATTAAATTAAAAACAAAGTCGAAAATGCAACGTTGCCAGATTGTGGGTGTGCTAAAGTACACTTGAGCCAAAAGCTTAATTTAATCTAAAACAGCAAAAAAAAAATGAAAGTAAAATGGCTAGTACTCAAACAAAATGTTTCAAGAATGTATATTTTCAGCACTATTTTATTTCCCTTTTTTCTGTCGTCCAAATAATCAAAATTTTGGGGAATCCTGACATGGACTATATTTTTATTATTTTTCATATTCATTAACGGAAAAAATAATATTCTTCTTAGATTTGGAAACCTGGAAGTTCATTTTGATAACCGCATGAAACAAAACTATCACATTACGGATTTGATTAAAACAACGATATTCTTCCTGTTTGTTTTTCATTAATTCCAAGGTATCCTAAATGCAACTACCTTAGAACTGTTTACCATACACTTTTTGCAAGTGTAATGAACAATGGAATCATAGCATGGAGAAGGTGTTTTAACACACTGATCAAATTACAAAATAAATTAACAGGGAAAATAAATGGACAAAATGATGGAAATACAATTCTTGGCGTTAGAGATACCTTATAGTCGAATAACCTTTATAGTCGAATCTAAATATACCACTATAGGAATTGTAAAAAAACAATACTTTGAACACGAAAGCAAATCCAGAGCGAACCTTCCAAAAATCTACAAAAGCAAAGGGTTTAAAAGTTCCAGATATGTAACAAGGAAATATTTTAATATGTTACTAAATGACCTTAAATGTTTGTCAATACCAAAGGATTGCATAAAGTCAAAATTGACACGCTAATAAGTTACAACACTGAAGCATAAATTTGATTTTATAAATTTTAAGTCTGCACTAATAATAAGTAAGTCAGGCCTAGGTAAAAATGTGCTGACACATCTCTATAGGACATATGAATGTATATTTAATGAATTGTCATATTAAGTAATTTTTCCTGGTTATAACAAAATTAAAATAATGAAGGATTTTATCTATCTACGCCTTTTATATTAATAAACTAAGAACTACAAAGTTTAACCATTCAAGGCATTATTTTTTACAGTTTTTGTGTTTTTTAGATTGAATCGTATTAGCTTTTAAGTCACTTACAATCATTAGATTTAGTTTATTAAAATCAGTCATTGTAGTTTCAATTTGATAATTTTAATTTATTGTTTTTCGCAGGAAGATCATAGATAAAACAAATAAATCATAAAACTGAAAATGATTCTTAATTTTTAATGATAATAGTTTTTTGTTTGGAAAACAAAAAAGAAGAAAAAAATAATATAAAACATGTTGATAAAGTTGAAATCATGCAATTAGAATTTTATGTAAAGCCAGCAATCTTTTAAGAGCTTTGTCGAATGCTTTGTGCTTCTTATAATCCTCATTAAAAACTCTAAACACGAGACTTTCTTTGTACGTAAAGATTCCACTGATATACAGCTTCTGAAATGTACTTTTACTCAGAAACTCAAGCATTTAATGCGAAACTTATATTTCTTTTCAGTTTATGTAATATTTATTATTATCAATTATTATCAAATTCGGTAGAGCTCTTTAAGAATTATACATTATATAAGATTTTTATAAAGTGATAACTTTATCCGTATTTTAGATTTTTCATCACTTTTTTCACAATTCTTGAAATAAATGCCATTCTGAAAATTGTTTAAAATTTCATGTCTAGTAAGTTCTTCCCTCTATTATAAAGCGATAAATGAAAATTATTATGTTCGTTGTAAAATGGTGCTTCATGCGACTAATTCTTCGTCGCATGGTCTAATCCTTTTTTAATTTTAAAATAATATTATTTTTTCATAATAACAACCGCTTAATTGTGAAATACGTTTATTTCAATACTCTGCGCGTATTGTTATATTAAAATAAGGAACTTTGGATTTATAAAATAAAGAGTGTGAATGAACTTTAAAGTAAATAAAAAATACAATACCCGAAGGATATAACTAACAATGAACCTAAAAACTACATATTAGAAGTAGTTAATTTTAATTAATGACTTTGATTTTTTATAAACATATTACTAACAAGCAATAATATTAAGTGCTACTGTAAATATAAACTGACATTAGAAAAGTGTTAAAGTTATTTTAAAATCTGCTACGACATTTTATATTTTACGATAATAGATAAATGACCATGTCTACAAATTGAATAGATAATAATTTAAGGAATATATTATCAAAATTAAGCGTTCCTATAAAATAAAAACAAAAAAAAAGTAATAAATTATTAACAATAAGTAAATACAGTGTAAAAATGCAATGAAAAATCTTACTGAGTTTTTTATAAATTAAAAACTATGTTCTGTATGCACCATTCCGCTCCAAAACTGGTAGATAGTGGATTTGATTCTCGTATCGAGAAAATATTCAATATTTCTTGATAACCCATTTTTTAACAATAGAGTCGCTAAAAGACCTTAGTAGCTATAAAGCGACGGTAAATAACAATGAAAAAGCTGGTAAGTGTTGGGTTTGAATTTCGTATCGAGAAAATTTTCAATATTTCTCGTTTTACTGATTTTTATTAACTCTAGAGTCACTAAAGACCTTTATAGTTACTTAGAAAGCATTGTTTCCTAACCGGGGATGCGAGAAGCCCCTAACAAAATAAATTATGAAACATTAGGTAATAAATTTTCAGATTCAGAGAGGTGCGGCTCATTTAAAAGGTTAAGAAATACTGTTATAAGACGGTCAAAAAAAAATAAAAAATAATAAACAAAAAAAAACTTCATAATCGTAGCACATCTATATGCCAACAAAATGTTTTGTTTACGATGTGACGTGAAATAAGGGAAATGTTGCAATTTTTCTTACTAAATAAATTTTCATATTTTAAAAACAAGGTTTTTACACAACTTTATTTATTTTTAAAGTTCTATCCAAAGATTTTTTACCGGGAGAATTATTTGTCTTTCAGTTAAACAGAAGGGATATCTTTTAGTACTGTACTGTAAGTATATTACCTAAAATTGGATCAAAAATTAAAATATGTATACAAACCCTGAAATTTTTCGGAATCATATGGATTAAGGAAATTATCGAAGTAAATTTTTAATAGAAATTTTGTTTATTTTCACTTCCAGTAATTAATAATAATTTTTAACCGTTTAGTTAATAATGATGAACACAGAGATTTCCCCGGTTGGCGAGACAAATAATAAATTCGCCACTCGAATTATTTTTTTAAAACCATTAGGTAAATACTTATAACTTATGCCCACCAACAATTTATAAGTATTAGTAAATAATATTATAAAATTTAAATTCGATATAAAAATACACATTTCTGTAGCGATAAAAATTTGGTAATAAAAACATGGAACATAGATAATGTGTCGTTCATTTAAAATGTTGATAATTATGAGTTATGGTCTCATAACTAAACCATCTTAAAACAGAAAACTTTACAATAATTTAAGACAAACCAATGTTAAAACCACAGCTATTGCAAGAATATGTTATCACCAAAGAGAGATAATCTGTCATTGCATGAGTTTAAAGAAGAAACAAAATTGAGGATAACGATAATAAAAGACACTCGGATCAAATACTACATTATGAAAAAATGTATTTGAAAATAAAATAAATTTCAGTTCAAATCCCATGATAATATAAAGTTTTAAGGCCCTTTTTTAAACCTTTTCTTTTCAATTTAGTTTCAAAACCTTTTATAACTGTTCGCCATTTGGATGTTTCCATGTGCTGTTGAACAATAAAAACCCACATACAAAGAAGGAATTTTATAAAAAGTTGTTCGAAAATTGAAAACAAACTTCACAAGATCTAAGCAAGTAGGTATATTTGATCATCACTTATATTTTTTTACTCACCTATTTCTTCTTTTTCTTAATTATTTTCAATTTTTGTACTCCAATATTTTATAACTAGACATACTAATTAATAGAGAAAAAACTTACTTAAATCTATATATTAGTAATTAGAATTTTTAACAAATTAGAACAGCTTAGCCTTATCAACTTAGAACAACTCAGAGTGCCCAATATACAAAATCATAGTGCCTTTCTGTATCATCATCCCCGTTTTTGAGCAAATTATTGAATAAATATTTGTTTTAAAATGTCCATATTTCAAATTCACTATTTTATTTATTTATCTTCCTGTATATGTTTTCTTTTAACTCAAAAATGACTGAATCAATTTTGATGACATTTAAAAGTTGGTATTTATGTATAACTCATGTACTTCCACTTAAAATAGATGGAAGCAATATAAGGAAAAGCATTTCCTGTGCACTAAAAATAATAATAAAAGTTCATTCCAATTCAAAAATAATTAATTGAATGACGAAATTTAAATTTTTAAGATAACGGCAAAAATGACAAATCATTTTTAGATAGAACAGCATATAAATATTATCATTATTTCAAATAAATAAAATAAAACAAAAACCACAGCATAAAATTAATTTCATTAATTATAAAGTTATCAGAAGATATTTTAGACCACATTAATTTAATTCATATTAATCTTCTGAGTAATATCGTCAGTATTCTCATTTGAAACGAGCATAAATTATTCTATCGAAACTTATAGTCTTGACCATGATTAGATAATGACTGAAATCTGTCAAAAAGTTTTCGAGATAAAACAAGGGATTGATAATACTTTCAGATAAAAAAAGTAAATAATTTGATAAAAGTAATCTTTTTTAAATGATTTCCATATGAGTTATCTTGGTAAAAATATAAAAATTAAAATATAAAGTATACCATATTCTTCATAATCTTTTATATTCTTACAGAGAACATAATAAAATGTTAATATATAGAGGTAGGGTATAGGTAAAACATTTAAATTAAAAATGATAAACTTAAAAAAATGATATAAAAAGAAATTTTAATTATTTTTATAACTTTAAAATTGTTAATTTTATTCAGTCATAAACTTGAAAAGTGAAAAATTATCTTATCTTCATCCTAATTATTTCTTAAATGCAATAATAATTAAAGAGTATAGCCTTACAAAAAACAATATTCATTAAACCCAAAAAAAAAGAAAAATTAAATAATAGGAGTTCATTAATAAGTATATAAATATTATGATTGTAATGAGTTATGTAAAACTAGATGATCCCTACAACTTTGCCAGTATGGCAGGTAACTTGGTCGACTTCATAATACATTTTGTTTAAATATACTAAATGACGTCCAATAACTGAATCGTTTCAAGTGCCTAATCGAACATAAATATTGCTTACAGCCCTAAAACACAACTTAAAAACATAATTTATACTGACGTTTTGATTTCATTGAAAGAAAAATGATTTGGTTTTTAAAAAACTTAAAATCATTGAGTTCATCGTTGGTTAAAGGTGCATTTTCATTTATCTGGCAACAAATATGGTCATGTGACAAAAGTGTAACATGTGCGCCATCTGAAAAGTAGCGATAAAACTAAATTTTGATCAGCTTTTTTGCCGGATTCCACCAATTTTACCACACATGTTATATTCACCAGATATGAATTTTATCTATTAATACATTTCAAAAAGAGTTCAAAGTTAGTACATTTATTATTGGTAAGTGGCCATTCATTAATTATGTAATACTACTGGGGGGGGGGGTCAAGAAAATCTCTTTATGCCGTTATGTTGGGGGGAAGGAAGTGAAACTTATTCTTACGTAATACTTTGTAAATCAAAGTTCAATATTAAGAATCTAATTCCATTTTAAATTCCGAATGGTTCTTTTCATTTTATAAAATAGAAAGTAATTTTAAGCATATTTGAAAAAAAATTATTGCTTAGTTAAAAAAAAAACATTTATTAAAATTTTAACTGTTTTCATTGTTATCTATTTTAAATACTGCAGAGGAAATTAACATTCTCCCATGTATTAATCATATTTAAATTATGAAAATTAAAAAAAAACATTTATTTTATGTTTAAGTAAACTATGACTAATGAAATAGAATCTTACGTAAGAAATGGGGGGGGGGTCAAAAGTAAATAAAATTGATCTTACGTAGTTAATGAACGCCCCCCCCCCTAAGCTGAATGTTTACAAATAAGTATTAATACTTATTACTCGCAATTATATACACATACCGATATAATAAAGTGTTTATATCGATACATCGACATTCGATACAGAGCCTCATTTGTCGCTTATAGTTTTGGCTCATATGTCACATTTTAACCAAGTGGCTACACTTTATGTTTGAAACCAGCGACTAATTAAATTATTTTAACTAATTAAAATTGATTTTGAACTAATAGGTCATGCGCACTTGTAAAATAACTGTTTTTGGGCGTTTGGCTGCAGAATTTAGAGCTGGAATTTCAAATTCACTGTTCTTGCATATTGAACTAATCTGATCGAGTTCTAGAATCAAATTTGCAGTAGCAGTTAGGGAGGTACAATTTCAAGTTCCATGTCCATTTCCTTTACTTGAAGCATGTTTTACTCTTGCATTTTTATTAACAACATTTCTCGTTAATTAATGATTAATGACAATTCTTCAATAAAATGTGACGAATTTTCTTCCCCATCTGCATCATGTTGCAGTCTACTAGTTTTAAGTTTTAAGTGATAAAAGTTTCAAAGAAATAGTTTTAAGAGATGAAACCAATTTATTTGGTTAAGTTAAGAAACTTAAAAACAGTAAATCTGAAATTATATAGATAATCTGCTTATAGAATTTATGATAGAACTCTTTGCATATGTGCAGCTAAATCGCACAGATCCGTATTTTTTTATTACCTGAATTTGATTTGAACTTAAATCCTAAACAGTTGAAATTTATGAATTTGAATTTTACAAGAACGAAGCGATAGGAACCAACATAGGAAATCATGAATGATTCTGTTTTGATGTAACTTTTAGCTATATGATGTAACTTTTAGCTAACGGATTTAAAAATATTGGAAGAACTTCGCCAGTTTGAAATTGAGAAAATTGAACAATTTTTACTATAAAGTTCCAAAATGATCACTAATACGATAAATTATTTTCAATAAAAGATAAATAATAGCGACAGTGAATATTCACTCAAAGCCTGTTATATTTTTTTGAGGTTTCAAATTTTCTTTGTGCCCAATTTCATCGAAATTAGTTCATTGTTTTCGATGTTATTAGAAAACAAACATCCCCACGTTTTTTCTGATAGCACTATCATAAATAAAAATTAAATCAGAATTAGAAAAAAAAACATAAAATTTATGTTAAAAAATATTCTTTCTACTTTTTTTCCCGTATAGTTATAATAGTTTCCTCTGCCAAGTTTTAAAGATAATACAAAAACAATTTTAAACAAACAAAGCAAAAAATCATAACTTAAACTTATTCGAACACATACAAAAAAATCATTATAAGCTAAAAGATAAAATCATTACTTACTTACTATTTGAGCTATGGAAATTCATACTAGCATTTATAAGTGAAAAATATGTTTTGGCTTCGGGAAAATCGAAAAAATATTATCACCACTATGTACACAAATGGAGAATTAAAATAACACAAATTTGAAATCCAATTCACTTCACTGTATGTTAAATTTTATACAAATATGTAAATTCAATGTCTACAGATAAAATAAATCCTCTTGAGTGAAGTCCCCTAGAAAGAAGCATTGGCCATATGAACGATTTACTAACAATTTTAGACTACTCGACCCCACGTGAGTTTTAATTTGACAAAACTATACTATATTTGTTTTAATCAAAAGTAAAAATACCTTCATTTATCGCAAATAACTTTTATTGAAAATAAACATGAACAAATAATAACCTTGAAATGGTAATCATCCTATGCAATTACAGTCAACAAAATTCAGTTTCTCTACTTCAAATTGATTATTTCTTAAAATATAATTATAGACATATTTATCTTTAATGCAACAATAAGACTAAAGACATTACCCTAAACACGATTAAATTTTTTCTTCTTGATTTTTTTTTTTTGTGGATTTCAATTACTAATTTTATCACTATTATTTATTTGCATCAATTTTTGTAGGCGATTATCATTAAACAAAAACTAAAATTATTGAAAAAAACACAGATAAAAGGTTATGTCGTCACAGTTATTTGAATTGAATCATAATTTCAAACATGATGTTGAAAAATAATTTCTTATTCCAACCATTTTTTATTTCAAGCTCCAACTTCGACTTGAAAATCTCCTCAGGTACTGAAACCTTGATATTATATTACTTTAGAGACCTAACACTAATTATACTCTACTTCTAGGTACTGCACCGTAATTAAAATTTCTATACAAAAAACATTTTCGTTTTTCTTTGAACTTGTGGTAAGAGCAATACATATTTTTAGAATTAAGTCTACAATACTGTGGGTACAATATAATAATAAAGCAGCTTTTAAAAGGCAATTTAAAATACTTTCCTAAAAACAAGCAATATTATTGTTGTGTGTGAATAAAACTTAAATAAATTGCACAACTGAATACTAAATACAATGATGAAAACAAAATATTTATGTACCTACAAATCAATTTGTAGGATTTTTCCAAAATTATATTCCAATCAGATATGTATAAAAAAGCATTGACCCTTGGTAATTTTGTGGTAATGCTATAAAATGTCCCAAGATTCAGACAATTAAATAAATAACTCTTGCTAAATTTATATTGCTTTGTGTTATTTCAGAGCCACTATATATATATATATATATATATATATATATATATATATATATATATATATATATATATATATATATATATATATATATATATTCAAACAAAAAACAAAAGAACAAAATATTTTTAAGCAAATATAATTATTCAAATACCTACTTATCTAGTTACCTATCTTTAAGGGTCTTTTGCATAAATCTTGCATTTATTAAAAAAAGATTCTAAACATGCACCGTTAAATTGTTAAAGGTGTGCATAATTATTACTTTTTTTTGTAATCGTTAAGTACAATTTTGTTGAGTTTTATCGGCTAAAGTGAGGAAAGAACCCTAAACTTGAGTGCAACACATAATATAGAGATCCTGCGTGAGATAATGTCACAATAGCACGTTGTTAGTACTGAGTAAAGTGAGCGCATTAAATGGATATTTCCGGTGCACGAAATTAGAATATGTAATATCAGTTTGTCTACACATCGTGTAATTCACACTCCTTACCATTTTTAATAAACGGATGTTAAATGTAGGTTACACAAAATATTTTAAAACCATTAGCATTCCATATAGATTCATATGAATTTTGAATGTACTATTTCTATCAATTATATAACACAAAATATCGATAAATCTGTACTAATTTATACAACTACACGGAAAAATTTAAAAATAACACGATAGTAACATTGTAATTAAAGTAGGACCAGACTTCCACCATCTTATTCTTTACAATATTTTATTTAAAATTTCCTATTTACATTTCAATTTTTATGTAATAAAATTGTAATTACAACAATACTTGTCTGTAAAAAGTAACATTTCAAAAATTACGATATTATATCGTTATCTTCTGTGAGGGCATATACAATAAACATACACAACATATAAAAGTAAAAGACAGAACTACTACTGTCATCCCTATTCTCTGACTTCTAAACGAATATATGCATACGAATAACTCGATTTGAGGATATGTGAGCTTATACATAAACTACTTCTATAAGCGTGCTGAAGCCTGCTGAAACGTCTATAAGTCCTTCGTTACCAACCAGAACAAATGAATCAATAAGAAATCATCGCTAAACGTTTTAAAATAAGTGATATATTAGGAAGAAAATTTCAGTTCATGTAAAAAATAGATGCAAATATATTACATTATAATATTATTTTCATGATAAATTTTTATGTTTGATTTTTTTTATTGAAAATATTTGCAATACACTGTCTCAAAGTCAAAACCTTCAATAATTAATTAAAATGTTTTCCTACATCTTTTTAAATCATGAACTTGAGTATATACAAAAATCTAAAATTACAATAACAATATCGTAATTTTTGTTGTATTATATTAGAGCCGTAGGACTTGAATTTTATACTTTTTACAATGCCGTATGGTAAATTTCACTTAACAAAGATTACTACTAGAAACAGCAAACAATCCTATTCACTTTCATAAATTTTATGGTAGTGAAATATGAAAATAAGAAATAAATTAGTCGGTAAAGGAGAATTTCTCCTACTCGGAATATCTCCTCCTATTTATTTCAGACTCATAATATGGGCTACAAATAATGAGAAATTAATTATTATAAATCAATTATTAATTCATCACAATATTTTATTTCACGATTAAAATGATCATTTTCTTTAATGTAAGTAAAAAAAATAACTATCGAATAGGGGAAATTTTTCTTTATCGACTAATGTATTTGTAATTTGAATATTGTAAAATTTATGAAAGTGAATAGAACTGTTTGGTGTTTCAAGTAGTAATCTTTGTCAAATGAAATTTACGATGCGGCTTTGTAAAAAGTATAAAACATAAGTTCTGGTCTTATACTCTACTATAATACAACAGAAATTACGATACGGGGATTTTAATTTTTGATATAATTATTTTTTTTCGTGTATGGAACCTAAATTTTTTATTCAATTTCTGAATAAATTTTTGTTTTTTCAGTGCGCTTATTCAAAATTTTGTATTATTAAAATAGTGCTTTTTCGCATTATGCTGTCATATTTCAATAACAACTAAACCGAAGGGTGAAATATGGGATATAGCTAATATATTGCATTAAGATATAACTCATTGTTCTACTTTCAAAATGAAGGATATAATTACTAAAAGAACTAAGACAAGGTGTCCCTTACATAGAACTGAATGAGGAAAAAAATCCTACTTACATAATTGTGTGGAGATTATTGGAGTGTTTTTAAAAAAATGACACAAAGGATACAAAAATACTTCCTAAAAAATATTACCTATCAATATAGTAGTGTACCACTCAGACGAAGTCGGTGTATTATCTAACTCATAAAATTTCCTACCTTTATTTTTTTTATATATTTCAATAAAATATGTAAAGAATTTTTATTGATAATTAAATTTTGCCACTTTGATAACGCCACTTAAAATGTAATTATCAACGTCAGATAAGCAGACCAAAATTTACGTGATCTCTTAATACAAACTATTCCAAATGATACTGATGTATTTTATCTATTATACATACATTTGTACAAAGTTTTTTGTACAAGTGTAAATACAACAGTTATCTATTGATTATAATAACATAATAAATTATACCGATATTATTTGCGATGAAAAACAAGTAGTTCAAAATTATAATAAATAATAAATGAAACGAAGAATTTCACACTTTTTTATTTACATTTTAGGTGAAAAAATTTTAGTATTTTTTAAAAAAATATATATTTAAAGACAGTTTATGGGATTATGAACCCAGAAATATTTTTTAATTGATTTTTATTTATTTTTTGCACAAAGTTTCGTCTGTTTTCGGAACTTTTTCAAGAAACGTTGTCTACAAATTGAATAAGTCATTTAAAAAATTATTTTTAAGTCTAAAATCTCAAGAACAGTTACCTCATTTAAGTAATAATGGACATGAACCGTATACATTTATTTAAAAACATTTTCAAATTCTCGGATTTGAACTAATTTGAATACATAGATACAATTCACCTCCTGGTGGATAAATGATCCAGATGATCGCTCTAAAACTATTAGGTGGTAGAATTGAATTTCCTAGCAAGCAAAGTTTTAAAACTTCTCGCTTTACGGATTATTTACCTCAAAGGCACTTCCAACCTTAGCAGTTAAAATCGAATTTATATAACCGATCGGAAAAATATTTTATTTTCATCAATAGCTTTAATTCTAACTTACAATCATAGTTTGTAGAAATTCTAGAAAATAATAGTTATGTAGTTTATAATAAAATAGAATTCTGTTAAGTGTAAACAGGAAATTTGTTAGAATCAAGCTACAAAATGGTTGTAAAAACATGAAGATACTAATTATTAAACTTTCCATTTTTTTTTAAATTTTATGCTAACCAATTTGTTAATAATCTCTTCAGTTTCGAATTATGTATAGTTCTCGTAGTAATATTCTATCCGTCTTGGTATATGGCACAAGTATCAACTAGTTAATATATCTAGTCTTCTAAAAATATCCTCGACACAAAGAACTAAATTTATTGGTTTTATTTATTGATAGTAAAAGTTAAATTTCAGTAATCATAACAAAAAGTGATTCAAACAAAAAAGAAAAACATTTTCAGCAAATAAAACCACAATTTATAAAGAAACTTTGCATATTTTTGGCATGAATCATTTCAATTTATCAGTTATAAGAAATATTATTAAAACGATAACCAATGCTAATGTTATTTTCTTGGATAATCGGTTATTTTTGTCGAATCAACATTGTCTCTTAAAATTATTGAATGCTAATAAAAATAAATATTTAATGTGCTTGATAAAATGAATCATCTCAATTAATCATTTTGCTAAAAAGCAAACCGTGATATCATTATTATCATAACAATTATTTTTATTTTCTTTTTATAAAGAAAACGTAAGCATACTTTTGCACATCTTTATGTACATATATGTGGTATGCAAGCTATAACTACCCTAGAATAGCTATAGCTCGCTTAAAAAATGAGAAAACCTAGAACACATATTTATATAGTTGAATTCAGGTATGTCGGTATTTAAAGAATCCAAGTACTGTGATCGCCATAGTAAAAATTATAACAATTATTACGTAAAATAAGTGCTACAAAGTTAAAAATGGCTAATAAAAATTTTAATTTACTTTACAAAGGATAAATTTTGTAAATCTGAATTTTTAGATTCAATTTTAAGTATATTTCAATGTAAAGTTTATGAAAAGTACCTGCCATCTAACATTTAAGGATAAAATAGAGCCAACGCAAGCCGACATGTTCAATACTAAATTTCACCCTTCTATAAGGATACCCTCCTATAACCTGAAATAGTGGGATGATTTCTTTGATTCTTATTAGAGCACTGTTTTGTAGTATTATTTAATCTAAAAAACTGTTGAATCCACTTATCAAATATGTGTTAGTGACCTATATTAAATATCAAGCTTTATCATTAGGGTAGTGTACAAACAAGGGTTGTTGAATATACAGTTCCAGTTCCCCACACATTTCAAACTGTGTAAATATATTTGGCATGGGGTGTACTTTTCCACAACGACTTGTATTCACATAGTGCATTGGATCAATACTTAGGCCCATCATCATCATCGGGCACGTAAAATCTGAAATATAAAGG
The DNA here is from genome assembly GCA_958496175.1 of Sisyra terminalis. Classification (NCBI taxonomy): domain Eukaryota; kingdom Metazoa; phylum Arthropoda; class Insecta; order Neuroptera; family Sisyridae; genus Sisyra; species Sisyra terminalis. The sequence goes on from OY292274.1 coordinate 31,811,523, forward strand.
ACAATTTCCAGTAAAGGAGAGAGCACTGAGTTATACACTAAAATCAATAGCTTACTCTGTCTTGTGAATTCCATATTTTTTCATGTTTGAAGTGTTTCTTATGTCTGAAATGCGTGAATACATTATAATCAATTCTTGTTAAATGTATTTTTATCTTTGATAATAAGTAGATATCAAGTATTTATGTCAATTTTTGCATTACTAGCACAAATGTTAAATGCAATTTACTGTGGATACATGTACATTTTCAATTGAACATGTTACTAATAACAAAGAAAACATTAATTTAACTATTTCGAACGTAATTATAACAAAGGTTTAAATGATATCAACAGAATGTAAAATTTCGAAATAGAATAGCATCAAGAGTAAAAAAAAAGGCCAACACAAAGTTGTTGTCCTTGACTGGTTTAGTCTAATGCATTCTCTGCACATTGGACTAACAAACTAAACTTTAACCACCAACGTTTTATATGTAGGTAGAGGTGATGACAGAATTGCAATTTTTCTTTTATTTCATTAAAATCTTGCTTTATTACACAATTATCTCTTAGAATATCTAATAATTTTGTTTCATTACAATCTAGGCGGTTCGTAACGATCGTAATCATGATAGATTTATCATCAGTTATTAATATGGTAAATTTCAAGAAAGAACTACAACATAATAGAAAAAATGCGATTTTAATATCTAATATAAAAGAATCCCTACCGTTTTGTTGGAAACAATTTCATTTAGCGTTTTTCGCTTATTAGAAAAACTGTCTTAAATATTCCAAAAGAGTGTAGTATGCATGGTGTTTGGTTTATTTTAATGAATTTACTAAAGAATGATCATCTTTCCATGATGATAGGATTTCATGGTAATAATCTTAAGTCTTAAGACATATAATTTTCTTTCGGGTTATGAGACTAGAGAGGACATTGGTGCGTTTTTCGCCGATTAGAAAAGCTGTCTCAAATACTTCAAAAGACTGTAGTTTGCCAAAACAAGGAGATTCTAATTCTTAAACATTATTATTTGTTTTTTTTTTTCTTATGAATTTAACTAAAGAATGCTTATCTTTTCCATGATGATTGGAACTTTATGTCTAAGGCATGTTCTTTTTTTGCATTTTGCTACATTTGCAAGGTCAGGTGTGACAAAGACCTATACATGTTTCGATAGCTTTTTTTTTCTGAAACGCATATTACTTTTGATGTCGAAAGAAATGTTCTACTTAGACATATTAGTTAGTTTGCGTTCCGTTTCTGTTTTTTGTTTTTCCATTGCTAAGAAATTTGTTGGGTGGAATGTCAAAATGGCTCTTCAATGTTCAAATTGCATTATTTTTCATTAATGTGACCAAAGAGTATTATTACCACTTCACTCATCTATACAAATGGATAGCGTAGTTGGTAGTAAATGGCAAGCTGCAACAGAAGCAATTGCCAGCGCCATCTACATGGGTACAAATTCGGAATTAACTAAGCAAAATTGCAACAGTATCTGTGTTGGAGAGAGACAGATAAATACAAATCTCTCTTCTCAAATATGGTCAAGTGAAACAATTAAAATGCTAAAGTTTATTTCAAGCGCTTATTTTAAACGCTTATTTGTGTAAGCTGAGGCTTAGCAGCACTCGTCGTCACCTGTTGTTTTTAGTTACCATAAAAAACTGTACCCACGTAGATGGCGCTTCGTACGCAACACTAGATTTTTCTTATTTCTATTTAACGCCATATTCATGGTCTATCCAAATATACATATCAATGCAAATCATCTTTTCCATAATGATTGGACATTTCGTCCTTTAGTTTTTAAGGCATGAAATTTTCTTTTAGCTTCTGAGACTGGTGGGAGGATAATTGTGCGTTTATCACCGATTAGAATTTTTTTAATGAATTTGACTACAAAATGATCATCTTTTCTATGAGATAGGAACTTTAGTCTTTAAGTCTTAAGACATGTCTTTCTTTCTGCATTTTGATGCATTTGCAAGGTCAGGTATGACAAAGACCCAACAATGTTTCAATTCTTAAATAGTAACTGTAAATTTTTTTCTTAATAAATGAGTTTAGCACATAGGGAAAAACATACATAAATTAAAATCATTTAAAAGATTTCGTATAAATTATAACAAGTTATTATCCATTCAAGCGACTTAATTGTATTGAAATTCAATAAATATGGTAATAAGGAACTAATGAAATAATTTAATTAAGCTTTACTACTTACAATTAGCTTGATGTGCATAATCTTTAAATCTAAATGTTCGTAAGTAACAGCACACTGAATCCTATTAAAAACTTTAGTGCAATAATAACAAAAAACTATTATTCTTCATTTAAAGCATTAAGATGATTTCAATATTCAGAAAAATCAATCACCAATTAACAAGTTGATTGATATCTCGTTAATCATTTTGCAATTATTTTATTAAAAGCAGCAAATAAGTGCACCTGTTTGTATCCTTTGAGTTTGAATATTTTTTGCGAACAAAAAAATTGCAGTAACAAAGCGTTTTGAGGAGAATTGAATTTTTTTTTACTTCCATATATAGTAATTATCTTTTTTATGTCCAACAAAAATAAAACACTCTTATTAAATCAAACAATAAAACGACTTAGATAACAGAACTGGCGGAAACAAAATGTTGTTAGTTCAACTTCCTTTTCCTCCAAAAAAAAAGTCAATAACGCGACTTTAACCACGATCACAAATTGTCTTACCTTTTGCACTTTTCAAACAATACATGAAACCACGTTATCAATGAATGATATTTTGCGAAAAATATAATTTTTGAGGGACTTAAAATGGCCCCAGGAATACTATCATGTTGTTTTCGTAAAGCAATAAATAAATAACAATAATGATATACCTCGAAGAAAATGAACGATGTATATACTCATTTTTTTATAATACATGTATATAAGCATATGTCTGCATGGTCAGGAAAAATAAAACTGTGTCAGCGACTATTGGTACTTATATATTATCTTATGATAAACTTGAAACACATGTTTTAAAATAATTATATCATCTTCGTTACAAGCCTTCACAGTTAGAACATGAAGGTGATTGCATGGGAAAATGAAAAAAAAATCCGCTTCGACTAGATATTTTGCATTAGGTAATAAATACCTTCCCCACTTAATTCGTTTTCATTTCAAACGAGAAAAATGCATCTAAGTATTACGACGATACTTTCACTTTGAATACAAAGAGAAATAAGTAATATACTTGAAAATAAGTTTGTAATAGAAACTTCAGTTGCATAACCCATTATTTACTCAAGGCTGCAATTAAATACCAATTTTTACCAAGATAAGCTCCTACAAATATTAATCTGCTTGAATTTACTTATTTTCCCTGGCTATCTTCCATGTACTCTTAGACAACTTCAAATCATATTTTTGTTTATCTATGCATATATAAATCAATATTTTCAATATACATATACCTAGATTTTCTTTGAAGAAAAAAATAAGGCAATCCAATGCAAGAAATGTGAAACAAAACAAGAATTGACATGGCAATAGTTTAAGCAGTCAATTAATTAAACAAGTTAACAATATAACTATGAATGTAATAAATATGGTAAAGGTGCTGACCAATAATACAAGAAAAGCAGCTGTCTATTTGGCGAACTAACCGGTTAGACATATTAAACCGAGTGCATGTTTGTCCCGCACATTATGCACATGCATATATTGTGCAATGCGGGCACATCCTACTTCTGTACATTTAAATAATAATATTTTAAATATTACACTTTATGAGTTTTACACTTGGACGAAAGATTTCACGTTTTAACAAGAAAATAAAAAAAAATAATAATAATAAATAACCAATCGGGAAGAACCGAGCATACTGTATAATTTATTATCATCTTTGAAGAAGAATCAATTGTAATAATTACATAACTATAGTAATTGATTAAACTTACAACAATGATTATCGTAAGCATGAAAATATTCTATCTGTAAATCGTAAGAACATGAAGCACACACACATAAATGCAATCATTTGTAAAAAGTTATTTAAATGTTATGTAATGAATTTAAAATGGAATTGCAAATTGAAGGTTACAAAAACAAAAATCTAATAAAAGCAATTGTATACTCTTTTGTAGAAACTTAGTAAAAACGTATGCACGAAAAATAATATACGACTCATGTTCATTTTAGAACCGTCAAATCTGGAAACGTTGCATTTTCTACTTTGTTTTTAATTTAATTCGCGAATAAATCGACCCATAAGGAAAATTTAGCCACAAACGGCAAAATTATACTATATTAGAATCGAGTTAATAAAAAAAAAAATCGGGAATAGAATAAAAAACAAAGTAGAAAATGCAACGTTGCCAGATATTGACCGACTTAAAAAGAACATGAACTTATATAACTTTTTTTCATAAAGAAGGTTTTAATTTTTTGCACAAATTCCCATATGTAAACAAAGAACTTGTTCTTTATAATTGGTAAAATTTTACACAAACATCCAAATAAGATTTGGAATACGTATACGGCAATCGAAATACGTATCTGGGTAATACGTCACGAATATTTTTGTTTGAACTTCTGTTCAAATTTATGTTGGAGGTATGATTTTTTAAATATTATTATATTGAGTTTATATATTATTATATTAAATTTGTATATTATTATATTAAATTTGTATATTATTGTATTGATTTTGTATATTATTGTGTTAAATTATACTACATAAATTGAACTGCAATATATTTTATATATTGTATACACAGTTTACACAAACAGTTTTAACTTTTGAAATAGTTCATTGTCTTTACAAAAGTTCAAACCTTTTGAACTGTATAAACTCAATATTACAAAATTCAAAATAAAAAAAAATGTTTATAATTTATGAGACATGGATAAAATAAACTAATAAATACTACTACTATTACGAAATGAATAATAGTAAAAAATAATCAACATGCATTCCAAAAGTAAAATTCCTACATAATAATAAATCATTAAAATACTACTTTGTAAAAATGTTTGATATGATATAATTTAAAATAGTGGTCAAAATATTTTAAAAGTAGATAGTTTACATTAAATTAAATCAAAAATTTCAGCTATTCCATTAACTTAAATAAATAATCGTGCAGTACACAAGCTGAACATTTAAACTGCATTTTTTTAATTGTTAACTATCGTCGCCCTATACTTAGGTTTTTAGCGACTCTAGAGTTTGCTCTATAAGAGATTCGAACTCAATACGTACCAGTTTTGGAGTGGCCACCTTGACCACTAGGTTACCAGTAAGCAATTAAACCGCGATTGAAAAGTATCCCTTTCTATAGTTTTATTTAAAATCCCCATCATTCGTACTCGTTAATCACATTGTAAATATATATTCAGTTAGTATATATTCAGGATCCAGATGCAAAAGGAGTTTTCAACCTTTGTAGCGCTGAATATTTGGGTTCCGATTCTAGGTAAAACTAAATTCAATAAAAAAGACGTGGTCAGTAAATCATTGGTTCTGGTCCGTCCTGATAGAGTTCTCAGCGCATGTTATGAGCGCAGTAGCAAGTACACCGTCTTATAAGAATTTAAGAGCTATCAATAGTGATTCAGTTAATTATTTATTGAATAATCTTTTTAGAAATACCCTTGTGACACATTTTTAATGGTGTGAAAATAATCAGTAATATTATACATAAAAAATGTTATCATTAATTTCGATATTCTCATAAGAAAGACAATTAAACAAAGAGAAAAACACATTATTTTTTGTTGTAGTTTTAATACTTGTTACCTAATGGAAACAAAAAGATGGGCTCATGTCCGTTTTAGAACTGTCACATGTGGCAACGTTGTATTTTCTACATTAACACAAATGAGAAAATTATATCATATCAGAATTAAATTAACAAAAAAAAACACGAAATGAATAAAAACCAAAGTAGAAAAAAATGCAACGGTGCCAGATTTGACGGTTCTAAAATGGACATGCGATAAAAAATGTATTAATCCACAATCACATAAAAATGTTTTTCCAACGTTTCAGTTAAAGCAATCGTCGATTTTAAATTAGAATCTAAGGGATTATTCATTTAATTATATAAGGTGAATTTGACCATTTTTAGATCCTTTTCCCCCATAAAAATATATAACAAGACTATTGTCGTATGAAAAAATAGAAGAACTAAGAAAATTTAAACTTTGCTTTATGTAATTCATAAATTGCCCCTAAGTGTACGTGGCAAAAACTTCTGAACCACAACGAATAACTTATTCATCTTCACTTGAATGTTGATGTATTTTAATCATAAGAATTTTATTGGTATAAATGATTTTACTCAACAAATATCATAGTTCCCCTCTCGGGAGCGTTAAATTTTTAGAAAGGAATTTAATTTCTGGAAAGCAGGAACATATTTTTTGAAGTGGCGATAATACGTAACCATTTTATTGAAGATGGTGATGATGCGTTAAATAATTTAAACACTAAGATAAATAAATAATAGTTCATTCAATGTAATCATTTATTCGACAGTATATTGTAGTATATATACATACAGTATACACACTTGAGAAAATACGAGATAAAAATATTTGATGCCGATATGTGCACGAAACACAACAAAAAATTATATCATTAAAACACTAATTTTACTTCGTAAAGACTGCTTATATAGAAAATTATTTTATTATATGGAAAATCTACTGGCGACCGAGTGGTCTAGGTGGTCGCTTCAAAACTGGTAGGTATTGAGTTTGAATCTCGTATGGAGCAAATTTTCGATATTTCTTAGTATATGAATTTTTATTAACTCTAGCGTCGCTAAAGACCTTAATACTAAAAGCGACGGTAAATAACAATAAAATATATATTTATAGTTCTCATGAATTTACAAAAAACAAAGTTGAATTGTCACTATCTAAAAACTGCTCGTTTCTCACTCTGATTAAATGCACTTTTTTACAAGTTAATGTTTAGTAATGTAATACTTCGATAATGAAGGACGTATAAGTTATGTTGCATTCGTTTATAAAATGTACCCCTAATAATATTCTTCTATCCTTAGTTACAAATATAATTTGTGAAGAAATCATCAAGAAAAATAATACACACTGAATATTTTTTATTATATCCTTCATTAAGTAAAATGAACAAATTAAGCTAAAAACTTTTCCACAACTCTTTTTCAGTTGGCCGAAAATATTATGAAATCTCAAATTAAATTTTATTATCTCAAGTTGATGGGATAATAAAGAAAAATTGTCGAAATAGGGGTACAACATAAAAAAGTGCATTTAATCAGAGTGAGAAACGAGCAGTTTTTAGATAGTGACAGATTGGACCCCCTTGTTTAAGAGTTTGAACTCCGCCGGGGATCAGTTTATGATGACGGGTGCAGGCGTCACGTGGCTTACAAAAGCTGATCCTTCGACAGGCACATTGTATGTGTCCCCCTGATTCTTTTATATGTAGACGGAATATAAAACTGGGATTATTAATTATATACAGTATATGATAAAAAGAACATAGTAATCAATAATACAGAATTTGTCATTTGGGAAGTTTTAACCCAATGAGCAAATTTTTAATTTAAAATATAAATCCACAAGATAAAATGTATCTTAATCAGATATTATACATTACGAGCTAACAACACTATGACTCATTTTACCAACCTAATTTCCTTATGTTCTATTTAAAAACATTTTCCGGAATTACCCATTTTATTTTTGGAACATGAGAAACACTGAACGATAAGATAAATATCCCAGTCCTCCTAAGACGGTTTTTAATGAAAAATCTAAATGGAAAAATTTGTGATTAACAAAAGATAATAACACCCTACTAATTGAATTTATATTTGCTGTAATTGTAAATTAATAGAAACATATAAACTATGCATCTATACCGATGCTAATAAAATAAATCATGAGTTAAATAATATTGTTCCGGCATTTCACGTTAGTTAAACTTTTGTAATAAAATATATTTTACATAGTAATCACATTTAGTTATTATTTTTAATACTTATCTACGTAAAATTGAAGTTGTAATCGTAAAAGTATACAATTACGTTAATGTATGATTACATTAATTTTTTCGTACTGTTTTTAAGCTTTCATTCCACTTATTTTTTTAATTTCAATCGCGGAAACATTTAAAAGAAAAACGTTTAATAAAATTGTTAAACTTTTCAAAAGGAATATAAATGTTTATTGTTCACAATTGAATTTTCAAGCACCACAAATAACAAGAGTTGTTATGATGGATAATTTAACCAACATTAGATTATTAGTGAAGTCAGTAAAAGTTCCATTATGGTTAGGATTAAAATTATATTTTGTTTTCCAATTTTTTGTGTTTAAGTAATATTTAAAAACAATATATCCTTGGGAACAATTACACTAGAGTAACGCAAATACTAATTCGATAATTCATTTAAATAGTTTTTTTTTTGTTAAGAATTTAATACCATACAATGAGTAAAAACATCTGTAAAAAATTCTATAAAATCTATACATGAAGGAAATAAGTATTAATGCCGTATTTATTTATATTGGAAGAAATTGAACAAATTTAAAAAAGTCTGGCCTGAAATCGTCGATTGATCACCTGGCGTTTTACCCTAGGATATAACTATTATAAGACAAAATAGAACCCTCTACATTTGACTTGTTAAATTTTTTTTCTTTGGTTTCCTTTTACAAAACCAGTTTTACCTCCAACTATAACCAAAATTACTCGACACAATAGTCTTGGATATTTACGAAACATGTGGAGCTACGATTTGTTTAATAAATGTCTACCAAATTATTTAATAGTGCATAGAAAAAAATACTTATTTTTTTTAGAAAACGGTTACGTTTACAGTAAAAAATCGCGTAATGTGTAAATTAAAAAATCGATTAAAATTATTTGTTTATGGAATGATAGGTCAGTGACTTACTTTGCACAATGGTAAATAAAGAAAGTAAAAGTGTCAATGAATTAATTCAAGTGCGTGAGTACAAAAAAAAATATATGAAAGAATTAAAAGTGAGAAAGAAACTTTTGTTGTCTCACGGTCATTATCAAAACCTTCACCGAAACGATCAAGATCGTAATGACAACCGAAATTCGCAATCCGTAAACATTACATAATTTTTAAATAGTCTATAAATTACATATTGTTCAAAGTAAAAATGAAAAAAATCAAGTGAAATTTGTATACAATGAATACACTTTCATTCATATTGTAAGATTACGCTGAATCTAATAAAATTATGTACAAAATTTCAGAACTATTCAAATGAAAACGGTGCTTTGCCGAGATTTCAAAATTTTTTCTTACTACTTTACATAAACGACTTTTTAGATTTTGAGTACTATGCGATTTAATTAATTTTCAATTTTAAAGTATCAGAACAAAAAAAAAAAACAATTTTTTTCCAACAAAATTATTATAGTTGAAATTGCTTCCTATGTAGGAACTTCCTTCCACAACAGGGCTAGTCTTGGGTCAGTTGTTAATAGCCAAGCTTTGGCATACAAGTCTGACCCAAGGCTTAAATAAACAAAAAAAAAATCATCAGAACTAAAATCCATTTAAAGTATACTGAGTTTTATATATTTTTAAGTTTACTTTAAACTAATTTATTTAGGTACTTTTTGCTGACATTTGGACTATGGAGAGCAACACTAATTCATTCTGGTAATTTAGAATTTATTCTATTACGACAGTTAATGCTTATTGAGCCGTCGATATAAATTATTAGAAATAACATCAATTTGAGATCCAGTGTCGGTAGAGCCGTGCACTACACTACTATGTTACTAAAAACTGTACATTCCAATATTCTGACAAAGGGAAATGTGTCAAGATATGGCGTTGCCACAAGAGTGCCGGGAGTACTAACTTATGTTACCGTACATAAGTTTCCATTTTAGTACTGCAAACCACCAATGGCAGCGCCACATCTAAAGGGGATCCGAAGATTTTCCATTATAAAAACTCGAACTTCTTGACTCATTTTCTCTGAAGCTCTTTCACCAATTTCAATGAAACTTAGCAGGCTTACTCTACTCTCCAATTATAACAAACTGAATAATATTAAGAATAATAAATTACAAAAAAGTTACAAGTATTTGAAAAAAATTATTAAAACTTTGTTACTAATTTTTTTTATTTTTAAATGTAATCATGTTTCCGAACTCCTTTATTCAATATGTTTAAATACTATATAAATATCGTTACAAAAATTTCCAAAATTTTCCAAATTAATACCGATAAATTACAAACAAAACACTTTAACGTTTAAAAATTTTAATGAAAAAAATAAAAATAAAATTTCTACAAAAACTAAAAAAACCGAGTGGAAGAAAATTCTTTTCTTCCGAATGAATTTACAAGGAGAGGCCGTTTTAGGAAATGTTAACTTTTGTGAATTAATCAGATTTTGAGATACGATGATAGCTATATAAGAGTAACAACTCTCAAGTTAGTAATGTATGAAATTTTAAAGTAATTAAAATCGTCTTACGAATCGAATTTTAAACAGAATCCTTGTCAAATTTTAAATTCTTCCTATTGTAATGAAAAGGTAAAGAGAAATGTAATTTATGTATTGTAAAAATAATTACCAAACTACACTTTGAATGTTTAGGGCTTCCATATCAATTAATTATGTCTTTATACCCATTCTAGGTCTTCACATAATAACATATAACGATCAAGATACAGCAGAAATTAAATAAAAAATAGTCTTAAAAAGTTTAGGTTTTTAAGGATATAGAAACGTAACACTTTCTCAAGTAATAACAATCATCGGCCTACAAGTAAATGTGATCAAATTACATTTGCTAAATTGTTGACAAATGTAATTTTAAACTTGAACATAAGTGTTACCTATGAGATTTGGGAATATTAAATACCAAAAATAAGGAGTTTATGTTTGAATTCGATTGTACGAGTTAAACTTTCAAAGAGTAATGAATTTCCAATATTTTATGTTAAAGGAACCAAAAAAGGAAAATATATTTGCTTCCGTTTAATTTTAAATTATTGAAATAATTTATTCTACTTGAGTATGATAAAAGTGTTGTGAAATAATGAGTTTTCAACTCTAATTTTATATTTTTTATTTAAATCAGTTATCAGTTATAACGATTGCATTGATTTTCTCTTAAGCTTAACCCATTACAATTGTATTTTTCAAGATGGAAGATGAGCATAAGTTGTGAGTTGTGACAGTTTTAGTGTTACAATATGTAGGGGACCACAATCAATGTGAGCATTGGATTTAAATGTTCCTCTCGTCTCCCCGATTGGCTCGTGTCTGTAACTCACTTGCTTTAAAAGCAATAAAATGCCGGTTTTTTGTAATAAAAATTATGGTTAAAAGTTTTACATTTTATAAATCACTATTGAGTACATATAATGTAAATAATGTATGGCAACAATTAACTTGGTAAAGACGGTGTTTAAGAAACGAAAGTAATATATTGGTTTTATAAGTTCAACAAAAATAATACTAATAATTATTAAATTTTTACTTTCCTTATTCACTTACAGTAGCGATGACAATTATTTAGCACTTATAAAAATATTTTCACTAAGTTTTAATTATTACATTTTAACATATATTTAAGAACTCACATATTCACTAATTGAGTAAGTAAAGAAAAAATCTTTTGGAGGGAATTTCGGTAAAATATTTGAAACTAATCACTTTAATATAAACGATTCGAAAGATAAATTTTGTAGCGCTTTAGTTCATCTATTTCTTCACTTATTCTTTGAACTCTATTAAAAATATTAACACAAGAAAGTGTCTATATCATTTGGACGAAAATTTAGTATCGATTTTCCAATAGAAACACAGGTTTTGTATTTTTGAGATACCTAGAAGAATGGCCTTAAAAAGTTTGGTGGAAAAAGTTACACACAATTTTCTTATAGGTATTAAATTATTTCGTGAAAAAATTAAAACGATGTTATGGAAAATGATGATAAAGATTAATTTTAATGAATCAATAGAGTTGCTTCAACGACTTCATCTAAAAAATGCATTTAAATTATTTTTTGATGAAACAAATTCATTAAAACTGGTAAAATTTGTTATGTTAACAAAGGAAATTTGAACAAAAAATTTTTAGTTTTACTTGAGAAAATGTTTCAAAACTCGATTAATATTAATAAAATTAGAGTTTTCAATGATCTTAAGTTCTCAAGATGTTTAGAATGCAGACAAAGCCAGACACACAAATCAATAATGGAAAAAATACTTTTTTATCTAAAGCGACCTCATAAAGTATATTTTCGTTACAAAATCGACATCAAATTTTTCATTACTGCGCAATATTTTTTAAGCGCTGAAAAGGACCGAGGGGGGGGATTTCATGATTTCAAGTAGAAATATGTTGTTTTATGTATGGTCATTGATCCTGCTTAAATTTTATATAATAATATAATTTGGATGATAAGCGTTAAACTTCTAAACTAATATAAGTGATAAGGCTTACAACCTTAATTGGCCAACAATTTGGTATAATAAACGTACTTTTGAAATGGCTCGATAGCCATTTTTCAACTCTAGAATTTTTTGAAACTTTCATAGCAATAGTTTAATAGTTTCACCAATAGCTTTTATTGAAAATTTGACTTCTAAAATTTGACGTTATGGAGGAGCTTACAAAGAAATCGACATTTATTTGTAGTTAATACACAAGATGGACAGTAGGGGTAACATCAGGATTATGATACTGTGTATGTCACAAATATTGGTGACTGGTTTTAAGTTTACAAGGAGCAACGTTGCCAAATTTTCATAGGTTTTTTCTTGATTTTAGAACAGTTTTAAGTTATACATTTAACCTTCCCGGTACAGTGTTAAAAATAGAACGTATGATACGGTAATATGTATTTACTGCAACATTAGAAAAAAATATTAAAATTTCTGAAATATTTGAATGTTTATAAATATTTATTTTAACTAATCATACTTTAAGTTGAAATGTGTCGATTATTATCGTTATTACAATTATTATTAATTATGAGTAATTCTATTACAATCTCCGAAATGAAATATCTTAGCTGAGATCGTCTACCACGCATGCTCAGTCGCAATATCTATAAAGGGGCATCTATTAATTACGTAAGACAATTTTAGCTATTTTTCGACCCGGGCTAGGAAAGTTTGTTATATAGGGATTTTTCTCAAAAAAATTCGTAGGTACATAAAATTAGTAATCAAATGTTCAGAATACTTAAAAATGCAATATTCCGGTGACGAAAATGTAAATTTTTTACAGTTTTTCCAAAAAAAGTTAAAAAAATGCAAAATAGAAGACTTTAATAGACGCCAATTTACTTACAATTTATATTAATTTACTTACAAGTACACGTGCATTGGAACCATTTAAAACAAAAATATGCAAAGATGACAAGGAAGATGAATATGAATCTAGTTTGAAAAAGCGTCCGGGAAAGATAAATAATAATAATAAAGTTAAATAATGTTAAAAAGATGTCATTTTGATCAATTTATTCGCGAATCGAATTAAAAAAAAATAGAGAATGAGACGTTGGTAAATTGTACCGGTGTATAATTAAACTATGCTAAATAAAATATATGAAATGATAAGTCTGCAAGTTAAACGTGTTAAACTTTTCATGGTAATACTTGAATGCCATAATATCACATAATTATCTATTATGGTGAATATCATACGAGTTCTCAAAACTGAAAGACTTTTTTAAAAAAAATCGCAAAGTTCACCTCGATATACGTATCACTCTTTTTTATATTTTATCTTAACGAATTCAAATTAATTGTTTTCTGTTTATATATTAAACGGCGAATTAAAAATTAAATCGGGTATAAAACAAAACTCGTGTTAAGTCTCGCAACGTAATATTGGTCTGCCTTAACTGACCTAAGATTTGACAATAAAAAGATAAAAGGAACCATATAAACATGGACTAATTTTAAATATGAAATAGAATTTCTTTCAACTATAAACTTTTACTACTTAATAATTTTATATACAAATAACTATAAGACAACGTCCCATTTACTATTTTGTTTTTAATTCAATTCGCGAATAAATAGGTCCTAATAAAATTTAGCAATAAAGGAGAAATTAGAAGATGTTTGAAGTGAATTAACAACCAAATATCGAATAAATTTCCCTAGATCAATCATGACAACGTAGATCAGAGCTATGATGGCCCAAATCGAATCAAAATCAAACCAACAAGAATCAAAAACAACCAAATTTTCAATATTTCTCAATTAACAGTTTCATATATATATATATATATATATATATATATATATATATATATATATTGCCGGTTTTTTCCAAATATAGCTCAAATAGATATCTGCTTGTTCTAATGAACATGCGTACTTGTAAGTAAATGAGTTTAATAATTACTTTGATGTCTATTAAAGTCTACTATTATGCATTTTTTTTTACTTTTTATTAGAAAAACTAAAGAAATTTACGTTTCCGTCACCGGAATATTGCATTTTTAAGTGTTCTGAACATTTTAATACTAATTTTATGTACCTACGATTTTTTTTGAGAAAAGCTCCTATAGAACAAGATTACCATGGATGTCCCCTAAGAGACACAAAACTAATGTGCCTAGTAACTGTTGCGTATGATGCAAAACTAACGTACACGTATAAATATGTATGTTTCGTATTGGTAAATTTACGATGGATTTTTTGATAAATCATGTCACTGTGCAGGATATATTCTATTGTTTATTATTATTATGAATTTATTCTATTAGTAAATGTTTTAGGAAAGAATACTTAAAATATGAACTCACTGTCTGAGTTATTTAAATTATTAAAGGTAGTATGTACTAGATACCTACCTATAGGTACAGGAGGGTTAAAAATGGAAAGATTCAGCTGCCCTGAATTATTTTTATTTGCCACCGTTTTATCACTACCAAGGTCTTTAGCGTCCCTAGACTTAATAAAACCCGTAATTCGAGAAATATCGAAAATTGCTCGATATGAGATTCGAGCCCAACACCTACCAGTTATGAAGCGGCCACCTTAACCACTCGGTCATCACTAGGCTCCTAATTTTTTTTATCGTCAAAAATAAGGATGCTATTTCAATTATTTCCAATTAGTTGACAAAAACTAAAAATAATAAACTACTATCCTTTTTTATAACATATACATGAATCATAGATTAAGGCATATATGGTTGCGAAGGGAGTTAGGGGACGAGGTAGTTGCCCTCTGAAAATGAGAAAACATATTTTCATTATTTATAATGCAAATAGCAACTTGTTTTTATTAATTTTAAATCAATTATGATGTCTGTTTACCTGAAACTTCTGTGAAAAAAATTCAATTCTGAAAAAAATTGTCCTCAGGTGGAAAAAATTTCTGACGGAATTTATATTTATTTTTAAGAATAAAGGTAAAATTTGTTATTAAAATTAATACGAAGCAGACTTTATTTAATGTAATGTTTTAGTCTTTTATAAAAGATTTATATTTCAAAGAACAGTAGATAACTAAAAATAGTTCGGAACTTTACTTTTGATGTTTGTAATTATCTTATATTGCAAACGCAGCGCTTAAGTAATTTTAGACTAGATTCACTTATGGAAATTAAAATATGTAATTAAAAGCTCTCGTGAAATGAGATTCGATAGAGACGAGAAAATACTAAGAAAAGTTTAACAGTCTGATTAGGTTAAACTTGAGTATTTCGTTTCTACCAATCCATTTGTAGATATATATGGTCTTTGTTCATTTGGAGGTAGCTAAGTTGAAAAAAATGTAACTTCCTTTGGATAGACAAAATCTGAGAATTGGATGGTAGTAGTTATGCTCATAGTTGGTTCATAGTCTATTCTATTTAGATGCGAGACGCATGACAGACGAGAGGCTTTGAGTCCAACGACATCGTGTTCCCAAACAACTTAACTCGTATATAATTAAAATACACCAGCGACTGGTAAGTTGTGCGCGGTGGACACGTGAGGAAACCACCAGACAGGTTTTCATTACTGCATTCCTCATCACTTTTGCACTATGCGTTCACATTTGGGTACCATTTCTAGAAAATTTTTCGGATTGAACGTTTCGCCATTTTGACTTCATGCTTATAATATATAGTTAATGCATATCAGCTCCACTATTACATAAAGGAATAAAACGATAACGTTAATGGAACATAACTACTGTTTCTCCCATGCTCAAGACAAACTACTGCTATTTTATCGCAAGTTTATACATATATACAATACATATGAACTCATTGAAATCGATTGTAAACGATATTTTCTTTCATTTATAATTAGCTTTTTTCATTACACACTAATTATAAAAGTGCAATTATTAATTAATTCCCATATTATACAATAACGGTTTCAAATTAAACCACTATACTATTTATACGGAAAAAAGTAAAACAAACAGCATTGTAGTCCTTTGTTTAAACAATAAACGCAACTTTCATTTTCAAAGTTTAACAATCAACATATACATATTTTTTGGAAAAAATCAATTTTGCTTTTAACAGTATGGGGGGGAAGTAAAAATTATTCATAAACGAATAACATTATACTTTTCATTAAATTAATCATTTATGTATTTTTTGTGAACACGCGATATACTAGAATATTTTCCTGTGCATTCTTTGTTCAAGATTGACGTAATTAATTTCGAGAATTCTCGGTTTTGTGAAATAAGTGAATTTATATGTTTTAGAGACCACATTTATAATGGCAACTGACTGGTAAAAATACCAATCCTTTTAAAATTGCATGCTGGCTGATTTCATAGATTTTATTGATAATACATGCTACAATATACTATCTGTTCATTTCGTTCATGCGATTTATTTTAATTGTGCTACAAATCATATGTACCTATATAATATAATTAGAATTTACATTTTCATAATTACACACACAGGATGGCTCTTTTAATCTCGTTAAAGATATCTTTTTAATTGCAATGTACACACATTGTTAACGAAGTTATGAAGGAAAATTGATTTTAAATTTTAGTCCAGAGTTTATTTTTTTTTTAATATATTTTAGGAAGGCAAAAAATTTACAATTTTTTTGGTAATATTTTCATTGGAAATAAATAATATCCACTGTAACTATTTCTTTAGTTTTTGATAAAATTATTTTTCATTGTATCATTTTGCTTCCATAAATCATAAAAAAAATATATGGAATATCCACAAAGGTTACTTAATTAATCAAATTCAAAAATATTTTTATGTAAAGGTAAAAGTGAGTCGTTTAATTAATGAAATAAAAGTGAAATAAATTATCTTAGTGTAGTTCAATGTAAATGAAGAAAAATTCAAAATTAAGTTTACCTTTGAAAACTCAAATTACTTTCATTCTGTGATATTACTCATTGGCACCCGTATTGTTCTCCAAGATACGAAGTGTTATGCACCATATTTTATATAGTCTTTGTTTGCAAAAGTGCATATTTGATATACTCTTTAAAGAAATGATAATCTCATTTGCTATTGTAGCATTATTCTAGGCTTAATGTGTAGGGTGGCCATAGCCTGTCCCTAACCCCTTCGTATACCTACTTCGTACAGAATAGCCTACGTGCCAAACTTAAAAACGAAAAGCAGACGAACAAAACGGAAGACTAAATCGGTTGTGTACTAAAGTTGCAATCAGTTTGGAAAGATTTAGTGAAGTAAAAACATATTTTATTTCAAAAGAATTGTTTACAAAAATAAAATGAATTGATAATAAAAATCGTGTTGATAGAAAATGAAACCTTGGTCTTATTAAATTTATTGCGGATGTTTCATAAATAGCGTGACCAAACTACGTGGATGAATAAATGAATTTTAATATCGCATATTCATACGGTCAATGTTTTTAATTGTCTATTCGATGAGCTTAAGAGAAAATCTTCCGAGACTTTAAGCGAACTTCTTTATTTCTCTTTAATTGTTATGGTTTGAATTTGAAAGAGATTTGAATTGACGACCGAAGACCAGAAAACAGAGGAATGTGTGGTGTGATTGGTCATTTTTGACATTCTCACGAGAGGAAAAAAATGCTCTTCGAACGGCCCAAGACTCATCCGGGCTTCCTTTGTGCCGAGTTTTATCGAACCAACTTCTAGTTAAGTCTTATACTAATAGAAAGTATTGGGATGTACTTGGGGTTGGATTATATTTAAGATACCTTCGATGAATAGATGAATCTTACCTGTCTGAAGATTCGGAACTGTCATATCGATCGGTACAACGTTTTTTACGACAATCTTCGTGATCAGCTAGGGAACAGGGAGAATCACAAACATTAGACGAAGAATTTGAGGTGGCTATGCTTTCAATAGGTGCACATCCGGTCACTGTCGCAGTTGTTGATATCGCCTCAACTTTCGTATCAGTAACAGAAGACGAAGTAGAAGAAAAATTCGTATTACTAGCATTGGTACTATCACTAGTTGAACTATTATTATTATTGTTGTTGATGGTAAACTTGGAACACAATTGGCCACTGTCACTATCGATATAGAAAGACGACGAATTATATATTTTTTTACTAGAATCACAAGAAGCTTCCGCAACTAGTTCACAATTGTCACTCGTTTCACTTAATCTACTTACGTCCATACTAATATAATTGTTTTTATTATCAACTAATAAATTATTATCGTCTATAAACATTTTGGACCTGACAGTCCCTTCCGTACACAAACCGTCTGCCATCTTGGCTGCTACGCACTGGCAGGGAAGAGGGACGGGTATTTGCGCTCACGGCCGGTGCAGCAAACTGACTCGTGACGTCACGTAAACGGGAGGAAGGCGGGAAGGAGTAGGACATAGACTCTATAGTGGGGTCGCTACCACCAAATGACGTGAATCGCCCCGCCTTATTATCGTTCACCACATAATTCTAGTATGTTTCTAGTAATACTAGTACAAGTATTGACGGTATTAACCAGTATTTATTTACTATCGCTATATTTCCATACTATATTATCGTACAAAGTGTAATGTAAATTTCACCATTTATTCACAAAATATATAATTGCCTTAATTTAAACAACTAGTGTCAACTAATGTGACGAAAAATTATTTAAAATAAAATCCGTCTACAAAATAGCCGCCTCCAATCATTAGTAAATAACATAAATAACCTACAGGAGCACTAAATTGTTATAGGAGTCCCTAATACTCCTTATAATGAATTATAATGCTCATTTTGGTTCAAGTACCTTTTCGCACAGTAAAATTTGGCAACGTTGTATTTTCTACTTTGTTTTTTATTCTATTCGCGATTTTTTTGTTAATTCAATTCTAGTATGATATAATTTTCTATTTGTGGCTAAATTTTCATTATGGGTCGATTTGGTCGCGAATTAAATTAAAAACAAAGTTAAAAATCCAACGTTGCCAGATTTGACTGTGCTAAAAGAGACTTGAGTCCCCATTTTTTTTATAAATATTCATATTTAACAAAAACCAGATCAATGCGAGTCTAACTCACGCTTCGAGAGCCTGGAAAAATTTGCAGGAGTGCAAATAGTTCGTCCATCACGGGAATCACGATTCGAAGCTTCCTGGGTCGCTATTTTTTTCGATTGTTTTAATTTTCCTATCAAAATCAGTCGTAATTTCAAAACCAGTTTTTAGTTCTTTGAAATTTTTGAAAATAAGGCCGGAAATTTTATTTCTACTTTAGCTTTTTTTTCTTATATTTCATATTAAATAGAAATATCGAAAATGTTGTTATTAGAGATCATGAGAATGTTTTTAAATCTTTGTTCATAATGTATTAAGCTATTGTTAAGCAAATAATACCGATAATGCCAAATTTTCAGTCACAAAACGATAGAAAAATGTAGAAAACTTTAGTGTCGTCGACATACTATATTTGAATATTGAAGGAAAAAAAAACATATAACACGTGAGAATGAATAGTTTTATAGAAATTGACAATTTATTTTCAGACTATATGTTTTTTAGATAACGTCCTATTTTGTTGGTTGTAAAAAAAGTTTTAATGCAACAATTCAATAGTACTTGATTTTAATTTGAAGTAATGGAAATAATAATAACAATGAAAAATAGAATAACCAATAACGATAAAGTTTACTCAGACTTTATCAAAATTACTGCCGTTATTAGTCGAAATAATAACTAAAGTCTTCCCAGAATTATAAGAACACAAGAACTAATACATCTAATAAATTCACTATCTCGATTATTCCTGTTATCTATAATTCGTGGTGTATGCCTGCGAAAAAATAATTATTTATGATTTAGCGGTAACTAAATCAAGTGAACATTTTTTCAATTCATCAACCGTTAATCTTGAATCTAATTTTCTTTAAGTTCTATTTCATCTATTCGATATCAAAACTTTTTAGTAACTACAATTCTGGCAATAAAATTCTTTGAAATTTGATATCAACTTCAATATCAGATTGTAGATTAATAGCGATGTAAATGTTATGTTCTAAATGAAAAATAAACCGTTTCACGAAATGGATGATTTTTTGCCATTCCGTTGAATGAAACGTTTTTTATTTCGGCGTAAACATAAAAAGGTAATTGAAACGATGGTCGATTGGACAAATAAAAAAAAATACTTATAATATATTTCTATAATTGTGGTGATGCCAAAAACATCTTTAAGTCTTATATAAGAATATATATTTGGTTACGAAATACCTATACGTTTAGACGAAATTTCAGATCATGAAGAATGCGTATATGGGCATAATTTCCCTACTAACTTATGATAATCTTGAGTTTTAATTTTTGGAATATTTTCACTACTTCAAATATTCGTTGTTTAAGCCAACAAAATGCAATGGATAGATAAGAGTCTCGAAAATTGTGCCAATTTTGGTATTTAACTTATTTGCAATCTAAACTTTCGAAAAGATGGTTATATGATAGTTGTTCACGAGAAAATTCCTCACACGATAATTGCCCACAAACAATTGCGCTCTAACATTGTTGCTCACACGAAAGTTGCTCACATAGAAATTTACTCACAGAGAAAATTCCGTTCATGGAAATTAATCCACAGGAAAAAATATTTGTTTTATTTATTTTTTTAAAAGTTGTTATTTATTGTTAGTACTTTAATACGGTTTTAACCTATTTGAAAAAAAATATCTTGTTTTTTGAAAAAAACTATAAATTAAAAAAAATAAGAGCTCATGTCTTTTTTAGTGACGTCTAATCTGTCAAAGTTTCAGTTTCTACTTTGTCATTAATTTATTTCACGATTTTTTTGTTAATTCAATTTTAATGTCGTATAATATCATTATACTAACAATACTTATTGTTCCATTCTTTTATTTTAATTTTCTGATATTGTTGTTACATAATATAATTCGATTTGATAAGGATTTTTGAATGAATAAATGAATGAATGAGATTTCAAAAAACAAGTCTTATATTATAGTACTTATAAGTACTTCAAACCGTCAAACAATGAATTTGTTAGTTGACAAATAGATAATAATGGTTCTAATGATTCGTTTGATTATTGATGAATTTCGACAACAATCAAAATTAAATAAATAGGTATATGACCTGTGATTCTTGAAATGAGATGTTCCCACTAATTTAAACAATGATTACTTAATTATTATAACATATTATTGAACATAATATTTATACTGATTAGAACATTAATAATAAATAACTAAATATTGAATAAAATATTTTTTTCTATAGGATAATTTACATGTAAGGATATATCATTGTGAATTAATTTCTGAATGAGGATTTTTTATATGGGCAACTTTCGTATGCGCAATAATGCTAGTGAGCAATTCTCTGTGGGCAAATTTCATATGATAATTTTTTTTAATGGGCAAGTATCTGGTCACCCAAGAAGATATATAGTGATTTTGTAATTGTAACCTATCTATCGTCACAAATTATGTTAAGATAAGTTTTTGTAAATGCCTTTAATTAGTTAATAAAATTCTATTGTAATTAAAAATTTAAATTGTTAAAGACTCTAAAAACAAATCTACTTACGTTTCATAAAAAACCTAATTTTAAAAATTAAGATGAAAAAACTATAAAAACTGTGAAAAACTACTTTTACTTAAGCGAATCAGAAAAAAGTTTGCTTATAATTTCCCCAGAATCAAGTTACAAAGGAAAGCAATAAACAAAATAAAATTTTGTGGAAATATTTTGAATTCCACAAACCGCAAAAACATGAACGGTGAACCGCGGATTAACCTCCCTTATTTGAAACCGTAAAATAGTTCAATAAGTGCACACAAAGATTTAATATATTTCACCACTAAATAAAATAAGTAAAAGTTTTCAACGCTCTAAAATAATAAAAATAATTATTCACATTATTTTATTTTCACTATTAAAAAAAATCTTACAATGTAGAATTTACTTCTGTATAAATAAATTCAATTAATTATAATTATTATTTACCATTACTTTATACTTGAGGTAACTATTTATTATTACGTCCATATAGATGCAGGCATAATTCCTTCAACCGAAGCAGACGTTGGAGTTAAAATCTCATTACTCAAAAAATTCAACGGAAAATTCACTAAATGGCCCTAAAATTAAAAAAAAATATTTATAAGACATTTTTACTTGAAATTAATTGTAAATCTTAAAATATATCAATACCTTAACATCTTTCAACATTTCTCTTCCTTTATTTGGATCAGAACTGCTTATAGGAATTTCTTCTTGATAGATTTTCAAATTAATGTAGCTATCCACACTGTCAGTTGGAATACAGTGAAATACTTTTTCAAATATTTCAGTATTTGTATCTGCTTGTTTCTTCCAAACATTGAAATAAAATTCATCTATAACAGGATCTGTAATATCCACAGAATCATTGAAGTCACTTAACAAGCCTAAATGCTCTTTAAATAGATGTTTTCTTAAGGATCCCGCATATTTTCCAGATGGAAATGTTTCACCGTTCATAGTGCCCGATTCATATTCTTCATCCTAAAATCATACGTTTATTTCAATACTTGCCGTTGCATTATTTTTTTATCATTTTAGCTTATTAAATTTTAAGAAATAAAAATATACAATTTGAAATTTAAGTTTACTCTTTTTGAATATTATATTATATTTAACTTCTTTAATAATAACCTTTATCAAAACAGCTATTTCTGAATCTCGTTTTCCTAATAAAGATCGATCATTGATGTTAGCGGATCCACAAATAACTAAATAGTCATCAACAATCATCAACTTTGAGTGAACGTAAATAAGTTCACTAATTGGTTCATCATGCAATTCAGAATGAGTTCGTAAAGAATAGAAGGATATGTAATCACTTGGGTTTTCCACGCCAAGCTCTTTTAATCGAACAAGTAATGAATCTTTTCCTCTGAAAATTAAATTAATTGTTATTTCCAATTTAACATTTAAACATAGCCATGCATTATTAATAGGCAAACCTGTTGATTGAGGAATAATTCCAATGAGTTATTGCGAGAATAGAAGCTCCTGTTGAAGTTCCTATTTCTCCTTCAAATCCCGGGAGTAAAGGCATTACGACGTAAACACGAAACTTTTTATTCTCCCTAATTAATTTAGAAAGTATTACTTCTTGTTCGGAAACTATTAATATTTAAAAAAAATGTACCTATGTGCTCGTTTGATTCTCTTACATAAAGCTTCTCCAACTAAATTACGAACACTTAATGACTCCATCGCTAAAGTAATGAAAAATTGATTTTCTATATAAATGTAATGTTGTGCTCTATTAATTGTATCAATCAAAGCTTCATGTATGCTCTGTTCAACAGTATCGCATTCTAAAAATCCGCATGACCAACTGCTAACACTTCGAAGCACCTGTAATATTTGTAAAAAAAAATAATCACATAATTATATAACGATAAAGAATTTGATAATACCTGACAAGTTACATTAAAACACAAATCGTTAATATTAGCATTCACTTTTTCAAAATGACTGTAACTTTTAGGCAATAAATAAGGATATCCTGAATTTATTCGAGCTTTTTCTAATTTACAATCATTCCACCTTTGGATGAAATGTCGCGAAATATCGCGAGCTGATGGACCAAGGACCATTGCTCCAATATCATGCCAAGGCATTCTTGGAGTAGTATTTCGGTCAATTATATCGACATATGGAATATCGAGATTTGTTATATCTTTCACAATAGCATTAGCATAATCTTTTCCAATCCACAA
The DNA here is from genome assembly GCA_958496175.1 of Sisyra terminalis. Classification (NCBI taxonomy): domain Eukaryota; kingdom Metazoa; phylum Arthropoda; class Insecta; order Neuroptera; family Sisyridae; genus Sisyra; species Sisyra terminalis. Next base: position 31,835,709 of record OY292274.1, read on the forward strand.
TTTTGCCGAGCCGGTTAAATCAGCTATTTCGGCATGTTTTAACGACAAAATGTCTGGTTTATCATCGGGTGAACTCAATTCATCTCTGCTGGAGGTTTTTTTTTCTTCATCATCAGAATCATTGAAAGCGGATATTTTATGTATAAAATCTTTAGTTTTTGCTTTTACGTTTGTTTTTAATACCTCTAATGGATTTTTACGTTCCATTTCAGGAGTATTGCATTCGGTTGTATTTCGAGAATACATTGAATTTTCGGGATCTATTACTTCGAGTATAGGAGTTGCACTTGAAGTTGGAGCATTCAATTCTTCCTCCATGTATGGTAAATTGACTTGACTTACAGCAGGTGCCGCCGCTTGAATATAACCACAAGCTCTTCCTGGAGTACTTGAAGTAATTTTTCTTTTCCCAGGAACAACATTTTGATATGCACTGCCTAAGTCAGTTAGTCTGAAGAAAAGTAAAGAAAATTATAATAATATAAAAACAGGGGAAGTTTTCTTCATTTTACCTATGTCTACTGTCGTCCCATCTACTAAAACATAAATCTAAACCACCTACAAAAGCTATATTTTGATCAACCACAATTATTTTTTCGTGATGTGCCCAAAATAATACACCAGCTTTTGCATGGTCTGGATGTCTCAAAACTTTGATATTATTTGATAATTGCATTAGTTTTTGTTTCGTGTAGTAACTATTTAAATCTATAGCTAAATTAACTTCTTTGTACAGTAAAATAAAAACCCTTACTCCTTCATTCTAAAAAAACAAAAAACATTTTTCAATGTAAAAAGTTTATGAAGATGTGCTAAAGAGAATTTACAGCTTTCCGTTTTAAAATATTGTCCAATCGCCAGTAATCACCGTTAAGAACTGGTCTTTTGAGATAAATTTCTGGTGTTAACCACCAAGCGGCAATGAAAATTTCTTCTTTGGCCGCTTCAAATGCGTCTGCCACCGTGGACATAAAAGAAGATCCATCAACGAACCACGCACCTCGAATATTCATGCGAGTTGGAACAAACGAAGCATGCTCGTTTGGTTGCGTAAAATCTTTAGCTACAAAAACAATTGAAATTTCAAAATTGAACAAAAAAAACGAAGAAACTACTATTTAACAAATAACCTATTGTGTGCGCTGTGTCCCGCAAAAATTGCATCCAATCTTTACTTTTTCTGCGCGTCCAACACTTTATTATTAATTGTCGAGATAATGTTTGTATAAGAAGTCCATTACTTAGCCCAGTTGAATACATTCCAGAAGAAACTTCGAAACCCTGATCGAAAAGTATTACACATTTTAAAAATCCATCTTTTGGACGAACATAGCCAAAACATGTCTCCTTAACAAAAAACCAACGTTTTCGCCACGCGCCACATAGAACATCACTCCAAAAGTAGTTGCAACTAAATAAATCAAAATTATAAATTAACTCACTAGTATTAAAAATTAAATATTAATAAAGTATATAGTGTTTAACCGAAATCGAAATTTATTTGAGGAAATTCTTTTGTCTATTTATTCTTTTATTACATTCTGGCTTATTAAAAACCAGCAATTATAAGTGCAAATGATATAATTCCATATCAAAAACAATCTATTTGGTTGTTTAAAAAACGTTATACTATACTGGAACCTATCCCATCGATCGTTCCAAAAAATATAGTTTTGGTTTCAGTTATCGTTGGTAGACTTTCTACTAAAATCGAAATTCCAATTAAAGGTTCAAAATTGTTGAATCCGAAAGTTCAGTGGGTTACTAGTTACAAATCTTTAAAAACATGATTCTCTATTTTTCATCACACTCGGATGCAATCATAAAAATTTGAAACTCTAGGAGTCAACTAAAATGATTACATGCTTACTTATTTAAAAAAAACTTATTAATTCGAATTATTTTTAGTTTGCTAAATCAAGAATTTAGCATATACTAATTCAATTGATTTTACTTTTAATTAAAACGCAAACTACTATTTCCCTACCCTATAACTGCATACCTGACAATATTTAGTAATACCTTGAAGAATGAACACAATAAACTTAAACTAAGTTCGAAAGCTCGAAAAAGCATCTAACGAGAATTGTTTCTTTTGAAGGTTTCACTGTAAAGACTTATAAGACTCTAAATTACTCGCCAAGCTAATGATTGAAAATAAAATCAAAGTGACATATAAAATCGCCCATATCCTCCTAGACCAGCTTTACTCAACCATTTTTTCCTCCGGGCCGCATTCCTATTTTTTCTTTTCTACGTGGGTCTGAACATACTTATGGTAAACTTAAAATATAACACAAAATTGACCTATCTTTCACCAGGGTGGCCGACCCAGTGGACACGCAAGTACTGCGGTTTTTACATCAATAATTACACAAGAAGTTATACTGGAAACACTGTCCCGTTTGTACCGATTTGCTAATCGATCGATTACAACCTAGGATAGATACTTTTTTACCTCGATTACAACCCAATATTGGGAACATATTGAAAACAACACCAAAGAAATATATTATGACAATAATAATTTTGGGCTGCAGAGAACAGTTAAGTGGGCCGCAAGTTGTGTATGGCTGCCCTAGATCATTGTTATCACCAAATGTGTTATCACCATTGTTGCCCAAGAGTAGATAACCAGCGGCGCAATAGAATTATACTTGACGTTTTTGATTAACTCAATAGTACAAATAGCAAAATTAATTGAAACATTGCTGTTGTCAATTTAAATACAAGTTTCATAGCAGAAAAACGGTTATATTACTTTTTCCAATACATATTTCCGATATATTTGGATATACATTTGGATATCCTATACATTTGGATCTTAAAATAAATAATTTATCTCATCGGGAAAAAATGGCTCTTAACAGCAGAAAAAATACCGATTCCTGCCCTAGCTCCTAAAGCCTAAAGTGTTAAGTAATTTTTGGGTGGCCTCTTTAGAAACAATAGCGCCTTATTATCTTTTTCTATGTATATATATTTTCTGTATGTGTGCTTGTCTCTGAATTTCTCCTAAGCCACCCGAAATATTCTGGTAAAATGTTCTGTGTGTGTGGGACTCAAAATGGTGTAGATTCATTGAACCTTGAACTAATTGAACCCTGTAGGTGAAAAAGGTGAAAAGAGGGAACAAACTTTATCTTATCAACAATCGAAATTTAAAGTTTAATAATCAAAAGGCCGTTAAAAACGAAACATTATACTAGTTATTAGTATGTATACATACGTACATATAAGTAAAATTGAGGTGTAAAGTTTGTAGTGTTTGTGTTATAAAAATACATAGCTATACTATTGATGGATTAGAAACAAAATATTAATTTTTAGTATATGAAAATTGAAATAATAGAGCTAACAAAAATCAAAGGAAACTAAAGAACGATTTTCTTCCAATTTTTTTATTAATTCAACAATCGGAGTTATAAAAAAATAGATAAAAAGATAGTAACTTATAGTGTAAACATTAAAGTATTGTAAACAACGAATTATCGAGAAATGCAAATTCATTGATTTTTCAGATGATATCTTAAAATAATAAATAATGATTTTGTTATATTCGTATTTCATTTCATACTTTGGCTTATCTCCAACGTGGATTCAATTTAACTGTGTAGTACCATTGATATTAGTACTATAACTACTAGTATGTGCATTGTATACATCTTATTCAGGTATAGTAATTGTTAACCATTGAAAAATATTTTTTATATTCAATTAGTAAACTTGAAATTCGTAAAATTGGGTTTCCTAAATAGAGTTCATAATGTGAATGTGTAAATAGTTGTGATGATTTTATATTACTTATTTCACTGTTGAAATAATTGAAATCATACCAATTATGCCACCCAAACGAAAATTCAACGTTCTGACAGGACAAAGTCTACCGGGTTCGCTAGTTATCTATATTTTTTTTATACTCTTTTCAGCGATTAAAAGTCGGATAATACCATTTTCAGATTAAAATATTGCTCTACTAAAGTTATAGGAAACATTTTCAAATTGTAACTCAAAATTTTCAAAAATGTAACTCGTATTTTTACTTTGGTGCCGTATTACGGTTAAGGTTTAATTTGTATTAAAATAAATATTTGAAATTAAAATTTTTTTTGTTCCTCGATCGATCGATCTGTGTCACCTAAAATGAATTCGAGGGTTATGGGTACACTGATCTAGAGTTTAAACAACTCTTGCTAAATGTTTAATTTTACAGACCCAAAATATTTGTTAATAAAAATAATATAAACTAATTTAAGGATATCTCGAATTCTAGGGGGAGAGGGCAAGTGCCTTTCCTCCTTCTCCTTGATCATATACTCCGATGCTCATATCCTGGATGTTAATTTACCCACATCAGTGCATAAGTTCAGTATATTTTCCATAGATAATAAATATTATGTGGTGTGAAAATTAAAATTACCAGCCACAAGTTTGTTAAAGTTAAATTTTGAGTTTCTTGTACAGGAAATAATGTCGACAGAGCTATGAGAGAATCATTTTTGGTATCGATTAGAGATTTGGGTTTAGTTCATTTAATATAACTTTTTTTACACCTTATGTTATAAGGTGTAAAAATATGATATTTGAATTTTAATTGTTTGCAGTCATTGTTTAGTTTAATAATACTTTAAATGTGATGTAAATAATATAAAGTATTAATCAAACTAAGGATAACAAATATGCTTTGTAAGTATTACGTAATGAAAATATATAACGGCAAAGTATGCGCTAAGCTAACTTAAAAATTTTCTTTTACTTACCGTACACAAACTGCACTTTCTAGGAGCCCACAGAAATTACATCCCGCTTGACCAGGCTGTGTGCTTCCCGTTCGTTTTAATACTTCTCCTTCTTTTCCTTTAAATCCCAAACCGTCAACAAACGAGAAATGCGAAACTTGTAAAAAGTTGACCTGAGAAGATTATTGTTAATTTACCATATGTACTAATCCCAAGCTTAAACAAAAATCTATAAACTTACTGTATCTGGATGATTTCTATAAACATTAACATTTAATAAGTTATATAAATAATTTTCCAACTGTTGAATACGATCCTCAATATGCTCATAAGGAACTAAAGCTTCTGGTCTATTGGGAAACCTAATAAATAATAAAATTTTGGTTTTCTAAACAAGCACTAAATACTTAATGATAATTAAAGGAAAAACAAACCCACCTTGGTAGAGAACTTTTCTTTTTTCCTAATGTCGGGTTTAAATTATTTTTAAAGCTACATCGCCGCTCTTTGTGTGTTTTTGTCGGAAATGGGATATTTAAAGAGGCTCGATAAATGCAAAGTTGTTGGTGAAGTTGATGAATATGTTTATATCGTTTCTTCACATACCAAGAAAAATCTCCATGATCAAACCTTATAGTGTATCTAATGAAAATTACATTTTTGTATTTTACATAAACTTTTCAATTTAAATAAGAACCATTTTAATATACTTTGAAAAAATTAAAAGGCATTTTTCAAGGAAAATAGTTTATGCATGAAAAAATTACACAGTGTAGAAAAAAATAGGTTTAACACATATGAATTAACTTACAGATTTGGATTCAACATATGAGATGTAACAGAACGTTCATTATGGACGATTCGCACTTTTATTTCAACGTTAGGGATGAATATTTTCCTTTGAAATGATTTGAATTTTAAAGGAGGATCATGAATTGATAAATAAGGAAGAACCGCTTTACTTGAACCTAAAAGCAGTAATTTTAAACGGTTAATTAATTTTAACTTTTAATTTAAAAATGAAAGTTAAAATAATTTACACTGAAATAAACAATTTAGATTTAATTACGAATTAATACTTATAGAATGCATTAATAATGAAATATTTTAAATTATCATAAAAGAAGAAAAACAAAAACATTTTCAACAAATCATTCCCACTTAGGAGGATACATTTCATGCATTCGAGAAACTTATGTTTTCAAATATAATCCACCACCTGTACAATACTGCATTTGAATTTTTGTGTTTATTGGTTCAAATAATATACAAATTTACAAATGCAAATCCAACATAATAAATTCAAGAAAAAAATAATAATATGTATCAGAGCTGTTAGAAAAAGTACCTTAGATACTTTTTAATAACTTAAGTACTTTAAAGTATCTATGATACTCTATCTTAATTCCTTTATTTTTTGGTAAAAAGTATTTAGTATCTTTAAAACTTTTTAAAAGGAACTGTATTTTGTAACTTAAAAAGTATCTTAGATATCGAAAAATAACTTAGATGCCTAGATACCGAGAGATAGATACAGTTTTATTTTGTTTTGTTCTAAAAGATTCAATTTAAACCTCTTATATGAATCTGCATCGTTTTTAAAGTGAAATGCGTTTTTAGAAGACTTATATTTTCCATTTTCCTAAATTAATAAAGATACGAAGCACATTATCTGATTACCTAACAACTTCACCTAATACGCCACAAAACTTGGTGCATACATAATATGTACATACAGAGTAACTAAAAAGTATCTTTTCAAGTACCTGCCGTAAAAAGTAAGTTAAGATAAGTATTTAAATTTCTGTTTTTAAGACATACTAGATACTCAAAGGAACATTGGTTACTTTTAAAAAAAAATAACTTATGTAGTATCTAGATACTTTCCCAAACTACCTTTGGCAACTTTGAATTATGTACTAAGCTTGAATATTTCTCTTATACAGTAACTTTTTTTTTGTTTCACTTCTCTATAGTCCTTACTTCAGGGGCGAATTATGTAAATATTGAGAATGCTCTACGCACCTAAGCACCTCATCGGCACCTCCCTAGCGGCTGTATATTATACATTTTATCTAATATAGTGCCTAGTAGTAAACATTAAAGACTAAAGTTGACATTACATTTACATTAGTTGGAATAAGCATTTCTTTACTAACACAATTAGTATTAGGTGTAGTTATATTTTTTTCAAGTGCTCGCGTCGCGCCCCTTTGTAAACCTTACGCTCCTAGACACGTGATTAGTTTACCTTACACCTCTACCTTACTAATTTAATATATGTTGATGAATTTTTACGATTATTTCGTACAAATAAAGCAAAAGTGAAACAAGCGACAACTACCTAAAACTTAATTTAATAGACTTGCATGTATCTACACTCGAAGATAGTCAAGCATAAACAAAGGTATAGTTGTTTTCGGTAAATTCAACAACATTCCTAATTCTTATATTTTCAATGAAAATATCATAATACATCATATTTTATAAACATGTTCTAACAATAAGAATTTAACTAATTACAATCTCTTAGAACATAATAAGGATTTTGTGAGACAAACAATTAGTAACTTAAATAATCACAATTTGAAAAAAAATAAATGCATTACAGAACTAGAATTCCAACCCATTGGTCCGAAACCTGATGCGTAGGTATCGTAGATATTGTTAGTAAAGCAACAAGTGTTAGTTATAAGATCTAATATTTTTATGATTAAGACGAATAACAATGTTGTTATTAATTCCATTAAAATTAATATCATTTGAAAAATATTTAATTACCTCCATCCGTTACTTCAATTTGGTCTTTTTTTACATTTTCAACCAACACAGGCTGGTCAGTTAAGGAATAAACTGTGATAGTATCCGGAATAGCCAACGATTCATCGAATTCATGATCACTAGGCGTCATTGGTTCAATTAAGTCACTAACAATCCCGAAACATCCAGACGATTCCCCTTCATTCACATTGTTTTCATTATCAGACAAATCCAAATTTTCAACATTATTATGAGCCATATTTTATTTCGTCAGCAAATAAATTTCCTTAAGAATTTAATTATATACATCTAATTAAAATATAAATTGCAAGATATCACTAAATGATCGACGGCATGTTTTATTGAATTAATTTGAATTAATCAATACTGATCAGTAAAAAACTACTAAGTTTTAGAGAACAACTTAAAATAATTACAATTTTTACGTACGGAATATATGAACTACATTTCTTAAATAAATTTTTAAGATAAAGACTTATAAATTATTGTTTAAAAAAATTTCCCGAATGCTATGATAAGAATATTACAATAATAGTGTGGAAAAGTAAACCATATGTCCGATATGTCCCTTTCAAATAGGCAATATCTCAATTATTTTTATCAAAATAAGTGGTGGTAATTATTATAGCAAGTATGTATTATGATTAATTTTCATAATAACCACCAAGTGCCCTTGAAGAATTTATTCAACTTAAAAAAATAAGGTTAGGAATTGTTTTAGAGTCAAGAAATTCTTTATTTCATTTAAAAAGTATGTAAGAAATAACTACTCAAAAAATATAAGTATAACTTAGAATGATGATCGTATAATTACAAATATTTTTAAAAGAATTTTATCAATGTTATCAATATGGAACAAAGTTGGCACTTAAATATTTAAAATTAAATATAATTTACAATAAAGAAAAGACTTAAAATTATGGTTGATTGAAATTTGCTTTTACTCGATATTTAAGTATAAAAAAATTAGATTAAACGAAACAACAATACTTATGGCGTTTACACTATAAATCGATTTTTTTAAGTTTCTACGCTTTTCACTGCTGCGTATTTTTATGCTTAATGATTTATAAATCATTTGAGTTTCTCGTTTGGAGACTTTAACCACTTTAACCAGAAGTGTGCATTTTTTTATGAAATCAAAGATGAAGTAACCAGTTAGTATTTAATTAAAAATTATGTTATTAAAATAAGAAATAGTTATCATATTTAGATATAAATAGTTGTTTCATGAGATAAAAATCGCTATTTAATGCCAGTAAACAATACCTCTAGTTACTTAGAGGAAGTGCAAACAAAATGGACAAAATAAATATTTTATCTTAAAAAACTAGTATAGGAAATTCTCACTCTTTACTTTATATTACAAATAAATAAGACAAAAAAACAAAGATATGTTAAATAATTTCTAATATCTTTAGGGTTTTTAGTTAACGATGAGACAAAAGGAGCTACAAATATTTAAAGATATAATAGACTATCCGGAAAAATAGAGTAATAATTAATAATGTTAGTAATCTACCTAATTTTTTGTACATTATATTGCTGCGAAGCCCTTATTAAAGATCAGTAAGGCTTCTGAAGATTCGCTACGCGTAGGAATCACATTCACCAAACATATCAAGATTGTCAGGATTCAACAAAATCTACATATTCATATGATTTTTTATATTCTCTGGTTCTTGTCTTGCAGATATTCAGATTTAGTAGCCGCAATGGATTAAGTTTGGCGAATTGTTTTGAGTAACTTTTCGTCGTTCTACGTAAATTAAAAAGTTCGAAAGAAGAAAATTTGCAGTTTAAAACCCCCACAGCGACTACTTTAGTCAACAATTTCGCGAATTTAAAAGTAAATGAAACAATTTTTGAAAATTGAAAAGACCAATGTATAAGAGAAACGAAAGCCAAAAGCAAAGCGAAGAAGTATATATATATATATATATATATATATATATATATATATATATATAGTCATTCAAAACAATTGTCCAACTATTCAACTGGAACTATTTGACCGACTTAACAACTTCTAAATATTTCGGAACTGCAACATATATGTATATTTGATATATGTATGTACATTGTCAAATGTCCCTCATTCATGATAATTTCCCTATTCCTTGTTTTCTCTATGTTTTTTATTTTGTAATGAGATGAACATATAGGTATTTATCATTCCTTAGCACATGGCATATTATGTAGTATACAGCTTGCGTTCTTTGCCTATCCTACAAATTACTTTTTCGTTAAATGCTGTTAAATCTATGTAATATTCAAGGAATTTTAAGAATTCTACGGAATATTCACATCTCGAATAATATGTATCAGTGTAAGCATTTTAACAGTACTATAATTTCAATTGTCCAACCCGGGTGAAATTAACTCATCATTTCTTGAGAACGGCTTGATCGGCTTGATTGACTGACTCCTAATAAGGTAGACTGAGCATTTGAAGATTGTAAACGTACGGAATGAACTAAAATTATTGACAAATTCTGAATATTTTTTTTTATAACAAAAAAACCGTGATGTTAAAAATTTTTCTTCAAAAGTTTGTAAGAAATCTAATTTTTTAGGTTTTCAATTGATTCTAGTTCACTCCTTACTTTTAAGCTTACGGATTAAAAGGTCGTTTCTTTTTTTAATTCACATAAGCCAATCAGCCCAAATCGAGGAAGGATTAAGGGTTAATTTTATTGAAACTGATATTCTCGAAGCGTTTTAGCTCACGTTCTACTGGAAATTTTAGTTAAAAATGTGTATTCATATGCTTGAAATAAATATGATAAAATAAATAAAAAATCTCTTACTTTTCTAAAATCTTTTTTATTGATTCTCCAAAAAAAATCCAAAAATAGGCCCTCACACGGAAGAACCCCCTCAATTCCTTCATTATAAAGTGATTTGTGGAATATTTCTTACACATATTTTTATCAATAGTTACATAATTCAAATACTATTTATATACATAAAGTTCCTTTTTCAGACGATAAAAAACGATCGATTTAATTTAACACTACCTACAATAACGATTAAAAATAGCTCATAGCTTTCAAAATGACTGATAAAGACTTTTCTTTAGCAATATCGTTTAAATTTTTGTAACCCTTACGAAATGAATCGTTAACTTCAGAATATAGTTTAACATGTTAAAAACATTGTCCAAATATCTCAGGTAGTCATTTAAGCTGAATCCTTCTGATACGATAACTGATTTTTGGGAATCGGCTTAACGATTTTAAATTGGATTATGAGAATTCAGTTGAAATTAATGCAATAGGTATATTGAAATTTTTGTAGCATTTGTGAACACGTTGGCAGTTTCAGTAAAGATATATATCAGAAAGTTTTCAAAAATTTCAAGCAGCATTGTTAAATAAAAGCTTTCGCGTATAGTTTCTAAGTTATGAGCCTCCTTGCTTTTGTCTATGTATTTTTGAAATTTCATTTCTGGAAGAAAAAATTTAAATCAAAAGTGGCGAAAACGGAAGGTTTATTGTTTTTTTATTACATAGGTAACATTAAAAAAATACAATTAAAGTAATATATCCAAATCTATACTATCAAATTCAAAATTATCAAAGTATTTTTTATAAAAAAGAAATGAACATTTGAATTTTTAACGAAATTTTGAAAAATTGATGGTTTTGATAAAAAAAAAAACAATAATTTTACTGAAAAAAATAAATGATAAATTTTTTCACTTTATATTTTGGAGCGTCAATTGTAGAAAGCCTTTTTTTTCTGAGAAAAAAACAGAAAAAATATGATTTTTCTAAGAAACCAAAAATCGGAAAATATATTCCTGAATTACTGAAATTGAAAAAATCATAGAAGCGTAGGTACTTCAAGGAATCAAGGAGTTATATATTTATATAAGTTTTCAGAGAAACCCAAATGGATCGTATTCAAAATAGTTAGTTTCATTGTTAATATTTTATTCTTCGAAAGATTTGGAAAAACCTTTGAAATTTGTTGTTTTGTTAGTTAAAATATATTGAAAAAATTATGACAAAAACATGATTTTCAAAATGCAAATTGAATTTCGAATCACCTGTTTAATTATGTATCCTATATATCAACGATATCAACCTTATCGACTTTATCGGTTCTACTAATAAGAGACAGGGTGAAAATTTACCTTTCTAGATATTCTAAGTAGGTTTGCGAATGATAATTTAATACGCAATATCGATATTTTGATAGGAAAACATCGATGTCTCATAAATAATCGCCGCTATCGCTATTTCAAATGAAGCGTTACTTAGAAGCTACGAACCGCTAATTTTAATACGAGAATGTAAATATCAATCTTATGTATAAAAACAGAAAAATGAATAATCGAGTCATTGTTTTCCGTCTGAGTCATTTTGGTAGCATTTTAATCTAGCAATGTTTAAAAAAGATATATGTATACAATAATACTACTATACTTTTGGCAACTATATGAAATATTTACTTTGTAATAACACCAGACCAAGTTAAAAACTGAATAATTAGGCAGATCGGGTAAGTCGTTATGAACCTAAATGGTGACCACAAAGGAAGATTCGGAAAATTCCGATAAGGTTAATTTTACAATTGTTGAACTGCAGACTTCATATATTATATATTTTTAATCAATTTTTGAGCAGTTGACTAATTTATTTCTAAAAGAAAAATGGGAACAAATTAAAGAAAGGAAAGTTCAACTGTTCAAAATGCGATTCAAAATTCTGCAAATAAGTTATACAGATCTGTATGATCTGCACAATTTACTTAGAACTACACAGAAAAAAAGCTGTCCCTGGTAATTATTAGTAACCAAATTATAGTATTTATAGTCAAAGTTGATGTGACTTCTTTAGATCAAGAGTTTTCATCATTTTTACCATTGGAAATGATTATTATTTTAACCGTTTTAGATATTATTTTTGTTTAAAGTTGGTAAAATTAAGAAACAGTAATATATGTCACTGAGGTGACTCATATTACTGAGGTAACTCATTTCACACGAAAAGAATTCAGTCAAGTAAAATTTAGTAATATATTATTCATTTAGCTGCTTATGTACCTTGATTTCACACTTTTGGAGTTAATGACTGAGATTAAATAATTAATTTTGACCAAACTATAACATTTGGTAGGACCTAAAAAAAATAATTTAATGTACATTGAGTTCACCCAGGAAACTTCCCGAAATTACTGCCAAAAAATACGTAAGACACATGGTGGAGGATCAAAACCATCAAAACGTTCTTATTTCTCCTATTTTTACCTACAAAAAATATTATTTTATCTTCCTACAGAGAGAAGAGGAAACTGAAACAGAAAAATTTATTTACGTGATTTATAAATAACTCCTCATCAAAAAGATTCTAGAAACTACGAAGATCAACTTCCGTTGTAAGAGTATATTTTGGCGAGACGGTATAATAAAGTCGTAACTGTTGACAAATGTGATCACTAGAAGTAGCTTGCAAGAAATAAGTCGTAGAAATTGTAAACACGACAGTAGAGAGAAATTTATAGCACTGTATAATCCAACATACACCCAAGTGAATTGAACCCCCCCCAATTTTGTAATTTTCTTTTATTTATATATCTGCTTTTTAGACAGGTTTCAGATTTATAAATTTTTGATCGGGTTTGAAAGTTCTAGGTTTGAGTTTGAATTTTTTAATAAGAAGCATAGTTTTTTTTTTGCAAATCCTCAAAGTAACATAATATTACATTAATGTTAGATTATTTATTTAAATATTTTATTTCCGGAATTAAATATGAGAAAGAGCTAAAAGTTAAGGAAGGAAGCAGGAAAGGTACAAAGATGTTGCTTCTGGTATATATGTTCGTTACTAAATGATAATAAATAGCATAATTACGTCTTCAAAATTTTTACTTAAAATTATTTCTCACACAGCTAAAACAACTGTATAACAATAATACATTTATGTGATTTATTTGTGATTTTATACAAAATTCTATGTATTTCAAATAAATGTTCTTTAAGTAAAAGACTTCATAATAACACTTTTACAAATTTTGTGCTGCTAAATCTTCGGCATCAATTCCCAATAAAGCTAAATCATCTTTATCATTACCAGAAATTTCTGCATCATCTGCTTTACTTACGTCTTTACTATCATCATCTGCTTCTTCTTCGGGTGGTAAGGGTGGCATTTGAGCAGCAAGAACATAACTTTGTAATAATTGAGGGTCATAGCCTGGATAAGAATAAGAGGTCGATGCCTTGGCTTCATTCATCATACGGAATTGTGCCATCAATATCGCCGCTTCCTGTGATTCAGCAGAGATTTCGTCCTTGGGTTTATCACCTGGGAAAATTATACCTAAAGCATCTTGAAAATCTCGGGGTAATGCAGTTTTACCGTCAGAAGTTATCGAACCAGATTGATCTTCCATCAAGTGAGATAAAACAGGTGGTGGCGGCGCTCGCATGTAATCAGAAATCTGTGGAGGTTCAGGGATTATTTGTGGCGGATCTGGAATAATTTGTGGAGGAGGAGGAGGATTATCTGCATTGAATGGGTACATAGGAGCTGCTAAATGACTTATATGAACTAAACCAGGGGCAGGCAACATTTTTTGAGCTTCCAAATTTACAGCAAACTTCGATTTCTCTTGTTTTTCCGATTCGTTCTTCTTATCCTCATCAATTTTTTTCTTAAATAAAGGCATTCGTCCAATGAATGGCATTTTTTTCTGTGTTTGTGTGGGTGGAGGCGATTTATTTGTTGCAGCCGTTTCAGATGGTTTTTCTGGTTTGTTTTCTTCTGCTTCATTTTTCTCTTCAACCTCTTTATTTTTCTTTATAAATTTATCATCGCGATGTTTATCATTTTCTTCTTTTTCGCGAGAATATTTATCGTTAAAATGAGAAGAATTTTTATTTTTATAATCATTGGTTTCGTAGCGATCGTATTTTTTCTTTTTATCAAATGGGCTATAACGATCGTTATATTTTTTGGGAGAGTATTTATCACGATATTTTTTATGACCGGGTGAATCATATCTGTCATAAGATCGTTTTCTAGGTGAGCGTGATCTGGATCGTCTACTGTATCTCCTTCTATCCGAATCTCTTTCTTTAGATGACGATCTTCTCATTTCTGAGGTTGAATTATCTTTAAAACTTGACTCTTGCGTTCTTAAATGTGTTGGCTTGAATCGATTTCGTAGGTATTGGAAATTTACTAAGCTGTCATTACCTTCTTCAAGGTCTTTAGAATCAATTTTTGATGAAATTCCTGTACTATTGTCTTGATTATAGGTTTTTCGTTGATTTTTATCTTCCACAAATTTTGAAAGAGCATTATATTTTTCACCAAATTCTTCTGACAAAAGTTTTTGGGCTTGCATTTTCATTTTATTTCTCATTGCCACACGAATACTCTTTGTTTTGTCACTCTCATTCGTCTCATCATCAGAACTAGAGCTTGATGAACTGCTAGTAGAACTGCTGTCACTTGAAACTGCTTTTTTACGCTTTTTAGATTTCTTTTTCTTCTTTTTATCTCTTGAGCTAGTACTGCTATCACGTTTGTCTTTGCTATGCTTTTTACGTTTACCATCCTTGAGACCAGGAGAATAATCTCCAGCTGGGGAAGTTTCATTCAACGTCGTTGCATCAATAATTCCGTGCAGAGATTTTTTCTGAGCCCGTGTAAAAGCCTTTTTTCTATCGGAAAGCCAGTCAGCTTCCCAAAATGGATTTTGTTCAATAAAATTCTAAACAAATAGGAAAGAACATATTTATTTACAATTCTAAAAAAAAAAATAGAAATAAACTTACATTATAATTTTGAATATGAATTTTTGATTTTAAATGCAAAGATGCACAATGGAGATCTCCAATCCATTTATCACATAACTTGCAGTACCATGCGGGCGCTGATAAAAAAAACTGTAGACCTATAATGAAAATCAAATGTATAATTCTTATATTCTACATAAAAAAGCCATTTTTGAAGGAAAAAAACTAAGGGGACCTAAGGGACCACACCCTCAGTTTGAGCAACACTGTTGTAGAGAATCATTCAAAACATAATTATGCTTAAGTATGTACTTATTTCTGGGAAAAACATACTAAATCATAAATGCAAAAAATACAGCATATGAAACTTAAATTATTATAAATTTACTAACCAAAAACTAAAATTAAATACTTTTCCTAAAATAATATTATTTTGTAAGCGATTTGGAAATGATCACGTTTAAAGCATGAAAGGAACGATAGAGCTAATGTAAGAGTTAAATAACGATGCTGTATATGTATATGCTAAAAACATATCGCTATGCACACATATTGGTGATATGTTAGAATGTGTTTACAACATTTTCATGTTGTCGCTAGTCGTTAATTTCTAATGATAAATGTGGTCACGTGACTAAAATGTACCATGTGCGCCAAAGTTTGAGCGACAAATGAGGCTCTGTATCGAATATAAATGTATCGATATAATCGCTTTATTGTATAGGCATGTTTAACTAATTACAAGTAATAAATATTAATACTTGTAATAAACATTGAGCTTTTAAGTAATAAATGTACCGGCAATGCATTCATTTTGGAAATGAATTAATAGAGGAAATCATGTCTGGTGAATCTGTCATGCATGATATATTTGATAGAATCCGGCGAAAAAGCTAAACAAAATTTAGCTTTATCGCTACTTTTTTCAGATGGCGCACATATTACATTTTTTTGTCACGTGACCACATTTGTCGTTAGAAACCAGCGATTGGGGACAGCATAAAAATGTACCTTTCCTGTTCCGCCTTTTCAAGGAACATTTCCAGACTTTCGTCGGTTGTTTTCTTGTTTTTAAAGCAGCTTTATTTGAACAAAGTATTTATTTTTGTGGGGATAATGATTAGACAAGAATTATTTCCAATTTCCATTAAAACTATATGCAAGCCTCTTACACCCTACAACACCTCTTATGGAGATAGCGAACCACTTTCAGTGCAGAAAATGATTATTATCATAATAATTATGTATCATAACAGAAATACAGATATTATACATATCGTATAGTATAATATATGTATAACCCAGTTGTTAATAGTAATGTAAATTCGTAATACTGCATCAAAATGTCTATATTTACAAAATTTAATCGCTTCGGTTACAGGAAAAAACCTAAATTTAGACACTTAGATAATTTATCACAATAACTAAGTAATCACATATAATTGCAAAAATAAATATATTGTGACAAATACAGGTATAAACAACAAGGTGAAACGCAATGACTTCAAGCATATTCGCTCCGTGCACGATGGAAACGCCATCTGACGGCTGCAATAAATTATGCTCGACAATGGTGGGGATTGTGGCACGTATTTATTTACACAAGAACATAACTAGCATAGTTTAATGAAATTTCAACCACTATCAGCGCTGGGGTCGATTCAGTTGTCCCCACTGATTTCGCTCCCGGCTAATAAGGATTCAAAAAAGTCGGTTCAGTCGGGTATTTAAGATTTAAGGAGATTTTATTCCGAAGATTATTGAAAAATGGTTTGAGGGTCAATGATTGTTGTGTGATTAAAATTGCGGCCTGGTTGTTTAAATATTAAACAACCACTGTAACTGTATTGAGTTCAGGATTTTAGGATTCTTTAACTCAATGGAAATCAATCACCGTATAATATAAAAAAAACACTTTATATATTAAAGCGTTTGATTTTATTAAGCCGTGGTTGATTTCCATTAGGTCAAAGAACCCTAAAACTCTGGACTCAATAAGGTTTCAAGCAAATTCTATTACAATATATATATATATATATATATCAACAACGTAATTTACACAACTTCCTTAACACAATTTTAGTAAAAAGAAAAAAAGACGCTTTAATAACTTTTCATATGTAATAAGATACTTGCTAGATAGTTAATATGTATAACTTTACTCAATTAAGAATTAGATTAAAAGAAAAAAAAATGTTTAATAGAAACGCAGAATAATTGTATATACCTTTAATAGGAGTTCGTTTAGTTGGAGCTCCAGGAATAATTGGTATTTCGGGATCAGGAGGTAAGTTATGCCAAGGTGTGTCGACCATTTGATGCTGTTGTGATGTCTCCCGATGCGTTTCGCTTTGTAAATGGGTCAGGAAATCCTTCGCTGATGTTGGAAAAACGTCACAAACACGACACCAATGCAATTCGGGATCGTAATGAACCATGTTATAAGATCCTGAGTTTGTAGGACTATCAGTTGATTCTTGCTTTGGACTTTTCTGTCGATCGTTTGAATCCAGTAGTCGGTCGAAGGATTTTTCGCGATTTGAATCTTCTGTTGTGATTCCCGACAGCATGTCGATGACCGCATTCATAGCTTTAATTTTTTCTTGAATCTCCATCTGAAAAAATAGAAAATATCTAAAAATCCTATCTTTAAACTTATTTATCCACAATTGTTGCCAATGTGCAGAATACATACTGAATTCTTCCCCATCAGAATCAACAATGGACATCAATTGGATTCAATCATTTTTAGACAGCATCTATGGTATTGTTATAGTAAAATGGAATAAGAATAATGTAAAATAGTATATTTTACTGAAAATATAACAAACCCAATACTTATGCTCTCCTTACGAATACAATTAAACTTCGCTATTAAATAAATATATCAAATAATGAGATGTTTTTATTTTTTTTTATTTTAAAATTATTGCGAGGCCAAATTCCGGCTGAAATACAAAAGATTTCAATCTACAATTATAGTTTAATGGGGAAGAAATTATAAACTTCACAAACCTGTAATTTTGTGTTTTTTCTTAAAATCCTCTGCGTTTCTCGTGGAATGCTACCGGAACCGTATTCAGCTAGTAGATCTTGCTTCTGAGTTTTCAGGAGTTCAAGTTCACGTTTCAACATAGCTGACTTTTGCATGCAATCTTCACGCTGCTTCCGAATTGTGGCACGTTGTTGTTTCATTTCTTCAGCGACAGCAGCTAATGATAAAAAAATCTTTAAAATGTAACTATTATTTTTTGCTAAACGTTGATTTAGGTTGAATGAGGAACAAAACGAGTTGGAGTGCACAATTTTCGGATGTATGTATTCTAATAATGTTCTGATACAAGAAGATTTTTTTTTTGAAATATTGTCTATCTATAACTTTTTTATGAGTCAATTTTCCCTAATTCCCCCAACGTTTGTGGATTGTCCAAAATTCATCTTGTTGTAACATAACTATATGTTTGTAAAAAACATGTTAAATGTCATGTTTTAAAATTTTTCAAATAGAACTCTTAAGCATATACTCTAGCCATTTAATTAATATTAAGTCAGTAGTTTCAATGATTTTATCTTAAAATTTCATTATTTCTGATAGCTAAAAAAATAAAATTTCGAAATTCTAATATTTAAAAAAAAAAATTGAGATTTTTTTTCCAATTACTACGACTTTTTTTTTCTAGGGAAGTTTCTCAAAATCAGGTTTTTGTGAATTTTAATTAATGAAATGAGGAGATATCTATGGTGGTGAAAAGAGTTTTACGTTTCTACAAATACTTATTTCTGAAAATGTTGCTTCACGGAAATAATGTCTAAAAACCAATTTGTTCGGAATATTGATATTGTCGGCCTAAAGTGTTAACCTGCTGAGTCTATTTTAACAAATTTTACAGAACGAAAAAAAAGAATGTAAACTACATAAGTTAGTACATAAATAATGTTTTCGTTTCATGTTGTATTTTGAAATTTCTATACTTAAAGTGATTGATCAGTTTATCACTCGATAAAATTTTGTATTTCCTTCCTAATGTAACAAAAAAAAAAAAAAAAAAAATCATTGAAAATGGACTTAGCAGGTTAACACTTTAGACCGACGATATCAATATTCTGTGTATGTATCAATATATGTGTACGCATCTATATCATTATCCGTATAGTATACAGTAATGATGCACTAGAAGAGTGGTTCGAAACAAGAGACCTTTTCGAATTTTCATACTCTTAAAGGTTTATATACTTTCAAATTGATAAAAAAATCATAAGAAACTTAAAGTGAGAAAAGGAACTATCTTAAAATTGAAAAGCGTTTAAGCCCCTGGGACTTCAAAAATATCCTTGTTAAGTACCATTTCAATGCACAATAATAACGTTTATTGGAGACAATTGCAAACACACGTATTCTTCAACATTTTTATAAACTCTAAGACGTAATGTAATTTAAATATTTTTTTTTTTAATTTTCAGAAATTATTATTTTCCATAATTTTCTAGATAACAAAAAATCTCTGTATTTCTAATTTTCCAAAGATAATATATCTTTTGAAAAATAGGTAAATTTACATAAAAATGTATCCATTTAAACAAAAATATATCTACATAAATATTGGAAATAATTACAGAAGTGTTACAGTTATGCACAGAAACAATCTGCAATTGCTCTCAAGAATGTCCGCGTTTTGTGAAAATTTATTTTCACGTTAAAAAGTTTCAGTTTTTACTTAAATTGTTTGATATTTTCTTTCTTAGGATTTTTATGCTCAGAAATTTTAGTGTGATTTCAATTTTTTGTTAACCTTCTTTTTAGCAAAAATTTTGACATAAGATTTTTAACGATCAACTCAGAACACATTGTTTTGCATTTGTAAAGTGTTTTTGATCGCTATTAATATACAAGCTCTTCATTTTCCGCGACATAGTCGGGAAAGATGTAAGCGTCAACGTAGGCGTGCTTGTGTTTTTTTTCAAATCATTGTACGTTTTGGTTGGCAATCAAAATACGTACATGGGACAACATGTGAAAAAAGAGTTGGACAATGAATCAATTTTAATCAATATATCGCAGAGACAATGTAAACTATTCAGTCCGTGAAAAAAATATTGTTCGTTTATAATAACTTTGATTAAGTCGCTATGCTAAGACAATACAACCATAACACTACCCGAAAATGAAACTGAAGAGAAAGAAAAATATATTACGGTACCAACTTATATGTCATTCAAAGGTTGGCATTGTTTACTCTTACATTGCAGAAATCTTTTAAAATTACGATTCTATTTTCTTTACAAAATGTGTTTGTTCGTATCAAATATAAGAATGCTTTACCTCAATTGGCTACCGGTAAGAGATACAAAACTTATCTAATGTTCAATCAAAAAATTCAACAAAGGAAAATAGGAACTTGTAATGGTGGTATTAACACTTCCTGTTACCTCGATCAACTAACGTAAAATTACGGTTATTTTTGGTGACTTAAACAAAGCTATGGTCTTGGCCAATTTTTCGCTGAAGCTAAAGATGTTTTATAGGACCAAGGCTTCGGTCGAACTTAAAATACCAATGACAGTAAAAAGTCTTTTGTAACTTAAAATCATAGGAATACTGCAAAGAACTTTTAAACGAAAATAATAATAAAATTTTTATCCTTAGATTTGTATATTATCAAATAAGTCAGGTGTATTATTTGTTCAAATATTTTATCCAATAAAAATGAATTAGTGTACCAATTAAGTTGCTAACAAAAATTGGCAGACTTTCGTTAATTTATAAGAGCTGAAAATTTATCTGTGCATGTTTCTAACACATGTAAGAACAATCAGCGATTATGAAGTTAGGATGGTGGTTACTTTGGCAGGTAACGAAAACAAAGGTGTATAAAATGAAAATTAAGTTTCGTGAAAGTATAAAGGTCAGTTTTTTATATTATCTTCGGAATAATAAAGAAATCACACGCTCCATTACCAGACACTTAGCTCGGTTTCAACCCTGTGCCAGACACTCTTAAACTTTAATATGCCAATCTTATAATAGGCAACCGTAAGTACATATATTGGCAAAGATAGAGAACAAAAATTGTGAAAACATACGAGTGATTAAAAACCATATATAACTTATCAAAATCGATATTTTTGTAAAAGATCTTTCAAAATCTAACTTGATAGCCAATAAATTACCATGTTTTCATTATTAATAAGCATTGAAAAATAAATATTCTATTATTAATTTTGGATTATTGTTTTTGGTAAAGAAAATCGTTTCAGAACTATATTTCTGTGGTATGTAGGATGAAATGGAGAAATAGGATGTTTAATACATTTTGCAATGAAACAAACTATAAATAGATCATTACCTTTTTTACTTCCTTCATTCTTAGTTTCATTCGTTTGAGATGCATGTTGTACTGTAGTTGAAGATTGAATATTGGAAGGATGATTAGGATCGTGGAAGTTTTCAGAATGAGATGAATTACGCCAAGCGCCTGGTGGTGCAGCTGGTTGTGGTATATAACTATTTTCAGCCTGGAATTACGTAAAATATGAATTAAGTTGATACGAAATGATTTATTGACAAATTTGAAAAAACGAAAATAATAATTACACCTCTATTATATAGACTTTTTATATTTACCACTGTGTAAAATGATTGTTGATATTGGTTTTGGGAATAATCAGGCTGCATTCTTCCAGTAGCATATTGAGAATACTGGCCTTGTTGTGGATACATAGTACTGTACTGCTGACGAGGCTACGAAAATTAAATAGATAAAATAATTTTAAAATACTTTAGTAATTTATAACGCTGTATCGCAACATATATTGATGCAACAATATCCAAAATGAATTATAAATAAATGGTAAAAACTTTGCAAAGAAATATCTTTTACATAGAATAAAATAATCATACGTCATTGTACATAGACTGCATAGGAGGTCCATATGGGTTTTGTTGGAAATTGGACTGCTTCCATAAATCTTGGTTTTCTCCTTGATTAATTGGCTGAGGGTTTCTAGAAGGCACATTGTATATATCTTGAGGAAATTCTTGCTTTTGCGATCCCCATTGCTGTCCTCCTTGAATTCCGGAAGTATTATTCTCATTGGATTCTTTCAGGTGGACTGATTTGAGTCGAGGATCACGCCTAGTTTTATCCCAACCTTCATAGGACCCTCTATTTTTTTTATTTACATCAAAAACATCAGCCATTACCGCTACAAGCTGAAAGCTTCAGCACGGTAAGGTTAGAATAATAGGCTTTTCTCTGATATTTACTTATTGAGAAGTTTTTGAAATGAAAAAATATAAACGATCACTATTATATGATATTATTCACTTAAAAGTATTTATACAGTAACAATAACAGCAGTTGATTGATACTAATAAACTATATTAAAGTGATTAAAATCTATCGCACTTTTATATCGTGAATTGAAGTGATTGAAGTCAATGAAGTGGAATTATTTGATGGCAATTACAGTTCTACCAATTGCTACTGGCAAAAGTACCTACATTTTACGACATTTGGCATCATATGATTTCTTGCGCAAACTCAATGGCGTCAAAAATTTTCAAAATCCGAACTGATCCGAACAAACGGTCTGATGGTTTTTGTCACTTTCCATAAAGAAGAATGAATAAAATCTTCAAGAAATTATTAACTTTTGAACTTAATTGTATATATTTGATTCTAGAATATTAATATGCTAATTTAATAACGATAAAACACTAATTTATAAAACAAAAGTTGACAAAAGTAAATAAAAGATTTGGGCGATTTGGGTATCACATTTGACATTCAAATACGGTTGCGCAGTTGTCAATTTGAATTACCGCTTAAAATATTAATAAAATTTTCAAGAATTTTACGAATTACTAGTAAATCACTTTAAAAAACAAATTTTAAATATGAATGATAGTAACGACTTAAAAGTGTATTTTATTATTTCTAATAGTTTAAGTGACAAATCACAATGCGACGTAGCAATGCATTCGGCGTTTAAGGTAGTTTAAAAAAAGTATTTATGTCGAATATTTTACTAATGATTCAATTTTTTAGATGTGTAAGAAATATATAACTAATTGTTATTGGGTTAAAGAAGAAGATCAGAAAAAAATAATCAGAAGTAAAAAGAATGTCGTTGTATTTCAAGAATTTGATGGAGAAATTTTTCATACTCTTTGCAAAGAAGAAGTTTTGTACGTAAATCATTAGAAAATATTTTCACTTCATGTAAATAACATATTTGTATATTTTTTGCAGAATCGTGGGACCTAGGTGTCTTAAAACGTGTTTATTAGAACGGATACCAATTCCTAATGGTCCAAATGCTGTATTCACAATTCCAATGCTAGGAATTATTGTATGTTTATCCGGATTTACAGCAAAGACAAAGGTATTTTCATAACTTCAAAGAGAAATATTTTTCTTACGTTGTATGAAGACCACAAAATATAATATTTGGTGAATTCGAGATTATAATACAAGTAATAATAAATCATAAAAACAACCCTCATTTTACAATACTGATTATTTTGGACGCTTTACACCAGAGGTGGGTAAATGGTTGAACGTGAACAGGTCGACAAACGATCACAGGCATTTTAAATATTTTTTATGTAAATTTCAATTATTTTAATTGAACATGAGTACTAAAAATTTAGCAACGAAACTTGAATTTAAAATTAAACACGCATCTTTTTTACAACGGATATTTTTGATTCCCAATAGTGCTTCTAATACTCCTTCTAATCCCTCCTAATCAGTCTCTTTAAATTAGTATTTGATTTTAATTAAACTCATTTTTCGTAGTCAATCGCGTTTAAATAAAAAAAAATATTGTCAATCATATCAGTACTAAGTTTGCCCACCCCTGCTTTACATCATCTATTTCATATCAAATTATTTTGCAAAGCAATGGAAAAGTACATTTAAACATAATGCATCTGGTTGCAGTAGTGGAAAATATGGAATAAAGAAAAACAGTTATTATTTGTGGCTTAACGGGCTCAAAGTTTCGACGTTTTATCAGATGCGTTTTGTGGTAAAATTTTCCGCGAAACTTTGAACTACATAAATTACAGTTTTTCTTTTTTGCATATATTGCCCGCTACTTCATGCAGTTAATAAAGTATAGAGTTGTAGAAGTACCCAGAAATTTTGTACTCTTATATGTTCGTTGTAAAAATAATCATAGTTTCGTTACCCTTTACTTTTTAAATGATTATTTTCGTTGCTTCATAACAACTAAGGTCTTCCGTGACTTTAGGGTCAATAAAAATCGGTAAACTGAGAAATATTGAACATTTGTCCGTTACAAACTTTGAACTCCGGATCTACCAGTTTCGTGGCAACCACCTTGATGATTTTATCTCAATTTTCTTCACTTAAATCACAACATGCCGTATTGTATGCTACTAAACACGCATTAATTTGTCAATTTTCGTATAGCTAATTCTTCATGTTAATGAGGAAAGCTACATAAAAGCAAGGTTTATAAAATATATAGATTGTCTAGGTAGAATCAGTCAGAATATTAGAGTTTAATTTATGAAATATAATTTACAAAATATAATTTACAAAATTAAACTATGAACATAATTTTGAACGAAAGTTAAAAAAATAATTTATAACGTATTGCTCAGATACGTATTTCGATTGCCAAGGAGGCTTCATTAGGGATTAGCAAGTAGTATTTGAATCGCTCTGTAAGTGCTATGTGATGAGTCACTAAAATGACTTGTTAAATTAACAACTTGATAATTTTTTAATCATAATTCATATTATTTGTTCAAACAATTTTAAGATTTACACGCCAGATGCGAACTCTGTATTTTGTACAATAGAGCGAATAATAAAGTAAATTCAAATACTTTTTTCTGTGACATACTTTGCCTTCATCGTTCCTCTGTCTACTTTATAATAGAGCTGTAACAAACTATATGTATTTGCTACTTAACACCGATTAATTCGTTTGATTCGAAGTAACGAAACGTTTCTTAAAATTTAATTTCGTTTTTGTTAATTCGGCTTCTTCTGATCAAAAAATAATTCTCAAGTGTTATATGCCACTCTAAATCAATTTTTACAGTTGTAATATAATTTACGAACATTTTATTTTACGTGGGGTGGTAATCTTCATACAAAAGATGGATTTAATTATATCATCTAACTAATAAAATCGAATTGATTTTAGAAAAAAATAGAGCAAAAAATTGAGTACATGGGAGGAGTATGTTTTTCCGAATTTACTAGCAACGTTACTCACTTAATTTGTGAAAAAGTGACTACAATAAAATATTCGGTATTTATTCAAATTATGTGATTTATTTCTATTAAATTTAATTAATCGAATCAAAATTTACAGATGGCTAAAGAAATGAAAATACCTGTAATGCTTAGTTCTTGGGTAGAAGCAGTTTGGACAGAAAATTTAAACAGAAATAAAAAGGCGGATAGTGAAGAATTCAACAAATATAAATGTCCTTTGTTTTATAAATTGAATGTTAGTTCGTCAGGATTTTCTAAAAAAGAGCGACTTGAAATATCTAAATTAATTGAAGACAATGGTGGAATTTATAATGGAAGATTTGAGTCACAAACTACAAATATACTTATATGTAATCCAAACGCAATTGGGGAAAAATACAAAGCTGCGAAAAGTGTGAATATCGAATGCTGTACCATCAACTGGGTTAAGGATTGTGTTAAATTAGATACCTTTTTATCTTTTGATAAGTATCCGGTTGATGTGAAAACTTGTATTTCATCTACTTTAATTCATGATGATCAAACCCGTATGTTAAATGTAAGTAACTGGACTTACAAGATATTAATGTTGATTAAATTTTAGGTATAAATCCAGATTTTTCTAATGTTAGCACTATAAATAATGAGTCACAGTGTAAAAATAAAAGTAAAAAAGTACCCATTACAAGCAAAAATTCTACCGTTACATTTAATGATAACGATTTCATGAATGATTTTTGTAAAGTAATGGATCCAAAAATTGATAATATTGACATGAATGTGATTAAAAAAGCTGGCCAATTTTTAGATGGCTGTGAGGTATTCACTAAAAGATACTTGTAAATATAAAACTATGTTTTTTATTATATAAATGATTTCCAGATTTATTTAGCAGGATTTGAAGTAAATGAACGAGACAAAATTTGTAAAATTTTAAATCTAGGTGGTGCGGTTCGTTACGATGAAATGTCGAACAGAATTACACATGTTCTTGTTGGGGACAAAAATTGTTCAGAAATTAATAAGTTTTTTGAGCTTGGATATCAGTAAGTATGCATTACACTTTACAACTGCAATATACCAACGAACATTATATTCAATTTACAGCCCTATGGTAGTAACTGTAGATTGGTTAATTGCAAGTATGAATTTAAAGATCCCTGCTCCAGAAGAATCTTTTAAAGTTATCGCTCAAAAATCACCATCAAAACAAACGGCTCCTGCTACGGCTCCACCGAGTTCTCCACTTAGCCAGAAGGTAAATGGACTTCAATTTTAAAATTTGTTGGCTAAAATGTCTTAAATTGTGTTGTTGACGGTTATATACATTAACCATTGATTAACCGGGAAATATACACTAACTGGTTTATACATATTGACTATAAATACTGCAATATAAATGTTACGTTAGCATATATACTAAATCGTTACATTAACGTAATTTATACTTTAACGGTAGCTTATACGGCATTCGAGTTCTGATTGATTTTAAAATACTAAATCAATATTTCATTGTGTTAAAGACGTTTTATCTCTCTATTCTCACACGATCCATATGTGCACAAGTGCGTATTTGCATGTATGGTGTCTTATGGTATTTTAAAAGCAAATCAATAATCAATAGCGATTTATGACTTTCAGTCATTTGTTCTCAAAAGTACCTAGTCGGTACATTTTTCTTTTAACGGTATGAAAATATCTAGAAGTTTTAGAATTTTCATAATATGTTTAGTTTTACGACTACAATCGCACACGTTTCCAGTTAAAGCATTTTTAAAATGGAATTTCTATTATTTTTTCATCCCTTCTCAGTTTTATTGTTATTAGAATAGAACTTTATAAAGGATTTTTTTTTCAGTTCTTATGCATTTCTTTAAATGTTTAACCATAAATCATAATTATTTAAAAATTTGTAACTGGCTTAAATTATCCAAGTAGTTCAGACGGTTACCACAAGGAATTGTGTGGAATCCAAAAATATAATACCTACATTTCATTCAATATTGTGAAACTAAAAAAATATATTAAATTGCGTAAACTTTTTTGCAGAGTGTTCAAATGTTAATAAATCGCACAATAAGTGCTTCTAAAACATATGAACCTGAAATAAATGCAGAAGTTCCGGACGAAAATTCAATAGAAGTAAATGTGATAGAAGAATATACAAGTATAAAAGAAATACATGTTATTATCTTAGTTTTTTATTTTCATTTATTTTTTTCTCCAAATTATAGGGAACAAAGACGATGCTTTGAAACAATATTTTAATGAAATAAGTAATAACAAACCTTCAGAAAGAACTTCCGAAGTGCATGAATTTTCAGTCGAACCGCTTAATAGCACAACAATGATATTTAATGGTATTTATTTATAAAATATAAAAACTAACGTAAAATATATGTTACAAATATTTTATTAAATTTCAAGGATTAACATTTATTGTACAATTTTGGCAAGATATTTTTTCTGAGAAAATAATAGAAATGATAACAATCCATGGTGGAACAATATTAGATTCTACTTCTGAAAAAAAGGCGGATTATGCAGTTATTCCAATTGAAGCTTCTAGTAAAAATTTACAAGCGAAACGTATTGTAACTAATTATTGGGTTGTAAGTTTTATAAAGAATAATCACATTAAATGTGTATAAATATATTTTAAATCTCTCAGGAAGATTGTATAGATTCCGCAAAGCTTGTGGATGTTCAATATTATCATTGCCCAATAGAATTTGGCTCTAACTTGGAGAACAAATTACCACTTACTGATTGCAATATTACGCTAAGCTCTTATAAAAGTTGGGAACGTACTTTTGTGGTAAACCTAATAGAAACATTAGGAGCAAAGTAAGTTTGTTATACGTTGTATATTATTAAAAAATATAAGAAAATTGTTAGTTTTGCAGATTCATTATCTAAAAAAAATAATAAAAAAGGTGTACCAGCAACTACACATTTAATTTGCCCATCTCCTTTTGGAAGCAAATATACAGCAGCTATAAAATGGGGAGTTATTGTTGTCACACATCATTGGTTACTTGAATGTGCAAGAAGGAGACAAAAAGTTCCTGAAATCGATTTTAAAGTACCAGAATTTATTGGTAAAATAAACAAAACATAAAATGTGCAGAAATACATTTTAAATATATTTTCATATTTTCAGAAGAATCAAGCAATGAAACTAAATCAAATATTTCAGAGAAAAAAGATACTAATGTTTCAAATAAAACTGGTACGTATATTTTTTTTTAAAAAAATATTTTATTTGGAGTTCCCGTATTTCAAACTTTAGTTCTAAAGTAACTGCATTTAGTAGTAAGTGCATTACATCGGAAAATATTTCATTTCTCAAGAACTGCACGAAATATCTTATGGACCTTTAATAATTTTAGGATATTAATTTTATTTCTCTCGAACTATAATTTCTATAAATGATACATTACACGTTTTTATGCAATATTTTTTTATCCTCTAATCATCTAATAATTATCTTCGTATAAGCTCATAACATCTACAATATTTTTATTGACCTTCAATACTTCTAAATTTGTGATTTAACCCGTTCATTTAATTTCCAAATTTAGAACTATTTCGTTTAAAACTCTCCAAAAAATATATTGCCAAAATCGTTAATTTAGAAATTTAAAGGGTCGAAAGGGTATCTTTGTTCCGGGAGTTAGCTAAATGAACGAATCAACAAAAAATAAGCTAATAATAGGTATCTTAAATCAAATCGAAAGAAAAGAGCACTGTTACTATTTTGAACAAACTAGGGTTATTTTTTGGCTTTAGGAATTCGTCTTTAATAGTCATCTACCATACCTTAGACATTTTAGTTCATTAAGTTAAAACAGTTTTTATGATTTCATTTATTTGTTAGCTTTGAGTGCAGCACAGCGACCTAGTAGTCCATCAAAAAAAGGTATTTATATTATGTTTAAAAATTATACTATTTGAAACTCTACATACTACATTATGTTTTATAGATGATGAAAATTTGGGAAATACACCAGTTTATCCTGTAAATATTTCAGCAACTAGTATTAAAAACAAAAAACTTTCTCATATTAATTTAAGCAAGAGACTTGATTTAGGCGATGACAATTTTACAAAAACACCGACACTTTTGTCAAATACGTCTACACCACTTTTAAATAGAAATTCTGGTAATTTTTTGCATTAAATTAATGTTAGTCATGTATTTAAATATAATTTATTTTTAGTAAACACTCCTGAACAAATATATCCAGGTCTAGAATCTTTTGATAAAGAATGTATTTTAGTAAATAAAACCAATAATGTAGAATTTAACGAACCACAGGAAGAACCTTTACCAATAAATTTAAAGCCTTTACATGAAAGGCTGGAGGCAAATATGGGAGAAGAATCAGATTCGCCTATTAAAAGTCAAATGACACCAGTTGCAAAATTTTTAGAAAGATTAGGATTGCCTAAAATGGATGTATCGAATGTAACACCTGGAAGTTTATCATCTTCGTTTAATTCACCTACTCATGTTGATACTCCAGATACTCCATTAGGACGTTGTTTTGGGAATCCAAATCCCTCACCTGAAACAAGAAAATATTGGGCTAAAAGAATTAATGCCTTACCTAGCTATCACCATTCACCTCCGGTTAAAAGAGTCAAAAGAGATTCAACTGTAAATTGTTTTATAATTATTAAAAACGTTCATTTTAACAATAATATATGTTTGTGTTTTAGCCATTATCAGAACTTAAAAGACAATTATGGAAAAAAATTCTTCCTTCCGAATCTGACACATCAAATAAAGATTCTACAGATGAAGGAAATACATTATCGGATTCATCACTAACAAATGAAATGGTAATATACTTTGGTTTGTTGTTACTTGAACGTATTATTATAATTTTATATTTGCAGGAAAATGATAACAACCCGACAGTTAATAGTGTCAGTAATCAAGTTCAAAAATTAAAGGAAATGATAGAACGTCGCTCTTCTGATAATTATAGAAGATCGTTATTTCGTCGTTCTAGCGATCAAGCACTTCAACCAACTGAAACAGAAGTTGTTTCAAGTATTCTTTTTCTTTACTTTTTAATTGCTATTTCATATAATTGTCTTTGAATTTCTAGAAGCAGCGGTTACTGAATCACAAAATGATACAATTGGTTGGGAAGATCCACTTGAGGAGAAGCATTTGGTTAAATATATTATTCTAGTAACACTTGACACATATTAATTCTGTTTGTATTTACTTTTAGGGTGTTAAAATAGTTAAAAAATTCATGCTATCTCATTTGTCAACCGAGGTATAATATACATTTTTGTTATGGTTTAAAAATGAAGTATAAAATATGTCCTATACATTTCAGGATAAATTCAAGTATGTAACAATAATAAAATCCTTAAACGGTGAAATATCAGACCTGCCTTCGTTGTTTGATGATTCAGCAACTCATTTAATATGTAGCGTCCCATCTCGCAGTGAAAAATTTTTAGCCTCAATTGCGGCTGGAAAATGGATTCTTCATTCAGATTATCTAGAAAATTCAATGAATGCAGGAGAATTTTTGAAAGTATGTATATTTTATGTATAATTCTTGAATTTGTTACCTAATTTTAAATTTATAGGAAGAACTATATGAATATGGTAATCCTTCGGCTAAGATATCAAATTTAACAGACGGAGAAAATAAATCCATAGTTTCTGCAATATATCGATGGAGAAAAGAAGTACAAAGAACTAAAAAACGGGCTTATTTTGGAATGAACGCTGTTGTGTTAATGAATACTCGTCGAGATTCTATAACACGTTTAATTGAGGCAGGGGGTGGAACCGTCGTAAATTCAGCGTAAGAAATAATTATTGCATGTGTATACATTCAAAATGTAATTGAAACAAAAATTTTAAACAGGTCGTATGAAGATTCTAATATTACTCATTGCTTTGTTGACCCAAAGCAGTTGGGAGAATTTTATTCTGATTGTACAAAGCTGGCTTCACTAGGTGTTCCATGTTTACATCCAATAGTATTAAGCTACATGTTATTATCGGAGTCTCCATTGGACTGCAAAAAATATATAATTCCCGAATTGGCACAAGCTTATAACTCTAAATAAGTGTATTAAAAAACGTTGATTACATTTTATTTTTAGTATATTTGTTTTGTATTATATTGTAATGGCGAAATAAATTTTAAGTGTATTGTATTTTTCTTACTTATACTAGAGGAAAAGCCCACGATGGACAGACATTCGTTATTTTCTAAAAGCTGAAAATTCTTCTGCGTATGTCCCCAATACAGATAAAAACGATCAGCGACTATGCACTTTGATGGTAGTTATTTTGGCAAGTAACAGGTAGTATGCGTCTGGTGAGATGTAAAAACTATCAAACTGTTCGGTTACTTAGAAAACATCTTTTGATATTTGCTCAAATAATATATAAAATTTAGCTTTCATACTATGACGTAAGTCAAACTATAATTTATATAAGTTTAGGGTGTCTGGCAGGGAGTTAAAACCGTGCTAAGTGTCTAGCGATGGAGAATAGGATTTTCAATATTATTCTGAAGAAAATATAAATAATATGACCTTTGTACTTTGACGAACCAGCACTTCATACACCTTTGCTACTTGTTACCTACCAAAGTAACGACCATCCAAACTCCATAGTCGCTAATCGTTCTTATCTGTGTTGAGAACATGCATAGATACATTTTCAACTTTTATAAAATAACGAAGGTTTGGCATTTGCAGGCTATTGACTATAATAATTCCAAAATATTCCATGTTTCAAAAATCTATGTTCCTAAAGTATTAATAGGATTTACGCCCAGAAGAGGTTCAGTAAAAACAAAAAATCGTTTACTTTTGAGACTTCTTGATTTTATTATAAAATAAAAATTACTGATTTATAAAAATATTTTTAAATTCATCCTCGAGAAATAATAGATATTTGAAGTTATTTATCAGCATTTTAAAAAATAATAAACAAATAGCATATAAAACGGAATGATATTTATTTTTACTAATATATACATTGATTTCGTTCGTTGTTTTTACTCTTAAGTTACACGTATTTAAATGAATAATGTTACATGCTTATCTTTTGGTGTACCGTTGTAAGGTTTAAAAAAAATTCATCAAGTGCACTTAGGTAATGGTTGTAGAATTAAAAAAATACATTTTTACAGTTATTGTATAAATAAATAAAATAAGCATTCAAATACTTATTTCTGCAATAAATGTGATGCAGCACCTAACGCCCAACTGACCTCATGCCCATCAATTTGTTTCAATAACTAAAAAAAAGTTATATTTCTTATACTATGCCTAAATTAAAGAAAAGATAAAAAAGACTTATACACTAGAAACTTACACTTAGATTTGTATTATCTTTTAATCCAAACCCGTCTTTTAATAGAACATAAATAAACGTTAAATCAAGACAAATAAAAGGCTGTTCTGTATTTGCTACACTTGCGGCTGAAAAAAAATATGGTTAGTAACTTATTATTACAGATTTAAAAAAAATCAACCTTTTTTGGCAGCTTTAAAATATTCTGCTACTGTAATTACGCCACCCGTAAATGGATCTGTATAAAAAAAAGTTGCAGTTAAATTTAGTTGTATCTACTGCACTCACTTCAATTTTAGAATATTATAATAGTGTGTAAATAAGGACATTTTTCTGGAATAGTTTTGTGCTGAAAATATTTTAAAGGAAATTTTCTTTTATCATCACTAAAATAAACTTATTTTTTACAAAGATTTTATTAATCTATTGTTTACTAAAAATTATGCCAACCTTTGAAATTAGTTATTTGATTAAAAATTAACGTTTAACAGGAGAAATGTTTAAAATTGGTCTTTAATCTACATTTAAAAAACTCAAGCTTTTAAAGGAAAATTGCCACGGTGTTCGTACTACTCTAAAAACTTACTTAATTGCAAATGTGATCTGTATGACATTCTTAAAAGTTTATTAATCTTTAACTTGTTTATTAAATAAAAATGTAAACGTATGGATTACAAAGCACATAACGTACACAATATTAAATTTGTGGAATAATTTATTGGATATATATAACATTTTACTATCTAAACCCACAGATTAGCAATATTTTATTATCATTATGGATTTCTTAAATAACACAATCTATTTTAGATCTAATTTTTAAGTTATTCACAAAATGAATTTGATACTAAGGTCGTGGGTTGTTTTCATTTTTCTGGTAAAAATGTAATGCAATTAGAAAATTAAAATTGCACACTGCAATCTTCTTATCTTGGAGAATTTTTTTTTTTTTTTTGTTCAAATCATAACAATATCCATAGTTATATTTTTTAACACTTAAATAATATATTGAGTGTAATAAAAGCTCACAATTAGGTATTAATATCCTGCAAATTCTGTTGGTAAATTAAAATTTAAAACTGACCGTTTTCAACTATCCTAATAGAATGAAAATCTTAAAATATTTTTTTTAAATAAAATGATATATTTGTAGTGTTACCTATAAGACCGGATTCCACAGCTCTGTCGTAGTAATAACTAAAAGCGTTAATATTTTTTGTACCTAGCTCCTCAGGAACTTCTACCATAGTTTTAACGTATTTTGTCACAGCAGATAAACAATTTTCAAACTTAACGATCGGATGCTTTCCAGCAATGAAAACACCATTCGCAGGTTCTGTTGCATACTGAATATTTTTTTTTGAACCACTGAAAGTTTCTTTAAATTAGCCACAATCTAAAAAAATTATTAGATTTTTTCTTTACCTAATATGATACATTTTACCTCCAAAGTGCCACGAAGTATTATTTATAATTGGATTAATACATTCACTAGTAAGTTGTAAGGGATTTGTTTTACTTTCAACGCGCATAATTTCTTTGCGAGCCGCCATAAGACCAAAACTCAAAAAACTATGCGTATAAACAGTGATATTAGAGTTTTTAACCGGAACTAGATGAATATCATTTTTATTCGCCAATGTTGATGGGGCACTTGCTGCAAATGTTACCTGTGTAGAACCTCCTCCTAAATCTAAAGCCGCGACGGTATTTTGAGGGTTTCCATTCAACAGTCCTAAAATATTATTCTTAAAATGTATATTTCGTATGCTTATTGCAGTAATTAGTTGTACCTTTTAAGAAATTAACAGTAACCCAAGAAAATATTCCTTCGTCGATCCCATCCATGATTGTAACTGATTCTGCATTAGTAGCAAAGGGAACTTTTCGAAAGTGATTGGCTACCGCTTCTAATAATCCATTTGCTTTTTTTTCCGGCAACAAACGTAAACCAGCTGTAGCTTTTAAAACGAGAGGTGTTTGAGACCAGTATTTCTGAGGTATTTCCAATTTAGCTTTTTCTAATAATTGACTAATTGAAGCGACACCCTGAAAGTGTTATAATTGACGTTAATACATCAAGTACTAAAGCTTAGAGAAAAAGAAACGGTCCAAGTCCATTGTTGTTTATTTGATTCAACAATTGAGACGTTGAGTAACAGTAGCGAATCCAAGATGGGTGAAAGGATAATAACATCTTCCCCAAAAAGAATCGAGATATATCTGGCAGTCTATATCCTAACGAAGTAAATACAGAATTTGCGAATAGTATTAGAATAGAATTATGCGGAGAGACTTGTATGGTAAGTAAAATAAGTTTCTGTGCTTTTTAAATTTCTTCAAAAAAAAAACCGACTGCCCTCAGAGTCAAGCCTTTGCTAAATTGAAATCCTAAATCCACTACTCTTAAGTAACGAACGCCATTTCATTAAATTAAAGGTTCCTGAACCTTGAACCGTTCTGTGAAGTTCAACGTGATACATTGTAGCAAATAAGCAATTCAATGAATTTGATTTTTTTTTCTATCTAGGAGTTGCTTAACTTACTTGATCTGGATTATCAGCATAAGAAGAAAGACCTGGTTTTACTTCGGCAAATAATTCTTTATCTAACACTAATCTATTATCTAAAAACGCATTTCATAATGATTTAAGTAAAGTCATTTAATGATTAGCTTTTTTATTAATACCTAAAAAGGCCCTGTGTAAGGTAAATGCTAAAACTCTTGATCCAGTGCTTCCTGCGTCAATAATTACGGCATGAACTGGATTTGTGTATCCCAAACGGGCTGCTATTTTATCACTAGCTATTATCACAAATGAGTCCAAGTAAAAACCTTTAAAAACATAAACTAGCATTAATATATTAAACGCTTTCTGTCATAAAAATGTTAATCACTTACATGTAAAGACAGTTAAAATAATGGCACATAAGCAAAAACTTAAAAATAGTGTATTTAATGATGAAACTTGGTTTTGATGCTTTCCTTTCCTTTTTTGTTTGAATAGCAATTCCTTGTCGCTTTTTTCATTGCCATTTTTATTTCCCTGAAAAAATAACTTATTATAAAACTATATTTTGAAATATGCAACTATAAATGTATTTTATTCATTTAATGTATAACTATATAGGAGAAAAAATTAAATACCAGTTTGTGAATAAATATTCCTGAAAACATTTTGTACTAAATGCATTAAGAACCAAAAATAAAATTAAAAAATTGCTCTTTATCAGCTACATTTATTAAACGAAAAAGTATTTTATTCTATTGTGTACGTGTTTTATTAAGTAATAAAATTTTACTGACCTTTTGCCTACGTGTGGCTTGCATTTTTCGAATAATTGGTTAAAAAATCAAAAACTAAAAATTTGAATAGAAAATTAGTCCTGACTATAATTAATCAGTACAGTAGTGCATTTATAAATAATATATAATCCTTCATTAAAAATGTTCAATTTTAGCATGGGGTTTTGGTTATATAAATTATCAAGGTTATTTACAATTGCTCTTTAGTCATCACTTCAACTGAATAAAATTCTTGAATATTAATATCATTAATATTCATTTTCAGCGGCTAGTTAAGTCCATAGTACAAGAATAAATAAAAATTGATAAAATAAGTATTTACACAATGATATGCATAAGTACGATAAGTATTATGCGTATAAACATTTAAGACACAAAAGTATTACGATGAATTTAATTATCGTTATAAATTTTTACTTTATTATTGTGAAATGAACTACACAAGTCAATTACTATAAGAGTATATTACAAATGAAAACTTTAATTTTACAGAATCATATTTTATTAATATGAATACAGTATTAGCTTGAATACAATTTTGTAGTGTCTTCATTGATTCTAGAAGTATTATCCAATAAGTTTATACTTTACAAATCTATTGATAGTTTGGAATTCAATAAATTTATAAACTACAAAAATTCAAAATTATTTCATTTATAAATATAAAATCGGCATCACCGGTTTAAGTTAATAAATTTGTTATAGAATCGGCACTAAATTTTGTAATGTGTATAGCGTATATTGTATATAACAAGTAGTCAAATTACGATTTTATGAAAATGATTTACAAAATTTGAATGTTAGTAAGAGAGTAGTTAAAATTAATATTTTTTTGGATTAAATTTAATTATTAATCATTTTTAAATATAGTTCATATACTTTAAATTTTGTGAAATATGTTATATTTTAAGGATAACTTTTTTTACTAATATAGCAAATATTAAAACCTGCCTAATATTATAGTTATATTGATAACTTATAATGCTTATAACAGCTTATAATATTAAATAAATCTATATTTTTTGTGTTTCCTACGTAATGTCTGGTAATGTCTTATTGTGTCAATTATGTCAATTATACTAATTGACACGATTGGATACGATTGACATCGATCGTACAGCCACCTTGCGTTTACTTTGCTAAACAAAGCCACCATAATTATACTGTTTGACAGTTGTTATCATTATTATGCATGCGTGTCTTTTCTGCAATGATAATTAAATGTATTAAATATATTCTATCATTGTTGTAAAAGCTTTTTATTCATATGTTGTCATATGTGGTATGGTCATAATTTGTGTATGGGATATAGAAGTCGGTTGATGTATATGGGTATAACCTGGCCAAGGTAGCAGTGCAAAAAGTAGCTTAAAAAGTTCTTGAAAAAGTTCACATAAAATTGTCAAAAATATTTTAGTTTTGTAATTTTATTCAAAATAATTTTAATTTTGTTTCAACAAACATAATGTCATCTGGTGTAAGTTTTTTTTAACAAGTAACTTTTTTATAAATTAAATTAATTTATTTGCAGAGTTATAAGGATAAATACTTGGATCTCGAATCAAATGCAAAGAAGAAAAGCCACAAAAAAGAAAAGAAGAAAAAGCATAAAAAGCATAAACATAAATCGAAACGAAAGTCAAGCACATCCAATGATAGTTCATCAGAAGCAGAATGGGTTGAAAAAAGTACAAATGCTGAAAAGTCTGAAAAAATCAATGAAAAGATTGAACGAGACAATTGGATGACTGAAGCTTCATCATTTGAAATTCGGACATTTTCCAAACCCGAAAAACAAAATAAACAAAAGAAAGAAGACGAAAAAAGAAGACTTGACTCATACAACCCATCTACAAATATAAGAGAGTTAAATCCACATTGGAAAAACGGAGGTACCGGTTTACCAAGCCAAGAGTTTAAGAAACCTGGTCAAAATGAATGCGGTTCCAGTAAATATTCGTCATCATCGACAAAAGCTAGTGGAAGTTGGCGAAAAAAATCTACTATTTCAACTATTACATCATCCGAAGCTGACTCATCTTCGTCGGACAGAATTGAAAATTGCAATCTTAGCGACAAAGAAATCAATAGTTTAGCAGCTAAAATAATTAAAGCTGAAATTTTGGGCAACAAAGAATTGTGCGATAAACTAAAGACACATTTGGATGCTGCTCGGAATTTCAGACAACAAAATACATTTAAAGAAAGTTCTCAAGAAGAGCAGGTAGTACTTATTTCTACTGATTCTAAAGGAATTAGTCGTCCTCTTGAAAGAAGAAGCGAGCATTCTAATCCTTACGGAAGTAAGAAAAAGAAGCAAAAATTAGATTCGCATGAACATGGTGAACGAGTTCGGTATTTCGGAGACGACGATCGTTATTCTTTGCGTGAAATGTTTGAACAAGAGAAATATAATACATCTAATGATACTAATGAAGAGTTTATGAAAGTAAGCGCAAAAATGAAAAATCCAAATGATGACTTAGAAGATATTTTTATGGACAAAGCTCAACACGTTACGTCTGACGATAAAATAGATGAAATGAACCGTAATAAGGCTATTCGTAGTCACCAAATGTTAACTCAATCTATTGAAAGTTGCAATTTTTGCATAGATTCAACTCCAGCCTTAAAGAATGTTATAATTTCTATCGGAGAATATGTTTATTTATCAGTTCCTTCTTACCAATCTTTAACGGATGGACACTGTATTCTTGCGCCTATCAAACATGTACCTTGTTCTACGCAATTAGACGAAAACATTTGGGAGGAAATAGAAACATTTCGCAAAACAATCACAAAAATGTTTTCTGCCAATAATTTAACGACAGTGTTTTTTGAAGTTGCTACTAATTTAAATAAATATCCCCATATGGCTATCGAGTGTGTACCTCTTACTCTTGACGAAGGATCTATGGCACCCATGTATTTTAAAAAAGCTATTCTGGAGTGTGAAAAAGAATGGGCAATGAATAAAAAATTAGTTGATTTAAGAGGGAAAAATGTTCGTCGAGCAATTCCAAAAGGATTGGCCTATTTTCAAGTAGGGTTTGACAATGACCCTGGATTCGCTCATGTTATTGAAAGTAAATACGATTTTCCGAAAAAATTCGCCCAAGAAATAATCGCCGGATTGTTGGATCTAGATCACAATCGATGGCGCCGACCTTTAAAAGAAAATTCTGATGAACAACAGAAAAAAGTTACATATTTTAAAAAAATGTGGAACACTTTTGATTGTACAAAATAAAGTATCATTTTATTATAAAAGCATGTGTGATTTCAAATGAATGAACCAATAATTATTAAATCCTTTATATATGTTTTTCCATTTAAATACAGTTTATATCTCACTATGAAATGTTTTCCTAGATGTGGATTTACGATTTTCCCCTTTGTTGTGGAACTAGCTACTAAAACAATAATGTAATAATATTTTAAGAATTAACACATTGTTCTTACCTAAAAGATTTTTAGGCTCCTCGAAAGTTATCTTTAAAGATGCTTTCATTAATGGAGGAACAACAATTTCATTATCATTTACTACGCCTTGTTTTATATAAAAAAAACTTGGTCCTTAAATAAGTTATTACTTTAATAACATTAGATGAATTTGCATATGCTTACGTAATTACCATGTTTTTCCTTAAAAGTCTTCCTTAGAGAGTATTCCTCTTGCGGAGAAAAATATAGTGAATTTTTTCCTGGAGGTTTGTCTGGCTTAGGTGGAACTACGTTCGATGGATACGGAATTTCTTGTACGACGTGTCCCTCCAATTCGTTTACTAATTTGATTG
This sequence comes from Sisyra terminalis, assembly GCA_958496175.1. Taxonomy (NCBI): domain Eukaryota; kingdom Metazoa; phylum Arthropoda; class Insecta; order Neuroptera; family Sisyridae; genus Sisyra; species Sisyra terminalis. The sequence continues at coordinate 31,875,672 of OY292274.1, forward strand.
TGTATCTTATCTCACTATCACTTAGATTTTTAAACTACAAGAATACTTTAGCCTGAAATATTAATAAATATTTAAACATTCATTTACATCTAAATTAACATCGACTGCAGTATTATAGCCTGTTTCAATTCTCCTAATTGGAAAATCAGGAGTGTATTCCATTTTCAATTCTATTCCAAATCCTCTTACATTGATATGAACAATGGTGTTGTTAGATTTAAATTGAATATATTCGGATATCTAAAAAAAATAAAATAAATTTTCTAACAACATCCTTTTTTTTATTTATTATCAATTTACTGGCTTTTCATCTATTGGTTCAAATATTATTGGAATTAGAAGAAAATGTTCCGGGTCTAAATTAATATTCAATGGATAAAAACATTTTAAAGGTCCTAATGGGTTTACTAAGGATATCGTCGGGTTAATTATATCGCCTATAAAAAGATAAAAGGTAACAAAATCCTTTAAAAGGTAAGAAGCAAAATAATTTTTAAAATTACTTGTGATATTTTGTAATCGTATTAAATGTTTTTTATATCCTCCGATAACGGTTGGGCCAAAATCAATCAATTCTTTTTCAATATCAAGCAAAAAATCAGGGTTGACCACAGGACATCGAACATCAAAAAATAAAACTTCTTTCCGGCTGTAAAACTTATTATTTTTATTTGTGGAAGTATTAAAAACTATTGAAATGTATAATTGATCCTGAATAATAATTAACTATAATTGTTTAATCAGGTTTATGTTCTAATTATACACTTAATTAAATACGTCAGACTTTATCGTTTGTAGTTATACTTTTTGTTCGAAAAAACAAAATTTAAAGTCTTTTGAATTGTTTGTTTGCTTCAAGGTGTGAAGCTAAATTCCGAAGAGTGATCGAATTCAACGTCAAAGGACGAATTTCGTTTCGTTAAATTAAACCCTTAATTAAGCAATAACGAAGATGTCGCTCAAAATCTAGTCCGAACGCTCAACAAATTCATCGTTAAACAATGAATGAAACAATCAATTCAATATATAACAATTGTAGAAGACATTTAAAATTTCAAAACGATAGTACCTATACGACCACAATTTACAGTTTAGTAACGCTACCTAAGATAAATTAATTTCCAGGTCGAATAGCATACAGAATACGAATGAACAAAATTAAATACGGAAAGATTAACTTCAAATTTAACACATCTGATCATTGAAATGAGCTTAAAATTTTTACATACAGTGGTACGCGAGATACGAGTGCCTTAGCATACGAAATATCTGATATACAAACAATCGAGCGAGCGAAGTTTTGCTTTAAAATACGAGGAATTGTGAGGAACACTTGAGATACACAACAATAACATTTAAACACACGACACACTAGTTTACTGCACCTCGTAGATCTAGAATTATCCCCACTGTTAAAAAAAGACATTCAGAGGCATTTTGAAATCATTACATTTAAAATGTCTTTAATAACTTTAAATGACTTCTGATGAATTTTTGATAATTTAAATGCCTTTTTCTAACAAGGCCACACAGTGCTTGTTTTTCTCGCTATCGAAACTTCCTTGATAAGTTTTTCTAGGGCTTTGTGCTTTTTGTACATTTACACACTTTATTATATACTATACATAGTAGTAGATTTTAAAATGTGTATAAGTTGTATTTAAGTGACCAAAATACAAATACATTTTAGAAAACCAGTTTTTTTTTTTAAATTAGGGGAACCTGTGGCGGAACGGAGTACCTAAACTTTAATTACAATTTAAGAGAGATTTAAAGAAACAATCCCATTGTTTTGCAATTTATATATTTATTTAATTCATTCTCTATAAATAAAAAAATATTTTATTTATTTAAATTAATAATTAATACTAAAAAGCTAGGTTTCAAAAAAAAATGGAAATTTCCCATTCTACACCATCCCCTGGGGCACAATGGGAAATGAGCCTGGAGCGCAATGGGATTCTTGTTATTGGCATAGTCGCATAATACTGCCATCGTCGTGTTAAACCCAGCACATGCCAAATGTGTTCATTTTTGACAAATACTGCAGGAACACCAGCTTTCATTAAATTTGGAGTTTAAATCCTCACAGTAAAAGCAGATTATCTCTGCATCTTCCGACCTTTCTTATAAATGGACTATCGGCTAGTTTTCCTAATATATGTACGCACTATCTGCTGATAAAATAAAAATGTCTATCAGAATGGGAAATACTATCTGAATGGTATACCCCATTCCGCCACACCCATTGTGCCCCAAAGCACCTTTCCCACAAGCACAACTATTATGCCAGGATATATTGGTTATATTTGAATTATCACTAGGCTTTTAGTTAGTCAACAGTATGTTTTAATAAACATGTCATGTTAATATTCCAACAAAAAATAGAACATAGAATAATTACCTTAGTGGAACTTTGCAAAAATTAGAATTCGGAAACGTTTATTTCGACTTTTGATAAAAATAAAAACAACTGCACTCTTTACTGGCGATAGCCACTTTTTATAATGCAACACAGTTAATTGAACATTGATTATGATTTTTACGCGTTTTTGTCACCTGTAGCAAGCGCTAACTCCATTTCCCATCCCGCCCCGGTACCCCATTCCGCCCCGTGTTTCCACATCTTTCATTAAGTTTTTATACGATATTTGTCGTACCTAAATACATTAGTTTTATTCAAAAACAAACGAATAATGGGAACGAAAATGGAAAACGAAAATGTAACGAAAATGGGAAAAATTGCTTTGGCATACGACCAATATCAACCGTATATCGAGGTATAACTATATCCCATCCCCATGCTATGATTTTTAGCAAAATTTTATATTGCTTTTTCCGAATATAAGTTCTGTTGGTTTTCCTTGAATTGTTTTTTATATATTTTTAAACCACAATAAGTTTTGAGTATTTTTTTGGAAATTTCTGGAAAATGTTAAAATATTGCCCCAAGTCGATTTTTTGGATATCAGAAAACTTCACCCAATTCAATAAATAATCTTCTTAACATTTCTCCATTACTGGAAAATAAACCACTATTGAAAAGATCAAAATTAAATTGACATATTTGTACGGTCTAGATACGGTATAGCACTTCCATTAACCCTAAAAAATGGTCAATTTTTTAATTTAAAACCTGGAAGAACTATTATTCAATTATTTGGGTGACCTTTATAATATTTATAATTAATTATGATAGGAGATAACAACTAATCCCAGTAATTTACCACTTTTTTTGCCTGTGAACTCCATGATATTAATTATTCACTTAAATTGTATGCCTTTTTGTTGTAGTTTAGTACAAATTTAGCAGTTTAAAAACAATAATAAGAGACCCTAGAGTCGTTTAACACCTTAGTTGTTATGAAGGGACAGTAAATAATAATGTAGTAACTTCAAATTATTTTAAATTAATATTGAAGAAGTTCAATGTTAGTCTTGTCTTTGTTTTCATTTGGCGAGTTTCTGTATATCAAGTAATAAACGTGCGAGTTACTACCTCAAATCTAAAACTGTTATCAATTCGATCAATTCATTGCAATACTTAGTTCTGATATATAGACATGGAGAAAAAGCTTTATTTATAAACTTAGTATTTCTAGATGGTAACAAAAACCAAGGCATATTTTGTTAGAAAATATTGAAAATATAGCCCAAATCAGCGGTCGCTAAACTTTTTGACCTCACGGACTACTAAATTTTTTAGTATTAAATATATTGTAATTAAGGCTCATGCACCTTTTAGAACCATAAAATTTAGTGATGTTCCATTTTCTACTTTGTTTTTCATTTAGTTCGCAAATAAATCAGCTCATAATGAAAATTTAGTTACAAAAAATAAAATTATACCATATTAGAATTGATTTTACAAAAAAATAAAATTAAGAATAAAAAAACAAAATTAAAAATTTTCTCGCGGGCCACCATTTTGGCGACCGTTGGTCTAAAATTGTTTGCTAAAGCAAACAATTAACTAATTATCTGTCCAAAAGTTAAAAAATCGTTACATTTAATTGAGCATTTTAAAATCGATTAAATAGAAATTTCGACCAAATCCTTCAAAATTACATTTGAGAGCACTTTAAAATAGTCAAAGGAGCTTAAAAATGTATTGCCTTTGATGGCGAATTATTATGTGTTTGCCAACCCGCTTCAGTTGTAAGTGTTACGAGTATTTTACTTTTAAAATGAAATATTAAATAGTGCTTTTTTAATGCAATTCAGAGAGATTGGCTTGCTGCTATAGATGTGTATTAAGGACGTTTATCTGGAAAAAAGTTATAAATCGCTTTATTAGCAATAAGTTTTAAGTTAATTTATAGTTTAAATTATAAAAAATTTATAGCGAACTTAATAAAGGTATAATTATTTATTTTAAAGTGCATTTAAATATTATATTTTATATTCTCCATTTATATTATATATTTATTTACCCCAAAAAAGGCAATCTTTTTTTTTTGATTTGTTAATTTTTTTTAGTCATGATATCTAACTTTTTTGTTTCTTAAACAGGGTACCGGAGACCCCTGATTAAAGGTCACTTACTTATTTCAAATAATGAAATACGTAATACAGTGTAATCTCATTAATCCGACACTATTAAATACCGGAGGGTGCCGGATTATTGGAATGTTCGGATTACTGAATTATAGTGAAAAAGTCATAGGTAATGAATAAAATAAGCATTTCATAGAGGGAATAAAGTATAGGAATAAAGTATAAATAAAGGAGCGAGAGAGGCGTGGACGGAGAGTGCCGGATTATTGGACGTGCCGATCTATCGAAGTGCTTGATTAGTGAGATTATACTGTAGTTTCAAAAATTTTAACGACCGTAAAATGTTCAACGTTCATACGTCCTGGCGTTTAGTGACATTGTGTAGACACCTAATTATAGGGCTCATTTTTGGGAGCCACAAAAATATAATATAGCATAATATACCGATTTTAGCCGGATGGAAGATATTCAATCATCTTAAGAAGTAGAACATAGTAAACTTACTCTATATTTGTATAGTTTAGTAAACAGGTTACATGAGTTTGGATGATATATGGATCTAATGATCGCCAAATTTCTTTTTCTGCCATATACAAATCGGTAGAGTCAAGGATAATATCATTCGGATTTATTATTATTTCAGGAATTTCCTTTAATGGTTTTTTAGCTTTTTCAGCCTTCGCAATAATCTCATTTAATTTAATTTCTTTTAGTTTTGCTTCTTTAATTATTACTGCTTTTTCATAAACAATTTTATAATCCAATATAGGTTGACTTAGTAAGAAGACCTTAACTTTCTGAAATTAATAGGTAAACATTATATATAATTTATTTATTTTTATTATGTACCATTGAACATCTCTACTTACACCATTTGTTTTTATGGTTCCATGCCTTGGTTCTATGAATAATTGAGAATTGGTATTTTTAAATTCAAATTCGCAAGTGAAATTTTGTGGTTCAATTTTATTAACGATACCACAATAACATGGGTATATTGGGGATGCTCTCAATTCCATCGTCATTAATGTGTAGCTTCCACAAGGAGTTGATGGATATTCTAAATACTGATATTCCACTAAACAGAGTGGGTCCTGAATTATTGAATTAAAACTAATATTTAACTCTGTTTGAGGCCTAAATAGGTTCTTCACATCTAAAAATTGTTAGATATTCTAAATTATACTACAGCGATATTGTTTTAAAGTACAGGTAAGTCTAAATTAAAGAATCTAATTCGCCATAAATTCAATCATGATATTGCTTCAATAGTAGGTATTAAGATTTCAGAATCATTTCCGGAAAAGTACCTATCTTAATAAGTAGGTATAATTGAAAAACTTTAGTGAATAGAAATCAAGAATCAAATAGCAGATGCAATCCTTAAAGAAAAATAATAATGAGACCCTTATTGTTTATTAGTAGTTGCAATGCAATTTTTTAACATTAATATTCAATCTTAAGCAGGGTGTGTACCAACGTACAACGGATAGATACATACGTTGGCATATAAAGTCTGAATGTTTTGGAACATTTTTTTCAACTTTAAATACAACAACGTTAATCGATGGAACAAGATCCGATTTAGTTGATTTTTTTCACTGTCGGCAATAAAATAAGTTCTTCTGAAAATTGTATTAATAGTTTTAAAATATATTATAAAAGTTAGCGTTTTTGTTTTAATTTAAAATAATGGATGATATTGTTAAAAAACTGTTACTTATAATAGTATAACTTTTGAAAAGAACAAACAAGGATCTAGTAAATTAATTACTAGTATAGATGATACCGTGAACCCGTAACGTAAATATTCACTACAAACCAAAAATATAAAAATGAGAGCGAATAAAATGGACTTTAAGAGACATGTTACATCCAAGTTGATGGTGCTTTTCCAATAGTGTTTTATTGACTAAATATATCATCTCTCTTGTCTCCAGAAATACATAGATGTCCGTCCTTAAAGACTTCCCAAGCTTCTTTTTCTTTCCCTTGAAGATTTTGGCCTTTTCCTGGATTTTTAAATGCTGCAGCCTATACAATATCCTGAATTTGTGGCCCAACAAAGAATATTCTCTCCTTTACTTTTACTTCCCTGAGTCCGTGAAATTTTTCTTTTAATTACTTGAATGTCAGACCTTCTCGATCCAAAGCTTTCACAAAACTTTTAGTTCAAGGCGAAGTTTCCCTTTTAAAAGCAGGAGAAATGTAACAATATTATTCGAGAAAAGATGAGACTTTAGCGACAATAGCAAAGAATATTTTTGTGTAACAACTAGGTAGGTAACCAAAAAACTCAGGTATACAAATCGATAAATGCGGTATTTATTTGAACCTAAGATACACATATTCTATGTCGGATAGACCACTGTATCTTAAAAATTAGAGCTAAAAGATCATTTTCGTTTTAGTAAGTGAAAAATAGCTATTATTGAACCCAAAATATTTTCTTTGTTGTACAGTGTTATTTATCATAGAATTGAAAAACTTAATATCCTCATTTATGCATATGACGACTAATTTTGGATTTTGAAACAAATATAGCCAAACGAATAAAAAAAAAGTTGAAATTTGACTTTGAAATTTTAAGTTGGAAGTTACGAATATTAACAGCTATAACTGAAAAATACCATCAAAAACAGTGTTTTGAACCATTTTTTTAGCAGGAAATTGGACATAAAAGGATGTAAATTCATATAGGTATTGATAATTAAATCCGCAACGTTTCGATCCTTTATTCGATCTTCATCAGGCTTCAAAAAAATCATGTGATAAAAAATACATGTTTACAAAACTTGCAGAACATTACTAATTACTACATTGTTAATTTACTTCAATTTACAGTGAAAAATGAACATTACATATAGGTATAATAACATAGATTTTTATTTGTTTACACATGCATTCATAACGAAACTTTATAAAATTAGGGAAAACTGTTAATTAGCATATGGCTTGTAACATTGCACAACAATTTTTTGACAATTAGCTATGTAGTAATTATTAATGTTCTAAAAGTTTTGTAAGCATGTGTTTTTTATTGATAGGATTTTTTAGAAGCCTTATGAAGGTCGAATAAAGGACCAAAATGTTGCAGATTTAATTGTTAGTATTTGTGTTTACATCCTTTTATGTTCACTTTCCTGCTAACAATTAAAATAAAAGAAGTGTTTCTTAACATTTTAAGTGAGACGCACCGACGCACCCCTTTTCATCTGAAAATAGGTTCATAGGTCCCATTGAAAAATGTGCTTCGATTTTTTAATTTAATATATTTTTGGCGAAATTTGTTATCAAAAATTTGATAATTTATATTGTTAGGGGCTTCTCCCACACCCTCCAGAATACCTTTCTGTACCCCTATGGGTACGGGCACCACCGGTTAAAAAACACTGATCTAAAATGAACCGTTGTAAAAAAGTAATTTTTGTACCTTACTACCTTACGTTTTGTACCTTTAGTATTTTACTGTTTTTAAAAATTATTTATGTTGAAAAAGCAAATGTAAAGTAAATTAAAGTTTTGTTATTTTTCACCGTTAACTCAAAATATGACTATGTATTTACAGTGAATAACTACCGATACTAAAAATGAAATAATTAAAAAATTTTCCTGTTTTTTTTTGTAATATAGACCACACATTACATTTGCACACATACTGCCATTAAAAAGTATGATAAAACATTACATTATTCACTGCTATTTTTTCCGGGGGATTGAATTGGATTTCTTAGATTGGAAACTAATAGGAAAATGGCTCGTCCGATTAAGGGTCGAATAGTTTAAGTTTTAATATAATATGATATACTTACCATACGGTTTGCCTTGACTAGAGAGAATAATTGTTGAACAGTTTATACCAAAAGAATGACTTCCCATTGTACCACAAATATTTTTTGTATTACCTTTAATATCAGTGATTTCTGGGCTATAAATCAACACTAAATTAAGTGTTTCTCCTGGATAAATTATACCAAATCCCATAGCCGGAAGAATTGAAACACACTGAAAATAAACTATTTTGAACTTGTCTTAAGATACGGAAACAACATTTTACTTTAGGCAAATTTAAAAATCCAAACTCTTGTACTACCATAGTTTTGTTTGTTAAATTAAACTTCACATAGACACTTTCACGTGTCGTTACTAATTGAAAGTCGCAATTCAAGGTAGATTTTTGTAAACCTAAAGGGGTAGTATTCATAATTAAGGGTATGCTGTCCGAGACGCTATGCGAATTGTTAGAATAATTTTCAATTTGATTATTGCTATCAATTTTTATGTGAACACTTTTGTCTAGCATGAAATCAGGCAATGAAAATTCACCGTCTTCTTCAAGATATTGACTTGTATCAAATTGAGGCCATGATATTATGATATCATATGGATTTGTTAAAATTGCATAAATGTGTAAATTTAGTGGAGGAGTATCTCCATGTTCAGGTCCAATAGCATACACTTTTACTGGAAAATCCAAAATTCCCGTTGTTGGATCATAATATTTGTTAAACTGTTGTAACATTTCATATCTGTGAATAATTATATTAAGAAAGTGAGACTATACTGAATTGATAGAAATAAATATATATAATTACCTAGGAATGAAACGGATTGTGAAAACTTGAGATTTAAGACTAGAAATGTAAGTTTCGGTCGGATAAATTGAAATATAATCTTTAACACAATCTGGGCATTTATTTTTGAACAACAGTAAGTTTTTGTAATTGTTGAAGACAGTAAATGAATTTTGATATACGCCCGAATCAACAACACAAATCTGGAAATCGAAGACATACTGGTTCAAAGAATAAAATATGCCTGTGCAATCACATTTGGCTAAAAAATCCTTAAGCAAAATATTCATAAATAAAAATATAAATTTTGTGTTGAAGCTAAATCGTATTTTGAAGTACCTTCGAAGTTACAAGTTTAGTACATTCTTCATCTTCATACATAGAAAGAGCAAAATTTTCTATTACCTGTCCTTCAGTGTAAGTATGACAAAGTAAAACTTGAACTGTTACAGAACTCATTGGTGGTATTTCAAAAAAATATGGATCAATACGAAATACTGCAAAAGCCTGATATATGCAAGTATTTAGAATATCTTGTGCTAAAAGTTAAACAAAATTGTTAGAAAATTTAAGAAATAATGTTTTTTTATAATAACAAATAATTAATATTTATTTACATCAAAAAGTCATGTTCTATACCAGCCATACTCAACTTGCAGCTTGCATGCGAACCACTTAGCTATGCTGCGCGGTCCAAAATAATTATTTTCATCAAAATATATATATATATATATATATATATATATATATATATATAATATAATAATATATAATATATATCTATATATTTGGTGTTGTTTTCAACATGTTCTCAATATTGAGTTGTAATCAGGATAAAAAACTATCTATCCTAGGTTGTAACCGGTCGGTTAGCTATTTGGTACAAGTGGGACAGTGTAACCATTATAACTTCTTATAATCACAATGGCGCAAAATCTACAGTACCTGCGTGCTGGTACGATCACCCCGGTGAAAAGTAGACTAATTTTGTGTTATATTTAGTTAACAATAAATAGGTTGTGGCCCACGTTGAGAAGGAAAAACCGATATACGGCTGGAGTAAAAAAAGGTTGAGTATAGCTGTTTTATACTTTAATAATAGTAAATAAGATCATACTTTAATTTTTTGTCTCAATTGGGTGAAAAGTAGAACGATTCGCTTTTTAATTTTAAGGAAATCAATTGGAGTTGATGTTTTACACTATCTTCACAATATTCATACTAAAATTGATTATTTCCGAGATAGGTCCTACTCTTTGATTAAGCTATTTTACGAAACTTTGGATTTAAAATTTTTATTACTCTAAACCAGTGGTTCTTAATCCTATATCCGCGAGGACCATGGCGCCCGTCGACCGTTTTATGTGACACTTTAAAATGATTTTTAAGTTTTTAATACAAATTTAAAAAAAAAAAAACTCCACAGAGAAATAAGAAAAGGTTAAATGATTACATCGTTATGATTTTCTCGGTTGAAATATCATCTTCTAGGTATAGTTTGATTTGTCCCCATCTCTGTAATAACGCCCTCTAGTTCTCTTAATTCGACCTAACGTCCAGAATTTTTATATTTTTTGTGATTTTATTTTTGTTACTAAATATTTTTTGTGCATTACTTATAGGTATTATAAACCTTAAAAATTAATGGTGCCCGCCGCCAACCCGACATTCAAGAATATGCTCTTAGGAGCAAAAAGGTAGCATAGTACTTTTTAGCATAAAAGAGTTTCGTTAAATATTCAGTTACTACTGAATTTTGATTTAAAAATGAATAAGTAGTCTAAATATAGGTACACATGTGTGCAGTTTTATTTTATTTTAATTCTTATGGGTTTTATATTTTTAAAAATCCTTTTCCAATTAGATTTTTTCGCTGACTTTCAATAGTGAGCATATATACTGTTAAAACAGTATATAAAATATATTGTGCTCTAATGTATGTAATATAATATACAAAAGTATACTCGAAACATAAATTTGAAAATAAAAAACTCAAACAAAATTTATGACATATTGCCCCAGATACGTATTTCGATTGCCAAGCAAACTTCTTCAGTGGCTATTAAGTAGTATTGCATGGTACCGTAACTGCTATGTAATGAGTCACGTAGTAATAACTATTTGTACGATCGCAATTTATACTTCGAGCCTTTCTCTTTGGAAGTTTTGGCAATATAGTTGTGGACTAGTACGAATTAGAAATAGAAGTAGGAACAACCCTCCCTCCCAACAACTACATCGCAAAAAGAGAAAGATTCAATGTATACATTGAGATTCATTCATTTTTTGTCACAACTTTTTGACTCATCACAGCAGTTATGGAGCGATCCAATACTACTTGTCATGAAGATCGTGTAGATTCCAGGGTATTAGGGGATCGCGGGTATTAGGGTGGAAAATGAGATGGTGGACGAAACAGCGAAAGAAGCTACAAGGGGGAGAGTTCATCTCACGAACGGGGAAGACTCCATGGAGGATATCATTACAATGTGTCAGTAATGAATTTGGGGCTCTTTTGATAATATATGACAGGGCCACCCTTAAAAGCTGCAGCGAGTCAGATAAATAGTGCTGGGTAATTCACCTTTGGGTACCCTAACTAGTAAAGATTGTATGGTGTCCGTCAGATTGATTCATACCAAATTGACCCATTCTTACCTGAAGACTGGAGAACAGGCGAGACGCAGAAGATTTGTAGAGAGGGGCTAGAAGTAAACCATCAACTTCTGGAATGCCAAAATTACAGAGAGGAAAGCAAGCAATGCGATGTACTGCTTGAAAACAGCAAGAGAGATTCACGTGTTCTTTTGATTTTTCAATGCTGCGGGGCTATACCGATACATATGAATCACTATTTTTAAGTGCTAGATATTTTGAGTAGATGAATTTGAGAAGAGTAATGTGAGTGAAATTATGGGTGACTAATAAAGTGGATAAAATAGTGCGACACTCTAGCTGTTAGAGCGACTATAAATAAATAATATTACCTACTTGTTGACCACTGAAAAAGTTTGCTTGGTAATCAAAATACGTATCTGGGGCAATACGTCAATTTTTTATTTTTATTTTATATCTATAGTTTACTATTGTAAATTTTAGTACTTACATTTTATATATTTTACAATCAATACACTTTGTTAAACATTTGTAAGACGTATTTCTAACTTCAGATTGTAATCTTTAAAAGTTACTTTATAGTTGAATTGCTTTTTAATTTTAATTATTACCGATTTGTAAGGTTAGTTCTTTATCATCCATTTCGTAACTATTTTCTTTCAAAAGTAGTGATTCTTGCGATTTAATTTCTTCTGTATTTTTCTTTTCTATATCTCTTATTATATGACGTATACTTATAAAATATTTTTCAGTTCCGCTATTTTTGATCTTTAAAAGATTAGTTTTTATTTCAGGTCATTGTTCACTTTTTCTCATGAAACTTACATTGATTTTTTTGGTCCTTATTTTATTATAACTCTTCCAAAACGGCAGTGCTTTGAAAACAATCACTTCTGGATCAATGCATACTTCTGGTATTAAAGGTAAACAAACGATTTTTAATTTAATTTGCTTTTGTTTAGCATAATCGACACGCAATGTGTGAAAAATAATTTCACCCTCTATTGCGTTGTGTACGTCAATTGGATTGAAAATGATCTTAATTGGAATACTCATTCCACACCACAACACTTGAGTACTATTTGGATAAACCTAAATAATTAAATTGAAAAGCATACTTTTAAAAATAATGTGTACAAAAATCTTATTGTCAAAAGTTAAATAGTAGAATAGCGAACAAATATCTACTTGTAAAATCATAGGATCAGGATCATAATTATGTTGAATTTTGATGAATTTGCATTTAATTAATTTTCTATCTTTATTGGTAATCACTGCAGCCTTTTTATAAAGTTTACCATTTGTAAAATCCTAGAATAGAAAATGAGTTAAATTTGAAAAAAAAATATTTAAATGTAAAATTTTCTTATTACATTAAATACAATTAAGTTGGGATGAACAAAGAAATTGTCATCCTCTTCTATAGAATCTAAAAATTGTTTGGCATACAGTTCCCGTTTTTGATCCAGAAAATCACAATTCATCCATGAGTTTAAAAGCTCATCGATTTGAACAATTTCATTGGGAATTGGAATCTTTTCTCGTGGATTCAAAATTGGAACTGGAGGAATATTTTGATCTAGGTTGTCTATATCGTTTAATGGTTTAGTGCTTTTTAATTTTGATTGAATTATATTTTCCGTTTTTTCCTCTGTGCTTTGAATTTTTGAATTTGTCTTAATTTCCACAGAGGATATAGTCTCTGTTGATTTTGTTTCTGTTACATCCAAAAGTTCAATACTTGTATCTTCAAATGATTCAGCTGATAGTTTCGGCGCCGATATTTCGATTGATTCTATTTTCTTATTTTTTGTCCTGTTTTCATCCTTCCCCATTAGTAATAATTTTTCGTTTATATTAAGTTGTTGAAAACTAATTTCTTGTTCTCGTTTATACTCAAACATTAATTTTTTAACAATTGCTATTTTATTTTCAACTTGTTGAATTTCAAAATCTTGCTGTGATTTTTTGTATTGTTTGAACCTGTTAATAAATGAATGGGGTGGAATTACATTTTCTCTGAAATTGTAATGTTTTCTGAGATTATTCAACAGTTTCGAATCTTTATAATTTTGAACTCTTCGTTTTTCTTCTGTGTGGCACTCATAAATCATTTTATTGTGAAGCATTTGGTTCTAAAAATATTAAATTAATTAATATTTTTATTTAAAAAAACCAGGTGAAAGTATATATACTTACAGTATCTGAAATATAATAGTTAATTATTTATAACTTGAAACCTAAAACTACGTCTCTTGGACAAAATTAAAATTTAATATAAGCGTATTTTTTATAAAAATAGGTTTGTTTATCTTTATTGTTACCTTTCACACGTGTAGTGAAATTTTATTCGTTCCTTTTTTATCCCTACGAGTGATTCCTAAACATAATTTTTCATAATATTCACAGCACTCCTATGGATAGCACAGCGGCAATCAATAGAAATTAGGTATTATATTAGTATTACATTCTTATTTCTTATATATAAATTGGCTATCTTGCCGTCCGTGCGTTCAGAGCTATGCGCATGCGCTCTGTTATCCCCACTTACGCATTCAAAACGTTGGTAGGGTTAAGTTGACACAGCGCACGGCATTCAAACATGCCTATTTGCTCAAACCAGCTATTTACCAAGTTTGTTATTATTATTGTATTTTTTTCATAACAACTATTTACGTTTGTCAAAATATTATTACTCAAGCACATTAAATAATTATTTACGCACCCGATGGTACAATTTTTTATGAATTTAAATTTAAATTATTTGTAATAAAAGCGCGACAAATAGTTAGCGAGTTGTAAATATTCGCTTTTAACGGACTTTGATTGATTATTGATAATTTCGATTGTTTATTAAACGTTATCCCTTACAAACTTTGCTACTGTTTTTCACTCTTTTAGGGGAGAAATTTTCAAAAACCCTTTCTTATTATGCATCGTATAAGGAAAACACTTTCCAAATTTCATCGACACAAATGTGCACTTATATTTGAAAATACAATATAAAACGAAAAAAAAATAATGACCTTTATTTTTTAACATGACCGTTAACATAACTAAAAAGCTATTCGATTTCGCACATTTGGATGTTGTACATACAAAATTGTTGGAAATAGGTGAAAAGCGTGGAAGTAAATTCGAATATTTTTTTTTTTCAATAACAATAATTGATTTTCAAGTTGCTCTAAATACCGAAAAAAAGTTAGTATGGAAGATTTTATATTTGCATTGACAGTGAAATATATGGCAAAAAATTGCTACCTAATGCATTTCAGCCGAATATATAATTACTCTAGATCACAACCATTGGTTGATAAAATAAAATAAATTTTAAAAAGTTTGATTGTTGAAAAACGAACCAATATTGAAAATCGCCTATTTGGTATAAGTACTACATAAGTATTAAACTTTCATACTAATTTAGTGAAATGACGTTATTTAAAAAGTTGTTATTAAAATGGTATTAAAAAAAACACATATTTTATTTCTTAATATAATTTAGGTAAACTTTTTTTTATATTAACAACACTTTGATTATTAAATTTAAAATTTCGATTGTTGATAAACTCTACATTATCTCATTAAACATTTTATTGAGATAGAACCTTTAGTTGCGAATGCAACGGGCAACTACTAGTAGTATTATATTAGTATATTTGTGAAAAGCTTAAGTTTATTTTACAAAATTTTATGATATTATCAATCCTACTCATCATCTAGCGAACCCATATTCGGTATACTTGGGCCTATTCACAACTCGGAAATTAGACTCCATAGGAGTCTACCGTACTTACCCTGTAGCGGGTATGCGAGTATAAGCGGTCGAACCCAATTTACGAGTATACATGGGTCGCCAATTTCTAGTATATAGCCTATCCCATCATCCAAACCAGAGCTGTTAAAGATGCTTTGGGAAAGTATCTAGTTACTATCTAGATAAGTATACTAGTATCTAGATAAGTTCCTCTTTGAAAAAGTATCCGAAGTCCCTTTCGGTATTTAGTAAGTAACGTTCCCTTTAATTTTTCTGTTATGTGTGCGGATCTTCGGCGCATCTGTGTAAGGTGGTGGTATAAATTTACACCCCCACCCATAATCACATCTAAAATTTTTGATTAAAATTTATATTTTTAAGGTATTTATTAATCACAGTGATTTTATACCATAATAACACTAAGGCCCGGTATTTTCATTTCAGTATAGGTAGGCTTTATCTCCATGATAATTATCTATTAGATAAAATTTTATCTGTAAGATAAACTGTATTACCAACCAAAACAAACATTCGGTTAGTTATTTGCATGATATCTTATAAAAAAGAATAGGAAACAATATATTGATAAACAAAGACAAGTTGATAACGATATCAAAGGCGTTAGAAAGAGACACCATTCTTGTGTAAAAAAATGAAGTTTTGTAGTTGCCGCTTATACTTAATTTGAAATATAAAAAAAATCATTCTGCAAATTAATAACATATAATTTAGAATGTCTAACGAAGTTAAAAAAAAACGAACCCGAACTCCAAATTTCAATAATGAAGAAGTTCATTAGTTGAATTATAAAATTAGATAAAATTTTAGAGCTCCAAACTAATGAATCAAATTCATAATATTAATCAAGAAGAGAAGAGGGCAGAAGAAATGCATCGTAAGAAAATGAAACTTGTGGATATTGAAATTTCTATTAAGAAAAAACAACTAAAAAATGTATAATTTTATACAACTTTTATTAAATATTACATTTTTATTTTCATAATACAAATATATATTTATTCTATTATTTCTTGTTAAACGTTTTATTGATGCAACAAATTCCTAAAATAATCAATAAAAGGTCTGCGGAAAAATCATTATGAATTTCAACATTTCTTTCCTGTTCTTCTGGAAGAATATCGTCTTTCATGTCCGAATTCTTATCGGTGTCAAAATTTTCTTCCATTCGGTCTATCGCTATATTGTGTAGTATTGCACATTTTTCTTCAATTCGTACCTAATAATATAAATTCGACCGTAAGTTTTGAAAAATGAAATCTTTGGAAAAATTATTGGTCCGTCCATTTCTTAAAATGATCCATTCTTGGCCTTACATTATATTGTACTTCAGAATTTATAACTTCTATAAGTTGAATCAATTCTTCTTCAGGGTTATTGAGCAATTTCAATTCATCCATAGCGACTATTTCCACTTTTATTTATAACTGTAATATATCATCAAAGTAACTGATTAATATTGTTTACGTATCATTACATGAAATTGATGCTTATTTAATTTTCACATAGATAATATACACTAATATATTTACCTAATAAATTCGTAGATCTCCAAATAGGCAGAAAATTCTTGCAATTTTGTTATATAATTTTTTCGCTTCACTTAAGTTTGACAGCACTAACAATGCGCAGAAATAATAAGAAAGCGATGTATGCTCTATCTATTAAATAAAAAGACTATTTGGAAGTCTGAGTACTGAATAAACAATCTAGGACAGGGGTTCTCAATCTTTTTGAGCTCGCGGCGCATTTACAAGGTTAGTATTTTGTCACGGCGCCCTACTTTAGTAAGCTATTTGGATATGGAGACTATATATATATATATATATATATATAGTCAAAAGTAATATGTACCTATAATAATAGTAGTTAGGTAATAATAATAGTAGTTAGGTAAAGAGGCACAAAAATTAAAACATCCACAATATGACAGTGAGTTTTATTATATTTACAAGAATTTAGAATTGAAACAGAGAACAAAAAAAAAGACTTAAGAAAAAAATAAAATACGATATAATAGTTATTCAGTCAGATCAATGTGACGGGTGAGCTTGACGATTTCCGCAGAGTTTTTCAAAGCGGGGAATAAGACTTGAGACTGCTACTCTCATTTCTTGCTCCACATTGATCTTTGACTGATATTTGTTCTTGATTACAGCTACAGCTGAAAATCCAGCTTCACATAAATATGATGTGGCAAACGGTATGAAAATTTTTAAAGCTTTCGAAGCTAAATTTGGATATTCATTTTGAATCGATATCCAAAACTCCACCAAATCGAAACTGGTGAATCTAGTTTTGAGACTATTGTCGCAGGAGAGTTCAATGAGATTCTCTTGCTTTTGTGTTGGGAATCCTGGGGGAGCTTGTGCACGAAAAGGATCTCGGATCCACGCAAATTTTTCGACCTCATCATCTGCAAAGTACTTCGAAAACCATTCTGTGAGCTTCGATAGGTGTTCCGTGAAAAGAGCCATTTAGCCAAAGAGCCAGCTTTATAGGTACCCGCGAATATTTGTGGTTTCGGATCATTTCAGATAATGATAGAGGATCGACTCGCGGCGCCCCTCTTTACTATCTACGGCGCACCAGGGCGCTGCGGCGCACACTTTGAGAACCCCTGATCTAGGAGATAGTTTAATTTTATCCTGAAGATATGACTATTTTTATGTGAAAATACGCATGTTTTCTCTATCTTCCGGTAAAATTTTACTTGAAAGATAAATGTCACTATCTAGATGTGAAAATACCGGGCCTAACAAAAATAATTTTTGAAATAAATAAAAAAGACAAAACAGAACAAAAAGATTGGTTGATATAATACATTAAATACTAAACTTGTTGAATTTTCTTTTCATTTACATTGAATCTATTATATTTGTATGTTGCGTCTTTTTTTTGAAATATGCGAACTGTAAAACATGTGTGCGGAAAAATATAAATACGAAACATCGCTAGTTACTCTTAAAAAAGGAACTTAATTACTTATCTTAAGTTACTTTTTAAGATACTTTTTTAGTTACTCTGTATGTACATACTATGTATGAACTAAAAGTTTCGTGACGTATTAGGTAAAGGTTTTGGGTAAGCAGGTAATGTATTTCTTGTTTTTATTAATTCAGAAAAAAGGAAAGTATACATGTATGTCTAATCTCCTAAAAGCACATTTCACATTTGAAACAATAGAAGATTAATGTAAGAAGCTTAAATTGAATCCTATAGAAAAAAAACTGCTTCTAATCTCTCGGTATCTAGATATTTAAGCTACTTTTCAGTATCTAAGATACTTTTTAAGTTACAAGATACAGTTTCTTTTAAAAATATGTAAGACACTAGATACTTTTTGCCAAAAAATAAGGGACCTTAGATATAGTACTTTAGATAGTATAAAACTAGTAGTTGCCCGTTGCATTCGCAACTAAAGGTTTTATCTCAATAAAATGTTTAGTATGAGATAATGTAGAGTTAATCAACAATCGAAATTTTAAATTTAATAATCAGTGTTGTTAATTAAAAAAACTGTATCTAAAATTATATTAAGAAATATTTTTTTATATCATTTTAATAACAACATTTTAAATAACGTAATTTCACTAAATTAGTATGAAATTTTAATACTTATGTAGTACTTATACCAAATTGTCGATTTTAAATTTTGGTTCGTTTTTCAACAATCAAACTTTTCAAAATCTATTTTATTTTATCAACCAATGGTTGTGATCTAGAGTAATTATATATTCGGCAGAAATGCATTAGGTAGCAATTTTTTGCCATATATTTCACTGTCAATGCAAATATAAAATCTTCCATACTAACTTTTTTTCGGTATTTAGAACAACTTGAAAATCAATTATTGTTATTGAAAAAAAAATAAAATATTCGAATTTACTTCCACGCTTTTCACCTATTTCCAACAATTTTGTATGTACAACATCCAAATGTGCGAAATCGAATAGCTTTTTAGTCATGTTAAAAAATAAAGATCATTATTTTTTTTTTCGTATTACATTGTATTTTCAAATATAAGTGCACATTTGTGTCGATGAAATTTGGAAAGTGTTTTCCTTATACGATGCAAATATATAATAAGAAAGGGTTTTTGAAAATTTCTCCCCTAAAAGAGTGAAAAACAGTAGCAAAATTTGTAAGGGATAACGTTTAATAAACAATCGAAATTATCAATAATCAATCAAAGTCCGTTAAAAGCGAATATTTACAACTGGCTAACTATTTGTCGCGCTTTTATTACAAATAATATATATTCATAAAAAATTGTACCATCGGGTGCGTAAATAATTATTAAATGAGCTTGAGTAATAATATTTTGACAAACGTATAAAGTTGTTATGAAAAAAATACAAAAATAATAATAAATTTGGTAAATAGCTGGTTTGAGCAAATAGGCATGTTTGAATGCCGTGCGTTGTGTCAACTTAACCCTACCAACGTTTTGAATGCGTAAGTGGGGATAACAGAGCGCATAGCTCTGAACGCACGGACGGCAAGATAGTCAATTTATATATAAGACTAGCTGATCCCCGCAACTTCGTCTGCGTAACGTAGGTGTAAATTATATTTTCTTTTTAGATTTGCTATTTGTAGTAGTATATGAAAATTTTCATTTTTCTTATTTGTTTTACGAAAAATATAATCATACTTAAAAACACTATTTTGTCAACTTTAAAAAGATTTATTTAATAAACTGTTACTTAGAATAAAATGATCATATATAATGATCAATAAAACTTCAAAAAATATTTATAAATACCTAAAAAGAGTATGTCTATTGCGTATACCTACGATAGGTATACCAACAGTGAACCAAATAATTCATAAATCAATCAGCATCTATACATAAATAAAAAATATCGCCAAGTTCAATAAAGTCGGTCTAAATTATAACTTAAAAAAAGTCGAAAAGTATCAAAATACTCGCGTCAAAATAACAGAAGTTAAGAGTCTAGATTTTTGAATATTAGTAGGAATCCCATCTCACTGTTTCGATTCCCGAATGAACCTTTTTCCAAAAACTATTATACTATTGCAATGGACAACATAACCGCGAAATTGAAATTTGTACAATGGCACGAAACTCAGTTCTTCCATAATCAAGTATAAGCATTATGTATCTATAAACTTATTATTAAGTATCTAAATTTCAACTATACAATTAAACCATATTGGATAGTCTAGAGTTCACCATACACGATTTGGTGTATGCCTTTTGCTCTGGAAGAGCATTTTAAATTTCTTTTATCATTATGACTTACCGTAAAAATGTCGGTATTTTCTTTAAGTTCGCCGAATTTCAAAGGGTACTCGCTCACTAATATAATTATTTCTGATTTTCAAGTTTACAATATGTGAAAGCCAAAAAACTTAAAGCTCACTTATAAACTTAACTTAACCTTTTTCAGATATATTTATCAGTTTGAATTTTTAAGCAGATCCTAAGTTTTTATTTCTAATAATAAACTAAGTTTGTTTTATATTAAGCAGTAATAACGTCTCTCCTTTAACGGACTTTGATTATGAAATTTCGATTGTTTATTAGACGTTATGCCGCAAAAACTTAGTCACCTTTTTTCACTCTTTTAGTGGGGGGAATTATCGAAAACCCTTTCTTATTATATAACGGCATTCTATAAGGAAAACACTTTTCAAATTTTATCGACACAAATATGCAATTATATTTGAAAATACAATGTAAAACGAAAAAAAATATGACCTTCTATATTTTAGTTATTATTAAAAAGCAATTCGATTTCGCACATTTGGGCGTTGTACATACAAAATTCTTGGAAATTGGTGGAAAGCGTGGTAGTAAAATCGAATATTTTATTTATATTCAGTAACAATAATTGATTTTAAAATTGTTCTAAAAACTGTAGAAAAGTTAGTATGGAAGATTTTATTTATTTATTGATGATATTGAAATATATGACAAAAAATTGCTCCCTTAATGCTATTCAGCAGAATATATCATTGCTCCAGGTCACAATCATTGGTTCATAAAAATTAGATTTTACAAAGTTTGATTGTTGAAAAACAAAAAAATTAAAAACCGCCTCTATGGTATTTGGTATAAGTACCTACTACCTAAACTTTCATACTAATTAAGTGAAATGACGTTATTTAAAATGCTGTAGTTAAAATTATATAACAAAAACAGAAACTTATTATTAATTAATTATTTATTTATTAATTACACTTAGTAAATTCAAAATTTCGAATGTTGATTAACTCTACATTATCTCAAAGAAACTTAATCATCTCAATTCACTCTTTTAGGGTAGAAATTTAAAAAAAAAATCTTTTCACATGTCTACTTCTTATAAGGAATACACTGAATATTAAAATTTCATCTGGCAGAGGAGATATATAATTACACGATTTTATATATGCACGGTTTTAAGAACGTATTTATTCAAAATGTATTTACTTTATTAATATAATTTTTTTTTTACTATTACTGTTTTTTTTTTCGTTAATATTTCCTTATTGAGCAACCCTAAGGATTTATTTTCAACAATTTTGTAAAAAAAAATAAAAAAAAGGTTACTCGGAGATTCGAACCCAGGTCTCTTATATTGTGAGTATAAGAATGTCAGATACGTAAGCGAATGCGCTATTTACGTATGTTTATATTTGGTGTTTATTATGTGTAAAAACATTTATATTTCAAAAAGGCACGATTTTGTATTTTAAAATTTTTAATTTTTCAAATAAGTTACATTTTTAAACTTGTGATATCTTTCGAATGGAATGTTCAAATTGAATAACTCAAAAAGTTATATAATGGCATTGAAGCAAACTTACATACGAAGTCATTAATTTTGATAAGGATTAATCCCAAAGTATAAATAAAAGAGCTTTTATAGCGGTGGCATTTATATATATTTTTTAAAATGAAAAAAACACTTATTGTGACATAACTATAATAGTTAGACATATGCTGTCGCTTTGTTTTTTGTAGATAATGATATGTTCTACAAAATCGTACTACATTGTTTTGTTCTATAACCAATAGTTTTCGCAGCGCACGCGATAAAAGAATGTTTTTTGGTAATTTTTTCAGACCTTGGGTTACATTATTGGAGTTTTAGTGTGGATCCCTAACTTTTTTGAAAATTTAATATAGCCTATGTTCACCGGAAATAGTGTAGCTTCCCAACAGTGAAAGAATTTTTCAAATCGGTCAAGTAGTTTCGGAGACTATTCAAAGCAAACAAACAATCAAATCTTTCCTCTTTATAATAATAGATAATAGATAGATAACTAAAATACTTCTTTCTGACAGCTCTGATCCAAACCATAAAATGTGCAAGCATTACCTCCAACGACAGTTATTTCTGATTAAAATTAATAAACCCAAACATCTTCCCATATAAGCCATCTTTCTGGAAAAAGCACATAATATAATACATCAACTTCCTACAAATGACGAAGGATTTAAAAGAGTAATTACAGTGACCAGGCAAAAGAAGTGGGAAATGACACAAATTCATCATAGAAAATCATAATACAAAAGAAATAACATAAGCAGAGTTGACCAGCTTACTCTAGCTTTCTTAAAAATGGGGCACACGAGAAGTACCCAGGATGGAATTTTAAAAGGCGAGCTACCAAAAATATGCTCCTCATGTTTGAGCATCCTGGTCGTCAAACATGTATTAGTTGAGTGTAATGAGGTTCTATTCAGTAATGGAATATTAAGAAGGGAAGACCTCGGACGATCATCATCCACCGCTCAGGATATATTACAGTCTCTGAAGAGAATGGAGATGGGCTAATGAACAGTGATTATTGCATAAAAAAATTTAATCTATAGTATCCTTATTTTATTTTCTAATAAAAAGATATCTTCTTCTGTTATGTATATCTCATATATATTATGTAAAACAACTGTAAATGTATCAATACATATATTCTTATTCTAATTTTAATATTACTGTCTACATGTTAGTAGAATTACATCATCTTATAATATTTATATTTAAAAGAAAAAACTTTTTCATGATACTATATTATATGTAACTATATGAAAAGCTCATATAGCCTAAGCCACTAAGCACCGTAAGGTTTTAATAAAAAAAAATATTCAGCCACAAGCAGAATTTCTAAAATGTACATTTTAAGTGAAAAATATAGTTTTTAACTACGTTATCGTTTTCACAAATGTAAGAATATTTTGATTCAATTTTTAATTTTCAATAAAAAGTTCATATATTATTGAGAACTTACTTTTATGTCTTCTAAATTCCGAAGTTTAGTCTCCAAAATCATTTTAGTATTGTGTTCATTCCAAAATTTATTTAGACGTTTTACATAATTTCTTTCACGAATACTTTGGTATGTGTTAGGAAACAGTTGACTTTGTCTGTTTTGCACTACTAAAACAGAACTTTCATTTTTAAAATCACCTTTTTCGGCCATTTTTATTTTATATTTTTAATAATTGAAAACGTATGACATTTTTATCAGAAAACTGTTTTCATTGCCTTCTTAATTAAAGCTTTAGAAATTGAATTCCACATTTATGAAATAAATTTGCAGGTTTTAATTTTCTGAAGTATATTGTATCTGGTGCGGATAAAGATGTAAAATATACTTTATAATTGTATTAAAAATGTTAGTTTGAATATAGTTCGCCTATGAGTCGATGTTTCTGGGTCTTCTTCGATAATACTCTTTACAAAATTCACATTTCGTTCAATCGTAACTGTTTGTGCTCTCCCGGTACGTAATTACGTACGGACATAAAAACGAACGCAAAAAATTCTTATTACATTCAGAAACGGTTTATCTACCTTAACTTTTGCTTAGCATCCGTGTTTGTGATGATCTGATTAATTTTTACTTTTCTCTGTAAAATATCTTATAGTATTAATCATATAACTAAGAACAAAGTCTACTAGGAGCCGGGTGGTTAAGGTGGTCGCTCCAAAAGTGGCAGATACTAGGTTCGATTCTCGTATCGAGTAAATTTTCAATATTTTCCGATGTATTTTTTTTATTAACTCTAGAGTCACTAAAAACCCTGACGGTAATAAAGGGACGATTAATAAGAAAAAATAGAAGAAAACCTAAGTACAAGAAACTTGCAGACCTTTGCGTCTTCAAAGTCTAGCGTTCCCTTATCTTCGTTATAAGCTGTTCTTGAAATTAAAATGCTTCCAAAAATAATAATTGTACACATAAGCTCATAATATGTATGTATTTGAAAAATTCGAAAAAATCAAAAGCTATAACGTTATGTTAGTTTAATAGAAGAGTAATACGGAAGTATATCATAGATTACCTTAAAATAGGTATGTTTTTTCATCTCTTTGATTGAGTTTCTGGGCAATAAATTTGTTAAAAAAAGTGTTCCGCAGTCGCATTATATCAACAAAAAGATCAAAAACAGTAATTTACGCAGTATTCAAAAAATATAACTATTGATCAAATCGAAACTAAAATATTTATTTCATACTTCAGTTATTATAAGCTTCTTATATCAGTTATCGAAAATGCAAACTCGGAGTCGGGAAAAAAATATGTAGTATATATGTGCTATAGTGCTATATACTATATGTGCCAGTATATAAGCTTCAATAATTCAATGATAAAGTATTTAATGCACCAAAATTTATCAAAAACAGATAAATAGTTTCCGAGGAAAGTAATCACTTGCCTCGGTCTCAATAATTCTACCATTAATGCATGAAAAAAAATTCTATAAAAATAATTTTCAGTCGGTACTCTGATTTTGCGAAAATATTACCACTGTACCTTAAAAACTGTAATTGAAACACATAAGTAATAACAAAGTTGTATATTTAAAAAATTTATTTAAAAAAGTCACAATTTTTAGTTAACATAAAACTAAGTGAATAATTTAATCTTACCCCACTCTCATTTTTAACTTCAATTTTTGTATTATGATTTAAATGCACAGAAAAAAGAAGATTAATTTTGCAATAAATTGTCATGACTTTGAGCAAGTTTGAATTTGCAACGATAGTTTTGAAAAATTATAATCATCTAAAACAAATAGGTCCGACTGAAAAGCCAAACGCTTGATTAGGATTTCCATAATCTACAGGATAGAAGTCGACAATTGGCAAATTATGTAATTTTTCCGTTATGATTTCAAAAATAGTTTCACCCTTGCTTTTTCGGGACTGTAAACAACAAAATTTACAAAAATGTAAAAAATGATTAATTATATTGCTGCTTGCAATACCTTGCAATCATCCAGTAATACATTTGGTTTCACCCCTGAGTAAGAGAACTCCTGATCATTAGCTCCCATTAGCTTAATGCTCAAATCGTAATTTTTGCTTCTAGAATCGTACCATCCAGCTCCATTAATACAGGTATAAGTAAAGTTTTGATACGCTTTTTCGGAAAGTAATCGTAAAAAGGTCATTTGAACGACGCCAATAGTTTCATAGCTTATCTGTTGAGTAATAGGAACAATCATAATATTACGTATATTAGATAAAAGATGATAATTTTAGTTTTAATACCTTAAAGCCACCACGAAGTTTTGAGTACCAATCATTTTTATTATTTTCTTTACGCCATTGAATGTTTGGCATTTGTGAACTGTGAATATCTGGAAATACGCAAGTTTCTCCTTGGCTAGTCATATTACAGAATACATAAACTGCATCGTCTGACATTCCTAAGTTTGGATCAATCCAATACCAGCCTTAAATTAAACATTTTATAAAAATGATACCAAATTTATGAAAGTTCCAGGTGTTTTATACCATCTTTGAACTGTGGATGTCCATAGTAGAGATCTTTACAAGTTCGTACAGGGTTTTCTCTAGAACCCAGTGGTTTCCGTGATTTTTCTAACTCTTTGCGCATAGTGTAAATTGAGCTATATATTTCGACAAATCTTGGATTATCATATTTATCAAATGTTTCATTTTCGTCTTCGTTTGAATTATATTTATTTTTATTTAATAGTAAGGATTCATCTTCAATGTCACCCGCATCTACATCACTGAATAATTCGGAAAAACATAAATAAAAATCAAAAGTTAAAATAAAAATTAATTATTTATAAAACCGTACTAGCTAACTGTTCGTTTTGCTCTGTTTAATTCATGTTGAAATAATATTTCTGGTGGTAATAAGGGCATTTCTGCGGGAGGACCAGGTGGTCCTGGTGGACCCATTGGGCCAGGTTCGCCTTTAATTCCGGTAACACCTTCTGCTCCTTTTGGACCAGGTGGTCCTTCTTCGCCAGTTGAACCAGGTAATCCATCATTACCTTTTATTCCCAGCAGACCAATGGGACCCTAAAAATATTTTTTGTAATTTGGAAAAAAAAATTAAAATAAAATCTTACAGTGTCTCCTTTTTTCCCTTCTACTCCAGTTGATCCTTTTGGTCCAATGTCCCCCTTTTCTCCCATTTCTCCCTTTTTGCCAATTGGACCTATTTCTCCTCGATGACCTTTTGGTCCACGTTTGCCACGATCACCTTTAGCACCTTTGGCCCCAGAATTACCAATTTTTCCTTCTTGTCCAGGCACACCTATTTTTCCTGGAGGTCCTACATCTCCGGCTGGGCCTGGTGATCCTCGAATACCAGGTAATCCATCTGGTCCAGTAAGTCCTTGAGGACCAGCTGGTCCATGTGGCCCAGGTGGACCTACTGCACCTTTATCACCTTTTTCACCTGTTGCACCGGTAGTGCCTTGAGCCCCCGCTGGACCCTCTGCACCCTAAATAATTATTAATTTCAGTTCGGTGGAATAAAGATTCCTAAAAAATATATATTTACAGGATTTCCGGGTGGACCAGCTAAACCCATTTTTCCAGGCGGACCGGGTTCACCTGGTAAGCCAGGCTCTCCTGTACTTCCATCATTACCACGCTTGCCAGGATCACCTTTTGGACCTTGTCCTCCAGGTTCACCAGGACTTCCAGGAAAACCTGGTGGACCAATTGAACCTTTTGAACCTTCTAATCCTGGTGCTCCACGAACTCCAGGAGGACCTTGGATTCCTGCTTTACCTTCTTCACCTTTTTGGCCTTGTATTCCTTGCTCTCCCTAAAGACAAAAATGAAAAAATGAGTGCTAAATGTGTTTTAAGAATTTACGTACTATATGTACAGTAGATTCTGAATTAACAAAAGCTGATAGGGTTATTTAAAAATAATTTTCCAAAATTTTCATTTAAGTAAAATAACAATCTTTTAAAAGTTCAGAATCGAGGTTATAACCTTTGTTTTAAAAACGGGTTTTTAATTTATCTTAGTGTTATTCTCCGTCTCCATTTGTAATATGATAATAAAATTCAAAACGCCTTTAAATTGACAGAAATTCTGAAGAAATAAAGGGTTATTGTACTTGTGTGCAAACAAATATATTTCAAATCATGTACGGTATATGGTATATAGTATATTACATAAAGAAGATAACTGTTGTAGGTAGTATTAGCTATTGTGAACTTTCCCCTCTTCTAAACGACTAAGAAAAACAGCTCCCCCCGCCCAGGTAGATATAAATCAGTACCTCAATCTAGGTATACTGTTGTATCTATCTAAAGTTTCTCAAAAAATTAAATGACTAGACCTATAATATACAATGTGTATATTTATATTAAGTGCCTATAATGCACAAAAAAAATAATCCAATAAACATTATTTTGAATTAAATTAGTAATAATTAGCCTGATGATATTGTAATACTAAAACAAATATTTTACATCTTTTCCATCTTCTCCAGGTGGTCCTAAGGATCCCGGTGGACCTGGTTCACCACGTGGACCTTGTAAGCCTTCTGATCCTGGTGGTCCCACTGGACCTTCAATACCTTTCGGACCACGTGTGCCTGGTTCACCTGGCAAACCAATGGCTCCAACAGGACCTTTTTGTCCTACGTCACCAATTTCTCCTTTTATACCAGGAAGACCAGGTAATCCTTGAGTTCCAGCTGGGCCGGCAGGTCCTTGAATGCCTTTTGGTCCATCTTCACCTTTTTGACCTTGTCTTCCAATTTCTCCGGGTAATCCTCGTTCTCCTTGTGGTCCATGTGGACCAGGTTCTCCTCTTATGCCTTGCGTTCCTGGAGGTCCAATAGGACCCTAAAATTGGTATAATAATCTAAACGTAAGTTATTACACATAAATACAATGGAAATTATTTTCACACCGTCTCTCCTTTTCCTCCTTTAAACCCTTTCTCGCCTGGTGGTCCGATATCTCCTTTATCACCATCTTCTCCAGGAGAACCAGTAGGACCTGGTGGACCTGGTAAACCTCGTTGTCCAGGTAAACCATCACGTCCGATTGGTCCAGGCAACCCAGGTTCTCCATTATCCCCCTTTATTCCAATTGGTCCTGATGGTCCAGGAGGTCCTTTAACGCCTTGAGGGCCTGGCAAACCTTCTTTACCAATATCACCTTGTTGTCCTTTGTCTCCGGCAGGTCCCAATGGTCCAGGTGGGCCCATTTCACCTTTCAAGCCGGGCATTCCCTAATAAAACATGTTTAGTTTTTTATCCCTACTTAATGTTTTTATAAAGTATGCCATAAAATGTGCGTTTTTTAAATTTACCGGTAGCCCCGAATGTCCTCGTTCACCAGGGAACCCTGGTAAGCCTGTACTACCTTGAGGACCCGGTTTTCCTTGTGGTCCAGGTGGGCCAGAAGGACCTTCTTTTCCTTGTTCTCCAGGTGATCCAGAATCACCAGGTGTGCCGGGGTTTCCAGGTAAACCTGGTTCTCCAGCTGGACCTGGTTCACCACTAGGACCAGGAGGACCAACTACGCCTGGTGCACCAACAGGACCAACTGATCCAGTTTCTCCCTGGAAAAAATATTATTTCAAATATACCTTATGGGTTCTATATATTATTGTTTTTTACTGGAGGGCCTCGTTCTCCCGGTGGTCCAGGTAATCCATCTTTTCCATTCCCTCCTGGTGAACCTGGAGGGCCAATAAATCCTCTTGGTCCATCTGCCCCTTGTGGTCCTGTTTCACCTGAAGGACCAGAAGGACCTGGTTGCCCTGTATCTCCTTTAGGTCCTGGGAATCCATCTGATCCTCGTTTTCCTCTTGACCCACGAAAACCCTATGGAAGATAAAAAAAGTATATAATTAATGCCTTTAAATGACTGTATCTCATACATACCCTTGGACCTGGCTCTCCTCTTTCACCTTGTAAGCCCGTATTTCCCTATGTATTTTTTTTTGATAATTTAGCATTGTTCAGAATAATCAGTTAATTGTCTGAAATTGTTACTCACTCGCTCTCCTTTTTCTCCTGCACGCCCCATTTTTCCAACTGATCCTTTATCTCCTTTTTCGCCCGTATTTCCTGGATAACCAATGAAACCTGGAGCGCCGGGTTTACCTTGTTCTCCAGGTAATCCTATTGATCCACTTTCTCCGCGAGGTCCATCAGAACCCTATTTGAGATTATAGTGAAGATGTTTACATTGAAAATATAAGTAGAAATATTTAAACTAATTTCAAAATTAATGTTAAATTGTATTTATTAAAAGTAATAAAATCACAAAAAAATACGAATTATCATACCTTTGGACCTTCAACACCTTCCGGCCCTACAACTCCTAGAGAACCTTGTGGGCCTTTGTCTCCTTTTTGACCAATTTCTCCTTTTTCACCGTCAAAACCTCTGTCTCCTTTGTCTCCTTTTTCCCCAATGAAACCACGTTTACCTTCATCTCCCTTTGGCCCTCGATTTCCCGGAAAACCTACAGTTCCTTGAGGACCTTGTGGTCCTGTATCTCCTTTTAACCCCGGTGGACCTGGGTTGCCGGGATGGCCTGGTACACCTTCAGATCCAGGTAAACCGGGTAATCCAGGTTTTCCTTGAGGACCCTAAAATATTCTTAATAAAGTACTTGTTAACATTGAATAAAAAAAAACGTACTACAATACCAGTCGGACCTAAAAGTCCTTGTGGACCAGGTGATCCAATTGGACCAATTGGTCCTGGTACTCCAGGTGGTCCTGGCTGACCTACTGGCCCCGTATTACCTTTTGATCCTGGAGGCCCTTCACTTCCTGGAATTCCTGGATTTCCTTGTAAACCTGGAAGACCTCTGGGTCCCATAAAACCTCGAGGACCCTGAAAATTTGAAATACAATCTGGTATGTTTCAAATTTGTTTTATATTTTACCAGTTCTCCTGGAAGACCAGGTGGCCCTTGTGGACCTTCTTCACCCTGCATTCCATCATGACCTGGAAGTCCACGTTCTCCTGAGTTACCAGTAAGTCCTCGTTCTCCTTTATCGCCTGGTAGGCCTGGTAAACCTCTTTGTCCTACTTCTCCTTTGACACCAGGTGGACCTGTTTGCCCTCGTTCTCCATCTCTTCCTGGTCGACCCCTCCTTCCTTCTCTACCTGGATTTCCCATTTGTCCTTGTAATCCTGGACTTCCCTTGAAAAATAATTCAAACTAATTTTTGGCAACAATGAAAATATAAGTTTTATGTACTGGTTCTCCAACTTCTCCTGGTTCACCTTTTGCTCCTTCAGGGCCTGGTAATCCTTCAGGTCCCGGCGCTCCTGTAAGTCCCATTGGTCCTTCTGTTCCTCTCATAGCCATCTAAAATTATGAGTTAGTGTTTGTATGAAATTAAAAAAAACAAAAATGTTACCATATGTTGAGATAACATTTGCCTAAAAGCTTCTGCTTGAGTATCGGGTCCTTTTTCATTTCCTTGCATATTTAGCTACAATTAAATATGTTTAGGTTGAGAAATGTACTTTAATTTATTAAATATTGGAAAATCACCGGTATCATGAAAACGTGACCTGGAGGACCAGGAATCCCCGGAACACCGCTAATACCATCACGACCCAAATCTCCTTTTGGACCTCGTGGCCCTGGTAAACCCGGTGGACCAGGATAACCTCGAGGTCCTGGAGGGCCCCGAAGCGTAAATGTGTTTATTTTATCTACTTCGTTGAAAGGATTTTCGGCATTATTATCCTTGAAAACAAAGACGAATATTAATAAGATGTGAATGTATTCAGGATATTTATACGTTTTACAACATACATAATCTTCTAAAGGAGTTATCGTAGGTTTTTCAGTCAAAAAATCAAATATTATTTCTGAGGTTACTTCAGAAGTTGTAGAAGTTAATAATTTGGTTTTATTTTGCTCAAAATCAATTCCACTTTGATCGATTCCAACTAGATTGTCAGCTCCTCTTTGGGCTACTTGGAAAAAAATAAATTTAACTTTTTTGAAATCAAATAATGAAGACGATATACTCCAAACAAATAAAAAAATAAAGTTATGAACATATGATATGAATAATTTGATATTTGTAACTTAAATTAGGCTCATTTAGAATACCTGATTTTGATGTGGCGGAGTGATTTCGTTCTTGATTGAAATTCAAATTAACATTTTGCAAATGCTCTTCCGATCGTTCAAAATTATTTTGTTCATTTCTGTTGATAGTATTATATCTTCGATTGTAATTTATACTTCCTACTGTTTCTCTTAAATCACAATCAGGAGAATATTTGTTACAAATATGATAAGCTTCATCAGGGGTGTCGGCTAAAAGTAATAATTCTATATCCCCCTAAAAAAAAAGAAAAAAAATACGTTTAATCTAAAATTCGAAGAGTACTGATGTGTTTTATACAGAATAGAATTCTTCTCCTAAAAGTTGCTGACCCAATAGAATTATGCCTGACGTCGGTATTTCTGAATTTGCAGGTCTATTTAGAGCTTTTGTTATTTGTTGATCACAATCTAGGATTAATGTAACAGCATCGCCTTTTATTGAAAATGCTAGGCGATGCCAACTAAAAAAAATCGTTCTTTAAAAAGAACATTCAACTTTAGCATACTTTTCATACATACTTGCCGTCATTAATACTCTTATTAAATGATATTAAATTTTCATTTAATGGATACCCTTCAACATCTTCATAATAAATAATAATATCATCACCAATTGCAATGGAAAGGTGTTCATCTCCATTGTCACTATAAACCGTAAATACTGTAGAACTTTGGAATTCTATTAAAAATAAAACATATAAATCTATGCTTTAAAAGAAAAATAGCTGCATTTATAACTAACCTTTATCATGTCGAATTACCATCAAGATGGAAAAATCTTGGGGAAATCTATCAGTATCAAAACATTCTGCTGTATTTACAGTTAGTTGAGCATTTTCTGAGATATGATATGCGGTCATTGTCATTTCTGAAATATTTCCCGAGATATTCCTGCTGCACAATCCATGTACTTTCGTAACACCTTGGGGAAGATTTTCTATATGTGTTTTTTGTAGTAAATCAATTATTGATTCATCTGAAACTAATGTCAACAGTAATTGATTTGGGTTTTCTAAGATATTATTATCTGCTCTACTTTTATAAGAAATTCCGTAAGAAAAAGAAAATATTAACGACAACAATGTTTACTTTCTTTTATCTAAATATTTTTTAACAAAAGCAAGCAAATATGGTATTTTTTTAATGAATTCTTTTAACAGTAAAATCGGTTCAATTACAATAAATACCTCCTTAATTTTAGTGTCAAAACTTTCATAGGAATATTCTACGATTATACTTTCGACAATATTTTCAATCAACGAATAATCAATGAATTTCAGAAGAAAATAATTATTGAAATAATTCACTTGCTTAACACACATTGCAATATAAAAGAAGCACCTTTGTACTTGATGCACCAATAGCTGAGAATCGTTAATCAAAAAGTTCCCTTATTTAATCGTTTGAAATGTGTAATATGCTTAATGAAATATTTAACGAAAAAGAACGTTAATCTTTAATTCATAAGCATCGAAACATAAATCAAACAAGTTAAAAAATAATTTCAGACGTAGCATTTTCTTTAAGCGAAATTGTTTTTTCAACTGAAACTGATTATCGGTTAACCTTTCAGGTTGGATCGAAACCCAAATTAATGCTTCTTAAGTAGATTTTTTTTAATTTTATTTATATATAATTTTCATATATGTATTTAATAATTAATTAACATTTTAAATTATATATCAATAGCGGGGATTGCCAGCTTCCGAAAGCTCATGAAAGTAGTTTCGATAGATTTTCAAGCAAGTATAAGCTAACACATGTAGGCATGTAAGCATAACCAAAGAAAAAGTGGTAGAAAATAATGCTTGAATTGTTGATTTGTTGTTCATTTCTTTCCAAGGAAAATTGGTAGCTGTTCCAAGTTGAATACAAGCTAGCGCAGCCATTATATGACATCAAAACCCATAAACCGTATGCACATTTTTTTTTTCGATAAAGTGCATTATTAATATGAGGAAAGTTCAACTTTTAGCCATAAAAATTTGTATTTTGGCAGAAACGAAGTTTTAATTTTAATGAGCAAATGAGACTTCGAAAACGATAATTGTGCTTATGGGTCTTCTGTGACGTCACAGTACGCATCAGTACGCGTATTGAAACCGAGATATATTGAGCGGTTACCACTAAAATAGTAATGATTTACACATTTTTTGACATTTTTTATTATTTTTTGTCTAAGAAATCATTTTTATACCCTAAACATTACTATCAATTTGTTCCTTAGGAATAGAGGTTGTATAGATTGTGAAAAGATTAAAATCATTAACATTATTGTTTAATTTTTTAAACGATTAAACATTCCTTTGTGTTAAAGTACATTTATCATAGGAAAACGTTCACGGATTTTTGAAGTTTAATAGGAGATCGTTTTAGGCATTTTGAATTCAACGATTGTTTTGAATTTTTTAAATGAATATTTCTTAAATTTTATCAAGTAAAGTTAACAATTAACAGCTAAATTTTGTTTTGATACTGCTTTAGAACATTTTTAAAACATTTGTAATTATTTTTAGATCATAGGCATTAGATCTATAGAAAATAGGGGAAAATAATACCTGAATTTGCTGCTTAGAAGTTGCCGCATTTGGACATAAAAATATATACAAAGTAACTGTTTTATTTATTTAGTTTTTGAATTTGTTGTATTTTTTATATCAATGTTATTCAATTCATTTAAATGGTACTTGTTCAGACCAAATTAATTGGAAATAGCTGAAATCATGCATCGTTTGGGGTTATTTTTATAACTTACCCAACTTTATGTTTATCTGAGTCCTAGTTCCTAACAATCTTATGTTTAATTCAGCCCAGTAAATATGCACTTATTTTTTTTTTATTCAAACGCTAAATTTTTATAAGATTAACAATTTAGACTAAAACCGGGGCTGAAGTAAAAGTCAAATATTAGTTTCGGGACCGTAGTCGGAACATAAAACTGATTTAGGTTCCCATTCCTAATTTTTCAGTATGTAAATTAGATATGTCGTTATAGTTGGTTATAGTAAAAGTTGGTAATCGTGATATTAAATCATCAGTCGGCAACAGTGAAGCTATGATTTGGCAATATTAATATTAGAACTAGCGTAGAACCCGTTAGACCCCATCCTAACGGAAAGTATTACGAACAGAGGTCAGCTACTTCAACTGCAACGAATTGCAATTTTGATGGAGAAGAGTGAGTGAGCGAAATTTGTTGAGCTTAGTAGTTTAAATACAACCCAAGTAGTAATATGCATGGAATGGATGCAGATGGAGTGAGAGAGACTATTTT
The DNA here is from genome assembly GCA_958496175.1 of Sisyra terminalis. Taxonomy (NCBI): domain Eukaryota; kingdom Metazoa; phylum Arthropoda; class Insecta; order Neuroptera; family Sisyridae; genus Sisyra; species Sisyra terminalis. Next base: position 31,910,750 of record OY292274.1, read on the forward strand.
TCCACACCAACGAAAACATATCACCGATCAGCAATCAGAATATATAATATAAATGATCAATTCAATAAAACTGCAGAAAAAATAAATAATTTTGTAAAATATTTAAAATTTTACAAAATTCTTAATTAAGCAAAAGCGTTTACGAATAAATCTCATCACGAGATTCTATTGAAATTCAATGCTTCTTTATTATACAAAACTCATATTTATTTAGTGATTATGCAATACATGTTGAAATCAAGCGTTAGTTATTAAAATAGAGTAAATGTACTCATATGACCTACTTCAGAAAATTATATCATTTCTGATTTAAATTCCATACAGCATATTTATTTTTTGTAGACTCATTCACAAGAATGAGGAACGAATATTTCTGTAATTAATATTATGTGCATTGTAAATATTTCTTTAAGGCAATATTATATGAACTCACATATGTAATTGAAATAATTAACTTACCATACATTGTTTTTTTAAGTTATTAATTTTTAAATTTTATTATTTTAATATACTTTACATAGTGAGACGAGCTTATTTCATATAGCATCAAGTTTGGACATCCTCAATATTCCAATTTTTGAAATATCATTACCATTTTTTTGTTTTTAAAAATATTTACATGTTAAGAGTTGCAAAAAATCAATATTATGTTAAATTAAAATTTAAATATTCCTAACCGTTTTTAAGGAACTTCAAATAAGTATTGCCGCAAAAATATTTTTTTTGTGTTTCATAATTTATTAATGCAGGTTGAATTCTCAATGCCACTGCCATTGTAAGCCTCGCAAGAGTTTATTTGCATATATCGTTGAATTTTCTTCCTATTGGACTACGTAAATATTTAAATCAGTGGTTCTTAACTTGGGTTCAATCAAACCCCAAGGGTTCGGTGAGTCAGTCTCACGGGTTTGGCGAGTTATTGCATAAATAAATACCCACATTTTTCCAATGAAGAAGGGTTCGGTAAATGCGCAAATGAAACTGGTGGGAGTCAGTACCGCTAATAAGGTTGAGAACCACTGATATTGTAGACAGTTCATTTTTATCGCTTGGTTCCGCTATAACTTACCCACAAGTGTTGCTAACGGTTAATGACATTTGTTAAAAATAAAAAAAATGGTAAGAAACATTTTTTGTAGGAAATATCCTCAGGTTTCATTTTTTTTTTTTTTTGTGGACTTTTGTGTATTTTGCACCAGTTCAGCGGTGTGTCGCTATATCATGGTGGTGATGTCGGGCAATTGGTCTTTAGCGGCGTTTCAGTAGCTGGAGGAGTCGAACTTCATTCCTCTGTCTTTTTTTTATTTTTTTTTATTTTTTATTTGTTGTTTGGTTTTTGATCTTGTGATCAAACATCTACTACTTCTTGGAGCTCTTGTGGTAGTTTCCGCTTCAGCCTTCTATGTTTTATGGTTTCTCCCAAACCTAGTTCTACTGCACTAGGACAATTTTCTAAGCCGTTAAGGAAGTTCCTTGTGAGTGCGGTTAGAAAGTCTTTTAAGTATGGAACGCTCATTTCATGATGGATTTGGTTGTTTCTCACATACCATGGAGCTTTGGTGATAATCCTCAAGACTCTATTTTGGAACACCTGTAGCTCATTGTGATTTTTCTTTGAGGATGGAAGCCAGACTGCGCAAGAGTATGTGAAAAGTGGTCTAATGACTGATTTGTATATCATCAGTGAACATTCCATACTTAGACGAGACCTTCTGTTGATAAGTGGGTATAGTTGGATGAGTCGAGTGTTGGCTTCTCTGATTTTATTTGAGATGTGGTTTTGCCAGGTTAATTTCGAGTCCAGAAGTATACCCAGATATTTAACAGGCATTTTTTTCTCACACCACGGAATTTCCATGTGATCCAACACGATAGGCTCCAATTGGTTGGAGAAACGTCTTAGAGAGAAAATTTTTGCGACGCTTTTAGATGGATTTATGAGAATTTTCCATCTACTGAACCAGGAAGATAGGTGGTTGATAGACTGCTGGGTTTTCTGAACGGCCCTTTGAAGATCTTTGTCCAGGTTGAAGATGGCGATGTCATCCGCGTACATTGAGATTATGCAGTGGTCTGGTGACGGAAGGTCCGCAACGTACAGATTGAAGAGGATTGGACCCAATACTGATCCCTGAGGTACCCCCGAGTGGATATGCTTTTCCTCTGATAGCTGATCGTCCATTTTGATTTGGAAGCATCGGTTGCTCAGAAATGAAGAAATTATGTTGTATAGATACTCTGGGGTATGATAGTTCTGAAGCTTTGTGAGTAGCCCTTGATGCCAAACTCGATCGAACGCTTGCGTCGCATCCAAGAACAAACCCACTGAGTATTTTTTTTCTTCAAAACCCCTTTCGATTATTTCTACTATTCTTAAGATTTGTTGCGAAGTGGAGTGGTGAGGCCTAAATCCAAATTGCGTGTTGGGTAGAATTGGGTTGAGTTCTATCCAAGTGTGAAGCCGTTGCTTGATGATTCTTTCGAATAACTTCGACAGTGTGCTGAGCAGGCTGATCGGCCGATAGCTTGTGATTTTATTTTTGGGTTTTGAGTTTTTATGGACAACAACTATGTGAGCTTTTTTCCAGGTGGAGGGAAAGTATCCTGTGCTTAGGCATAGATTAAAGATAGATGTAAGAAAGGATATTATTTTGTTTGGGCAGTTTTTTAGCATTGAATTAGTGATTTGATCGGGGCCAGGAGATTTTTTTGATTTTAGAGCCTTAATTTGTTGTTTCAATTCGGATGGAGTTACAAATTCTACTTGGTTCTCTGGGATTTGTAGATGATTATAGGAATTAGGGTCGGATTGTACGCAGGTTTGATTGAAGACCTTTCCAAAAAAGTTTGAAAGTCCAGAACACTTATCCTTGATGGAGTCATATGTATGTCCTTCTTCTTGCAGAGAAGGGATTTGACTTTTTTTCTGTAAGATAGCTTTGGTTGTCTTCCATATTTGGTGGTCCTCTGGATGAATGTCTTCAAGATATTTTTGATAGTGGTTGTTGGTGAAGTTTTCCAGTTCCTTTCTCACAAGATGAACAAGATTATTAAATTCTCTTTTGTAAATCCGATTTCTTGTTCTTTGCCACATGCGCCTCATTTTATTTTTTTCCTGGATCATTTTTTTTATTTTTATCGGAATATCCCTGTAAGTAGAGTGTTGATTTCCTTTTTTATTAATATTCAGTTCAGATAATCTAGCTGCTTCGTTTATTGATTTTGTAATAATAGAAATTGATTCGTCTATGTTGTTTGGGTTTTGTAGAAGCATATGAACCGGAAGGTTGGTACTTGTGAGAAGTTTTTTAAAAGTGTCCCAGCAGTGAAAACGGGTAAGGTTAGTTGCGGATTTATATCCTACTTTAAAGTCCAGTACTGAGATTATCACTGGATTGTGGTCTGAGTCCAGTTCATCGATCACTTCCTGGCTCATGTGGTTGACAACGTCTTTCTGTACCATAATATCAAGAATGTCCGGCGTATGTTCTTGTCTGTAAGGGTAGTGGGTTGGTTTGTTTGGTGCACATACGATGAGTGAATTTTCAGATGCAGCTTTTCTTAGCTTAATACCGTTGGGATTTGTTTTAATACACCCCCAGGACGTATGTTTGCAGTTGAGATCACCAAGCAGGATGGTAGGACTTGACTCGTTGAAAAGTGTTGAAATTTCTAGTGTTTCTAGTCTGACGTTTGGTCTTTTGTAAGCGGCTATTATATTGATTGGTCTAATGGTTGATGACTCAATTTTGATCTTGACGGCCTCGATATTTAACATTGTTGGTAGGGTGACGTGATGATGTTCGATATTCTTTTTTATCAGTATGGCTACTCCTCCGGATGCAAAATCTGTTTCTCTGTCTTCTCTATGAATGATGTATCCCGCTACTTTGAATGTTTCATGATGTAGTAGATGCGTTTCCGAGATACAGGCTATGTCTACTCTGTGACGGTGTAGAAACTCGATGAAAGCGCTTCTTTTTTCCTTGATGCCGTCGGCATTCCAGTTGAGAAGGATAAGCATAGGAGTAGGAGGCATGATTTTTTTTTGCGTTTGGATTTAGTTGTTAGGTGAATGGGTGGATAGAAAGGACATGAGCATTGTTGTAATTTCTGGTAGGTGAGGACGTATGAGGTTGAGAATGAAGTTTACTACCATGGGGATAATGGTGCTTGTCTCGAATGGTATATGTGTTGAGTTTGGCTGAGTTTGCTCGGGTATTGTGCTGTTTGGTGCATTTATGGTGTGATGTTGAGAGGGAGAATTATTTTTTAACATGGACGCGTAAGAAGCGGGATTGATGTTTGGAACGGAATTCCTGTGAGTTTGGATTTTGGGGGACTGGGTGTTTATATTTGATCGGGCGCTTCGGAACGAGTTTTTGTAATAGGGGCATCCTCTATAGTTTGCTGGGTGCGTACCCCCGCAGTTTACACATTTTGGCGGCTCTTCCGGCTTTTTATCACATTCGGTAAATTTGTGATGTTTATCGCACTTGACGCATCTGGCGTTTAGGCGACAATAATTTTTAGTGTGGCCGAAACGCTGACAATTGGTACATTGTGGAGTATTTGGGTTTTTTCGGCGGGCCTCGACGTAGACCACTGCTCTGTCCAGATGTTTTAGCTCAAAGATTTTGAGTCCTTCTTCTGTTTTAGGCATTAGCACAGCGCACAGTGGAGTTGGTTTTTTGTCTCTATTATGCAGTCTGGTTACGTTTATTACCGGGTAATTATTATTTTTTAGTATTTCCATAACTTCTTCTTCTTTCAACGAGTATGGAACGTTTCTGATGATGACAGATAGGTTATTGTTGGTCGGATTTTTGAATGTGTGGTAATTTATTTTATTTGTATCGTAAAATTTGGTCAAGTTGCGAAAGTCGTCGATTTTAGTAAGGTTTATTTTGAAAACATTTTTGTTTTTTTGCGAGACAGTGAAATCTATGATTTGCAATTTTGTGATATCATCGACAAGCCTTTGGTAATTGTTAGCGTCGTGAACAAAGATTGGGGGAATTTTTATTGGGTTTTGCTCTGGCATTTCATTTTCTTCATCCTCGCTGGATGAGAGGACTTGATATCGATTTTGTGTCGTTAATTTGGCGAATTTATTGTTTGTTGTTCGAACAGCAACAACTCGCTTGCGAGATTTAGCCTGGGTCCAGTGTTTCGCTAGTATTTCTGAGTCGCTGTTGAGATCTGTGTCATTTTCCATTTTTGTTAAAGTAAAGAAAACTTGTACTCACCCGCACGGGTGAGACCGGCGAGGCACACAGCTGTTGAACTGGCTAACTTTTGCACGTCGCAGTTTGATTTTTAGATTTCTGCAGCACACTTTTAATTTTTATTTGTGATGAGTTTTAAATGAATAACAATCAACAATTTGATACTCGTCCTCTCACTTTGCTGGTTAATCACCGAATAGGTTTCATTTTTATAATAGCTATTTTATTTGTATCTAGCACGGTTCAATAGTTACACTGAATTTTTTCTTTTGGGGGACGGAATTTTTCCCGGCGACGGAATTTTTGATGGAAATTTTATTTTGAACCTAATCTATCAATTAAGAAAAATTGATTTCTACGTAATTTTTGGTGAGTGCGTATGCTTGAACGACTGTGCTGTACTATTGCAATTTTAACTTTAAATTGACAATTATCTAAATCTATTAAAACCTTTTCAAGTACAGAAATGAAAACAGAATAAATCGTTTTAAGTATATTTATTCTTATAAATATTTTTAAAGCATTATAATATTGAGTCCATGGGTGGAAAGTTAAATTTTAATTTGAAAAAAGAATGAAGTAAATAAACAGTTTAGTTTTCACATATGCAAATTTTTTATTTTGCATAAAATGTAAATGTTCTTGAAAGAGTGTCTAGGCGCAATGTGCGCCAGAAACAATTTACATTTGACTATTAAGAATGTTACGACATCTGTTTTGAAATAATTTCACAGAAAGCAACTAATTGAGAGAGAACAGTTTTATCTTTTAAATAAAAAAATTAAAATGAAAGATTCAAACTTACTACTTTATGAATTTGATAGTTAAAATAAATAAATTGGAATTAAACGTAAAAGAAATCAAGAAGTAATAACTTTGATAATCCTTTAATAAATCCTTTAACTACTTATACCTTAAACACATGGAACTTTTCAATTTATCTATTGAACAAAAAATTAATAATATTTCTTTTATTTATTTATTATCATTATAAAGAGGAAAGATTTGATTGTTTGTTTGCTTTGAATAGGCTCCAAAACTACTTGACCAATTTGAAAATTTTTTTCACTGTTGGGAAGCTACACTGTTTCTAATGAACATAGGCTATATTAAATTTTCAAAGAAGTTAGGAATCCATACCAAAACTCCAATAATGTGAGAAAAAATTACCACAAAACTTGCTTACATCGCGTGCGATGGTGATTTAACTAAAGAACGGAACAACTTATGAAATTTTATATTAAAATACAACACAATTACCCACACACGTAAGGCTACTTATCATTCCTTAAAATAATAAGGGAATGTATCCCCTACGTTAAAAACTCAGGGATGAAAAAAAACATTTATTTTAGACAGGCGTGTTATATGTCATTGGAAAGGTATTTAAAAATTAAAAAATGATCTGTATTAATCTTTTTAGATAAAGTACAAAAAATTGCCTTTTTGAAATATAAATGTTTTTATACATAATAAACAATTATTGTAATTATATGTTCATAGTGGATTCGCTTACGTATCTGACATTTCGAATCCTACAGTAAACTTTTTTTTTACAAAATTGTTGAAAATAGATCCTTACGGTCCCTCAATAAGGAAATATTAACGAAAAAAAGTAACAGTAATAGTAAAAAAAAATTATAATAAAACTTAAAGTAAATACGTTTTTAAAACCGGGCATACATAAAATCGTGTATTTATATACCTCCTCTGCCAGATGAAATTTTAATATTCGGTGTATTCCTTATAAGAAGTAGGCATGTGATAAGATATTTTTTTGAAAATTCCTACCCTAACAGAGTGAATGGGGGTGATTAAGTTTATATGAGAAAATGTAAAGTTAATCAACAATCGAAATTTTGAATTTAATAAGTGTTATTAATAAATCAATAATGAATTAATAATAAGTGTCTGTTTTTGTTATATAATTTTGATAACAGCATTTTAAATAACGTCATTACACTTAATTAGTATGAAAGTTTGTGTAGTAGGTATTTATACCAAATAACAAAGAGACGATTTTTAATTTTTGTTTGTTTTTCAACAATCAGACTTTTTAAAATCTAATTTTTTGAACCAATGGTTGTGACCTGGAGCAATTATATATTCTACTGAATAGCATTAAGGGAGCAATTTTTTGTCATATATTTCATTTTCATCAATAAATATTTAAATTTTCCATAATAACTTTTCTTCGGTATTTAGAACAATTTTAAAACCAATTATTGTTATTGAAAATAAATAAAATATTAGATTATACTTTCATGCTTTCCACCTATTTCCAAGAATTTTGTATGTACAACGTCTAAATGTGCGAAATCGAATTGCTTTTTAATCATAATTAAAATATAGGAGGTCATATTTTTTTTCGTTTTACATTGTATTTTCAAATATAAATGCATATTTGTGTCGATGAAATTTGTAAAGTATTTTCCTTATAGGATGCCGTAATATAATAAGAAAGGGTTTTCGATATTCCCCCCACTAAAAGAGTGAAAAAAGCGTGGTTAAGTTTGTACGGTATAACGTCTAATAAACAATCAAAATTTCAAATTTCATAATCAAAGTCCGTTAAAGGAGAAACGTTATTACTGCTTAATATAAAACAAACTTGGTTTATTATTAGAAACAAAAACTTAGGGTCTGTTTAAAAATTTAAACTGATAAATATATCTGAAAAATGTTAAGTTAAGTTTATAAGTGAGCTTAAAGTTTTTTGACTTTCACATATTGTAAACTTGAAAATCTGAAATAATTACATTAGTGAGCAAGTACCCTTTGAAATTCGGCGAACTAAAAGAAAATACTTACCGACATTTTTACAGTAAGTCATAATGATAAAAGAAATTTAAAATCCTCTTCCAGAGCAAACGGCATACGCCAAATCGTGTATGGTGAACTCTAGACTATCCAATATGGTTTAATTATATAGTTGAAATTCAGGTATTTTGATAATAAGTTTATAGATACATAATAGTTATACTTGATTATGGAAGAACTGGGTTTCGTGCAGTTGTACAAATTTCAATTTCGCGGTTGTGTTGTTAATTGCAATAGTGTAATAGTTTTTGGAAAAGTTTCATTCGGAAATCGAAACAGTTAGAAGGGATTCCTACTAATATTCAAAAATCTAGACTCTTAACTTCTGTTATTTTGACGCGAGTATTTTGATAACTTTCGACTTTTTTACTCATAATTAAGACCGACTTTATTGAACTTGGCGATATTTTTTACTTATGTATAAATACTGATTGATTTACGGATTATTTGGTTCACGGTAGGTATACGAAATAGACATACTATTTTTAGATATTTATAAATATTTGATAAAAATTAATTGATTATTACATAGAACTATTTTATTCTTTGCAATAGTGTATTAAATGTGTCTTTTTCAAGTCGACAAAATAGTGTTTTTAAGTATGGTTGTTTTTCGTAAAAGAAATAAGAAAAATAAAAATTTTCATATGCCACTACAAACAGCAAATCTGAAAAGAAAATATAATCTATACCTACGTTACGCAGACGAAGTCGCGGGGATCAGCTAGTCTCTTCATAAGTATGCTTGTTCATTATTAAGCATATATATTTAACTGTATACTTTTTATGTAGGTATTAGTTATACAATAATCATCATTTTTAAAGATTTAGAATGATTTAATTAAAAGTGCTTTAGCACTGTAGAAGTTTGTGTAAACTTCTTTCATATAATCCACATTGATATGTGTATAATAATAAGTGTCTCATATTAGTAATTTTTTTGATAATTTTATTAAAATAAAATTGGAAAACGATTTAATTTTTCCCTTTTATGGAAAAAAAACAACAATATTACTAAGCTCAACAAAATTTCCATATTTAATATATCCAAAAAAGTAAGAAACTAGTATTATCAAAAAAATTGCTTCTGCTTTTAACATTTCTTGCTTAAACGATTTCCCTTTAAAAGATATCTTTCTTTTGGTAAAAGCCCAGTCAATACTTAATTAGTTTTCTTTTTCAAAGTATTAACCCTAAAAGCTCTAAAATAATCAATCCACTAACAAAAGTCATCGACGACGTTTACCCACAGGAGAATAATCTTCAGGCTTTTTAAATACTTTGTTTACTAAAGAAGAAACCACTTGCGAAAAAATACATAAAACTGGACTAATCAGGCTCATCTCCTATATTATTAAGATTTTAATCAAAAAACTAAACAGTAGAATGGAAAAAAAAATGGAAAAGGTGCTGGATAAAAATCAATTTGGTTTCAGAAAAGGAAATGGATCAGTAACAAAGAATGTCATAGGAATAATGACAATTATCTTAGAAAGAGAGTTGCGCAAGAAGCAGGGAATAGTCATGTGCTTCATCGTTTGTCAAAATGGTTTTTGAACGAGAAAATTAGAAAAAATTGATTGATATTCTTTGAAATGTTAGAGGTTGACTAAACAAACAGATAATAAAGCTCCAATCGACGGATGGAACAAAAAACAGTTTCGTATAAATAGAAAAGACACCAAATGCACACAAATGACTATTTGACAAATGAAGTGTTAAAAATTGTGGAGACTATACAATGAGATACGAACCATCAAAGTTATTAAATACTCTATGCTTTACGGTGGTGTTAGCCAAAATGGATATGCAAATTATGTTAAAATGTAGCGTTATATGGTTTGGAAACCTGAACTCTAAGGAAACAAGAAAGAAAATATTTGGAAATGTGTGAAATGTAGGGCTGAAGGAAAATGGAAAAAAATAAATGGATAAACGTACCACAAATGATGTACCGCAAACTTAGAAGTTTTAAAAAGGATCAGCGAAGAAAGACTATCATCGATGTGGTGACAAGAAGAAAAGCTAACTGAATGGTTATATGCTCAAAGAAAACAAGGATTCATATTTGATGTTGTAGAAAGGAAACTGGAAGGGTCCAAGAAAAAAAAGAAGAAAACGATCTGGGATCCTACATTTTTGAAACGAGGAATAGACTACCTCAATTTGAAGAACCTCGCCAGGAATAGACAACGCAAGAGGGAGAAATTCAACCAAGTGGGAAACTGAACCTGACATCAGGCCGAAAACAGAAAAGAAAACTTCTAATCTCTGTTGAAGTCTAGAAAAAAAATTTACGCTTTCTCAATAAAATGGAAAACTGTATGTTATTAAATCTTGTGAGAATTTCAGTTTTTTCTTAATGTTTAGTGAAGGATGTAGGTAGTTAATCTGTCTCCCAGACCTAGGGTAAAATAATTTTGATAAGACATTAAATATTTAATGCGAAGAAAGTTGTTAGTCTGGGAGAAATATAATCAGTATTTAGCTTTCTGTTATTAAATTAGAGCTCCAGCTTCATCTTTGGCTTCAATTAGATTAGACCTTATGATTTTTTTTATTCGATGAAGCACATTGTTAATATGAGGAAAACCCAATTTTGCGTTATGAAAAACTTGTATTTTGCCAGAAAAAAGTTTTAATTTTAGTGAATTAATGAGAGTCAACAGAAAACGACAAATGTGCTTATATGACGTCACAGTACGCATCAGTACGCTTATTGAAACCGATATATAAACAGATATAAACAGACCATAGATGACATTTTTTACAATTTTTCACCCTGGAAAACATTTTTATACCCTAAAAATTACTATAAATTTTTTCTTTAAGAATAGAGTTTGTTATTGGTCGTAAATGGTATAAACTTTAAATCATTAACATAATGTTTAAGTGATCTGAGCAACCCTTCTCTTTATGTTTGAGTATATTTGTCATAGGAAAACGTCCATAGAGTTTTGAATATTGTGACGTCATTTTAATGCTGGGTCAACAGGAGCTCGTCTTAGGTATTTTGAAATTAACGATTTTTTTTGCATTTTCTAAGTGAATATTTTTTAAATTTTATAAAGAAAAGTTAATGATTAACAGCTAAGTTATGTTTTGATATTAGTTTAGAATATTTTTAAAATAAATTTTTAAAACATTTAAAATTATTTTTAGATCAAGTGCATTAGGTCTATTGTTTGTGATAGTATTTTTAGATGAATATTTTGCTAAAAAAATCAGTTAATTATCAGTTAACTTTTACTTATGGTTTTTGATGGTTCTGACTCCTGGCTCCTCAACCCTAAACTAGATCATAAGCTAGTTGTTAATTTTATTGAGAAATATTTAATTATTAATTTTAAAGTGCATGTAATCGTACAAAAAAGGGCTATAAACAATCGCTAGTGCAATAGTAATCTACAATTGATTTGCAAATATCATATTAGCAATGAAAAACTTTGCGAATGAGGTCTATGAATAAGAAATGACAATTTATAACTTTTTGAGATAAAGTTTACAAATAACAATTATATATTATATGACCTTGATCACAAGGAGTACCAGGAAGCGCTCCAGGATCAGTTCAAGATATCGCTGTGATCGGAATAGTAAGCGTGAGATGTTTTTAACACTTAAATGTTTTGAATGCTTTCATTATTTACTTTATCCCTTTTCTCAATTTCAAAATCACAATTTTCAGCCACATCATATTGGTCTTAAGAGTCTTTATATAAAAAAATCAACAATAAGAGGTAATTTTTGTCGTAATTATTTCGATATTTTTCAATATTAAATTTTAGGGTTATATAGGATATACTGTTTTTTTTAACTATTTCGATATTTTTCAATATTAAATTTTAGGGTTATATAGGATATACTGTTTTTTTTAACTATTTCGATATTTTTCAATATTAAATTTTAGGGTTATATAGGATATACTGTTTTTTTAACTATTTGGTTCATTGAAGCAAAGAGAACACGATTATAATTTTTTATATAACCACGTTTAGTGAGGTAACGTTTTAATGTTTACGTAATCCCAGGGGTTAATAAGAGTTGTATTTTTATGTAGTAAAATGAATATGTAGAACTTTTGAATTCTATCTTACTTATGTCTAAAGTAATGGTTGAATTTGAATACAAATACAGTAAACAATATATCCTTTTTTATGATTTTAGATGCCATGTAATATTATAATAATCACTAAAAACCAGAATATTAATTTATAGTCATGTCATGTTTTAATTGAATGATATCTGAGAACATTTCAATTGTAATCATAAGTATTTGTTTCAGAAAAAAATGGCAATTGCTTTCTATTCTGTAAGAGAACTTTTTATGTAAATTACTCGATTAAATTTTTATTAATTAAAAGATATTTGTATAGATTAGTTTAATAATATAGTAAAATGAATAATCATTTAATTATGTAGCATTAGAGAAGGTCTGGAATATTCATTGCATTCGATCAACAAACTGGCGCTATAATAATCTAGTTTAATAGTTTTTGCAACAATTAAATTAATGGTCAACGCCTTCCTTACCAACCATCTGTATTGATTTAAATTAATTATTTCTTAAGCAGTTTCGCAGTATTTTACGAGTTAATGTATTTACTGCATTGATCTGTCGCTCACTGTTTTAATTAGAACCTCTTTATTATTATTATTTAAGAAATTAAACAAAGTCAATTAGCACGTAGGTACAATTAGGTTTGGGTAGAAAAAAATTAAAAACCAACTTATATACTAAAATGTGTAATAAAAATAAGGAAATATTCATTATAACACATAAACAAGTCGTTGGATTATTTAATAAAAATATATCGTTTCATTTCAAGTGTGGGTGTAATTTCATTAATTCGCTCAATGTATATGTAGATGCTCAAGCTTCTGTATGTTTTCGTCATTAAATGTTAAGAAATATTCTTGTATTTACGAGTACAAGTTGATGCAAATAATAAACTAAAACCAAAATAAAAAAAAAACAGAGATATAAATAACAAACGTTAACTTCTATTTAATCAGAATTTCTATTGTAATTGGTGGTTTATGAAATATTTTTATGTAGTTATATCTTTATGTACTACTAATATTAAAATGTGTCAAATGAGTAGATCTCATAAATCAAAGAGTTTAATTTAACAAATTATGCATTGTAAATAACAAATTTATTTTAATTAATTTTTTTTACATACGCATATAAGCGTACTTATGAGTATTGTGAGTATTGTACTTTATGAGTATTGTGAGACCATGTAATTCAGAAAAAAAATTGTTTTATTATTACAATTAGTCATAAGAAAATTAATGAAACATTCTTTTGTATAGTGTTAAGATTTTTCTTGTATAAATTACTTTTACACTACCCGAATAGAAATTTTTGACTGGATTTTGTTGGGTCACAATTGGGATTCCTTACAGGAATACATATTTGGATGTTTTGGAAAGGCCTGCTGGTTCCTAATTGTGCCGTTTCGTTTATGCCCTAATGGGAAAATATTAAAGATCCGTAAAAGGTAATTCTAATCCGGGACCTAATAAAAAATCTCTGAGACGAGATAAGTTCACTAAAGCTAAGTTTATGCCAATAAATATTTTTTTTTATTTTGTTATATTGGTTCTTCCCAGTTAGATTCCTCCTGAAATCCAATTAGGAAAAATTGAAAATAATTTTTAGTTTTTATGGTGTGGTTTCCCATTGAGGTTCCACACCAAACTCTATCGGGGAAAACTAATAATTTTCATTTTGTTTCAAACTAAGATTTCCGTTTTGAATAGTTATTGGGCCACAATTGAGGTTTCCGTATTTTGAGAATGCCTTATTGAAAACCAGGGAGGTTCCATGTACTTATGCATTGGGAAGCCCCAAACTAAGTTTTAGTTCTAAACAAAGTCCTAAATCCTTTTAATAGTCTAGCGCTTTTAGAAAATTTTTCGGCGTGTGGTTCTACAAGACTAGAAAATTAAGTTACAGAAACTAAGTTGTTCAGATGCACCTGGAAAACAGCAAAATTCAAAAAAATGAAATTAATAAATTTCAGGTTACCTTCTATCTACACACTTTAAACGTTGATAAGTTTGTTTCCGATATCGGATGAATACTTATTTAATAAATATTTTTATCAGAGTAAATTTTGACGAGTCTTAATAATTTTGATCTAATTTGGAAAGAACAAATCAACTAATAATAATTTGAAGAAGAAATTTGATTAGAAAATAGAGCATTACAATGTATGGCCATGTTCAAAGAATTCCAAATCATAAATCGCCAAAAAGAGTATATATGTAATTGTGAACCTTCCAAAAAGAGCCAAAGAGGAAGACCAGCTCTAGGATGGGAAATCTACATCGAACAAGCTATGGCAGAGAAAGATCTAAGAGGGGCGGTGGGAATCAGAAAATTGTGGAGGGTAAAAATGGTAAAATCGCCATGGGAAATGCCAAAGAAGAAGAAGAATGAGATTTTGAGAATGCTCATATTCAGAACTTTAAATTCTATTAACCTTTTTGGAATAGACAAAAAAAAACATAATTGTTGGTAAATTTTAATCTTAAGTATATTTTTGAAGGAAATCTATTTTATAAGTATTCTTGTTTTGTAATTTAAGTATAATATTACTAGTTGATAATATTTACAACAATATTTGTACTAAATATTTTACTATCACTACTATGTAAAAAAAATCTATTTATTGTTCTAGACTAGCGGCTCTCTATCTGAGGTACATGTACCACAAATATGGTACATCAAAGAACACCAGGTAGTATTCAAAACATAAAAAAGTTCATTATCTTTCAGCATTATCTTGATTGATAAATAAATTTAAATTTTATTTCTAAGAAGATTTCGAAAATCAAAATGTGATCAGAAAACATTTTCCATTCCGGAAAATTTTTCACGTGAACAAAAGAAACAAATAATAGATATGTCAAGTGATTCTGTAATGGACAAAAAAACATTGATTGCATTTTGGCTTTAACAAAGAACAGATTTTAGAGACATAGCAAACATTGCTATTCAGTTTTTAATGCTCCTCTGTACGGCGTATTTATGTTAAAACTGTTTTTCACTAATGTTATACCTATAGAATAAATACAGAAAAAAAATAAGAATCGAACCAAACTTAAGATTAAAATTAACTGATATAGAACAAGCAATAGAAAAAAATGTATCTGCAAAACAAGCGCAAGGGTCGCATTGAATATTTTATTTTAACTGTTTTTACGATTTTTTTGCTGTTCAAATCAAAACTTACTATCTTGTAAATATACTGATGAAGTTAATATAAAAAGCAATATGAATTAAACACTGAAAAATTTAAAGTTCTATTACACATGATTTTCGTGTATTAAATATATTTTACATAAATTTTAAGAATGTATTTTTTGTTGAAAAAAATATGAACAAAAAGTATTTTTTTTAAATGTTGACGGTACTATGGTTTATGTGATTTCCTTAAACAAAAGGTTGAGAACCGCTGTTCTAAACAAATGTTAAATTCTTAAGAAATATGACTTTTCCCAATTTCACAATTCCAATAAAATTTTTGTCAAGTAAACTTATATTGATTGAATTTACACAATTCTATTTTTAATATTTTTTTTCTCTTGTTGAATTTATCTTATGTGTCTCCAATTTGTGATATTTATAATAGTAGATTACATAGTACTATTCTCATAAAAATCATATTGTTTATAACAATATAGTTTTTGACTGAATACTAAATGAAAATATTATTTTTCTTTGCAATATGAGCTTATTCTAAGATTTTAATAAGACAACAAGAACTTCAATAGATTTAACATGAAATAATGATGTAAAAATGTTTTGACATAGTAAAAGAATAAGTTTTAAGCTTATACTGTTTGTATCTTATTAACTTGGAAACCCCTTAGTTGTTTATTTTAAATTTAAATTATTACTATCTAAGAAGCAACACTTTGAATAAAGTTTTATTTGATTGTAAATATACTAGACTCAAAAGCTCACCTTAACATATGTCTTAGAAGTATCAATAATTTAAATTAATTAATACAGACAAATATAAAAATATTTTTTAAAGCAAACAATTTTCAGGAAGCAAATTGTGAATATGGATAAGTATACGAGAAAATTAAAAGGAAATGTAATCAAAATAGTTTAAAATCTGCACTTAAATTTGTGATTTTTAATTTTTGAAATTAAAACACATTTTTTTTTAAAATGCCGATTTTAAAGGAAATTGGAAATGCTAATTAATTTCGACTAAGCAAAAATTGTTTGATATGCTACAAAATTCAATTAAAAGTTAAGAGAAGTTATGGTAATGACATATTCAATGGTATCACATTCACCAATGTAGTATTGTTGATATTTTTTTACCAAATGTGTGAGCGTTGATATGATGGGCTTAGGTTTATCTGTTTTACAAATATTTCAACCATTTTTAATTAATGTCAATCATATTATGTATTTTAATAGTGTGTAATTGTTGTGATGAAACTTTTAAATTTCAATTAATAATAAATGAAAGTAAAAAAAAAAATCCAATGTAAAAAATTCAATCATAAAAATCGATGGGGAGTTATTTAATGAGTTAATTTATTAAAAGCTTTAAAATGGAAAATGATACTATGAAACTAGGCTTGCTTTTTTGTTTTTATATCCAAATTACAAGCATTTATTCAAAAATTATATGGTACATACACTTAATGTATTATATCGTTAATCTATCACGAATAAAGTAAAATATTTATTTAAAATAAAAATACGTATGTAATATATAAAATGGAACAAGTTTCTTTTCTCAATATTCTTCGAAAAGGTGAAGTTGGAAAGTTTTTGTTAACTTTTTTTTCTAAACTTGATCATATTGATCTGATTGTTTAGACGCAATGGGGAAAAACTTTTACAAAACAACTCTTTTCTTGTGTATATTTATAAAAATTTATAGATTATTAAAAATCAAAACTTACCATCTTGTAAATAAACTGATGAAATCAATATAAGAAGCACTATGAAATAAACACTCAAAAATTGGTTTTTAAAACAAAAATGTATAGTTCTGTTGCACATGATTTTCGTATTTTATGCTTTGTCGTTGGTTTTATATAATTTCAGCTCATTTTGATTTGAATTTATTTTTGGTACTACTGAAAAAAAACAAGCAGAATTTGCACTAAGTCAGATATATACATCATTATCATTTTCAATTAAAATGAATAGGAAGGAAAAAAATGTCAAAGAACTTCAATGAATGCAATGCTTGTTTAAAGTATATTTACCATTGATTGTTAATTCAAAACTCTAATACTTATTTTTCTATTCTATTTATTTAAATTAATAATTGGTATGTTTTACGCATTCAACGATATTATGTGTGTTAATTTTTTTAGTTTTATAAATCTATAGCCATGTTGATAAAATAATTTAATCCTTTTTGATAAAAACTAAAGCGCTGTCTCTGTGTTTAGTGAAACACAGTTCACTAATAATTACTACTGCGAATTAAAATCTTCCAAAATCGTTTGTTCCACTTCCCTTGCTCAAGAATGATCGCATTAAAAGAAGAGAACATTTAATTTATTTTACACTTCAATTTGCCGAGCGCAACTAAAGCTTTATTGAAATTCTATAACTTACAGAGTGAGGCACTCATTGATAATTTTAGCCTAAATTGAATAAAAATTAATATTAAAAAATACCTTTATATCGAAATTGTTCACATTATGTTTTGATTATAAATATTTTTTTTTCTATGGCTATAATTTTTTTTTTAAAAACAATAATATTAATGTTGATTTCTTCACTACGAGTTAAAATATTATAAATCCTTTGATATATTTTTGACAATTCTTTATTGTTTTTTTTTTTTTACCGTCGCTATATAACTACTAAGCTCTTTAGTGACTCTAGAGTTAATTAAAATCCGTTAATCGAGTGATATTGAAAATTAGTTCCCTACGAAATTCGAACCCAACGCCTACTAGTTTTGAAGTGGTCGCCTTGACCACTGGGTCACCAGTAGATTTAATTTTGAATTTATTTTTGAAAATATTTTCAAAATATTTTTTTATAGCTTCAAGGAAAATAGAATACAATAAAAAACAAATTAAATTGAAAATTTATTGATCTAATAATAAATGTAAAAATAAGCAATGGAGTGCCATTTTAGTATTTTAGAAACAAAAGAGAATCTAATGCCCACATTTTTTTCACATTTCTTAATTTTTGGTTAGTAATTTGAAAGTTGGTATTGAAAACTGACTAGTAGGCGTGAATTAAAAAAAATGGCTACGTATTGTGTGCAACCGAAGAATTGCCCATAACTTTACATTGAGTTTATATTTCTAATTTAATTTACTTTTATTTCCTTTAAAAGAAATTTTCGGCTGAGTTGAATCAAAGCTCATAAAAATGTTCTAAATGCAGAAAAATTTCTTGAAACCGAACATTTATATTTAATTAAATGTGGTAAAATAATGAAAATACCAACAGTAATGAGGTTTACAGCGTCTTGTTTACAATTGTTCTCATATAAAAAAAGCTCACAAAATTTAAGGAAACGTTTCAAAAGAAATTTTTTTTGCTTTCTTTCCAAAATTTTTTTTGACGTAAACAAAATTACTACCAGACTTGAGTCAATTTGGGTATAGCTAGAAAACTTGTTTTTTTTTTTTACTTTCATATGATTCACTGCCATAACCATTCATAGCACAGTAAACTTTATTTTTTCTTTTGTACATAGAAGATAATTAAATACCATAGCTTTTATTTCAATTAAAAAAGATGTATTTGGTTTTTAATTTAATTTTAGTTAACGACTTGTTGTAGTTGTATATTGAAGTGCACACAAAAACTAGTATTTTTTTAGCCGTTAGGTATATGTTGTGACCTAAATGGTTAGTTCCCAATATGATAAAGCAAATTAAGGACATATAAGTATATATACCTCCTATTGTTATAACTTCACTATTGGGTATTGCTTTTGGCCCTCTGCGGAAATATTATGTTTAATCTGGGCCTCTACAAAATCATGTTGCACACCCCTGCGCTAGTAGATCTGTATTCAAACGTAGTAATTTTTTGTAAATTTTTACTTCCAAAAATTAAGGTAAGTAGTACCAAAAATATTGTTAATGATTAAAGCAGTTATACAGCAACATTGAGCTTTGAAAATAAAACTGTAATAGTACTGTAAAACTATAATTTTTTTCATGCATTGATTTAATGCTGGGACTTGAATTGTTAGATTACATGCTCTCAGTAAGTAAGCGTCCTAAACCAAATTAATATTGAATTTGAAAATATAGGACTTTTAAGTGTTCACGTGTGATTAAGTGCTACTAACTATCACTGCTCGTCTTGCGAACTATGAGCTATGCTTCTTTTTCTCGTTTTCACAATTTTATAGTAGAAACATTAAAAATTAATTATTATTGAAAAATTATTAGTCATATTAGTCATATTAGTTATTGAATTTTTATTGATGGAAGTAAAAGGAAGTAACAGAAAAGAGAATGTGACAATAACTGTACTCAAAAGAAATTTAATCTCCACACATTTGTGTACCTAACATACTTCGAGATCGGAAATTACTTATGTAAAATTCATCGGAAAGAATGACTTTTCAGGGTTGAAATTATTTAGTGGTATAATTCAAACAAAATATTTTTTTTTGTTCTGATTTTAAAGAAGAAGGTTATCAAATATTGTTTGAATTGTTGCAACCAAAACTGGAAATTTTTGGGGAAACTTTGTTTAAATTACCGTACAAAATTACAAACTGTATTTAACATACAAATGTTTTTGTATCAACAAAAGGAAGAGAAGAAGATTCCGAGAAACGTAAATTAAACTCTCTTAAAGCTATTGAACTATTTTGTAAAATCCATACATTTAGTGACAATATATTTATTCACATAACAAATTTAAGTAGAATCGTGTTATAATTCTTGGAAAAGTTTTCGATAGATACCTTAATGGAAGTAGAAGTAAATACTACACATATATATTTCAAAAATTAAATTATGAGTCACAAAGAAGCGGAAATTAAAACATTATCTTGGTGAGTCGAAGAAAATGTAGGTATATAAAAGAATAAGTTTGATTAAATAATGTGTTTTTCTTACTTAGGAAAAAATAGACAAATCATTAAATAAACTATGTTTCAAAAACATTCGTTTATTGTGTAATAGATTTATTAGGCATTCATTTATAAATAAAATATTTAAGACTAAAAATATAAAGATCCAGTTTTCATCAGCACAATTTACTATCAAACTTTATTTCTCGCTTCTCTTTTTATGCGGTAAATAAAAATAATCGCACAAAAAAAGGCTAGACATACATATAAAAATAAAGGATACGTTCCATAATTTTTGATTAGTGCATAACACTAAATCAAAGAGTTACAACATACTGGGAATCTTATAAAAATGGTTTACTAAATTTCAGAAAAATAATTAATCTTATTATATTCTTTCTTAAATGTTAATTCATATTTTTATAAAACATTACCCTGTTAAAAAAGGCATTTAAAGGTATTAATGGATAATAATATATGTCTTATGAGACTCAATTTCTTCTTTATTACGACGCGTTTCAACAGTTTTTGGCTGTCATCATCAAGTAATAATTATTTTGTCAATTGTTAAAACGTGTCGTAATAAAGAAGAAATTGAGTCTCATAAGACATATATTATTATCCATTAATTTATTGTGACTCGGAAATAAATAAAATACTTATTAATGCATTTAAAGGTGTTTTAAATGTTCGAAAAACTGATTAGAAGTCGTTAAAAGTTATTAAAAGCATTTTAAATGTAATGATTTCAAAATGCCTTTTTTAACCGGGTAATAATCATAGAAAAGTTTATTAAATTAACAAAAATATAATCTTTAATATTTTTATAAATTTAAAAGCTTATACACATTTTATAAAAAAGTTTTTTTTTCACATTCTTTTCTTTAGAATTATCCTTGACACTCACCTTGATAGGAAGCGACATTACGGGAGACAAAATTCTTCAAACTTCTTACCTATTTAAATTATCAAAATGGTCTAAAATAGTTACAAAAAAATACTTTTAGAAATGTAAACCCCATAACTTCAAATCGCATAAAAATAGTTTGCATAAAAATAGTTCGCATAAAAAGAGAACCGAGTATATATACATATTTTTGGGAAAGTATACACTAACGACATAGCTTTAGATAGATTATTCATAAGAAGAATTATGGTATAATGATGATTTAATTTGAGGTGCTTTAAAAAGCAACAATAATCAAAGTATGGTGAAAAAAACCAGACTAAATCTTAGTGAACGAGAAAAAAGGAAAACGATACCATTATGAGGAAAATCTTTGATTCAAAATGAAAATCAAAAACTAATTCTGAAAACTGAAAATAATTCAGAATTGAAAGATGAACGGAATGAGGAGGATCAAAAGAACTAGATGTGCCACCATTAATAAAATTAAAGTTAATTTGTAATGATAATTTAATTTTTTCTAGAATTTTTCAAAAGCAACAATAAGCTTTTAATCCCACCTAGAAGTTTACGTATAAAATATCTACAATTATATCTACATTTACTAGTTAAAAGACACATTGACGTGAATGTTACAGCTCTGCTTAAAGTCATAGTAGGGGAAGTTAAATCGACTCAAGCGTCCCCAGTGGTCAGTTTAAGTGTTATATTTGGCTGATATTAATGAAATTAAAAGAAATGAAATCAAAATTAAAATTTTGATAAATATAACGAAAATGAAACATCCGAGTTGTTGTATTGTGAATTATAACAATACCAGCAGAAAAAAAGGATGTAAATTGTATAAATTTTCAACGGCTATATGGAAAATAAATCAAAGAAATTAGTGAATAACAGAAGTAAGAAGATAAAAATAAGTAGGACCATAACTATAATTTTACCAATCGGATCAACGTTCAGAGATTAGAAAGCCATCGCAAAACTTGTAAGTCTTGTAAAAAATAAAAATTTATTTGAAGTCAGTAATTGAATAAATCAAATTTATCAATGCCAATTTTTTTAATTATTAAATATCTATTATTAATAAAAGCATTTTTTTTCGTGACAACTTTTTACTTACTTTTTTACTGATGACTAAATTTTCATTATTTTTATAATTATACATTCATATTTTTGATTGAATTCACTTAAATACAATAGCACACTCTATTTAATTTGTCCCATATTTCGTTATGAGGATATTTTTTTTTTACTATTTATAACAAAAACTTTTTATTTTGCAAATTTGTATTAAAAAGCATACGAAAACATATTCTAAAAGCCTCCAGTAGTTCATATCTCGTATGGCGCTGCAGTCAAACACACAGCGAATTCTTACGTACTGTCACGTACCTAAAACACTAAAACACTGGAACAAACAAAACTTACATTACGTAAAAAATAGCACTTACGTTTTTTTTTTTCAAATTGGAAGATGACTGCCAGTTTAACTATTATAAATAATGAAAGTCAAAGTTTAAAAATTGATTAGTTATAACTACATTAATATGTTAAAGTGAAATTTTTTTAAAAATAGAGTTTCTTAGTATTTGTGGTTCAAGTAAAATGATGCGTTTAAAAAAACATAAAAATATTATACAGAAGGCGAACAACCAATAATTGGAAAACCATATTTGATTATACTTTTTTTTATTTTAATTCCTATTAAGAAAATACATTTTTCATTAACTAAATTTTGATTGAATATATAAATTAATCCATTGAACAAAATCAAACACAGGTACATGATAATCAGGAAAACCCATACCACACGCCATACCTCCAATAATTATCCCTATTAAAACGTTTTGCTCCACAACAGGACCACCGCTGTCGTGCTAAGAAAAAAACTCGATTATTGTTTTATTATCGTTCATCTAAATACAATTTTAATTACAACGCATTGTCCTTCTCCTGCTTTAGAAAAAGTGCATAGATATTGGTCGGAAATGTTAGAATACGAATTTTGACACTCCTCATTGCTAATTGTTTTCACTTGCAAAAATTGAAGATGTTCCGGTTGTGTGGCATTCTAAAATTAAAATACAATATAATTTGTATAGAGCTTGTAGATCATGCATTTACAGAAAAACTTTTCAAAGCTTCATTCATTTGAACAATACACTAAATACAATGGAAACATAAAAATGAGGTTTTTAACTTATTTGTTGGTATTTTTTGATTGTTTCGGTTAGGGACAATGTATTTATTAAAAATGCATGTGAACGTAGTGAGTATAATAAAAACATACATGAAAATGATAAAAAACAAAATAATTCCATGAAAAACTATTACATAAAATGACCGGAGAACATAAACAACTGTCTCAACTATATTACATTCGTTCATATTGCATATTGAAAGAAAGAAAAAAAATCAATAAGCAAAATTAAAATTAAGTCTTTATAATTACCGTTAGCATGGGATTTATAATTTATGATATGATAATTTCAAAAAAAATAAAAGACTTACCAAATCACTCCATCCAAATCCAGATATAGTAACAGTTGTATTAATCTTGACTTTTTCGTTGGGCAATGGTATAATTTTTATATTTTCTTCAAATTTAATAGGACTTGTTAACTTTATTAATCCCAAATCAAATGTGGGGTGAGGTATAAATTGTTCGGGGTAATATTTGTCTCCTTCATCGTGTAACGAGTTAAGACCAAGTTTAATTACCATATCATCTAAAAACCCAATAATGGAGAAGCAAGACTTCGCTGTTAAAATGGTGTCATTGCTTATAATAGAGCCACCACAAAATGAATAATTTGTATTTTTCGCAAACAATGCAGCTTGAAATGGAAATTGGTTTGATGGAGCATTTTGTCCACCAGTTATCGCATAGCCTAAAATTAAATATCAAATAAATTAAAAACAACGCTCATAAAATTGATTAGTAATCATAGAAATATATAAGTATATTTTATAATTGGTAATATTATTAAAAGAAACGAAAATGTAATATACAATTTATATATATAAAACATGATATATAATATATACACATATTTGTTGCTTGGTTCATAAATCGAAGGTATTCTCAAAAAATTGGGACAAGAAAAGGAAAAAGGACTACAAAAATATCTTGAATTACATTTGGTATAGTTTTTTTTTTCATCTTACCTTTGTTGAACGAACACAAAATAAATATTACAAACGTCGCTTTTAGTTTCATTTTTCTCAAATGATGACAATCAAGTTCACATTATCTAATTACATTGGGGGATTTAGTTTCTATATCAAGTAACATTTTATTATTTTAATCAGACTTGGGTGATTTTTTTGCAGATATAATTTGCTGTTTATTGATCCATTTTTATAAATAATTATATACTTACACCTTGAAAGATACTCAAGTGAAACTGTTCAATATTGAACAAATCACAATACAATTAATCAGTTTTACTGATAAAAAAATTGTTTTCTTTGATAATATAATACATCCGATTACTTCACGTCTTAACAAATTTTATGTTAACAATATGGTATTTAATATCATTGTAGTCTTGACTATTAATTAGTCTAACAAAGCACATATTTTAAATTATTTCGATTTAATAATTGCCGAAATTAATTGAAATAAATAAGATGTAAAGTGGACTTTGAATAACTTTAATTTATATTTAATGAATGTATATAATTTGAAATATATTTAAAACATTATTTAATACTCTGATTTAAAATAACAGTTTTAGCTATGGCTTATCATGATGTTTTTTTCCACAAAATTATGATTTAAAAGTTTGACCTGATTTAATCGCTTAAACCAATTCATAACTACTTTACACATCTTCAAAAAATTCAATAAAAGAAAATAATATTAACAGTAATTTTTCGTTCACTCTCTTACATTATAATGTGTCTTTGGACACTTATGAGCAGAGTTTTTAGACAAAAGTATCTTACTCACTTTGAAGTAACTTGGTTATTTTAAAGTATCTAATATGATGCATTTTAGTTCTTTTATTTTTTGGCAAAACTGGCAAAGAAGAACTAATATCGTGGATACTTTTTAAAAGTCACTGAAATTTGTTACTTAAAAAGTATCTTAGATACAGAAAAATTAAATACAGAATCATATTTTGTTTTATTCTTTACGTTTCAATTTATATTTCTTTAGGTATTTTTCTATCGTTTTAAAGTGTCTTGAACTTACAGGAATTAAACAATCATATAGTATTTTCCGCTTTCCTAAAGTATTAAAGATGAAAAGTATATTACATGATTACCTAATACGTCACGAAAAATAGTACATGCATATTATACAAAATACCTAAAAAGTATATTTTTAAGTATCTTAAAATGTAATTTTAGATAGATATTTAAATTTCTTTCTCTTAAGAGTAACTAGATACGCATTGTAACTTTGGATACTTTTTAAAATAGTAACTTATCTAGAATCTAGATACTTTTCGAAAGTATCTTAGACAGCTCTGTAAAAGTAATTATTCCATTGGATATTGAAGGACAATTGTCAACATTTGTTTTATATGTAAAATTACACAACCAATTATTATTTTGAGCAAAACCCTTTTTTTACGTTGGAATTACGCTCACTTGTGTAATGAAAAATGCGAAGAATTTTTTTGTGATAATTTCATAATGTTTGAAGGGTAAGCAGCTTTAATTATACGTTTTACTGAACTTGACATTAATTAGCTATTGTAATTTCTTAACTAAAGAATTTATAAAACTTGATGAATTATACGGATACTTGTTTATTTTTATTTGTTTGTCATATGAAATAAATAAAATAGGTCAAGAAAACGATAATTGTATAAAAGACTTCTGTTATGGAACATGTAGACGGAGAGGCAAAACTATTAAAGTATTAATTTTGGCCTGCAGAGAACCATTCATATGCTATTTTGGATTTTTTTTTTGGTTGAAAATAATTATTTTTCCGTAAACCACTATGAAAAAACAATTGCGTGTTTGTTCTTTTCTTTACTTTATTCCATAGAATAAATTTTTGTTCTGCTTTACTGTTTTATGTGCAAGTTTACAATTTCAAAGTATTTTGAATCAATATTTAAATCTCGTAGATACTTCATATACAAATCATGGTTCAAAAATTGATTATACTTTTAAAAATAATAATAGGCAAAAATATGAAGTTTGTATATAATATATAATGGGTGATCGGTTAACGAGCATAATCCGTTCTAGGATTATGTTCATTATCCGAATTGTTCATTAACCGATCACCGATTTACCATATATCTTAATGGGAATTCGATTAATTCGTTCTGGAGATTCTAAAAGTTAAATTTAATAAAATGTCATGTATAAGGGACTATTATAATTTCTTAGTAAGTTTAATTATTACAAATATAATACATACATACATATAGTCTTGCTTATTAATCAATCCTTTTCCTTTTTTAGGCGTTAAAGAATATGTCCAATGTCGATTATTTTTCTCTCTCCTTCAAGACTTTCATGAAATTATTGATAGCAATGTCATTGTAGACATCAAAACCCTATTGACATCAGCTTGGTTGGGTATTTTCAGAACGTTCTTCAAAAAATCTGAGGAATTGAACGAACTGAGGATTGGTGTTGGGTGTTCCCAGACTTGAGAGGTTTTCGTTAGAATTAGTTTCTGTTCGTTATCCGAATATTGTTCATTGACCGAACACAAAAGTCTTTCTTGAAAGTGTTCGTTGTCCGAACTGTTCATTAACCGATCACTCACTGTATTGGCATAGGCAGAGAACAATGATTGTATGCACATACATGTGAGTGAAATACAATCATTGCCTTTAATGAACTAACTGATGGTTGTCAATTGTTTCAACTGCCCCTTTGATGTAATTCAATTCTCAATTTTTGTCATTTGTTAGTGTTAATTATGAATATATCACGGGTAGTTTATTTATAATTACTATATAACAATTTACTTTATTTAACAGATGTAAAAATTTAAAAAATATGGGTTCATTTAGATAAAACGTTCTCTTGAAGTGTTTTCATTGCAAATTGTTAAATTTAAGCAAGCTAGTTGAAAGTTATTATTGTACAGTGATATTCCTAGTATAAAAAATGTGGGGAGACAGATGGCAAAGCTAAAGTAATAATCAGAAAAAAAATGCCAAGTTCCAATAACAAATGTTCCAAATCAATTTGGCCTTAATTTTTCTAAACATTTTTCTTGTTTTTTTTTGATGATATTACAGTTGAATTCTTTGTTCCAACTTCGTCTATCCTTGGAGAGGTTCTGTAAATTATGACAATCATTACTTTTTTAAAAAGTTCAAGATTTCATAACGTTTTCATTATTTTTTTTTTTGAGTTTTTTGTTTATAACAATAAGAATGAATTCTTTTGTTTTCAGAATGTGACCCAATCATATTGCTTTTTTTCTTGTTATCACTTCAGTGTCAAAGTTATCAGTGATAACTTT
This sequence comes from Sisyra terminalis, assembly GCA_958496175.1. Lineage (NCBI taxonomy): Eukaryota > Metazoa > Arthropoda > Insecta > Neuroptera > Sisyridae > Sisyra > Sisyra terminalis. The sequence goes on from OY292274.1 coordinate 31,938,212, forward strand.
TTACAAAACTTGTCGTTATTAGTTTAATTGTTTATTTATTTATATTTAACTGAATTCTACTTAACCACCACATTTCAAAGTTTTTCAGGCACTTCTATTCTCGGTTTCATAGGATTTAACATTTAGCAACTGCTTTCGAAGTTCAAGCATCAATTTTCTAATCAGAAGGTTCTTGTTTAAGCATTGGTTTATGAAATTATTTAGGTATGTGTTTGCAAATACAATAGAAAAGTAAACGATACTGAAGTATAAACTTTTGAAGTAGAGAAGTACGGTTACTGTCTTCACGATTTCAGTAGATTGGCTTATTTCAAATTAAAATTAAAAAAACAGCGTTGTATGTAAGCTTAAAAGCATGGATTAAGCTTAGAATCAATTGATTTAGAATTTAGAATCAATTGAAAATATTAAAACTGGGTGATTTTAATTATGTCTTAATATAAAAGGAAACTAAATACCTTCTAAAATGGAAATTAGTTCTCGAGATATGATTGGAACAAGTTTGAAAATCACAGTTTTGAGAACAACGTGATTAAAAGTTCAAGTGCAGTTAAGCGGATATCCTAGTCTAGAAGCCCGAATTTCGAACGTTTCTTGAGGATTCATAAAAAAAGCAATTGATAATTTTACTATCCATTTTTTATGACTTAAAACTCATATTTTATGAGATTATAACAAAATAAAAAATATTAAAGTTTCAGCAAGTTTTGCGTCGTATGAACTAGAAAAAGTGAAAAAAAATATTTTTGCAAAATGATGGGTACTCAAAATTTGAGGTCGACTTTCCCATTAATTTTTTAACTTTCCCGAATTTTGTAAAAATATTAAAAAAGGTTTTTCTTAGTTTTTTATAGAGGAATATATAAAGAATATTTATACTAAATTTCAAGTAAATCGGTCGACTAAAACTTGAGCTATCAAAAAAACTGCATCAAAAAAAGTAGTTTATATCAGGCAGTGTATCTGCCCAAACTGGTCTGGATACTATATTACTCAAATGGTTATAACCTTAAAAATGATTTGAATTTTGAAAAAAACCCTTTTAAAAAGATATTCTTGAATACCTAAACTATGGGAATATAAAAAAAAAATGATTTTTTCAAATTTATAGACTAGCATACCCTCTTAAAATAATAACGATGTCTATATCTTTGTAACGATAGAATCATTAAAACGACTTCAAATTTAAAAAAATCACTCTACCACCATATTATAAGCATATTAACGAAGCAATTTTATGCAAGAAAATTATTTTTTAATCCATCACACGGAAGGATCTCCTTAATAGATTTGTATTTATCAAATTTCAATTTTAACCTGTACTTCTAAGAACCAAGTCAAATTTGCCACCATCATATCTCCAGAACGATTTGATCAACTAACTTCCAATTTAGGTATTTGGTTCTTTTTTTATATCAGAAACATAATTTATTCCATAGTTTATTCCAAGCTTTGAAGCTTACGAACGATTTACAATACCGTTTTTTTTAATTTGAGATAAACCAATCAACCGAAATCGTTAAGACAATAACGTCCATTTTTTTGAGACGATTGTCTTCGGAGCTCTATAATTCACGTTGACTAAAAATGTATATACATCGCATGGGAGAACCCCCTTAAGTAATTAAATTTAAATTATTTAAGTTTTAAGAGCTTTCACCTCTTTATAAGCTCATGATGCTTACTTGTTGATTAAGTGGCTTGACTATTATTTACAAGTACGTAAAGAGTAGGTTTATACTTTCGGAATGACTTCAGAATAAATTCAGTGAAAAATCACTGAATTAATTGAAATAATACAGTATTTTTTATATAAAACAATTTTTGTTGCTTTTTAAATGAAAAAAAAAGAAGGGAAAATATCGAAGGAAATATATATGCCAGATTTTGGTGTATATGGTATTTATACAAAGAGCGGTACATCTTAAACAGTTATAAAATCTTATTTTTATAAATTGATTTTTTGATCATTTGTATATGTTTTTATTTTATCAATTCGTTGTTAAATTATTTTTCTTATCAATATGTAAAGACCTTTAAATAAGTTGAAATGTCGACACAAAATAATATATTAATAGCTTCATGTATGAAATTCTTATATGATTTTTGAAAGTAACTTTTTGAAGAAAAATACATGGAACAGATCTTTAAGTAAATTCTTTTAAAAAGTTTAAAGTTTTAGATTCTCGTAAAACTCAAAGAATTAAATTAATTAAATTTTTCCTTTCTATAATCTGAATTGATTTTTATAATTAAACGTATTGGGAACGTTTAAAGGTTGAAAGTAAAATAATGTTTTGAAATACTTTTTTTTTATATAAAAAGTGAGTTAAATAAATAAATTTTGCTTTAATTAGAATCAAAGAGACGATTTTATTTTTATTTTTTATTGATATTTTAAATCTGATAAGGATGAGTACCATCTTTAGCCTTGCATTATTTTTAAAGGCATAATAGAAGTGATTTATTTACACAAATAATGTGATAAAATGATAAATCAAAGTAGTTTCGCATGGAATTTCCATTTGAAACACTTGAGTTATTTGGAACGCTATACACAATCAAATCAAAATGAATTGAATATAGCGTCATCCAACAAAAGGTCAATGGTAATAATTCCTAGAGTGTTGTCTAGTTGTTCCTAGTGTTGTCTTTAATTAAGAAGCTTACAACTCCTATTCAGATTCATTTACGCAAAATTTACAAGATCTATTTTACATTTTCAATAGTGGACTCTAACATCAATTTCAATCACTGGAAGTATTTTGTAATTTGCATATTTTTGAATATAATGTCTTTTGGTCATAAAAAAATTAACACATCAACGTACCTTCATATTAAATTTATTTTTTCACCCATTAAATAGTTCGAAATATTTATTATTATTCCACCTACATACCTATATTTTTGAATAAATAAATTATTATTCGAATACCTTTTCATAAAATGATAAAACATATTTTTATTGTGATGTTGAATTTTTCACTAAATATTCGTAAAATGAAAATCTGCTATCCTTTTTTTTTAAATTTATTTATTGTTTTAGAAGGACAAAAAATATATATAATATTAATTTCATTTCTAAAGTGATATTTTTCACGGAGGATTAATATAATTGATAAATTAAAGCATATTGGAGCTAAAAGATAATAGAATATTAATGTTTGATATGTTTCGTATACGAAATGACGTCAATATTGGGTAATTGGTTTATCTCTTTTCATAATCTTCAAACATGTTCAGTTGAATAAATATATTTATACCCTATTTTGATGCAGGATACATTTCCATCATTGTGTAATTAACTTATATAACAAATTAATCATTGTTACTTTCCAAACAATGAACTGACTTTAGTGAAATAGTGTTGACGAACTATTGTATACATCTGCACACAAATCTCAACATTTCACGAATAATGGAGTGTGCAATTGCACTAATAAACTATGCCTTATTTTAACAAAGGAAAAATATTTAAAAACAAAAATTACAACTTAAAATTTGTTAACAAAACTAATTAATGTACTTACGTCTTTATCTGCAAGATATTGCATAAGGTATATTTTTATGGCTAATAGATATGGTTCTTGGAGTTCTAAAATAAATGAATAAAAATAGTTGAATATTGTTCAAATGGAATAAAATAAAAATTAAATTTGTAATTGTAGTATTAATAAAATATTTTTTCAAAGTAAAATTCATGTAAATTTAATTTACTTTTTACAAATAAGCAAATAGCAAGAGTAGGAGGAAGAAAGTCTGACCCCTTTGATTCTGTAAAGCAAATCTTACCTTAAATGAGAGGACTCATTCACAAATTACGTAAAGCATTTTCCAGGAGAGGAGTCATAAATTCCATATTTTTTTTCCTTTATTTTACGTATGAAAAAGAATATTATTTTGTTTTAGTAAGGGTGTGTATGTATGTGTGTGTGAAAAAGCAAAATTTGCATTATGTTAATAATGAATAACCTCTGGGGATGAAAATCTAAGAAAGAAAAACCGATGTTTAAGAAAAATCAACGTTGAAGATGTAGGCTTTGAAAACATCGATGTTTTTTTAAAACATGTATTCAATCACTAGAAAAAATAATTTAAAATAGCTTCACAAAATCTGCCATCTTGTTAGATTTAGCATTGAAATCCCTGCTAGCGATTGAGCTAGCTTTGAAGATAGAAGATGGCGTCCTTTCAAGCTTCGTCGTTAGTAGTATGGTAGGTTTATTTTATTAAAATATTATGTATTATTTTTGATACCAGATTTTCTACACTTTTTTTATTTTCAATGATGACAATGATGATTATGATTTTCAAACGCTTGTCTTTTCTTTCTATTTTTATTTTTCATATTTTCTAAATTTGTTATTTTTAAGATACAGTCAGTTCATTCGATATAAAGGATCGAAACGTTAGTCCTAGCAAAATTAGAGCCTTGAGTGAAACGTTTTAGCCACTATTAGAATTAAAAAGGTTGGAAAAGTCGGTTTTAAAATAAATTATAAATATCAAGAAAACATCAAAATAATATTGACTCGTTTATGGATTCGGATTTAAGATATAGATAGTGAAAATCGATGTTTTTTGATAGAAATATAGATGTTTCCAAAAAATAAATAAGTGTAATGACCCTAGGTTTAGCTAATTAGTGATAACACCCTGTCCTTCAAACACATACTGTCTCAGCCATTTTCTGCATAGATCGTTTACGTAGTGTAACGATTTGATAATTTTATATTTTACTAAATAAAAATGTCATTGATTAATTTAATAAACAACTTTCCTTTGGTAATCAAAAATGTTGCCAAAAATAACAAATATAATACGACCAGTACCTTGTTTTAAAATTATAACTTACATTGATTAATTTCAATAGTAAATATAATAATGATATATGTGTATAAATTGTTAAATAAAGAAGAAAAACTTATTCATTATTTTTGTAACAAAAATTTTCAATCGCGTTTTTCCAATAAACAGTGAGTATAGGTATTCATTAAAAATATAAATGATATTGTAATATTTTCAAAATATATAGAAAAAAAAACAGAAAATTATATTGTAGTTTGAATTAAATTTATACTGTGTTTGTAGGAAAATCCGTATCTATATATCTGAATCTTAAACGTGATTTAATCCTTTAAACTATATATTATGTCGAAATAACGAAAGGGTTGCATATTAATTTTATCAATTAGTATCTAGACTTTAGATTTGAAGGGTCTATTTTCCTACAAATTTTTTTTTTTTCTAAAAATAAGAAAACGTTAGTTTTTGATCATTCAAAGAACGGGTAACTATCTCTACCATTCGATTAAAAAAATAAACTTTTCACCGATACTATAGTTAAAGAAATCAATGTGCTGCAAAACTATATATTTTTTTGAAAATCTCTTTAAAAACTTCATATAACTCGTATCTATAAAATGTTAACTTGACTTCAAAATAGTTTTGAAGGAACGATAACTTATTTCTTTTTTTTCGATAATAATTAAAAATCCATTAGCACAATTAAAAATTGAGCGTCAACTACATTGAGCTAGTTTTTAAGATGTCAGTTGGTGAATTTATCAGCGGTTTTAAATTATAGTTCAAGGTAATTATGTCCACTAGCAAATTAACGGCTTTTAAGTTGATAGCTATGATACTTCATAAAGTTTAGTTTTATACTATAAATGCTAGAATTTTTAGCGACTTAAGAGTTAGTAAGAAATCGTATCGAGAATATAAATATTGAGAATATAATAAGAATATAAATATTGAAAATTTGTTCGATATGAGAATCAAACTCAGTTCTTCACTTTCTATTCATCAAGAGGATGGTAAGCTAGTAAACTAGTTGTGGGTAACTCCGTTGTTCCTGGTTTTAAATTTCAAGTTATTTTACAAAATATCTCCATATTTGTTTGACAATCCATTTTATTTTAACTTTCATAAAATTTTACAAAATGAAAAACAAGAAACGAAAGTGTGTTCACATCACAGAGATTACTCATAACTTAGTTGATTAAACGGTGAGTACCTAGAAAGTTTTTGTCCCGTCATTACTAATAATTATTATATCACTTGTTGATTCACCAGCTCCGAAACTTACCTGATACTACTTGTAAACTATGCTCAATGCAATCGACGCTGTTTATAATAACGGATTTTCTTAATAGTGAAGCATAAAACAGATTCGCAACAATTGTTTATTGCTCGGAAAATTAGAACAAATAAAAATAACATTGATTATTGATTGATGGAACTAAAATTGTCGTGTTCAAAGTAATCATTTTTTTGACTTGACACCTTTAATATGCTAGATCATTTTATTTACAATTGTTGATTAAAGATGGACTGTTGGTTGCAGTGACAGCAATTATTAGTTTATTTGGTGATATGTGTAAGTATTGCTAAAATATGTTACTTTTAAGAAAATTTTCTATAAAAATTTAAAACACGACAAAAATGCTTTTGCAATTGGTACAACAGTGGTCAAGTTTCTTACAGTATAGCCATGGGATCAGCAAAATTTAACTTTTCAATTTATCAGAACTTTTATATATCAAAAATAAATTTTAATGTTGTAGGAGAACCGGAAAGTAGTGTTGTTTAGGTCGTATAATTATTCTGTTATTATTTATCTGCTTCTAAGTTATTTCAAAGTGGTACTAAAACATTTCATGATTAGAGTGAATTGCTGACCCATAAAATATTACAAATAATTTTTTTTTAAATCTATACTGAAATAGTAAGATTAAAAAACCCGAAAGAATACAAATTCGGTATAGTATACTCTCCTAGTTTCACAGGGTAGCAACTCAAAGTTGTTACCAATAACATTTTCAATATTTATCTTAAGTGCATTAGATGTTCTTCAAATGAGTTTTTTAAGTTATAATTCGATAATTACAGTTTTCCAATTGGAACCAACGAAAAATAGCAAAAAATTTAAACAATAACATATTAAGGGAGGAAGTGGTACCATATCAGACAGTCGAGGAGTCAAAAATTCGTAATTAATTTTTATCGACTAATCAAATACGTAAAAATGTCCAAGAATTATAAAAAGATAAAAATCTATTCTGCAACACTGTAATTTCAGACATCTCCGCAGAAGAAAAGCCCTGGAAAATATAATAAATTATGAGGGTGTAATCATCAAAAATGTGTCCATCGGATTTCTACTTATTTCAATTGCAAAATTTACTCAGAAGTAAAAAAAATGAAAACTAAATGTTATGCAAAATGTAATTTTCAAATATTTTGCTTAGTAATTAGATAGTTGGTTCTTTCTAATTAGCCATTAATGGCAATTAATATTTGCACACTAGATGTTGAATGATTGATAATATTGAGGCTAATTGTATATATTATTAATTCCGATCCTGTAGTTTATCTTCAATTTGTTATGGTTCCGAGGATTTCAGGATCATATATTATAATTTTAATTAACACTTTGCTTTTTATTTTTTCGTAACCGCAATTTTCCGCAGGTTATTACAACTTTTTCAAGCGATTATAAGTAATAATAAAATAAAGTGTTAATTGTTTAAAATAATAATAAAAGATCCTCAAATCCTCGGAACCATAAACAAATAGTTTAAGCAATTTTTATAACCACTTGTTAGATAAATTTAAAGAAACTTACACAAACAAAAAAAATTACGAAAAATAAAGAAAACGTAACACTAATTTTTAAAAATTGATTATATTATACAAAATAATTTGAATTTACCAATGTATCAGAGTAATTTAATATTATATCAACATAAACGGCATTGTTATAACTTATTCTTTATGCATTTATGTTGTTATTTATAATTGTTTGAAAAAGCAGTGCTAAATTGCGAAACGTTGCGAAAAACAGAAAACAAAGTTAAGTGTATATTGTTTAAAATAATAAAAAAATATCCTCAAATCTTTGCAATTATAATAAATTGAAGGTAATTATTCATTAACTTAAAATCAAAACTTCTTCCAAAATTTTGTGATTTAATTTCAGATTAAAAAAACAACATTACTTTCCGGTTTCACGAATATCATAAGTATTTTAAACGTATTTTATACCTACCAAAAGCTCTAAGGCTTATGAATTGGAATTGTTTTGTAGGCTTATTGTTAGATGATGAGTTCTACCTGATGCAAGTCTTGGATTTTCATTAAAACCTTAATATGTAAAACTTCTCCTTTGCTAGCAAATAAATTTCACATATATATTCCTATAAACCTAAAATAGAAATATCATTTAGAAATAATTAAACTTTAGTAGGATAATGAAAATTTCCAATTTTATTGAAATAAATTAGGATCAAAATAATTAAAAACTGTTAATCATGCTTCACGAACTTTATTTTTATTAGAATCATGCATTCAAATTATCTTAAAAATAGTTATTGAATAATCATTTTATTATTTTATTCATAAGTACACACACACATAAAGTTAATAATGAAACAAAATATTTGGACTCCATTCACTATAATATATTAATTCATGAGGATCATCCTAATTAGCAGTAAGATATAATACATTTTTTTTCTGTTTTATGTCAGCATGATTTTCCTACACATAAATGATATTTCACTATTATTTATAACAGTTTAAATATTAAATAAAAATAATTAAATTAAAGTTAATACTTTTAATTATTGTTAATTTTAAACGCATTGATTACCAATTCAAATTTGGAAACGTTAGATATAATTGGTTTAGTTCTGTAAACTTCTAAAAAATACATACAATTTATATCAAGTTACACAAAATTTTTAATTTTAATAATTTTTACTTAAAAAAAATTGTATATGTAGATATGTGAGTACTTATAAGTAGAAATTTAAAAATAATATTTAAGTATTAAAAAAATAATAGAAGAATAAATAATTAATTAAAGAGTGTCTATCTGTAGTCAAATAAAACTGTTTTCATAATTAGGAGTAAAATTTCAAAAACTTTTAATCTAGATTGTCAACATTTTGAGATATATTTTACGCGGAAAAAAGTTTAAAGCTTAAATAGACACTCTGTACATTATGTAACAAGAAATATTTGTATTTATTGTCAAAAATATTATGTGCTGAAAACAATAAATTTTAATTTAAGTAAAAATGTAAATGTTAAAAATTGCTTTATTTTAAATTGAATAAGTTATTTATCATTGCTTTACAACTGCCAAAATTTTAAGCAACTCTGGGCTTCATAAAAATACGTAAACTGAGAAATATTGAAAACTTGCTCTATATCTTGCACCTACCAGTTTTGGAGTGGCCACCCAGACCACTCGACCACCAGTAGGAAAGTAGGCCTCTAATGAACCAAATTGAATTGGTACTAGCGCGGAAATTTTTGCACGTAATTAAGTAAGGTAGTAAAATATATATCTTTCTATAACTTTTGAAATTCGTACGAGAAAATGAAATAAAAAAATAGTTTTAGGTAAATATTAATAAAAATCTGTGGACCATTACTTAATGAAGTTGCAATAAAATTTACCGCTTAAAGATTATACGTACCTATACGTTTTTTTCAATATGGTTCTTCTGGATGTTATCATTAATTCGTTGTGCCTACATAATCTTCTGTGTAAAAATCGAGGTTGATGAGACTTTCTGTTGCCGTCAGAAAGGATTTTTACTTTACGTCCAATTCGATATTACACACATAAACAAAATGTGTACAAAAGGAATTAACGTTACATAACGATACTATTCAATGGATTTGGATCAAATGGAAACCCTTACTGGTAAAAGTGTCCTATGGCGAAATATAAGTTCTTAAAAATAAATGAAAAAAAAATCAAAGAAAAGAGCTGATGAAATTATCAATTTGACTAGTTTTACCTTTGGAAGAAAACTTCATTCATTTTATTGAGTAATTATTTTTAAAACCGATACATTATGATAATTATGTTTTTAAATTCATTGTATATAAATAATTTAAAATTTTTAGAAAAATATAAATAAATTTTAATTTTATTTTTGTTGGTTTGAATAAATTTCGATGCACAATCACCATAATGTATCATTTCTTTTTTCCTTTTGATATCTATATTATAAATAATTAATCAAAGGAATGAATAAAACTTCCCCCCTAAAGTAAAATTCGTTAAAATGGTAACTTACTAACCCTTTTTTTAAATAACTACATATGTATCGTGTAAGTATATATCTGTAATGTTATAATCTACAACAGGGGTTCCCAAGCTTTTTGCTTCCAAGAGCATATTCTAGAATACCAGTCGGGCGGAGGGCACCATTCATTTGTTTAAAGTGTATTTACAGTTAGACATAGCGAATAATATATTCAGGTAATGCACAAAAAATGTATAGTTCCAAATACACAATTAGAAAAAGTATACAAATTCTGGTAATTGAGTCGAATTCGGAGAATGCATTACTAAAGGGCGTTATTACAGAGATGGAGGCAAACCAAAGCATACCTAGAAGATGCTATTTCAAAAAAATAGCGAGAAAATTATAACAATGCAATTATTTTCTCTTTTCCCTTATTTCTTTGTTTATTTACTAAATATTAATTTTTTTCATAACATTGTATTATAAACTTAAATATTTCGACTTAAGTCCCTTTTAGGTTGATCAATATCTGGCAACGTTGGATTTTCTAATTGTTTTTTTTTCTACTCCCGATTTTTTTTTAATTCTAATATGGTATTATTTTCTTTTGTGGCTAAATTATTATTACGGGCCGATTTGTTCGCAAAATAAATTAAAAATAAAGTAGAAAATGCACCGTTGCCATATATTAACCGACCTAAGAGGGAGATAAGCCAATATTTCTTTTAAAGTGGCCGCACACATAAAACGGTCGACAGGCGCCATGGTGCCCACGTGCATGAAGTTGGGAACCACTGGTCTACAATATGTAATAGATAAATTATAAAATAAAGTAGTTCCTAATAATATAGATACGAATGAAAATAAAGCAATTTTTAACAATAACGTTTTTCATCATAAATGTTTGTGAGGCCTTTTAGTATACAATAAATAAATACAAAAAAAAAGATGAATTCTTTTGATCATTTTAAAGTAGAGTAAAAATATTTTAAGCATAATATATATTATACTTATATTTTTTTGGAATATAATGATTAGTACCTAATAATTGCATTTGACTTTAAATTGATCAAATGACTGACAAATACGAAAATGATACATAATGAAAAACAGAAATCTATTTAAATGTACAAATTATTTGCCCATGTTTTAGAATTGGTATGTACGAGTATATAATTTGTAGCTTATTTCTGATCATATTTGAGAATAACTCCATAATCGATTTTATCCCCAACGAAGAGGTTGTCCTACAGGTCGGAGCATCGCTCTTGTTTCAGCACTGACAATATCAAAATCGCTTGCTTCCGGTACAAAACCACCAGTTGAGCCGAGTAAATCTGAACGAGATATTCCTGATCTGATCGGGTTACGTTGCCTCCCTAAGGAGCTAAATGGTCGCCATCGAGCCAACATTGACAAGCCACGTTTTGATGATCGACGTAAACGAATATCATCAACATGCGATTCAATGTTTTGTGAGTATTGAATGAGATTTTCCGGTTCCGGTTCAAGATCATCTAAAATTATTTATTTTTTGTCAGTCATACATCTTAAGTTGCTTAATAAAAGGATTAAATAAAATAATATAAGTTTTAAGTAATGTTTATGATGTTGCACTTAGTATAAAATTATAAAAATTGTCAAAAAAGAGTTACTTTCTAGTTGCAAAAGCATCAAGATTTGCAGAGATCTACACAAGATGGGACAAGATGAAAGGATCTTAGTCTCCTCTTGGTGTCGAATTTTCTAATTTGCCGTCAAATCCGAGACTCTACAAGACTGTGATTTAAGTTATGTCTTGATTTCGTAGATAACAGAAGATTTTAATACAAATAGTAAACATGTATAAATCGTAAAATATACTACTAAAACGGTCAAGTAACTATTTTCCGCCAAGTATAAATAAAAGTAGTGAAAAAAGGATAGCACGATAGAATCTGATAGCACGTATTGGAAGCACTAGCAATATTCATTCCCAATCAGTTTCAAACTGATCTGGGAGACAACAGAGGCAAGCCTGGCCCCCAAAAACAAGGTTAAATTAAGATTTTAGGTCACAATGGTATTAAAGGCAACGAAAAGGCTGATACCCTTGTCCGACAAGGATCCCGAACACCATTCACAGGACCGCAGGCTGTACTTGGTGTTACAAAGTCGACGATTAAAAATACAATTAAGGAGTGAAATTAAAAAAACCCTGTACAATATAGATTAAGTATAGATTACAGAGGAACACTACCGGGTAAAAGCACAGTAAAAGAATGATGGAAAAATATCTCCGAATCCAACTATTGAAATACTTGATCTTACTAGAAAGCAAGTCAGAGTGGTAACAGGTTTAATAATCGGCCACTTCGAACTGAAAAAGTACCATTGCATACAATTGGATTACATGTGGGTGATCCAAAATTCAGATTCCGCCAAGTAGAGAATGAAATCGAATTTCCCGTTCTGTGGGAATGGATGGAGACATGAAGAACTGGGGATATCAAACCCTGGACCTAGTTGCTGAGGCTCGCCCAACTACTTGGTCATATTTAGATAAAATAGGGAACCAGGAAATACAATAAGTTTTGAGGCTACAATGTTGAGGCTTAACCAACCTCATTCTGAAAACCTCAACTTAATTAAAAAAGGGAAGGAAGGAATTTTAGTCTAAAACGTCAAATGTTTATTAGTTGAATAATACTGAATATAACTTTACTAAAATTTTTTGAAAAATTACAAGAAATAAGGTCTTGGCCTACCCTCAGGTACATTGGAGAGCCCCATGATCATTACATTCATAACATAATCAACATAATTTTATTCATAATCAACTCCGAAAACCCCCAAATAAGTGATGATTTGAACTGAATCAAAAAAGTCTACATAAACTATAGAGAAGTGATGACGAACCTATGATCCGTAGGTAAGAAACAAATTTTTTTACTGCCCCACGATCGCTAGGTATTCATTTGTTTGTTAAAGAGGGTATACTAAGATTTTCTAATTTGCGTAGACGTTATACTCTATTTGTATTTTTGAAGCACTGCATGGACATAAAATTAAAGAGTAATCAAAAATACTCAGTTAAATATTTTTAAACTTAACTCTGGTCCAAATGGGCATTAGTCACCCACGAGCTAGAACTAAAATAATATAAACAATATGTGACCCACATCTCAAAAAGGTTCACCCCCCCTTCTGTATGACAGTGCTTTCCAAACTAGGAGGTGCGGCCCTCCAGTAGGTTCTATAACTTTTGTCACGGAGCTGCGGAATATTTCAATAATAAAAATAATAATAATAATAATAGTTAAATTAAGCAAATAAATTAAGTACTGTTGGTCACTAAAGTCTAAGATTTTTAGGAAGAGGAGTCTTGGACTTTTTTATTCTGATTTAGGGAGCCGTGGTGCCAAGAAGTTTGAGAAGTACTGCTCTAAGAGATAAAGTTCCTAGACCTCCAAATACATCAAAGAATTTAACGGACCAAATATTCGTAATCAGCGATCACAAAACCTTTCGATTAGTAAAGTTGGCTCAATGTGTGCTATTTCACAATAAAAATAAGCATTTATTTGTAGCCTCAAATTTATAACATATAATAAAAAGGTTATAAACATTACCTAAAAATTTCTGTTAATTTGAAATTATTTAATGTTACTATTTAACTTATTTAAAATTTAAGATATTTGTAGAAAAACGTAACCCCTCTTTATATTTACTAAAGATTTTATGAGTTAACATTAATTATGAAATCTATAATAGCTTGATATACATTGTTTGATATTTCCAAATCACTGTTATTATTCAATGTTTGATGCAATATCAACACAATTGTGTGGGTTATATGTCACATTGCATTAATTAAGATACAATTTTAAACCGAATTATTTCAATTTAAAAAAAAATAAAGAAATAATATAGTATCAAAAATCCTTCAAATGATCAAAATCGCAGTTATCTTATTTGATTTCATTGGAGGGTATATAATGTGTTATTTAATACATACCTACATCTTTTATACTAACCATACCCCCTAACATTAAATATTGAACAGAAAAGGTATTTTCTACTTCAGTAATATCTTTGATTGTATTTTTATTGAAGCTTTAACTGTTGTTATCATCAACCGTAGCAAAATTGCGTTGCAAAATTGTTTTATTTTTTTTTATTTTATTTAAGTTAAAATTGCTTCCTGTACAACTATATACATCTAACGATGTGCTATAATAGGTTAGGTTCTTGCTGTGTAACGACTTGAGGGTGGGTCCCTCTTACCGTTCACAGCCGTTGTCGTGTTGAGTGCGTCCAACCATTGTCAGAGCTCTCTATGGAGCTGGTAATAGATCCCTTGGCCATTTGCGCTTCAGTCTTCTTGGCGAATTTTTTGGATGAAATGTGGAGGACAGAGCTTGTGCATTTGGGTTTGGGTGGTTATGGAGATTGTCGTGGAATTTGAGGAAACGGTCCTGGATTAGGGTATTGACAAATGGGATATCTAGGTCTTAATTTAGGTACATAAAAATAAAATACAATTTGAAAATCATATAAATATATTTCTTTTCTTGGAAATGCAGCTTTGAAAGATTAATAAAAATAAAAAATAACTGACGCAATTTCACTTAAGCTTCAAAAAATTTATAAATTTAAAAAAAAATATAGAAAGGAAGAAAATAAAATTTAGATTTGATATGGTTTTATATATATTATATATATGACAAATAATGATAATGGTTTATGTATTGTATACCTTAATTAAGCATTGTTAGAACTAGACATACCTATATGATCTTTATGTATCTTTTTAAAATCTTTGAATTTATAGAAAAAACTTTTTATTAAAATATTCTTCCTGATGGATCTATAATATATTATAGTAAACTCATTGGTATTGATATATACGAAAATCTGTTTTGCATTAAAGGTTTTGGTGTTAAGAACAAGTAAACGAAGTTAGTATGATGATTCTACCTTCAAGGCAATTAAATAACTATGTTCACTCAGAATCTTTCGGCTAACCGTAGGTACATTATTTAACAATTTAAATGTTATTTAATGAAGATAAGGACAGTTTCAATTTAAGTTTTCCAATTACACTATTTGATTTTAATAAGCAAATTGGTTACTATGAAGCAGCTGCAATTTCAGGACAAATTCATTTTTAATTACCAATCTCATATCATTGGAATCACTATGTGCCTCACTGGTCACTGATGCACCATCTAATTTGATAATCGAGTGGTTATTAATGTTTAAAGCAACTAGCATAGTATCACTCTTGGCTATTTAATGCTTTTATAACTTAATTTGAAAGTCGTATACGTGCCAGTAACTTTGCTAGGAAGAATCAAAACGGTGGTTTTATGTAAAAACAGATTTAACAGGAATGAATATATGCTATTATAGTTCTCATCCTTACTTACATTATAATAATAATGGTAAAAAGCGATTCGAATATACTTAGGTAATTGCCTATTTCTTCATTATTTGTAATATGGTAAATATTTTCCATTTGTCAATAATTGAAGAAAGGAAAAGAAAAAAATACATTTGTTGATAAAATTTAAAAAAAATGATCCTCAAAAAATTTATCACTAACGTTTTATTTATTTTTATTTTTACACGTAGAAATACAATGTTTTCACACTGAACATTTATTTGAAAATATTTTTATTCAAATTTTTTCTAAAGAAGTTCAAATAGGCGACGTGAGCGGATTAGATTTTGAAAGATGAACAAAGAAGATAAAAATTTGAAAAGAACTTGACATATTTTCTTGATTTTATGAAAATAAAATTGACTCAACATCGAAATTTATATTGCATTGTATTCTATAGCATAAAGTATAAAAACATACTATTAAGTTAATTAAGTAAAATTATAATCAAATTAAAATATTGAATTTCAATTCAAAAGTGACGCTTATTTCTCCAGGAGAAATACCCACTTTTAGTTATTCATTTCCTTGACGACATAGGAAAATAATACTGTATATTAAAAATAAAACCTACCTTGATCATTTTTAAAATCTGTTTCGTCAACAGTGGTGAATCGTTTGTACGGTAAAATCTTATTATCGAAAATATCGATACTACCATCCTCGTCTTCAATATTTACATTGTTTTCCATTCGTTCGTAGTTATTTTCAGAATGATGTGGCTTATAAGAGTCTTGATAAGTCGTTCCAGAATCCATCGAAGGTTGAATACCATCTACTTCATACCGTGGTAACATTCTTGCTCCCAAACCACATAATGTCGCTGCTGTCGTTAATAATATGATTAAGCTTTTACTCATCTGAAAATAAAAATTTGTATAAATAAAAATCAATTTTACATAACTTTAACTTTATTGTGCAATTCTTATAATTTTTTGTACATTTATTTTTCCGCATCACGGAAAAATATAGGAGAAATCTCTATATGAGAAAAGAAAGTGCTACTACACAAGCTATACGTAATTCGAAACGTATCACAAGCACATTTTGAAACTGCGTAATTTGTCAAAAATTACACTCTAAGAACACTTTTGATCTATTTTTACTTTTCCAATTCGATTTTCGATTACTTAGAATAAAATTTTAAAATTAAACGTCTATAATCGATAAAGGAGTTCTCCACTTTAACCAAATAAAGACACAACTCTCACAAATTGGTTGATTTTTAAAAATGATTCGTGATTTGGCCCTGGACAATAAGTAAATTTGCTGAACATACACAGAAAAAAATTTTCATTTTCATTAACTTAGTCTTTACAATATCGTATTTTCAAATTCACTATGAACATTTGAATTTTTACGTTATTACATCGTAATTATGACGATAGTTTTCTGTAATAAATACAATAACAAAAAGAACGATGTTCAATTAAAAACTTTTCTGTAAGTGCAAGTGAATATATATATACACTAGACTGATTCAAAAAAAATGATGAATTGTTTTTTTCTTAATTATATTGAAAATATTGTTGGAATGACAAAAATTGTTGAAAGTTTAAGCTCTTAATATTAAGAGGTGCCGCATCGCAAATTTCGATTTTCCATTTAAATAACATGGGAACAATATTTTCTTGCACTTTGGAATTTTATAGCTCACGTTGTTGGCAATATTTCGGAATGATCAAGGTATATTTTGTAGAAAATTGAACGATCTACAAAAAAGGTCTCTGACAAGTTTTTGATATATTAATTCCTTCAAAAGTTATTCGAGGTAAAAGTTGACCTAAAGAGAAATTTTAATATTTTTTCAATTTTTTGACGCAACCATCAATTTTATGAGAAAATTTTATAGGACATTTTTTGTAGAGCACTTTTTTTTTATAACTCATCTCTATAAAAGTTTTTGATATTTTTCACAGGTCCTAAGATATTTGCATTAAACTAAAAATCTTCGTAGTTTTATTGTTTTAAATTAATAATATTCCTTGAATTATTTTATTTATATCAAAAACTTGTAGGAGACCTTTTTTGTAGATCGTTCAATTTTCTACAAGAATATACCTTGGTCGTTCCGAAATATTGTCACTAACGTGTGCTATAAAATTCCAAAGTGCAAGAGAATATTGTTCTTATGTTATTTAAATGGAAAATCGAAATTTGCGATGCGGCACCTATTAATATTAAGAGCTTAAACTTTCACAGGATTTTTTTTGTCATTTTCAACAATATTTTCGATATAATTAAGAAAAAAAAATCATATTTTTTTTTTGAATTTGTCTAATATACACTATATACAAATAAAAAAGGCAGAACTACTAACATCTTGCTTCCTATTCTCTGGTTTCTCAACAAGCACTTGCGTACAAGTGACAAGATTTAAATATGTATGGACTTTGTCATGAACTATTTTTACGAATAAGTAATTTTTACGATGTGCATTTTAAAAATTACAAAACGTTCGTTCGGGACGAACACTGCAATTATGAATATTAAAAACTACGATGCATTATTGTAATTTTTCCTACAATTTGTTTTTTCCGTGTGTGTTGGGGAATTCACTTGATGCGTGGTGGTAATCGCTATTAGAATGGCAGCTCCCAGAAGCAAAATAGCATCTCTCTTCATACATTATTCGCTATTTATTGTTCATTTTGCAGTATAAAAATTAATTTTCTTTAAGGTTTTACAATTAAAATTACCGACCTCAAAAAACATGAGAAACTCTGTTATCAAAAGGTACGAGCAGTTTTGATTTTTAGTCGGATAGAATGATATTTTTAATAGTTTTTAAAAAATGATTGAAT
Source organism: Sisyra terminalis (assembly GCA_958496175.1). NCBI lineage: Eukaryota > Metazoa > Arthropoda > Insecta > Neuroptera > Sisyridae > Sisyra > Sisyra terminalis. Next base: position 31,956,493 of record OY292274.1, read on the forward strand.
TATTACTTAAAACGACCAAACCTTCATTTACTTAAAGTTTACGTATACATTTGAAATATTATGTTACAACTTTATTAAGTAAAATGAGCGAACACTTATTTCTGTTTTTATTAAATTTAAATTGAAAAGTGTTCTACTTTGTTGTAAAAATACCAAAGTGAAATTTTAATTATAATTTTTCGTTGATAATTTCTTAATTAGGCAGTAAAAATTAACTTGGGATGATACTTTGGCAAAGGTTTGCAGTCAACTTTCAAATTAAAAATCAATTATAACTTTAAAAGAAAAAAAACTTTAAATAGCTTTTTAATTAATATTTTTATTACGTTTTGCTTTGCGATTTGATTTTTTTAATATTTAACATTAATAGCTACCGTAAATAATTTATGTGGACTGATTTATGATTCTTTTATACTTTTGTTCATTTAATGTTTTATAAATGTAAGATATAGACATATCGTGAACTAATGCCTACTGGAAAAGATCAGAATATTTAGATAAAATAAAAAAGTAAATCATAAGAAACAATATTATCAAAACACAATAAGCTTATTTTATATTCTTCAACAAAGGAACGGTTTTAATTGAAAAAATACGACCCAAATACTAAAGAAATATGATGTTTTACAAAATATATTGTCGAAGAATTATTATATGTTCTGGTGAAATCATAATGTGCATTTTCTTTTTCTATGGTAAAAAATCAACTTAGAAAATCAACCAACGAGATACGAAAGTATTTAGAAATTTCAATTTTCTACCGTAGAAGAAAAAAATATTATCACATTATGGTTTCAAAACATAAACTAATTTTTCAAAAATGTGTCCCGTAAAACATGGAGTTCAGAATTTCCTCAAGACATGCAGTTATGCATTAAAATATGTAATGGTGAAAAAGTATTTTTAGGCAAATGGAGCATACTTTGAATAAATAAATCGGTTTTAAAAAAGAATGAATAGTTTCAAATATGGTTCATGTATTTTGAAAGTGGTGTTAGTCCATTCAAAAAAGAGGTAACACTTACACGTATATGCTTAAGTTAGGGTAAACTTTTTATTTATAACTTGCTAGTTTTAATTTCTTAAAATATGCCCATCGTTTGTCCAGTTTAAAGTTAATCGGTAAAGAAATTGGGTAAACATTGATTATGAAAATGATGTAAGTCCAATTTCAATAAACATGTATAATTTCATATTAAAATCAGATATAGTGAAATAAGTTAGAAGAAACGGTAAATCAATATTGCTTTATGATAACTGAAAATATTTATTTTATACTGTGTGTATTGACCAAAAGCGAAATGTAAGTACAAATGGCATTGATGTGGTTGAGGGTTGTCCAGTCGTTGAAACATAACATTGATATACTCAATCACAAATTTTTACTTTCCGGGCATTTATAGCTTCCAAAACAATAACTTTGGCAGATATCAGATATTATGAAATGACATTACGAAAAAAGAATTTCCGGTACACACCGCAGGATTATTGTGATGTCAAAATTTAAATAAATTCGCCTTGGAGCTTTTGTATCTCGATGCCAGGCCTATAAGAGTGTGGAACAATGATTACCCTATACTTTTTGGGTATCACAAATATTTCAAAACTCTGCCACATGAAGATTATAAGTAAATACTGCCCATATCTAATGTTATTTTTATTTCACTTCTATTTGGTCACTTTGTCGTTAGTTTGTAAGGTACGGAACTTATAATCTCAATTTCTCTTACTTCCTAGCACTTTATTGTGCTGAATTTTGGCACATCTGCATACTTTTAATGATAATGCATGAATTCATCGTAAAATTTAGTAACTATAAAATAATTATAGTGTAATTTTTGAAAAAAAAATCTGCTGCCTGCTTTCAAAGACGCATGTAAAAGTGAGTCAATTTCAAGTGCTTGTTGAAGTTAGCACATTTAGTTTACTTTATGGCGCAAATAGTAGTTAATATTAATTTATAGTTACTGCCCACGAAATATTCACAGTCGACAAAACTGATAAATGGAAATAATTGGCAACTAAATGAAATCGAAATTACAGTTGAAACAAATGACAACAAGACTTAAAAGAAGAAATAAAATTATTTAAAAAAAGGATTTAAACTACCTTGCTTCTTTTGATAAAATGTACTAAAAAGGTAAAAATAAATTTATTAACAAAATCTTTGTACCGATTTCATCATCGATATTAAGGCGATATTTGCCAATTAATGAGAATCGTAAGTTATATACTTGTACATTCAAGCAAGGAGTGCAATTTTATTTACAATTTGGTAACATGGAACACCCCTTGCATTGATGTACAACAAGATTGTTTTTGATTGTCATTAATTGGCTAAAATCGCCTTAATATCGATAGCCAAATCGGTACTAAGATTAAGTTCATAAATTTATTTTTTACTTTTTAGTGCATTTTATCAATACAAGCGATGTTTTTAATTTTTTTTTTAATATTTCTTATAAGTTTATTATTTTGGTTTAATTCGCCTAGAACAAATTTAGATTCCCAATTTCATATCGACTAACCAGTAGAAACATTGCCAGTTAACCCAAACTGTTTAATTAATAGACCACCAACCTTTAAATTAATCGAAATAAGAAAACATGAACTTACACCGTTTTCAAAATAAACGGTCTATATATTCACTTAAAAATTGACCATTTTATACGTAAATATCTCTATTTGTAAATTTGTAAGGTAAGGTTGCGCAAGTCGTACTACCGCTTAAGTGTACATTTTAAATATATCTTCAACTGCCCCGTTTTCGACAAAACGAGTTACTTCTTAGTATTGCTGTAGTAAACAAGTAGTTTCCAATAGTTTGCTTATATTTTTGGCTGTCTTTTTGGTAGTGTACATTGTATGTACGTTGTTGATAAAATTATTCTTCATATTTTTATTTCATAAATTTGATTATGTTCATTAAAATTACCAACTGTTCTGTATCCTAAGTCGTTCTTACATTATATTCCATAGCCGTAAATAAAAATACAAAAATCGGTTGGTCGACGTATCAGAAATATGAACAATGGATTGGTAAAACAGAAATTATATTTGAGATTATTGTTATTAATTATTTAAGCATTGTATAAGAATTAAATAATAAATTAATTGAAAAAAAAGTTTTTTAACTGTCCAATTTTAAAGGTGGTACTACTTAAGCAATGGGTGGCATGATTTAGAACAGGGGTGGGTTATTTTTTGTGTATTAAGGGCCAGATTATGGTTTACTTTTCGTACTACGGTCGGAGTAGAAGTTATTGAAGAACTGCGTTCATTTCTCGTAACATTAATAATGATGAATTACAAAGAAATGAAAAAAATGGGTAAGTATTAATTACAAAATAATAAGTTTCAATAAAAACAAATTTTAATTCTCGCGACTTCTGGTACTGTATAGATTTTGATAGCGATTCTATATCCGATTCGATAAACGTAAGGGCCGGATTGGATCTTCACGCGTGCCGAAGGTTGCCCATTGTTAATTTTGAATACTGGTTTCCTAAGTCGTAATATTTTCATGCTCATAACTTTTATTAATTTTAAGAAAAAGAGTAGGCCGTATAAAATCTTATTTTAATAAATAGTTATAACAGAAACATAAAATCATATTTCTACCTCTTCAAATAATTTTTGTTATTTTTTTATAGATCCTACAATTTAAACCTATATTTTCTTAGGGGTACGACTTGCGCAACTTTACCCTACTACCTTTTTTATTATCCTTATTAAGAATGTCTACATCGATACAAAACCAAACACAATTGAATAGTTTCTGAAAGACAACAGACAAGCTGATATTGGATACTATAGAAAGAAAATAGGTTGTACTCCAGAAACAAAGAAAAAAGGATTGATATCGTAACTCTATTGAAAAGAGGTTTTTCGACATGAACGATTTCACCTTTAAATCACTAATAATAATAATAATAATAATAATAATAATAATAATAATAATAATAATAATAATAATAATAATAATAATAATAATAATAGTTGAATTGTTAATAGCGTCATATCCTAATGAATCAATTTATTTGGAAATAACCGAATTTTTGATACATAATAATTAAAAAAAGTTTTATTTATATATTTTTTTAACTTTTTGCTAATGTAACTATTGATCTGTTGATGAATTTAAGTAAATTGCCAAAAATTTCGTACTCCCCAAGACTATATTTTATCGTACACCATAAAATACAAACATTATCGTGATAAATTTCGATGAAAATGTATCAAATATTTTTTTTTAGTGTTTATTATTTTTACCTTTTTTGTAGTTTCCAAATACATTAACTTAAGTATTTTCTCAAAGATGATATTTTGACAGAAATTATTGAGTGGTTCATATTTCATTTGGATAAAGACCACCTATAGTGGGCAATCGTGATATGTAAGTATGTGAGCTTGGAGATTCAACTCGTCCTTAATATAATGTCACAAAAACCCACATATTACACTGTATACATCTAACGGCGTCACAACTTTTATCGTCACTATGTAAAGACAATCTCGATTCATCTTTTCAGAAAAAAAAATCTGTTATTAAATTTTCTCGCTATAACATACTTGAAGCTATATTTATCGTCGGCAGCTTTTTGTATGTTAAGTAGCTATATAAAATTGTGTTGGCTAGGCTTTTCTTCAAGACCAATTACGACATCATCATCGAGCGAAACTTAATGGCAAAATTGTGGTGTTGGATTCTATCACTTAACCATCACTATATAAAATGAACGATTGATAGATACTTTTCAGTTCACTACCCCTACAAAGGTGATATAATTTGTGCGGTTTACCGTACTTCATTGCTTCATTTAGTACATCATCCCTATAACATTAAAATTCCATCACATTTCCTCTCTCTTCTTATATCTCCCGTCTGCGCTTTATTAATCAGCCCTGATGTTATTCGAATCATGAATGGCACGGAACGCTTAATTACAGATTTTCTACTCAATTCAAAGATTCGTTTGAAAAGTTATTTCCCTAATGTATTATACCACAACTGTTTCTTACATCACATCATTAAAATTTAATTTTTATTTAAAAAAAAAATAACATTAATTACCTATAGATTATTGATTGCATGAAATAATCTGCATACTGTACTTGCAATACTTCAAATATTTGTTTTTTATTTTCAAATAATGTGCTTTTAATTAGAAATCAATTAGGGATATATTTCTGCTGTCAAAAAAGCTTTCATCTGTTCAAATTATTATCCTTAATATCACTTTATGAGTACTTTAGTTAAATAATTATTCGATAATAACTGTTTAAATTATAAAAAAAAATATAAGAAAAAGTATATGAAAAATATGAGGCGCTTAACACTTATTGTTGAAACAAAGACATTGTAATTTGAAAGTGACATATTTAAACGTTTTAGGAGTACTTTTCGTCAGTGAAGCCTTGAGTAATTGATAAGAAAATGTGATTAAGCACGTATTGAACTGAATAACTGGTAAAGAATATATTTTCAAAAGAAGAATATAATACGTTTAACGCCATTATTCATTAAACATTAAATCTATAACACTTTGTATTTACTAACCACTCATTCTTAAATTATATTATTTTATTAATAATTTGAAATGAAGGCAAAAATTATCACTAATTTAGTACATTTAACTATTTATAATTTTATAATTTATAAATTTTTATAATTTCATAAAAACTTACATGCTTTATTGTATACTGTGTTTGAGAAAGTTGTTAAAAATCTATTTATATACCTAATATTTTTTAATCCTCAATTTGGTTTCAAAAATACTCGCAAACATTGCCTTAATAAGCTGTTAAAATTTAAATCAAGTTATGTCATTAAATCAAGTTATATTAAATCAAAATAAAATCATATTATGAAATATCGATCTTGGTCGATTTTGGTCATTTTTATTGTAGGTAACTATTATTGAGAAATATTTTTTCTATGAATGACCTTTCAATTAATATTTTTTACAGAAATACGTAGGAACGATTAGGAGTATGTGCGCCACAGACTTTTAAATAAGGAATAATAATAGCATGGCTAAGAATATCTACCGAAATGTACTGAATTTACTGTGACATATTGAATGACGTCATTAGGCGACGCTATGATGTACTGTGAATACCTTATATTTTTACTGGTAGTAATTGCAGTATTGGGATGACAAATTATCAAATATCTATAAAGTAAGAGCTTCATCATAGTATATCTAACATTACTAGCTAGTACTGGTAGTACATTTCGAAAGATATAACTACTCTAAAATGAATGTCCACCACTAAGTATTACTACTAAGAACAGAAATTGGAAAAATGAAATATTTAGATGAATAGTGAAAGAAAACCATAAGTTTATTAATATAATTTAAAAAAAATAATTTCAACGGTATAAAATTGTAAACTTTCAATTAGCTTAGCAAAAAAATAAATACTTTTTTATTCATATTATATTTCTACTAAAAATATTAGGTACTAAACAGAGGTTCTTAGCCGTGATTCGATCGAACCCCAAATGAAATTCATAGGGGTCAGTAACTCCAACAAGGTTAAGAACCACGGTACTAAAAGTTAAAAACGTTGGCTCCCAAAATTATTAGATAGGGAACTTTGACTTTTGCTACAAAAGGTCGTACATCTTCGGGGTCCTCTGGTTCAATCTCATCTACATTTTCATTTTTTACGTTTTAAACTTCATTAATTTATGAAGAAATTCTTCTTTATTTAAGTTATACTTCTTTATGTGCAGAATGGGAGGGAAAAATTAAATTTGTTTCGGAAGCAACAAGCAGCTTAATTGAGCTGTTGTTACGGTTGTTACGTTCACTGAACAGTCTACGGATCTAAAATGGTTAAACAAAGTACAACTGCGCATGTGCTCAATGATTTTAATTTCTCTTATATCTTAAATATTAATCATGTGAATCAACCAACTACGCGAGATAATAAACAAAAAATCTTTGAGGTTGAAAATTTCTAAAGTTAATTTTCCGCTTCCTAGCGACGAACAGACTATTCGTTTCAATTTTAATTAAATTTTTGAATTTATTATTGAGTTAAAATAAGAATAAAATATTTTAAATCAATATAATAATAGTCAAACGTATATAATACGTAAATGAATATTAGCAAGGGCAGAGAACAAATGTTGTAAACATATAGATGTGAGTGAAAACTAAATACAATAATCATTGTTTCAAAATTTAAACTAACTGATTATTATTATTTCTTTCATCTGTCGATTTCTTTCGAAAGTGTATGTGTGGTTAACTGAAGTACGTAAAATGCAAGCGCTTATTTGTGTAGACCCTTATTCCCAGAAAAAAATAGACTTTAGTAAAAGAAGTATAACTTCTTACGTCCACCAATAAACAAACATTTTTTTTTTCATTTAACTATTGCCTATTATAATAATTTGTTCTTGATAATTTAAGAACTAATGGAAATGACATTTTTTTTATAAATGATTTTAAAAAAGTTCCATACTACAAGACTAAATTTAATTTAGAATTGTAAAGTTTACATGAAATACTGTTTATGTATTTTTTTTTAAATTGAACTGTGTCCTAATTTTTTCGACTTATATGACCCTTAATGTCAAAACCATATAAATATGTAACAATAATTGTATACAAGTAATGTTATGAGAGTCATATATTTAGTTCTACAACAAAAACTGTAAAAGCGTTTTATTTAGCTTTTACAAAGCAGATGGATTTGAACATTAAGTGGTTATTCCTTTGTGTGAATTTTCCCTAATCGAGACATCTGCTATAAGCGGTTTAGTTTCAAATACCTCCGGCAAAGAATCAGAAAATTTCGATTACTTTAAATTATTCCAATTAATGAACTACAGTTTAGAAAACAAAACCCTAACTATCTTAAATAAGGTATTGACCCATTCATGTAACCGATAGGTGCGAAAAGAATTAATGTAATTTCTTTTATTCACCATAAAAGTAAATAGAATGTTTTGAAACTACTAGCTTAAAGTTATAACAAATAGGAATGTTGAAGTGAAATATTGACTTAAAAAGTACCTATAGAGTAATTTTGATCAATATGCTTATGTATTTAATAATATTTTTTTGTTTGAAAATAATGTCACTGTAATGATATAGTATGCTACAAAGGGAATTAATAAAATGTGAAATAAAATATTTTCTGAACAAAACATAAATATATATATATATATATATATATATATATATATATATATATATATATATATATATTATTTATAAATTATTGAAGAAAAATATTTTCCTTTATCTATCATGAGGTATTACAATAATTAAGTAGAAAAATTATGTGTAGGTCTTTCTTATGTATTTAATATATTATTATTTACTATTTAAATTTTCATTAAACATTACATTGGTTTCAGGCCCATGGTATTTGTCTATTTTCACGTTCGTATTTGTGAGGGACGTGGGATATTGTAATTAAGAGAGACTTTAATAGGGATATAACTTTTTATTTTTATTATCGCGCTAATAGTTGAAGAAACACGTAATACTCTAATTATAAAAGAATAATATATATAAATCACACCTACTAATAGGGCGTTTTGTATCAATCATTATTTAGTTGGATCATTAGAGATGGAACACCTACACAATGGTTATTTCATAAAAAATAGGTAAACACCGCTTTGTTGGTGCAAAATATAAATAAATTCAGAATATAAAAATCGGTCAAGTATGTGTCGGACCACGCACAATTATAAGAGTTCCAAAGGGTGGAAAAACGATTTCGTTTAAATGCAAAATTTAAAATTAATTGAATAGCGATATTTCCATGTCTTTTTTACTTCGTATAAAATATTTTTTCATGCTAAAGACTAATTCATGAGCTAATATACTGTTAAGCTGTAATATTTTAATTTTTATTTTCTTAATTTGTAATAATATTTTTAATACTCACAAAAACGATAATGAAAACGACAACAATAAGGTAAATCTTAATTATTTAATTACTAAAGCATTTTTTCATTGTTCCTTTCGCAACCCAAATATTTTAAAGTAACCTTTACGATTGAGATAAAGATTTTTTTTCAATGTAGTTCACATTCCCTCTTTCTATCACAAGTTATCAATTACACTGTTTAATTTATTTGGAAGTATTACTAGTGGAAGTATAACACCAAAGTAAAGATAGCGTATAACGGAAAATATTACATGTCTTGATTGCTAAAGGATATATAAATTAAGGAAGTTGAACATTGTTGAAACTATTATTTACTATTTTATAACTATACTACTATTTATAACTACTATGGTATATAAGAAGAAAGCATGTAATTTCGCGGTTCAAGAGAAATGCAGGCGAAGAGTATGCAATATTATCTCGGTTAAATGAACTAATTTGCTTAATGTTTCGGTGTACTGTGGGAAAACAGAGGTTTCAGCTATTTTCAAGCTCTAATTTTGATAAAATTTTTATTTTTTGTCACAACATTATTCAGAAATTGGATCAAAAAAGATTCTTTTCTTCATGTGAACAATACCCTAAAACTAAATTACGTGAAAGAAAATATGTCTAAATAGATACAGAGACTAGTAGCTAACCGACACCTGCGACTTCGTCTGCGTAATGACTGTAAAAATCTGTTTGAATTTCGATTGTAAGTTGATATCTTTTCTCCACGAATTCGCGAATCCGCGTTGATGTCATTAAATAAGAGTGTTTTTGCGACCTTTATCACTGCTTCTGAGCCTTCATATGGATTTTTAATGAGGAAGATCAGATGAATTGGTACGCCTATGTCAATTAAGTGTTCCACAATTTTGGTCACCTAACATAATCGAAGGCCTTCTCATAATCGACGAAATAAAGATGCATTGTAGATACAAAGATACATTTTATCATAGTTTTTAACATTTTAACAAGTTTCAAAACATCCAATAATCTATGTTTATTTCTTTATTTGTAATAGCTTTGAATTTAAAAAAAATATTTAAAACCTTATAAAAAAAACTTTCTTCATAGGTAAAGCACATTTTCATTTTTCGCTAAAATTACTTTTGTTCAAGTTACGATGTAATTAGTACATTGTGAATTTCCTTACAAAGTTGAAATTATATTTTTATAATTGATTTAAAAAAAATACATCTTATTTGGCCTTTTTAGAAACACGAAAACAACATGTCTCACTTTAAAGCTCAATGGACACATTGAAATTAGGATAGCTTGTTTTCCACTAAAATGACTACTTAAAAAGCAGGGCTCTCTGTGAAAAATTAGAATTGATTTAATACATTTTAATTAATCCGTTCATCTCATTGTAAAGAAATAGTAGTTATTTATGATAAAGCTATTTTAGCCGAGGTGTGGAGTGGTTAATATTTGTTGGCGTTATTGAATTTGTGTTTACATTATATAAGATACGAGTATATAAACGTTTGTCAATCTTATATAGTAGTGCAATAAAATTCCAAACAGAGAATGACATCTATTCAAAATTTTAATCGATATTTTATTGAATCGAAAAATGAATTTTGTGATTGGAATATGAAAGAGTAAAATTAAAATAAAAACGAAACCACTTCACACTATTTTGTGAATACTAAGACTTTGCTAACACAGATTGAAATCACTCAATTTGTGTCCATGATTCGCCAAAAACCATTTTACATGTAATTAGGTACTAACCAGATTGTAAATTAATTTTAAGTAAAAAGCGCATTTTTGAAAGAACGAAAATCTATTCTATATCCAGAATGGTTTAGATGATGAGAACCAACCTATTATAGCATCTTTTAACTTTGAAAAAATATTGAATAAGAAATATAGGCTTTTCCAATGATAAAAGTTGTAAAATTATATTCGTATAAATTAAAACCATGGCTTATCAAAGAATTTTCAATTGTCTGTATAATCGTTCCTCAAAGGTTCCAATCTTCTAAATAACTTTGGTTTATAGTATTGTAACGTTTTTAACTTTTAATTTTATTTAGCGGATTTGTTTCGATTTGTGTTTCAGGACAAACAAGAATAACAGTTGTATTATATTTATTTTTTATTTTATTTATTTTTTTATTTATTTGACCAGGATATATAAGCATGTACATACAAAGTACGCGCTTATAGAGGTGTTACAAAAACCTGTACGTTATATTACTGTTATATTAAACAAACCTTTATTTATTTCATGTTACCCACTTATTTGTTTAGTTACAATCGTTCATATCACTTTTTAACTTGTGATTGATGGTAACTGATTTATCACTGATTCCTAACTGATTGACTAACTGTTTATAACTGATTTTTCTTCACCTGCGGTCAACCTTTTTTATAGTGGCTTAGACATGCTTCTCGATTATTCGAACTCCATATTCTTCCATCTCAAGCAAATTTTACCTTAGCTTTTACTGTCTTTTTTTTCTAAAATTAAAATTTCCCAAAGAAACATGTAAAGATTTTTCATCTCGTTGTACTTGACCACTCCCTCTTTATTTATTTCCATGATTCGATGAGCACACAGCAGGCTGCTAGATGCAAGCCCTATGCTTGCACACATTTATATCTTAGGCATGTAACAGTACTTTTTATTCCAAAGTGAAAAAAGGCCCAATTATTATTTGTTTTAATAGTTTTTAATTCACTGGATTAAACCCATTGCACAAACAGTCATATATGTAACTTAATAAACAATTACTATGAAAATAGGAATAAAGTGGATTTGAAAACTCTACTAGGATCTATATGTTTTAAAAGAAAGTGTATATAATTATCATAGAGAACCACTGAAAAAAGGAAAAAAAAGCAAAAACAATTTTTATTATTCAGAAACACGTTAAAAAACAAACTATTGTGGTGGTATTTTGGGAGTTGAGCGGATTAATGGCAAATTCAATTAATTTCAATGGCTTCTCAACGAACATATACATACGAGTGACCTTACTTGAGTATGTATGGAGTTATACATGAACTATTTTTACGATACAACATCGTAAAAATTACAAAATCTTGGTTCAGGTCCTTCATTGCAATAATAAATAACAGAAGCTATTTGTATTGTTGTTATTTTACCTTTTTTTCTCCATATATGGTCACTGGTTCACCACTCAGTTTTAAGCTTCTAATAGATCAAGCTCCATTAGATATTGGAAACATCAATGTGTACCGAAAACTCATGCTCCAATGCAGTTTGTGTCTAAATGAATTTGTACTATGCTAATGGAAGTCATTAAAATATATATTTGATTGTTGTTTCAGTGGACAATGACCCATAAATTATTGAACAAGTGATTAAAGTAGTTAATTCATAATTAATGGGTCTGATGGATGCAACTTATACGGCGAGTAAAATTTAAAAAATAAATAATAACTTTCACAGTTACCCAGTGATGACATGATTGGCAATATAAATCAATAATAACCCAAAAAATCGATGAAGTTTTTCCCATTTTTTAAAGTTCAATTTGTTCTAATTTACATTGATATGACTACATATAAAACTGATATGGCTAAATTTTATGCCGAGTTGTATATTCTCTAAAACAAAGTTTAAACCACTAATATTTGTATGTTTACTTTTGTATTTTCCACCTGTTTTAACCACAAACACTTGTATTTGTGAAAATGAATTGACGATATTTTAGGTAGCGAATCAATTGAAATCTGATGAAACCGTAGAAGATTGTTCCTCATATTGTTTGTTACACACATAAGCTTACGTGATTATGACAAGTTGACGAAAATACTTTATGAATAGAAATGGTATAGCAAACACATGGTATACCTACGTGAAAAGACACAATAATAAGTATCAGGCTATGATACAATTAACATTGATTTGTTGGCTGGAATATTGGATAATGTAATTGTTTGAATGTAACAAATGATAAATATAATTTACTGAAGGTAAACACGTGCAAGTTCACTGGTTTTTAAGTTAATCTTCCTCTTACTGTTCTAAAAATAGAATGTATGATACGGTGATATGCATTTAATAAATAACATTTGAAAAAATGTATAAAATTTTGAAATATTTGAATGTTTATAAATGTTTCAACAAATTATAGTGTAAGTTGGAATGCATCAACTATTTATTATTATTATTATTATTATTGTAGTTATTATTAATTATATTTATGACAAATAACAGTTACTATGAGTATTCCTGTCACAATCTCTGAAGAGAAATATCTTAGCATAGTCCATCTCACTCACGATATATATGAGAAAGAGTCACACTAAGAAGTAAAGCGAGTGCCTCTTGTAACTGTTGCATATGTAATGGATGCATAATTAACCATGCACAAAAATACGCACGTTTGATTGCATTTCTAAATTTACGATGAATTTTTTGATAGATCATCTTATTGTGCGGGATACATCCTGTTTTTTGTTACTTTTATGATTTTATTCTACGTGTAAATGTTTAAGGGAGGAATACCTAAAGTATGAACTTGCTACATCTCTTATATTTATAGAGATATTTAAATTATTATAAATAGTACGTGCTTAATATATACTCGTAGGTACGGGAGGGTTAAAAAGGAGTTATAAATTGAAAAAAGGTAGTAATGAAAGTGAAACGGAAAGTGGGATTCATAAAATGAAATTCACTGAGTTGGTACAAAAAAGGAATATTTAAACGCATTTCTCCATTCAGGCTATCCAAATTTAAATCAACTCGCAGCTACATAAAAAAAGATTAAGTTTCTATTTTTATTGAATTAGAAAAGATACAGTTCTCAAGAATTGTAGAGGCTATAGTCACCTATTTAAGTCTTAGTACACATATTTGGTTTCTATTTGAGAGTAAACTTTCAAAATTCGTTTTGATGAAGAAACACCTCTGATTTGTCAAACAAAGTAACAACTATTACCTTTGAGAGTTTAAACAACCAGAATTTTGAAGTAACTAATGAAGAAATTCAATTTATAATACTTATTTTCGGAAAGCATTGATTAAAGCTCTTTCTGCAATCATTTATTGTAAAAAAATATTGATTGGTAAGACTAGTCAATTTTTTCTAAGACTAAGGGTTACGATTTTAAATCTATATTAGGTTTGCATTTGATAAAATGTATGTAAATAGAAAAAGTGGGAATAAAGATTCCAAACAGTAAAAGGGTGCCTTTATTTAGTTCGTTTAATTTTCTTGTACAGCCAATTTCTGGCATTTGCAATATAAAAAATGTATAGTCGACCTCCTATTAAAGCAAATTCAGAATGGAACTTCTTTGTGTAAGATTTATACATCAATAAAAAAGCAGTAAGAATTTACACCTTGTAAAAATCCAATGTCAGTTTCAAATTTTACAAGTGAAAATGCTAATTGGTCCTGCAAATATTGTATTTAAAGTGTAATGATATTTGCTTTGAACTTCTGGTGGCCGAGTGGTCAAGGTGGCCGCGCCAAAATTGGTAGGCGTTGGGTTTGATTATCGTATCGAGCAAAATTTCGATATTTCTCTATTACGAATTTTAACGTTAGAGTCACTACAGACCTTAGTATTTATAAAGCGGCGGTAAATAACGATTCGAGAAATATCCAAAATTTGCTCAATATGAGAATCGAATCCAACCAACACTCAATGACGGATTTAAGCCCAGGCCCGCGAAGCCCGGGCCTAGGGTAGCATGATTTTTGGGGTGGTAAAATTTTCGAAATCCCAAAATTTTAAAGGCGAAATAGCGTACGGGCAATTCAAATTTAAAAATAGATTTGAGCTAATTTTGCTATGAATGAATGGAACATCCTACCATTTGAGTCTGTATTTACAGTTTATATGAACGGTTTTGTTATTTGAAGTTTAAATTCTTATAATTGTATAGAAGTGACGGAAATATGGATTTTTAAATGTGACGAACCATTTGTTGTTTTTTAACTGTCGCATGAGAATATGTGATCATATGTGGGTATTCAGATTAAAAGTTTTTCCGGTATTATTTTTGTATTTACTTACATTTACCTATCTATTTTTATATCTATTATATAAAAAGGTTTTAATTCAAGAATTAGTAGTGCCATCCAAAGTAATTTTATTCGCTAGATGTTTGTTTGTTTTCACAAAATTTAAATAATCTTTTCATAATCTCATTATCTGGTTATTGTTATATGATTACTCTGCACTGCATAATCGTTGTTTTTAAATGTTTCCTTTATTTGATGCATCCAATCTACTAACTTTGGGTTGAGTAAAAAAATACGACAACGACAGAATTTTATTACCTCTTGTTTTGAAGATACAGAATAGTTTAAATGAACTATTTAAACTTTAATTATATAATAGTTAAGATTTCAGTAGAATTGAAAACTTTTTTTTTTACAGTTTTAAATTTAATAATTTACATAGATTGCAAGTCGATGAATCTGAAGAATGGGCTACCAGAATAAGGTTTCTTGGATTGTATCTTGAATATAAGTTACAAAGTATCACTCAACAATGATCAGTAGTAATACGAAAGAATGGCTGCTTTTCAATGGCCCTAATATCTTTATTACATTGAAAATATATCTGATAGAATTTTTCTTCTTGCTCATCACTGAAAGGTCCCCAATTTTGAGGCAAAAGTAAATGGGGTAATGGTGAAGAAAATTGACTTTAAGAGACATGTTACTTTCAAGCTGATGGTGTTTTTCCAATAGTGTTTTTACTGAGTGCAATTACTACCTCTCTTGTTCCCTAGAAATCCATGGATGATCCCCAAGCTTCTTTTTCTTTCCCCTAGAGAATTTGGGATATATCTGGATTTTCAAATTCAGTATCCTTTACAATATCCTGAACTTGTGGCTCAACAAAGACCCTCTCCTTAACTTTTGTTTCATTAAGTCCATGGAGTTTGTCTTTTAAATGCTTAAACCCCAGACCTTTTCAATCCAAAGCTTTGGATCGAATATTTTTTAGTTCTTCGAAGTTTCGATTAAAAAACAGGACAATTGGAACAGTTTTAACTGGGATAAAATGAAATTTGAAGCAATAATGACAAAAAATATGATTATAGAAATTTTTATATAACTGAGTAAGTTACCAATAAATTCAGGTGTGCACACTATGATATAAAATACTAGCTGATCCTCACAACTTCGTCTGCGTAACGTAGGTGTAGATTATGTTTTCTTTTCAAATTTGCCATTTGTAGTGGTATATGAAAATTTTTATTTTTCTTATTTCTTTTACGAAAAACATAATCATACTTAAAAGTTACTTAAAAGTACTTTAAGTTGGTCTTAATTATAAGTAAAATGCGGTGACCATGCGACATTTTTCAAATAACTTACATTTTTAAACTTGTGATATCTTTCGAATGAAATGTTCAAATTGAATAACTCAAAAAGTTATATAATGGTATTGAAGCAAACTTAAATATTAAGTCATTTATTTTGATAAGGATTAATCCCAAAGTATAAATAAAAGAGCTTTTATAGCGGTGGCATTTATATATATTTTTTAAAATGAAAAAACACTTATTGTGACATAACTAAATAGCTAGACGTATACTGTCGCTCTATTTTTTGTAGATAATGATATGTTCTGCAAAATCGTTCTACATTATTTTGTTCTATAACCAATAGTTTTCGCAGCGCACGCGATGAAAGAATGTTTTTTGGTAATTTTTTCAGACCTTGGGTTACATTATTGGAGTTTTAGTATGAATCCCTAACTTTTTTGAAAATTTAATATAGCCTATGTTCACCGGAAAGAGTGTAGCTTTCCAACAGTGAAAGAATTTTTCAAATCGGTCAAGTCGTTTCGGAGCCTATTCAAAGCAAACAAACAATCAAATCTTTCCTCTTTATAATAATAGATATAGATATGATATACCAGTTATGCTACTGTATCTTAAAAACAAAAGCTAAAAAGTCATATTAAAGGTAACTTTCATATTTAGTAGGTAAAAACACACAAAAAATAAGTATAATATCATATAATCGTGTTCAATATTTTTCAATGAATTGTTAACTTATTGTCAATATACATGATCAAAGCTTTAATTTAATATACTACATGCCTGGAAGAGTTTATGTTTCACCTACTTAACCATAAAATAGCGTTTATAGGTTTTCTCTTTTAATAGTATAACATGTGTGTGATTTTGAGAAACAAGAAAATATTTTTGCTTACGATTAAGTCTTTCGTATATAATATTTATTCACCCACGTTTTGCATCTATATTGGAAATATAATTCAAGCCCTCAAAATACAAATACAACGATACCTTAAATGGTCAATTATAGAGCAAATAAATTATTTAGTTTTATTATAAGTCTTAATTCCAATTGCTTAATAACTCACCCACATAGAAAAACTGTATCAGAAAGCATGAAACAAGGAAAGTAATTGATTTCCATTGATAATGACATAATCAAATTATAAAATTGTACGTATTCGCATTGGTGAATAGAAGTTATGTTTTTAAGAAAAAATATAATTTATTACTTCTGTTAATTTTTATAACCCTTCGCTAGTAGAGAAGGTAGGATATATTTTACATGGTAATTAATTTTAGTTAAGTCGTTAATTAAAAACTAATTACAAATTGTACCTACTCGTTTGATGAATTTAATTTAAAAATTCTGAAGAAATGCTACAAATTAAAGCAAGATACCATTTTCAAGAAATAAATATTTTAATAACATTTGTTTTTTATATATCTTATTATTTATATATAATAATACTAAAATATTGTCCACTATTAGAGTCACAATGTGTTTTAGTTTTTACTAACTTCAAACTATTTAAGTACATTAAATAATTGAAATTTGTATAAAAGTTATATTTTCAGCTTTACTCTTACGTTTTATGTAATGTACAAATACGTACATATGTTGAGTTGCAAACGATTATAAATAATTATAAATATAAATTAAATATCTAAAACTAAATTATGAATATAACTGTACGAATATAGAATGTACGAACTATACGAATATAGAATGATACATATATATAATTCAGAAAACATTTTACAATATCAAAGTCTTTGTTATCATAACTATATCAACGAATTATACAAGCAGGTATAGGGTGTAAAACCTTACGTAGTTCCTAGTACTGTAAACTGTTTTTCGTGAATGTTTCAATAGAAAATAAATATATTTTTTCACTTTTGCAATCTTATAATGTTATATGCTAATAAAATAAAATACTAATTTTATAACTTAATATCAGGTAATAATATTTTGTTAAGTGACGTATTCTATATTTGATCTTCTCTGTGATCCAGATTTCTGTTGAGAGCATTATTTCCCATACTTATAAACTTAATATTACATCTCGTATGTTGGATAAGTACTAAAAAATAAATTTAAAGCATTCAATAAAATTAAATTAATATTAAAATTTAAGACTTGTACCCTCTTCTTTAATAAATTTACAAAGTAAATTGAATTTTTGCAGCTGAATAATTTTTTATTGAACGTCTTAGATTATAAGACAGAATAATGTAATATACTAGCCGATACCCACGACTTTGTGAACGTAACATAATTATAAGTTATCAATGTTATTGATCAGCTTTACTGATTTTCGAGAAATAGAAAGCTTAATTATTTTAATTTCCTTATATTAAGTAAAAACAATGCCCACATCTAAAAAAATACCTTTTTAAAGTCTCCAAAAGCTTCGCATGAGTGTATTATGAATATCTCACACATTTATGATTTAAAAGAAAAGACCACATTTACAGAAATAATCGCAACAAAACAAATATAATAAATCAATGATAATGAGTTTTCACATAGTTTTCATTTAACGAAAATTCAAAAAAAAATGTATTTACAGAATAAAACAAACAACGAATAATGATAAAATAAACAATTTATTTCTTATTGATGTATTAAAAATAACTATAAAAGAAATATCATTAAAAGGTGTCTAGAAACTTATAAATCGACCGTATGCTATCACTTTATTTATTATTGAATTATTAATAGTGAACTGAATGTGGAAATAACATTGATGTTTTCTTGGTTTGAAAGTAATTTTCTACTTAATTAAAGAATTCTTGATTATTGTTCTTCTAACTCCCACTCCCCTAGTATTAACTCTTAATTATTTAAAATTTGAACCACAAATAAGACAAATAAATTTAGAAAAAATAAAACAAGCAAAAAGTTATTTATTTAAGTATCCATGGTTCGATAGCTTTCATAAAGTTTTTACACCCTTAAAAATAAATAGAAAATTCGATTTAGTTGAATTATAGTTTTTAATAGTTATGAGTTAATAAAGGAAAATCAAAAGAAGAAAAAATATTTTAACCCCTTGTTTTACCTCATTTCAACCCCATATGGTTGAAAATTAAAAAAATGTAATCGTTGTAAGTTTGCGCGTTTATGGATATTTTTATTTGTTTTATAAAAATCATGATTTTAGTTTGGCTACTTTTGATTGAAAATTATGGAGATTTTTCATAAAAAAATTAATTACTAACGTTCTGTGTTTATTATCAAAAATAAAGGTATACCAAGGAAAATAATTTATCTACAAATTTTAAATTAATGACCCAAATTGGAGTGGACTTTTGGATTTTTGACTTTTAGAGAATTTTTATTTTATTGGCTGAATCCGATCTTGGAATGGTTGGCAATGTTTGAAGAAAATCGCCAAGCAGTAAAATCATTGCGCCTTCAAAACATATTGAGTCATGGCCTAGAACGTCCAATGGTTTCAATAAGTTTATGCGTTTCTTAATTAAAAATTACAGACAATATTAAATTAACAATATTGACATCTAAGTGAGGATGACGTGAACTGCCAACTGCGGAAAATATCAAGACTAATTTATTTAAAAAATCATCTTATTCCTATTTTTTTCTGTGAATTGTTAAGATATGTGAATAGTTATTCTGCTATTCGGAGCGAAGATGAATCTAACAAATCATAAATCATCAAAATCGGTCCAGTCATTTTTAGTTCTAAATGCTCTCACTAACCAAACTTTGTTTTATACATTGAAGATATCTGATTTAACAAACCTCGTATGTCAATGTAATGGCAAGGTGCTTCAATGGAGAGAATCAATCCGAGGGCAACGCATGCATCAAAATACATATGTAGCTTCAATATATCAAATGTATTGTTGTCATGCGATTGTAATAATTGATTTTTGTTTTTCAATTTAGTTTTTAAGTTGTCTGAATAATATAGTACTCTATTGAAACATTGCACTTAATGATTGTTTTCATTTTATTACGATATTAAAATTTTAAAATAAGTGTAGCTCAAATATTCATTCTTAAAACACTTCGTTTATTGTATGTTAGGTATTATGAATTTTGCCGGGTCAGCTAGTTATTACTATAATTGTTGGTGTTTGCTGTTAATAACATCGTTTTTATTATTATGTTTACTACTTACTGCAATTACTATATTGTTATTGCCATTATTATTATTACCAGAGATGTGTAAAATAGTTTAAATATCGTATTTGAATACAAAATAATTTTTCATTTTATATTTCAAACACTAAATGCAAAATACGTATTTCCAAGATACTTTCTTAAAATAAAATACTTTTAATTTTTAACTTTCTTTATTTTAATAGTTTTTTATTTAAACAAAGAATCAATTATTATTATTGTTAATCTCACTTCCAGGAACCATTTTGTATATCTTTTAAATGATGCTTCAATATCATTTAGGCGGGAAAACCACAAAAATGCTATTCATACTATCATATTGTACCTACTTGCTATATTCTTTCTATCACGGACGTCATCCATATCGTACGCCAGTTTTTTTTGTTTTTTTTTTGGTTTAGTGGTCTATAAACAGAACACTACAGACCAGTTTACTTCATTCAGGTCAGTATTGCCTGTGTTTGCTATAGTCATTAAGAAAATAAAAAACTATTCTTTGCTACATTAATTTACAGTTGACAAATTTTAATGGTGACCGAATGATCAAAACTGGTAAGCGTTGGGTTCGATCCTCGTATCGAGCAAATTTTCGATATTCCTTGACTACGGATTTTTATAAGCCATAGAGCCCCTAAAGACCTTAGTAGTTATAAAGTGACGATTAAAAACAATTAAAAAATTATCAAAAATTATCTTGCATTTTGCAAATATAAAATTTGTTCTTAAAGGTATTTCAAATAAAATACAAAGTGTTTTTCTAAAAAATCCTTGAAATACAAAATGGAAATAGGTATTTTATATACCGCATTTCAAATAGGTACTACTATTTTGAAAATGTCTCATTTCTGATTATTGCTATTATTATTATTATTATTATTACTCTGATTATTGTCATATATGTGTAATGTCCATATATTGTTATTAATATAAAATTACTAAGATTATTAAGTGTAGATAACTCTATTATGTTGAAAGTATATTGATAATATGCGCTATATGATGTAGTAGGCATAAATCTACACTACTATGCCCTATATTCGGTAATAACCTAGGAAGTTGAAGTGATTCTAAATAATTAAAAAAAAATGAAAAAAAAAGTTAGTGTTGAAAGAATAGAAATCCTAGAATCCTAGGGGGTTTGCATAGAAAGTGTTGGAAAAGTAAAAACTGTTATTCTGTTTTTTTAATTCTCATATATTTTTTAAAGCTTTTTTTTTCGCTTTGATGTGGCCTACGATTTTAATAGTGTTTTATATCTTTGATAAACACATAATTTTTAAAAAAATTGTATTAAACCATAAATACTGGTTTAGTTAATTTAAATACACAAACATAAGTTAAAATGGGAATCATTATAAAATTCTATAAAATTCAATTTAAGCTGCTTATATTAATCTTCTATCGTTTTATTTTTATTTTTTTGGAAGTGTGTTGGGTTTATAAAAGTTTAGTACTCATATAAATACTGTCCTTTTTTCAAAATTAATAAAGGTAATAAAAAAATAACTGATAACCTAAAAACTATACCAAATACGTTATGGAACTTGGTGCATACATAGTATTCAAAGTTTTTAAACAAAAAGTTACAAAAAAAGTATTTATTTAAGTGTCTTAAAAAATAACTTAGATAAGTATTTAGGCAAGACTAACTCGTCTCGTTTTAAGAGTAACTCGATACCCAAAGTAACTACCGATATTTTTTAAAAAAGTAACTTATCTAGTATCTAGATATTTTACAAAGGTATCTTTTACAGTTCTGCATGTAATTAACTTACCCGATAGAGCAGGGATGTCTAACAAATCGATCTGGAGGACAAGTTTGATCGATCGTCAATTCCTTGCCAATATCTGGAGTGATATTCCATGTACCATGGAATTTAAAACAATTGTACAAGACAAATATTTCCAGCAATAGTGTAATACATTCGTAATGCAATTCATAAGCCACATTGGAATTTTTTCATGATAAATTTTCCTCACCTTAAAAATATAATGCTAAAGTTAAGTATTGAAATAAAATTCTGGTCCATTCTGTGCATTTTTATAATAACTTTTTCATGTCTATGAACAAATAATACAACGACTTATACATTATACACACATTATACATTGCAATTGAAAGAAATATTAAGCTCCATTTTATGTTAACAAAAATTTATCGTGAAATAGGGTCGGAAAATTGAATCATTTAGGAAATCGTAAAATAGAAGATCTGCATGTACGGAAGGCTGCTACCAAATATTGGGTCAGAAAATTTATTTTCTTCATAAGCATATATCTTGGAAAACTTAATAAGTGGCTTAAGGAATCAAAATCTAGAAGGAATTCAAAATAATAGCTGGTGGAAATAGCATTGGAAATAATATATCTAAATATCACATTAGATCACATTTTTTTTCAATGTAAAGTGCTTATGGTTACAATGTATCACTGATTTCAATGGTTGAAATTAAAAAAATCACTGATTCACATTTCAAAACACTTCAGATGACGTCATTTTTTCTTAATAGGGTAACCGGGGTAACCTATGTAACTTTTTTTCACATATTCAAGGCTCGTTTAACCAGGTTTCACTATATAGCACATTTCGGTGATTTAATTTCGTTAATTTCGGCGACTATTTTCCCTTCATCAGATGATTGTTAAATGAAAACTGTCACAAGATACATTTCTTGAAACTACAATGAAATTCTATACATTTGACTCCGTATTGCCGCTCTTTTTTATGGCTAAAAAATAATTTTTGATAGAATATTTTTAAAAATTAAATTTCAAATACCATGGAAGTTAAATGTACTGTCAAACTTCCATTACCATAGAAACTATCAATATCGCAATCAGAGAGACGTTGGGATTTTTTTTACGTTATTTACCGTCGTTTTATAACTACTAAAGTCCTTTAGCGACTCTAGGTTTAATTAAATCTGTTATCGAGAAATATTGAAAATTTGCACGATACGAGGATCGAACCCACTACTTACTAGTTTTGGAGCGGTCACCTAGACCACTCGGCTACCAGTAAGCTTAATTTAATTATTGGGATTTTGTATATAAGAATTTTTCCAAGTCGATTTTGAATTCTTCGATTCAGACGATTTTAGACATTTTTTACTGTATTACATACAATTACTGTATTTTTAACAGGATTATTTTTTTTTTAACTTGTTCTTCACCGATCCATCACCATCCGTCCCCAAAATTCTCATTTGTAGTTTGAGCTGTTTGGTCACTAAAGGTTGACTTATCGCCAATTCTTAAATGTTTTTACTGATTCAGAAACTTTTGTAGTAATGTTCACGATAACTTACCAATCAAATTTTCACTATAATTAGAGGAATGGTTGAGGAACATAAAAAATAATGAGATATTTAATCTTATTTTCAATTTTTTCTATTTATATCTGTATTTTTCATTAAGTTAATATATATAGATAAGTCATGCGTTTTTTAAGTTTGCTTATTCGAATACTATCTAATAACTTAGAATGTCTTCAAGCAGTGTAGTAGTATTTTAGAGTATTCTAAATAACGAGCATTTTTTAATGAAAATAACACTTATTCGTATATAGTACAAACATAAAAATATTTATGTCTTTTCACCTGACTCATTTTACATTTATTAATTCACAAGACCTGAAGATTTAATAATTTTTATTATGATGATACTTAATTATTAAAGTAATAAATAGTAAATATTAAATAAAGAAATAATTCTGAAAAAGGACAATCTTAATAATAATAACAATACCGTCATAAAAAAGAAGAACGAAGAGAATAGGTTCAGATTCCCGTTCCTGAAGGGTCTAGCTTCGTCGATTAGTTTATGCTTCCGTGGAACTGACTGGCAACCGGCTTTTTATAATATTCATACAGTGGGGCAAATTTATAGTAAGTTAAAAGATAGAGATAAATTATTAAAAAAATCAAATATTATTTATAGGATCCCATGTTCATGTAATAAAGTTTATATTGGACAGACAAAACAGTATCTGGGCAGTAGAATTTATCAACATGAGTATTGTTGTAGAAAGGCTGATAAATTAAAGGATAATATTGCGTTATGTCTTCATCACCTAGAGACCGGTAATCATTTCGATTTTAATAATGTCAAAATTTTAGATAAAGAGAAAGTTAATTACAAACGTAATATTAGTGAAATGATTCACATATTTTTAAATAATACTGTAAATTTTAGAACTGACACAGAAAATTTAAGTGGGATATATTCTAATTTGCTTTATAAATTTAAACAAAATAGTGTAAAAAAAGTTTAAATTGGTGGACCTATGTTTGAATAACGCGCGGTTGGATGTTAGTTGGGCTCTTTAGGCGGCACTGAATTTACATGCAATGTGTATGGGTAGAGTGTGTATTTTTTTAATTTTTATTTATTTATTGAATTTAAATTAAAAATATTTAATTTTGTGAATCAAGGTATTTATTAATTAATTTTATTATTATATATTTAATTTTTTATAACAATATCTCTTAAAATATTTGTCATATTTTGAAATTTTGAGTTAGTTATTATTATTTAATTACTTATATTTTATATGATCTATATTATATGTATATTATTATAATTTTGAAATGTATGTATGACTGACATATTATGTAATTATTTTAATTTGTTATAGAAGCCTGAGGAAGTTACGATTAGTAACGAAACGTAGCTAATTCAACAATAAAAATATTAAATAAAAAATAAAAAACAAAAAGATCTTAAATAACCTGAATTTTCTTCTTATTTAAAAAAATTACAATATAGAGTTCTTTTTAAAAAGTATCTAAGATACTTGATGTTTTTTCCAAAAAATAATGGAACTAAGATAAAGTAACTTAGATACTTGAAAGTAACTAAACTACTTCAAAGTAATTAAGATACTGTTTTCGGTCAGCTCTGATTATATGCAGCTAGATATTTTTTTAAAAATGATTTGAATATTTTTGATAAGGTTGAACAACGAAACAAAAAGAAAATAAAGACAGCATTAGTGATATAAAACTGTAATTGTAGTAGAAAGAGTGATAAATGGTTAACTTATACAAACAAAGGATTTTATTAAGAGTAATGACGTTAAATCATCATGGCAGTAAGACTCACTATATTAACCAAATATTATCTGCATATTCGTTCATAGGTTAATTTCTATTCACGAAATTTACTTTGGCAATTTTCTCAAGTAAAATTTCCCATGCGACAAATTATCTCGTCAAGTATTTATTAGTACTTTCATCATCTCTTTTTGGTAGAATAGAAATTTATTGAATTTGTCAAGTAATAAATTTCAAGCATTAGGACAAACGAGAAAATTTTAATTTTGAGAAACACAAATGCTTTTCTGTGTCATCTAAAATTTCTTCTTCTTGCTAAGAAAACGGTAAATTAATAAATTCGAATAATTTATGATGTAATTTTGACAGAGAGATTGACTTCAGTAATTAATTTGATTTGAATTTCCTTTAATTTTGATTTATATAGGTATGAAAGTCATATTCCTGTACCTACACTACAATTTCTTAAACATAATTTCGTTGTTAATTACAATTTACAAGTGTGTATATGTGTATATGTAATAAATAACTATTACTTACAATTAGTAGAAATTTAACTTTTATTTATGAGTCTGACTTAACAGTTGTTAGACATAAGGTGGGATAGATAAAGGTAGGTACCTGATGTAAATTAAAATTAAATTATAAATTTTATAGTAAATAATATTTATGGCTTTTAATTATTTTAAAAATTTGGTAACAATATTAGATGTGAGTAAAAAAAATGAATAGGTATATTGTGTAGGAGCTGCTTAATACTTTTAAATGATGTATCTACCTTCTACCAGACAAAACTTTAAAGGAAAATTGAATTACTAAAGTAAACATTTTAAACTTTCCAAATTAGAGAATACAATTAAGAGAGCAAATATGAATAGATGCAAGAATATATAGAATATAAAATAACAACATTAAAGCGTTTTAAGTTTAACGCGTTTGCTTTTAAACATTTAGTAAATAATGGTAGCAAATGGTTTTTCTCTAATTTAAAACTAAGCAAATGACAAATTTTAAATATATATTTCTTCTTTTCGCTTGAACTCAAATTACCTGTTTCACTTAAGTTGATGTCCTTTGTATCTACCTTTTATTTGAAATTTTTATTCTAACGTTTTAATTAGCAAAATTGTTTATGCAAATTATTTACCTCGTTATTTATTTCACAATTGTCGGTCTGGATGACAATGTCACCTCTACCATATCTGGGAAATTAAATGTGGGAAAATAAAAAAAATATATATAAATGTTTTATATTACAATCAGTAAAATATTTAGATCATGCGTAAATGAACGTTTATTTTTGTTTCCGACTTTATTTTTCCATGTTGCACTTATTTTATTTGATTATTTAGTTTATTATAAATTTATAAATTTTCCTCATCTTGGATAACATTTAATTTATTTGAGACAAAAATGAACTGAACTAGAAAAAAAAGTTTCCAACGTAATAATTAATAAGACAGTAATAAACCTGCATAAATTGAATAATTACATCAGAGTAGGAGAAATTAAACAAGCTTGTGTTATACCTATAGTTTTTTATTTCTGTTTTTTTTTCAATTAAATTCTCAACGATATGTTAGCATAAACAGACTACTTTGCATTTCTTAATTATCCAATTCATATTTTCTAGAGATAAGCTCAGTTTAATTTATTAAATAATATTTTGAAGAATGTATTTTTAAATTTAAAAGATTTCAACGAATCATGTACAAGCATTCTGCTTCTTATTCAATTTCACATATCATCAACTACCAGAAAAATACTCTGATTAAAAATTTAAATGAAATGGACTCATTTACAGCATGAGGACTTGTTCATTAGTGTAGATTCGAAAAAATTACAAGAAACTTAAATTAATTTTCTATGAGGATTATTAAATTTCGAATTTATTTAGATATAAAGCTGGAAAATGTATTTTCAAGATAATTTTCTTTTAATTTTCTTTAAATTGTTGAGAAAATATCAAGCTTTTTAAATTAATTTCAAGAATTTTAAAAGCAGGAAAAATCTTCTACTTCTACATCAGTATGAATTCATTACGTATATAGGTATAAAAGCTGTAAGCTCCATATTATGTTAGATTTTCTCTGTTAAAATCTGTATGCCTTTACATCAATTACCTTTAATAAGGTAATTTTTATTTCGTATTTATTAACATCAAATAGACAGTCCTTATAACTTTTTGCCCCGAAAGTTAAGAAAATCCTTTAGATGTGCGGAAAATCAAAACTAAATTGTATAAAATATTATTATGATCCTGAATTATGTGCTAACATAACGTCAGCGTAGATAATTTCTAAACATCGAATATATTCTTTTTTTAGTTTCACTTTAATAAGCGAAGGTGCAGGAATACTTATCTAATGCAATATGATTCGCATATATTTTGCTTTTATAAGTATTGTATTAACAAAATATGATAAAAATTATTTTTAAATGATATAAGGTAAAACATAAAGTTAATAAAATAGAAACAAAAATAAAAAAGCAAAAATTAAAAAAAAAAAAGTTGGCCCATGAGGGGATCGAACCCGCGACCTTCGCGTTATTAGCACGACGCTCTAACCAACTGAGCTAATGGGCCAGTTGCTCAGCATTTCAAAAACTTGACATATAATAGAACTATTGAAATTTTTCAAACTATTTTTGTTTGTATATTTAAAGCTAACTTACACCTGCAACTTCGCTTGTATGTCTTAATAGTATATCGACAGTAATAAATATCGTCATACATTTGCAAATCATCGTAACATCTGAAAACCATTTCAATGTCCTTTATCATAGAGACCATAGAAACGACATACTTTTTGATACTGACATAAATACGAATCCTCACGAATGTATCATTAAATTCATTTAAAAAATATTTATTTATTTTGCTTAATGCTAAGGGAAACTAACCATTCAAATTGTATTTACCTAAATTTTAAAAAAGAAAATACTAAAAAAATCACGTAAACACGAAAAGAAACAACCAAAACGAATGGTTTAACGATAATAAAACAACTAACGATAACTACAATACACCGATAAAAAATATTTTTAATTATCATTTAAAATTTCAATTGTTTTTTTTAAATTTCTATACATTGATAATATCGGTGATATTGTTATAAATGATCCAGTTTAGGAATCATGCTATTTTTAATAATTTTATAAATCCATTCAGGATAGTGAACAAATTAATATTTTTAAGTGACTAAATAGAGCAATTCTTTACTTCCAGTTTATACACTTTGTTTTCAAAAGTTTTCATTTGTTTGTGATTTTACAATTTAATATAAGTTCAATGAATTTCACCCTCCTTTCTTGATTTTTAATTTGATTGTAACCGTAAAAATAATTTGATCATAACTAAGAAAATGAACCACTTGTTTGTAAAAAATCAAAAATATAACTGTGGTATTTATAGTTCGGTAGTATTTAAGTATATATAGTATTATTTCTAAGTTTTGAGTCTTTCAATGAACCACAATTATAAATATAGTTTGAATAAACCTTTCTTAAGAGACAGGCACTGGCTCTTAGGGATTTTTCTACATAAAATCATGTAAAGCCATTCTAGTACTTGGGCAAAGGTACTTTGAAGCAGGGATGACATAAGTTTTTTTAATTTTTCCAATTTTGACATAATTTTGTTTTGTTTTTTAAGGAAGAGTGGACTTATAAAAACCCAAATTTACTTTATCTCCCTGATAGGAATTTATAATTGGTCCAGTCTTGGCCGAGACCTGGGCCACGGATAAATGGAAGGAGTCCGAATGTATGGTAATGAAAAAAATGACATCAATTTGAGGTCCAGTACCGGTAAAACGCGCTAGACTTCACAAAGTATGCGTTTGAATCAATACGCGGGAAATGTTGTCGTTATAGCTGTTAGAAACTATAAATTTTAATTTTCTGAACGACGGAAAATGTGTCAAGATATGGCGCTGCCACTATAGTGTCTGACGTACTAATTTATGTTGCCTTAGTTACCTTAAAGTATATAGTTTCGGTTAAAGTTAATACTGTGAAGACACTAATGACTAACAAATATTTGGACTACTAGTCACAGAAAAGAGAACTATGGTATAGGACTCTTAGTATGTACATACATATTGTTAAAAAGTCAAAGTTTTACTTATATTTTAGACAGTTTTATGACCAAGTCCACTTTAGTCATTCAAACTCTTTGGGAAAAGCCTATACGGTCTATACCGTTTGGACTCCATGTATATTATATTATAAAGCTTGGTTCAAGACTGGCTTAACTCTTGAATGATATCCATGAGCCAGGTCCGGCAAACAGTCGCATTTAAACAAAAACTTAGACAAAAACCTAAATAATTGGTTTGTATGCCAAGGCTTCAACAACTGCCTGTTTAAATGAATGACCCCTTCGGGTTTGACCAACGTGAAAATTGGTAATATAATATTCTTTCTTAGTCGGTTATTACGTATGATTCATTTGTCCTTGCAATTGTATAAATTAATAACTTGTAAAATCGATACGTCAAAGAGAATTCGTTTTTTTTTTTGTTGTTTCATGTTACATTGTTGTTAACATTTTTTGTTTCATTTTTCATGATTGCATAAAAATAAACATTTCTTAATTTGATTTACTTAATTCTTATAAAACTTATAAATTTTGCAAAGGTGCGCTATTCTCCGAACTATTGTTCCTAATAAAATTAGGGTTTTGTTACTTCATACTTATGCCTTCTAACGACAATTATTCCCTAATTTCATAGATTTATTTTTCACTAACCGTCGTTTTTACAATTAACACAACAACTCTGTTGTCTTATTTTCGTTATATTAATTAAAATTAACTAAAAATTGTGGATTTTATTTTCTTACAATTTTAGTAACAGTAGCTTGCTATAAAACACATAAAATGACCACTAGGGACGCTTGTATCGATTTGACTTTCCCTATCATGATTTCACCTATAGTGAATACGATTATTATTAAAAAAATAATTTAATTGCATATAAATTAAATTCTTGGCTGTTTTATTGTTGTGTGAAATGAGCAGAGGCGGATCAGTATCTATGTTCAAAGCTTAATAATAAAAATTAAAAGCCAACGGCCACAGCAGGATAGTAAATGAGGATACGATCGTTTTTCCCCACTTTTTAGATTTCGAACTTTCTGTACAATAAAATTTTAAAAAAATATACAATACTTTGTATTTAAAGACGTGGATATTAAGGTGAATATAAGTTTTGTATATTAAGATGTGTATGTAATTTATTGTATGCAATTTCTTAAAAGCAGATAAAAAGATGTACTTATTACAACTTGTTAATTTATTTTATTAAATAGTGAAAATTCAACAAAAGTCTTCTTAGTTTAAAATAATAATAAATGAGAAAATTTCGAATTTTTCAATCAAATTAGTGTTACAGCCAAAATTCAATAATTTGGTAGCTAATTTTATTTAGCGTTTTGACGTAAAGTTCGAATGGATAAGTTAACTTTATTTAGTAGCCTCTGGTTAAAGTTCACATTAAGATTTTTTAATTACTCTACCACCCATGGAACTGTTAATAAATTCAATGTGCTCATCATTTGGTAAGGTAACAAGGATGAAAACCCAAAATTCAAAAAAATTTATTGTTAAAATGTAAACGGTTTTGGTCGAATAGGTTTGATTACGGTTGTTTATTAGGAAATAAAGAAACTTTTTAAGGCCTTTAAGACCCTTTAACTTTCCAAGGTATTCAATGGTATAAAGTGATGTTACAAAAATGATCAGGTTTATTGCATATGTTATTTACGTATCTAATCGACGTATCTATATTATTATAATTCAATACTTAGTACTAAGAAGAACAAAGATAAGGCAAAGAGCCGATATGATAAAATATGTGTATGTGTATTTTTAGACGCAGATAAGAAGTTATACTTTCTAGTAAAAGCTTACTTTTTCTGAGAATAAGTTACCATTATAATAAGTTGTTTTATAATTAGAGTTATTAACAGAATAATTATAAATTTTATGAAATAGTTTACTATCTTTATAATATTTTATCATTACTTTAACTCAGTTATAAATTCAAAAATGTAATTAAAATTTAAAATAATTATTTATTCGTCGCTAGGAAAACTAAAAAAAGCAAACCGAGTTTCGTTTCAAAGTCTTAACACCAATTATTTTTTCTCTCTCATGCCGCGCCTAAAGAAGTATAACTTCAAAATTTTTGGAGAAATTTCAGAATGCATACATCGAAAATAAGGAAACATAAGCTTTTTTGTCGATAGCTCTTTGTATCTGAGTAAGTTACATTTAAAAAGCATGTTAGTAACGACCGAGAAACATCAAAAGCCTTACAGGAAAACTTCCAACAAATACCGATAGTTCTGCGGAAAATTAGTTAACTATCATTCATGTTATCGTTGGTTCAAATTCTTATAGTCTCAATTTCACCATTTCTTTCGTTAACTGTTAATATGTACAATAATTTATTTATGCTTTTTTATCGTATTTATTATATTTTCTTAGTAGAAATAGTAATGGAGTGGATGAAATAGTTATAAAAATATATTTGAATTCTTTGATAACAAAATAAAGAAGTAAGTAGGTATATAAACTAATGTGTTCCTTTTTGATAAAAACAATATTTAATATAATATTCATTTGAAATGAAATGAAATGTAAATATTTGAACAATAAGTGCAAAAAATCAAATAACGTAAAGAAGGGACGAATTTAAAAATATGACTGATGTAGAAGTATGTATATAAACTTATCTTTTTATTTTTTTGATTAAAGGATAAGCTTATAAAGTTCACTCAATTAATAGGATTGAGTTTCAAAAATTCAATTATTGAAAAATGAAAGTTATAACTCCTTACTATAAATTTTATCACAAAAATATTTTAAGGTAAGTTACTTTAAGTAGTTTTAGTTTTCAGTTTTTAAAAAAAAATCTTGTTTCCCTTATACTAATTATACTATTTCCTTTATACTAATACCTTTTATACCTACTAATTGATATTTTCTTTTATACTAGCTAATGCATGCAACTTCGTCTGCTTAACGTAGGTGTTGGTAATAATTTATTTTTTGATTTGCTGTTTGTTGTGTTATATGGATATTTTTATTTTTTATATTCCTTTTACGAAAAAAAAACTCGTATCTAAAAACACTATTTATTTCCTTTGAAAAGTCATATCTAATAAACTCTTATTTTAAATAAAAAGTCATTGGTAATGTTCAATTCATTTTTAAAAAAGTATTCGATGAAATTCTACAGTATTGGTAAATTGATATTTTGTACCTCTAATGAGTAAAGTATATAGCAGGGCTACCCAACTGACGGCCCGCGGGCCGTATAGGGCCCACCAAATCATTTTTGCGGCCCGCGAATACATTTTACTATGAATAAACTTATATAACTACATTATTATTATTAGTATTAAAATTATTTTACTATGTGAAATTTTAAATTTAATATCCAAAATTGAGAGATTTTGGACTTCAAATTTAATCAATTTTCAGAAGTACATATAGTATATTTGAGAGTGTGCATACTCCGATATGAAATATATAAAGTTAAAATATAGAAAAATTGAGAAAGATTCCACTGATTTCACACTTTAAGATATAATTAGACTTGCCACAACAAATATTGATGTGGACATATAAATTAAAGATATTGTTGCTAAACAATTACGGTCTTAATGTTTTTATTAATAAATTACGAATATTTTAAAGTTTTCTTTTCAGTATAAATAAAATATTTTCTTTAATTAACATAAACTGAATTTTCATTTATCAATCTTCTTGACCCCCGAAATGTTTGGTGAAGAAAATATGGCCCACGGGCAATGATAAGTTGAACAGCGCTGGTATATAGCATCTAGGTCAGCATAGGTGGCCTATGCTGAGGCCTATTCCCGGCCCGCTTTGGCCATTTTCTGACCCGCGAGGTTGATAAAACTTTTAAAAAATATATAATATATTCCATAACAATGTATGTTTAGTATCATTCTAATTATACTACAATGTTGCATGCAAGAATAATTATAGACACAACAATAATAGCTCATTATGTTTCAATGTTTTAATTCAAAAAAAATTCTACAGTGGATTCATAATGCAATTCCAGAAGGGCCCGCAAGATCATATGATTTGGCCATTTCTGGTGTATAGTGCATAATGTATACTTATCGTTAATCAAATTATCCGCAAATCAATAAGCTATAAATAAAAATTATTGTCCATATCGATAAAGTTGACCTTAAGCTGAAATATGACTTAAAGCAGACAAAGAGACAAAAGCTTCAAAAATACTCATGTTTCAAATTACTATATTACCTTGAAATGAATATGGCTTTATTGAAATTGAGTCAAAATTTCAAAAGTACGGAGCCTATATTTTTGTGTATTAGTAGGAGTCCCAATTACTGTTTCTATTTCCGAATGAATCTATATCCCGCATAACTATTACCTTTCTGCACAGTTCGATATTGCCACAAACTTGAAATTTGAATAATTGCCCGAACCTTAATTCCTCCATAATCACGTATAACCTTTGTGTAACTATATGTTTATTAATATCTGCATTTTTACAGTTCGCCATATACGACTGACGTATGTCGGTATGAATATTTGAAGTTTCATATTTCGTTAATGTGGAGTATAAACCACACATTACACTTTCAAAATACCCCTCCCCTTTAAAATGTCATTTACCCTCTATCAGTAGGAGCCACTAACTTTAGTTCAAAAAATTGTCGGTAAGCATTTTCTTTTAGTTCGCCAGCTTTCAGGAGGTATTCACACTCTAAAGTACTTAATTTTGAATTTGTAATTCGGATTTTCAGGTTAACGATTTGTGAGAAACGAAAAACTTTATGCTTATTTATAAACGTAACTCTATTTTGATATATCTCTCATAGATTACATTTTTAATTTGCTGTAGTCGAGAGACGTTGCCTCCACGTATTCATAAAAATAAGTAAATAATTATAGTCGCAATTAGAATATAACATTTAGTCGATGGGATACGAACGCGCATAAATTTAATTTCAAGCTGTCTAAATACCGAAAAAAAGTTAACGGGAAACATTTTTTTTTAATTAAAATTTATAACAAAAATTGCTCTTTGAATATTCCAGCAGAAGACATAATTGTCACTATCATTGGTTCATAAAATACTAGATAATAAAAAGTTTGATTGTTGAAAAATTAGTTTCGATTTTTGATTTTGCTTTGTTTTTTATCAAACAAAAACTAAATAGCTTTTATGGTTTAAATACTAAATATATGTTCCTACTAATTTAGTAAAATATTTTTATTTTGATAAACCTAAAACAGACACAGTTTTGTCGTTAATATTTTCTTCCCAATTTTGTAGCAAAAAAGGATACTATGGGTTGGACCAAAAACTTTTATAAGCGACGCACATACGTTAACCCCTGCACTATAAATATATGTTCTTATCAACAATGATCGTTTGAGTGTTAAAATGTTTATATTTCAAAAAAATAATTTTCGGTTTATAAAAATAATTTATTATTCCAATTTTTAGTTCAACGAAATAAGTTTGGCTCAAGTCCCTCTTTAAACACTCAAATCTGACAACGTTGCATTTTCTACTTTGTTTTTTATTTTTTTCGCAATTTTTTTGTTAATTCAATTCTAGTATGCCATACTATATGACATTTTGTGGCTCAATATTTATAAAGGACCGATTTATTCAGGAATTAAATTATAAACAAAGTCAACATCGCAATGTCGCTAGATTTGATTGTTCTAAACGAAACTTGAGCCCAAATTTTAAGGCAATTTTTTAATATTTTTCAAAAGACCTTTCTAAAAACATAACACAACTACATGTAGTAAAAAAAATTGTCATCTCTTCGTTTTACGCAGTGGCTACCTTCCCTTATTTTTTTCTAAATTGTTATTTACCGTCGCTTAATAACTACTAAGGTCCTTTAGCGACTCTAGAGTTAATTAAATCCGTTATCGAGAAACATAGAAAATTTGCACGGTACGAGGATCGAACCCACTACCTACTAGTTTTGGAACGGTCCCCTAAACTACTCGGCTACCAGTAGGCCCCTTAATATTATTAAAGAATATTATATAGCCTTCTATGAGTAAAAAATTGTTTTGTATCTCAATAGCAAATTGTGTTAAAATCCGTTGATCAGTTTTTCAGTTACCAGAAAACATACTGAGAAAAATTTTAAAACTGTTAAATTTGGAATTAGTATTTTTTGAAACAAATATTTACCTCAAAATTGGGTTAAAAATTGAAATACACAGACAAACGTAGGAATCTTATATATTTTTATTATAGATATTGGTGTACTACTAAGGATAAAAGTAGAAAATTTACAAGTTAGTAATTATATTTTTTTAAATATACAAAAAATTGATATGTTACATTTAAATTGAAAATGTGAATCACATAACTCTTTTTTATTTGCAGGTAAATAAAAGTTAATACCTGTAAGTAATTGCATTTCATATTTATTTTTAATCAACAATTTTTCAGCTGAAAACGCGGACAAGAAAATATATAAATATACTTCTTTTGCCAGTACGTATTTCTTTTTATTGACTTATTAATCTCATATTTTATACTTTGATATTTATTTTAAAGAAATTGAAATTTATTTTTCTATATACATATATAATATATAAGCTCGTACGGAATTGGGTTTTTCTGTCTTCTAATGATTCAAAAACAAATCACATAATCACTATTTCTTCAACATGTATAAAGAATTTTTTGATCTTTTACGTTTTTTTAGCGAAAAATCAAACTCAAATAAAATCGTTTAGATGAATAAACGCGATAATTCAAAATTCATTTCCACTTGACACTTTTTGTGATATAAAGTTTGTTTGGGAAATGGGAATAAATTTTATTATGGAATTAAAAGCTAAAAATATTATACAAAAAAATATTTTTTTCTAAAATTTTATTGATTTGAAAAGAAAAAGACTTTATGTAGGTAGGCTTTTTTTTAATGCAAAGAGTTTTCTCCTTTTTTTTTAATAAAGAGATTAAATATTGAATACCTATATATGAATACCTTTGAAAGAGAAGAAATAAATTTCGATAAGATATTTAAGTTTTTCAATAATAAATCAATTCTGCTTCGAAAATTCTTTAAATGATGAAAGTGAACAAAAGTTGGTAAGTACAAAATGAGATTTAACTTTAATTTTGAAAAATTTAATCAAAGCATTTAAATTGATGGATTTTTAAGTTGCATTGAAAAATAGTCTTCTATGTCATTTTATATAGTTATTTTAATTGGAGTAGTTAAAGGACTTTACAGCTTAAAAAAAATGCTTGTTTTTTTTTCATTAAAAAATATAAATATAAATAAAAATTACAACAAAACAATTTGAATGTTTAAAAATTTTAATTGAAAAGATTAATTAGTATTAAATCAAGAAAGTCATTAAAATTTTAATAATAATGAAAGATAATTTTTATGTAAATGTAAAAAATGTAAATGAAAATTTTTTTCTCAGGACTGAGGATACTATTTACTGCTAATATTAATTACGCATTTTGTATTGCCTTTTTAAAAATATTTACTTTAAATAGTTTTGTTTATTTAGTAAAAATATTAACTTACCGCGAAAAATTATTTATCTTCGAATACACGAAAACCAAAATAATATCACGGTACTAAATCACCATGAAAATGTGTTAACGATTTTGAAACAATGATGCGTGAATTACGTTTCAATTTCAAAATATTGCCCTGCTGATTGTTGCCGAATGTTTCGTCAACCGACTACCGTTTAACACTAAACGCAATTTTCACGTACAGTTTCGCTGTTTTCCTTTCGACGCAAGCAGAATTCTCTCACCGGAGCTTTTACTAGGTATACAGTTTCGAGAGAAAGCTCTCAATATATAGCATCAGTAACGCTCACATACAATTCCATCCCCTCATTTTTCATTAGTATCGATGTAGGTTGCAATACCTGTTGTTCACTCCTTTCATATTTCTTTCGAACAATTTTATTTTCATTTTTTAAATTAATTTTACACCCAATTATAATATGAGGGCAAAATTTAAGTTTTGAAAATCATTTGAAATGCTTCACTAAACGTTCAATTATATTTACTTTTATAATTTTTTTACGATTTAAATAAGATGATAAACTAGGTAAACATAAATCCTATTAAAAATATAAATCTGAGAAGGGTCAAATTCCGTACAGTTGACGTTTGGAGTTGTCGATTCACCGATAAAAAGGAAGATCTATACGGATACCGTTTGGTAAAAGTTACGTAGGAATTTATTACAGACAATTTCAAAAGTAATGTACAAAATTTGTGATTGAATAACAAGAAAATTGTTATATTTTTTAATACTGACTTTATAACTTGTCAATTTATAATAGTTCGTGATATTATGTTCGCAAACGCTTAAGATATTTGCACAATAGCTTAAAGTGTAACTTAGCTATAATTTATATCACTTGGTCATAAAATTGGCTATAAACATTAGAACCATTAGTTTTTACCCATTTATATAATACCTAACATACAAAGTACTTTCTAGTTTTTTTTTTATATCAGAGGATTTTAAAACCAGTAATACCATGAAAACGTAATACCAAAATTGTGGATATAACCGAAGCATTATCCTTACATCAGATGTCTCCTAGTTTTTATTCTTCGGCTTTCGATTCAGAAAATTCTGATTTCAGGTTAGACCTTTATTGTTCTACATTTGTTTCCATTGTTACCTGAATACTCCTTTTTTACTCTAATTTAACACAATTGATATTCAAAAAGTATTACTAAATATTATCAACACTGACAATTTACCTAACACGGATAAAACATTATCTCGTATGTATTTATGTCGGCAAGGATAGAAAGCAAAAACTGTTAACATATATGTAGGTGTAGTGAAAACCAAATATAATTGTCTCAAATTTGAAATATCGGATGGGTGTCATAGTGTCAACTGTCATTTCGATTTCATTTAATTGCTAATTTTTGTCATTTCGTCGCTGCGTCTGGCAAGTTCGTGTTTAGTAACGCCTCGTGATTGGTTACAACTCTGGTGACGTCACACATAAGTAAACAGAGTTTCTTCCGCATCGTCAGCATTTCTTATCGTAGTAGATAAATGTAAGTAACAATTACTACAGAAGTTTAGTACTTACCTATTAGTTTAGTACCTTCTCCTCTACTTTATTAATTTCAAAATAAGATATTTGTTTATGAAATTCAGTATATCAAAATAGAGAAAACATTTATGTAAAGCGCTAAAAGAAATCGACATAAAGTATATACGTCCTAATAGAAATATACTAATGATTGGTCAATTTTTTTCCAAAATAAGCACGTTTTTTTGTTGTGTAGCGGAACTTTAAAATGTAAAAACGTCAGCATAAATATACCTATGATTTGTTTACAGTGACTTCATAAAAATTAATCAATTTAAAAAAGCACGATTGTTTATGTTATGGTGATTAAAATGATTTATAGACAATCTTTCTAATAAAGACCAGATTAAGTAAAATAAGTTACATTACTGTAAAACAGTACAAATAATACTAACATCAAAACGATTTTTATGTGTTTTGTGACCCATCATATAGCAGTTACGGGTGATCCAATACTAATTAATGACCACCATCACATTGATGACGAAAATTGCTTGACAATCAAAATACGTATATAAAAATACGTCATAAATACATTTACTTGAACTTTTATTCAATTTTTTGTTTACACTTTACGTTTTTATATTATATTACATAAATAATCAGTTATGATATTAAGGTCTCGATGAGCTTAACATAACTACTTGTTTCGGTTTTTAGAACTCATTGGACTAGGAACAAATACACAGTTGTAAAACAGTGTAGCTTTTTCGGGTTTTTTGTCGATGTACTTATACATTGTAGTATTATACACCACTTGTATTCCAAATTCCAATCATCAAATAAAAATGCATTTGGTCACTTATAGTTTACTTTGGTGGATCATCACCTGAAAAATTGAAGTAAAAATTAAAAAAATATTAATGACTTAATTAAAAATGTACATTTTTTCGATTTTTTTCATATTTGTGCTATAAGCATTATAAGGTTTTGCATCTTGTCAAATTTGAAAATCCAAGTTGAGCCTAGTCAAGCGAAAATAGTCTGTAGGTTTCAATTTATTTACAATTCACAAAATTAGTCAAAAATATAAAATAAATGGTCGTAATTTTCGATTCCGTTAACTAAGAAGGTTGATTTTTAGAAACAAGTGCCCGTAGACTTTCGTGCTTGATATCAATTTTCATGTGATACTTATTCTCATGTATCCTTGAAAAAAGGGACTTGACAAACCTACACCGACAAACATCAACGATAGATCTTGTAAGGGTCCCTATTTTCTTTTAAAACAGAATACTAAAATTATTCATAAATCGATATTGTTAACATTTTTATATTAGGTATAAGTGTACGTGAACTATGTATATCCCACATAATGTTAATTTGAGTATATTTAGCCACAGAAGAATTCAGTTTTCACGTTACATCGTTTCATACTGTTACATTTTATCGTTGGATTACACAATTGTATTACTATAATTGCAGAAAAATGATACTTTTTATTAGTTTACATAGTCTGATAAATGTGTTCACAAACAAACAAGCTTACGCTATAGAAAGACGTTTAATTTTCCTTAAAAATAGAGTAAAACTATATAGAAATGATTAATCGAGTGTATTAAAAAACTAGCTATCACCCACCTACTTGGCAGGAGGAATTGTCTTGACTTCAAATATGATTGGAATATTTCTTCTTAGTATTTAGGATTTATACTCGACGCGTTAATCACGTTTTTAAATACATAAATTCTTTGATAACTAACTACCATAGAGTAAAACTTTTATAATATTTATTATTATTTTTCTTATGCTTATAATAATTATAGCTAATAATCTACGTTATTTCATAATTGGTTTTAATGCAGTATAAAAAGAAATACTCAATTAAAGAATTTTAATATAAAGAAGTACTTAAGTAAACTACCTCTGTATATATGGCATTCCAGGTTTTTCCTTCAGGTGCTAATAGCGACAGGTCGCTAGGTGAACTCACGCAAGCCACATAAAACTAGCCATGTGGGAAGCAATCTCCCCTCAGATCGATTCCTGTTGCTTGCAGAGATTAACCCTGCATTTTATTTATTGTCATGTTGAAGCACCGCTTAAAGAGGAATAACAGTCTTTTAAACTTTAATAGTTACTCTGCGGTATAAGCGGTATCCATGGTATAAACAAAGATTTACCTTAAACGTAGCCAGATAATGTAGAAACCTCTACCAAGTTTTGATGCAAGGCTATCACATGTGACCTGGTTCCATTACATACATTTGGCGGATTGAGATTTCGCAGTAATTAAAATTACTGGAATACCCATTTTCAGTATAAGTTTATGAGATGAAAGACCAGATGGATGAAGTGTATAAAGGAACTCCACAGAATATTTAATAGCATCATCAGCACTTTAGTGTCCACCAATTTATTTTGGTATTCTAACCCTTTGCACGATATCAAAAAAGTGTCATTAGCAATTTTTTTCACTTATAAAGGCATACCTTTTGTTTCTATTTCAAATTCAAACCAATATATTCAAATCGAAAAAGTTATTCAATTTTTAAAATCGTTCTGTTTTTTGTTTAAACGGCACTTTGATTATAACGTTTTATTTTTTGATCGTTGAACAGACCACGTATTATGACATACAAACTTTGTCATCTCTTTTCACCTTTTTAGGGGAGGAATTTTCAAAAATCCGTTCTTATCGGATGCCTCCCAAACCCGTTAGGCTCCATCCTAACAGAAAAATTCGTACATTCATTTTCATTTGAGAAACAAGTATAATTTTACTTATCGTTTTTATTGTTTTTATAAAAACAATTTTCAATTTTTAAAAAATAATAAACTTCAATCAGCTGCTTTAACTACAACGAAATGCAATTTTGGTGGTGAAGAGTGAGTGAGCAAGATCTATCGAGCTAAGTAGTTCAAATACAACGCAAGTTCCAATATGCATGGAATGGATGCAGATGGAGTGAGAAAGAATGGGACTTCTCAGACCATACCATGCAATGCTTGTTATGACGATGAACAGCGTTGCATTCATTTCTCAGCACCAACAAAAACGTCTCACCGATCGGAAATCTTAATATATAAAATAATGTAATATATTGTGTTCATTATATGACTCGTTCATTTTGAAAGTGACGTAAGTCCATTTCAAGGACGATCTATATGATGATTCTTCTTTTTGTAACTAAAACAAATTATGTTAATTATTTAACTGCTAAGTTTTCAGAAATTACTGATTCCATTTTAGTTGTTAACAAAAACGCCAATTATTCCCTCCTCTTAGTATCTTATGTTCCTATGGTTAAAAATAATAATACTATAGGGATTGTTCTTGAAATGGACTTAACTCACTTTCAAAATAAACGGCACATATATCATAGTGCCTGTAGATCAGAAAGGGGCAAAGGGGTGATGCGATCGCAGGCATTTAAATAATAAATAATTTTTTAGGTAAATTTCAATTCTTCTTTAAATATAGATAAATATTTTATTAATTATTTTCGAGTCACAATTTGTATATCCTATGACTTAATTTCTTTCTTGATTGCGACGCGTTTCAACAGTATTTAGCTATCATCATTAGGTAATGATTTGACACAATAACCATTATCTGATGATGACTGTCAAAGACTGTTGAAACACGTCATAATCAAGAAAGAAATTGAATCATAAGACATATATTATTATTCATTAATTCAATTCTTCTAGTTGAAAACAAGCATCTTTTCTACAACAAATATTACAGTTCCCAAATAGTTCTTCTAATACTTCTTTCTACTCATTATCTCTTTAAAGGATAACAATGGTTCCATGGCTTCAAAAATCGTTTTTTTATTGTCGTATTAATTTTTTTAACATCTCTAGAAAATTGTTCTCAGTTTTCAAGTTAAACCGAATAATAGTTTCGGAGATACAGCTTTGGGAAGCTTAGCAGTATCAGTGCATCTGTTCGTCTATTGTCCTGTTTTTCTCGAAACTGTGTTTTTAAAGTCAGTTTTCAAGATTTCTTAAGAACATCTCAACCGATTTTGATGAAATTTTACTCTTCAAAATACAACGCGAGGGATTTTTTTTTTCAATTACAACTAGTTACAAAAAATATAGAGCAAATAACATCGAAATATGCATATTTTTGAAAAATGTTTCCTAAAATCTATTTTTTTCTTTTTTCCCTTCGTTCTAGATTACGATTTTGATCTTAACGGTCTTAACTAAAATATTGTTTTTCTGTCTTCTTTTCACGGATGATCCTGTCATGAGTTTTGCTATCTACACGGACACACCTTTTTTCCGTAGAGTTACCTTTTTTCCATAATTAAACCCATGTAACCCTTTAAATATGTGTTTGTTTTTAATTTAACCCATTTTTCAAAATCGATCGCGTATAAAAAAAAAATATTGTCGATCATACCGATGTTAAATTTACCCACCTTCGCTGTAGATGATACAAATACAACGGGTAGCTCTATACACTCGATTTTTTTTAAGTGGAATACAATCTTATAGGAGTTCTCCTCCTTTTAGAATAATGATATTTGGTTTCAGCACTTGTCAGATTTAGTATATGAATTTACAATTTCTTGTATACGCATTTTGCAGTCATTATATTACCTGCTCCAAATCAATTGACTGACGGTCCAACTACGTCATGGCCAAAACTTTAAAAAAACAATACCTCCTACAGTTTATTCACATTCATCATGGGTTGCTTCACTTTACTCTCGTACAGATACTCAATTTTGAATTTGTAAAATATATAATTTTGTTTAATGTTTGAATATTTAACAATTATATTTAACTTAATGTTAATTTAACATGAATTATTTATAAATAAACAAAGTGATTAAATTCGAATTAAATATTTGCTTATTTCAACTTTCCGTTTTGAAAATTTTCAATAAAAATAAATTTATTTAAAGTAAAAATAGTAAAGAATATGTTTTTCTCTTTCTTGTCTTCAGGTTATAATCACTCATTTATTTTAAACTGTTTACTTAATGAAATTAAAACAGAAAATATATACACTTTAATGTATCAATTTGACCAGTTCAAATACCCGCAAGTTATTTTATTTAATTGTATTTCAGTTTTCGAGACGATCTGTTAAATAAGGCATTATTTTTTTTTTAATTTTAAATATTACCTTGTCGAATTATTTATGTCCATCCACAAGTTTCCCTAGAGTTTCCAGAATAAATTATTGTTTTATTACTAATTTAGTACGACACAAAACATGTAAAGTATTTAAATTGCACAAATGCAGTAAACATATTGCATCACAACAGTTCAGCTATTCTTAGACAATTAATTGAAACACCTTCATCTATAACTATACTGACATTGATTTAAAAGTTCAAAATATCTATAAAACATTAATTACTACTGGAATTTACACTTATTAAATTCAAAGTACATATATTATATAATTATTTGTTACCCAAATTATAACACCGGCACACAAAAAAAAAAGTGGTCTGTACTTTTGACCGGACCTACATAAATCTACGTATTTTGACCCCCTGAACACGAATCCGGGGTCGGTTTGACCCGTACACCCTCAAAAATTCGAGAAAACTTTAAAAAACCGAAAAAAATGGTTAAAATCGGCAGTTTTGGGGACATAAAAATTTTTTTGAACTAAACCGAGCATGATTTTCATGTTTTTCGATCCGCTGAATACAAATTCGAAGTTTATGTAGACCATAAGCCGTTTTTATTGTAAGAAAATTGCCTGCTTTGCGAGCCTACCGTCTGTCCCTGTGTTAAAGGCGTATATGCCGTCATGGTTGTGCCGAGACGGCAAAATTTTTATGTTCCCAAAACTGCCGATTTTAACCATTTTTTTCGGTTTTTTA
The DNA here is from genome assembly GCA_958496175.1 of Sisyra terminalis. Classification (NCBI taxonomy): domain Eukaryota; kingdom Metazoa; phylum Arthropoda; class Insecta; order Neuroptera; family Sisyridae; genus Sisyra; species Sisyra terminalis. The sequence continues at coordinate 32,000,819 of OY292274.1, forward strand.
AAGTTTTCTCGAATTTTTGAGGGTGTACGGGTCAAACCGACCCCGGATTCGTGTTCAGGGGGTCAAAATACGTAGATTTATGTAGGTCCGGTCAAAAGTACAGACCACTTTTTTTTTTGTGTGCCGGTGTAATTCATAGTATGAATAGTGTGGTTATTAATATTACAATTCAGGAATTTTAAATATAAAATAAATACAAAGAGTTACTCGAAATTAATTTACCTACGTATCAATTTAAAATATATTTTATGTTTTTTTTAAATAAAAATAGAGATCATTTTTCTTCCGTAGCATTTTTTCTGTATGACTATTAAAATACTTTTGATTATTATGAAATATTAAGCATTGGCTTTAATTGTTTTATCAATTTAAAAAAATATTTTAAACTAGTTCGAATACATCACTGATCTAAAGTTTAAGGACGGTCATGGTATTATAATTAAAGTCTGATGAAATAATTAAGATAGCTAACTGTTGAAATGTTTGTGAGATATTTCTAACAAATTGTTTTACATAAACAAAAAAATCACTCGAGTAACTAATAAGAAATATTTTTGACTTCATATAGTTTTGCTGATTTTCCATTTTCAGCAGAAAAAATAATATTGTTCTCAATATTAATAAATGATCGAGCTAATGCAAAACTGACCTTCTCTATAAAAAGGCTTAGAAGTAAGAATTTGTGTTTAATTTCGAATGCATGGTATATTTTAATACTAACATAAATTGAAGTATTAAGTAAATTTTTGTGTAAAGGACACATTTGATCAAACTATATATCATTATTTCTATATACATTGTACATACCCGTATTTTTATATTCAATTGTTACTAACAACTTCGTATCATAATTATTATTTTAATGAATAAACTTTTTTGTGTTAATGTTCATTCTTGGAAATTGACGTACTCTTGTCGATTGTATATGCTACGAGTTTAAAGTAAGTGAGTTGAAAGTTGTTCAAAAGCTGCATTGTAAATAAAAACGTAGTAATTAAAAATTTTAATCGAAATACAAAATACAAATACAAGAATAAGAACAAAATAATCAAATATACTATGTTTTGTATTCTAACTCGTTAAATTTCTGAATTTGTTTTTCTAACGTTATTGTTATTAAATTTTCAACCATTATGAATTATATTTTTATTTTAATGCAAACGAAAAAGACTTGTCCTCAAATTGAGATTTTATAATTTGTATGTCAACCTGTTGACATGCATAAAACTAATTGCATTTGATTATTTTAGATTTACAATATTTAAATGTATGTCACAGCTTAAATTCTTTCTGCTAGTGAAAAGTATAGCTAACATTATCCTGGGCGATTGTTTGGATTTTTGAACTACTTTGTATACTTGTTTTTAGATAGTTTCTAGCTTATTCCTATATGTATCTGTAACATATATCTTTTTCATGATACAAGCGTTATATGTAATGGAAAATTCAATAACTATGCCTTTTTAGATAAAGCACTTTTTCTCAAAGACTGCAATACCCAAATGAATTTTATAAATACACTGGAGACTAAAAATTTGGGACCAGTTGTATAAGTGTCATTATTTATTGAGATGGCGTTATTCGTTCTTCAATTTCTTTTGGAAATAATCACTTTCACACTTAACAATCACTTTTTTATTATACTTGTATACACTTTTTATCACACAATTACACTTGCCAAAACAATCCCTTAAATGACAATAATCACTTTTAAATCGAAATGACAATAAAAATCGCTTTGTAATCGCTTTGTTGTAACGGAAATTCAAAGAACTTCGATACAGAACTGTCCTTTGGCTTGAGCTGAGCGCCTAATATACCCGCAACCCAACATTCCAGAATGATCTCCAAGGTTCGCTAACGTTCGAGAACCTTCTACGTTGGTGAGAGATAGAAATCATTCAGCCAATCACGTGCCGGCATGGCACAAAGAGAGAAACAGACTTCTTCCTTTTCTGTTACAATATTTTAGTAAGACTCGAACTCTGATAATGGCAAATATTTTTCAGCTATTTTTAGGATATTCTCCAATTTGACATCCTTCAGCTTTACATTTTCTAAGTACAATGGGTATGTTTCTGAGCTTGGAAGGGAAATCATGACGTTGGATTTCCTTTTCATGAAAAAATCAACAGAACCAATACCTAAAGCATTTTTGGATATTGTTACTCCGTCCAAAAAAGATCTTTTGAACTCCAAAATCCTGTATTTCCTGATCATAAACTTTTCACCGTCCTTCGTAACAGAAGCAAAAGTCTTTTTTAAGTATTGATTATCAAAAAAAAAAGCTTAAATACGTAAGTCTGGATATACCTGGTTTTTCCACCACCGTATAACAGAGTTTTATTGGCGAACGATGTTGCCTGTTCTACATTATTTGCCACTCAGGATAGTGCTAATAGGATAGTGTTACATTTGTGCCCGATTTTTACACCAATTGATAGAGATATATTTTCTACAGTAAAAAGCTATAAAAACAAAATTGAAAATTTGGACTAACTTAGTTGTTGCACTAAGACCCTCACTTTTTCACCAAAAGTAACAAAAAAGTTATTAGCTTGGAGGCTAAGACTGGTGGAAACTGTAGTTAAACACAAAGAAGTATTTTTTAATGAAAAATTGGTTTTTTATTTTTTTTCATGAAGAATAAAAATGTTTAATTTTTAGAATTCATCTTTCAACAATTATTATTTTTTAAAACAACTTTTTTAATTTTCTAAATTTCCAAGTTTTTGAACTTTTTTCTTTTTCCTGATAAAATCATTCTAGTCTCAAACTTTTGGCCAGCAGTGTATGTATAAATAGACTTAAAGTATAATCAATCTTAATTTAAAAATCAATTCCTGTATTATTTATACAAAAGAATATTTTTTAAATATTAGTGTGAAGCTTTAGTTGCTAAAGTGAGTTTTGCCTTGCATTTTTATGTCGTCATTAGCTGTAAAAGCCTTTGGAGGATCAATTTAGGAAATAGGCTAAATATTTGCTAATAAAATTGCTTTCGAAATCGAACGAAGGTCAATACGATCGATGTCGGTGATCGTTACAAATTAAAATAGGAAATAGAAAACTAGTCAATAAACAAGGACCTAATTGTGGCAATGAAATAATTAATTCCTAAAATACCTTACGATAATATCAACAGATTCACAAATTCTTTTAAATTTAAAATATTCAAATTTAAATTAAATCAATATCTACAGTTGAGGCATTTAAGTTCATTAGCTTTGCTCCTTTTTTTTCAATTATAATTAGTAATTACCATTTTTAATTGCAACAATGAACGCCAAAGCTATGGCGCCATCTCAAAAGTAATGGAGTACAAATATCGCTTACATTATAGGTCAAAATTTACATTATAGATAGCGCTGTAAGTCTTACATCTCTTATACGGCTTATAACAATAGTTAAAAAAATGATAATAGCTCGAGTAACAAAAGAACCACAACTTTTAACGTATAAAACTGATTCGTATGTTATTTCCAACTTCTATATTATCAAATAGTAGCAAAAAATTGAAAAATTTAGCATTTTTTACTTGGTATATGTTAATTAATTCCATAATTACAATGTTTTTTACAACTATATTTCATTCATTAATCCGTGTTTTTATTAACTTTTTAATATCCTATTATATCCTATGTATCCTATGTAGGCTAGCTAGCCCTTAGAAGGGCTTTTTCATTTAAGCGTTTATTTGTAATTTGATTAAAAATTTTATTTTTCACTTATAAAGGTTTAAATAGAGTTTACTTTTTCGGTCCCGAATTCTTCGGAATGGAATCCTGTTTGTGAATGAAATGAAGATTACTAAGAAAGAAATAATATTTTTTGCTGTTAAAAAGTTGAAAATCCGTAATTATAGTTACTTGATTCTGTTGTAGTCCGATTAGTTGTGTCACAACGATTTTATAATTTGATGTTTATTAGTTTCAGGAAATAAAATAATAACTGATTAAAACTGCAAATAATAATTTATTGTTAAAAACTAACAATGGTATTTTTTGAAAATTTAATCACAGAAGAAAAACTGTAATTATTTGGGAAAAACCAACAGCAAAAATTATTAGATTTATTTAGCTTATGTTTGGACAATTAATATCATTTCATTATAGAAAATTGCTTTGCCTTTCAAAGCACTTAAATTTAAATGGGAAATAAATAAGGTAATAAAAATTATGACTAATTTATATTGAAATGAAATCAGTGCAAATATTTAATTTCTGCGAAAATAACAATAGTTATTACTATCTTTATCTAAAGTGATTTATTACTGTTTTATATACAATAGGAAATACACATTAGGATTTCGGAAACTTTTAATCAGAAAGATACAATAAAATTTTAATGGTAATCAAAAAATTCCCTCAAAGTTAATAACGTAATTCTTTTGAAACACAAATGAATTAATAATTTCAATTACATTATTTCGAGCGAAAATAATGACGTACTTGGTCTTGGTCTATGCAAAATCCATTTGTAATGGCCTTGAAAAAGAATACAAAAAAAGGCTCAAAACAATATGGAATGAATTTTGCATTCAAATCATATTATGTGATTGTTAATTCAGCTAAGGATTAATTTGCTTCTATAAAGTTATTATATTGTATACAGTTGGAAGATTCTTTATCATTAATATTTGTTAAGAAATGTAAACTGCAAATCAAATCAATCTTTTTATAGGTAATTAGTTTATAGATATAATTATTTATGTTTGTTTAATGTGCCGTTAAAGGCAAATTGTGCATTTTTAAAGGAAAATCCAAAAAAAAAATAATTGAGGAGTGGTTCCATACAAATAGTAGAATTTCATCAATATAATAAAAATAATAAAGTAAAAGAAAAAAAACACTGACAAACATACTTAAGGTATTTTTTGGACGATATATAATATTTATTTCAATAATTTTTTTTGTTATTGCTATTGTAAAAGTTTGAATAACTTATATCTAATATATAAAATTCTCGTGTCACGGGGTGCGTAGCTAAACTCCTCCGAAACGGCTCGACCGATTTTCATAAAATTTTCTATGTATATTCGGTAGGCATGAGAATCGGACAACATCTATTTTTCATCCCCCTAAATGGTAAGGGTGGTCCACCCTTAAATATTTTTTTTTATTTTTTGGATAAAATTTTTTGTTTTTATTTTTTTATGATACATCATACAAAAATACATACAACCCTAAATTTTCACCCCTCTATGATCAACCCTTATTTTTTTATTAATTAAAAACTTTAATTTTTTTGGCTAGATTTTTATTTAAATTATTTAAATTTTTTAATTTTTGTTTGTTTTTCAACAATCAAACTTTTTAAAATCTAATTTTTATGAACCAATGATTGTGAACTGCAGCAATTATATATTCTGCTAAAAAGCATTATGGAAGCAATTTTCTGTCATATAACAACAATTGGTTTTCAAACTGTTCTAAATACCAAAGAAGAGTTAGCATAGAAGATGTATATATATATATATATATATATATATATATATATATATATATATATATATATATATATATATATATATATATATATATATATATATATATTTATTGATGATAATGAAATATGACAAAAAATTGCTTCCATAATGCTTTTCTGCAGAATATATAATTGCTCCAGGTTGCAATCATTAGTTCATAAAAATTAGATTTTAAAAAGTTTGATTGTTGATTGGTTCATAAAAAAAAGATTATAAAAAGTTTCTTTGTTAAGAAACAAATAAAAATTAAAAACCGCCTCTATGGTATTTGGTATAAGTTCCCCTACTACATAAACTTTCATAATAATTAAGTGAAATGGCGTTATTTAAATTTCTGTTATCAAAATGATATAACTACAATGCCCATTGTGTAAGCATAGGGAAACCGCCCTCACTCTCATTTTCCCCACCGCACTTCTAAACAACGATAACTACAGCTGTGAATATACTGGGTTATGTTGAGCTGGTGGAAAAGTAAAATTGCCACAATTGGTCCCATCACCAGATCCGTTACGCTCATTAGATTATAGGCTACGAAATGATTCTAAAAATTTCTGGACCAAAACTCAAAAATATAACAGTTGATTACAAACGACGTCGTTTGGGGCAACGCATATTGTGCTGGATAAATTCATGTTCTCCTTCAAGGTATAATTCCATAATAATTTTTGGATAACAATTAAATTAATTTTTATTTTTCAAATAATTTAAGAAAATCCTTAACAAATGCAGACAAGAACAAATTTATCACTTACTGGAAGCGCTGTTACCACTACTAGGTATCCACTACTAGACCACTACTAGACCACTACTAGATCATCAAATCTTACAAATGTATTTTATGAGCAATACAGATACAGAAATTGACAGGCGTTGTATTCATAATCCGCAAACATAAACAATAAAACGAATCATTGTCCAAAAATTACGGAGGTATCTGAAAATGCAGAAATTTGTAGTCGATTAAAGTCACACGACACGTCGTTCGGAAAACTGAGATATGTGGAATCAAAATGTCTTCTGCTTTGTATTTTCAATTCAATTTGTAACTTCGATAAGGTTGCTCATTAATTTTTTCACCGCAAGTCGGGTGCTATGACCAAAACGTGGTTGATCTATACATTGCACAACATAAGGATTATTGATCCAATTTTTAATTGGATTATGAGGCGGTAAGCCGGAGAATTTCAGCGAATTTAAAAATTCTATCCATAATCATCTTTATTAGTAACGCAATCAACCGAATTGCAGGTCTCTAATTCGCCAGTTTTCCTATTTTGAATCTGAACTATCTATTTCATTAATATAATTTTCGTTGACAACGTTTTTTGGGGTCAATATAACACGTTCTCTCAACTAAACATGATTTTTCTAATTTGTAACCAAGTTTGGGAACACCCTCTCGATGAGGTCGGTCTTTGATTTAGTAAAGTGACAAAATTGGCAAAGATTGTAATGTATGCAGGTGATGTGTCAACAGAAATTTTGCCATTACCAATATCGAGAAATTGTTTGGAAAACACTTTTCTAAATTAGTTATTCTGCAATTCGAATTACATTTTCGAGTTTAATTTGATTGTTTTTAAATATTTCCATACAGTGGACAACTTCAGACATTAAGGATCCACTGCTGTCGATAAAATAAATGCTTGCTTTAAATTATCAAATATCTGGTACCATATAAATAAACTTCAGATGGAAGAAAACAAGAAAATTGTATTGCTGAACGATCCTTCGGCTGATGATTTCTCCAAGAAATTAATAAATGACCGTGTTCATTGTTTGAATTTTTATTCAAATTAAGTTTACGAAAACATTATTCAGCGGTTTTGTGAAAAAGCTAGCAATTATGTAAAAATTTTGAATGAGACGAAATCCCAAAAATTCAAAGGAAATGAAATTAATACGCTCGATTCGTTGACAGGAACATGGTTATTACCGATATTCAACATTTGCTTGGGAAATTTTTCAGCAGATTGATCATTCCACAACGCATGCCTCATGTCTCCAACTGAAATTTCTTCACATTGTGCCATAGATTTTATGATTTTAAGCAAGTATTTATTTTATTGGTAGAATTTCATCTTGGAATACTTGGCACTGTTGGGGGAAATCACCAACAATAAAATCATTGCGCTTTCGAAACATATTGAGTCAATGCGAAGATAGATCTTTCAATAACTATCGTTATATGCCTTTAAGAAAGAGTTATAGCCAATATGAAATTTACAGCATTGACATCAAAGTGTGGGTCACGTGAACTGCCAACTACGGAAAATTCCAAGCCTAATTATTTAAAAACTGATTTTATTCATATTTTTCCGTGTATTATTAAGATATGTTAATAGTTACTCTGCTATTTGGAGCGATGGTGAATTGAACTAATCATTAATCATCAAAATCAGACCAGTAATTTTTTAGTTAAAAAATGATTTAAATAACCTGACTTTATTTAGTATATTTAAGATATTTAATTTGACAAATCGTATGTCAATGTAATGGCAACGTGCTTCAATGAGGAGAATCAATCTGAGGGCAATGCATGCACCAAAATTCATAGCTTCAATAAATTAAATGAATTGTAGACATTTTTTTGTTGTTTTTTATTAATAATTTTTACTCCCATTGTATAATATAATATTATTATATAATATTGTTCTAATTAAATATTGAACTTCATATTTGTAATCGTATTAGTTTGTTATTAAAATTATAAATTAAGAGTAGCTAAAATATTCGTTCATAAAAAACACTACGCTCAATTCCTGTTAGGCACTACGAAGTTTGCCGGGTCAGCTAGTCTAATATATAAAATTCTCGTGTCACGGGGTGCGTAGTTAAACTCCTCCGAAACGGCTCGACCGATTTTCATAAAATTTTCTATGTATATTCGGTAGGCATGAGAATCGGACAACATCTATTTTTCATCCCCCTAAATGGTAAGGGTGGTCCACCCTTAAATTTTTTTTTTTATTTTTTGGATAAAATTTTTTGTTTTTATTTTTTTTATGATACATCAAACAAAAATACATACAACCCTAAATTTTCACCCCTCTATGATCACCCCTTATTTTTTTATTAATTAAAAACTTTAATTTTTTTGGCTAGATTTTTATTTTGTCATGACTTAGAATAACAAAAAATCATGTTACTCTTAATTTTCACCCTTCTACGATTAATCCCTATTTTAACGAAATATTAACGAAAAAAGTAAAAGTAGTAATAAAAAATAATTATTTTAAAAAAGCTTAAAGTAAATACGTTTTAAAAACCGTGCATACATAAAATCGTGTAATTATATATCTCCTCTGCCAAATGAAATTTTAATAATCGATGTATTCCTTATAAGAAGTAGGCATGTGAAAAGGATTTTTTTTTTTGATAATTTCTACCCTAAAAGAGTGAATTGGGGTGATTAAGTTGCTTTGAGAAAATTTAAAGTTAATCAACAATCGAAATTTTAGTTTACTAAGAGTAATTAATAAATAAATAATTAATTAATAATAAGTTTCGGTTTTTGTTATATTATTTTAACTACAGCATTTTAAATAACGTCATTTCACTTAATTAGTATGAAAGTTTAGGTAGTCGGTACTTATACCAAATACCATAGAGGCGGTTTTTAATTTTTGTTTGTTTTTCAACAATCAAACTTTTTAAAATCTAATTTTTATGAACTAATAATTGTGAACTGGAGCAATTATATACTCTGCTAAAAAGCATTATGGAAGCAATTTTTTGTCATATAACGACAATTGGTTTTCAAATAGTTCTAAATATCGAAGAAGAGTTATATATATATAGTTATATATATATATATATATATATATATATATATATATATATATATATATATATATATATATATATATATATATATATATATATATATTATATATATATATATATATATAGAGTTAGCATAGAAAATATACATATATATATATATATATATAACTATATATATATAACTCTTCTTCGATATATAATCGCTATGTATATTTTCTATGCTAACTCTATATATATATGTAAAGAGAATATATTCCCTTTAATTTTGGCGCGTACTTCCTCAGCCGCTTGATTTATAACATACAAAATTTTGACATAAAATAAATAATTAATTTTTACAAATATTATAAATTGCAATAACATAGTTTTACAAATATTAGAATTGTACGAATAATTAGCTTTAATTGTCGTTTCGTTATTTTATAGGTAATTTTTCATTATTGTAATTAATAATCTTAATTCTAATAAAAACTGTATTTTATAGAGAAACAAATTTGGTTAATTATTAAAGATTATAGAAAATTATAAAACGACAATTTCAGTACAAAATGAAGTTGAAGTTTGAGTTTAAGGCTGTGGCTTCTCCAAAGGATAGTAAAACTACAGTGGTAGCCATAACATCAATTTTGACGGAACAAGGTGATAGATATGCAATACCGGACGAACTCATTTATGCGGATTCCCATAAAGAGTTAAGGAATACGGCTGTTTTTAAAAAAGTCAAAGATTCATTAGTAAAAAGAAATGATAAATTAATAATATGGATAACGCTAACAAAAGAATTGCAAAAGATATATTTGGACGATGATGGGAATATTCACTTTGGAGGAAAATATTTAAGGCAAAATTTTCAAGATATAAAGGAACAATCAGAATTAGCAGGAATATTAGAAAAATTAGTCGAAAAATCCGAAAAAAAAGAAGAGGAAAAAAATTTAAAACACATAGCGGATAAATTTATTATAGAAAAATATAATTATAAAACATCTAATGTTAGACAATGGTTAGACACATTCGACAAAGAATGTGAAAGATTTTCAATCCAGAAAGATAAAACCAAAATCGAACTATTAAGGACATTTTTAGATAGAACTGCCCAAGACTGGTACACCTCTACAGCCATTAAAGGAGAACATGAAAATGATTGGCATGGATGGAAACAGGTGTTAATAGAAACCTTTTCAAGTAAGAGATGGAGCAGCAGAGCATATGCCCACTACTTTAAGTATAAAGAGGGTTCACTTGTGCAATATGCAATAACGAAAGAACGACTATTATTGGAAATAAATAAGAATATGGACGCTGATACAATGATAGATAGAATTGCATTTGGTCTGCCAGAATTTATCAGAGAGAAAATTGACAGGGATGAAATACTAAATACAAAAATCTTAATCAATGAATTACAAAAGCTTGATGGAATGTCAGATAAAAGAAAAATATCTAAAAGAGAAGGTAGACCCGAATACAAAGTAAAAATTGAAGAAAAAAAACCATGCAAGATATGTGAAGATTTGGGTAAAGGTGTAAGATATCACCCAGAAGAGAAGTGCTGGTTTAAACTAGTGAGGAGACCTAAAGCTATTGGGATCAATGCAGTAATAGAAGTAAGTCTAAATAAAGAAGCAAAAAAACGAATAGTAACACCATTGATCAGGCTTAGGATGATAATTGGCAATAAAATAGAGATGATGGGTACATATGATCCGGGTTCTCAAGTATCTTTAATAAATTCGAAGTGGATTAAGATAAAAGGTAATAGTGAGGATAAAAACAAAATATTCATAAAGTCTGTCAATGGTGTGAATCATACGAATGGATTGGTAAGATTGAGGGTAAAAATATTCAATATAGAAAAAGAAGTAGACGTGTACATAGTAGAAAGAGATGATTTCGAAGATTTTATAATAGGACTAGATTTAATTACCGTGTTCAAGTTGAAAATGAATGAAAATTTGGAAGTTTCACAGAAAATAGATGACATAGAAAACCCGAAAAAAATATTAAATACAAACAAAAATAAAGCCATAAATTGTTCAGTTAATTTTAACGAACACGTGGAAGTAGATGAATTTGATAGTAAACTAGAACATTTAGATAAAGATAAAAGAATTAAGATAGAAAAATTAATGGATAACAACAAGTCAGTGTTTGCAAAGGACAAGTATGATGTTGGAATGGTTAAAATAGATGAAATAAAATTGGATCAGATGAATAACGAACTATTACAAAAGAAGAAGAAAAAGAGAGCATGGACATCGATAGCAAGGGAATGTGTTAATACTTATAATACATTAGAACATACAATTACAGGATTTACACCAGAATATCTATTACATGGTACAGACACCAGTAATATACCGGAGGAATTGAGAAGAAGGAAGAATGGAGAAGACTGGGCAAAAGATAAGAAGATAGCATTAGAGAGAACATTGAAATCCCATAACTATAATAAAAATATATTCGACAGAAATAGAAGACACCATGAATTCAACGTGGGGGATATGGTATTCATAGAAAGTGGAAACAAACTTAATAGAAGGAAGCTAGAAGAACTAAGAATCGGACCATTTACAATAGACAAAAAAATTTCAAATTCAATTTATAAAATAAAGACTGGAAAAAGAAATGAAGAAACAAATCTATTCCATGTAACAAAATTGATTCCAATGTTAAATAATGAAAATGATCGAAACATCGCAGGAGTTACATCTCGAGGAGGGGAGATGTAAAGAGAATATATTCCCTTTAATTTTGGCGCGTACTTCCTCAGCCGCTTGATTTATAACATACAAAATTTTGACATAAAATAAATAATTAATTTTTACAAATATTATAAATTGCAATAACGGCAATAACATAGTTTTACAAATATTAGAATTGTACGAATAATTAGCTTTAATTGTCGTTTCTTTATTTTATAGGTAATTTTTCATTATTGTAATTAATAATCTTAATTCTAATAAAAACTTTATTTTATAGAGAAACAAATTTGGTTAATTATTAAAGATTATAGAAAATTATATATATATATATATTATATATATATATATATATATATATATATATATATATATATATATATATATATATATATATATATATATATATATATTTATTGATGATAATGAAATATGACAAAAAATTGCTTCCATAATGCTTTTCTGCAGAATATATAATTGCTCCTGGTTGCAATCATTAGTTCATAAAAATTAGATTTTAAAAAGTTTGATTGTTGATTGGTTCATAAAAAGAAGATTATAAAAAGTTTGATTGTTGATTGGTTCATAAAAAAAAGATTATAAAAAGTTTCTTTGTTAAGAAACAAATAAAAATTAAAAACCGCCTCTATGGTATTTGGTATAAGTTCCCCTACTACATAAACTTACATAATAATTAAGTGAAATGGCGCTATTTAAATTTCTGTTATCAAAATGATATAACTACAATGCCCATTGTGTAAGCATAGGGAAACCGCCCTCACTCTCATTTTCCCCACCGCACTTCTAAACAACCATAACTACAGCTGTGAATATACTGGGTTATGTTGAGCTGGTGGAAAAGTAAAATTGCGACAATTGGTCCCATCACCAGATCCGTTACGCTCATTAGATTAAAGGCTAGGAAATGATTCTTAAAATTTCTGGACCAAAACTCAAAAATATAACAGTTGATTACAAACAACGTCGTTTGGGGCAACGCATATTGTGCTGGATAAATTCATGTCCCCCTTCAAGGTATAATTCCATAATAATTTTTGGATAACATTTAAATTAATTTTTATTTTTCAAATAATTTAAGAAAATCTTAAACAAATGCAGACACGAACAAATTTATCACTTACTGAAAGCGCTGTTACCACTACTAGATCATCAAATCTTACAAATGTATTTTATGAGCAATACAGATACAGAAATTGATAGGCGTTGTATTCATAATCCGTAAACATTAAACGAATAATTAATAAAACGAATCATTGTCCAAAAACTACGGAGGTATCTGTAAATGCAGAAAATTGTAGTCGATTAAAGTCACACGACACGTCGTTCGGAAAATTGGGATATGTGGAATCAAAATGTCTTCGGCTTTGTATTTTCAATTCAATTTGTAACTTCGATAAGGTTGCTCATTAATTTTTTCACCGCAAGTCGGGTGTTATGACCAAAACGTGGTTGATCTATATATTCCACAACATAAGGATTACTGATCCAATTTTTAATTGGATTCTGAGGCGGTAACCCGGATAATTTCAGCGAATTTAAAATTCTATCCATAATTGAAAACATCATCTTTATTAGTAACGCAATCAACCGAATTGCAGGTCTCTAATTCGCCAGTTTTCCTATTTTGAATCTGAACTATCTATTTAATTAATATCATTTTCGTTGACAACGTTTTTTGGGGTTAATATAACACGTTCTCTCAACCAAACATGATTTTTGTAATTTGTAACCAAGTTTGGGAACACCCTCTCGATGAGTTCGGTCTTTGATTTAGTAAAGTGAAAAAATTGGTAAAGAATGTTATGTATGCAGGTAATGTGTCAACAGAAATTTTGCCATTACTAATATCGAGAAATTGTTTGGAAAACACTTTTCTAAATTAGTTATTCTGCAATTCGAATTACATTTTCGAGTTTAATTTGATTGTTTTTAAATATTTCCATACTGTGGACGACTTCAGACATTAAGGATCGACTGTTGTCGATAAAATAAATGCTTGCTTTAAATTATCAAATATCTGGTACCATATAAATAAACTTCAGATGGAAGAAAACAAGAAAATTGTATTGCTGAACGATCCTTCTGCTGATGATTTCTCCAAGAAATTAATAAATGGCTGTGTTCATTGTTTGAGTTCTTATTCAAATTAAGTTTACTAAAACATTATTCAGCGGTTTTGTGAAAAATCTAGCAATTATGTAAAAATTTTGAATGAGACGAAATCCCAAAAATTCAAAGGAAATGAAATCAATACGCTCGATTCGTTGACAAGAACATGGTTATTACCGATATTCAACATTTGCTTGGGAAATTTTTCAGCAGATTGATCATTCCACAACGCATGCCTCATGTCTCCAACTGAAATTTCTTCTCATTGTGCCACAGATTTTATGATTTTAAGCAAGTATTTATTTTATTGGTAGAATTCCATCTTGGAATACTTGGCACTGGAGGAAATCACCAACAACAAAATCATTGCGCTTTCGAAACATATTGAGTCAATGCGAAGATAGATCTTTCAATAACTATCGTTATATGCCTTTAAGAAAGAGTTACAGAAAATATGAAATTGAAAGCATTGACATCAAAGTGTGGGTCACGTGAACTGCCAACTACGGAAAATTCCAAGCCTAATTATTTAAAAACTGATTTTATTCAAATTTTTACGTGTATTATTAAGATATGTTAATAGTTACTCTGCTATTTGGAGCGATGGTGATTTGAACTAATCATTAATCATCAAAATCAGTCCAGTAATTTTTTAGTTAAAAAATGATCTAAATAACCTGACTTTATTTAGTATATTTAAGATATTTGATTTGACAAATCGTATGTCAATGTAATAGCAACGTACTTCAATGAGGAGAATCAATCTGAGGGTAATGCATGCACCAAAATTCATAGCTTCAATAAATTAAATGAATTGTTGACATGCCATTGAATTAACTAATTTTTGTTTTTTATTAATAATTTTTACTCCCATTGTATAATATAATATTATTATATAATATTGTTCTAATTAAATATTGAACTTCATAATTATATTCGTATTAGTTTGTTATTAAAATTATAAATTAAGAGTAGCTAAAATATTCGTTCATAAAAAACACTACGTTCAATTCCTGTTAGGCACTACGAAGTTTGCCGGGTCAGCTAGTATATATATATATATATCGTTGACTTAGACTAATTATGTCGAGTGGAAGAACCAAGCAGAAAAAATCGAGAGACAATTCCGACCAACAGCCAATCACAACTAGATGATCGAAAATTGCTCGTAATTACGTAATTTATCGTCAATTACTGTTTTTGAACTTTTTGTTGATCTCTGCGATTGCTACACATTTTCAAAATAAATTTTGTGTCCAAAAACTCAATCAAAGATCATTCCATCTAATACAATATTTGCATTAAAATTTCCACTTAAAATCTTTGGAATTTTTTCTTGTTAAAAATTTACGATACCTCTGATGTGTATTTTATAAGAATTTTAGTTAATGAACTTTTTGCGGTCTTTTTAGTCTTGTTTTCTTTTATTTTTTAAGTAATTATGATAAAATTCTGTTATCGTTTTTGGTATACTTGAATTTTTTTTTATAGAATAATTAAATGTTTATGTAAACAATACAGAATTTACCACGGCTGTTAGGACCACTATTCCCAAGCAGCGTATTGGCCGGCGCCCACATACATATGGAACACTGTAATGTTTTCTATTATATTCTCTCGTTCGTCAAATGATATAGATTTATAGGTTTGCGTCTTTTAACTGTAGCGTTTTCGTTTCATGATATTTCACATCACAATGATGCTAAAGAAGTTTTCACTTCAAAAACACAAACATTGTATTCATTTTTGCTTTATTAAAATGTGGAACTATTTTTTTTTTATTTTTCAAACAAGAGTTTGTATTTGATAATTTAGCTTTAATTTAATGACTTTTCCACTTCATTTAGGCAAACTATGTTTGAGAAAAAAAAGTTATGTTTCTGATTATGAGATCCATGCTCAATATATTTTTATTTTATACAAACAGAACTGTCAACGATACTTTTGGGAAGTTTCTAGATTCTAGATAAGTTACTTATTTAAAAGTTTTCAAAGTCATTAAAAATTTTTTGTTTCATACATAATTCCCAAATGTATATTTTCTAAATCAATAAATATTTCAATACTTTGCTACAGAAAACCATGTTTTATTGAACACTGAAATCTTTCGCTCTTATTGAAACACTCTTTATTTAAATTCCTACGTGCACGATGAAAATGAATTGTGAGGATTATGAAACGTGTTTATTTACTACAAGAGTATAGCGAGCCTAACCTAATAAAATTTCGACCACTATTAGCGCTGGGATCGATTTAGTCATCCCTACCATAACTTCGCTCCCAGCGAATACCATTACACTACTATTTTTAGCCAAGACAACTCCAAAAAAAAAAAAAAAAACAAAAAAATAATTTTTAATCTTGTGATATGTAGCTATTTTTATGAAGGCAATAGCGAAAAAATGTTTCATTTATTAAAACTAGTATTTTTTTCAAAAAATTTAGTTAAAAAAAGTTTCCTTTCTTCACTACTAATAAGTTTTCTCAACTTTTTGAATATGTTTCAAATGTTTGGAAATGTTCACACAAAATTGGTTGTCAACTTTTTTAAGTAAAACATACCTTTAGAAAAAAAGTTTTTTATTGAAATTTCTATTTCAACAATATGCAAAAAATACCATATAGCTTTGACCAGTGAAATTTTTTAGTTTTAAAACAAAACCCGTCTCGTACCCGGATACAATCCAGTGAATATAATATTTTTGTTTGAGAACTCAACTCTCGTACAGTTCAAACATTCTTAATGTTCCATAATGCTAAATTAAAAATTAAAAAAAATTTGTTTCCACAAAAATTTTTTACACTTTTTTTTGTATCATGTAAATTGACAGAAAAATATATACAATGCTGTTTAGTTTTATATTTTTAAATGAAAAAATATTCTTACTGTTTAAAGAAGCTATTTCTTAAAGCAATTATTATAAAAAAAAATTGTAAAATTGATTTGAACCAACATTTTTGTTTGTCAGTTACAAAAACTATTTAATTATAAATGAAAAATCAATTATAAATAATAACTTTTAGGCCACTAATGACAGACTTTTATTTGCATTAAATATTTAGAACGATAGGAAGAAAAAATTCAAAAGTTTTAATCAAAGTTTCGGATTTTGACTTCTGTTTTGATAAAGTTGACCATTGAATTACTTTATAAACCATTTCAAACCGACATAACAGTGAAAATACATATTACTGGTAGGTAGTTACGGTAGAGGTACCTATCTAAAGTTACCTAGATGACACCTAAATATTGATTAAAATATATCAAGTCTAACTATTATTCCTGTTATTATAGCCAAAGTTAAGATAAGGTTTATAAAAATTGTAAGAAATATCATAAATTTATAATAATAAAGTTAAGTGGAAAACATCAATTTTAATATTAGATATAGGTTCGAGGTCAAATTGTATGACAAGAACAATTAAGTTATAGCTTAAATTAAATCTTACGTGTTTCAGTTAACAAAATTTCCTTTTATTGGTTAATCGTAAAACGTTTTTAGTCGTTAATGTGTGTACATATATGAAGGTACATAATCACCTCCACAACGTAAAACCACTTCCACATTTTAAAATCTACTTTCTTTATGCCTAATATGAATTTCAAATCATTCATTCTGTTCATTCGCGTTGAAACGATCGGCCAGATTTTAATGTTGTGTAATATTACTCTTATTTGTGGTTTTTTTCTGTGATTAATTTTGCAATTTTTTATTTAAGACTCATTTTAAAACATAAGTGAGTATTGTTTTCACCTCGGAACGTATAATTAAAGAACACACTGGTGAACAACTTAACTATTACGTTTTTAATCAAAACACTATTTCTTTAGGTAAGATGTATACCTATATGTTATGTTTGAGTATTTGTTTTGCAAAATTAACTCCGTATAGATGTAACTATTGTAAGTTTTTTTTATTTGCCATAATTGTATTGTTATTAACAAGGTAGGAGTCGTATAATTTTTTGAGATTAAAAAAATAAACCTGCCAGCAATTCCCAAATGCTTTATCATTATGTAAAGTGATACTCAAATTGAATATTCAATTAAATGAATATAATATGTAAATACATTTCTAAGCAAATAAATATGAAAAAGTGAAACTTATTACAATAATTTTGTTACACTTTGAAAAAACTCTTGAATATGAATGATTTGCAAAATTGATTTTAAAACACGTGATAGAGAACCGGTTTGGTGGTTTCAAACTTGAACTAAATATTTAACAAAGGGGTGAAAATGGAAAAAAAACCTTCAGTTTACATTTTACTGCTTACGTATTTTGATTGAAATTCACTTTTCCTAGTTTCCTTAGTTATTTAATTGTTAAGTCCATTATTACCAATTTATGAAAATTGCATAAAGAATTTAGAGAAATCAATCTAATATTAAATATTTTAATGAAAAAAAAATTAACAAAAATTTAAAAAATTAATATTAAATGGTAATAAGCAATGAAGCATGAAATGGCAACTTAAAAACTCTTAAATTGCTTAAAATTTATACTGATAACTACAAAATTTGAGCATACACTAAGGTTTATGTTATTTTATTAATTTTTTATTTCTGAATTTCTTTTTATTTACTTTTTAATTTTTATTCTAAAACTTTTAATTTTGAAATTAAAATTGATGGAGTTATCATTATAAATTTATCAGTTGTTTATTAGAAAACATCAACAAATATAGTTTTTGACATCTCTTTTAATATTGAAGAAATTATCAATTTTTTGAACATGAACATTTGTATATATATATTGCCTAAGTTGAAAAGACCTTGATCTTTATTGTATCCTTATTTTAAAACTTAACAATATAAACACAAATTAGCAATTAATTTATGAAAAAAATGTAATTTGTATTTAAAATGAATCCATTTATATAGTATTCTGTACAAAATAATTGTATATAGTAATGCTGTCTTTTCGTTTAACGTTTGAAGCAATGCAAAACTTATAATTTTCAGGGCTAAATCACTATGTTATTGTAGATAGAAGTCAAAGTATACATTTATAAACATGGATATTTCTCCTAAACCACAAATCACTATCTTATGTAGAATGAAGGCAATAGCGATTTTTTTTTATTCATTTAATTTTGTTTAAATTTTTATTTTGAGTTAACATTTTACATTATGTTCTTATGAAATTAGCATAAACTATAACAAGTACTCTACTTTAATCTAGAAGGATATATCCTAACAAATTTTTTTCAAAAAACTTGTTTTTGTAAGTGCTAAAAATATTTAATTGGAGAAATGCCGATTATATTTTTTTGGAAAAGTTATTCAATAATACCAAAAGGTTGAAATCTGTTGGATTAACCGGAAAAAATAAACAAATTATCATTAAGTACCGGTATAAAATTTACATTAATGATATTGTAACCATATTTTGCTAAAGAATTTGAAAAAAAAATCCTCTTCTGACTGTACCTCTTGTAAAAATATTAGTGTTTTATTTTTTTGATATACGGAAGTAAAATTAGAAGCAATAGTCAGTAAATTAATAAGTACTAGAATTCGAATATAAAATGTAGATTTTATGCCCATAAAAATGCATATAACAACAAAAACTGTTCTCTACATTATAAGAAAATATTTCAAAGTGAGAATCTAGTACAACTCTCAAACTAAAAAGAATTATTTTTAATTAAATAAAAGTACACCTTTAAATCAAAATTTTCAACGAAAAGGTGTTCATTACTTAATAATAATCACCGCTGAATATATGAATTTGCCCATATTACTGCGAACATGCTTTATTCGCTAAAATTCGGCGTATATCAGTAACCAACAATTTTATAAAAAGCGTAGTTTAAGTTTAATAAAAGTATGAAAATATTTAAATAAATTGGCAACAATCTTACAATTTAATACAGAACATAATATAGGATATCGTGGTGATGTCCAATAAACGATAAGACTTTTCTAAAACTTTTGACCATGCGTTTCTAATATTTCTAGTAATGCTTGTATTTATTTTATTCTTTTAGAATATTTCCATTTACGATAGTGAAATCAAAAGTTTTTCGACCGAATCCGATCGATTTCGGTTTCGGCCAAAATTCAATATTCCGCTCGAACCTAATTAATAAAAATAAAATTAGACAATTTTTTTAGTGGCATTACATTTTATAAGCTCGATAATCGGACAGCACATTGATTATAATTGTATTTTTTTTTATTTTGTCGTTGTAAAAAGTATCGCCATAACTTATTTTCTGTTATATGAAATTTCTTTGACCGATTCTGACCAATTTCCGACAAATTAGTTTATCTCTTTTGTATTGTTCATATTAAAACCACTGTAATTATTAAAACGCAGAAATTAATCAACGATTTATATCATAGAAAAACCGTAAGATAAGGAAAAATACTTTTTCTAACCATTTTTTTGCAGCAAATATTACTTGGAAGTAAAATTTATAGAATATTTTTAAATAATTGAATTTGATTAAATGCAAAACAAATAGAAAGGCATTAATACTCACATTTACTTTTTTGTACTAATTTATTTACATTTTTTATTGCTAAATATTAATGCAAAAGTAAAAGTAGGTATTACAAAAAAATGTTTTTTTTTTATTCTTCATTTATGTGTTTAATATTCATAGCTACAGTTGTGGACCAACATAAGACTCATTTATTTTGCAGACACAATCGATGGGAAATCCCAACTATTACAAATGAAACAAGTTCAGTCATGATTTTTTTTCATATTTTTATTTCTGATTCTTTTACCTGGTAGTGTCCCTGACTCTGAATAAATCAAATATTTTACATAAGTAATTAAGTTAAATATGAATTATTGTTCAAAAAGCAGGAAATTTTTAAAGCTAATCTAATTAGTCGCAAAGTTTATGGTTTGTAGGAATTAAATATTTGCAGTAGATATACAGCAAACCGGAATTTATTATGTTCCATTACATTTATTTTAGTAAAAATAGATCTACCTTTAAGTATTATTGTTAAGTGTATTTCCTCTTAATCTCATTGTCACATTTTAATTTTCACGAAATGCTCGTAAAGGATGTGAAATATAATTTTTTGCTTTTAATATTAAACAAAAAACGTAACAATTAGTTCAAATTCATTATTATAATAGTATTAAAATTCAAAAAGAACATTAAAAGAACATTCTTTAAAACATTGCATTTGTGATAATGATTTGATAACTTTGCAATAACTTCAAAGTAAAGATGTATTTGTAAATACATCAATTTTTTAAATCCACCGATAATTGATGACGATGTTCCGCGTTTCGATGTATGGAAAAAACAATAGGAAAAATTATAATAATATAGTTGGACCCGAATGAACGTATTGTAAAATTTTACAATGTCGCATCGTAAACATTCAATACCTATACGAAAAATAGTTTAAGTGAATGTTCATACATACGGATGCATGTGTTTATTGAGAAGCCAGAAAGTAAATAAGAGCAGAGATATTAGTAGTTCTGTTTCTTTTACTTGTACATAGTATATGCATGTATTCACTTGAACTTACAGAAAAGTTTCCAATCTAACATCATACTTTTTTTCATGGTTTTTATTATAGAAAACTGTCGTTATAATTACGATGTTAAGATGAAAAAAAATTCTAATATACACAGTAAATTTTAAAATAGATTACTGTAAAGACTAAGTTAATGAAAGTCTAGTTCTAGATTACGATGTTACATTATATTTACTATAATTATTTTTCCGCGTAGCCTGGATACTTCTTTAAGGTATGAAATTTTATTATTTAGTTTTCAGTTTTCTAGCGACGAATTAACTGTTCGTTTAAATTTTAACCAATTTTTTTAATATAAAAATTAGTCAAAATAAAAAAGTTTAAATCGTAATAATAATAGACAAAAAATATGTAATTTGAATGTATGTTAACAAAGACAGAGAACAAGTATTGTAAACATATAGATATGAGTGAAATACAGTAATTGTGTTTAATTTTAACTAACTAAATACTGTTTCTACCGACATTTTGATTTCATTCAATTACCAATTTGTACCATTTGTCAATTGTATCCGTGTCTGACTGTGAATGTTTCACGGGAAATTACTAGTTAATATAAAAAAAGGTTAAAAGTCTTACTTCTTATGTACGTCCGTCAGTATACTCACACTTTTTATTTTTAAATTATGAATGTTAATAGAAAGAATAACATACAGTACATCGATCTAAGCATAATTATTATTCACAGTATTACAAATATAATTCCTAATACTAATAATAAATCATTTTATAAATTGCAGTGATGTATCAATTTTTTAAATGTCGATAGGACGATATAATATATGAATATTTTTCCACAATTTTGACATTCTTACCCCATAGAAATCCATTTTCAGTCTTATTCTATCTTGATGAATCTGGAAGAAATCAATGTGAAATCAAAATGAAAAAAAATATTTACATAATTTGAGAAGACCATGGATATTCTCCTCTTTGTAGCTCAATACCTAGTACTTCTAAACTTCGGGCATTTCGTTAGTGTTTCAATGTGATTCACAAGTTACACATTTCGCAGATTAAAGGTTTTCCTAGTATTGAAGTTCTAATTCTTCAGAAGTAATTCGGTGCGAACCACCGTAAATTTACGTTGAATGTTCCATATTATCTATAGTGTTTTTATGTATTCCTCAGGTAACAATTTATAGTTGTCCCAGGCCTGGGCCAAAACTGGCTTAACTCCGAAATGATATCCATGGATCAGGCCTGGCAACTATTTTAAACTAAAAAAAAAATCCTAGAAAAAAAACATGTCGATTTTTACAACTCAAACTAATACAAAACTAAATACAATTTAAAAACGATTTTAGTTATGGTGAATTTTTTTTGCTCTTTTATTTTGGTCGAACTCTAGCATTGATGCTTAACCAAGTCTTGGGCCGAGCTTGTACGCCAAGGCTTGACTTTTAAAAACTACCTCAAGACTGGCCCTGTTTTGAGTATTGTGAGTATTGTGGGATCGTAGATATATTTTCTGTATAAAATCCAAATAAAAATCGCTTACTCCGATATCATCGTTTAAAGTTTAGTAATAATTGTAATAACAAAAAAATATAGAAATAATTACTTTTAGATTGGTAACTCATTTATTAACACTGGTGTTTTCTATGACTTAATGAATTTCTCTCAAGGAATAAGTTCTTTGAACATTTACTAAGTTTAATTGTATTCCAGATCGTAACGAGTTTATAAAATACATTTTATTTCTTTGAAATTTCGAAACTGCATAATAAATAACAATAAAACATCCTTTTAATTGTTCATGCATTTCCTTATTTATGCAATAAATGTAAAATTAAACAATGCCAATTATTCTCTATCTATGAGTACTTGAGTAATATGCAGAAGTAACTACCGCAATGATACAATAAAGTGGATATTTGTGTAATTACTACCTATACATTTAAATTTTATTTTTCATGGATTTTCTTTTTTCAAAAGAAAATAATTAGACATAAAAACTCTGAAGATATATTCCAATTTAATTGGTTACAATGTATAGTTTCAATGAATTGATTATTTTTGAGTCCCTGCTTCTGGTAATATTAACGACTAAAGTTTGAATATTCTGTGACTTTAAAACTTTTTTAAAAACAAAAAATTTGATGATTGATAACTACCAAGAAAAGAAATAATTGCTTTTCTTTTCTTTTGTTTTTCCATTCAAAATTGGATGTTTCAAAGGTGAAATATAATTCATATATTTAAATAAGTATCCATAGTTTCAAGAAAAGGATACAGATATCCATTAATTATTTGAAAACAAAAATATCGGAAAGTAAATTTACTTTTATGAGCAATATTCTGATAATAAGACTAGAAAGTGTAAGATAAATTAGAAAAAATGTTTTTATATCTTTGAAATTATAAATGCACTATTTAATGACTAAACACGTTACTCATTGATATTTTTTTCTTTAATTTAATGTTCCTATTTATCATGGTTTATGACAATTCATACTTCAGTAATATTTAATCAAAATTATTAAGAGAAATTACAAAAATAAAGATCTTTTTTAAATGAACATTCAACGCAGTAGTCAGACTGAATTAATTTTCTCCTTAAAAACATTGTTCTTTTTTAAAGCAGAGTTCAACCATTTAAAACTTTCTACTTCCAAGCGTTGAATGTGAAAGAACTTATTTTTGGTCATTATAAATAAGGTAAATATGTTTTTATATATCTATTACAAATGCTAAATGAATGTATTTCCGGATTGAATGATACCATGATATTGTTATGTGTGTTTTTTTAAATATTTTGTCTAACGTAATAATTGTATTAATTATGGTTAAAAAGGTAAATGTAAATAATTTTATTCAAACACTAGTAGGTACTTGTTTTATGCCTTTTTAAAGCCTTTACTAATATATTACTACATATTCTTTCAAATTATTACGAAAATTATTTTTGTATTCCATATGTTGGTTCTTGAAAATATGCGAGAATCTTAATTAGAATAACTTGAATAGATGTTTGTTTAAAATATACAGTCATCCCTGTACGCATACTTATACTTTATACTTTCAAATAGTTTTGAAGATACCAAAAATAGTATTTTACCAGTTTTCCAACTAGTTTAATACTGCACTCCCTCAAAATGCTTCTTTGAAATATAGCCAGTATATCCGATCAAAATTACAATAAAACATTTGTTTCATTATTTACAATATTGTAGAATGTTCTTTTTGTGTTATCTTCTATTTAGACAATATTATATCCGTTCTTTATTTTTTTTTTAATAAAAGTGTTTTCCAAAGAGTGCTACGTTTACCTCTAAAGATACAAGGTGGTTTGATGTAGGTACGCGATATACCACATTTTGGGTACATCTGGTACAAGTGATATAGGCAACAGTCTCACCAAAATGGTAATTTTAAATTTATTTTTCTTAACGGTGCACCCAGCGTTACACTAATTATATAACAGATACAAAAATGTGAAAAATACTGATTTATGGCTTAGAAAAATAATAACAATATCTATTTTAATACTAATCCAGAGGTATAATTTAAAAGCAATTAGAAAGAGTGATCATTTTTAAATAAAAAAATAAATATTAATCTCAACAAAGTGATTTTTATATTATCAAAAAAGCAAGTTTACCCGTGAAAGGCTAAAGGAAAAGTATACGGGTCAAATGCTTCAGAAGAATCTTATATGTTATACTTGTATATAAAAAGTACCTACTCGAAAATGTTGGTAGACTGAAAATTGTATAAAATGAATATGAACGAGTGGCATATCTAAATGTTGCCTAATGTTACCTATAACAATGTCTTGACTTATCTATTAAACCATACCTATACTTTGAAAATAAAACTCAACTTCTGTGGTAAGGGTACACTGATAAATACTCGACTTAGTGAAATTGGAAATTGAATGAAATCAAAATGACAGTTAAAACCATAAACAGTAATCAGTAACTTCGAATTTGAGTAAATGATTTTATTTCACTCATACGTGTTTACAATCTTTGTTCTTTTTTTCCAATATGCATACAAATCACATATTTTTGGCTATTATTATTAAGGTTAGACTTATTGTATACTCGTATAGAAATAAACAATATTCCTAATGTGCAAAGTTGTTAAAGATTAATATAAGATATTTTTTGGATAGTATCTAAAAATTATATAAGCTACTTTTTTAAAAAGTATTCGAAGTTACTTAAGATATCTAGTAACTCTTAACGACATGAAGTAACTAAAAAGTGCTAAAAAGTATCTTAAAAAGTAACTTAAAATAAGTTCCTTTTTATGATACTTAAAACGTACTTTTAAGTTACTGCAAATGGTGGCCTTGTGACAACTTAAAAAAACTTGTTTTAAAAATCGCCTCAATTCTAACAAAACCATATTCTTGACTTATGATGCTTATTTTTTTTCTCCTTTTCCAAATAAGTCTATTTTAAAGCTAACCCTCTTTTGTTGGTTGATTGGCATATATTTTAGAAATCACGTGGTACTACTAACTCAAATTTGATCATTTTTGAATTGTATCTTTTTTATTTCAAGGGTGCAATATATTTTGTATACCTACGTACTAAATTTCGTAACGTATTAAAACATTAGATATTGTAAGTATTTCTTATATTTATTGATTTAGGAAAAAGGAAGATATGTACGTCTTAACCCCTATAAATACAATACACTTAAAAACGATAGAAGATTAATATAAGAGGTATATACCTATATTAAAGTTCATAGAACTAAACAAAAAAAAAAGACTTCAAATGAAAAAGAAAAATGTATAAAAACATCAAAACGTACCAACGGATAATTTCAGTAAAATAAAAATGAAATAGATAAAATTTGCCCAAACAAAAAAATACAAATTAAACATTTTATTGTCGGTAGTTAGAAATCCCGTTTTATTGCTTACTGCGTACTTTATTTTTACTTACTTTTTATTATCTTAGATAATTTTCGGTATCTAAAATAATTATTAAGTTACAAGATCCATTTATTTTTAAAAAGTATCTAAGATGCAGTACCTAAAAGACTTTAAAGTAACTAAGATACTTCTAAAGTTCTAAGAACTAAGTTACTTTTGTCTGGCAGCATTGTTAGTGTGTTACTTAAAAATCTCATACCTTTCATTTGGTACAATATGTAATTTAAAATATTTCCGTGGCTTCTTTTGTCCTTGTTTTTATCGAATAATATGTAATAAAGTTGAAAATTTAAAAAAAATAATTCCCGTTACTAATGGTTTCATATTTTGAGTATCTGGGTAGCGTGATGAAAAGATTACTTAAGATTTAGCATTTATGTAGGATATTTTGTAGCTTAAAACCACACTTTAACAAAAAAGAGCATTTAAAATCTGCTGTTTTTATTTTATTTACTATAAAAACTTCATAAAGTACATAAAAGTCAATTACGTAATAACTTATGGTAAATGATTTTATCTTACTACATCCTTTAAATGGGGAATTTTTTGTAAGCGACTCAGTTTAACATTGGATTTTTCTATTACGTCAGAAACATAACAA
This sequence comes from Sisyra terminalis, assembly GCA_958496175.1. NCBI lineage: Eukaryota > Metazoa > Arthropoda > Insecta > Neuroptera > Sisyridae > Sisyra > Sisyra terminalis. The sequence goes on from OY292274.1 coordinate 32,027,942, forward strand.
TAAATAATGTAAAAGTTATTAATTAAAAATTAGTATTATTAAAATGTTAAAGTAGTTCACGTTTTCTTTGAAAACATTGAACAACTCACGTGTTATTCCCAGCATCTGCTTCACATAACTTTCAGTTATAATGGAATTTTTCAAGAACCGGATGTACCAGGTACCTTATATGTTACGGAAGGAATCCTTACTTTCAAAAATTTTTATTTTTTTTACAGCTATGTTAATTTGAATTAAATAAGATCAAATTTGATAGTTCTATTCGTAATCTTTTTTATGGGTTTTCAAAATTAAATATAGATAATTTAAAGTTAATATATTTAGTAAATTAGTATAATTGTTGGTTAAATATATTTGATAATTTTAGCGAAAAAGATATTTGAAAATATAAATGATAAATAAGATAATGTTCGTTTTTGCTTTTATTTAAGAAAACCTGGAAAATATTTTGGGGTTCAGAAATTCTTTTAAAATACTATGGTGTTAAAACATTATAATCTAAAATAAAAAAGGGACGAACTCCATATAGTCATTGGATTCATTTCAAACATCCTTCTATGATAATAAAAAAAAATTAAATTGATTTTAAATTATTTCTTTCTGTATGAGCAAGTATACCTAAACATATTCTGCTAAGGATACTTGGATAAAATATTACTTTAAAATCAATTTATACAAGAAATTATCGTCAATTTTCTTATAATTTTCTTTTATTTTGTGGATATAAGTATTAGAACTTGTTAAAATAATAACTGGAAACCTTCTCCATGATATTAGAGATAATAGCATTCGATGAAAGTAAACAGACGTTTGTTTTTTCCATTATTATATTCTTTGTGAAGAACAATCATATATTAGAACAAAAAGTTAAAGGAATTAGTGGTCTCCTAATCAGGTAAACTTCTATGGTAATTTTACATTTAAACAAGTATAATGATTGACAGGGTTTGGGAACTACATTAAATAAGAAGCATGCCATATGAAATATTGGGAAATTTAGCAAGCTAATACAAATGTGTTTAACATATGTTATTTGAATTTTGAAGACTTTACTTCATTTCGTAAGTTTGTCTTGTATTGTTTCAAAAAGATTTGCATAAGTCATTGTAAGTATTACCTAATTATCACAGTTACCGTTCCAAAAATTATTGAATAGAAATTTTAAAACTTTATTTAATGATTTACGAAATCATCTCTATTATTGTTCATACTAAACACAAACATTTTGTATCTATGTAATAAAAATTACAACAACGTTATGATGTATTTTTACTGACAATTGTAAAAATTTATCCTTGGAAAAAAAAACGTTCAATGTTATAAAAAGTAGCTTTGTTAAAAATGTTTTTAATAGGTATTACCATTCATTCGCATTGTATTGACATTAATTACCTAAAAGATTTAAAAAAGACTCATTATCTATTCATCTCGAAACACCAACATTTATAAGATTTACACTAATAATTATTTGCAACTTTTCAAAACCTAGATATTTAAACTTATAAGTCTTAGTATTTAATGTCTTCATAAGTTCAATCTCTGATTTTTTTTATTCTGTTATCTATTTATTAACTAAAAAATAAAATGTACAATGAGGTCAACATTTTATTTATTTATAACCATTTTAAAAACCTTGTATCAATTTTCACTCAAAAGAAAAATATAAATGAAATATTCATCGCAAAATAGCATCCTTTAATTTGCTAAATTTTCTTGTATCGTGCCTGAAAAGAGTATAACATACAATTTTTTTGTTCAATTCTTTCAAGAAATACTTTTTTGTGAAGTTAACATAATTATTACTTCAGCAAAGCATCTGCTTTATTCATTTATAAATAGTACTTACGAATAAAGTAATTTCACCTTTTTCAATTTTTAATCTCAGACACATCGTGAAGAAATTTGTAATTTAAATATCTTCTACATTATAGGTACACGTGCCACATAAGTTAAAGACAACTGCACGATGTAAGGGGGTCAATTTCTTAAACGGATAACACTTTCTACTCAATATTCCCATATTAAATTTTCGAATATATGAGTAATCCGAACGTTGATATCAATAATATTGTAGAAATATACTGCGGAAAAAAATTACCATTTCAAAATAATTTCAAAGTCTCTTCTTTTGTTTCTTTAATCATTTATTTAACTTCCAAGGTTTTAACATTATAAAAGATTAAATTAAGCCTTACAAATATATTTTTTTGAAAGAAATAAACATTATTGTAACTAATTCATGTGTAACATAACTATGAACATATTTGCTATGGCTAATATTTCAAAAATGACAGTAAATGAAAAAAAACGGATTTTTTTATAGATTTCGCCCTGTCCGTCCGTCTATTCATATGCGACATTTATATGAAGAATATTGGACATTATATAGATGGAAGTACGGAAAGCGTTTTTTATGAACCACTATTATAGTGAAACAACTATATAAACAGGCGGCCGCTATTGCTGCAACTCTGTGATAAAAAATATCAGTGCACTTAGAGGTCATCCATTAATTATGTCATTAAAATTTGACTAAGTTCACCCCCTTCCTTGTCATAATTTGAAGTCAACGTCCATATCCACCCCTGTAATGATAATATGTCATACTCTCCTCCCCCTTATTTTTTCTGGCAGGTATTACAATACAAAAGAAGAATATTTTTGTTTATTGAAGCCAGAGCTGTCAGAAAAAAGTATCTTAGTTACTTGAAAGTATCTAAGATACTATATCTTATTCCTTTACTTTTTGGTAAAGAGAAACTAGTATTTTAGATACTTTTTAAAAGGAACTGTATCTTGTAACTTAAATACCAAGACACCGAGAGATCATATACAGATTTTTATTTTATTTGATTCTATAAGTTTCAATTTGTATATTTTACACTAATCTTTATTCATTGTGTGCTGTGTTTACAGAAATTAACATATTGCATAAAAAATAATACTCCTCTTTTATAGTTTCCTAAGAGTATCCTAAAAAAATAAAGATAGGAAATTCATTATTTGAGTATCTAATAACATAACCTAATACGTTACGAAACTTAGTGCATACATAATATATAAAGTAACTAAAAAGTATCTTTTTATATATTTTGAAAGTTAATCTAAGTAGAAGAAGATAAGTATTTGAGCTTCTATGTTTTAAGAGGAACAAGATACCCAAAGTAATTTCAGATAGTTTTTAAAGAAGTAACTTATCTATGAAGATACTTTCCTAAAGTATCTTTGACTACTCTGAGCGGAGCATATGAAGCAGAATTTTTTTACAATAAAATGAAACAAATTAAAAAAAGGGAAAAACTTTTTTAATTATTATAATTTTTGAGATAAATATGAGAAATAATATTTTGGCTTTTTATCGATGAAAATAACATATTGGACTGTTTAAATCAGTCCTTTCTCTGTTTTCATCAACCTTATTCACCTGCCCCTCCCCCATTCGGATGACCTTTTACGCGTGTAAAATATCGTGCGATCTGTCTGTGACTTGAAAAATTATAAAGAAGTTCAAAAAAAAAAATTAGTTTAAACAAACCGGCCCAAGGCTTATCTCTTCTTCATCCAGCCCACAAACTTGTTAAATTTTATGCCATCTATGTATAATTATTGCTATTGCTTTACTATTGAACAATTCATTTGGCTCAACCCAGAAGTATAAATCTTAAATCTGGCCCTTCAAAAAATTATGTTGAACACTCCTGAACTAAATCAATGCCACATGCATACTTTAGACCGGTACAATCTGGCAATGTATCGTTCTCTATTCTTAAATATTATATATTAATAATGCGATCAATTAATTATAGTAAATCGTTATTGTAAAATATATTATATATATATGATCAATTTATTCGCGAATTGATTTAAAAACAAGATAGGGAATGAGATGACGCCAGATTCTAGCTGTTTAAATTATTCCTGTACCAAACCAATAATTTATAAGATATGCATTTCTAAGGTCGTAAAAAATCATTTTCCTCATCTTATTTTTCAATTATGTGGTGGAAAATTCTGAAAATTATTATATTGAGCTGCAAAACATGATAACAATAACTTGAGTTAGAGACATATGAAATGTTTTCCATTGTTCGTTATTTTTTTCTGAGCTTATGTATCAAAGAAATTATTATGTTTTTCATAATTTATAACAGATATTTTTGCGTTAATATTTAACTCCTTTTTAAATTTATCTAGGCATTCCTTTAGCATTATTCCCCATTACGAAACCTGCGTACCTGCGTAGTTTAATACGCATTTGATTTAATTTTGTTAGTGTTAAAATGTATTTTCTTATAATAATAAACTTAATTTATCTTCTAGCAAAAACTGAAAAAAAAACATACAAATATGTATATAAATTACATACAAAAAAGACATAAATTGGTTTATGAATGCATTTGTATAATAATATTTTCAACTATGGAGACCTAACCGTTGCCTCCATTATTTGGAAATCAAGCAATTTTTCGAATAAATAATACATATCATTGACTATCAACTTGCATAGGTACAAATAGTCATTCTGGGTCAAATAGATTAAAGAAAAATAAAACATTAATAGATAGTTAATAAGAGAACTCATAGAAATTTTTTGGGAAATAAGGTACCTAAAACTATAGTTTAGGAATTTATGAGAAATTGATTATCCCATCTTTGCAATTCCTTAAAGATAAAGAAAAATATGAAATTATTTCCAAAAATTAAAGCACTTTTTTTAATTTTTATTCACCGTCGCTTTATAACAAGTAAGGTCTTTAGGGACTCTAGGATTAATATAAATCCGTATTCGAGAAATATCGAAAATTTGCTCAGTACGAAATTTGAACTCAATGCCTATCGGTTTTGGAGCGGTTACCTTAACCACTCGGCCACCAGTTGGTTAATTAAAACAGTTTGTTCTGGAATCATTTCAAGAATAAAGATTTTCAAAAGCCGAAAGCAATCCAATGGTCAGAATCCCAACGCACGTGTTTTGCCAGCCTTTAAAATTATGCCGTAAAATTGAGGAATTACTGCCAAGGTTTAGTTATGAAAGAGATTCAATACACTAAGGGTCAACAATCATCAACTCTGGTCTTATTTTTACAAAATATTGAATTATCAACAATTGCGTATTAACAAGTGTATTGAATTATAATCTATCACAAAAAATACATTATAATAAAACAAGTTTTTGCTAAAGGTGAAATTTAAAATAAAAACAATTTTTGTTTAGAGAAAATATGTTTAACAATTAGACAGTTAATAATAGTCTGATAGTATCATTGATATTTGTATATATTATACGTATACTTTTGTTAATTTGAATTTTTATTTACAGATATATTACAATAACGATGTATTCGATACGAAATTTATTAATTCTGTGCATATTGGGTTATACATCAGCTCAATGTCTAACCGAAAATGATTCCCGACCGGCTAATAATTCAATACAGCAAAACGATGCGTTATATGAGGGTCAGCAAGAGTTTTCATTGACAATGTTGAAAGAAATAAATAAACAGGACCGCAGTGCTAGCATTTTCTTCTCACCCTACAGTACTTACAACGCCTTACTTTTGGCCTATTTTATTGCCAAAAATCAGACAGAAGAATCTGTTAAATACTCATTACGGATACCTAACAATCAAGTAAGAAATAAATTTGGAAAAATATCAATCGAAATTATTAATTTTTTAAATTGCTTTCCAGGATAAAATTGATGTTTTGCAATCATATAATTTAGAAAAATATATTCGTTTTAATAAGCAAGATGATAGTTATGAGTTTGCTTCGGCTAACCGAATTTATGTTACAAATGAGGCTGGAGTACGGCCTTGCATGCAGGAACTTTTAAACGACGAATTGGAAACTTTGGATTTCAAAAATGATCCCGAAGCTGCACGGGTCCATATCAACAACTGGGTTAAAAATGTCACTAAAGATCAAATTGAAAATCTTTTGCCTGAAAATAGTATTGATTCTGATACCAATACAGTACTAGCCAATGCAGCATACTTCAAGGGCCAGTGGGTATCTAAATTTGAGCTGTTAAGTACCAAAAAGACTGTATTTTATATATCTGGATCTGAAAAAACATTTGTTAATATGATGTATCAAGAAGGAGTTTTCAACCATGGTTAATTTTATATTCATATCTACTTACCCATTTAAGCTGATTTTGAATTCTTTTATAGACGTTTCGGAAACACTTGGTGCACATGTTTTAGAAATGCCGTATGTGGGTAATGATATAAGTATGTACATTTTTCTACCACCTTTCGCTACTGACGCTGGTATTGAGAATGTTCTCAATAAATTAAACGCTTCAACTTTCCAAGAAGTAATTTCTGAAAATAACCTTTACCCTAAAAAGGTTTTTGTCGCATTACCTAAATTTGAAATGGAACAAACCATTGAACTAGTACCAGTAAGTAAAATATTATTTTTTACATTAAATCTTATTACATCTGCTCAGTTAATGTCCATTCTTAGTTAAATTTAATAACTCATAAGGTTGTTGGACTAAAAAACACATTTTTTTCTTAATGTTTTTTATTTTATCTTTGTACAACGTTTCGTCACCTTTCGGAGCTTTAAGATTGTTGAAATACAAAGATCAAACTAAAATCATTAAGAAAAATTGATTTTAAGTCCAAAAATCTTGAGCTGTTAAATTTACCTTATTACTGTTAACACTCTTTTTACTTACGTTTTTTTATGAACTTATGGCTTTAACGAACATTTTTTTTCATTTCTCTTTTCTAATCTCAAATATTTTTATATTAACCATAAATTTATAGCTTACTTGTTGTGATATAGATTTTCACAAACCTTGGTGTGGGGAGCCTTTTTAAACCAGAAGCGGATTTATCCTTATTGACAGGGCAACCCGGGTTTTGGTTCCATAATGCACAACATAAAGCTAAAATTATTGTGGACGAAAGTGGAAGTGAGGCAGCCGCAGCGACTGCTTTAATTTCAATGAGAATGGCTGTAGAACCAGATGCTACTTTTATTTGCAATCATAGTTTTATTTATTTTATTTATGATAAGAAGTTTAAACACATATTATTCTCCGGAGTGTTTAAAAAACCCTAAAACGTTCAAAAAAAATGATCATATTTATATGTATGTATGTTACGGTTAATGTAATAAATTATTGAGTTCTATTTACTCGTATAAGCACCAATACCGAGTATTTGGTAAATCTATATAATGACAATTAGTTCTTTAATTTAATTATTTTATTGCAGTTATTAGATCGATTCAAAGCTTAGAAAATATGTTTTAAAAGCGGAATTTCGGCATAAAAAATGCATCCCTTTCGAGCTATATAAGGCCACCATAATTTCTGTAATTTTTGTTGCCCTTGATCATTGTTTTAGAAAATTCTTACATTTGTTACAAAAATTAAGGTAGTTAATTATTAAGGTAGTTACAAATTATTGATATACTGATATAGTAATCAAAAATATGTGCACTCATTGTACGTTAAGTTTTGCAATATACTACTCTTCCGTTGGTTATGATTTTCTTATAAACGATTAGTCGTACAAGAAAATGTAAAAGAACAAAACTTTATATTTTTTCATAACCATCTGTATGATGCTTAAACTCATGATTTTTCGGTGAAAACATAATTTTTTGATTAAAAAATGAGTACACTCTCTATCTTCATAAGGTTTACATTTTTAGCAAAAATAGAAAAACAAAATTTTCCAAAAAAAAAAAAATGATTTGGGAAGACTGTTTCACACTAATATGTTTTCTTGGCCTATGTCTCTGTTAAGTTGGTCAAAATTTGGCAAAGATACATTTTCTGCTTTTTTTATTATTCTATTTGCGGTTTTTTGTTAATTCAATTCTAATATATGGTATAATTTTCTCTTTTGTGGCTAAATTTTTATTATGGGCTGATTTATTTGCGAATTAATTTAAAAACAAAGTAGAAAATGCAACATTGCCAGATTATGACCGACCTAAAAGGGACATCAGCTGTTTTTTTTCTATTCGATTTTAGAAGATAGTTGTAGGAAGAAGTTTGTAGGCTCCTACACATAAGCTTACGTGTGTAAAGCCAAGTTGAAAATATTGTCTGATTGAATTGAATAGAAAAAACGTATAATCGTGAAACAGCAATTATAATTTATAGCAATTTTCGATGGTTGTACACCTCAAGGTAGTTACACAAGGTAGTGGCACATTCTTATAAGGAAAAAAAATAATCCCAAGAATGTATTCTGAAAATATATGGTCTGAGTTTTGAAACACTATAAGGAAATATTAGGTGTATAAATTTAATATTCATCAAACCGAATTTAACTCATCGCATTGATTGCGACATATGTATATTTAAATACCTGAGTTTACTTTTATTTATACTTCTACAATATTATTAAGCATAATAAAGCTGAAAAAACTCATACGTGTCTTGTTTAAAATATTTTATCCCGCTTTACAATTGCATTGTTTTCGTTGATTTTATTAATAATGAACTGAAATATTATTCGAGATATTATATGATTTTTTGCGTAGTTTATTATATTCATTAGACTTAAATTCATAAAACTTCAACTATGAAATATATGAACAGGAAAAATTAATCTGTTTACTATATTTTTGTTTGATTTTATTCATTATTATTTTTTTTAAATTTGTTAAAATTGAGTCTTTCTATTTTATTTTAAAAAGATATATATATTTGATCCTAAAAATTGAGGTACAATTTTATGCAAAGACTAGCTGATCCCCGCGACTTCGTCGGCGTAACGTATTTTATTTTTCTTATTTCTTTTACGAAAAATATTATCACTTTTAAAAACACTATACATCTCTTGAAAATGACATTTAATAAACTGTTGCAAACAATAAAATAGTTCTATGTAATAATCAATTAATTTTCAAAAAATATATATACATATCTAAAGAGAGTATGTTCAATTGCATATACCAACGGTAGGTATACCTACTGTGAACCAAATAATCCGTAAATCAATCAGCATCTATACATAAATAAAAAATATCGCCAAGTTCAATAAATTCGGTCTTAATTATGACTAAAAAAAGTCGAAAGTTATCAAAATACTCGCGTCAAAATAACCCCATCTCACTGTTTCGATTCCCGAATGAACCTTTCTCCAAAAACTATTACACTATTGCAATGTACAACACAACCGCGAAATTGAAGTTTGTACAATTGCACGAAACCTAGTTCTTCCATAATCATGTATAACCATTATGTATCTATAAACTTATTATTAAAATAACTGAATTTCAACGAAATAATTAAACCATATTGGATAGTCCAGAGTTCACCATACACGATTTGGCGTATGCCTTTTGCTCTGGAAGAGGATTTTAAATTTCTTTTATCATTATGATGATATGATTATTTATTATTTATCATTATGATGATTTCTGGCTGGAATTGCGAATTTTTTTCGTGATCCCTTTCACGCACTTGCAAATAAAAGATATTGTGCCCCCTCCCAAGAAAAAAAAACCTGCATCAGCCCTTGTCTGTTAGGGTAGGAATTTTCAAAAAAAAATCTTATCAAATGCCTACTTCCTATAAGGAATACACCGAATATTAAAATTTCATCAGTCAGAGAGGTTATATAAATAAACGATTTTATATATGCACGGTTTTAAAAACGTATTTACAATAAGCGTTATTACTATTATTATTATTACATTTTTTTCGTTAATATTTTCTTACTAAGCAACCCTAAGGATCAATTTACAACAATTTTGTAAAAAAAAAGATTACTGTCAGATTATTATCTATAAAAATATTTATATTTCAAAAAAGCAATTTTTTGCACTATAAATTAAATTACTGTGCTTTTTATTAGTTCAACTTAAAATATTAATACAGATCATTTTTTAACTTTTCAATACCTTTCCAATGATATTTAACTCGCCTATCTGAAGTAAAATTTTTTTTTCATCCCTCAGTTTTTACGTAGGGGGTACATTCCCTTATTATTTTTAAGGAATGATAAGTAGCTTAACGTGTGTGGGTAATTGTGTTGTATCTTAATATAAAGTTTCATTAAATTCGGTTGTTCCGTTCTTTAGTTAAATCACCAGCGCACGCGATCAAAGAAAGTTTTTTAGTAAATTTTTCACACACTATTGGAGTTTTAGTATGGATTCCTAACTTTTTTGAAAATTTAATATAGCCTATGTTCACCGGAAATAGTGTAGCTTTCCAACAGTGAAAGAATTTTTCAAATCGGTCAAGTAGTTTTGGAGCCTATTCAAAGCAAACAAACAATCAAATCTTTCCTCTTTATAATAATAGATAGATTTAACGGTTCTGACTTTATACCATTTTGTAAATGAAATTTTATAGTCTGTATTTTTTGAAATAAGCTTTTAATTTCGAAAATGCCATTGCTACGCAAGTCTTGAATTAGTTTAGAACTGAATTAGTAGATGTAAAGAAAATATCGTAATTTTCATTTTGAAAATGAAAATCCAAAGTCTATAACGAAAATGGAATTTTGGAATACTTAATTGACTGAAGAAAGCAATATTATTTAGTTACTTTACCATTATTTTTATGAGGTCAGATTTCAAGTTTAATTTGTAAAAAAATCGTTGTATTAGTTCGTTTCAAAACGCTGTTTGCCTATGACGTAAATTTAAATAATAATTCAAATAAATACTTAGTTTAAAACCAAAATTTTGGTTTGAAATGTGTACATTAAATTGAAATATAATTTTGTACGTTTGTTATAATTCATTTTAAGTACACTCGAGAGAGTTACTCCAGTTACTCTCAATATTTTACTGTTTCATTTTCTTTTTTAATATACTATCTGATATTTTTATATATTTTTAGTTTATTATAACTAGTTTTCCAAAAGTTCATAAAATCAATAATGCATGTGACTATTAATATGAAACGATTATTTTTTTTTCATAAATAATTTCATCAAAAATATTATCTTAACAGATTCTACAATCTATGGGAGTAGGTGATCTATTTTCTTCAACATCTGACTTATCGGGATTGACTGGCCAAAGAAATTTGGATTTGGGCAGAGCCATTCATAAAGCCAAAATAGAAGTGAACGAAGAAGGAACAAAAGCAGCTGCCGCTACTGTTTTTTTTACTTTCCGTTCAAGCAGACCATCGGAACCAGCCATGTTCATTTGCAACCATCCCTTCATTTACATTATTTATGATAAAACTAGTCAGAACATTATTTTTTCAGGAGTATTCCGTAAACCTTAAAATTTAATTTTTGTATTTATTGTTTTAATTACTTTTAATTTCTTTGAATATTCTATAAAATTAAGAAGCGATATTTTATTACCTTAGTTATTATTTTTGATGTTTCCTAAAATTTAGTTAGTAGTACAAATATTTAATCTAATAGAAAAACATAATTTTGAATTTTACAATATAATGCATGCTTTATATAAAATATAGATTTAAAATATTTGTAGAAAACAAAATGTATAAATATAATATTTGTCAGAAAAATTCTTTTTTATTATTTACTGTAAAAATATCAAATATTTCTTTACAATAATTAAGGCATATCATATGAACTATTATATTTTCAATTAAAAATCTCAATGATGTGAATTATTACATTTTTTTAAAAAGTTTGATTTTAATTTAATGAAACTTCGGATTAAGATAGCTTTTGTCGCTTTAATCAAAAATTGTAATTGACTCAGTTCTCTAAACGAAACACTTTTGCAACTACTCTAAAAGGTACCAAGTTGCTTTTTCAACATTTTCACGTAAATATGTAATTTTTATTGCTTTTATCTAACACGAAATACTTAAGTTTATAATACTTTTGACTATAAAAGCTTTTTTAAACGAAAACAGTTTGCTTAGATTGACCAATATAATTACACAGAAAAATCTATTTTAGACTCTCTTCGTAGCTCCAAAAGTATCTACACGATCTACACACACGGGTAGCATTTAAATTCAAGAAAAAGAAACTAACGATGCAGAGTTATATTACACAAACTATTTGGATTCATTTTTGACCCCTTAATAACTGAAAATGTATTTAGCAGTAGCACATCAAATCAGAAATTTAGCTTAAACGTATATTGAAGTTTTAATTATATTTTGGGTTTATTACTAGTATTATTTAGGTCCGAAAATCGGCATTTCTATCACTGAATGATAAAAGATATATTAAGACTATCAAATTACTGGTTTACAAAAAAAAAAAAAAAATCCCTCCCGAATAAAAAATTTCTTAATTCAACTAAATGAGATCAATTTTCATATATAGTTATGTCGATCTTACACTCTTCCCAATTCATTGTTCAAAACTCTTTCAATTCTAATCTAATACTGACCTCACATTAGATGACCAATGCTTTTGTATTATAAATGTTTCTTTAAACACGTTGTACCACGCTTGCACCCTTTTAAATTTGGGTAAAAATATGAGTTTCAAGGTTTGATCAAATACTCTGTTTTGGAAATTCCATAAACGTATTACTAGTATTTAATATTTGTTGATTAACAACGCTAATTGTTAGAAATCTTCTTACACTAGACTAGTTCATAAACGACATAAAATGTAGATGATCCCTCTTTTACAGTTGACTCACGATAGCAATTTTTTCAAAATATTACCAGTAATCTGATACCTTTTTGACTTTGAACAAAAAATGTCGTTACGTTTGTTGAAATTTACAAAAAAATGTATCCCTTAATTGACCCTTTATTTATGTAAACTGAGCAATATTCATTTGGACAACTTTTAATTTCAAATGAACACTGTTTACTAATTTATATTAGTATTTAATTATCTTATCAATGACTAAGAAATGCTTAACATAGAAAAATCGTTTGTTGTATTTATTTAACGAATATTAATATGATTTATTAACTTGAATCATCAATTCATCGGTTGTCAATATGGCGAATTTAAAACATGAACAATTTACTTATAAGATATAGTTGAAAGGAAATAGCATAAGTAAAACATTTTAGATTGATACAATTGGACTTAATAGGCTTTGCAAGGCGAGTGAAGCGAGGATAGAGTGGGGTGTTATATTATATGTATTTACGTATATAAATATCAAAAACACTAAGAAAATAATTTGTAAAATCGAATTTATTAAACAAAAACATATAAAATTATTGATTTATGGGACCATGGCATCAAATTGTATATCACAGAAAATAAATACAAATATATTTATAATTTTCTGTACGTTTTCTGAACATAACTGAATCACAGTTTTTATAATAAGAACAATTATCCCAAATAAATCAACAAGTCATTCCTCTTATTAACGTAATTGATGAAATGGCTTTATATTTTACAATAAGTCAATAAAATACAATGAAAACGGGAAAAATATTTTCCTTCGATATGATTATAAACATAATTTTTGAACAAACTTTAACGAAGATAAATCATTAAAAAACATTATTAAATAAGAAATCGAAATGAAGTATCCTCGGTGGTATACACTTTTATTAATATTTACGTTTACTTCCCATAACTGCATTCTTTTTCTTGGATATTTCGACAAAGCTACGATGACTATGTTTTGATAGCTGCTAAAATAGAAATGCAATGAAAGTTTTCTTTACACTTTATATTTCTTTTGCGAACAAATTTCGTCAATCGTTCGTTGTCTTTTTTGTGAGTTATTACGCGGCAATGTATGGTTTAATTTTGCACATCGATTGCTTGATGTACGCAATTCATAGGTCCTAGGTTCAATACTATTCAGTTCAGCATGTAATTTTTTTGCTAGTTCAAAATCTTTTTTCTCTTGTAAAATTGTTTGTTCTAATAATTTTTGTTGCTTTAAAATTTCATTTTCTAACAACGAGTTGTTTAAATTACTGAAACCTGGAAACGTTTTGGATAACTTTTTTCGTTCACATAGCTCATTTTTCGAATGCTTTGTTGGAGTAGTTTCTAAGGTTTGATCACAAGCATCTAAGTTTGATTTTATTGAACTATTTGAAACGCCCGGAAAGCTTTGTGATAGTGCTTCTTTAAACTGGCTAAAATGTTCTTTGCTCACACCATTAAAACCCATGAATGGTGAGCCTTCTGGACTTCTTAATAATGAAGAATGATTATACGTAGGCATTTCAACTTCAGTAAACGTAATCTTTTTAACAGCTTTTGTTTTTTGTATTGGAACATTATTTTTCTCTACTAAACTATTTGGTGATTTAACTGCAAATGCTGAATGGCGACCATTACTTGGAGACAAAATTTGAAGATCAGAGGACCTTAAAATAAAAATAAAAAAATTAAAATTTACCCAAAATGATAAATATATTTTGTTTTTACTTAATTCGGTTATGTCGCTGACTGCTATTTGGTCGAATAGGTGTTATTTTCAAAAGCGGACTTTTTATAATGCGCCCCATATTATCAAGTCGCGGTGGAGTTAAAGGAGACTGATTTATAGGTTTGATATGACTAATTTCTTTGTTAATTGTGTCGTCTGTTTCACTGGCTAATACCGATGCCATGTAATTGACAGAATTGTTCAACAAATACTGCTTTTTTTGAGTAGGATGTAATCCAATTGGAAAATATTTCTTGACACTATTTACTTTAGGTGATTTAGTTTGAACTTTATGTTTCGTGCTAGAATTTTTAGAATGATGTCGCCTAATTTTCGTCAAATTTTTTGGACTCTTCGAATTGCTTTTTTGAAAAGACATTAATTGTGCGTTAGTAAGTTGTTTAGGCGTTGAGTGTGCAAGTTTAGATGCCTCTTGCTCAGCTAATAATTTTGCAATTTCTTCATCTTTTTTAATTCTTTCTTCTTCGGCTTTCCTTAATATACTTTCCTCTTCTTGAAGTTTCTGAATTAGCTGTACTGAAGCTCTTTCTTCTTTCTCACGTTCTATACGTTCGTTTTCTTTTTCAATTTCTAATTGCTTAATATATTCTTCTTTGATTTCTCCTGCAGATGCAAGAACTCGTGGGGCTTGAGGTAAATCTAAAATTGGTGGTAAAGACATAAGTATTTAGTAAACATTGAAAAGTGAGGTTACAGTCAAATGTTTGCTTACTATCTTCGAATTTATCTTCGAGGTTTTGTAATTTTGCTTCGACATAGTTACCAAATTTCTCTTTAATAATATTCCATAACGTATGATTAACTAAATTGTTTGTTTTTCGCGCTGAACGTAACCAAATACTAATTCTAGTGCGGCATAAGGGGCATACGAGGGCTGCATTGTTGACAGTTTCATTAAAACACAACAAACAAAAATTATGTCCGCATGGCAAAGTAACAGGTTCTATTAAAACTCCACGACATACAAGGCATAACGCGTTTTCATAAATAATATTTTCACTATTAATTTCTCTAACTACAACTTTTGTACTCTTTTTCCTCGGCGCCATTTTTACTGTTTAAGGCTTCGCTAGCGCCCTCCAATATTCTGCTGGTATAATTTTAAAACATACCAAAAATTTAAATGATTTAGTGGATTTAGTAGATTCAAAAGATTCAAAACGATTTGATTTACATCAAAAAAAATCTTTAAATTTACACAGAAATTCTATAACTGACAGTGAAATTTGTCATGAAAATAGTAGGTCTATAATTGCACTATAATATACCAAAACAAAACTGTCAGCGTGGTAATATTATTGCCTATTGTGGCCAAAAATATGTATGGTACGTATTAGTACGTATGGTATGTATAATATGTATTTAACATAATTAAACTATTTAAATATACAGTACCATATATATAGGATATGAAGCAAACCACATCAAATAGATCACTTTTGAACTCACTGATATTTTTTTTCATACTATCTTCTCCTAAAACTTTTCTGTGAATTTTTTCCTACTATAATTTTACAAAAATGGCTTTGTTTTTCTTACTTTATCCCATTTTTTAAGAATCTTATCAACCGAGGTGTTCTTTTATTTTTAGCAATATTACTTTAAAAAAGTACAATCAAAAATAGTCATATTCTATGATTTTTTTTTACCAAAACCAACTAAAACCATCAATTTTTCAAAGTTTGCTATTTTAATGTACAATCTAAAAGTTTAATTCTTATTTTACCAAAAATACTGCCATTTATTTTAAATTGAATCAACAAAATCCCAACTGAGTTAATCTTTGTTTTTATTTTATTTTCAAGATTATTTTACAATATAATTTTCAAAAAAAAAAATAGTTTTTAAAATTCGAGTAGTTGCTTTTAATGTTTCTTCCTAACAAACAAATAAAATTAGTAGTGTCCGACCGAACTTTCGGTTTTGGCTGTAGTCAAGCCGAAACTACAACCGAAACCGTAACTGAATTCGTGAGATAAAAATGTTAAAAAATTATTGTTTTTCACTTATTATTTGATCAATAATTTTTATTATTTCTTCAATTATGAATACTGATATCTATTAGTTCATTGAATTTTGTTTAATATTATCTTAAATATTTTTTTCAGTTCGAAAGAAAACTGATTCAAGTTTACTAGAATTATTTTGTTTTTAAGATATATGAAAGAGTATTTTCTATTTTGTGTACCTAAACATATAAGGTAAAAAGTAATTTTGTTTTGTAACTTGTTTTTATTATTTTATGTTATTCGTAACTAATATTAAAGAGAAATATTAGGTGCATTTTTTTCAAATCGACCCATTATTTCAGAATAAATAATTTATTTGAAATAAGAAGTAATATGTTATGTTGAATGATTAGTACAAATATCAGAGACTAAATTTTTAATGAATGCCTATAGGATTTAAAAGTAAGGACTGACAAAATTACTAAAAATCAGTAATGTTTTTACCAATATTGTTGTTCATTACAATTTAAACATAGTTTTTTGAATTCAAACCCCCCTGCCCCAATTTTAATTGAATCATCCTTTATTTCCATGTTATTTTCGTTTTAAATATGAAGTAATCAGAATTACTATTGAAAAACTAATAAAGTAATATTATTTAGAAAAGGTCATTTACAATTCCGGAAAGCTTTAAAACAGGAAATTTTAACGTATACAATGTGATAAGTAGTAAAAATTATGTCTTTTCATTGAACTATTAAGGAAAATGGTTCTATGACAGTTGCCCACTAGACAATTCCTCACACGAAAATTGCCCATTAAAAGTTGCGCACTAGCATTGTTACTAACACGAAAGTTGCACACATCGAAATTTACTCACACTGAAATTAACGCACAATGATATATCCTCACATAGTAATGAACCCACGATAAAAAATATTTATTTAATTTTTTGTTTGATTAAATGTTACTTTATTATTAGTATTGTTATACTACTAACCTTTTTGAAACAAATATCTTACTTTTTTGAAAAGATGTACTTAAACTTAAAACAAAAGAAAGAGCTCATGTCCCTTTTAGTCACGTCAATATCTGGCAACGTTTCAGTTTCTACTTTGTCTTTAATTTAATTCGCAATGTTTAATTAATTCAATTTTATTATTGTAAAATATCGTTATACTAACAATACTCTAGTAATATTAATAATAAAAAAAACATATTAAATAATAAATAAAATAAATATTTTATCCTATTGGTTAATTTCCATAAGAGTTTATATCATTGTGCGTTAATTTAATCTATGAAAGGAATTTTCTATGTGAGTAATTTTCTATGTGGGCAACTTTCGTGTGAGTACTAATGCTAGAGAGCAACTTTCTGTGGGCAAATTTCATGTAAGGATTTTTCTAGTGGACAAGTGTCTGGTCATCAAGAAAATTGCATGAAGAAAAATTCTGATAACAATTTTAATGCGTAAAATTAAATTACAAATTAACAATATTAAACTTACGAGGTAGGGTGCGTCATATAGGTATTCTATCGTTATTCAATGCTATCTATAGCATTGGACATTGAAGATATTATAAACCGCGAATTATCAAGAAATGGAAATTCAATCTGATTGATTCTAAACGGATTAAATTTTGCTATGTATATATACTTACAAATTACTCAGGTATCTATAGTTAATATGGTTATTATTAACCTTTGACAAAATATTTTCTTTACTGAATTGATAAACTTGAAATTTGTGAAACTGTTTGACTCGCTAATTGTTAATTTGTAATTGTGAAGAAATTGTACAGTATTTTTTTATTGTTGAAATTATACTTACAACGGACAACGTCCGCCAGGTCCGCTAGAAATCTATACTAATATATAAAATTCTTACGTCTGTCTGTACATTTCGATTTTGAACCCAATTTTAGGGTAAATATTTGTTTCAAGAGGCTCTTATTCCGAATTTAACATTTTTAAAATTTTTGTCTGTCTGTCTGTGTGTCCCGATTTAACTGAAGAACGGAACAACCAAATTTAATGAAATTTGGTATTAAGATACAACACACTTTCCCACAGACTATAGACTACTTATCATTCCAAAAAAATAATAAGGGAAGGTATTCCCTAGGGATGAAAACATAAATTTTTCACTAGACCGGTGAGTTATATATCATTAGAAAGGTAATTTAAAGTTAGAAAATAATCTGTAAAAATATTTTTAGTTAAACTGATAAAAAGCACAGTAAATTCAATTTAAATTTTAAAACATTGCCTCTTAGAAATATAAACCTTTATGTATATAAAACACATAGTTGATGTTAATAGCGTAATGGCTTACGTTTCTGACATTCTGATCCTCCTAATTATAAAGATGTGGGTTCGGATCTTACAGCAAACTTTTTTTTTATTTTTTTTTACAAAATTGTTGTACCTAGACCTTTAGAGTTACTCAATATTGAAATAATAACAAAAAAAATAATAGTAGTAGTAGTAATAATAATAATAGTAATTAAACTTAAAGTAAATACGTTTTTAAAACCGTGCATACATAAAATCGTGTAATTATATATTTCCTCTGCCAGATGAAATTTTAATAATCGGTGTATTCCTTATAAGAAGTAGGCATGTGAAAAAATTTTTTTTGGAAAATGCCTACCCTAAAAGAGTGAATTGGGGTGATTAAGTTTCTTTGAAAAAATGTAGAGTTAATCAACAAACGAAATTTTGAATTTACTAAGTGTAATTAATAAATAAATAATTAATTAATAATAAGTTTCTGTTTTTGTTATATCATTTTAACTACAGCATTTTAAATAACGTCATTTCACTTAATTAGTATGAAAGTTTAGGTAGTCGGTTCTTATACCAAATACCATAGAGGCGGTTTTTAATTTTTGTTTGTTTTTCAACAATCAAACTTTTTAAAATCTAATTTTTATGAACTAATAATTGTGAACTGGAGCAATTATATACTCTGCTAAAAAGCATTATGGAAGCAATTTTTTGTCATATAACAACAATTGGTTTTCAAATTGTTTTAAATACCGAAGAAGAGTTAGCATAGAAGATATATATATATTTATTGATGATAATGAAATATGACAAAAAATTGCTTCCATAATGCTTTTCTGCAGAATATATAATTGCTCCAGGTTGCAATCATCTATCTATTATTATAAAGAGGAGAGATTTGATTGTTTGTTTGCTTTGAATGAGCTCCAAAACTACTTGACCGATTTGAAAAATTTTCTCACTGTTGGGAAGCTACACTATTTCCGGTGAACATAGGCTATATTAAATTTTCAAAAAAGCTAGGAACCCACACTAAAACTCCAATAATGTAACTCAAGGTCTGAAAAAATTACCAAAAAACATTTTTTTATCGCGTGCGCTGCGAAAACTATTGGTTATAGAACAAAATAATGTGCTACGATTTTGCAGAACATATTATTATCTACAAAAAATAGTGCGACAGCATATGTCTAACTATTATAGTTATGTCACAATAAGTGTTTTTTCATTTTAAAAAATATACATAAATGCCACCGCTATAAAAGCTCTTTTTTTTATACTTTGGGATTAATTATACGTTCATAGCGCATTCGCCTACATATATGACATTCTTATGCTCACAATAAAAGAGACGTGGGTTCGAATCTTACATTAGACTTTTTTTTTACAAAATTGTTTTTGGAAAAAGGTTCACTCGGGAATCGAAACAATGAGATGGGATTCTAACTAATATTCAAAAATCTAGACTCTTAACTTCTGTTATTTTGACGCGAGTATTTTGATAACTTTCGACTTTTTTTAGTCATAATTTAGACCGACTTTATTGGACTTGACGATATTTTGTATTTATGTATAGATACTGATTGATTTATGGATTATTTGGTTCACGGTAGGTATGCCTACCGACGGTATACGCAATTGAACATACTCTTCTTAGATATTTATAAATATTTTTTGAAGTTTAATTGATGATTACATACAACTATTTTATTCTAAGCAACAGTTGATTAAATATGTCTCTTTAAAGTCGACAAAGCAGTGTTTTTAAGTATGATTATGTTTTTCGTAAAACAAATAAGAAAAATAAAAATGTTCACGTACCACTATAAATAGCAAATCTAAAAAGAAAATATAATCTACCTACACCTACGTTACGCTGACGAAGTTGCGGGGATCAGCTAGTAGATAATAATTCTATAATTAATTCGAGAGTGTTAATTTTACGATAATATAAGCTATTTTGTTGGATGAAGTCTTTTTAAATTGTTGTAACTTATACGACTTCTATTTTATACATTTATATTGTTATTTATAATCGCTTGAAGGTCTAGTAATAAACTGCGGAACGTTGCGAAAAATAAAAAAAAAACTGTCTTAATTATTTAAATTATAAAAGATTCTCAATAATCCTCGGAACCATAATAATTGAAGACAAACTTTGGATCGGAATTAATAATAACTAAATTAATTATTAACATTAGTTAGCATGATCTAAAAACCGTCGACAGTCATTAACATTGTCGACGATTTTCTGACCACGCTGACAAAGTAGCGGTTATCGGATGGTTACAAAAAAATATAAATATATCTATGTATAACTACATAATAAAAAAATACACTTTTTCCAGAAAGTTTTTCATAATTTTAAGAATAGTAGGGAAACTATTTGAATCTTCAGAATTTCAACAAAATCTGCAGAAAATCTTTCAAGAAATTCAAATCGACAAAGACATAGAAAGAAAATTTTTTGAATTTAGTTTTTCGCATTCTAATAAACCGCTGAATTCAATTGTTCATTTTTCTATTTAATAAGAATTGATACATTTAATTCCTTCAAAAATTGTCATAGTACCTAATATTAAGTTTCTTGATATAAAGGTACGTATGATAAGGAACTTTTTTGTTATGATAAAAGTAAGACATTATCATTTAATTTACCCTTGTTAAAATTTTGTGATAAGAATAAAGAGGCACATAATTTATATTTTGGACTGGTCACCCACATTCGAGAACAATAAGAATTATGACTAAAAGTAAAGTATTTATATATAAAATATTTAAAATTAAAACAAGGTTTTTTATTCTATTTTGATTGAACATTGTAGTTATACAATAAAGAACTTTTGAGTATTAAAAAATAGTAAAAATAAGTCTTCGAAAAAATTTTAAAATAAAATAGAAAAATAATATTTATTTATTTATTTTATTTTATTGTGAACTAGTTAATACCCACGAGTTCCTTAACACATTACTACGCAGGGTCGATCTTAGCTGGAGTACAGGAATTTTCTGGAGGAGGGGGTTTTAGAGTTTTTCGGAAGCAGACGAATAGTTGTAATTTGCTGTTAAAGATCTTAACTGATTTGTACAAAAAATTTCGAATCGATGTATTTGTATAGTTGATATATGAATTTTATTCTAAATTTAATGTTAAAGCTATCAATTAGCCTCTTCTTTTAACCTTTCAAGGACGTTTTGAATTTTTAAATTTTTAAAAATTCTTAAACGAGAATTTAAAAAGAATTTTTAATCAAAACCAACTTTAATGTATACTCTGTCAATAAAAAAAGAATTATGAAAAACAGGTTATATCGACTTGGTTTTTAAATTTGACAAAGAATCGATTATTATTTGACTTTAGAGAAGAAAGATCTAACATTTTTCAAATGACGGGTACCTTTTACAAGGCTATTGTAGCGCCCATTCCTAATCGTTGTATCTATTCATAAATAAATTCATAAAAAATTATAAAGTTTTATATTTTCGCTATGTCCCTTTAAGCGACACCAATATCTGGCGTTGTGAAAGTTTTCGCCTCCCGGGGCCGAGTGGAAATTCGTCAACCCCTATTTTCCTCATTAGTGAAGAAATTGGTAAAAGTCAAATACCTTTGATTTCTTTAAATATTTCAAAATGTTCCTTTCGTGTTTTTCCAAATACGAATTCTTTTATGAAATTATCAATGCCAATATGCAACCCCCTTTTTATGTGCTGCCTCCTCCTCATACTCTTTACGCTAAGTTTATTTTTAATTCAATTCTCGCGATTTTTTTGTTCACTCAATTCTAATGTCATATAATTTTCTCTTTTGTATCGTTGTCAGGTATTGATGTTGCTAAAAGGGACAAATGCTAGATTTTTTAAACAAAGGAAATTTACAAAGAATTACAAAACAAAATTTTGATTACAGTTTTTAATTTTGGAATTTATCAGAAGGGTCACTTTTGTCAACTTTTGTTTTTTTTAAAGTTTGAATAAATTAGATTTTTTAAAACAATGTGTATTAGATTTTTCATAGTTGGCGAAGTCCTCTGATTCGTTTTAATTCTTCTCTTGTGTAATCAGAAAATTTGTTTATCCCATATGTGGCAGTTCCTTGTTTATTTTTATTCAATTCCTCAATTTTTTTCAAATTTGCTTTAAATATTTCAAAACGCATATAATACTCTTCATCATCTTCGTAGTGTCGCTGATATTTTGTAATAAAATTTTGAAATTCCTGTCAAAATATTTATTACTGAAATATATCTATTTCTTTAACAAAATAAAAATTATACTCACTTGCTCTTCTTCAGAAAGTTTTTCTTCCGGTGAAGCTTCAACGTTTGCCATTACAGTAGTTATCGATCCTAAAATCGCAAGAATTATGAAAAATTTCATCTTTTTTCACTGAATATTCAATGCTTGTGGTTTGAGAAAAAATATTACTAACTTTTGTTATCGTTATGCTTGAATACTTATATTATTTCTTTATCAAAAAATGGCAGGGATAATAGTTTATCTATATGGCTTACACAGATGTTTATGTAACCAAGTCTGTGTCCAGCTAATCATAAACATTTATTGTAGATGGGGAAAATTTAATAATCCTTCTTATATTATTTTTGTAAAAAAAGGTATAAGACAAAACAGAGTGAAAAATTAATATTTAAATTAATTGTTTCTAATTTTCTGTAAATGATACTATGATTTCCGCACCCTTATTTACTGTTTACTACGTCATTTAAACGAGATTTGGAAGACGGAATGAGGAGCTTTGATATTTGTTTTTCCTAACATAGGTAGCTTTTGGAAAATAATATTTAAGAATCTAATATGAGTTCCTTAAATTTCTTGTAAATGTATGATTGTCATCGAATCTGTTGTATGTACAGATAAAAACTATAACAATAAAAACAAAGGTCAAAGGTTACTCCTTGATTTATTGAATTTAGGAGGTACAATAACTCTAGTTCTAGTAATATAACTTTGTTATGTAATATAATCTAGGCGTATGAATTGTGGATGTATTCATTATTCTATCTAGCTAAAATATGCTTTAGATTTTTTTTAATTATCTTCTAATTTTAATATTTATATGAAACTAGCGGACCTGACAGACATTGTACTTCCCAAACGTTAGTTTTCGTTTGGCTGCCATAATTGGTATAAATTCGACCATAAAACCAATAATATAAAATCATCACAATTACAAATTCAGAATATGAACTCCAATTAGTGAGTGACACAATTTAATGAATTTCAAGTTAGCAATACAAGATACAAAATATTTTGTCAATGGCAAACAATAACTACACCTAAATAAGGTGTATTCAATACACATACAAAGCAAAATTTAATACAAATGTAACAAATTCAGTATTTATTATTTTAAGATATCATCAATATATCTGAAGAATCAATGATCGAATTTGTTTATAATACGTTCAATGTTTATACTCTTCATTACCACATTTTCATTTATTTCTTTCTAATTCTCCGATTGTTTAATTATTACAATTCTTTGAAAAAAAATTGTTCTTTAATTTGGTCGACATTTACTAGCTCATTTTCATCTTTAAATAATATCTTATTTCTAATCGAGAACCTTTACAGTAGTTATAATTTAATATACTAATAGTATAAATGTGCATTTTTGCATTACAAACATGAAACATTACAAACTGTGCACTTCAATTTCATTTATACGAGCGTACGTATAAATAATGTAGATATTTAAATAACTGGTAACAATGTTTCGATTTTAACGGCATTTTGATTCTTAAATTTGAAATTTTGATTGTGAATATCAGATAGAATTTGACACTTCTTCTTACCTTTTTCACTTATAGAGTTAAATTGTGAATCTAGACCATCTAGAGTTCCGCTTTAAATACACACAGAAAATTTCTGCAAAATAAGTCTGCCGGCTTAGGAGGAGTTCAGTGACAAGCACACGTACAGAAGAATTATATGCATAAAGATATTATTAAAACATTTAAAAACCTATTTCAAAAAAGAGATGACTACTTAAAGAATATCGCATTTAATATTTCGATTATTTTATCGATTATATTAAAATTAGCTACGTTATTTACATTACAATAAATAACGCTCAAGATAATAAAATTTAGAAAATAATTAAGCTTTAATGACATGTATATAATGCGGGAATTTCTTAATAACACGACTGTTTGATGACAAAGAAAGGTAACATTTTTAATTGGTTCAGAACCTTTAAAATGATTGGTTGTGTGATATTTGTTTTGAGTTATATTCAATACTTACAATATTTCAAAACTAGGCTCGTGCTTATAATTGCTAGGCACCAATTTCAAAAATCGTATAGAAATAATATACTAGTAGGGGAGACTGGGTACAAAAGTAACGGCGGGTCGAAAGTAACAAATACTTTCTAGGCTTATCCAATGGGCGAATTCCGCTTTGCTGCCATCAGGTGATAGCCTAGAGCACCCCCCTCAATCGCATTAAGTCGATGCGCAATGCGTTGTTAGGTTATATAATAGGACGTAATGTGTTTTAACGAGCCAAAAGTAGATTTTTCGACGTTTTCTTATTTATTGTTTACATAGTTGTAAAAGAATCATAGCAATCCGAATGTTTGCATATCCATTCTTGATTACATAAATTGTACATTGTTTAGATTCATTTTTGTCTAGCACGTTCCGTTTTAAGGTTATATTACACGTTTTATTAAAAATGAGAATGGGTACAAAAGTAACATAGCCCCCTAGCGCACAAAAGTAATATGTAACTTTTGTTCTCGTAATGATTTTATTACTAACATCATACTTTTATAGATATCAACTTCAATAGAATGGTTTTCGATATATTTCCGTGTCGGTAGTTCTTCATGCAGTAGTTTTTATGCGTTGTCGCGGCATTCTATATTGATTAATTTCCTTAAAATATATATTTTTTGAGTATTTTAAATGCTGAATTTGGTTTATATCACTAATATAAAATATTTAAATAAGTAATTTGTTGATTTAACTTGTATTGTTGTTTTCATTAGCAACCCTTAGCAGTCTTGTTATTTTCGACCCACAGCGACAATTTTTTTTAACTCTGTGTTATTCATATAAAACACACCATAATTTAATAAATCAAGTTACTATCGTGAAGAACATAAACTAAATTTATATGTGGTTATATTCATTTAATGGCAATAATAACACCCAGCCAGAAATCAAAGTGAAAGTACAAATTGTTACTTTTGTACCCGGTCTCCCCTACCTAACCATTAAAGTTAAGACAATTTTAATGTAGTTACAGTACCTACTTATTTATTACTTATTCCAGTTGAGTTTATCCAAATTGTGAAGGTTCTTTTTTAAATTTGTTTTAATTATAATTAACATACTATAGGTATTTATAAATTTTAAAGGCTTTTGATTGAATAAAAATTATTGAAACTGATTATTTGTATATATTCCACTAATAAAAAAAGTTTCTACCCTTCAAAAGAGCAAACGAAATACATGAAAATTAATAAGTGTTAAAAAAATGTTTATATTTTGACCATAATTAATTACATCCTCCGCCTTGTACATGAATAAATTTTGTAATTCTTTTCAAATCATCATTCTGATCAATAGCTCATGTTGCCTCCTGTGTAGTTAATGAAATTTGGAACTTATAAATGTATATATAATTGACTACTTTTATAAAAACAAGGTCAAACTGCAAAACAGATTTACAAAATGGTTGTCATTTATTGTTTACTTTTAACAGGAGATATTACATATGGATAGTATGGTAATATTTTTAAATTAAAAAAAGCTGAAATTTTAATAGATTTGTGCCAGTAGTATTATGTAGATATTATTCTATATGTTATTCAAGTTGTGGAAAATTTTCATGATAAATCATGAAATAACATCTATTCAAATTGTTTCGTAATAGTTTTCTTTTACATCTTTGGTAAATATAAATACACGTGTACATTTGTTTTAAGTTGTATTGTACTTTAATAATATTCCCCGTAGCCCATACCTAAATGCTCCACGTACCGTTACTAGTTTATTATTTATTAAGACTTTAGTTCTTCCTTGAAAGAGTTAAAATTGAAATAATTAATACTGTATTCGATAAATTCTTAGAAAATATACTTAATTATAAATCTGAACCATATTGTTTTCCTTTTCTTGTTACATATTTACCTGATTATATCAGCTATGAAGACCGAAATGAATTAATAATCATAGTTTATCTGAAGAATAATGGAAAAATACTTATAAGCGCGAAGAATTGCAGCTTGAAGATTGAAGTTCATAAATAATACAATATCACAATTATAAGGAGGTAAAGGTATTTTTTTTTGATGAATCATAAATGCAGATAAATCAACGAAGAAATGACATTCTGAACATTCTAAAAGGAAAAGGATTTATATTGCTTTTTACAAAAAGAAAAGTGAAAAATCCTTAGAAAAAAGAAAATGGAAGAATTGGAATTCACCTGTTAATGTGGGCTATTAAGGACAGATACAGAAACGCATATACCACCGGAAAGAAGGTTTTACATAGGAATGGTATAGGAAACTAAGTTTACTGTTCGGCAGAAATAGTACAAAGCACAATAAGTACAAAATAATTTAAAACAAGTTATTGATCAAAAATTAGAAATTGTGTAATCGCGACTTAAGGTTTGAGTAACATTATACGCTAGTATTAATCGTAATCATTTATTGTAGATATACTTTATAATGGGTCAAATCTCTACTACCTCTACTTGCGCTGTAAAAAAATCACTCAATGGATACAATTTTATATATAGTAAAATATAAACGGTTTAATGAAGAGCTGATAATAGTAAATGAACACATTGTGTTATTTTTGTGTCTTGAAAATTTATGAAAAGTGAAAATATTAAGCTCTATACTCTATTCAGTTTTTATCTTTGCAATTATGGGATTTTTACGATTTAATGCAATATTCTTTATTTTTTGTCACAAATTTTGAAAAAGTTAACTTTTAAGAATACATTGAAACCTCGACTATTAGGATGCATATTTCGTTATTTATTACTCTTACTTTTTTATTCGTATTTTCTTAATTTATTACGTACCTATAGTAAATCTTCCAATGCAAGGTTTGTATTTACATCTATATAAAATGTATCACGATAACATAGTTTACAAGAAGTATAAAATGCCAATAGCTAACGTTATACTATTACTTAATTGTTTAGTCATATTATAGTGCTAATTTAATATAAAACTTATTTTTATCGATTTTTTATCGTCGCTTTACAAAAATAAAATCTTTTAGCAACTCTGCAATTGATTTAAATACGTAAAGCAAAAAATTAGTAACGTTTTTATAAACAAGTTTTACATTTAACTTTTGTTTTTAGTTTAATATAAACTAACCAATTTTTATATTACTAAAATTGGAATGAAGTGTAGGTACTTAACCATAAAGAATCAAATAGACAAATGTAGACATTCTACAAACTTAATATAATTAAAACTCAAAAAATATAAAAAACTTAACAAAATGTATTATTTTTAAGTATGGTTGAGTTTAAAGTTTCTATCATATTGTTGAAACAGATAATGAAATTTGTGGATCATCGATGTATTAAATTTTTTTTCGCCAATTTATAGTTAGTGAAATTTACAAAAAATAGTATATTTTTCGTTGGTTGAAAATGACAAAATAAGAAACAATTTTTTGGAATTGTATTACAATTTTACTTTTGACCCTAATTTAAAGGCATATATATTTGTAACATCAATAGAAAATTAGTAGTTAACTTAGGACCTGTGAAAAATATCAAAAACTTTTATGGAGATAAGTTATAGAAAAAAAGTGCTCTACAAAAAATGTCCTATAAAATTTTCTCATAAAATTGATGGTTGCGTCAAAAAATTGAAAAAATATTAAAATTTCTCTTTAGTTCAACTTTGACCTCGAATAACTTTTGAAGGAATAAATATATCAAAAACTTGTAAGAGACGTTTTTTGTATATCGTTCAATTTTCTACAAGAATATACCTTAGTCATTCCCAAATATTGTCACCAAAGTGAACTATAAAATTCCAAAATGCAAGAGAATATTGTTCCCATGTTATTTAAATGCAAAATCGAAATTTGCGATGCGGCACCTCTTAATATTAAGAGCTTAAACTTTCACAGGATTTTTTTTTGTCATTCCCAACAATATTACAATATTTTCGATATAATTAAGAAAAAACATTCATCATTTTTTTTGAATCAGTCTAATATATATATATATATATATATATATATATATATATATATTCTTATATATTTCTTATAATTGCTAATTTTGGAGAAAGGAAAGTATATATATAAATATATATATATATATATATATATATATATATATATATATATATATATTTATAAATATACTTTCCTTTCTCCAAAATTAGCAATTATAAGAAATACATTATCAACCCAATAATATTACTTAATACATCACGAAACTTAGTACATACATACATAGTAAACTAATACATTCAAAGTAACTCAAAAAGTAACTTAAGATTAATATTTAAGTTCCTTTTTGAAGTTATACTTCTTCAGCGGCGTTGTGAAAAAATAATAAGACTGAATTTTTAAAAAAAATAAGAATATTATATATAATAATATAATATAATAAATAAATGTGACGCCGTTGCTACAATAGGAAATATTTTGTATTTTGATACTAAAAGCCGATTGTGTTTATATTTGTATCATATTTTAGTTATCACAAACCATTTGTAACTGGTGTGTCACTTCAGCCGCTACCGGAAGCTACGGCAGTAGATTGAAAGTATCTTTTTTTTTACCAAAGAAGTACAACTTCTCACGCGCGTACATAAGTACATACATCGTATGTTTAAGAGTAAATAGATATCTAAAGAAGCTTCGGATACTTTTTAAGACAGTAACTTATCTAGTATAAAGTTAAACAGTGAAGTAACACCAGAGGCTCCCAAACTTTTTTGTGTCGTAGACCCCTTGCTAGGTTTTTTGGTTTTGGGTAGACCCCCTGTAGTAAACTGTAGTGAAGTTTAGTGTTTAAAACTTAAAGTAAAAACACATGTTAAAATTTATTCTTTATTAATTACATTTAATAAGTTAATGTTTTTAGCGGGAAGGATGAACCTGATGCTTTAATAATAAATTATCAACATTTGAGTAAATTTTGTAAGGTTTATCTTAAATCTCCTCGGCTAATGATGTCCAGTCTGTTTCTTTTTTTTTTTTGTTAGGAGATTGGTAATAGTGCTGAACCCCTTTTCCACTAGGTATGACGATGGAAAGGAAATTAAAAATTTCTTTGCTATACTCCGTAATACGGAATAAGTAATGGTATGTTTCTTTTCAGCCAGAATCGCTAGATATCCATTTTTAAACACAACCTTAAGTTCTTCGTTTGTACTTATTTCAGTTAACTTCTTTTGTATTATAACATTCGTTTCTTTTATGACTATAAGATAGTATTATGTAGGTAAATATGTACTATCAGTGTATGTTTAGATTTACTATAGTGGACCATAAAATTTTTTTTTCGCTGACGTTAACTTCTTGCAGGTTGTCATGGACCCTTGGGGAGCGATATCACTCACTTTGGGAATCACTGAGCTAGGCAACTGAAAATTTAAGATTTTTGATAATTCTGGTCACTTCAATGTATATCCTGAAAACTTAAGCCTCTGATATTATGTAGACTGACGTTATGAAGGTCTAAAAACACTTGATTTAATTGAAAGCAAAAAAATGCCTACACAATTAAATATTTATTGATTATATTTTTGCGTAGTTAATATATAATTAATTGGCACAGGTTATTTTTAAACTATATGAAAACAAAATGAATATTTCGATAGGTAGTTATGTTTCAAAAGGTGTATATATTTTGTGTCGAAAATCACGTTTCACCAATTGATTTAATTATAACCAATTCACTAGAGAAAGTTTGGACTAAAAATAATTAAATCAATTAAAATGAGAATGGATATATACTCGTTATTTGTGCTTATTATGTTAAGAAAGGGCAAGTTCAGGCCAAGCTGGAAACAATACCGAGTTTTACATTTTCCAAAAATCCATTGAAAATTTTATTTTTAGCTTCCGTATGTTCATTTTGTTTTTAATAGTGATTTGTAGGCGTATTTACGTCTATCGTTCACATATATGTGTATGTAATAAGTAATGTCAATAATGAAAAATTTATGTTATGTAACATTATTGTTAAAACCAAGGGTAATAGGTATATTTATTTTTCCTAAGCATACGAAGTTGGTTGTGTTTAGGTTTAAAAGGTCATTTATTAGAAAAACATATTTTAATTAAAATGAATTATATGCTAGAAGTAATACTTGAAATTTTAATATTTTGTAAATTTTAAAGATGTGCAAATAATGAAGTTTAAGAGTGTAATTAAAAAAATGACGAGCATTAAAAATCAGTTTAATGTTGTTTTTTGTTGTTAGCTATTTAGAAATTGAAATAATAAAAATAGTGATCACAGCGAAATCTAATAAGTGCATTAGATAAGAATAATTGTTAGCTTTCGAAAAAAAACACATTATGAAACACTAGTTAGATTGACACAAATGACTTGTACACTCGCATGTACATTCCCACATCGCATTCAACGTGACTCCGATGTCCATGTGACAGAGAATAGCCAATCAAAATGTAGATGACGCCAAAGTCACGTTGCTCTTGCCGTGGTTTGCAGACTTGGAAAATGTTTTGCATATTCTTTCCAAGTTTGTAATCGTTTAGTTGCGAGAGGTGATTGAGTGAACTTTGTATCTCTTAAAATTCGAATCTTTTTCACTAGTCTACTATTTGACATAGTATTTATGTGCTCTTTTCTGTGTTGAAAAATCAAAAGTGTTTCAATTTTCAAATATTTTTTATCAAGCGCCTTATATTACTTTCTGCAGTATGTGCGTTACATAAAATACGTATTTGTTTAACAGTGTCTTGTTCATTGTTGCATAGTTTGTTGAAACTAGTGATTGATTTCGTCATTGGTTTATTGTGTATGGTTGATTTCAATCCAAAGAAACTTGAGTATATGTGAATAATACAAATTGTAGGTGAAAATTAATCATTATTCTTTTCTTTTCTTCCAATTTTCTTCCCCATATCAAATGCATTATATTAGTTGAATTGTTTGTATCAACAGTCTATGACAAAAATTGATGTGTTTAAATCGACGTCATGCGGTCGTAATTATGATGGTTCGTGGAAAACTATGAGCAGTGGCGTTACAAGTGGGGGCGGCGAAGTACGCCGTACAGATGCTGAGAAACCTTCACCCGATAAGCACACGGTTCATTGGTTTCGGAAGGGCTTACGTTTACATGATAATCCCTCTTTGCGAGAAGGCTTACGAGGTGCTACCACTTTCCGCTGCATATTTATTCTAGACCCTTGGTTTGCGGAATCGTCTAACGTTGGTATTAACAAATGGAGGTGAGTTTCACGAATGGGAAATATGGAAATTCAATAAAATGCATTTAATATAGATTAGGGGTGGGTTAACTCAATACTGGTATGATCGACAATAGTTTTTCTTTTATATACGCGATCGACTTCGAAAAATGGGCTAAACTTAAAACAAATACATATTTAAGGGATTACTTTTTTCTCATATAAAAAGATAAAAGATTTTATTTGAATTTTTTACACTCTTAAACATACACATTTGACAAAGAATTTCTGAATTTTTCATAGAAAAATATTTAAAACTTCGCCATTGCGACGTCATTTCCGGTGCTCCCTCGGAAAAAAGGTGTATCCGTGTTGACAGCAAAACTCATGGCAGGATCATTTGTAAAAAAAGTAAAAAAGAAGAGAAAAAGCGTGTTTTATTTAAGACCGTTAAGACTCGAAACTAGAACTCGGACAAAGGAAAACAAAAGTGAAAATTGAATTTTTGTTAATCTTTTTACAAAAAAATGCAAATTTCGGTGATATTTGCTCTATGTATTTATTTTTAAATAGTTATAATTGGAAAAAAATCCTTCATCCACATCCTTGGGAATTGTATCGTAAAGACCTATATTAAATTTCATCAAAATCGGTTGAGTAGTTCGAGAAATCTTGACAACTGACGTTGAAAACATAGTTTAACACAGCAGCCGCGCCGATATACCTGCGTTGCATTTTCGACTTTTTTCTAATTTATTTCGCGAATTAATCGATCCACGATGAAAATTTAGCCACAAAAGATAAAAGTATATCATATTTGTATTGAATTAACAAAAAAAAAAAAAAAAATCGCGAAAAGAATAAAAAAAAACAAAGTGAAAAATGCAACGTTTCCAGATTTGACTGTTCTAAAAGGGACTTGTGCCATTTTTTCTTTTCTTGCAAAATTTTAATTATGGTCAGATTTACTTGCGAGTAACATTAAACACAAAGTAGAAAATACATCGTTGTCAGATATTGACGTCCCGAAAAGAGACATTAGTCTTTCTTTATTTATAAAATGCAGCGTTTCTCTGTCTATTTAAGAATAAATCAAACGATGCCTACTGGTTTGATTTGAGTTATTCTTTTGACTCATGTCCCTTTTAGAACCGTCAAATTTGGCAACGTTTCATTTTCTACTTTGTTTTTTCCTATATTCGCAATTTTTTGATAATTCAATTCTAATACGGTATAATTTTCTCTTTTGTGACTAATTTCTTATTATGAACCAATTTATTTACAAATTAAATTAAAAACCAAGTAGAAAATGCAGCGTTGTCAGATTTGACGGTTCTAAAAGGAACATGAGCCACTGTTTTATTATTTATAGAAACATTTCTCGTATTGGCTTAAGCATATATTTATTTTCGGAAACAAAAACAGAACTTTAGCATTTACAATTTTTAGCGAAAACTATTTCGAATTTTCGACCGTTAATGGCACTTTTTTACTCCTTTTAAGCAAACCGATAAACCTACAATAAAGATTTTTCCAAAATAACTAGAAATATTAATGTCCTAAGTCGCTATGATTTCATTTTTTTAAAATTTTTAACTATAACAGTTGAATCAAAAGGTTGCAATTTGTTTAAATTCCAATATCGTTAATTCACAAAAGAAAAGATGACATACAGTTGGTTTATAAGTCTATTACTCCTTTGTTACAAACGTGTTTTTAATTCATCAACCAGAAAAATATTGTTTATGGTATCATTCAACTTTGTGTGGGTGGCTTAGTTTCTTAAATTTTAGCTTAATGGAAATTGGTAGGTTAGTAATAAAATGAAATTTTATGAACACTCGTTTATTCTATTTTGTTTCATTATTTCGGTAAATATGTTTTTCTATTAAATCAAAGCTGCGTAGGAAATTGGTTGACAAATATACCAACGTATTGAAAAAATTTAGAAAGGCAGTTTTGAGATACGGGCATTGTTTTTATTTAATAATATAGTAATTATTGGTTATATGCAATGATATACGACATTAATGCTCTGTATAACCTCTATGGTTTTTTAATATCTTCACATTATTCTTAAATAGAGCACATTACATTTAATATGTCACCTAAATTTGAGTTGCAATAATGCTTCGAGTTAGCTATTTAATTGAATAATTTGTGTAACAAATGCAATAACATCCCGCCCAGTTCTTCAAGTATTCAAGTAAGGAATTAAAACAGGTTAAAACACATGAATTGTACTTTCTGTGAAGTATTGTAAACTGTGATATTTATTTCGAAAGGCATGTCCCATGTTAATTAAATTCTGTAATAAACTCAGTCCGATTGAGTGATTTACATGATTTGTTTAGGAGCCGACATTGTTGGTTTTGGTGTTGCATTTTTGGAGAATAATAAAAACTACTTTAATTTATTCAACCAAGTTTATATTACTTGGCATATTTTTGCTGGAATATTTCTTCGATATTTCGACGATTACTTCAATAGATCAATTTGCAAATCATTTTAGACACTTTAATAAAACGTAGTAAATAAAAGTATTACTAATTTGCATCTATTGGATAACGCAAGTATTGAATTAGATAATACACCATTTTATCAACGGTTCCCGTCGTTTACAGGGTTCATTATATAAAATATTTTTAATTTTTAGAATATATTTGAAGTATTTTTCCTAGTACTTGTTTAGATATAACTAAATATTAACACAACTACAAGTACACTAAACATTTATAAATAAAATGGATTATATTTGATTATTAAATGTATAATTATTTTTTGTTGTATAATGTAATAATTTCTTTTGAGTTTGCTGTTACAAAGTATTTTTCCTTACTTTTGACTTGACCTTTATGTTTTATAGAAATAGTCAATGGAAATATAAGATGGAAACGGAAAATTAATAGATAAAGTGAATAATTAATATTGCTGTCAATATTCGTTTATAAAATTGCAACAATTTACAAATATATAAACTCAAACTATGATTCTTATTTGACGAACAAAGTGTACAAAGATTCATAGAAGCAAATTTAAACATAAAGTACTTATCATTGTAACACAATAAAATAAAATTGTGTTTCAATCTACTTGTTTGATATGCCAAATTGCACATATTTAACTGACATTTGAATGAAATTTATATGCAGTCACGTGAAAATTAAACTTTATATAAATAGTTAATTTGTTTGAATAAAATTATTTTAAAGAAAGCACATGAGTATTGAATATTTGCAAGAAATGGTAGTTTTTAAATTCCGGTAGGTGGCATAGGCACCTAGTTAAGGATAAGTTTGGTTGTTTAGTAATTCGTGACTATAATCTAGACAAATTTTCTTTTCTAATGCATTACAACTCTAAACTTATCTTTTGGTCAGTACTGGAACTAACCGTTTCCAAGCTTCCTCTTTGGAGTTTTTTCATTAAACCACCTAAGAAAATAACTAAATTGTCTTTAATTAGTGTAAATATGAAGTTGTACTTTAACATAATGCAACATATTTACATTTTTACTGCACTTATTTTAATCGTTCTATACTACTCTGCCACATGTAATTATTAAGTTCAATAGCTATATTATTACTTAATAAGTACACATTTACGCGTTGCTACCTCATTCTTATATTAAAACA
Source organism: Sisyra terminalis (assembly GCA_958496175.1). Taxonomy (NCBI): domain Eukaryota; kingdom Metazoa; phylum Arthropoda; class Insecta; order Neuroptera; family Sisyridae; genus Sisyra; species Sisyra terminalis. The sequence continues at coordinate 32,063,549 of OY292274.1, forward strand.
AAATTAAAGAACAATACGCTATGGATTTGCTTTTTTATATAGCATAAAATATATTTTTTTAGTAAAATGCTTATTTATAAAAGAAAAATCTAATAAGGGATGGTTCTGGTATGGATATTATTAATATGTTTTTAGTTGTATATGTTGAAATCCATTTTTCAAGCTTTGAGTTGTGTTCAAATTGGAAGTTTTGTAGATCTATTTATTTTCAATAGTAGATAATAAAATCAGTTCTGGAAATTAAACCTAAGTTAAAAATTAAAGATAAACTAGAAAAATTAGGAATTTCAGTATAATAAAGAATACCATAACTTAAGTAAGTACACGAAAAAAAAATCATATCAAAAATTACCATAATAATATCGTAAATTCTACTGTTTTAAATAAGAGTTCAGGACCTGAACTAACGCTTAAAACTTTACAATACCGCATCGTAAATTTCATTTGACAAAGATTACTACTTGTAATAACGAACAGCCCTATTTACTTTCATAAATTTTACCATTTTCAAATAAGAAATATTTTCATTAGTTAGACAAGGCTACTTACACAAGAAGAGATTTATTTGACAATTATTTTTTTCTTAAATCTTAAATACCCATATTATGGGCTACAAATAATGAGGCAAATTCATTATTATAAATCAATTATTTATTCATTACATTATTTTATTTCACGATTATATTGGTTATTTTTTTAATGTATGTAATAATCCAAACCAGGTTTTTTTGCTAGATATAAGTTAAAATTGTCGATACTTAATAATTTTGTTCCCAATTTAAAATAGCTATTACTTTAAAACTTTTAATGATGATTTTTAATTCATTCATTTGTTGTAGCTGTAACGAAGGCTTGTGGATGTTTCAATTGGTTTGAACTTGCTTATAGAAATAGTTTATGTATAAGCTCATATATACTCAAATATTTGTTTACTCGTAGTAAACTCGTATATTTTAGTTAGTGTACGTGTATTCGCTAAGAAGTCAGAGAGTAAGGATAGTAGAAGTAGTTCTGCCTCTTTAACTTATATATCTTATATATGTATATTGACTTGCACTCACAGAAGATAACAATATAAAATCATAATTTATGATACGCTACTTTTTAAAGAAAACTATTGTTATAGTTAAGATGTTATAACGTAAAAGTTCAAACGTAAATAGGAAATTTAAAATAAAATAGTTTAAACAAGATAATGAAAGTTTGGTCCTAGATAACGATGTTCCTACCGTAAATTATTTTTTTTTTGTGTAATTCTTGTTGCAGTAATTTAAATTGTTAAATACATTAAGTAATACTAGAAAGCTTTTTACTTTGTTCAATCAGTTCATATTACAAAATGACTACTACTCATTCTAAACATATATGTTGTATGTTATTATTTATATAATTCGTAAAAGATATAAAAATGTTAAATGGTTCTTAAACCTACCCTTTTTAAACATAAATAATTTTCTTGAATAAAAATATTTGCTTATTATTTAAATTAAATATTTAGATTTTCACATTAACTTTTTATAAGATGTCACAATTTTTCTCTTCCGTTCATGAAATTTGATCTTTCAAAAACATTTATTTTCCATTACATGAGTATAGATATACAATATACATTAGGTATACATAAACCGTTTTATAAGCAAAAATTAAAAGAAAAATTATTTCATCTTGTAGTTCGAGTGAATATTTTTTTTTAAATAGAAAGATGCAAATTTTCATAAAGGTGAATATTTCTAGTATAAATTCAACTTAACAATATAAAGTCATAAAGAAATAAAGTAATGAGAAAAATTCTGTTCATTAAATTTTATGAATTACTCAACTGACGCAAGTTATTATATAAGAATAGATATGAGACGATTTATATTCAAGTTAACTTTATAATAAACTAGCTGATCCCCGCGACTTCGTCTGCGTAACATAGGTGTAGATTATATTTTCATTTTAAATTTGCTATTTGTAGTGGTATATGAAAATGATTATTTTTCTTATTTCTTTTACGAAAAACATAATCATACTTAAAAACATTATTTTGTCAACTTTAAAAAGACACATTTAATAAACTGTTACTTAGAATAAAATAGTTGTATATAATGATCAATTAATTTTCAAAAAATATTTATAAATATCTAAAAAGAGTATGTTCAATTGCGTATACCTATGGTAGGTATACCTACCGTGAACCAATTAATCCGTAAATCAATCACCATCTGCATAAATAAAAACTATCGTTAAGTTCAATAAAGTCAGGCATAATTATGACTTAAAACTGTCGAAAGTTATCAAAACACTCGCCTAGATATTTCGAATATTAGTAGAAATCCCAATTCATTGTCTCAACTTTTACACTACTGAAATGTACAAAGCTACGGCGAAATTAAAATTTGTTCAAATGTATGAAACCCAGTTCCTCCATAATCAAGTATAACCATTGTGTATCTATGCACTCATTAAAATATCTGAATTTTAACTATATAACTAAACAATTTTCTTTCAATTCACCGAATTTCTCGCTATTCGATATTCGCTCATTGATGAATTTATTTGTGATTACGTATATCGGATTTTCAGGTTTTCAATATGTGAAAGCCAAAAAACGTAATGCTCACTTTTGAACTTAACCTTTTTTAGATATATATATATTCGAGTTTAAATTTTAAAGCAGATCCTACATTTTTGTTTCTAATAATAAACCAACATTGTTTTATTTTAAGCGATAAAACGTTTCGTCTATAACGAACATATCTTGATAATTAAATTTTAAATTTCGATTGTTTATTACACGTTTTACTGTTCAAACTTTGCCACGATTTTTCACTCTTTTAGAGGAGGAATTATCAAAAAACTCTTTCTTAATATATATCTGCATCTTATAAGGAAAACACTTTCCAAATTTCATCGACACAAATATGCGTTTATATTGTAAAATACAATGTAAAACGAAAAAAATTATGACCTTTAAGTTAATTAACATGACTAAAAAGCTATTCGATTTCGCACATTTGGACGTTATACATACAAACTTGTTGGAAATAGGTGGAAAGCGTGGAAGTAAATTCGAATATTTTATTTATTTTCAATAACAATAATTGATTTTCAAATTTTTTTAAATATTGAAGAAAACTTGGTTTGGAAGATTTTATTTTTTGATTGATAATGAAATATATGACAAAAAATTGCTCCCTTAATGTTAAATAATTGCTCCAGATCACAATCATTGGTTCAGAAAAATTAGATTTTAAAAAAGTTTGATTGTTGAAAAACAAACAAAAATTTAAAACCGCCTCTTTGGTATTTGGTATAAGTACCTACTACCTAAACTTTCATTCTAATTAAGTGAAATGACGTTATTTAAAATGCTTTAGTTAAAATGATATAACAAAAACAGAAACTTATTATTAATTAATTATTTATTTATTGATTACACTTATTAAATTCAAAATTTCGATTGTTGATTAACTCTAAATTTTCTCATACAAACTTAGTCACTCCCTTTTACTCTTTTAGGGTAGGAATTTAAAAAAAAAAATTCTTATCAAATGTCTACTTCTTATAAGGAATACATCGAATACTAAAAATTTCATCAGTCAGAGGGGATATTTAATGCATGATTTTATGTATGCACGGTTTTAAAAACGTATTTACTTTAAGTTTTATTACTATTATTATTATTACAACTACTACTATTACTTTTTTTCGTTAATATTGACCAATTCTAAGGGTCTATTTACAACAATTTTGTAAAAAAAAAAAAAAGTTTATTGTAAGGTTCGAACCCACGTCTTTATAATTAGGAGCATCAGAATGTTGGATACGTAAGCCATTACGCTATTAACATAAACTATATGTTGTATATATATAAAGGTTTATATTTCAAAGAGGCAATTTTTTAAATTTTAAATTGAATTTACTGTACTTTTTATCAGTTCAACTAAAAATATTTTTACAGATTATTTTCTAACTTTAAATTACCTTTCCAATGATATTTAACTCACCGGTCTAGTGTAAAAATTTATGTTTTCATCCCTAGGGAATACCTTCCTTTATTATTTTTTTGGAATGATAAGTAGCCTATAGTCTGTGGGAAATATTGTTATATCTTAATATCAAATTTCATTAAATTCGGTTGTTCCGTTCTTTAGTTAAATCGGGACACACAGACAGACAGACAGACAAAAATTTTAAAAATGTTAAATTCGGAATAAGGGCCTCTTGAAACAAATATTTACCCTAAAATTGGGTTCAAAATCGAAATGTACAGACAGACGTAAGAATTTTATATATTAGTATAGATTAATTGATTTTGTAAAGTTTTATGGACGTTGTACCTTTACATAAAATAATTATTATTTTTATATTAAATATATTAATAATAATGTAATAATATCTAACATAAAAGTTTAAAAAGCATTTTTTGTTGAGAGCTTTTATTATAAAAAAAAATAGTGGTGTATTTATTTTAGGTATCTACCAATAATTTAGCTATGATTAGGTTTAGGAAGTAAATTTCAGGTTAAAATGAAAGCATAAACACATATATCGTTTAAAAAAGTAACATCGATGATGATTTTGATTGACCTTGACATTGCTGTATAAATTATAAATAATAAAAATAGACTTTTATCATATTCTTAAGTAGTTGAATTAATTTTTTGCAGTATATTTATATACCTTATACAATTCCTAGTATTTTAGTGTGTACGTGCAACTCGGCATTTACTCAAATGAAAGCATTGATGATGAATGAATGAATTAAATTTTGGCTATACCATATAATATGCATATTGTATACATATATTTTTAGAATTTATGAGTTTGTTGTTGGTATTTTTATTTAACAGAAATGAAGAATGTTATATTTGGTACATAATATTATAATTTATGATATCTTTTATTAAAAGTTATTTATAAACGAATTTAGTCATATTAAATTACTTGATAAAAAATTAAAAAATCTGAAAAATATATTAAATTCTGACAAAGTAAAATTAATTTCTTGAAAAGAATATCATAAAAGTTAATATAGTATTTCCTAATAATGTTTTTTATTGAAAATTTCACATGAAATTTTAATTCTAACTTTTTTCGTAAGTATAATGTTCATAAAATATATTATCAAATATTTGTGAAATATATGTTGATTTGAAATTTACCCATAAATATTTTTTATTTCTTTTTCTCTTTACTAACAGCTAAATTTGCAATAAAATAGTCATGAGATTATCGTCTTTTGTAATATGATATTATTTATGTAAATTATAATTTACGCGGTTGACTATGAAAGTAGTTTAAGTACTCAAACTTTGACTTTTGATGTTAAAAGAAACAGTGAGCATACCAAAACCAATATATCTTCAAAAAATTTTCTTTTTCTCTTGCAAGTCGTGTTTTTAGTTTTACTTATTTCTGTCGGTTTCTTTTAGGCCAGATGTAGTTAACTCCTGGTCGGTGGGTCGCGTGAACCCCTCATGATCATTTTTCCGGCCCGCGTGATTCACCACACTTTTAGAACATATTTATATATACCCAAGGTGGTGAAAATCAATATTCAAAAAATTTACAATGTATCTAAATCCAATATGGAGAATTGGAGTAAATTTAATATGTGTCCTTTGAGTGGATCACCTCTGCTTTAGGAAATAGTATTTTACTCCACTATTTATCGTAGGACTTCAATTATTATTTTTCCTCTTTTAATTTTTCCACTTAAATAGTCAATAAGATTTTAATGTAGTACAGTAATACACTTCACTGACAAGATGCGTTCCTCATAAAATGTCTGTAAATTGAAAATCCGTTAAACGAAACCGCTACTACTATGATATACTATTGGAAAATGATAGATACGTTTCAGCTAATAAAAATACCCGTAAAAGAACCCAATTTTACTATAGATTCACACTAAATATAGAGCGTAAATAAATTAACACTGCACCATACCGCATAACATTAAATACTAATTTGTAAGAACGTTTGATAACTATTTTGAGATTCCCTGTACAACAAAACCAAGCACAAACTAGTTATGTACTAAAAATCTTTTTTATTATTTTATTTTTGGGATTCCTCACAAAAAGTGTAAGCAAAACAGAAAAAAATATACATAAATTGTCCGTAATTGCGAATATTTCATTCGTATACCGACACTTTGATACTTAATTAACCATGTTCATAATATCGAATTTCCATTAAGCGAACGTCCGTAAAGCGGGAGATTACTGTTGTTAATAAGTTAATGGTACCAATACTAGGTACCAATAATACTTCTCAATAGGTTACGATATCAATATCATTTTTGTTTGTATTTCGTATATTTGTATTAGCTAAGACAAATTATTAACAACATACTAATTGTTGCATCTGACAATTAACCTTCTAGTATTCGTTTTTTTATTTTTATTTATCTTACTCTAATCTTTCTAAAAACGCTGTATTCTAATCATCTCTGATAAAAATATGTCAAGAGATTGTACCCATGTTTATAACTTTGAGTAGATCAATATGGTAATGATGTTCATTTGGTATTCCATAAAACAATGCTAGCTTGTGGAAATGCGTGTGCGAAATATATATTCACTGTTGTTATTTTTAACACAATTTTTTATTCAAATTGTTAAAAAATTATGTAACAAAATGAATTCTTGTCAAATTAACATTATTGTTAAGTTTTGGAGAAACGTGATTATTGTATTAAAAAAGTATTTAGATTTGCTGCAACAATTTTGAGAAAAAAAATCTCTCTTTTAAAAAAAAGTTTCATCCTCGAATTCTTCTGAACTAAGGGGCGGGGATTTTATTTTCGTAAACATTGTGCGTTTAGGTAAGTATAGTTACAATTTTTTAAAAGTACAAAAAGTTAATTTAAGTGTTTTTTTTTTTTTTTGTTGATAATTTTATATTCTACTGATTTAGTTTTTATTGTTATTTGGTAAAAAAAAGCTGAGTTACGACTTCAGGATAACAACTAACAAGGAAGTCAGTGTGGAATTATCATTAATTAATTATCCGGGGATCAATTGATAGGAATAGGTTGTCAAAAGGTTATCATGGAATCGTCATTAACAATGTTTTGCGTAATAGAAAATTATATTATTGATAATGCATATTGTCGATTTATTAGGTAACGTTTATTATAAATACGCTGTTAACATCTCAACAAAAATGTACAATAGTTGTGCAGTACCAAATTAAAATAATTTCTATAATTTGCATAGTTGAGTTCAATTCAAATAAATTTACAATAAGAATTTTGACAAGCATATAAACAACTATATTTTAATAAATTTTCTAACACACTTATTAAGCATTTTAATGGCTGTATACTTTTTTTGAACAGTTAGTTAATAGTTGGTACATATATCGTCACCAAGTAGACCGCTCCAAAATCTGAAGGTATTGAGTTCAAACCTTGTAACGAGCAAATTTTTAGTATTTCTCAGTAAGTGGATTTTTATAAGCCATAAAGTCGTTAAATACCTTAGTAGTTATAAAGCGACGGTAAATAACTACTGAAAAATATACATATCTATTATACAACTACAATATAAGTGATAATAATTGATTTTCTTTTTTTTTTTTTGTATCAGTTGAATTTTAATTTATCGTAATACGATTTAAAGAGGTTTTAAAGGGTAAGTATTATAATAAAAGGTATAATAATAAAATTTGATAAATATTGCAAACTCATTTTTATTTATATTTGCAAATAGTCGTAAATTATCACATTTTTGCATTATCTTTTCAATCAAATTCAATGCAAATATTTATTTTCTTTTAACCATAAACCACTAGTAGTTTATTTATACAATTTCTATACCAATTCATCCTATTACATACAAATTCAAATTTGCTATTATTTGGATATTGCTTTATAATCCTTGAAAAAGATATTCATGATGTTTTTGTCCTATCAATCATGGAGTATGAATTTTAAATAATGCCACTTTTTAAAAAAATAATATAAAAATCGTAATGTTGTGAAAATCGCTCCTATTTGCAAGATTTTTTAGTTGTGCGTTTTAATAAATTTTTCTAAATAATAATCTGCAAAATGTTCATAATTAATTTGATAGAATTTTATTAAGTAATAAAATTATTTGCAGAACTATTTATATTTATATTTTTCTACTCTTTAACAAATGTTTTGAAAATAATAAGTTTCTAATGAAGGCTACAAATTTTATACCCGATTCGATAATGGAAAAAATATTTGTTTACATTTTTATAATTTCTTAATATTTCTAACGTGGTTTATTTGACCTGATTAAAAGTAGTAAGTAACCAATCCTGTCACGGTCTGCAAATTGATAAGAAATGTGAAAACCATACATTGTTACCCTTCTAAAGGAGTTTAAAAGTATGTCAGTAAAATCAGAGCTAAAAAATTTGGTAAAAGGTTGAGTTTATATGGGCTGCTCCAAATATAACAAATTAGTAAATAAAGCTTATGCTAATATTTTATTACGATCAATAAAAACAAATATTTACTTTTAATGTAATATTATTACACCTCTATTAATAGTGACTCGTATAGGATAAATAAAGTATACTGTAAAATGTAAATGTTTTCTGCAACTTAACATAGCATCGTAAAACGCATACTTAACATCCATGGATGTTAGTATTTAATAATTCAAACTCACGAGCCAACACTCGCAAACTAATTTAAATATCAATTCATATGTATTGAATTCAAATCAAATACTTGTTTAAATATGCAAAATTTAAGTTACTTTCTAAAAAGATTTTTTTGAATTTTAGTTTGATGAAAAGATTAATAATATTAATATTTCAATAGCTTGTTAAAAGTATTTTTCTGACGTCGTTGAATATCTAAGATTATTAGGATCCGTAGGGATATTTTACTATTCATATTGATGTGTCCAACTTTGCTCATAGTTCTAAACACGAGTTCGCTGGTATACACTAATATCTTTAACTATTTTACCACTGGTGGATCATTTGCAAGGTTCCGAAATCAAATGAATAAAATTAAGTCTTTATAATTTCGTATTCTTCGATGTCAAAGTTATTAAAATTAATAATAATAATAAATTTGAGAGAAGAAGTTTCCAATGAACTATTACATAAAGATATGAAGGAAATTTTAAGAAAGTAGGGATAGGATACTATTTATTTAGCTTCGGAATGAAAAATCAAATTCATAGCATATTATAGTACCTTTAAGTTATAAGTTGTTTCATATATTTTGAAGAAGTTACAAATATTTTTTTCATTTAAACCTATAGTTGATGATTTAGGCACTTATAAAATTGTTAACACTTTGTCTTCATCCTTATAATTTTTCTACTGAACAATAAAATTTTTTGAAAAATTATAGTGTTAAAACTTAAACAATACTTCTAACGAAAATTGTTGTCAATATAGTAGTCCGTGTAACTTTTGAGATGTAGAATATTTTCCGACACATTCTATTTTTAAGTTCAATAACTACAATACATTTTTCTTTTATATGATACTGTATATTTTAAGCCCATAAGTTATGAAAGCATTTTATTTGAAAGCTTTTTACTGTGCATTATCTAATACGCATTACATCAATAATTTAAAGGAAAGTATTGCTGAAAATGTAACCAATATATTCTTTGTTGTTTCAGATTTTTACTTCAATGCTTAGAAGACTTAGATCGAAGTTTGAGAAAACTGAATTCAAGACTGTTTGTTATTCGAGGACAACCTGCCGATGCCTTACCCAAATTATTTAAAAAATGGGGGACGACAAATTTGACTTTTGAAGAGGATCCAGAACCCTACGGTCGTGTACGCGATGAAAACATTACAGCTCTCTGCAACGAACTTGGGATATCCGTAGTCCAGAAAGTGTCTCATACTCTCTATCACTTGCATAAGTCAGTACACAATTGCAGTATTTAAATTTCTTTTACAGATTTTCTTCGAAACACTTGTTTGAAAGAGGAAAAAGATTATTTTATACAAAATTTTTATTTTAGCGATTTAATCGTTGTTCCAGGTAATCAATTTTTTAATTTCACATTCATTTGGTTGCTATCTTCTTTCTTCACGAAAGCATGTTCTTAATTATTTCTACTTTTTGGTTTAGTTTCAATATATATATTTGATAAAAAAAACGAATGAAAATTAATTTCTTAGGTTTTATTTTGTATTCGTGTTAAAGGAAAAAGCTATGACCCTTGATGTATTTAAAATTATTAATTTATTCTGATGTAAGTGATGCCTGTTTATCTCATTTATGTACGGAAACAGTTATTTATTTTTTGAAAGAAAGAAGATAATATGCAAAAGTGTAATAATTTAAAGTCATAAGTGATGCTGCTTAGGAATAATAATCTTACGAATAAAACGATTTATATTTTTAAAAGAATTTATGATTAGCACGGTAATTCAAGAGTCGTTTTTAAAATTATTAAATTTATTAAATACTAATTGGTCAATGTTTAAAGTTCTTTGAAATAATTTTTTTATGAAAATACAGTTCATATTTCACTTATACCTAATTTTCTGTATTACTAAAAATAATTTTATTTTGACCTCTTTTTTCAGGTGTTTCGTTTAAAAATTGTCTTTGTTTAAACCCCTATAATTATGTGTGGCAACTATAAATGATTTCAGAATTATCGAGAAAAATGGTGGTCGAGCTCCACTTACTTACCATCAATTTCAAGCAGTTATTGCCAGTATGGAGGCTCCGCCACTTGCAGAAGCTGGAATCACGCAGAGTAATATAGGAAACGCTATAACTCCAGTACATGAAGATCATGATGAAAAATATGGAGTTCCTACTTTAGAAGAACTAGGTTTGTCTTCTGTTAATTATTTATTCAAAAATCGAAAATATACAACAATTGTTATTTTTAGGGTTTGAAACCGATGCTTTGCGACCACCAGTATGGCAAGGAGGAGAGAGTGAAGCGCTCGCACGATTAGAACGTCATCTGGAACGAAAAGCTTGGGTAGCCTCTTTTGGTCGTCCTAAAATGACTCCTCAATCCCTGTTGCCTTCTACTACCGGATTATCGCCATATTTACGTTTTGGATGCTTATCAACACGATTATTTTATTATCAACTAACAGATTTGTACAAAAAGATTAAAAAGACACCACCACCGTTATCGTTACATGGACAACTTCTTTGGAGGGAATTTTTTTACTGTGCCGCTACAAAAAATTCAAATTTTGATAAAATGATTGGTAATCCAATTTGTGTTCAAATACCATGGGATAAGAATGCTGAAGCCTTAGCAAAATGGGCTAATGTAAGTACAATTTTAAAGCGAAAGAAAAGAATCATTTTAATTCTATTTATGAAATTATTTCCAGGGTCAGACAGGATTTCCTTGGATTGATGCAATAATGACACAACTTCGTGAAGAAGGATGGATTCATCATTTAGCTAGACATGCGGTTGCTTGTTTTTTAACAAGAGGAGATTTATGGATTTCTTGGGAAGAAGGAATGAAGGTAAATGGTTTTTATCTTCATAAATATACAATCTAGAACGCGTTTACATTTGCATTGATGAATGTTAATAGGTATATTTTGCGTATTGTGGTAAAATTATAGTGTGAACAAAAATTCTATAAATACTATTGAAACCAAACGATAGGTAAAAAAATTGATGTGACATTATCTCGTTGTTTTTAATAGGTGTTTGAGGAGCTATTACTTGACGCCGATTGGTCTGTGAATGCGGGCATGTGGATGTGGTTATCTTGTTCTTCATTTTTTCAACAATTTTTTCATTGTTATTGTCCTGTACGGTTCGCAAGAAAAGCTGATCCGAATGGCGATTATATAAGGTAAATGAGTTTATTAAATTGTATTACAACTTAAAAAACTAATAAACTTATATTTTTAAAGGAAATATTTACCGGTACTTAAAAATTTTCCAAATGATTATATACATGAGCCATGGGTGGCACCTGATTCTATTCAGCGAACTGCTAAGTGTATCATAGGAAAAGATTATCCTTTGCCAATGGTAAATCATGCAGTCGCTAGTCGAATAAATATTCAGCGAATGAAACAAGTATATCAGCAACTGGCCAAATATAGACATATTGACGCAGACAAAACGAGTAAGCTTTCTTATTCTTATATTAATGTACCATTAAATTTTTAAATATTTTAACATTCAATTATCAGGATTAAGTCCATCAGTAGTTAAATACGAAAAACCTAAAAAGTTACAAAAAATCCTTCAGGTTTACTTGACTCTTAAGGAAGTTCTTTATTATGCAGAAGTAAAAGAAAATGAGAACGATGTATGAACCGTTTCAGTTTTGAATTTTTATTATATCACGAAGAGTTTATGACTTTAGCGAATCTCGTATTAATACGAAAGAACTTTTCAGAAATTGGATAAAACATTTTATTATTCCATTTTTGTAATTTTTCGAACCATCAATAAGATAAACTTTATTTAGAAGAAAAACTTATTTTTTTATTACAATTTTAGCGTTCAAGTTACGAAAATCTTCCAAATTTGAAGAAGTTATTAAAATGTCCCATAAGTTTCCTTCTTTTTTGTAAAACGAAATTAAAACACAGTACCTACTAACTGTTTAAATTATTATTTATTCTGTTACATAAGAATACTTTTGCTTTATTACCTTATTTCATCTCTAAAGAAGTCTCATTATGCCTTCTTTCTAAAACTGTTGTATTTTGGACCGAAATAATTGTGTAGGGGGCGATTTTCGTTTTGATAACCCGAAACCACATATTGAATTGGTGGTAAGAGAAAAGCTCTTACAGTTTGATGGGATGTTTACCACATCCTGCGTACTATCCAAATCTAGCTCCATCTGATTATAATAATTCCTTGTGTGTATAAAGTTATACTTATTTGTCGTAATTAAAAAGTATTTTTAATTCTTTACCATAGCATATTCCGGTAGAACCTGAAATAGCACATCCGTTATTAATAGTTTATGATACGCAAAATAAGAAACAATTTTAAATTCAATTTTTATTTTTAATACAATAGGCTTTAATTTAATCCATTAGGTAAATGTACGTATGGCGACAAAGACAGAGAACAAAGAATGCAAACACATACATTTGAGTGTAATACCGATATAATAATAATTGTCTTAATTTTGAGCTAAATGATTGTTGTCATTGGTTTCAACTACCATTTCGTTTTCATTCAATTGCCAATTTTTGCCATTTGTTAGTTTTGTCAGTGTTGGGCTGTGAATATGTCACAGAAAACTACTAGTTTTCAGATAAAAGATGAAATTGGTGACTCATGTTCCTTTTAGCGACATCAATATCTGGCAACGTTGCATTATCAACTTTGTTTTTTTGTACTTTTTAACTTCATCGTCGGTCATTCCAGTTGTTTTCCCCAACCGAATAACAAAAAAACCTATTCTAGCGGGCAACTCGATCGACTTGATTGTATTTTATTACTATGAAAACCGCTCCAAAAATCGGCCAGCTTTCACCTGCTTGAAGTTTCTCGCTTACCGTTTGCGAGCAGCTTCCTACTATAGCGTCACGGCGTCACATTTTATCAAAAATTAAAGAAGTATAACTTCAAAAAATCTTTTCATGATAGCCGTTTTAAGCCTCCATAATTTACTTTCATGATTATTTTTTGTCCAAAACACAATCAGAATGGCGGCATGCTTAGGTTTTCTGAGAGATGAAAGAAAGGAATTGAGCAAAAGGGTTCTTATGTAAGAAAATAAGTAACATCTTAAACAGCAAATATTGTATATTCATATTCGTAAAAAGAAAGAAACTTATGGAACAACCTAATATTTCTGATAGTCGTATCGATCGTATCATTAATTTTTTGAAACAGAGATCTTCCTTAAGTATAATGCAAAGTTAACTTTTTGTATATAACCCACGTTGGGCGTTATTTCTTTTTTATATGTGCTATAGATATTTGTAATGTATATTTAATCGAAACTGTTGGATTTTTTACAATACCATATTTCTATAATTCAGATCTCTTTAATGCCGCAAACCAACAAACATTGATTGTAATGAGCCCATCTCCAAATGCGGTGATAACAAGTATAAACAACTCATACAATTTAACCCTCAATCACACGAATACACCGAATATTACAGCTTATATCACCACTGATCAGTTTGGTGCCAATGATTTCCAAACAAATACTGTGAATACGGTACCAATTCATTCGTTTATTGAACCAATGAAATTGAGCCCCACCAGTATGCCAAATACAACCAACTACACCCAAACACGGCAAAATCAAGAGGAACATCAGCAAGTTCACGCCCAACACCACCATCAACAACAAATTCATCTTCTTCAACAACAATCACACATCAATCTTTCACATCATCAACATCATCGTCATCAACAGCAACATCATCAGTCGCTGGATGAAAATTGTCAAAACTACAAGAGACCTGATCGAATTCAAAGTTACAATGACCAAATGAAACAGAATCAAATGCACTCAAACTATTTACACCAATCAAATGATTTCAATGTAAATAATGTAAGGTCAAAAATGATTTCATACACGGAGTCATTAAAACGTAACCACGCACAAACTTACAGTAATTATTGTGAACCAATGAAACATTCACCTGCTGATAATGCATTTTCACAGTGTGCCTATATTACACAAAATGTCGGCACAGAAGACGCATCAATAATGCAAGAATGCATTCGATCGGCGTCTATTGATAACCGATGTATGAATATGAATATCAGAGATGATAGTCAACAGTGAAACTTATTTTTTAATTGAAAATTTATTTGTTAAGCATTGCTACTTTGGAAATGTATCTGTAGGTATAGAATGCATATGTAGATGATGTAGATATTTACATTTTATTAATTTACACAGTATTTTTGTGCTTCTGTTTTTCTAAATTATTCACGTTGTGATCTTATAATTGTAAGAATTTACTTTAATTAAAATTTAAGTATTTAAATTCGTAAATCGTTAAAATATATTTTTTACTGTAGCTTATTTTTAAAGAAAATATTTTCATTTCTTTAAAATTTACTAACTATTTTTGTAATCTTTCATGAAACAATAAGATTTTATGTGTCTTTAAAGAAATAATCAAAACTACTGATTTTATAAACTTTTATAACGTAAGTGTCAATACTTTTATTAAATAATTTAAATAGATGCTTACCAATAAAAGTGCTAATTCACTGATAGTTCTAGCAGTGAAGTATGGTTTCGTAGAAAGATTAAAATAATAAAACATTTTTTTTGAGTTATGAATGATGTACTAGATGTACTATGTTGACCTATTTATAGTATATGCTACCCGCAAAATTTTCAAGCATGGCTAGTTATCTATTCCTTCTCAATACTTCAAAAATAAAGTATTAGAAATTAAAAGCTTATAATTAAAAGCACACATTTATTTGGCTTAGCCTAAATTAGATTGGTTTGAGTTCATGTTTTTCAGGCAACATTTAAAATGGTCCGTCAGTTAATGTGGATAATTGTGTTTTAATAGTGCTATTAACTCACTTTGTTATTTAAGCAATATCTTATTAAGGACGTTGTATACCCAGCTAACCGTGAGCTATATCATGTGCGCACGACAAACCTGCATTAGTTAATACAGCGTAACATGGCATCTTACAAAATGTATGGCAATTCATAACTTTCAGTTTCTTATTTATTCAATTCTCTTCTCAGAAGTATATTTTTCTCGTTAAATGACGTAGAAATATTCATCAATATTAAATATAAAGTGTTTTAAAAATCTACTCGTCATTAGACCATATGCACGTTTGTTTTTTAATTTTCTTTGGTTGACGAAGGGCATTAAAATGAAGAAAAACTAATTTATAGTTATGAAAAACTTGTACATTGGCAGAAAAAATGTTTAATTTCAATGAGCATTTATCCATTCGAACTTTCATTTGAAAGTTCGAAAATGATCAGTGTGCTTATGGGTCTTCTGTGACGTCACAGTCCGCATAAGTACAACGTTTAACACACAAAGAGTGTATTGAACCCGAGAAATAAACAAATCATTGAGCGACTACCATAGAAACAGTAATATTTTACATAATTTTTGTCATTTTCACGATATTTCGTTTTGAAAAACATATTTATATCCTAAAAATTATTATCCATTTTTTCCTTAGGAATAGAGGTTGGGTAGATTGTAAATGGTTTAAATCATTAACATAATGTTTAAACAATTTAAACATCCTTACTATTTGTGTTTAAGTACATTTTTCATAAGAAAACGCTCAGAAGTTTTGATTTGGAACGTCATTTTAACGCCGAGTTACTAGGAGCTCGTTTTTGGCATTTTGAATTTAACGATTTTTTTTTGCTTTTTGAAATTAAATTTTATCAAGTAAAGTTAAAAATTAACTGCCGAAATATGTTTTGATATTAGTTTAGAACATATTTAAATTATTTTAAGTTATTTTTAGATCATGTACATTAGGTCTATTGCGATACTGCCATTTTGATTTGTGGCTCCAGTCATTTTAACAGGGAGTGCATTTTAAATTTACTTTAATCTTAATACCATGTGGAGCTAAAAATAAGTGAGTTAATATTCATTTTAATGCTTTTTGTGTATAACTTTTTTTTGATTTCTCACCGTTAATTTTTGTTAAGATACAATATCCTTAAATTAAAGATTAAAAAATATATTCTGCTAATATTGAAATTAAAAAGAGATATTTATATTTTTTTTCCGAATTTCAATGTGTAATACAATGTTATGGTTGGATATAAATAATATTATATTTTTTCGTTACATAATACTGTTAGCTGATGTATCTTAAAATGTATTTTATTTTTTGTTTGTATTTTTGAATAAAAAGAAAATATTTTCGCTACGCGTTAATTATAAGGCTCTTTGACTGTCTTTGGCAACTTGTGCTAAGATCAAGTATGCTATTAGCTACTTTCAATATAAAAAAGGTACTTTTTTTGTCAGCTTTATGTGAATATTTGTGATAGTTTTGTAGTTAATTGATTATACTATTTATAACACATTTATAAAAAATTGTTTTCTTCATTTTAGTCGTTTTAGATTTAACAGTGAATTGTGAGCTTTTGTCATAAGCATTTAACTGTTCCAGTTCCATTTATGTATAATAATTTAAACTTAAGATAAAATTATTTAATAATTATTCTTTGTACTATATTTTTACAAAAAGCTTCAGATTGACAAATCTTGAACAGAAAATTACTAAAAAAATATTTTGCCAGTATGTGTATAATGTATCTGTACCTATATAGTAAAATGATTTATAAAATTTAAATGTTTTTATTTTTCAAAAGAACTGTTCCTTGTTTTTAACGGTCGAAAGTTAAATTGATTCTGTAATTTACTATGCTGAAAATGAACGCCTACATCAGTGGTTTCTAAACTTTTATTTTTAGCGTAGTCCATGATATGTCATTTCACTAATTTAGTACCTCATCATTTATGAAGTTTGATGATAATCGATTAAATTTTAATAAAAACAATTTATTTTGTTATTAAAGAGAATATATTTGTTTTTTAAACTTGTAAAACACATTTACAATTCAAAGATAAAAAGTTATAGATGAATTTTTTGGTTCATGTCCCTCTTAGAAACCCCCAATCTAGCCATGTCGCGTTTTCTACTTTGTTTTTAATTTAATTCGCGAATACATCGACCCATAATGAAAATTTAGCCACAAAAGAGAAAATGATACCATTTTAGAATTGAACTGACAAAAAACCGCGAATAGAATAAAAAACAAAGTGGAAAATGCAACGCCGCCAAATTTGCTGGTTCTAAAAGGAACATGAGGTAATATTTTCTATTGAAAATTAGGCACAAAAAACAACTTTAAAACTATTTTTTTCATTGAAGAAGTTCAGTTTGAATCTTGTGTCTTTGTTTTTTCTCTAATAATTTTTTTTATGTTAGATTCGATTGATGTGAGATGAAATCTCTAATCTGGAACTGCATTCAGTTTATTGCGATATTTATTTTTGATGTAAATAGATTGAAAAAAATGGCTGGTTTATCAGAAAGTGAATCAAATTTGTGGTTAATATCTGCTCAAAAATTAAACACTTTGATTTAAACTGGCATTTTAAATTCGAAACGATGGAAATTTCGATGAATTGCTCTTTTTCTAAAAGTATTCCGTTATCTGAAAGTATTCTCTAAATGGATTTGGAATCCAATAGTTTGCCTTGTCAGATTTTGGAAAGTATTTCTGGAAATTAAATTTTAACTTTAGAAAATGCTTAATTGCTCAAATGCTCATGACTTCCAAAAGCCACATTTTTTAATCAGAGATTCACTTTAAATCGCTTTTTTATTTTGGGGTTCTAAATTTAACGTATTTATGTGTAAACTAAAATCTGCTAAGTTGCAAGAGTCTGAAGCTAATATAACTAAAATAAGATTTTTTCCGCTGATTTTGAACAGTTATACTGTGTATACAATATATAAAATATATTGCAGTCCAATTTATGTAGTATAATTTAACATGATAATATACAAATTTAATATAATAATATACAAATTTAATATAATAATATACAAATTTAATATAATAATATATAAACTTAATATAATAATATATAAAAATCATACCACCAACATAAATTTGAACAGAAGTTCAAACAAAAATATTCGTGACGTATTGCCCAGATATGTATTTCGATTGCCAAGCAATCTTCATCAGTGGTCATCAAGTAGTTTGGATCACTCCGTAACTGCTATGTGATGATTCACATTTTTTTCTTTACCCTTAAACAATCCACTGATACCTCGAGGGATACGCGTATCCCACGTTGGGAACCATTGACTTACATTTAAAAAGAACATTTCGAAATGAAACATGTCTAAAATTATTTAGATGTTAGTAGGTAGAGTTTTATATTATCTTTAATATATACATATATGTTTGATCTCAAATTTTAGAAATAAGGGAGAGTTAATATTTAATTAAAGCAGCTGTTATCGAAAAAAATAAATAATAATAATTAAAACATAGGTACACCAAACGAAAAAGAAAAAATTAAATAAAAAGGTAAGTATATTTATTTATTAGTAGTATTAAGATTATCAGTTCATTGAATTTCTTTTAAATAATGCTTCACCTTAAATTTACAAAAAATTCTATTAATATATTCCATTTTTTTAAATTAACCGACCCGTGTAAATCTCTTGCATATAAGTTGTAGCATAAGCTTTAAGTATTGAGAGGCACTTATTACTTAGGCAATAGTTATACAGTTATGAAAAGGTATTCCGTTCATTTATACCCGGATTATTGTTTTCTTCCTAACTTTACAAAATGACAATGGAAATAAACAACTTACAAGCGCATGGGGAAATCAGTATTGTGTAAACGAGTGTTTTGTCAATCACAACAGAATGTTGAATTTGTGTATTACAAAGTGGGAATTAGTATTATAGAATGGAACATAACTACGGAAAGATGATTCTTTAATTAAACCAATATATTTAGTCATATAATTATAAATAATTTATTCACTCTAACATTCTATCATGACATACTCACCACTATTAACATTATATAGGTAAAGGAGGGAAACTTATCTACTATTTACAAGTTGCTCATATGCTTTTTGAAATGCATTTATTACTGTAGTTGTCAAAAGTTGTTTAAATATTTCCCTTGATTCCTCTAATCAGAGATGTCAAAGATACTCTGGGAAAGTCTCTACATACTAGACAATCTACACACTTTTCAAAAGAGTATCTGAAGCTGCTTTGGATATTTAGTTACTCTTAAAAAAAGAACTTAAATATTTATCTTAAGTAATTTTTAAGATACTTAAAAAGCTACTTTTTTGTTTCTTTCGTTATTATGATTGTATTAAGTCTTGTAACGTATTAGGAAATGTTCTTAGGTAATCAGATAATGTATTTTTTATCTTCATTCATTTAGAAAAATATCCCTTATCTCCTGAAATACAACCCACTCTCAAATGGTTGAAGATTAATATAAGGAGTATAGAACCATATAGAACAAAAAAAAATAAATGAAATTCTGTACCTAATCTGTACCTTCTCAGTATCTTGGTATCTAAGTTACTTTTCGGTATTTAAGATACTTTTTAAGTTCCTTTTAAAAGGTATTTAAGATAGTAGAAATTTTTTGGAAAAAAAGGATGCTTTTTTCTTACAGCTCTGTCTCTAAAATTATTAAAATACTTATGGGATACCGTAAATACTCTATTAATGGTCAGTGATTTTTGGTAATCACCTAAAGAAGTGCAGAAAAATTCTATCACTTGGCTAGTGAGCTACTTTCTCCCTTTAGTTCTTAGTTAGTTAAATAAATAACAATAAAAATGAAAAAAATAGTGGTCCAGAGTCCAGAAGCAAGATAAATGATAGTCGTTCTAATTAAAGCCGAGTAATTTTGAATGGGCGCCTTTTCAAGTGTGAATATGGTGAAAACGGTAGAAAACAAAAGCGGTTTTCTGTTGCATTGTAATAGGATGAATGGGATACACTAATTCACTACGATAATTCTCAGCCTAGAAAGTCGTAGAGTAAAGTCGGAAATGTTTAATGTCAAAAAAAAACCTATCATCTTTGGTCGCAAGTTTTTGCTTCGTATTTGTTGAGAACTGCTAAGTCTAATTGTTTGTATACTTCCATTTCTACGAAGAAGTCAAAATTAGGTTGATTTTTGAATCCAGATATATACATATAATTGAAATCCGATTTTGAAAAAAACGATAAATTCGTTACTGACTCCTTGAAATTGTGTGTTGCATCAGAGGCATCAGAAATGATTATCAGTTTTATATCTATTTGAGATTACTATATTATATTTTTGCACAATTATATATTAACTAGACTGGACATAAAACAATATATTATTTTTATATTAACTAAACAATATTTTATTAATACAAACGCTTATGCTTACAGTTCTGCAAGAATTTATTAAAAATATTACAATATTTTATTCTATTTTATTTCTAAAATTTATTATTTATTTCACTATTTACTTATTTATTTAAAAATATATATATGTACCGATATTGTGGACCACACTCACAGGTTTTGCGGTCCACATTTGGCTTGCGGGTTCTACTTTGGAAACCCCTGGTTTACGAGAATAATTTCCGATCCGAAATCGCATATATCCTACAGAACAGGTAAATGCATATTAGTATGTATATTAGTAGTATATTATGTATAAAGACGAGCTTATTCATTGGTTCAGTCTGCTGGTATATTTTTATAATATTAGTAAATTTTGATGATGTTATTAAGTATTAAACAATCTTTTTAAATAATAAATTGTTATTTATTTTTATACATCATTTTTTAATGATATATTTAATATTGTTGTGTTTAGTTAAAGTATTTTCCTTTTTTCAAAAGAAAAATAAGATTGGTGACGAGTTTCAAATATTTTTACGTTGTAAGTATTTAAAAGCTTCGAATGATTAAAAATGCAATTTAGATTTTAAATTAAACAAATATTTTTTCTATTTCAAAAGCAAAAGCATACGCCAAGCGTTAATTTTTATTTTTCTATTATACTCTATTCAACATTATATTAATGTATATATATTAAATTTGCTAACAAAGCAAAAGTGCATCAAACATCACGATTTGGATATAAACTGAATATTTTTATGTGTTTTATTATTTTTACTATATTGTTTGCGAATAGGCTCTAAAGATGACGGAAAGCTGCATTGTTTACTGTCTTCCACGTCTGTACACTTATATTTCTGGAAATTTTTTCTCTATTCGGTTCACTTAGTCTGTAGACGCTGTGAGAATTCATTTTTAGATTGAGCTTTCCAAAGATATGTTTTTTCTCCATGCTTTTTTTTCTTTTTTATCAGATAGATTTATAGTTATACGGTCTAGGTTTTGATTTGTTGAATTTATGAAATTGGTTTATTATATTTTTACATATATGTTTGAAAATTATTTTTTTGGTATGTTCAACTTAAGGTATGATTATTTGCCCGCAATGCATAAGTTTTCAACTTTATTAGTTGAAACTGTACTTATAATTTAAATTTTTACCCTACACTTGCATCCTAAACCTGATTTTACTTTTAATATATTCAGTAGGTAAATCTATATAAACCATCTTTCCAAAACAAAACAATTAATTTTAGATCAGTTATTTATTATTTATTTAAATAAGTTATTGTAGTACCTACATTATTTAAAGTTATGACTAATTAAGTGTTGGTTCATTATGAAGAGTTGACCCGAGAAATATTGGTTTCATACTAGAAATTTGTAGTCATCGTAATGATTGGTAATAACTTACAACTATTTCACAGTGACTAAAAGTTATAAATAAATATAGATGATTCATTAAATATACAAATTTAATATCACATTGAATTACGAAATTAAAAGTGACTTGGAAATTAAAACTGAATTTTTTATAGTAACGTATTGTCAATCCTAAGGTTTCAAGGTTTATTTTAATTAAAAGTTAATATTTAATAAAATATTTCATTGTATTTATTTGTTGTAGTAGCTGATGAAATCAAATTAACTAACTTAATGTCCAAGTTAATAAATATAAATTCATTTTAAACATTACAATGTATATAATTATAACCCCCTACAACTTTATAGAATATCTAATTAATACGGATAGGAAAACTGAAGTAAATTACCTGCATTTTCTAACAACTGATTATAAGTCGTCGTTGCTCGATGTTTTCCTAGCTTGGTGAAGATAGTATTCCATCAAGTTAGCACTGCAATTTCGAAAATTGTGAAAATAATTACGGAATATTTTGGTACTTTTTTGTGGCTCAAAATTTCATATAGGTTATTTGTTTTATATAGGTAATTTGTCGTTAAGGATTTTATTTGGATCTATTTTGTGTGCTTTGAATATTTCATATTCTTCCAGGATGTTCATATGTGATCCTTTCTTACAAGTATGTAGTGGCTTAAAATTTATTTCGAAATTTAAGCATTGATGATTTTCGTCATAAAGATGTGTTGTAAAATTTGAAGTTGTTGTTGAAGTAGATTTCTTGGGTGAATGTTCCTTGTATCTTGTTCCGAAAGATCTAACAGTTTGGCTAAAGTAGCATTTTTCACAAGAACCACATTAAATTTGATATATTTCGGTTTTATTGTTCGTTGTAATTTGGCTGTTCTACAATGGTTTAAGAATTTTCATCACGTTGTTGTTTGTTAAAAATGCGATATTGATGTTATTTTTCTATAGAAAGTTGGCGATTGTAAAATTAAATATATTACAGAAGTTTGGTTTAAAATATTTTTTGTTTTCTTTTGGTAAAGTTGGAAGAATGGATTTTTTAGTAAACTTCGATATTATTTTGTCTACGATTGAGCTGTTGTATCCGTTAGTAATGGCTATAAGTTTAATTATCTAAAATTCTTCTTCACGTAGGCTGTACACCAGACTATTGTAAGCTGCTTTTTACATTTTTTCATTTTCATTGGTGTTCGTTGTGTTTAGAATGTTTGATTGTTTCATTTAGTTCGTTTTCTGATTATACTTATTAACTGTGACTCGAAAATAAATAAAATATTTATCTATGTTAAAAATAGATAGTTTGAAGTAGTTTATATGTTGACATTATTGCTGATTATTATTGAATTTGGGCAATTGGGTACCAAAAGATATTTTACAAAAATGCACTTTTCCATAGAAAATTCGAACGAAAAGCCATTAAATAAGACTTTATGAAATTTTAAGATTGTAAAAGCAATAAAATTATTAGTTAATATAATAATTATGAAATCGAGAAATTTTGCACCAATGAATGATGAGTTATACTTCACATTGCCCTTTTTATGTAAAACAATTAATAAATAAAAATTGATTTTAAGCTTTTTCAAAACTAAGATAAGTGAAAGGGTAATTTTTAACATATCATGATTCAAATTAAATTTTGCAATTTATGTCGAACTTAATTAACAACTTTTCGCAAATTTGTACAGAAAATTTGTTTTATTCCCTTCATTTCATTGATCTACTTATGTAAGTTTTAATATTTTGCATTATTCTAGGAAAATCATTTTTTAAAACTTGAAAAAGTTTAAATAGTTTTCAAAATTTTGTTAATTTTTGTTTGGTCTCTAATAGATTATTTATTTTTTATTAGAACATTAAGAAGCAGCTAAGCCAAATTATTATTTTTTTACAATTATTTAAATTAAATATATTATATATCTTATTATCCGATAGCTATAATAATTTTTTTTACTATCGAAAAACGGTATGTGCAGTTTACGGTGGAAAACGATGGTATGCGCAATTGATAAAGAAAGACAAATTCTAGGGATGTCTGGATGCGTCGTGGCGCCTACTGGAATCAGTCCCGCGGGTCAGACACCCGGCGTCCTCTACTCGAAGTGAACGTGTTGAAGTCCCGCGCGTGTATTTTGTCGCACGTTTAGTATAGCTTTCGTCATATCCATATAGTCTCTTAGTTCATTAAATTAAAAAAAAATATTGATTTGCTTAACAATTTAAGTGAAATAGATCCTACTCTGTGATTCCAATATTCCTTCATTTGATTTTTGTACACTCCATTTTATGTTAACAATAACTAAAATTTCTTAAAATAACTTAGTTTAAAAAGGTATTAAAATCAAATTAAGATTGATCATTTTAAATTTGTAACGTAAATTTTCATAAGAATTTAAGTTTCCTTTTCTTTATGAAAAAAGGAATTTTATTCATTTTAAATAGTTGAATGGTAAATTATTTTCCTAAACTTTTTTTATTATAAGAAACAGTTTAGTACAATTATTTATCTATTAATTCTATTTCAACAAAGAATATTAGATGTTGAATTATGATTGAGATTAATTTTTGCTTTTGATAGTTTCCACTTAGTTTGCTTTTCACATGTCACTTGATTTTAACGATTACGAATAAGCTTTACGCTAAAGCGTAAAGAGCTCTTTAATAATTATATTTAATGTGATTCCCGTAAAGCAAATTGCTCTTTAATTGACGAATATCAAAACAAACTTGACGTCCAATTGTAAATGAATAATATATTTGATATACTTAAACTAATTACCTTCTTTGTTTTTCAAACAGAACAAAAAAACATTTAATTACCTGCAGCGTATTGCATTTCTATTTTTATTTGATATATATTCATTAGTGTACGAGTTGTGATACAAAAGTGATTTAAAGTATAATTATACTGTCACACAAAATCATACAAAAAGTTCGATAGTTTTATTTTGTGGAGGATTATTTTTTACAAGCGTCAATATTCCTCTGGAGAAATTACGGCGTCATTCAAGATCTATCGCTGCAAGACGCGGGCGAAAAGTCAAAGTAAGTTATAAAAGAATTTAATTAAACGGCTAGTGTTTTTAATTTATTAAATATTTATAAGAAAAAAATATTAAACTTATTTCAAGTAGATTTAATACAATTCTTTTTCACTAGAAAGTAGCCTAAAATTTAGCTTTAATCTTAGTGAAACACGGACCAAGGCAGAAGTATGCTCCTTATTACAAAAAAACTTTATCGTATTGAAATTTGTATTCACAAATATAATAGTTCAATACTTTAGTTTAGTGTATTCTTTATTATTTTGTAATAAATTTTGTAATAAAATATTTTTTTAATATATATATTTTTTTTAATGTTTAGGTTACAAGCTTAATATATTGTTCTCACTAATAGTAATATAATTTACAAGTCTAGAAAAAAATTGTAAAGTTTTCTTTTTTAAAAGCAAAATTTGTGAAACCTTCGTATGGTTTTGTTAACCGATAGAGCCGAACCGATAATATGATTCTAGTACAATTTTTAAATAAATATATAATTTACTCGAGTTATCGAGTTTTTTTAAGTACCTCGAGTTGTTTCAGAATCGAATATTAATTTTTTAATCGATTGAAATTTTTGTTACGTTAAGGAAAATAAAGAAGCCCAAAAAATAAGTCTACAGATGTACCATATAGACGTATAGCTTTAAATAATCAGCAAAACGAAAATACGTGTGGCACATGTTTCTTTTAAGAACGTCAAAATCTGGCACAGATGCATTTTCTGCTTCCCTTTTAATTTATTTTGCGGTTTTTTAAATTAATTTTTAATATCGTATAAATTTATATTTCATTGGAAAATTTTCGTTATGGTTAGATTTATTCTCAAATCAAATTAAAAACAAAGTAGAGAACGCAGCGTTGCCAAATATTGACGTCCTGTATAAGAGACATGAGCCATACGAGTACTATATCTCTAAGTATTAAATATTTTCTTTTTTTTTTTAATTGTTATTTACCGTTACGTCATAATTACAGAGGTCCTTCAGCGACTCTAACGGTTAATTTAATCCGTTGTCGAGAAATATTGAAAATTTGCACGATACGAAGATCGAACCCACTATCTACTAGTTTTGGAGCGGTCATCTAGACCATTCGGCTATCAAAAGACTATATTAAACATTGAGAATGATTTTCTTGTAAAGTTTCAGATCCTCAATGATGATAAATTGGTAAAAATTATTCAGAGGACTAGGATCAAATAATAATCAGTTAAAACTATTTATTACATGCGCAACAACCGGGCCGAAACGTCGCGCATGTAATAAATAATTTTAACTGATTATTATTTGATCCTAGTCCTCTAAATATTTTTTACCAATTGAGAATGATATTAAGTGAAATAAAAACGGGTGCTAATGGAGAGTTTCAATAGCATTTTAATTAGTAACCTTGTACTATTCAAGTTATTTTGACAAAATTAAGACTAAATTTTCAACTTTATTAGATTTGGATGGTTTTTATCTTTGTTTCAATTATTATAACTGTGGATTTGAGAATTCTACTCTATCCATTAGAATCATATTACGCAAAGAGAAAAACCAAAATAATTTAAACCAATAAAAAAGTATTCTTAATTAACTATGAACAATTGATTTCATTATTATTGTATTTTCGTTAATTTTTTTTATAATTTACAAAAACGTTTGCAAATTTGTTCGAAGCATTGATTTTATAAGCAAAACTCAATATTTATATACATTTCTTTTACATAAATTTTCGTTTTACACGATTTTTATTTTCACGAATTTGATTTAACAAGAGTAGCAACGAAAAAAAATATCTTTTTACACGATTTATTTTGTTTTAATACGAATTTTTGTGGGGAACGAAATAAATTCTTAAGTGAACTCTAACAAGGTTTCTAATTATTTTATTAATATTTATTTATCGTTGCTCTATAAGGTCTTTAGCAATTCTAGGGTTAATAAAAATCCGTAATTGAGAAATATCGACAATGTACTCGATACCTGGATCGAACCCAACTTCTAAATATTGTCTACACTTAATTATTTTTGTATACGATTTTTTATGGGAACTTATCTGTTGTGTAAAAATCTAATTCGATGTATTTAAATATGAAAGGCCTCAAATTATAATTTTTAAGGTTAACGGCGTTATGTTTTTCAATATTACAAAGTTAAGAAAACATGAAAAATTATGTGTAGGTCGGTGAAACAAAGAGCTCAAAAACGCTTACCCAATATTTTGAAAATAACCAAAACAAAAAGTTTTTATTTGAAACAGTTGATTTACTGATCTTCATTGGAATCAGAAAATACTGTACGAGGAAAATAATTTATCTTGATTATTTGATTTAACTGAAGTATTTTGTTTGAAATTTCTGTGGTAAATAAAGAGGAATGTTTTGAAAACGTCACCATATTCTAGTTTATGCGAATAAAACATTTGGCTTCATCAGAATTTCATTCTATTTAATAATTTTCGTCCATTTAATAATTATTATCATTTTTTTTTTGTCTATGTATTCTTTTAACTCAAGAACTCTTTTGTTTTTTGGCAGCATTTGTATAATATTTAGATACTATCTATTCTGCTGCTTATAATAAGATGCATCATTACAAACATTTTTTAAGAGAGTACTCCCTTAAAAAATCGTTTTTTTCTGCATTACATAAATTGCTTCCTTAACATTTCTAGAATATGATGGTAGAGAGAATTTTTAAAATTGTAAGTCTATATAAAGATCCAGTCATTACAAACATACAGAGATCATTATAATTTTAACCGTACTTGAACTCTTAAACGCGTTTTTCTCAAAACTGTGTTTTTCTTCAAACTTTTCTCTATCATATCTCGAGAACGATTTGAACGACTGACTTCCAATTCATAGGGTAGACTGAGCATATGTAGATGCACTGAATGAACTAAAATCGTTGAAAAATTCCGAATATTTCTGTTTTTTGACGAATTATAACAAAAGAAATTGCGGAATTGCAGTTTCTTCTTTATAAATTTGCCAAAAATCCAATTTTGTTCCATTTTATATCAATTTTAGTTCATTCCATGCTTTTAAGCTTACAGATGAGAAATGCATTTTCATGCAGTTGCTAGTCGCTGGTTTTTAGTGAAAAATGTGGTCGCGTGACTAAAATGTGCGCCATTTGAAAAAAGTAGCGATAAAGGTAAATTTAGTTTAGCTTTTTCGCCGGATTTAGTCGTCACACGGGAGAACTTCCTCAAGGCACTCTATGTACCAACAATCTACGTATACCTATATGACCAAAGGACGAAAATATAGTTTATAAAATCTTGGGGAGTATTGGATGAACCTTAAATAATTATTTTAAAAACATTCCGTAAATTTATAAATTGTTCGATCAATGTATGTAGATACTATTTAAGCTTACCTAATGTGTTAAAGTTTTGTTTTTGAAAAATGAGCAGTTTTTAAATCTAATAGGTATAATATAATCTAAGTTTTAAATCAAATCAAAAATTTGGAAATTTTTGGCAGCTTATATAAATAGCCCCGTGGGAATCTGATAATGTTGGTATATAATGGAAATTTATTTTGTAGTAATATGTTGATTATATGAATTTCTTTTTGTTCAAAAATAAGCAGTTAATTGTATTTGAATGATATGAAAACTTTTATATATTAACTTAAGTATATTGCGAGTGAATTCGTCAATTAGATATATTTTTTACTACTCCTAATTTTACCAATAGGTTTCTTAAAAATCTTTTAAATTTGAAATTCGTTTTTAAAAGTTAATATTAAAATAGAATAAAAAAATATACTTGAGAAAGATCTCGAACAGTTTTACTATTATTACTACTTATATACCTTAATTCTATACCTAAACCTATATCATATACAAGTGCAAATGCGAAAAAAAGTAATGAAAAATTGCAGTTTAACTTGATTGTACAATTATATACTTTTGAAAATACGACATGAAAAATTTTATTCCCTGTTAATTAATATCATGATGTTAAACCAAATTTGGATAAAGGTAAAATCATAATTTTTATTTTGCAAAAATTGTATTCAAGTTAAATTTTTAAGTGCACGGTTACATAATTAATTAATTCATAATTTGTAACATTTTTAATCATATACATGACTTTTTAATTAATGTATTAAATTTATACATTTTTCATAAAGTTACTAATGTTAAGTACATATTTTACAACTATTGATAAACATTATTTTCAATCTTAAAAAGTTTTTTTTTTATTCGACAAATGATTGACAAAGAAAACAATCGTTCTGGTAAATGTAAAAAAAATCATGCAAACTAACTCCAGTTCACGTTCACCCCTTTATACTAAATACTTTTGGTTTTGTTTCCCCTATACTATAGAGGCAATGATGTGACTGCATAGTCATTACTTGAGGTGTTTTCTCTAGGTTTGTAGAACACCAGGTCAATGCACGATTCGGGTGGGTTTTTATAGGGCGGAAAAACGTTACCTCCTAACTCTTTCATGCAATCGTAATATTGCCATGGTTAATAATAATAGCTCCCTCCACATCCGCCCACAGTCGTTTCTTGTAAATTATGATTTAGAGTAACTAATGCATCAAAATTGTGTAGTCAATAAAATCGTTATCGGATTAGAATATTCTTTGAAATTCAATTATTTTTTTTTCAAAGATTCAAAGACTTATTAACCTATAAATTACGGTGTTAATGATAAATGAGATTTAGTTGGCAAGAAAACTCTTTTACTAAAAATATAATAAGCCTCTGGCACTTTTCAAATACACATTCTGACAGAGTGTTGTAATTATTAAAGTTAAGTTAAAGTTTGATCTTTTGAGATTTATTATTGTCCTACAGCTAGAAGAAATGAAGTAGAAGCATATTTATACAGAAAAGAAACTTTTGTAAAATTAATAAATTATCTTTTGAATCAATTAAAATAATTGTTTTCACTATATACTAACTTCATTGAGATTATTGTGGTTTGCTTTTTGTTTTGATAATAATAGTGAAACTATTTTCAAAAAACTATTTATTAAAACAGTTTGATATGATAACTATATAACTTTATTGTACCCGGTTTTACATTTCAACAGTAGGTACCTGGAGACGGCTTAATAGGTTTCAGGATAAAGACTAATTTAATAATGATGACTAAAAATTAAAACATAATTCATTAGCTCATAGCTTACAAACAAATGTAGAAATATTAATGTTAATATTTAATGTAAAATTCATAATTTCCCTATGTATTTGTCTATACCTACCTATTAATATTTTCGAAGTTATGAATAATTTTATTAAGATCCAAACTTCAAATAATTACTCTATTAATGCCTTGTACTCGAAGAGTATCCAATACAGTAATTTATTAGTCGTAAGACCTTTTTACCCTTATGTAAACCCTTATGAATAATCTAGTCCTTGCTGCACATCATTTAAAAATCATCAATAAAAGTCCTTTGATTTAAGAAAACATGTATTTTGTTAGTTTCAAAGACAATAGTAATCAATATCAGCTTCATAATTTCTCCTTATTAGAATAAATATATTATTAAAAATGTTTTACTTGGGTTCCGACTGAAGTTCGAAGACTTGAGGTTCGTAAGATACATGCTTACATAGTGAGTTAGTACATATCTATATATCAAAAAAATAGTATGACAGCGTACCTTTTTTATTTTTTTCAACCCCCGGAATCCTAAGGAAATCAAGCACAATTTCAAGGACCCCCTTAGTAAACAAAAAAAAAATGGGTTCATTTGTTTTAGTACTACAAATACAATAAAAAAAATTCTTAAAAAATAAGATGAAAATAGATGAGATAGCGGGCCTGCATACATATAGATACTCGTTGACCTTGGGTTAAGAAATACTGCCTTAGAGATTCAGGGACCCTCAAAATGATTTTTACTATAATTATAATCAATAACTATCTATGCCAAAATCTAACAACCAAAAATTAGTTGAGAAGGTAATACTGTTTGCATAAGTTAAAATGATAACTCCTAATTCAGAGATGAGTATTGATATTATTATTTTGCTAGTAGTTAATTATTGAATGATTAGCTAAAGTAATTTTTTATTTTAAAAATATTATAATTAACCAACTCAAGCAATGGAAATTAGTAAGATAAGGAAAATTCTTAGAATGTTCAGATTTCACCATACATATTGAACAACATCAACTGTTTAAATAATCTGATTATACATTTGTGATTAAATACACATTGAAAGATTAAAATTTACAGCAAAGATCAAAAACCTCATTACTAGTATGAACTTTCAGGAACTCAATTGAATTTTCACAACGAAAATGCAACGTGCGATCAATAACGTGACGTGATACATACATATGATGAATGAAAAATATTCTACAAAGAAAATAAGAAGATACGTTCCTTTCCGTGAGAAGATAAATTGTTTACATTTACATGAATAACTTGCAATTTTTAAATCAAATCCGTACAACTTTTATAAAATGATCAAATGCTACTAACGATATGAGATAAAATCATAGTTAGTATGCTACTCATTAAGAATAAGTATTTTATAAATCAGTATTTTAATACTTAAATGGAATCTGAATATTCTATGCAAATGTTTTGGTCGCAATATGTTAGAGCTAGTTGAATAAACTTAAAATACCTATTACATTAAATCAACATTGAGATTCTGGTCTTATTAATATTTTTGTTGTGAAACATATCTAAAATCTTGCGTTTTGTAAAGACAAAAACTTTATTCTTCAAAATAAAAACAAACCATTTTCTACAAAACATATTTTCTTATAGATTGTTACAGTATAAACTGATTTCTACTAAATTAACTATTTATTTTTCTTATAATATAAACATTCTACTCTATTAAATATGAAAGAATAAAGCCTTATATATAAGAATATATAAATATTATACAAACAAATTTAACGTGAGCAGTTTCAATTTTGATGAAAGGATACCGCAAAAGAGATTCCCCTTTATTATAAATCAAATTACTTTTCAAAACTTTTCCCACGTATTTCTCTTGCATCTCATGATCTCTTGCTACAAAGAAAAAGTTGTAAATATTTACATTTTTTTAAAAATTAAATCAGCTTTTAAACCTTTACAAAAATGACAACATTGTTAATTTAAAAACTGAGCTTTAAAATGATGGAAGGTTTTTAAATATTTTCCTTTGACATTCTTTTAAACTACTTTTTACAAATAAATATGTAAAAAATATCATTAAATGGAATTCTGATATTAGTATACATGAAATTCTGGTGAGTGCGGGTTCGTTATTCTTTTCTTCCCGACGGTTTGACTTTGGTATTTTTTATACTTGGGTTTACCTGAATGATGTAAAGTTATTGGATCCGGTAGATGGCTCTGTTAAGTTTTTGAAGAAACGTAGCATACTCTTTAAGGCGCATTATGAAATACAGATCTGAATATATTTTAAAAAAAAATCAGTGGCGGATTTGGGTTCGATACCGCCCAAGGTCTCATTTGATATGCCGCCCTGATTACCTTTTAACAAGGTAATTGTCCTGATAAAATATCTAATTTTCAATTACTAACATCATCAGTTTATTTTCATTAATATTATCTTTGCTTTGTACAATGAATGAATTATGTACATATAATTTTTGAAAGTTTAAAAGTTTAACCTATTTTCACTATCAAGGTTCGTAAAGGGCTTAAAATGTTCTGACATTACTAAATCGAATTACGCCAGACATTCGATGGTTCCTAAGAAATATTATGATTATTTACAATTTGTTCTGAATGTCCTCGAAATGGCAGTCCTTTTATTGCCAGTGATTTAATAATTGAAAAATGGGATGTGGTAAATTGAAAAGTTAGTAAAATATACTTTATAAAAAATGTTCCATAAATTCATAGTTAAACAATCTTAAGTCAACTTTTGATTTTAAATTGTCTGTAAAAATTTCACGCCATTAATATTTTGACATTTTGAAAATTTTACCGCCGATAAAATGGTGCCGCCATAAGCTCGGGCCTCACGGGCCTGAGCGTAAATCCATCACTGCCCGGAACGAAATTAATGTATTATATTATGGAAGTTACAGACCCAGATACATGACTTTCAATTTATTCTATGTACGTTTTACAATCATCCATGTTACAATCATCCTAGATTAGTTTTACTAACTTTTCGAAAGCTTTTTGTTTTTATTGACGCAACAATATTGTGGTTTATACGTCGAAGACATGAAATTAAAAAAAAAGTAAATCTGGTGATCAATACTTTTATGCTTTTTTTTAAAATTTCGTTTTCAATTCAAAAGTTATGCAAGTGGTGGGCAAATGACATACACTCGGTTTCCTTTTTATACGGTTTTGAAGTTATGCGGTTTCCCAAGAAGCATTTATCTTCAAAATAACTTTGGCATATTAAAAGGGTAAGAATTTTGGACAATTTTGTCTGTTTTAGTCGAAATAAGTAATGATTATATATTTCTTAAATTTAATAAACTTATCTAGGGTTGTTATCGTTTTTATAAAAATATGAATAAACAATTTAGAAGGAAAATGATAGGACTAATAATATTTAAAAAATTTATTAAAACTTTTTTATATGATTTTCGGTATACTGCTAGTCATTGATTGAGTTTAATGTGGTTTTGAAAAAAACATGGGACGTATCCTTTACTTTTATACGTGTGTCTAGTCTTTTTTGTGCGTTTTTTTACGGAACGTATTTACCGTATAAAAAAAGAACCGAGTATACTTGTTACACTGCTATCGAGTATTGCCGAAAATTCCTGAAAAGTTCCAGGAATTTATTTCGATAGATATGATATTATATACAATTCTTGCATTTTCCCGATTTTTAAATGTGGGCCAGTTTCAATCCCTCAATACTCAGATTTAATTCTCAATCTTTATAAGTAACTTAAATTTATTTCATTATTCGTTATTATTATTATTAGTTATTTTCCCTATTTTTCTTGTGGTATGGAAAGATATATGACAGAAAACTTTGGTTATTTTATAAATAAAATAGCTTATTAACAATAAATATATTTGAAGAAGTGGAATATTAGTCGTTCATTTTACAAAATATTAATACCAATACTAATTGTCAAGGAATAAATAGATACAAAAGGATGCCTAAAATTTAATACCAATGCTATAGTGGAAGTGTCTAATCAAAAAGAGCAATGCAAAACTGTATTTGGTTTCTTCTAATAAACTCGTACAAAAATTTACATATAAAATACAAATTTTCTTAAGAAAGCATTTTTAAGAAACCGCTCTTAAGAAATCTAATTAATACGATATATAAAGTGAGAAAACCAAGAGAAAATATAAGTGGAGAAGTATCGAAGCTCTAAAGAAAACAATTTAAGTTTGATAAAATTTATGTTCGAAAATAATAAAAAAACTTAATTACGACACAAATTTGTTAGAATAAAATGAATCGTTTCTATTTGTAAAGTAATTGAAAAAACATTATAATATTTTGGGATTCCTTATTGACAAAATATTAGTTTCGAATTTTTGAATTATTGATGATGAAAATTATGAAATAATACAAAATATTTACAAAAATAAATGTATTATGAAACAATTGTAATTGATTTTTTTAATATAGATGATAACATGGAATTAAGGAATAAAATAAAAATCAAACTTTTAAATTTCTAAAAGCATAAGTAAGTAAGTGGTTTTCAAACTTTCAATATTTGCGACCCAATTTTTAATGATACATTTCATCGTGGTCTATTTATCATACAAAAATAACTTATTGATTTATTTATTGATTATATTTGAACCGTTTTCTTTAAAAAATGTGTCAGTTAATTTTTGACATAAAATTAGTTAATCGTAACAATAAATATAATTTTCAATGAGCTTTTTATTCACAATCAGTTACCAAGAAGTTCTGTACAATTTTTAACAGTTTAAGAATAAAATATGTGTAAACATAGTTTATGAAAGTCATATGTAAACACTTAAATATCTCCATCATTTTATGAAAAATATGAAACGAACATATACCACTTTCAAAGAAGGGATGCTGTCATAGTTATGAAAATGTCATAGTTATATATATATATATATATATATATATATATATATAGATTTCAGCGGTATATGGAAAAAAAATCTAAAGATTAAATTTTTTATATAAAAGATTTCTTCAAAAATGTTGCTTTATAATTCAAGACTACGGAAATTATTAGTTTTATTAATTATTAGAATTGTTTATAGTGGCTTATTTGAGACTTAAAGTATTCCAATTGTTATTGATAGTAACGATGGTTATTATATTTTCTCATTTATTTTAATAAATATTAAATCCTTAATGTTTATCCTTTTCTTTTTTTCTTTTATTAAGTAGTTATCCAGGATGAGATTAGTTGAACTATAACACTGCAGCCACAGGGCTTATTATGCTTCCTGGATTCCTATTTCACTTAGTTAAGACCAATCAGCTGGGCAAGTTTTAGCACTCGTCGCATTAGGTGCTTTTCGATAGTTTCTGTTCTAGGATTTGTTATCCCCAGTTCCTCATTCCTTCATTCATTCAGACCACCACATTCCCGTAGAACGTGGGCAGTGGTTTCATCTTCTGCCTAACAGAAACTGTATTTTGGGTCATCCACATATAATTCCATTGTGTGCAGGATCCTTTTCTTTTAGAATAATTGTTCCAATAATTAAAAGTAATTATCTTTGAGTAAATATTGAAAATATTGTTTTACATATTTTATGTGTATGATTTGTTTTCTACAAATTTTAAAAAAATATATATGATATACTCTGTAAAGTAACCTTAAGCCTTGCGTTGTTTTCATTTTTCCAGCTCAATTAGTTTTGGAGATACATATATAGTTCCGATAAAAGCTCCCATTTGGAAACCAATACACCATACTGAACCGGTTAAACCTTTTAGTTTTTATATAGGATTGAGATTTTTAGAATTAAAAACACAACATATATACAAATTTTAAACTGACATAATGAAATATAAGGCTACTTTTTATAACAATTTTATAATAATTTGTTTTCTTTTAGTTTTCAGAATGGACGGAACATGACAGGAACATTCCAAATATAGGTGAGTAAATGATAATGTTTATGTTATTTATATTCCAAATGGAAAAACTTTGTAGTAATGTAAGTACCTTTCTTTGATATATAGCAAAGTATAAATCTATGTAATGAAGGTACAAAATAAAAAAAAAAACACAAATATTCTAAAACTGATAATATAAACTGTTAAATATGTTTCGGCATTGAGGTAATAATATAAGTATAATAATAAAGTATTAAAAAAAATACATTAATTGAACTTTTAGGCAATATTATTAAGGGTTGTCAAGATTATAAAAAAAATATTTTCATCAACGTAAAATTTGTCAGTTTTTTTTTAATTTCTGCAAACTATGTTTTATTTCGTATAGTTAACATTGTGTATTTCATATACATATTAATTAATAAACGTATTAAAAAAAGGAAAATCGATTTATATTAAAAATACGTATTATGTATAAAAATCGCAATTAGATATATAAAATTAAAATTATTTCATTTTACCGAAAAAAGGAATTAAAATTATATTTCATAATCCTTTAAAACTATACAATATTTTATTGAACAGATTGTTCATGAAAAGGGGAGGGTGGAAAACATGATAAAAAACCTGCATTATATTTATCATTAATAATTTGTGTTCGTACTTTGTGTACCTTTATCAATCCATTTTGAATATTTATTATGAATAATATTTTCAAGTTTTAGATTTTGAAGTTGTTAAGTGTTGTAATTAAATTGATTTTAAATAAATAATATTGACCTTAATTCTAAAAGAGTTAAAAGCTTAAATTTAAAGGAGATTTTATTATCGTCATATAATCATTTGATTTATGTTTTTACTTTCATTCAAACATTAAAAGTTTTTTTTTATAAACCATAATTGCTCCATAACTTTTACTGATACAAAATTCGACAATATTTTACCCAAATTTGTTTCATTCACATGTAGACTATAGATAAACTAGATTTTTTAAATTTACTTTAATAAAGTCAGTATAAAAAAGTAACAAATAGATAATTATCAATGTCCACAAATTCTTCTTTTATGTAAGTTTTAAATCTTCAATTCGAACGGTAACAACAAAAAATGTTACTTTTGAATATTTGATTTCCAATTTGTGATATTTTAAAATATTTAAACGAAATCTGTTATCCTTAAAACTCGAAAAGTAGATGAATTTTGTTTTTGATTTTAGCTCTGTTTTACAGTATGTGAACAAAAAACTTAAATTCCAAAACTAGATCAAAAGGCATAACAAAATGTATTTATTTATAATCATTCTGATGAAAATCATTAAAATATAAAAATTATGTGCCACTTTAAAATTTCGACTCTTCGTTTCCAACATTGTATACTCGTAAATCACCTCTATGAAGAACAAAATTGCTAACGTCCCCTTGCCCTGTAAAATTGAATTGACTAATTTCTTAAGAAAAGAAGAAACGCTATTGTAGCCCTTCTTAATATTTTTTCTATTTAGTATGTATGAGAAGCAGTCGTTGGCCCCTTTGAACGCTTGGCTTAGATCGGGGATAGTACACCTTTTTGAGGCGTGGGTCAAGTTTTGATCAAATTTTATTAAGTGCTAGCTCGTAGGTCACTAATGTGCATGACACCTAATAGTCTCACAAGGTGAAACATAGGGGGGGGGGCGATACAAGTGCTATGGAGTTTCTTTCTACAATCATAAAAAACAAATGGTTGCCTTATCATTGTGGGTCAGTTAAGAAGCTTGCGAGGGTCTGTGTCTGACTCACGGGTCATAGGTTCACTATCACTAGTTTAGAGTTTTCCTTGGGCAGAAGTGCTCTATATGATGGGACTATTGTAGTTCACATTTTTTATTTTTTCAAACCCTATTATGCTTACCTTATAATCTTTTTATATTTCAAACTTTTTTGGAGGATGAATGCTACCTGATGGACCTGTAACTTTTGGTTCTTGAAGTATTAAAAATCACTCTTTAAACTTACGATTTTTTTGCATTTTCCATCTCCACTAATTTTTTTTTACGAATTCACAAAAAGTCAATAGTTTAATTTGTGATTATCGATACAAAATTTTTTTAGAATACTAAATGTCTATTAGGTGGCATATTTCTTCCAGAAGGGTTGAAATTTCTAGGTTGACTAGTGAATATCACATTTTATGGAACAATTTTTTTTTGTTTGTAACGAAAACGAACGACAAAATTTGACACTTGAGAATTTTGCAATACTTTTTTTTACTTTTTCCCACTTTGAGGTAATAGAAAAGTATTCGTAAACCGTAAACGGAAAAAATTACACTATTTGATGAAAAAAGTACCTGTAAAAACCAAGCTTTTATCCAAAACCGAGAAAAACAATTCCGACAAAAAAGTTCAACTTTCTAAACGTTTTCTCCGGTAAGGATTGAAACCATCGGATAACAATTCCAATGAAATAGATGTTTGTTGATATTTATGACAACCATTTTGTTGAGGTTCTAGATAGTTCCAGTTATATATTGAAAAAAACTATTGGGAAAATTAGTTCAAAAAAAAAATATATCGATTTTTTCTTGAAGAGAGGCTTATTTTTATAATACATGTTTTTCCAAAGTGAAAGGTTTCAAGTTTACGTCAAAATTTGTATGATCATAAAATGCTTCAGTTAAATTCTAAATTCGATTATACAGATAAATAGTAAATAAGTTAGGTGGATGCATGTGAAATACCGTATTCTTAAGTAAATGTATAAAATTGACTATCTATTTTCAAAAGCTTTGATCTTTTGATCAAAATATGCTTCATTTGCTGTAATTTTCACTTTTCACTTTAGACTATCTAGTCTAAAGATATTTTTAATTTTAGAATCAATAAACTCTGATAAAAAATTTTCAAAATATTTTTCTAAATTATTATTGTTTAGTCTGGTTTAATCTGTGAAAATTGTTTTACTAAATTATTTAAAAAAATGAAAAACTACTTATCGGAGTTTGATAACAACTAACTTATTCTACATTAGAGTTTATTGACTCCAAATATCAAAATGCTTTAAGGCAATCATCTAAGCATTAAATGTTAAAATTTTGTCAGAAAAAGAATATTAGAGCAAAAACGTATTAAAAAAACTCAGTTTTATGGATTGACCTAATACATTCACCGATAGCCGAACCTTAAACCCAATTTAATCGATTATATCAATCCATTTTGGTATTCCAAAAAAAAAAAAGATTTTTAAAAATCGATTTTTTGGTTCACTGTCGATTTTAACGTTCACAAGCCTCCCGATTTCAGGCGGGAGTCCGGAGAAAAGTGATAAAAGTACTTTTTGAAGTTGTACTTCTTTAAGCGCAACATAAGAGAAATAAATTTGTTATGGAAATTATTGGATCGCTATATTTACTGAACAGTGTGCAATTCTAGATTGGACTAAACAAAATGCAACTGCGCCTGTGTGCAATAGATTATTTTCTCTTTTATCTAAAATATGAACCATATTTTTTAGAACCAAAAGTAACTTTTAAGGTTTGGTGAATTAGTTTTCCACTTTCTAGGGACGAATGAACTACTCGTTTAAATTTAAACCAATTTTTTTCAATTTATAACTGAGTTAAAATATAAATGAATTATTTTAAATCAATATAATAATAGCCAAATGTCGGAATATAGGTCAGCAAACACAGGGAACAAAGAATGTAAACACATCGTGATTAAATCTGTGATTAAAAATCAAATAAAATTATCACATTTCATTAAACTGAATGTTGTAATTTCTTTTAACTGTCGATTTCATTCGATACAGTATGTGTGGTTAACTGAAGCAAGTGAAAAGCAAGCGTTTATTTATGTAGACCCTTATTCCCAGGAAAAAGCTAGATTTATACAAAAAAATATAACTTCTTATGTGTTTCCATCAATACACACACTTTTTTTCCTCGACTTTCGATAATAATTAACGATGAAGGGTAATTATTGATAATTTTTCAATCATCAGACTTACCATAACATATATTGAAGAAAAAAAAACAGACAATCTTTTAAACATAATAGGAAAAAATCGATTATTCCAATTCCGATTATTTTTCTATTAAAAATCGTTTTTTTCCTATTCGATTATATTATTGAAAAGAGAAAAATCAATTTTTCTTCTAAATGTCAAATTCCTATCGTTGACTAATTCCTCGATACTTAAAATTCCTGAAAATGCTTTTGTGTACGATCCTTTTGTTTAACTCTTCTTAATTTTTGTAAAAAATGTATAGTAGAACAATCTCAAACTGAACCTTGAGAATCCTTTGAATGGGCTATATTGTTAAGGATTTATAACGTAATTGCAACGTAATAGTAATCAACTGCTCCTTTAATTTTAAATAAAATTAATTCTAAATGTTCTATTGAATAACATTGGTTTGTAGATTTCCCCAAAAACATATGCATATCTTATATATAAAAATCTCGTGGCACGGTGTTTGTAGCCAAACTCCTCCGAAACGGCTGGACAGATTTTCATGAAATTTTCTATGTATATTCGGTAGGTATGAGAATCGTATGTAAAGTATATTTCATATCTCTAGAAGATTAAGGTGTCCCTCGGCATCTTCTGCAAATTTTTACGTCTACTATTATTTACGTCTATGTATTATTTGTAATCATTGATGTCTGTGAATTATTTTGAAAAACGTTTAGCAACGTATAAATTTGATATTTTTATTTATTTAATTTGTATTAAAATAATTATATAATTCATATTATGGGAGAGTGTTGTAAGTCCGCGTCATCTTGGCAATTCATTTTGTATTTACTATGTAGCACAACGCAGTGCGTACACAATTGTGTACAATTTATTTTAATTTATAAAAAAAATAGTTTATTTGTGAACAGATGATATATATTGGGCTATGTGAAGAACATGAATTTTTAAAATTGATCCCCCAAACATTGAATGACTGCTGTTGCATTTTATTTATCGGCATTACGAAATTGTAATGCATTCAAGTCGCACGGCCTGTCGCTTGAAATCATAGAGATATGTGAACCCCAACGTATTCACCTTCATATTTTCATTTCAATATTGTTACTTCGAAAACATTGTTCCTTAATTTTTTCACCGCAAGCTGGGTGCTATTACAAAGACGTGGTTAGTCTATATGTTTCGCAACACATTAATGATTACTGATCCGACTTTTAATTACAGATTATTAGGTGGTAATCCAAAGACTTTCAACGAATTTAAAAATTCTATTTATAATTGTCATCACCTTGATTAGTAATGGAATGGTTTCAATGGTTATATGTGTTTTGCAAAAAAAAAATTACTGACAATATTAAATTGACATATGAGTGTGGGGGACGCGAACTGCCAATAGCGTAAAATGCCAAGCCTAATTTATTTAAAAACTGATTTTAT
This sequence comes from Sisyra terminalis, assembly GCA_958496175.1. Taxonomy (NCBI): domain Eukaryota; kingdom Metazoa; phylum Arthropoda; class Insecta; order Neuroptera; family Sisyridae; genus Sisyra; species Sisyra terminalis. The sequence goes on from OY292274.1 coordinate 32,105,206, forward strand.
TAATTTTTTTCCGTGAATTGTTAAGATATGTTAATAGTTATTCTCCTATTCGGAGCGAAGACGAATCTAACAAATCATATATCATCATAATCGGTCCAGTCTACTTAATTACTAATAATTGGTCTACTACCCCTACTTTGTTTTATATATTGAAGATATCTGATTTGACAATCTTTGTATGCCAATGTAATGGCAAGATGCTTCAATGGAGAGAATCAATCCGAGGGTAACGCATAAACCCAAATATATAGCTTCAATCAAGTAAATCGTCGGCCTAAAGTCTCAAACTGCTAAGTCCACTTTTAAAAATGTTTGTTTTTTTGTTCCCATAGGAAGGAATAAAAATTCTATCGAATGACAAACTGATAAATCTCTTTAAATATAGAAATTTCTCAATATATAATCGATCGGAATATACAATCGGAAACCTGCTTTATGTAGTAACTTATGTAGCTTATTTTCACTTTCTTTCCTTTTCCTGAAAAAACTGTTAAAAGAACTTAGCAGCTTAACACTTTAGACCGACGAAATGTGTTGGCTGACTTGCAATTGAAATATTTTTTTTTATATAATTTTTGTTTTCTGTTTATATACTTACTATTCTAATGAAGTTTTGAACTTAATTTTATTCATTTTATTATTAAAAATTTAAACTAAGTGTAGCTAAAATATTCATTCATAAAACACTACGTTCATTGCATGTTAGGCAGTACGAAGTTTGCTGAGTCAGCTAGTAAAATATAAAATAATCATATTTAATTAAATACAGCGTAAAAGTGTCATATGTTTTTGAACTTTGTTTCAATTACGAGAACTACATTAGTGGTTGGTGCGTGGTCAGTTTAAGTAGAAAACATAAAAACGTGAAGATTACTACTGACATTGATGAAAAACAGACCAACAATCTTGAACATTAAAGAAAAAGCAGAGGAAGTAGAAATTCTCAAGATTGTTTCTAAAATACATGTGTAAATATTGCAATGTCATAAAAGATAAATGAAATACTTTCATTTGACAAACTTTTAGTATTTTTGAGGATTCTCTAACAATTCATGTAAAAAGAAAACATTTTTCTTAGATTTTATGACTCACTCTAATTTATTATGTTTAGATATGGTATGATGAAAAGTATAATTTCATAGTAGATATGATATTTTTTATTATCTGTGTTCTAATATTTTAAACCAATTAATAATGCAAAATAAATAAATGTTATTGCTAACAGTACTAAATTGTATGTTAACAATATTGTATTATTTTCCAATATCTCTTTTAAGTAATGGTAATTTGTGCTTTATAATTTATTTGGTTCATTTTTATTGTTCGCTTAAAATAATAAAAAAAACATGTTGGAAAACAGTGTTATAAAGGGAAAGATATTTTATTAGAGTTAATTTAAAAAAATGTTGGTTAAGTAAAATTTATTTTAAATAGGCGTGTTGTGAATAAATACAGAGTCGCGGTTTGCTGTTAGAAAATAAATTGTCAACATTGATGTCAAAACTTTCTAATAAATGTATTATATGTAAATTTAATTTACTGCGGTCGAATCCTTATAATGTGACTAAACCAGCTGTCGATTTAAATCCTTTGAATTAAGCTCATCTTTTGTCATTCGAGAGAACAGCACCGAAATAAGTTATCGCATGAAATTTTATTGTCATCTACAGATTTAACAATAAAATACAATGGAAAATGAAATCATTATTGTTAAATTGCGTATAAAAAATAATCAAGACAAATTCTTTTAATTATGTTAATTTTGGGTTTTTTTCATGGGTAACAAAAGTGTGATGTTTCTATATATAGTTCATAAATATTCATAAAGTTAAAACCTTTAGCAATATACTTAAATTTACAAATAAAATTTTTAATGCTTTACGTAAAGTTAATAAATTTGAAATTGATGATAAAACAGAAATGGGTATTGCGTTGTATGCTAATTAGATTTTATACCGATTTAATATTGTAAAGGGACATAAAAAATTGGAAATGGCTAATTACGTAAATTAAAAAGTAAACTGAAACTAATTTTCCATCATATTCTTTCCATTTTTGAATATTTTAAATGTATAATGCTATTATTTTAATAATAATTACAATTAAATGTCTATGTCAAATAAAAGACAACGCATTTAAAATAATTGTTAAATGAATGCTTACGAACATAATTTTTCTTAGTTAATATTATTCTTTATTTTTCTGAATTTTTTAAAAAAAATTTCATTGTACACATTATACCAATTTTTGTTTATTTTAAATTGTTATGTACCGCCACTTTATAACTATTAAGGTCTTTTGGCGACTCTAGCGGTTAATTAAATCCGTTATCCAGAAATATTGAAAATTTGCTCGATATGAGGATCGAATTAACTACCTACCGGTTTTGAAGCGGGATCTAGATCACTCGGCCACCAGTAGGCTAGTTTTGTTTTTGTTTTCTATGAATTTGTTACTCATGTTTTTTAATATTATTACTGTTATTTTACTATAATTTTTAATGTTAATTGTCTTACGAGTGTTGTAAGTGTAATATATTGCAATTACTGCCAAGGGGCAGATGGTGCAAAAACAAAATTTGTAAATAAAAAAAAAATTTTTTTCTTAAGTCCCGAAATGACGTCATTTGAGGACATTTTTCAGTTTAGGATACAGGAAAAAGTCACATGGACTGAGGTCAGATTAATTGATTAACTGGTTAACTGATTAACGGAGCAGGGGAACAACTGGAGTGCCTTTTAAGGTCAAAACTTTTGTTATAGAGAAGGCAGTGTGACATGGGGAATTGTCAAGATGGAGCATCCATTTGTCGGTAATGCCTGGTCTCATGCAAATGACTCTTTTACTGAGCCCTTCAAGGAAGTGTTTAAATAAACATGGTTGGCAGTTTATCCTGAATCCTCTTTATGGATGACTCCCCTTTTGTCAAAAAAAGAAAATTCAGCATTGATTTATTCTTTGATTTCCTTATTTGAGTTTTCAATGAACGGTATCATCTTCTGCCTTTCAAAAATGATTTGTGCCAGCAAAATAATTGAGCTCGGTATAAAGAATGTTCTCCATGGGCGGCCTGATTTTACTTTCAAACATTACATTTACCGATTCAAACCACTTCAAGCTTATAATAAAATTTAATGGCACAACGTTGATAAAATTTTGCTGTTCCATTTTGCATAACGTAGGTACAACTAAAACTCAACTTCGTTAGCTGGAGATGAAATTTGCACTAGGTTATGAGAAAATACTCATATAAGTGCTGTATAAAGGACACCAGCGCAGCATTGCTAAATCGCATGCAATGTTGCCGATCTCATTACTTTTCTGCCACAACTTGTATGTCTACTAGTTCTGTAGATAAAAGCTTGTTAAACATGCCCTATAAGTATAAATATCGATACACATCATGATTCGTATATATACTGGAAAACGTTAAAATTCTCTTTATAAATTTTATACTACTAAGAAAATAATTATGACTCGTTGAATGTATGATAAATTTTGAGAAAAAAATAAACGGTAGCGTATGTCTAGTAGTACAGCCACGGAGATTTGAAGTGTTACCAATTGAACATAATATGAATATTTTTTTTTTTTTGAAAAAATATAAAAATATTTATAATTTGTAAGGAATTAAACTATAAACTTTTGTAATTGATTATAATGCAGTGAAGGTGATTAAAATCGAGAAAAAATCTATCAGGTAATATCTAGCGACTAGTGTAAGAAAATGATATCCCAAAATAGTTCTATTTATTAAATTAAGTATCAAATTATTAGAGTTTTTAAATTATTCTGAAAATATCGGGAATTTTTATAAGAACCATACTCACGATTTTAAATATTTTTTTTAATTGTTATTTACCGTCACTATATAAATCACTAATGTTTTTGTAACTCTAGGGGTAATAGTATTAAAATTGTATTGTACTGATAAAAATAATTTTAAAGCGACACTGATTGCTGTAACTCGAAATTCAACAAAATTATAAGTAATTTTAAATATTTTAAAAACAGTGAAAATTCAAAACAGAAAAATATTAATTATTTATATTTGTATGCTTACTGTACAATAAATAATTTCATGAAAAAATATTTATCACTATTCACCACATATGAAAAATAAATTATATTAATGACCATTTATGTTTTCGGCCAAATTCTTTTTGTTTTAATTGTGAATAACTGTGTTAATACGTTTTAATTTCATATTTTGAAATGGGTATAACAAATAATATTTATCCTTATACTTAAAATTGTCAACCCCTTCATATAGATGTTTCTCTAAGCTAGAGTATAATAAAAGAATGGAACATACGAGTATAATTTATGAATGTTATATGTATGTACATATTTTTTTAAATGTTTGAACGTTATGAAAAAAGAAAATACTTTCCATTGCGAATTCTGAATGTAGTAAAGAACGATTTAACCACATGGACGATTAGATTTTAATAATGCATTGTACAAACATTTTGTATTCGTACATATACCATGTTATAGGTTTATCCGATCTATAACAATAAATAATATGAATAAAAACAGTTTTGAATATTTTTTATTGTATAATAGAGATTTTTTTCCAATTTTGATGATGGAGAAGAGTTTTGTACTTTAAATGAACATAACAGAAATAGTACAAGCTAAATATACATTTTACATAAAGATGTTATCAAGTAATTGAAAATTAATGAGCTATAATACCAGTTTATAACAATAGTTATGTATTTTATACAGAGATATTCAATAATACCTTTAGAAGGTTATATAGGTACTAGATTTGCATTTTTTTTTACAAAGTATCACAAGTTACTTTGGGTATTTACTATTTAGTTACTCTTAAGAAAAGGAAGACTTTCAATGAAAGATATTTATTAAGAAAACTCTTATCTTTAGTTACTTTGTATATTATGTATGAACTTAGTTTCAAAACATATTTGGTAAACTTGATACGTGATCAAATAATGTATTTTTATCTTTTTTAATTTGGGAAAAAGAAAAGTATGAACTTAAACTATACGTAAACTTGTTACGTAATAAGATAATGTATTTTTTTTTTAATTTTGGAAAAAGAAAAGTATGTACGTCTAATTCCTGTAAACAGAAAATAGTTTACAAACGATAGAAGATTAATATAAGAAGTATAAGTTGAATCTTAAGCAAGGTATTCACGCTCCGACTTGCCATCCAACTAGTCGGACTACTAGTTGGATCGCCTAAATGATCCGACTAGCCCGACTAGACATCCAACTACCAACAACACCATTCACGGGCCGACTTTAGATCCAACTTCGAAAGTCGGATCACAAGTTGGACTGAAAGTCGGAGCGTGAATGGCCAGCTTTAAAAATAACTTAGATGTCCAGGTACCGCGAAATTAGTTGCAGAATTTTATTTTTTTCTTCTATAAGAATCCATTTTCCCCTTACATATATCTTCTTACCTGAACTTGTTTTGAGCATTTATGGTTTTGATTATTTATTTTTTTAAAGAAGATACTAAATAGAAGATAGGTGGAAGTTTAATTAAGTAGGTGCTAAAAATACTAAATATGTATGAGACAATACTTTTTTAATAAATAAATAGGATTCCTTGTTTTTATTCAAAGAAAAATATTCATACTACCTGATATTGCATAAGTATTAAAATTATAATCAAGATACGATCATTACAGCAATGGTCTCCAACTTGATGTCTGCGGGCACCATGGTACCCGCTGACCATTGTACATGTGCTTATCGCTGGGTTACTATGATAAAAATATATTATTTTTAATTGTTGTATGCATTTTTGATAATTCGCAAACATAAATTTATCAAGAAAAAACTAATATTGCTCGTTAATCACCTGACATCCTAGAATACCTTCTTAGGTTTAAAACTGTTGGGAACCTCTGCATTACAGCTGACGACACAAAATCGCTGAGTTTTATTTTGAACATGATGAGTAGAAGAATGACTCATAGTTCCAAAGGCTAGTGGTGGAAGATTTTTGTTACCTCTCAAGAAGTCTGAACGATATTTTAATGTAACTGTTAGAATCGTTAGAATATATTCATATAAATGGTTCTTAACCTGGATTCAATCAAACCGCAGGGGTTTGGTTAGTCAGTCTCGCGGGTTTGGTGGATTTTTAATGGTTTTATTTATTTTGTGCACCTGTGTATAAATATAGATATACCAATATTTTGAATTTGAAAGAAAGCATATTTTATTTTTCCAATTAAGAAGGGTTTAGTAAATGCGTATATGAAACTGGTAGGGATCAATATCTCTAACAAGGGTAAGAATCACTTTCCCAAACATTGATAAAATATCTGTGGTTTTAATTTTGGCTGAATCTTCATAATACAGTAAACAGTTTAAAACACTTATACATAAGTCTAACTTATATATAAGTCTCTCTTTTTTGATATGTGCAACTGAAGCAAACAAAGCAAGTAAAATGCAAGCGCTTATTTGTGTATGTTGGCGCTCATTGGCACCTACTTGCCAGCTGCTGTTTTTAGCTACTATAAAAACTTTTCTAGATTTTTCTTATTTCTGTTGTACACCATTGGTACGGTCTATTTATATACATATACTATATGCATATCATTGGTTTTCAATCAGTTAAGTGCATACCTATTAAAGTTGATTATCGTCAGCAATATTTTCAAATATGATATATTACAACTAGGGATAATTCTCCCCCACTCGTCTCACGAGCTATGAACCATTATTTCTATATCGGTCGTTTTTCATTGCCGTTATGTAATGAATCTGAATATATCTCAATTCTTCTTTTTTTTTTTAATTATAATACACGTCTAATAAATTATTTTATATTTAACGTGTATCTATATATACGTATGAGTATTTGATGGGAATGTTTTTAGAGCATTACAAGTCCAAATCGAACAAGAGAAATATTCAAACCATTAACATTTTTATTGAAGTTATAAATGAATTATAACTGACTTGAATTAAGTATATTTAAATTATTCCTCAACTTTTGCGTGTTCTTCAAAATATTCTCTAACTATTCTTTTTGAAATACAAATTCTATATTTACTTTAAAAAGGGATGCTCGGTGGATGATTCCTATTTAACTTTTAATTTGATTTAATCGTCAGATTGTTAATTTCCATTCCAAGTTGTTGGAAGTAATTTTCAAATTTATATACGTTTTAAATGAAGAGTGTACAGTACGTGCACGTTTTGTTTCCTATGCTAAATTTTTTTTTTTTTTAATATAATAACCTTCATACATTCTCCAAATAATAATGTCAAATAAAATAAATATATAGCGGAAGTTTTTAATGTAATTTGTCGAAAATAAAATTATAAACATAATGAATACTTACTTGTACATAATGAATACTACATCGTGCATTCAAATAATAGTAATCAAACATTAATTGAATCTTATAGTTTGCCATTGTTAACAATGATTTCTTAATATTTACCTTATGATTATTTAAAATTAAAAAAAAAGGCTTAATAAATGAAGATTATTTAAGTCTTTGTTATATTTGAGGTTTTTTTATTGTAACATAATGAAATAATAAATTAAGTTATTTAATTATCATAAATTTCTGGTTAATCAAATTTGTTTGCTTTCTTTTCAGCTAATTTGTAAGATACCGAATAGCATAGTAAGATTTTTGCGGTTGGTTTATGACTGTAATTAGATAACTACAGCATAGAAATATGTTTTGTAGGAGAAAAGAATCTCTCGAAGGAATTTCTTACAACATTTTCAAGACGAGAAATATCTAATGGATGACATGAAAATCGTAAGTGGAAACATAGTAAGATATTTTAATGACAAAGACGAGAGGTGTTAGCGACAGTTGCAAATCTCACTGGAGTTGAAATAAAGCTCATTTCATATCAACATTCAGAATAAAAGGAATGAAATTGTCCACCGTTTCCCTGTTAAGGTTTTATGTTTCAAGTGGAACATTTGCATCAAAATGGAGCGCAATATTTCTTTGTGATTTTGTTTTCTAGGATATAGTTAACACTCGTAATTGTAATGCGTTATAACTATAATCTTTACAACTCATAATTTAAAACTAAATGGTAATAAGTAATATCTAATGCAATCGACGCTTCATATTTTAAATTTATGCAAATCTACGCTTTAAATGATAATGAATTTTAGGTTGGTTATCTTTATAATTCCATGAACCTAAATTGCATTTGATATGCATAGGACATACTAGATATAGAAATGTAAAAGATTCTAAAAAAAAATAAAAAAAATTATTAGGGACATTGAAAATCAATTTACGTATGAAATTAATTTCTTTTCATTAGGTGCATTTGATTTTTCCGTAAAATTAAAACAAAGTACGTTTACAAAGAATTTTGTCAAATAAATTAAGTATGTAGTAAAAAAAATATGAAAGTAAACCATTTACAAAAAAATACATATAAATATTAAATAAAATGATTACAAAACAGCATTTTTGAGTGATAAATTTGGCATTTTTCTCTATAATTATGCTATAATTACAATTTTTATAACAATTTTAGTTCGTTAGAATTGAACTTTTAATAGCCAACAGTTAAAATACCGATTCTATTTACGTTTAACCATCCTTAACAACTACTACTAACCTTAGTTTTGTAGTCTTGATGAAATTGTTATTCCTTTTCTTCTCGAAAACCATCAAAATTTTTAGGGAAGCAATTAAAATGTGAATTAAAAACTAGATTTTTATAATCAAACTGGATTTCAGTTTTAACCAACGTTGCTACTACCCAATTCTATTTTTTCAACATTATAAACGCGAATGTTAGTTTTTTTTCGTTTGTTTGTTGCGCTTTCATGCCTAAACTACTGAATCAATTATCATGAAATTTTATACACACATTGTGAAATATACAAAAAAGTATATAGGATATATTTTAATAAGGAATCAATATTGTTTCCGAAGGAAAAAATACATGGTCAATGTGAGGGACATTTCTGGACATTTCTATAAAATTGACGTTTAAGTTACATCTCAACACAAAACTTCAAAATCCCATGGACGTTTTCCTATAATAAATGTACTTAAACACAAAAGGAAAGGTCGTTTAAATCGCTTAAACATTATGTTAATGATTTAAACCATTTGTAATATACACAAGCTCAATTCCTAAGGAAAAAATTTGTAATAATTTTAAATTATTATAAAATTTATTACACACTTATTGTTTTTGGACCCTGGTTTGTTCATTAAAGTTAAAAAAAATCTGACAAAATATAAAAGTGTATAAAAGTATGAAAGTGTCTTTATGGTGAAAAATTGTAAAAAATGTCAAAAATTATGTAAATTATTACTGTTTCTATCGTAACTGCTCAATCATCTTCTATTATTATAAAGAGGAAAGATTTGATTGTTTGTTTGCTTTGAATAGTCTCCGAAACTACTTGACCGATTTGAATAATTCTTTCACTGTTGGGAAGCTACACTATTTCCGGTGAACATAGGCTATATTAAATTTTCAAAAAAATTAGGGATCCATACTAAAACTCCCATAATGAACCCAAGGTCTGAAAAAATTACCAAAAAACATTCTTTTATCGCGTGCGCTGCGAAAACTTTTGGTTATAGAACAAAATAATGTACTACAATTTTGCAGAACATATCATTATCCACAAAAAATAAAGCGACAGCATATGTCTAACTATTATAGTTATGTCACAATAAGTGTTTTTTCATTTTAAAAATATATATAAATGCCACCGCTATAAAAGCACTTTTATTTATACTTTGGGATTAATCCTTATCAAAATAAATGACTTCATAGTTAAGTTTGCTTCAATGCCATTATATAACTTTTTGAATTATTCAATTTGAACATTCCATTTGAAAGACATCACAAGTTTAAAAATGTAACTTATTTGAAAAATGAAAAATGTTCAAATACAAAAACGTGCCTTTTTGAAATATAAATGTTTTTATATATAATAAACCCTTAATGGAATTATACGTTTATAGCATATTCGCTTACGTATCTGATATTCTAATGCTCACAATAATAGAGACGTGGTTTTGAATCTTACAGTAAACTTTTTTTTATATTTTTTTTTACAAAATTGTTGAAAATAAATCCTTAGGGTTGCTCAATAAGGAAATATTCACGAAAAAAGTAACAGTAGTAGTAAAAATAATAATTATATTAATAAAGCTTAAAGTAAATACGTTTTTAAAACCGTGCATAAATAAATTCCATAAAATCGTGTCATATTATATCTCTTCTGCCAGATGAAATTTTAATATTCAGTGTATTCCTTATAAGAAGTAGGCATGTGAAAATATTTTTTTTTGAAAATTCCTACCCTAACAAAGTGAATGGGGGTGGATAAGTTTACATGAGAAAATGTTAAGTTAATCAACAATCGAAATTTTGAATTTAATAGATGTTATTAATAAATATATAATGAATTAATAATAAATGTTTTTTTTGTATATCATTTTGATAACAGCATTTTAAATAACGTTATTTCACTAAATTAGTATCAAAGTTAAGGTAGTAGGTACTTATACCAAATAGCAAAGAGGCGGTTTTAATTTTTGTATGTTTTTCAACAATCAAACTTTTTAAAATCTAATTTTTTGAACCAATGATTGTGACCTGGAGCAATTATATTTTCTCCTGAAAAGCATTAAGGGAGCAATTTTTTGTCATATATTTCATTATCATCAATAAATATATAAAATCTTCCATACTAACTTTTCTACGGTTTTTAAAACAATTATAAAACCAATTATTGTTATTGAATATAAATAAAATATTCGATTTTACTTCCACGCTTTGCACCTATTTTCAATAATTTTGTTTGTACAACATCCAAATGTGCGACATCGAACTGCTTTTTAATCATAATTAAAATATAGAAGGACATATTTTTTTTTCGTTTTACATTGTATTTTACAATATAAATGCATATTTGTGTCGATGAAATTTGTAAAGTTTTTTCCTTATAGGATGCCGTTATATAATAAGAAAGGGTTTTCGATAATTCCATCCCTAAAAGACTGAAGACACTCTTCTTAGATATTTAAAATATTTTTTGAAAATTCATTGATTATTACATAGAACTATCTTATTCTTTGCAACAGTTTATTAAATGTGTCTTTTTAAAGTTGACAAAATAGTGTATTTAAGTATGGTTATGTTTTTCGTAAAAGAAATAAGAAAGATAACAATTTTCATATACCACTACAAACAGCAAATTTGAAAAGAAAATATAATCTACACCTACGTTACGCAGACGAAGTTGCGGGGCTCAGCTATCATTTATATCTTGGTTTCAATTCGCGTACTGTTGCGTACTGTGACGTCACAGAAGACTTATAAGCATACTTATTGTTTTGGATCCTGATTTGTTCATTAAAGTTAAAACTTATGTCTGACAAAATACTGGTTTTTTGTAGCTAAAAGCTGGGTTTTCCTCATATAAATAAGGTCCTTTATCGATTACAAAAATATAAAAAAATATGCATTTGGTCTATTGAGTTTAGTTTATCAGCTGTTTTAAAGGCTTTTTTAAAATTAAACTTATTTAATGAGCGTTAGAACAACAAAATATCTATTGTTTACGTTTTAAGTTTTGAACTTCGGGAAAGTTTTCATCAAAAAAGAAGTGCAAATTCCATCTATGCAAAAAATATAAAGAAACTTTTTACTTCTTAAAAAACAATTTATTTGAAAAACGGTTTAAGTGCGTGTCATCATACAATCGCTTAGAGTGCCATCACAAAAATATTGCATTTTTTTTGAAACGTGCTCGAAATAAATTGTAACTAATAAGAACTAAAAATTTTCAATAATAAAAAAAACAACACATTTATTTAACACATTTTGTTCAAAAATATCTTTAGATCGAAAAGAAATATAATTTTATTTGTATCTGGCTATAATTACGGATATTTTATTTTAATATCATAGTCGTGGTTGCAAAATTGCAAACAAAATTAAAGCTGTTTTTTTTGCATATAAGAGGGAAAATATCCATTTGAAATACTAAGATTAAAGATTTAGAACCGCAAAACAAAAAGGAATATAATTACCTACTTAACGAAATTCTACTCTTATTGCAATAAAAATATATTTAACATTTATATCAAAGCGTTAAGTTTCCTATTTTATATGCATAAATACATTTCTATTATTTCTTTTTCTTTTATATTTCTTTTAATATTTCTTTCAAATTTAGTGTAACAAAAGTTTAAAGTGAATTTGGGGATAGCGCTCACTTAACTTTTGGAATCAATTGGAAAATTGATTCTGAAGTTGTAAATCTGTAACATTCGGATGGACAAACTTGAAGAAACTATAGTTATTCATAAATTTGCTATTTTGCTATAGAACCTTAAATATAATTATAGTAATTTCTCTATTTTCCTTTTTTGATTATGTATGTCTATGAGTCATTTACATGAAATGGCTAGTTACTGATGGTTGCGTTTAAAAATAAATTAAACTTAAACTCTCATTGAAATGAAAAATAATTGGCAACCATATATAAATGTTCTTGGAAAAGATTCAACTATTGTTTATTATTTTTTGTGAAGTAATAAATAATTGATTTATTATACTTTAGGTGCAGATTTATTTCCATTGACAAGAAGTATTTGAATTGACGGTTAATTGATTTACAAGTCATTGTAGTTCAAAAATTTACACTGTTTATAATAAGATAAATTTCTTTGTTCTAGTTCAAACAAAATTTATTACTATTAACAAGTTTATAGGCAGATTTAGTAGGATAACAATTACTTAATTATTTCAAACTTTTTCTTTTATTTAGTAGTTAAAACAAAAGAACTTCAAAAAGAATCAAATATTTTTCATCGACAAATTATTAATTAATCTTCTAGCATATTTAATAAATTACTTAAAAAAAAGTCATGGAAATTGTAAAAACCATGTACATAGAAAACATGTAATTTTAAAAAGAAAAAAATATTTTTATATATTAATCTTGGTGTTACGGCTTTTGATTTTTAAAGGAACATATGTTAGAACAAAAAATTTAAAACGAAGGAAACCTTTTTTTTTAAAGATGATAGAATTATATTGCATTAAACATTAATAATAAAAATGTTTAATGTTTATACTTTGTTATCCTAGAATATCCCATATTTCATCTAAAATAAGTAAAAATTAAGTTCAACTTCGTTCAAATATGAACGAAAAACAGTTTGAAAATAAATTACAATTTTCTTCATTCTTTTACTGACACTAAAAGAATTGTTCCATCTAAATCTTTTCAACTATCAAAATAATAATTCAGAATCCTGCTTGTATGTTACGGTTTATAAAAAGTTGTAAAAATATACTTAAATAAGTTATAACACTCGATCGAAGATTTAGCCCACCATCTTTATGATACTTTATGTTTTTAAGATTATTATTTTAAGGAGAAATTAAAATTAGTGAAATAAGTATATATATATATATATATATATGCCTTTTATATATATACCTTTTAGAGCTCCTGTCGTGGCTAGGACTTATATAAAAAACAACTTTTTAAAAAACAGTTTTCAAAATTCAGATTTTCAAATAAGTTGTTTTAATCGTTTTTTTCAAAAAACAAAGCAGAAAAGGGGTAAATATTTTGAAAACTGTTTTTTAAAAAGTTGTTTTTTATATAAGTCCTAGCCACGACAGGAGCTCTAAAAGGTATATATATAAAAGGCATATATATATATATATATGATAGAATGTCAAGGAGCTCTACATATCTCTGCTACATTATAGCCCAGCTAAATTTATTGTTATCACCATTAATATTTGTTAATATAAAAGGCTGATAAAAATACTACAAACTTATTTCCCAACTTAATATTAAAATAAAGTAAAATAAGGTCTAAACTTATCTCTAAAATAATCGCAAAACATAAAAAATTAATAAAATAAACCACATAAGAAAAAATATGTGTCAAAAATATTTATGTCATCAATACATCACTGTATATATTATCAAAAAAAATACTTCCTTTTTTTATTCTACGCTACAAATAAATGAGACTTCAATAGCATCACATAATATTAAATGATTTCCAAAAAGTATAGCATTTGTTTTGCCTCAATGTTAAGATAAAACGAATTAGTGCTCTTTGAATAAATAATCCTATTTGCTCTGTGTGAAGCCATGGTAGGGGAAGTCAAATCTACACAAGCGTTCCCAGTGGTCAGTTTAAGAGTAATAGTGGGCTATTACAATGAAATTGTAAGCTAATACACGTGACAATTTTATTTTATTTTATTTCAATAAACATAATGAAAATAAGACACCAGAGTTGTTGGGTTTTGAAATGTAAAAATACCAGCAGGAAAAAAAATGCAAATTTTATAAATTTCTAACGATTAAATGGAAAATAAAGCAAAGAAATCAATGAATAGTTGCACTTAGAAAGCAAAAATAAGTAGAACTATAACCGTAATTCTATCAATAGAATCAACAATTCGGAGATTAGCAAACCTTTGCAAAGATCGTTAGTTTTGTAAAAGTCAGAAACTTTTGTGAAGTAATAAAATAAATTAAATTTAATATTGCAAATTTTTTTAATTTTCTTACTTAAATACTGTAAGTATTTTTTTTTAATTTTTACTCCTTGCTTTATTTTGTTTTTGAAATTTGGTATTATATATTTAAAGTAGCTTAACCTTTTATTTACTGCATTTTTCATTATATTTAATAATTATACTTAAGTATACGTTTTTCGTTAATTTCACTCAAATACTTAACTATAATTATTATTATTATTTATCTCATATTTTTACGCCGATTTTTTTTATTATTTATAACAAATACATTTTATTCGGAAAATTGCTATTAACATGCGTAGGAAAACATATTCTAACAGCCTACTACAGTTCGTATCTTATATTATACCTACGGCGCTGCAGTCAATGAATACCGATTAGTGAGCGAAATTGTAAAGTTTCAATTTTCCGGAGATTTCTTTTGTCAATCAATGGAAACCCGTTCCTGTAAAATAGTGAATGAATCGACTTATCGTGAAAGGTCCGAAAAAAGTTAACCTATGAAACGAAGAAAATGTACACGTGAAAAATGTATGGAATGTTGTTTCAATTTTTGGTAAGTTGGAAAAGTTGAGATAAAAGTATAGCTTATTATTTTTATTTTTCTTATAGTTTTACGAAATATTCATTTCAAAAATCGATTTATTTATTACTATATGATCTCTAAAATAGTAACGTTTGTAAGTAGTTTACTAGAATAGAAAATTTTATTTTTTTGTTTTTTAAATACAAGGGGAAAGGTATTTGAAAATGTACAGAGATGCTAAGTAAATGTTTATTAAAGCTCTTTAAATTGCAAGGACCTATTTGTCGCTGTAGAATTGAAAAGAAATAATTGATTGCATACGACAACATTTGACGTATATTCATGTACATTTGACCGTAAATGTACCGGTCAATACATGAATCGACCAAACAATTTGAGTCTTAAGTACATATATAGAGATTACACCATCCTAAAGCATAGCTTTTTAGGATTGATATTTTTTTAATATAATGTATCTTCTTAAAGTTGATGCGCGGTATAGTTAAGTACAAATTGAGTGGAAAACGATAACCTTTTATGCAAGTATAAACACTATTTCGATAATCTATTTTCAATTTATTTTTTCAAAAAGACGGAAAACCCGCTATCGAGATATAAACGAGAAAAGTAGATATATCGGAATGTTTTTAATCGTATTTGTTTGTGTGCACTTTGTATTCGACAATTCAACACAAAATGCATGTTTTGTACATACAACCTATATACAAGTACATCCAACGTGCTTGTATGTGGCAGATATACGAACATATACGTTTAACGAGTTTGTTCGAGAAAACAGCGTAACTACTTGTACAGTATGAGTTGCCTCCATCAAAACTGAATTTACCACGAAGTGGAAAATGTCCATTAAGACGGCTAATTACGTCTGTGGTATTTCTGAGAGTACTACAAGCAGTAGTTCCAACAGTTACTACGTCTTTTTGCAACATCGATATATTCAACCATTGTAACATTCTCCTATCGACAACATGAGAGAAATTAGTGTGATCTGTTTAACTAAAATGCACATAAATGTTAGTTTAATTCTCAACAGAATCTATACCTACTCTTCTTCTCTTATTATAAGAAATAAAATATTTAGCATCTAAATATCTATTAAATTATCGAAATGTTACAAAAAAATATAAAAAAAGGCAATAAAATTGCAATCGCTTTCAAATATGATATAGAATTTGATGAAAATTAGAATTAGGATTAACTGACTGAACTTTTAAGTTCAACCCATCATACCATTTTATAAATATTTCTTTCAATTTATTTTCATACAAAGGGTTCTTATCAATATGGAATTTAATTCCTCCACAAAATCTTCTCTAACATATTTTCCATTTTTAGTGGATAATCATACGATTGAGTATAACATATTACAAAAATATTTTTAATATGTAAAAATGTAGTATTGAGAAGTGTACAATACGTTTGACCGAGAAACCAAGAGATAAAGGAATGAATAATAAAAAGGATCAATACATAATACAGTAAAAATTATCGGAATATATTAATTTAAAATGTAGAAAAAATAATTAAACTGCCATTTATGTATTGTTATTGTTAATATATGCATTTTTGCCTTTTTTCTTACATTTTTTTCTTTTCTATGAATCTTATACTATACTAGCTGTCATGCATACAATCATAAAATCTAGACTTCAAATTGAATGGAATATTTCATATTTTAGTAAATAGGATGCAAGTTTGAAGAGTTTGTTCGCATTTTTCTTGTTTGTATATACGAGGAATGGGCAAACTTAATACTGGTATGATCGACAATAATTTTTCATATTTATACGCAATCGACTTCGAAAAATGGGTAAAATTAAAAACAAATACTTATTTAAGGGATCACAAGTGTTTTAAAGATGTTGCAGAAATTAATAAAACATTAAAAAACTTTTTTGAAGCCGTGAAACTCTTGTCATTCTTTAAAGAGATAATGATTAGAAAGAAGCATTAAAAGCACTATTTAGGATTCAGTAATATTCGTTGCAGATTAGACGCGCGTTTAATTTTAAATTAAAGTTTAGTTGTCTGCTAAATTTTTAAAATACAATTTCAATTAAGAGAAATGAAATTTACCTAAAAAAATATTTTAAATGCCTGCAATCGACTGTCAACCTGTTCGCGATCGACCGTTTGTTCAGCTCTAATATGTACATTAAAGCGAATATATTTACTCGGTTAAGGTCCATTCTTTAATTTAACAGCTCACAAAGTTTTTGAACTAACTTTTTTTTTCATAATGATTTTATTTGATTCTATTGGAACGTTTCGTCGCCCTTGAGATGAACAAATTATACCTAAATATTTCTCGATTTACTTATTTTATAACCTTTTGAGTCCTAACAAAATTAAGGGTTTCAAACAGACGATAAAAACCAAAAAATAAAACTTTTAGTTGAATTTTTATCAACCATTCAATATTTTCAAATAGCTCAGAATAGTAAAGATCAGCTATACTAAACCTTTTTTTCTTCCGGACCGCATTCCGGTTTTTCTTTCTCTACATGAGCCGCAACATATTAAAAGTAAACTGTAAATATAGTACAAAATAAGCTAATCTCTCACTAGAATTGCTTTGTGAGCCTAAGAAGCTATTTGGGCAGCACTGTCCCATTTGTATGCCTACCAATTTACTAATCGAACTATTACAACCTAAAGAAAATAGAGCTTTTACCCTGATTACAACTCAATATTGAGAACATGTTGGACATAACACCAAAAAAATATTTGATACATGAGGCCCGGATATAGGGCGGCACGATTTTAGGGACGGTAAAATTTCCAAAACTTCAACAATTTAGAGGCGAAATAACGTACGGGCAATTCAAATTTAAAAATTAATTGGAACTAGTTTTGCTATGAATGTATGAAATATCTTCAATAAAGTATGTAAAATATTTATTTTGTTGAGTTTACATTTCAATTTATTACATCACATTTTTCAATTGTTAAATCACTGGTAATTAGAAAACTGCCATTTCGAGGACATTCAGAACAAATTGAAGATACTTATAATGGTAATTGCTTAGGAACTTTTTGCTCAATTCGATCCATTTCTTCATAACATTTAAAGTCCAATGCAAACTCTTGGAAGTCAAAATACGTCGTAGTTATCTAAACCATAACAGTATCCTGACAATTTAGAAGAAACCTTAATAGATCAATATATTTACAAATATTATCTACTTAAAGATTCATTACAAAATAGTGAAGGTATCCGTTTCGCACAAAATATATGAAAAACATTGCATTCACGGAATCTTAGAGATATATACCGTAATGTTGGCATTACAATGCGCATTTTTTTTTGTCTAAAGGACACATTTTTCAGGGGCGAGATTTTTTTCCACTCTGAAATGAAAAAAAAAGTTACTAACCTGCAGGTATTGGCCAAGATAGACTTGATACCCTGAATTTATTCTTTATTGAAGCTTAATGAGTGTAAAAAATCGATTACGATGATATAATATAACTATAATATATATAATGATGATAATAATATAATATATAACTAAAGTTAAGAAGAGGAAGTTAATATCATAAGTGAAGCTGGAAAAAAACTGTGAGTTATTTTCAACTTTGAAACAAATATTACAATAAATAAGTTATATTTAAAAAATTGTTGCACATTGTTAGTAACCTTAGAATGTACAAAATTATATGTTAATTCATAAGTTTGGTAATAAATAATAATATTTAATTCATAACTTAAGTCTTTCATTTGAAATTTAGAGGTTTGATTAGGATTTTGATAACGTACTTGTTACGGAGCAAAAAAGGCAAAATATTGAATGAAGCTTAGGGCGGCTTCGGACTTATATCCGCTACTGGCAAACCACTGACCAAAATTTAGTTAAATGTACTAATAGTATTTACTTTAACTTCGATAATTATTTAATGTCATTTGGGGCATTGAAAATGCAACCAATTTCACTTCAAATACTCTTTTAACACTGAAAACAATTTATCACGACATACATTTCTAGAGCTTTAAATATTAACGAGTCATTAATCCAATTGTAAATAGATTATTAACAACATTAATTCGTCCAAGTGATTACTTTATTATTGCTACCAATTTGATATATTTCCAAATAATTAAAAATGTGTTCAAAACATTTATGTTTGTCATTTTTTACTCACCGGAAAGTTACTGCAACTATGCAGCAAACCAGAAGTTTGCTTTTACGTAGTCAATTAAATATAAATGTATAATAATGTGATATTTCCTTTGGTGATTTATTAAAAGTAAAAATAAATATTATGCCAATAAAATCATGCTTTTTGTATTATGTTTTTGTTTGTAGCTTTTTCCTGTAAATTTAGAAATAAATAGTTGAGTTATGATTATTTTTAGTAAGACTGCATTTATATAAATTTTATCTTACACAAATACATAGACCGTCATCGTTGCAGTGCCCTCCAGAATATTCAGAATTTAATAAAACACATAACATCAAACATGAATGGTCGTAGTTAGGTGGTAACGGACTTGCTAAATTGGAGCACTCTACTGCCTCATTACCAATAAATAGAACTGTTGAAGCTGAAATTAAAATATATTTTTTTTTAATTTTACAAAAAGTAATTTAATTTTGGGGTAAATATCAATATTATTGTCGATATAAAAAAACTCACAATTTTTGGCTAGTATATTTTTGTAGTAACTGGTTATAAATATTAGAAGTAGTAGTACTACGGAAGAATTATATTTAACCATTATTTAGCTGTGGGTGCACATTTACTACTGCAAATAACGTTTTCAATTGCCTGTCGTGTAAGATCAGAGTTTGAAATATATGAATATGTAAGTTTTTTATTTACCTTGAATCGGTGTAGTGATAATATTGAAATTTTTTGAATAAATTACTTAACGGTTCGCTCGTTAGTTTAAATGCATTTGTGAAAATGTCGTGTTATCTCTAGAATGGTATCCATTTAACAAATTAATTGATTATGATTAAAGTAAAAAGTTTATTGTTAAATTTTGCACAAATGTTAGTCTTAATAATTTAAATATTTTTGTATCACATTTACAATTTTTCGAAATGGGAATTTTTTTCCAAAAAAATACTTTTTGTTACTAAACAAGCAAAAGAACACTTCGTAAACTACGTAGGGCAAATTTTAATATTTCTGAACTTTCCTACCACCATGAAAAAATAAAACCTTTTTTATTAGTAACAACAAGAAATATAATAAAATTTTAACCTCTTCCACCAATAGTGGCCTGCATCATTTAAAATAAACTTTGAATAACCCCGAAGTATAACTATAAGTACGGTATCTTACATTTTCTCATAGAACAAAGCATTCATGTAAATAAATATTCTAATTTAAATATTAATTATTAATAATTTTACAAATATATTAAGTTCTAGTTTGTTTTTTCAAGGTTTGATAGGTGTAGTTAAAATTTTATCATAACTTACATAAGTGATCAAATTAGATTTTTTCACTGACTTTAAACAGTTACACTTTTTAAATAGTATATAAAATATATTGTGATCTAATTTATGTAATCAAATTATAAAAAAGTATACTATAATCAAAAATTTGTACAAAATCTTAAACAAATGTATTTTTGACGAATTCTTCAAATACGTATTTTATTGTCAAGTAATCTTCCTCAGTGGTCATCAAGTAGTATTGAATCGCTTCGTAACTATTTTGTGATGAGACAATCGAAATACGCATTTGAGCAATACGCCAATAATAGATTTATATTTTAAATATACAAATTTATTTTTATAGTTAATTATATTACATAACTATATTTTATTTATGTCTTAAAAATTTCCACCGTAGCGCTGGTCTTTCTCTTCGTCTTTTTCCTGGGGTTTCCCAATTTAATATTCTTTTTGGTCATCTGTGATTCGTTAAACATAACCATTCCATTGTAATGCCTTATTTTTTATTCTAGTGTCCTTACCACAGAGAATTTAACGTCCATTTGTCGTCCAATTACCGGTTTCACTCACAATATTGAACATTAAGGAACACAAGTTGATAACATTGAACGTAAATTTCTTCTTCCTGATTTCTATCTTATGGTTCAAGAACAAGTTTATCGGTTTCAATAATATTTTGTTTTCAGGTACATCTTAGTGTTTTGCCAAAAGAAAAAGTATAAAGGTGGTCACAGACAAGTCTATTCTAAGTTGTACTAATATTTTATTCTGGTTTTACTTTTGGTTTTAATTTAAGGACAGCTTTCTTGATTTGATACAAATTTTGTAATCAAGTTCAACTTATTTTTCGTCAGAAGAAAAGGTTGCCTTTTTACGTTTAATTATTAACAATAAAAGTAGCGTTCAGAAGAAGGTTGATCAAAATAAATAAACGTACACCCATTGATTGGATATAAATTGGTCCCTTTAACTTAATACTTATGTTCTTTTTAAAGATATAAAAAAATCAGCATTCTTGAAATCAGTGGTGGCCAACTCAAATGTTATTGTGGGCCTAACTAACTTTAGATACAATGTAAACATTTTTAATATATTGGTTTTCACCACTTTGCTTTTTATAAAATGTATACATTTGATAAAAGTTTGATGGAGGTTGGCCGCGGGTTGGCCACCTCTGACAACCTCTGATTTAATTAAACGTGGAAAAATCTATCTTTTATGTACGTATATAAAATTGTTATGTTGGTTTTATAGATTTCAAAAACTCAACAAGTTCTGTATCGATTTATCTCAAATTTTGTCACTATATACAATCCCCTTCAAATATTGTTTTTATCATTTTTTTACGTCAGTAATATACCTGCGACTGCAAGAAAATGGCTTTTTCAAAGGTCAACACAATAGCCGTTATCTGCCAATTTTCATTGTTATGATCGTGTAGTGATTTTTAGAGGTAGAGCAAATTTTCTCTAAACGTAATTGACAATTGTATCTTGAAGATAAATTATAATTAATACAGCGAGAGATGTTGCGGGTTAATAAGGTTTTTTTTTGTAAATTCAATATATTTATTTATAACCAATCACAATCACAGGCTGACAGGACAACGCCTGCTGAGTTCAGTTAGTTCGTAATAATATTTTAGAGAATATCTGGACTTTGCAATTATAGAAATATAAATTATGAAAATACAGAATATTTTTTTCGCTTTCTTAGCCTATAGATTGAAAAAAATATATTTTAAATCAAAAATAAAAAATAAAAACTTTTTCCTTTACTACTTGTTAATAAAATCCTACACAATGAAAGTTATCAAGGAGTTCATTAGAACAAAAATAATCAATAAAATATTTTCTCTTTGTAATATTTTGCACAAAAAAGCTAATTTTTGTTCATTTAATTTCATTCCGTTGCAAAATTATTAAAGCTCCAATAATTGAAACTAAAAGCTTCCTTGAAAATAATAATGTACACTGTTTCAGAATATTTACCATAAGGTAAAATCCTTCATATTTTTTCATTATTTAATCAAATTTGATTTAAGCGAAACTTTTAAATTTTATTCATAATTTGTGTCGAAGTTTCTTTAAAGCCTGAGAAATGTATTATTGATTAAACGTTCTGATATAGTCTGTGCAAATCAAATCATACACCTTTAAATTCATCTACTTTAACGATAAATACAAGAGTACCTTAAAGATTGTTTTTCAAAAAAATAATGATGAAATATGCTAATATTAAAAGGTGGTGTCCCAACAACATAGAATCATCTTAATTTATTTGAATAATTTTAAAAAAATATGTAATTACATGTTGTGTAAACAAATTGCTTATAAGGAACTATATAATAATACTACTTATGGCTTAGCAGATATTTAACAATTCACAATTGAGCTAAATTAATATTGATTAAACAATTCACTGAGGTATTAACAATTTGTTGTAACACTAAATTATTTTCCATTTATATGTTTGTATTCATTGCAATAAAAATTGGCAATCAAATCATTTAATGACCAATTCATTTCAAGTAACAATCAGATAATTGGTAAATGTGAAAAGATTTTTTTTTCATAGGAAAACTTTAGTAGGTCAATCAACTATTGAGATATCAGTAAAGAAATCGAAAAGCTGAACTAAGCTTTTACATTTGTTATCCTTAACAAAGTGCTATTATCAACAATGTGCCAGCACAGGTCATGTAGATGTATGCCACCGAAAATCAACTTATGGCTAGACTAACCTTTTCAATGTTCCAGGGGTGTTGCAGCCCTTTGTTCTTTCAACGGCCACCGTTTTACGTAAATCGCATCGAACAATATTTGCTATAATATTTATAAGTTATTTCTTTCTATATTTAGGTCACGTAAATACAGTTGTGCATTTTAGATAGACATACAGAGCTTATGAAATTTTTTCCACCTATAATGTCGTTATTAAACGGAAGTAAACGTGAAACAATTTTTTAAAAAAAAAGCACAAAATTTTATTGATAGGAAACTGAAAACATTTGCCGAGAATGTTGATTTAAAATAAGTAAACGTCAATTTTCATTAAATCTGCTGTAAATAAGGAAATATAATTTGCTAGTGGAACATTTTTGAGGTTGAAAGTAGGACTAATAATTATTATTCCTTATTTTATTTTATCTTATGCACGGCAATATAAAATTTTATAAAAATTGACTTTTCAATTTTGTTATATATAACATTCATGTTAAATTAAGAAAACGTTTGAAGCAAATAAAATAACATGTTCCGCAAAGTTAAATATAAGGAAGTGATTTTCAATGCAAATTTTTAATGGGCTTCCTATTGAAAGGCAGTTTTGATCGACATCTACTTAAAAATTGCAAGAATGAAAGTAGAATATAAATTTAAAATATAAGTATTTTTTTAACTTTGTTTTATTTAAAGGTAATATGTGAAACTTTTTAATACGCTAAATATAATTCGATAAAAATTCTATCTTTTGAAAATAAACACCCTCAATACGAGAAATTTATATATAAAGAGTAAAAGTATCAATGTAATTAAACCACAATTTAAAACAGTTGCCCATTAAACAATACACGCTTATGTTGTCTTTTTGGTTTTGGAGAGAATATATATATTTTTAATTGTTATTTTCATAGCTTTAAAACTACCAAAGGCTTTAGCTACTCTAGAGTTAATAAAACCCGCAAATCGAGAAATATTGAAAACTTGCTCCATACGAGATTCGAACACCTATAATGACCAATAAGTTTTCGAGCGGCCACCTTGACTACTCGGCAACCAGTAGGCTTAGAAAGCTTATTGAAGGATATATTTACAATGGTTCTATGATAGCTGCCCACTAGAAAATTCCTCACACGAAATTTGCTCACATAGGAAAGTTTCTCACAGAGAAAAATTGTCACATAGAAATTGAAACGCACATTGATATATCCTCACATGAAAATCAATTTACAGCAAAAAATATTTGTTACTTTAAATGCTTTATTAAGTGTTATTTTATTATTTGTGTTGTAATTCTCCACTTTTTTATTTGAATAAAAAAGAGCTCACATCCTTTTTAATTACGTCAATATCTGGCAACGTTTCAGTTTCTAATTTTAATTTAATTCGCGATTTTTTAATTTATTCAATTCTAATATCGTAAGACATCGTTACACTTACAATACTAGTAATAATATAATTATAAATGAAATATTTAATAATTTTTTTCCTGTGGGTTAATATCCAAGTGAGGATAAATCATTGTGCGTTTTCACGCAAAGAATTTGTTGTGAAGAAAATGTGAGTAAATTTCTATGGGATCAACTTTCGTGTGCGCACTAATGCTAGTGAGCAACTTTCCGTGGACAAATTTTGTCTAATGATTTTTTAGTGGGCAAGTGTCTCACCACCCTTCATAATTTGTGGTGATCTAACGAATTAGCCGGCCGAACATATGGTCTTTGCAAAGCTTTTTAAAGAAAGTTGGAATTATTCAAATCTGCATATTTAACCAATGTCCATTTTCATTTTATCCCTTATTTGTAAAGAACATTTCGATCAAATCAAGAGTTTTGTGGAAACATAATTTTCTATTCACATAAAATAGTCATTACTTTAACAGTAGGCAAATGTATGTGAGAAGACTAAGTAAGAGAACAAAGAATGAAAACATATACGTTTAGATTAAAACCCAATAAAATAATTATTGTCTCAAATTTAAACTGACAGATTGTTGTCATTTGTTTCAACTGTCATTTCGTTTTCATTCAGCTGCCAATTTTTGCCATTTGTCTTTTGTGTCAGTGTAGGACTGTGAAGATTTCACGGATTGTTACTAGTTGAAGATATAATCTAGGAATTTGAAAAACTATACTTAAATTTTGGAAAGTAAACAAATATTTTACATTTCAATCCATCTTTAACTTTTAATGTCCCAAATGTAAAATACGGCTTGTAAATAGAGTTGGGTGATTAAAAAACGAATTCCTTGTCACGTAACAAATATTTGAAACATGAAAATGTTTCTTTAAATTATTATTCGAATAAAGTATCCTTTAATTCGAGACTTGGGTCTTAGAATGGGGTGGGATCAATGTTCGGCAGTATTTATCTTTATGAATCTATCTTTTCAATAATAAAATTTATAAAATCGAAACATAGAAGTTCCATGACGGATATATCGTTATCATATTTACTGCATTTGGCTATTAAACAAACATTGAATATGATATAGCTGCAATGATAAAGGGACCGTAGATTCCGCAAAATTCTCACTAAACAACCTACACAATTTTGTTAATATTGTCTTATATAAAATATATAATGTCTAATATAATATTTTTATGGACACATTTTTACGCCATTGAAAATAATGCCCAAAAGCCAAATCAATAAATTATAAATCACACTTATTTTTGCGACAAAATTTATGCTTCAGAATACGAAACACCAGTGAGTTAAATCGTTAATTTTCACTTTTGTTTTTTTTATCGTGCGTATAGAGTAAATATATATCTAAATTCTACATCTTTATCACATAAAGCGATTTGTCTTCTCTAAACATTTTCCACTGCCTTATTCATTGCTTATTAAGTGATTAATTGACGTAATAAAATGTGATAAAGGAAAATAGAACAAGAGTGGGTGTTTATTCCCTAAACTTTTTGATTCGTCTTTGTGACTTAATTCCATTTAGATCACATATTTATGTTATAGTTTATTTGTTCTTATGTTTCTTAAATAAAAAAATACAATGTAGTAGAGATGCTAATGAAAATGATTTTATGCCAATGCAAATGAAAAGTAATATTTGATTTTCATCAGCAAAGCTTAAAGATAGACTACGATTTTTTCTGGTCAAAATATGCCAATCAATATATAGTTTACAATAATATTTTCGCATGTATAATTTTCACGATCTTAAAAATGTTATGAAATGTAAAAGAAAAATATTCGACCATTTTGTGAGGGTTTTAAGAAAGAAATACGATTTAGCATCACTTGTCTTCAGAAGTTTATAGACATGAGACTCTTGAAAGAAGATTTTCTTAATTTCATGTTCTTAATCCATTTTAAGAGTTTATCTAAGAAAACAGAAATTGCAAAGAAATTAATTTTTCATGTTAGTAATTATTGTTCACAATTTTAAACAAATATCTTCAAAATTCAAAAGCGTAGCGTGGTGGGTGCAAGAGGGGGGCATGGGTTTGGGCGACATATTGACATCGATAATTCAATATCTCGTAAGACTATATAAGATGGTAATTCAATAAATTCAAATAAAGAGTACATTTTCAAATAATTAAAGAAATTAAAGGTATTTGACATTTCACTAATTTTCTTGACCAATGCTGAAAAAAAGGGATGGTGAATTTTGAGGCAACCTCGGGTCGAGGGATGAAATCGCACGCTACACCACTGTCAAAATTTATACATTTTTCTTTCCTTCACTTATTTAAAATATTAATTCTGTTATCAGTAATTCCTTATTGGCTTGAATAAAAGAATGGGAAAATATTGAACTAGCCAAATAAAAAAAAACGCTAATTATGCCTTAAAAAAGCTTGATGGAATAAGAAAATATTTTTTTCTAACAATACGTCCAGAGTAAATATTTATCTTTTAATAAAAAAAATATCTGAGAAGTCGATTTGGAATAAAAACATAAGAGCCAAGAAGGAAAAATTAGTTATTTGATAAGTTTTTTTTTGGACGGTTCCTTATATATGATATCACGTTAAAAAATAATATTTTTAATCCTACCAACAACGTTACAGTATTTTATCAACATTGAACTATCTTAAATTGTTGTACATTGTTTCAATTTTCTATTTATGTTTTATTTCTTTTATTGAAAAAATTAGGCAATTTACAAAAATTGTTTTCCTCTATCATTTATAAATGGATATTTTATTTTGCTTAAATCCGTTTTTTGTTGGAAAAATGTAAGGAAATAGTTTGTCAATATACAACTTTAGTAGATACATACATACTATAAATTCAAATGAGATACTCTTACGTCAATGCATGTCAACGTTAAATTATAGCGATTTTATTTAGCTCGTATTTATGACACTTTTTTCTTTTTACCATTGTTGCCTGTCAAATCAATGTATTTATTTCATATATCAAAGCATAGATATATTTTTATGTTCATACTTAGCTATATATATATAAATCAATTTGGTATTATGAAATTTTAGATGTCGAAAACATCTGGTTATTATTTATCGTATACTTATTGGAGGCATAAAACTGATCAAAAATATTGACCAGAAATGTTTGAGTTAATGTAAATGAAATAAAAGTAATAAGAAGTTCAAAAAAATAATCAGTTTGGTTATCAAATTTATAAACATTATTTTTATTTTTAAATCAAGGAAAAAATACCAACTTTTTAAATTATCGATCTTTGATAAGGGTGACATAAGTCAAAAATCGTCAATTTTGAGATATTTGCTTTGTTATATGTGAAAAGGGGTTTTCTTTTATCTGACATAGTATCATATCGAAATTATTATTTGGTTACCACTAAATTGCACTTATATCATTCTTTAAATTTTGCAGTAAGAATTACTCTGTTTCAAGAATACTGGCCAATCTCTAATTGTTTAACAACAGTGATAAAAAAGCTTCATTGATTTTATACAAGCACGGCATATTTTGAATAAGCTATTTACTGCTTTAAATTATCAATATAACTATTTTGGTCTTTCCCTTGAACTCAAATGATTCTCTAATTAAATAAACTGTTTGGACTCGCCAATTAACATTAAAAATGAAAAAACTACAATTTTTATGGTTCTACAATTTAAAGATTGAAGGTGGATTCTTATAGATCTGTACAAAATAAAACGAAAAGAAAGAATACATTGTTTCGATATATCGCTTAGCTTACAAGATATCAATACTTAAAAATTAAAAAAATTCACATTTTTAGACGGATTTTTCCAGATTTTCAAAAAAAAGTTAATTGCTTAACCGCGGTTCCACCTACTTTGTTATGCTTAAAAAATTATAGATAAGGTGTCCTGGAGCGAAAAGAAAACTATAATCTATTTTTTTTTTTTTTTTTTTTGTCAAAATCTATAAAAATCAGTTTTCAGCCTTCAATCTTAGCGATGTAAGAACGGTAAGAACAATTCAATTAATTTCAATGACAGAGTTAATTTTTGCGGAAGTATCTACCTGATAAAGGTCCTATAGTTACTGTTGAAATCCGTTATGAAAAGAATAAATGAAATTATGTCATACGAGATAAACAATAATTCATTATCAATTACTATAGTTATTGTAAATTTATTTAAGAATTTTTTTTTTTTACTATCTCAGTGATATATTCTTCTATTAATTTTAGAATTTTTATTTTTTTTCGGAAAGTTATAATTTTGAATTGATAAAGTTGAAATTTTGTTTTTCATTTCCCACTTGGTTATAAAAAACAAGTTTGTACAGAATTATAAAAACGAGACTTCTATACGAAAACTTACTATTTATGTGAAATAAATAACGACATTTCAGATCTAGAAAGTTTTACTATCAAAAGTAAAATTAGCATTAAAAAGGCACAAAACTAAAGATTACAAATCAAACTGTAAAAAAAATTATAATATTTTTTTAAATAATAAAGGAGAGAAATGTTTTCTTTAACTATAAAATTGAATAAGGTTTTACTAAAATCATTTATTTTTGACTTGTGTCACTCTTGTTGAGAACCGACGAATTATATAAGTAAGTATATAAGTATAAAAGTTTATTTTTATTTTGTCCGTTTTCAGTTAAGTAATATCTTATTTTAACTTTGGTTTAAAAATTACTTTATATGGATGTAAAGTATTGCATTCAGTATCATTTATCGCGTTCTCTGAGAATTTCACTTTTTTCCAATAGTAAAATTATAGTGAAAATATAAGCTCATATTCTGCTGAAATCTCAAATGTATTGAACTATGTAATTTTTTTCATGCTGAAATTACAGCAAAAAGATAAACTTTCATTATTATCTTACTGAATGACTTAAAAAGGAGTCCAAAGTTCTTATTTAGCTTTGGAAAGAATAATAATTGAAAACTTACATTGGGAAAAATAAATACAAGTGTACAAAACGTTTTCCTCGACTTTTAAGAAACTATATCGCCACGATTGAAGATTAAAGCTAGGTTAATTGTTTTCCGATTATTGGAAATAGGGATATCTTGAGCTTTGTTTACATCACTTTTAGGTGATTTGAAATGAAACATTGTAAACAAAGAAACGGCTAATACCAAAAATATTCTTGCAACTACGATCTGATAGTAATTAGTTTATATTACAGCAACATAATTCACCTTCGCAATCGCATTTAACGGTTAGATATTTCCTGGACAGAGATTTTCTGAACGGTGGATAACATGATGCATGATTAAAGATGTGGCTGTTCACAATTGGCCTATACGTTCCCTAGTATCATGTTTGGTGATATTTTTTCTCTAGGGATTTGTGAAAGACCAAGTTTACATATCTTCTCCCCCTGAGATGTCGAAACATCGTAGAGTTGATGACCAGGATTGCAATTGCCCTAAGGTTGTGACTATTGCGAAATTCAAACATGAGAAATAGTTTTGACAGCAACTTATAAAAATCGCTCAAAACCTCAAAGAATCAAAGAAGATCAAAGAATATTTGGGCAAGAAAACGAAGACCTCGAAAACAACTTCGTGTACATTCTGTGCTATGAGTGGATACGGATTTATTATTCGTGTTGTTTTGGCAGATAATTAATCATTCTTTATTATTACTTCGATAGAATGAGACCAATAATGTGGAAAGATTAGTGTCTATTTATGCAAAAGCACTGCAATACTACATTATTTACAGAAAAATATACCTAGTATTCGTAGGCTTAATTCCAAGCTAACAGTACCCTTTTATAAACCAATTGCAGGCCTCTCCAAGCAACCCTTTTCCTTCAAGCAACCATTTTCAAATCAAACAAAACCGTGTCCATGTGATCTGAAATGTTTTTTTTAAAAGCATTTGTAACTTCTACCAACTCAATTGTAACACATTTACTCTCTAACTCAATTATTTCAACTGTTGGTGTTTTCATTTCATTATAACATCTTAGGAACAAAATTAAAAATTGCATGTATATAGTGGATAAAATGTGCTTAAGAACTAGCGGAGAAAAACGATTAAAAATTATAAATTTAATTGTATATTATTTTTCTGACAATGGTTAGACTTTTTCTTTGAAAAATATTCGAAGGTGGAATTAAAAGCTTTTCCACAAAACTAAAAATTAAAATTATTCTTCACAATACCTATGATTGATTTTTGACTATTTTATATTATACAAGATAATGTGATTTTGGAAAAAAATTGAAAATTTTTCTACTGGTACCTCAGTGTACCGCCACTGAACTTCATAAATTCAAAAGTGAATGTGGGTATGACAAATGGGGTCTCTCGACATAAGCGCTACGTTTCTTAACAAAAGCGCTCTAGATGATAAAAATATAGTATTTTTGAGCTTCGCTTGTTTTGAATTGATCTTTACTTTTTACCAGCAGAATAGATGATAATATATAAATACTATTTTAAGTATTATTATTTAAATTTTGTATTTCATAAATACCTATGTACATATGTATAAAAAACTCAGCTTTTCCGTAAAATATTATAAAATACTATAAATAATTATGTGTTTTAAAGAATTACAATCATCAAAATATTATTAAAATTGGAAAACACGACATTAGGGTATTTTGTTCATTAGAAATGAAGGTCAAAAATGTATCTCATAAAATTATTTAATTTAAAAATAATATTTGTTAAACCAATAAAGTAAAATACCTGTTTTCTGTTACGTTTTTGACTTATTCATATTTGACGGGTTCGTTTGGATATGTGTTTCAAGACAAACCAACAACAATAACAGATTTATTTTATTACACAAGTATTTAGCTATTTCACAAAATATCCCTTTTTATTTATTTACAACAATCGTTTATCGTTTACTGCCTATAACTGATTGATTCACCGACTGTAACTGATTTATAACTGTGGTCAACCTTTCTTATATTGGCTCAGACATATTCGAGTAGGTTCGAATTTCCAAATTGTACCATCTCTAGCATTTTTGGTTTTAATTTCTTCTGTCATTCCTTTTTTCTCTTAAATTAAAAATCCTCAAAAAATCCTCTAGAACATCTTTCATGTCATTGTGCTGACATGAATTTCATTTACTTTCATGATTCGGTAATCATAGCAGAACGCTAGATGCAAGCCCCATACACACGCGCATTTAAATCTTAGGCATGTAACAATACAATAATAAAATGTTTAATTTTAAATTTGAAAAATATTCATTTAAAATGTATTTAATTATTTTATTAAAATAACTAGCAGGTGAAAGCTCAGATTCAGGGCCAGTTTATAATCATGATCATATAATATATATAATCGTAATTTATAAACACAAGTTATTGATTGTTCATTATCAAGAGCGCTTTTGTCGGGAAGCGCAATTATTGGTGTGCTAACATCGGGACACTTTTGACGAAACACGGAAAAATAGTACTCTTAATTATTTCTTAAATTTAAAAAAAATGCACTTTAGCACTTTTTAAAAAACTTTTACTGATAAATGAATTATTAAATGGCTTTTCTATTATTTGAAATTCTTATATTAATGGATCGATTATCCAAAAAAAATATTCTTTTAAGATGTTATAAATATTTACGAAAAACATCACTCATCAAATTAATGATACGATTTTTAAAACTAAAACGCACAAAAAGTATTTATGATAAAAAATCAATCTTTTGTGTACTTTAATTCGATAATAAAACGTTTGAAGGTTTTTACAACAAAAAAATCATAGAAATCACACTAATTCAAATACATTTGGTGTGAACTTGTCCATAGTCGTAGCACACGTGTTGTACTATTTTTCATACACACATTTAGCGATAATGGTTGAATATTAACAAATGCTGGATATAACACATACGGGTTGTGAAACGTGTAAAATATAATCAAAATAGTTTGCTCGCGAACAATTGTATATTTTTGTTTTAATTTTACGAGAGCTTAATTTATATATACATACATACATACAAACTTTAAGACTCGATTTTATATAAAGAGAAACAGTTCTACGAAATCTCTGTCTTGTATTCTCATTTCTCACATATAAATTTAACAAAATGTTTGGATCTAATCAAAAATTACCTCGACTCGATTTAGTGCTTCCACGGCTTGTGAATTCAAACCATCTGTGCTTTACTTCAATCGGTGAAAACATATTATTGAAATATCGGTATGGTAACATTTTTAAATCATTGAAATTTGATTTTTAAAATATGAACTGTGCATAAGTAAAAACTTTAATAAAAATAATGTGTTTTTTTGCTACAAATAAATATTTTCCTGGACATCTACAAGTTAGTGCAAAACATTGCCTTTATTTTTCTATTTTGAAAAATTTATGAGAGACCAAAAGCGACACATTAATATTAAAAGTACGTAAGTATGAAATTTATACAGTGGTTAATTATTTTTAATTTTCAATTTAGTAAAACATAATGTGGAAATGTATAAAATGAAACATACGTTCGAAACTCATAGGTATATCTCATTCAAAAATTTAAAAGTAAAACTAATTCACAATAAAGGCATTAGTTAAGAATAATAAATGCATACATTCTTATTAAATCCATAATTATCTTTATTTTATTGAATCTCATAAATAGTTTTAGTTTATTTAAAATTGTTAATTTTAGTTAAAAATGTTATGGATAAGCTTTTCTGGAAATGTTTTATTCAAACATACGATTTTAACTTTCCCTACACAAAATATAAGAACATTTTGTGAATGCCACAAGAACAACGGTTATTTTTAATAATTTAATGATATTTGTTGTAGATTCTGTGAACTAAAAGATTAAAAGCTAAGAGTTGTGAAAATTACTTAAATTGGGATAAAAAATAAGCGTTTAGAGCAGTTAATGCATAAGGAATTACTATTATATTTTCTGATACTACGAAATTTACAGTTTACCACCACAAAATTTCGGTTGATGTGATAGGTGTTTTTGAAAATATTCACTTAATTTAGCTAGCATACTACTTATGTCTATAAAGTAAGTTTTATGTTTGCCATTTTAATCCTTAATGGTTCCACATTGTTATTACCAAATATTTTTTTATTTTTTTAACTGTATGTTTTCTTGATATATTTTTCAGATTAGGTTTATTTTAATTTGCACTGACGATTGAGAAACTTTTCTCCACGCATAAAAGTATCCATAATCGCAATTCGATTATTACATTTAGCAGATAGGAGAGATATAGCAAGGGGACAAATTTATTTTCATTCATTTGTTTTCAAACCGCTCTAAACATATATTTAAAACGGTTTGAAAATTATTGAAAAAGATGATTGTTGATTTCTTTCCAACACTACGTATCTACAGAATCAATGTTTGATTTTAAATTATTGAGTGATACCATGTGAGACCTATGCAAAATATTTCAATTTTTATTCAAAAATTGAATAGTAGAAACACGATACACATTCACAATTTTATGAATTACTAGGAATACATCTTCCAAATTTCACGTTTTTACGATCAGCGATTTAGGTTAAGCACTGATCCATCAGTCAGTCAGGACAAACGATTTCATGTATAAATATATTTTTAAATGAAACATGCTTTTTGTTTATGTGAATATAGTATAAGACTTAATAATTAAGTTGAAATACATTTCTTCTTATTGATTTGAATTTATTATGTGTTTCAATTAATTTGGAATTTAGAAATCATGGGAATCGGAAGAATCAATCGAAATCTTACAAAAACTAGTATGTAAAACATGAATTGATTTGATTTGGTTACGCAATATTGGAGCTTAATAATGACAAATCTAACTAAGATTAACGCTTAACTTGAAAATAAACGTCCCCTTTCAAAATTGGCCAGTATTCCAAAAAAACTTACTTAATTTCCTTTGGTTATATTACTTTAATTAGTTTACTTGTTTTTTTTTCTTATTTATTATTTCGAATATAATAAATTTCTTTTTTTTAGAATTATAATTTGATATCCATTATAATTTGGTCATCAATTATAATTTGATACCATGCTATATAAAAATTTCATATTTTTAATTGCAGATGCAATACAGTGGACTTGAAAAAATGTATCCTTTCGTCTCAATTTTTATCTCTATAGATAGAACTTTTGTAGTTATTTTTAAGAGTTAAAGTATTTTGTAATTAAATTTAAACATTTGGATTTTGGTAGTACGTATAGTTATAGTCATACCAGGTTGAAAGTTTTTTAGTTATTGGAATTTAAATTTTCTCTTCTATTTATGAGCTAATTGTAATTTATTATAAACACATAACATCCATCTGGAAAGCAATTTGTAAACGATAGTAAAAACCGCATCAAAATCCGTTACGAGTTGGAAATTTTGCGGTTACATACACGACATTGGCAGCGTAAAGTACCCCTATTTTATACTTTGTGAATTTAATATCTAATTAAATCAAAAAAAAATAAAAAAATGAAAACGTATCCTATTGTTTTTGAGATGAGAACTTTACATTGATTTAAAAGCATTATTAATTTACTTCTTAATTATCCACAAATACATGAGTAGGATTTCTTTTATTTGGTAAATAAGATATTATAGACGTGTGTACCTATATGCATATTGAGTAGGTGCATTAAATTTGAGGAAGTGAACTTAATTAAAAATTATATTAATTTTATGCTGTGTGAAGTTGTGTGAAATTAAATGATTCAATAACGTATTCCCAAGACGCCATAGTTATTTTTAAGTGAATCGATTAGTTTTGTGTAGTTTAATTTTCATAAATTTAATAATTTATTTCGAAACCTATATTCAAACTTTTATTGTTAATAAGTTAAACGAGTATATATGTAAGAATATAATATGCCTTAGAAAATTCTTTCAGATTTTCTAACACCTACGACCAATGCCAAAATAATTAACATTTTATTTTATTTAAGAAAAATTGTTAAATCATAAGTACAAAATTAATATTGCATTGTAATGCGTAAAGAAAATTGTAATGTGAATGTAAAAACATAGATGTTTTGTTGCCCTTTTAATAAAACAAAGGTTAAAAGAAAAGTTTATTAAAATTCTAGGGAAATATCTCCTGGCAATCAAACTATTGCCAATAAGAAGGGAGGTATATTTAGTATTTTATGTATAGAAGTATATTTTTACACCTGCCATTAGGCTTACTAAAAAAAATATATTTTAAGCTTTAAACAAATTATGTAATCACACCATCCAAACCATCAAATGTGCAAGTTTTACTACAACAAAATTTGTTCCTTAATTAAATTAGTAAACCCAAACTTCTTTCCATACAAGCCATCTTCCTGGAAAGAACACCAAACATATTACATCAATTCCTTAACAACTGCTTGCTTAACAACGATACAAAAATATTGAATGAGTACCTATAGCGATTTGATAAAAAAGTAATGTACGACGTAAGTTCAGCTTAAAAAATTCAAAGGAAAAATAGGAAAATCGAACAACAACAAAATTTGCATGGGCAGAGCGGACCAATGATCGGATTTTGAGGGTTGAGGAACCAATAATGTGTTTCTCACGTTTGAGCATTCTGGACGTCAAATACTCGTATATACTGGCTGAGTGGATTGATGCTCTATCCAAGAGTGGAACTTTGGAAAGAAAAGATCTAAGACCATCAACATTACATTCCAGCCAGCACATTTCACAGTCTAGGAAAAGAATAAAGATTGACTTGTAACTGCGATACTTTTCTATATTTTTTTAATTTTTATTTACTGTTGCTTCATAATTGCTAAGGTCTTTTAACAACCCTAGTATTAATAAAATCCGTTATCGAGAAATATTGAAAATTTGCTTGACACGAAGATCGAACCCACTACCTACCAGTTTTGGAACGGTAACCTAGACCACTCGGCCACCAAATAGGCTTTCTACAAATTTAATATTGTTATAAACATTTTAATTTATATTAAAAATATATCATCCTATACAGAATGGCTCTAATATGGACAAGATCCAGCGCATTCAGTCGAATATTCAGAGGTCGAAATATTCTTAGTACATAACTAATCAGGACATACACAAGGATCTCGAGTGGGTACGGTAAGACGTAAGGTAACCAAATATAATTAAAAATGCCAGAAAAGATGGAAGAACATGTCAAATTATTTGGTTGTCAATCTTCTGGACGATTCGGGCCACCATCAAAGGCTAAACCGTGTTTCATTCCAGGAGTTGCCATTGAGAGCCCCTGTAACACCTTGAAGGTACCTCTTTTAAGGTACCTCTTTTAGGTTCAACGCAGCGAAAAGAGCTATCGCGACGCACGTCCATCAAGTAAGCATTACACTTTTGAAATTTGAAAAAAAATAACTGCAAAATATTTTGTTGCTTTTCTATGGTTAAAATAAATTTGAAAAAAAAAATATCACATGATTATTTTTCTGAAAAACCCTATGCAGTGCTAGGGTGACGATTAAAGCTTTTCTATAAGTATTAAAATTTCAAATTATTTCTTATGTCATTAATTGGTGTGATTTTGGGGTTCAACAGATTTGAAAGAAAACAAACTTTGTCGTTCGCATATTTATTCTGAAATTGCCGTTAAAAAAACATAATTTGGAGCGTTTTTCGAAAACTGGAGTTTCCATTTTTTTTCGCAAATAGTTGGTGTCATTTTATAGTTCAAAAGATTTGAAGAAAAAGTTTTATCTGTTGTATATATTTCGACATTTTAAAATTAATTGAGTTATATTAATTTAAGCGTTAACTTAAGGCAACACAATATTTCGTAATTATTTTTTTTAAATTCTAAAAGTTTAAAGCTAATTTGATGAATGTGCTATCGCGGGTTGATTGCAATCATGCCTATTTCTTTCCATGTACACTGCCGTTAAGCAGTTAACAATTATTCAACTTTACAATTTTTGCACCATTAAAAAGCTCCTAATTAAGCCTACTGATAGCCAAGTGGTCTAGGTGACCGCTCCAAAACGAGTAGTTAGTGGGTTCGAACCTCGTATCGTGCAAATTTTCTCGATAACGGATTTAATTGACCCAATAGTTGCTAAAGGACCTTAGTAGTTATAAAGCGACGGTAAATAATAATAAAAAAAAGCTCCTAATCGACTTGAAGTTTCACAAATATATTACGAAGACATGACTCAAATGGTTGACTGATTAATTAATACTGTACATTCTACAGTATTTATTTATTTTTTTCTCATTACCTGTGTTTCTGCTAAACAACTTTAAGTTTTAAATAAACAAAATAAATAATAAAAAAAACAGAAATTCAAAGTGTCATTCCATTTTTATTTTATTGAAGAGTTCAATTTAAGATTACAGAATGGGAAAAAGCCTCAAACTTTTTTTTTAAATATCACAGAAAGAAAAAAGATGAAATAAAAGATGTGAAAGTAAATCGGTAACAAAAAATAACATATAAGATTGAGTTTACTGCAAACAAAAAGTAAATCATCAAATTTAGTCACACAAAGGAGAATAAAGCTTAGTATGTCGATTTGAGCGTTGATATAATGATACAAAGCCATAGATAGGTTGGAATATGGTATGTCGTGCATAAGAAGCTTAAAAAATACTCCTACAATATTTATGAAAAAGAATGAGTCGAGTAAGATTTGAGATATTGATTTATATATGTGAAGATCAATTTTATTACCTTTAGTTTATTTATAAGTCTTATGAAAACGGTATGCTCCAGTTTTTTAAACAGAACCAGTTATAAAATTTAATGAACATTAAAAAAATCCCACGAACATCTTTACAATTAATGATCTTTTGTAACTTTAACGATAGTTTCAGTTCGTAAGTATTATTACGTACAAGGGATGTAAGGTCAATATTCATGAACACTGTGAACAGCGTACATTTAATTTACAGTTGGCAAAGTTTGCCCACAATTCTAGTCTATTAGAATATTATTTTAAATCATGCACTAACTTTTAGAATAGCTAAACTTGTGAGTTCAAATTTTGATTGAATAAGTAAAAGAAAATAAGATAACAACTAAAATTTGTTCACATAAAA
The DNA here is from genome assembly GCA_958496175.1 of Sisyra terminalis. NCBI lineage: Eukaryota > Metazoa > Arthropoda > Insecta > Neuroptera > Sisyridae > Sisyra > Sisyra terminalis. The sequence continues at coordinate 32,143,793 of OY292274.1, forward strand.
TATAAGTATCGTTTGATAATTACTCTTGAGGACTGCAATTATTAACTATAAGTTATTTAATTGTTAACTGGAAAACTGGATAGAATAACGAATGATCTAAAAAACTTACTTTCAATATTTTATATTCAAACTTCAAACAGTACAAATGGAACATTTTCAGTTTAACTTCGAGAATGTGAATTTGTCACAAATATTGCTCTTTGCAAGAATTTGCTCTTGGTTTGAAAATAGTTTTCAAACAACAAATCAAAAAATATAACTAAATAGGAGTACATAATATACATATTCATATAAGAAGTAAAATTTTTCTTTAGAATTTCGAAAAATACTTTTAAATGTACATTTTTTACAGTTTTTAATTAAGATTTTTTATTTAAATTTAGATTCATTCCCATAAGAAATGCAATCATGTAAACTAACCAAACTTTTTTTGTTAATCTCTCTTTGCACTATCTTGAAGTTTAACTTCTTTAGGTGCACCATGATAGGGAAAAACTAATTGATGATACGAATTTTGTAATGGAAGTCTGTTACGGAAGTTCTGTTGAGCAGTTACGTTCACTGAGTAAATGGATACCCCACTGAACAGTAAACAAGTCGCACTAGAAACGACTGAAATTGCGTATATGCTTAAACGGGTAACTTCTGTTATATGTTATACATTGACCAAATAGGCGTGATAATATTAGTAGCGTAGCATAGTGGACACAGGAGGGGCTATGGGGTGGCATATTAACATTGATGATTCTATAAAAGATTTTGGTTTCAAAAAAAAAAACACGAACAGTATTTAAGAAATAATTACAGAATTTAAAGGTATTTGACTTTGACCGATTTTCAGGACTAATAATGAAAATAAGAGGCGGCGATAACGAACACTACGCCACTGGATGAAATATCTGTCTTTTAAAATCAAAAGTAACTTTTATGTTTTATCATTTTATAAATAAGTTTTCCTTTTCTTAACAACGAAAAAGCTATTCTTTTCAGTTTTAACTGGTTTTTTGAATTTACTTTTGAGTTAAAATGATAATAAAACATTTTAAATTAATTTAATAACAGGTAATTGTTGGTATATAGATCGGTAAAGACAGAGAAAACAGAATGTGTTCAAACACATGCGTGTGAGTGAGTAAATGAAATATGTAAATAATTTTCTCAAATTTTAACTTACAGATTGTTGTCATTTTTATGACTGTCATTTCCATTTCATTCAATTGTCAATTGTCAGTTGGATCAGTGTTAGCTGTGAATATTTCACGGGTAGCTACCATAATTATAACCGTGTTAATTCTGTTAAGAACTCTAGTTATAAAACAAGAATAGTTGAAACTTATTTTCCGAAAAAATTAGACTTTTACAAAGAAGTACAATTTCTTCGTGAGTCTATAAGTACAAATACACTTTTTTTTATCCAAAGACACTACTTTGTAGAAGTCATAAATTCCTATCCTGCACTGTTCTTTTTGGTTCGGAGAAAGAAATGCAGTTCATTAGCAGAATGATGTCCTTATACTATGGGAGTCTTTATAGTCCTCGAAGTCGTTTTCTCATTAATTTTCCCCCTATTTTTTTTTCCTTTTTTAATATCTTCGAAAAAAAATAGTTACTCTTACTTTAAAAAGCATCTTTTTTATACTTCATGATTTTGTTACAAAAATGCTATTAGTTTGAAGAAACAAAGTAGCCACTAATTACACTGGTCAAGAAAAATTCCCTTTTTGTATATAACAAGAAAATTGTACCGACCATCACTACCATCCATAGCGACTAATTATGTAAATTGCCGAACTGGTACTTTAAAGTAAATATATCAAAAAGAAGAAAAGAAAACTGTAAACTAGTTATATTTAGAAAAGATTAAGGGTGATATAATTTATAATAGAATATATCAAATATGGATAGTTTTATTATAACAAAATTGCTTAATTTTTATGAAAATTCAGTTATTATAACCAAAATCAATTGAAATTAAGTATTGTTAATTATTGTTCCTCTGTGTTTTGCTTCAGAAATGTCTCTTTGTAATGCAACAATAATGTCTGCAACAATAATCCGCTGACATACGAAGCTCTACTTGCACTGATATCATTTCTCTATAGCAGAAATGTCCTGGTAGAATCTTTAACTTGCATATCGCTAACAGCACCCATGCAGAAAATATATTTTAGGGACATGATATAACCTAGTCTTATAAATACTTAAAAAGTTTCTCAACAATTCTTTTATATAGTCATCTGATCGATGATTTTCAAGAAAACTTTAAGTCACGTTTATGAAAGATTCTCAAGTAGGTTTTTCCAGATTACTCAGTATTTCTTTAAAACAATTTTTTCATTAACTTCCTTATTTGAGGACCTACGTATATGTTCTTTTTAATTTTTTCATCATTGATTTTGGTAAATTTATCTTTTAAGTATAAGAAATCCATTATTATTCCGATCCATTGTTTTTACGAAGTTCTTCTTAAAGCCAAGTTGTATACGTAAAAGTGGTAAACATGCATCATTAGATTGTAATAGCGAAGCATGTTTAAAATTTTTCCGTCCTGGTGTAAAAGATTTCCATTTTCGTTAGTCTTTTTTAACGTAATGATTTTTTCGGTCCCTATTTTATCCCATTCACAAATAAAACAGAATTTAGTGAATCCGAGATGTAATCCTAAAATAAGGGCAATAACTTTTTAATCTGCGCAAACTTTCCATTTATGTTCATTGTACTGAATTTTATCCAAGATTAATTACATGATTTCATCATAGGATTCTCATCTTACAGCCTGACCAATCGGTATGGAGGGAAGTTCATTACCAATATGTTAAACAACTGCTTTCAAACTTATTTTGGAGGTATCAAGAAATAAAGGTCACTCTTTTGTTTTCTATTATTATAAAGAGGAAAGATTTGATTGTTTGTTTGCTTTGAATAGTCTCCGAAACTACTTGACCGATTTGAATAATTCTTTCACTGTTGGGAAGCTACACTATTTCCGGTGAACATAGGCTATATTAAATTTTCAAAAAAGTTAGGGATCCACACTAAAACTCCCATAATGAACCCAAGGTCTGAAAAAATTACCAAAAAACATTCTTTTATCGCGTGCGCTGCGAAAACTATTGGTTATAGAACAAAATAATGTACTACAATTTTGCAGAACATATCATTATCCACAAAAAATAAAGCGACAGCATATGTCTAACTATTATAGTTATGTCACAATAAGTGTTTTTTCATTTTAAAAATATATATAAATGCCACCGCTATAAAAGCTCTTTTATTTATACTTTGGGATTAATCCTTATCAAAATAAATGACTTCATAGTTAAGTTTGCTTCAATGCCATTATATAACTTTTTGAATTATTCAATTTGAACATTCCATTTGAAAGATATCACAAGTTTAAAAATGTAACTTATTTGAAAAATGAAAAATGTTAAAATACAAAAACGTGCCTTTTTGAAATATAAATGTTTTTATATATAATAAACCCTTTATGGAATTATACGTTCATAGCATATTCGCTTACGTATCTGATATTCTAATGCTCATAATAATAGAGACGTGGGTTCGAATCTCACAGTAAACTTCTTTTTTTTATTTTTTTTTTACAAAATTGTTGAAAATAAATCCTTAGGGTTGCTCAATAAGGAAATATTAACGAAAAAAGTAACAGTAGTAGTAAAAATAATAATTATATTAATAAAGCTTAAAGTAAATACGTTTTTAAAACCGTGCATACATAAAATGCATAAAATCGTGTAATTATTATCTCCTCTGCCAGATGAAATTTTAATATTCAGTGTATTCCTTATAAGAAGTAGGCATGTAAAAAGATTTTTTTTTTGATAATTTCTACCCTAAAAGAGTGATTTGGGGTGATTAGGTTTATATGAGAAAATGTTAAGTTAATCAACAATCAAAATTTTGAATTTAATAAGTGTTATTAATAAATAAATAATGAATTAATAATAAGTGTCTGTTATTTATATCATTTTGATAACAGCATTTTAAATAACGTCGTTTCACTTAATTAGTATGAAATTTTCTGTAGTAGGTACTTATACCAAAAAACAAAGAGGCGGTTTTAATTTTTGTATGTTTTTCAACAATCAGACTTTTTAAAAACTAATTTTTATGAACCAATGATTGTGATCTGGAGCAATTATATATTCTCCTGAAAAGCATTAAGGGAGCAACTTTTTGTCATATATTTCATTATCATCAATAAATATATAAAATCTTCAATACTAACTTTTCTACGGTTTTTAAAACAATTTTAAAACCAATTATTGTTATTGAATATAAATAAAATATTCGATTTTACTTCCACGCCTTCCACCTGTTTCCAACAATTTTGTTTGTACAACATCCAAATGTGCGAAATTGAATTGCTTTTTAATCATAATTAAAATATAGGGGTCATATTTTTTTTCGTTTTACATTGTATTTTCAAATATAAATGCATATTTGTGTCGATGAAATTTGGAAAGTGTTTTCCTTATAGGACGCCGTTATATAATAAGAAAGGGTTTTCGATAATTCCACCCCTAAAATAGTGAAAAAAGGGTGGCTAAGTTTGTACGCCATAACTTCTAATAAACAATCGAAATTTCAAATTTCATAATCAAAGTTCGTTAAAGGAGAAACGTTATAACTGCTTAATATAAAACAAACTTGGTTTATTATTAGAAATAAAAACTTGGGGTTTGCTTAAAAATTTAAACTGATAAATATATCTAAAAAAGGTTAAGTTAAATTTATAAGTGAGCCTTAAGTTTTTTGGCTTTCACATATTGTAAACCTGAAAATCTGAAATAATTACATCAGTGAGCGAGAATGGTACTCCTTGAAATTCGGCGAACTAAAAGAAAATAACGACATTGTTACGGTAAGCCATAATGATAAAAGAAATTTAAAATGCTCTTCCAGAACATACGGCATACGCCAAATCGTTTATGGTGAACTCTAGACTATCCAATATGGTTTAATTATATATTTGAAATTCAGATATTTAATAATAAGTTTATAGATACATAATGGTTATACTTGATTATGGAAGAACTGGGTTTCGTGCCATTGTACAAATTTCAATTTCGCGGTTGTGTTGTACGTTGCAATAGTGTAATAATTTTTGAAAAAAAGTTCATTCGGGAATCGAAACAGTGAGATGGGATTCTTACTATAATTCAAAAATGTAGACCCTTAACTTCTGTTATTTTAACGCGAGTATTTTGATAACTTTCGACTTTTTTACTCATAATTAAGACCGGCTTTATTGAATTTGGCGATATTTTTATTTACGTATAGATGCTAATTGATTTACGGTTTATTTGGTCCACGGTAGATATACCTACCGTAGGTATACGCAATAGACATACTCTTTTTAGATATTTAAAATATTTTTTGACATTATTGATTATTACATAGAACTATTTTATTTTTTGCAACACTTTATTAAATGTGTCTTTTTAAAGTTGACAAAATAGTGTTTTTAAGTATGGTTATGTTTTTCGTAAAAGAAATAAGAAAGATAACAATTTTCATATACCACTACAAATAGCAAATTTGAAAAGAAAATATAATCTTCACCTACGTTACGCAGACGAAGTCGCGGGGCTCAGCTAGTATATTATATGTGAAAAATATTCATTACGCGATAGATATTATTACAAAATATCTAATAATAATCTTCAAAAAAATTCTATCCCTTTAATCGAGAACCCAAAAGTTCTGCCTGTTCTATGGATAAATTTAAATCCGGAAATCAAGTAGATATTGTTTGTTTGGTATGAAGAAGCTTCTTGAATGGTAAAATTCAACATTGTAAAACCTGTCAGGACCAATTGTTTGTAAGTATTTAAATTAATCTTTTAGTCATTTAAATGGTAAAATTATATATATATATATATATATATATATATATATATGTATGGAGGTACTATATGGTATATATGGTACTTTCGTGTGCCGCAAAATTCTTAAAGTGTGCCACCAAATTTTAGATATATAAATATGTTAATATAATTAAATATGATTTCAAAAGAAAACCCCTGCACATTTTTGCTCGTTAAAATTAGTAATTATATGTGATTTAGTTTACTATTAATATTCGGATTCGTAGAAGTGTTATATTTATTAATATGTTAAAATAATTAGTCATTGTTTAAATTCGTTGGAAAATTTCATTTTAGGAATTATTTATGTCATATATTTATTTTAATTTAATTATCATTAAAATTTATCAATAATCAAATTTATAATTGTAACCATTATTGTCAATTTGTTAACAAGTTCCAAAAGACTGCTATAAAACTATTGAAATAATTGTTACTGACCATTTGATAACATTAGAGGAGAAAGTTAATTATTATTTTCCAAAATGAGATATAATAAGTAATAAATTTGATTGGGTTTTTAATCCATTTCTCATAACGGATACTACTGTGTTTCACTTAACTTTGAATGAAAAGGAAAAATTCATTATGCTTTCCAATAATCGAAATTTAATTTTAAAATATTCAGAAGAACCAATTAATTCATTTTGGATTAACATTAGATCTGATTATCCAATGATAGTCAAAAAAGTTTTTAACATATTATTACAATTTCCTACATCTTATTTGTGTGAATTTGGATTTTCAGCATTAACCAATATTAAAACTAAAAAAAGATCAGGAATGTTAAATGTAGAAGACGATATGAGAGTATCATTGCCCATTTTGCGACCAAATATTAATGAAATTATCAAAAACATCAAGTTCAAATCTCGTATTAAAAGTATTTTTATTTTTAACTTGTCTTAATCCCTTAATAAACGTAATGTTGTTTCTATAGTACATATTATTTTATTTCGCACATTTAAAATTTATAAGATAAAATATTTTATGCAATATATTATTAAGTAAATAACTTTTAAACATATAATTTTCTTTGTGTGCCACCAAATTTTGAAATCGTTGCCGCAACAAAATAAAGGATGAGGTTGAGAATCACTGTAATAGATGCTACTTGTTTCTTAACTCTTATAATTCAACATTTCAACATAAGAACTTAAGAAAAGCATGGCTTGCAAACTAATGTTTATATTTGGTGATTTTTACGCATTTTTTAATAAAAATAAAATTAAGTTGAGATGTATATTTTAGTTTTTAAGAGACATAACAAATATTATGTCCTTTAAATTTGTTATTTTGTTGTTCAAACTTTAAGAAAAAGCAGGATAAACTCCAGCGTAGAAGTAATTCAACGGTCTCAACCCAAGGCTTTTATCATCAATGTCCTATCTATTTCAACAATAAATTAGTGAAGACACGTAGACATGAACCAAAAATCAAGAAGTGAACCGATTCAACGAAGCATTAATCTAAGGAAACTTTATTATCACACCGCTACCTTCTAAACGCAAAAGATTTAAAACTTTTTTTTAATTTTACTTTTATTTCGACCACAAACAACATTTTCTTTTTCTTTTTTTTTTAACTCTTTTGGAGTTCACGTAACCTTAAATGAGTGACTTTGAAGTGCTCACTATATACAGAGAATGATTGTTTTTAGCACATTACTTATATATATCTACCTAATTATGAATAGTAGGGTTATTATTAGTATATGTGAGAGTCAGTTTTCAATTTAGTGAATTTGAGACATGGGGATTCCAACTAATTGATATTAATTAGATATATTTAATTAAAAACGAATATTAGAAGTAAAATCTTCTAAAATTACACAATATAATTTCACTTGGTAAATGATTAGCTTGACGACTGCAACGACATCGGGTCGAAGAGTTGGTTAGCGACGAAAGCGGTAAATCTATAATATATTTAATTATAAAACTAACTGTAAAAATAAAGGTATGATATTTCGAAAGTCTAAAAAGTTTTTTGACCAAAGTAATGTTATATTCGAACTTTGATAAAATTTATTTTAATACGTTTCACTTCAAAATTGTTATTTTGTTTTTCATAGATGTTTATTATTATTTTTTTTTTGTTGAGAACTGCAAAATCGATTTAAATGATTCTTATGACATCTTATGATGACAATTTTGAGGTTTTTGGCTCTTGAAGGAAGTAAAATACCAAAATTTAAATCAATGTAAACACAAAGGCGACAAAGTCTCAAAAAGAAACACAAAATATATCAAACTCGACAATATCTCCAAATCAAGAAAGTGTTTATTAAGAAAGGTGGGAATTTATTTGGATATAATTTTTTTGTTAATGTTTGGTAATAATTTTGGTAAAAAACTGAATTTATACTTAAAATTATATTGAAAACAAATAAAATGAACAATATGGCTAAAAAATATTATTAAAAGTTTCCTTTCTTCTTTAAAATTGTAATTTACCATCGATTTATAATTACCACTGTTATTGGCGACTAAAGTGTTAATAAAAATCCGTAAGTTGAGAAATATCGAAACTTTGCTCGCTATGAGATTTGAATTTAATGCCAACCAGTTTTGGAGCGGTCATCTTGACCACTCGGCCACCAGTAGGTTAAGTTTCATTTATTTTACCCAAAAGATAGTAATAGTGTTAAAAAACGTACTAAATGTGTTATAATCAAGCATACAGGTATGTGTTTATTTTATTTTATCCATTATATCTATCAATATCTATACTAGCTGTACCCTGCGCGCGTTGCTACGCCACCAACTAAAATAAATTTGGGGACCAAATTTTGACCAAAATTGGTCCTACCAACTCAGAAACCTTCATAGGCTCATGCGTAAAAACTTTGCTAAAGATCATCACATGATCAAATGCATAGTTTACGATTCTATAAAAGACATACAGACAAACATTTATTTTTATATATATAATAATAAATAAATAACAATGCGGCAATACTACCGATGTCAATGACATAATGAATTAAACTTAAAAATGTATCATAATCAAGAATAAGTAAATGTATTGATTTATTTTCCCATTAATAATTAAAAATGTGGCAATATACCGACCTCAATGAATCAATTTACGCAAATAAGTTTTTTGTTGGTATGAACTCCACCGGGTTCTCTTGGTTATTTTAAATATTAAAACTTCTGTTGTCATAAAAGTTTCAATCATTCCTGATATAGGTAACTATTCATTACGAAAAGCATATGGTTATTCACTCGTAAAAATTAGCTCAGGTGCTCTCAGCGATCATGATGCATGAACGTTCCACTTCACGAATAATTTATAAATTTTCTCCACTTATATTCCCCACATTAATCCTTCAATCATCACTATGATCTGTGTTCCAAAGCATGTGCAGCACATACCTACATTTTAACGTGGATGTCAAATTACTAACTTCAAATTTATATAAATTTCTTGTAATATTATACATTAATGTTCTCATATCAAATTCATTTTGCGGTACCAAGTAGATATTTTTTTGGTTCTAGAGTTTTTCATAACTCTATTTATTTCTGTTGAACTTAAAACTAGTTATCTGAAATACGAAAGAAAAATGATCAAATAATCATTTCCAAAAGTTCTATCATTTTACGGCGTTATGGGTGCTTAATGGTAAAAACGCGATTTAGAGCAAATATTCATTTTTTCATAATTTAAATTATTTTTTTAGTAATTGGGGCCATTTGTCCTTGAGTAAATAAATGACTTAAAAATACTTTTTCTTAATATTTGAATGCACTCGATATTTATTATTTTAAATTGCTAATAAATTTTTACTGCCAGACATTAAAATGAAAGCCTTTCAATACTTTCCGAGGCTAAAAATAAAAAGAGCGCTATTTTGCGTTTAAACTGTATCGAGATGAATGAAATTCTCTAGTGGTAAAATAGCCGTATAATCGGTCCGTCGCTTGGATGAAGATTATTGATAGAAATGAGCAAACTTGTGAGAAATTTAATGCGTCAGTTGATGATAGAATTGTGTTATTGCACCGTTTTACTTTCAGTCAATTCATAATTTAAAGCTTTTAAAATATCAGAAGTAATTGCTTTCGAGGTTTTTTTATTTCTTTATATACAAAAAAAAATCCGCTCATACAAACGGAAGTTTTCAAAATTTTATTAGCAGGTTTAAATATTTTATTCTTTCATTCATTAATTATTCGGTAAAGATTAAATAAATTTATATATGGGGAACAAATGCATAGACCTATGAACACATAGATATTTCCGCGTCAAATATAATCAAAGCTCATCCAATTACAATACTTTTGTATCCACTATCTACTACATACAAGTATGCTGTAAAATAAAATCTTTTTAACAATATAAACCAAATCAATTTAAAAACCCCAAGAGAAAACAACACAATTCAAAATTATTGGCGTAGCATTAAGCAATTTCAATTAAAGTTTTCATTTTTCTCATCGTGCATTTGCAAAAAAAAATAAATATTTAAACAATCCAATTAGATTTTGATTCAATTAGTTTCATATTTTTAATGAACGTACAAAAAGTAATTTTTTCTCTTTTGAAAAATTAACAATTAACACTTCATATTCAACAAATATATTCACGTTAAATTGTAAAATTTTACACATACCCTGACGTAATTCACACAAAAAAAGCATATTTCACCTCACTAAATTTTATCTGATTTGTGAAGATTCCGTTTTACGCTTTGTAGCTGTTTCCGATTTCTTTTACGTTGTCCGATGAGATTGCCACTTTTAATGTTATTGATTTATATTTAAAAATGTGAATTTTTATCTGTGACATGCATTTATGAATAATTAATGAATAATTATATTGATTTGAATATTTTGATTTTGGCTTATCAATTTTCATTTAAAATTAAATATGATTTATATGTCAAACTGTATGTATATAGCTCATTAACGTTCTCACTATGCAATAAGTTGGATTGAATATATGATTATTTAAAACCTACGTATGAACTGTTTAAACAACTAATAAAATATATTGTGGTGTTATTTAAGTGACATCATTTACATAAATAAACAAAAAACATAAATTTGGTCAAAAGCTCGCACAAATTTATTTGTGATATTTTGCCCAGATACGTATTTCGATTGCCAAGCAAGCTTCCTCCATGACCATCAAATAGTATTTGATCGCTCCGTAACTGCTATGTGATAAGTCACCGTATACATAAGTATTTACGTAATACTTACGTCAAAAATACATTTGTTTGATCTTTTGTTCAAGTTTATTGTTTACTTTTGTAAATTATATTACGTAATTAAGATCACAATATATTTTAAAAGTTCTTTAAGCAGTTATACTGTTAAAATCGAAAAAAAAATCTACTTTCATTTTACGCCTAGTTAATTAATTATTTATTTTTCATTTTCTGGAAAACAATGCTTAAATAAAATGTTTAAAATAATTACACTATTTTTACCTAATTACCTAATTTCATAGTTCATATCGCCATAATTATTCCTAGATAATGTTGATAAATCATAGTGATGATTCAGATATTATTTCAAGAAATCTCATGAAAAAGACCAATAACTGCAACAAATTTTATGTGTGTCTTGTTATTAAAGAATAGACACAAGAAGTATAGTCGTTTTTTCAACAAATAGTTATTTGAATTTGTATGAACTTATAACGCAAATATATATAGTATTATACCAAAAAAAATTTTTTTTTTGCTTGTTTATTTAGTCACTGTATAACAGAATGGTCATTAATGACAAAAATAAAGGACATGTTAACAATTGTTCAATGCTTAAGTATCTAATACAAAATAAATATGCTATAATAAGCATTAAATGAGAGAGTTAAATAATCATAAACTTACAAGTACGGTTTGGTAATATTTGATAAACAAAAGCTTTTATTCCAAAACATTTCCTAACGACTAAATTTATATTTTTCACAATAAACGATTTCTAAGTCATTAGTTTCAGGCGTCAAAGATATTTTTGTCCTCAAATTGTACTTCTTCAAAAATTAAATTAAATTTTAACAAAAAAAGAATATATATCCGTTTGAACATTTTCTAGGAAAAAGTTCAAAAAAAAAAAAGAATGTACTGAACAAGTACTTTTGTATGAATTTATGGTATCTATCCAAACAATAGTTTTATTTTTATGTGTGACTTCTTCGAAGATTTTTTTTAGATAAAAAATACAAAAGAAAATATTCTCCTTCTTCTTTTTACGCGTGAGTACACCAGAAAAAATTATATAATAATTTTTTTACGTAAATATTGTACATTTTCACTTAAATTTGTACATGGTAATTTTCCAATTTTCAAACTATATCGTTTTTAAAAATCGATTCAAATATATCAAAAATATTGGTAATTGTCCAAAATAAGCATGCAAATGTTGATTGCTATGAGAAAATTTTCCCATATTGTACCGTTCTTTGTAACTCCTCGACTTACTCAACATTTACTAAAAATCTATGAAAATTATGTTAGCAAAATTTTAAATAAAAATTACTATTGTGCTAGTGGTTAATGTAGCTGAAAACTGGTACTTCAGTCGCTAAAGACTTAAGCAGGTTAAGAAATAATTATCGTAAACAAAAATTAAAAATTTCTTTATTCTTATAAAAAATAAAAGTATTACGGCAATGAATTGTCTTAGATTTTATGTCAGTTAGGCCTGAAAAATAAATTAAAATCCATTGTGCACAATAACTGTAGAATGCAATTCTCAAGTTAGTTTATATTATCTACAACAGTGCTTCTCCAACTGTAGAATATGGCTCCCTAGTAGGGCTAGGAGCTTTTACCAGGGAGCCGCAAAGTATGTCTATAATAATAATTAATGGTACACAACAAACTACTTTTGGTACTACTTGGTACTTTCGCTCACTAAAGTCTAAAATTTTTGAAGAAGGGAGCGTTGGATTTATTTTTCTAATTTAGAGGGCCGAGGTATGAAAAAGTTTAAAAACACTGATTTTTAACACATTTCAAATCGATGACGTCATATAATAAGTTAAATCAGTCCAAACGCGGTATTCTGGCATAACAAAACATCATATTTTTTTTTATTTTTTAGATATTTTTTCTGAAAATTGAATCATTGCGCAACAGAATGTTTGATCTATCCTTTTTAAAATAAATTTTAAAAAAACGTCCTTTTATATGGACGACAATAAAAAAGAAGAATACAAGCACAAGAAATGAAATTTCTTAGGAGAGCCAAAATATTCAATAAAGCCCGGCAGAATAAGAAAAAGATATGTATGAACACATAGCTAAGTATACATATTTGGATTGAACGAAAAAATAAAATAAAATGGAAAGAACATGTAAAAAGAATAGAGACAAAAAGTTACCTAAAAACCAATACTCCTCAAATGCTATGGAATAAGAAGTGTTAGTAGACGAAGGAAAAGATGGGTAGGATATCTGGCAAAGTACTTAAACCTGCAGGGAAGAAGAAAAAAACTTTTAACCGTGTACTAGTTTGTTAAACGTTCGTATCAGAATTCATGTAGCCGATATTCGATTAACTCTGAAAATCCTCAGTTGGACACGTAAAGTAAATAGACACTGCTATGTTATTAGCGTGAAAATCTATGTATTATTGAATAAAGAGGAAGATAAATAACCTCTAATGCTCTATATCTAAGGATCACTAGCAAAGAACTGCCAAAAGATCCTCAAAATAAATAATATTGTAACTGTTCCTAAAAGTTAATTTTTTGTTAAAAAGATGAAAACTAAAAGTAGCTGTTCGTCGATTCGATCTTTTTATATTTACCACCATATCACAAATAATTAAGCAAAGCAATGTAGCAATGCAACTATAAGTCTAAGTGAAACGCCTTTACTAATTAATGTCTCAGAAAACTAACACCTTTACGGACTTTTCCAATGCTAACATTTTGATATATTTGAAATTCTGTTATTTCAAATAATAAAAAGTACAGGCGAAAAATTTCGCAATTTTCAAGCATATGCTTACTATTTATAATAACATTAAAAATGTATTTTTATAAACTGCTAAAAGTCAAATTATTTTTAAATTGGTATTACGCAATAAGTAGATAAGCTTTATGGAAATTAAATAAACTCAGAAAGAGAAAAAAAAATCATTAATATAATTAAAAAAAAAGTTTTATGTAATGAATGTGCTTTTTTTTTAGAAAGCGCTGGAGAGGATGATGGCGGAGGGGGATCCGATGGGGATGATTCACATTGCGACCGTCAAAGGGGTGGAGGTGACCATTATATTGATATGACAATGCACAACCCAGCTTCCACAATGTTGCTCGACAAACCTCCTGATATAGATAAAAAAGTTAAGGTTAGTATGTGATGATTTTATTTTCCACGAATGATAAATTGTAGTCATATGCTTCATATTCAAATGAAATGGTTTTGTTCTTAGCGAACTATTTCTATTATTCTTTCATACATATTTTTATTGGAAGCCTGTTTTAATTTATGAGATCAGGGAGAAAATGTGAAGTATTTATTACAAGTTTTCTCCATACGTGCATAAATTACTTTCATTTTTGTCTGTTGAAATAATTTATGTTTTACATAAAATATTTTATTAAATTAGGCCTTGAGTATCTCTCACGTATAAGCACAAATTGAATCTTTATTTTCTACATAAGCAAGTGATGATATTTATTAACTTGAATTTAATTTCGAATATTTTCACATCACTACACAAATTTAACGAAATTTAAGCGTAAACTTAAAAATGTTACTTTTTCATTATTATTTAAAAAACATACACGAAGTTAAAAATAATTTCGATTCTGCAGAAAAACGTTTATCTTTATTTTGATTCTATATTTAGATTTTTCGTAATAAATATATTATGAACAATACCTTTTTAGAAGTTTAAGAAGCGGGTATGAGCATAAGAAAATAAGAAAATAAGACTTTAATATTAAATTATTACTCATAAGTAAAAGTAGAAGATGTTAACAATATTTTATTCTTCTTAAAATCCTTTTAGATTATGCTTTAGTATAACCGAATCATTCTAAGAAAATATTATGTCCAAAAAGCTTCCTCTTTAATGTATAAATTACTTATAAGTTATTACATTAATAATTGCTACTACATTTGTTTCAATTACTATTGATATTACAAAGAAAAGT
This sequence comes from Sisyra terminalis, assembly GCA_958496175.1. Taxonomy (NCBI): domain Eukaryota; kingdom Metazoa; phylum Arthropoda; class Insecta; order Neuroptera; family Sisyridae; genus Sisyra; species Sisyra terminalis. Next base: position 32,158,813 of record OY292274.1, read on the forward strand.
CTTGAATTTTAAACTTCTTACATTCTGTTAAATAATTTAACTAATTCAAATTAATTTTTCCTTAAGTAATAGTTAGATTTAACTTTTCTATCAACCTGCAGTAAGCCATTGGTGTGAATGGTTCTCAGTGGTCAAGAACCAATTTAAACTATGAAACCCTCTACGTCTACAAGGTGATATATACTCCTCAGGAAGAGTTGATAATTTTGATAATGGACTATTTTGTATCGACGTTTAAAATCACACTTTTTAGTATCAAAATTGGTTACGAAACTTACGAACAACAAAAGTTCACATTCAAGTATATCAGCTCTTTTATGAACTTCTTTTTTCCGAAACCTCGGTCAAGCTAGCACCCGACTATAACAAAGTAAAATTTAAATATAATTAAAGATTCACTTTTTTTGTTCTTGAATGTATCGAAAAAAAATTCGTTTGTACCTCAACTAAAAAAATATTATTCATTTTTTTAAGTTACAATAAATTTTTAAAATTTTACGGCTAATACGGGCGTTGGCTTGCAGAGGGTTGTACCAAAAAAAAAATCTTTCTTACTTTAACATAAACAAGAGTAAGGAGCGTTTTTATAAATGCACTTATTCCGTTGCTAAATTTTGTAGTGCCTGTTATTTTTTTTAACTAAATTATAAACAAAATTTATTACAGTGCAATTATGGGTGTTGGTCCATTAAGAAATGTGCGGAAAAATTTTTTGTTGTAACTCAATCCAAACAATAGTTATAACGTTTTGTAAATGTAGGTAATTATACTCTAATTTATACTTCATTGTTGAAATTGCAAAAACGGGCGTAAAATTTGTTCTGTTGAATAACAAACGATTTTTTACGGATTCTTCCGGGTGCTGGTTTCTAGTTGATGGTACCGGTTGAATTTTCGTTTGTACTTCAACCGGAAAGAAAATTAAATTTTCCAACAACTAAAAGTTTTGTTTAGATTTCCCAAAATAAAAAGTAGCTCAACATAGGTGCTGTCTTGAAGAGGATTGTACCGAATAGAGTTTTCTTCTAACTCAATCCGAAGGATAGTTATGATGATTTTTGTAAATGCAATTACACTCTAATTACTTCATTGTTGAATTTGCAAAAACGGGCGTAAATTTTGTTCTGTTGAGGTACAAACGAATTTTTTGGGGACCCTCTTGGTATTGGTTCCTAGTCGGTTAGTTTTTTAATTTCATTGATAAATAAGTTATTTATTTCCAAGTCACAATTAATAAATTTATGAATAATAATATATGTTTTATGACTCAATTTTTTCTTTATTACGACGCGTTTCAAAATAATATCGTAGACAAAATAATCTCGAAATTTACTTAAAAATTCATTCTCCACCATAAGAAAACAAAAAAATATATAAAATCAAACTTCAATAATATATTTAGTTTTACAATCACCAAATTCCTAAAGAAAAATAACTTCATTATCGCATTTTCAACAAACAACAATATGATGAAAATTCTTAAAACATTGGAGAACAAGCAAATTACAACGAAAAATAAAACCGGAATATATCAAATTAAATTTGGTTCCTGTGAAAAATTCTACATTGGCCAAACTGGTAGATCTTTCGGAACAATATATAAGGAACATACACCCAAGAAACCTACTTCAGCAACAACGTCAAATTTTACAAAGCACCTTTATGACGAAAATTAACAATGCTTAAATTTCGAAACAAATTTTAAGCCATTACATATTTGCAAGAAAGGAGCACATATGAACACCTTAGAAGAATATGAAATATACAAAGCACACAAACTAGACCCAAATAACATCCTTAACGACAAATTATATAAAACAAACAATCTATATGAAATTTGTTTACAACTGACAAAATAATCATTACCTGATGATGACAGCCAAAAACTGTTGAAACGCGTTATTATTCATTAATTTTGAATTACATATAGGTAAAACATACATTTAATCATATTGATGGAATTTTATGTAAATTAAAAACTGTTTGGATAAAAGGGTCTCTAAGATCTTTAACCTTAGATTCTATCCTGAGTGTTTTATGTGGCTTATTTTTTGTCTAAAGTACATATATACTCAAATATTTTTCACTGTTTGTCTATAGAAAAAAGAAATATTAAAAATGCGTGAAAACTTCATTAAAAATATTAAGCAGCGTCATTACATAACGATACTTATGCAATAGATCATTGTTTGGAATTGATTGCAACAAATATTGCGAAATTTCAAATATTAGTTTGTCAATAAATGGGCTATATACAGTGTTTTTTTGTTCCGAAATATTAAACTTTTAATAACATATCGATAATTTCCCTGTTTTCTTTTGGTCTGCATAGTAAATGTAGCCCTGGGTTCATTATTTCGAAGGATAATCAATAATCAATACGATAAAAACTTTTCTATAATTTGCATGCGTTTTTGCTCCTTTTAATTTAAAACTGCAGTAAATCTGAAACATGTCGTTTTGAGGAAAACGCTTTGAAAGATTATGTAGAAGTACATATGTGTACAATATACATTGTACAGTATACACACATAGATAGTTGTGATATTGATTTTTAAGCTAAGTTCAAAAATATTTTAAATTTAGAGAGAACTATATTTCAAAAACTATTTGATATCTGTGTTTCAAATTTTAGTAATATGTCATCAATGAAGATATAAACTTTAGAAAAATAAGAGAAAAATAAGCATTTTTAAGTAATTGAATTGATATTTGGCAAATTATTTTCAAATAAATTTCAAAAATAAATTTCTTTAAAGATAAACGTAGAAAACCGATTAATTGAAATTTATATTTAGCAATGAAACGTGCTTTGAATGTTAAATTATAGCTTCGTTAAATTTGTCAATTTTTAAGCGAATATAAGACTTTTTGTAGTTGAATTATTACAGTTAAAAAGTGTTAATAAATAAAAGAGTAAAAATAAAATAACCAGCAATATCACATTGTTATGATAATCTTAAATGAAACAGCGTCAACGTTTAAGAAATTGATTCCAGCATACCTACATATATATCATCCAATCTTTTTCAATATTGCAAATATCACATTTTCACAAAAAATGATTAGATTTCAAATTCGATTACATTATATATGCAAAAATATGTACGTATAAATTGTATAAGTTTGCAAATAATAGTTCCATAAAGATGTGGTAAAATATGTCATGTGCTAAAGCTTAAACTCTTTTATAAAATCGTAAGATGATAACGCGCAATGGCCATGGTATATAGCTCTGGATTTGTCGTTTTCTCCCTTATGGTAAAGGTTGTATGTTTTCAACGCATAAGTAATTCATGAGCTGACTGCTGAAAGACGAAGTGTCCCACATTATACACTGTACAAAGCCTTAGTTGTCTGTAGGTAGGGTATGTTCTTGCTGAGAAACTGCTTTTATTTTTTTTCTTGTACATAAGCTCTGCAATAAATGATAGAACTTTATGAAATTTCGAGAAATATTTCCTACTTGCTAATACCATCGCCTTCGTTTGCGTAACGTAGGTGTTGATTATATTTTCTTGTTAGATTTTTTGTTTGTCGCGATATATAGAAATTTTAATTTTTCATTTTCCTTTTGCGAAAACATATTCATACTTCAAAAACACTATTTTAATGTCTATTACAAAAACTTCTTTAATATCTTTACATAGAATAATTACAAATTTATTTTATTACACTAACGTTTATTTATTTCATACTACATATTTATTTATTTACTATCGTTTATCTCCTATTTACTCCGGAACTGATTGTAACTGACAGATAACTTATTAAAACTGAATGACTAACTGTTTATACTTCGTTGTCCTCCTACTGCGGTCAATCTCTTTTAAAGTGGCTCAGACTTTCACCAGGCTGTTCAAACTTCCCGGTTGTTCCATCTCTGGCATTTTCGATCCTAACTGTTAATGTCTTTTTTCTTAAATCAGAAATCCTCAAAAAAACCTCTTGAACATCTTTCACCTAATTGCACTTGACCGATCCCCTTTTAATTATTTTCATGATTCGATTAGCTCCCAGCAGGATCCTAGATGCGAAGCCTATGCATACACATTTAAATCTTAGACATATAACAATATGTATAGATTACAGAATACATTACATTACTGGTACATTATAGATACGATACATTTCAAAAATTTCTTACGTTGTTTTCTATAAATAAAATTATAGTCCGATCAATTAAGACATCCACCATTGCATCAATTCTTAAAGAGCATCAATTATAATGGAATAATGAAGAATCCCTATCAATTCGATGTGATGGCGCTTGATTTGGGTCACAGTTCAACAATAGACCCACAACACGTGTTATGATTGTATTTTATATTAAAAAAAATCATTTTTTTAAATGTTTAATATTGTTAATTTTTAACATATTGTAATTTTACAAGAGGATACTAGTAACGTGTTATTGTTGTCTTATTAATGGCGAGATTATTATACATGAATTTAACAATTTATATTTTGTAGTTCAATACCTACTGCAGCTACGAAAGTAGCAAAACGTTGTACAAAGATGAAATAAAAACATTAAGTATTTAGTATCCAAAAAAAGAGATTCATTTAATTTTTATTCCATACTTAGAGGAGACCTTCTACTGATAAGTGGATAGTGTTGGACGAGGCTAGTGTTAGTTTTTTTAATTTTACTTGAAATATGGCTTTTCCCGGTTAATTTTGAGCTCAAAAGTATACCCAATTATTTAACATACGCAGCTGCATTTTGAATTACCCTCTTTTTATAGTTGCAAAAAGTAGTATTAAGTAGTTTTTTTGGTAAGGTGGAAGTAGAGTGTGAATTGGTTCTAAAATATTATTACTTAGCTTCCAACCCAATTTTTGGGTCTAATTGATTACCAATCCGCACTTGAATATGGTAATATACACGATAAAATATTGGTGAGCAGAAGTAAACAATGGAGGTAGAAAAGCAAATTACGTTTTTTATTACGTGTATGTTTTGCAAACGATAAGTAACGTAACTTGTCTATGAAAATAATTTTTTGAAGGATTATATACTGAAAGGAGAAAGTGAATTCCGTTGGTGATTAGAGTTTCTGGAGTAAAATTCTTATCTTTGAAAGTTTTTACACATGTAATAAAATTTTGTTTTTCAAACAAATTAAAAACTTTTGTTTCATCCCTCTGGAGCATTGTTGATGTTGTACCACAACTTATCATAGCATGATGTAAAAATAGTATCTATGATAATTTTTACATTTAGATAAACAAACTCGTATTTGAAAATATTTTCGATAATTGTTATGTCTTGCCGGGTTTCAGAAAAAAAATTAAAATAAATATATGATTTTAATATTTTAGCCACCTTGTAAAAGAAAGGGTAAGAATAATTTTTGTAGATGTTTGTATGATCTACAATTTTTTTCAAATATTCTTATCATACACCTAACCGTTTCGTTGAAAAATCCAAAAGATTCATTCACACATGGAATCGATGAGGACTTTTCACAACTTAATTATAATGGTGTCCCAAACGTTCTTGCAAATTTTCTGCTTTTTGGGAATATATCCGATTTTCTCCTATTTTTTCTGCTAAATTAACCGAAAAATTATTGTAATCCATACAGAATATGAGAACTGTGTTTTAAAATTGAATTATTCTGTCTATTCATTGGAGGAAGATTCAATTGGAGGTATTAATGAACTGATTATTTATATTTATAGTACATCTACAACCACTATTAAACAAAATACGTGCGTACTAATTAAATTTTTGAATTATGGAAATAAATTACAATTTCTCATAAATTAAAAACCGTATTTAATGTAATTGCTGGTAATTGCAATGAAACCAAATCAAACATTTCAACTGACATATTTACAAACGATGACAAAAGACAACAAAGGAGATATTAACAATAAACATGCAGAAATCAATTGGTTTTATTTGATTTCATGCATATAACAAATCAAACAAAAATTTATATTAAAGTTGTGCTCTTTTGTAGCGATTATATACGATTTTATATCCAATTACAAAACCGTAATAAAATGAACTTAACTGAAAATATCGTTTCGAGTTAGTATCATAAAACTATACAACCTCAAAGATTTTAATATTTATCGTATAAAACTGGCATATAAATTATTTATTTTGATGCAAATACGTGAAGGCAAAAAATATGATTTTCATCAAATACATTTTGATGACAGATATAAAATTCTGTAAAATCAATAACTCATTTTCCATGTGCAAATTTAAATATTACACTTTTAGGAATATTCACTTACTTTCAGGATGCATTAAGTGACTGTGTAAAGAGATTTTCATTTTTATAACAATTAATAAGAGTTATATTCAAAAGCTTTTTTAAAATTTAATTAATATGGAGTTTAATCAAATTTCATTTTGCTGGCAAAGGTTTAAACCTTGAATAAGATTCTACATTAAAATTACAATATTCATCAACATTACTCAATAAAGCAATATTTCTAGAGTTAAAATAAGAATTATTCTAAACTCTTAATAATATTTGTTCTTGGATTATTGTACCTATGTAACTATTTTTTTTCAAACTCTCAATTTCCACTTAAATATTGATCGTTTTTAAGATGAAGTTTAAAACAATACTACTAATAGAACAATTTAAAATGAATGTCAAAAATGAGTTACATAGTGCCACTAATTACAAAAGGACTTACAAATTAATGTTGGGTTATTCATTAGAAACTGTTTCCGAAGCGTTGTTATTCAAGCTTTCAAGATGTTAAGAAAAGATAGATTGAATAGTGAGCTATCTCAGATTTCTATTGAAAAAACCTTATACAAACCAATCTACATCCTTCATTAAACCTGTCTATTTTGCAGTTTTGCTTAATATGTGAAAGGGAAAAGACGTTTCCAGATGAGTTAAATAAATCCTTTCTGCATTTTTTTTATAATTAATTTCAAATTAATTTTTTCATTTTTTGAATGATGAATTATATTTTTGCTCAAAAGTTTTACAACTTTTATTTCACATAACTATTTTGTGTATGTAATTATCTTCACAAAAATGCCCACCAATTTATACGTAAGTCAATTATTACTTAAACATTTGTAGTTGAATGAAAATGAGAGCAGAAAAAGTCAAATATTTTTATTTCTCTATATAGTTTTACTTGTAGTAGATTTGGTAGGGGTTTGGTAGTAGAATTGGTGAGATTTCAATAATTTTTGAAATAATTGGAGTATTATAAATTAGATTTGTAGCAATAAAAGTTTTATTAATTGGTTTTGAACCCATATTCATGGGCTTTTAGAGCGATAGTGATACCAGTATGTCATTAGGTGAGCATATTTATGGGATTAACCAAGTACGGGCAAGGAAAGCAGGATGTTGAACAATGAACATATATCACAGGGATGTTGAAATTTCAAATAAAAAAAAAACATTTCTCTTCGTTTGCGTAATATTCTCTCTTTTTTTTTGAGGTCCCATTAATTTTCATCGTTTGTACGAATGTGTATAGCTACTAACAAGGTATTGAGGGAGTACGCTCTGTTTCGCTTCTATTATGAAGTAAAGAGAGCAATCTCGAAGAAACTCCTTTTCAAAAAAAAAAAAAAAAAAAAAAAACGATCAAACTGACTCAACAAGTCGTTATTCATAAACTATACAAGAAAAATGTTCCCATTAGTAAGTCCTTTTCAACCCTTTGGTTAGATAAAATAAGGCAAACCTTGTAAGTTTTAATATCTCCCTATAGTGTTTCATGTAATTTGTGGATGGCTCCCCAGTTTTGATGTGCTAAGTGAACATTGGATACATACATATGGATATACCGTGCATATGGTATCAAATAGAGGTTTGAAAATTTAGTATATTGTACGAAGCACTATCTACGTGGGTGCAGTTTTTATGATAACGAAAAACGACAGCTGGCAATTAAGTGTCGCTGAGCGCTAACCTTCACAAATAAGCGCTTGAAACAAGCTTTTGCATTTTACATTTCGAATTTGTACCCATGTACACGGTGCTTGCAGTTACTGCTAGTACGATTTGTCATTTACTGTACAATTTGCTATCCATTTATACAGATCAGTGTAAGTGAATGCCAAAGATGCCGAAAAATGACCAAAGCAGTCCTAAGAGTAGAAGTTGGAAAAGTATGTTGATTTTAAATTAGATTGTAAAAGCAAAACTTATTAATTTGAAAAAGTTAAAAAGTTTTTAATGTAGGTTATAAAGTGGTACTCAACCTTGTTGACGCTACTGGTTACTGCCAATTTCATAAGCGCATTCACCGAACTCTTATTTATTGGAAAAATAAAATAAGATTATTTCAAATTCAAAGTATCGGTTTATATTTTTTCGTAGTTCATATTAGTTGGGGTGTATCTTAACCTCCACCGAACCAGTGAGACTGACTCAAATATAGTAGGGGTCATAAGTAGGCAAAAACAAATAATAATAGGCAAATAATAAACAATTAATAGGCAAGAACAAATATTATACTTCACATATATTAGTGACTGTGCCATTATATTCACCTAGGATAATGATAAAAAGATAAATGATTACGCAGACAAAATTTGGTACGAATACATAGGTAAGTCTCATAGATAATCTCTATAATTTAATAAATTGATTTATTACTGACGCAGTTCATTCATTTTAAAAACCATCCCAAGAAATTTAAATCTCTTACAAAACGATGTCATTCCGGAAAGTAATGTTGTTTTTAACATAAAATTAAAAAACATAATTTTGAAAAATCTTTTAGTTTTAAATCAATGGCAATAAATTAAGGGTGACATAAATCAATAAATTAAGGGTAGGTGATGTTCCCTTACCCATCTTAAAGGTATTAATTTTTCTAGGATTTTTCTTGCGCAGAGGAGCCTTCACTTGCATGTCGCAGAATAAAGTTTTTTAAATTGAAAAAAATGACAATTATTTGGAACTTTTAGGGAATTGGTTGGTTGAACAAGATTAATTATTCTATTATTCTTTTTTAAACATCTATTGTTTAAGATTTTATCATTATTGACTAGTGCGAGTTGGAGATCTCAAAATTATCAAATTTGAATTTAAAAACTTTTTTTTGGTATTAATGAATATCTAATTAATTTGAATAAATATGGAAAATATTTTTTGGTGGATAATAATATATATATAAGTCTTTGAGATTCAATTTAAAAAATTACTTTATTACGACGCGTTTCGACAGTTTTTGACTGTCATCATCAGGTAATAATAATAATAATAATTATTTTGTCAATTTTAAACAAATTTCATATAGGTTGTTTGTTTTATATAATTTGTCGTTAAGGATGTTATTTGGATCTAGTTTGTGTGCTTTGTATATTTCATATTCTTCTAGGGTGTTCATATGTGATCCTTTCTTGCATATATGAAGAGGCTTAAAATTTGTTTCGAAATTTAAGCATTGATGATTTTCGTCATAAAGGTGTTTTGTAAAATTTGAAATTGTTGTTGAAGTAGGTTTCTTGGGTGTATGTTCCTTATATCTTGTTCTGAAAGATCTACCAGTTTGGCCAATGTAGAATTTTTCACAGGAACCACATTTAATTTTATATATTCCGGTCTTATTTTCCGTTGTAATTTGATTGTTCTCCAATGGTTTGAGAATTTTCATCATGTTGTTGTTTGTTGAAAATGCGATGTTGAAATTATTTTTCAAAGTATTTTTCAATAAGTTCAAACCATCAAGTCAGGAATTATATGGAAAGAAAATTATTCATTAAAAAACACATATGAATTTATGAATAATACTAAAAACCTAAAACTACCACAGAACATCAAAATGGCATCACTAGACATTGTAAACTTATACACAAATGTCCCTCTAAAGTCTCTTGTCCCAAGTTCCCTCTCAGCACCAAAGCTCGTGAAGAAGAAATTAAGATAATTAAACATATAGCCATTACTAACGGATACGACAGTTCAATCATAGACAAAATAATATGGAAATTTAATAAAAAATTCATTCTTCCAACTCCACAAAAAGAAAACAAGAAATATATAAAATCAGACTTCAATAATATATTCAATTTTACAATCGCCAACTTCCTAAAGAAAAATAATTTCAACATCGCATTTTCAACAAACAACAACATGATGAAAATTCTCAAACCATTGGAGAACAATCAAATTACAACGGAAAATAAGACCGGAATATATAAAATTAAATGTGGTTCCTGTGAAAAATTCTACATTGGCCAAACTGGTAGATCTTTCAGAACAAGATATAAGGAACATACACCCAAGAAACCTACTTCAACAACAATTTCAAATTTTACAAAACACCTTTATGACGAAAATCATCAATGCTTAAATTTCGAAACAAATTTTAAGCCTCTTCATATATGCAAGAAAGGATCACATATGAACACCCTAGAAGAATATGAAATATACAAAGCACACAAACTAGATCCAAATAACATCCTTAACGACAAATTATATAAAACAAACAACCTATATGAAATTTGTTTAAAATTGACAAAATAATTATTATTATTATTATTACCTGATGATGACAGTCAAAAACTGTCGAAACGCGTCGTAATAAAGTAATTTTTTAAATTGAATCTCAAAGACTTATATATATTATTATCCATTAATTTATTGTGATTCGGAAGTAAATAAAATACTTATCAATATTTTTTGGTGGCAATTTGACGTTACTATCTTGTTAAATTCATTCCAATATAAATTTTAAAATACCAAATATTTTTTTATCTTTTACGAGTTAACAAGTCACTCTAATCCTACATTTTTAGTTCGACTTTGAAAAAACTTATAAGCCGATAAATGGCAATTGAATGTCTTTTGTCTATACTCTTCAGTCTTCCCTCGTATTAACATTAATCAATTCATAGCTTGTCAATTCCTTTTTTTTTACTTTTTTGAGCTTTCTAAAACTATACTAAAGCATTATAAGCATAATAACAAGCAGAGTAAACTGCAAATTAATTTTAGATTAAGTAATGATAAAAAAGACTTTTATTCCCTTCGTAGCTGGTTCCATATTTGAGAGCATAAAATATTTCACGCACTCTTTTTATCGTTCTTGTAGGCAAGTGATATTTTTTGAATAAACGAATTGTCGCTGTAAACGTTTATCACGCTTTGCATTTTTTTTAATCCTTAAAGAAATTGAATTTGGCTTTGCTTTTTAAATCTTCTCTGTTGTTTTAACGACTAAAGTGGAAATCGATTTCTATTGAAATTGTAAATTCAGGAACCTCTTCAACACAAAATTCAGACAAAGTGACCTAATTCCCGTTAAAAGAACTTTTGTTTCTTGCAAATTGATTTAGGTACTATGAAAATAAACTAAAAGTGATTCAATTTGTCTTTTCGCTACTTGAATGTTTAATTTTAGCATAAGTAGAGTGTGGGTGCATAACTTGATTAATTTCTCAAAAGTAATTTTCCTAATTACAATTGGATAAATATCCTTTTATCAAGTTGAAAAATTTTTGCGACTATCATATCTTAGATGAAATGTTTCTTTAATTTTCATGTTTGAATTATTTTATATTTCGCCTCGTTATCTTTATGTTTTAAATTAGCAGAGTGTCAGTATACGCATACCGTAGACAACACCTGTTTATTACGATGGAAGTTAATATTGTTAAATGGGAATAAGATTATACTCGTAACATTCCAAATTCCCAAAATTCATGTCAAATGTGTATAGAGATAAGATTACTTTATAAGTAGTTTGTATTTATGTTTTATTTCATTCTTTCAGAGATCTTATATAATACAAATACAATGCATATATTATACTATCTGTTAATAGATGTCAATCTAGAACTATTTCACTAGTTCAGTTTTTAACAATTTAAAAATAAATATTTTTATATTTGCAAATCACTACAACTTTCTTTTATTTAGAGACAGCTAAAGATTGTCAGCTAAATAAATCATATTATATGGTAGACAACCAAAATTTCAATATTGGTTAGTTGGAACTAAAAGTATACCTTTTTTCGTATTGATATTTGTAATAGTGAAATTTCATATTTTGTGGTAAAATACATTATGAACATTTTTATGTACAATTCACCGAATTTAACGAGAATTAATTACAAACTAACTAGTCGTTAAGATTTTTTTACCTTTTTGATAGTTATAAATATTAAAAAATGTTGATGATAGTTATTCAAAATAAGTTATATTTTTAAATTATTTCGATAAATTCAACGCAGCAACATTAAACTCCATTATAATAATTATTTTGTTATTATTATTTTTTTATTAAAATCAAAAATTACACGGCATACTTTTATATTCAAATTTATTGATTTTATATGGAATGATTCGTTAGTATTTAAATTTTCGAGTTAACAGTTCCAATTTATAATATTATATCTCAATATTATATCATTCGTTTCCAAAATTACAGTTTATTTTATACATGTAAATATTATTATAAATTAATGAATCTGTCAATTTTGAAACAAGTTTATTGCTATTTTAAAAACCCATGTTTTAAGTGGATACTTATTTTAAGTGAGAATTTGACTACCTTCGACTCAAATCATAATTGTATTAGTTTATTTTTAAAATTGAAACATTGTTGAACGAACTTCAGAAATTGGACGCAACACTCTCGGGAAATGCACAAGAAAACCTTGAAAAAAGTACGAAAAATAAATTGAAAAGGCGTAAAACATTTTCTTCGTTAGTTTTTCTTCTACATTTACAAAACACTGATTTTATCTTTTGTTGTAAATCTTGATTTCTAAAACAAATATTAAATGATAAAAACTATTAACATAAGTAAACATATTATATGTAGATGCTTGTAATTATAAATTTGCGCAATACAAACCACTAATAGGTAAAAAAATTAACACGGAAAAAATCTAGTTTTATTAGGTATATATCGACCATTTTGAATTGTTAACTTATTCATAAATAGTTGGCAAAAGTTTTTGATTGATTAAGGATAAAATTGATGCGAAATAACCTCTCAAATGTTAAACAAATATTGAAAAATGATCACCTTTTAAAAATATTGACTTTCGTAACTTATACCTACATTATTATATTTACGGACAACACTCTTCATAATTGATAATATAGAAACTTATTGATGTCACTAACCACTTAAACATTGAATTTCCTTGTTTAAGGTTTTTCTAAGGAAATTTTCCTTTCTTTGAAATCCTCTCATGTTTAAAGAATATTTATTTAAAATTTCATTTTTTTCTTTTATTTTGTTCTTTTTGCGTTGTAATCAAAATATGTTTAATAATGGACCAATTAAATAACGTAAATTACATATTTGTGTTTATATATACTAGGTGTGTTAATATGAAGTCGGAGTGTTGTTTTCTGAAAAATAAGCTTTCTTTATTTTAACTAGAGAATATTTTTTTTATAATTCCATTAATATTTATAATGTCCATTATTAACTATACATTTTTACCATCTTTCTGACAATTTGTGGATACAATACCATAAAAATTGTTCACCTTTGGAGCAAAACTATCGAGTTTCTTCTGTAGATCTTCGTAAACTATTCGTAAACTACTCAACAAGTGCATATCCCACTGATGGAAATAAGTAATAATGTAAAGATACATTTGGGTAGTAAACCACATGCGAAAGTACTATCAAACTTAATACGGCAATCATATCCATCATTTATTTTTCCGTATGGCCAGGGAAATTATTATGCAGCCAGACCACTTTTTATGGCCTATTTTGATATTCTGGCAGTTTTTCGCGCTAAAGCTTGGTTCAAAACTATTTGGTAAGTTGTTGTTGCTTTTGACAACCACTCTCATCCTACAACTCTTACAATTCAATGTCTTTAAACGTTTTCGGTAGTTTTCCTTGTTTTTCTTTCTCCGCGTCAATATCGCAACTTTCAATTTTTTAAGCCTACTAAAAACAATGTGATTTCCTAAGAGAATGCTCAACGTAAACTTCGACAAGCATTTGATGCAATTGTGGAACATTTTTTATTTAAATGATAATAGAAAATCAATGCTATCCGCAAATTGTACAAAACTCGTTATTTTCAATGCTATTAAAATGATTGAATCATAGGAAATTTACAGTTTTACAAATTTAAATTTTTGTCAGATATCAAAACAAAACAACAATGCCTCAATAACATGGTTTGGCTGACCTTGTGTGGTTGGCATCATTACTTATAGGAAATTTTGGGAATATATAAAAAATAGATTTGAGACGTTCATCCGACATTGCAAACAAAAAAAAATAAACAACACAATCAATAGTTTACGACAATGAAGAGAAATAACTAATCAAAACGACAGAAATAGAAGTCATAATTTCAAATAATTTTAGTTTTTGGAATGTTTGTACGATTTATACTTTGGTTATCACTGCTTTGTTAATGTAGAATATGTAATGAAAAAATTGAGTATTAATTTTAAGATATATATATATAGGTAAGTATATATTTTTATACTAGTATAGAACCCGTTTGGTTCCATCCTAACGGAAAGTATTACGAACAGAGGTCAGCTGCTTTAACTACAACGAAATGAAATTTTGGTGGAGAAGAGTGAGAGAGCGAGATCTGTTGAACTTATTAGTTTAAACACAAAGCAAGTTGTAATATACATGGAATGAATGCGGATGGAGTGAGAGAGACTATTTCTCCGCACTACCGAAAACGTCTTACCGATCACCAATCTTAATATATAAGATATTATGTTGCAAACTAAGAAACTGACGTTTTTGTTAATTCTTTTTTCAGCTACGACTGAGAGACATTCCTTACTACTTGTGCTCGATATTTTTTTTTAAATTTCAAAGGTATTCTTATTTCGTAAAATTGTTTCGTGTTTGTAACACATATTTGTTTTATTTTTCCCCGAAACTAGATGAAAACAAATCACTATTTATATCTATTTTTCTTGTACGAGGTCAAATTGAAACATATCGCAGTTCAAGCTTCGAAAAACATTAATCAGGCATTCGAAGATGGATCCCCTAATGAAAAAAATTATCGATATTGGTTCAATCGATAAGCAAATGGTTAGAGATCACACCAAAATAAGGTTACTATATGATGGAATGCTAAAGGAGAGTCTTACTGCCGTAAAATTGATTTAATGCGCAAGAAACTAAAGAAAAAACAACTGAAAAAACGACCACAAAAAGCTTTCGTCACAGTTGACAAATTAACTTCTCTACAATGTGAAATTTTACCGCATCCTCCATATTTACCAAATATTTCCCTTATCGAGTATTAATTTTTTCATAATGATTCGTTATGATTCGTTTTTAAGAGAAAAAAAAAATAACCAAAAGGATATTGCCGCAGATTTCGAAATACTAATTATTAATTCCAAAATTGAAGATTTTTTAATAATGAAATATATGGCTTGCCCTGTCGATAGCAGAAATTCGTATATACCAATGAAACTTCCAATCGATTATTTAAAATAAATAATGAAAAAATGTTGACTTTTTGTTTTTTATTCTTATTCAATGCTCGTTTCATAGTTTCCGAACTAATAGATGTACAAAATGAACAAAGAGCCCACCGAACCCTTAAAATGACTCACCGAATCCCTCGAGTTCTATTGATCCCAGGTTAAGAACCACTGATTTAACATTTGTTTCATATGTCGCAAAAGTTTGATAAAGTCAATAAAAAGAACACAATAATTGATCAAAAAAATAATAATAATAAACAACATAAAATATGAACTATAAAACAAAGATTAATTTTGGAAAAAAATATTTTATTTGCAGCTCAAAAAATATAGTTGTGCAAGTATAAATTAAATAAAAAACAATGAAAATAGAAATGCTTATGAAAATACACTTTTGTTTGCATTTAAGATTATTCAGCTAGAAAAAACGAATGAGTGAAGCTGAAAAAAGCAAAAACATTTTTCCATAGAATGTTTCATAATAAACGAGATTATTTTGCATGTGGAGACTTGTAGAGTTGGAAAAGTTATTTAAAAAAAGAAGAGGACAAAGTGGGTAATTAAAGCAATGCCAATTTGTTTATTTATAAGCCTCAGATGACAGTAACTATTCACAATACATCCAACATAAAATAAACATTGAGTAATTACTAAAGTTAGCTTTTCAAACTTATTTATAAATCGTCAATATTTTTTAAAAAAAAAAATAAAACTTTTGTACAAAAATTCTCTTTATTTCATCGAACAGTTAGTTTCACTTTTAGAATTAATAAAATATAATATTTACGGCAATTATTGTTATGCCTAAATCATATTAATTCTATCAAATAATTAAGGTATAATTTCGGACTAGGAAAACTAGAAACCATTTCCATTAAGCAAAGGAAGTTTCAATTTCCATTATTAGTTACCCTCAATCATTAAACAGAAGCTTTAATGAAAGATCGCTTGAAGTATTAGACAATTAACCAACATCTGTTGATAAATGGTTCAATTACCGAAAAAAGCCATTTGTCGAAGTTGTATTGATTTTTATTTTGCTCAATTTTTAAACAACGAGTAAATCATCAATTGTATGCTGATTTTTTTTCTCAAACCAAAGAACGATTTTATTAAACATTTGAATAATTGTTTTTTTTTTATTAAGTTTATCTAGATTTCTTGAAAAGATTTTTTAAATATAACTATTTTATGTTTTTAATAACTTACTATAGCAAATTTATGTTATAACAGTGTGCTCAAATATTTGTATCAATACAAATATTCAATATTTATAATAATTAATTAGTGTTAAATTGATTCTTCACTTCCAAAAATGATATGGAATTTCAATGTGAAAAATATGATTGTTAGTATATAAGTGATCCTTATAAAATGGTAAATATGATTTTTTAAAAATACCTCAATTTTTTTAATTTTATTCTTTTTTCAATTCATTATTTTAACAGATGTGCAATTTTTCGATATGAAAAGTCATTAAAACCGCATTGATATTTATGGATATATGAACCGAAACTTGTAGCTTAATGAAAAGTTTTTTTAATCGTTTTTACCGTCATTAGTCATAACTACCAAGATCTTTAACGACTCTAGGGTTAATAATAATATAATTACCGTCATTGCCGAAATATAACTTTACTTAATCATCATCCAATTTCAATTTATAATTTTTCAGCTTTGTTAAATTTTTCGTACCATTTATATAGTAGACAATTTTGGTAGATTAGTATTTTTCCTCTCATTAAATGTATATGTAATATCTTCAGATGCCTTTTTTATTAATGCAATAATTTTATCCTTGCTTTCATCCTCAAGAAATGTTTCGTATTTGGATGATTGTTCGCTATAGTGTGCGGCCAGCATATTAAAAAATGTTGAATTGTTAAACGCCGTGAAAAATATTTGAATTTTAGAATTTTATAAACTTTTAGTTCCCTATTGATCATTGATCATTGATCAGCCGTGAAAAATATTTGAATTTTAGAATTTTATAAGCTTTTAGTTCCCTATTGATCATTGCTCTCATTCATCTATTTTTTCAAAGTCCAATTTATGGCTTGACAAAGTTATATAAAATTCAAAACTCGCAATGCTGGACGTAAATAAACCATATAGTTGATTGATATTAGATAAAAAAGTGACATACATATGGATCAACATTAACTAATGAAAGTTTTTCAGAGAATGTTATGTATTTTTTACTTACGATGAAATATCAATTTATTTTATGGTATTTATTAAATTTTGAGTTCTGATATCATTTTCTAAAAATTTTTCAAACTGATTAAATTAAAGATTATATAATTTGATATTTGATGAAGTGTACCTTTACATTATTTGATTGATTAAAGTATCAAAAAAAAAAAAACCGAACACAATGCAATATTTCGTATCGGTAGCTTTTAATCGTGTGTGTTCTTATGTATTTTGAAGATATATGTTTATCACAAAGCTTTTTTTATCATTTCCATTGAAGGCATTTGTGTTGTTCTAGCGTGTTTTAAGGGTTGTTGAACTTACATCACGCATTAAAGTTATAAGTACTACAGTTATTATTTATCAAACTTAACTTACTGACGACTGTTATATAAATATAAACGAGTATGTAAGGCAGTTCTTTTTATTGCTCGCATAATTGAACGTAAGCTTAAGAAAAATGCATGTTTTCTGTCGCTTTGTGGTTCGTTTGATAAATTCTCAAGTATGGAAAGAATTATTGCAATTGTGCTAAATGGTGACTTGTGTGTGTTTTCTCGCAGAAATAATTGGCTAATGCGAAGAAATATTTCTTTTTGTATCAATAAAAGTAAATTAAAATTACGATTTCTGGAGATATATTAAAGCAAAAAAGAAATATAAAAATTTGTACTAACTATGCATATTTAGTAAGTAAAATCAATCTTTAACGTTCTTGTCCATAAATTGTCCATATAAATATAATTTTGATTTACTTTTAATTAAAATGTAATGTTTTGAATTAATTTGGTTATAAACAACCGCAGGGTAATTTTAATAAAATCATTGCTACTTGCATTAATTTATTAATTTCCTTTTTTGAAACCTAAAAATATTGTAATGCATTTAACAAAAGTGCAAATTTTTGAAAAAAAACGATGACTATTATTATAATTCATTTCAGATCGTTTGGTTTTATTTTTAATTTTTTTAGAAAACCCCGTTTTATCAAAAATAAAACATTTACCTATTAATAAAATACATCATATTTTTCTAGCTTTGTTTGCAAGATAATAAGTAAACGATTTTGATAATATTCTCATATTTTAGCAAGATTCTATTTCTGTTTAGTTATTCATCATTTGTATTTTCAAATATTTGTACACTAAACATCTGTTTGGAAATTAAATGCGTTAATCAATCAAGAACACAATATTCTCGTAAAATAGCACAAAAAATTCCGGTGATGAAAGAAAATTATTTATTTTTAGTTTAATTATATTAGCTCACAAACTACTACTGAAAACTTCAATCTTAATAGTTCCACACAGTTTATGACTAAACCATAACTCTTAAATTTAAAAAGTACGACCCCCGGGCCGCATGCGTTCCACCGTTCAAAAGTGTGCGGCCCGCGGTGGAATTCACGATTGTACACAATTTCCACAAAATTAGTAATATGTTTCTCATATTCTTTATTTTATTTTCATTTAAATGCTTTATAATTTTAATGAAATTCTATGTGGTTGCTGTTTTTTATTCCATATTTTTATATGATCATTTGATCTTAAGCCAATTAAAATATATATACAAAACGGTCCGCAAAGACTTGAGTTGGCCAGGTATGGTTTACGGGAATCAACCTTAATTTTAAAGAAGGGTTTGTTCAAAGCTTATTGACGAAAGAGTTGACGTTTGACGATCATGTTAAAATCGGTGCCACAATAATGAACCTATTCGTTATATGTGTGGCGGCAGCGCCAGACAAAATATGAACTACAGGAGGCAGTTAAAATATGTTTTCTTATGCATGTTAATTGCAGTTTGTAAAATAAAAACTAGTTTTTGTAAATAATAAAAAAATATCCACCTAGAGAAATATGTGACCATATATATTGACTGAAGTTTTTTATTTAGTGAATTTAACTAAAAACATTTAAATATAATTTTTAAACATAATATGTATTGCCGTAAAAACCAAATTAATTTAATTTAAATGTATCTCATATTTAAGAGTAATAGAAGATTAGGAATAAAAAATTAAAATAACAATAAAATAGTTGTCAAAAAAAAAATACTATTACTATTCAAAAAGTGAATATTAAAAAATAATAATTTATAAATTTAATTTCTTTAATTACTATGTTCATTTTTTTTAGTTTTTACAAAACTAACAAATTTTGCAAAAGTTTGTTATTTTTCGAGTTATTGATCCGAGTGGTTAAATTAGAGTTATGGTACTACTTACCTCCTTGCCTTCTAATAGCAGTTATTCCTTGATTTATTGATTTGGCCGTTGGAATTGCAACAAAGCATTCATTTTTCCTGCTGATAATTTAACAATTTACAACCCAACAACTCTGGTCTAACGCGTATTTGCTTACAATTTCATTAACAATAGCTTCCTTTAACGCTTAAACTGACCACTGGGAACGCGTATGTCGATTTGGCTTTCCTTACTATGGCTATACACAAAGTGAATAATGTACTGCCTAGAACAGTGGTGCCCAATATAACTTTGTGAAGGGTCACGACTAAAATTTTCATTTCCCCAACAGACCCAAAAAAATGTCCAACATAAAAGCAATAATTAGCAATAATTATGTTAGCAAATAGCAATAATTGACTTAAAGTTTAACAAGTTCGTGGACCAGATGAAAAACCTTTGCGGTCTGTATGTTTGACAGGACTAGCCTAGTGCAAAAAATAACTATTTTTTTGGGATTGGGGAGAGATAAATTAAGACTTAAAATAAATATCTCAGATGCAACATAAAAAAATAATAAAATAATATGTTGTAAGCAAATACAATAATATTTTTAAAATAAAGTTAAAATTAATTTAAAGTTAATTGTTTGTATTTAAGATGATTTAAAAAACAATGTATCACACGAGTTATATACAATTAATTAGCCCTCACATCCTTTAATCTTTAAAAATAGGGAAAAAAGTAAAGAACGTATAATTTCACATATTAAGCCTGGAGGTCTCAAGTTCCTACAGAAACAAGAAATTATTCATGAATATTCAATGGTTATTAACCTTGTGCAATGTGCATATGTGTTAAAAGTGGATATAGCCGTTAATTTTTTAATCAATAATCGTTTAATTTGATTAAATAGATTATTTCTATTAACTGTCATAGGAATAATGCACAAAATATGTCAAAAAATATGATGTGAGGAAAATTTAATTCTTAGGAAAAAAGATTTAGGATTTTAAAAACTAGCTTCAGAACTTGCAAAATACCCCAATAAATTAGTTTCACCCACAAATTTAAATCACTGAATTCCAATGCTAATATTTGCCAAGTTAATTTATTGTTAATTTTTTTCGATTTTTCGACACAAAAGCATTGAAGAGTAATAATTAAATAGTATTAAATTTTATTTACTTTAGACTAGCTACAGTCATATTTATCTGATTTCTTCTGGCAATATAATGAAACGTACTTCATGCATAAGTTGGGGCGTGTAAAAATTAGATGCAGTTGAAATATCCCAGAAGTTTTAATTTCCTAAAAAATATCAAAAATTTGAAATGATGTTTGTAATATTCAATTGCCTTACCTAGAAGCTTGATTTTTTCATAGCTTCAATGACTTACAGGTGAAATATGGTATAATGCACTACCACAAAATACGGAACACTAAAAGTGTATTTAAACATAGTGAAACGGTCGTTGAACACTTTTTGCTTCTTCAAATTAAGTTGTTAATTTCACTAAAAAGTTATTTTTAAATATTTCTAGTATTTGTTTATTTTTCAAATTGATGAGGGAAAATATTACTGGTCTATTTTGCAACTCATTTCATGACAGTTATAAGAAAAACTATTTTATTTGAACTAAGAAATTCAAGCAATATGAATGCTTTCCTAAAATAATTTTCTGGTATTTCAATACTCTTCCTCAAAAGATATTTTCTTTTTAAAATTCTAAGTTTTTTCTAACTAAAGAAGGAATAAATGAGTACACAATTAGTAAAATAGCATTATAAAATAATATCTTAAATCAAACACTATAAATTGAATCCTTAGCGATCAGGGAAGCTATACTTTATTTATGTTTTTTCTATCCCTCTTATAACTCAGTAGAATGGTTTCTGAAAATTACTGTGTTGTGTGAAATCGTATTGTATGAAACTTAGAGTCAATACGTAGAAGGGAGTTACGTTTCGAAATGAAATGAAATAATCAACCGAGACGTTTTTTCAACTGGAAGAATATCGTCTTCAGTTCCATTACATTTTTGTTAATTTTAATTTTAAATTAAATTATTAACTACCCAACCTTCATCAAAACCTGGGTTATCTGAATCAATTTGATCTTCGCCATCGGATGCCACTTTCATCAAATCCGCTTCATTAATGTCTTCTTCCATCAACAAATCATGAACCACTTCAATAACTATCACCATAAAATCTTCGCTTCCAATTGATTTAGCTTTTTCTAGTGTTGTACAAAATTGTCTGTAATTCTCTTATCCGTGTTAAAACGAAACCGTATTATATGATACCGTGTTGGGGGAGAGCTGCCTATATTCAATTTTAACTTTCAAAACACATTTTGTAAAAGCTTCAGCAATTTTTTTTTAATTTGTCAATAAATTACACAGATGTCATTACCTTTTCTATTTTTTTGCGAGTAAATGAAAACATCAATAATCTATATGCTTAGTCTTTTGTCCAGTCTTTTCTCAGTGGAAGTGTGCTGGGCCCAAAACCTTTTGAAATTAAGTAGGAAAAGAAACTCTTCATTCTACGACTGATTTTATTAAGCATGTGACAAAAACTGTTTTATTTAATAAAAATACGCAGTACCAATACCACTCTAATATAAACTATTAAGCTTCAACACTTTTTCTACATTAATTTTCACATGTTATTAATTTGATATCAAATATTTGATAGCGTTATAGTCAACAGTAATTTGGATTGCCTTCTAAATATACATATAATGTACTACTTACATTATAATTCGTAGTTACCACGGAGTTGATTTCTATACAATCAAGAGCGTATTCTGCATTTTGAATGGAAATAATACGCTCGCAATTATAACTTGAGATAGAACCTGACACTCTATTTTACAAAAGAACATGTATCATGAACTTGCAGTAATAGATATTGTATTTGTACAAATTAATAACGTGTTAGACGAAACGGTATCATAGTCACAACTAAATATTATATGACCACAATTGACACAATGCATTCAAATTATCGTCAGAAATCTACCATATTGTTAATGTTCAAACCATGAAAATCTCAGGGCAGTTATCGTATATATCACTCTTTAATGTCCACGGCTCTTATGAACGCTCTGAATTACAGAGTAGTGGTTTTTGGAAAACCGCAAACAAGTATTACAAATAAAATTTATGAGTTTCAACTGACCGAGCTTGAATTAAAAATGTGCAGCTGTTGTTTTTTTTAATTTAGATTATTATAAATAACCAACATATTATTTACAAACATAATTATTTCCTGGGATAGGATATACTAATATACCAGTATAAGTATTAACTTATTGAGCGTAAAAATATATGATATTAGCTACATTTTATGATCCTTTTTATCGCATCATCGAACACACATTTTTGTTGCCCTCGTGATCGGATTTAAGGCTTTGAAACTCTCTGTTGCGTTATTGTTAAAAAGTTCAAATAGTTTAACATAATTCATTAAAAACACAAATTATTTTAAGTTATCGATTCTAATATTTAATAATAAGTAAACACTTTCCATTCAAAAAAAAAATATTTTTCAACACTCAAAATATTGTAAACGTCTACGACAGAAAATAAGTCTTTAATATGGTTACATCGTAATGTAACCATATTTTTTTAAATAATATCTTTAGAAATCTTATAAAGTTAACGTTAACGTTTACGAGTGAGAAAAACGATTTCTTCTCTACTAAATACAGATTTTTTCTCTGTCACAATTCTGCCTTAACATAGAATAGACGGAAAATATACAACAAAAATTACAATAATAACATCGTAATTTCTATTATTATACATTGTAGTGATAGATTAGTACGAAAAAGTTGTAGTTTGTATGGTGCCATATCATAAATTAAGATGCACGTAACGTTAAGTTTTAAATTTAAATAGTATGTTATAAAATAAATCATTGTAAAGATCATGATAACGAAAGAAATCCGGAAATACGATGTTGCTATTGTAATTTTAGTAATATTTTTCCGTGTTTAGTATACACAGATATCATAGGCAAAAATATATTAAGTTAAACATTTTTTTTTTTTTGTATAATTTTGATACCAATGAAAATAAGTATCACTAATTTTAAATCGAAAGTGGTGAACAGGGTTTTAAAAGAATTACAACCTAGAAAAAACCACTTTGAATTTTTCCGTTAAAAAAAGAATTAAAACAATTAATCAAGAGCTAAAACTGAATTCAAGACGTTGTGTATGTGTGAGTGCATAAACTAAACCTGTACGAGTGACCGTCAAATTGTGAAATGCAAACGAACGGATGAATGCACGGGTGCGTGTGTGTGTGTAGTGTGAGTGAGTGTGTATAGATTATAGAATTAAGTTATCGAACAAAATGGAACAGGACAATAATGATTACCACAGTGATAATGACATTATGCGACGTCACAGTGAAAACCATTTTAGGAAAACAACGAAACGAGCACGAACCAGCCCAACAAACTCCAATGCTCAACAATCATTTGAAACGGCAAACCCGTTCGCTCCGTTGCAACAGCTCAACGACACAGGTAATAGCACGAGTCAACCTCAAGTCCAAACTAGCAAGCCTCCACCGATTTTCATAAACAATTTGCAAAATATGAACCAACTTATCAGAGATCTAAATAACCTGCAAACAGGGATTTATAAACACACTGCGACAAATGACAACAAAGTCAAGTTAATCTTCGAAAATCCTGAAGGTTATAGAAAGGCCGTCAAATACCTAAACGACAAAAAGGCAGAGTTTTACACATTCCAATGCAAAGATGAAAAAAATTTCAGGGTTGTAATCCGTGGACTGCATCACAGCTGCGATACAAAGCTAATGATGGAAGAACTGGCTGAACTGGGATTTAAACCAGTCCAAATGCTACCAGTACACCATCCAGCGACCAAAACACCGCTGCCACTATTTTTTTTGGATTTAAAGCAAAATCCAAATAATGAACGGATCTACGATCTAAAGCGGCTATATAGCGCTGTTATCAAAGTCGAACCACCCCGACCGCGACGTACAATAGTACAGTGCATAAATTGCCAGGACTATGGGCACACAAGAAATTATTGTAGTAAAACGCCACGGTGTGTTAAGTGCGAGGGTCTACATGCAACAAAAAACTGCACAAAAAGCTTAAATATAAAACCAACGTGCGTCAATTGCAGAGGAGAGCATACTGCAAATTATCGGGGATGCCCAGTTCATAAAAGTCACCAAAACGCAGGAAGAATGGCAGCACAAAGACCGATACATCACACGTTACAGAGGGAAGCAGCACCAAAGCCTAATATCACACCAACACCTAACATTACGAGCCCAAACACTCCTTACAAATCATTTGCAAATGTGGTCACTAACCAATCACCCCCTGTAATTGAAAACTACCCAAGTACAGAAACCCAAGCACCTAATTCATTGTTGGACAAGCTAACTGAAAGAATTGACTCCCTTATACAAATAATTCAACCTCTCTTAGTAACCCTACAACAAGTCTTACCAGCGTTAATCCAAAAGGTCTTGTCATGAACTACAACACAGCCCAAATCATTAATATATGCACCTGGAATGCCAGAGGGATTACCAACAAGTTCCATGAACTACATGCATTCTTAAACACACAAAACATAGACATTCTTTTAGCGACAGAAACTAAACTTTCCACCAACGACAAAATATTTGTACCTGGCTACACCATCTACAGAGCGGATCACCCAAGTGGGCTCAGAAAAGGAGGATCAGCAATTTATATAAAAAATGAAATAGAACATGATCAACTTCCCTGTATCTCAGAAAATGAACTGCAGGTTGCCCGAATACAGTTCAAAATTAACAACGCTCTTTATCAAGTGGGGTCATTTTACTCGGCACCTGAGAATCGCCTTTGCGAATTACACTTTTGGGGTGTTATACATGAGCTAGGTGCTAACTTCCTACTCGGTGGAGACTTCAACGCTAAACACCCTCGTTGGGGATCCAATCTAGCCAACCCTCGAGGCAGACTGCTACATGAAGTAGGATACAAGCACCACTTGGAGTTTATGTTTCCCATTGAACCTACTTATTACTCCGACGCTGGACATTCACCAGATACTCTCGACATATTTATTGGCAAGAATGTACAAAGACTCTGCTCAAACCCAACAGTCCAATATGAACTAAGTTCCGACCATTATCCAGTGCAACTAAACGTAAGTGCTGAATATAATCTTCGATCTAAACCCCGTACTCTATTAAACCATCCATTTGATTGGGAGGTGTACAGAGCAACCACCGATATACTTATAAACCCAGACATTCGTCTAAAAAACTCGTCTGACATAGACAAGGCTGTCAGTACACTCACTAGAGTAATACAAACGGCAGCTAATATGGCCCATAAGACTACCAGTAAACGCACAGGTCCACGGAGACTTCCTGCTCAAACAGTTCCTGCACACATCCAACATTTAATCACCATTAAAAAGAACTGCAGACGACAATGGGAAACTACTCGGTATCCTCCTCATAAAAGCGCCTACAATAAAGCGACGGTTGAGTTAAAGAGAGCGATCAAGGAGCACAATAGTAACATCGTACACACCGAACTGCTGCAACTGGATCCATCTGATGGTTCACTATGAAAGAAGACTCGATTCATAACCAAAGAATTCGTGGGG
This sequence comes from Sisyra terminalis, assembly GCA_958496175.1. Classification (NCBI taxonomy): domain Eukaryota; kingdom Metazoa; phylum Arthropoda; class Insecta; order Neuroptera; family Sisyridae; genus Sisyra; species Sisyra terminalis. Next base: position 32,185,270 of record OY292274.1, read on the forward strand.
GCTCCTCCGTTGCTAGTAAATGGGCAGTGGATTACAACCTGCCAATCCAAAGCTGAGGCTTTCGCAGCCAGTCTAAGAAGCCAATTCTCACCAAACCCTTCTCAAGACCAACTATTCCACAACCAAGTATTACAAGAATTGGAAGTACCTCTGCAGCTATCGCCTCTTCCTCCGTTGTTCACTCCCGGAGAAGTTAGGAAAACTTTAGAAAAATCACCTAACAATAAAACTCCCGGCCAAGATCTAATTGTAAAACAGCTTCTCACCAGCCTATCACGGAAAGGACTCATATTCCTAACCCAAATCTATAACGCTATACTGCGTACAACATACTACCCTCAGAAATGGAAACATGCAGTGGTCATCATGATTGCCAAGCCCGAAAAGAGGAGAAACGAAGTCAGTAGCTATCGACCGATAAGTCTGCTCAGCTTTCTCTCAAAAACATTTGAAAGACTTCTACTCCCAAAACTACTAGTTCATTTAGAGACAATAATTCCAAATAACCAATTCGGTTTTAGATTTCAACACTCCTGCCCACAACAACTCCACAGGGTAGTGGACGAAATCTTGGACACATACGAGGAAAAAAAGGTATGCCTTGGGTTGTTCATCGACACCGAAAAAGCGTTCGACAAAGTGTGGCACCCCGGTCTACTAGCAAAACTGAAACCACACTTGGACGATACGCTCTATCGTGTTATCCAGGCGTATCTCACCGGCCGCACTTACTCGGTGCGATATGGAGAAAGTTACTCCAGGACTTTTGGCGTAAATTCTGGTGTGCCTCAAGGTAGTGTCTTGGGACCTTTTCTATACCTAATATTTGCTAGTGATTTTCCAACCAGCGAGTCATTAAAAATCGCACACTTTGCTGACGACACTGCAATCTTATCAAAGCAGGAAACCTATTGGGAGGCACATCTGATACTTCAAGATTATGCAGACAAGGTTAGTGATTGGTGTAGGAAGTGGCGAGTTCGAGTTAACCCAAGTAAGTCACAGATAGTGAAATTTACCTACCGTCGACTTGTACCTGATGAGCCCATTGTACTTCAGGAGGAACCTGTGACATATACTTCCACAGTTCGGTACCTTGGGTTACATCTAGACCGAAAACTTGTGTGGGAGTCACACATAAAAAAAATAGTAGCAAGAACTCGTCATCGGATGCATGCCCTAAAACACCTTCTCACTAGTAAATCCATACCCCTCCATGTAAAAAGAATCATCTATACATCGTTAATAAGACCCATCTGGCAGTATGGCAGCTCTATATGGTCATCCGCTTCTAATTCGCAAATACGAAGGATACAGGTTGTGCAAAACCGAATCTTAAGGCTAATCACAGGTGCCCAGTGGTACATTAGTAACCACACCATACATCAAGACCTGAAAATTGAATGCGTACAAGATGTGATACAAAGCACCTATCATCGGCACGCTCAATCTATCATGGATCACCCCAATCCACTGATCCAAAAAATTGCCAATCATCAGCCCCCACCCAGATGTGAAAGAAGACTCAAACGAAAAAGACATACCGATCTGAACTAGTAAATATGTTTTATCCTTTCTCTCTCCCTCTATTGAAAATGTAACTGTTGTCCTATGTATTATAAAGTAATGTCAGAGGAGCACCACTGGGTGTATTCCTCCCTCCAAATATCATGTTATTTTTTATAATTCGAATACTAGAACAACTGTAATGTACAAATATGTACAATAAAGTTAAGCTATGAGAAAAAAAAAAAAGGGTTTTAAAAAAGCTTTCTAGATCACTTGCAAAAATAGGCATTATGTTTCACAATTTGTCACCCAATGAACTCCGGTTTTGGTTCAGACGGAATCACGTAAAAAAGACTCATGTTTAATGTTTCTAACCTAGCATTCGATTCGGAAATCCTATCTCTCTCCAACTATCTTTACACTTCAACGAACTCGGTCGAAATGGTTGTCATCACTATACACATGATCAATTTAGATAGACAGAGATAAAATCTCCAAAATTTTAAGTGAAATGTTTGGTCATGAAAAAAGTAGTTTTGGTTATATTGTTTATACAACATGAGCACTCTATACTGTATCTCTGTAGTCGGAATCAGAAAGCAAAATATGGTCTCTATATATTATGTTTATAATTTGATTTCTTTTTACTAACGGTTTTAATTTTGTATGGAGGAAAAAGTTTTAATTAAAATGATAATAATGAACATCAAAATAACGTACATTTTGTCACTAATAATTATTTCATTCCCAATTTTTGATATAGGCTATAACGCTAACAATTTTAACTTTTTATTTTTACATTGAGAAAATTGATAACTAAGAGTAGAAACTGTTTACATAATATATTATGCATATATAACATATTGTAGTATCATTTTTGAAATAAAATTTAAAAAAAATAACTTTAATTTGAACAATAGTTCAACTGATGAATATTGTTTGGTAATCGAAATACGTATTTGGAGTTATAGTTACGTAGCTATACATATTTGGGTAAAACGTCATATATACATTTCATTTGAGCTTTTGTTCAAATTTTATAGTTTATAGTTTAAATTTGTAAATTATATTTCATAAATTAAACTATAATATCTAGATATATAAAATATATAAATGTAATGTTGATTTGTGTACACTTTAACCCAAGTTTTGAAACGATACCTGTGACCGCAACAAAACAACTTTTGCAACGATTAATGTAATAGTTACTTACTGTCAATATTTCGTTACTATGATCGTGTAGAGATTTTTAGAGGTTTAGCAGTTTTATCAAATCTAATTGCAAAATGTATATCTTGAAGGTAAGTTATAAAAGATACATCAAGGGATGCTGCGGATTGCTAAGAAAATACTTAATAATTCAATTTTTTTTTTTTAAATTCAACTCATTTATTTACAGTCATTATAATATAGAGTAGCAGGACAACGTCTACTGGGTTCAGATATATTTTATGAGTTATCTAAAATGTAGGCCTAATAAACGACATCTACTCTTAATACATGTAGCCTTACTAGAATTATCACATAGCAGTACGAAGCAATCCACTGCTATTTGACGACCACTGAGGAAGATGCTTGGCAATCGAAAAAGGTATCTGGGCAATACGTCAAAAAATTGTTTAAATTTTTACTCATATTTATGTTTAAAGTTGACTTTTGTAAATTATATTTCATAAAAATGTATATTTATAATAAATAAGACCACAATATATTTTATATAATGTAGAAACTGTATAACTGTTCAAAATCAGCGAAAAATTTAACTTGATGAAAATAATTGTTTTGAATAAAACTTTCTACAATACTGACACTAAAAATTGAATCATTTCTTATTTTTAAGAATGCTGTAAAAAAATATCTTTTTTGGAAAAAATAGGAAAATAATTGAATAAGGGAATTCGTTCCTACTGTTTTGAAATTCATATAGAATGTATACCCAGTAAAATAAAATACAAATATTAGTTTCAAAACAAGTATTAAAAAGATATTAAGTTGGGGAATATTTCATGTTGTATATTTAAGACCGTAAATCCAGGAGTTTAAGGCACTCCAAGAACTTAAAGATCGTAAGGTTTGAAATGATCCATTCTTTGTTTTTATAGTATAATAGTGAACAGTAAGGAAGAAGTAAAAATTAAGTCTAAAATTGAGTAGATTAAAGAAAGAAACATGGATTTTCGGCAACTATATAGAAACAGATGCAGTGAAATGCCGATTATTCAAATTAATTGTGGTTAAACACTGTTCAGATTATAGAAATGTCTGGATTTTGAAACCTACCACAGGAACATTCTATCGTTATAAAATGCATTTTGTCAAATCCATTAGCAGTTGACTATTGTGATTAAATAACTAAAAAAAATAAATACTACTAAATTTATTATTGCGTATAAGTCTATTAAGCCAATCGTTTCCAAAAGCCACACGAAAGTTCATGATTCAAGTTTTGGTTTAGGTTGTAGTTTCAACAAATTTTCTGCTGCAACCGGATATCAATTTGAAATTTCAATTTAATTCATAGAATTTACTGAAGTATGATTGTAACTACACTAACAATATGATTGTATTGTTACGAAGTTTTTCTGAGCTTTTTAATACTACTTAAATATTGCTTTTAACTAGCGATAATTTTCAGAGTATTGTTATAAAATTAATACATCTATTATTTTCTTCTTGCTGCTTCCTCATTAGACACCATTTGTCTGAATTGCGCTTTATCATTTCATTCGTTCTGATAATAAATAACTTTATTTTCGTTTCTAACACTTTAAAGGAGCTGCAAAATATATAACATGAAAAAACTCTCACGTAGTGGTGCGGCATTGTATAATTTATGAGAAACATTAATCTTCGTAATCATTGATATTTAACAATTTACTAACCATTCCGGATTAAAGTGAAGTTTACATAGAGTTAAGTAAAGTTTAAGTTTGGCCAAATATAGCGAAATTTGTGCGGAATTAGTTTAACAAATACAGGGGGAATTTAAAAAATATTCTGGACAAATGAAAAGAAAGAGTTTCCCCTTTTGTTTAACAAAAAAAAAATGCAAATAAAAAGAGTAAATAACCATGGCGCGTTTCTGTGTAATAAATGACGCAAATATTCAATGATAGAACAAAAACAGCACTTGTTAATCTCTAAATTAATATCTGAAGGATAAATTTTTTATATTGTAAGAAACTAAAATAAATTATGGTAAAAATTAAAAAGCATAAAAAGCTACAAAAATAAGTTTGTAATTTCAGCTGATTTTAATTTTGATTTTCATATGAAATATTTTATAATTCCTTTTGATAATTTGATTTTTTTATCAATTTTATTTAATAATTCTTATTTTGATTTGAATACGTTTTTGTGTTGACTTTTTTTTTGTTACCTAAGTCGAATATAACTATTAGGAATAATTAACTTTTTTTTTAAATTGTTGATGAAAGCTTTCACGAATGTTTTTTCTTTACTCTTGATGTTTCAATCACAAACCTGTATTTGTTTTATGTGATTAAAAATTTAAAATTTATTTTCTGTATTTCGAAACATCTTCAATACGAGAATACATTACATATCAAAACCATATTGAAATTGCTTTAAGTGTAACTTGCAAGGACTTTCAACCCGGAGTTATGGGAATGAATCTTGTGGTTGCATAATAAGCCTTTAAAGCTCTATAATCTCCAACATATACTCGAACGTATTTAATGTTTGAACGAGATGTAGTTACTAAAAGCAAAGTTGAGTGTCTAATCTGTTTTTCAGAATATATAATTTGTTTTTGTCATGATAAGCAAAATAATTTGACAAGAATATCACAAGGAATTATTATTTGTAAGTTTAATTAACAAAGCAAAAACTACAACAGATGGTACAAATTAAATCAAAAATGTGTATACAATATATAAAATATATTGCAGTTCAATTTATGTAGTATAATTTAACACAATAATATACAAAATCAATACAATAATATACAAATTTAATATAATAATATACAAATTTAATATAATAATATATAAACTCAATATAATAATATTTAAAAAATCATACCTCCAACATAAATTTGAACAGAAGTTCAAACAAAAATATTCGTGACGTATTACCCAGATACGTATTTCGATTGCCAAGCAATCTTCATCAGTGGTCATCGAGTAGCTTGGATCACTCCGTAACTTCTATGTGATGATTCACAAAATAATCACGGATTGACCTCAATTTATATGTCGTGCCTTTCTCTTTTTGCGATGTGGTTATGGAGGGGGGTGTGTTCCCAAATTTCTTTACTTTCACCAAATCCTTCGTAAGCAACCCGAAAAGTGCCGAATTTTGAATTGGACCATTCTCCCAATTTAGTACCTTTCCCTTTCTCTTAACAATTTCTATGCTTTCGAGTGCATCCAATCTGTTTGTGCGGTGAACATTTTTTAGAAGTCTAACTTCTGCAAATGTATGCCCTGTTTCCAGTGCATGTTCTGCCACACATGATTTTTCCACTCTTGCATATTTTATGTTTGCCAGATGTTCCTTATACCTAACCCCTATTTGTCTTCTAGTCTGACCGACGTAGCTTTTATCACAGCCCGTGCAAGGGATTTCATAAATTCCTGATTTTTGTATGTCCGGAATTTTATCTTTGGAACCATTGAAAAATCCACCCAACTTTTTGGTTGTATATCCCGCCTTTATTCCAAACTGTTTCCATATCCTTTCGATTTTTTGGGAAATCCCTGGATAATAAGTTAACACAGACCAACGGTCTTCTGGTCCTTCCATCGTTCGTAAAGTGGTTGCTGATAATTTTTTCCTCCAAAGAGCCCTTTTGAGAATTCTGTCTACAATTTTGGTAGAGTATCCATTAAAGGTCGCCACACCTTTAATGTATTCTAATTCTTTTGTGAACAGATTCTTTGCCAGAGGTACATTTACGAGTCGGTTTATCAAGGAATGGAAAACAGCCAGTTTATGGCTATTATGACATACGGATTCAGCCATAACATATCTATCTACATGTGTTGGTTTTCTATAGATGTCAAAAACCAGGTTGCCCTGGTTTCTGGTTATTTTCAAGTCTAAGAATGGTAAACTACCATCTTTTTCTCTTTCTACCGTAAATGTTATGCCAGGCTGTATTGCGTTAAGATAATCCAAGAACTTGTCCGGATCTATTGTCCCTTCATTATAAATAGCAAAAACGTCGTCAACATATCTGTACCAAACCCTAGGAAAATTATCACAATTTCGTTTCGCCTGCAGTTCGAAGTTGCTCATAAACAAATTTGCCAAGAACGGTGACAAAGGATTGCCCATGGCCGTGCCTTGTGTTTGTCGGTAATATGAACCTCTGAATTGAAAAATAGTTTGGTTCATGCAATGTTTTGTTAATCTAACATATTCATCTAACTCTGGTTGTGGGATATTGTTCTTTTTTAACCAAATTTCTAACAAAACCATTGTTAAACTGATAGGAACACTAGGGAACAGAGCACTAACATCAAAAGATATCAAACGTTCCGTGTCTTTTAGTTTAACGTCTTTGATTCTTTCTACCAAATCCAAATTATTTTTTATTGAAAAACCTTCAGGTGCCCTTAAGTTGTTGAAACGTTTACATAACCATTTGGCCAATAAGTACGTCGGAGCGTTCATACCCGCAACAATAGGACGCATTTGATTGCCTGGTTTGTGTATTTTCGGTAAGCAATACAATCTGGGTACTGATGGATTTGAGAGTTGTAGGTTTAAACGGTCACTTTTCTCTACTAGATTTTTACAACTAGCGAGAGCCTCCTTGACATCACGAATCATCCCCGGTAGAGGATCTTTTGTGATTCTGATGTAAGGACCTTCCTCCAGCAGTTTCCCAACTCTACCATCATAGTCATCTTTATCCATTATGACTATGCAATTTCCCTTGTCTGCTTTTGTATAAAACACATTTTTTGATTTTAAATTTTTAACCATTTTATTATCGTTGTCTTTATGTTTTACACCAGTAAATTTCTGCACTACATTTAAACAACTGCGCCTAATGTACTGTTTTTCCTCATCTGGCAAACTCTTGATTGCAGATTCAACATCTACAATCAATTGTTCAGTTGGGATAGTACATGGAGCCGGAGAGAATTTCAATCCTCTTTCGAGGTATTTCAATTCTTGGTCCGAAAATTTGGTTTTAGATAGGTTAGTTACGAGGTTTTGCGTATGGAATTCTGTATCAGCTTTCCTTTGTGTCCCTTTATTTGTTTTCAAAGTTTTGAATTTCCTTTTCAGTTTTATATGCTTGAGCTGCAATTTATGCTCAATCACCCTGTACATATGACGGGTTTTTTCAAGCATAAGTTCAAAATCCAGATTATTAAGTTTGGCGGTCAACTCCAAACTTAATCTGTATGCCTGTAGTTCTAATTCACTGCGTTTGCTGAACAGAGCCCTTATCTCCCACTTCAACCATTTAAGTTTAGCTGCTTCGACAGCCTTGTTTGCCCTTTCATTGTTTTTTGGTCCCTTTAACGAAATGAATTTCGGAAACACCCCTTCTCCTTTACATCTTTGCAAGAAAGATATATCGGCTGACAATGACTTGATTGCCATAGTAGTTTTGTGAAATTTATTGAACAGCGTTTGTGGCCCTGCTGCCATTGTGTATAATCCAAATAAGATTTTTTCGCTGACTTTGAACAGTTATACTGTGTATACAATATATAAAATATATTGCAGTTCAATTTATGTAGTATAATTTAACACAATAATATACAAAATCAATACAATAATATACAAATTTAATATAATAATATACAAATTTAATATAATAATATATAAACTCAATATAATAATATTTAAAAAATCATACCTCCAACATAAATTTGAACAGAAGTTCAAACAAAAATATTCGTGACGTATTACCCAGATACAGTATTTACAGTATTACAGTATTTCGATTGCCAAGCAATCTTCATCAGTGGTCATCGAGTAGCTTGGATCACTCCGTAACTTCTATGTGATGATTCACAAAATAATCACGGATTGACCTCAATTTATATGTTGATTTTCATATAAATTGAGGTCAATCCGTGATTATTTTGTGAATCATCACATAGAAGTTACGGAGTGATCCAAGCTACTCGATGACCACTGATGAAGATTGCTTGGCAATCGAAATACGTATCTGGGTAATACGTCACGAATATTTTTGTTTGAACTTCTGTTCAAATTTATGTTGGAGGTATGATTTTTTAAATATTATTATATTGAGTTTATATATTATTATATTAAATTTGTATATTATTATATTAAATTTGTATATTATTGTATTGATTTTGTATATTATTGTGTTAAATTATACTACATAAATTGAACTGCAATATATTTTATATATTGTATACACAGTATAACTGTTCAAAGTCAGCGAAAAAATCTTATTTGGATTATACACAATGGCAGCAGGGCCACAAACGCTGTTCAATAAATTTCACAAAACTACTATGGCAATCAAGTCATTGTCAGCCGATATATCTTTCTTGCAAAGATGTAAAGGAGAAGGGGTGTTTCCGAAATTCATTTCGTTAAAGGGACCAAAAAACAATGAAAGGGCAAACAAGGCTGTCGAAGCAGCTAAACTTAAATGGTTGAAGTGGGAGATAAGGGCTCTGTTCAGCAAACGCAGTGAATTAGAACTACAGGCATACAGATTAAGTTTGGAGTTGACCGCCAAACTTAATAATCTGGATTTTGAACTTATGCTTGAAAAAACCCGTCATATGTACAGGGTGATTGAGCATAAATTGCAGCTCAAGCATATAAAACTGAAAAGGAAATTCAAAACTTTGAAAACAAATAAAGGGACACAAAGGAAAGCTGATACAGAATTCCATACGCAAAACCTCGTAACTAACCTATCTAAAACCAAATTTTCGGACCAAGAATTGAAATACCTCGAAAGAGGATTGAAATTCTCTCCGGCTCCATGTACTATCCCAACTGAACAATTGATTGTAGATGTTGAATCTGCAATCAAGAGTTTGCCAGATGAGGAAAAACAGTACATTAGGCGCAGTTGTTTAAATGTAGTGCAGAAATTTACTGGTGTAAAACATAAAGACAACGATAATAAAATGGTTAAAAATTTAAAATCAAAAAATGTGTTTTATACAAAAGCAGACAAGGGAAATTGCATAGTCATAATGGATAAAGATGACTATGATGGTAGAGTTGGGAAACTGCTGGAGGAAGGTCCTTACATCAGAATCACAAAAGATCCTCTACCGGGGATGATTCGTGATGTCAAGGAGGCTCTCGCTAGTTGTAAAAATCTAGTAGAGAAAAGTGACCGTTTAAACCTACAACTCTCAAATCCATCAGTACCCAGATTGTATTGCTTACCGAAAATACACAAACCAGGCAATCAAATGCGTCCTATTGTTGCGGGTATGAACGCTCCGACGTACTTATTGGCCAAATGGTTATGTAAACGTTTCAACAACTTAAGGGCACCTGAAGGTTTTTCAATAAAAAATAATTTGGATTTGGTAGAAAGAATCAAAGACGTTAAACTAAAAGACACGGAACGTTTGATATCTTTTGATGTTAGTGCTCTGTTCCCTAGTGTTCCTATCAGTTTAACAATGGTTTTGTTAGAAATTTGGTTAAAAAAGAACAATATCCCACAACCAGAGTTAGATGAATATGTTAGATTAACAAAACATTGCATGAACCAAACTATTTTTCAATTCAGAGGTTCATATTACCGACAAACACAAGGCACGGCCATGGGCAATCCTTTGTCACCGTTCTTGGCAAATTTGTTTATGAGCAACTTCGAACTGCAGGCGAAACGAAATTGTGATAATTTTCCTAGGGTTTGGTACAGATATGTTGACGACGTTTTTGCTATTTATAATGAAGGGACAATAGATCCGGACAAGTTCTTGGATTATCTTAACGCAATACAGCCTGGCATAACATTTACGGTAGAAAGAGAAAAAGATGGTAGTTTACCATTCTTAGACTTGAAAATAACCAGAAACCAGGGCAACCTGGTTTTTGACATCTATAGAAAACCAACACATGTAGATAGATATGTTATGGCTGAATCCGTATGTCATAATAGCCATAAACTGGCTGTTTTCCATTCCTTGATAAACCGACTCGTAAATGTACCTCTGGCAAAGAATCTGTTCACAAAAGAATTAGAATACATTAAAGGTGTGGCGACCTTTAATGGATACTCTACCAAAATTGTAGACAGAATTCTCAAAAGGGCTCTTTGGAGGAAAAAATTATCAGCAACCACTTTACGAACGATGGAAGGACCAGAAGACCGTTGGTCTGTGTTAACTTATTATCCAGGGATTTCCCAAAAAATCGAAAGGATATGGAAACAGTTTGGAATAAAGGCGGGATATACAACCAAAAAGTTGGGTGGATTTTTCAATGGTTCCAAAGATAAAATTCCGGACATACAAAAATCAGGAATTTATGAAATCCCTTGCACGGGCTGTGATAAAAGCTACGTCGGTCAGACTAGAAGACAAATAGGGGTTAGGTATAAGGAACATCTGGCAAACATAAAATATGCAAGAGTGGAAAAATCATGTGTGGCAGAACATGCACTGGAAACAGGGCATACATTTGCAGAAGTTAGACTTCTAAAAAATGTTCACCGCACAAACAGATTGGATGCACTCGAAAGCATAGAAATTGTTAAGAGAAAGGGAAAGGTACTAAATTGGGAGAATGGTCCAATTCAAAATTCGGCACTTTTCGGGTTGCTTACGAAGGATTTGGTGAAAGTAAAGAAATTTGGGAACACACCCCCCTCCATAACCACATCGCAAAAAGAGAAAGGCACGACATATAAATTGAGGTCAATCCGTGATTATTTTGTGAATCATCACATAGAAGTTACGGAGTGATCCAAGCTACTCGATGACCACTGATGAAGATTGCTTGGCAATCGAAATACGTATCTGGGTAATACGTCACGAATATTTTTGTTTGAACTTCTGTTCAAATTTATGTTGGAGGTATGATTTTTTAAATATTATTATATTGAGTTTATATATTATTATATTAAATTTGTATATTATTATATTAAATTTGTATATTATTGTATTGATTTTGTATATTATTGTGTTAAATTATACTACATAAATTGAACTGCAATATATTTTATATATTGTATACACAGTATAACTGTTCAAAGTCAGCGAAAAAATCTTATTTGGATTAAATCAAAAATATTTTTCAAGATATTGATTGTAATTATCTCTAGTCATTGCTAATCTTTTAAACCGTTAGATATTGAAATGTTATAATATAACTCTACCTTTATAATTTATTCCACCAGATGATTTTTCAATCAGTTGTAAACCAGGTATGAGTAAATGGCGGCCTTCAATAAATCTCCATTCCACCTAATCCTTTTGCATTATTTTAATGTATATTTGGTGTTTGATAAAGTTCTTCCTATTCATTCTTAGTAATGAAAATATTCTTTTAATTAAAGCCATTTCTCGTTTATAAGTACTTTTCTTTTCGGTTCCATTAGATATTATAATAATTATCTCGTTTTACACACCTAAGCTTCGTCTTATAACCAGTTGGCAATACTATCCGATCGAATCAAATCGAATGAAAGCTTTATAACCTGAAAAGGCTAATAATTTTTTTATAAACAATAAAAATAAGCAAATTACCCCAAAAATATAACAATCGGTTGAGTAGTTTTTGATCAATGCTGTAAATATTTTAAAAAAAGTAATATAGGTGTTGATCAAGAATCACCAAATTGGTCGATATAGACCCCTTGGGGTCAATTTAACTTTCTTGAAGAGTCTAAAGAGATTTTTTTATATACAATTAACACATACCTAACCGCATTTGTAAATATATGATAAATACTAGATATTTATCTTTTATCTTTCAATATTAAGATATTTTTACATTATTATCTTTAAAGAATGTACTCTAATAAATGTTTAAAATCATAAAGTAAATGTAAAAATGCAGATTTATTTAGTTAACTGAAAATTACTTTTAGAGGTCGATGGAGAAGATGGAGAATTTCAAAAGTTAAGTAGGAGTGGATGATTAAAAACGTTTGATGACTCCAGGTGTAGATAAAGAAAACAGCGTTATTTATACAGTAAACTCCCGATTAGCCGGACTAATAGTGGGAAGATTTTCGAGAAACGCGGATAATTCGAACTATAAATATTTATTTCTACACTATATAATACACTAAAGCCGACAATTTGTTTAATTTGATTAATGATCATAACTACTAAGAAAACTAGAGATTCCTCCTCAAATACTTAAAAAAATCATGCACGGTTAATCCGCAAACCGGATAATCAGCACACCGATAATCGAAAGCTTACTGTAAATTAGTAAGTTATATGAACCAAAAATAATATATCAAAAAAAAATATTTAAAGTTTTTAAATTTTAAAAGAGTAATACTGATATTTACCAAAAAGTTCATTCTTCTTTCTGTTGATAACTATGTCTCCTTAAAGAAATATAAGAAAGTAAAATTATTCATTGATTTAAATATAAACACCTGAAAAAAATAGTTTTTTATAAAACTTTAAGAGAAAAATCTAAAAACATAAGCTTATATTTTTTGACAGTAAAAAATCATTTTGAATGAAAAAACGTCTCCTTTAATACTTTGCACTAATAGCTACCCGTGAAATATTCACAGTCAAGACTAGCACAACAACTGCTAAATGACAAAAATTGTCATTTGAATTAAATCGAAATGGCAGTAGAACCAAATGATAACAATTAGTTAACTCGTAACTAAAATGGCTGAAACAATGATTATTGAAATATTTGGGTTTCATTTGCACGTACCATACACATTCTTTGTTTCCTGCTTTTGCCGACGTTTGCTTATTATTATTATTATTATATTGGTACAAAACCTTACTGCGAGCAATTTCTGGGCTTATCGAGTAGTATTGTGATCCTCCAATATCTCCAAACATCCAAATCCAAATAATACTCCTTATTATGTAAACAGCTGTTCCATTCACAAAGACCTTTTTTTTTTCGTTGGTAACCTCATTTAAAAATGAATCCAAAAATTTAACTCTAATTTTTTACATGATATTAATCCTAACGTCCAAATTATTTCCTCTGAAACTCATGTAGACAATCTTCCACAGCGGACTATAAGAAATGCGAAGTTGGTCCCGCGACCTATTAAGAAACATTTGAAGAGTCTCAACAATGGTTCAATATTTCATTAAAATACTCTTACTCCTCCAGGGTTGATCTAAGAATTATACCCGAAGGGTAGGAATCCATGCAATATTATTCTTCTTTTCTTTGGTGTGGCCCTTGCATAATTTATATAAAAGGCAATAGAAATAAACTAACAAACAAAATAGTTTACAACACAATGTAAACGATTTCATTTTATCTAGCTTTTACTTTGTATTGAACTTTTACTATTGATAAAGTTAGAGCATTTTAGAACTTACTGTTAGTTAAATTAAAATTTTTCGTTCAATTAAAAAACCAAATATTTTAATCAATTAGAAAATATCGCATAAGAAACAAATGTATTTTTAGTTGTGTTGAATGATGTAGCTCTAAGAAATAAAGAAAATATTGGTAAGATTGTAATTTTCTTAGAACTTCCAGTCGGAAAACAATAAATTTTCATGTTTTTAATATTTCATGTCAAGGGAAGTTAATCGAGCAGACGAAATTAAAATTTATTGAACAGAGAAAATGGTGTAGTGGAAATAAAGTAGTTTATTTAAGATTTTGAAAATATTTTTGCTAAACTCAGTAATTTTTTTTATCATTTCCATGCATTGACAAAATATTTATGTACATACCTAATGTAAAAAAGTTGACTCTATATTTTTCTCCATACTTTGTCAATCTTTGAAATTATGCTGAGCTTAATACTTTTAAACATAGACAATAAATATTCATAAAACGTCGTTAACGTTTTACTTTTTAATAAAGTCAAGTGTTAAATTTTTCAAAGACTTTGTAATATTTTTGCCTACGTAGAACACTCATACAACAAATTTCTAATTCAAGTTATTTATTGTGTTTGGAAGAAATAAATTATAAAAAAGGAACAAATATTTTCGTCGAATATCAACAGAATTTTGATCGTAAATAATTAAACGTAATGTATACAATTTTTGGAATAAACATTATTAGGAGTATAGTTAATTATGTATATTTAGTATTTAAAAAGCTAAAAACATTACAATTATTAACAGAACTATATTATGTACATTTTTTTCTTATTCATTTCATTGACATAACTTTGAATTTAAACTAAAGATTCTTCTTTTCAAGTAAGAGAAACTTAGTAAAATGAATTTTCTTACTCTTTAAATGTTTTTCTTACACTACTTTTTCTCGAAGATTGGCGGCTAAATTATAACTGAGCTTTGAATATACATAAATACTTCCAAATATGTCAGTCGATAAGCGCTGAAATATCGGAATTAATTTATGTTGTCATAGATTTCGGTTAATGTCTACGTAACAATTTCTTCTTTATAATACCTATATTTATGGCGTACATATATAGACATTGGTTATAAACATCAGGTTACATTGGTGTATATAGACTAGGGTAAAGAAATGCAAAGCACCCATAAATTTTCATCTTATTTATGTTTAACGCAAAAAACAACATTTCAGAACTCAAAAATAAATTATTTCCAAAAAATTGAAAACAATTGTTTCCTTAGATTTTAGATTAGCTAAGTAATAAACGTTCATCTGACTTCTCTGCAAAAAAATCTATAGGTACACCAGGTTGATGAGAATGAGAGATCGTTTTTCTAATAATGTAAATCGGAGATATCAGATCTTATTAAGATTTTTTTAAATTCAGTATTTTTAATTTCCAATCTCTCCCAGGACAATAAATAAATCTGGTGCCCGCATGAACGGGTGAGTGAAGTATATCTTTATAGGATACCCTTTATACTACTATTGGAGTAACAGCTCTAAAATAAGATACATCGTAATTTAATCACTTTTTCAATGTTTTCTAAGAACCCAATGACTTGATAATTAGGATGATTATTCAGGAGGAACTGATAGCTTGGCTTGAATTAGACTAATTTCTTCCTAAAAGTGGCCATTTTTAAATTCTGTATATCAAAATTATTGATATACCAATTATAGGCACCTGTGATCAATCCAAGTGTCTTCGACTGAATTCTTTTTAGGGGGATGATATTTCAGCTACTAACCCGATATTCCAGATATTCCATTCGGGAAACTAACCCGATATTCCATATACCTAGACCAATTTTAATACGGTTTAGCATCAGCCTGCTTTCCAAAGATAAGCTGGAAATGCTTTTTAACAGCCACCACAGTCTTCAGAATGATCCCTATGCATTCTTCGTTTTGTGACAATGGGTCTACGCCAGGTGAGGTGTCTATCCAAGTGAACTCCGAGATACCTAATTTCCTTCTTTTGGAGAATTTATTGGTTACTTATGTATACGGGGGGCAGAGCCTTCTTCTGATAGTGAAGATCTCGTGACGGACTTAATTAATTAATTACTTAATTAATTATCTTTTTTCATTCCCAGAATTATTCTTGTAGGATAAAAAGTACGCCTTGCAGCTTATTAATATATATTTTCGTTTGTGCATATGAATCACTTAAATATACACGACTTATGAAGATTACTGCGCTTTAACAATACAAACCATAAACACATTCTCGAATTTGTTTTGAAGCATATTCGTTAGACCATATTTTATTAGCTTAAGGATAATTTCTTATTTAGAATTATAAGTAGGTGTTCAAAATGTTAATAACTTTAAAAAAAATTGAAAACTTTGACTAAATAAGTTTGATTTTTTTTAATTAAGTATTTGGATGATACACCTGGAATATAATATAACTAGTAGTTGCCCGTTGCATTCGCAACTAAAGGTTTTATCTCAATAAAATGTTTAGTATGAGATAATGTAGAATTAATCAACAATCGAAATTTTAAATTTAATAATCAAAGTGTTGTTAATTAAAAAAACTGTATCTAAAACTATATTAAGAAATATTTTTATATCATTTTAATAACAACATTTTAAATAACGTCATTTCACTAAATTAGTATGAAATTTGAATACTTATACCAGTAGTACTTATACCAAATTGTCGATTTTAAATTTTGGTTCGTCTTTCAACAATCAAACTTTTTAAAATCTATTTTTTTATGAACCAATGGTTGTGATCTGGAGTCATTATATATTCGGCTGAAAAGCAAAAAGGTAGCAATTTTTGCCATATATTTCACTGTCAAATCAAATATAAAATCTTCGATACTAACTCGGTAATTAGAACAATTTGAAAACCAATTATTGTTATTGAAAATAAATAAAATATTCGAATTTACTTCCACGCTTTCCACCTATTTCCAACAATTTTGTATGTACAACGTCCAAATGTGCGAAATCGAATAGCTTTTTAGTCATGTTAACTAACATAAAGAAGGTCATTATTATTTTTTTTCGTTTTATATTGTATTTTCAAATATAAGTGCACATTTGTGTCGATGAAATTTGGAAAGTGTTTTCCTTATACGATGCAGATATATAATAAGAAAGGGTTTTTGAAAATTTCTCCCCTAAAACAGTGAAAAACGGTAGCAAAGTTTGTAAATGATAACGTTTAATAAACAATCGAAATTATCAATAATCAATCAAAGTCCGTTAAAAGCGACTATTTACAACTGGCTAACTATTTGTCGCGCTTTTATTACAAATAATACAAAATTTAAATTCATAAAAAAATGTACCATCGGGTGCGTAAATAATTATTTAATGTGCTTGAGTAATAATATTTTGACAAACGTAAATAGTTGTTATGAAAAAAATACAAAAATAACAAAAAATTTGGTAAATAGCCGGTTTGAGCAAATAGGCATGTTTGAATAGGCTGTGCGCTGTGTCAACTTACCCCTACCAACGTTTTGAATGCGTAAGTGGGGATAACAGAGCGCATGCGCATAGCTCTGCACGCACGGACGGCAAGATAGTCAATTTATATATAAGAGAATATATAAAATTATCAATTATTTCTTATCATAATATTAACTTTGTCAAAAGAGCAATTGATCATGTGGCACTAAATTATTAAACAAAATTAAATTATCAGTACTTCAATAACAAATTTGGGTTATATCAATATGATCATCAGGGATACATGGGGATATAGACACAATCTTTCATTGAGGAGTGATAGTGCCTACAGCAGATGCTCTCAAGAGAACTTTAATATTATGCAAATTTGATCTGTCATTACTAGTTTCTCTGGAAAGTCTATTATCTTATAATGTTTAACATTACTGAAGATTTCCTTATTATCGGTAAACTTAAAATAATGAAATCATACAGATAATTTAAGAGTAAAATGAAGTTCTTTAGTATTATACTAACTTAAATACGCGCCAGATTTTAGTACCTCTAGTACATGATAAAAATTGAATTATTAAAGTGGAAAAATGAGCGGTTACAACTGTTTATACAACATATAAAGTAAGTATTGAGGCTTATTCTTTGTAATAAAATTAACAAAAGTAAACTATAAACATAAATTTGAACAAAAGATCAAACAAATGTATTACTGACGTATTGCTTAGAAGTGTATTTCGTTTGTCAATTAATTTTTTAAATATTTACGTTTATTTATTAATTGAAAAATATAACTATCTTCAATTATTCTTTACGAAAGGGGATGTGCTTGGTTCTGAAATCTCATAAAAATCAAATTTTGAATATTTACAGATTTAGTTTAACGCATATTTATTAACTCTAGAGACAAGATTTTTATGATTCACCTCATAGCTGATACGGAGAGATCCAATACTACTTGATGACCACTAAGGAAGTTTGCTTAGCAATCGATATACCTATCTGGGCAATAAATCAGTAAAACATTTGTTTGAACTTTTGTATCAAATTTATATGATAGTTTACTTTTGTTAATTATATTTATATTTATAATTATAATTATATTTCATAAATAAGACTACAATATATTTTAAATATTGTTTAAACAGTATAACTGTTTTCAAAAGTCAACGAAAAAATCAAATTTGATAACGATTACTACTTTTTAAAATAACTTAATAAAAACCTTAATATTTAAAAAGTTCATTAACAAAATAAATAGATATTGTTTAATTATTATTTAGCGTTTTTTATAACAACGACCATCCTTGGTGATTTCAATCTAGAGTTAATAAAAATCCGTAAAGTGGTATCTATAAATATGAAAATTTACCCGATATGAGATTTTAGAACCTAACACATTCTCTTTGGTAAGGAATAACTATAGATAGTTTTACTTTTCAATTAATAAATACACGTTAATATTTTCTATAATTCATTTTTTTAAATTTTAAGGATTATTATTTGATTACAACATAAAGTAAGCAAATCTTTTATTGTGCCATTTTTAAAGTTCATGGCTACGGTTCACTGTTATGACAACAATTTTAAATGAATCATTTGCATTTTCAGTTAGTATTCCTTTTTTTAGTATAATGAAACACTGAATTAGTACCTAATTAGTGAACCACATTCAAGTTGATTGAGGATGCTGTTAAATATTGACACAGTTAAATATTGACCTAATTAAATAAGTACTTATAGTATGTATGGTTCTTAAGTAGGTGTTTTCGTTTTTTACTGTTTAATAAAATAAAGTTACATAAAGTTATTTATTTTATTTATTAACTTGATTGATAGCACATATTTAAAAATGGTATGAAAACATCGACTGAAGATAGTAATAACAGTCGCTTTTACTAAAGGTATACGAATTATAATTTACACCTAAAAAATAGTATTTAACGAAAAAATATATATTAACGAAAAAAAAACCTCATGCACGAATTTCACTTAAATTACACATTCAGTTAAAAATACAATACCTTACATATTGGTAAAAATATTAAATCGACAGACCTGAAATAATATTTTTACTAATATATCATTGAAGTTATATTATTTAATCCTTGACCATTACCAAGAATTTAATAACAAACTACACAACCTCCCGAATCCCAATGCTCAAATCCTTTCATCTAAATCCCATCTAAATATTTCTTCACGTCGATTAAATCGCCGATGGCCGCGAGATCTACTATATTAATTGATTAATAAAGTCCCAACAAATCTAACTCCCCTTAGGTGAAGGATTACTCTTCACCAGAAGAACAAAATTATTTTATTTTGTTTTTACTCCATATTGCTTATTGTACTTGATTTTAATAGAAGACAATATTATTTAAAAATAAAAAAATCATTGAAGCTTTTCCATCAAGTTTTAAACAAAATATAAAAAATATAAATATAAAAAATAAAATTAAAATCAATGATATCCACAAAGTTTTTCAACTCAAAAATTATTTTACTATTATAAATCATACCTTCACAATGGCATTGTGATGTCTATAGGAGTAACTTCTGAATTTAGAATTACAATTTTCGAAGCCATAGATTCTCGATTGGTAAGTTTTGTGCATATTAATTTCAAACGAGTATAATTTTTAGAAAATATACAATTAAAAGTAAAGGTATCATTTGCAATACAAGTTTTAATATGCTATCTTAAATTATAGCTTCCGGCAATCCAATAAATTATGCCAGCTAATTAATTAATGCGATTACATGATAATAAATCGTAATAAAAAATAAAGATTTAAAAATACAGAAAAAAGATTTATGAGCCAAAAGATTAATAAAAATCTAAGGAAAACAATCCCAGTCAGTAACCAAATTCATTCTTAAAGAAAAAAATAATAATAAAATTGTTTATTTGAAAAATAAACTCCCAAATCTACAAGAGTAACGACTTAAATCGATGTATTGTTTTTAAATTGTTATCACTGGTCATTTAATTGTTTCCTCAGTTCGATAATTATCAGTTAGAATTAAGCACTCGAAAAAGTTAGAATTGCAATTTCATGTAAAGTAATTTAATGGTACAAAATAGCTCTTACTGGGGGAATGGCAATTAAAGCATTGACCTGATTGGTTTGCCTGTGAGCTTTATACCGTAAAGTTAGATACAAAACTTTCTATTATAATGCAATAACTTCAACGACTATGTAAATTTACTGTGTGTAACGGCTTCAGTTTGTAAATTTACTTACTGACAATAAACCCCTTAAAAAAGAAAAATAAATGCAATATTATTCAAAATTTCATTTTAGATTTTTCGTTTTATTCATTTAAATTTTTAATTTAATCCTAAAAATTAAGCAACTTGAATAGAGAAGCTTTGGAGATCGAATCAGAGTATAAATCAAATTCCTTTAAAGTTACTTAGGAAAAACGATGTGACACAAGTGCTAATCTAACAAGGAAGCCCTTTTACAAAGATTTTATTTCCTCGTTCAAGCTTAATAACGATAGAAGGCTACTAGAAGACAATGTTAATCTTACTGAAATAAATGTTCTTACGAATAAGCTACTATAATTTAAACTTTGTTTTTTGTTGTGTTCTAAATGTATAAGAGGAAAATAAAGTAAATTAATCTTTATTTATAAACTTAGTAAGTAACAATATTTTACTGCCACTTTTTACGATTTTTTTAAAAATACAACTTTGTAAGGTTTCATTTTCGGATTCGGTCACATGTTTTTGATTATCTGTTGACGATTGGTAATTTGTAGTTGAGAAATATTTGAAAATGCAATATTTTTTAATTGATATAATCGATTAGAAATCCTCAGTTTTGATTTAGTTTATTATAACCATAGCAGTGTAGTTATTGAGATTTATCAATTTAATAAAATATCATAAAATCAAATAGTTTTATCAGCAATCATTGTTTTCACATGAAACACCGTATTTACCTTGTAAATAATAAGTAAAACAGGGTCAAACCACCACATTAATATCGAATAAAATCTTTACATTGTTTAACTCCAATGAAAAATAATGAAAATCATAATTATACTTTGTACAATTTTTTTTTTGGTTTTTATTTGGTAAAGAGTTAGTTACAATCAATTATAATTTTAGATGGAGATGGAATTTTAAGGGAGGTAATCAGTTGGAGTTTTCAATGAGGAAAACCAATCCATCCAAAATGGTACAAATGTTTAAAATCTTACTTTTCCCATACCCCTTTTCGACTATATAAATTATTATAAATACTTTTTGAAGCTAGTTGCACCGTCAGAAGGCAAAAAATAAATGATATTAAAATAATCTATTATTATAAAGAGGAAAGATTTGATTGTTTGTTTGCTTTGAATAGGCTCCGAAACAACTTGACCGATTTGAAAAATTCTTTCACTATTGGGAAGCTACACTATTTCCGGTGAACATAGGCTATATTAAATTTTCAAAAAAGTTAGGGATCCATACTAAAACTCCAATAATGTAACCCAAGGTCTGAAAAAAATTACCAAAAAACATTCTTTTATCGCGTGCGCTGCGAAAACTATTAGTTATAGAACAAAATAATGTACTACAATTTTGCAGAACATATCATTATCTACAAAAAATAGAGCGACAGCATATGTCTAACTATTATAGTTATGTCACAATAAGTGTTTTTTCATTTTAAAAATATATATAAATGCCACCGTTATAAAAGCTCTTTTATTTATACTTTGGGATTAATCCTTATTAAAATAAATGACTTCATATTTAAGTTTGCTTCAATACCATTATATAACTTTTTGAGTTATTCAATTTGAACATTCCATTCGAAAGATATCACAAGTTTAAAAATGTAAGTTATTTGAAAAATGTCGCATGGTCACCGCTCTTTACTTATAATTAAGACCAACTTTATTGAACTTGGCGATAGTTTTTATGTATGTATAGATGCTGATTGATTTACGGATTAATTGGTTCACGGTAGGTATACCTACCGTAGCTATACGCAATAGACATACTCTCTTTAGATATTTATAAATATTTTTTGAAAATGAATGTATTATTACATAGAACTATTTTATTTTTTGCAACCGTTTATTAAGTGTGTCTTTTTAAAGTTGACAAAATAGTGTTTGAAGTATGATTATGGTTTTCGTAAAAGAAATAAGAAAAATAAAAATTTTCATATACCACTACAAATGGCAAATTTGAAAAGAAAACATAATCTACACCTACGTTACGCAGACGAAGTTGGGGGATGAGCTAGTTTTATATATATATTTTCCTTAACACTGATATGCGTACATATCTCCTAAGAGTATGACTTCGTCACTAAAGAAAATGTTTTCAAAGTTCCTGAACCGCTTTACCATTATATTTGAACATGTCTACGATTACTTTTAAAAGATTCCGTTAAAAAAATCATTAATTATTAAAGTCTATCAGGTCTTGAACTGTTTGAAATTTATAGGCTTCCAAATGAAAACCATTTTTTGAAATCAACTGCAAAGATGACTTCTTGAAGTTTAGTTATTAACCTCGTTTTCGAATTAATAATGATGGACTTTAACTGATTAACTGATGAACTGAAGCTTCTTCGATAATTTTTTTATCTTAAACAAATCGCGGAGGACCAATCAGGACTGTTCAATCAGTATTTTCTACCTCCTAATTATGTCGTTACTTAGTACCCTAGCTACTTAATATTCGGCACGATACGATCCTGCGTTAGATGATTTGTATACCTATACATAGGTAGGCAAATTACAAAGCTTGTTCTATAGTAATAGAATAACTGTTAATGCAGTATGTACGATACGACACCATAACGTTTAGAATGAATTGAAACTCTGGGAAATAAGATACGATCCCATTTTACCTCATCAACAAATACCAACCCCTATTCTTTTTAAACATCTTGCACGTTGTTCAATGGACAGTAGATGTGATCAGTGTGAGTTCTTTCTTATAATACTTAGCAATGTGGTCACTGGTGATATGTGATTGCATACTTCTAGACGACTTTTAGACTTCGAGTTAATGTACATTAAATATACGTGCCTATATTGGAAAATACGCAAATATAGAACATCAATCTTCTAATAGCATATGGGAATATGCACAAACACTAAGAAGTTAATTTTTGATTGTTTCTTTGGTTGAGAAAATGAATGAAGTTAAGAAATAAATTTCTTATGAACAAAATTCATAAACCTCATTGGAATGAGACAAATATATTGCACAATATAAATCTTTCATAGATATTAAACAAAAAGCATCGGGGGAAGTCAAAACCAGTATATAATATTATTTGAAATGTAGGTTGGTATTTCGAATAGCAAAAAATTAATCTATATGTGTACATATACTTCTTGTTCAGATAAATAATTAATTTTGTAAGGTTATCTTATGATGAGGAATTTAAGGCACACACAGTAGTTATAAAATAAGAAATTTCACTACAGAAATTTGATTTCTATTATTGAATACTCGAGGAAGATCATTATTGTAGATATCTTAAAAAAGTTGACTTCTTGAAATATTCTTTTTGATAATATTTTTTATTCAAATATATATTAACTTATTCATTAAATATTTAAACGTATTAAAAACCTTAAAACTTTTTTTTACAGAGACACAGCATCCATGGAATGATGGAGGAAGAAAATGTCGTAAGACCACATCAGGAAATGGCGCAACTATCTCTTGACGAAAAAAAATTCCTGCTTGCCGTAGAACGTGGTGATGTTGCTTCTACAAGACGGTAAAGTTTTTATTGCATTTAAGCTACGATAAAATACATTTTAAGAAAAATCTTTATAGAATACATTTTAAAAGATATTAATGTTAAAAGTGTTTTTAAAAATCTTTTTCCTCACATTAATGATTTTAATCTCATTATTGCGAAAACGTAGTCAGAATAAAATTTAGGAAACTTAATCTTTATAGTTGCCTAACTGATGCTTTTGTCAATAAGATTATTGATTTTATTTTTAAGAGTTAAGTGAGACATATATTTATTGCAATTAAAGCGTTAGTATTCGCAACTTATACTTCATCTGAAATTGAAAAATTAATTTAATTAATAGTCAATAAAATTATCGGATCGTTTAACTCTTAATTAAACATTTCCAATCAATTTTAACTATAGGCATTAACGAACGAGTTCTAATATTAATTATTTTCAACTATAAACAGAGCTACGTAATTAATCTTTAACGTAATTAGCTAAGAACTAAAATATTTAAATACAGAATTCTGTTTAAAAAATAACGTTTTGTATTTTTACTCCCAAGCATTAGAGGTTATCCTCTTTCAAAGACTAATTTGACTTATATGTCCCAATTGATTTTTCTCAATTCATTTTTGTATGTTCGGTAAAATTTAATTATGCAGTTACTAAATTTAATAATTGTTACTAGCCGTTAAAACTATATCATCTTTGAACATTTATTGAGTATACTTCATTTTTTTATGAATTTCAATGTTGATACAATCAAACTTATATTAAGGGTATACCAAAGATACCATTACTTACAGTGGCATCTATAAGGGCAAGCGTCAAAGTGTGGACTATTTATTTTGAATAAAATTAAATTATGCACTGTACACTAGGGTGTCCGTTATTTACCAATTTGGTTTGAGATTTGGCAGCACCCCTACAATTTTTAGTTTATGACCTAAAAAAAATATCAAAACCAAACAAGCCCTTAATATTAGTACTAAACCGTCCCACAAAGACGATTCGTTTTCCATTTAAATAACATTGGGTTTTTGTATTTTTTGCAATAAATTTTTTTGTTCCTCAACTAGTTCATACAAAGTTGCGACAATCAATTATTTATGTATTAAATTGAATGCTCTACAAAAACTTTGAGTATTTTTTCCGATAAATTCACTTCTTTATAAGTTATTCAAGGTCAAAGTTCAACTTAAAGTAACTTATTAATTTTCTTTGTATTTAAACCAAAATACTATCATAATTTACATTAATATTCATTGTTTATTGCAACAAAATATCTTATTTCAACTATATCATAACTAAAATAAGTATTACACATCCCGATAACCCAAAAATTTAACCGACTATATATAAGTTAAGTTAAAGTATACAATTTATAGAAAAACTATTTATATAATTTTAAAAATTATTTATTGAAAAAATTACTAGGAGTTTTTGTAGAGTGTTCAATTTACTACAAAAATAATTGATTGCTGTAGCTTTGTAGAGGAACTGGTTGAGGAAAAAAAATAATAGAAATAAATACAAAAACCCCATGTATTTAAATGGAAAATGATTCGTCTCTGAGGCACAGTTTAAAACTAATATTAAAGGCTTATATGGGTCTGATATTTTTTTAGGACATAAACTAACAATTTTAGGAGCGCTGCAAAGTATAAAACCAAATTGGTTAATAACGGATACCCAACTACACCTATACATTTTCATTAATTAAACAAATCAAAATATATGTTTTATTTATTTCAGAATAAAGTTAATTTGTAACATTGTAGTTTTAAACGTGTAAAATTTCAAATGACACCTTTCTTGTCTTCTACGACGCAAATTCGATTACTTCTTTCTTCTAAGCTTTGTCTATTTTTTCTTACTTTACACTACACAAAACTAGAAGACATAATATTTTCTGAAATATTGGAACTTATAAGAAACAGTACTTTTATTATTAGTTTATTTAGAATATTTTGCAACTTGCAATAAATATAGTAATCATAATTAATCTATCTAGACATCTATTTTCTATATTATATGACTCGAGTAAGTTATGTAAATGAGTCTCGAATAAATACGTCGAGTAATCAAATCGATTGGTATAGGCGATTAATTGAATCAAGTATGTGCAAAATCAAAATAATAAATATGAAATGATCAAAGATCTTTTTTCATAAAACTTATATAGATAAAAGATTTTTTCAAAACATTAGGTGAAACAAATTGCATGGATAATTAACATTTTATTTTACAAATCATCCACGATTAAATTGTATTGGAATATCAATTACTCTATAATAAAATACTCAAAGAAATAATTTCTAGTTTCCTGATTCTGATCCCAACTAGAAGATTACTTTCAATTTTGATATGCAAATTTACATTTCAATATTTTATTTACGTAAATAAAGATATTTTGTCAAGATTGCCATCCTATATCTTCACAAAACTTTTTTTATTCAATGCAATATTCGCTAAAATTGGGACAATTTATCAATCCTATTCAATCGATTCCCAACGTTTCATTATTTAATTATTGACTGCTAAGGAGTATTATGTTTACTCTTGTATGTTAAAGCCTATCAAAAATTGCTTTCAGCGACATCAAATCAACTCTCTAATCATAAGTATAAGTTAAAGTAAAACTTAGAACAAAATATTTTTATAATTGAAGTTTATATTCCTTAGTATATATTCCTATAAACAAAGAAGGTAACAAAAACACAACAAATAGTTAAAGAGGAATAAGTGTTATCCCTTCAATCGCAGGATTTTTTACATCAATATTGAAGGAGAAAATATAACGACATATAGATGACTTTTGTGAGGAGCAATCGGTATTCCGGAAAAATTGATCATATCTAGGAAATATTTTCATCACGAGACAAGTGAATAGAAAAGAATAAGGAAATAGGTATCGGGACGCATATGACCACATAGATTTAGAGAAATTATATATGATAGTGTGTCTAGATGAAATGTGTGGAATGCAATGAGAAGAATGAGCGTTCAGGAAAAATGGATTAATATAACGTAAAGGTTATATAAAAACACAAAAGCACAAATGAAAATAGGCGATAATAGATTCACATTACCAATTAATAAAACAAAAGGTCTAAAACATGGTTGCAGTCTATCAGTCGCTCTTTTTAATACACGTATAGAACATGCTCTTGATCAATTGCTCTTAAAAGTTCCTACTCCGGCTCGCAAATTTCTAAAATTAGAAATCATTTTTATATAATTAATCGCTATTTTGTACTATTGGACATTTTCTTTGGTCCACTGTGGAAATGAAAATCTTAAATTTTGTCCTTCACAAAATCATTTTGAACACCCCTGTTCTAGGTACAAGGTACAAAAAATTGCAATCAGATGGATATACCGTTGGATGACACCATAATACAATTGCTTTTTTTCGCGGACGATTTAGTTATTTTTGCCCAGGAAAAGGAAAATACGAAATATGTACTGGTCATAGGTTTTAGATTTTAATTTGGAAAATAAAAGTATTTAAAGATGCTAATTCTTAAATATTTGGGATCAACTGGTCACCGGGATGGTACTTGCTTAAGAGATAGCGCGAGGAAATCAAGCTACAAAAACCTTACATGAATTAATGTAGAATAACTCACTTCTCAAAAAAAAAGAAGCGAATCTTTCAAAGTAGAACCCAAAATAAATTTTTGTAGGGAACAGAAATATGTTCAATGCCAACTGCCATCAGAAAAAAAATAGAACAGTAGAATTAGACTATTTTAGGCAATGTCTAAAAGTATCAAAAAATGAAAAAATAATAACCGAAAAAATTTGGTGAATGGACGTTCAATGCTCTATGACTAGGACACTAGAAAAAAATGTCAAATCAGATAGCCAAAGAGTATTAAAATGGAAACCTCAGAAAAAAGACGAGAGGTAAGACCTGCTCTGCGTTGGAAATCTTACATCTAGGGATCGCAATACCGGTATTTTGAGCTATTTGTATAATCTTGTAATACCGGTATTCACAAGCTTATATACCATTTTAACGGTATTTACAAGATTTTTTTTAAACTATTTCTATTATTTGTTCTGGGATCGCCATCGTAACAAAAAAGTATAAGTTTTCGTTTTTATATCATACTAACGGTTCACCCGTAGACCGTAAATACACAGTTGGAATTAAAAAATGTCTGCGGTTATTTACATAACTATAATAATTTTATAAATGAAAACAAAAAAGATATTAAAGACTAAAAAGACTAGAGACTAAAAAATTCGAATTTGATCAAGTTTATATTAAATTTGCTTTAATTTTTTTATATAAATATCTATCAACATCGGAAGAATTTGGTAGAGTTATCGAAGATGATGAGACACTTGTGTTGATCGTGAAAAAAATCTCTTGAACAAAAATTTAAGTTATCGATAACAAGAAAAATTTATCAAACCAAAATACAATATAGAAATCAGTTATATCCAAGACCATTTGACGAGTATTTAATTTAATTGGAGATAAGAGATTTAGAAATAAATACGTGGAAAAACTATATCGTATCTTGCTAACAGTACCACCAACTTGCATAGGTACTAAAAACTGCGTTTTCGAAAGCTGATAATTTTTAAATAAAATTACGTTCCAAATAACAGTGCAATTGATGCATTATGTTTATTAAGATCACATTTCAATAATTGGCAACACAGACTTATTAGTGACTAGCTGATCCCCGCGACTTCGTCTGCGTAACGTAGGTGTAAATTATATTTTCTTTTTAAATTTGCTATTTGTAGTGGTATATGAAAATTATTATTTTTCTTATTTCTTTTACGAAAACCAAAATCATACTTAAAAACACTATTTTGTCAACTTTAAAAATACACATTTAATAAACTGTTAGTTAGAATAAAATAGTTGTATATAATGATCAATTAATTTTCAAAAAATAATTATAAATATCTAAAAAGTACCTAAGAAAACCGTATACCTACGGTAGGTAAACCTACCGTGAATCAATTAATCCGTAAATCAATCAGCATCTATACATAAATAAAAACTATCGTTAAGTTCTATAAACTCAGTCATAATTATTATTTAAAACAGTCAAAAGTTATCAAAACACTCGCCTAGATATTTAGAATAGTAGAAAAAATCCCATTTTATTGTCTCGACTCTCGAATGAACCCTTTCCTCGAAACTATTTCACTACTGCAATGTACTAAACTACCGCGAAATTAAAATGTGTTCAATTGCACGAAACCCAGTTCCTCCATATTCAAGTATAACCATTGTGTATCTATGCACTTATTAAAATATCTGAATTTCAACTATATAATTAAACCATTTTTTTTAGTTCGCCGAATTGCTCGCTACTCGATATTCATAAGATATTCTCGATATTCCGAGTTCATAAGTGAGCATTAAGTTTTTTGGCTTTCACATATTGTAAACCTAGAAATCGGAAGTACGTATTCACAAATAAATACATTAGTGAGCGAACTTAACCTTTTTATATATATATATATAAAATATATATATATATATATATATATATATCTGAAAAAGGTTACGTACTTCCGATTTCTAGGTTTTCAATATGTGAAAGCCAAAAAACTTAATGCTCACTTATGAACTTAACCTTTTTCAGATATATATATATATATATATATATATATATATATATATATATATATATGTATATATATATCTGAAAAAGGTTAAGTTCATAAGTGAGCATTAAGTTTTTTGGCTTTCACATATTGTAAACCAAGAAATCGGAAGTACGTATTCACAAATAAATACATTAGTGAGCGAATATCGAGTAGCGAGCAATTCGGCGAACTAAAAAAAATGGTTTAATTATATAGTTGAAATTCAGATATTTTAATAAGTGCATAGATACACAATGGTTATACTTGAATATGGAGGAACTGGGTTTCGTGCAATTGAACACATTTTAATTTCGCGGTAGTTTAGTACATTGCAGTAGTGAAATAGTTTCGAGGAAAGGGTTCATTCGAGAGTCGAGACAATAAAATGGGATTTTTTCTACTATATATATATAATATATATATATATATATATATATATATATATATATATATATTAGAGTTTAAATTTTTAAGCAGATCCTACGTTTTTGAATCTAATAATAAATCAACATTGTTTTATTTTAAGCGATAAAACATTTCGTCTATTACGAACATACTTTGATAATTAAATTTGAAATTTCGATTGTTTGATGGACGTTATGCCGTACAAACTTTGCCACCGTTTTTCACTTTTTTAAGGGAGGAATTATCAAAAACCCTTTCTTACTATCAGCATCGTATAAGAAAAACATTTTCCAAATTTCGTCGACACAAATATGCTTGTATTTGGAAAATATAATGCATAAGGAAAAAAATTATGACCTTTATTTTGATTATCATTACTAAAAAGCAATTCGATTTCGCACATTTGGACATTGTACATTAAAAATTGTTGGAAACAGATAGAAAACGTGGAAGGAAATAAAAATATTTTATATATTTTCAATAACAGTAATTGATTTTAAAATTTTTCTAAATAGCGAGGAAAAATTAGTTTGAAAGATTTTATATTTTGTTTGATAATGAAATATATGACAAAAAATTGCTCCCTTAATGTTTTTCAGCAGAATAAATAATTGCTCCAGGTCACAATCATTGGTTCATAAAAATTAGATTTTAAAAAGTTTGATTGTTGAAAAACAAACAAAAATTAAAAATCGCTTTGCTAGAATAAGTCTACATATACTTTCATACTAATTTAGTGAAATAACGTTATTTAAAACGTTGTTACTAAAATGATATTACAAAAACAGAAACTTATAATTAATTATTTATTTATTAATTACACTTATTAAATTAAAAATTTCGATTGTTGATTAACTTAACATTTTCTGATACAAACTTAGTCACCCCTTTCACTCTTTTAGGGTAGGAATTTTCAAAAAAAATCTTATCAAATGTCTACTTCTTGTAAGGAATACATCGAATATTAAAATTTCATCAGTCAGAGGCGATATATAAATACAGGATTTTATGTATGCACGGTTTTAAAAACGTATTTACTTTAAGTTTAATTACTATTATTATTATTACTACTACTATTATTTTTTTTTTGTTAATATTTCAGTATTGAGTAACTCGAAGGATCTATTTACAACAATTTTGTAAAAAAAAAAATAAAAAATAAAGTTTGTTGTAAGACCCGAACCCACGTCTTTATAATTATGAAATTTAGAATGTCCGATATATAAGCGATTACGCTATTAACATCAACTGTTTGTCTTTTATATATACAGGTTTATATTTCAAAGAGGCAATTTTTTAAAATTTAAATTGAATATACTGTGCTTTTTATCAGATTAACTAAAAATATTTTTACAGATTATTTTCAAACTTTAAATTACCTTTCCAATGATATATAACTCACCGGTCTAGTGTAAAAATTTATGTTTTCATCCCTAGGGAATACCTTCCCTTATTATTTTTTTGGAATGATAAGTAGCCTATAGTATGTGGGAAATTGTGTTGTATCTTAATTCCAAATTTAATTAAATTCGGTTGTTCCGTTCTTTAGTTAAATCGGGACACACAGACAGACAGACAAAAATTTTAAAAATGTTAAATTCGGAATAAGGGCCTCTTGAAACAAATATTTACCCTAAAATTGGGTTCAAAATCGAAATGTACAGACAGACGTAAGAATTTTATATATTAGTATAGACAGTGGCGTGCACAGAGATTTTAGGCAGGGTAGGCAGAAATTTTTAAAAGCTTCTTTACTATAATCAAAAATGCTGCATGTTGGTTTTAGTTCGTCGTCATGGTGAGTAAATAATGATGCTGAATTTTTAACCACAAATATCCATAGATAGACTCATTTTGTAAATGTAATTAAAGAAATACAATATAATCATCAGGATTAAATAATACAGTTTAAATAAAAGATTATACATTATAAAAATTTATTAGAACTAAATAATAACAGTGAAAAGATGGTGGTGTGAGTATACAGATCTATAAAGTTAATTATTCTTTTTATTATTTGTATATTAAATCTACACGTCTATCTTTCTGTCAGAATATCTGTAATATGGAATCGTAAAAGTTGGGAAGGCGTTTCATTTCGGTAAGAAGGTTCTTCCTATTGAAACCATGGAAAGATCTGTAAGCCGTCGCTGTCCTTGTGTATTTCTTAAATAGGTGTGTATACGTTTTAGCGATGAAAATGACCTTTCAGTTGAAGCACTGCTTGCGGAAACTGTAACAATTAATTTTGCTAGACGTAGTACTTCGGGAGAAACTGTATTTATGTTATTTTCGTATAAATGTTCGATAATTTTGTAAATACTAAGGTTTTTGAATTCGAGAGATTTATAAACGCATTCGAGTTCATTTATAAGACGGTCTAAGTTAAAGTCGTATGATTTATAAATATTAACGAATTGTGCTACTAATTTAACCGGAAAATTATACTTATTAAAATTTTCGCATGATAGCAGTTCAAAAAATTTAAGCTCTTTCAGATTTTTATAACGATCACGACATTTGTTAGATATATTGTCTATAATTTCAATAAAAATCCGCTTAAAATTGATTTTTGCATCTACAACATTACGTTTTCGTTTTGGCGGACCTGTTATTTTTTTTACGTTTTCAAAAATGAATTCAAATTTAGAGCTTAAAGAATCCAAAAATGATTCAAACTCTTTAATTTTTTTAACGCAATAAGTCACATCCGATGTTTTGTTTTGCATAATTTCGTAAAGCACATCAGTTTTTGCGAATATTTCGCTAAACACATGAAGTAAAAATTGGAATTCAGAGTCTTTTAAATTGTATAATAAAGACGAAACTTGACTTAACGTCTCGCCATCCCATGAGTCTTCGTTTTCAGCCATATCCTCAAATAAATCGATTAAATGTGAAGAAGAATTAAAAATAAAATTTACAGTACGCGAATTG
Source organism: Sisyra terminalis (assembly GCA_958496175.1). Lineage (NCBI taxonomy): Eukaryota > Metazoa > Arthropoda > Insecta > Neuroptera > Sisyridae > Sisyra > Sisyra terminalis. Next base: position 32,218,377 of record OY292274.1, read on the forward strand.
TAAGTTCATCGAGTGACAGCAACGCGAGGCAATTTTTTCATTTCAGCCATTTTATTGTAGTGGTTTTGCCTTTTGGTACTATTATTAAAGAAATTGGCTAATGTTTTTATAAGATGGAAAAAATGTTTAGTTTCAGAAATGCGTTCACAGGATTTGGATAGTACCAAATTAAGAACATGGGCGGAACACCAGACGTATTCAGCAAGAAGGCATTCCTGGCGAATAAACGACTGAACACCTTTCAATTCAGATGACAATACAGCAGCACCGTCGTATGTCTGTGCTATTAATTTCGATGAACAGTTAAATTCGGATAAAACTTCCAGTATGATGGCGCTTAAAGTTTTTGCGGTCGGAACTTACATCAATATGTTTTATAAACCGATCAAACACTTCTGACTCACGAAAATATCTTAAGACCAGTACCAATTGTTCTTTTCCACTTACGTCTGGTGTTTCATCGACCATCACAGCGACAAAATCAGCTGAAGCGATTTGTTGTTTTATTGTTTCACTCATCACAGCTGCTATACTGGAGATTAGGTCATTTTGAATACGATTTGATAAACCTGTAAATGAACTAGTTGAATTTAGTAAATGATTTTCCAAAACCCCGTCGTATTTTGCTATCAAGTCAACCATTTCTAAATAATTTCCCTTATTCACTGATGAAACAGATTCATCATGTCCACGAAAAGCGAGCTCTTGTTTACCCAAAAAGCAAACAATGTCAATAAGTCGCTGAAAAATATTTCGATTTCGATCGACTTTGGCGTTATGTCTGTCAATGTTGACTTGTATCTGAGAATTTAAACGCGTCTCAATACGATTTTTTCCAAAGGTGTGATACTTAAGGGAAGCTTCTAAATGTTTTTCCGATTGCTGGTGTTTTTTTGCGGCCATAGAAAAATTGTGAACGTCGTTGTAACCGGTATCGTTCCAGACGGTTTTATTGTTGGTAAATAGAAGACAAGGGAAACAAAACAACCGATTACTGTGTATGCAACCTGTCAGCCAATAATATGATTCATATTGTTTTATATTGAATTTACGATTGACTTTACCCTTAGTTTGTATTAATTGCAAATCCGGTGTACAACGACCTTTTACGATCACCTGTTTTTTGTCATCGAAAGATAGTTTCGAAAACGCATAATTTTTTATTTTCTCTATACACACACCATCTGAACAAGTTTCGCAGTGAATATTATCCATTTTTCTCTATTATCAACGTTAAAATCTTAAACACCTGATAATACAACCACAATTCACAAATAATCGGAACTGAAATCAGTATAAAAACAATAAGACGAAAAATTAATAGAGCTGTATGTGTACCTAGATTACTGATCGTTAAATCGATTATTGAGATCAATCTAATTCAAACTTGTAATTGTAACGGTAATGAATAAGAAACGATCCTACTTCGGTAGCTATCGTAATTTGTCGTGTGTAAGAAGACAGTGTCTTTCTATAAGGTTGTGTGCGTGCGTATGTGTAGAATTATATATTTGTATTATACGAACGCACACACTGACATACATATGGCTATGAGTGCACACATATAAATATTTAGACATGAATAGTTTGTCTTTCCCGAGGCTTTGCCGGGACTTAGCGGCGCTAGTGTATCTCAAATCCAAATATTACCCGTTGCTTACTTGAAATTGAACAAACGAAACGAGCTAGCATAATCTGTATACCGTATAAATGATATACGTTAAGATTATTTGTTTATTGATATTTGGTAATACTTGTAAAAAAATAAAATTAGATATCAGAACAAGATTATAAATATTTATCTGAATTATGTAGGGTAGGCAGTGTCTTTTTGTCTATATGTACTGCTCGCCACTGAGTATAGATATTTACAGTTTTGAATGATTTAAATACATACGATGTTCGTTATTCCATTACTTTTTTGTGATTCTTTACATATTGTTACTATTTATATTTTACAAATGATTTTTTGTGATATTCACTCTTTCTACTTAAACTGGCAAATAAAAACAAATGAACATCTTATGATTTCTTTCTTTTTCTGAAATTCCTACTATCGGTATTAAAACCGGTATTTGGATATTAAGATTTACAAAATACTGAATATCGGTATTGAACTTTTATTCCGATAGTGCAATCCCTACTTACATCGGACAAACTTTGGCTGAGAAATATTTAAGAATGAGATAATCATGGGAAATCAAAGAATTGTGAAAAGCAAAAATGATGAATTTATAATAAGAAAATGCTGAAGAAGAAGAAGTTTATAAATAATGGCTTGTCGATCATGACTACCCTCAAGATATTTACTGCATATTTGTTCCATTTTTTTTCCAAAAACGAATCACACTCAAATTTATATTTAAAAACCAGATTTTGCAATTATTTTGATTTTGCTTTAAAATGCTAAGATAATATCACAGTTATTTATTGCTTCACTGATAGGAAATAAAAGTATTTTTTAAAAAATAAAAACATACAAAAAATTAAAACTTTTTAATTTGAAAACTTTTCACAATTATAAAAAAACTTTAGCGGAATTTTTACGAGTACGACTACAAGTACGAATATATATGTATATCTAAGGATTCATTGGGTAAATGAATTAAAATAAAATATACTTTCTTAACGTACCCGAAACTATTAATTAAATATTTGAAAAAAATAATTTTTATACGAATGTAAAATAAAGTTATAGTGAAGTAGTTAAAAAGTTAGTGTACAACTTAGCATCAGAAGACTCTGTTGGCTATAATTTGATTTCCATCATTAAAAAATATAAATGTGTTTCGGCTGCACACATCGCTAAACGAAATGATGTTTGTTTGAATAATTGCTATCGTATATATATTTGCTTATGTTATGGTCCATATAGAATAATTTTGCAATAATCGTAAATCATTTCATCCAACTGCAAATTGAAATTGAAAATTGAAAGCATTCCATAAAGTCGGAATCTCATTTAGTCATTTTCGCTGAATACTACAACAAACATCAACGTGTGAAATTAGTTTTCATTTACTTACAAGCATGTCTTCTCCATTTATACTAGTCGAAATGTTTACAAATCATTCATAAATTTGAATTATTGAATAACTATGTTTATAAAACTGTACAGATTTCTCACAGTCAATATTTTTAAATTTCCTGAGTTCAACATATTATCTATTTATATATGTGTATTAATTCCCAGTCAGAATAATACGTTTATTCATAATAATTTAACATTAAATGACACTTGTATTCACTAAAATAACTTTTGATTATGAATAATCACGTGGAAGAAAATTTAAATTGTCTATTAATTAAATATGAAAAGCTTTTTAAAACAGTTCATATAGTTCCCAATGCGTTTTAATCATCGGCGTCTTATACAGTCAAGTTTAATAAAAATAAAATACAAATTCGGAGTACAATTTGCATATTGAAACACCAGCAGATAATTTTTCATGTAAAATTGAGAGTATTACGGATTTAAAAAAAAAAGATACAAATTTATTTGAATTATTGGCATCTAATATTTCTATTCCCTGCGTATTGTAAAGACAGATAATAATTATATATTCATCTTTATAAGTTTCAATTCCAGATATATAAATAACGATAGAATCAGGATCACGGGTAATAGGAAAAATAGTTAGATCAGTTTAAACTATCATTAGTTGGCAACGTTTCGTCTTTATTCTTTAGACTTTATTAAGCTCTGAAAAAAATAATTGACAATACAAGTACAATAGTGAGTATGATGCACAAATACACAGTATTATTGCAATAACTAACCTCAACTATGTCTAAACGATCGTCAAATTAAAATAAATTCATACACGTATAGTTGAGGTTAGTTATTGCAATAATACTGTGTATTTGGGCATCATACTCACTATTGTACTTATATTGTCAATTATTTTTTTCAGAGCTTGATAAAGTCTTAAGAATAAAGACGAAACGTTGCCAACCAATGATAGTTTAAACTGATCTAACTATTTTTCCTATTACCCGTGATCCTGATTCTATATTTTATAACAATAATATAATTGCTTAACTTTTGCTTCTTTAAAGTAGTTCGTAATAGGAATAGAATTTACTGGAGTTTTAGAAATACCATATACCTATGAACAAGTGCAAAGTTCGTGAAAGCTCTTGTATATGCTATTTGAAATATTCATTTAAAATGTGTATACCAGGGGTGGGCAAACTTAATACTGGTATGATCGACAATGATTTTTCTTTTTTATGCACCATCGACTTCTAAAAATGAGTTAAATGAAAGACAAATAAAATTTAATTAAGATCTCTTTTAGTAGTAATAAATAGTGGCGGGGGGTTAAAAGGTCAAAGAGGTCAAAAGGAAGCAAGAAGTACATATATTGAATTGACTATTTTGTGCAACTAATACATATTTCGGGTTAATTTTTTGATGTAGATGTTTGACATTCCAACTTATCAACAAGTCTTGTAAAGTTACATTTCTAATCACTCGAAATCGTCAATCGAATAGATAAAATTAAGTGGTCATCAACCAGAGAACTCCAAAATTGCGACTTGATGTTTTTCATATGAAACGCTGCTTCCTATAGATAAGTAGGATGAAAAGATGGAAATATCTTCATTACCATCGATCTCAATAATAGATAATTTTCTACTGGATTATAATTTTAACACATAAGGCATTATTATAAATTATATGACTAAAATTTCTGATTTCTATCAATCATTGAAGGTTTGTCAGATATCGTCAGATGAAAGCTAAAAAATTTAATTATTCTGGCTTGGGCATCATTTCTTTATACATGTTGGGTTAATTATTTGGTAATTTATTTCGGTACCTTCCGAGAAGATCTGTAAGTACTTCCGTATTATAGCCTCAACGTAAACATTATATAATAATGGTGACAATAAACAACAAGATAAACTTATACTCATATCAAATTAAGAATCAACCATTAAATCTTGAAATATTTAGTATTTTCCACAAATTACATTAAAATTTTAAAAACAAATAAAGAAATGCTCGTTCTTAAAGCCAAGCAAACTTAATTCATACAAAATAGAATCATGCCAAAGTAGTTTTGCTACTTTAACATCACAACATTTTACAAATTGCAAAACTGCAATATTTTAGGATTAGAGCGTCTTTCCTATTGCTCAATTTAAAAAATAAACAAATATCTATGAAATTGCATTTAATCATTTAATGTTTGAGTTTGCTAATAAAACGAAAATTTAACTAATTTTCTTTAGTGTTTGTACTTTGATTTGAAAGTAAATACAATAAATTTCAAAGTAATACATATTAGCTTTGGTATTTTATTTCCAAAACATAAATTTACTAGAAATACAATTAATAAAAATGGTTCACACCCATGACCAAGGGAAACGTTATTTTTCCACTTTCTTCCTGAAACGTGAATACAATTAGTTAAATGAACATAAAAACACTTTTTCTCATTTATTTCATATTATATTAATTATATAATACTCCAAATTAATGAAACATCGATCTCCTTTTTACCACTCCTTAATTATAATTATAATTGTCTTAACACCTGAAAAATCGCCAATTTTATTATTTCATTTTCATAGGCTTAATCAATTGTTAAGTTTTCAATAACATGCAGAGAAAAAATGTGTTTATGATAAATGTAAAACTAAATTGCAACTTAATTGATTCGTTTTTTACTAATGGTGAATTTTTTGATCCCCAATGAATAAAATCCAGGTTCAAGGTTAAAAATTCTTAGGTTTGCATCTATATTATATAGCTAGATAAATCCGGCAGACATTGTCCTGCCCGTCTTTACCTAAACATTGATTTGGTGGTACTGATTCATAAAGCCAAAAATATTCCTTTGATTATTCGTTTCTACCAACAAAAGTAAGAATATAACATCAGTTATAGTTTCCTTTGATTTTTCTCTATGGTTGTGAATTAAAAATAATAATTTAGTTAAAACATATTCGCAAACTTTTAAAACACCTTTCTTATTGTCAAAATAAACATTTTTCTACTAATTCTTGAAAAAAATCGCTAAATCTCTGAAAATATCGATTTTTGCACGAAAATTATGATAAAGTAATTAAAAAAACTCGGTTTACAATCCGCAGCATCTTTCGCTGTACCTGTTGATGTAAGACTTTATCAAGTTTCCTGATTTAATTAAAATATGCGCAACGTTGTGTTAAAATTTCAAAACGATCGGTGAAAATCTTATGGAGATTTGGGATTTTAAACAAACGAACATTAAATTTCAAAATACGTACTGTATTGATACTATACGAAATTGTTTTACTATATGAACCTAAAGAATTTTGAGAAATTTTGTATGTTCTTGCTATTTATCATTATTTTTAAATGAATTTTGAAAAACATAATTTAACTCTCTTTTTTCTTTACAAAATGTTTCAGAATGCTTCAACGGGCCCAAGAGACTGATTACATAAATATTAATTGCGTGGATCCATTAGGCCGATCTGCTTTACTTATGGCGATAGATAACGAAAATTTGGAAATGGTTGAATTATTAATATCTCATCGAGTTGAAACTAAAGACGCCTTATTACACGCTATTAGTGAACAATTTGTGGAAGCTGTGGAAGTTCTTTTAGATCACGAGGAAACATTACACAAACCGGGAGAATTACATGTGAGTAAAAAGAATCAAAGTGTTTTATACTTCAGCTAAGATACTATACAATTAATTTATTGAGTATTCGTGAAAAAGGCTTTACATTTATTGATTTTTCTACATTATAAAGTTAAAAACTTTTTTAGTTGGTACTTATAATACATTCCGAACTTAAAAGTAAAACAAAAGGATAAGTAAATTTTTTTATTTCCTTAACAATTAGTTCAGTTTTTTTATGTTTCACCAATATGAAAAAAGCCTTTTTACATTTTAATACAAGGACAGGTTTGAATATATTTTTCCCATGTGTACTAAATCGCCCGCCGATTTTCATACGTATGAGGTGTGATCATTATAAACACCAAGTATATAAGATCAAAATAGAACTATTTTTGATAAAATCTTATCCAAAAAATTATCTTTTATTTTTTATATTTAAGATAAAATTTATATTTAAATGTTTTTGCTTCAAAGAAAACAGATGTTTATGAGTTTTGTATTTTATCATTTTTTCGATATTTCTGTTTTCAAATTTCTACGCGTTTAAATTTACGACCAGATGGGAATTGTATAGAACTTTACGAGCCAACTAGGACTATGGTGTATTTACGTTTTGATGTTTTCGCGAAAATAAAATGTGCCGAATTTAAAAGTTTGTTTGTATCTAGAAAACTATTAACCATTTTTTGATTCTAATGAGGATAAGTAGCTGCTTAAAATATAAATTGAAAACATTTAACAAATCTTTCGTATATTTTTCTTAGAAACATTCAAGTTAAGATACTATTCTACCATCAAAAAAAAATCATTTCCAATCCTAAGTTCTAATCTTAATAGATCTTTTAGAATAACTTTCTTGGATTTTTTGAGAAATTAACAAAAAAATGATTATATATCCAGTATATATGATTAAAAAATTGGTACAATTGGTATTTTAGTTCAAACCATTGAAATATTCAAAAAAAAAAACAATTCCTCTGAAAAAATTAAAAAAAATATATATTAACACTTCAATATTTTATAAAAAAAATCAATCATCCTATATTTAATGCTAACTCTTTTAATCACAAAACATTTTATGGTTAAAACCTCCCAATTGCCGTAGAGGCTCATTTTTTGATGAATCTTGCTTATTTTTCTATTATTTACCTTCTTTTTGTAATAACTACGGTCTTTATTGACTCTAGGGTTAATACGAATCCGTAATCGAGATATACCAAATTCACCAACCAGTTTTGAAGCGATTGCCTTGATCACTCGGCCACCAATAGGCTGAATCTTGCTTATGTGGAATAAAAAATAACTTTTTAATATTTAATATTTTTAATATTTATATTAATCTTAGCCGATTATAGTAAATCGATTTTTTTCTAGAATTTGTTCAAGCTTATTGTAGCGATTATTTGAGTTTAGTTATCCATATATCAAAATCAGACATTAAACATTAAGATGGCTTACAAAAAATAATAAAAAAGATGAAGAAATTGATCTATAGCATTGAGATCAGAGATCTCAAAACTATTTTTAACCAATTTTCATTAAAGTTCATTAAATAGTTGAACTGGGTATGCATTTTTTGGGTCGCCATTTTTGCAATCGTAGAAATATTTTTTATACTTCTGTCCTTAGTAGGAAATGAAAGTTAATTCTAGTTTTATCTAATCTGAGCTTTTGATGATAGTAAATATTTTTTTTTTTTGTAAAAATATAACGAAGCATTGCAACATATTCATCCTTTTTACGCAATAAACAAAATAAAATATGTTTTAACTTTCCAATCCCATGAAATTGATTTAACAATAAGAGAAATATCTATGTATGTCATTTATTTTTTGAACGTTTTAAAGATATGTTTTCAGATGTTTTTGTTAGATATATGTATAAGAAGTTAAAATGATTTTCTTTCAAATTATTTATATTGTAGATGTTTACAGTAAACTGATATGTGTCACGTAATCCAAACTTTTGTTTTTCTATTCAGAAAATTTAGAATACCTTACTTTTTCTAAAGTGCTATTTATTCTACTATTAGTTCCAAAAATTATTTGATTAAGAGCAGTTTAAATATTTATCAAAATTTGAAAAACATATTTTCATTTTATAAAATAGAAAGAAATAGTTAAAGCTTAAAATTATCCAGAAGGTTGCTATTGGTGCGTATTGGTACAATTTCCACCTATTTTCTTAAAATTAAATATAAAAGAAACATAAAAATAAACTGCAAAATATAGGACTTATAAAAACATTTTACTATACCTAAATGTGTTGCGAAACGTGTTCGTAAAAAATAAATATCTGGAACATATTTTTTTAGAGTTGGGAAGCCCTACCACCTGATACAGCCACGTTTACTCCAGATATAACACCTTTAATTCTATCAGCTCATAGAGACAACTACGAGATAATAAAAATCTTACTGGACCGAGGTGCTACATTACCAATGCCGCACGATGTTAGGTAAGTAGTCAGTGGATACTAACTTTATATCTTTTATGTCGCTGATTCTGGCTTTATTATAAACATTATCTTTTAGATTTTATTTAAAAAAATATTATAAGAAAATATAAAAATGTAATAAAACTGTTTCATCAAACGATCACAATTGTGTATACCCTGCCTATACTTATGTCAATAAAAATGTATTTTCGTTTTACCCTCTTATTAAGATAGAAATTATTACAATTTGATGTGTCTTCATAATGCCTAATAAAATAAAACAAACACCTTGAAGTTTAATACTTCTACTTTTTAACATTTCGTTCATTTTTCAATTTTATTTTCATAGATAAGTAATATATTACTATTTAATGCATGTATTTATCTGCTATTATTATATGTACAATTTGCATTAGGTTCAATCGTATTATATATTTTACAAGAAGGCAAAGTTATAAAATTATTTTTCGAATATATACGGTTTACTCGAAATAAATTGTTGTGGCTTTTCTTCGGGGATTCATCAAATATACTATTTTACGATGCAAATTAAATTTAGTAGGGTCAATACAGTCAAGGCTACATCACACGTTCTTTAAGCTTTTCGTTTATACGATATATCAGGATTACGCAACGTTTTGTCATAAACAATAAATCCCTTTAAATTCGATACGCCATTTTTTAGACTTCGAAACGAATACCATTTAACCATTTAAACTTTAAAAATAAACATGACTTGACTTATTGACCTATGATTTAACTAATTTTAAATGAAAACAAAAATTGATTATTGAATAGAATACAGTAATCCTCCCCACTACGCGGGTTTTTATTGTGCGGTTTTCTACTGCGCGAGTTGAATTTTTAATACCAATTTTCACATTGAACGATTTAAAAGTTTCGTACTACGCGGTTTTTAAAATTTTTGTTTTCATTTTAGCCTTAAACTTTGACAGAAATTTATCAGATGCTTCGGTTCCTTATGAAAAGATTTTTATGGGAAGGAAAAAGATCTGATAAACTATATAAACTATCTAAGATAACTAGATTTTTTTTAAAGACAAAGTGCTCATTAGTATATAATAATAATAATATATTTTTCCAATAAATATAGTACTACAAAATATTACATATTTGTCCTATAGAGATAGAGTAATCTATCTGTATATAGGTTGGGAGAAGTGTTGGCTGTAGGCCAGTTTGAAAAACAATATAATTAAAACAGAAATTTTAAAATGCAAAATAATAATTAAAATTAATAAAAATTACAAAAATTTCTTTAAATATTTACTCCCGTCAGAGAGATTAGAATAAAAGGTACTTAATCTATACTAATATATAAAATTCTTGCGTCTGTCTGTACATTTCGATTTTGAACCCAATTTTAGGGTAAATATTTGTTTCAAGAGAGCCTTATTCCGAATTTAACATTTTTAAATTTTTTTTCTGTCTGTCTGTCTGTCTGTCTGTGTGTCCCGATTTAACTAAAGAACGGAACAACCGAATTTAATGAAATTTGGTATTAAGATACAACACACTTTCCCACAGACTATAGGCTACTTATCATTCCAAAAAAATAATAAGAGAAGGTATTCCCTAGGGATGAAAACATAAATTTTTACACTAGACCGGTGAGTTATATATCATTGGAAAGGTAATTTAAAGTTTGAAAATAATCTGTAAAAATATTTTTAGTTAATCTGATAAAAAGCACAGTATATTCAATTTAAATTTTAAAACATTGCCTCTTTGAAATATAAACCTTTATATGTATAAAACACATAGTTGATGTTAATAGCGTAATGGCTTAAGTTTCTGACATTCTGATCCTCCTAATTATAAAGACGTGGGTTCGGATCTTACAGCAAACTTTTTTTTTTATTTTTATTTTTTACAAAATTGTTGTAAATAGACCTTTAGAGTTACTCAATATTGAAATATTAACAAAAAAAAAATAATAGTAGTAGTAGTAATAATAATAATAGTAATTAAACTTAAAGTAAATACGTTTTTAAAACCGTGCATACATAAAATCCTGTATTTATATATCGCCTCTGATGAAATTTTAATATTCGATGTATTCCATTTAAGAAGTAGACAACTGATAAGAAATTTTTTTTTGAAAATTCCTACCCTAAAAGAGTAAAAGGGGTGACTAAGTTTGTATGAGAAAATGTTAAGTTAATCAACAATCGAAATTTTTAATTTAATAAGTGCAATTAACAAATAAATTATTAATTAAAAGTTTCTGTTTTTGTTATATCATTTTAGTAACAACGTTTTAAATAACGTTATTTCACTAAATTAGTATGAAAGTATATGTAGTACTTATACTAACAAACCGATTTTTAATTTTTGTTTGTTTATCAACAATCAAACTTTTTAAAATCTAATTTTTATGAACCAATGATTGTGACTTGGAGTAATTATTTATTCTGCTGAAAAACATTAAGGGAGCAATTTTTTGTCATATATTTCATTATCAATCAAAATATAAAATCTTCCAAACTAACTTTTTTTCGGTTCATAAGTGAGCATTAAGTTCTTTGGCTTTCACATATTGTAAACCTTAAAATCCGGAATACGTTTTCACAAATAAATAGATTAGTGAGCGAATATCGAGTAGCGAGCAATTCGGTGAACTAAAAAAAATGGTTTAATTATATAGTTGAAATTCAGATATTTTAATAATAAGTGCATAGATACAGAATGATTATACTTGATTATGGAGGAACTGGGTTTTGTGCAATTAAACAAATTTTAATTTCGTGGTAGTTTAGTAAATTGTGAAATAGTTTCGAGAAAAGGGTTCATTCGAGAGTCGAGACAATGAAGTGTGATTTTTACTACCATTCTAAATATCTAGGCGAGTGTTTTGATAACTTTTGACTGTTTTAAGTTATAATTATGACTGACTTTATGGAACTTAACGATATTTTTTATTTATGAATAGATGCTGATTGATTTACGGATTAATTGATTCACGGTAGGTATACCTACCGTAGGTATACGATTTTTTTAGATACTTTTTAGATATTTATAATTATTTTTTGAAAATTAATTGATCATTATATACAACTATTTTATTCTAACTAACAGTTTATTAAATGTGTATTTTTAAAGTTGACAAAATAGTGTTTTTAAGTATGATTTTGGTTTTCGTAAAAGAAATAAGAAAAATAATAATTTTCATATACCACTACAAATAGCAAATTTAAAAAAGAAAATATAATCTACACCTACGTTACGCAGACGAAGTCGCGGGGATCAGCTAGTTATATTATAAAACGGTTTAAAACTTAATTATTTTTACATTTTTATTCTTTCTTTAAGAAACTACGTGAGTCGGAGTATATAGTTACCACTTCCTTACTTTAATCTCTCTATCTTTATTCATCACAGAAAAATTCTCAAATTCTGGTGGCAATAGACTACAATATTTCATAGCAATATAGTAAAGAATTTTACAATATATAGACTTATTTATTTTTGACAAGCTGCGATTGATATAGCTACGACTTGTCTATTTTTATCGTAGAAAATTTTTTCTAAATGTGAAATATTCTAAAGAAGTTTATATAATTATTATTTTTTTAATTTAAAATTTAATTTTTCAGGAATTTTATTATGATTTTCAAATTTATAATGCATTTTGTCAATTTTAACCCTAATTTTCATGCAAAATAGAGTTCACATTGGGCGGTTTCGTATTGCGCGCTGTTTTTGGAGACCAGAACTACCGCGTAGTTGGAGGGATTACTATATATTCAATAATATTATTATGTGGGGTGTATGACGTTCTTTATTTAAAAAAAAAACTTATTTTTTCAATTTTTCAACGGATTATGAATGCCCTTACGTGAGTAGTAACGTGAAAAAAAATTGTCCTGTGTGCAAAAGGACACCCACAATATCGTTTCAGTTTCAAAAAGGACAATGTCCAAGTGCACAAAAAGGATGTAAAGGATGGTTTTTTTCGCTGAAATTGAGCAGAATATTTTAGACTGAGTATTTGATCAGTTTTGTTTTGTTCTTCAGAATTTGTCCTGAATACAATAGTATACTGCTCTGCATAACTTTTAACACCATACATATCTAATATTATAAACTTGTGGTTCAGCCTTGTATGAGTCATGGAAAAAATAAAACACCATAAAAAATGTTGGTTACCTTTGTTGTACGAATGGCCATTGTAGTATAGGAAAATTTAAACGAAAAATAATTTTTCTATAAACTCGACTCAGGTTATTTTATAGATGTTCTCCCAAGCGCGTTGTAACATTCACTTCTCTTCTTTCTTTCGTTAGGTAACTTATTCAAATGTTCCTCAAACAGAATTGAACATGATGTACATATGCTTTGAATCAGATCTATCAAGCAACTAGAGTAAAAAAATCGATATTCTTAGTTCCAAGTCCTTTTAAAGTAACTATGTGAAAATAATACAACTTGCACCGATAAAACAATGACCAGATATTACCCTTTTACAAATGGAAATCACGGAAACAAAAAACAAGGTTTGAAAAGAATGTAGAGCAAAGGTTTCTTTTTACATGACTGAAGTACCAAAGGAATTGGAGCCAGTATTTGCACTCATGGATAAATTGACTATATTTTTAAGATAGTTATTTAATGGATATAATGTATCCATTTGATAATTTTTAAACATTTATCCAACACAAATCACTATTTTCAAGTGAAAATACGCATATTTTATCTATCTTTCGAATAACAATTTTTTAAGAAGGTAAATATCATTATCTATATCGTCTTTAAGAGTGATAAGAAGATTTTAAAAAGAAAAACTTATAAAAATATCATATTGTTTCCATTTATGAACGGAATATTATTTTGTATTAAATTCTGTGAGGATTATGAAATAACCATGCCAATATACTATTATATATTGATTGATATGGAAAACAAGTGATAAATCATCATCAGAAGTAGTGAAACCTTGTCTACCAAAATGGAAATACAAAGATTAAAACTTCAATATCTGGAAAGATGATTACTTCACCAAATGTATAAATATGGGAAAACTCCTTACTGGAAGATTCAACGTAACAGACATGGTTGATTGTATCAACCGAAAGATCTTTTTTGATGATTAAGAAAAGTTTAAAGAAAAGATTTATATATTTGTCAGGATATATCAATCTCAGAAGATAACGTTTTCTAATTTTTCATTCCTTCTCCTAAAGAAGTTTTTCATCATCGCGAAACAAATAACATTAGTCTGAAAACATTTCGACACAATTTCCTTCTGAAGAATTTTACAATTTTAATTTTTAGTAGAAGAGTAAGACGTTTCCCATTTGTCTTATGGATAACTATATTAATTTACAATGTTTCCCATCCATCAACTTATCTATCAGTGTAAATTGTAGTTGTAAAACGGTTAAATTAATAGAAGGCATTCGACATTTATTCTTCCTGGGATATTAATATCGGATTATTTATATGTATGTTTATTTATCTATGGTAAATCTTTAGATCTAGCGATTTGGAAGTTTCCCAATTGCACAAAATAAGTACAACTCTTGCACAGCTAATGGTTTATTCGAGGGGAGAGGGTGAATAAGACAAAGGCATTCTCTCACCCTGCTAGACGTTAATAGTCAAGTTATAATTGATTGAAAAACAGATTTAAATAATTTAACAAAGTTTGAAAAATATATTTCGAAATATAATTGTTCCTCCTTATTATGTATAGTCTTTTTGAAAATTTACAATACCGCTCTTCCCCAAATATAGGAGTACATCCAGGTTTCGCGCCCCTTGTAACGTAAACGATTTGTTCTTGGGAAAAACCACAATGAGTTCTCATATTAACAATCACACTTGCAATTCAAAGGTGTATTACATTTATTTGTAAATGTGTAAGTAGTAATGTAAAAGTGAAAAGCTAGAGATGACATAAGATGCCATCATTTGAGATCCTATACTTATACATCTTTATTCTATTCATGCTCCATATTCTATTCCTACTGATTTCAAAGCCATCAAGATAGTTCTACTTACAGCGATGGTTCATTGCATTATGTGCATAATGTTATCTGCATATTTATAAGGTTCTATTCAAATTGTAGAAAGATAAAATTAATAATACCAAACACAAAAAAATGATATTCTAATTTTTTTAATTTTGGTTTTACATTACAATTTAAGGAATTTCAAATCTGTAATTGAAAATTTAAGGAAACTTTACAAAATAATCTTACAAAATAATAAATAATAAATCTTACAAATAAATATTACAAAATTATTTTCAGTTAGTAGCTCTATACCTTATACCAGGGATGGCAAACCTTCTTGAACCGTGGATCAAATTTTGTTCATATTTTTTACGTACTAGCTCGTAGGTCACTAATGTGCATGACGTCCATTAATGCCTAATTAAGTGAGACAGCAGGGGAGCGATACTAGTGCCAACTAGTGCTATGGAAGTTTGTTTCTATAAAAATAACAATTAAATGGTTGCTTAGCCATCGTGGGTCAGTTTAAAAGCTTACGTGGATCAGTGAATGGCCCACGGGTCATAGATTCGCCATCGCTACTCCATCCGATATGTCAACCAAATTTTAAAGTTTGAATTTTTCATAATTTTCTTTTGCCAATCGAGGGGAAATAATTCGTATAGATTTGTGACAAAAATCATATCGTTTGTGACATAATAGTTTTAGGTTATTAATTTATTACGAAAATTAAATTAAAGTAAAATACGGCTTCAAGGAGCATGTAAACACGAAAATGCAGGGAAATTTATAAAATTGTTCTTAGAGAAAAATTAACAGAATCACCAACCCAACTAAAAAAAGTGGAAAAAAAAGGATTTTACGAAAAAAAATTATCCTAGTTTGTCTTTCCGCTAATTTTTCCAAATTACCTAAAAATAAAACAGCATTACAAACCCTTTCAACACATGCACTTTCATAGTTTGTGAAAATCAACTTTTGCACAATAAATTTTTGATAGTATAAAATTCTCAATCGCCGAATTTCAATTTTTCATAGAACCGAAAAAAAAAACTTAAATATTTTTCCCTACCTTTGAACCATACTGTTCATCTTCATACAATATAAATTATATTGTGGTCTTATTTATATAGTATAATTTACAAAATTAAACTGTAAACATAAATTTGAACAAAAGCTCAAACAAATATTTTTGAGGTATTACCCAGATACGTACATTGATTGTCAAGCAACTTTCCTCATGAGTCACTCATACCATAGCAGTTACGGAGCGATTCAATATTACTTGATAACCAAAAGGAAGGTTTCTTGGCAATCAAAATACGTATCTAGGCAATACATAAAAAATACATTTCTTTAAATTTTCGTTTAAATTTATGTTTATAGTTTACGTTTGTGAACTTTATTACATAATTAAAGTCCTAATATATATTATTTATTGTATAAACTGTTGAATTTTATTTTAAAAAGATTCACTTATAAGTTCCTTTAATTTCAAACTATCCTGGATCCACTGTATTCGTATGTACTTTTATACAAACTACTAATATAGCTACAGCTTTGGTATCCCAAAAAAAAGTTAAAATATATTCCTCAATATGTCAGCATCCCTTCCCCGAAGCTTAAAAGAATACAGAAGTACAAAAGATACGTCAGCTTTTATCCTTAGTTAGCTTTTATACTTAGGTATTAGTTGTTAAAAAAATGGTACCCCATTTAAATGCGTTCTCTTTGAAATATTTTTTTTTTTGAAAACGACGTGCAGATTTGAAGGATAACCACTAGACTGATATTAATGTTTTGAAATTCATTTTATTAGCTATTACATAATGTATCTAGAACTTCTACTGGAATTTTCAATGAGCGTAGCTTTCTTTTGAGATATACGATAGAACACATACTTTCTTTGTAAAAATCGGATAGCTCAAAATAAAATCTGCCATGTTAAATTATAAGATTAAAATAAATAATGTCAAAAAGTTAGGTATTTTATCCTTTTATTATTTTACCATTGAAAATAAATGGATCGTTAAATTTACAGCTGTTGAATTTGTGAAATATCATTAATATCAGAGCTTTGTTAGAGTGACGTAATATATTGATAAATTTTATTTTTTCTTTTATTAAAGATGTGGTTGCGACGATTGTGTGACATCACGTCAAGAAGATTCATTGAGACATTCCCGCTCCCGGATCAATGCATACCGTGCTCTTGCTTCGCCTAGTCTTATATCATTATCCTCTAAGGATCCGATTCTCACGGCTTTCGAATTATCCTGGGAATTGCGCAGGTTTGTATTGAAGAGTGTTAATGTGATTCTTGCTTTTTTTTCTTTTTAACGAAATCCATACAATCGTTCATACAAAATATAGAGTACGTACACGTAAAATATAAAATCCATTTTACAATAATTTGATTGAACTTTGTAATACTTTTACCTTCTTATGAAACTATTTGTTTGGAGAATGAATATCTCGAAACTATTTTTTTTTTAATGGAATCTATTATAAAGAATTTGAATTACTTTAAAACACGACTGAATTATTCATAATATTTTGAAAACATTAATACATTTATGTAAATAGTTCGTTTTTTATTTCATTTTACTTGCTCGATTTTTACTACATTCCCATGACAAATATAATTAATTACAAAAATAACTAATTTGAAATTTTCATATTTTTTTCCAAGACTAAGTTTTCTTGAACATGAATTCAAATGCGAATATCAAGAACTGAGAAAACAGTGTCAGGAATTCGCAACTGCACTTCTTGATCACACCAGAAGTTCCTATGAGTTGGAGGTGCTACTAAATCATGATCCAACCGGACCAGCTTTCGAGCACGGAGAACGAATGCACTTAAATCGACTTAAACTCGCTATTAAACTTAGGCAAAAAAGAGTAAGTAATTCTTTTAAATTATAATTATCCACTTGCTTTATTGCTAATAACTTTCAGGATCTTTAAAGAATGGTTCAGTTAGCTTGAGATAGCCCAATATTTGATCAATAGCATGTTTTTTAATCAAGCTCCTACTAAAGAAAAAATGGTTATGGTATCTTTTAATTTTCAGCTTTTTAAGTTTTTTTTTCAAAGTGAACAAAACCTACTTATCTTTTTTAATTTACCTACTTAACTACCAAACTGTTTCCATTAATTCCCATAAAAGGTATGAAAACAGTTTGGTGTAATGCCTGAACACATGACAAAACTTTAGATAGGTTTTCAAAATATATATTTTTGCAGTCCATCTAAGGTTAAGCATTGTTTATTTGGCCCAAGTTAGCTTTTGACTTTTGACACCCCTGCTTTAGCTCTTAATAAACTAATGCCGCCATATAATCGGCGTTATGCTTCACTTACGGGGTCTAATGCCACGCATATGGTGGCAAAAACCGATTTATAATTTTTTTTTATTTTATACTTATTATTTACATACTATAATATATAAATACATTTTAATGTATTATATAATCCCTTCGTTTTATGTAAATATTTTCTTTTGTATACTTGATTAAAAATGTCTAATGTCTACAGTTTCCTTCCGTATGACAAACAGCTTAAACCTGGTGGGAAGCAAACTTAAAGCACATACAGACTATTAAGGGTTTAATTGTAGTCAAGATCAAATGTCTACTCCACCATATTCCAATCAAACTATTTTTGATTAGACTTTTCAAAAATAATAATAATAATAATAATAATAAACAGTTGACGATACATTGGGTTCTCAATTTAAAGAGACCAATTTAAAGGCCTGTATGCTCACTAAAATTTTAAATATACCTACTTTATTTGTAACTGCAATAAAAAAAAGAAATAATGAACCACTGTTCATTATTATTTATGGGCAAATTAAATGGTAACGAAGAATATATAGACGATAATGAAAAATATTCATTAACTTCTTCGCAATGTTGTTGGCTTATTTTTATCTAATAACAGGTTTTTCTCTAAATCAAATTGCCGAAAACTGTTTGGTTTAATTTCTAATTTTTCAAATTTTTAAATAAATCTGATGAACTAAAAATTAAAATATTGCTAAATATTATTTTAAATTTATTTTTTTGAATATTTGTAGAATGATGAAAAGTCATTCAAAATAATTGTTAAGCTATAGAAGATCGGTTGAAAATGTCCATTGTTTAAAATCAAATCCTCCGAGACTACAAATTACACCATAAGATGATTGTGGTGCACTATTAAGTTAACACTTAGTTATTTGTATATATACTTACTTTAATAGTAACAAATATATTTCTACATTTATAGTTTTTTCTCTTCAAAGTAATAGTTTTCTTTGAAAAAGTATCTTTTGCCATAACCTTTAGGGGATTTTAGTAAAAAAATTCTAGTCACATTTTGTTCCTTTTTTTTATTTCAATTTCTTAAGAATTTACAAATACAAATCTTCCTCGACTACAAAATTGTATATGGAACATAATATTGACCTCATTTTATGAAAGTGTCTGTATTACTTAAGGTTTTTCTATCTCTTTAATATCTTGGAACATAATATTATTTCTATTTTTCGTGAAGTAGAAAACAGATTTTGTAATATAATACAAATACATTAAATATATTACTTCCACACTTTTATTCATCTTTATTTTTTTATCGTGTTAAACTTTAAATTGATGTTCACCATTTCATTTATGGCAAAATTATAAATACCTATATAACTAATTTTTTTTGTATACCTAAGTTGAAAAATAATTAAACCATCTTATGAAAATGTCGAAAACTGCTTTAAAACTTATAAATTGATCCTATTTCCTAGAAAAAACTGTCGGAAAAAGTTTTATCGTTCTCACTTATTGAAGTTGTTTGTTATTACTTTTAATGTAGAAAAAAATATACAAAGAATTAATAACCACAAAAGTTTTATATATACGAGTACATTCTAAACGAGTAGCTGTATCAATCGTTGCAATAAATAAATGTACGAGAAGGTTATACAAAATTCATTCTGAATAGGAAAACTTTATTCATTTTATAGATATTCTTTCCTTATTAATAAATATATTTCATGAAACTTAAATCAATTATATGTTTTCCTCAGTCTTATACTTAGATATTGAAACTATGTTAACGTAACTCATTCGAAAAAGAGACAAAATTTTTATCCAAAAATTAAAAAAAAGTACTAGTCAAATAGTGCAAATATTGATTCTTAACAATAAAAATATAATAAATTATATACAGTGTCTCTTTTATTTTCAATTTTGATTCAAGTTGTATAGCTGATACCTGCGACTTTGTCTGCATAACGTAGGTGCTGGTTATATTTTCTTTTTAGATTTGATTGATTTAGATTGCAGGCATGTTAAAAAATCTTTTATGTAAATTTCAAATCTTTTAATTGAAAAAGTGCTATAAAACTTAAGCAGATAATGAAACTGGAATTTACAATAAGACACGCATCTATTCTACAACGGTTGTTACTAATTCCCAAAATTCCCCCTTCTACCTAATACTTTCATCTACTCATGTTCTCTTTAAATTTGTATTTGTTTTTAATTTAACACATTTTTCGAAATCGGTGGCTACAAATATGAAAAAATATTGTCGATTATGCCAGTATTAAGTGTACCCATCCTAACTTGCATGTCTTAACCGCGTCTTAACCATTTTCCTACCCGCGAGATTCATAGAACTTTAACAAAATTGATTATACATTTCTTTACAATGTATTTCATGAGCTCACGTGCGATTAGAGTTATAAAACGGTATATTAACGGTAAAAGTGAAATTTCAAAAATACTTTGTAATTTTTCTGAATATTTTCACACTATTAAAACAATGCAGGAATGAGTACTTTCAATAAAGTATTTGAATAAAAAAATAACTAAAATTCATGAATTGTCTTTGATGTTTATTCATGCTCTTTGATTATATTTGCTAATGCGCACTTTCCGTACCCATACAACCATCGAGTAGCTTCCGATCATCTGAATAGGAAACGTTTTTAAGAGTAGCTAATAAAAATAGTAATTAAACAATCAATTTAATCAAAAAATGTATATATTTAATACAGTGATTATATAAATCTATTGTTTAAGTCTATACCATATATTTTCAATGTTAAACAGAAAATTAGTGAGATCTTAAAATTCCAAAAAAAACTATGTAACACTTACCATAAACAAAATTATCGTGAAAAAAAAACATTAACGTAAATTAAAAGCTTGAGTTTATTCATGAACCAATTTTCCTTAAAAATCTTCATCCGTACCAATTTTCACATAATATTTTTGTTTTAATTTTAAACATCCATTCTGCACATAAATCGTATGTACCTCTTTCCTATTTTTAATTTAAAAAGTTTAAAAAATATTACATTACAAATCAGAGTCTTCTTTTTATATGTTTAACAAATCGATACTTTTATTGTTTATTTTCATTTGAATAGACTTTAGATAATACTTTTACTACTTTATAAATCCATTCAATATTATAAAGTTTTTTTAATAATGAAGTAAATGCAATTTTTATTATTATTGTCGATGCATTCTTTGTGTAAACAACGTTAAGACGTATAAAATCTCTTCTTTTGATCGTTTATTTGGAAAAGTATACAAAGATATTTACAAAGAGTTTGTAAGTTAACATAACACAACTGTTTCAAGAGGTATACAATCTAAGAATGCGGAATTTGTACTTGACAGCACGATATTTTCAATGTTTATGATATTCTTTGCTTTCATACTACTTCAAACGTTCTAAAAGAGGGACCGGAAATTGAAAGTATGTATGATGAAAGTAAGTTTGAAGAAATTGGTAATTGGAGAAACTAAAGTTTTATTTGATTTGAAATAAAACGATAATAATTTCAACGGTTCAATATTGAGAAGACATCAATTTTAAACCATTTTTATTATTTATGTTCTTCTTAAATTTATACCCGTTTAAGCATTTTTAGAGAAGCTTAACCCAAAAAATAAAATTGTTACAAATTTCTAGCTTATGCATTGATTTTTTTACGGTATTTCAATAAAAATCGCTGAAAATATAATATGTATGCCACGATTATTCTCCTAAACCTTATTGAAAAAATAACGGTTCTGAGATATGTCTGTATGTTTAAAAATAGCAAACAAATGTTTGGTCGTACTTTAGTCGCTTAAAAAGTTTAAAAAGGCCCAATCCATTTAAAAACTTTCATTCGTGTTTAATTTACTTATATTACTCCGGGTAATAACCTAATGACCCAAATATGGTTTAAGGAAAAGAAAAATTAGGAGAAACCTAAGCAAGTTTGACAGACTTGACATCTCTAACTGTTTTTCAATTCGTGCAACTTTATAAAATTTATTACATTTTTAACAATCTGGATGAAGCCGAAATTGTTTGCAGTTGTGACTACGAATATTATCCCTGGACCTAACGGAGCTTTTAATAACGACTCTCTCTATACAATCGATGGTAAGATATGTAAAAAGCAATACTCAAGAAACCTGGTTACTGACACAATCGCGGGTAATAATGAACATCCATTGTATCATCGCTAATCAGTTGCGGACAATGAGTCATATGCAGAAATAGCTATGAAGGTCAAACCTCAAAATATAATATGGATTCGACCATATTTGTCAATATTGTCCATAGCTTTTGAAGCTTACATCAATTTATTAAGCTGTATTAAATTTGTAATTGAGCTTGCAAATAAGCATACCAGAAATGTAATAATAATTACCGATGCGATGACTACTTAAAAATATAAAGAGCAGCAAAATAGCTTTATTTTAAAATAAAAACAGCATTAAATAACTATAAGAAAATCAAAGCTACTGAAACTATTATCGCTATCAGGCCAAAAAGACATTTAACGAAACGAGAAAGCCGACAAATTGGCAAAAGAAAGAAGCTTAGACGGTAAAATAATTTCCATAAATCTTTCATTCGACATCTCAAAAACTGAAATAAGATTAAAACATGTCCAAAATTCATCAAACAACTCCTAAAATAAATCACATCTCAAAATGGCCATAACTTCATTTTTTTGTTATGTAATGTCGCTTTTTAAATTCTAAGGTTTTTAGCAACTTTAGAATTAATAGAAAACCGTAAAGTTCACTCTTAACTATAGCGTCAAAAGCACAAATATATAGCTACAAGAATTACATAATGACATTGTAGCCCATTGAAAAAGCTATATAAATGGAAAATAATACATACGCAATTGTGCTAAAGTGGAAAGGAAACCTTTACTACCTTAACTATGTGCTGGAATGTCGAATGGTAAAAAAAATGTTGTCTAAAGAAGTACTTAAGACTGAAGAAAACAGGAACATTCCCAATAACTATTCAATTTCTGACAACCGACCTTAGAAGTTAATTGATCGAAAAAACACTACAATTTTTAAAGGGCAAACAGTTCAAAATAATTACCTAGATGTGTTCAAATTTTTTTTTACTTTCCTGATTCCTGATTTTTAATTCCTTATAAATAAACAGTCACAAAAACATATTTACAAAAAACTAATGAGCTATAGTTTTTCTCTGGCAGCTATTTTAAAATGTCAATTGAGCAAATTTTAATGAAATATGTGGTCTGCGGAAAATTTAATTTCCAAGCTATTTTAGATATCAGAATTATTTAAAAACTAGTGCATTCAGCATAGTATCAACTTTATTTTAAAATGCTTTTGATTTTTCTACCATGAAAGAAAATCAGTCAAACTATTTTTGAAATTTTTCGAAAAAATATAAAAATTGTTACTTTTTTAGACAATAAAATGTTATGAAGGAATAGAGACTCACTAATGATATTTTGCTTTTGTATTGAACACTTTTATAAGAATCTGCAGTGAAGTTTTAGTCCCGAGAATATACTTCTTTTCTCCCTAGAGCCTTACCAAAATGGCCGAAAACCTTAAAACGCCTATTTTATACAATCGGATATCTAAAAAGGAACTGAATGAAAATTAGTAAAAATTTCACAGAATGTTCTTTATACAAATAGGAATATCTCAAAAAAAACTATGACTCAGACTTAACTATATTTAGAGTAATAGAGCAGTGAATTTCAGGAAAAATGATATCCTTCGACACTACATTTAGGAACTCCCAATACACACAACAGAGCCAATCTGGGGCCAGTTGTTAATTGCTTGTTGTTAATTTTTAGAGGCAAAGTATTCACAATAGTTTTTTTTTTTTTTTTTATTTCCACTTAATTTGCACAATCTGCCTCTTGGCAATAATTGCAATTTGTCGTCTTGTCCTGCTCTTGAATTGGTTGTGTCCACCAACACAACTCAATATGTATTTATTAATTAAATTATTCAATTTGATTCACTTTTTATTAATTATTTTTTATTTGAATCGGTCTGTTAGTTCCAAAATTGAGGGTCTTTTTAGTCTTCTATTCTCGGTGCTATTGTCGAGCAAATTGAGGGCTGGCTGGTTAGGATGGTTGTCCAGTCTCATTTGGTAACTTTTAGCACGCTTTGAAATAACATCCTTGACTTTATCAATTTGAAGATCTTCGTGTATGCGGTCGTTGTTGATATACCATGGTACGCCTATTATTTTTCTTAGAGTTTTGGATTGAAATCGCTGGATGATTTCTATATTGGAGTGAGATGCTGTACCCCAAAGTTCCAGTCCGTACGTCCAGATTGATTTCAATACTGACTTATATATCGCCATTTTGCTTTCAATGGATAGTTGCGACTTGTGCCCGATCAGCCAGTATAGTTTTCCAAACTTTTGGTTCAACTGTTTTCTTTTTTCCTTAATGTGATATGTCCAGGTCATCCGTCTATCTAAATACATTCCCAGGTATTTCGCTTCTTTGCACTGAGGTACTTCAACTCCATTTAATTTCACCGGGGGACAGTTCTGGTGTCTATTGGTGAACGTAACGTGATTTGATTTGGTTTCACTCACCTTAATTTTCCAATTGCTGGCCCACCGGTGGAAGATGTCTAATGCCTCTTGCAGTTTGCGCGACGCTGTGCACGGGTCTTTAGCAGTGACCAGTAATGCAGTGTCATCCGCATACGTAGCCGTAGTGATTCCGTCGACTGTTGGAAGATCAGCCGTGTATAGAACATACAGCAAGGGTCCAAGGATGCTCCCCTGTGGCACCCCAGCTCTCCCTCGACCAAGCACGCTGACTGCGTCTCTTTGTTTCTCTTGGAACGTCCTTTCACTCAGATACGATTTGATCACTCTGCAGTAGTCAACCGGTAAATACTTGCCTAATTTTTGCAGCAGCCTCTTGTGCCATACCTTGTCAAAAGCTTGAGCAATATCCAGGAAGACTGCTGAGCAGTACTCTTTATTTTCAAGCGCAGTTCGTATAGTATTTACTACTCGGTGTATTTGCTCTACTGTAGAGTGCGACTGTCTGAACCCAAACTGGTGATCGGGTATTTGACCACTTTTGTTTAGCACATCCAATATTCTTCTTAGGAATCTCTTCTCAAACACTTTGCTCATTATTGGAAGAAGGCTGATAGGGCGATAAGAGTTGACCTTGTCCTTGGGTTTGCCAGTTTTTGGAATTAGGATCACCTGTGCCATCTTCCATTGAGCGGGAAAGTACTTGATTCTGAAAATGGCATTGCATATAGATGTAAGATACACTATGCCCTTTCTTGGTAGTTTTTTCAGGATTCCTCCAGTAATCAAATCGTATCCGGGCGCTTTGCTATGAGGCATTTCATTTATTATTTCCTTCACTTCATTAGGAGTGAAAAATCTGGGTGAGCCTTCAGATGTGGATTCCGTGTCCAAGTTCTCATCAGAGCTATCTTCGTCATCTTGGGCCTCGTTTGGAGAAAAAACCTGCTCCAAGTGCGTAGCAAATAGTTCCGCTTTTTCGAGATCACTCCTTGCCCAATCATGGTTGCCCCTTCTCAAAGGAGGAGTGTGATGAGTTGGTCTTTTGAGATATTTAGTCGCCTTCCAGAGGGAGTAATTTGTATCGGCTGTTGGAGTGAGCTGTTGTAGACGTTCAACGAAGTGTTCATTTCTGGCCTCTAGGATGGTTTCTTTGAGTTTCTTGGTAATTTTGTTTAGTTCAGTCTTATCGTTTGGATATCGATTTGCTTGCCATTTTCTTCTAATTTTCCTTTTTTCTGATATCAGATCTTTAATTTTATCTGAGTAGGTGATGTCGATGGTATTCACTTTGGTTATAGGTGTTGAGTTCCATGCTGCTGATTGAACTACTTTATTAAAGTTTTCGATTGCAAGTTCTAAGTCGTTGTAAGTTTTTAATGGCACTGCTAAATTTAATCTTTCATCCACGATTCCTCTGAAGATACTCCAATTTGTTTTCTTGTTGCTCAGACTTAATGGGGGTTCAATCGCTCTGATTGCTGAGTGTATTGTGAGAATCGCCGGAGTATGATCTGACGACATGTCTAAGCAGCCAAGAATACTTGTAAAAGTCCTCGGTATACCCCTAACAATAAAAAAGTCCAATAGATCAGGGATTCGATTTTGGTCCGTTGGCCAATAAGTTGGCTCGCCCGTGGAGATTGCTTCTAGTTTTCTCTCCTGTATGGCACTTATTAGTTGTCGGCCCTTGGTGGTTGTCAACCGAGAACCCCAGCTCTGATGCTTGGCATTGTAGTCGCCTCCGACAACAAATCTGTGTCCCAGAGTAGCAAAAAAGTTATTGTAATGGGTTTTTGTTATTTTATGTTTTGGAGGGCTGTATAGAGCAGTTATAGTTAAGGTACTATTTCAGTCTTCAACCATTATGCTTGTGACTTGGATGTGCTCCTGGTCGTATTTAGGTAGTTCTATGTGTTTGATGTGGCTTTTTACGATTATGGCTGTGCCACCGTGCGCTCTACCATTGGGATGCCTAGTTACATAAGAAGTGTAGCCTTTAATCCTAATGAAATTTTTTTCTGTAAAATGTGTTTCTGACACTAGTAGTACATCAATTTTGTGAACATTAAGGAAAACTTCTGTCTCTCTGAGGTGTTGAGAGAGACCATTTGCGTTCCAGGTTGCCACTTTGTAAGAGGTCATTTTATAAGCTTTGTTAACACGGTTGTTAGTAGTTGCATCAATGCGGTCATTTGTTCTGCTTGTTTCGCTAGGATGGCTTCAATTCGCGCAAGTGGATCCTGATGCAAGTTCCTCGTGGGTTCCTCGAGTATAGTGGTTTCTGTTTCTGGACTGCCTTTTGTGGCCTGAGCGTAAGTGAATCTGGGGCGTACGTTCACTAAATTGGGCTTGACGGGGCCTGGTGTGGGGGTCTCTACAGCTTGTCGTATTCTTGTTGGGGGATTATTTGAAGCATAACGCATTCTAAGAATATTTTGGTACGCTTTGCATCCCTTGTAGCTAGCAGGATGTCCCTCTCCGCAATGAGCACATTTAGCTGGTTGAACATTTGGTATCTTGCATTCAGCTGTCGCATGGAAGTTACTGCATTTTACGCACCGTGGTTTATGGTTGCAGTATTTTTGTGTATGAAAATATCCAAGACACCTTTTGCATTGTGGTATATTGTTTTGCTTTCTGATGGGAGGTTCAATTTTGATTTTTTGATTTTGTAAAAATTCTACATTGTAGATGTCTAAGTTGTTTTTATTGGGCTCTAGGTCCAAGAAAAAGGTAGAAGTGGGATGTCCTGTGGTTCGGTTACGTACGTTCCACAGTGTTCTTACTTGGTGGTTTTGGTTATGTAGTTCCTCTATGACATAATCAGTGCTTGTGGAATGATGGAGATTTCTTATCACTACTCTATAAGCTCTTTGGCTCTTTGGTTGGTAAGAGTGAAACTCTACTTTTTTCGTTTTTAATAATTCTATAATTATTTTATGGCTTTCTAGATTTTTCACACTTACCTTGGTGTTATTGTTTTGCACCCTAACCGAGTAGTGTGTTCTATTTATTGCCGCGTCCAGTTCACTCATCAGCTCTTTAATATCTTTTACATTGGGGATGAATATCGGGGGTGGCGCGAGCTCCTTTTTTTCTTTTTCCAGAGGATCATCAGGCACTTGGGGTAACATTTCAAATCTATTTTGAATTGTTATTGGGCTTGAAATCGGTGAGCTGACTTGGACTCTTTTCCGCGATTGCCTGTCATTCTCTTTAGGATAAATCCTTTTCCTCCCTTTTTGCTCTTGTCAGTTGACTGTTTCTTCATCCGACGTTAGATCTTCCATTGAGATATTATAATCTATCTCGTTGGACGTCGAGTTGGCTCCAGATGCTAACATTGTAGCGTTGATATTAAAAATGAACCACCATTACACAATATGACACAGTATGAAATTTATTTTAGATGTAACAATAACTTAAACTAATTGATTTTTTTTAAATTTTACTTAACTATTAGGTACTATTATTATTTTACTATTTCTAACAATTATTCTTAACTTAACTTATACTAGATTATTTTAATTTTTAATTTTATGGATAGATATACAATATTACTGTTAGATTATTGAAAAATGTTAATTATTAAATAAATGTTGTTAATGAGGCTATTAACAATTATTCATTATTATTAACTAGGTGAACTAGGTGTTACGAAGGTAATGTTATTGTTTGATTTTGACAGATTTACTTGAATACAACACAACTGTTTTGCTTTAAACTTGTTGGTTGGGGCTCTGCATCGAGAATTTTGAATCGTTCAGGTTTTGAATCGTTTGGGATCATCGGCATATGTTAATGCATATTAGTTTGTTTTTAGCACTTACATAACTGAGATGTTCGGTTGCACAAGTTTGGTTTTAAGTAAATTTCTTGTATTTAAGGCCTGATGGGTTAACACTGAGGAGTGACACTTGTACCACTATTTTCCACTCGGTATCACGATCACTTTAACACAAGAAATTTTAAATTTGGAACATTTTTAATCACTTTTGTTTACAAATGAGACTAGAGCAGATTTTATTAACTCTGCTTGATGTATTCACAATAGTAGTGCAATATTTATCAAAACTTATTTAAAAATGTATATCTTGAAGATGAGTTATAAAAAGTACAGTAAAGAATGCTGCGGGTAGCTAAGAGAGGAGGTTTTAGCTCATATTTCAAGATCATATTTTTAAATTCAAGTTATTTACTTACAGCCATTTGATATAGACTGGCAGAACAACGTCTGCCGGGTTCAGCTAGTATAATATAATTGGTATACCTAAGATAAATACCTAAATAAATTAGATAATGTGTCATTGGTACTTCTATTAGTAAAAAATACATTTAGCGACTCTAATTCACGATTGAAAACCCAAGTAGGTAGCAATATGTGTATTAATTCATAAAATAAAAGTTGTAAGATTATTTATGACCCATGCAATATTTTCGACTCATATAATTTTTGAAGTACGCTAGTTACGGTTGTGGGTTCAAGTACTAAATTTAATTGATAAAGATTTAAAGTTTTATTTGGTCATTATGGAAACTTAAAAGTCTCGACAGTAAATGAAAGGAAGTTTTATGTTGTTTCACTGTAGCATTTACGACAGGGAAACTCTGGCATCAATTAAACACAAACAGTAAAATTAAATTGGCACCTTATCAAACATTTGCTCTTTTGACTCATTCAGATTTTACAACCGCAGAGAAATACCTAGACTGCCCTAGACAATGAAAAATATTGTATTGTGGCCTAACTTTAGAAAACAGCATTAAATTTTGATCGAAACAAATAATTAAAATGGATTAAAAAAATTTATCACAGAACTTATTTTGAGCAAAAATTCATTACGGATTAAGAGTAAATGGTAAATAGTAAATAGTAAACTCCTCATTATTTGAATAAAATACTTTGTAATTTGAAAGAAATCACAAACGAAGTAAGCAGATGATTTTTGTTTATCAAACTATGCTTTTACAACTGTTTAAACTTTAAGAATCAATAAGATTGTTTGCGGCTGTTATATAACTATTCTTACTTCCTTGTACTATAAAAACAGGGATGTATTATAATCGTAAGAATTTCCGATAGCGAGATTTTAACGGAAACATCAATGTTAGGCACCCCTTTTAACTTTTTACATGTAATTATTTTTAGTTGGATGTTTGTACCTGTTTACACACTTATTTTGTGAACAACAAAAACTATAAATCAGAAATTCCTGAAATTTTTAGCTAACTTATTTTATGACAAAACTATACTTTGCTCAAAGGTAATTTTTTAGAGCCCATGCATTTTGAATTTTTTAAATTGGTTTTTCAAAAACCCAAAAGGAGATGAAATACTTTCCAATGATGTGCAAAAACTGGGGTTTTTTCAATGGTTTCAACGATAAAGCCAAATTAAAATTTAAACTAATGATTTTGTTGGGAAAATTGTGTGCACTTTATCGTTATTCAGAGAAAAGAACATATTTATTAATAAAAAAGAAGCCGTTTCAATGAAGGGTAAAAATTATGTGCATGTGAACATTGCATCATATTTCATATTACTCAGAAATAATCTACATCATAGAGATGCAATATAAAGCATACTTTGCAAACTTTTTCAAATGTCGGCCCCTTAAATCGTTTCACCTCCCATATCGTTTTGGAACGCTTTGGTTATTTTCATCTGATCGAATACACAATATGCGGTGTTTATTTTGTCATAATTTTATGAAAATGGAGAAATTTAAGATAACATCGTTTTGTAAATAAATTAGAACATTTAGAATAGTAAACAGATCGCGAAATTAGTCTTGTTGTCTATCAGAAAGTAATAATAATCGTTGCAAATTGTCCCAAAAATATTACCTACCCCTTGTCTTATCTAGCAGGAAGGATTTTTTTTTCTTTGCTTTATTAAAAGAATTGTCAAGGTTTTCTATATACGTTTTCTTGGGTGTTAAATAATAAGAGTAGATAAAGATATTACATAATAATTTGATCAAATTGAAAGGTGACAGTGTTTATAATTTTTAATATATTTAGTTATTCATATACATATATTTCGTTTCCTTCAAAGTATTTCCCTTCCTTTAATATACACTTAGGCCACCGTGTTTTCCATTTCGGAAAACATGCTTTAAACATCATTTCCAGAGTAGCCTACATTCCTTCAGTAATTTGTAATTAATATCTTCTATGGAGTCAAAACGGTTTCCTCGAAGTAGTCTCTTCAGGCTACTGAAAAGCCAAAAGTTATAAGGGGCAAATTTAGGTGAATACGGTGGTTGCAGTACGATATGAGTTGAATTTTTGACTAAAAACTCCCGAATAATCAGCATAGTATTTGGAATGTTGTTTCAGCGTTTTTGGTAGTTTTTCGAACCAACCAAGACTTAACACGTCTGAGACTCAAATGGTCGTTCAAAATTGATTAAATGAGTCCATATGATATGCCAACAATATAAACAAAACTTCGAATAGGGAATCGTCAATTTTGAAGCACCAAATTTTCAATTTTGTTAATGTGTCCTTCATTGGTTGATGTTTTTGGCCGATTAGAAATGACAATTTTTTCAATACTTTTTCTGCCATCTTGAAAATCTTTGTACCACTTGTTAACAATTTTTGAAAACATTTTAAAAATTTCAAACTGTGCATTTCTCTTGATGTTTGTTGAAAAATGTTCTAACAAGAGAAGTGCAAGATCTTGGGATCTCGAATATAGTTCAAATTTTGAAGAATGGTAAATTTAGTTTCCATGTTGATGAAGATGTAAAGATATAGGGACCAAAACTCAATAAAGTTCTAGATATTTGTAATTGAAGATACAATTAACTGGTTTAATTTAGTTTTATATAAATGTTTTATAGTATATATAGTATATAAAACATTTTGTGGTCGTATTTATGTATTATAATTAACAAAAGTAAACTATAAACATAAATTTGGACAAAAGTATAATCAAATGTATTTTTGATATATTGCCCAGATTCGTATATTGATTGCCAAGCAATCTTCCTCAGTGGTTATCAAATAGTAAGATTGCTCCTATGTGATGAATCACAAAGTAATCATGGATTGATCTCAATTAATACGTCGAACCTTTCTCTTTTTGTAATGTAATTATAGAGTTTTCAGTTCTTTTCCTTTTCACCAAATTCTTCGTGAGCAACCCAAAAAGTACCGAACTTTGAATTGGTCCATTATCCCAGTTTCACACCTACCTATCCTTTTTTCTTAAACGTTTCCATGCTCTCGAGTGCATCTAATCTGATAGAGTGATATAATATAATTTACAAAAGTAAACTTTGAACATAAATTGGAACAAAAACTCAAACAAATGTATTTTTGGCGATTTGCTCAGATACGTAGTTTGATGGCCAAGCAATCTTCCTAAGTAATCATCAAGTAGTATTAGATCGCCCCGTAACTGCTATGGAATGAGTCACTCATCAAATGTGTGACAAATTATAAGGTGAACATTTATTAGAATTTTAGCTTCTGCAAACGCATACCTCGTTTCTAGAACCTATAGTTAAAACGGAGCATACATTTGCAGAAACTAAACTTCTAAAAAATATTCACCTCACTTATGAGTCATTCGTTTGAGGAGTGATCCCATAGGCAGTTACGGGGCGATCTAATACTACTTGATGACTACTTAGGAAGATTGTTTGGCCATCAAACTACATATCTGAGCAATACGTCAAAAATACATTTGTTTGAGCTTATAATCAAATTTATGTTTAAAGTCTACTTTTGTAAATTATATTACATAAATAAGACCACAATATATTAAATATATTGTATCTTTATATGTAAAAATAGAGACAAAATAAAAAAAATGTTACTCACCCTCCATGGAATCGAAGCCGGCTCCTAATGACAAGGAATACCGATCCATTATTGCTACGCAAAATTACGTGTAATCGTTTGCTACAAAACTGAATTTAACGTGTGAATTGTATCTTCAAATGCAAATATCTAAAAAAATTATTGAGTAGTGACCCCTTTAACCATTTATATATTCATCAACAGGAAAACTAAATTAATCATGCTACAAATTTTGAACTACATACGTAATCCCCAGACCTCGCACTGTACTTGTAAGCCACTTTTAAATATTAACTTTAATTAAGTGGAAAAATCGATTAGAACAGAATAGGTTTAAATAACGAACATAAAAAATAAGTGATTTAAATTCGTCTTTTTATTTAAAAAATTATGCTGTCTTTATTTAATACTTAATATCATTATGAGTTTTTTATGTTCAACGGTTTAAAAAAAAGTATATTAAAGTATATATTAAAGAGCAAGAAACATCAGAGTTTTGTGTGAGAAATTTTTATTTTATAACTTTTTTTTAACGGAAATTATATTTTATTAAAAAAAAAGACTAGAAAACCACTGAAGATTATGATTAATAGTTTTTGAAAGAACCGAAAATATATTCAGATGACAAAAACAGACTGATTTATTACACCGTTGCCTGAAACCATTTATGGTTATGATAGATATAAGTTCTGTCAATTTTTTTATATTCCGAAAAAGTTTATAGTTATAATTTAAGTCAATTTAATTGTTCTGTGAGCCTGGTTATATGTTTTTCATCAATAAGATTAGATATTTTAAACGTTGAACGATTATAAAATACAGACATTGAATTCAAAATTAGTTTTCAATTATTTTAACAATAATTCCATATTATATAATAATAATAATCATCTTTGGTGTATTATTTTTCTCTGAGGCAGGTTATCTACTGAACGTATTTTATTTTAGTTTAACAGGTATATTTTCAATATAGGATCTAGGTGAATTATATCGAAAGACTCGATATAATACTATTGTATGAGTGAACTTATATAACTTTAATTTTGAACGATTTCAGTTCATGACGTTAAATACAATAGGTATCTGAAACTTTCAAAACCAAATAAATTTTTGAAACTTTCTTGATGTTGTTAGATTTCTGAAATAAATTTACAGTTTCTGAAAAACACGCTTACGTTTCAATTGTTGATGATAAAAAGAAAATCGTAGATATCGTTCACAAACTATTTCTTTTTGGTGAGAGGTTTCGTTTCAAATGGTGATGACTTTATTGAATTCTGTTCTTTTTGTTTTCTTTGTAATACGTTTATCTTGGATGATTTTTCAGAGGAGTTTTATTTAAAAAAAGAAAACTTCAAGAGTTATTCACTTGCTGAAAGACACATTTTTCGCACTGTTTCGAAATCATAACAAAATTAATGCTTCAAAGTTGGTAAAATAAGAATATTTTTACTTCAATTTTCGTGCTTATTTAGCTTCTTTTTTTTAAATTTTGGCGCTTTGTGACTAAGGCTATATGCATATTTAGCCTTTAACTTCAGATTCATTACTGATATCAAATAGGAAATGTGCAAACATACCTACAAGTATTTCCTTGAATTTTTTTGAATCTATTTTTTCAACGTATTTTGCTGAATTTAATATTGTAAAAGAAAATCTACTCATTTTCTTGAGTAAAAATGTCTGTATTTATGACATATGCTATTTTTTATTGTGAAGACGAAAAAAACGTACAATACATTCAAAAGTCTACATCTGTTAATTTTAAGGTACATTTTCATGCAGTCGCTAGTCGCTGGTCTTTATCGAAAAATGTGGTCACATGACTAAAATGTAATGCTATTGAAGAAACTAGCGATAAAGCTAAATTTGTTTAAGTTTTTCGCCGGATTCTATCCGACATTTCATGCATGTCATATTCACCAAACATGATTATTCTCTATTACTTACTCTCTATTGATACATTTCCATAAAGAGTACATAGGTACATAGTCGATATATTAAATTATTACTCATTTAAGCGGAATGTTTACTAACAAGTATTAATACTTATTACTCGTACTTATATACACATACCTATGCAATAAAGCCGTTATATCGATGTATTGACATTCAATAGAGAGAGCTTCATTTGTCCCTCAAATTTTGGCTCACATATTAAATTTTAATCATATGATCACATTTATCTTTAAAAACCAGCGACTAGCGACAGCATGAAAATGCACCGTAAGGTAAATGAGTCATCTCACCCGATATATTATATATTTGCTTTATTATGTATGTAGAGTCCAATCACGATAGAGATAAACAAATTTAGAAATAATATTGTTATATTTTTAGCTTAAATAATAAATGCTCAAAGGTTTAACTGCATTTTTACATAAACTGCTAATTAACTACTATTGAGTAAA
Source organism: Sisyra terminalis (assembly GCA_958496175.1). Lineage (NCBI taxonomy): Eukaryota > Metazoa > Arthropoda > Insecta > Neuroptera > Sisyridae > Sisyra > Sisyra terminalis. Next base: position 32,253,500 of record OY292274.1, read on the forward strand.
AGCTCCTTAATATTTACATATTTTTCTTGTTCGTATTCTATATATTTAAGTCAATAATCTACATAATTTTATAGTTGGTTTTAATGTAGTATATAAAGAAATATTCAATTAAAGTACTCACATCTTTATAAACGACAATCCAGGTTTTTCCTTCAAGTGCTAGCGACACCAGGTCGTTAGGTGAACTCACTCTCAAGCACATCACATAAAATTAGCCGAGTGGGAAGTGGTCAGAAGTGTCAAAGACACTTTTAGGAAGTACATAATAGACAATTTACTATTTTAAAAAGTATCCGAAGTTACTTTTAAAAAAAGAAACTTTAATACTTATCCAAGTTATATCATTAAGATACAGTAATTTAGATACTTTAAAGCAGTTTTTTTAACCAGGAATGTTTTAACCAGGAAAAACCAGGAATTTGGTGGTGCATGAAGGTCTTCTTAATGGTGCGAGAGAAGCTTCTAACATCAAAAATTATTAAACTTTTAATAGTAAATTTAATTAAATTTCGTAAAAAATGTATTTTTACAACTAAAAAATCGAAACAAATTTTTCAAGGAGTCGCGGAGACCTTTTTTCAAATTCAAAGGAGTACAGCTCACTTAAAAGGTTAAAAACTACTGCTTTAAAGTATCTAGGCTACTCCAAAATTACTAAGATACTTTTTTCTAACAGCTCTGGAAGCAGTACCCCTTAGATCGATTTCGGCTGCTTTCAATAATTGACTTTGTACTTTATTTATTGTCATGGCGAAACACAACTTTAGGAGGAACTGCAACCTAAAAAACGCGAATTAGGTATATTGTGCACTGACGATATAAGTAGTATTCCGTGGTATAAAAGCTGATTCACCTTTAACGCAGCCAATAGTGAACTTTGCCAGGTTTTTATCCAAGGTTTTCACGTTTATCCTGGTTTCATTGCCAAACTTTGGCGAATTGAGATTTCACGAATTTAGCATTACTATAGTACTCATTTTCAGGATTAGAGTATAAAATGGAAAACCAGATTGATTAAGGAACTCTACAGGATAATATATATGCTCGTCTGTATACACCTAAGTGTCCACCGATTTGTACTGGCATTCGGGCTCTTCAAACGACAACAACAAAATATCATAAGCAATCTTTTTTTATTTTTACAGCAGCGATATTTGGTTTCTATTTTAAATTCAAACCAACAAATTAATGTCGAAAAAAATATTTAATTTTTAAAATCGTCTAATGTTTCCTATGCGGCACTTGGATTATAAAATTTTAACTTTCGATTGTTGATCAGGCTACACGTCATACCATACACACTTAATCATCCCTTTTCATCCTTTTAGAGAAAAAGTTTTCAAAAATTTATTCTTATCGAATATCTACACCATATAAGAAATACACTTTATAAGAAATGTATAAGAAATACACTAGCGGTTTAAGCTACCTATTGATGTATCAGGCAATCAGGACAAACGATTTTGTATAAGTATACAGAAGATACTTATGAAATTAGAATTTTACTATAGTGACCAGCAATCACTTCAATCACAATAAATTGTTTTCAAAGGTTCCATTTTAACTACAATTAGCAACAATTCTTTGCTATGAAGGTTTTTAAAACAAAATAAAATATCAATATTGAAAAATAATCTTTATATATTGCAAATTTTTAATCTTAAAATTACATACACGGTCAGCGTTCAGTTAAAGAATCTGCAGTATTAAGCTCAGTTGTATGGATATTTGTATTTCTTAATACTTAGGAAAACACAATTTAATTTTATTGCGAAACATTGAATTATAAATCTATACTACAATATCAGTTTAATATTGTAACAAATAAAAAATGAATACTTGAATGTCTGTCTGAAAAGTAATTATACTTTTCATATGTTTATACAAAAATCAATAACATAAACCGTTCAGTTATATTTTTTTAATTCATTATAAAACTTAAATATTACGAAATAAGTACTGAAAATTTCAACCATATATGTATCTAATACTTTTTCATATAAAAAAAAATGTTAGCTAGAGAGGCAAACGAATTTTTGTTGTTAAATGATTGTTGCTAAATAAAAATATTTATTGGCACTTAATACTTTTAATGATATATATAAATTTAAATTTATTTATAATCTCCATGCTATGGGAATTTTTATTTATATTTTTCTTTGTGCAACACGTTTCATTGGTTTCCCGACTTCTTCAGGCACTGATTAAATATTAATAATAACAATTTAGCTGTCAATCATTTATTATGTCACTTTGGTAACGGCAATTATAAAGGTTGTTACGACGTATCTCGGTCATAATAATTTGATACTTAAATCCAATATAATTATTTAACCTCAAAATCCAGTTGTATTATAAAATTTCAATTTTGAGTGTCAGTCCTTTTATTCACCGTGTTATTTATTTTTATTTAACTATTCTTACTAATTTTTTTTTCCTCGAATGGTCTATTCATTATTTTTTATTATTTAGTAGTCATATTATTTAGTAGTCATAATAATTGTCATTACCAAGGTAACATCATAGGTAATTAACAGCTAATTGATTGGTTATTGGTCATAGGTTATTGATATTAAGAATTAAATATTTTAGTACCTGAAGAAGTCGAGAAGCCGATGAAATGTGTTATGCAAAAGTAAAAATTATAAATTAAAAAACTTAAAAATTACCAAAGCAGAGAGCGTATGAATAATTATAAATTAACTTTGAAAAAGAACCATCAAAATATAAATTTCAATTTCGTAATCATGCGGAAAATAGATAATCCACTTGATGGGATTTGACCTTATTGCAAGCAAAGTCATTTTTCATCTTAGTTTTTCCCTTTTCAAGTTTGTGTTTAACACCATCGTTATAAGAAAAAGGTAAAAAAAAAATTATATTGATTTTACTGAAACAATAGTGAAGAATAGAAATACTTACTAAAAAATGCTCATGAACCATAAAATATCTTCTTTACGTTTTTTAGTTATCAAAATCTACTGAATTGATCACTTTAATAACCTACTTTCGTTTATTGTGTACTTAGCGTAAATGAGCAAGATAAATGTCTCATTTTAATTTCTAAATTTAAAATAAAATAATTTTATTACCCAAAACTCAGTAAAGCATTTTCGTCGACAAAGGACTAATGTGTTTTTAGGCATTCTGAATTTATGAAATAGGTAAAGGAACATCGTACACTAAGCTTACATACTTACTTACTAAGGATATCTAATTTGCATAACTACATGTACTGATTATATTATATCAAGGAAGATAAGCTTTTCTTTGAACCATAATCTAAGCAGAGTAATTTAAAATTGTTTAAGAGATAATTTTTGAGAGAGAATTTTTAAGATCATTAGATATGTTCTCCAGTATTTATTAAGTTTATAATATTTCAGTTTCGTATTTCACTAATCAAAATAATCATTTTAACGCAACAAAATTTAAAAAGAAAAATAAACCTTACAAATATAAATTTTAGATAATGAAAAAGTTTCTTATTATTACTTAAGCCCCCATTTTAATTTAATCTTATCAAATATTTTAATTTTTCAGCAAGAAGTTTAAAACATTTTTGTTTTGATTGCAGTTTGTGGCACATCCAAACGTACAACAGCTACTGGCATCCATTTGGTACGAAGGACTTCCTGGCTTCCGTAGAAAAAATATGTTCCTTCAGGCTGCTGAAATCATTCGCATCGGATGTCTGTTTCCGCTTTTTAGCATTGCGTATATTCTGGCCCCACATTCGTCCATTGGTCAAACTATGCGTAAACCTTTTATTAAATTTATTTGTCATTCGGCTTCTTACTTCACGTTCCTCTGTAAGTATTAAAACTTAACAATTCATTATTTAGTTTCTCAAATATACATTGATTTTTTTAGAAATATAAAGTGTGATATATTATGAAATTTTCCAATTAAGATAAATTACAATGATTTCATTAGTACAAGTTTACATGAATACATTAAACCTTGAAAACCTTGGTGGAATAACCTTTGATGATCTTCCTTGTGAACGTGAACGTTTAAATGCACATTAATAAGGATAATAAAGCTTTACTCTTCTTGATTATAACAAATGTTATAAACGTTTGGCATTGGGTTTTTAACTTCTTTGAACATAAAATAGAAATAGGCTGAAGCTATTCAAACAAGATTATTTTTTATTCTTGTCAACTTTATTTTTAAACTATAATAACAATAAACGTGTAGATTTTTTTTTCTATTTTCTACTGACGGTAGGTTCATCGTCCTATGAAGAAGAACTCTTCCCTTTTTTGTAGTCTATACCTGGCAAGGTTTTTCAAATTGAAGTAGTTTATTCCTTTTTTCTTGGGACCTTCCAGTTTTCCATTAACACCATCAATAAGAATCATTTTTCTCTCAGAATGTGGTCCATTGTTCAATACCATATTTTGAAACAATACCATATTTGCTATATTACCCTTGATTATTAGACGAATTAGGCAAACAATACAATTGTTTAAAAATATAACATTTTTAAATGACTTCATATTAATTTTTCCTTAAGGTGATAAAATAATGAGTTTCCATTTAAAATATTCCATTTAATTACTTTTTACATTTTCGCAAGAACTTAATATATTAACAAAAACTATACGTAGATATCTACAACAGCGTTAACTCTTAACTCTTTTATATTTTTCTTGGAAAAACTCCTGAAACAGGATAGAATACAAAAGATGGAACCCGAAGAAAGCAAAAACAGAACTCCGTTTCAATTACTTGTATAGTAAGGACGAGCATGCCAATGACAAGAAACAACTATGTAAACGTCTCCTGTTTGAAGCGGCCTTGTGAATTTAATTAAGATTCTTAACATATTAAAACGAGAGAACTTTTTGAAAAATACGCACTTCTCAAACTACTTTCATTAATCGATAAGGCACCGGAAATAACGGATGCGAAAAAAGATACGTTCGCCATTAAGGGACTTTAGTCTTTATTGGAATTGAAAGTAAATGACATGTAACAATGGAATATTCTATTATCCGAGTAGTAAATTAATTATATTATATAATTTTATTTTATAAATATGAATTTAAATAAATTTATGAATTCTCCTCAATTATATTCTATAAATTTGAACACATAATGGACATGCTTAAATGAAAAAAAAACTCAAATTCAATTTAAATATTTAAGGACCGTTATAACAAGACACGTCCACCAGTTAAATTTAAAAGCCCTTTGCATTTGTGATAATTGCAATCAATAGTAAAAAGAATATAGATTGGATACTTAGAATTGAAACCTCGGAAACAATTACTAAAAGGATATGTTTAACATAAACGATATGTTCTACATCTTTTACAATAAAGATCTAAATTTATGGCAACAAATATAATTTTTAAGCAGTATAGATCCAATCAATTAATGTTCACACCACACCATTTAAAATAATTTTTAACGAAAAAATTTTAAAATAATTTTTCTTTAGCAAGCCATTCACGCTCCAACTTGCAGTCCAACTAATGGTATAACTTTAGATCCAACTTCGAAAGTCGGACCACTAGTTGGACTGCAAGTCGGAGCGTGAATAACTCCTTAAGAACTGATTTTAAAGTCATAAAAATGTGAGACTTGTAGACTTTGTTTCTTTTGTCGCTTGAAAAATTGCAGTTCTTCTTCTTTGTTTCTTGTATCCTTCCAGATTTCATTCTATAATATTTAATATGAAATTTTTTCCTCCTTAAATGTAAATTCTCATCCAGTAAACTTTTCTTATTGCCACCAAAACGATTATTATATTTTCGTCGTTGACTTTTATCAGTACCTACTTCCGCGTAGAGATCGTATTACTGTACGTAGAGAATTCTACTTTTATGTCGCAAACTTCTACGCAAACAATATTATACGCATAGTTATTGAAAAGAAAGTTTAATAGGTAACGATCAAATCTGGACAACCAAAGCACAAAAATTGCTGGAAAAAATCTGACAAAAGCCAAGAAGTAAGAAAGAAGTAGAATTGGAATCCATCATGTATTACAAAGAGGAATAACTTGCCGCAGTTTAAAAATTTCTAACAATCTTTCTGTATAAACGTAAAATATGCACTTTGTAGAATTAGCATGCAACAACTATATTTTTCAATAATTATTTTTTTGTAACTTACACTTGACTTTATTGAATCTTCCTAGTTTACTTTAACGGTTGGAGATGTTGAATAGATGTTGATAAGTATTAGATCAAGATCGTCATATTCGTAATTCTTCGTTTTAATATTTACGATTTTATCAATCTAGATCAGTCCTAATAGTTGATTTTATCAATCCTAAGGTGTTTATTTCTTTTACTTTCGAAATCTGTAAACTGCAAAATCATTCAGATTTTATGTCTGACTTTTAACAGTTTGATTGTTTAAACCAGAGGTGGCAAACCCACAATTTGTGATTGGCCTTAACAATTTTCCGTTCCGCGAAACGCATCAACTATTACTAAACATATTATTTAATTTGAGGTTTATTGCAGCAAATTACCTCGTTTAAGAATTTTTTTCAGATTTCTTAGATCTCCGTGTTATTTTTTCACTGATTGAATTCAATGAATATATTCAGACTCATGAATATATATAACATAAAATTTAATCAAATCTTGTATTTGTTTTACTTATAAATAAGTTTATACTTATGAATAACTCCTTATAAATACACTGAATGAATATACTTCTTGAGATATGAAGAAATAGATTTCATACAACTGATATAAACTTGCAACCTTTTAATTGTCTATATTTTGCATTATTATTCCTACAAAGTGATCGCAGAACATTAATTTCCGAGCAACAAAATAATGTAAACTAACTCAATGAATGAAGAAAGTTTTCAAACTTTTCTCTGATAACAGCATTTATTCGCTAAAATCTATCCAATGGAAGTATTAATATCAATTGCGATATATGAACCGTAAAATAGTTTCAAACAAAGATATAAAAGCAGATTTAAATACGACATTGAATTCAAGTGGTTCACTTTTCATATAAATGTAATAATATGTTTTATTTTCAAGTATTTACTGTAATGGAGCTTAACTATATTCCTTCGGAAAAATAATCCACAAAGTAATAAAATGATTTTTATTTTTAGTCGCACAAATTTTCAATTGATTAAACCATAAATTTTTATGGTCACTGTATAATATTTGAGGACATTTGAGTGAATCATTAAATTCCAATCAAATATTTCAAATACGAATACGTTATGTATGTGTAACATTCCCTCTATTACATGATTTTTACGTACAAATATTAAGCGGGTGGTAATAAAATGGATAAAAATGTCAATTTTATGTTACAATTGGAAAAATAATAAATTTCAACGAAAAATTAAAATAAATTAATTTTATTGTTCATTTCAGTTATGTTAATTTTGGCATCCCAACGTATCGAATCTGTGATTTTTAATGTGATTACATTATGGACTAATTCGGGCGAAACATACACGGATACAGTCCAGAAGAGAGGTGCTCCACCCTCAATTGTCGAGTGGATGATACTAGCTTGGGTCAGTGGTACGTGATCAGGGTTAACTATTCTTTCACATTTTTGAACACAATTAGGTATATTAAACCATCTCACTTACATCAGTGACAACAAATGAGCTAACGCTTCAAACCATGAAAATCATCATTTCACTAACGATCACGACACCAATTCAATGAGAAACTTACAACGCTCTTTTTTCAAATGATTCGATGTGACCAAACTGTAGAACTCTTTTTTGTGCTTTCCTGTTTCATTCCAATTTTAATTAACAAAAAGTCGTTTCATTTCGGTTTCTCCTTTTTTCATTTTGTATCCAAAAACTGGCAATATAAATGGCGCACAAAGATTTATTAAATTATCGTCTTTAAGTGAAACAATTTAAGAGCTTTTATTTTGTTTTATATGCAGGTCTTATATGGAGTGAAGTCAAACAGCTTTGGGATGTAGGTTTGGAGGACTACGTTAATGACATGTGGAACGTAATTGACTTTGTGACGAATTCATTATACGTTGCAACTGTAGCTTTACGTGTTGTAACTTATTATCAGGTAAGTTCGAATTTCTTCAAAATATTTTTCCTTTATAAATACTTAACGAAACGTAATGGTTTGTTACATAGGCCCAAAAGTCGTCTACCTATGCAGATTGGCCACGTGAAAATTTAGATGCGTGGGACCCCATGCTTATTTCTGAAGGATTGTTTTCAGCTGCAAATATTTTCAGGTCAGTGTTTTTATTTATATTTGTCATAAAAATGTTCATATTACAATATTTTTTTTTTATTTATTTGAGAGGAAACTCTCTTTTGTATTCTTTTGTGAATTTGTCCCTATTTTAACAATATCAACTAACTACCAGCTACATACCTACAATAAAAATCTAAGAAAAAAAAACATGTGAACATTTTTGTATTCACATGTTCACATATGCAGTTCACACAATACGTGCATATATGTACTTATGTATGTATGTATATGAAATTTCACATTGCTAATGAATATGTGGTTTTACAACTTTACGCTTCGTTACTTTTATCGTTACATTTTCTCTTCGTATAGTTTTAAGGTACCGTTGTGGAAAATTTGTTTTTTATTCAACTTGGGGCAAAATTATTTCTTTGGCATCCTATTATTTTTAATTCAGAACCTAAAAAAATATTCAACTGTGTGTAATCTACATTTGAATTTCAAATTATTTGTTTTTTTTTTTGAAACAATAAGTCTAAAATGTTTATCTTTTTAACCTTTAAATTAACATTTACACAAAAAAAATGAACAATGAAATGTAAATCTATATTTTCTGTAGAATTTCAATCTATTTGAATTTATTTTGATATATTTTCAAATAAATAGGTAATATCTACAATTTTGATAGATATTTACAGCTGAAGTTATCCCAAATTTTTCATTCTCTCAAAAATTGATTTTATCTTTCCATATGTGTAAAATGTGTATCTTTTTTATATTTTTTTTCTTTTTTTTTTAATTGTTATTTATCGTCGCTTTATAACTACTAGACTCTTTAGAGATTCTAGGGTTAATAAAAATCCTCAACCGAGAATGATTAAAAAACTCGATACGAGGATCGAACCCAACACCTACCAGTTTTGAAGCGGTCACCTAGACTACTCGGCCACCAGTAGGCTTTTTTATATTTTACATAGCAATATTTTTTTTTTGTTCGGTTAATATTTTTTTAAACAATTTCTTAATTATACAGGATAAAATAATTTCATTTTGTTTTTATTTTAGAACTATGTTTTTTTCAATCCATGTATTTATTAGAATCAGTTCATCAGAAATTAATTGAAATTTTATTAATTCAGTTTTCTGATTGCAATTATTTGCTTCTCCCTCTTTTATATTCTCCAGGAATTAGTTTGCAATTAATAATTTAACGCAAGACAAATCGTGACGATTTTTTTTTTCTTGTGAAAGCCGTAGAATATGTTCCAAAACTTGGAATTCTATTTAAAAAAAATCAAAACCTTCTATGGAATACTTCAAACAATAAATAAGTTTCTTAAATCAAACAAATAATGTATCAATAGTTTGGAGTACATAGATTTTAGATACAAAGTTACTGTACATAGATACATAGTTCTGCTACCAAAATTATTTCGTTCACATTTAAGAGCCATCGTTTAAAACCGTTTAAATTTGTTCATGACACTTTTTAATTTCAAAATTTAACTGTTTATTTGGTTAGGTTAGTTTTATTATCTTACTAAAAATGTAAAAGCAACCCTAAAATTAAGGACAGTTCTATGTTTTAAAAAGCTACACAGCTGGAAATGACAGATTTTCAGAAGAGGACATGCAGTTGTCAAGGAAATAAACAAGGAAGTTGCATTTAGGTATTTCCTTTTTGGTAGCAGTAACAGTATAAAATATTAATACGAAATTTAAATTTTTCATTTTCCAACATTCATTTCCTCTAAAAACCGCATGAGGTTTGCGAGTTACGATTTGAAATCCTTAGCCTAAAGTAATAAAATATCTTAGTAAGTTATTGGGAAAATCTCATATCAAGAATCATGTCATCATGTCATATATTTATTTGATTTTGATTGTCGTCGAAATTCATCGATAATCAAACTAATTATTAGAACCATTACTGTCAATTTATCACAAACAATTTTTTTGAAAGTTTGAAAAATTATTGTTTTTTTGAAATCATGATTTATTCGATAACCCCCATCAAATCAAATCACAGTATGCAAAAAGTCGTATCAGAAAAGTAAAATAAAAGAATGAAACAATAAGTATTGTTAGTGCAACGATAATGAATTTGAGATATTAAAATTAAATTAATAAAAAAATCGTGAATTAAATTAAAGATAACGTAGAAACTGAAACTTAGCAAGATAATGACTAACTAGCTGATCCCCGCAACTTCGTCTGCGTAACGTAGGTGTAGATTATATTTTCTTTTTAGCATTGCTATTTGTTGTGGTATATGAACATTTTTATTTTTCTTATTTCGTTTACGAAAAACATAATCATACTTAAAAACACTATTTCGTCAACTTTAAAACAACACATTTAATAAACTGTTGCAGAGAATAAAATTGTTCTATGTAATAATCAATTAATTTTCAAAAAATATTTATAAATATCTAAAAAAAGTATGTCTATTGCGTATAGCTACGGTAGGTATACCTACCGTATTTAATATTCGGTGTATTTCTCATAATAAGTAGGCATGTGTTAAGACTTTTTTTGAAAATTCCTATCTTAAAAGAGTGAATTGGGGTGACTAAGTTTCTATGAGAAAATGTAGAGTTAATCAACAATCGAAATTTTGAATTTCATAAGTGTAATTAATAAATAATAAATTTCGGTTTTTGTTATATCATTTTGATAACAGAATTTTAAATAACGCCATTTCACTTAATTATTATGAAAGTTTATGTAGTAGGTACTTATACCAAATACCATAGAGGCGGTTTTTAATTTTTATTTCTTTTTAACAAACAAACTTTTTATAATCTCTTTTTTATGAACCAATGATTGCAACCTGGAGCAATTATATATTCTGCAGAAAAGCATTATGGAAGCAATTTGTTGTCATATTTCATTATCATCAATAAATATATATATATCTTCTATGCTAACTGTTTCTCGGTATTTAGAACAATTTGAAAACCAATTGTTGTTATATGACAAAAAATTGCTTCCATAATGCTTTTCTGCAGAATATATAATTGCTCCGGGTTGCAATCATTGGTTCATAAAAATTAGATTTTAAAAAATTGATTGTTGAAAAACAAACAAAAATTGAAAACCGCCTCTATGGTATTTGGTATAAGTACCTACTACCTAAACTTTCATACTAATTAAGTGAAATGACGTTATTTAAAATGCTTTAGTTAAAATTATATAACGAAAACAGAAACTTATTAATAATTTATTATTTATTTATTAAATACACTTAGTAAATTCAAAATTTCGATTGTTGATTAACTCTACATTTTCTCAAAGAAACTTAATCACCCCAATTCACTCTTTTAGGGTAGAAATTATCAAAAAAAAATCTTTTCACATGCCTACTTCTTATAAGGAATACACTGAATATTAAAATTTCATCTGGCAGAGGAGATATATAATTACACGATTTTATGTATGCACGGTTTTAAAAACGTATTTACTTTAAGCTTTATTAATATAACTAGTAGTTGCCCGTTGCATTCGCAACTAAAGGATTTATCTCAATAAAATGTTTAGTATGAGATAATGTAGAGTTAATCAACAATCGAAATTTTAAATTTAATATTCAAGGTGTTGTTAATTAAAAAACTGTATCTAAAATCTCTAAAATTATATTAAGAAATATTTTTTTATATCATTTTAATAACAACATTTTAAATAACGTCATTTCACTAAATTAGTATGAAATTTTAATACTTATGTAGTACTTATACCAAATTGTCGATTTTAAATTTTGGTTCGTCTTTCAACAATCAAACTTTTTAAAATCTATTTTTTTATGAACCAATGGTTGTGATCTGGAGTAATTATATATTCGGCTGAAAAGCAAAAAGGTAGCAATTTTTGCCATATATTTCACTGTCAAATCAAATATAAAATCTTCGATACTAACTCGGTATTTAGAACAATTTGAAAACCAATTATTGTGATTGAAAATAAATAAAATATTCGAATTTACTTCCACGCTTTCCAACAATTTTGTAAGAACAACGTCCAAATGTGCGAAATCGAATAGCTTTTTAGTCATATTAAAAAATAAAGGTCATTATTTTTTTTTCGTTTTACATTGTATTTTCAAATATTAGTGTACATTTGTGTCGATGAAATTTGGAAAGTGTTTTCCTTATACGATGCAGATATATAATAAGAAAATTTCTCCCCTAAAAGAGTGAAAAACGGTAGCAAAGTTTGTAAGGGATAACGTGTAATAAACAATCGAAATTTCAAATTTAATAATCGATCAAAGTCCGTTAAAAGCGAATATTTACAACTGGCTAACTATTTGTCGCGCTTTTATTACAAATAATATAAATTCATGAAAAATTGTACCATCGGGTGCGTAAATAATTATTTAATGTGCTTGAGTAATAATATTTTGACAAAGGTAAATAGTTGTTATGAAAAAAATACAAAAATAATAACAAATTTGGTAAAAAGCCGGTTTAAGCAAATAGGCATGTTTGAATCATGGTTTATAAAATACACAGGTGGCCTCATAGTGGCTATGTGACGTATCCAGAAGAAATTCGTACATATCTTCAGACTGATTCAATTTCAAAATTCTTCGTATGACGACATTTTTTTTGAATGAAGCAACTTGTGTAATTTACAAACCTTGTGTTTGAATGCCATGCGCTGTGTCAACTTAACCCTACCAACGTTTTGAATGCGTAAGTGGGGATAACAGAGCGCATGCGCATAGCCCTGAACGCACGGACGGCAAGATAGTCAATTTATATATAAGAAGAAAGGGTTTTTGATAATTCCTCTCCTAAAAAAGTGAAAAATGGTGGCAAAGTTTGTACGGCATAACGTCTACCAAACAATCGAAATTTCAAATTTAATTATCAAAATATGTTCGTAAAAGACGAAACCTTTTATCGCTTAAAATAAAACAATGTTGATTTATTATTAGATTAAAAAACGTAGGAACTGCTTAAACTAATATATATATATATATATATATATATATATATATAATATATATATATATATATAAATATATATATATGTATAATTTTCTATAATCTTTAATAATTAACCAAATTTGTTTCTCTATAAAATAAAGAAACGACAATTAAAACTAATTATTCGTACCATTCTAATATTTGTAAAACTATGTTACTGCAATTTAAAATATTTGTAATAATTAATTATTTATTTTATGTCAAAATTTTGTAAGTTATAAATCAAGCGGCTGTGGAAGTACGCGCCAAAATTAAAGGGAATATATTCTCTTTGAAAAAGGTTAAATTCAAAAGTGAGCATTCAGTTTTTTGGCTTTCACATATTGTAAACCTAAAAATTCGAAATACCTATTCACAAATAAATAGATTAGTGAGCGAATATCGAGTAACGAGCAATTCGGCGAACAAAAAGAAAATGGTTTAATTATATAGTTGAAATTCAGATATTTTAATAATAAGTGCATAGATACACAATGGTTATACTTGATTATGGAGGAACTTGGTTTTGTGCAATTGAACAAATTTTAATTTCGCGGTAGTTTTGTACATTGCAGTAGTGAAATAGTTTCGAGAAAAGGGTTCATTCGAGAATCGAGACAATGAAATGTGATTTTTACTACTATTCTAAATATCTAGGCAAGTGTTTTGATGACTTTTGACTGTTTTAAGTCATAATTATGACTGACTTTATGGAACTTAACGATAGTTTTTATTTATGTATAGATGCTGATTGATTTACGGATTAATTGATTCACGGTAGGTATACCTACCGTAGGTATTCGATTTTTTTAGATACTTTTTAGATATTTATAATTATTTTTTGAAAATTAATTGATCATTATATACAACTATTTTATTCTAAGTAACAGTTTATTTAATGTGTATTTTTAAAGTTGACAAAATAGTGTTTTTAAGTATGATTATGGTTTTCGTAAAAGAAATAAGAAAAATTACCACTACGCAAATTTAAAAAGAAAATATAATCTACACGTACGTTACGCAGACGAAGTCGCGGGGATCAGCTAGTTAATATATAAATAATGAATTAATAATAAGTGTCTTTTTGTTATATCATTTTGATAACAGCAATTTAAATAACGTCATTTCATTAAATTAGTATGAAAGTTTGTTTAGAAGGTGCTTATACCAAATAACAAAGAGGCACTTTTAAAATAAACCCTAAGGATTTATTTTCAACAATTTTGTAAAAAAATAAAAAAAAAAGGTTACTTCAGGAACCGAACCCACATCTCTTTTATTGTGAGCATTAGAAAATCAGATACGTAAGCGAATGTGCTATGAACGTATAATTCTAGAAAGTATTTATTATAAGTATTGTAATACGCTTTTAACCTATTTGCAAAAATCTTGTTTTTTGAAAAATTTATAAGCTAAAAAAAGTAAGGACTCATGCCGTTTTCTATCTATCTATTATTATAAAGAGGAAAGATTTGATTGTTTGTTTGCTTTGAATAGTCTCCGAAATTACTTGACCAATTTGAAAAATTCTTTCACTGTTAGGAAGCTACACTCTTTCCGGTGAATATGGGCTATATTAAATTTTCAAAAAAGTTAGGGATCCATACTAAAACTCCAATAATGTAACCCAAGGTCTGAAAAAAATTACCAAAAAACATTGTTTTATCGCGTGCGCTGCGAAAACTATTGGTTACAGACAAAATAATGTACTACGATTTTGTAGAACATATCATTATCTACAAAAAATAAAGCGACAGCATATGTCTAACTATTATAGTTATGTCACAATAAGTGTTTTTTCATTTTAAAAAATTTACATAATTGCCACCGTTATAAAAGCTCTTTTATTTATACTTTGGGATTAATCCTTATCAAAATAAATGACTTCATATTTAAGTTTGCTTCAATGCCATTATATAATTTTTTGAGTTATTCAATTTGAACATTCCATTCGAAAGATATCACAAGTTTAAAAATTTAAGTTGTTTGAAAAATGAAAAATGTTAAAATACAAAAACGTGCCTTTTTGAAATATAAATGTTTTATACATAATAAACACTTAATAGAACTATACGTTCATAGCACATTCGCTTACGTATCTGATTTTCTAATGCTTACAATAAAAGAAACGTGGGTTCGATTCCTAGAGTAACCTTTTTTTTTTTTTTATACAAAATTGTTAAAAATAAATCCTTAGGGTTGCTCAATAAGGAAATATTAATGAAAAAAATAATAGAAGTAGTAAAAAACATAATTATATTAATAAAGCTTAAAGTAAATAGGTTTTTAAAATCGTGTAATTATATATCTCCTCTGCCAGATGAAATTTTAATATTCAGTGTATTCCTTATAAGAAGTAGGCATGTGAAAAGATTTTTTTGATAATTTCTACCCTAAAAGAGTGAATTGGGGTGATTAAGTTTCTTTGAGAAAATGTAGAGTTAATCAACAATCGAAATTTTAAATTTACTAAGTGTAATTAATAAGTAAATAATAAATTATTAATAAGTTTCTGTTTTTGTTATATAATTTTAACTAAAGCATTTTAAATAACGTCATTTCACTTAATTAGTATGAAAGTTTAGGTAGTAGGTACTTATAACAAATACCATAGAGGCGGTTTTTAATTTTTGTTTGTTTTTCAACAATCAATTTTTTAAAATCTAATTTTTATGAACCAATGATTGCAACCCGGAGCAATTATATATTCTGCAGAAAAGCATTATGGAAGCAATTTTTTGTCATATAACAACAATTGGTTTTCAAATTGTTCTAAATACCGAGAAACAGTTAGCATAGAAGATATATATATATTTATTGATGATAATGAAATATGACAACAAATTGCTTCCATAATGCTTTTCTGCAGAATATATAATTGCTCCAGGTTGCAATCATTGGTTCATAAAAAAGAGATTATAAAAAGTTTGTTTGTTAAAAAGAAATAAAAATTAAAAACCGCCTCTATGGTATTTGGTATAAGTACCTACTACATAAACTTTCATAATAATTAAGTGAAATGGCGTTATTTAAAATTCTGTTATCAAAATGATATAACAAAAACAGGCACTTATTAATTAATTATTTATTTTTTAATTAGACTTATTAAATTTAAAATTTCGATTATTGATTAACTCTACATTTTCTCATAGAAACTAAGCCACTCCAATTCACTCTTTTAAGATAGGAATTTTCAAGAAGTCTTAACACATGCCTACTTCTTATGAGAAATACACCGAATATTAAAATTTAAACTGGAAATTTTTACCGAACATTATATTTTCCCTAAAATTAGGTTCAAAATTATATGCCATAGATGTTAGTTTTTTTTTTGGTATAAGGTCTTCGTATAGTTTCACATAAATTTAGTAATATATTGTTATTTATTTTTAGCTACCTGATAGTAAGATTCCGATTAAAATTGGTTAACCATTTCGGAGATAAACCGGAATAAGTTAAAAAAAATTAACTCGCGCAAGTCGGGATAGTCTAATCAACTATATAAATAGCTATATAACTAAATTATGTGCTCTAAATTCGCAAAGCAGTTAAATTAACCTGACACTAAAAACATTTTTTTCGAGAAAGGAAGTTCTTTCCAATACCAAATCCGTTTTTTTTAATTTTGTCAGTAAACAATATATTGTAATCATTTACTTTCCTAGCGACTCGAGCAGTTCTTATAATTTTTCAACTAAATCTGTATCCCTATTAAGCAGAAATTTAGTACAAAGGCATTTTTTTCATTTTATATAATGCCCAAAAGATCTAGACCTCAACTTTCTAGAAATAGTTCCCATGCGAGGGTATCAAAAAGACAGCGTGATGGAGAATCTTCACCAAAAACTGAAAATCGTCTTGCAAGTCGAAAGAAATACGCATCGCAATCACGTGCCAGAGAGTCCAGTATCGAGCGCTCGCAGAGGCTTGCTCAACAAAATTTTAGGACTTCTCAAGTACGCGCGCGAGAGGCGAGTACGGAGCGTGTGCAGCGGCTTGAAGAGCAAAATTTTAGAAATATACAAGCTCGCACTAGGGAATCAAGCTCTGAGCGTTCCCAACGCCTTCATGGTCAGAGAGAAAGACAACGAACATCGACGACTAGAGGTCGTAATCAAGTTTTAGCTCATAGTAACAGATCGGCTTTCAGATACGATCCACAGATTGATTATGCTCAACAGTCTTCCGTCAAAATCGGAGCCATGAATAAGATCTGCTCTAACTGTTCTGCCAAAAAATGGGCCGATGAACCGAATGGTATGTGCTGTGCTTCTGGAAAAGTCAATCTCCCCAATATGCAAGAACCGCCACAGCCAATCAAAAATCTATTGACAAATAATCATACCCAATCTGTACATTTTTTAAACAACATACGTAGGTACAATGGCCTTTTTCAAATGACATCGTTTGGCGCGAAAGAAATAAGAGAAGCTAATTTTATGCCTACTTTTAAAATAGAGGGACAAGTGTACCATTTAATCGGTAGCCTTCTACCATCATCAGGCCAAACTCCACAATTCTTGCAAATCTATTTCGTTTCAGACGCAGATCAGCTATCGTTACGGTTAAACATAGCTCCAATGCTAAAACTTGATTTAATTAACGAATTACAGACCGCACTGAATAGCAACAATATATACATAAGATGTTTTAAACAAAACTTAGAACGTAATTCTTCAGATAATGTAAAGTTAATTATTCACTCCGACCGCCCACCACAAACAGCACACCCGGGTAGATATAATGCTCCAGCTGTAAACGAGGTAGCCGTCCTCTTGGTTGACGAAGAAAAAGGCCCAAGAGATATAGTGCTGCATGGTAGAGACGGCCAACTTAAAAGGGTCTCTGAGTTACACCGATCGTATGACGCTCTACAGTATCCCTTGATGTTCGTAATGGGAGAAGACGGTTATTATTTGACCATTCCTCAGCAAGGTACAGCGCGTAACAAAACTGTGACATGCATGCAATTTTATGCATTTAGGTTAATGGTTAGAGTTAATTGTTTTAATCCATTACATTATTATAGAGATTTATTTAGTCAATATATTGTCGATATGATGGCAAAATGATATCAGAAAGATTGAATTACATATGTCGTAATCAACAAAGACTAAGGGCTGACCAATACATTCATCTCAGAGACGCGTTAAATCAAGATGCAAATGTAAACCCATCAAATATCGACCAACGCGTAATCTTGCCATCTTCATTCACAGGTTCTCCACGTTATCTACACGAAAAAACTCAAGATGCGATGACTTATGTCCGAAATTATGGGAGACCAGATTTATTTGTCACTTTTACGTGTAACCCCGAGTGGCCTGAAATTAAAGTGGAACTATTAACTGGCCAGCGGCCTTTCAATCGTCATGACATAATTTCCAGAGTATTTCACTTAAAGATGAAGAAATTCATAAAATTATTCACGAAAGACGAAATATTCGGCAAAGTGAAATGTTTTATGGCAAGTGTGGAGTGGCAGAAACGAGGTTTACCACACTGTCATTTGCTGTTTTGGCTAGAAAGAAAAATCCAGCCAGACGAAATTGATAGTGTCATAAATGCGGAACTCCCCAACCAACAAAACGATCCGATGTTGTTCGATATCGTAACTAAAAATATGGTACACGGACCATGCGAAGAGCATAACTTAACAGCACCATGTATGAAAAACGGCATTTGTACAAAAAAGTACCCTCGACGTTTTGTCAACGATACCCAAACCGGAGAGGACGGATATCCAGTTTATCGTCGTCGTGACGCAGAAAATGGAGGACAGATCGCTACACTAAATATTAGAGGGAGTAGGCTCAATATAGATAATAGATGGATTGTTCCTTATTCTCCACTATTGTGTAGGACGTTTAACGCTCACATAAATGTGGAGTACTGCCACTCAGTTCAAGCCATTAAATATATTTGTAAATATATCAATAAAGGATCTGACCAGGCTACTTTTAGCGTTAGAAACCCAAATGATGAAGTGAAAAACTACGTGAATGGCCGATACATAAGTACATCCGAAGCTGTCTGGCGAATATTGGAATTTCCAATCCATGAGCAGCATCCTATAGTCCTGCAGTTAGCTGTCCATTTAGAAAACGGTCAAAGGGTGTATTTCACCACAGAAACGGCTGAACAAGTGGCCCAAAACCCACGTAAAACCACTTTGCTGGCTTTCTTTGAGCTCTGTAATGAAGATGAATTTGCAAAGACACTTCTATACCACGAAGTCCCCCAATACTACACATGGGCTAATAATAAATTTACAAGAAGGAGGCGTGGTGAGAACATACTTGGCCATCCAGGCATAAAAAAAGATGCTGCTTTAGGTAGAGTCTACGGTGTACATCCTTCACAATCAGAGTGTTTTTACCTTAGAATGTTACTACATCACGTACGCGGTCCAACCTCATTCGACTACTTAAAAACCGTTGACGGAGTTCTCAAAGAGACTTCAAGCAGCTTGCCATGACAGAGGTTTACTAGAAAACGATGATCATTGGGAAAATACTCTGAGAGAAGCATCAATTTCGCAGTGTCCAGTGCAACTGAGAGAGTTGTTTGTCGTCATACTTTTATTTTGTCAGCCATCCGAACCATTAAAATTATGGGAAAATTTCAAAAACGATTTATGTCAAGATATTAAAGATAGACTCCAACAGCAAAATCAAGATTTCACCTTATCATACAGTGAGGACATTTATAACGAAGGTTTGATACAAATAAAAAATAAATTATTGCAACTAAATGATAAAAACCTAAACGATTTTGGACTACCTTCTTCAGTTCGCACAGAAAACAGAGCTACAAATACAATGACAAATCACTATATTACAAATAATTTGACCGCTATTGTCAATGAAAATCTGCCAAAGTTAGTCCCAGATCAAAGATATGCTTTTGAAATTATAGTCGATAGCGTGAATAATAACAAAAACAAATTATTTTTTTTGGATGCGCCAGGTGGTACTGGCAAGACGTTTCTTGCAAATTTAATACTTGCTAAAATAAGACAATCAGGAAAGATAGCGATAGCAGTTGCTTCGTCAGGAATTGCTGCTACTCTTCTAAAGGATGGAAAAACTGCTCATTCAACTTTTAAACTTCCGCTATCCGTAAATCTTGAGCAGCAATCAATATGTTCTATCCGCAAAAATGGGCCTCTTGGTAAACTTTTGCAAGACGCTTCATTGATTATGTGGGATGAATGCACCATGAGCCATAGAGCACATATAGAGGCCGTGGACAGAACCTTAAAAGATATTAGAAACTCCTCTGCTCTCATGGGCGGGATTACTTTTGTATTTGCTGGAGATTTCCGACAGACTCTTCCTGTCGTTAACAGAGGTACGCGAGCAGATATCATCAAAGCATGCTTAAAATCGTCGCCCTTATGGACTTCAATTGAAAATATAAAATTACGAACGAATATGAGAGCTCATCTTCATGGAATCACCGATGGTGATTTTCCTCAGCAACTGCTTAAACTTGGGGAAGGAATTTTTCCCACTTCAAATTTAAGCAGCAATTGTAACATTCTTCTGAATGAGTCTCTAGGCCAAATAGTCCATAGTTTAGAAATTTTGATAGATGCAGTATACCCTGACATCGAGAATTTGCACGAAAAGGACTTTCATTGGTTATGTTCTAGGGCAATAGTGTCACCCAGGAATGATAGTGTCAACGAAATAAACAATCTAATTATTCAAAAAGTTCCCGGACAAATTTAAAAATACAAATCGATAGACACCGTGACTAATTTCGAAGACGC
Organism: Sisyra terminalis; assembly: GCA_958496175.1. Lineage (NCBI taxonomy): Eukaryota > Metazoa > Arthropoda > Insecta > Neuroptera > Sisyridae > Sisyra > Sisyra terminalis. Next base: position 32,274,430 of record OY292274.1, read on the forward strand.
AGTCCATTATCCCCAGGAGTTTTTAAATTCATTAAACCCTTCTGGACTGCCACCACATGAATTGACTTTAAAAATTGGAATTCCAATTAAAAATTGGAATTTTATTTTGCTGCCACAAAATAAATTAACATCTAATATCGTTTACAGGGAAGCTCTGACTCAATAAATTGATGTCGAGGAGTAAAGAAAATAAAATATCTATTATATAAAAATGAGATAAGAAGTGTGGGTCCCGCCTAAACTTGGATAGCGTCTACCCCGCCTTGGCTCATTTTGGTATTGAAATATTGGTAGAAGGCAAAAGAAGGTTTTAGAGGTGAGGAAACAGGAAAAAGTTGCAAGGAAAATTGTAAAAGAATTGAAAAAATAATCCCATATAAACTGTTAATGCATATCAAATTGACCAAATAGGCAGAGTAAGCGCTGACACCAATAAATATTTGATAACAAATATGTCATTTTTTAGTTTTGTGACTTTGCAAAAGTACTGTGGTCATTCAGTTATATCTACAAATTTTATTTATTATTTATTTTAATCTGGAAATTATATAAACACCCTTAAAACCTTTATTCACCAAAAATGTAAGGTTATTATTTGAGGTTAAATAATGTGAGGTTATGTTACTTTTTACATGAGGTTTGAGTTTGCGCTATTACGATTTACACACCACGTTGCAACTATTTCTTATTTTGATCTTCTTTAATAATCAATATTTTAGTCAATTTAAAAATAGTCGAGAGTAAAATAATTGATTATAATATCGATAAAGATTTCATCTCATACAAATTTCAAACAAATTTATCGGCTAAAAATCATTTTTCAAGTATCTATAATGCCCATTGTGTAAGCATAGGGAAACCGCCCTCACTCTCATTTTCCCCACCGCACTTCTAAACAACCATAAATACAGCTGTGAATATACTGGGTTATGTTGAGCTGGTGGAAAAGTAAAATTGCCCCAATTGGTCCCATCACCAGATCCGTTACGCTCATTAGATTATAGGCTAGGAAATGATTCTAAAAATTTCTGGTCCAAAACTCAAAAATATAACAATTGATTACAAACAACGTCGTTTGGGGCAACGCATATTGTGCTGGATAAATTCATGTCCCCCTTCAAGGTATAATTCCATAATAATTTATGGATAACACTTAAATTTTTATTTCTTAAATAATTTAAGAAAATCTTAAACAAATGCAGATACAAGAACAAATTTATCACTTACTGGAAGCGCTGTTACCACTACTAGATATCCACTATTAAACCACTACTAGATCATCAAATCTTATAAATGTATTTTATGAGCATTACAAATACAGAAATTGATAGGCATTGTACTCATAATCCGTATACATAAACAATAAAACGAATCATTGTCCAAAAACTACGGAGGTATCTGAAAATGCAGAAAATTGTAGTCGATTAAAGTCACACGACACGTCGTTCGGAAAATTGGCATATGTGGAATTAAAATGTCTTAAGCTTTGTATTTTCAATCCAATTTGTAACTTCGATAAGATTGCTCATTAATTTTTTCACCGCAAGTCGGGTGCTATGACCAAAACGTGGTTGATCTATATATTCCTCAACATAAGGATTACTGATCCAATTTCTAATTGGATTATGAGGTGGTAACCCGGAGAATTTCAGCGAATTTAAAAATTCTATCCATAATTGAAAACATCATCTTTATTAGTAACGCAATCAACCGAATTGCAGGTCTCCAATTCGCCAGTTTTCTTATTTTGAATCTGAACTATCTATTTCATTAATATAATTTTCGTTGACAACGTTTTTTGGGGTCAATATAACACGTTCTCTCAACTAAACATGATTTTTGTAATTTGTAACCAAGTTTGGGAACACCCTCTCGATGAGGTCGGTCTTTGATTTAGTAAAGTGACAAAATTGGCAAAGATTGTAATGTATGCAGGTGATGTGTCAACAGAAATTTTGCCATTACCAATATCGAGAAATTGTTTGGAAAACACTTTTCTAAATTAGTTATTCTGCAATTCGAATTACATTTTCGAGTTTAATTTAATTGTTTTTAAATATTTCCATACAGTGGACGACTTCAGACATTAAGGATCGACTGCTGTCGATAAAATAAATGCTTGCTTTAAATTATCAAATATCTGGTACCATATAAATAAACTTCAGATGGAAGAAAACAAGAAAATTGTATTGCTGAACAATCCTTCTGCTGATGATTTCTCCAAGAAATTAATAAATGGCCGTGTTCATTGTTTGAATTTTTATTCAAATTAAGTTTACTAAAACATTATTCAGCGGTTTTGAGAAAAAGCTAGCAATTATGTAAAAAAATTTGAATGAGACGAGATCCCAAAAATTCAAAGGAAATGAAATCGATACGCTCGATTCGTTGACAGGAACATGGTTATTACCGATATTCAACATTTGCTTGGGAAATTTTTCAGCAGATTGATCATTCCACAACGCATGCCTCATGTCTCCAACTGAAATTTCTTCACATTGTGCCACAGATTTTATGATTTTAAGCAAGTATTTATTTTATTGGTAGAATTCCATCTTGGAATACTTGGCACTGGAGGAAATCACCAACAACAAAATCATTGCGCTTTCAAAACATATTGAGTCAATGCGAAGATAGATCTTTCAATAACTATCGTTATATGCCTTTAAGAAAGAGTTACAGACAATATGAAATTGACAGCATTAACATCAAAGTGTGGGTCACGTGAACTGCCAACTACGGAAAATTTCAAACCTAATTATTTAAAAACTGATTTTATTTATATTTTTCCGCGCATTATTAAGATAATATGTTAATAGTTACTTTGCTATTTGGAGCGATGGTGAATTTAACTAATCATTAATCATCAAATCAGTCCATTCATTTTTAGATAAAAAATGATCTAAATAATCTGACTTTATTTAGTATATTTAAGATAAATATTTGATTTGACAAATCGTATGTCAATGTAATAGCAACGTGCTTCAATGAGGAGAATCAATCTGAGGGCAATGCATGCCCCAAAATTCATAGCTTCAATAAATTAAATTAATTGTGGACATGCCATTGAATTAACTAATTTTTGTTTTTTATTAAGAATTTTTTACTTTCATTGTATAATATATTATTCTACTTAAATATTGGACTTCATAATTATATTCTTATTAGTTTGTTATTGAAATTATAAATTAAGAATAGCTAAAATATTCGTTCATAAAAAACACTACGTTCAATTCCTGTTAGGCACTATGAAGTTTGCCGGGCCAGCTAGTAATTAATAATTAATCATTTCAGTCGAAAAATCCATTAAAAAATTAAAACATAGTAATCTCAAAAACAATGATCAACCCTATTTTTAGTATTTTTTTTTAATTTAACCTTATCAAGTTATATTTAATTTTACATGAAATTATTAAAGCAATAAGGTCGTATTCGTTGGTTAATAGGTTTCGATTGGTTTTTTACATGCATCAAATATACATATTAAAAGTGTAGTTGAATAAAACTGAATAAATGTGAAATATTTCTTACGATTCCGGCTGGTATGTTGTTTTTTTTATCTGTTTTTTTTAAAGTACCATAAAAATCTTTCACCAAAGCTCTACTTTTATGAAAATTTACATGAAATATATATTTTTTTGATATGAAGCAATTTTTATAATAAAATGCTTTTCATAGAAAAATGTACACACAAGAAATGAACTTTCATGTAGGTATTCATTTTTATAGTAAACTTTCAATAAATTACCTAAAATAAATAAACTTTTTATATAAAGCCATTATAGGATATTAAATATACCTACATACTGAAGTAGATTTTTAAATAGTTTTTAAAGAAATTAATGAAAAAAATTGAATATGTTTTTACAGAACGTAATTATCATACTTTCTTTTACATATAAATCAGGAACACAACAACGTGATGAGATTTAAATCGGGAAATATCACCCTCTCAAACTCAAATAAAGAAAACACTTAAAAATCTGTCAATTATTGAAGTCAAACAAAATTGTTCGGTAAAATCCCCTGCCATCCCCTGCTATGTCGTCTTCAAATCATTTCTCATTTCCATATGTCACTGATCACAACGATTTTCTCATAATGAGTTTTTTAACTTTTTGTTAAATTTATCAGCGTGAAAGCAATTTAAATTGAGCTTTTAAGGACGAAAAGAAATAACGTTTTTTTATAAAGAAAAAAAACTTTTTTAAAAATAAAACATAATTAAATTTGTCTACTTGTCTTTTCTACTTACAGTTCGTTGAAACTCGTTTATATATTCTCTGTAAATCCTCATCTGGGGCCATTACAAGTATCATTAAGTCGAATGGTTATGGATATTATGAAATTTTTCTTCCTCTATGTTCTCGTTCTTTTTGCATTCTCTTGTGGTAAATATTGTACTTATAAATAAATCAAAAATTAATTTAAAAGTCGTCCGGACAAATCATAATCCTTGTTTTATATTACTTTTAGGTCTTAATCAACTACTTTGGTATTATGCCGAGGAGACGTTAGAAAAGAAGCAATGTAATATGACTGGTCCACAAAATTCAACTCGTGATGCTAACGCTTGCTTCGTTTATCGCAGATTTTCCAAGTATGTTGATCTTTACTATTATTAATTTGCATTGAAACTTTTATTTGAAATTGACTTTAAATATTTCCCAAGTTTTTACGCTAAATTAACTACATAAATTATAAATACGATTATGCATTTCTTATAGTAATGGTATTAGCAGTTTATCTTTTTTATTATTGCTCCATATATGTATTGGGTTTCTTAATCGTTTGGAAACCACAGAATAATTTAATAAATTATGTGTTTAATTACAGCTTATTCGAAACAGTGCAAACACTGTTCTGGGCGGTGTTTGGTCTAGTTGATTTGGACAGCTTTGAATTAGATGGAATATTGAGCTTTACACGATTTTGGGGCATGCTAATGTTCGGCACTTATTCTGTAATTAACATCGTTGTTCTGCTAAACCTTCTCATTGCAATGATGAATCATTCCTACCAATTGATATCGGTAAGCCAAGTCAGTATTTTTTTGAATTGAAATATTTATAAATGGCTGTGTTGTGCAACATAACACAAAGGTACTGTAGCTGCTTCATTAACCGTAGTTAAAAAACATACATATCTTTCTTAAAATGTGTAAATAATATATAAAGAACAGCTAAGCAAAACTGATTCTATTGCAGTATATAAAAAAAGTTATTGGAGAATCTCTTGACTTTTATATTTTATGGACTATGAAACAGACGCCCGTAATATCTTACAGGTCAAAGAGTTTGTAACTAAAGTATTGCTGATTTATTATCAAAAGCACAAATAAGTTTAAATAACTATAAAAATAAGTTTTACAGTTTCATAAGAACATAAAGAATAAAAAAAAAAGTTAGTTTGTATTTTATAACTAAGTTATATTTGTCTTTTGTCGTTAGTCATATTCATATCGATATTTGCATATTAGTGATTGCATGCTAGGTATTGCGAATATCCTACATTTATTATTTATTCAAAATTTTCGCTATTTTTAATTAACACAAAAATAACATTAATAGGCTAAAACTTAATTTTTGAGTAATTTTTTTCGGAAATTACAAAAAAAAATATTCATATTTGCATATACTGAATGGCGGTCTCCTCAGTAGCGTAACTAGGTGGGTGCAAGAAGGGCGTCATATGAAAATGGGACGACATAATGACATTGATAATTCCATAAGTGATTATACTTTAAGAAAAACACAAAGACTACATTTTTAAATAGCTTAGGAATTTAAAGATATTTGACATTTTACCATTTTTCTGCACCATTAATGAAAATTGAAGAAAAAAAATTGACGTTGATGAATAGATAAACTTATTAATGTTTGATGTACATTTATTCCTTCATACTGTTTTTAGCTATTTTTCACATATTATTTGTTGTTGATTTTTTTTAGTCTCGTTATCATATAATAGAAGACATTTTGGATTGTTGAATTAAATTTTTAATCATCAAAACCTCCCATTGCAAAATATTTGAATAATCAAAAATATTAATGCACTAAATATGAAAACTATTTACAATTATAATTTACAATATTTATTATTAATTATTATTAATTGATAATTATAATAAATAATATTTACAATTAGTGTTTACAATAAAACAGGGTTAGTTGAATCATTCAACGAAAATTGTGAACTTCCATCAAGTAAACATTGAACTTTTGAAATTTATAATAAATAACTTCGAAATAAAGTAGTGTTTTTGTCGTTCCAGAGCATATTTTCTAGGAAAACTCTGTATAACCCTAGTTCTAACTTGACGTTTAGTGCTTTCTTACAAATATCAAAATTTTTTGTTACCATTAATTGGAAATTTGGTCGCCCGAAACTTCGAGAAGTAAAAATTTTATCACTTGTATATAATATATTCCCGGAAAATTCTATTCTTGTAAAAGTTCTATTTGGTAAAGAAAATATTGTATTTTCATTTTTTTGCCTTACTTTTACCATCCTAGTACAAACTTGAGGTTTATATCTTCTCTATAAATATCAGTTTCAGAATTCAAATTTATAAATTTAAACGGGTACCGGGTTGAGTTCAAATTGAATTAAATATCTATTAAAACAAATAATAAACAGTTTTAATAAATAAGCATTAATAAGCATTGCTGTAGTCCCTACTGAGCGGTTGGGTTGAAAATAGTGTCATTTTTAACTAATTTTTAATTATTTTTTATTTAAATTTTATGTATCTTGGAAGTTATCACCAAGGATCTGAAAGTTTACCATAATATACAGTTTTATTTTGAATTTTATCAGTGGATTATCTATTATTTTTTAAAACAAGGTATCTATTTTTCAACAGATTTATACCTAACTGAATATACTTAAATGAATTATAGAAATTGCTAAAGAGAAAATTAAAAATAAATCTGGTCACATCTTCATATTTTTGAATATATCTTTCTAGCTAACTGTATAAATTCAGTTAGAGACATAGGTTGGTTTAGTTTGAAATTGTTCAAGATAGTAAATTATAAATTTCAATTCTAAGTTTTGTAGTATAAGGCTCAATTTGCTCAGCATAGTTTAAAATCAACTCCAGATTGATGGAAGACCAAATTTATCATGTGTAAATTTTGTTTGTTTTTTTTTTTGAACTCTTGATAAGTCACCAAATTAAATTACACTTTGTGATGATTTCCTGAATCATTCATGTCATCATCCATGACAAAACAGTCACGGAGCGATCCAAACTTGATGACCACTGTGGAAGATTGTTTCACAATCGAAGTACGTGTCTGGGCAATACATCACACATATTTTTGTTTGAATTTCTGTTCAAATGTATGTTTTTGGTATGATTTTTATATATTATTATATTAAATTATACTACATAAATTGGACCACAATATATTTTATATATTGTAGCGTGACGTCTCAAAACTGTATTGAGATGGCATTATTCGTTCTTTAATTTCTTTTGGAAATAAATAATCACTTTCACACTTAACAATCACTTTTTTATTACACTTGTATACACTTTTTATTACACAATTACACTTTTCAAAACAATCACTTAAATGACAATAATCACTTTCAAATCGAAATCACAATAAAAATCGCTTTGTTGTAACGGAAATTCAAATCTGAACTTCCGTACAGAACTGTCCTTTTGGCTTGAGCTGAGCGCCTTATATACCCACAACCCAACATTCCAGAATGTTCTAGCCTTCCCTAGACTTCACTAGACATTTCTAGAACAATCTATATGTGCATTCGCATTGGTGGGAGAGAGAAAGAAGTCACTCAGTCAATCGCGTGCCGACATGGCACAACGAGAGAGACAGACTTTGTCCCTTTCTGTTACAATATTGTATAAACAGTATAATTGTTCAAATTCAGCGAAAAAAATATTATTTGATTATATACAACGGCAGCAGGGCCACAATCGCTGTTCTATAAATTCCTCAATTACACTTGTTATAAAACAAAATTACAAATACTTACAAATAATGGGGTTTACTTTTCATAGTAAATCTTGTATCGAAATTCTATATTTGTTTTTTACTACTAACTTTGTTTAAATGTTTGAAAAAAAAGCTTGAAATGAAAAATAAGAATTATAGCTTTAACATTGATAAATATTTTATTTTATTATAGCGTTAGTAAAAAAAACCGTGATAATTTTTTACAATATCTCTCATATAAGTCACAAACATTGCCTACCTTATTTTCATTGGAGCCGAAAAGTGTACATAACAGCGTAATATTTTCTTTTTACGATAAGATCATTACGATCACATTACATATTCTCTCATTTTTTTTGTTAGCAATTCTTTTCTTATTGTACTTAATTTTGGGTCTACAAAATTGAGATAATAACATTTTATGCGTTTCCATTATGAAATCTAATTTCTCGCCAATTAGAACGTCATATCTGATTAATAGGTTTTCAATATTTTATGGCATTCTCTATTACTCACTAAGTCATAATAATAAAAGTATATTTACGTAACTTACATCTTATTGAAACCGTATCATTTCATTTATCGTTTAGTCAGACTATTTATATGACTAAGTTTTTTTTTTATTTATTTCCCAAGACATAAGAACTTTGTTAATATCATTTCATATTTCTAACTTTTGTCTCCGTTTATAAGAAAATAATATAATGACACCCTCGTTGGGAGGAAAATACTATGTATATTGTACACTAGGTATATACGAAAAATTTAATTCAGTTAATTTAAAATACGTGTCCTATATTTAAACAACTTTAAATTAATTCTTTGTTTGAAATGATATGCCGATGCAGGAAAATTTAATTAAAAAACGAATTTCAATTTAAAATTATAAAGCATAATTAATGTCAAAAGTTGTTTTCCTTTTTTCTTTTTTGATAATTTATCTAAAACAAAATTTAGTGCGTGACTATTCGAATCAGGTCCGTTTTATTATTTTCCCTATATTTTGAAGAGAAATAATTTTTCCCTCATATGTGTATTCTACACAGAAATCTATAACGAAATATCGTATTTGATCAATAAATACAAAATGAATTTTAAAAATTTAAAAAAAAACATTGTGTTGAGGTTTATATTTCAATTTATAACATTTGAAATAGAATAAATAAAATATCTACTTTAAATAAGTCTTTTAAATTTATATAAATACTGGAGATACCACGAATATTCGACTACTATTCGGTATTCAGCCTATTCGACTGCTTGTTTTAATATTCGGTTATCGGCCAAATACCAAATCACCAAAAAAAAAAACACATTTTACTTAAAAATATATTAAGCGAACTGGAATGAAATGTCGTTTTCTTAACATTAAATGAAAACACAACATTTTTAAACAAGTTTTAATTTTAAATCAATGATATAATCACTTTCAATATCATCACCCTTTTCGGATTTAGTATGCAAATTTTTAATTCAAATGAAAAAAAAGTAATTGATTACTAAGCAACATTTCAGTAAATCTTCTTTTCATTATCATACTTAATGATAGCATTAAACCTGTCACCCGCCAAAGGTACTAAGTGTTACCAAATATTCGGCGCTTCGGCCGAGACATTCGTGGAATATTCGTTATTAGGTATTTAACCAAATCAGTAATCGTAACATCTTTAAGAAATCCCGATATATTTAATAACGAAAAATAACGATAAGAAAGGAATATTTGTTGAGTGATATGTTAGTATTGAGTCGATAAATTTAACTTAGCATTTATTTCAGTCGGAGCTACCAAAGATAGTATATTGATCGGTGGTTCTTAACCGGGGTTCAATCGAACCCCAAGGGTTTGGTGAGTCAGTCCCGCAGGTTCGGTGAAGGTCAAGTGTCACTCTCGACTCATATGACCAATCTATAAATACATACCTATGCTGAGAATTTTATAAAATAATATTTTATTTTTCCAATTAAGAAGGGTTTGGTGAATGTGCATATGAAACTAGTGGGAATCAGTATCTTCAATGTAGTTAAGAATCACTAACCTAGATACAAGATAAGTTACTTTTCTAAAGAGTATCCAAAGTTATTTGTTAAAATCCTCAAAAAAATAATTTTTTTGATATTTTTTATAATATTGTGTATGCACAAGTTTTATAATACATTAGGGAAGGTTGTTAGGTAATCAGATAATGAATTTATCAGATAATGATTTTTATCTGCATTAATTTAGGAAATGTAAAATGTGTATGTCTTAATTCTTATAAATACAACAAACGAAAAAAGATTAATACAAAAGGTATATAATGAATTTTATAACTAAACAAAATTAAACTAAAACTAGTATGGCAGCTATTTTTCTTATTTATACGGGATCGACTTCAAAGAATTGGTTAAATTAAAAACAATTACAAATTTAAAGAGAGAATGAGTAGAAGGAAGTATTAGTATTACTATTTGGGAATCAGTAACATCCGTTGTAGAATAGATGCGTGTTTTATTTTAATTTCCTTTTTGATTGTCTGCTAACTTTTTGCTGCACATTTTCAATTAAAAGATTTGATTTTCTTCGAAAAAATTATTTAATATACCTGTGATCGACCGTTTGCTCGATATCCTTGATATAGAAGATTATATAAAAACATTAAAACATACCTACAGCTATTTTTTTACAATTTTTTTTGTTTCATCATCTGCTTCTTGGTAATAATTGCAATATGTCATTCGTTCTACACTCATAAGATAGTTGTATCCAATGACATAACTAACAATATCCAGTAAAAAACATCTCTAATAGGTCACACATCACTTAAATCGGTATGGTAGGTCAAGTATGAACACTCTAAGAGACCTTTAAAATCCGCACCATTATCCAACAGATTCAAGAAGTTTTGATGATCATTAATTCTAGTTTAATAGGCCCGCGCTCGCCGAATGGTTACATTCTTTCCATGTTCTACTTGTAAGTCGTCGTGGATTCTCATATTATACATGTTCTATGGTGCACCAATTATTGTCTGCAGAAACTTTAACAAGGATTTTCAAATTATTTCCATGTTTGAGTTCAATGCTGTACTCCAAAGTTGCTCCACTCTGTAGGTTCAAACTAGCTTTAAATATTGATTTCTAATGGACTAATTTGTTTTCTATGGTCAACTGTCATCTGTGACCGATCAGCCAGTAAATCGTTCCGTATTTTTTATTAAGCTGCTTTCTTTTTTCTTTTATATGTTTTGTCTAAGTTAACCGTCTTTTCCGGCTCATCTCCAAATATTTAACATGATTCATTTGGGATACCTCAATACTATAGAGCATTAGTGGCGGTCAGCATTGTTGTCTGGTAGTGAAAGCAACATGGGCAGGCTTGTTTTCATTATTTTTTATTTTCCATTAAATCTGAGTAAATTTAAAGTAAAAAACATTTACAATTTGTCAAAAGAAAAAATCACAAAGTAATCATTATTTTGTATAAACCGGTAATCAGGTACCCCTATTTTATTGTATAGGTACTTTATTGGTTATTCATTTTAATGAAACCTCAATGAATTTTATATCGATGTACCAATAGTAATCAATTTACCGATAGTAAAATATCACCCAATAATAGCAATAAATAAATATCGATTTATTCATTTATTTTCAATGTCTAAAAAAATATAGAATAAATTAAAGTCTCGTGATTTTCGTTATTCATTACAGTTTTGAATCCGAATAAACGTATTGTAATTTTTACAATGCGACATCGTAAAAATTACTTCTACGTAGAAATAGGTCATGTAGGTCATGTTGGGAAGCCAAAGAGTAGAAGCAGAGTTATTAGTAGTTTTGTCTTTTTTACTAGTATATGATATACTCATTGATCTTGTAATCGATAGCGCACTGTATAGTAAATAGCAAGCCGCGCTAGAAGAAATTGTTGGCGCCGTACATGGGTACACATTTGAAAAGAACTAATTTATAAGGAACACTATAAATTACATTTTGTTACAAAATACAACAGCACATGTGTTGGATAGAGACTCATATTTATACATATACATATGTTTCACTTCTCTGGTGTGGCCAACTGAAGCAAGTAAAATACAAGCATTTGTTCCAGATGCTTATTCCAAGCGCTTATTTGTGTTGGTTGACGTTCAGCAGCACTCAGTCACCAGCTAACGTATTGAGTTACCGTATAAACTGTACCCACATAGACGGCGCTTCGTACGCCACACTAGATTTTTCCTATTTCTATTTGACGCCTTATGCTCGGTTTATCCGTATATACATATCAAAGAGTACCATCGGTTCTCTTTTATACGTTTGATACTTTCCAGAGAAAAACGCATAAAAAATCGCTTAAAAAAGACTACACATACGTCTAAACATAAAGGATACGTTTCATAATTTTTTTAAAATCGCATAAAACTAAATCAATGAGTTATAATATACCAAAAATCACATTGAAAAGGTTTATTAAATTTCAGAAAATATAATCTTTATATTTTCCTTCTAAATTTATATAATATAAAAGTTTTAGAAAAAAAGTTTATTTTTTTCACAATTTTTTCTTTAAAATTTTCTTCGACACCCATCACGGCAAGACACGACATGACCGGAGACAATGTTCTCCAAATTTTTTAACCTCTTAACATGTAAAAATTGTCTAAAACAATTATTTTAAAAAAAAGCTTCTTGAAATATAAACCGCATAACTTCAAAACCGTAGAAAAATAGTTCGCATAAAAAGAAAACCAAGTGGGTATGTATATATTCACTTCCACTTACGTAAAGTTTCCAACGTAACATCGTACTATTTGTTATGGTATTCATTAAATTTAACTGTCATTAAAATACGATGTTATATCGTAAAAATTCAAATTTACGTAGAAAACTTTAAAATTGAACATTGTAAAAACCAAATTCATGAAAGTCTAGTCCTAAATTATGATGGAACATGGTATTTTTTACTATATTTTTTTTGTGTGCAATACGTACATATATTTTCGAATCATTTTAACTGAGTAAATAAGGATTAAACAGTACATTTTAAGAATAAGTTCATACAATATTTTTTCTGGAACAAAATTACAGCCAAACAAACTACAAATAGTGCACAAAAAATTAAAAGTGACAATTTTATCTTGCATTGCAAACTGATAACATAAAAATGACAACTTATGCTGTGGTTATTTTATACCATTACAAAAAGTATACTGCTAGCTTAACAGTCGCGAAAACTTTAACAACATCGGAGAATAATCATCCATATTCCATTTATCGATTTATTTGCACCGTACTTTACAACTAATAAAAGTTTTATTGAATTTTTCAACTCAATATTTCGCTAGTTTACTTTTTAATTATTAATAGTCATAAAAAAGATATACATAACGGAAAAGAATTCATTTCAACACAACAGTTGTTACAACTTGACTCGAAAAAGTTGATGGTTTACTTTTGAGTTGATGCCTCTGTAAACTTTGTTTGAACCAATAAAATATGTCAAAACTTCTACGGCAAAACTGCTTTACGATTTACTAGGCTTTTTATTCAACAGCTTTTGTAACGATAAAGTTTTTAACCATATTGATGATTTCTTCAACTAACAGTCAAATCAATTTTACGCTAAATATAATTTTATGTTATTGTGAAATACAATTTGTTAAATTGATTTTTTTACCACTGAAATAGCAATTAAACTATATGCTGATTTACAATGAAGTCTAAATTGAATTGAAATCTAACATATAATTTGCTCACGTACTCACAAATATAGTGCAAATGTAATTTTCCTTTAATATATGTTTGTAACAGTATTCCGAATGAAATAGAGTTCAATTATTTGATTAGAAATGTATGTCGTAGTACACCCCTGGATTTACCCTAATTTCAACATCAAAATTCACCTGATATTCGATCGTGTTCTCCCAAACCAACAACAATAAAATGCATAAATGCATGACAATATTAGGCAAAGCTCGTGTATAACACAAGTATAATTTGTGTTTCATGAGGTCACTAACGATGATGGAAATTTTTTCTATGAAAACTCCAGTGGTGGGGTCAAAGTTCAAACACTTTATATATTAGACATTTACAAATCAAATAGGTACACACCGACCTCGGTGTATATATTGAGCAAGGAAACACTCATATACATGGAACTGAATATATACATATATCCAACAAAGTGCATTCTAGTCATTTTTCTTTTACTTTCTAGCGGAGCTAATATATACATTCCTTTTTATACCAATGATTGTTAATAAGGGTTGTTGACATTTTAGCATGCACTTGCATTTTTTTTGTGCTTACGTCACCATTTTATATGCCTAACAAAAAGATAGGATGAAATGTTTTAAGGCTAAATAATGAATGAGGTTACGAATATCAATATCAATACGAATATCAAACGAAAATCAATCAATTTATAAAATCATTACTTTCGCTTTATTAAGTCTTTCAACCATTTATAACTCATTGTTTTATCTAGATGCGCCTTAATCTATAATTAACGCAAAAATGTGAACAATTAAAAGCGTATATAAATGTATAAGTTTTTTAATTTTATATAATTACTTACGATGAGTTGAAAACATATCAATATCTTCATTTTTTTTTATTTTTGAAGTGAAAACTACTTTTCTTTAGCATCGTTGTGATTTTAAATTTGATGAAACGAAAAAGCGATAGCGAAAAGAGAATACATAATCTATAATATTTAACGTGCAAAAGAATGAGATAGAAAGCATTATACAATGTTTCCACTGATCTGTTTATAATGGAATACTGCTCTAGACGTAACAGCCAGCGCCGTCTATGTAGGCACAAATAAGGAGTGAACCAAGCAAATGCAACAGCGCCTGAGTTGGAAGCGTTGGAAGAGAGACTTATAGATAAAACTCTCTCTTCAAGCAATCGAAAACAGTAAAATGCAAGCGCTTTTTTAAAATGCTTATTTGTGTAGGCTGGCGCTCATTGGCTCTCAATTGCCAACGGTTGTTTTTAGTAACTATCAGTTTCGAGGCAAAAAAATACAACAATTCCTCTATACTGCACTTTTTGTTTTATACTTGATATTTCAAACTTATTAGTATCAATATTATCATAACTAAACCCAACAATTATCCTTATCTTGAAACTTTACATTCGTTTCATTATCTTGAAGCTCACATTTTGAAGGTTTCACTTCTATCACGTGTAGCCTACAAATGTTTTTTTTGATTATTTGGGCTTTCCAGAATGAGGTTATTTGAGCCTCAACACTGCAACCTCAGCGCTTATTATACATTTTAGGTTCCTTCTCCGCCTAGTTAAGACCAAGCAGCTGAGCGAACCTCAGCACTCATCGCACTAGGTGTTTTTTGACAATGTCAGTTCTAGGGCTTGATATTCTCAGTTCCTCATGTCTACATTAATTTAGAGCACCGCATTTCCATAGAACGTGAGAAGCTGTTTCATTTTCTGCTTGATAGAACCTTCAAGTTTGAGTATCCAAGTGTAACTCCATTATATGCAAGTGCTTTCTCATTCCACATTAACCGGTTATTAGACCCGTTACCACTCTAACCAGCTTTCTAAGGCAAAGTATTTCAGTATTTAGTTTCTGTGATGGTTTTCCCATCATTCTTTTACTGTGCTTTTGTTTGATGGTAATTTTTCATTTTATGCAGTGCTTTTTCTTAACCCACTCCTTGATGGTGTTTTTCACTATCGATCTTGTAACGTCAAGTACAGGCTGTGGACCTGTGAAGAATAATTGGGATCCTTGTCGGGCAAGGCGTTAGAATTTTCATTACCTTTAATATCCTTATGGCTTCGTCCCTATTCCAAATTAACCTTGTTTTTAGAAATCAGGCTTGTAATGCTTTCTTTACATTCCCAGATCAGTTTGGAGCTGATCTGTGATTTTGCTAGTGCTTTTAATAGGGTTGACTATCGGTCTATATTTGCTATTTTTAAAACTCCTGCTCAGAAATTCCCGTGTACAGGCTAGCATAGGCTTCATATATGGTAACATCCCTCAGCCTTATGGATAATTCATATCCTAGGTTCCTTCTATAAATACCAGCATCTGAACCATTTTCTGCCACTGAGCTATCCGCATTAAAGACCATGCCAGATGACAAGATTCTTCTCTCGTATTCTTCCCATTACTCCTGTGATCTGTCTTGTCACTGAGAAGCGCGTGTCAAACGAGATATGACTTTATATTTATAACTTCAAATTACTAAAGGACATTATATTATTATTTTTTCACGCTTAATTTTAGAGAAAATAAGGACAGCTTTCTATCATCGATTTCTTAAATTTAGTTTTAAACCAACAATTTCCTCATACTTAGGAATAGTTTATTGTTGCATTAATAAACACTCATTTTTGTGTCAGCGAATGTATGGTCAATTTATCATTATAATTTTTTTAAGCATAAAATATTTTTACAAAATAAATAAATGCATTTCTCTGTTTTTTTACTGCCATCAAATGCTTTATTTTTTTTTCTAATATTTAATATTGAATTTGACATAATTTTGTTGGTATGATAAAGATACCCTCTTATACTTTACTATGCCTGTATCTTCATATTCGCTCATAGCTCGAAACAGTAATAAAGTTCATTATTCTATGAACTTTGAAGTAACATTAGAATGCATATCAACATCGTTACGGATTGTACCTGGTGCAGAAAAGCGGCTTCCCTTCTGTGCCATTTTCATAAACTATTCCTGAAAATTTCATGAAAGATAAGTTGTCTTTCGTATCTTTCCATCATTTTTGGTAGTAAAATATCCAATTTTACTTAATATACACATAAATGACAAACATAAGGCAAAAAACGGAAACAGTAAAGACTGATTTCTTGCGACGTTTGTATATTATAGATGCTTATATACTCTACGGATATACATGTCATATATTATGTATAATGTATATGTAAGGAGATTTATATTAAAGTACCTTTGTATTCTTTTGAAATTATTTTTTTTAGAAAAGACTAAATGCAATGGATCTTTCTTCAGTCATTTAATGTTAAAATGTCTTAAGAACATCAAATCGATCTCAGCTAATTTTAAATCAGGAAATAATTTAATATTTTTTTACTAAAGTTATCCAAGTTTTATACATTTTAAAAATATGAACGATATTATTACTTGAACATTTTCTTTCAATACTATGATTGTAGATCAGATATGATATAGATTATCTTCTTTTTCAAAATAACATTTTACTATGATTACGACTAAAAAATTGGTATAAATTTACGTACAAGCAGAGTGGAATCCTTTTTAAAAATATTTTGATTATTTATCCATAATTATTTTTAAAACGATATTCTTCTACGAAAAATTATTTATAAATATATTTTTACCATATATTTTATATAAAGCTTGCATATCCTTTCTTTTAGTCATTTAAAAATTAATTTGCTCTCTTTTCAAAACTCATAATATGCAATAGATAACATATTACCTGTGATTGCATTCATTTTTCTTATTTTAGTTATTTAAAAATATAAAATTCCTTAAAGGAAGTTATAGATAGACGGAAATGGTTTTATATTTTCAGTTTTAGAAATACATGCACGGAAATAGTTTTATAGAAGTAATATGAAATGCCACTTTTAATTGAAAAGTTTGTTAAATTCTAAGTGTGATAAAGCCTATTACAATTATTTTATATTTAAATGAATTCTCAAATTTTACATATTCCAATCACGATTCGAAGAAAATCTTTATAAATTTACGTGTGTTGAAAAACAAATAGAGAAAGAAATGCTTTTCAATGTTGATCTCTAAAGATATAAAAAATACAAGGTTGAAGAAAGTTTTTACAAGAATAAACAATTCACTTTTCATTTCTACTGTGCGTTACAATGTAAAAACTAAGAACTTTATTTTAATTTGTGGATGCATTTAAATTAGAACACAAATACAGTAAGTAACTTTAATACGGCAGTAAGCATATATTTACATGGAAAACTTTTTAGCTTTATTATGATTGCTATTTGAAAAATATTATAGTCATGTAAAAGACATTATTCATTTATGTAAATAGGTGACTGTATCATTATTTCAAGTACTATAAATTAAAATTCTATCGTTAAAACTTTGAAATTTTAAATGTTTATATTTTATAAAAGCAAAAGCAATTAGCTTAAACCATTGCTGATATTTAATTTAAATGCCAAATTTACAGTTTATTTTTTTACTTTTAATAACAATGAAATGATTAAATTTTTTGTGTTATTATTCACTCTTATAGGGTGTACTTACATTTTCAATTTTAATAAATCCCTTGTATTTTATATCTTATATTCAATTTTATAAAACATTTCTATTTCAACCAATTTGATTTTTCATGGTTTTGAAATTCTATCAACGGATAAACTGTAAGCAATGTAGAAAACGTCTCTGTGGGTTTTTTGTTGATATAAAGCTTTACCAAATGTTAATATTGCAATTGATTTATCGTTTTATTGATGTAACTTTTATTGCACACTTCGCTATTTGTAATCAAAATTTTAGATTTTAAAGGTATTTTTAATTAATTCTGGATTAATAGTGATAAATTATCTGTGAATGTATATAAAAAAATTCAAAAATAATGAAAATGCATTTCCTATTTGAAAGTTTAAAGTATATAAAAATAAAACTTAAATTCTGTATATAATCATTGGAGAATAATACATTGTAGACTTTGTAGTTATCGATTTTTCACATGATATTTACATGGATACAATCACCACCTGACGGTTACGTTTAACTTTCTTTATTTTTAATAGAAGCATGAATAAAGTTGACATATATTTTAGTCCATACATAATCAAGATATAGCGATACATATACATATCTATAAAAATACTATCCTTACTATCCACAAAAATCTGTTCACTATTACAACTATTCAGAACTAGTACTGAAATAACTTGATAAAAGGTATATTACATAGGACAATAATCCGATTTTAAAATATGATTTAATACCCAAATAATTTACAAACCGTCCTAAGAACGCTTCATAATCGTATAGTTAAAGTTCATATTTCGAAATCACTTAAAGGCTTAACCTCCAGCCAAAAATTAATAATGAAATTTAAATTATTTGCTCTTTAATATTAATTTATGCATTTAATATTATGTTTACAACATTAGAGAAAAAATAATTTTTCATTGTATTTTCCTATTTAATACTAACTTCATTAAAGAAACTTTATAAAGGTTTTATTGATGCAAAAGAATTAAAGCTAAGTCAGCAATTACTTTTTCTATTAATCACTTAAAACATAGATACTACATAGCCCGAAAAAAATTGGTGAAAGTAAAACGTTAACTAAATAATTTTTTCGAAGTAATTCGAGCTTTTTTTTCCAAATTCATTTCTAGAAACGAATTGGTTCGATGTAGTTTTCTTCGTGTTCCAATTTCGATAAAATGGTTTCTCGATAACAATAGGACTAAACGAGGGAACATTTGTATACATATATGTGTATGTGATTCTCACTCAATCTAATAAAATAGAACTGGAAAAGTTAAACTGAATGGTAAATTTATTTGTCAAATGTAATTAAATTGAATTAATCATTCTTTGGCTAATATTAGGCTTATATAGTTCTATTAACTTGAAGAAACTAGTCGAACTAATAGCGTGTTGATGAAAACTGTTATCAAATAAAGGCTAATTCATCTTTTTGTTATAATAACATTTCTATGAGATGTGTCCTAATTTCCAGTCAATCAATTTCCAATTAATGCGTTCTACGCATAACAAAATCATGGGCCATTAAATTAAAATACAAATATCTTATTAAATATTATAGTAAAACTATCGAACTTCCTTGTAAAATATTCTCATAAAAGTAAATATGAAAAGGTAAAACGCTATAACGTTAGCTTGTAAAGAAAACGTTCAGATAATTGCAGTAGCAATGAGGTGATTGGCCGCTGCACTAGCTGTGCGTGATTTCTTATAATATAAAGCTTTTGCTGTAGCGAAAGCAAAAATATCTCATTGACTATTTTACCTATAATAACCTGAAATCCTTAATTGGCATTTTATCTAAGTATAATCAATGATAGGAAATTAACTTTCAAAGTTTATAAACTTCAATGCATGTTTTCAATTTCTAACTTAAATAATATTTTTAAATTTTTTACCTTACCTATTTATTAGTTAACTGTATTTTATATTCATTTTATTCGCCTTAGTCGTTATATAAACGAGAAAAATCAATGCAGTGTGAAAATATTTTCGATCGAATAAACATTTTAAGGTGCAAGATTTTTTTTAATATGAAAAGAGCTTTGAATTATTCATTAAAATTTTAATTAACTCCTTATAATTTCCAACAAATAAATTTTATACCAGAATATTCTGATGAATAGATAGACGATACGATATGCTAATGATATCTATATACAATAGGTGGGTGAGCTTTTATCACTCTTGTAAAACAATGAATGTAATATTGTTTCTTACGTAAAATTTAATTACAAAACACAAACCTTTGTAAATACAATAATAAGTGATCTTTATTTTAAATTTTATAATCAAATTTGACATTAATTTGCTACGAATAACGTTTTCTGTCAACAACAAAAAATAAGGTCATTATAAAAGTATTCGTGCATTTTAATGATTAAAATCCTTATTTAGGAAAGTTGGGCAATTTAATAGATAGTTATTGAATATTTACTACAATGTTAAGAATTCTTGAACATTTTCAAAACTATCAAGCAGAAGTCAATAGCTATCGTCTCATTCTTAAGTTCTAATCTCTTTTAGATAAGGAAAGTTTAAAATCAGCGTTCGTAGTTTGTGGGCTTACTCCTACAATCCCCACTAATAATATAAATGGGAAAGTAATTCTGTCTATCTGTTGCACTTTCACGCCTAAACTGCTTAATCGGTTTTGATAAAATTTGGTTCTGAGATAAGTTAGATCTTGGAGAAGGATACAGGAATTTTCGTTGCGAAAAAAGCTTGAAAGAATTGAAATAAGGGGTAAAAGTATATATAAAAGTTTGTCATTATTTTGTAGATTAAACCCCGGAGTATAGATACTAGGAGTTCGAACGTAATGTTAAAAAAATGGCATCAATTGAGGTCCAGTATTAATAAAACGTGCTACACTTCACAAAGTACCTACGTGTTTCAATCATTACAGGGGAAATGTGTTATTAAAATTTTTTAATTCCAATCTTCCGCACGATGGGAAATCTGTCAAGATATGGCGCTGCCACATGAGTGTCTGGAGTACTAACTTATGTTACTTTACAGAAATACCAAATAGTTACTTTAGAGAAATTACATAGTTCCGATTTATGTTAGTACTGTAAACCCACTAATGGCGGCGCCACATTGAGACATAATTCCCTTCATGTGTTGCAAGATTTATATACCTTCTTAAATCCTTAAAGACCTTAGGTACGTTCTAAATACTTGAGTTATAAGTGACAGAAAAGAGAACTGTGATAGTGGTTTGTTATTGTGTACATAAATATTGAGAAAAAGCCTATACCTATACAATTCGGATTTCGGACTCCTTGTATCTATACTCCGTGGTTAAAACAATGAAACTTTATATATAGACAATTGATAAAAAATAAATAAACATTTGTTTAAGCATTTTTGAAATTTCTACTAACGATGAAAGTTTGTATGGAAATCCAAACAAATCTATTTATCCTATATACTATATTTATTAAAAAGATCTACATGAAAAAATAACTACCTTCATAATACTACTAAATTACCGGCGTGTATGAAACTCTGAAATGGTAGTTACTTTAGCATAGTAGTACCATGGATAGTGGTCTATTGTTCGTCTTCTTTGTCTAAAATGTTCAACTTTCATATAAATTTCAAGGGTTGCAGTTTAGTACGTGCTATCAAATAAGAAAATGTACCATATATGCAAATATATTGATAAGGGTAGTGACCAAGCTTTTTTCAATTTCAGAAACATAGAGCACATGAATCTCATAGATGAAGTGTAAACATACCAACTTTGTCGTTATATCAACAGTAACGAAATGGTGTGGCGGCTGTTAGGGTTTCCGTTGCAAGAAAAGCACGTCACACACCTCAGTGTGCACTTAAAAAATGGTGAACGTGTCTTTTTTATTGATAACAATTTTCAACACTCGCTAACACTTCTAACATGATCTCTCTCCAAGAGATGAATTTACAAGTATATTGAGCAGTATGTTGAGGTACCAAGGTATTCCCATGTAACAGAAAAAGAAGAGAATGGAATGGTCAAATTTTAAGAACTCCTGTTCCGAATTAGCCTAGTGTCAAATCTGGAGATGTCTTGGGTTGAGTTAAGATCCATATTAATAATATGGAATGTTCTTGTTTGAGAATGCTTTTACACTATGTGTGTTTGTTAAAAACAAAAAAAATGTGTGTAATGTCTTTCAGAAATCTCATAAAGCTCAATTAGCAGTAATTTTCGAGATTCCAAGATGCATGTGAGGTAAAAGGATTGTTAGAGAACGGTAATCATTGGGACGTTATTCTGGACGATGCTGCACAATGTAGGTCAGCGTCCAACGTGAGAGAGCATTCCGCAAAATGAATTGCGACATGTGAACTTTTAAACTCTCAACAATTGTGGAAGAAGTACAAAAATTATATAGCGGATAATATGTATCCCAGATTACAGGAATATAATCCGAATGTTTCATACCAAGATTTAATTTACTAAGGCCCCAATAAAGATTGAAAATCAAGGAATAATTATCGCTGGTCAAGATTTATCTGGTTTTAAGATAAGTAGACCACAAAGAATTGGATTAGTTAGTCGTTATTTAATACGAGAATTATATTACGATACTGTTTCATTATGACGTAGGCAGTTCCCCTTTTGAAGCCAGAACCCAAAGTAGTCTTCAAAAAAAGTAACCAGAGGCGAATTAGATGTCGAGAAAGCCATAGCCAAGCATTTCATCTGCGTCCCCCTAGCGGCTATAAATTACAAATTTTTACTAGTACTAAACACTGATGACTTTAGTTAGCATTAATACAAGTGTGGAGAAATAAGGTACCCTAAGTTGGAGTTAGCATTTCCTTACTAACACAACTAGTTTTAAGTAAAGACGTGGATAGTTATCATCAAATTCCAAAATTGGGAAGAAAAAAAATATAAAAAAAAATAATAGGTAACTTGTTTTTTCTTTTTTTGTTAAGTTTGTAGTACTTGTAAAACTAGATTTTACCAATATAGTGGTCCCAGAAAACACTTATTTTAAACGAATTATAAGGACGATTTATAATTCTGAAAAGGAGGGAATGATTTTTACAGACCATACCATCATTAAATCGTGTCTGTTATTGTTATTAGAAAGCAAAATGTTTCGCCCTTATCATTGTTACGTAAATATAATATTCCTCTGTAAAGTGATATTTGTCGTCTTGCCTCGTCGAAACGAACCACTTCTATCTCTCTTTTGTACTTACAGCAAAGATTTTCACTAAAGTCAATATGAATGATGTTCTAATCTTTAATAAACAAGAAAAAATGGTAAATTTAAGATTTAAATAAACAAAGAAATTAAAAAAAAGTCAAGTTCGACTAGTTTAAAGGCCATTACCTCTTATATCGTAATTCCCTCGTTTCAATTTGAAATGAGGAAATGAAGGTGAGGAACGACTAAATGAAGTATAACTTAAAAATTCTTGGTTCATAAACAATTGTTACTTCTGAATTTTTGTCCAAGTTTACCATCCCTGACAACCTACTTTGCAGTGCAATTATTATTAAGATATAGTAAATACCTCTATTTTTCCAATGTTTCAATTTTTCTTTTTGGATGTCCCAAAAGGTGCTGGAAAAACTTTTCTTTTTGAATTACTATAAGCTTAAATTTGGAAAGATAAAGGAAAATAACTATACAACGGAAACAAAGTCATAGACAAATTTAGTCTTCAATAAATATATATTCTTAAGTAATTGTGAAAAACTGTACATATACAAAACTTAAAAATATAGTTTTTAAATAGTTATAATTAATATGCGTTATTATATTTATATTGATTCTGGACGTCATCTTTTACTTAATAGCTATCTGGAGAAAAATAGTTTTGCCACCTCGTCAAAATTTGAGGAAGTTTTGATACGATACTGCCATGTTATATAGTAGGGCATTCAAACAAATTGCATTCAATAATTAATCAAATATTTCTGCTCCAAATAATAATGAACAGTAATAACAGTAGGTAATACAGATTAACCTTTTCCGGTAACTTTAACAGGTGCCACAAAGCGAATTAAAGTTGATATTGTATTTCCCTACAAGCTTTTTCATTATTTGTTTATTTGAGCTAAAAACTAATGGAAAAGACTTTTTAATGGATGAGTTGTTGCCGTATTACATACTCATATGAAATTTTGGATAAACAAATATTAGGAAACACTCAAAGTTTTTGATTTTTACCATTCTTTCTAATATTATAGAAATGAACTTTAAAAAAAAAAAGTTATTAATAATCTTAAGCAGTGAAAAAAATAAATAAAAACAGCATTGAAAAAGTCATAATTATAATATGAATTTTTAATAACATGTTGGCACCTATTAACAATTTTAGTAAACGTTAAAATTGGTAAGAATTATTTTAATTTAATATGACCGTATTATACAATGAATCTAGTTAGGCATGGGGAGGGGAGTTAAGAATCGAAAAAAGTTTACACAAATGAAAATTCTAAAGCTATTTTTAATGATAGAATACAATGATTATCAAGAATGGAAAATTGTAATTCTCTTGTAAAAAACTTTACCCTATTTTTTTAAAACTAACCTATTTATAAATGAGTCATTTGCTTGGCGTTAATTAAAGCTGAAATGAAATTATAACTAAGTTGAAAGCTTAGTTTTTTTGCTTCAGTTTTATAAACTAGTTCGAGGAATTTAATTCTGCAAAACTTTTAATATCGTAATTCGAATTGAAAATAAGTGTGTAATTTGATTGCAATGAATATAATAATGCGATTCATTCAATATAAGCAAAAACGATGGATTTTATTATAAAACTTTTTAACAGGAAAGAGCAGATGTCGAATGGAAATTCGCTAGGAGTAAGTTATGGATAAGTTTTTTTGAGGAAGGCGGAACGGTTCCGCCACCGTTTAATATAATTCCAACGCCAAAAAGTGTTTATTACGTTCTTCAATGGCTTCGTAGGAAAATGTGCGGACATTCTCGAGCTGCAAGAACTGAACATATGCGCACAATTCGGGTAAAAAATATCATATCTTCTTGATTTATTAAAATAAATTTAAAATTTATTCATTTTCAGCGAAAAGTGAAACAAGCGAGCGAACGTGATTTTCGTTATCAGGTAAGAGCTAAAGAAGTGAATTAAAGCTCAGAGTTTATCTTTTATTTATGTATTTCATAAATGATTTTATAGAGTATTATGCGAAATTTAGTACGACGTTATGTTACGGTTGAGCAAAGAAAGGCTGAGAGTCAGGGAGTGACTGAAGATGATGTTAATGAAATTAAACAAGATATAAGTGCGTTCCGTTGTGAATTAATCGAAATTCTGAAAAATAGCGGCATGAATACATCTACTGCTTCTGGAATAGGAGCTGGTATATACTTATTTCAAACAAAAAAAAATACGTTTTATATTAAGTTATTGTTGTTTGATATCTAGGCTCTGGAGGAAAGAAAAATCGTCAGAAAGAACGTCGTTTAATGAAAGGATTTAACATTGCTCCTACTCCACCGACGTCTGCACAACTTCCTCCTGTCGCTGAGTTTATCGCTTCCTTACAACAACATCATCAAGAAAATACACAACATCACGATCTTTTCGGTTCAACATTATCGAATATTTTTGGGAGTCATTTAAGTTCAACACCTAAGAAATCACCTCATCATTCCCATAGTGTTTCGATATCACAAAATAGTGTATGCGAAGATCCAACCTATCACACTGGAAGTGGAAGAGGACTTAGCAGGTAAAGAATAGATAAAATTGTTGTGTAGCATATTATCTGCCAACATACTCGTATACATAAAAAATTCAAAAATCCCTACGGGTATATTCATATTTATGAATGCAAACATTTTTTCAGTCGATTTCATGCAAAGCGTACATCATCGCACAAACGCCGTTGGGGCACATTAATTGAAGCAGCGAAAGTTGGTCGAGTGTCCCGATTTATTGGACGCTCTCGTTCTGAAGATTCTGTGTGCAATTCACATTGTCCCGATAGTAATCATAGTCACAGCAATAGCCCAGCATCTGATGAAAATGGATCGGAAAGCCCCAGTGATTCAAATCCCAGTTTAGACACCCCTGACGATATTCAACATCAACCCCGACACACGTCATCTTCTACACATAGCCACCATGGATTAGGTATATTCCTCTAGTTTACGCACTTAGTGTTATTTAAAAGTAACTTTTTTATTTCAATAGAGAAAATATAAACATTGCACTTCATTAAATACTATAAATATTTGAAGTTTTTTGCACAGTTTTATTACGAATGTTCAAAACTGCTTGATTCCGTATTTTTTTCGTTTCACGTAATCGCTGTAAAAAGCTTAAAAATTAATGATCAATAAATAGATGTGCTTCGTCGTGTTGTTTTTTATATAAGCTATTTAACTTTTGTACTTTCTAGTACAATTATTTTCGTTTCGTTATTTTACGCTTAAATACAATATCCAATTTATTTGATTTATTTAAATTTCATTAATGCTTTTTCAATAGAACACACAATAACATATTTAAAGTAAGCTGAAGAACATTGAATTTACAATTTATTTTTATTAAATTTTACTTTTCAATGAATCAAAAATTACATGTTTCACTACCAAGACCTTTCATTTTTAGTATATTTAATTATCTATAAGTACCTATATGTAAAATGCATACTTATGCATATATGATATTCTTACGTCCTTCTGTACGTTTTTGCTTTTAATCCAATTTTCGAATAAATATTTGTTTTAAAGATGCTCTTATACAAAACTTACTATTTTAAATTTTTTCTCTTTCTATCTGTCTTTTTCAAAACACAGAAGTATCCATGAGTTTAAATAAGTTTGATATTAAGATAGATATAAAACATTGTCCCTCACAATAGGATTTATATTATTACATAAAATTAATAAGGAAAGGCATCTCGTACGTAAAGCGAAAGATGGAAAAGTCGTAGTTCACATGTAGGTTCACCTAAATTACTGATATCTACGTATACTTCTTAGACTCCAGCGAATTTAAAAAAAAACAATTATTTTATATGGTTATTTGATACTGTTAATAAATCTTAACGTGTTTCTACAAAGTAGTAGATCTACACCAATAAGGTGTGGTGGATATTTATGCAGTGGTTCAATAATATATCATTAAATTTGATATTATGGTTATTTTCATATTAGCTAAGGATTAACAGTAATTAACGAGAAATCGGTTTTCGTAAAGTAGTTCAAATTTCAAATTCGAGGTAGTACCCATTGAAGTAAAGATCTTAGGAGAAACGTTTATTTGTGAATCTTACTTACATAAATATATACAATATATAGTAGTAGTCGAGACTTTGTACTTCGGCTCAATTTAAATGTACATAATTTTTGAAGATCTTATTTCCATTTAAAATAATATGTTTGAAAAAAAATACCGTTTTAATCATTTTTCAAATTTGGATAAGCTTTATCGAGAGTTTGAGAAAAGTTTTTATTTATGGGTAGTTAATTGATTCGCTTATGATAATATATATTTAAATACGTCACTTACATTACAGACATTAGGAATTAAAAATATCAATTTATATAATCGTGTGAATGTCATGGGATAAATTTTAAAAAATTAAGCCAAAACTTAATACTACTGTTTTATTTAATTAAAAACTGGAGATCATGAGATGTGACCTTTTAAAGATATTCAAATCGTATTTTTGAGGTATAAATAACGTTTTTCGTTGGAAGAATATGAAAATTCTGATATACCACGAAATATGAAAAGCTAGAAAAGAAAAAAATTACCTACATTTTCTTAAAGTAGGCGAAATCGCAGGTAATAACTAGTAAAATATAAAATTGAACCATCAATCATATAAAATCAAATTATTATTTCAAAACTTTAAGTTTAACTATAAGTTTTATCACAGCATCCTCAACATAATATATTATTCATATACTTTATATTTATGAAAGACTGAAGAATCTCAACTCACGAACTAAATTTAATCCGTCACTTCCTTTAGTTCGGTCCGAGAAATAATATTGTCTTTATAAGAAAATAAAGCAAATAACTCTCTATTGGGTACAACTGAAATTGAGTTAAAAATTGCAAATAATATTTGTGAATTAAAAATGAAAATAATGTTCTCTTTTACAATTTATATACGATGTTTAAATTCAATGTTACGATTTTATTTAGTACCATTTGAAAAATGTTGAATAAAAATATATATATATAGTTTATTCACTGTACGAATTCCAAGGGAAAAAGTATCAGATTTCAAGTAGAAGAATCATGAGTAACTTCAGATTGATTGAAAATTTGTGTTCCAAATGAAAAACAAACAAAATTTAAGTGGAGTCAATTTTAGTTTTAAGGTTCATGAATTATAGTCTAATTCTAGTTATAAAGACCAACTATTTTTTTTCGATCTACAGCAAAGGTTGTAGTAAGAAAATCTACTTACAAGGATTAATCTCATTTGATCAAATTCTAATTATTAAGGATAACATTTTATATTGATTTTTTTTTCAACAAATAGAAAGTTTTCCAAGAGACTTCTTGGTGATTTGAAGTTGTAGAAGTTTTCAAATTAGAGAATTCCAACGTATAGAAATTGAACTGTTTTAAGAAGGATTATATAAGGGCTCGCGTCAATCACACTAAGAAAAACTATATAAATAGCATGAAAATATTTTTTTAAATAACCTCATTACTCAAGTTTCTACTGATACTTTTTCATCAAGATAAGTTTCAATTTTCATATTATTTATAAAATATTTTATCATTAGCAACTTCACAGACATCAAGTCGAAGATCAACTAGATGTAAAGTTCAAATTTCGTAGAAATATAATAATTTGCTAATAAGCAAACAAAGATACTTATCAATTATCCACTAAGTTTTATCTTATAAAATCTACAGACGACAAAATCTTAAATTTCAACAATTGTTTAATTGAGTTATGAAATATCTTAAGCGCTGCAACACTTTTGTCAGTCTTAAAAATATTTACAAACCAATTCGAGCAAAATTAGGAAAAAAACCTACCACAGTATCATACTTAGGAATTAGATGCTTGTAGACGTAGGCTGCTAACAGGAATATGTCCTTATTCAAAATAAAAAATGGAACAGAATTTAGATTAACCAGAGAGAGAGAAGACTAACAAAAATTATCGTAAGTTAATTATTATTCATTTATATATACTATGAATTTGTGAAATGTTCAAAAATCATCCATTCTTTATTCTAATTCGAAAATCTAGTGCGCTTAAATTATGAGTTTCATAATGATAACTTTAAAGTTCTTTTGGTCTCATCTCTATTTAATTTCTTATAAAAATTTAAACGAATTAATTTAAATCATTTTTTCTAACTATAAATTGTTTTCATAGTTTATTTATTAAATTTAACTTTGATAGTTATTTTATTCTATCCGAGTCACAATCAATTAATTAATGATTTATTATTTATGTCTTATTCCTCAATTTCTTTTTTCAAAGCGTTCTAAGTAATCATCGTCAGATTGTATTTTATTTTTTCAATTGTAAAGAAATTTCATAAAAGGTTTTTGTTGTTAATAAATTACCGTTACGAGTATTAGTAGGATCAAGTTTGTGGACTTTTAACATTTCATATTCTTTCACGGTGTTCGTAATATGGGATCCTTTGTTACAAATATATAGAGGATTAAAGTTTATTTCAAAATTCATGCGTCGTATAGATGTTTTGTTAAAATTAAAGATATTGTTGTTGACATATGTTCCTTGAATCTTGTCCCGAAAGATCTACCACTTTAGTGAATGAAGACTTTTTCTTATGAACCACATTTATATTCCACTTTTATATTTTATTATGATTTGGATTTTTAAAGCACATATATAGATCTCATTTTAAACCATGGAAGAATATAAAATAAATAAAACTCGCAAACTGGGCTCAAGCAATATCCTTAACGAAAAAATATTTACAACAATCACCTTCTATGAACTTTGCTTACAATTGACAAAATAAAATACTACCTGACGATGACAACTTAGGGCTGTTGAAACTCGATGTTGAAAAGAAATTGTGTTATACGACATAAACATAATGCATTAACTATAATTAAATTTGTATAGGTTAAGACTAATTGCAAGATTACATCCAACAACAAAGCAAGTATTTAATAGTTTTTGCAGCGTCTTTTTTATTGATAGAGCTAATATAAGGAATGAATTTTAAAAACATGACCAACAACAGATGAATTTATAATATTTTCTCCAACTAATTATTAAGCATACTTCTCAATAACTACTAATAAAATAATAATGATTCATATCTTATGAAGCATCCATTGTAAGCCCACGAATACGAAATTGAAGATAACTAACATTTTTTCAAGCTTTTTTAATTATCTTCAGATATCATACCATCTATCAGCTTTTTATATACCCAAATTCTAATAAAAACAATAAAATAATAACGTTCAATATCAAGATGTTATTTATAATGACGAATATATTAACCGATAATAAAATACTATATAAATGAGCTTAAACGGTATAAATGTTTTTTGTTTGTAATACTTAACACCTTATACGCTTATACGTAGTATAGTGCTTTTTCTATTTTGATAACCTACAGAAGATATTTACTCAATTATTCATCATATTTTGATTTCCGTAATATTTACTTGTTCATTAGTAATTCTAAAAACCTTTATTTTCAAAAAATTCACTTACCTTTTATACCTTTTATTTATATTTGCTTGCATAATAATATAGACCAACAATCAACATAAGTATCATAAGTATCACGAACATAAGTACTAAGTATCAATATCTACATTATATAATATTTTAACTTTCTTACTTCCCATAATTCTAAAAGGTAAACTTAATTAATATTACGGAATAATTTTATTAATTATGCACTTGTAAGTGAAATAACCTGATAAACGGAGTAATGTATTACCCCTTAATGTCCTGCATTAAGTTCAGTGCGCCAATATAATTACATTATATCAACCAATGGTGATACATAAATGTTTGCAAACAAGTTAATATACCTACAAAAAATTACCTGCAAAATTTAATTAACTTGCGATTTATTTAATTGTAAGTACAGCTTTTTTTCTTCTTTGTTTTAGATTTTATAAAAAGCTTTTTTTTTATTTTGGTTTTTGAATAAATCACTTTTGTATTCAAAGGTATACATTAGCAACTAAAAGCACACAATAAACAACTACTTTATTATCTGTAAATTATGATATTAGAATCGAATTGTAATTGTGAGTTACAAATTTAGTAAGTTGAAGGTAAAATTTTCTGATTATAAACAGGAGCACTAGCAGCATTACGTAGAAAACGAAAAAAATTCTCGGCGTCTAGAAATACGAGCCCTGTTGTTATTCCAAGTCCCAATACTAATCCTGTAGAAAATGCTATAGTGAATGTCATGTCGAAAAACACAAAGAAAGTATTGAAGCGGGCAAGTAGCGTTCCAACCCGAGTAACTGAAGTGGTCCAGATGGTCATGTCCCAAAAACATGAACAAACCCAATCGCAGCAGCAAAGTGTCGAAATGCCAGGACAACGTGGAACCCAAGCACGTTCTTCAACACGGAATCAACCCACTTTAACACCATCTACCACTGAAGAGAGCGTCGCAACCGCTAGTGCCAGTCAACAGGTATGTTCAAATTATTTTCTGTAAATACATTCCATTTCATTTTTATTGCAATCTTCAAACCCAATACGGTGTCCTGTTCTTATTTTTTTTTCTTTTTTACTTTGAAACTTTAGTATTCAATTTTAATAGAACATTGGCATTATTAAGCCTTACTTTCCATTATACGCCTTTGAACTTATATAACATATTCATACAAAGGTTTGTTGAAAAATCAATCAAACTATTTTTACGTTTGTCACCTTCATTCGGGGTAGTCTGTATTCGTAGTGTTCAGGTAATGTTTTTTTTCATATATGTATACAAAGATATACAAAGATAATTCATGTAATGTAAGATAATGCTTTTAAATCGTATTTCAACCTCTTCTTAATGCCTAGTATGCTTAGTGCATGGATATATACTACGTGGCAACTTACACATTCTCTAATAGATGACAATCGAGTATTGGGAGTCTTATATAAGCTGCAAAGAAACATTGTCTTCAGCCTGAGTTATTTTTGAAGTTATACTTCTGTAGCGGCGTTATGAAAAAATGGTCAAAGTGAATTTTTAATTTAGATGACGGAAGTGATTACAGTATGAAGTTCCTCGCAAGAAGTTTAGCGAGTAACTTCAGGCGGGTGAATGCTGACTGATTTTTGGGAACGAATTGCATAATAGGTACTAGAGATTCCATTGAGTTGATATCTACTTTTCTATATTTGAAGTAAAAAACAGTTTCAATACATAGATATAAATTGGTAATAAAATATACAATTACTATTTTTTTAGTTTTTAGGACGTTGCTATTTATACATACAGTATGTATACTGTATATGCAATTGGCAATTTATCTTTATTATAGGTACATACCATTGACTAGACATACTGTATGTTTATGCAATTGACTGTTTCTTCATATCAATACATGGTATTTTATGGCAACAATCTACATCTAAATGGTAAATGTTTTCGATAAGTATTTTTCAATCATGTGACCTATGCTGCATTGACAAACACTTAATTCATACATCAAATATATAACATACATTTTGTATAAGTAGCCAATTATGTATACATATTATACAGTATGTATAAATAACCAACTGTGCATACGTACAATCAGTAATTTTCAATGAAATATTCACAGTCTAACACTAACACAACTGAGAAATGACAAAAGTTGGCAATTAAGTAGATCAAAATGACATTTGAAACCAATGACAACAATCAGTTAGGTCTGGTTAGGTCTTTGAGACAATAATTATAATCAAAATTCAAAATACCACAATGGTTTATAATACGTTATACATACGTTGCAGAATTAATAATCTGCGTTTGAATAATTGTCCACATTCCTATTATTTTAATAAGTTGTTAATAATTATAATATAATAATTATAATATTCCATCCACATGGATGTGTTTACAACTTTGTGTTCTTTATCCTCTGTCTTTGCCGCCATACATGCATTCGCCTATTATGTATGTTGATATTAAATGCAAACTGTGTTTATAATTGTATTATATTTAGTTATCACAAACCACTTGTAACATACGTGCCAATTCAAGCACTACCGGAGAAGGCTATGGAAGTAAATTAAGAACATTTTTTTTAATAACGCCAAAGAAGTATATATGTATATATATATATATATATATATATATATATATATATATATATATATAGTAAAAAACGGTGTGTACTTCTGCGCGTGAGAAGTTATAACTTCTCCGCGCAAATATATATATATATATATATATATATATATATATATATAATTACTTCTAATAAGTGCATGCTACATTTGGTACGTGTATAAAATAAATAGAAGTTCAATAACTGCGAATCATAATGCAATTGCTGTCATGACTTCATCAAAAAGATAAAATATCTCATAACCGTTTCTTTTAAATTCAAGTTAAAGCTCTTTTCGGTGATATAATAAAATTAAATGTAATACCCTCCACGAAATAAAACTTTAGATGTATGAATGAAGTAGAACAGAAACCTAATCCGAATACAGATCAAACCTTATGAAAATGAATAAATGTGAAAACAGTCTAACGTTAATTCATTAAGGCGGATATTTAATATTTACAAGTATGATCGCCTTAGCTCATGCTAATTGCTTAAATATATTTTAAAAACAAACTAAATTAATTAGAATAAAACAGTAATATAAAAAACGGTCTACGTATTTCCTTTCCAAAATTATTTACAAAAAAATAGTTATTGATTGAATAGATTTTTTTAATTGGATTTTAAAGTTTTAGTATAGTATCATATTTCTACTAAATACATTAATGTATTAGGTTCAGTATTTTCACTTATGAATAAAATTATTTATCATATCCTTGAGATTGATATTTTATAGGTAACAATTTATTTATTAGGTAAATCCTACACACATCAATACTTGTAGGTGAAAATACGCATATTTCTCTATCCTCTGGATACAATTTTATCTGTAAGATAAACTTTACTACCTAGATATGAAAATACCAGTTATTAAAAATACCACCTTTTATAAAAACAAATATTGAAAATATGCAACCAGAAATAAAAATAAATAAAAAAATAAACGATTTACAGCCTAATTAAATGTAGGTATTGTTTTTCTTAGTTTATGAAGATTGTAGTTTACTGTACATATGTTTTGTAATTAATTTAATTTCCTTTCTTCTTTTATTCTTTCAAAAAAAAAAGCACATTAGTTTCAATACGTACTAGTTGTATTTGAATTACGTTAGTCGTACCTACTTGTACTTTTTAGCACTTTTTAACTACACTTTTTATAATCTTTAAATTAAATAAATACAAGATAATAATAATCAAATTTCATACTTTTTTGTTTAAATTTTTCATCCAAAACTTAACAATCTTAATTTTTAGTATTATGACATAATGATATTAGATGCACAGATTATAAGTGAGTGTCTTTTTGAGTTCATATTCCGGTACTCTTTATGATTAATATATAGCGATAGACGCAAACAATGGAAAATTTTTTTGGTTCTCGTTAAAAAATAGTAGTCTTGAACATTTTGTTTTTTTTTTTTAAATATTTTCAGAACTTATATCATATAATAAAAGAAAACTAGTCTTCTTTTATAATTTCAAAAAGTACAATAATTGTATCAACATTTTATGAGTTGTAATAATGGGGCTCCAATGAATTAACAAAAATTTGTCATTAGCTTTTCTATAAGCTAATTATTTTTTTACTAGAAAAGACATAGACAAATATTTGGAGTGGTACAGTTTGTGAAAATAGCCCAATTAAAAAAAACTATTTAGAGGCATTTTGAAATCATTACATTTAAAATGTCTTTAAGAGGGGAGGTAAGGTTGGACGGTTTAAAAATCGATTTTCTTATTCCACAAATTGTTAACCAAACTATTGGTTAATAAAATTTCAACTTGTTCTATTGTTATAAACCATAAAAGTGAGTAACTTTCTTCCAGACCTCGTGCACGCCACGTGTATAACCTAGCGATTACTCAGGTACCCATCTTTCCAAACGAAAAATTTTCAACTAATCGTTTTGAAAGTTGGCAGTTACTTTTTTAATAGCTCTACATGAACCTTAAGTAGGAATATTATCAATGTTTAAAATAAGTTATTTCTTGTTAAAAATGACTAAAAATCAAGCTTTTTTGTTTTGACCCCTAAAAAAAAATCAATTTTCTATTTTTTATGGCATTTAGGCTCATATAGAAGATAGATATATAATAAAACTAAATTCCAACTTCGTTTGATTTCAAATGAACATAGCGGCTTCCAAAATGTATGCAAATGCTGAGTGTAATTGTGACCTGCAATATGAGGTCGCTAATATTATCAGTGTTTTTCGAACAAATTCTTCCAAAATTTTACAATATACATTAAAATATATGTTTAAAATATTCTCAAAGTTTCAATAAATTATATTCATTTTTGTGCTTTAAAAAAATTTATGAAAATCATTGAGAAAACGCTGTCCTAACCCTATTTCCCCCCTTAATAACTTTAAATGGCATAAATAGATTTTTTGAACATTTAGAATGCCTATTAATGCTTTTTTTAACAGGTAGATTAAATGCATTTTTTTACTTTTTTAAACTTTGAAAAATAAATTTAATTATTATGTTTAATGTTATTCCGAATTTGCTCTCATATGATTTGGTGTTTCTTACATATTTTCAAATATAGAAAATTTCACAAAAAAACTGCGCTTTTTCCTTCCAAACTTTCATAGTTACAATTCAGTGATTATTTTACATTCTCGGTAGAATAAGGTAGTGATAGACTCTAGTATGTATTTGCCAGTATTTGCATAGGTTATAGGTTACATATATTGTAGTTAGGGAGTATGTAAGTCAAACAATAATTGAACTATATGGGAAAGCTAATAGAGAATCTAGTAGAAACAACATTGGTCTCTCCTTCTTTGTTCAATTTTATTTCTCTATTTCCTACTATTGAAAGTCCACTGCAAAATATCCCCTTAAATTTTTGTGTTTTTTTTTTGTAATTTTGAAATTTAATGTAAAGTTACATTAGATACTTGTATGAAAACATAACACATTTTAAGTAGTAAGTATGATCATAACTCAGTTATCGGTTCAAAATGTAAAATAGCAAGAAAATTGAGGAAATTTTAAAGCACTTTTCCACAAAATCGATAAACAATTTGAAATTCAATTATATGAACTTTCGAACGGTGAAAACTAAAAAAAAAATGTATCTCTTTTTGTTGAACAGCTAAGATAAAACATTTTTTAAAAAAATAAAACATGATTTTTTTGAAAAATCACTATAATTCGTATTATGGGAAGGAAAAATAAACCACATCCTTATAGGAACTTTTTTTTTCAGCGACTTATCCAAATTATCCGTAAATAAGAGTTAAAAAAGAATTCAAGACTTAAAGGAAATTTTTGCTCTTAAAATATAATATATTTTTATTTCATAAAACAGGAATATTACCTACCATGAATTTTGGCAGTATTATTTAACAAAATACCATATAAATTAGCTGTGAATGCTGTATTATGTTTTAAACTTATATATGTACAACAAAAAATTATCTTATGATAGTAATAATTTCGATAAATATACTATTAAAATTATCGAATTATGAGGGCTTTAGCCGCTTTACAGATTGCAGACATGATGCGTCGTTTAATCGATAGTGAAATAACTTATGTACGTTCACGTATTTTCAAAGGCTATACCTTAATTTTAACTCTCAAACGACGAGGAATAAATCCTTATATACTAAATTTAAATATTAATTTATTGGATGAATTTATCTCTTGGCAATGTATTTGTTAAAATGTATTGAAAATCCCATTCGTTATTAATTACATGTCTTTCGTATCTATCCAAGAAATTCATCAAATTTATAGTTTTGAAACTTTAAAGCGAGTAGGTTGGTACATAATATTTAAATATCATCAAGTTTTTGGATGTATTATTTTAATTAATATATTTTTATAAAATCTGTTAAGGTTTATCTTCTTTATTCATTGTGTATTTTACAATTTTTTTATCCATAAATTATAGATAACAAATTTAAAGACATAGTTAATGTTCCCTCGCTACTTTTTAGACAAAGATTAATATATTTATGTCTAAAGCTATCCAATTTAGGTAGTTATTTTTCTTTTTCTAGTAATAAGGATGAACCTTAAACTATAGATGTTTCCTGGATTTCCTAGTTCGGTGTTTCATTTTATTTACAGTTACCTAATAAGCTTTAGCAAATTTGGAAATCTAGAACACATAACGTAACTATATATACGAGTAACTACGTTCTAGGTATACCATTTGGCTATATACATTTTCTTGTAACATGTAATATATTTTCACTCATGGGAACATTTTTATAGGCCCCAAAAAAAAAATTAAAATAAACATCACTAATTCTTCAGGGTTCTAAAAATTCTATTTAACTCATACTACGTTTATAGTTAAATTTTGAAAACTATAATAGCAAATTAAAAATTAGGTTGTTTTCTTTTTATCCATAAAATAATCTACAGCAAAATAGCACAAAATATTGGAAATTGATATTTAATAAATGATTTCTAGCTATAAAAATATTTCTTTAACTCCATCATAACCATATCTCATAATTAAGTTAAAACGAAACAATGTTTTTTTTCAGAATCGTAATAAGTAACGCCAATGCATGCTAAGAATTTAAGTTTCTAGCCTAGCACTAATACAATAAGAGTATTCTCAAGAAATACGTCACACAATATGAGAGCTTTTTAGATCACCAATTTCCCTTTTAGAACTCCCTTTCATAGTCACACTGTCACAAGATTAATGGCAATCCCTCCTCTTTTAATGTCAGATTTGAAAGAAAAAAGTTGGTTCCTTTAAATAAGAAATTAGAGTAAATAATTTATGATATAAACATTTTTTTAATGCGGTAACACTAACAGTTGACACGTCTTCAATTAGTATCCTCATTTTTCAAGAACTTGAGCTTTTATAAAGAAAATTATTCGTTGTATAGGTTTAGAGTTTCATCCTTGAGTTTTAAGGATGACATCACATTATCAAAACCTTCTCATTTCCCCTCTTAAAATTCCTTTTCCTTCCTTTATCCTGCAGTGTGACGACGAAATATATCTATATGAAAGACTTCTTAGAAATATCGAGGATATTATTACTTATATTTCTTGGAAAGTAATGTATTGTGAAAAGTAGATAACTTTAATTAATTAACCGCATTCTTCAATATCTTAACTCAATATAACTTAAATGATTTTTTTTAAGTTCAATCTACTTACTTTATCAACAAATTCGAAAGCTTTATTTATGTCATTTATTTTATTCGATTGTGAAGTTATAACTTTTGAGTAAATTATTTCTTAAACTTCAACATAAAATAATGTTGCTTCGTTAAATTCAAACAACATGTCATAAAGGTCCAAACACGTCTGCAATACGTACAATGTACATACTATAACTTTTTAGTCAACATCAGTATTGCAGTTGATGTATAATGTTGAAACATGTAAATAGTTTTATTATTTTGGATGAAGAGTTTAAACTTTGGAACTCCCATTACAAATTGAATTTCGTCTTGCTGCCATTTTCTTTTGATGAAAATAGTAAATGTTATGTATTGTTTTAAATCTATAATACATATTAACGTTAAATTTTATTATAAACTTTCTTTTAAATGATGGATTAACACATATACTGTAATGTAGTGTTTAATCACCTCGATAATTATTTTCTTTACATATTTTTTGTCCGTGATCAGAAATGCTTTTATTTTTCACTCTTAATTCACGCTTTTAAATAAAAAAATTAACTAGACAACAAATTATTGGCTCTATTTTGATGTTGGTCTTATCAACCTAAAGTTTCGTATACCTTCTACAAAGTATATATTATGAATACTCAACAAAATTGAACAGTATGAAGTCAAAGGTCAAAGAAATGTTGAAACTTTTGCTTGCACTTAGTCATATATAAATACTTCAAAAAAGAAACTTTACAGGTTAATGGGATGCATACCGCCAATGATTTGTTGTTCAGTTTATATGTATACAAAGCATTAGTAGTTACATATTTCACGACTCTTTTATTTCTGTGTTGTGTCTTTTATTGCTTCAGCTTTCTAATTCTAAAATCACTCTATTTAGTCTTATCGAATTTGAAGGGTCCAACGTCATCTCGTGAACCCTTATTGACATCATCGAGTACAACTACGGCCACTGGATCAGCACAAACACCTGATGACGATGATGATAATGATGGGAATGGTTATCGTAATAAACCATTTGCTGGACAAATAATACTGCCTAAGCTACCGGGAATAATTCCTGTAAGCGGTCATAACTTACCATCCGGATGGCTTTGAAATTACAAATTAATATCAGTAATTATTTATTTATTATCAATGCTTCAATTGAATCCAATATCAAAAACCATATTGAAATATTATTGTTTTTAATGTAAAAAAATACTGTGTATTTTATTTAAAAAATTGTATTTTATATACAAATTTAGTCTTATTTACGCTTCTTTTTTATTGAATCATTTATTTATATATTTCTTTTTTCATATTAAAATCATAACTCACCTCAACTACGAATTGATTTTTAAAATATATACATACTCACGTTAATGTTGCTAAGACATTTTATTTATTGTAGAAAAATAACAATATTTATTGTGTATATATACGTAGATAGAAATTCTAGTCAATAATATATAAATACACATTCTATTATTAACGACAATTAAGCATGGTGATTTCGTTTAGTTTTAACTTTAAAATCCGTAGTAGTAAAAGTTTAATTATTTTTAGTAACAAAAAATATTAAAATTCTTTTATTTTTCTTTCTTTAGATAAATCCCAAAAATTATATTTTAAATTTAAAACTATTATATTTATTTAGAAAAAAATAAAACACATATACCCATATAAAACATTAAATAGTCGTAATTAAAATAAAATATATAAAAGATTAATTTTTCAGCTTCTTAAATTTCAGTTAAAGAAAATGTAAAAATCCGTTGAATTACATGTTTTCTTTTTTCAACTTGTGACTTTAAACGTTATATACAATTATTTGATTGGATGTTGATTATATTGAGCAATGAATATTGTTTCGTTAAACTTAAGGTACCATGGAACAGCTTAGTATGTATCAAAACTCAAAACAATAGTTCTACGAAATTCAACGACACACGCTAAAGCAAATAAGCAATTCAACGGACTTTTGCTGTTTCTTTTTTCTCTGAGATGATTAAAATAAACTAAAAAAAAAACAACTAATTATCTTAGTTTTTAAGTATTAGTCATAAGTTGTGTGAATAGTTTTTTTCGTTATAATTACTTCCACCGATCGCCGCTTTTTATAAAAATTTCATAAAAAAATACATCTTCTTTGATTGAAGTAAAAATATCAATGAAAAAAGCTTATTCATGTCCCTTGGGTTGCGCACTCACTAGAATTTAAGTAATATTTTGAGACGATCAGCATAAGTCGAATTACAAAATCGGAAAATTTTCAAATTGAGTTATATAAACTTATAAAAACCTTCCCATTAAAGTTGAAATAGATTCAAATCTCATTCCCTAATAACATTCTTCAATGTTGAAGTTCGTTTCTTTCATTTAGCTACGAATTAATTACTGTAAGAGTTTGTAAGGTGCACTGTTCTGAAAACTGTTTTTTATTTTCAAAAACAAAATTCGATTTCATAAAGCAGTAGTTGGTTATAAAATAAAATAATATTAGAGATCTGTAGGCTGCAGCCTACTCAATATAGTCGAAGATTGATTTCATAGCTGTACAATGAAAACAGAACATGGCTTATTATGTGGTTGTCCGCTTATAGAAAGTTTTTTAGTCAATTTTTATACTTTTACGACATACCAACCCAATGATTGATTTATGTTAAAATCTAAGATTTTTGAGATACATATTTTTTCTAAATAGTGATAGAGTTGTAAAACCTTAGTTTGTATTTTTCAATTTAAATTTCTGAAGTAAAATTCAAACTAGGCTTTTACTGATTGTCAATTTAACAGAAATTTCATTGAAATAAAGAAATGGCTTCAACACTTTCACTTCAACTTCTCTCAAAGAAATGAAGTACAATGAGGTGAATATGAACTTCTTGATACGGATTTTTACTTTACAAAATATTATTAAAAAAATAACCAATATCAATTAAAAAAACACATTTTGTAAAGATGCTGCCATAATTACATCTACCCAATATAATATTTATAATAATATTTAATACATACCAATGTATGAGTTTGATTAACATATTTCTTCACTTTAGTTCATGATATAATTGCAATAGAAAATTAACGTAAAATCCAAATATATTTTGTTTTCCTGAATTGAATGAAAAATTAAAAAGTAAGCTTATTGATCAAAAAAAATATCTTTTCTTTATTGTCAAAAAAATAATTATTATTATTTTGGTTATTATTATAATTGTTTATGAAAAAAAACTTATCATCAATTTAGCTATATTTCTAGCATCCATATTTATAATAGTGCTTTTCCTTCGTACTTTCAAATAGTATCAAAACGAAATCGCCATGAAACAACACGGTACTAAAATATTATAAATAGATGTTAGAAATCTTTGTTTCTTAAATTTACAATGATTTTTTTCATTTCCCTGTAAGGCGATAATTCTAAAGAAACATGTTATCTATATACATCTTCTATTTAATATTGGCCTAAATGTAAGTTTTGTTTTTCAACTTTTGAAGCTTAAATCAATTTGAATTGATTAATTGTGTAAGCACTAACTCATAAACAGGCATCTAGGAAAAAAAATCACAGCTACAATTTAGTTTAAATTATGAATTATATTTATGTATGTATAAAAAATATAGTATTATACATTTTTGCAGAATTAACGCGCGTTAGGCAACTAATGAAACGTAGATGTTTAACTGTCCCGTATAATGAAAAATAAAATGGAATAAATCAGAAGTGAAACTAAATTTTTTCATTACACAAAATACAAATAATTATATATTTGTAATTATTATCTATAACTATCGGTCAATTGGAAAGTTGGGAATGTAAAGAGTATCGTTAATTAATTGTAAGTCAAATCTGTAACACATAAATGTTTAATTAGAGCAAATAGTATCTCTGTGAACAAAATGTTGGCATGGAACACTGAAACAATATCAATGAACTGGTAATAATATAGTCAATCAAATTGGTATACACTATGTATAATTTGATTTCAATTAAAACAGAGAGGTGAAATTCGATTTTTATATCTATCACTTCATTTAAATTTCAGGTGTGGCTTGTACAAGCAAATATATTATTTTCAGAAGAAAAAAAAATACTTCATGAGCTAAATAATTAAACATATTGAATAGAACGAAGGGACCATAAAGAAATAATTATAAAGAAAATAATGAAATATTACTCTGTCCGAATTTGCCCGGTGCTGTTTCTTCTGAAGTTATCCAAGTACGTTTATAAGTTTTGAAGTGTTTATCAAATTATATATACATAATCTTCTAATTTGAAAACTATTATCCCTTCTAATTATGAAACTCTTTAACAAATATAATAA
Organism: Sisyra terminalis; assembly: GCA_958496175.1. Lineage (NCBI taxonomy): Eukaryota > Metazoa > Arthropoda > Insecta > Neuroptera > Sisyridae > Sisyra > Sisyra terminalis. The sequence goes on from OY292274.1 coordinate 32,317,317, forward strand.
TGTTAGCTTAAACACGCATTAATCTGCAAAAATTATATCAAAAATGAATTATATATAGGAAAAACTATTTTATTAAAAAAATCAGTCCAAAATTTAGTATTTTTCGCTTAAATATTTAATAACATTTATTTACATCATATGTTACATTATAGTTATAACTTATTTTAATTTTATATCTCATTAAAAATAGAAATGTAGGTCTAACGTTTGGAAGATTATTTTTCATTAGTTGGGTAAAAATTTTAAAAAATAAAATAAAATGAATTTAAATTTATTAAAAAAATGTATGATTGAAATATATATGAAGTTTACTCAAATCATTCTTATTAATTTAATACTCACCGTTCACAAAATAAGAGGCCTTATCTAAAAACATGTATCGTTAAAAGGATTGATATGTTATAATTATTGTGACGTTAAAATTATTAAAATACTATTGAAAATAAACTATTATAAATATATATTTATAATCTTCATATAAATAACCCACGTACACATTATTAGATTCATTGTTTTAGCGTAATTATCATAAAACTTTATAGTAACTCTATTAAATTTAGAATAAATTACTTAAGCCATTTATTTTGAAACTAGCCAAATTTATTTCAAGACTACTTCGCATTGTATTCAAATATCGATAGGCAATTAATATTACAGTTATAAATGGAATTTGTGCTTTAAGAACGAAAACAGAGACTTGTAAGAACAAATGTAATTATTTTGTTATTATAATATATAATAAAGATTGGTCCTAGAAAAGATTTAGGCTTTGAATTCAAAATAAATGGTACAAAATAAATATTAAAGCACCAATTAACAGAATATCATTCTACTTATACTTATCATAATGATCATATTTCATTTGGTATTATAACTATGTAAGTGTGAGTATTTGAAATAATCCAAGTTTGATACAAGAGAATATAAAGTATTACTCAACTTATGATTGTTGTATTATTTTTCTATAAAATTATTAATTTCAAAAAATATATTATGTATAATAAGTTAGGCCTAGCAAAAGTAGAACGAAAAATGTTTCGTTTCATATTGTTTAAGAGATATAATATACATTATACATATACGTACTATACTATCTTGTTCAACTTTACTCAAATAAACGATTATCGAAAAACAATATAAATACCTTGTATGGAAAAATAAAAAAATAAAAAATTATAAATTAAGTTTCAAGTTCTTTTAGTTATTTGTAACCTTTATTCTCGATTTTTTTCAGTTTTATAATTCACGGTTTATTATGGATTTCACGCTATAAACTGTACTATTCTTTTTTCAGTAGAGTACTCCTTAGCGTTTTAACTGAAACTTATAATAATGGTAAAAAATATGTTTACGATTGTATAAAATAAATAATGTACATTAAACATAATCATACAAACAAATATGTTATTAATAAAAAAATATTTGTCCCTTACCCGAAACACCTAAAATCTAACAAACTAATATCTGAACCTAATACTCTTAGAAACCAAGAACTTTTCAAAAAAAAAAAAAAACAATTCTATATTAATGACTAGTGACTTCCGAATTCCCAGAAAGTTACTAGTTTTCAAATAATAGATTGATTTGGTGGCTCGTCTTCCTTTTAGCGACATCAATATCTAGCGACGTTGGATTTCAGCCAAAAATTCAGTATTAATACAAATTCTTAGAGGACTATGATCAAAATAAGCAGTTAAAACTTGATTTTTACTCGCAACGTTTCGGCCCCTTTATTGAGCCTTCCTCAGACGTTCATAAACAATCGCTTTAACTTTGTTATGAACGCCTAAGGAAGGTTCAATTAAGGGACCGAAATGTTGCAAATAAAAATCAAAGAATAACTGCTTATTTTGATCATAGTCCTCTGAGAATTTATATTAATCTGTTATCACCAAGGAACTGAAATTTTACCATAATTTTATCGTTATGAGGCTTTATGAAAACTTGTCTGAAAAATTCAGTATGATTATTTGTTCATAACGTCGCTAAAGTAGTATAACTTCTAGAAAACTTCTAAAGAATTATGTAAACTTGTTAATATCAATATTACAAAACTGTACACATGGCTCAAAATACCGATATTCGGTACCCCGGTATACCATTATTGCAATCCCTAGTTATGAGATTATGAGTCTTGGTACTCTATTTAACTTAAAATAATACTAGAGGATTGTGTTTATTCAAAAAATTATGGAAGATTTTATACGTAAAACTTTCGTTTTTGAATTTTCATCAGTTAAATATTTAATACAATAAGTGTTAAATTTTTGAGATTTATTTCTGTAGCAAAAATAAATCATTTCTCTTTACAGAAAAATATTTAGTGTTAACTTTCACTGTTTTTTTTTCTGAACAGAATAATCAAAACAAAATTATATATAGGAACTAAACTACCTACGTATGTACCTATCTAGAATTGCGAAATTAAATTGATCTATTAGTGGTTTGTATTTGAATCGAAATTTTAAATTTCACAACTTCTATTAATTAAAAACTAGATATACTCGTATTGTTTGTTAAATATAGAGCCGTTTTTGTTTTTCAATCTAAATTCAAAAGTTTTGAAAGTAACAGCCTCTTTACTGGATAGAATAGACGGAATATATTATTTAAAGTTGAAGATGAAATGAGTCATTGTATGTTTCAGTTATATTTAACAGGTAAGTTGATGTGCTCTTTTGTGACTCGAATACAAACGCTGGTATAGGTACATATACACTCGAGGCCATGTGGTCAAGTCAACAATCAACTCGAGACCTAGCTGGATGTTAGTTTATTTTCTGTTGAATACCGAAACATTACACAGTGACGAACGTCTCAAATCAAGTGTGTTAAACAATGATTCTTGCTGTTAATTGTTGTCATTTTCAATTACGCAAAAAGATGTATTTCCATTGAATGTCACATTATTGTATTGTTCGTTTAAATATGCAGTTTAAAGTTGAATAGGTGTTATTGAAATTGAATGTGTTTAAGTGTTTTCTAAATTAGTGCTACTATATATCTAGGTATTTATTTAAAAATGTAAGAAAATATTTTTATAATAAAAATTATGTGTGCTAATTTTAGTATTAGAGTCAACGAATTATTGTCGGATATTGGAGTTGTTTCAAAATTTTATTTTTATCTATAACTTGACGTCCTTGTAACAAGACTTAAATTTATCAAAAATATTAAGATCTGTCCATTGCAAGAGTTGAAATTTACCATTTGAAAAACATTTAGATAGATCTCTCATTTTTGAAAATATTTTGATTATTGTCGGCACCAAATTAAGCTATAATGATTATTTCCTATCATTCAATTTCGTTACATTTATATTTAAGTGTCTCTTTTCGTATAAGAATCGCTAAATGTCAACGAAATTATTATAATTGGCTGAAACACGAATTCATTATTAAGTTGCAACTTAATTTGTTTTACATGATTAATTTATTTCAAAAAACTAAGTTTCTAAACTTTAATAACACCTTATCAAAATTAATGTCTTAAAATAAAATGTAAGACGCTAATTATGTTCTTTCTATGTCAAGTAAAGCATTGTTTAACTCTTATCAAATTTTGTTATCAAAAAACGAGCTTGTCTGTTGGCACAAAAATCATACGACTAAAAGAAAAATAAAGGCAAAGTGTTTGTTTAAAAACACAAGGTCAGAATTGTTTTAAAAAATATATTGTAATTGTAATGCTAAATCAATGATTGAAATGTTAAGTATTATTAAGTATTAAAGTTAATACCGACATTTAAATTGCTCTTTCACGAATGACAACTCAAATATAATAAAAATATATATTCTAGTTTGTCATTTGGAACTTGATTCATTATTAATTGCTGTAATTATCGAATAAATTAATAGCTGTTGATAAATTGAACATATCCACCTCATCCTATTTATAACTTCCGATTTACAATAGTTGTCACATTCATAACTCATTTAATGAATAACAATCGTATGTAACGGGAAATGCAATCAACCCGTTAATAATTCAATGATCATTATCTATCATGAAATGGCCTTATCATCATAAAAATGTTTCTTTTTGTTTATTTCACCTGAGTAATATGTCAGATTAACAATTTCATTGAGTAACTTATAGGATAGCTAGAAAATAATATAATGACTTATCTTTAGTTAAACAGTTTGAATAATTCATATGTTATTGATAACTTTTTTCAAAATGCTTTATTTAAATTTTAAATGAGTCAATAGTTTATTGATAAACTATACGACCCGGTGAACTTCGTACCACTTCAAATTGATTTGCGAAAATTGATTCATCGATATCGATAATATTGCCGCATTTTTAATTATCAATATGGATATAAATAAATACATACTTATATTTAATTTTAACTTGATTGTATTTTATTATTTAAGGCATTTTATTTTATTTAGCTTTTTAAATTCATACTTATACGAACATTGAACATATATAAACTTATGTGCATACAAAAAATCATAAAATCCCACTTATGCTTGTGTTTTTAAACATACGTACATGGGTATTTTTCAACAAGTTTTAATTTTTAATTGTATCCCTCAAAATTTTACGGTTTTTTTGGCCAATTCACTTCTTAGTCACTATTAGTCAGAAACTGGCTTACTGGGAATGTTCCTGTTTTCTTCAATACTTCTTTGAACAGAATATTAGTTTGTTCTTTTACTATTTGACACTTCAGTACATGGTTCAGCTGACCTACCCTTCTGTTTTAGTACAATCAGAATTATTAAAGATACTTTTAGAAATTATCTAGATACCAGATAAGTTATTTTTTTAAAAAGTATCTGAAATGACTATGGATATCTAGGTACTCTTCAAAAATAGAAACTTAAATGCTTATCTTAAGTTACTTTATCATGTATGTACTAAGTTTCGTAACTTACTAGGTAAAGTCATTGGGTAATCAGACAATCTATTTTTTATCTTTATTAATTTAGGAAAAAAGTAAAATATAGATCTCTAGTCCCTTGAAATCACACATAATTTAAAGACGATACAAGATTAATACAGAAGATATATTTAAATATAATATTGAATGTTATAGAACTAAACACAGTAAAACTCTAAATGAAATAGAAAAATATATAAAAACACTAACACATAACTATAACTAAGTTGAGTAAAATGAAAGTAAAATTAAATTTGGTTTAATAAAAAAAAATAAAAAAATACTCATAATAAGCCCAAGTTTATTCTATTATACATACTTTATTTTTAGTAACTTTTTATAAAAAAGTGTTCAAGATACTTTTGTAAATTACAAGATAAAAGTTATTTTTAAATGATCTAATAATTGCTTTTGGCCAAAAATAAGGGAACTTAGATACTTTTTTGACAACTCTGAGTACAATATAGCTCTTTGAATATGCTTCTTCCTACAATGTTCCGATATCATTCTAGTATTTTTTTATCCTTTCTATGCTATAATTTGGAGTGAATCATATCTTTTTAACCATCATACGATGTGTAATATATTATGAGTTGATTGATGAATTGGTTTCTCTTCTTTGAGAATACTCTTCGTTTCTTTGTACATATATTGATCTTTTGGCACATGTCCCTTTTAGGTAGTTAATATCTAGCGACGTTGCATTTCTACTTTGTTTTTAATTTAATTCGCGAATAAATCGGCCCGTAATGAAAATTTAGCCACAAAAGAGAAAATTATACTATCTTAGAATTGAATTAACAAAAAAATCGCGAGAAGAATAAAAACAAAACAGAAAATGCAACGTTGCTTGATATTGACCGACCTAAAAGCATATTTTTTTTATTAATTTCTCGGACCTCTAGTTCCTATTTACGACTTTGTGACCTTGTACCCATAATAGTTTTGGTGATTTTGATTTTCATGTAGGTTTTATTCTATTTCTGATTTTAAAAATAATTTCCACCCTTTTGCTGCTCTTTACATATTTGCTAAATATAAAAAATTCTTTAAATCCTATCACTATTTTGTTCACAACTCTACAAATATTAGCACGAAAACTATTTGGAAGATTGTTTTTAAATACACAAATTCAATAACTAAAAAGGTAAAATTCAAACGGTCGCTATGCGTTTTTCAAAATAAATCCCAGACATCAAAGATTACGAATAACTTTAAGGGTGCGTGACGTAAACAAAAAATTGCGGAAGATGACAAAGGATACCCTAATCAACTAGCAGTATGAAATATACTTTAAGTCCTATTCTCATACCTACCAAATGTGCATAAAAATATTCATAAATATTCTTTGAAACTTTTCAGAGGAGTGCAACCACAAACACCGTCATAAGAGATTTTTATATATAAGATTATTGATGATATTTACATATAAGATTAATTCAATTGATGTTAGTGTTGACCGAAACGAAAATAGAAAAACAACATATCCAGGGTAATTACGTATACTTGTAGATAATATATTCTCATACCATTTTTTGTGTAGCCACTTATATTACTATTTACCTACTATATCATGAAGATATACATATAATTGAATCAAATTAAAAAGAGAAGTATTACGTCTTATAAATTTTCAACCCACGTCAAAATAAATAACCTCATATCTAGAACACTATTGAAACTTAACGTTTAGTTTGTTTAAGGAAAAAAAGTCGGTTTGTTAGACATGATTGAATTAATTTTTAAAAAATCTATATGTAATGTAAAGAACTATATTTTGGGTTGACTGTAACGCATGTTGGTATCAACACTTAAGAAGATCTTCCTAAAACACCTACGTTAAATTTTATTGTAATAAATTTATCAGGATGTGAAGAAGAGTTTTAACTGCTCACCATGCATTGGATAAGACTTTTTATTACAAATACTTGAATAATGTAAATATGGTAAGTCCAGAAAAACACACTTTGTTATTTTCGGGTTCAATATATTATGTATTATAAATAGAATGTTAGGAAATTCATGATTTCATTTTTCAAAATTTTAATATTTAAATATCAACTTATATTTAAACGATTTTTACTTGCCTTCATATTGACTTTCGAAATTTTTTTATGTTTATTTCGTACATTTAAATCCTTTTAAAATGTGATTCAAACAAACTAATTTTAAAAGTATTTCGAGAAAATAAACAGTATTTTAGAGTTTTCTATTTCAAAGACAAAGTCAGATAGCCAGATGTACAAGATTTATATAAATAAATTGAAAAATAAAAAAATGGTAATAGATCTCAGAATGCAAACAAAAATCTTTTAGAACTTAAGAACGTCGAGTTCTAAACACTTAAATAATAAAAATAAATTTTATTTCGTAAGGCGATTAAAATAAAACTTAGTCTAGTTTTGTATAATTTTATATATATAGTACGCAATTAATTCAATTGAATGGTGTCTTTTTCATATTTTGCTCCGCTAACAAATTAACGTAAAAAATCCATAGGCACACACCCAGAATATGGATACACAAATGAAGATTTATTTTGAGTTTTATTAAATTGCTGTTTTGAGTACAAAATTCTTTATATATAAAGACAAACCTCATGTAACTCTTCGTCGTCAAAAATATAAGTGCTATGAAATGTGCTTATATAATTCTAATGAATTCTTAAAACTAGTATAAATAGTGAACATACGTTCATATATGACAAGTACTTTCGTCAACTATAACTGTTTTTTTCGAATTTTTTCTTTCCAATTCGAATTTAGATCGATTGCATATGCATATCATGTGCAATAGCATATCGGATACTTTTTCAGAAGACTCAACCTTAAAATTTGTACAGAAGTTCCATATGTTATGTGTAAACTGTTCAATGTGAGGATCATAAAAAAGAAAAAAGTTTCTCAATTGTTGTCAAAGAAGTTAGGTTTTTCTTTGATTATTAGGAATCCATATAAACTTAAATAAACGTAAATATAATAAAACACATAATACGTATGCATTTATATATGTTTTATTCAGAGACATGAAGGTACAAGATTTAGCTTTAAATTTGAAAATCTTTTACCTAACTGTACATTCAAATATGTATCAGAATACATGAGGCAAATTCATACGGTCTTCACAACAGATTTTTCCTAATATGGCAACTTTCCATAAGCTATTTATCTATATGCTTACTCTTATAGTTGTAAGCTTAAACTTAAAATCTATTAAATCTATATAATCTATATAATTTAAATCTATATCTTAAAATCTATAAAATCTATATAAAATCTATTAAAATCTATCTCTTACTATTTTAGATACTTACTCAATAATAGACTTTATATATAAAGTTTATATATTATTATATTAAATTTGTATATTATTATGTTAAATAAATTACATAAATTGGACTGCAATATATTGTATATATTGTATACACAGTATAACTGTTCAAAGTCAGCGGAAAAAAAAATCTTATTTTGATTATTGAGTAAGTATCTAAAATAGTAAGATTTTAAGTTTAAGCTTACAACTATAAGAGTAAGCATATAGATAAATAGCTTATGGAAAGTTGCCATATTAGGAAAAATCTGTTGTGAAGACCGTATGAATTTGCCTCATGTATTCTGATACATATTTGAATGTACAGTTAGGTAAAAGATTTTCAAATATTGTATACACAGTACTTACTCAATAATTTTATCTCACCGAATACAATAAATCACTACCAAAAGTAGTTGTAGATACTAGTGGTATACTTTATCTCATTTTTGTCAAATTCGCGAACGAATATTCACTCCAATACTCGCGAGTACGAATGTGAATAATACAGTAGATCCGGAACATTTAAATGTGTGAGTATGGCCGAGTGTCTGACCTCCCGCTGGCAGTGCTCTCTCGAACGTGAATAGTAAACAATAAGACTAAAAGGGTAATTGTTCGATCAATCGAATAGAATAAGAGACATGTTTGGGAACTTTCCTAAATATAAAAAGGGTAGACAATAAAAACAAAATGAGTGAATGATGTTCTATGGCAGTGATGATGGTTCTATGACTCATGAATTAGACTCTGACTCCCACAAGCTTTTTAACTGACCCATGATAGCTGGGCAACCTTTTTTTAGTTATGTTTGTAGAAAGAAACTTCCATAACAGTTTTATCGCTCCCTCTCTGTTTCATCTTGTGTAGTATTAAAAAATATGAACAAAATTTGACCCACGCCTCAAAATGGTTCACCATTCCTGTTCTATGATTTTCAAAAAATATCGAAATTCGAGTATTCTCGCACCAGCTCTGAGTCTGCATACAAGAAGATTGACATTTTATTTATAGCATAATTTTGTTTAGTTCTATGAAATTCAATATATTATATTATATACCTTTTATATTAATCTTCTATCGTTTTCTAAGTTTGTGTTTTTCTTACAGAAAGTTTGACGTATATACTTTCCTTTTTCCTAAATTAATAAATATAAGAAATACATTATTTGATTACCTGTGAACCTTACCGACTTTATCTAGTACATTACGAAACTTATTACATAGTTGAATCTACAAAGTAACTAAAAAAGTATATTTTAAGTGTTTTAAAATATTTATAACTTAAGATTAGTTTTTAAGTGTAACTAGGAACTAGTTACCTAGGAACTTCAAATCCTTTTTAAACAAGTAACTTATTTAGTATCTAGATACATTCCCTGGATACTAATTTAGGCACCAAAATATCAAACGCTTAAAGAAAGAATAATTTTTCTTTGCATCTACTTTTGTTAAATTATTTAACTATGATTTATTTGTTAAATATTATGTCTAGTTGAGTGACACCCAGGTCACGGGTTCCTGTATTAACATTTTAAAATATAAGTTTTTTACATGGTTCTTTCCTAAATAATGTAATTTTTATTTTGAAAATACACTTGCGGTTTTATTGTAAATAGGACTGCAATTTTACTTATAATGTCTGCACATTTTTTATGGAAATTAAAATATGGAAGCGTACAATTTCATATTCGTTACATCCAGATTAGGATAACTGCCAATCTATTACGTACATCTATTATAATGCTGCAAAAAAACGCATTTTAATTTTTAATAGCAAACAGCTTTTGACATGCAAATATTGATTTAAATAATGAGTCATTTATACAATATATGTAGGTATGTATGTATGCAATTAAATGTATGACGCAATTTCTATTTTATACAAATATTTAAAATGCGCTTATGGAAGCCATATAGCGTTTAATCGTTACTATTAATTTATTTTTCATTCCTTTTAATTTAAACTAAGCCTATCTACATTCTACACTCTTCTTAATTGTATAAGACATCTAAAAATTTATAAAAAAATAGAAATAATTTGTATGATAAATTATTCATTATACTTTCCACTAATTGTATTATTGTTACTAATTTATCGTAATTTTAAAATATATAAAAAAAATAGGGACTTATGAAGTCTATATCTAAAAATTAAATATAAAAAATGACGGTCAATGTATTCCAGTTGAAAAATGAGGACAATATAATTGTACTGTCATTTGTAAAATAATTCTTCAACAAATTGTTGTTCCGTTGAATGACAAATAGGTTTTATTAATGTTACAAAATATAGGCTAAATAGAGGTAAAAAATTTTAATAAGTTAGAAATTACGGACTTTTTTCCCTTCAAATTTAGATCGCTTAAACATTACCGGTTATTTTGCGACTGTCGGTCCACTTAGATTCTTATAATTTATTATATTAAGTTAAAGTTATTTTAGCATTAACATTCTATATTCATTGGCCACCTTTGTTCGTTCCTTTTTAATTATGATTAGTTATTAGTAGTGTCCGACCAAAACTAGTTTTTACGGCCGAAATCCGAAACCGAATTTCTATGGTTGTTTAGTGAAATTGTAAGCCAAGAATAATTATAATTTCCTGCGTACATTCCACAGGAAATTACTTAAAAGACATAAAGTTTCACAATAGAAAAACTTTTAATTTGTAATTTTATTAGCAAGAAATCGGGTACCATGGAGTATTTTTTATCACATTTGTCTTTAATTATTATTTTTTATTGTTTAATATCTGAACTATTGAATTTTTATTATAACATCGAAATATAAAAGCAAAAATTATGTTTTTATAAGTTTTTGTAATTAGCTTTGTTAAATTACATAATATAAATATAAATTATGTTACTTAGTATGTTTTATTTAGTATATATGAAATAAAATATATTAGATACAAACTATGATTAATAAATTTGAAAATACAATTATACAATAAATATTTATAATGTCCTTCGGCAGATTATAACTACTTTGTCATCGAAAATCACTACATGTTAAATGGTTAATTATACTTTTTGCAAGTGTACAACCTTAACTAAAAGAAATGCTATAATTAATTACATACCTGTCAAAGCATAAAAGTTTACAGTTTCCATATACAACATTTCTTTTCACGTTTATTTCACTAAGATCAATCTTTTATAAATAATAAAGAATCTCAAATCGAATAGATAGAATAATACAAACGGTTTAAAAACCCTCTGTTGCTCTTCCTTTTGTTATTTATATCAAAACAAATGTAGTTTCTTATTTTTTTCATAGGTTTTCATAGGTATTGAAAGATCTATTGTTATTATACGAAAATAATTTTTATAGAAATGTTCTTTTCAATAACATAACATATTATCTTACTTTAAAATGATCTTAATATTTAAATTATATGATTTTACAAGTCCATGGATACTAATATGTATGTACCATAATATATACGTTACCGTCAAAAGATGAAGTTAGACATTTTTCGGGAATTACATGCGTTTCTTGAATTTCAAATTTTTTTAATTATTTTTTGTAAATGCTCTGGAAATAAGATAGTTTTCTAGATCTCATCTGATAATTTAAGTTTTCTCGATAAACTTCTGAAACTCTTCGACGCTTTCGATAAATACCCAAAACTAGCCATTTTCGAGAGAAATGTTTTGTATACTGACGATAACATATAAAACCTCATATATGTAGATGTCTATCCTAACTTATGGACAAATGTTTAACCAATATATTCTTGTTAAAAAAGGCATTTTAAAAACATTACATTTAAAATGTCTTCAATAACTCTAAACGACGTCTAATGGGTTTTTTGAACATTTAAAATGTCTTTAAATGCCTCTTTTAACAGAGATATTTATGAACAATTTCGAAAATTGGATTCTCTGCGCTTCTTAATCAATTTCCGTGAGGATGTTTGAATCAATCAAAGGTTCTTTTAGATTTATTATTGTTATTAACTCTCTAAAAAAAATATGGTTAACAATTCCTTCTTTAAGTTAGTGCTACACCTTTGAAATTTCAAGTTTTATAAAATAACTATTCTATTACTGTTGATTTGGCAGCCTTTTTTGAAAATGTATTAAAGGAAAAAATATTATTTTAATATTTTTCCAAAAAAAAATATAGTACAAAGTATTTACTTAGCAACAAAAGCTTCTTAATAATATCTTTACTGGGCTATCCGTAATGAGGACTTTTTTATGATTATCTAGCTACATACATTAAATTTTTACAATGATTAATATAAATTATATGAAGAAACTAAAGAAAAATATAAATATTTAAGTTATTTTGAGCGTACTGCAAGAAACAGCTAAGGTACTTAAAAATATTTTTCAACTTTATTTTATCACCTTATTCAAAATATGAAAACTTAAGTCATTTTTGTTCCACAATTGATTAATAGACTACTACACTTGATCACGTATCAAATTTTAAAGTTTTCCGCATTTTAACATTACCTCAAACCTCAAACTAACCCTGTATAGTATTTTTTTTTCAAAAATAAAGAGAATAGTCAGAATTACCAACAATGTTTTATCATTCAAAAAAAAAAAATAACACTAAATACCCAAAATTTATATCGCACCATCATTTTAAATTTTCTCCCATTGTCAAAAAGCTTTCAGTTATATAGATAGCTTAACCCTAAGTAGAAAACATTTTTTAGGAAAATCTAAGAAATACAACATTTTTCTTTCTCAATTTTACTAAAGTGCAACAAATAAATGTATTGACACTGAAAAAAAAATATATCTGCATTTATAGATATGACCATCAGTACAATAAAAAAAAAGTTATCAAAAATTTATCTTATGTAGACAGTAATTTATTGAAGTAAAGTACCTATTCTTGACAAGAGTAAACTTAATTTGTTAAAATGTAAATATAGACATTTTAAAATAAATTCATTTGTTGACTTAAATGTAGGTTCTTTCTTATGAGTACCTAAATCAAAAAAAAAAAAAATATGTTATCAAATCAAATAAACGAAAAATAAATACAGTTGTTATTATTATCCATGTAGCCTTAAATGACTAATCATGTTCACTTTAGTAACTAACAATTTAAGAGAAATATTACTTACTGTTTAAAGTTGATTTTCAATGATTTACGACTCGTACCCTTTATTATTGTGTATTTTAAATAAAACCAAATCCTAAGATTATCCATTTCTATGTATGTCTCGCTGATTTTTATCGTAGATGTAAAAATATGTTTTTGTTCAAACCCAGAAATGGATTCTTTTAACCTAAACATGCATGTAAATTAAATGTATAATATTAATAGTGTAAATAAATCAAGTACAAAATGCTTACAAATGAAACATTAGCACTTTGGGATTCGTAATATATTAGTTTTAGATTAAAATCTCTATTTTACTGCTGCTAATAAATTTCCAATTTAATAACACTTATTTTTATCGAACCCTTATCAACCCGTTTGATTGGGACGACCCTAAAGCACATCATATCAACTCCTAGGAATGAATATCTACTAATTCGGTGATCCTTAATCTAATTAAACTGCCAAAATTTTTAACAGAAACTAAGGAAAATCAATATTTATTTACTATTATTATTGAAAATAAAGAAAGAAATCTAGTTGAACCCTTCTTTGCATCCCTCCATTCATATATAATGCTACTTATGGCGCTTATCGTTAGTAACACAATATTATACAAACTTATAACTCTTATACTTATAACTCTTTACAAAATATTTTTAATTGCTTACGACACTTATGAACGTTGGCACAAATGTTCCCAAGAGAGGGTAGTTTTTAGAAGAGAAGACATTTTTTTCAGTTGTAATTATTGCAAAAAAGTCGTATAAGTTTTCATCATATAAGTACGCATTGAATTCAAAACCTAAAGAACAACTTATATCCAATAGGTCTCTCAAAGATCCAAAATCTGAGTGTTTATGTTACTAATAATTAACACCAGTCTATATGTATCGGTGTATACGCCGAAATTAAAATAATGTGGCTTTTTAATGAAGAAATTTAGATGATGATACTCAATGAGGATATAGTTAAAAACTAAAAGAAATAATTGGAGAAGTATTTGGAGAAGTATTTGGAATGTATTACCAAAAGCAAAAGTTGAAATAAGTTAGCATTAGTTCTGGTATTATCAAGTTTGTCTGTTTTTTATTACCTCATTATTTCTGATATCTGTACATTGTAAAATTTAAATTATTTGAGTTGCACCTACTTATTTATTTCATACACATTCATCTTTTTCTTTAACAAAGAAGTTAAATTGTTGAGAACAATAACATTTGCTGTACTAGGTCATTCTATTCAGCATCATTTACGACATACTTGCATACTTTAATTTATATAAGTATTAAATGAAAAATACCAATACTAATAGTTTTAATAATTAATTATTTAACGTAGTAGATAACAATAATTAATAAATTTAAGACATACTTTGCTGAGTTTTGACTTAACATATTTTACTTCTCTAAAATGTACTATTATTTAATTTCGGCAAATTTTTAGCAGTAATTTCAGTAATAATAGGTTTTTTTTATATAAATATTTTTCCACTAAAAAGATAATGACAGTCGAAGTACAATCCTAAAAAAAAAAAATAATGAAAAAATTATTTTCTAATATTTTCTAAAATTTCTATGAAATCTTTGAACTTTGAAAGTGGAAATAAGCTATTTTTAAAAATCAATCTTCCCTTAATTTTCTTTTCAATTCTTCACAAAATCATAAACAATATGTGTAAGAACTGCATTATTTTTAAACTTAATAATTTCTGAAAATTTATCTCGAAAACTACTAGTCTTCTTTGCTTATTTTTTGTTTATTCTTATCTGAAGCACTTTGTATGCATACACCCTTATAAGTACTCACCTTTTTACATTCCATGATGCTTCATGTTGAACTATTTTAAGTATTTCTTAAGGTAAAATAAATTTAACATTGATAAATATTTTGTTTTAATAATTCTTAAAGAATAAAATAAACCTTTTAAAACAATAGTTATTTTATTATAATTTACTTAATTTTTAAAATTTGCAAGAGGAAACAATTTCCTGATATTATTTCAAAAACTTAAGAAACAATCAAATTCGTAATGCAGATATATATCGCCTTTTTATCGATACCAAAATTCAATAAAGCAGTCTAATACGAGACTGTCCTCTTTGGAACCAAATAATCCTGAAGAAAAAAATATTGTAAGAGTTTACGAATGTATATTATCAGCTTTATATGATACAAAGATTTGGCAAATTATTTAAGCAGTTTACAAATTTCTGATTTTATTAAAGAATACAGAAGTTTAACAGTTTACTTTCTGATTTTATTTTATTTTTTTCGAAAAAAAACTTTTGCAAAAAAATCCCGTAATAAATCATATACACATTTTTTTTTTATTTTGTTAATCAATAAAGGGTATTATTTATAAGAGAAAAACCAATTTTTAGCAATGAAAAACTTGTATTTTAGCAGAAAAAAATTTTAATGAGTAAATGAAAGTTTGAAAACGTTGATTGTGTTTTTATGGGTCTTCTGTGACGTCACAGTACGCAGCAGTTCGCGTATTGAAACCGAGATATAAACAGATTTTTGAGCGGTTACCAATAGAAACAGTAATAATTTACTCAATTTTTTACCTTATTACCCCATTTTACAAAACATATAAACCCTTTTTAAACCCTAAAAATGATTATCATTTTTTTCCTTATGATTAGAGGTTGTGTAGATTGTAAATGGTTTAAGCCATTACCACAATGTTTAAGCAATTTAAACAACCTTTGCCGTTGTGTTTAAGTAGGTACATTTTTCATAAAAAAACGTCCATTTCGACATTTTCGTATTGTGACGTCTTTTTAATACCGGGCCAATAGAAGCTCGTTTTAAGTATTTTGAATTTAACGATTTTTTTTTTGCATTTTTAAATGAATATGTCTTAAATTTTATCAAGTAAAGTAAAAATTTAACAGCTGCAATATGCTTTGATATTATTTTAGAACAATTTTAAAGTCAATGATTTTTTGTTTTAGATCATGTGCATTAGGTCTATTATTCAGAACTATTAATCGCACAATAAATTGAATTGAAATTAAATTTGCAAGCTGGAGCGTGAATTTCATTCTCTATTTAAATGAAAGTGTTGAATTTTGAAATTTTTTGATATACATTATTAGAAAAACGACAACATGGGATCAAAAGTATTTTTATGCTTAGAAACACCATAACGATAACGCTATGATGTTGTTTTTGGCAAGTAATCTTTCAAACATCTGGATAAAGAGGGTATTTATAGTACCTATCATTATGAAAAGCTGCTATCAATTTGCTAAGAATTATACTGTCATTAACTAAAATACAGTAACTGGTTTTATAAACTTAAAATTTTCTTATTTTATTTGTTAAATTTGTTTAAGCCCAAATGTAATTCTAATTTTTTCTTTTCGTTTAATTATTTTTATTTCTTCCTTTTCCTGAAAATATTTTAAATCAATAGATCTCTTATATTGTTTTCTCATAATCAGATATATACTTATCTAAAACACATTTATTTTTCCTTATTTTCCTTATATCGTATGTTTTTTTTTCTATTACCTTTCAATTGCTTTATGTAGGTACAATGTAAGAGTTTATTATGTAGGATTATTTTCCAGTCTATTACATATCATCTTTGAAATATACTCCTATAATTTATATTTTCTTTTTGTTGTAAATTTAATATCAGGTGATGTAAATACATATACGTACATAAACCAAGTATAGATTACTGAGATAGTAATTTATGAATATGTATTTTATAAATTACCAACGCTCACAGAACTTATAATTCAAACTAAATATAATTTCTCGAAAATAGGGCCATTATAACCAAATGAGAAATATAAAAACACTGTTGAAGTTAAGAAAAGTTTATGTATCTAATAATAACTCTAAATTGTTTATATATAATAAGCCAAATTGTGCGGGAAATTTATGGAATTGAAATTAACATAATTTATCTTACATTAAATGTTGCTTTAGGGAATTCTCAACTCTCCAATATGCACGAAAATTTAAATTTCTATTGAGTTTATATTATCTAAATATCAAATGTTTCTAAAAACATGATTTCCTATGAAATATAATAATATTTGTACTTAATTTGTTTATTTTTTCGTGAGACTGTATAGTAAAGAAAAAAATATTTCTCACCGCTTCTTCATAACTTTCTTTTTAATTTATATTGAAATCAGCAAATGCAACAACGTTTGGTGTAATAATTTTTTGTTTAATATAATCGTAAATAAGTTTAAGTTCTCTGAATTGTTTCACGGAGCTGTATTGTAATGCTCTGTGAATAAAATTAAAATAATGATTGTAAGGAAATGAACACATAGTTACATGTATCAAAATATCAAAATAATATAGTACAAAGCATAGAAAAATTTAATTTCAAATCACTTAAACAATAGCTTCATTTGTACAATACATTTTCCATTGCTTATTAAAGAAAACTACATAAACAGTTAAAACAAAAAGTTCCAATAAATTAATAAATCATTTTATCAGAAACAATTTATTTACAACGATCTATTGAATATATTGATGAAAATATGATTACAATTCCAAACAAGTTATAGGTTTTCTTGCTTGTTCTTTATTTGAAACCGTGTCACCAGACATAATACATTATTTATAAAATTAAGTCTAAAGTTGGTCATATAAATAAAGAAAAAAATCACATCACTTTGGTTTATTCGCTCAATCGCTACCGTTTTACAGTTGACTGAACCTTCCATCGTGTAATTTAGAAATTACGGAAAATACAGTGGTGTATTACCTTGTTCTACATCTCATTCATCTCTAATTCCATGTACACAGCTACGAAGACTTTATAACGGTAGGGTTGACTTGGATTTACACGATTTTCACCGCTATTAATTCTTATATCGTATTTTATACAAATGAAATCAATGTAATTAGATGTATGAAATCGAATAAGATTATTAAGAATAGCGACGTTATAGGTTTTATTTTATTTGCATTAATTTTCATAAGAAATTGCTTAGGGGAAAAGAAGGATATTTTTTTCACTTTTTCAACATAATAAAAAATATTTTAATCAAACTTGAATATCATAGAAAAATATTATTTAGAAAAAAATTAACAACACTTCTATTCAATAGCATAGAAAATTTAATTGAAAAAACTAGAAAATTAGTTAAGAATTTAATTCAGTTTTTCCCTGTAAAATGGTACGTTTACTTTTACAATAAGCATAAGGCTTCAACCTTATATGGATTCTAGGATTACTGCTTTTTCGATCTTTTTTATTTCTCGAGATACGAGAATTCTCGACTATCTCGAGAAATTTTGAAATTCTTATTAAAACAATGTTATTTTCCAAATTTTTACCTTATAACAAATTAGGCTAGTAAATGAGATCAATTAGACCAAATATTAAATTTTAAGTTTCTATAAATTGCACATAAGTTACAAATCAATGACAAACAATAAATTTAACCAAAACTTGATTCGACTGGTCTACCTATAAAAAAAGTAAAAAGTTGGGTAGTACTTATTTTTTTATTAACTATTGGGTCCCTACCAGTTGCCAAATGTTCAAGAATCTTTAATTTATTAAAAAATAATTAGTAAAATTAGATCAACAAAATTACTAGTATGTTACATATTTAGATAACTATAAAAACTTATTTAACAAAACTAGCATTTTGCTAAAATGCAGCCTACTGAGAGCCAAGTGGTAAAAAAGGTGCCTGTTCCAAAACTAGTAAATCCTCATATCAAGTAAATTTGCAATATTTCGCGATTATGGTTTTTTATTAATCCTACAGTCGCTAAAGATCTTACTAGATCTTACTAAAGCGATGGTAAATAACAAAAAAAATAATGCCTTTTATAAACTATTATAAACTTTTATAAACCTGTTTATAAACTATTTAAAGTCATAGTCTTTCGATTAAAAAAATCATAATTAACTTTAAAAGCTATTTTTTTACTTTGAACATAGCTGACAACCAAAACTAAACCAGTAATCAAATTTTAATTCAACGCTTTTTCTTGATAAAATTGACTTTCAAAAATACAAGAGCATTAACAGTATTTTCTGATAGACGGTTTCTTATTTTACTGATAATGTTTTCGGATAACGAAAAACCACTCTTATTCTCGGTCGAAGTTGGTTTAATAGTCATAATAGCTTCATACATCCTTAAGTTACCTAATGCACATAATTGATTTATCGAGTTCTCGAAGCATTGTGTTTTTTTTTTTGTCTCGACTAAAGACAAATTTGACGAGAATTCTCGAGCAGAAACCTTAAAGGATTTAAACGGTTAATGAGTCATTCCATATGAAATTAACTTTGAATTAAAAAATGTACCGTATGGTTTTTAATTATCTATACAAATTGAGGAAAATCTTTGGGTAGTAGTACTCCTAAACTATCATAATTATTTTTTATTCCATCATTTATAGTCCAGTACTCATTCGAAGTTCAAAATGGGTCAAATTCATACTTGTAATCTTTTTACACTGAATAAATCTTGTAAATATTATTCCTTTACTTGATAAAGTTGTAAATGTGCATTTACAATTAAAAAAAAAATAACTGGTACAATTACAAAAAAAAAGGTACCATTTGAATTTTTACAATTTTCAATTGAACCCTATGTTAAACCATTAGAACCATATGAAAAAATCAACATGATTTTAAAATATTATTTTCCATGATTTTTTTTAAATTTAATAATTTTGAAAAACTAGGCTTTGACCCCCCTATAACTCAAGTACAGGAAAAAATAAATATCGAAATATCTTGAGAAAATATTATAATTTATATATTTGTGAATCATGTCCAATGTCAATGTCCAATTAATGCCATTCTGTTATTTTTATTTCGCCCTTAAAAATGTGATTTTTTTTAAATTTTTTCAATTCAGTTTTTTTTTCTCATAAAAAATTTTACCACATTTACCAAGTTAAGCAATAACTATTTCAATAATTATTCTGAGTAAAATGATAAAAACCATTAAGTGCAAGAATGAATTTGGCCAATGAATTTGATCTTCTGATGGGTACTGATCATAACTTATGAAGTAAAATATAATTGGTGGTGGCTTAGTTAAAGTGAGCCAAAGATTATCCTTATTTTATTATTTATTGAAATCAAAAATCAATTCTGCGACACATTTTTAATTCAATTTTTTGATTTCATATGGAACTCCAATGTTTCTCCTCTGCAAATGAATGTGTTTAATTTATGACGAAATTATAATTTATGACAAAAATAAAATTAATTTAATTTTACATTTGATTTATAGAAAGGTGGTACAGAACGAAGTTCGATCTGATCGACGGATTGAATAAAAAATTATTCTTATAATTATTCATTTCCTCGATTTTAGATCGTTTGGCAAATAAAAATGAAAAACGAAAAATTTTATTCAACAAAATTGGCTCCGAACGAAATATTTTTTCTATTTTGAACGGCGTTTATCTAAAAATATCAAAAATAAAAATTTATTACGTGCAAAGCAATTTGATACTTTTACTATACACATGTTATTATAAAAATTATTCTAGTCAGTACCTATTGATTGATATTGTTATCATAATATTATGTGAACAATATGTAATTGATTTTTGAGGAAACAATGGGTAACTATTCATATTAAAAAATAAAGTTAACATTATTTCCCTGACTTGAATATAACAATTACAACTTTTAGGGTCGGTAATTTTACTCATACAGAGATAGACCGTATCAAATTCTTAGATGAAAATACGTATGTTTTCTCTCTCCTCCAAGTAAAATTTTATCTGGAACATAAATTTCACTATCTTAATGTGAAAATAGTATAGTCCTTAGACTGTTGAGTAATTAAAGGATGTCTTAAAGTTATGGTGCTTAATATGGGTTCAATCGAACTCTAGAACCCCAAGAGTTCGGTAAATCAGTCTCGCGGGTTCGACATATATCATGTTTTAAAGGTTTTGATATTGTTCATATTGTTTTTCAGTTTGTGCACCTATATTCAAATATATGTATGTTTTAAATTTGAAAAAATATTTTTTTTAATTTTCTATCTAAGAAGGGTTCGGTGAATGCATATTTGAACACCATGGGGGTCAGTACATCCAAGAATACATAGCAGTTAATAGCACCGGCACACAAAAAAAAAAGTGCTCTGTACTTTTGACCGGACCTACATAAATCTACGTATTTTGACCCCCTGAACACGAATCCGGGGTCGGTTTGACCCGTACACCCTCAAAAATTCGAGAAAACTTTAAAAAACCGACAACCTGGGTACCTGGGTTAAAGGCGTATATGCCGTCATGGTCAGGGAGTTTGCACTTAATGCAAAAACGTGGTCAAAAGGAAGGGCCATGGCCGGAGTTTCTAGTATATTTTTAGTGACTATTTTTTCTAGAACGTATGACAACGTATGATACGGTTTGGTACAAGGAAATAATTTTTGTATGCAATTCTGTAGTAATGGTTTGAGTCATTGCTAATTTTAAATAATGAAACTTGGATAACATGAATTAATATAATTTTATTTTAATTAAGTATCTGAAATAGGAAATTATGAACGAGATCAAAAAAAAAATTGTAATAAAGTAATATATTTAATTTGAATAACCTAAAATCAGTACAACATGTATAATTGTATCATAGTTTTAAAAATATAACAATATAAAATGATTATACATATATATACAAAATTAATAGAAATTAAACATTTAACATACGCAAATCATAAAATATAACTTATTAAACTATATTCAAAGTAAAAATTAAATAATAAATATTACCTTAAACAATAGTTATAAATCTATACTTAGAATCTAACTATATATTAATAATATATATTAATAACTATATATTAACTATAACTATATATTATACAATGCAGTTATATGACTCCACTTGGTACTTTTATCGTTTAAGCAAAAATCTCTCTCCAACATATTATTTCGAATACCTTTCAACAAATGAGGAGGATCGAAAATATGGAGAATCTCTTTCCCATTAATTAAGTACGATTCCCCAACCTCCTCATTATTGGCTAACCTATTTTGATTTGAAAATGTAGTTAATGCTCGTATGGCTGCCGAATTGTTTTGTGCTTGGTCACATATTGTCGCTCGTACGTAAAAGCCTGCATTTTGCAAGGCAAGATTGACTTCTACAATGCATTGTTGTAAGATGTTCGCTCCGGTCACACTATCAATGAAATAAAATGCGACTGGTTACTTGTAATTATGGAAAATGCCGCGTATCATAAAGCACAAAACATGATCAGCGTAGTTTTTAAATCTGCAGGAACCAATATCTTCAAAACCGAAGATATGATCCTCCTTACTATTGTAGTGAACACCTACCCCTAAACTCATCTCATCAAATAGAAGCACACAATTTTTTATCTTCTCATCATTAGCATCATTTAAAATTAGAGTTAAATTTTGAAAAATAGCATGATTAATTCCAGGTTGAAGATCCACAATCGGCATCTGACGCTGAATGGTGGCTAATGAGGGCATTTCTATTTCATTCGATAAGAAATTGTATGCTTTACTGGGCGTTATGCTGGCAAATCTGATGGATAGTTTTTTAAAATTATTCGAATACCGGCAACCCTTCCTCGACAATTGATTCTTTCTGTTCTTTTGAAATTTGTTCTTAACAATTTCCTTTAACAAGTCCGAGCAATGTGCCCTCCCAACGACAGTGTCAAAACTATTTTCCCTCTCCTTATCTAATTGCCGTTTCAATTTTCTAATTTTTCGGCGCAATGCGTGTACAACTTCCTTCTGGTCTTCATCATTAATTATGGGTACTGTTTGAGACTGGGTGTCGCGGTCGGTTTGTAATTCTTGAAGATTTTGTATTTCATCGACCTCCTCAATTTCTGGTTGGGACGGTTGACTCAGGTTGACTTATGTTGTAATTAAGATCTGAAATTTCAATCTAATGTTAGGTTTGAAATACTTTTATTTAACTAATAATAAACATCCTCTTTCTTGACATAATCTTAATAAAACATTATAATATATTATGTTAAACATAATATGAAAAACTATATTTTAACTATAATTATTATGTTAAACTATAGTTTTTGAAAAACTGAAATTTTTTTGTTGACTGCATTTTTTTCCTTAGAAGTTTAATTGTGCTTTAAACAGGATCTATTCTCCAATTACATTTAAAAGTATGCAAAAATTTTCGGCATTAATTATTGCCAGTAAAGAACTGTTGAATTTCCTATTTCCCGGAACAAAAAAAAAAAATTAATACAAAGAAACTTTTTCAAATAGAAATGTGTTAACATAGTTAACATAAAATAGCGATACATTTAAATGTTAACTATATAATATTTGTTTATAATATGTTATTATCTTTTAAATTTGTAATTTTCCTCAATATCCTTTTTTACTTAAAATATATTGTTACGATTTTACGATAGGCTCGTTTAGGTTTGTTTCAAGACATAACACTATTTATTTTATTACAAACATATTAATTTATTTTATAACATTTATTTTAACGGTTGTTGCGATTTATTTCGAACAATTACTTATTTTAATTTAATAATTAACCAAATAATAAACTTATTTTAAATAGAACCCAACTAAATTGAAACTTTTTATTTACATTTTAACTATAGTAATAACGAATTTTTTTCCCCGATAACTTAATCAAAAAAATAAGACACACCCACCTTTGGCCCCATTGCCGTTAATATATTTTTTTATAAATTTTATATTTTACTATTTTTATAAATGAAACTTTTTTTAAATTTCTTCTGCACAAGTCCTAGAATCCCTTATGACTTTATATGACCCTTTGATCGTTTGACCTTTTGGTACCTTCGATCAAAAGTCTTTTGGCCCTAATTAATAAAGAAAAATATTATTTAAGAACAATATTAAATTTATATACAAACTCAATGGGGCCAAAGCTGGGCGTGTCTTATTTTTTTGATCAATTTACCCAGTAAAAATTCGGTAGTTACCATAGTAATTCATATGAATTTTAAATAAATAAATATTTAAGCAAAACTATATTTCTAATAAAATTTAATATAAAAGTTAAAACTTAGTTGTTAGTAAAATATGATATTTTGAATAATTGTTAATGCATCATCTATTTCTTTCAAATAATAATATCCCTGTTAAAAAACATTTTAAAGGTCTTTTGGCTCCAATATAATAAATAAAATATTATTTAAGAACAATATTAAATTTATATACAAACTCAATGGGGCCAAAGCTGGGCGTGTCTTATATTTTTGATCAATTTACCGAGTAAAAATTCGGTAATTACCATAGTAATTCATATGAATTTTAAATAAATAAATATTTAAGCAAAAATATATTTCTAATAAAATTTGATGTAAAAGTTAAAACTTAGTTGTTAGTAAAATATGGTATTTTGAGTAATTGTTGATGCTTCATCTATTTCTTTCAAATAATAATATCCCTGTTAAAAAAGCATTTTAAAGGTCTTTTGGCTCCAATATAATACAAAAAAAAAATATTTAAGAACAATATTAAATTCATATACAAACTCAATGGGGCCAAAGGTGGGAGTGTCTTATTTTTTTGATCAACTTACCGAGTAAAAATTTGGTAATTACCCTAGTACCTCGTATGAATTTTAAATAAATAAATATTTAAGAAAAATATATTTCTAATAAAATTTGATATAAAAGTTAAAACTTAGTTGTTAATAAAATATGATATTTTGAATAATTGTTGATGCATCAATCTATTTTTTTCATATAATAATATCCCTGTTAAAAAACATTTTAAATGTCCAAAATACCCATTAGAAGTTGGTTAAAATTATTAAACGCATTTTAAATGTAATGCTTTCAAAATGCCTCTAAATACCATTTTTAACTGGGATAAGAATAAAATAATATGCTATCATTGCTATATTGAACCATTAAACGAAACTTAACTTGAGTTTCCCGGTTAACATTGTATTAAATTAAAAGAAGAATCGTAATTTTCATATGAAATAAAGTAATATTAATTTATAAAATAAATATAATCCATGTCGAATTATAATACCGATAGTTTAGTAACGGTGACATTCGGTTAGAAGTTTAAAACTCAAGTTAATATTTGCAACGATCTTGCGTAATTTTAATTTTTAGTTTAATATATTTCGTTGAGCACTTATCGAGAATGTACTTTTCGTAATACCGTAATCATTTTTCTTATATTAATCTTTTTTTTAATGTTCTTTAACACAATGAAAGGAAAATAAATTTTGCAGTCGTATTGTTGTAATAAACTTTAAGAGGATGTTTGAAATAAATTAAGATTTTTGTTACTTACCGGGCAAATTAATAGTTCGAAAATCATTATATGCAAGCCTATTTCCGTAACTGTTTATAGGGCGAGCAAAGTGGTTGGAGCAAATTCGAAATTCATGATAGTTCATATCATTAATTTTTGAATTCCGAATGGCTCCAATCCACTTTTGCCGCGTATAAACACTATTACCCAATTCTTGAGATGGCAGACGATGTAGATTCACTTTTGCACCACATATGCCAATGCAGCATTTTCGTGGCATATTGCACTATTTAACCAAATCTAATAATAAAAATAAAACTTAAGGCAATGAAAACCAAAACATGTAAAAGCTGCAATACCTGGAAAATCAGTTCCTCCGTAAATGTTTGTTAATAATCGTTCTTTTTACTGCGATTACTTTATGCTTTATGCTTGATTATTTTATGCTTATGTCATTAAACTGATTTAATTGCTTTTTTTAAGTATTATAAACAGTTTAACAGTTGCTATGGTTTTAAAAATTAAAACCTTAATATTTTATTCTGCTAGGGGTCACTAAAACTCGATATTTTTCAAAAACAGTTCCTTTTTTTCCCATTAGAGGTGATGTCAAATGTGTCATATTTATAAAACGATTGTGATTTCGAATAACTATGAAGTTAAACACGAAGCCATGTTTGCCCTGTATTTCAGGTAGTCAACTACAGATAGGGGAATGTAAATTCCCCGTTAGAAATCATGCTTCTCTCTCTATGAATTAAAAATTATATAGCTCTATGTAGCTCTTTGGCCCTGGTGCCTTGACCACGATTTCCTATGAAGTGCAAACGCCCTGGTCATGGTTGTGCCTGCCATGACGGCATATACGCCTTTAACCCAGGTACAGACGGCTCAGGGACAGACGGTAGGCTCGCAAAGCAGGCAATTTTCTTACAATAAAAACGGCTTATGGTCTACATAAACTTCGAATTTGTATTCAGCGGATCGAAAAACATGAAATTCATGCTCGGTTTAGTTCAAAAAAAATTTTATGTTCCCAAAACTACCGATTTTAACCATTTTTTTCGGTTTTTTAAAGTTTTCTCGAATTTTTGAGGGTGTACGGGTCAAACCGACCCCGGATTCGTGTTCAGGGGGTCAAAATACGTAGATTTATGAAGGTCCGGTCAAAAGTACAGAGCACATTCTTTGTTTTTGTGTGCCGGTGTAGTTAATACAGTGGTTCTTAGTCACTGTATGGAACTATAATACAGTGATAAATTTTCCTTGTAAAGAATGGATGAAGTTGAAAAAAATCGCAAAATATTTTACTCTAATTGATAACTTTGGGGAAAATATTATGTTTGTGTTGCAATTATTAGATTAAGATTAAGTGCTAAAAGCAAGTGATAGTTTAAAGTTTTAAAATAAATTATATAGAAAACCAATTAAACTATACGATAATAGACAAGAGGTAATAATGGATACAAAATAAATTATTTTTGCATTTAAATCTCTTTAAAGTAGTAATTTGAATATCTCCATGACATCAAAAATGTTAAGCTAAAAATAATTTCAAAGAGCTTATGAAAAATCCTTAGTTACAAAAATTCTACCAAAAGTTTAATCAACACGGAGATTTGTTTATTTGAAATATAGAAACATACAATATATAATTTTATAATGAAACGATAACGTGATAACATTTAACATGTCGCACAGCATCACTGTTGTTATTGGTAAAAATCCTTGACTATGAAAGATATTTTCTCTCGACGTAATATTCAAATATAATAGATAAGATATGTACACGTTTAAGTGTAAATTAATAATACGAATTATGTTTGAAAGACAAAATGCATATATTTTTTTTAAAATAAAGTAAAATCCGTTTTTCTTAAGTTGATTTTTTTTTAATTTTAGATCACGTTCGTGCATAATTCTGCGTTGCATATTTTACAATGAGTAATAGTGGTTATACTTGTGTCCGACATATATTTTGCTGGCTTAATATTATCTTATGGGTAAATAGTATTACACACATATTACTTAAAAAAAATAACTTTAAATTTTGTTTTCTAGTTGGCTGGTGGATGTCTTCTCGGATTAGGCGTATATTTACATTTGGAATATGAAGGATATACTTCTTTGGTACCGCAGTATGCTTTGGCGGGGGCCGACATTTTATGCATTGTTATTGGAATTATTATGTTTATTATAGCATTCACAGGGTGTTGTGGTGCTTGGTTACATTCACGATGTCTTTTAGTGCTTGTACGATATTTTAATTTTTTTATTTTATAAAAAAGATGGTCAAATTTGTTTCAACTAAAATCAAAAATTTCTTTATTATCTCTGTTTAAAAAAAAACACTTAAAACTTTTAAGTGCTGTTCAAAAGACTTTATAACGTTTTTTTTTTTTATACGTTTAACAATTGGTTAATAGAAAATTGAATAATATAAAAACTAATAAGCTCCTAAGACGCGCTGTGTTATGTGAAACCATATTTTATGAAACCTAGAGTCAGTACGAATAGGGGGTAATGTTCCGAAAACTGATTAAATAATCAACCCTGAACGTTTTTTACAATGGAAAGATATCGTCCTCACTTTCAAAACTTTTTTATTTATTTAAAATTCTTATGGCTGCTCCCCTTTTTAAAAAATCTGTACCTTATTTTATTTTGGCAGCTAGTTTTTACTAGGTCATTGTAAGTTTCTCATTTTTGGCCTAGGCATTTTCAATACTCCGTTTTGAATTTCTGACTTTTTTCAACGGAAGGACCTGCATTAAAAAAAAATGACTCGAGATTTTTAGTTAAATTTAAGCCTTTTTTAGTTTTAAATTATCATCCGCTTCGCCAATATTCTCTTCCACTAATAAATCTTGAATATCCTCAATAACCATATCCATAAAACTTTCGCCTCCGATTGGTTAAGTAATTTCTTGTGTTGTACAAAACTTTCTGTAATTTTCTTTTCATATTAGAGCGAGCCCGTGTATAATATTGTAGGACGACTCCTGCAATTTATAAACCGTGATGAAACGAAATCGTGCTATATAAAATACCGTGTTGTAGAAAGACTAACTATTGTTTTCTAAGAATTCATCAAGTTGGATTACCAAATTAGTGATTGACTTCAAATGATTTAAGTTTCAAAAAATGTCCTCCTGTGATTCGACCTAATTTCATATGATGGTCATATTTATTCTTCTCACAATATGCTTATTGAGTTTTTATCATTCAGTTCTCTATATATTCTTTATTTACGGCTTCAAAACCTTTCTAAAGCCTTACTTTAAGTTATATTTTTAACAGGTATTAGAAAGTTTTGATAATCTTGCCGATTACCTTTTACAGCGACAAAAAAACTTAACTGATAATAACAGCTTCAAATTCTTGTGATTTTTTTTTAAATGCTTTATATATTTGGCATCTTCGAATTAAATCATAACGCTTTAAGAAATCTCTTTAAGAGCCACAGGCCGATCACAATCCCCTATTTGACCACCTTATTCTAATAACTTTTAATTTTTACTATAATTATTCTTTTTTTTTAGTACTTTGTAATGGTGATTCTAATGTTCGTATTAGAATTCGGTACTGCATCGTTGGCATTTGTTTTTAGAGATGGGTTAGGACATGTAATTCGTGATGAATTACTAACTGGGATAGAACACCATTATAATAGATCCGATTCTCAGAATCCTAATAGTTTGGTACAAATTTGGGACCATGTACATACAGAGGTAAGACACGTTACTTATGATTACATTTGTACTTTATTAATAGTTATAAAATATGTATGAAATACTACTTTCAGTTTCATTGTTGTGGTGTAAATAGTTACGTAGATTGGTATAAAATATCTGCATGGCCTAAAGAAGATCGCGTTCCTGATTCCTGCTGTATGCCAAATTTCACATTTGAAGGATGTGGCATGAAAGTTAATGATAAATCGCCGGATCACTGGTGGCCAAAGGGTTGTTCAAATCGAGTTCAAATGTGGTTAATTCAACGGCTTCATATATTAGGCATAGTTGGTTTAATTATTGCATTTGTTCAGGTATTATGATTTTGATAGTTGTAAAAACTATGTCTTCATTTCGAAAAACTATTATTTTGCAGTTGTTTGGTTTAATTTCATCAATGCTTTTATTTTGTACTGTTCGACATCGAAGGACATCTCATACATACAAAGCTTACGATCACTCAACATAAAATTGCCAAAGTTAAATTTTAATAATTATGTATATAAATAAGTAAAACATGAAGAGTATTTATACTCACTTAGCTTTCATAGTCTTTTATTTATAAAAAATGTTCCAAAATATACTGAAACAGATTTTTCTTATGTTTTACTAGTAATTCTGAATACCTAATTCCAAAATCGATTTTTAAAAACTGTATTAAACATTTTCTCCTAATTTTTCTCAAGTTTATTTTTCAAAAATAAAAATACAACTATAGTTTCTCCATATCTTTTTATCATCAATTTCAATTTAGGGTCAATCCATTTAAAATCGCCCAATTTAAATAAAAATTGTAGCTCAACATTTTTTTATTTTCCTGATTCTTTTATTACGAGTACCTTATAAGTAGACAGTCAAAATCTATTTGAAAAAAATAAAAAGCTATAGTTTGTTCAGGCAATCATTTTTATTATGTCAGATATTGACTTAATGAAGAAAATTTATGCTTTAAGGTTTTCGGCCATTTTTGTAAGCCTCTAGAAAGAAAAGCAGTGTATTTTCAGAACTAAAACTTATACTGCAGATTGTTATAAAAGTATTCAACACAAAAACAAAATATCATTAGTGAGTCTCTATTCCTTTTAGCTCATTTTTAGAAAAAAAATAATTGCGGATTGTTACTTTCGTTACCATACCAATACTTGTTAATTTATTCAAAACTATTTTAAATGCAACATGGAACCTCTTGTAAATATTTTAAGGTACTATATATTATTCTTAAATTAAATGCTGGGATAGTTTATTGCATGATTATTGAATATTAATTATAAAACATTATACATCTGGCATATAAATAATCTGCTAGTCGGAAGATTCAGTTGAGAATAAAAGTATAACAGATTATGAGCCCAGTTTACATTAAAATTACAAAAAAAAATTAATATAAGATTATTTAATTTGGTGTAACTTTTTTTACCGCAATTTATATACAATTTTAAGTTTACAATGATTACGTTTTTGGTTACTTACTTTACTTACCATAATATTCCATTTCAATTTAAAGGTTTCTTCTTGTGTCTGCTACAATATTTTTTCTTTTGACTTTTTTACCCATTTCCTTCTTCTTAATTTTTCCCCATTTTCTTAAGATTTTTGGATCTTAAAAATGCTAGAAACAGCTTACCATAGTTTTAAAAAGAAGATCATTTAATGAAATACATTGAAATGTATGAAAATTTAAAACTATAAGACTTACCTAAATCGTGCATATTTTCAGAATCGATCCCAATTTATCACTTCCGAAATTAGGTAGAAAAAAATATTTTTAAATATTTGATATTTTTTTATCAATTTTGTAGTGTTTGTGTAACTAGATTTAATCAATATAGAGATCTCCAGAATAAACTTATTTTAGAAGAATTATTAGGATGATTTATAGTTTTGAAAGTGAGGGAACGGTTTTATAGGCCTTACCGTCATTAAATTGTATCTGTTATTGTTTGATAGAGAGCAAAATGTTTGACCCTTACAGTATCATTGTTACGTTAACATAGTATTCCTTTATAAGGTGTTATTTGTTGTCCTGCCTCGCCAAAATGAACTACTTTTATCTCTACATTATACTTACAGCAATAATTTTCCCTAAAGTCAATATGAATGATGTTCTCATCTTTAAACCGATAAAGTTATGGATTAAATAAACAAAGAAATAAAAAAACCAAGTTCGATTAGTTTAAAAACCATTACCTCATTTATCGTCATTCCCTCGTTTCAATTTGAAATGAGGGAATGGCAAAATGAACTAACTTAAAAATATTGGTATATAAACTTTTGTTACTGACCTACTTTATTGTGCAATTATTATTGAGATATACTTAATATCTATTTTTCTTCAATGTCAGGGATTGACTGAAAATGTAATTTTGGAAAAAAAAATATTTTGGGAGCGATATTTAACACGTGTAAGATGATTTAAATATGTGAAATAATTGCCAATGTATTGCCAACAATCAAAAATCGATAAATGATTACAGATGCGTTCATATATCGATATTACTAAAGGTGTGAGGGAATGATTTTCTTTTATGGGTCAAAAAAAAGATCATTGAAAACGGCTTCTTTCCTTTTTCCTTTTCTTCATTCCAAACTCAAAAGATTTTTAAAAATCTATTGTGTTTTTAATTGGTTAGTGAAATTCGCAAACAATTTTTTAGAAAAATTTTCATTTAGAAGTTTAAATATGTATTTATCTCAAGTTTGAGATACAGAGAGGGAATATTTTTTAGGATACTATTCATTTATTATCTATGAAATATTCATATAGTTCAAAAATTATAACCAGCACCATTAGCCCAAGTGATGTTTTTTTCATAGAAAAATAAATACCATCATAGATCGCTTAAATTTTTGTAAGAACTGAAAGCACAAGAATTTCGATGTTTCATGAGAATTACTCACATACGTATAAAGGTTTATAGTAATAAAAAACGCAATAAAGATATTATGGATGTTCAAGGTTCAAATTAGGCTGTGGTATTTTAAATCTAATACAAAGGGAATTTATTTTTTTTTTTGTTCAATGCGATAACAAAACTACAGAAACTGTACGTGAACCTTGGACTGCGACGCTTCAAGTCACTCAAGAGGTCAAGTATAAAATATTAATGGTGGGATGTCGATTTTTTCAATATTGAATATCGGAAATCTTAAATATCGCATAACTATTTAGGCTATTTCACCCTACTAATGTTATGTGGGTTGCCTAACTAAAATACGACTGATAATGACTAAAAGAAACTTGATGGAATTTTTACCAAATTCAAATCTCTTCGCACAGCTTCTGTGTTAATGAACTAACCTCACATTTTAAGATTAATGTTTAAAACAAAACTGTTTTTATATTATAAAAAAATAAAATCTAATCGCCTATATAGTTTCAAAATGAGCTCTCTGGAAAGTGCTAAAAAATTATCAGCGTATATGGTTATTGATAAATATGTAAAACCAAATATGATATTGGGAATCGGAAGTGGATCAACAGTTGTTTATGCCGTGGAACGATTAGCGAAAAGAGTTCAAGAAGAAAACTTACATGTCGTTTGTATTCCTACATCATTTCAATCGAGACAACTAATTATTAACAACAAATTGACGTTGGGTGACTTAGAAATGTATCCATCGCTGGACTGTGCTATTGATGGAGCCGATGAAGTTGATAAAAAATTACAGCTGATTAAAGGTGGAGGAGGATGTTTACTCCAAGAGAAAATCGTAGCTTCTTGCGCTAAGGAACTTATCATCATAGCCGATTACACAAAAAATTCAACGTACTTGGGAGAACAATACAAAAAAGGCATTCCTATAGAAGTTGTTCCTATGGCATATGTCCCCGTAAGAAACTTAATAGAAAAAAAGTTTGGTGGTGAATTGTTCTTACGAATGGCAGTTTCTAAAGCTGGACCTTGCGTTACTGATAATGGAAATTTCATATTAGATTGGAAGTCATTTAAAACCGATATGAATTGGACCACTACGAACGCTGAAATAAAAATGATTCCAGGAGTTGTTGAAACAGGATTGTTCACCAATATGGCCAAAGCAGCATATTTTGGAATGGCAGATGGAACTGTTACTGAACGTTATTCAACAAAATAAAAACATTATTTTCAACATATATTGTGTTTTATTTATAATACTGATAAACATTATTTAAAAATTATATGACTAGGCATTATACTTTTCACATTTCTTTTTTTTTAGAAAAAATAAATAATTTCAAGCAACTCATGTGAAAGTAAAATTTGAACCAGTTTCGTGATATGCATAAATGTTTTCAAAAATATCGTATATTCATTTTGGCGAATTGAAATTTTAACAAGTTTAGACCATATGGACGAATAATATATGAGATACAACACTCTTTTAAAGATCAATTAGTACCGATGGCATCATAAACAGTTGGATAATTAGTTTCAGAAAAGGAACTGCATGAATTTTGAAACATGAACATTTGACAATATGTACTTTAATAAAGGCTTGTTTTCTTCATAATTCTAAAGAATTCTTCTTGGCTAATTTCTCCATCTCCGTCACGATCCGCCTCGTCTATCATTTCTTGGAGTTCTTCGTCAGTTAAATTCTCTTGCAGTTCTTTGGCCACACGTTTCAAATTTTTAAAACTAATTTTTCCAGTGTCATCATCATCAAACAAACGGAAGGCTTTCATAATTTCTTCTTTTGAATCTTTCTCTGCCATTTTTCCAGTCATTAGTTTGTAAAACTCTTCGTATGACAGTTTTCCAGTGTTGTTTTTGTCGGTATCAGCTATAAGTTTTTTAATTTCTTCTTTTTTAGGTTCAAACCCTAGTGCTCGCATTGCGACCTTCAATTCTTTCGTATCAATTTTGCCACTACCTTCTGTATCGAACAAATCGAAGGCATTGCGTATATCATTTTTTTGCTCATCTGTTAATTCAAATTTCGGTCCTTTGGGTTTTTTTCGTTCCATAGTAGCTGATGTTTTATTGAAAGCTGAAGTATTTGATTGAATAGACTAAAATAAACATTAATTTTAATTTGCTTAAAATTTTTAATATTGAATAAAACTAAGAAAATAGTTACTTACCATTTTTAAAAAAATAAATTATATTGTAATTTTATTGATTAAACTTAAACCAATCTGAATTTCCACGAGTCGTTTATCGCCTGTTTAAAAACTTGTCAAGAAGCAGTTTTACCAACAAAAAGTTACTAATTCGTGTGTTCCTAGGGAAAATACCCCAAATATTCAAAAAGTTTAATAACAACAATGGCAATAATCGCAATAATAATGAAGAATAGTTAATACGGTTAATACAAAAAGTAACAAGTTTAAACTATATTAAAGGTTTATAAATGATCTAATAAGATAATGAAACTCCATGATAAAAATCTCCAGATGTACATAAAAATGAAGTAAAAAACATTATTTTAATATGTATTCAAAAATAAATAAATATTCTTAGCTGTATAAATTGCCTATATATTTGAAATACTAAGATAATTTTGTTTTTTAAAATTTTTAAAAAACTTTTAAATTATGGATCTTGTAAAATGTAGACCAAGGATGGGCAAACGGTCGATCACAGGTATTTTAAGTAATTTTTTAGGTAAATTTCAAATATTTTAATTCAAAGTGTGTACCACGGTGTGTACTATAAATTTAAGCTACCAATGGAACTTGAATTCAAAATTAAACCCGAATTCATTCTACAACGGATATTACTAATTCCCAAATAGTGCTTCTAATACTTCCGTTTACTCATTCTCTCTTTAAATTTGAATTTATTTTTAATTTAACCCATTTTTCGGATTCGATCGTGTATAAATAAAAAATCATGGTTGGTCATACCAGTATTGTTTTCTCACCCTTGTTGTAGAATATGAGCATGGGGTGTCAACTCTTGACTATTCAGAAAATATTCTTTTCTTTTTTCTGATGGTCAATGCCACGAGTTGTCAACCCTCACTTTTTGAAAAAAAGACAAACGTATTTTACGTACACTAGGTGTGATTAATATGAGACCGGTGATTTTTCTGAACAGTAAGCTTCCATTATTTCTACCAATTTCTACACTAAAATACTTATTTTTTCTGTTTATTTGTAATTTACCATCACTCTATAACTACTAAGGTCTTTAGCGACTCTAGAGTTAATTAAGGCCACCTTGACTACTCGGCTAGCGGTAGACCCATACTAATTTTATTTTAAAAAATCAGAAAAGTCATCGAGGACTGCCAACAGAAAAGAAAATTTCATTTCATTTTTGATTACTCTAATTGATTGTTGTTTCCAAGTTATTTTATAGTTGGCTAAAGTCCATTTTAGAATAGTCAAATCAGGCAACGTTGCATTTTATAGATTGTTTTTTATTCTTTTCGCGATTTTTTGTCAAACCAATACTAATACAGTTTTTTTTTTCTTTTGTGGCCAAATTTTCATTATGAATCGATTTATTCGCGAATTAAATTAAAAACAAAGTCGATAATGTAACGTTGACAAATTAGACTGTTCTAAAAGGTAATTGAGCCCCTAACTTTTTACAATATTTTTCACTATTTACATCATTATTATAATTTCTTTCAACAATTCTTATTCTATTTGATCTATCATTTATTTATTCATATTTTAAAAAGGATACGATAGAGCTATGGTAACTAATGAAAACAAAAATTTTGGATTGGAATTTATCTAAATATCGTGTTAAAATTCCCCCAATCGTCGTTTTATACTACGTCGAGTTATATTGTTCTTTGAAAAATATTATAGAAACTAATTGTAAGTTATATTTAAAAAAATATCTATATTAATTCAAAATTAATTTATATTTTAAATATTGGATAATTAGATGTTTTATCTTGATAACCACCATGTTATGGAACAGCAATGATAGCATATCTAATGTAGCCAGGGTGGCATCGGACCTTAATCCGCCACTATGTTGTCGATAATTTCCAAAAAAATAATTTACAGCATTTTTATCGTTTTCATAAGCATTTTTTTTTTCTACTTAAAAACATATTTGATGTATTTATTCATGTATAATATTCAAGCTTTATTTATTTTTATATTGTAATATATTTTTATGCGGAAAGTGTTGATCAATGTATACTCCCCGAATTCTTTTTTCTAAACATTTTGCATAAATATCGGCAGTTAATTCTTCCATTGGTGGTTCCTTTCCACTTTTGGCTTTTGCCTCGCATTCTTTTACTAACGCTTCAGCTTTTTTTTCGATAACCTTTAAATATATTTTTTTAATAAAATTAGCGAAACTGTAAATATTAAAGCTAAACAAAACCTTTAACTGTTCCTCTGTTGCATATTGTTTTTCCAATATTTTTGATTTCAATAAGAGAATTGGGTCTCTCGTTTGTCGTACTTTTTGCACTTCTTCTCTTGACCTATAACTTGTTCCTGGATCTGATAACGAATGTCCAGAATAGCTGTTTGATTTTTATTTACTAAATTACATTTCTTAAATTAATGTTTTTTTTTACCGATAGGTGATTATTTCCATTACAACCGGTCCATTTTTTACTGCATAATCAATGGCAAATTTACAACATTCTCTCACACAGAAAATATCCATACCATCAACCTAAATTTCATTTTAATATTCGTAATTGTTTATAAGAAAAATTATATTATACTTGTAATCCAGGAATAGTTTCTCCTTTTACATGATATACTGGATTCGCTGTAGACTTGTCAGCCGGTGTGCCCATTCCATATAGATTATTTTCACAAACGAATATGCACGGGGTTTTATATAACTTGGTCATATTAAAAACCTCAAATATTTGCCCCTAATAAAAAAAATAATAATCATGTTTTAATTCTTGAGTTTAAGCGATGAAGATATACGAAATACAGAAGTAGCCAATTAGTTGCAAATATATCTATGCGTCAAAAGTAGATTTAACTAAACGATCACAAAGATGTGCATAAAATACATGCACAATTCTTAAGCTTTCTGATGAAAAAAAGCTAAATATATCATTATTATTATATCATTATAATTTAAATAGAATTAAGATGCAGCAATCGATGCGAAAAATTGGCTACTTTTGTTTAATATTATCGTCTTGTAAATATTACTTGATTTGATGCCCCATCTCCATACAAAGCAAAACAGACTCCTTGATTATTTAAATAAGCATTAGCAAATGCAATTCCTGCTCCCAATGGTCCCTAGCAAAGCATAAACTTTAATTTTTTGTTTAACATTCAATTTGAATAAATACTTGAGCCCCAACAATACCATTTCCTCCATAAAAATTTCTACCGTACATATGCATGGACCCTCCTTTTCCGCGTGAAACACCATCAATTCTTCCAGTTAATTCAGATAAAACACACTGAACATTAAAATTATTGAATAAATACGTCCATCCATGAGCTCTGTATGAAGTTATTAAACCATCTTGAGGGCGCATTGCAGCAAACATTCCTATACATATCGCTTCCTAAGAATCGGAATTACATTTTATTTTGTGAATCATTTTAATATAGTAATAAATAATATTAAATCATTTCTGATGTTTCTCTTAATTTTTATAATATATGATAAAAACGTTGGAGAGCTTCGCAAGTCGCAACTTCATTATTCTATAAATTTACAAAGTACATATGGCATATTCTTAAATAGCTGTAGTTCAAATAGCTATAGCTAAAGATGGCTTTTGTATACATTTTTAAACTGAAAGTGTTAAAAATCAACATCTCCATTCAATAATTGTAAAGCAAACTTATTTTGAATGTTGGATATAAACGTTGATACGTGCATATATGTAAAATAAAAAAAAGCAAATTTTAAATAATATTATATCGCGCTTCCATCATATTTAAATATTTACTTGGCCGCTATATAGATGACAAAATCCTCGAACAATTTTAGCTTTATACATTTGTTCACTAGATCGTTCCATTTTACGAATAACCTGCATTTGGTTATAATATTTAAGACATTCTTCTTTATTTGTTTTCGCTTTTGGTTCTGGTCCTTCAGTAAAAACATGTAATTTCGGAGGCTAAAATAAGTTTAGTTTGTAAGGTTTTTGGTAAAAATAATTTCCGTAAGTGGAGCTGGTGAACTAGACAACTGGAGCCTAATTTTGGGGCCATGGAGCCGGGATAAAAATAATGGAATCGAAGTCTTCGAAATCTATAGAGCAATAAGTATTTTAGTTTTGGAAGTGCCAATCAAGCATGTAATCGAATTTTAGTACTAGAGAATTATATCTATGTATAGTATAAGTTATAACAATTTTGATTGAAACTGGGGAACTATATTGAAATGGCTTCGCCACAGTTCGGCTGCAACCAAAATTAAAATTCTAAACTAGTTTGAGCCAATTTTCCAGCTCTGGCTTATAGGATAAATCTCATTACGTTTATATCAAATGTCGCTTCCCTACGTGTTAATTGCTTCCATTTTAGAAATATCTGAAATTGAACAAATCTTAATAAAAACGGTAAAAGCGAAAAGTTCATAATAAACGTTTCCTTCACCTGTGATTTTTTAAATACTCGAAAACCATAAGAAAGCATTGTGAAATTGAAAAAGTATATGTCAATCAAACTAAACAAAAAATTAAATTATCAATCATTAATGTTCCCATAGTAAAAGATAAATTGTCAGAACAGTTGAAAATAATATAAGTTGCGGTGGTTACGGTTAACTGACAACCAAACATTAACGAAATTCTCAATAAATTCTTAAAGGATTTCCAACACATGTTCAACCAATTAGTTCAGCAAAATAGCATGATCTTAAACATGCTGACAACCATAGTAGGAAAAAAATAATGGCGAAGTTTCTTAGAATAGCGTTATGGAATGCCAACGGCCTATCGCAACACACAGAAGAAATAAAAATATTCTTAGCGGAACACCACATAGACGTAATGCTATTCAGTGAAACACATTTTACAGACAAACCCTTCTTTAAAGTACCTGGTTTCATGCTATATCATACAAACC
Source organism: Sisyra terminalis (assembly GCA_958496175.1). NCBI lineage: Eukaryota > Metazoa > Arthropoda > Insecta > Neuroptera > Sisyridae > Sisyra > Sisyra terminalis. The sequence goes on from OY292274.1 coordinate 32,356,534, forward strand.
ATCCAGATAATAAAACTCACGCAGATTCAGCCGTCCTCGTGAAAACTACGATACAACCCCATTCCCTAGAATCTTTTTCTAAGGACTACCTCCAAGCGACAACTATAAACGTGAAAACTCGACACTATGACCTCTCCATTTCTGCAGTTTATTGTCCTCCTCGACATAACAACAAAAAACAAGACTTTCTGGACTTCTTCAAAACTCTGGGTCCAAGGTTTATTGCTGGGGGAGATTATAACTGCAAGCATACAATGTGGGGTTCACGATTATGCACCGCTAAGGGTAAGAAACTACTTAAATTTATTCATGAAAAAGGTTACTCTTTTCTATCTAACGGCTCCCCAACATACTGGCCCACGGATCCAAAGAAGACTCCAGATCTTCTTGATTTCTTCATCACTAATGGAATTTCTTTCGCAAACTCATCAGTTGAATCAAATCTGGATCTATCTTCAGAACATACTCTTGTAATTTGCTCGTTTAGTGTATTTCCACTATGTCCCAAAAAAACGCACGGGCTGCACGGAAAATCAACCAACTGGGAGAAATATAAAGAATACATTATGAAAAACATAAATTTGAATGTATCAATTAAAAATCCAAATGAGTTTGAGGTCCTCACTAATCAGTTTGTTGAAATTCTGGAAGAAGCTGCCAAGCAAGCTACTTCGTCAACCAGCCCATCGAATAGTCAAAGCAGCGTTCCTCTCCAAATCAAACGCCTGATCCAGGAGAAAAGAAAGGCTAGGAAAAAATGACAGCAAAGCCCGGCAGATAGGTCTGCATTTATTTACATATCCAGCAAGGTAAAAACGACAATCAGAGAATACCGAAATAGCTCCTTCCAAGACTATATCACTAACCTCAATCGGTATGACCACTCGATTTGGAAACCTATCAAGTCAGTGACCAAACCAGTAATCGCTATCCCCCCCCCATACAAAGGGAAACTCCTAATTCTATCACATGGGTCCGTAGTGATAACGAAAACTCATCCCTTTTCGCCGAATATCTATTTGGAGTGTTTGCAAGTGTGAATTAACCTGACCGGAATATAACCAAATTGAAGGAAGGAAGTAAGAAATGAAGAAGGAACGAGTCCAAAACCTTTGTTTTTTAGGCCTAGTCAACTTAAATTAGAAATTCAGTTTTTAAAAAACAGAAAAGCTCCTGGACATGACCAAATCACCACAAAAATGTTAAAGGAACTTCCCGAAAAAGGAGTTTGGTGTCTGCTGTATATATTTAATGCCACTCTGCGGCTACAGTACTGGCCTCGTTCACTTAAATCAGCCGAAATAATCATGGTGCCCAAACCAGGCAAAAATTTCAATAAAGTCTCCTCATACAGACCTATTAGCCTCTTATCCACCATTTCTAAACAATTAGAAAGACTAACCCTATCTCTAACACATGAAATATCCGAAAAAGTCCCTAGTCACCAATTTGGTTTTAGATGCCGACATTCCACTATCCAACAATGCCACAGAGTGGTCGAGCAAATAAATAAGGCCTTTGAACAAAAAAAATACTGCCACTCAGTATTTATAGACATAAGCCAAGCGTTCGACAGGGTTTGGCACGACGGCCTGCTTTTCAAAATAAAGAAGTGTATGCCTCACCTCTGGAAATTATTCAGATCGTATCTTGAGGATCGATTCTTTAATACAAGAGTAGGCCATGAGTGCTCTGACTCCTTTTCAATTAAATCGGGAGTATCTCAAGGTAGTGTTTTAGGGCCCCTACTATACTTATTATATACCTTGGATCTGCGTACCACAGATAAAACCTTGACGGGGATATTCGCGGACGATACGGTGATTACGGCTACTCACGAGGACGCCGTGATTGTCTCTCAGTACCTCCAGCACCATTTAAACCTACTGGGCACTTGGGCTGAAAAATGGAAAATAACTATCAATAAATCCAAATCAATCCAAGTGACCTTCACTCTGAGGAAAGGAACGCGCCCCCGGTCAATCTGGACTCAACTGAGATCCCATCGTCCGACACCGTCAAATACCTTGGTGTTCATCTGAACAGGAGGCTGACCTGGAAATCTTACATCATCCAAAAACGAAAATACATCAACAAGAGGTTCAAACAGTTATACTGGCTGTTGGGTAGGGGCTCTAAACTTCCCCTTGAGAATAAACTACTTATATACAAAGCAGTAATAGTGCCAATCTGGTCGTACGGTATTGAGCTGTGGGGCTCTGCCAGCAAGTCAAGCATTAAATTAATCGAGGCCACCCAATCAAAGATCCTGAGACAGTTGGCAAATGCTCCATGGTATGTCACAAATGAGACTCTCCGAAGAGACTTACACATCTCATCAGTCACCGACTCCATTACCATACGTACCACCAATCATTTTGGAAAGTTGAGTCAACACTCAAATCCCCTGATTCCGCCACTTTTGGAGCACCAAAATAAAAGACGGCTAAAAAGAAAAGTGCCTAGTGATCAAGTAGAGCCTAGAGGCATAGGGAGATTCTTCCACTGAGAGTGATCTCCATCACGACAGCTACGGGCACCAAATTGGATAATAGGACCTAGATCCTGATGGTTGATTTATATATATATATATATATATATATATATATATATATATACAATTATGTATATATATATATATATACAATATGTATATATATATATACAATTATATTATATATATACAATTTTGAAGAAATCAAAATTGCCAATGCTTTCAATTTTGTCAATGCAAAATTTACTGCTGTTTGATATAAGTACAGTATTAAAATTTGTATTTAAAAAAAATCAGTCGAATTTGTACCACACCAATATATATATATATATATATATATATATATATATATATATATTGGTGTGGTACAAATTCGACTGATTTTTTTTAAATACAAATTTTAATACTGTACTTATATCAAACAGCAGTAAATTTTGCATTGACAAAATTGAAAGCATTGGCAATTTTGATTTCTTCAAAATTGAAGAAATGTTTTGTCAAACAAATAAAAAAAATAATCGTATAATTGAATGTAATGTTATAATGAATGCAGTTACCAGTTACTTTAATAAACGATTTTTAAAAAATGATCCTCTTTATTGTGATATATTCTAATTAAATCCAAATTATTTGTTATTACAAGTTTCATATACCTAGTCATATTTTTGAACATTTAAATAATTAAATAAATCAAAAATTAAACCAAATATTTATACATATATATATATATATATATTGGATTTAATTAGAATATATCACAATAAAGAGGATCATTTTTTAAAAATCGTTTATTAAAGTAACTGGTAACTGCATTCATTATAACATTACATTCAATTATACGATTATTTTTTTTATTTGTTTGACAAAACATTTCTTCAATTTTGAAGAAATCAAAATTGCCAATGCTTTCAATTTTGTCAATGCAAAATTTACTGCTGTTTGATATAAGTACAGTATTAAAATTTGTATTTAAAAAAAATCAGTCGAATTTGTACCACACCAAAGCAATTGCAGTATCCATAACTGATGTTTGTAAGTATGATGTCAAACAAGGGCGGATTCAAGATTTTTTTCTGGGGGGGAACATATCATCTTTCATTTGCAAGAGTGTGAAAGAGATGACGAATAAAATTCGCAATTCCAGTCAGAAATAGACTAGTTTTACTAATGTTCTTTCTGTTACTTCATACATATATTTTCACAACTTTAATAGCTTGATTTGTTTCTAAGTATGTACTGTTATGGAATATCTACAGTACATAAAAATACCCTGGGGGCACGTGGGGGCCCCCGTGCCTCCCCCTCTTTAAATCCGCCCTTGGTGACAAAGGTCAACAAAGGTGTTTTTTCTTCAAAAACTCGTAAAATATTTGAGTTGTTAAAATAATATCAAATATATTAAAAATATATTGTATTATCAAATATTTTAGAGTATATAGGATATAGGATTTTATAGAAAGTCTGTAGAACATTGACGAAACAAATAGTTCCAGATGTACCATTAAATGTACCAAGCATTATTCGTAATGTCTTATCTTTAGCCCACCAACGTGTTTCTCCAATAGTGAAAATATTTTTTTTAAAAAAAAACGTACATATATTTATGTAGGATTTCATGTATTTAGAGAATCGAGGAAGGCGGGGTTTTTGACAGAGAAAAAAAGAGGGACGCCCGGCGAAAATAATAATTCGAGAAGCAATTCGTATTTTATATCTTGATTGAGTTGTATCATTCTTTTAAATAAATAACTTAGTACAATTTCACTAAATTATTCATCGAACCAAACCAATATCCTACATTTAAAATACCAAATAGGCAGATGGTGTCTGTGTGATATCCCTAACAACTAAATTTAATAAATGTGCACAACACCTTGGTATGAACTTGATTTGGTGAAACTTGATTTAGCCATGCATTAAAAACTTTATAAGTAATTTGCAAATTTCACTGCCCTATCAGTACAACTACCAATACATTTATTAATATCAATTTTCATATTTATTAAAATTTCGCTTATTAGTTTACAGATATTTTATCTTGTTGTTAAAGTACAATTAGCAAGTTAACTTGAAATAGAAGTAACAATTGTAAAAATTTAATATAATTTCATTAGAAAAAAATTAAAAACCTGACCATATTTATTGATATTTTGACCAGGATATTTTCGGTATCCCGGTGGGCCAGCACTGACAGTTTCCCACCACACTGAGGTTTATGCTTTACACAAGTGCTCCATCGAACCCCCACTTTTTTCCTTATTTTAAACTTAGCGCTCTCTCGTAGCCAGCAAACTGAATGTTAACCTAAGGCAACCTAAGGTTTATAAATTACACAGGTTGCCCCATTAGAAAAAAAATATGACGTCATACGAAAAATTTTGAAATTTGAATCAGTCTGAAGATATGTACGAATTTCTTCTGGATACGTAACGTAGCGTATGAGGCCACCTGTGTATTTTATAAACACTTCTTACACATTATGGTTTCCAACAGAAATCAGTTTGTTGAAATATTTTATATGTTCGTAATGCATTCTATTGGGAAAATAAAAAATTATGACTTAAAAATGATAAACAATATTATTTCGGTTAATAAAAATAATGTGATTTTACTAACAATGTAAATTTCAAAGTAAGTTCTCAACAATAAAGCTTTATATAAACCATATAAACTATCTGGGATAGGTTACCAACAAATTGGTATATTATCGGCACAAGTCAGCACAAGTGGACATGGCAAGAAAAAAAGAAAAACTGCCTAAATCGAGTGCCAACTTAACAAGAAGATTGTTTACCACTATTACCCGCTATGACCGTTATACTTTTCATTTGGCATGAATGATTTTGAAATTTGAAATTTAAATTAGCAATGCTATTTTAAATTGATTTTCATCGAAAATGTCGAAAGTTAAAAAAGCAGTTGATATCCCCATGTATGAGGATAGTAACTCGGTTAGTAAAATTTTTAAATTCTTTTATATCAATGAAAATGTGCTTCTTGCTGTAACATTACATGAATGTCAACGAAAATGTTGAAATATAAAATGAGTTATTTTCAATGTTATTACTGTAGCAAAGACATGCGTCTGGAACTTTTACTATTATATTATTTTATTTCTTTTATTTTATATATATTGTTACTGTAGATTAGACCAATAAAAAACTTTTATTATTACTGTTCCTATCATTCAATAAATTATGTATTGTTTTGAATAGAATGAATCAACATCGGACACAACGTCTTTACGAAGAAAAAGGGAAGATTTTGAAACCGAAAGAGCTAAACGTTTCGAAAAATTACTTCAACAAGCAGAAATCTTTTCACATTTCATGACAGCTAATCAATCGAAACAATCAAAAGAACCTGACAAAAATCTGAATCAAGAAGAGTAAGTTGTATTTGGTATTACGATTTAAAAATGACTTATTAAAATGTTTTCGTCGTAGTCAGCGAAAACCCGAACAAGAAGAGGATGAAGAATTGCTTGCTGAAACCAATGTAAAACCAAAACCATGTGTTCGTTTTGATAGTTCCCCTTACTATATCAAAAACGGTGAATTACGTGATTATCAAGTCCGTGGCTTGAACTGGATGGTTTCTTTATACGAAAATGGGATTAATGGAATATTGGCCGATGAAATGGGTTTGGGAAAAACTCTTCAAACGATATCTCTTTTAGGGTTTATGAAGCATTATAAAAGTATTCATGGCCCTCATATAGTGATTGTTCCTAAATCAACTTTAACAAATTGGATGAACGAATTCAGCAAATGGTGTCCATCTTTAAGAGCCGTGTGTTTGATTGGTGATCAAAAAATTCGAAACAAATTTATACGTGACGTACTCAAGCCAGGAGAATGGGATGTATGCGTCACATCGTATGAAATGGTTATCAAAGAAAAAGCCGCTTTCAAAAAAATTAATTGGCGTTATATGGTTATCGATGAAGCACATCGTATTAAAAATGAAAAATCAAAACTTTCCAAAAATTTACGAGAGTTTAAAACTACAAACCGCTTATTGCTGACGGGAACGCCGCTGCAAAACAACTTACACGAACTTTGGTCTTTATTGAATTTTTTGTTGCCTAACGTTTTCTATTCTTCGGATGACTTTGATTCCTGGTTTAATACAAACAACTTTTTGGGAGACAATTCTTTAGTAGAAAGACTTCATGCTGTACTTCGTCCACTTTTGCTTCGTCGTTTGAAATGCGAAGTAGAAAAGAAGCAGTTGAAACCCAAAATAGAAATTAAAGTGTTTGTAGGTTTAAGTAAATTGCAGAAGGATATGTACACGAAAATTTTAATGAAAGATATTGATATTATCAATGGATCAGGGCCGATAAAAAAAATGAGACTGCAAAACATACTTATGCAGCTACGAAAGTGTACTAGTCACCCTTATTTGTTCGATGGGGCTGAACCAGGACCACCATACACAACTGGCAAACATTTAGTATTTAACTGTGGTAAAATGGTAATTCTTGATAAGCTTTTACCAAAACTTCTTGAACAAGAATCTCGTGTACTCATCTTCAGCCAAATGACAAGAATGTTGGACATTTTAGAAGATTATTGTCATTGGCGTCAATATAAATACTGTCGTTTGGATGGACAAACTCCACATGAAGATCGTCAAAGACAGATTAACGAATTTAATGAAGACGGAAGTGAAAAATTCATATTCATGTTATCTACTCGAGCTGGAGGATTGGGTATTAATCTTGCGACTGCAGATGTTGTAATCATCTACGATTCTGATTGGAACCCTCAAATGGACTTGCAAGCCATGGATCGAGCGCATCGTATTGGTCAGAAAAAACAAGTACGGGTTTTTCGATTCATCACTGAAAATACGGTCGAGGAGAAGATGGTTGAACATGCAGAAGCCAAGTTATATCTCGACAAGCTAGTTATCCAGCAAGGCAAACTTGTGGAATCGAAAAGTAGTTTTGTTAATATGAAAGATATGTTAAAAATTATTAGACATGGTGCCGATCATATAATCGCTACGAAAGATGTAGAAACTTCCAAAGTAGATACAAAGAAAAAAAAATTCAAGAAAAACTAATTTCATTAAGACTGAAAATCCAATTAAGTATTGAAACCGAAAGCTCAGGCGAATGCTACTGTTGTTCCTTGTTAAAACGTCAGTGTATTCATTTTTTTGTGATTTAGATATAATTTGATTTTAAAATGTTTAAAACATGTATTGTAGTCCTATCATATAAATTTCAAAACTTGAATTAAAAAATATACGTTTATTAAAATTATTCATCAGTTATTCAAAATTATTTTAGTACATTTGTGACATTTGTTCTTTATTTGGCGTTGTATTTTCATTAACATACAATGTCTCCCTGTCGGTTTAAGGCTTTATCAAATGAAAATCACTGATCTAATTTTAGTCTGTTGTTTTTTTATTTTGTATAAAAGCTGTATGTATTGGTATTAGTCATATTAGAAGGTATATATTTAAATATAATTACAAATATATATATACTAGTTTATATATTTATACTAGTAAATACAATTTTTAGCGAAAAATTTCCAGAACATAAGATCAAAAATAACAAATTGTGATCTATTTTTGACAAACGATAACGCAAAATAATAATTTTTGCAAAAGAAATAAAAATTCAAACGCTCTTACTCGCTATAGACACATTTTTGCTTAAGAGGTGAAATAAAGAGTTTAATACTAAATACTTTTTTTACAAGTTTTCTCTTATTGACTCATAACTTGAGAAAATGTTAACTTAATAATTGTCCTTTCTGTCAAAGAAGCATTTTGATTGTTAAAGTCATTTTGAATGTTCAAAAAAGTCCCTTAGATGTCGTTTAGTATTATGAAAGACATTTTAAATGTTTTGATTTCAAAATGCCTTTTTAACAGGATGTGAGTCTTTAAATTGAATACACAATATTGATTAGTATTCAATGCATTTTAAACCTTTAATATAAGCTAGCTGATACTTACAACCTCATCTGTATGACTTATATTGTTGGCAATATTTTATTTTTTGATTTGTTGTAGAAGATGGGGAATTTTTATTTGTTTATATTCTTCACATGCCAGACATATTCATATCTAAAAACATGATTTTAATGCCTTTAAAGACTCATTTAATAAACTGATGCTTTAAATGAAAAAAATCGTTGGTAATGTTCAATCAATTTTAAGAAATATCCGATGACATTGTATTACATTATGTAAATTTATTTTTTATTTCAGTGTTTATATATTGTATGCCTAGCATGAATTAAATCATTCGCGAATCAATCAGCTATGCAAAAATAGAAGAATATCAAGGTCGTTAAAGTCGGTCTTAAGTTGAAAAATGACTTCAAACAGGTAAAAATACTCATGTTTTAAATGAATTTGTCTACATTGAAATTGAGCTCAAGTTTCAAAAGTAGCCTGTTTTTTTTTAATTTAAAGGATACCCAGTTACTGTCTCGATTCCCAAAGTCATTACCTTGCTACAATGCCCCAAATTGAAATTTGAATGATTATACGATACTCGATTTCTCCATAACCACGGTCACGTACAGTATGATTGGTATGATCCGAATAATTATGATCATAACTTGAACTAGTGTAGGACCCGTTAGGCTTCATTTTAACAGAAAGTATTACAGACAGATCAGTTGCTTTAACAAAATTTAGATTTTCAAAAATTTGATTGTTGTCAATTAAGTTTGATTTTGCATGATTTTATCGAGCAAACAAAAATTCTAAAAAACCACATTTTTTGGTAGACCTTATATTATACATTCATAGTAAGTTTATAAAATGCCAATATTTTAGTATAACAAAAACAAATATTTAATTTTTGTTTTAAAAATAAAATATTTTTGTGGCTTAAGTCCCTTTTAGATCAATCAAATCTGGCAACGTTATACTTTTTTCTTTGTTTTTTATTCTATTTGTGATTTTGTTGTTAATTCAATTCTAACATGGTATAATTTTTTCTTTTGTGGCTACATTTTCATTAGGAACCGATTTATTCACGAATTAAATTAAAAACAAAGTAGAAAATGAAACGGTGCCAGATTGATTATTCTGAAAGGGACTTGAGCCATTTTTGTTATTTATTAAAAATGGTAAAAATATTCTGTGTTTAATGGAACTTTGATTATTAAATTTGAAATTTCGATTATTGATTACGTCTCTGTTAAAAAAGGTGATTAAAATTTAATGGGTTTTAAATGCTTTTAATGATATTTTTGAGCATATTTAACAATAGGTTGCATTCTAACAAGGTTGATAGAAAAATAAGTGATAGGAAAGCTGATATGGTCAATATAGCTGACGTTTCAAACCGCTATGCAATCAGTTGCATATTGTTACCACAAGTTATCATTGCCTTCTATACGTTTCTACGTATTCTAATTTCTTTCATAGCGTATATTTAAGTTTATTTTTATTCCGCTACAATTTCAAAAATACAACTTCTTAATTGTATTTATAAATAAAAAAGTTAAAATTCTAATAATTTCAAAACAGCTAAGATCAGAGATTATGTACTAATGTTTTTTTGTTGATTTAAAATGATTACAAAAGTTCTCAATTGAATTTGCATTTTGTTGCGTTTAATAACAGTCGATCTGACGGCTCCTCTTTCAAATAGATTCTGTTAAAGACGTTTGATAAACGTCTTTTATTTCCTTCGATTAACTTTAGAAAATACTTTTTTAAATATATTTTATTGAAATTTTGTATCGGGTTGCGCTCATTAAATGATTTTCGAAAATATAAAATACATGCTAATTAAATTTATATTTTGTCGCCATCAATAACTCCACACAGTTCTGTCTTCTTAAAAGCAAATTTACAACTCCTAATAAAATAAAGACAACATATACCTATATTCCATTATTTTGTAACGTTCAATAAATATTTCAGTTGCATTTCCGTCATTTTGAAAAGGTAGAAAGGTATTTAAAGGCAATTTGGCTCAAGTCCTTTCTAGAACAGTCAAATCTGGCAAAGTTGTATTTTCTACTTTGCTTTTTATTATATTCGCAATTTTTGTGCTAAATCAATTCTTATATGGAATACTTTTCTTTTTTGTGGCTAAATTTTCATTATCGACCGATTTATTCGAGAATTAAATTAAAAACAATGTAGATAATGCCACTTTGCCAGATTTGACTGTTCTAAAAGGGACTTGAGCGGCAATTTATAAAATAAAAAAACCATTAGAAATCTTTTGAAGGTATTAAAGGCATTTTAAATGTAACGGTTTCAAATTGCCTTTTTTTTAACAGGGGTGTTACGTAATACAAACTTTCATAGTTTTTCACGTTTTTCATATTCTTTAAGCGAAGGAATTTTAAAAATCATTCCTATCTTATAGATACAGATTATATAGTAATTGCCCGTATGCATTTAGAAAAAGTTGTTATTTCGACATGGCAAATACAGAGGCTTAAATTAACCTCTGTCAAATTACCACCCGACTTTTACAAACTAAAATTTTAAATATATTTTTAGGATGACTTTTGTTTGTATTTGATTGTATTGAAAAAAATTTCGTTTGTACCTCAACCAAAAAAAAGTTATTAAATTTTTCAAATCGATAGCCCCCTATTGTTAGATTTTACAAAAAATTTAACGGCTATAGATGGGCCTTGACACGTAGAGGATTATACCGAAAAAAATTTGTTTCTAACTTTAACCCCAAAAAAATTATGAGCGATTTTGTGAATGTACTTATTCCATTGTTGAATTTTATAACGACTATTATTTTTTTTCAACTGAAGTACAAATTTTATTGCAGTGCAATTTGGATGTTAGTACATAGACACATATCCTAAAAAAATTCCTTCTAATTCGATCCAAACAATAGTTACAACGATTTTGTAAATGTAATTAGACTCTAATTACTTCATTGTTGAAACAGCGAAAACGGCCATAATTTTGAATCTATTGAGATGCAAACGATTTTTTTTGCGGATTCCTCTGGGTGCTGGTCTCTAGTTGATAGTGCCGGTTGAATTTTCGTTTGTACCTCAACTGGAAAGAAAATAGAGTTTTTCGGCTACTACCGATTTTCCTTGAGAGATTTTCCAAATCCAAATAAGGAACAATCTAGCTACTATGCCGCTGAGGATTGTATAATAAGGTTATAAGGATTTTTGTGTGGGTAATTAGACTCTAACCTTATTATACAATCCTCAGCGACACAGTAGCTAGATTGTTCCTTATTTGGATTTGGAATATCTCTCCAGAAAAATCGGTAGTAGCCGAAAAATTCTATTTTCTTTCCGTTTGAGGTACAAACGAAAATTCAACCGGCACTATCAACTAGAGACCAGCACCCAGAGGAATCCGCAAAAAAATTCGTTTGTATCTCAATAGATTCAAAATTATGGCCGTTTTCGCTGTTTCAACAATGAAATAATTAGAGTCTAATTTCATTTACAAAAACCGTTGTAACTATTGTTTGGATCGAATTAGAAGGATTTTTTATAAATACTTTTGTTCAGTTGATATCCAGTTTAGAAGAAATAAATATTTAAACATATTTTTAGGTAAAGTTTTGTTTGTACTTGAATTTAGCGACAATGAAAATATTTTTCATTGTTGTTTCATGTTTAATATCCATTGTTAGTTTTAGTTTTATTACTAATCCCTTTTTAAGATAAAAGTAGCCTAAGTTACTCGTTATAACTCGTTATACCTTTCTGAGATTATTAGAAACAAGCCCACAGACGTAAATATTTTAAAAATTGCTTTTTTGTTAAAGAACGATATTATATTTTTATACTTTCATACAAATTAGTATTTTGATATTACAAACAGACAATTTATTTTGATTTATAGGCATTGATTGTTTTGATGAAATACTTTAGTATAGTAAAAAAAAATGGATTTAATTAAAGAATAAATAAAAAAGCAGTATGTTTCATAGGTTACATACGCTTTGTTACAAAACCACAACGGTCAACAAGATTAACAGTAACTTTGGGAATCTAGGTAATTTTGCTCTAACTATTTAAGTTGGCTAACGTGAGGAAGCGGCATCTTCTACCAGTTGTCCCGCTATTTTTCTTATGGCATGGAAGAATTTTTGTGATTTTACTTGAAATTTAAAGTTATATTATTTTAAATTGATTTTATTCGAAAATGTCGAAAGTAGAAGAGGTTGCTGATACCCCCGATGGAGGGGAAAACTCGGTTAGTTAATTTTTAATTTCAATTGTTTAAATTAAAATATTTACAATCGATGTATCATTACATGGATGTCAACGAAAATGTTGAAATAAGAATTGAGTTACTATGGGTCAATAAATTATGTTTTGTTTTTCATAGAATGAATCAACATCAGACACAATGTCTTCACGAGGTAAAGGTGAAGATTTTGAGGCCAAAATTGAAACGGACAGAAGTAAACGTTTCGAATACTTACTTCGGCAAACAGAAATATTTTCTCACTTTATGACAAGTAATCAATCAAAATCATCACCGGGTTCATTAAAACCAAAAGCCGGTCGTCCTAAAAAAATTAAAGATGAACCTGACAAAAAACCGGATCCAGGAGAGTAAGTTGTTTTTGATATTTTGGTTTTAGTATCTTCAAAATGTTTTATTTACTTATTTTAGTCATCGTCATCGAAAAACCGAACAAGAAGAGGATGAAGAATTGCTTGCTGAAACCAATGTAAAACCAAAACCATGTGTTCGTTTTGATAGTTCCCCTTACTATATCAAAAACGGTGAATTACGTGATTATCAAGTCCGTGGCTTGAACTGGATGGTTTCTTTATACGAAAATGGGATTAATGGAATATTGGCCGATGAAATGGGTTTGGGAAAAACTCTTCAAACGATATCTCTTTTAGGGTTTATGAAGCATTATAAAAGTATTCATGGCCCTCATATAGTGATTGTTCCTAAATCAACTTTAACAAATTGGATGAACGAATTCAGCAAATGGTGTCCATCTTTAAGAGCCGTGTGTTTGATTGGTGACCAAGAAACTCGAAACAAATTTATACGTGACGTATTTATGCCAGGAGAATGGGATGTATGCGTCACATCGTATGAAATGGTTATCAAAGAAAAAGCCGTTTTCAAAAAATTCAATTGGCGTTATATGGTTATCGATGAAGCACATCGTATTAAAAATGAAAAATCAAAACTTTCCGAAATTTTACGAGAGTTTAAAACTACAAATCGCTTATTGCTGACGGGAACGCCGCTGCAAAACAACTTACACGAACTTTGGTCTTTATTGAACTTTTTGTTGCCTGACGTTTTCAATTCTTCGGATGACTTTGATTCCTGGTTTAATACAAACAACTTTTTGGGAGACAATTCTTTAGTAGAAAGACTTCATGCTGTACTTCGTCCATTTTTGCTTCGTCGTTTGAAAAGTGAAGTAGAAAAACGGTTAAAACCTAAAAAAGAAGTTAAAGTATACGTGGGCTTAAGTAAAATGCAACGGGAATGGTATACAAAAGTATTAATGAAAGATATTGACGTCGTCAATGGAGCTGGAAAAATTGAAAAAATGAGATTGCAAAATATCCTTATGCAGCTACGAAAGTGTACTAATCACCCTTATCTGTTCGATGGAGCTGAACCAGGACCACCATACACAACTGACCAACATTTAGTATTTAACTGTGGTAAAATGGTAATTCTTGATAAGCTATTACCAAAACTTCTTGAGCAAGAATCTCGTGTACTCATCTTCAGCCAAATGACAAGAATGTTGGACATTTTAGAAGATTATTGTCATTGGCGTCAATATAAATACTGTCGTTTGGATGGACAAACTCCACATGAAGATCGTCAAAGACAGATTAACGAATTTAATGAAGACGGAAGTGAAAAATTCATATTCATGTTATCTACTCGAGCTGGAGGATTGGGTATTAATCTTGCGACTGCAGATGTTGTAATCATCTACGATTCTGATTGGAACCCTCAAATGGACTTGCAAGCCATGGATCGAGCGCATCGTATTGGTCAGAAAAAACAAGTACGGGTTTTTCGATTCATCACTGAAAATACGGTCGAAGAAAAAATAGTAGAGCGCGCAGAAATTAAGTTACGTTTAGACAAACTTGTAATCCAGCAGGGAAGACTTGTAGATTCAAAAAATCACGCTCTAAACAAAGATGAAATGCTAAATATGATTAGACATGGTGCTAATCATGTATTTGCCTCAAAAGATTCAGAAATCACCGATGAAGACATTGATACAATTTTACAACGAGGAGAAACAAAAGTAAGAAAAATATTTTAGTTATCTATTTATTGAAATGAATTATTTTATTAATTACAGACTGAGCAAATGGCTAAAAAAATTGAGACACTAGGGGAGTCATCTTTGCGCAATTTTACCGTGGATGCCCCTACCGAGTCTTCTGTATATCAATTCGAGGGTGAAGATTATCGAGAGAAACAAAAAGCCGTTGGACTTGGAAATTGGATCGAACCTCCTAAGCGTGAGCGTAAAGCTAACTACGCTGTTGATGCCTATTTCCGCGAAGCGTTGCGTGTTTCCGAACCAAAAGCACCGAAAGCCCCTCGACCGCCAAAACAACCAATTGTTCAAGACTTCCAATTTTTCCCACCTCGTTTGTTTGAACTTTTAGATCAAGAAATATATTACTATCGAAAAACTCTTGGCTACAAAGTACCAAAAAATTCAGAACTCGGCTCGGATGCAAATAAAGTACAAAGAGAAGAGCAACGAAAAATCGATGATGCTGAACCATTGACCGAAGATGAAATTGCTGAAAAGGAATCTTTGTTAACTCAAGGTATAACATTTAAGATAAATATTTTGTTCTTGTATTAATTAATTTTATTTATTCCAAAAGGTTTTACGAATTGGACGAAGAGAGATTTCAATCAGTTCATTAAAGCTAATGAAAAATATGGTCGTGATGATATTGAAAATATCGCAAAAGACGTTGAAGGCAAAACTTCAGAAGAAGTTATGGAGTATAGTGCCGTTTTTTGGGAAAGATGCCACGAATTACAAGATATTGATCGAATTATGGCCCAGATTGAAAGAGGCGAAGCAAAAATTCAACGTCGAGTATGTGATTTATTTTAACATCTTAATATATTTCAATTAAATTTTCATTATTGTAGGCCAGCATAAAACGAGCATTAGATGCAAAAATGAGTCGTTATCGTGCTCCTTTCCATCAGTTAAGAATATCATACGGAACAAACAAAGGAAAAAATTATATTGAAGAAGAAGATCGTTTTCTTGTGTGCATGCTTCACAAACTTGGTTTTGATCGAGAAAATGTCTATGAAGAATTAAGAGCAGCTGTGAGGTATAACAAATATTTTAATAACCATAAATTAAAAGTACAAAAATATATTCGTATTTTCATTGTAGGTCTAGTCCTCAATTTCGTTTCGATTGGTTTTTGAAATCACGAACAGCGATGGAACTACAAAGACGATGTAACACACTCATTACGTTAATTGAACGTGAAAATCAGGAACTGGAGGAAAAAGAACGTGCTGAAAGAAAAAAGAAAGCCCCCAAATCAAATGTTTCAAACGTTTCGGGTTCTGCTTCAGCTACTTCAAAATCGGGTCAAAAAAGGAAGAATGATACTTCAACTGGACCTGACAAAAAGAAGAAAAAGAAATAAATACAGTATTCATTCCCAATCATTTCAATAATTATGTAAACCTGTTTTAGAAATATTCTGATTCAAACGATATTTATTGCAATTTAATGTGTGTTAGTTTTTTTGAATGAACTTTGTCTTACACCATAGTTATTTAAATTACTTTTTTATATTTTATTTTAGTTCAATACAGCGATGAATGTAGTTTGTAGGGTAAATACATTTTTTAAGATACATATTTTTAGTTTTATTGAAACTATAGAGAAAAAATTCTAACCTTTCTAACTAAAAGTTTAAAAAAATTCTATATGGTAAGTTCTTTAACAAGTAGCTAGCAACTTTATGGTGGTTAACCATTAAACGAATAATTTATAGTACTAATTAAAATTTGCTTACAAAAAGATAACAAAAAAATAAATTAAGACAAATAAATCAATTAATAAGTTCATTATTTTTTTAAAAAAAAGCAAGTGTTTAAAAAACAGAAAAATAAATATATTTTTTAAATTGTTGAATTATCAATTACGTCGTATGGCTCAATTTTCTTTTTCACAATGCGTTTCAACAGTCGGTAGCTGTCATTGACAGGTGATATTTATATATATTCAGCAATAAATTCATTATAACTCGAAATATAAAATTTTTATCATTGTTGTTTTAGACAAACATTTATGATTTTTTCGAGAGTTACGATTGAAATTATTATTTTTAACTTGAAAATGAATGTTTTAAGGAAAGTTTCGATGAAATATTTTAACTATAAGCCTTATTTTATTTCGTTATCGATTTTAATATAGAGACTTTGATGTCACTGAAGACCCATCGTTTTTGAAGTCTCATTTGCTCATTAAAATTTAAACTTTTTTTTTCTGCCAAAATACAAGTTTTTCATAACTTAAAATTGGTGTTTCCTCACTTTAATTATGTCCTGTATCGATTTAAAAAATAATTTACTTATGGTCTATTGTGCGATTCTGCTGAAACGAAGTTTATATTTTTCATTCATTTAAGCTTATCATTAAGCATGATATATTATTTTCCTGATTAAAATAATTTTATAAAGTAGTAAAAACAGTATAAAATAAGTATTCTAAAATCCGATTTTTTTTATTTTTTTTGGTCACATAATAAGTAAATTAAGTAAGTGCAACTGTTATTAGGCGCTAAAGAGGCTTTTATTTAATTTCATTGTGAAATTTCATTTAAAAAAAAATAAAAAAAGTCTTATTAGTTTTGTTAGAGACAAAAACAAATTTTAGCAGTTACAAAACTGGACCAGTAAAATTATGAATAGAAATATAAAATCACTTAAAAAGAAAAATTATTTTCTTAAGGATTTTATGAAGCTACATATCATTGTTTTTTTTTTTCATAAAACTACTATTACCCTCTTAAGTTTATAAAAATTCAAATCAATTAGTTTAATCAATTCTGAGCTTTTTTTTTCATTTCACATATTTTCCTTTTTCTCAAGAAACATTTAAAATTGATCTAAAACTTCGAGGACCTTAATATTTTATTAATACCTACCATTTACTAAATCTCATCAAAACATCTTTCCGGGGTGAATTCTTTATAAACGTTAAATTCAGTCTTTAAAATCGGTCTTGCATTAAAATCAGTGAGGGTTAAGCCTCGACCTCTCCTTGTTAGGTAAAAAGATTTTTGTTAGAATATATTAACGATACGATCAACACAAAGGATATAGATAGGAGGATTTAAATTTCAAATCCATACTTACTGGTGTTTAGTTCAGTAATTCTATAACTATAGTATTGTAAGAACAAACATGGTAAATTTATTTCACATAATAGAGAACTCTAATACAATGTGGAATGATATGCGTGAAATTTAATATAATTTTTATTAAATGAAATAAAAAACCTTAATTAACCTTAGTAATTTTACGTATAGTGTTCGGCAAAAAACATTTTTATGCAACTTGCATGATAATTATCTTTAAATCGTTATATTATTTTTCTGTAAAATAATAGAACAATATGTGTACAGCAATAATAATTTGGTTAGAGCAGATTAAAATCTGAAATATATAATTTCACATTACAGTACATAGGACCAACAAAATGTAGACAAGTTAAATATTTTACAAAAGAAATTATTTTTTTATCGTTACAGAAAAAAATTAAGCAAATATTGAAAAAAAAACCAATTAGTATATCTAAATTTGATTTCATTGATACCGATAGTAAATCGAAATGATATAAAAAATATATATCATATTTCTAATGAATATTACGCAAACAAAAACAATATTTTAAGTGTAATAACTAATTAATTACTATCACGAAAGTATTCGAACACACGAATATGTTATGTTGTAAGGATTCCTTAAAGTGAACCACAATTTTTTATAATAAAAAATATAAACCTTACCTACTATAATGCTGTGAGTAATAATTATTAGCTGAAATTAAAAAAAAATCCTTTGTATATTTTGTATATGTATAAAGGTTGGTCAATTCATTTAAAGTTAACCAATATAATCATAAAACCAATATGATTTTTTGAAAAAGTTTTAAGTATTTTTATTTATTTTTGGCTTCAACACTCTTTAAAATGTTCTGTAAGGTAAACAATTTTTATAGTGTAATAATGTGTTTTTATTACCAAAACTTTTTCTACGTAAAAAAAACAAATAACTTTTGTTTATATATAACACTATTTTGTAAAATTACAGTTTCAACAGGTAAATATTAAATGATTTTTTAATTTTCAACGACTAATTGATTTACCACAAATGCGTTTCTTTTTGCAAAAAAGTAAGTAACAGTGGCAAAAAAATATAAGTAGATACAATTACGTATTCAAATCGTTAATTACAATTAAACAAACTTGAATTTAACAAAACATAGTCAAATAAATGCAAATGATAAGATTATCAAGATCAAAAATTAATATTATTATGTGTTCCCTGTGCCCCCCCACTGTTCTTAAGATATTGGACTGTATCTTAAATGGACCACTCCGTATACTTTCTAGTTTTCTATATATACTAGATTTATATTAAAAATCGTCTCATTGTATAAATGAGTTATATATAAATATTAGATCTAATGATCTATACATCCATTCTCTTTCATAATCACTTTTGTGAATGCTTGTTTGTCGGTCGCAGCCAATTTTCTTCAATTTCACTTAATATAAATATAATATTTTATTCAGAAATAGTTAAATATATTAATCTGCCCTATAATACGGTAGATTAGTTCCACGTTATAGGAAAACATGTTGTACGAGCGGTCTCGTATAACGCGTACATATGATTTACCTTTAACTTTTCTCGTTAAAAGGGGTTTAAATCGAATATTAAGGAAAATTATGTTATGAATGGAATATGTGCGTTTTAAATTAAACTAAGAACATTTTAAATAAAAAGTTACATATACAGAAATACAGTGTACTAGATTGTGGGTGTGCTAAAGTACACCTGTTCCGAAATCTCTGCGTTATACGGAAAAAAAACACGTGTTATATGAGAGTAAAAACGCATTATAAAAGTATATAGTTATAGAGGGGATTATTGTATTCATAGACTTTAAAAATTTTTCGGGGAAAAATACATTGTTGACCATTAGATGAATGTATCTCATTTAATAGCTCGTAATGTATTCAAGCCTAAAGGAACTTAGCAATTATTTTAAATAGTTATTTACATTACTGAAAATCGGAAATTATAAATTATGTAATGAATGTTGCCTTCATTTAATTTTTTATATGATAAAAAAAGTTTAAAAAAATCATTAAAACCACAACAGTTTTTAATAATCCTACCTCCGTTTAGTTGGATAAATGTAATTATGTTAGAATAATTCATTTCGATATATATGACTAATGATTTTGATACGAGCAATTTTCATTTCAATAAAATAAATATTTAAATGAAATGTTATTACTCAATGTTTCCACATTGATAAAGAATTTCAATTGACTTTGATTTCGTTCTTAATTTTGATTGATTTTTGAAATGGAAAATAAATATTTAGTTTATTTAGCAATTTTTGGAGTTTTGTTAGCTGCAAATGGCATGTTTTTTGGATGGTACGTTATCCCGTTAGTGATTCAAGACCAACTGCATTCGGTAAATAATATTTTCTTTACTGGGCACTGAATTTTTTCAAACAAAGAATTTTCAAAAATATATATTTTATATCAGTGATTATAACGTTCATCAAGTTAACGTTATACACGTTTGGAATTTGTATATATTAAAACAATTACGGATTAATTTGGTTTTTTTTTGTAGTTTACGAGTTCGAGAAGATAAAAATTTGCTGCTTGCATATTTTCCAGGAAAGTGCTGTGAAGTGCAAACTTGAGGTGTAGAGCTTTTTTACAAATATTGAAATTTCGTTTTTTTTTTGTTTGCGCCATTGATTCCTGTTTTTTCGCCTTTAAAAGTTCGAAAAGCAAAAATTCGTTTCTTGCATATGAAAAAAGGAAAATTTTCAAAAAAAATTGTTTGCGTTCACAATTCTTGATCGACAAAAAAAATGATTCAGTATTAGTAAAAAATTTCGCTTAATTTCAAGCTAGTATTGCATAGGATTTTTCTGGAAAATATGCGAGCGACATTTTTTTCCCTACAACTCTTAAACGGCAAAAATTATTCCAGAGTTGTTTTATAAAAGTTGCAAAAATATCCAACGTAACTATCCAAACTTGGCTTTATTTGGTTAGTGTGAGGGTAGTGGCCCCAGGTGGCACATGAATAGGGGGCGGCATATTCACATTGGTAATTTCATAAAAGATTTTGCTAACAAAAACAAGGAGAGTACATTTTTAATTAATGAAAGAATTTAAAAGTTTTTTGACTTTTTATCAATTTTCTTTACTAATAATGAAAATAAAGGGCGGCGAATTCTCGGCCGGTCCCGGGCGGCAAAAGTGCACGTTACGGCTTATAAATTCTTTCCACTGCTACCAATGACTTTCTAAATAAAATTATTTTGTTGTACTCCCAGTTAAAAAAAGGCATTTTGAAATCATTACATTTAAAATGCCTTTAATAACTAAACGATTTCTAATGGGTTTTTTAAACATTTAAAATGCCTTTTTTTAACAAGGTTACAGCCTTTAAGATGGTGAATAAAAATGATCAACTTTAATTTGTGTTCATCTTAGGCATTAATAAACTACGCGAGACACTTTGGAGATAACGAGAGTCACATTTTTTTTCTTGCATGGTAAAACATATTTTGTCATACGAAGAGGTGGAAGGTAATTTAAAAATAATAAAATTCGTCATACGTAATTTATGTGTTCTTCGGTTCTTTGCTAATTTTAAGTCTTCCAATTAACATGAAAAAACCCTCTTACCCTCATCATGACTCGGTAGAAATCTCTAATGGTAGTAATTCTTAAAAAAAGAGTGGATGAAACATTTATTTCCTTAACAAAAGTTTATATATGCATTATCATATATTACTTATATGGCTTTGACGGTATTTACATAATTTATTCACGTTATTTAAAAATTTTAATTTAAACATAACAACAAAAAATTATTAAAATTGGGTTATACTTTTCAACAAAAATGTTTAAAAGATTAAAATGAAACTAATGAAAATATGTAAGGAAATAGGCTGAATATTAAAAGCGTGACGTCATAAGTGTAAGCAGCACATGCGCTTAACGTTGATTATTTCATTTATTATGCATATTTGGAGTATATTTTGAAATGAGATTTTACTGTGCAGTATTGATTGACATCATAAGGCAACCCAATACTGTAACATACCTTTTCTTTTTAGCGATAGTAATCGACAAATATCTGTAAAAAAACTGCTCCACAATATCCTGAATGAAACGGTGTTTACCGAACGGTACTTGCAGTACATTTTGAAAGACACTCTTCAATATTGATAATTGAAATATTTGCCAATTTTGTTAGCACTATAAATTCTTTATAATTTTTATTCTTAATTAATCAGTTAATGCTTTCTACGAAAATTAAGATAAATTATTATTTCAAAGCTGTTATCGGAATATACTCTGCTACATAAATAATCTTAAGCATAAATCAAAGAAATTAATTTCTACATTTTGTTATTCCATTGGGTTTACACCGCTTTGCAGCTATGTCGTCACTAGACGTTGGCTAATCTTGAAGATTGAAAAAGTGTTAAAAGTTCAAATTTTTATTACATTAAAGAAATAGAATAAAATAATATATTATCCTCAGATCCCATACAAATATTCATAAAATGCATTTTTCAGGTTTTTTTGGATCAATTTTATTTATTGTTTTTAATTCCACTACGTTCCGTCACGTATCGTGACTTCTTCAAGCATCTTGAAAAAATAAATAAAAATTACCATAAATCTCAAATCTATTAAAATTGCAACAAAAGTTCAAATAATTGTTTAAAATCAAATAATTCAAATAAATATTTGCACTTTTGTTGTAATTATAATAGAATTGACGTTTGTGTTAATTTTTATTTATTATTTCAAGATGCTTGAGGAAGTATCGATACGTGACAAAACGTAGCGGAATTGAAAAACAATAAATTAAATTGACTCAAAAAATCCTGTAGAATGAAATAAATAAATAAAAGCTTCCAGTCTTATTATGGAAAATGAAATTGCTGAGGCATAATTTTTAAAATTATAAAACTAATTTTTGGAATTATATTTAAAACCAACAGTTTTACTCTCTTACATTTATATCGTTTATATATTTGTATTTTTAGAGGCTGAGTTTACAAAATGGAAGTAATTCGTATCCTTTATGGGAAAATTTATCATTTCCCTTAATTTTTAATATCTACATATTTAATGTTACCAACCCCGATGCTGTTACTAACGGAGCTAATCCAATAGTGAAGGAAGTAGGACCTTTTTGTTACGAGTAAAATGAACATTTAAAGTTTATAATTTAAGATAATGCTCTTAAAAATACAATCTTTTAGCTTTTACATGCAAAAAATTATATTATCCGTCAATGAAGATAAATCAACAATTGAATATTTAGTTAAACGTTTTTTTCAACCCACCCAAAATCGTCCAAACTGTTTATCCCATAAGACTCACGTAACTATTTTAAATATAGCTATAATGGTAAGAAATAATTTTTGTAAATTAAGTATAGCTTATGTACACATTAATATTTTATTTCAAGGGAACAGTTCATAAAATTTTAGAATTAGCTCCAGGTGTGCTCCCAGCATTTGCAGAAGCAATGCCGTTTATTTTCCGAAATCCAACGACTCCTTTTCTCACAGCATCGGCTGAAGACATATTGTTTAATGGTATTTTACTCGACTGTTCGTCTG
Organism: Sisyra terminalis; assembly: GCA_958496175.1. Taxonomy (NCBI): domain Eukaryota; kingdom Metazoa; phylum Arthropoda; class Insecta; order Neuroptera; family Sisyridae; genus Sisyra; species Sisyra terminalis. Next base: position 32,379,942 of record OY292274.1, read on the forward strand.
AAGAGTTCACGCCAAGTTAATATACTTACCAGCAATCGATAACGTAGTACAATTGAATAATCTATTTTTCTTTTGATAGAAATTGTTTGTCAAAGTATCAAAGGAATGGCCCCCCCTCAGGTACGACAACATGATAATGGGAGAGATTTTGTTTTTTCTGCATTTTCTTACGTATGTATTTTCAGCTTCATTGTGCATTTCATTTTTATGTTAATTATTATTTTCTATTTTAAAGATGAATGAAACATCCAATGTTCCCTTTAAAGTTGATACTGGTATAAAAAATATTTCAAAAATTGGAGATTTGTTAGAATGGAAAAATAAATCGAAAATGGATGTATGGCCCAATGAAAAATGTAACGAAATTGGTGGAACCGATGGATATATAATAGCACCTTTTGGTAATGCTAATACTATAAAAGTTTTCCAAGCTGATCTTTGCCGGTAAATGGAATAAAATAAAATATAAATGATTTATGAATTTATGTAGTTCTTACCTCAAATGGTATGTTTTAGTGTGGTATATATGAAAAAAGAAAATACAACGGATATATTTGGTATTCCCATGGCTCGTTTTTCCGCAACAAAAGATATATTAGATTCTTCATCAGAAAATGAATGTTTTTGTCCTCGCGTTACTGATCTTGAAACTGAAGAAATTACTGTTAAATGTCTAAAGAGTGGTGTTATGGATGCAAGTCCATGTCTTGGTTCACCCGCTATAATGTCCTGGCCCCATTTCTATTTAGCTGATGAAGAATATTTGAATTATGTAAAAGGACTTCATCCATCCAAAGAAAAACATGAAAATTACGCTTACATTGAACCCGTAAAAAATCAAATTTGAGTTTGTTATAAATAATAGTCAGTGATTCATTTTTAGATAACTGGAGTTCCTATTAAGGGGCGGAAAAGAGGTCAAATTAACATGTTTTTAATTAAATCAGAAGAAATATCAATTTTACAAAATGTTTCTACAGGTTTATTCCCTATCTTATGGATAGAAGAGGTAGATGAATCAAATAATCAAAATGGAATTTTGCAAAAATAAAACGGTTTTCGTTTTTATTTCAGGGAGCAGAAATTCCAAAAAAGTATGAAAATATTTTAAAATCAATTTTTGCACAGTTTAGATTGATTGATATTATGAAACCAGTAATCGTGATGTCAGGTGTTTCCTGTTTCATTATTGCCGTCATCTTGTATACGCGACAAAACCACATTTTGTGCTTTAGTAACAATCAAATAGAAGATCTAAGTGAAAATAAAAATGAAGTTGTAGTAGGAGGATTTATGGATAATGGACATTACCACGGGAATTCTAACTTTCCAAACATTAGCAGCCAATATAATTCGATGTTAAATGGTCAATTAACAAGAAGAAATGGAACAAAAATCAATGATTCAAACCAAATTCCTACGCAAAATGCAGATTTATTTGTTTCTCATTATTAATAAATAAATAAAATGTGTTCAAATGCATGAAACATATTTATGAAAATGTTATAAACTATAAAAGTGATGCTAACAGTCATAATAATAATTAAGTGAATCAACACATACAATTCTTGCTAAAATTTGTACTACTTTTTCAATTGAAGTGCACTTGAGCATTATACGACATGTAAGTTATGACACGATTTCATCGTTATTAACACTTAAATATAAACTATCGTTATCGAGTTTTCTTAACGAACGACTATCAACTTTTTCTGAGCACATTGGACACACACCCTCAGATTCAATCAATCTAAATTAAAAAAAAAAGTTAATAAAAGTAATAATTAATACCAATAATACTAACATTAAGTGAGAGAAGTTGTCGATTATTTAATGAATGTAAAATTTAGTGCACCAAAACAAGTTTCTAACTATCGACATCTTCTACAAGTAACTAATGTTACATTTTTTTTTATTGCAAATGCGGATTATTTATAATGCGAATTTGTTTTAAAATTCATTCGTTAATTCACTTCGTCATTAACAAAAACAACACACGTTTCCATAATTTAACTTTTCTTGCATAGTTAAGTACAGAACAGTTGCACAGTTCTTTTAAGAATTTCCTAACTTTTTTTAACTTTCTAATCAATATAAACTCGTAGGAGTATACACACATACTAATGTGTAGTAAAGTAATCCCTCTTATTGCGCCGGATTTTCATTGTGCGGTTTTCTACTACACGAGTTAAGTTTTTAATACCAATTTTCGCACTGCACGTTTAAAATTTCACACTGAGCGAATTTTTAAAATTTTTGTCTTCATGTATATCTTAAATTTTGACAGAAATTTATCAGATGCTTTGACTTTTTAAGAAAAGATTTTTAGAGAAAGGAAAAAGCCCAGATAAACAATCTAGGATAGCAATTTTCAAAGATAAAAAAGCTCATCAGAATATAGCGGCGACTGTTCTCTTTTTATCACCGAAAACAAGTTCATATTACTGATATTTTTTTAATTTAAATTGGTTTTTAGACCTTTATTTTGGTTTTTAAAGTTCATAATACATATTTCCAATACTAATTTTTTAAAAAATCATCACAACATAACAGTAAGATTCAACGGCCAGATGTCTTTGGTATTCTTAGTTAATGAATATTTACACAGCAAATCTGTGTAAATCAGACACCTAAAACCAGAAAAAAATCCAAGGCTCTCTTATCCAAAAATTTTAGACATTGGTAACGAAGAGTATTATAACAGTATTATTTATGTACCATTAGTTATTATAACAGAAATATTTCTAGAAAACGAAATATATAATATAGAGAAATATTTTTCTAGAGGTTGTGCCCCTCAGTTTGAGAAGCTTTAATCTATACCTTCTGAAAACCTCTATACTTTCTGAAAAGCTACTTCTACCAACTCCCTGCGGTCGAGGTATACTAGTTAGCGTTCTTTTTTTAATCCACTGGTTGTATCACTTACATTCAAATGGATTCAATTGTTAGAGGCGAAATTTTGTTCTGGTATTTTCTATTCATATAAAATGGATGTGGGTTAGTGAAACTGCTATATGCCAACCAGTGAATAAAAAAGAGAGTACTAAAGATGTAGTTTTTCCGATTATAGAGGGTTGCCAGAAGTTATCAATGTTATCAATGTAAACCCAATTTAAAAAAAAAGTCATAAATTATATGCTATTAATCAAACCAAATTCCATTTTTGCTTTAGTATGAAACTGATTGAACCTATACTTAAATATGACTGGAATTCTCGTATTTTTTATGAGTGAAAGTCCTGATGTAACTAGCTGTACTAACCACGGAATTATTTCTACTAGCGCTCATGATTTAGATAATATATCGAATAAATACATCAATATAGAACATGAAAAGTCTAAAATTGAAAATTATAAAAAATATTAAATAAAACTCAATTTTGATTGAAATTAATTCACTTTTTTTAAGAACACTAATTAATCGTACAAACAATGCTTAAGATTTTTATTTTTCAAAAATTCCATCAATTTCAACTTTCACTTTCCTCATTTTTCTAACGAAGTTTATCAAATCAGATTTCTGTTTCAAATACTGTCTGCTTAGATCAGTGGTTCTTAACCTGAGATTGTGGAATCCCAGGGGCTCGGTGAGTCAGTCTCGCAGGTTTGACGAGTTCTCAATGGTTTTGTTCATTTTGCTCACCTATTTATAAATATATAAATATGTTTTAAACTTGGAAAAAATCATCTTATATTTTTCCAATTAAGAAGGTTTCGGTGAATGCGTTTATGAAACTAATGGGAGTCAGTACCGTCAGTACCTCCAACAAGGTTAGGAACCATTTGTTTAGAGACTAGAATTATTGAGATTTTGAAAAGGTAAGACGACAATATTTATTCCTCTAAGCTATTTCACAATAGATTTTGAGATAGTTGGTTTCTTCCACTACATTTTTTTTATTTTTGAATTTCAAATAGCCGATTGACACAAATTTTGTTGTTAATTCTATTCTGGTATCGTTTAATTTCTCATTTGTTACTAAGCTTTTATTATAATCCGATTGATTCGCGAAGTAAATTTAAAACCAAAGAGACAATGATAAAAGTGTCTAAAAACTTAATTTATGAAATTAGACATTATTTATTTTTTTTACCGCATGTGCAATAAAAAATTAATATAAGAAATATATGTAATTTATAGTTAAAACTTACACTGTCATTTCACTACGAATTGCCGGAAAATCACATTTTGGACAAGCCGTTAAATCAATTTTTGTGATGTGACGACCCTAGAAAATATTTTAAATCAATTGAAAATGTATTCCTATTAATCAAAAACTTACTGTCGCTATACAAAATGGTATGACACTCTTGCATTGGGCACAATTCATATCAGTTTCTAAAATTTTAAAATCACATATTGGACAAGGCGATGAAGGCTCTTGCTCTTGGTCCAGATCACCTTTTGGTGGTTTTCTTACAACTGCCTCAATTTTTTTTGCATATTTTGGGTCAATTTGAGAGCGATATTCAGAACCCATAAGCATTGAAGCATATTCGAATGCTGCCTTCTTGAGATTGGAACGGTGGCATTCAATTACCGTTGAGGTCAATATTGGTACAATATCTTAAATTTCAATGTTCGTGTTAGTTTTATATCGAAAAAATATTAACTGTAACTTACGGGATGGAAATTTAGAAATATTATTAGCAACACGAATCAGCATGCGAGCTCCTTTTAAATGGTCACCTCGACGAACATGAATGCGTACTAAGATATAACTATGCAATAGCATTAAATTATTTTGCATCTCCATTGGAATCTTTAAGTTATTTCGTTTTAATTCTTGATACATGCTAAATAGTACATCATGAGCGTTTCTATAATTTCCATTCATTTGTTCTTCATTAGCAATAATAATAGCTGTTTTAGCAGCTTCACGATATTGCTTTCGTGCCATGTATAATCTAAATAGATATTTTGCATCCTTAGGCAAACCGTCAGTTTCTCCTAGTAAATACTCAATTAATTCTGATGCTAATGCTTCGTTATTGGATGAAGCTACTACATCAATACACAACGTAAATGCTTCTTTCTCATCACTGATGGATTTGGTAGCTTTTACCAAATGATTCATGGCTTTCTCATACATTTTTGCATGATAGTAATATTTTCCCGCAAGCAAATTATTTTTTTCGTTTTCAAAGTGCATTGCCAAACTTAAATAATCTTCGTGTCGATTGTGATCAACGCTAAGAGTTTGGACTAAAATTTCTCCATATAACTCCAGTTTATTATGTTTACGTGCCATTTGAAACGCTTCGTCATAACATTCTGATATTACCAAGAATTTTATAGCGGAGGGAAAATCATTTAGTTTTTGGAAAAATCTACAATTATTATAACAAAAATAATTAATTTAACAAAAATAGAATAAACGGTAGCTAGACATAAAAACACACGATATTTAAGAAGTTATTTTTACTTTTTTGACTTTTCTTTTTCCTCAGTAACGTATTTATTAATAGATGATTTTTAATGCATGCAAATATTAAGTTACTAAAATATTAGCAAAAACATTTTTTGGGCATATTTCTTTTTAGTCTTTAAAATTAATGTATCAGTTAAATTTATTATACTATTTATTAAAAAAAAAATTTTTTTTTGACTATACCCACGGCAGTGCTAAAACGGTGAATCTGAAATAAATCGTGGGTATATAAAAATTCAAGGTGTCAACTATAAAGTCTTGAATAAAAAAATAATGCGAAAATATTTTTGCTAGAGTTTAATTAATAAAATTTATTGAAAGTCGTTTGTCAATAAAAAAATAGTTTCTCAGAAAAATGACTCTGAAAATGCGACACACAATAATATTTTCAGTTTCCCAGTACCCCTCTTTAATTCGCCGGATTCGAGAGAACTTGGCTCATTGATATATCGAATAGCCATACGTAATTCGAGTAAGGGTCTTAATATTAGGCTATAAACTGTATCTATAAACTTTATTACGTATTTTTGGAAAATAGCATAGTATAGTATATTTCTTCGCTTCATTATATAGGAGAGAATATCATGTATGCAACAATGACACGGAAGGGGGACTCAGACGCGAAGAATTGAGGAAAAAAACATCAAATTTAACATGGGACTTATGCAGCACATTTATTTTATGCTATAGCTCAGTAACTTAAATGTTGCATATATTATTGTCGCGTGTTCTCATGTTGGTACATAAAAATAAATAAATTTATATTTACTGTGCAATTAATTTAGCTCCTTCAACACTTTTAGTTTCTTGAACAATTTCCACTGCAACTTCTGGATTATTCAATTTCTCTAATTGTAGTCGTACTACGGATGTGTAGTCTTTTCCTAATCCATAGGCTTTTGCTGCTTCTTCATATTTACCTTCATCTTCTTTTGCTTTGGCATACAACAAATGAATTTTCGGCGAAGATATATGCTCCATAAATTCACTAACTTTATTCCAATTTTTTAATTTGATATAAACAGATGCTGCTTTATCAAATGTATTAGATTTTTCGTACAAAATGGCAGCTTCATTGAATTGCTTCTTCAAATCCAATAAATCAGCACATTCTCGCTGTAACTGAGGATTATTTGCTTCTATGGCAATGTTGAAACCTTTGGTAAAATTTCCACAACGAATTGACATTCTTGCGATTCCATTTAAGCACTGAACTACATGATCATTTGATAGACTATTTCCGTTTTCTTCACTATCTTGTAAAGCTTTTTCGTAATGACTTAATGCTTCTGTGTAACTTCCTCTGTAAATGAATGCGATAAAAAATATTTTTAACTTGGCAAAAAATTAAAACATACGTGAATTCTAATTGTAGAGCATATTCTCTAGCTATAGCTGGAACTTGTTCTGGTGCATATTGACGTGCAAGACGCAAAGCTTCATCCCATTGTAATAAATCACGTCTCATACTTAACGCAGTGTAAGCTCCTCTTGTACCAGAAGTACTTAAAAACCATCGTTGAGCCCCTTCGGTATCTCTTAGTAACAAACACATATGACCTGCTAATTCTCGCCAATCTTCAATCTCTAAAAGATCAGTTAGCGCCCAAACCATTCCGACATTTTCCATGCGTGAATATACACGAATTGCTACAGGAAAACGAGAAAATAATTTATCATTTCAACTGCTCAAATATACAATTTTTCACTATTTACTAACCCCATTCCATTTCTATATTGACCAAAGCCGTTTCTGCCATTGAATTCCAACAGTCTTTTGTGTTTAATATTTCACAAGTATCCCAAGCATCTTCATATTTTTGTAAAACTAATTGCTTGTTAAGTGTTTGTTCTAAACTACTTAAATTGTGATCTTGTTTTAGAGGAGAAACATTTTCGTGTGAAGCCAATAAAAGTTGAACTAACTGTCCACCAGACACGCCTAATGTTAGTTCTCCACCAACAAGCAATAAAGGAACTTGTTGACTTACTAATTTCATTGAACCTACTTTTTCTACAGATGTGCCTACAAATATATTTCAATATCAAAATGTTAAATAGTAATTAAGGTATTTTAAAATTTTACCATGAATGGATTGCTTTCTATAAATATAAGTTGATATTTCTTGATCGTCAAAAGAAATAAAAACATTTCGGTTTGTTAAATTGTTGTCCCATACTATACCAACAGTGGTAGAAGAAAATTCAAGTATATTGACTACGTCTTCTGAAACCTTTAAAAATTAAATTGACAAGCAATTTTATTATAATTATGCTTTTTTAAGCTGAAATGATGTATTTTCAATCAAATTTGATAATATTAGGGTATTGTGAATGAAATAAAAATAAAGGTATTCCTTAAGAATATCGATATATTAATCGTTTGCGATATAATAAAAATGTGTTAGGGTTCTGACATAATACGTAAAACCATAGCGTATCGTTGTTTACAATTAATATCAGTGGTATAACGAGCTTAACACCATTTTTTTTTGTTCCATTAGGATGGGAATACAAAATTCTATCAAGAAATAAACTAATAAATCACTTTAAACACAGAAACATCAAAATATAACATGAAACGAAAACCTGCTATCTGTACTAACTTATGTCGCTTACATTCACGTTTTTCCTTGCTTTGTAAAAACTATTAAATTGAACTTACAGGTTGGTTTAGACCGACGATTATGTGACAACACTAATTTTTTTCTAACGCCACTATTTGAAGATGGGGCCTTATAGATCTCACCGAAATTAAACGAAAAAAAAAACAATTTTTTTCGACATCTCGTTAAGTTTACGAGTTAGCGATTCTTCTTCTTTCTTTTCATTTTATTTTTTCGACATCTATAAGAATTCGTTCTCAAATCGTGGCGTCAGAAGAACCGTAATTTCCTCAGTATAATAGACATTCTGATATCCCCGGCGTATATTTCTCAAGATTTAATTTCTTTTGAGGATTATTTAACATCTTTTTACTAATAGTATTTAGAATATGGAAGATATTATACATTTTTCCATCTGGTTATACTGCTAACGTATGTACATAAGGATAATTATTTACACAAGTTGTTCATACCCAATTTTCTTGCCTATATGCTAGTGCTTTTGAGGTTTATCAAATATCAGTTAAATAAATCCCAATATAAACATTAAGTGAAGATTATTGACAATTTTTATTCAAATTGCATTGAATTGAAATAAGGGTGAATGAAAGATATTTTAAAACAACTTAAAAGTTGTAACTGCATTAAATTTTTGAAAAGAAAACTTTATTGGGCGCATTGGACAGATTTTTATGTGTCTAACAAGTAACAACCCAACTACATCCTATACAAAATTTAAATTTATTGATTTTTGAACCTGATATGTACTGTGTGCGAATTAGTTCGAATCTTGTAACAAATTTTAAATATTTCTCGATTGATGAATTTTTATTAATCGTTAAGTTGCTAAAGACCTTAGCGACTTATAAATCTCTGGTAAAAAAAACTGAAATTTCTACATATCATCAGTTCACCATCAAAACTGAGTCTATATTTTAAAACTATATATAACCTTTGGATTTTTAGAAAAGTTAAAACATATAAATTGTACTTTTAAATTAACGATTTTTTGGATAAATGCATCTAAGTTTATAAGAAATCTTTTAATCTTTTTTTTTTAATAATATTTCACAGGGTACTTACTGGGTTATATACATATCCTTGACTTTTATCATCAATAAAAACAAGTCTGGTTCCGGCTGGATCAACAAAAAAATTTTTTATACCAATTTCATGCTTGTATTCCAAGGCTACTTTCCAATCTTCAAGAAAAAAGTAAACTATATGACCCATCTAAAAGATATAAAATATCTTAAAATTAATAAGCTATTAATGCTTTATAAATACTTACATCTGAACTATAAACTAAAAATTCTGATGTTAAAGCATGGTCCGATATAAATACATTTTGTTTGTTGCTATCAGGAAACATTTTAGTCTCTCGATTTTCGTTATTCATATCAACTTGATCAATCTAAAACATGTAAAATACTGTTTTAATGTAATTAAAATATGTCGTTTTATTTTTACTGTATGTATCTGCAATTTTCCATCGTATAAAACAGAAGCAAATTGTCCATTTAAGCGCATACTTGTTATGGCTGATAAATATTCGCGGTCTTTAATCAACATTGGAATTGGTTCTTCGCTATTAGGTTGTTGTCGTGTTAGATCGTAAAACCAAGCATGATTATTCATCCCGCAAGCCAAATGGTAAGGCCCCAAAGCAATGAATTTTGGCTCAACTTCTGCTTTTACTACCATGGGCAGCTTTTTCGCTTTATCTGGACTATAAATATATAGTGCGATATCAACTAGACCTGCAAGCATCGCTATCCTAGGTCCACAAATAGCAGATAGTGATGGCAACTGTGTTAAATATAAACTAATACTTCCACTTCGTCCAGCTACAGCTAATAGTTGTCCATCTGTACTCCAAGCAATTCTTTCAACTTCAGCTTCTTGTTCAGCTGTTAGCACAACACCGGTTCCTTGTAGATTGTTTGTGTCATGAATTTTAACACTAAATACATATATTTATTTATATTAAGAAATAAAAATTTCACATTTTTGTATACTTATTGTCTCCACAAGATGCAATTTTATTTAATTTTTCGCATAAAGCTATATCGTTTAAACTTGTTTTATGATTTCGTACTTGAAATAACTCTTGACCAACTTCTTTGATATGTGTCGAAATAGCAATAAGAAAACCCGCAGTAAATCCAATCAGAATATATCCATCTCCAAACCATTTATAAGTCACAATATTTCCATAATGAGCTTGGAAAGCTAGTTCTATCGGATTATCCGAATCAAGTAGATTATATAAATAAAGCGTTTTCTTCCCAACTATCAAACTAACCTGATGTTAAAAACAAAAAGGATAATTAATTATTAGTTCAAAATTAAATAACATAAAAATATGTACATAAATAATAACTCATAGTTATCCGAGCAAGGTCAAAATTTTAAATTTGGATTGCAATAGTATTTAATTTTTTTTTTCGCGATTAGTAAGAACAGTAATAATAATTGAGGGTATACTTATGACCCTTACGAACCAAACGATATGAAAATTATTGATCTAAGACCAAAAAGAGAAATAAATTCTAATACTGAAAAAATATGATTCAAATATATTTTATCGTTAAAGTATGAATTTAAGTTAGTAAACACTAATCTTCAATTGTCGTTAAAATATTAATCTTCTAAAATTTAACGTGTTAAACCCATTAGTGTATACATTTCCAGCTGACCAAACATTAATACATGCAATCGTCAACATTGCACCTTTAAGAAGGAATGAATGGACAGATATATAATATACGGATGAAAGTTTGTATATTCATATTTACTCATACTCTGCTGCGAGATCAGCGAATATACCACTTTTAGTCTAAACTCTAAGTCAAATCGACAGAAGAGAAAGACAATTTAAACAAATTCAGTTCTTTAAGCATTTGTATAGTTTATGGTTTGACTAATGCTACGTTATTACAGTCTGCACTAACTAATTATAGCATTGATTTTAAAAAGTAATAATACTTTAAAATACTGAGAACATAAGCATTCTAAAAAATTAGTTCAAATGCTTATATACGGCATCTTGACAAAATTAAATTAATAATTTGTTTGAAATGTCATTTATTATTCATTGTAGTATATTTACCTATATAATATCATTATAAAAACATTTATTTTTAAGAAACTAATTATTTGCTGTATTTCACATTTATATAATATTTTATTTATATGTAAGAAAATTCAAAATGAGTCTGTAACACAACAAAACTATTCACGTGGTAGATATGAGACGGGAGAAGTTCCTTAATAATTCATTAAAATTGTATATATTAAAAATGTAAATATTTGCGTAATTACTAAATGAGAAGCAAAAACAAATACTTTATTCACAACTGTTTTTTACTGAAAAACAAAATTGTTTTTAAAGGTACTGGTGGCCGAGTGGTTAAGGTGGCCACTTCAAAACTGGTAAGTATTGAGTTCGAATCTTGTACCGAGCAAATTTTCGATATTTTTCGATTTACGGAGTTTATTAACCTTAGAGTTGCTAAGGACCATGATAGTTATAAAATGACGGTAAATAACAATAAAAAATATATTTCTGTGATCTCTAAGCTCAAAAATAAGCGCTTATGAAAAATATTCTATATTTTCAAAATCACAGGTCATAACTTGTTCAAACCAACTCTCGTTGACTATATTTTTTAGGTTTTATTATTTTAATTTTAGAAAAAAACAACTTTCTATCATATAGTTGAATATTTAAAAGAACAGAGACACACTTTTCATAAATTTAGAAGCGTATACAGCATCAGGGAAATAACGAAATCATTTTGAAACTTCTTTATCATTCAAAACGAGATTATGAGGATTCCGTTTTTGCAATTTGGCTACGGAAGTTTAAAAATAAATTATAATATAATCATATAATGATGTTTAGAAAATACGAAAACTATGCTAATGCAATTCTTCAAATATTCAGATACAATTTTATGAACAAGTGTTATCAAAATGTTTTAATATATTTGACAAATCAGGAATATCCGAGTTTAGTAAGTACCAACTAAACTGTAAGCTATTTGTTGCCATTTTTTTAGATATCAGATTAATTTAAGCTTTATTTTCGAGCAAACATTTTGCTTTATTTTCACATCTGAGTATGATTTCATAAGAATGTTGAATAATTCTATAAAAAAAATATTTCAGAAAAGTGAATACCGTGTTTTCTGTTCCAACTCGTTCATCTACTTTCATTTCAGAAAATTGAATATCAGCAGGATCTGCACGTAAAGCGATTACTCTCAATGTATCTCCATCAATATTGCTGATCGATAAAGTACGATCTTCAGAACCAAGAGCAAGTAAATTTTCCGAATTCCAACAACCACAAGTTATTTTTTTACTATGCTTTCCAATTATAGGAATTCGTCTAAAATAAGTGATTTATAGTATACATTATATCAATTTATAAACTTTATCGTCAATATACTTTGAGGTGTTGTGGTTATATATGGAAACATTTCCTTTCGTCGTTCCAACAGCTAAAGTGGCACTTGTCTTCGACCATGCTAAGCAACTCATCATATCGCGAAGACCTACATCTATAGTATGTTGCCGGCTAGTGTTTGCGTCCCACAAAATAATTTGTGACATGCCCGAGGCAATTACTCCTAAGATATCGCCATCCACATCCCATCCAAAACCGCAACAAAGTCTTAAATATGTGAATATTAGATATTTATAAAAAAAATATAGTTCCTTTTTTACCCAGGTAATTTAATGCGAGTTTGGATCTGGCCATATCGATCTATCACAGAGAGGGTGGCATCACATCCTGTTATTGCCAAATAAGATCCAGATCCTGTTTGCCACGAAAGATATACTTCTCCAACTCCATGAGGCTGATCAAGCCGATATATAAGCTAAAATAACCGTGTAAACCGATATGATATACCATGAAAATGTAATGAGTAATTAACTAATATTATTTTCAATATTTTAATTCAATATTTCAGTATTAATTCAATATTTAGATTTAAAATATAATAATTGGTTGTAATAACTACGTGATTTTATAACTAAATTATTAATACCTTTTCAGCACTCATATTTAAATAGAATAAAAATAATTGATTCTGCAAAAATAAACTATTTTCTTACATTTTCAATTTTTCTTCATAAAAATTTCTGTTAGTAAACAACCAACTTGACAACTGGAAAATAACTATTTTAGTCTAAAAATCCCTAACATATTTTGACATTTGGCCAATACGGCCAATATTCAAAAGTACAAAAAAAGTGATCAAAACATTTGTAATTGACACATGTCATATTACATGTCATTTAGATAAAAACCAATAAAAAAATGATATTAAAATTTTGTAATTTAAATTTAAATTTTAGTTTTATACTTATAAGTCTAATTCCATTATTGAATGGTTTTAGACATTATACTAAAGATGATATTTTAAAGTACAGGTAAATTTTATTTTAATGATAATCAATCAAGATTGTTAAATAAGTACGTGGAAATTGTATTATTTTACTCACAGAGAAGAAGTAAGGGAAATGTTTCAACATGCTTACGATAGTTATTTAAAATATGCATATCCTTACGACGAATTACGACCGTTAAGTTGTGATGGTGTCGATACGTGGGGAAGGTAAAATAGTTATTCATATATATCAGTACAATATTGTTTTATAATCGTAAGTCAATTTCAGTTATTCATTGACGTTAATAGACGCCTTAGACACACTTGCTGTGATGGGTAACTATACAGAATTTCAAAGAGTTGTTGATATTATTACGACAACAGCTAACTTTGACTCCAACATTAATGTATCGGTTTTTGAAACGAATATACGAATTGTTGGAGGACTTTTAAGCGCCCATTTATTGTCTTATAGGTAATTACTTGTTAACTAGTGACTTTATTATAGTTATTTGAAGAATTTTGGTTTGAAGTATGAATGGAATAAAAACAAGAAGTTGAACGCATTGCTAAAACGATTCATCGTGAATTTGTACTTCCTCACGGGTATAATTTGAACAAATATTGTCCTACATTATTTTTCGTGAATAATGCTGATTTTTGCCTAATATGTTCAATCCTTCCAATACCAACAATGAAAAAATAATAATAATGGTGGATATTAGGTTTACAACTTAAGGGTTTGAAAATTCTTTTATATAGTTTCAAACAGTTTAACCGATGTAATCATTGGTAAGAGTAAACTTTTATTACAATAACTGCTATAGATAAAGTATTTGAAGAAATTAAATTTATAGACGAGAAAATTTGCTCTTTGGACTATGCATCGTACCTTTACGAACAATTATAATAAATAAAATAATTTTTCTATTTCTTTTATATTTCAAAAGAAAATTTGAAATTTTCGCCTTGTTTTCTAATTGCTTCGTGATTGATTAAGTGATGTTATTGGTGTACAACAATTTAAACACTAAAATAAAGAATTGTGAACAAAAAATCTTTGATAGGTATTAAAAGATTATTAAGATAACAGCTTTTATTTCAGATGGGGGCTTTGAAGTAGCTAATTCTCTATGTTTTCAATGAAAAAATTAACGAATTTATTACGCGTAAAAAGTCTTAAATAATTAATTTACGACCACTACCAAATGAATGTCATATGCATAATAATTATAAGAAAAACTACATATTAATGTTTATAAAATACGTCTATGATATCACCCTCTTTATTACAATTTGGATGTTTCTATTTTAGTTTTAATTTAAAACTATAATCCGACTTGATTTTTTTTCCTAATTTATTTGTAAACTCAAACTTTCAGTTAATGGTAAAATTAAAAAGTATGCAAACGATGAATTTTCGTTATACCAGTTGGTCTCTGCTTGTTTTTATTTCATTTATAATGCAACGTAACGAAAACATTTAACTCGTTGATACTTTTGCGGTGATTTTGTAAATTATTGTGTGTTATCAAAACTTTAGAGCAGGAGTAAAACTTGAGCCTGGATGGCCATGTAATGGTCCGTTGCTTCGTTTAGCTGAGGACGTTGCTCGTAGATTAATCGCAGCTTTTGATACAAAAACTTTTATGCCTTATGGTACTGTAAATTTACGACATGGTGTTCCAATTGGAGAAACAACTGTTACTTGTACAGCTGCTGTTGGGACATATATAATTGAATTTGGAACATTAAGCCGATTAACTGGCGATCCAATTTATGAAGAAGTAGCAATGAATGCATTGCATGCTCTTTACAATCATCGGTCACAAATAGGGCTCGTTGGAAATCATATTGATGTTGCAACTGGCCGTTGGACTGCTCAAGATGCCGGTATTGGTGCTGGTGTTGATTCATATTATGAATATCTAGTCAAAGGTGCAATTTTATTACAACGACCTGAATTAATGAAAATGTTTCACGAAGCTAGAAAAGCGATTGATGAATATATGACAAGAGATGATTGGCATATGTGGGTTTCAATGACAAAAGGTCAAATAACTTTACCGGTATTTCAGTCGCTTGAAGCATACTGGTCGGGAGTGTTAAGTTTAATTGGTAATATAACTAGCAAAGATTGATACTTTTTAAAATAATTTTTGTATTTGGTTTTACAGGAGATACTAGTAAAGCAATGAGATCTCTTTATAACTATCATCAAGTCTGGAAACAATATGGGTTTACTCCTGAATTTTTCAATATTATACAAAAAGAAGCTGGAACAAATCGTGAAAGTTATCCACTTCGTCCAGAGTTAATAGAATCTGTTATGTATTTATATCGAGCTACTGGAAATCCTTATCTCTTAGAAGTAGGAGTAGATATTTTAAAAAGTATTCAATACAGTTCACGAACCCCTTGTGGATATGCAACTGTAAGTGCATTGAATTATATTTATTTAATTTATTTTAAAATAACATGTTTATAGATTAAAGACGTTAGAGATCATCGAAAAGAAGATCGAATGGAGTCGTTTTTCTTAGCAGAAACAACAAAATATCTGTATTTGTTATTCGATCCCGATAACTTTCTCCATAATAAAGGACAACATGGAACAATTATACAAACTCCTCATGGTGAATGTGTAATAGAAGCAGGGGGTTACATTTTTAACACGGAGGCTCATCCTATAGATCCATCAGCGCTGTACTGTTGTCATGATTTGCCTAAAGAAAAATTATGGAACATTCAACGTAATTTCAAAAAATTCGAGGGGGAAAAATTATCCTTATACCAGAATAAATTAGATGAAACAGACACTGAAAATAAATCAGAAGCATCTACAGATGACGGAAATAATAAAGTAGAAGAAAATCTACAAGTACAAAAACAAATAGTAGAAAAAATTTCAAATGTTGAGGGCACTGTAGAAATTGTTCGTTTATCGAAACACGAAATGGATGGTGATAAACTGATTAAAGACCAAAATAATATAAGTGATTTAAAAGATTCAATTCAAATGGATAGTGATGCAGATTTGTTAGATTCATCTTTATTAGATATTGAAAATAATTCTGATAGTTTTAATATAAATTCTTCTTTACTAGATTATATGAATGCCACTACTAATGCGTCTGGTGTAATTGATATCTTACCTGAATTATTATTCAAATATTTACAAAAAAATAAAGCAAAATTTGATCCACAGGCAATGTTAGAGCGTATAAGAATTGAAAAAAAGTATCCTAGAAATGAAACATGGGAAAATGATTACGAACAGTTAACGTGTAAAGCCCAACCATATTTACAAAAACTGTCGATATTAGGAGAGTTTTTCGATTAAGTTTTGTTACAAACTTAGTTTTATTATTTCATTCCTATAAGGTATCTAATTTTAATTATGTTTAAAATTTATACCTGAGAATTATAAAACAAATTTAATTTATTAAAGTTGTATGTAAATTGTTAAAGTGTTTTTTTTTTGTTTATTTAAAATTATTACATATTTGAGAGAAGTTGCGATGACATTTATAAAACAGAACATAAAATGAATTACATTACAAAAATATAAAATTGACAGTTTTGACAAAATGAAAAAAATCCGAACATCATTTTTATGAAATTTTTAAGAACATGATAAAATTAAAATTGACATTAGGGGTTTTTACTATAATAAATTTTTAATTTCAGTATAACGAATGGACGTATAGTCCGGTATGTACAATTATATTACGCAAACAAGTATCAATACGAATGCTTTAAAAATGAAATAATAATTATATTTTTAGAGACCTTTAAGCTATGCCTAATAGCTCCAATGTCTAATCACGAAATAGGAAGCACGCCATCCGAAGAAGCCACATTAGCGACAAGAGGATATAAACTACTAAGAAAATTAGGAGAAGGATCATACGCCAAAGTTTTTTTAGCCGAATATCGCAGTCCTGAGGCAAATGATAAAATTAACACATTAGCTTGTAAACTAGTTGATACTGTGAAAGCTCCCAAAGATTTTGTTCGCAAATTTCTACCACGAGAGTTAGACATACTTATTAAGTTAAATCACCCACACATCATTCATGTGCATAGTATATTTCAAAGAAAAGCCAAATATTTTATATTTATGCGTTTTGCGGAAAACGGTGATTTATTAGACTTCGTTTTAAAACATGGAGCAGTAGCAGAAAATCAAGCTCGTGTTTGGTTACGACAAATGGCTTTAGCTATACAATATTTACATGAAATGGAAGTAGCACATCGAGATTTAAAATGTGAAAATGTTTTAATAACTAACAATTACAATGTTAAATTAGCTGACTTTGGTTTTGCTCGTTATGTTGTTGATTTATCGGGAAAACGAGTAACCAGCGATACATACTGCGGGTCATTATCTTACGCAGCACCAGAAATCTTACGTGGTATGCCTTATCATCCGAAAGTAGCCGATATTTGGTCTCTAGGAATTATACTATATATAATGTTAAACAAAGCGATGCCATTTGATGATGCAAACATAAAACGGTTGTATGAACAACAAAATAATCGACGATGGCGTTTCCGAGCAAAAGTCGTTGATTTACTAAGCGATGAGGTAAAAAAATTAGTTACATTTATGCTAGAACCTGATGTTTCAAGACGATACCGAGTAGAACAAATTGTTGGAAGCGAATGGTTAGCAATGGATCCTAGACTTATGAGTCTAACAGCAGCTGAGCAAACTGCTCTAAATCAAGCGAGCGAAGAACGTAAACGTAAATTTGAATTAGAAAAACAAGGAGCAAAAGTAGTAATAGTACAATATATACTTTTCTTCGATTTTAATACTTTTTGTTTTACTTTAAATTTAGTCAAAAACTACAGAATCAAAACATAAAGAAGATGAAGTAATGGTTCTAAAAGATTTAGGAAATTTAAAGGTATTTTTAAGATTATATTTAAAGTCATATTTTTATTTCCTATCCTCAACAGGCTTCTTTATCGGTTGAAATGAAACAAGGAGTATCGGGAACACCATCCAAAGGTAATTAAGTGTGTAAGCCATATAAAAAAAATCTTTTTATGTTTTAAACTGTAACTGTTTTTATTTTATATTCCCTGTTTAACTTATACAATATTATTTTACTATAATTCCTCTTGTTTCTAAACAATTGTGGTACGTCTTAAATAAATTTTTTAAATATATATATTTTTTATATCATCGTGCACATTTAACATGGTGTTTTTATTTTTTACAAAATATTATGTATATATTGTATATATGTATATGATTTCTTAATTTTATATATCCGTATAGTTATTTTATTGATTTTCGATAAAAATCGTTAAAATTTCAAAATATAAAATACATAAATATTAATACTGTCCAAAATTGTGTTACAAAATGAAAAACTCATTTGTTGTAGTTAAATTTTTGGTACATTTTTAATTACCTCATTTTTCTGCAATTTTTATACCTTGTATATAAAAAAGTAATCAATAAATACTTAATGTGATGAATTGTTATTTTATTTTTTTTTCGTCGCATAAATATATAATTCTACCAAAAAAAATTTTTCATAATAGATTTTTTCGTGCAAGACGCAAATATTTTTATCTTGAATGAACTTGATAAATTGCATTTATTAAACTTAATTATCAATTTTTGGTTTTGAATGTTAATAAAAAATAACCATCTTAGGACGAATACAATTTCGTATTTTGAAATAGTGCTTTTTAATCTTTATAAATTTTGATTATTTTGGATACAAAACGTATGGTAAGGCAGTTATATATTTTTGATACTGGTAGAAGGAAGACACGTAATTTTTATCAATAAAACTATTGCGTATTGAAATCATATTTTAATTTTTAATATTAAAAAGTATAAATTTATATATTCTTTACATTAGAAGTAACAGCTGTTACTTCTAGTGTACAAATATATAGAATTTTTGTAAATTATTAAAACTAGTTTTCAAAAGCTCTACATATATTATTGTTGAAAATTTGGCCCATAGCGTTAAAATACTAAAGATATACTATGAATTTTTAAAACATGTTTCAATCTGAATTAGTATAATAGGATTATATATTTATAATGCAATTGGTATGATTGATGTCATAAACAAATCTTATTTTTGAGACAAATAAGTACGAAATATATTTATAGTTTTTTTGAAGTTATACTTCTTTGAGTTGGTTAGAAGAAATGACATTTTATTTCCAATATGGAACGTAATTGATTTAACACATCGTTAAATTAATTTAAAATAAAATTTAAAAACTAAAAGTTTCAATGTGTTTAATTTATCAACAGAAAATAACTTTTTCATGACGCATTTTAAATATTGTAAAGATTGTGCCATTTTAATAAAGCTATCTATATTTTTAATTAAATATGAAGAATTGTAAAATATATAGCAAGTGTAGTCTAAGCAGTAAAATAAATAGAACATTTGCAAGTCAAAATATAAAATTTATAATTACTTATAGTGGCTCTCGAATCATAAATTTAGTACTAGTTAAGTATAAGTTGTCGTTTATTGGTCATTTACCTCCTTTACCTCTGTTCAACTTGCTTGAAAGTAAAGAAAGTATATTTTAATAAATCAAAGAAGTATAACTTCTTATGCACGTACAAGCAAGTATACATTCTAAGATAAGTGCAGTGTAAATTAATTCTATACTTTCGACTAAAAATCTCAAAATTAGACAAAAATAAAACCAGATAATTTCAGAATATTCAAACTATCTTTAGTTTAATAGCAATTCCAAATAACAGCTACGTTCCTTTTTATCTTTTCTTCATTCCATAAATGGTTTTAATGGTTCCGTCAGTTCTATGACTCATAATAAATTTAATTTTTAAAATGCAGAATTTTTTAAAAATTCATTTGAAATATAATAAAATTAAGAGTTCCTAATCTTTATTATCTTTTCTGAATTTGGTTAAATTTTTTTTAGAGGAGTTCGGAATTATGTATATATGTAATATATTTGCAATAATGTAACGAATATTTTTTTTAACAAATAAATATAAATAGTAGTATTTCTTTTATTAATTAAAAAAATGGTTTATTTATAGATAAAATATCTAAAATAATGTTGACTAATTTTACAGTCATTTTTGTACATTCGGAACTAAAAAAAATATGGATTATAAAGTGTTTATTCATAAAAATAAAGAAGAAATACAAAAACACGTATGAAAATTGATCACGAAAAACCATTATGCATTTTTTTAAAACCTTATTAATGCTAATAATTTAATAATTGGTGGAATTAGATTTATGAAAAGTTAAAAAAAAATCATAAAATGGTTGTTGATGCAATAATTATCAAAAGTAAAAGAGGTACAAAATTATTTAATATTTGTATATGAATATATCCTTATGCCACAATAATACTCGTATTTTAATATATAATCAGAAAAGATGTTGAAATATGCATTTTAAACTTGATATAGTTGAAAAAAATGCATGAATTAAGAAAGAAAATAACTTTTTCACACTAAAATTGAGTCTTTCAATCTCTGAGGTAAAGGTGACGATAAACGATTGCTGAAAATTTCATCGTTGTCATCGCTACTAATTAGATGATAGACAGCCATGTCCTTTTCGCCTGTGATTTTCTTCATCGTCTGTATATTTTAGAAATTAAATTATTTTAAAATGTAAAAAACTATTGCGAAAAAATTTATCATTTAAAAGCTTATAACTTTTGACACAAACATCAGAAAATTAATAAACAGTTTTAATATATAAAATTATAATTTCAGATAAAGTGGGGTAAGTTTAGACTAAATTACTTTTCATGTATTAAAAAATAGAAAAAGAAGAAACTTTTAAGTTAATAATTAACTACATTCATGTTGTAAAACGAAATGAGCAACAGTTCAAAGCACACCAATATATAAAATTATAATTTAGTTGTTTTTAAAAGTTAGCATTAGCATATTATAGCAATTGGAATTTTTGCCTCATTCGCGCACTTACCCCATTTAATCTTAATATATTATTTTAAATGCAACGACATTCATATGTTATTATAGAAAATTAAGATTTAAGTACTCGTATTATATTTTTAAATGATAATTTGCATTAGTTAATTAAACGAAGTAACAAAAAAAAAAGTTTTAAACTATTAATGAATATTTATTAAATTGTTATAAAAAGTAAAAATAAAATAATAAACTTTTATTGGTAGGTATGTGTATAATGTATATAAATATTAAGCAGAACAAATTGATTGATCTTTGGTTAGTCCTTATGGATGATTATCTGCCATTGAAAATAAACCGTTATGATATGAATGAACCTTTGGCTCGTCTGATGTGAATAAAATAATTCATGTCCGTGATGTTGGGAAAGAAGTAATTTTAATCAAAAATTTCGCATCTATAAGAAATTATTTTACCGTCAAAATAATAAATATAAAATAATTTAAAATAAAACATGCTGAATGCAAAGTGTTCGATTAACACTTTCATAAAAATTTAATTAACAGAAAATTTCGGAAAAAAAAATAAAGATAGCAAGCCTTGCTGAAATGACGATGAAACATGTATTTGTATTGTTTAAGAATAGGAAGAAAATTTGAAATATTAATTCTAGTTAGTCAGTTAGATGGTTAGAACAGACTTACACCACTAGCATCCCCATGAGAAGTAGGGCCATTAGAAGTTATCACTTCACCTGACTGCGATGTAGAATTCAACGGACACACCAAATCTCCAAAGTCCAATTCACCTTTACTTTTCTTTCGTTTCAGAGAAAACTGAGACTTCTTCGCAACCTTTTTTGTTCAAACAATAAAAATTAATACAGCATTATGCTTCATAAGTGAAAATATTTTACCTTTAATTTAGCTGCAGGTGTTAGAGGAATATAACCCAATATCGTTTCAGCTTCTCGTTTTTCTTGAATAACATCGCGACCTAATAACTCCTTAAAATGTGTACTTAGATGACGCCGTAGTAACGTTTTATTGGGAGGAATATTTAATAAAGTTGCCATCAACTCTGCTGTGAATTTCGGTTCGTGGACCATTAAAGCACCGTGAACTCCTGCGCCTCGGAGATTTGGTGCATATTCTGCTAGGTCCACCACTCGCAACCATTCCATTACACGGTGAGCAGTCCACAATGCAACGTCCTTTGTTTCTGGAGGATTTTCACCTATAAAAAAGAAACATTGAATGAAGTTGTAAAAATAACAAAATTATTTATTTACCAGGCACTGATCGTCTCACTAAACAATCAGGTTCAAAAGAATGTTCCCTTAATACTTGAATACCGCGCCGCAAACTTGTAGCATGTAACATTGATGTTACGTGTAAAGCTGCCAAATCATCTAAAGTTAACCGATGCAACAAACGGCCATCAACTCGTGCTTGAAGAAAAGCATCTTTATGTTGTGGTAGACCCGTGTCATCCAACCAACGTAAAACCCAAGCTGTATCTAAACGTCCCGCTGATGATAAATATATATCTCCTGGACTTTCAGTCATATCAGAAATTGCTAAACATAACTTTTTCCGATGCAAAGGATTTTTGATTCCCAATTCTTTTTCAATTTCATGTGGCGACGCTGCTTGCAATTGCGCTCCATCTTTAATCCAGCGTTTTGCTTCGGTCAAATAGTTTTCTAATCCTAAATCTTGCAACCAGTCGCAAATATTATCAACATCCCATTCATTAAAAGGTTTTTCCGGTCTGTATTAGAAAAGAAATGAAAATAGGTTTTAGTTTAACTAATGATTACTAAAATGTTTTTAAGATACCGTTTTGGTTCTTGTGGTTGATTCCAACATAATCTAGCACCAGCTGTAGCTCGAACACCTCCACGTCGAAATTCTCCATCACCTGGTAAATCATCTAGGTTACCAGATCCAGATCTTTTCATTTTTCCAAATATTTTTTTGATTCCTTTATTTTTATTTATTTGCAACGAAGGTGAGGGTTGTGGGGAATATGTTATTATAGCATCAGTATCGTCAATAACAACTTTCTCTGTATCAGCTACAAAAAAAAAAGTTTCAAAATAAATACAATTGTATGTAAAAAAAATATAGTTTTAAAATTTTGAAGCACAAATCCTTGTGCAAGCTTCATGCGATTATTTACATTTAACGGGACGAATATAGAAAAAACTAAGCCTGAAGCCATGCTTGGAGTACGGAACTTCAAATTTTGCATGTGTCCTGAAATATCAATTTAGTTGACAAGTTTAGGTGGTTTAATGGTATTTTATAATCAGAAAAATGAGAATTGGTAATCAAATTCATGCGTTGGAATTAAGAAAACTTGATGAAACTTGAAACAATAACAAGTATAAAATTCAGGCGTCAAGCAAAGTAAAAACTGTGATTCTTATCTCCACCTAAATTTGGGACAGATTGTCCACGGCCCCGAGCCCCCCCTAGAAGTGATGAGAAGCCCCTACCAAAAGCGACGCCTTTTTTAGAAGGCATACTTGTCGATGTTGGAACATTCGTATTGGTTGTCGGTTGTGTGTTTGCATTATTGTCAACTGGAAGCCCCCCATTGTTGGTCATGAACGCTTGACGTGGTAAACTTCCATAGTGTACATCTACCGTTCGACGATAACTCGGTGGTGGAGTCTGAAAAAACATTTTATAAAATAGTTACACATTATAAACGCAAGCAATAATAATACCCTTGAATGATTATCATCGACTCGAATTGGTGATGGCCCAGTAGATATAGAAGATATAGTGCTTGGAGATGGCGACAAAGCAGAAATCATTATCTAAAAATAAAATTATCAATCATCAAATTATCAATGAACTTCATCATGACTACAATTAACAGGACTCAATTTAACTACTTGACGAATCAAATATTCAGACTTCTTTTTTATTATTATTTTTAATCGTCGCTTTATTACAACCAACGCCTTTAACGACTTTAGAGTCAAGAAAAACCTGTAAATCGAGAAATATTGAAAATTTGCTCGATACGAAATTCGAACTCAACACATACTAGTTTCAGAGCGGCTACTTTACCCCTCGGTCACCAGTAGACTAATTATTTTTGTTCATCTGTTTTCTTTAAATTTTTAAGCTTAATTAACTTTTAAGACCCACAAAACAGCGGCGAAATACAAATTCAACTAGTATATTTTATTCTAGTATCTAGTATAATAAATACTAGTATCTAGTATTTTTTATAAATTGAAAATTTACTAAGTGTTCTCGTCTTGTTTGCATTTTATGCAAAATTAAATAAAATATTATCAAATAGTTTAATTCTAAAGGTAATTGAAGCTATTGGAAGTAAATAAGCAAAAGCTTAATAAATCTAAGAAATTGTTATCGTCACCTGGTGAGTTTTGAAAAGAATATATCAGGATCTAATTGAAGGAGAAGTCATGAGATCAGATGTGTTATTAAACGTGGCAAAATATAAATTTAATAAAGATCTATTATTAAATCTTAAAAAAATATTGGTACATATTCTCAATTCTTAGCTGCTTTTGAAATTAATAGAATCTTAATTACGTTATTATTAACAATTAAATTTATAAAGTTGTATTTTTGATGTTGTGGCGTTATAAAAAAGGCTTAAACACGTTATGAAATAGAAAAGAATATAACTTTTTAATACCTTAATTATCAGGGAAACTATTAACTACTATCTTATGCAAGTAGACAATTATTTACTAAAGCAAAAACTATTTCAAGTTCTTCGTGTGTTGAAAGTCAAAGTAGCAAAAGTGCACTTAAGATTCTATACACTGTAAAATAGTTAATTTGGATTTAAGATATTATGGTTTTCGCTAAAGATTTATTCGAATTACTTTTGTAATTTTATCAACAAATAACAACTCAAAATATTCATATTTTTAAAAGATGGTACAAATTTTTAACGGATTATTTTATTTCGAAATATATAAAATATTAAATCGACTGAAATGAAGACAATAAGAAAATGCTTTCAAATTCAAATAGTTTCAATTTCGCTAAAGAGGCAAAAAAAATTGTTCGAATTTTCATAAAACTAATTAAGCTCCTAGTCAAAGACTTCAAGATGTAGCAGCGTTTAGATTTGAGTTGCAGGAAATATAGAATTAAATTTTGCACCCAAAAATATGTAATATTTTCATCCAACTATTCGAATGTATTGCATTTTTATATTAGTTCAACCCTTATACTTCTACAAAAAAGTAGATAAAAACAGAAGATGGGAAGATTTTATAAGTGAAAAATCTTAGATCTTCCCTTCAATAAACCCAGAGACAGAACACCTAAATTTCTTTAAAACGACCCCTTGTTAATATTGAATTTAAAATTAGAAGATTGATTATAAATGAAAATTAACCAAGTAGTATTAAATATAATATAGATGAAACAAAAATATCAAATAATTTTTCCAAATCCTTATTGTTATTTTGTATGAGTCTCCGGGAGAAATAAAATTTTTGTAAAAATATACCTGATTATTTGGCTGGTGATTTGGAGTAGATGTATGTTGTGGAATTGGTGATGTTCGTGGTATCAACGGTGGTTTCTTTAAATTGGACATTTGGACATGGTTTCCATTCATATTATAATGACTAGTGCGTAATTCAACATTTTCACGTTCTAAAGCTGCTTGTTGTAATTTTAATTCGCTCATAGCTGACATTAATTCTAATTTCTGCGTTTCCAATGATGAACGTGACAACACTTCCTATTTGATTAATAACATGAAATAAAATTATTTTATGCATTTCAAAAGACTTTTAAGGATAATGCAATTGAAAGTAAATAAGTGATAAAAGAAAAAAAAAACTGATTTTAGAAAATAGTAGTGATGAGTTACATGAATGAAGACTAAATTAAATTGAGATTAATGAAAAAATGAGACAATTTAAATGAATGATATTGATAAGTATAAAGTATTATCTTTTATCCAGAAATTATTTCTTGACTTATATATTTATATGCCTTATTTTGTATAATTCACATGCTATGAAGAACAAGAGTTTCCAATGCCTTGGCAGTAAATTTTGCCCGACATGCATGTTGTGCTCCTTGGTGAATTCTTAACAAAACGAAAAATATAAATGAATAGAATATGACGGTGCTTACTTGGATTCAAGCTTATATCCAAATGGAAATTATATAAGCAACAAAATGAAATTCGAATCTTCTTGAGAACAAAAAAAACCTTGACGTTGCTTAGAGAATTTCATCAATTTTCTCGATATATAATTATGTGCAAAACATGCAATTGAATATGACTGACTATAATAAATATCTCGTGCATTATAAAATGTATCCAAACAAAAATGAATAAAATTGTCAAGAAAATAAAAGAAAATACTTTTTGCTTATCAATGTGGCTGGCTATGTAAGTAGCGAGTGCTCTTACTCTCTGCAATAAATCCTCTGCATTCCCCAAAAGCTGCTTCTTTTCGTTCAAAATTTTCTCTAATTCAGAAATTTTATCCGACTGAGCCTCAATTTGCTCAGAAAGTACCGAAACTTGCATTTGTAGTGACTCTTTTTCGATTTCCAACCGCTTAATTCGTTCTTCTTGGTCAGGTGTGGGCTGCAATAAAAATAATAAGTCAACATTAATAAGTGAATGGAAATATAAGAATGTGTTAAAAACTCTTTTTATTTTGTTATTCGAATTTTATAAGTAATAAATTAGATAATCGTGCAGCACATTCTTCTTTTGCTTTATTTAGTAATGTATTTTTAAAAAAATAATGTAATTGTTGGAAACTATCGTTTTACACTAGTAATACCTTAGAGGAGTAATTCCAAGTATTATAATTATGATAGTCAGAATCAACCCATCCGTAGTGACAACATGACATAGGAGGTAGTGTGTGATAGGAACAACATCCCTCACCACCTCTATCATATCGACCATGAGGTGGATGCAGGCAACGCCACGGATAAGGGGGAGGCCTCCTTTCCATCACTTCAGAACCATTATTGCTATATAAATCAGGTTGACTTCCCAATCGATGTTGTTCATTTCTTGGACAATCCATTAATACTGAAGAACTTCCATAACGTTTTGGGTCTGTACGCTCATGATGTCTATGAAAACATTCATGAGATTCACTACTCAAGTCATGGTAACGAGAATTTTGTGTATTTTCAGCACACCGTGCTGATGGATTATGTGTACTATTTGGTGATAACACTTCAGAATTCCAATGATTTAAATCATCACAGCAATTCCAATGACGCATTTGACATTGTGGTACCATTAATTCACAACGCGGTGGAGGAGGAGGAAAATGAAATTCTCGATGTTCTTCTGTAGATGATCGATAGTCTTTTGGAGTGTGAGAAGATCGTGATTTAACATCTCGTTCTTGGCGATTAGGAGGATGTACGCGTCGTCGATCTAAGCTTCCAGGAGCAGATTTGTCAACACGTCGAGGAGATTGACTTTCTGATCGCGGACGAGAATTAGGCGTGCGGTTTGTGGCAGGAGGTTTTGTTGACATGTTTTGAGACTGTTGAGGATTGTGATATTGTTGATTTATGGATGTTGATTGACTAGCCATTGCATTTTGGTGTTGATTTTCTCGACGCATATCAGATGCATGATGAGAGGATGTAGAAAAAGTGCCATGTAAATCATCATTTCTTGAAGGAGAGTGTTGCGACCTTGCACTGCTTATCCATTGAAAATCTTCATCGCAACATGTTGAATCATCTGAATTTAATAAATATGATCCATAATTCTTCGTTTCAATTTTTTGCAACAACATTGAGCTCAAGAATGATATTTATTGTTAAAACATAACGCCACAGAAAATACAATATTAATTGGGTTGGATTAAACACGTATGAAATGATCTAAGAGAAATCTAATGAGAACAATTTGAAGTTTTACAAAAAGCGACATCAATAACATGGAAGTGACCTGCTTGAGGTTTTGATGATGATTTTTGCTTTCCTCCCGAAGAGGATGAACTAGAAAGATCAGAAGTGGATGTTCCATGATGGGAACTGGAAACCGACCATGTTTCGTTGTTATTTTCAGATGCTTCAATTTTATAGTCGGACGCTTTCAATGTGGAATCGTCATCCGGAGAACTATCATCATCTCTGCCTGAGGAATGAGTACTTTAGGCAATGACGGAACAAAATTTATGCTATAGTTAGCTACTACTTAATTCTATTTAATGAGAAGTTAGATAAAACTAACAAACAATATATTTAACGCAAAAATTTATATTACCAAAAAATGAGACAAAAATTATAATTGTTTTGTGTTCTAATGGAAAGCGATAATACATAGATAGCTTAAACACATAACTAACCAAATTGGGTGTACATATACGACTGAACTGCCGGGTGGACATGTCCACTTGACATATCATTTTTTCGAGATGAAAATCTATTTAAAGACATATTGATGTTGGATTTTTCAATAGACAAGTTTTTTATTTGAAGACTATTGTTTCTAGAAAAAAACATCAAAACGAAAACTATATAGAAATTGAATACAATAAAATTACAAATTTAAACGCAGATCAAAACTATTTTCGTAAATAGTTGGCTCTTCTAGAGGACACAGTACCACCACATAACTGCACTGACATAATATTTTCAAGCTTTCCAATGCAAAATACTTTTATTTGAATGAAGATCAAGGAAAAATAAACAGCACTACTGGTTTGAATGGCTTGAACATTCATTTGAGATTTGACCAAAACTGTGTTCAGCTGAACTCCAACACGCTTACAAGCTCTAGCCATCATCATCATCCCGTGGTTTTAAGTTATTTAAAGATTTCGTCGTCTTTACACACTTGTTACAATGATATTCTTACGGGAAAAAGAAAAGGAGAGGCTTAAAGTTTTACGTTGATAGGCGTCGGGATCATTAAACATAATCTTCGTTTC
The DNA here is from genome assembly GCA_958496175.1 of Sisyra terminalis. NCBI lineage: Eukaryota > Metazoa > Arthropoda > Insecta > Neuroptera > Sisyridae > Sisyra > Sisyra terminalis. The sequence continues at coordinate 32,409,244 of OY292274.1, forward strand.
TCTTTATATGCGGCGTTTGGAACATTGATGACGATAGTAATTTTACTTTGGCCTCCGGCCAAAGATTCACTAAGCAAACAACTAAACACCAAAATCTATGTAGTTTTTAACAATTTTAAATAAAAAAGAAAAGTACTATTTTCTAATGTCTTTCTTCTTTAAAAAACTTTATCTAAAGGATAACATTTTCGTAGTCAGAACTCAGTTGTTAAAGGACTTAAGCTACTATTTTTTAAAATACTTAGTTTTAAATATAGTTTTAGACTATGTTTCCTTTGAAAAGTTTTATTTTACAAACACATTTAAAAGAGCTCTAAAAAGAAACGATTGCATTAATAAATCTTCGGTAATTATTTACATTACTTCCAAGGGAAGAATACCTAAAAATTTCATAAAATTACGCGTTCCAGATAAACGTTTTCGGCTTTTTTTGTGTGTTTACTTAGGATATTTCCGGTTTCATTATAATCTATGATTCAGAAGTTCACCTTGTACTCGAATGCGTGAGTCAAATGAAACTTTAATATAGAATTGTAAAATATATAAAAACTAGACTAGATTATTTATAAGAGAAATAAAAAAAATATTTATGGAACTACGTTCATATTTTCATTGGAATAAAAAAAACAGGAAACTTTTTCAAAAAGTTAAAATGAAAATAATAATTAATATGTATTCTAAACAATAAAAACTGAATACTATAATCTTCTCGCCAGAAGTTTCATTAAAAATTTCCTTGACAATTCACAAATTTCACGGAACTCATTAAAAAGTACTTTCTCGTATTCTTTTTCCAACTAAGTTGAAAAGCTCAAGTTATTTTTAAAATTAATACGTCTTTTATTGAGCAATTTAATTTCTCTAATGAATTTTCTCAGTTTTTTTGTCTATTTATAAAATAAATTGGAGCTGGACTTTAAAAACTCATGTATAAATAATCTTATAATTTCGATTAAGCAAATGGTTTTTGCACAAATAACAATTTCACATTATTGGCATTGGCAACGTGCATTGAATTGATGGCTTTGTGTTAAAATTAGTTTGAATTGATCTTGTTATTTATTTGTAATATATAATTATATACCATTTCGTATAAGTTTATATCTATGTGTTTTAAAACTTCAACGTTATGTGTTTCGCTGAAGCAAATAGCTGTAACAATAGAATGCAGAAAGTTCATTGTTTCAAGCTATGTTAGCAATTACAAATGAAATTATCACTTTCTTTCGATTATATAATGACGTTTATGGTTATCACTAACATAAGGTATCATCTCACAATGAAAAAACGTAGAAAAAATTGAATTTCATAGAATTACATAAAATAAATAAAATCGAAATTTCAAATTGTATAGTCACGTAGGTGTATAGTCATGAATGATCTCGCAATTGAAGCGAATTTAAATAAACAAATAATATAAAAAAGCCTACTGGTGACCGAGTAGTCAAAGTTGCCGCTCCAAAACTGATAAGTGTTGGGATCTCGTATCGATTTTTTTTTCGATATTTCTCTCTTTATGGATTTTTATTAATCCTAGAGCCTTTAGGACTTTAGTAGTCGCTTATTATTAATACCTTAGCTATTATAAAGCGACGGGAAATAACAAAAAAAATAATAAATATATTGGTTAAATTGAATTGAAAATGCCTTATTAGAGGCTTTACTTTAGGCTGGGCCAAAAAACTCGACAATTTTTTTTAAAGGTATATCGAAACAAAAAGTTTACATATTATTAAATTGTGTGCCCTTAATAATGATATTAAATAGTCCATCATCGCAAAGTTTAATTTTTTCATCTAAAACGCATTTTTTTTTCAAAACTTTTGAATCATCACATTGAACGAATTAATCAACGTATATTCTTAAAGGAAGTTGAATAGTCTACAAAAAATGTCAGATTGTGAATTTTCGTCAGAATGACCATTTCTTTCTAACATTAAGCCTTGAACATTGATCTGTTTTAACGATTTGATTTTTTAATTTTGGAATTTATAAACGAATTGACATTCAGGACAAAATTATTATATTCTTACAGGAAATTAATGCTCTGCAAAAAAGATCTCTTCGAATTTTTTTAAAATTTAGTTCTCTCAAAGATCAACGTTGAAATAAAATTCCAGGTTTTTGTTCTATTTTTCTTGTTCACCTTTGTTCTTATTTGATTGAAAAATTTAATATTTGATATCGAAGATATTTTCATATTATACCATAAACAATGTATATAATAAGAACAGTAAATGTTTTTTATTAAAAAAGTAAAGTATTCGTTGACTTGAAAATCTCATCCGTTTTAAATACTTTTGTGATTTTATTAATAAAATTAAAAATATTTTTCATATAAAACGTTACATTTTTCAATCGAATAAGTAAACAACATACAGCAAAAACGACAAAATTATATTTCAACTTCAACTTTGTTCTTGAATAACTTTGAGAGTACTAATTTGATCAAAAAAATGCTAAAAGACCTATTTTGTAGAGCGTTTCATTTCTTTTAGTATGTATACAAATTTTACTTTGATTATCAATTCGTGCATTTGTTACAAAATTGCTAAGTTAAAAAATCGAATCGTAAAAACAGACCAATGTTCAAGACTGATTATAAAGCAATGGTTAATCTAACGAAAATTTGCAATCAGACTTTTTTGTGGAGCAGTCAATTTCCTTTAAGAATGTTATTTAAGCCTTTCAGTACTATGGTTCAAAAGTTTTAACAAAAATAATAATTTTAAATTAAAAAATCAAAGATTGTGATAATAGACCTTTTATATCAATATTAAGAGCTCACAAATTCAGAATATTTATTTTTATCATCCTGAATAATATTTTTCATATATTTTTTAAAAAAAAGCCTTTTGTTAACAGCAACATGTCAATTTTATTTTTTCTTTAGTTGGGCTTCGGATTTAACAAACTAATAAAAATAGTTTTATATTTGTAAGACGAAATACAATTCCACTCTTATTAAATTACAATTTGATTAAAAAAGCTGATTATTTTAACAATAATAAATATGTTATTTATTATTTCCGAGTCACAATAGTTAATAATTTAATGAGTAATTATTTATGTCATATGACTCAAATTGTTTATTTCTTTATTAATCAGGTAATGAATTCAAGTAATATCCTTAACGAAAAATTATTTGAAACAACCACCTTATATGAAATTTGCTTACAATTGATACAACACAAATTACCTGATGATGGCAGCCAAAGACTATTGAAAAGCATATTTAATAAAGAAATAGATACATCGATTTATATAATAATTCATTGATTTTTTTTAAATTTAAGTAAATTAGGTTTATTTTTTTTTCTAAATTGTCAATATAAGGAAAATAGAAATCAAAAGAGTGTACTCATTAATCAAATTAAAAGCGTTTTTTTGTCCTTTTTAGATTTTGAAATACTTCAAACAAAAATTATAATATGAATGAAAAAAGGGATGAACCACCGAGTACGAGTTTGTATTTACATTCTACATATTAAGATATTATGAAAAAATATTATATTATGTCAGTGTGCTCACCATAAAATATTTCTTTTCTCATAAAAAGTTGATTAAAATATTTTTAAAAGTTGCGTTTAGCATATATTGTAACAGTATGTAATAAACTTCATTTCTTTTGAGTAGGTATGTAATTTATTACAACGGTTTAAAACGGAAATATGAATATTTTTTTTAGTTTTTCATTCAGAAAACAAAGTAATAAAATTTAATTTTAGATCAGTGCAAACTTTTTTCTATTGAGTTTTTTCTTCTTCTATTTTTTAGTTATCAACTTGTAGGACTTTTCTAAAAATAATGGGGAAATAACAAACGTTTCATTTAATGACGGTAACAATAAGTAATAATACCTTCGATGATTGAAAATGATAGGGGTTACATGACAATATAAGATTCTTAATAAGACATCTAAAACCAGAGAATCAAAAGATCATTATATCAATTATTGTAACGAGCAGCCCAATGAGAATTAATTGGCTGTCTGATTAACTATTTCATATAATATGATAGATTCCTGATTAATAGTAAGCGTCATTGGGTCATCGTTGAAATGTGTAGTTAATGCGGTCAATTAGAAACTATTGCAAGTATTTTTCAATTACGTGATGTATTTTTCTTCAATGGAATTATCAATGGTTTCATACAATAATGTAAATATACTTTCAAAATGGAAGTAGAAATATTTGGCGTTGAAAATAAGAAATAATTTTGAAGTGAAATATTAGCAAAAAATTGAAAGATAAACCAAAATTAGGATAATAATTTGCATAAAAACCTTCTTCATTAATACTGCTAGATGTAACGGGACGTTCTTCTTCAGTAATTGGTTCCAGTCCACCCATTGGGCCAAAACATCCGTTCACATCCATAATTACAAATTCTCGACCACTTGAAGATCCTTCGGATGATGAATCTGTATCACTACTTCCAGAAGATGATTCATCCGATTCTTCTTCATCACATACGACCATTGTATCAGATCCTATAGTACTAGTTTCTGATGAGGTGCTTAAAGGTCTTAAACTGTCACCATTTTCTTTCTTTATAAATTTGGGTTTATTTCCGTTATTTTTCGTTGAGGTATATTCATTTTTTAAGTCTTTTTCATTTAAATGTAATATGGTGTTGGAATTTTGTGAAACATCCTCATACACTTTCGTGGAAGAGCAAAGTGAATTTTTTGAATCAGAGTTGTCCGATTCCGATTCATTGTTCACATAATGTTCTTCAGCGTTATTTTCTTTGGTAGTTTTATATTTGACTAGAGTTTCTACTACAGAACAAGAAGGGTTTTGTTTTCGCAAACCCATTTCATCGGTCGTGAACACTTTAGATGCACTGACACTTTTTTCGCTTACAACAATCGGCACTTTATTTTCAATTTGTTGTGAAGTTATTTTAGCTGATGGAATGTTTTTGTTCGGTAAATTAGTAGAGAAATCTTTACTATCGATAAATGGTTTCGATAGCGCTAATGGTCGTATAGGGCGTCGTGGAGGTGGTCCAGTCGCTGTGTTATTATTAATTGTATTATGTTTTTGTTCTAACATAGCTACGGCGGAGGCTACTAGTGCGCCCCCAGAACCGAGACGCTCGTTTCTCAACGGCATTTCCACAAAATGCAAGCAAAAGATTCACTATTATTTTTAGATTTTATTGTTTGTGAAATTGTTTCGTCTGGATTTTAGAGTTTCGAACACATAATAAATTATTAACACAAAAACAGAACAATTTATTCATTATCTGTAAAAATAAATTACACTATTGAATATATTTTATCGAATTTGAATAAAAAATCTGTCAGTTTTATCAAAATTGTCGTATGCATTATAATTTTTTATTAAATTATATATAAAAAAAAATATTTTTTCGGTAATGGTCACAAATGTTTTAAAAATTTTATGCACGAACCTAATGCTTATAAAATATTTATAATAAATTTTAAAATTAATGATAGTAATGTTTGTTTTAAATTATCGGAAATTCGTTATTAGAGTAGAATGTAGATAATAGAACAGAAAAGTTTATCGTAACTAAAACCGAACAATGAATAATTTCATTCCGACAAAAAATATGAGACATTAACTAATTAAAGCTTATAATAAATATTTGGTTTATCATCATTTGACTACTGTCATTTTCAAATGGAATTACATGTAAATATTTTATTTTAAGAATAAAGAATAAAGACCAAAAATTATGAAAAAAAATTATAAATTTGAAATTTTTCCCATATAAATAGTTGATATGGGACAAAAAAAAAAAAAATTTTTAGAAAATATTTCTTTAATGTAATCATTCTTTAGTATTAAAGTACAATTGTAAGTAAATAAAAAAAAATTTGATAATACAAGCGTCAATATACGTATATAAAACTCCCATTATACTAAATTTGTGAATAGAAATAAGATTAATTTTAAAGAAAGAAATTTGGGAAAGTATTTTTTTTCAAGAACAATGGAATGAAAAAGTATGTGTTAGTATTTATTAATTAATACTTTTTTTTAAAGAATTTACCATTAAAGTGTAAAGAGTTGAAACTAAGGCACTATTTCTCGCAAAGTAAAAATATAAGTTAAAGGTATTTAATTCAATAATTTTCTGAGATTTATGCTTTCCGTTTTAAATACGAACATTACTACGAAATACTTTTTCAAATTTTTAAATATAGTAAAAAACTCTGTTGATAGTAGATTTAATTAAAAAAAAAATTGGCATTTTTTTTTTTGGTTAACAATTGAAATATTTTTTATAAGTATTAGGTTGGGGACTAGTTTCTTTGCGTTTTTATCAATGATTTTTATTCAAAGAAGTTTTTCAACCAGTTTTATATGCCTTCTTCATTGTCGAAGGTATCGCCCCTCATATGGTTCGACAGGGAATGGAAAATATGGTAATCCGTCGATGCAAGATCCGGAAAATACGGTGGACCTCCCATTCGAAATTTTGAAGTGCAGCTTTGACAACCTGTACAACATAGGACCTGAGGTTGTCGTGAAGGAATAGGGCTTGACCATGTCGATGGATCTTTTTATCCGTCGTACTTTCTAGACCGTGCACCGACGAATTACCATTCTTTCTGCTCATTGTTGAACCATATGAGGGGCGATACCTTCGACAATGCAGAGGACTTTAAAAACTGGCTCAAAAAGTTCTTTGATACCAAACTGGGGAATTTTGGTGGAAAGGCATCGACAAATTGGTCTAGAGATGGGAGGAGATCTTAAACAATAACGACTATTACATAACTGATTCATTTATTATTATAGCTATTGATTTTCGTTTACATAAAAGTCTTTGATAAAAATGCTACGAACTTATTCTCCAACTTAATATAATGCATATTTAATACATTCGAATGCTTGCCCAAACTGGATGATAAATATATCAAAGTATTATCTACATAAACGACTTATATTTTCGTCACATTAATAATTTATAGCCTTATTTATCATTCAGTCAAAAAATTAATTGAGTTTTGCCATAATAAAAACAATTTGGCGCGGTTATAGGAATTCAAAGAAAGACAAGTTTGATTAAAGTTTGACACAAAAAGGTTTCATGCAGCTGTAGATGTTCATATAGTATTCCATGTATTTGTAATAAACTTTCTGTTTATACCATTAAACATTTAGCATACATTGAAAACTACTTTTCCATATTCAACAAAGAGACATTTAAACAATATAATCCCAAAAAGTTTAATTTTGAGAAAAAGTTATCAACAATATTTAACCTTAGATAAAACATGTTTTTGTATGGAATTATAATAATAATATTTAAAAAATATATTTTTCTTAAAAGTCAACGTAAAAATAAATTTTTATCCAAACTGTAAAAAATGCAACATTATTACTTAAAAAATTATTGATAAAATAAGTTATAGTTGTTTAAAATTTGCAACTTGGAGTGTTTTAAAATTAATACCATTGCAATTTTATTTATGAGCTTTAAAATTATTAAAGAGTACGGTAATGATTTCGTTTCTAAACTTATAGACATTTAATTGGCATTTATCGGTTTATATGTTATTTCAAGGTTCTACTGACATGTTATGATTAAGGAGACTTATTAACTTGTACAGAACTAAAAATATTTACTATTCTGAAATTTACATTGAAATAGTGAGATAAATGCTATACGGAATATAAATTTGATTCTGTAAGCTTTTCGAGTTTTAGGGTAGTAACGCAAAGTTGCTACCGAAAACATTTTAAATATTTATCCAAGTGCATTAGATGTTCATTACTACCAAATGAGATTTTTAAGTTAAACGATAATTTTGATTTTTTCAACTCGTATCAACCAAGAGTGATAAAAACTTTAAACAATAAGATGTTGAGGGAGGAAGTGGTACCAAATTATTGTTAGATAGTCGAAGAATTATCAAATATTCCTAATTAATTTTGGTGAACCAACCAAATATCCCAAAAGTGCCTAAAACTTTCAACATAGAAAAATTTAGTCTGCAACACTATAATGCAAAAATTCTCTGCACAAGAAAAGCCTTAGAAAAAATTAATAAATAAAAGGTGGATGGCATTGCTTTATCTACCATAATTGAACAAAGTTGTTCCATCGGATTTCGATTTATTTCAAACACTACATTTTCTAAGTGGTAAAAAAATTGAAAACTTAAATGATTGTCAAATATTTTGCTTTGTAATCAATTGGTTTTTAATTTGGCGTTAACAATTTATTCAGGATGAGAATATCATTGATTAAAATTTAAAACTTCTTCAAAAATGTTATGTTTTAATATTAAGTTAAAAAATATTATTTTTCGATCCCCCTAACATATAAATAAGTACTCGTGCTTACTATGCATATGTTCGGTTTTTGAATAAACAAATAAAATAATCTGCAGATGTTATTAATATTCTCTGCAATGTAAAAACAAGCAATCGCATAAAAATGAAATTGAAAAAACAATTTTAGTGTAACGTTATTACAATTTGCAGTTGAAGCTTGCAATGTGCACTTACTATTAAAATTTCTTTTAAGATATTTCATTTTAAGACTGATAAATATTAAACTTTATACGTTTTAAAAAACAAACACAATAAAAACTCATAATGAAACATTTGACTTGTATGTATAAAATTTTATTTTTAATTTTTACCGTGCTAAAAGGTTGAACCAAGCTAGCTTTTTAATGATGAAAATGGATCATATATACATTTTTTTATCGACAAAGAACTTTATTAATATGAGGAAAAACCAAATTTTAGTTAGGAAAAATTTGTATTTTAGCAGAAATATAAATTTTAATTTTAATGAGCAAATGATCCGAAAATGATAAGTGTGCTTATGGGTCTTCTGTGACGTCACAGTACGCGTATTGAAACCACGATATAAACAAATCGTTGAGCGGTAACCATAGAAATAGTATTAATTTACGTAATTTTTGACATTTGTCACACTTTTTCATTATGGAAAACATTTTTATACCCTAAAAATTATTATCAATTTTTATTCTTAGGAATAGAGGTTCTGCAAGTTGTAAATGGTTTAAACCAATAACTTAATGTTTAATGATTTAAACAACCTTTCACTTTGTTTTAAAGAAGGTGAATTTAGGAAAACGTCCATGGGATTTTGAAATTTCGTATTGTGACGTCACATTAATGTCGGGCCAATACAAGATCGTATTTTGAAGGCATTTTGAATTAAACATTTTTTTTTGCAATTTTAAATAATATTTCTCAAATTTTGTCAAGTAAAGTTAAAAATTAACGGTATCATTATGGTTTGATACCTATTAGTTTAGGTCATTTTTAAAACATTTAAAATTATTTTTAGATCATGTGCGTTAGGTCTATCCTAATAAAATCAGTTGAAAGGTTTAATACTCAATTAAGCCTAAATAATGAAAAATCACAAACAAAAAATGCAACTTATTACTAAAAATATGTAGAGCAAATTATCAATTAGAGCAATTCGTTTTATCTTTTTATTCATTTCCTTTCTTAAAATATAGTGATAACAATTTTACATATAACCTGTTTGCATTTACATATCAGTATTAACTAAGATAAAATGGCTATTATTGTAAAAATATTAATTGAAACATTTTGAAACCTTCAATTATTGAAACTGAATAAATCTTTATCTGAACAATGAATGTTGATTACTTCGTTTGACCTTTTTGTTAGATCTTAATGATTAGGTATATAGGTATATTGAATTATAAGCTTGTCTAATAGTCTTCAATTTTTATGTCAATGTTTTGTAGTACTTCCTAAATTTCAAATATTCACAGAATTATAAATAGCATGTAATTAGTTCAAAATTTAAATAAATAACCATATTAAAGATGAAAGAAATAAGCAAAAATAGCCAATAATAGGTTTGTGGATGACATGGCAATAATCACATTCTTAACTTCAAAATCGTGTTTAGCATAATTGAGAGTTAAAAACAATAAAGGTACGAGGAATATCTCATGTCTGTAGGTGCGTTTACATTAGAATGCAATTGTCACATGTATTCAAAGTGCATTGAGATTAAATAGAAAGAATACTATTTCTTCGATAAGGAAATGTGAAAAACACTAAGAAGTATTTTGGTATTTTGCTTTTATTTCAAACCTTATTTTGCAACACTTTCACAATAATGAAGCTTTTTTATATATCATTAGCAACGATTGTTGTTCTCGCAGCTTTGGTAATCAATCAAAATATAAACACATTGCAAAGTTCACTAAACTCTTATGATTAATTCACAAGTCATCGTCTTTTGAATTTACTCTGCAATGAAAGAAGTAAAATGTTACGGGATGGGATGGTTAAAGTAATATAGTTGAAATTTAGGCACTGATTTGTACCATAATGGTTGACTGAAGAATTGTGTATATCGAATTGCAAACCTATATTATGTAAAACAGGGTCTCTCAAACTTGCGAATTAAGAATGTATCTAATGGACATACGCATATGGATTGTCATTATACGGCAAATTAATGTATAAATGTAAACTCAGATCCACAACCCGTTAACATGAATTATGAAAGAGAAAAGAGGTCTTAAAGATTCACATTTTATATTTTTTGTTTATATCACATGAAAGTATACTGACTAAATTTAGAGTAGGTATTTTACTGTGAAGACAGTTAAATTAAATTCAAAAATAATAAGTAAAAAATAATTATTGAACAGTTCTTATACAAAAATTTGTTTGTTTTAGTTTTTTATTATTATTTTTTGATGTTATTTACCGTCGCTTTATACTAAGGTTTTTAACGACTCTAGAGTTAATAAAAATCCACAAATCGATAAAAATCAAAAATTTGCTTGCTACAAGATTCAAATCCAAAATCTTACAGTTTTGAAGCGGCCATCTTGACTACTCGGCCACCTGTAGGTTACTGTTTTACTGGTTTTACTTTAATAAGATATCTACAAAAACTGAACCATAATTTGTTTTTGTAATAAGTGACAATACGTCGACCTAAAGTGTTAATCTGCTAAGTCCATTTTTAATTTTTTTTTTGTTCCATTGGGAAGGGAATACAAACTTCTATTAAATGACAAACTAATAAATCACTTTAAATATAGAAATTTCAATATAGCATGAAATTCGGCCATATCTAACTTCTATCACTCTATTACATTCACTTTTTTCCTTCCCCTGTAAAAACTGTTAAAATGGACTTGGCAGGTTAACACTTTGGGTCGACGAATAAATAGTTTATAGCTCCAAAATAGTTTTCATACTATTTGGTATAGTGTATGGACCTAAATATACGAGTATGTATGTGGAAACAACTATATGTCATTCGAACAGACCGAAAAGGTAATTTATATACATAAAGCCACGTCTTCAAATCTCATTGCAAATAATTGCACTCAATCGTTGCCGATATTAAGTTCGGAATAAAGCTTGTCTTATATATTAAGATTGCTCATCGGTGAGACGTTTTTGTTGGTGTGGAGAAATAGTTTCTCTCACTCCATCCGCATCTCTTCCATGCACATTACAACTGGCGTTGTATTTGAAATACTAAGTCAACAGATCTCATTCACTCATTCTTTTCCACCAAAATTGTATTTCGTTGTAATTAAAGCAGCTGATCTCTGTCCGTAATACTTTTCGTTAATATGGAGCTTAACAAGTTCTACACTAGTTTAGGTAATAATTTTAAAAATATTAAATTTGGTACTATAAGTAGCAAGCCAAGTCATATTTTTTCAGTTTTATAATATAAATGGGTAAACGTAATCTGTACTAATTTTCTTATAAAGAAAATAATCTTCCATGAGAAAATTTTATTTATTTATTAGTAGTAAGTTTTCTGATGTTTTAATTAAAAGCTAAAAGCTTACTGGTGGCCGAGTTGTCATTTAGCCGCTTCAAAACTGGAAAGTGTTGGGTTCGAATTTCGTATTGAGCAAATTTTCGATGATTCTCGATTTACAGATTCTTAATAATCCTAGAGTCGCTAAAGACCGTGGAAGTTATAAAACAACGGTAAATAACAATAAAAAAATTAAGAGCTATGTAATTTTTGCTTTACAAAAAATATTTTTAAGATTTTTTTGGCCGAAAAAATAAATTTAAAGTTACCAACGTATTTTCGAGTAATTGCATGGTCCAAGACATTTGATTTGATGTTTCCTTCCTCAAATTTTTAAAAAATTATATTTTTTGGTGAAATATTAATTTATATATTAATTAAATGAAGTCATTTAAGATATATTTAAAACTATTAAAAACCGGATGTGATGATCTCTCAAATTTCCAAAATTATAATTAAGTAACAAGTTTCGTTTTACTAATGTTAACTATGAATCATTGGTAGCACAAATATACCGCTAATTAAAATATATACTTCTATAAAATATCATTAATTTTTTAACTGAATTCAAAATTATTGAGACATTAGTTTCCCGATAAAAACAATTGAAGCTATTATACCCATTCACGTTCCAAGATGATAAACATGATGAGAAAAATAATTCATAAAACAGATTACAAAAATATTCAATTGTGGAGAACAATATGGCTATTATGGGGTGTGTCCTAGTGACTTAAATAAATGCGACGGGACAGGGTTCGATGAACAAACTGGTTAATGACCTTTAGATCAACAGAATCTTTGTGTGTGATACATGTGTAAATGATTTCAATCAAATGCATCGTCTAATTATAATTTTGAATATAACGAAACGCTGAAAATACGTAAAAGATTTTATTAGACTACATATAGGGTATGTAAATATTTAACAAAAAAATCTATCATTTCAATCACCGCAATGATTAAACATAGGACCATATTATTTTTTTAAAAATGTTTTATTAACAACTATTAGAATTTGTAAATTGTAACTGATGAAAAATGAAAGGCATCGAGAAAATGGAAAAAAGTAAATTTAACAGATTTCTTCTTTAAGACTGATTTTAAAAATAGATATTTAGAAGGTTTATTCATCTCAAATTTTTTGAATATTTTAGATATTTTAGTAACATGTAATCTTATAAAATATGTGCGTTTAGGCAATATAGTCTAAAATCAAATTATTTACATATTTTGGTTGAGCACGTGAATATAGTGACATCCATTAAAAATTCACAGAAAATATTTCAATGAAAATTGAAATTAAAATAATTTTGAACTAAATTGTTAACTAATATTTATTTAGGTTTTATAATACTTTTTATGGAATAGTTTTAATTTTATATAAATGCAAACTATAGAAAGATGCAAATAGATAAGTTACAAACTAAAATTGTTTTAGCTTATTTGATATTTGCTTAAAACCATTTTGGCATAAAATGCTAATTTTCATATATGTAATATTCATATGTTTAATCGAACTGAAAAGTGTTAGTTTATATTCAGTGGAAATAATTTACTTTCTACAAATTGTAGAGGAACTGAAATAGAACGTAAATATTTATTATGCTCATAACAGAATTTTCCCATAAAATTCATAAACCAATCAATATTCATTATATGTAGCTATATCATTGAACTACTTACACTCAGAAGTATTAAGTATAATATTGTAAGCTATAATTCAGCTCATTGTTCGAAAGGAATGCTTACATATGTGGACTATTTCAAATACTATCTTGCATGATTGATATGGAAAATATTTTACAAAATTCGAGTATTATTTTTCATTCTTTCTTCACTATTTCCCAAATTTCATTTATGTTCGCCATGTTGAAATAGGTTTTTGATAGTTCATTTTAATTACTTACTATACTTCAAGGTTATAGTTATATACGTATAATGTCACATAACTTTGAAAAAAAGAGTGATTTATGAGAAATAAAATATTAATAATCTTAGAGAAATAAAATTAGTCTACAAAAACATTCTCAATTTGTACCAACGGGATGTTGTTTACTATAGATGAGTTTTATGAATTCAATCATTCAACGAAGTGGTCAAAAAAATTACTAATTTTCTATTAACAATAAGAGACAGAATACGGAATAATTTGATATTATTTTGACGGTATATAAATTTGTATATATACATGCTGTTAGATATATTCTGGAAGTATGATCTCATGGTAAGGAAGCGACAAATTAACATTTGCATAGCAAATTATATTTGCCAAGAATATTAAACAGCTGATTGTATCAGAAACAAAAAAATTACTGGATATGCTTCATAAAATATGAATCAAATTTGATAGAACATCTTGAGCGCGAGTCGTAGGTTATCAAGACATAAAGAAATTGAAAAAAATGTAAACAACATTCCAAACTGTCATCATAAGTTGATTTCCTTCAATTCGAGATAGTAATTTTTATTTCTTGATTTTTTTTTGGATGAATATTTTCTTAGTTATATTTTATGTGAAAAGCTTTATAAGAGAATTGGAAAGAAAATATTTTTCAAACTGTAAATATTAGCAAAGATTAAATCAACTCAATATGAAAAGATGAAAAATCAAATACCTTTACCTATATTCAGTACAAAAGATCATTTAATAATTTAAGTATATATATTTTTTTAAATCCCTGATTCATAGTTTACCTATGCAAATATAAAGAATAATAATTATATGATCAATAATAAATATATGATCACTATTCAAAAATTTAAATTATTTGAATAAATATTTATTCAAATACCCTTCATGGACATGCGACACAAAAATAAAACAGAAAAAAAAAACTCCAAAAATTATCTTTAATAAAAACGGCATAACTAAGTTATACTGAACATAGAATTTCATTAATGAAAAGATAAACCAAAACTAACTACCAATAATACACCTAATGCACATGTTCTAAAAATACTATATTATGTTTTGAAAATGTTCTAAACTAATATCAAAACCTAATGTAACGGTGACTTTTTAACTTTACGTGATAAAATGTAAGAAATATTCATTTAAAAATGTAAAAAATCGTTAGATTCAAAATGTTTCCTGTTGACCCAACATTAAAATGACGTCACAAGACATCTTTTTAGAACCAATGTACGCTTCAAAAATAGTCAAAGTACCTTTCTGGGGCCGATCTTTCATTGTTATCGTTCTATGGCTTTTCCGCACGTTTCACATTAGTCAACATTGTTGAACTTTCGGAAAATTATTTAATATACTTTTCTCTAAATTTCAGATTATAATTTGAATTATTGCGAAAATATTTATTTGTTTAAAAGTTCGTTATGCACAATGACACATATTTTTCAACAAAATTAAAACAGTTTTCTTCATTTTACAGCTTAGTATTTTTGTTTAAATTTTTAGAAACTAATTTAGGTTTACAGGATGGATCTTGCTTCAAATTGCAAATATAGTTTAATAGTCTAGAAAAATATTTTTTTCTTAATTGTATTAAAAGACTCAGTATTTAAATAGTTCTTGAAAAGCTTAGTTTTTTCATACTATAAAAAAATAAATAGAATAAAAAAAAAATAGAATTAAAAAAAATAGAATAAGTTGTTATAAAAAAATAGAATAATTTTAAGGGTACAAAATGTATTGCGTGGCAGAAAATGTGAAAAATTAAATTAATTATCATTGTTTTTATAACAACTGCTCAATGCTTATATCTCGATTTCAATAAATGGACTGTGACGTTATAGAAGACTCATAGGCGCACCCATCGTTTTCGGACTCTCATTTGCTAATTAAACTTTTTTTTTTTCTAAAATAGAAATTTTGTATAACTGAAAATTGGGATTTCCTCACATTAATAACGTCTTTTATCGATTAATATTTTTTTAAAAATTTGCCTATGGTCTTTTATGAACAAAATCAATTATTAATATTTAGCTCAGTTGTATTTTTTAAACTGACCACATGGTAGTTAACAAAACATACAAATTTAAAAAAAATTGGTAAAATGGCATACATATAGTTATTGCTAAAGGGTAGCTGGACAAGAAAGCTCTCCATAAACGCGCTTAATGAAGTTGAAATTATTAAGGAAATGTCGCGCATTTATCAAATAATGTTCTATTTAATTCTTTGTTCATAATTTTCCAATTCTAAGATCATCATTAAATTACTGCGTTGGTGCTTTATGAAGCCTAAATAAAAATGATCAGCTTCCTACAATTTTTAATTTTTGAGTTTTACGAGATGCATACATACATACTTGCTTACATTAGTTAAACTATATATAGCGAAAATGGGAGTTCGTCAAATTATTACTATATGTACAATCGAACATTTTCACAATTATGATATTAATTCATAAGTTATACTTACAGTACAAAGATAAAAAATTAGAAACATTATGTTTTTCGTCAAAAATAATGTTTCTAAATTTGTATAGATTTATACTGTAAGTAGAACCTTTGAATTAAAATCATAACTGCGAAAAATTTCGTTTGTAATATTTTGAAGAAAACATCCATTTTTTCCTATGTATGGTATATCTAACCGAGTATGTACGCATGTATTTCGTAAAACTTAAAAATCGTAGAAATCTATCCTTTTTTATTTAGATTTCATAAAGCACCTATTGCTAAATCTCCGATTTTATAAAAATTGTAACGACTATATATTGTATACCCAATTCAAATATTTAGGAACTATCATCACCAAAGATGGAAAATCCACTAGTGAAATGACAGAACGTATTGCTATAGTGAAAAGCGCATTCAGCAGTAAGAAAAATCTATTGATTGCAAATTTGGGGCTTAAATTTCGAAAGGAATTGCAGTTTATGGATCGGAAATTTTGAACCTAAGAAAACAAGAAAAGAAGTGTCTGGAGAGCTTTGAATCGTGGTGCCGGAGAAGAAAAAAAATTAAAAGAATGAATTGAGTCACAAACGTGGAGGTGTTGAGAAGAGTCAAAGAGGAAAGAACTAATATCGATGTAATGACAAAATAAAAAGATTTTGAGAGAAAAAGGATTCATACTTGATATTGTAGAAAGGAAACAGAAAGGTACCAAGAAAAGACAAAGAAAGCGAATTGAGATCTTAGATTAATTGTAATGAGGAATAAAATACTACAATTGAAATAACTTTGACAAGAATAGACTGCGCTGGAGGAAAGAATTCAACCACGCGGGAAACTGAACTTGCCGTACGGCAGTATCCAGAAATTGTATGCTAAAGGTTTATCTAGCCGCAAGTGTAACCAAATATGTACCCGCGTACAAGGAAATCATATGGTGCCATATCAGATTTTGAATTCATATTCGTCTTCTTTTAGTGTACTTTAATGATACAATTTTCTAGATTGCTATTTGCACGATTTTTTTTATTTAATGATGTTATGGAGATACAATCGGAGACAAAAGTACACAAAAATAAAAATTCGTGAATAATTACGTCGTTTAGCGTACCATGAGGCGAATAAATAGGTCGATACTTAAAAAACTGTATATAGTTTAAGAAAAAATCGGAAATTTCACCAAAAATTTAAAACAAAACAAAAAATATAGAGAATTGTTAACTAACTTTTAGGACTGAATATGCCGTAATTTCAACTTAACATATCAAAATATTATTGATTTGATGATCATAAGTTATGAATGTAGAATGTTTTAATATGGTTAAATCATAAATAAACATTAAATAAGCATATTTTTAAGACAATTAAAACTAAAAACCTAAAATTAAATTAATATTTCAATATTATAAAAAACAATGAAAACGCGATAACGCTGTCGAGTTAATAGGTTGGCAGCGTTGACAACTTCCGTATGTCTCTCTCACATGATATGAGTGAGCATGCGTGACATGCTCAACATTTTGAAAATAAATTATTTGAAATATTTCATTCTTTTCCGCACTATAGTGTGTACTGTGTACATGAGTGTAACAAAAATAAATTATGCGTTTCATGTACTATTACAGCTTGTATTATATACAAGACGGTACGTTTCAGCTGACGACAGTGTTGTCGCACTTTCTTATACACTTATTAATTTATCAAGTAAAAAACACATTTTCACAAATAAACCATATAGTGAATTGGAATATTCTTATGCAAAATTAGTTCCCTAAAGTTTTAACAACATATTTTGAAAGTTTGGGATCCCTGGTAGGATTTTTTTGTTAATAAAAATAAATTTAGTCTGTTCGATTACCGAATCTCCATTAGATTACGTGTAAAATCGTAGTATTTTTAAATTGCAATATTTTTTTAGCAACACTGTGAATCGCTTTAAAATATTTAATTGTCTGGCAGAATTTTGATATACCTCCATAAAATCCTTAATACAATTTTACAATTTAATTTCTTTTAGTAATACAAAATTGTATGAATAATCGCGATTGCGTTATTTTTTGCCCACGACCTTGGAATCAAATATTTTGTTAACTGGTATAGACCAACTAATAGAAATCAATGTTCCATCACATATAAAAAGATAATAGGTACCTGATTATTATTTTATTTCGATTGTATTTTCAAGATTAAGGATTTAAGTATTCAATAAAAAATACTATTTTTGGATTCGAATAAATTTGTAAAAACCCAATTGTTGTGACCATTATATATCTTATTTAATTTAACGACAATATGAATAAAACTTTGTCGCAGATATTTGATGTACAATTCAGAGTGATTGTATATTTCAACAAAAAATAAATAAATAATGTAATACAAGCATAACTTCTATGTATGAATTACGATTATATATAAGAAACAATTAGCGTTTATGAAAATGTTATGTTTTAAATTGAGATTTTTTTTTATAATATAAGGTCACCATTACTGTAATAACTATTTGGGAAAAAATAAACACTTGGAACGTAAAGCACTTAAAGAAAAAACATTTTTAATTGAAAAACTTCACGAATCACTTACTTCTGCTCATTTATTTTAAAGAACTAAAAAAAATTTAAAATACACCACTGAATTTTTTTGTTTCAATTTCGCACACACGAGTCGTTCGATAATCGTAGAAAAACTGATGTGAAATTTCTATTAAATTTTTCATTTCAAACAAACTTTCCGTAATGTTTATGTTGTACAATGAGATATTTACATCCACATAAAAATTGGCGTTCAATGTGTATTTTTTCACGATATTAAATTAAAGCGAAGTGGCATGAATAAGTGTGAATGTCTATGGCCAGATAACTAGGTACATGTATTTTTGAAAACCACACGATTGTTGGTTGAAATGCAGACGTAGGGAGAGATTCCGTGTTGAGGGTATCACAGCAAAATCTTCCACTCTTCGATTCGAAATAATATTTTCGGAACAGACATAAAACACATGTGTGAGTAAATATTTTAAACATATGTAAGCTACCTATATACTACACATAAAAACTTATATTTATAACAATAATGTGAGTTCAAATTTTAGTTAAAACATCGACCCCGCAGAATGCAACCAAACACTCCAAACTGTTGGATTCGAACTTTACTCAAATGCAGCAATGAATAACATAGAATTAATTTTTGTATGAATGCCGGCGACGTCATCATTAACACTCCGCACTCAAATATATATAAGTAACATCATCAACACAACCAACATAAAACTAAACTTTACTCTTATAAAATCTTATATGATTTCTTCGATAGCACCGCCAGTCTTTTTCCCCATTCGCTTCATGTTTTCAATCTATTGACGATCATAAAATTATTGCCTCTTTTACTTACGTGTCTTATGGCTTTTTTTCTCTTTGATATAATTATGATTACAAAATACCTTGAGAGGAAATACGAAATCATATATATTTTAATTATTTATTCTGAGCCATATTTAAATGCAGTTGAGTTTAATTTTGCCCTTGTTATTTTCACCACGTGCAGGAACGAAATGTTTAGCAATTGAAATTCTAATCTACATCTGACATATAGAATAATCTTGATTTTCCAACACTTCATTCAAGTTCTACAAGTACTTATATAAAGCTTATTGATTTACAATTTTCTTTGGTAAATAAAATTTATACGAATAAAATTTAAACATTGGACCCCTATAAAAATAAGCCTGAAAAAACGGTGTAGAAATTTGAAAAGTACTACTTATTTGTTGTATTTAAAAAATTACTTTTAATCCACTGCCATAGCATGTTTCGCTAGTGTCTGAAATGGCACATCAGTTAGTAGTTTGTGATAACTAAAACATGATACAATTTTAAATACACTTTTTACTATAAATGCCAATATAGTAGGCAAATGTATGTATGGTGGCAAAGACAGAGAACAAACAATGTAAGCACATACATTTGAGTGTAATATAGATATAATAATTGTTGTCTCTATTTCGAACTAACTGATTGTTGTCATTGGTTTCAATTGTCATTTCGTTTTCATTCAATTACCAATTTTTGTCAGTGCTGGGCTGTGTATATTTCCCAGGAAGTTACTAGTTTTCAAATAATATATTAAATTGGTGGCCTATGTCCTTAGCGATATCAATAGCATGGCTTTTAGCGATATCAGTATCTATTAACGATGCATTTGCTATTTTATTTTTAATTTAATTCGCGATTTTTTTGTTAATTCGATTCTAAAATCGTATAACTTGATCTTTTGTAATTAAATTTTCAGTATGGTCTGGTTTACTTACGCATCAAATTAAAAATAAAGTAGAAAATGCAACGTTGTCAGATATTGATGTCACTGAAAGGAACGTGAGCCAAATTTATACAAACTACATAGTATTTCACAATATTATACAGAATTAACTACTTATATAATTTTGTGTTTTACACATACGAATTAACTGTTTATCAATACAGCAAGGGTCACTTGTTCGAAAAATAGTTATCGAAAACATTTACCATACAGAAGTGAGTTTAAATCATAGACTATCATGTCTAGATATGAATAAACAGTCAATTGTGTATAGATACAGTTTGTCTAAATAGTCAATTGCGTGTACCTACAATTGCATGGACAAATAACGACGGAGTAAAAATTAAATTAATACAAGAGTAATTGATAATTTTATTACCCATTCACATTTATGTAATGGAACTAGTTTTTGATTCAAATATAAAAAAACATTATACAATATAATGTATCAATCGATTTTCTTAGCATTAAAAATCGCTTCTTTAAAATATATTTAGAGTATTGTGTATTAATATGGATATAAAACAACAATTAACGGTGCCTGTTATGACTGTTATCTTTTCTTGGTGCTTTTTAACTTCGTCGTCGATTATTTCAGTTTGTTTCAAATCTGTGCTAGCGGTCTATCTCGATCGACTTGATTACGTTTTTTATAGTACTATCAAACTGTTTCCGAAAATCTGCCAGCTTACATCAGCTTGAAGTTTCTCGCTAACCGTTTGTGAGTAATTTCCTATTGTAGCGTAACAACGTCACATTGTATTAAAAATTCAGTTTGATTATTTTTTCATAACGCCGCTAAAGAAGTATAACTTCAAAAAACTAGAAAACATGAAAATATTTGTGTCTAGTAATTCTCAAAAATGATAGAAGTATTTTCGTATGTAAGTATATTATATATGTTGAAGGTACAAATATGTATAATTTTATCTGTTCATTTTTACAGTAATTATTAGCTTTATTTTGACAATAACAATGCAATGAAAATATTTTCTAATTGGCACATAGAAATTATTTGTAAGTTTAATTCTAGAAAATATTACTTATTATAAAAATACTAAAATGAGTTTAATTGTATTTCATTAAAAATTATTATCTTTCTTATTTTAGTACTTTAACAACAATAAATAAGGAAAAAAATATCCACGCATTAAATAACCATTCTTTACTATTTTTTTCTCATAGCTATTTATTTTCAAAAACACTTAAATTTGAAATGAAATGACAATTATAACCAGTTTAAAAGTTTACAAGTTGCTTTGAATCTCACATTATAATGGTTGTGAGAATTAAACGGTAAATAAGACAAGTGTTTGCTCCAATTATTATTTTTTCTGTTTACTATCACTTCCGCGCAATTTACGTAGTTTGCAACCAACTGAGATAAGATTAAGAGGAAAATATTAATTTCTACTCTGCAGTTGGTAATGGGTAACGATTGAGACGAAAAAAAAACACACAATTAGTATGTCAATAATCTTAGTATTGAAAATGATGTAAAAATTATGAAAAATCGATAAGTAAAACCTCAAGTAATCATAAGGTTAATGATGCATATTTGCTAATAATGAAATAATTTAGTAAACCGTATTTTAGTAAATTCGAAACCGTAAATTCGATCAATTTATTTACGTAACATAACGATGATTATTTAGTAGGTCTTTACAAGAATAATACACAAGCAAAAAAAGTATTAGATTCCGCATTGAGACTAATGCTTCAGCTCAATGGATAGACTTAATGAAAAATTTAGTCCACTGAAATCATCTCTATGTTTAATAGTTGTTTTATCTCTACGTTACTCCAATTACCCCACTCTCCCCAATTTAAAACAATTTCACAGCGAGGCGAAATCAAAAATCATTTTATTAATGCAAAATAAACGTCATTCCAATTAAAAGTAGAATAATTTTTTTTTTGAATTAACTCAAATTTAAATATTACATGTTGAAAAATACTTAATTTTATTTTCAAAACCTACCTGCTTATATCATACTTTTACAGAAAATTAATTGAGAAATATTTGTAAAATTTTCCTCTAGTTCTGTTTACCGACTTGTAGTATATACATAGTAATAATTTCTTGTCTCGCATAACATTCTTGAAATATTTTCTGTACCGCAAAACAAATAAAATTTTTCATTTCAACGTAACATTTTAATTACTAACAATAAGCATCGCACACCAGTATCCTTAATATAGGAAAAAGTTTTCCCTTGAATATTTCCTTGTTTAAGTTTTCTCTAAAAAAAATGAGTTTGCTCTGTAGAGACATTAAATTTTATTTTTTCTAGAATTTAATAAATTCTGACATATATTTCAACATAATTTATAGTTACTTTAAACAGCTACCAATAAATAAATAACAAATCATTTGCTAAATAAAAAATTATGGATTAAATGAGAAAAACTAAACCTATATTTGTTAATTTTTAATAACATTGTTTGCAAAACTGTTTCCGTTTCTATCACCGATTTTTTTACAAATTAAAATTGGTTGAAATAATTTTTGCAGCCTACTGTTGGTCGATCTAAAACTTGTAAATGTTGAGTTTGAGTCTCGTATCGAGTAAATTTTCGATATTTCTCGATTTACGAATTATTATTAACGTTATTATTTACACCTAATTCTCATTTTATATGATTTTTTTGGTAACATATCTATCATGTAAAATGAGGTGTACTACAGTATTTAAGTGTACTGCTGAACCATGGATATCTTTAAAACCCTTTCTTTTCCCTATATTTAATGTTAGTGAGTTGATCTACCAAGTGTAAACTTATATACAAAATTAATCCATAAGCGTAAGTTAGCTAGATATGTTCTTAATTCGCTGGGGTTGGAAGTACTTGGCTTACTTATTTCACGTAAAACCATAGAACATTGCGACAAGTATTAAACTAAATTATTCTCATGGATTTATATTTCTTTAAAATGTCACAGATCGTAAAAACAAAAACATTTCTCGACATTTTAAAATTGATAGTGGCTTTTGAACCTCGATACCAAGATACTAAATTATTTGATAAAATAAATTCAAAGAACGTACTAGAACTTAAAAAGTGCAACCCTTATTTAAATTTTATATTATGCATTTGTAATGACTCGATAACAACGATAACAAAACGAAGTACTTAATCACAAACTACGTATAGAGTAGAGATTTAAACCTTGAGATACCAATAAAAATGTATTGTTATGTTATAAAAAATAACATATTTTTTATGCGACCATTTTTCTGAAATTAATATTTGTAATAACTAATAATGTAAAAACACGAAAAGAAAATATTTAGACTTGCTTGTAATTACAAACAATTTTTTAATTAAAAAATATACTGTCTTACTCTCAAAAATATCAAATTCTTTAAGAAAGTTCCCAAAATTTTAGAAAAATTTACTATTTTTTGACCGAACGAGTTCATTTCTAACGTCAGTACAATTTCATAAAATTATATAAGAAATCTTTGTTACTATGGTTCATATCTATGCTTGATAACAATTAAATAGGAATGACGGTTCTTAGGATATTACTATACTTGATGTTTATTAAAACTATCATATACCGTTTCATTGGGCGCTCAACTTCTTCAGGTAACCTATTATTAAATAAAAGTACAAAAAATGTATAGTAAATATTACAATAACGTCGTAATCTAGGACTTACTTAGTCGTTACAATAGTATATTTTAAAAATTCCTATTTATATTTGAGTTTTTACGTTATAACACCATAATTATTGCAACAGTTTTTTTTAACAGATACAATAACAAAAAGGATGATGTTAGATTGAAAACTTTTTTGCAAGTGCAAGTGAATAAATACATACACCATATACAAGTAAAAGAGACAGAACTCCTAATATCTTTACTCCTACTCTTTAACTTCTTAACGCATACAAGTAACATTACTTGAGTATGTATGGACTTATAGATCAAATATTTTTACGATGTCGTATCGTAAAAATTACAATGCGTTCGTTTAAGTCCAGCACTGCAATAATAAAGAACAGAAATTACGATGCATTATTGTAATTTTTCCTATAATTTTTCTTCCGTGTATGTTAATATTGAGCCATCTTACTCCGACTTACCTGACTATTCTTAACAGTGCACATTTCCTCTAATCAAAATTTCAAATCTTTTTCTTGATATTAAAATAAATAAACAATCAATAAATACTATCATACTTGACTCTGCCAATACTCAAGACTCAAAACAGCTGATCAAGTGTTATTGACCAATATTGACATATTCTTAACAATCGATGTTTATAATTGAGTACTTGAAGAAGTTGAGAGACCGGATCATATCAACGTCGCATTTTCTACTTAATTCACGAATAACTCGGCCCATAATGAAAATTTAGCCAAAGAAGACAAAATTATACCATATTAGAATTGAATATAAAAAAAAATCGTGAACAAAATAAAAAACAAATTAGAAAATGCAACGTTACAGATTTAATGGTTTTAAAACGTTGTACGATAATTCAAATAAACAGCAAGTATAATAATACTTCGGGAACCATGATTCTTATTTAATTATTGTATATATCATTTCCAATGTATGCACACGCATTATACTAGCAAATCGTTGGAACCAAATTATACAGTAAATAAATAAACCTCGAACAATTCTTATTTTTAAGCAAAACAAAAAAAATAATACTAATAATAAAAAATGAGGCTTGATCAAAATACAAAATCAAAATAAAAATACAAAAATAATTATATAAACATTTTTGGTTCTAAATGTCACTCATGAAATATGAGAGACTAAAATATTTTCGCTTTTATTTTTATTTCTAGTTAAATAAACCTATATATCTGTATGATATAATTGAATAATTATTTACTTGATTGTTGGTATCACAACATTAATAATAGTATTAAAATCATTTTTATAATACACTCTCTATAGCAATTAGTAGAAGCTTTTTAGATCATTTTGGATGTTTGTTTAGTCTCTAAACAATCGCTGTACCGACATAATTGAAAATGAAATTACAATCTTCAAATAACGTTAAATGTTATTAACTACATCGTAACTTTTAACTGAATTTATTTCTAATTGCCGGTACTGCAAACTTGGCTGTAACGTAGGTCCTACTGGGATAGCAAAAATATGCAAATACGAAATAATGCACTTGCACCTACAACACAAGTAGAATATACGAGTAGCTGCGTGATGTCCATACTGTATTAGATGAAACAAAGTTTCAATTAAACCTATTACGGTATTCCACCGAAAGTACTTATCGATTTTGCTGTTCAAATTATTCAAAACTTGTACCTTTATACAAGTATAAAATATTACTAGATATAATGCACGTGTAGTACGTTTGACGCAAATTCAAAATGACTAGAAATATTTTACCCTACTTCAAAGTAATGTTATGGAGCAAATTTCAGACAAAAGTATTTCATAAATAATTTATTCCAACCGGCAAAGATTGACTTTCTTTTAGATATTCAGCCAAGACATTTTTCTTTTAATTTCTTGTTCTAATTTTTGCTGATTTATTTATCCGTTCACTATAGGTTTATTTTTATTCAGTCTATTAAAAAATAAATAGATCAATAGATTATAGTTGTTTGCCTATGTAAATTAATATTATTAAGATTATAAATTGGTAGAGCGTTGAATTTAAAAAATAGATATTTATTATAACACTTTGTACGACTATATGCGCTTGGGGATATTATTTTACTGTTTTTATAACCATTTTATATTAATTGTAAAAAATTTGCAGGTCTTTTTTAATGCGGTTGGTGTTCTTGGTTTTTTGGTTCATTTAACAATTAATTTGCCATTAATTACATAGAATTCAAGGACAACCACACAAATGTCTTGGCAAATTTGGAACTTAAATTGGCTTAATTTAATAAGTGTCACGTGTTGTAATCAACTAGTTGGATTTAATTTAAGTTGAAAAGTTAGACAATCACGTTGGAAAATTTTTATGAAAATAACAAAGTAAATGACATTTCTCAGCATTTGAAAATTTATCACTTAGATATTAAAATTTAATTATGTAAGTCATTGTGAATTCGAATAATATAAAAAAATGAAAATATTTCATGTAGAAAAAAAAATGGAATATCCATCATGTCCAGAGTTTTTATAACCAACTAGTTATTACTAACGAATGTAGTTTCCGAATTAAAAATTTTTGAACATTTTTGTTCACTATTTGTGTACAATTGTTAATTTTTTTTTATTCAAATCTGCATTTGAAATATTTTGGTATACATGCAGATACCTATTTTTAAGGTAGTTTGATTTGGGACCGGAAATGTTTCAATGTAATGAAACAAACTCGATACAGATGTTTTAAATATTAAAACTGAAATATTTCAAATCGAAAACACAGAATAAATGTGTTATAACTACCTTTACAACAATCAATAAGTTTAAATCTCTAAAAATCAATCGATTTATTCGGCAAATACTTATTTGCTATTTCAGTTGAATAAATTTTGTTGTACAGTTTAAATTCATTTAACCATGGTATGATAACGGTAAAGTATTTTAAAAAAATATTACATTACAATATTCGTACAATTCTTTCGTATTGTTTTAACGTTTTAAAACTAAATGAGTAAACCAATATAAAAAGGTAGGATATTTTAACCAAGTAATATAGTATTTACGAAAAAAATCATTATAGCATTTTGACCACAATGTACAACGTATAAATCACATACAATGCTTGCATATACAATTGATACTATAAAATACATTAAACGTAAAAAAAAAAATTGGTGAACATTATTTCATTTCATGAATGCACGAATAAGCTTTGATGTTGGAAACTGTTTGCCGTCAATGCCATCCAACACCCCCGTCAAAGCACCCTTACTCTATATTCTCTAATGGACCCTTTGTGAAATGTGTCTACCATCAACCAACCCACATATCATCTATATGTGTTTCCGTTTTCTACGTAAATGTATTAGCAATATAATTCATATGTTTTGTCTACACCATGTGCTTGGGCTCTCGTCTTACTCACCCTCAAAATAAACGTTACCCTTAAAACTCCATTATAAGTATATTTTATCCCTCAATTGCAAATTATAATCAAAATATGAAAAATGTGGTCACTTATTTGAAATTGGTGCGTTAATACAACGAAGGGGGAAACTAAAGAAATAATCGAAATTTAGAAAATAAATCTTTCGTGCACAATCATGGTACATACGACTATATGTACAAATGCTCTTTTTTCTAATGCTTTTTTCATTAAAAACCTCAACTTGGTCCATTTTCACATTTATTTAATCTCAAAAAAAAATTATAATTTAAACAAAATGCCAAGTTTTAGCTTTTTTTGATTATGTTAGCATGTGCCATCGATTGATTGAAAAACTTGTGATTTATATTGATTTTTTCAATATTTTTTTACTTCAAAACAGTTGATAAAACCATTTATTCTTCATTTATTTTTTAATACGTTTAACTTTTCCTGTTTTTGAAGTTTCTTTTTTTGTAGAAGTACCATAATAGGGATAACTAGTGTTCCGAATATTGTAACGGGAATGGGTATGGGTTATTACGTTCACTATATATATGGATAGCGTACTAAACGATAAATATGAAGCTGCATTAGAAACAACTGCAACTGCGCATGTGTTCAAACGGGTAACTTCTGCTCTATGTAAAATATGAACCAAGTAAATACCATGAGTAACCCAGCAAATATGAACCAACTACGCGTAATAATGTATGTGTTTTTAAAACCAAAAGTTACGCTTATGTTTTAAAATTTTATAAATTAGTTTTCCGTTTCCTAACAACGAATAGAACATTTTAATCAAATTTTTGATATGATAACTGAGTTAAAATAATAACGAAATGCTATAAATAAATCAGTATAATAAAAGACAAGTGTTGGTTTATATGTTGGCAAAGAACAAAGAATGTACTCAAACACATATGTACGTATAAGTGAAAACCATATAAAATAATAATCATTATCTCAAATTTGAACTAACTGTCATTTCGATTTCATATAATTATTGTCAATATTTGTCATTTGTCAGTGTTAACTAAATAATTCACGGGTAGCTAGCTGTATTTTATACTAATTATAATGATACAAATTCTATTAAGAATTATTATTATAAAACCAGTATGGTTAAAATTATACCCTGAAAAAAACTAGACTTTTGCAAAGAAGTGTAACTTCTTACGTGTGTCCATAAGTACACATACACTTTTTCTTCATATTTTTTTTGTTTTGAATTATAATTTTACTATACATAAGAAAATTATTTTAACTAAGGAAGAAAAATATTGAAAAGGTGATTGTAATTTGCTCAAGAATTTTCAATCGCTCGGTGGCACAAAATAATAATATCAGAAAAAAATTTACGCTTGACAAGATTTTTGTGTATATTATGTGAACTTATTTTTGGAGTGAAATCGAATAAATTTGAAGATGAACAAAATAAAGGATAACCAAAATAAAATGATAACTATATGACTTTGAGAAATCAAATTCATCCCATTCATTGTTTTAATTTTAATGAAAAAAAAATAAATGGACAATTACTTTCAAGAATACATTTTAAACTAAAGATTGATAATTGAAAGAAAAATAAAACTTTGTTTATTATTTATATGATAGAATTAAATTATTTTATTAGTGGTCGAGTGGTCAAAGTGGTCGTTCCAAAACTGGTAATGATTGGGTTCGAATCTTGTATCGACCAAATATTCGATATTTTTCGATTTACGAGCTTTTATTAATCCTACAACCGTTAAAGGTCTTAGTAGTTATAAAGTGGCGGAAAATAATAATTAAAATAATATCATTCATTAAGTACTATAATGGTATTTTAATATTAGTATATTTATAGTAATAATGTTTTTAGTTTCGAATATGTTAGAATTTAAAGCTATAAATGAATAGTTGAACGATTCAAAGAAAAAAACAAATATTGGAAGTTAAATTTATAGTATGGTTTTGATTTTCAATTTTATTAATATTAACGTTTGAAATTTAAAAAATGTAATATTTTATATATTTAAGAACATATCATCATTTAATTTATATTTTTCTAGAAGCGTCAATATATTCGTAAGAAAAAAGAATCATTGTAACACTGAACCTACGTTGGTTATTTTATATGACTGACTTATGAAATCCCAAAGACAACTAAAAAGCTCTTACATTTATAACCGTCTCAAAGTTAAGCTCCAAGCAAGTTTTTATAACAGAGATAAGGAAATGAGAAAAGGTGTGAGAGAGACAGTAAGTTACTTGCATATGTCCGAAACAAAGAAAATCCTACGGTGGTTAATGTAAAATAGAACAGACGCAACTGTGGCAGACAATCTTTTAGAAAAAAACACTATTATTTTTAACTGTGCAACATCTGAAATCTCTTAAAATATAATAAAAGCCTTAATACGTTTAAAGTCTTTTTAGAGGACTATGCGGTTTGGATGAAATTTATTATTTTTTTTCTTTTTACTATTATATAAAAGTTAAAAAAAATATATTAAATCATTGTATAATTAGAAATGAATATAATTGTGAAATAAAGTTACACCTGTAAGGACATAAACAAGTATGAATAGGGCCCAGTCTAATATAGTATGTGTTGAAACTAGGAAGGTATAATTATCGTTATCATACAAAATTGCCTGCAACGTTGATTACAATCGGCCAATGAAGGTATTAAATTGAAGTCACATGGTAATAATGAACAGAGGGTGTTTTGATTCGCACAAAACTGATGACGGAAATAAATCTCATGTACCACTTTAACGTTATGCACAAAATTAACAATATGCATCACATGTGTTATCGCTATAGCGATTTGGAAAATACATTACCACAAATGCTTTTTTTTTTTTTTTTTTTTTATTTATTTATTTATGGTCGCTCTAGCTGCTAAGGCTATGTCGCGACTTGCTAAATTTTAGCTCAGTCCATATTTCACATGGTACACAATACAGTCCTAGTACAATATAGTTGATATATCAATATAAATAATACAGTACAATATAGTATAATTTGATGATGTAATAATATATAATGTAAGTCAGTCCAGGCCTATATGTGGGAGTAGAACGCTGCTCTCCTTATGGCCCCCCAACACTCCTGAAAACCCGTGCTCTCCGGGTTCAGATTCACGGGAGGCATCGAATAGTGTTGGGCCGATCCACATCCCGTCAGAAGTCGTGCGGCGGTTAGTGCTTCGCCACAGGATGAACATAGAGGCCTCGATGTTCCCGTTAGTAGGTAGCTGTGTGTCAGCTTGGTGTGACCCGTTCTTAAGCGAGTAAGGACCACCTCTCCCCGTCTGCCGAGATCACCAAAAGTGGTCAAGCTCCCAACTAGGGGCTTAAACGATCTTAGACAGTCGAAGGAGACTCCCCACTCGCTTTGCCAACTCTGTTGAAGATTGGTTTTTACTTCCGCCAGCAGGTCACTTGATGAGGCCCTGTGGTCTCTCAAACCATTTATGGCGGCTTCCCTAGCAAGGACGTCGACCCTTTCATTCCCTTCTATGCCAATGTGCCCCGGGACCCACATAAGTGTTACTCTTGAACCCAGACGCCATATTTTGGATCTCATGTCTCCCACCAAGTCTCTCGAACCCTCACCCCTCAGCGAATTTATAGCGCTAAGGGAGTCGGTACAAATGAGAAAATTATCCCCCGGTCGATCTGAGATATACTTTAGTGCTTCATATATTGCTCTTAGTTCGGTTGTATAAGATGAACTGCAACTGGGCAGTCTAATCCCCCGTTCTTCCTGATCAGTTACAAAGGCGCAGCCCGCGTTATTTTTTGTTTTCGAACCATCGGTGAAGATGATTTTGTGAGAATTTTTGTATTTATTTTCTATTTCTTTGTATGTTTGGGTAAGTAGTTGGATGGGTGTGTTGGCTTTGCCCATGTTTTCTAGTACATTTATAGTTCTTGGTTTTGAGAACTCCCACGGTGGTATTGATGGTTCTTCCTGGATATAGATTGATGGTAGGTGTATTTTATGATGTTTTTTAATTAACTTCAGTCGTAGGGAAAATGGGAGTGGAAGGTTTCCCTTTTTAAATATGAATTTATTTAAACTTGATCTCAGAATTTTTTTACATTGATCTGATTGAGGTTTAAGCTTTGTTTTGATGGCGTATTTTATAGAGAGGTATTTTCTTCGTAAATTGAGGTTGGGTTCATTTGCTTCGACTAACAAACTGCTTGTGGGACATGTGTGGAATGCTCCCAAAGCTAGCCTGACTCCTAGGTTATGCACTGGGTCTAGCAGTTTTAAGGTGTTGGGTTTGGCGGATGAATATACTACACTACCGTAGTCCAGAATTGGCCTTATCAGTGTGCGATATAGCCCTATGAGGTGATTTCTGTCGACTCCATTGTTGTTTGAGTTTAATATTTTTAGTATGTTTATTTTCCTCATACATTTCGCTTTCAGCTTTTTTATATGTGGTAGCCAACTTAGGTGTTCATCAAATTCCAGTCCGAGGAAGGGACAGTTTTTTTTTTGTTGAAGTGGTTTTCCATAGAACGTTAAATTTAGAGGATGTTGGGCTTTCTTGCTTCGGTTAAAAATTATAAGGTTTGTTTTTTCTGGTGAGAATTGAAGACCATTTTGGTTCGACCACGATTCTAGTTTTCTGAGAAGCATTTTTAAAATTTTTTTTGCAAAATATCTATTTCCAGTCCTTAATGATATCGCTAAGTCATCGGCAAACAAATAGGGTTTTATAGGCGGTGGTATTTCTTTGACAACATCGTTTATTGCCAGAAGAAACAGTGTTGGGCTGAGGACTGATCCTTGTGGAACTCCAT
Source organism: Sisyra terminalis (assembly GCA_958496175.1). NCBI lineage: Eukaryota > Metazoa > Arthropoda > Insecta > Neuroptera > Sisyridae > Sisyra > Sisyra terminalis. The sequence goes on from OY292274.1 coordinate 32,441,547, forward strand.
TTTGGTTTTCTTTTTCCTCGGAAAGTTTGTTACCTATTCTAACCCTAAAATATCTTTTTTGTATAAAATTTTTTATAAAGTTAGCCAGGTTGCCTCTGATATTGTTTTTATATAGACTTTCTATGATCTTTGGTCTCCATATCGTATCGAAGGCCTTTTTTATATCAAAAAAGATACAATACACCTGCTCTCCCTGGTGAAATGCTTTGCAGATCTCGTTCTCCAAATTGGTTAAATGGTTGATAGTGGATCGCTCAGGTCTGAAGCCATTTTGGCAGTCATGTAGTATTTTATTTTCTTCGATAATAAAATGTAGTCTCTTGTTGATAATTCTTTCCATTGTTTTGCAAATAGTATTGGTAAGGGATATTGGTCGGTAGTTTTCCCGCGAAAATTTGCTTTTGCAGGGCTTAGGGATTGGGATGGTTATGGCTTTGTGCCAGCAGGATGGAAATTCATTCTTTTTCCAAATTTGCTGTATTATTTTAAGAAGTATAGTCAAAGCTGATTGGCTGAGATTTTTAAGCATAGCTGGGTGTATGTTGTCAGGGCCTGGAGACGTTGAGTTTGCTTTTATTATCGCTGTTTTTAATTCTTCCATGGTAATATTTAGGTTGTATGGCTCTGTGTTGTCGCTTTCTAGGTTGTATATCGTTTTTGTGTTTTGTTTTATATGTTGTTTAAAAACATCGCTGTAATTATTGGAACTGGATGTTTCGGAGAAGTATTCAGCGAAAGAGTTGGCGATTTCCACCGGATCTGTTAAGGTGATTTGATCGGTTTGTAACCGTATTGGCTGGCTGTATGTTGGGTTTTGTCTTAATCTATTCACTTTGTCCCAAATTAATGTTGTGGAGGTTGTAGCGTTGATAGAAAGCAGTAGCTTTTCCCAGCATTCCTTTTTTTTTGATCTTATTAGATTTCGAGCCTTGGCTCTTAATTTTTTGAATTCTATGAAATTTTCCAAAGTTTGGTTTTTTTGATATTTCCGTAGTGCTTTTTTCCGGTTTTGGATGGATTCTTTGATTTCTTTTGACCACCAAGGAACTGGATTCTTTTTTAGGGTATTAGAGGAGCGAGGTATTGATTGGTTGGCTGCTTCGATGACTATACTTGTAAAGGTTTTTATAGTATCATTGATGTTATTTTTGATAACATTATTTGACATGTTCGTAAGAGCTTTAAATTTTTCCCAGTCTGCTCTTTTTGTTTGCCAATTAGGGTTTCTTTGAGTAATCTGGGTTTCCGTCCATGAGGTTTGGATGATTATTGGATAGTGGTCACTGGCACATAGGTCATTGTGCGTGTTCCAATTTAGTGTTGGTGCTATATCTGTGCTGCAGAGAGTAAGATCAATTGCGGAAAACTTTCCACTCGCCAAGGTTAAGTGTGTTGGACTTTTGTCGTTTAATAAAACCAACTCACTATTTCTGTTAAGGATCAATTCAATAATTTTTCCTCCCTTATTAGTCCTGTCTGAGCCCCATATAAGGTTGTGGGCATTGAAATCTCCAACGATAATAAATGGTTTTGGAAGTTGGGTTATGATGCTTTGAATTTCATTCACATCCTGGACACTTTTGGGAAAATATAGGTTGCACAATGTCAGTTTATGATTTGGGGAGTAGTCCATAGTCACTGCACTAGCTTGGGTACTTGTGTTGATAGGAACTTCCTTGGTTACATATCTCTCGTTAATCATGGTCAATACTCCTCCGCAGGCCACGAGCCCCTCTGTGAAATCTCTTCTATAGGTTGTGTATCCTTTCAGGGTTTGGTGTTGTTTTGGCAGAAGATGCGACTCCTGTATACAGATCGCTATCGGGTTGTATTTGACCGTTAGCTGCTTTAGTTCTTCGAGATGTTGGTAATATCCATTACAGTTCCATTGGATTATTTGTGCCATTATTGGAGGAATATAAGTTTTGTATTAATATTTTTGTATGTTACTGACAGTCTTCATCTGTAATCTCCCGGGATGATCCAGCCGATTCTTCATCTAGATAGGCCGTTTCGAGCTCCTTTGTGATTTTTTTTGTGATTTTGCTGATTCTAATTTTGGTACTTCTGTCTACTTTTCCGTGGAGGGCACGCAAGGTGTCGACGACCCCTGACGTGTCGGAAGTATATTTTTCGATGGTTGGAAGTATGACTACTTCCTCAGATGCTTTGTGTAGGAGTTCTATTAGTTCGTCGGTTTTTATTGGTGCATCTTTATCGATTTTGGTTCGAAAAGGTTCCAAAGCTTCTTTAAAAGAGAATTTTTTGTAAGAAGCTGTCTTTTTGGTTGATCCCTGGTCTATGTCGTGTGAGTTAATATTAGAAAGTTTTTGTTTTTTTCTATTTTCTTCTTCAGTGGTGTTTTCTTGAGTTGGTTTTTGGGAGACGGGTTTAGTTGGAATATCAGAGATTTCTGGAGAGTCTATTTTTTCTATTAATTGTGTTTGGTTTGATTTTTGTGTTGTTGGGTTGGACATAGGGTTTTTGGTTGAGGAGGGTATGGCTTCTTGGGAGCTATTGCTAGACACCCTTGGTCGTTTTCTATTTTCTTCTTCTGGTTCAGTTCGAGTATTTATTTCGGATATTTGTTCTTCTGGATTTTGGTCTTGGGTTGGTGGTTTATTGTGCGCTATTCCCTCACCAAGGAATACCCGGTAATCTTCATTTTCGTAATTTATCACTATTGAGTCGGGATGCTTTGATGGATCATACGACTTCACATAAATATATCGACGGAAACTGCATATGTGGCGGTATTGTTCTTCTTGCATTCCCACGCGTATGAACTGCATTGACGACATTACCTCAATGTTGGCTTGGGTTAGCGCAGCTATAATTATATGATGGGGTATTGTTGGGCATACGTTTGAGATCGTGAGTTTAATTGATGGTGTCAATAAACGACGACATATTAAGATCGAGTCATTTATTTTAATTTTATAATATTTGTTTATGTATTGATCAACAATTTCTGTTGATGTGAGGTAGATGCAGATTCTGTTGTTTGACAGTCGAGAGGCAAATAAAATATTCTTTGGATCTATTTGGGTTCCAACTTGTTTAATGTAGTCTGAGATTTTGGCATTGTTTATGCTCTCGAAAATTATTGCTTGATGTTTCGTGGGGAATGTTAGGGTTGTTGGTTTATTTTTTTGTGTCATTTGGGCGTAAGTGGTGGTGTTGGTGTTGGTATTTGGGTTCATTTTGTAGATTTTAATTTAATTAAGTCAGGTTTTGATAATTGAATGATACAATTTATTGTTTTTCACTCACCTGGTAGGTAAGTGAGGTGGTGTTTGGTCTTGTTTGCAAATTATATGTAGGTATATATATTCACTTCACTCGTTTTCACAAAATGTTATTGATCTGCATAAATGCTTTTTGATTTTGCTAGTATTAAAAATTACTTTAATTTAGATAATTGATACAAACATTAATTAATTAAATGTTTTTACTTAATTAATTTAAATATTTCTATTCTACTGCATTTAAAATTCTATAATATTAATAAAAACAATAAAATTATTGCAAGTATAAATAATTTGCAGGAAATTTTTTCTCCGAAAAACTATTTGGAGGAAAATTTATATTGATACCTAATATAAAATACATGTAAGCATGGTAATGTCATAAAAACCGGAAATGTAAATGACACCTTCTTGAAAATATCAAAATTTTAACACGAACATTTACAGTACCTTTTTATAATCTATGTAGGTATTTACATGTTCTGAATATGCCTCATATTTATTATACATTTTATTGGTTTGATATTTTATTTTGAAATATAAAATAATTTCTTGTATAATATACTAATAGTAATCGACAAGGCTTGAGTTTTTAAACAAAGTACGGGATTAAAACAAAAATAAGTTTAATAATAATAAACTTTATAATAATATATAAGTACCTCCTCAAAGTTTATCCTTAAAAAAGCAATAAAATCAAATCCGGTAGTATAGTTATGGATTTGCTTCTACATATTGTTTTATAAAATAGTAAAATTGCGGAAAATAAGGTTTAGGAAATGAAACAACCTGTGTTCGCTGCATACTTGCATATTTGATTTGATATTAATGTAAGTTATTTCAATTTGAACGGAAGCAAATATTCAAGTACAGGTTTCAAAGAGTATTTTTACAAATACATTAAAGTTTTGTTTTACATAAAGGAAATAACCTGCCCTATATGAAATATTTGTTTTATAATTTTTTTTTTCTCTTCTATGAACAATATTGAAAATCCTTTTAGATGTTAAAGTTGCATGTTACGTGATTTCATATAGATTTCTTTGCAAAGTGACTGAAGGACTGTTGGAAAGAATAACAAACGTTACGTAAAATGACACGGCAACGCCCGAGCTTCGAAAGCTTTCGATATTTGCAACCCATACTTTGATAAAACTTTAATACATTTTAAAAATAAGGGCTAAATAGGTAGAACATTTATTGTGCCGGTGCTATTACGAGAAAAAGAACGGTAGATTATATTAATATCTATATACTAATTATAATATATACCATTTCAATGTAAAATAATAGGAAAATAACTTATTTTCACACATTATATTTTTATGTAGTAGGACATTTGGTTAAAATTATATTAATATTATTTTACATCGACCTGGGAATTCAATTAATGTTACAGGAAAAATAGTAAAAACATTTGTTTCATTTCGAAATAGAATTATATAAATAAAGGCAATAGAGACTGGTATATATACCATATCTACATTTTATTCCGTTTGATTTAATTTATAAGAGAATATTTTTTGCTAGCTGTAAAGAGTATAACTAATGTTTACATTAAAGAAAAACGTAATATTTGAAGTATTTATACAAAATATATTTATGCTTTCAAACAAGGTTAAACTAAGGCAAACGTAAATTAATACTAAGTTAAACAGTTAAAAATCAATTCAATTTATTTAAGGTTCAAAAATTACCAAATATTGCATGTCGAGGAAATTCATTTTACAAATTTTTACCCTATTAAACTACAATGATTTCTGATTAGCTATCAAAAAGGAACTATTTATTTTCAATTTCATAAAAACATTTCAACACTTTATTAACTTTACAAGAAAGTTATTTATTTATTTAGTTATTTTTTATTTTATTATTATTTACCGCCACTTTATAACTATCCAAGTTTTTAGTGGCTCTAAGGTTAATAAAAATCCGTAAATTGAGAAATATCGGAAAATTACTCGATACGAGTTTCGAACTCAAAACTTACCAGTTTTGGAGCAACCACCTTGACCACCCGGTCACCAGTAGGCTTAAATGAATTTTGTTTTTCTTGTCACATTGAATTTAGTGTTAATCGGCAATGCGCGGTAGCAATAGAACAAATAATCATAATAATAACAGAAAAGTAATATGTGTCATACAAACTTATTTTTCGACGTGAAGAAAAAATATTATTTTCCGAAATTGTTTAATTTCATAAAAATTTTCCTAAAACAAACTTATACTCCCAAATTCATATTCACATGATAAGTTTTAAAAGAAAGCCTTTGAAATGAAACTAGAGATACTATGAATAGTGATTTTACCGAATATTTGGTATTTGGCTAAATATTTATACATTTTACGGTTAACAAGTAGCTACATGTTTTATTGTAGTGCGTGCGGAAGGAACACCACGAAAGTATTTTTTTTATTTTAGAGTACATTAGATTGGATCACGACTCACATTTTTTGTTAAAATTATGTTACTAATAATCTAAATTAAGAAAAAAGTAGTAAAAAGTGCTATCGTTCGCTATCAACAAAGGCTGAAAAAATATGTTTAGGTAGTCATTATAACTTCCCACTGATAGATTTTAAGTATTAAATGTAATAATTTGTGATTAAAATATTAGGTTAGTCGGAAAGTGATTTCGTTTTTTTTTAATACCAATACCTTCTGTCGTCTTTCTGGTAGTAACATAATTCTACCTGAAAACATAAAACTGATCCAGGTGATTTTTGACATTCCTATTTGACGTACTACAGGTTTTAGAGTCTTACAATTTTGTAGAGATCGGAACCAATAATAATTCAACGGTACCAGTTTCGAAAAAGGTATAGGTGTAGCATTGCATTTGATTAAAGCTGCGAAAGCTCTTGACGAGTTATCAAACTTGTCTGAGAAATCCTTTACGTTAAATAAGGAGATAAATAATCACCACCATACATCAAAAAAAAAAGTTATACATACACTATAAGACAGTGATGGCGAACCTATGATCCGTGGGTCAGACACTGACCCACGTAAGTTTTTTAACTGACCCACGATGGCTAGGCAACCAGTTGTTTGTTATTTTTTGTAGAAAGAGACTTCCATAGCATTTGTATAGTTTCCTCTCTGTTTCACCTTGTGAGGCGCTATAAGGTGCCATATTTATTAGTGACCCACGAGCTGGTACTAAAAAAATATGAATAAAATTTGATCTACGCCTCAAAAAGGTTCGCCATCCCTGCTATAAGACATTCGTTTTTCACCCCCACCCCCAAAAAAAAAAACTAAATCCCTTTACGAACAACCAAATAAATATATATTTGAGGTACCGAATAAGTTACCGAATAGTAGCGAGTACAATTATCAAATAGTAGCCGATTATTTGTGGCATCTCTAATTTAAACCAAACATAATTAATAATAGACTATTTTTCTGTGTCTGGAACTGCCTTTAAGAAGTATACTACCAAAAAACAAAAAAAATACTGATCATTTTTATTGTTTAATGAAAAACAATTAATAAATTATCTATTAAAAAATTAAGAATATCAAAAAAAATATAGTAATGTAACATAATAAAATTTTTAAATTTTAATGGTGATTTATTTTTATGTTGAGTGCAAAATTCATTAGTACCTACTTCAATAATTATACTTTAGATCATATTTATTTCCTGTAGAGTTTTCAACTATTGTAAATTATATTTACACATTAAATGTTTGTTAAAAAAAATACATTTTTAAATGATGAGAAAGTAAATGACGTTCTTGTTATATCAAATATGCGTTCTCGTAAATCTACCAACAAGCCAATCAAACAATGTGATTCAAAACAATAAAATGTACATGTTTCTCATACCTAAAGACATAATATAATATAGACAATGATTTTATTGATCTTTTGCACAGAAATATTTCTGTATAAAACTTTATCAAAATAAATTAATACAATTGAATATTAAAAAAAAATCTATACTAGCTTGAATTATTTTATTGCAAATTATCAATTCAAGTTATTGAAAGTTAGTATTCGATATGTATATTTATATTTTTTTTTTAATTTAAATTGAAATCCTTTTAAAGATATTGCTTTGTAGAGAAATATTTCAACGGATTGGTTTGTATTTCATTCTTCCATTTTTATACCTCTACGTGTTTAACGTAGTTACATACAGATATGTACATAAAAGATATTCGATGTTAAATCGCAAGCTGTAAATACAATGGTAAAAGCTGCATTGTTTCAATTGACATTCTCCATTTGATAAATAATACGACATCTATTTTTATGTTGCTTTATTTCTACGGTTGAAACTGCTCTACTGAAATTAACAAAGCAAAATTAAACTCAACATTTCTTTCAGAAATGAAACATCCAGCTTAATAGATTCGAAGAAAACGGCAAAAAAACTTAACGACATTAAGTGATAATTTCTTATTTATGTTTGACGTATTTTTCTCAGAGTTTTTACGTCCTTTTAAAGTAAATATTTTGCTGATGGCATGGAAAGACTTTTTTGCAAATATAACAGCGTTCCAGCTTAAATTGATGACAAAGAAAATTCCATCGTATTGTACGGATATAGGTAAGCTCTTTATCACCCAAGAAAAATATTTTCACGCTTTTTTTACACTAGAGTTAATATCACAAATAAGGTTTAAAAAAATATTTTGTTAAATGTATTTTATATCATCGTAAAAATATATTTTATCCAATAATTTCAAATTCAATTAACTTTTTAATTTCAACGCCTTCAAAACTTTTGTTGATTAAACACAAAAAATGTATTCTTTATATTTAAAAAAAAGTATATATAAATAAAGCATTTTTCTTCTTTCCTTCCGTACCTTTTTCCTTTATACTTTACTTATTTTATTTCAAAGTAAAACTAGTAAAAACATAAATAACTTTTATATGTAAAATGTTAAAGTTTTAAAGAAAATGAAAAATGATTTTACTCGTACATACAAGTACCTCGCATGATTTATTGAACGAGTAACAGACAATTAATTATTAAATATAAATTTTTACATAAAAACTTTTTTTTCGCTTTATTTTACTTTAATTCAAACGAGCATTAATTTGAAATTCTAAAGTATTAAAAGAATAAAACTTTGATATAAGTAATATATTAATCAAAAAATTTTTAATCAAGATAAATTCCAGGAATATTGAAAAAAAATAATTTTAAAACTTTTGATAACAAATAGATAAAACATTTTTGAATGAGCCAAGTAAAATAGTATTTAATTAAAATGACAATCAACAGACAAAAGATTGATCCTTAACTACACGGAAAAACTATAGTAAAAATTATACTTCTGGACAAGACTTTTATTAATTAAATCGTTACAATATTCTATTGTAACATTTACTAAGAAAATTTGAATTTTTATATAACATCATAATTATAACGACAATTTTCTGTAATAAGTATCATAATAAAAAGTACGATGTTAGATTGGAAACTTTTCTGTAAGCGCAAGTGAATGTATACATTTACTATGTACAAATAAAAGAGGCAGAACCACTAGTATATACTTATCTCTATATATATCTCTGCTCCTAATCTTTAGGTTATCAACGAACACAAACGTACTAGAGATACTACTTGAGTATTTATACACTAATACATGAACTATTTTTTCGTAAAAGGAATATAATAAGCACAATACGTTCGTTCGGGTATAGCACTGAAATAATTAAGAACTAAAATTACATAATGAACAATGATGCGTTATGGCTAAATTAAAATTTGTATAAACTGGAATCTGAGAGTTCGTAATTCAATTTAATTTACCCTAAAAGAAATGTTAATAACATAATTATAGCAATAAAAACAAAATAAAAAAATAAACTGTTCTACCTACATAAACTAAAATTAAGATGATTAACTAGTGAAAAATGCTTTTTTTTCATGTGACAGTATAAAAAAGTAAAAAAATGACCAAATTTTTAGCATCGGAAATAAAAATTGTTTAATTTTATTGAACCAATACCACCATATTAGGTTTCTAATAAAACTATTAAAAAAATATGTTTTGTAAAATTGTGATTGATTTAAAGAACCAGACAAATGTCATAGGATGAACCGTCCCTAAACTATAAACAGTAAAGTAATATTTTAACCTACAGGTGAGCAAATATGTAATGTAAATAAATTTAATTTTCATAAAATTTTAATTGCTTCTAAAAAGTGCATATAAAACAAATTTAAAAATAATAATAGTCTGCACGAATATGAGATAAAAATAGCGATAGCCAAACATTTTCACGCGAAGGGATATTATATAAGTTTCCCGACTTTTAGATACAAAGTGAATATATGAGTTATTAATGAGTTGATGCAGGTGGAAATTTTGGTTGACTCTAACTTTTTAAATTTTATGGAACGATCTTCTCTACAACTCTGTGTTTATGTTTTATTATTAATAAAAGAGCTTGCATGTATAACTGCGAATAAGGTGATTTTTCCATTGCATATATCAATATTATTTATATAAAGCAACAGTGAGATACATACTAAAAAATGTCCATTATTTTTGATTTTTTTTCCACTATTTAAGAAATGAACGATATTTTGCATTTTAAATTAATATACAAACAACAAATATTTTGGGATCATTACAAATTCTTCTATAGTATTTGACAATTTAAGAGATAAAATAAAACTTTTTATACTATAACATCACTGTTACTTTAGATAAATTTTATATGGTAAACGAACATTTATCTGCGCTACAAATGTAAGGGAGTGCAAAAAATATTGTTGTGTACTGAAGATAATTTGTGTGTTACAAATTATTTAAACATTTTAAAATAAAATTTTATTTCTTTGGTACAAATTATTAATATAAGAATAAAACGCTACGTTATCATAATAACATAAACCATTAAAAACGACAATTCGCCGTCGTAACGTCATTTTATGTACAAATCAAGCAATTATATTTTTCCGTGCTCCTGTAAGCATCCTATTTATAAAATATGATACGATCGTAACTGCAAATCGTAATCGTATTAAATTACAAATGCTAGTTAATTATAATCCTATAAGGCCAACATATTACTCTTTGATTTCAAATAATGAAATATTCCCATTCTATTTATAGCATCTACTTATACCTCTCTATTTGTACCTAAAATTCAAACATATTATTAGTACTAAAACAAGGCTTTATTTACTATACTATTGAGTTGAGTTATAGGTAAATACTCGTACAATTAAATCCTGTTTAGCCAATAAATTATACGATGAGAAATAATATATTTTCGCCCAAAGGCTCTTGAATCTTTTCAGTTTCTTTACGGACGATACCTACTGAGTGATATCTACCAAATCGAAAGCTACTCACTGATTGCAGGGGTACGGTAATGACATATTTGCAAATTCAGTGTATTATAGTATTTTTTATAAGCAAAGAAAAATACTTTTAAATTTTCGGTTATTTCTTCTTCTTTTAAATGTGCTGTCTCATTTCTGAGACAAGCAATCATCATGGTAATCCTAAACTTGTTGGCTAAAGCTCTGAAAAGTTGCACTGAAGAACAACTAAACCAGTATCTGAGGTTTCGAAGCTAGGACATTTTTTCTTTTTCTTATACTCGGTTTTCCAACTATTTTCCCCTGGATAATATTATAGAGCATTTGGCATCTCCCCTTTCATTATGTGTTCAATATATTGTAGCTTTCTTATTTTTACTTCTTGAAGAAACTTAGGAGTCTCATCAAGCTGCTATTCAGGTATGATATTTTAAGAATTTTGCAGTAAATCGACACCTCGAAGACGTAAATCTTATTCAGATTGGTCTAATTTAGATTTATAGCTTCCATACCATACAGTAAAATAGGAAATATGTACCGTTTTAGCATTCGTAACTTGATATTGTCGTTTAGCCATCTACTACAGAAGAATTTTCCCATCTTTAGAAAAGTATATATTGACATTTGGATTCTAAACCAAATGTCTGCTGTGGAGTTTCCATTACTGGTCAATATTACTTCGAAATATTTTAATTTATAGACTCTTTCTATAGCTTGGTTGTTTATTATCGCTTCGGCGTTTATTTCCTTGCCTGGCTTTTTGGTAAATATCATTAATTTTGATTTATTAACAATCATACTTAGCCCCCACATTACACATTAAACAATATCGATGTAGATTTTGTACTATTATCCGAAGATATTGTATTTTTTCTTTAATTGATATTATCGTCGCTTTATAACTACCAAGGTCTTTAGCGGCTCTAGAATTAATAAAATCCGTAAATCGAAAATTTGCTCGGAGATTCGAGCATAACACCTACTAGCTTTGAAGCGACCACCTTGGCCATTCGGCCACCAGTAGGCTTAATTAATTTTCATTAACTATTACTGTATCATCTGCACATATGATGTTGTTCACTGGTATTCCGTTAACAACAACTCTTGCTGTTTCGTTTACTAGCGTTTCTTTCATAATTCTTTCTGAAAACACATTAAAGAACTACATATTAAAGAGTAGTGAAGAACTATACATCCTCGGTAGATTTCTCTTCGTATTTCTATGTTGCCTGACTGTTCATTTTCGACTACTATATTGGCTTGTTATATATAGAAAAAAAGTTTTCTATAATTTTGCTATCTTTATTATCAAACTGATCAGTTATTTAATTCTGCAATATATTCTTAGAAGTACCCAATCAACGCATTTTTTTTCTTAATAGTGTTAAAATATTCAGTAATAATATTATGAAGAAAATTTAAAATTTCATCGTCAATATCAATATAAGATATAATCATTTTTGCCACTCCAACCGCACGCGTCCTTATGAGACACAATGTTAGAGGCGAAAAAAATTTGTTGAGATCGTTTTATTATACTCTATTAAAAGCATGTAGGTATTATGTTTTAAATGCTTGATTTTTTTTTAAATTTTTCCATCAAGTTCTCACCATTAATTCTTATTCAAATCTTGAATCCTTAAACCAATGTGGGGCTAAATTTGAAGTTGATTGGCCCTCATAACCTTAGGCCATTGCAATTCTGTAACTGTAAGCACATTTTTTCTATTGTTATGTTGTGGGCATGATAACGATAACTGATAATATATCAAAATGTGAATTACAAAAAGTGTATCATATGCATATGCATATACATATTATATATATAATACATATATGTATAAACGTATTTTGGTCTAAAAACAAACTAGTTTAAATATAAGGAAATATTTTCTTAACTCCTTCCTACTGTCCAACATCCGACGTTGTTAAAGACCAGTACCGTTCTAGAGAATTACTAGAATTGAAGAAAAAGATTGATTTTCTATAAATTTACAAAGAGTACCTCTATATTTTAGCTCATACAACTTTTAACTTTAACAAATTTTACATTTTTCAACCTCCTCTTCGTCCTTAGTAAGATAAAATAATATTATTTGAGAAAATAAAAGATAGAAAATGTAAGAAATTTACAGCAAATTTATAGAATGGCTCCTATTTTTGTTTTACAAATATGCATTTTTATATTGTAGGCAACATTAGATATCTTTTGCAATTAATATTTAATACATTTATGCAATTTTCCAAAACAAGTGTAAATTTCAATTTATGAACCCAACAGTAACAGTTATTGACAATAATTTAATTACAAACCAATTTGTTTATATTGTTTCATAAAAATAAATTTTAATATTCAGGAACATAAAGCGCGAGTGTTGCTGAATATTTAACAGTTTAAATCAATTTTTCGTATTTTATTCACCAAACATAGTTTCATACATAACATAAATTCGTTATGAATTATTCGCGTTTTATTAACTAAAATATAACATATAAATTAACAATAGTTAAATGTACATAAACTTTCATAAAGTAAAGATAAAATTAGAAGTTACATCACAGAAATTGCAAGGAATATTGAAATATCTAATATTGTGATTTCGAAGATATTTTGTTAAGATAAAGACTATTTCAAGCCATTTGAACTCGAATATGATAAAATAGTTTCAATAAAGACGAAGGCAGATTTAATATTGGTAATATTATTCAGTCAAGCGAGTGAAATTTTCCAATGGTGAAATACAAAAAACTTTTTTAACACACAATGCCAATTCAATATATTTAAATTGATTCGCGATAGGAAAATTTGGATAATCATTTCAGTGTTCAGTTAAACGATTTTAAATAACATAATAAAAATAAGTTAAATATTAGCAAGCAAAAGTGTTTTTAAAATAGTTTAGACAAGCGTTATTTTCGTTGGATTAAAAATGAGCGAAATAATTTGCAAACAATGGTTACAATTCACACAAAGATACAACAGCATTTATATATTATACTGACCCCATCTGTAAATAGCGACGAAGCTTCAGCTATTTCAGTCGCGCTAGTCACTGAAGCAGTAGGAGCTACTTCCGGTGTTGTGGTTGTAATATCCGTTGGAAAATGCAAACCGAACATTCTCACTGAACTACAACTGTTAAAACTCTTTTCGATATCGGCAACCACTGATACTGGTTTGTGAATCGGGTTGTATTCTGTTTCTGACATTATTTTTGCACTGAACCAATTATTAGAAAAATCGTTATTAGACATTGTTATGGAATCAACTGTAAGATTGGCATCAATTTTATTATCGTACACATTTTGCATCATTGCGGTTGATGGATTACTCAATATTGTATCACCACTAATAGGTCGTGCAAATAAAAATTCAGAACGTTTTTGTGAAGTTTCCGTATTGCGATCACGTAAAATCGAAGATGATGAAATATTTTCTTCAGGTTTAGGTAGCAGTATACGTTTCCGAGGTAATGGTGTTGGTGGCGGAGACGAACTTTGAGATGATTTTATAAGAATATTTTTTGTGTTTCGCAACGGAACAGCCGGAGGTGAATTCGTTGGTGCATGATGATAATTCTCTGTTTCAAAAAATTATGCTGTTTTATCAACTATTAATAACATCTTTATCGCCTAGTATTCATTTTGTTATACTTTTTATAAACAATGAACTCAATGAATAGAGGATGGTTTAATCGGTAAAATGACTGCTAAGTAAAGAAATAACTTGCTCCAAAACTATGTACATAAATTGATTACAACTAAAATTTGATACATAAATGATTATGTTTTGAGATTTATTAATTGAAGATTTAATTGTTTTACTATTTTATAATTTGCATTTAGTTTAAAAAATAACAGATGTGTTCATTGTTTTATACACCTATCCTCAAATAAATAATCCAGAGAATAAAAAAACCTTTTTAAATTGTCGAATTATATGTATCGATCAAGTGCATTTTGTATATTTATGTCTAAACGTGCTCGCTTATTTAAGCACGTTATATTAAATATTTAAATATACTAGCACACATAAAGAACTATAAATATGAGAGCTATTAAACGAAGCAAGCATAAAAATTAATCTTAAGAAATACCAGCAAAATAAGAAGCTCAAATAACTCGTTACGGCTTAAATTTTTAATAAAACATATTTTTATCCGTACAATTTTAAAACGAAATCACCGTAGTTGTATTCAACATTATTGTAATTTAATAATCAAAAAATACATAAAGTGAATATTTGATATGCTATTAGCAACAAAATATAATATATAATTTCAACAAATCTCTCTCTTGCGTTGCCTATTATATAATTTGTAGTGATTGTGAGATTTATTATGCATTTCACTTTTACAATTAGGGGGTTCATTGTTTGTTATTGTAGGTAGGTATTGTACCTTCATCTGAGCATTTGTATTCGTAGGAATGCATTTGAAATTTCATTAGAGCTTCTTCCTGAATTCTACCCTATTCAATTATTATTTGATATTCGCATAATCGCACATTCGAATCCGCATACATACCATTATTAATTGAATAATTTGATGGAAATGTGATCGAAGGTTGTCTGTGGTTCAATTGTGACGGAATTATTGGCAAATTCGATTGTTCGTGGACGTCCAATGGATAAGTGAATGCTGTCGGTGAAAATGTTGGAGATGGAATTGGACGTAACATTGTAAAACTGGGCACAACTTCCGATATCGAATTTCGTTGCCAGGGATGTAGTGGATGCTCATAACTTTTTGTTAAGTCGTTACGACTTCCGTGCACTGGCGTGGATATCGGAGAATGTTTTATATGATATAAAGATTCAATTTGTTTGAATTCATGAAAAGGTTTGTAATACGCGTCTTGTTTCCCATAAGGTGCCATTGGACTAAACTCATTACGAAGTGAAGGCAAACTATGATTCCAAGTTGAGTTAACTCCTAATTAATCACACTAAATTAATTTGAATTTATAGAAAATCACATTAAATTTTTCAATTAATTATACTGAATAAAAGTCAAAGACATTTATTAGGTAAAGAGTTTTAATATTCAATTACTCTTTATTATATGGAAAAGTAAAGGGTACGAAAGATAAATATGATTTTAAAAAGAAAATTTGGAGAGTGTAAAACCTAATGACTGTTTCTCACCGAGATAATTTTCTTTGAAAATTTCCATTTCAGAGACTGGAGGCGCGGACGGATGTACCATTCGAGGTGGTAATGGTGGTGGTGATATAGCTTCGTTCCCTGTAAATTGATTATTATATGGTTCTTCGTGGCATTGGCGTAAGAGATGGTTTCGTTGCTGATATTCATTATCGTGATGATCATTATGAGACGGTTGTATATTATAAAGACGTTGCTGTTGTTGATGTTGAATCGATGGACTTTTAGGCACTGGAGATGAAGAACATACGGAAGCAACACATGGAGCTTCATGTCGTTCAATAATAACATCCCATCCGGAATTACCCGTGTTAGCTGGAATACATCCTCCGGGAGTCGATACTCGAGAGCCTCCTACTCCAACCGTCGAATCTTTTATTTGGGGAATAACTACTACATCTATACTGTTTCTTCGCAACCTTCTTACAGCTGGTGGTGACTGAGACGGTCGCAAACGAAGTAAAAATGTTACTTCTTCGTCCTCAACTCCTTTAAGTTCATCCAAAAGTTCACTCATTCTAATTCTTTATATACAATCATAAACAGTAAATATTATTTCCAACTATTGATTTCACTCATTAAATCAAAACCAAATCAAACTTATATCAATATTTACTCGTCATATCTATTACAATAAATATGAATTCGACTTCAATTCAAAATTATATCATTATTTATTAATGTTATGGTACTTTTCATAGTATGCAACAACAAACATCATTATTGATTAATGCTTTAAAAATTTTATATGATTTTATTATTCATTTTTCCCCAAATAAACATATCATATAAATCATTAATACACGAGAAAGTATCATGGTTTATATTTACAAAATAAAGTTGCAAGTATTAATGAAAAAACGGTAATAGAAGAGTACTGGATGGCTATAAGCTGCAGGTTATGTAAGGAACAATCAACGCCATTATAAAGTCAGAAATGCTTCAACAATTTTTCAAGAGCTCTGCATTCAACGAATAATACAGACAAAAGTATTATTCATCAGTATTTTGTTCGTAAATGAACGTAACAAGTATGAATATTATGCATTACTGTCATGATGGAAATATTGTAGATAATTAAAAAAAAAATGATGCATACTAAATTAATTAAAACCCGCAAAAAATTGTACAAATGCAATAGAAATTTACGTTGTAATAAAATAATTTTATTATTTTGATGCATCAATAAATTGTTGTGGTTCTTCTATAAAGTTTCAATCATTTCATTTTGGGTATGATACTTAAACATATTTGATAATTACATTGATTCTAGCACATTAATATTGCTAATGGATATAAATTAATGTATATTATCAATTTATCAATTTACCAATGTATCTATTTAATTTTTATATAAGCTAAACAAAGCCTAATGATTTTAAATCCCATAGATAAAAATTGATTCAAAATATGTGTAATGGCAGCTATGAGATTGTATTATTGACAGTAATGAAACAATAATTTCTAAAGTTGAGTAACCTCAGTATACTAACTTAAAAAAAGATATTGTTACTTAAACGGTCCAAAAATAAAAGTAAACATCAATTCTCTTCCAATAATGACCATAAGTTAAAAAGACATTATTTTATTTTAGAATAGAAAATTTTGAATAGAAGTTTCAGATAACTCCCATTCTGGGTATTTACAAATGCATTCTGTAAAGCTCTATAGTCATCCATTATTTACATTTCAAAAGTTCCCTCTATCTCACACATTAATCAGATTATAAAGCTGTTCTGTAGCACAAATTAACATCATTCCCAACGTTACTGTACAATTAGAACTATTTAAATTCTCACGTTATCTGTATTTGAAAAAAATAAATACCAGAATACTGCAGAGTATAGTTAAAAAAATAAAAAAATGAACAATAGCTTTACAAAGCGAAGCAAATTTTTTGTGATCTATTTTATTTTAAATTTTATAAAAACGCTTTAAAATATTATTTGATAGTGTTCAACAATTTGAATAAAATTTTAAAATATCGGGCTGAAAATTACGATTATGTAAAATAATATCATTGAATTTCAACAAACAAATAATCATCTCCTATTGTACCTACGTGCTAAAATTGTGTATTAGTGTATAAGCTTTATAAACTTTTAAATTTTTTTAATCAACTGCAACGTCAAATGTGTGAAATTCAGTTTTACTTTGTCTACTCACTAGTGTTCCTAGAAGCAGTAAGTTTTAAAGAATTGTATTTTATTTAGTTCATCAAAAGTCAAATTTAAATTAATAAATTTGCTATTTTATGAAAACGGCAATGCAAAATTCAAAATATGAATTCTACCATATTTTTTAAAAAAATCATAAGCTAATCAATTTAATATCGAATAATGAAATTTAACGATTCCCAATTATATCGATATTATTTCGATATATCGAACTGTTTAATGGTCAGATTTTGTATTGGAAAGGTTCCCTTACAACAACTTGAATAAGTTGTGAAGGTAGTTCCTCCTCTTAAATGAGAATAGGTAAGGATAGCAATATATGATCACCTAATATGTTACGAAACTCAGTACACACATAGTACACAAAGTAACTAAACGAATACCATTTAAGAGTCTTAAAAAGTAAATTAAAATAAGAATTTAAGTTCACTTTTATTAAGAGTAACAAGATACCCAAAATAACTTCGGAAACATAAAAAAAACTTATCTAATATCTATAATAGTCTCCAAAAGTATCTTCGTCTGCTCTCATAGAGTATAAGTATATGTATAAATTAGTTGTATATATGTTGAATGTATATATTAAGAATATATTACCAATATAACTTTTCCATTACCATACTTAAACGCCACGAGTTAAATAACAAGAAAAAGGGAAAGACAGAAAACTACTAATATATATATGTAATGAATACATATAAATTGAAACCGGATAAGTATAAGCCTTAATAAATCGTATGCTTATTTTTTATTTTTTTTAATCGATAAAGACCATGAATACGAGAAAAAGCCAATTTTTAATTATATTATTTTTTTTTATTTTGGCAGAAAAATAAATTTTAATTTTAATGAGTAAATGAGAGGAGAGTCCGAAAACGATAAGTGCGCCTATGGGTCTTCTGTGACGTCACAGTACGCATCAGTACGCGTATTGAAACCGAAATATAGACAGATCATTGAGTGGTTACCATAGAAACAGTAATAATTTACATAACTTTTAATATTTTTCACCATGGAAAACATTTTTATACCCAAAAAATTACTGTTGATTTTTTCCTTAGTAATATACGTTATGTAGATTGTAAATAGCTTAAATCATTTACATAATGTTTAAACGATTTAAACAACCTTTCCCTTTATGTTTAAGTACATTTGTCATAGGAAAACGTCCATGGGATTTGAAGTTTCGTATTGTGACGTTATATTAATGCCGGGTCAATGGGCGATCATTTTAGACGTTTTTAATTTAACAATTTTATTTTTGCATTTTAAATGAATATTTCTTAAATTTTATTAAGTAAAGTTAAAAATGAACTGCTTATTATATTTTGATATTAATTTAGAATAATTTGAAAACATTTAGAATTATTTTTAGATCATGTGTATTAGATCTATTTTCATAGCGAGGGTTCCATGAAAACTAATTCATATCTTTATAATATGTATCTTTATATACTTCACGGGAATCGAATGTCGAAGATTTTTATTCGTTTCTTCCGAATATATTTTAATCAAAATCAAACCAAAACCAATATTCAAATCTTCAAAACCAATAACTTGGTTTATTAAAAAAACATACTACATAAATAAAATAACGGAAAGTATAATTCAACTTCCTAAAAATATGTTTCATCCTTGATATTAAACAAGAAAATCAGAATAATAAGAGATCGTGTCAAGAAATTTAATTCCATATTGCAAGTGCATGGTTCTGAAATAAGAACCATTTACTTATGAAATACTAATACAGAATCAAATTAAAAAGTTTTCAGTCAGCTTTTTGGTAATCTCAACTTTAACTTTCACCAAGGTCTGTTTCCATCTAGCATCGAACGTTTTGTTTACAAAATTCTAAATAGGCGTGTTACCGGAGAGAAATGCGTGTTAGAATTTTGGAAAGTATGGAGAGTACACCAAATTTAAGCAGAAATGATCTAGCCAAGAAAACAAATTTAATAGACGTTTTACTACGCCATGGAACCAAATTTCCAAAATAACAGTTAAAAATTAATTCAAATATGGTGAAAAAACATCAACATTCAACTACCCGCTGTGACGATAAATGAATTCGAGGAAAGGGTGGCAATAGATAACCACGTAAATGTTGTACAGAACGTAGTAGAAGAAGACATTTGTAAAACTGTAACAACATCATCAATTGAAAATCAAGAGTCAGAGAAAAATACGAATATACAAACACTTCCAATAAGTAGTGAAACGAGAAAAGCACTTGAAGTTTTACGATATGGTGTGCAGCAAAGGTCATCTGATTTTTAGACGCATTACGACTATAAAATTTTTGTTAATAACTTCCTTCGCGAAAAACAGAGATAACGTAGGATGAGTTTTAGAATGAATTTCTTTTCGTTTTCTTTTTGTTTCAAATTTATTAACAGATCTATATTTGACACACTAAGTATTTTTAGTTAAAATAAAGTATTGGTTTTTCCCTGATATCAATCAGTTATTGTTATCAAAAACCCCGAGTTCCGAAATGATGACATTAAGCAGCGTGCACTGTATATAACAATATTCGTTTGTTCAAAACCGCAAAGCTCTTAAAGTAAGAACTATAGAAGGTTTGCTTTGAGCTTTATCGATTGATTTTTTATACAATGTTGTAATTATAACCGCACATGTTTTTATTAAATTAAAAGACTTAATAGAGTTACACATCAACAGGTACGGCGAAGTATGCTATGGGATAAGAAAGTTATTTTTAATGCTTCACGAACATATTTTTATTAAAATTAAACATATTTATTCACAGCCATATTTATAACATAGACGTCTGCCGAGTTTTTTGTAAAAACCTAATTATCAATGACTAAATCAAACATATTCTTATAAAAATCACAATATTACGATTTTTTGGAAATATTATTTTTGTTAAAATTTACCCATTGTTACAAAATTTAATGCTGCTTTATTTAAAATTATAATTTTTATGATTGTTTTCGACGATGATGCCAATTTAACTCTTACATACGAGTATAACATTATAATATTGCGTTTATTATTATCAATTTTCATAGAAGTCGAAAATACAAACTACAAGTATTGTAAAACTTTTAATTAATTCTTAAAACGTCAAACTTTTAAGCTTTTACGGCGTTTATGTATAAACGACTACTGCATACCTATACCGAAAGTAATATAAATTATTATAGTAAAAGTTTGTTTTAGTACGTAATTGCTATAAGAAAGTCTTTTTTCTTGAGGAGTAATGTATATAGTGTTATTTATTTGATCTATAGCCGTTAAGACATTTAATAAAAACAAAAATTAATTTTCAAAAATAAATTCTGGATTTTATAATTAGTATTAACTTGTCTCCTAAAACATTAAAAAGAAATAGTTTTCCAATTCCAGAAAAAAAATTGAGGAAGATAAACTTTTTACATTCATAAAATTAACGTTTTTGATTATTTAATAGGAAATATTTACATGACATATTTATTGTGTTCGTTGACTGCGGTGACATATGAGTTGACACGAAATACATTAGAACTATATTATTTTTAATAATATTTTGTCAAGAGACTAATAATACTTCTTCACAAGTTACATAGGTGTTTTCCCTACATTAGTATATCTAAGCCAACATCTATTTTTAATTTTAGAACAATTTTTCGCCGGCCGAATGGCCAGTATTATGTCAAACTCTTTTATTAGAAGATCATTAGTTTCGAGGTAATGATTACTGCTATAATTTTTAACATGTTTTCCAAATATTTTTAAATGAGGGTGTTAAAACATATATACTAACTCATTATTCGTATACATGTAATATCAGCTTCAAAGCTAAAAATACTCACTTTATTGTTTTAAAATGTCTATAAAATATAATATTTGGGACTCGTAAAATTAATCGGTTTTATGTTAAATACATATTTCATACATTATATTACAGTATATTATAGTATGCCTTCATGAATCGTTAAGTGTTCATAATAACATATCAGCAACCTAAAATAAATTTATTTTAATATGCATATACATAATTGTGTGGGACTTCAATGTTATCGATAAAAGTTAATTAAAGTCTACTGATTAATCATATTTACCAACTATTTTAAACATATTTAAAACTTTAAGTTAATAATCATCTAAATAACATTCTTTTAACGTTTGCCGCGGAATGTCTTAAAATGGCTATGATTTTTTTCTGTTAACTTCTGTAGATTTTGTACACTGAAAGCTCTCTCAACATTGATTTTGTTCCTTGATGTTCTTACAAAAATTAGCATGTGACTTAAGCATTGAACATGTTTTTTTTTGAAATTTGCAACCCACATTATAATCAAAATTTGGATTTGGAGCTTTACAAAGACTATAGGATGATAAGAATAGTGAATTGGCTCCAGAATGGTATTTGGACTATTTTTCGAGGATATGTTGGTCCTAATGAGATACAAGCCCTTTAACCCTTTTTAATTCCAAATAAATCGAAAAAAAAAAACGAGAAATCAGGAAAAGAAATTCAAAAATGGCTGAACCGATTTGAATGAAATTTGGATAGATAGTAGAGGTATGTAAAGGGCATAATAGCAAAAAATAGCCTTAACTTTTCATTATAACTATTTGAAATAAACAATTTTTTATTAATAACAATGTTTTAAAAGTATGAATATTGTATTCCTGTACCCTCTTTTGATGCTTAATCTCAAAATTATAACGCATTAGAAGATGTACACTATAAAATAAAGTTTAATAAGAAAGTTTTGACAAATTTCAAAAATCAAAACCGCATCCCACATCGTGAGCAAATTAGGTGCGTAATTGCGGTATATAAGCACTTCTGTTTAAATAAATCGTAAGAACGCAAAATGTGTGATATTTTTCATTGTGCAAACTTATGGTTACTAAAACTCCAGAAGTACTGTTATTAAACCGTACAATATCTTTTCTCTTCACGCAAAGAAAATAATACTTTAAATACGTTCTATTCCGCTAACTTACACATAAAATGTAATTGATAGTCTACTGGTGGCTGAGTGGCCAATGTTATCGCTAAAAACTGGTAGGTGTGGATTCGATCCTCGTATCGAGCAAATTTTCGATACTTGTCGATTACAAATTTTTCAAAATTTTAACTCTAGAGTATCTAAAGACCTTAGTAATTGTAAAACGACGGAAAATTACAATTAAAAAAAAGTATTAGTTCTCATATATTTGAGAGTGCAGATATTCTAGAATTACGTTAATTTTTATAAAGCAAAATTGACTAGTTATGGTTTTAGAAAGAAGAAAAATTAAAAACTCTTAAGAAAATATTTTTTTATTTCCCTTCTTCTGAGTCTGTATCTAGGTATTTCAGTTGAATTTAAAGTGAATATTTTTATAAAATGGAGTTATTCTTCTAGGAAAGTCTGTTCTCAAATATGCTACACTCGTAATACTTATATTTGTTGAAAAAATTCATCTACAGGCACGATTTTATAAGCACTAGAGTTGAATAAATGAAAAAAAATTATTATAATTTCAATGAATAATGAACGAAAGCTTTAAACCAGCGGTTCCCAATGTGGGCAGTATCGTTCTCTAGTAAGCAATGGAACTTTCTACGGTGACGGAAGCATCTAACTACACACACTTTTAAAAAAAACCAAACCGACGAAAAAAGGAATTGAAAAGTGAAGAATAACATAACTCATTTTTATCTTAATATCTAACTTCTCAAATTAATGTAAGTAAGTAATTATGTAATTATGAGTCGGCGCCAAACTACCAAACATATTTAATTTGATATTAAAATATGGAATGATTACATCTAAACGTTAGATTACAATATCATACAATTGATATAGGAAACACAGTGCGAATCTTGCACAACTTGAATCGTTTTAGCTTTTTTAATAAATGTCGCTGATTTGTGTTTGCTGGGCACCAACTGAAAATTCCACCTTCAGAGGACAGTTTGAATTTTTATAGCACGAAGCTCTTTTTTAATTTAAAAAGACCAATCCAATATAACTCTTTTAACAAAAACAAAATATCAAAGTTGGGCTAGTCTGTGAAAAATGCTGGCTGGCTGGTCATACATATGTGTAGTAAAAAAAATGCATGTCGAATTGAAAACGTCCTTTTTTCATCAGTTACAAAACGGATGAAAAGACAGGCGTGGAGAAAACTGTGGTTTTATTCCTTCATTTGGAGGAAATTAGTACAATAGACTATAGCAAGGCAAAAGGATATTTTTTTTCGTAAAGAATACGGTAAAAGATTGGTAACCTGTCCTTTGTAGCACTTGAATTTTTTAGTGGGCTTAGAATAGCTTTCGGAAAAAAAATCGACCATTTCACTATTACACAAGTGCAAAACTTCATAATCACTTCTTTCGCATTATTCGTAATTATAGTTATTCACATTATAAAACATAACAAAAAATACTAAATATCAAGCAAAAGTTGAAATAAATAATAACTAGCAACGATTTAAGAAAGAGAAAAAAAATCTAAATTTTATTTTTCAAGACACCTTGAAAGTATTACATTTATTTCTATCATTTAACTCCCATATCTGTTACAGAAAAAAATGGTGCTTTTCCCGTACTTAACATTTAACTTATGAAAAAAAAAAACAATTTTTCAATTTTATCGCAATAACATATTTTGTCATAATATTTACAATTGCAATCGCTGAGTTTAAAATTGAGCATTTCGTTCGATTGGTTGCATGGATGAGATTATATTGGAATGGAAGTATGAAATATGAAGATTACAATTTTCTTCTCGATATATAAAACTATATTGCATATATCGCAGATTTAAATAATTTTATAAATTCCAAATAATAATAAATAAAAACTAGTTTGTAATACCAATATTCACGAAAGCGTTTTCATCATCAATTTTGTATTTCTGCTAAACAAGTACCTATACTAACCACTTTGATTTTTTGTACAATATTATATACTTTTTCATTCAAACCTTTTAAACGAACAACCTATTTTTTTAGTTTTATTGGATTTTTAATTGAGAATTTTATATTTATTTTGCAACATGTTTAATGATACTAAATCGCACAAAAACGTTGATAGATGTGTTGGAATTTTTATTGAACATAAAAGCTTAAGAGATAGTTTATATTAAAACATGACATTTTCAAACTCATGATTGAAAATCTCTAGGACTATTCTATCGAATTGATCCTTGCAAAAAAGTTTGAAAAACAGTTTTCCAATAAAATGAAATATTAGTGTGTACTAGAAAACATATACAACCAGGCATATACATTATTGATTTCATTAAACTTTCTTATTCAAGGTTCAAATAAAAGTATAATCTTTCACTAAAACTCATTTCTTTAATAAAAAATAATTAAAAAAAAAAACAATAAAAATTGAAGAATTATAATTTCCAAAATATAAATATTGAAATACGCAATACAATAATTATAATTTAGTTAACGATTCCTTAATAAGTATTAGTAATATTGATAAATAGAAAAATTATGGTATTAAGTGAATAAGTATAATATTGTTGTAAATTAGAATACTTTAAATGACTTTAATCTATTGAATTATTTTTATTTTTCTATCGTAATAATCGAAAAATGAGTCAGATTAAAAAAGAATAAAAATTTAATTAATATTTTTAGTGGTAGGAATAAATAGGGGGGAACAAAAGTAATGCAAAAGGAGGCCAGAAGTAGGTACTAGTGTTCGACCGAACTTTCGATTTCGGCTGTCATCAAGCCGAAACTACGACCGAAATTGAATTTGTGAGATAAAATTGTTAAAAATGTATTGTGTTCACTTATTATTTGATTCTTCAATTATGAATACTGGATAATTATCAATTCATTAATAATTTGTTTAATATTATCATTTAAATTATATTTCAGTTCAAAAAAAGTGATAAAAGTTTAGAAAAAAAAAAATTGTTTTTAAGATATACGAGAGGGTACTTTTTTTTAGTTCCTAAACATATTAAACAAAAATAATTTTGTTTTGTAACTTATTTTTATTATTTTATGTTATTCGTAACTAATATTAAAAATACATATTAGGTGCATTTCTTTCAAATCAACCCCTTATTTCAGCATAAATAATTTATTTGAAATAAGAAATGATAATATGTTAAGTTAAGGATTAGCTCAAATATTAGGAACTAAATGATTAATGAATACCTTTAAAATTTAAAAGTAAAGACTGACTAGTTATGGTTAACTTTGTTTCTACGAAAACATGCCCTTATATGGAAGTTTCGGTTTCGGCTGTAAAAACTAGTTTCAGTCGGACACTAATAAGTAAATTGATTTACTATTTTGTGTAATGTGCTTTATTGATAAATATTGAGGGTTAATTTTTTAATGTATATTAAATTGGGTTTGTTTTAAATTGATGTTTTGTTATATTAAATTTTTAATACACATTTTCAATTAAAAGAAATGAAATTTACTGAGTAAATTATTTTAAATGTTTACCATCGGCTATCGAACTGTTCGCGATCAACTGTTTGCCCACCCCTACTCTAAAACAAATTGAGCTTCTTATAGTATTAAATGGAATCCAAAGGATCTATATCGACCACTTCGGCGACCTTCAGTAGAACTGTTAAGTCCAAAAAGTGGTACTTCCGAAAAAAAAAGCTCTGTTGGAA
Source organism: Sisyra terminalis (assembly GCA_958496175.1). Classification (NCBI taxonomy): domain Eukaryota; kingdom Metazoa; phylum Arthropoda; class Insecta; order Neuroptera; family Sisyridae; genus Sisyra; species Sisyra terminalis. The sequence continues at coordinate 32,468,042 of OY292274.1, forward strand.
CTAAGTGATGAAAAATATATTAAAACCTAAATAAAATATTAAATAGGTTTTTGTAATTTTTTGTATTAGTGCCAAATTTTTTTTTGGTTATAATAAAATTAATTAACCAATTAAAGAATCGATATCAGTGAATTATAATATTTTTTTATAATTAATTTTTATATTAACGTTTTACTTATTTCACTATAGTTTTGAAAGAGGTTCCCGTAGAAAAAAAATTTTATGGACATCTCAATTTCAAAAAATACAAACATCTACTATATTATTGCTTTAAAAATGGTGAAATATAGATAAAAAATACGGAATTATATCAGGCTCAATTATAATGCATAGAAGCTAAACAGTTATTTGGGTTTCCGGAAAACTTATGAAATAACATTGGAAGTAACGTGGAAGTAACAATTCACTGATTTCATTCATTCTTACGAATTAGTATGTAGGTACTCCTAAGTGTAAGTTGTTGCATACTATTACTATATGTTTTAAGCTCGTAGAAATTGTGCTTTTAAGTAAGTACGGATCATGCTAAGAATTTTATTTTAAATTTTTCACGGAAAATACGAACTTCCGTAATTCACAAAATTATGCACATAAATTTTACGTCTGTATCACTATTATTTTTTATTGAGTTTTTTTTTCTTTTCAATAGAAACATGCAAACTTTTTGCACTTCCACCAATGTATGAAACATGAAAGGATCACACGCACACACTAAAAGTAGACACATAAACGTTTGATCAATGCATAAAATTAATGATTTGAAGAACAAATAATAATTTAATTTGAAAGCCACTTGATCAAGTGGTGGAGTGAAATGCCGTGATCTTACGACTAAACCATGTGTTTTCTTATGCGACAATCTTAGCGACATAGATAAAACGCGCGGCGTTAATCCGCCTACGACTTTCAACTTTAGAGTTACTTAAATAGATGACTAACACATTTTGGGGCTCTAGAAACTATTTTGTTATTGTTCATAATTCTTGCCGGATAGAGTTCAAACTGTTTACCTAGGATCGTGTTTGCATTAACGTACATACAAACGATTTTCTATTAGGCTCAACCATAAATAGTTCTAATATGAAGAGAAAACCTTACTCTTATGAAAGTGTTCATTAGTTCATTTCTATTTTACAATTGTGGCATTTAAAAAAAATAACCATTTTCAATTATGAGAGTATTAACGCGGAAGACTACAAATGTGATGCAGTAAAATATTATAATTTACACTAATATATGTCAACGTTGCTTATTATACAATACATAAATTTTATACCATATGGTACCTATTTATTTTTCTTTACAATCTCTTTCAGAAATATTCAAATGAAATGAACAAATTTAATTTTTTTATAAATTTAGCGAAAAAATATGTCATAATTCAGAGGTGTAGGTGTAGAAATTTTAAAAAGCAAACAAAAATTAAAATTTATTTAATGTCAAATATCAATTTCTTGTGAAGCTATCTGAATTTATAATAAAATAATAAAAAATACTTATTTTTATGAATGTTAAAAATAGTACAAAAAATAAGGATTCAGGAACCAGAAATTGTGTACGTAGATTTTATTTACAATTTCATAAGCTGTTAATTTGTGAAAACTAAATTTTTTGGAGCATTTATTTTTACAAAAAACCAAACACTCGGATCAAACGGCTAAGTGTTCCTGATAATCAAAATGTGTAATGGTTTCTGAAACATTTGTTTTATCGTATTCACACGGGATATATTGTGTGATTTCACAAAAAGAAATGTATTCTATTATTAAACTAAATGCGAGAGTATTTTTTCTTCCCTCTTTTCACTTTCCACATAAATATCAATTCATTGGAGCATTCGTTTCGTTCCTGTTGCCACGCATTTTGCTTTTGCTTCAGTATTTTATCGTCACCGACGTTGAAAAATTTGCTCTTACACTGTCCATAAAAAATTATTTTAATACCATGAAAATTCTTTACGCTATCAAACCCGAGCTTTATGACTGTCAATTATTTTTTTAATATTAAAACTCCGAATATTACGATTGATTTTTCAAAGCAATAAACGATCAAGCATATGCATATTTAATAAAATTACTTTTATTTCTTTAACTTAAAAGCTTTGGGACTTTATCACAGTTTGTCAATATTAATTATGAACACCCAATTCTACTTCTCGACGTACAATATTTACGAAATGAATAATTATTTCAAGAGGTAGTGAAGGAATGATGTGAAAATAATAAAAGGCTGACGTCTGCTAAAGTTTCTCGACAAGCTTCACAAATACTTAATTTCTTGGAAAAACTTTTCAATAGTCTTATTTTTTACGTTTTTTATTTTCCAAGTTTTATAATAATAAAGCGAGCTTTACGTCAAAGCGTCAAACAGAACCATTTACTTATTAAACATAGGACAGTGTTTAGTTTTTGCCTTTTTCTTCAATTCCTCATTAATGTACCACATATACACTCGTTGCCTGGAAGTGTATGGTCACTGTTATTTACAAAGCCAAGCGTAATGTATTCGTTATTTTCTCACTTGATCACAAAGTAATCGTAATTGAAATCTTGTTTAAACCATAAATAAACCTACAAAGATTTAGTAGATAAGGAATGCTACGTCTTCTCTTAATTCATGTATGCACTATGAAAAGAACTACAAAGTTCTTAGTACAATAGACAGAAGCACGAAATTGTAACTTTTAAAACCTAATGAATCACTGTAATAAAAGCAATTTAAAAAAAGCTATGTTTTTTAATGCTCAAAAAGTTTACAAGAAAACCTTTTTAGACTAGTTTTCTTCTAAAACAATGGTTTTAATCTTCTACATTAACAAACCGGAGACAATAAGGGAAATTAACATAAAAAATTCCAAAACTTTTGATATGTACATCTTCTTGACAAACAAAAGCCCAGACGATGCCCTTAACCTTTCCCTTACGGCAATTAAAATAGAACGTATTTATTACAATTGAAAAAAATGTTTAAAATTCTGAATTATTTGATTGTTTCAACTGATCATAATTTAAGTTGAAATGTATCAATTATTATCAATTTTATAATTATTATTAATTATATTTATAAGAAATAAGTTTATTTGAGCATTCCCTTCACAATCTCCGAAATAAATATGAGGTTTATACTCACGTATATGCACATACACGAAATATATGAGAAATATACTCATGATATATATGAGAAAGAAATACACTAAGAAGTGAAGTGTGCCTTGTAACTGTTGCGTATGGTGAATGCAAAAATAAAGGATGCAAAACTAAAGCATGCGCAAAAATACCCCATACTAACAGATGTTTAACTGAATTGGTAAATTTACGATGGATTTTTTGATAAATCACTTAATTGTGCAGGATGTATCCTGTTTTTTGGTACTACTATGATTTTATTCTATGTGTAAATGTTTTAAGTAGCAATATCTAAAATATTAACTTATTGTCTCTTATATTTATAGGGATATTTAAATTATTAAGGGTAGTATGTACTAAATACATACCCATAGACAAAAGGGGATAATGCAACCACATAATATCAGTTTCTCTAACTATGCCGACAAACATATATTTATATATTTTCCTATTATTAAAATTGATTTAAGCACGAGGAGAAAACTTAAGTTAAAATTATAATATTTTTGAAATATCGATGAACCATAATTGCACTGTAGTAGGAATTACTCTGATCAACTATAATAATTTTAAAATACTAAATTTGCAATCAGTATTTTTTAATGTACTATAGAAATTACTAAAATGCGACTAATGATCCACTAATACTACAAATCATAGTATTTTTTTGCTTAGGATCTTCTCTTCGGGAGTATAAATTTTAGGGATGTACAAGTTTTAACTTAGCGTCGCTTAAATTTTCTGGATAGTTTTGACGGTAGTACGTATATATTTACTAGCAACTGAGCTAGTTTTAAAGGTAGATCACTACAGGTTCCGTCTCTAATAAGTATGCTTGATTTTAATTAGACTATTTGCGCTATTTTGTGCGTTAAATTGTCTACAATTATTGCTATATTCAATTAAGTATTAAGTCATTTACTAACAAGATCTAGCATCAAATTTAACGAAAAATACTACCGCGCGTGAAACGATCCTCTAATTTAGTATATTGGGTTGCCTAAGCATATACCTAACCTAGGTATTGATCAATGCTCCGTGATTTTGATAAGATCATACTGTAAAGAATCTTTAGGAACTGTAAAGAAGCTAGATTAAAAAAGATTGAAAAAATGAATTAAGAAATTGGTAGATATATCTTGTTATTATACGTTCCAACTTTCGAAAATGCATCGTTGTATTATTTACCAACCCTTGCGGATCTCCGGAATTTTTGTATTTATAAAAGAGTATAAATATAGCTGTAATTGAACAAAGAATTCAATTTGAATCATAACAAGACAATTTTAGTATTAAAACTACCAAGCTTAATTGTAAAATACCAGAAGTTCGAAAACAATTTGTTGGTGCTCAAAGTAGCGAAAATATATACGTCATGTTATTCTATGTTATGTTATTCATGTTATGTTCAAATATATATTTAACAAATAGTCAATTCGTATAAATGTGAATAAGTTTTAATAATACGTAATACAGTCACAAATCAATATAATCATTAGCGAAGAAGTAATGTAGAACTTACAAATCTTAGTAATAATAGTATAAATGAACAGACATAAATTTTAATGTGTAAATAAAGAGGTGTGTAAATAAGTTTGCAGAAAAATAGCTAACGGCTTATTGTTTCACAAACTTAAAATTAATCTACGAATAAAAACTAAACAATACAATAGTTTCGAGATTATTTTGCTACTTCTATACCAATCGCATCCGAATGACCGAAAGCCATTGGCACTAAGGTTTTTTATTTATTTAACTATAAATTACATTTTTTTAAATTTTTAAAATGCCTTCACCAAAAATATAAACATGGGCGAAATTACTTACCTATTGATTTATAAGAAATTATTTATTTTTTGAACAAATAATTTACAGTCAATATTTTTTTTGTTAATTCATATCAATTTTTAGTTTAATTAAGTTTGTATCATATCTTTCACTTTATTCTGAACTTCTTTTTTTTTTGCTTTTCGAACTTAATTAGTTCTAATATAAGAACCAAATAAATTTTTATTAATAAAATTATTTATTCAGGATTTTACACGTTTTGCGTAATTAAATGTTGATTACTTGTAGTTTCGATGTCAAAGTATTTAAGTTGACACAATCTTAAACTATTTAAGAAAACTCAACAATATACCAATGCTTAACAATGTAGCCGTAATATCTACAGCGACAGATCAATAACATTAGCCAGGAGGCAATGCAGAAATTACGAAGTCCCTGTAATGTATGCAGGGCAAAATACACAATAGAAACTTAATTAGCATTTCATAGGAAATAACATTGTAGCTGCTGCACGATTGAGAAAACAACGAAAATAACTAAACAATTGACTCACCTCTGAAACGCCAAGTTGTTGCAATAAATTCGTACGAAGTTCATTATCGAGAGCTGATTTCGGTGAGGATTTTAATAAATTGAGCAAATGCACAGCTGCTTCGTGAGCGTTGTCCTTAAGTCCTCGGTTAAAGAAGGTCGGAGATGTTGTTCCTACACATATTTTATTGGGCGATGAGCTTGTGGCACCTATAACCAGATTTCCAAATAAAAATATTTCCCATTAATTCATTTGATTGAAATGTATGAAATAAAATAAGCAGAGCAATAAAAAAAAGTAATTTGCTTCAAATCTATCTCTGTGAGTGACATATTGATTTTCTCTCATTTTTTGTAGAGAATAATAAAAATATGATATGAGATGATATTAATTCTGAGTTGAACCAAATTCTTTTTATCACTTGAAAATGACATTTTTTTTTTTTGTAATTTTGAAAGCTCTTTTGACAGCTTTATCATGATGATTTAGTATTGTAAAACTTAATCAAACTTAAACTCTACAATTAGTTTGAATGTTTAAAGACAGCTATGCAATATAGGCAGAGTTTTTTTTTCACTATTTGTTCAGAGGATAGTTGTTGGAACGGGCAAATGAGTTAATACTTTTTGTTTAACAACGTTTCGCAATGATTTATTGCTTTTTCAAGTTTAACAAGTTTTTTGACTTTTTTAAAAAAAATATTTAATTTTCATATTTTTTAGTTTAATTTTAAAAGTTTTTAATTTTAAATGTACTACAAGTTATAAGTAAACCACTACAAACAATAAGAATATGACAAGACAATTATTATATATAACGAAGTTAATATTGTACGTTTTGAGCGCTGGAAGAAGCGTTAACACATTTGCCCCCCAACAACTATCCTCTGAACATATAGTAAATTTATCATCAAGGAGCTGATACATATTTAAAATAGGTAGAGCTATCAATGATACTTTGAGAAAGTATCTAGATACTAGATAAATTACTTTTTCAAAAAGTATCCCAAATTACTTTGGGTACCTAGTAAGTTTAAAAAAAACAACTTAAATACTAAACTTAAGTTACTTTTTAAGTAAAAATATACTTTTTAAGTTACTTTTTATACTATGAATGTGCTAAGTTCGTTACGTATAAGGTAAAGTTAATAAGTAATCAGCTAATGTATTTCTTATCTTTATTAACTTAGGAAAAAGGAAAGTATGTAAGTCTAATCCCCTGTAAATACATCACACTTTAAAATGACAAAAAATTAATATAAGAGGTAGAAATTGAATATTATAGAACAAAACAAAATAAAACTCTATATCTTATCTCGCGATATTTAATATACCTTTTAAGTTACAAGATACAGTTCTTATTAAAAAGTATCTAAGATACTAGTTACTTTTTGTCAAAAAATAAAGTAGCTAAAATACAGTATCTTCGATACTTTAAATCAGTGTTTCTTAAACGAAGGTTCCCGCACCCCTGGAGGTGCGAAAGGAATCCCCAAAATATAAATTATGAAGTTTTTGATAATGATTTTCGCAAAAAATGTATTTTTTTAAATTAAAAAAAGCACACAATTTTCAATGGGATGCGGAGACCTATTTTCAGATTCAAAAGGGTATGGCTCACTTAAAACGTTAAGAAACATTCTTTAAAGTAACTAAGTTACTTCAAAATAACTATGATAACTTAAAACATTTTATAACCAGAGTTTTATTTTAAACAAGAAAATTTTTAAATTTAAGTATATTTCAGAAAAAAAGCAAAGGTTCTACCCGTATTACTATGCATGTTTACAAATTTCCTTAAGGGGAATTTTTGACACCAGCAATTTTTACAGAATTCGATTAACAATCATCAAACGCATAATTGATTTAGCAGTGAAACCTAAAAAAAGTCCTATTTTTGTTTTACAACTATAATATGTAATGCCAAAAATTAAAATAACGTTATTACTATTTTCATAATTTAATTTTATAAACAACTAAAATAAGAGTTTTTGGATTTCTGGAAGAAGGAGACAAGAATTGCTCTCCCTTTTTGCCCTGAAGGTGTTGATGGTTTTGAATTTTTATCTTTTTTGTATGAAGACAATGTTGATTGAAATTTTGAATTATTAGGGGAATCAAAAAGTAATGTCGTCGTTTTTAACATAAACTTAATTTTTAATGCCAAATTAGTAAAAATCAAAATATCTGAAAACCACATTTTTAACAACAATAAAGTTTTTAATATTTTTACCATTCAGTGATATTATAATCTCACATTATCAACTTAGCTATTTATACCATCAATCCTGACACTTTGCGTTCTGTAATGTAAATAATTTTCAATTAAACTGTAAGTTTTTTTCATGGATTTTCAAACAGTAGAACTTTTGTAAATTTATTTTATGGATCTTGGTCATAACGATAGAGAATTCGAAAAAGTCATTTGCTATATTTAAAAATTTAAAGTCAATATTACTAGGAAAAATTTTAAAAAACAGAAAAAAATCCTATTCAAATACTAAAAATAAATTATAAAACATATAAAGTACACTGTCGTAATCTAAAAATTGTTTTCCAGTAATACTAAATTCAAATTGTTTTTTCAGACATTTTTAAATTTACGGAAGTTTTTACAATCTCTTCCATTATTCGAAAAATTTGCAATTTTACTGACAACAGCATTTTCAACAAGTTTTAAAAACATTCAGTCGATTTTAATCTTTTTTGAGAATCTGTCAACTTATGCGATTATGAAAATTATCTAGCATATATTTGAATGAAAATTGCAGTTAGTATGGTATATGACATAAAGGGGGAATATTTAAATCACTTCTTTGTATACAAAAATACACATTTACTATTCCATTTTTCCTATATAGGCAAACATATCAAATAAAAACTGTTTACTGTTCATATTTTTAAACATTTACATAATTTATGAATTTAAATTTAAGCAAATGGTATCCCGACCAAATATAATAAGAATATTTAAAATAAAAATCTAAATTTTGCCTAAGAAAAAAATTAAAATAACATTTGTTCATTTTTATGCTATTAGAAGAATTGGAATATGTTTCTAACCTGAGTAATCAATATTATTTTTCATATTTATTCCATTTCAACCCATATGACTAGCATTAAGGGGGCACTCAGAAAATAAGAGGGTATTCATTATGGTAAAATTTCAGATCCTTGATGATAACAGATGAATACAAATTCTCAGAGGACTAGGATCAAAAATAAGCAGTTAAAACTTTATTTTTACTCGCGGCGTTTCGGCCCTTTTATTGGGCCTTGCTCAGGCGTTCATAAACAATCGCTTTAACTTTGTTAATAATAGTCCTTGTCATGATTCATTTTCATAGATACGGTACAGTTGATAAAATCAATAATAAAACTTCCAAGATACATAAAATTTCAATAAAAAAAAACTTTTGAACAATTGATATGGGCACGGAGTATAGATACAAGGAGTCCGAACGTAATTTAATAAAAAATGCACAACTTGAGGTTCAGTACCGATAAAGCACACTATACTTCAAAAAGTACACATTGAGAGTTGTTATTAGAAACTGTAAATTCCAATCTTCTGAACGATGGAAAAATTGTCAAGATTTAACGCTGCTACAAGAGTGTTATACACTCTGGAGTGTCTTAGCTATCTTACAAAGATACATAGTTTCGGTTTAAGTTGGTACTAAAAACACACTAATGATGGCTCCACATATTGACATAATTCCCATTATGCATTGGAAAAATAAAATACCTTTAAAACCTTAGTGACCTTAGGTACATTCTCAATACTTGCGCTGTTAGTGACAGAAAAAAGAAGTATGATCTGAGTCTGTTATTGTGTACTTAAATATTGGGAAAAAGCCTATACCGTTCGGAATTATTGTATCTACACTCCGTGAATATGTGTTTCAATAAATAAATTTCTCATTCCTTAATTATCTCTAACATATTTTTTTACATTCCTTGAAAACTCCCCTAAAGATATTTACAACGTAAATAATATCGACAAAACATTACTAAAGGCACTGAAATCAGTCCCTTTGTAATGTGAAAACTAGGGATTTTGCACTTAACATTCAAGTGAACTTAATTGAAATTTGAAATTGTTATCAAGTTGTTAATAAAATATCGACTTTTAATTGATTTAAATCTAATTTCAGCAAACATTGTAGTAAAGCGATTTTTTAAATTTCGTGAAGTATGTACATTCGATTAACGATTTTCTTTCTTTAATATGTGTTATTGTATGTCCTCAACAAATAATATTATCACCCTCTTAAAATGTTTATTTTTTTTACAAATATAAAAATTATATCTAGCCTACTGGTGGTCGAGTGGTCAATGTAGCCACTCTTAAACTGGTAGGTGTTCGAATTACTTATTAGCAAATTTTCGATACTTCTCGATTTACGGATTTTTATTGACACTAGAGTCGCTAAAAATCTTAGTAGTTACAAACCGACAGCAAATAACAACTTAAAAAATAAATTATATGTGTTTTGATACGCTTGACGATTTTCCTCCGAAATTATTAGATTTGTACCAAAAAGTCAATAGATCAAGAGTCAAGTAGATAACATTGATGTGGTGCACCGTGATTTCATTTCGAAAGGTATAAAGGTCAACAAGGAATGTAACCTTAAAGTTACATGCCGTTTACGAGAAGCATTACAAATCAAACGCCTGGATTTGTAAGGAAGGAATATAGAACTTTTGTATTATTGAAATATATTTGTCCATACATCGTTGTTTGTTTATTTTTTGGTCAAGAACATACCGTTATCATACCTTACCAATCGTATTGGCTGAACTTTATCCCCGGGAGTTTTTTCTGCCTTAAAACAAAAAAGATACAAAAAAAACCGCATCCCTGGAAAAGCTCAAAACCCTCCCAAAAAGCTCAAATTAAAAGTGCTTCGAGGGTTTGAAAAAGCGCTGACCAAATTGTGTTATATCTGAGGGGGTTATTTTGAAGAGGACAAAGTAAATATCGAGGAATAAGTAAATACTTTTGAACAAAAACACAAAGTTGCCTTATTTTTGAATCATACATCATATAAAATACATGTAAAGTTATAGAATAATTTATGCTAATAATCATCAATATATAAAACAATTAATTAAATATATTGAATAAATATTGCAATATAAAATAAATCAATATTAGTTGTTGTTAATTGGATATTGAGTATCCTTTTATATACATGTTTTATTAAATAAAATAGATTTAGGTCAATTTTAAATTTGCTTTTTAGTAACAACTCTATCAATCTTCTATCAATCAAATTTTTTTGTACACTTTTCTTACCATTTATGCCGCACGCCTCAGAATTCAAGCATTGTGGTTGTAATCTAAAATTGGCAACAGTGTAATTGGTGTCAAAGTGCACATTGGGTTTTGAAAAAAAAAACACATTAGAGTTTAAACCTTCAGCTTAAAGCAGCTCTTGAATATCCTGCTGACCATGAGCCATTGCGTGAGTATATATACACACGAAAAGTATTAATAAACCTGGTTCATCAGGTTTATTAACAGTAACATTTATGACTAATATTTGTTGATTTTTATGTATTCTGGAAGCTTTTATTGTTAATATTTATTAACTATACCGTATTTATTACATAGGTCATGACAAGGATTATTGTTGACAGGGTTAGAACTACTGTTTATGAACGCCTGAGGAAGCCGAAACGTCGCGCGTAAACATCTAGTTTTAACAATTTATTTGATCCTAGTTCTCTGAAACTTGTATTAGGTAATATTTCATCTTCAAGGATCTGAAATTTCGCCAGAATGAAAAAATAATGGCAATTATAATTTTCGGTTAGCTATTTACTCAATTGCCCACTCAGAAGTGCTAAATCGACGCATTTTTAATGAAGTTAACAAATTCAGCGATATTTTCTAGAAAGTATTTTAAGAATCATTATTATATAATCATTATTATCGATATTTTCGATGTTAATGGTAGTATATTAATAATAGGCACGTAGACTACTCTCGTCTTTTTTGATTTTGTGTTGTCGTTAACATTAAAAAATTATTTATTGTCCAAAAAATATAAAAATCAAAAATTGAAAAATGAGTTTTCACAGAGGTCAACTATAATTATAATTAGTGAGCGAAGTTTTGCTTACATTACTTCTATTTATTTTATATGAAGTTCATAAAATTTAATTTAAGTGTCAAATAATTTTAGCGTGAATAGCTTGGAGATAAGTTAATATTTTGTTTCTTCAAAAGTATTTTATGCCTTCTTTGATCCTTTATTTAAAATAGTTGAAAGAATAAATACTAAAGCTCAACTGTGAATACTTCCGATTAGTATTATTGTCTGCTTGAACTTTTAAAACAGATAATAATGTTAATAATGCATATACCAGATGTATCTACTATCTACATATATACCTCAATACTAATAATATCGAAGGCATTTTCTTGTTAAAAATAATTTCTTCAATGCGAAAGTTTATTTTAAATTTTATGAACATATTCCAAACTTCTAATCTCTCGAAAGTTAGGCACCCAAGATATATGAAAATAAAAATTATTTTGCTTTACTTAAAAAGCATCAATTTGTTTCACAAAAAAATAATAATAATAGTAATCGTTCATTATTTACAAAATATTTATATATAAATAACTATAATATTTATATAGTATATAAATATTATAATATATAACTAATATTTATATAACTATAGTTATATAAATAACTATAATATTTAAAGTACGAAACAATGACATAGTCTTAACTAAAGTTTAATATTCTATATGCTACACTTTAAACAAGTGGTAAGTATTCGAGATATGGGTACTTTATTTTATTTGTGTTTTCAATAAAATACAAATTTTTATATTACATTTATTTAATAATATTGTTGCATGCATAAAATTTAAATGTGTGTGAGCATAAGTCTAGTATCTAGCGTCCTCCTGTGTGCTCACAGAACCAATAAAATAAATAAACGGGGAGCGGTCAAGCACAATGAGATGAAAATTGATCGGGACGTTTTTTTTTTGATTTAAGAGAAAGGAAGGGCAAAAGATTAAGATTTATTATAGAACAATCTAGAGTTCGAAAAATCCAGAAACATACAATCAGTTATGAATTAGCGATAAATCAATTTTAAGTTCAATAGTGAGAAAAACGATTGTTGTTAATAAACAAATAAGTATCATGAAATAAACATTTCTGTAATAAAATATATTTGTTATTGTTGTATGTCCTCAAACACAAATCCAAACGAACCCATCAAATATAAATAAAAGTTAAAAACGTATCAGTATATACTCAAAATTTACACAATCGACTATGTAATCATGTTTGTAAAGTAAACTGCTGTAGGTAATAATTAAACATTTTCGCATTTATTTGAGAAAAGAGAAAATATACACAAACTAATTACCATGTTATACTAGATACTAGTTCATAGACTCAATCAGTGATCAGTTAATTACAACTAATTTTATAATATAAAAGAACTAAATAAGTAAACGATGATGTAAGTTCAGAAGATATAAGAGATTGAATTAAATTTTAACATTGAAAAAAATTACTATATTTTTTTTTTTTTGGAAAATTAAGCAAATGGGTATGAAATGAATAAAAGAATATCTGTGTTGATTAACGCGCAAGAAAAACAGTAATGCTGAAAAACTTATCTAAGTTAATTTTTTTTAACTAAACAATTTAAGTTTTGAATTAATGTGTGAATATAAATAATGTTGAATGTGAAATTGATTTCACATTAAATTCAAATACAACTATACTAAATACAATATATCTTTAACGAAAATGTAAAACATATGTAAGAAAAGCTAATTTTATCAAAAACGACTTTCCAAAACGATGTGAAAACCTTTGAGGTATATATTATTACATATATATTTCTTACCTAAAATAAAATTTATTATTGTGTAAGATTCTCGTGTACATATCTATATTATGACTCATATAAAGGTGATATAACTCAATTGGATAATCCAATAAAATTGAAAGAAAAATAAAAGCTATAAAAGTTATTAATATTATTTAATAATATTATTGAATAATTCTTAATTGATATAACGGCTATCTTTACATATCTTCTAAAACTATAACAGCCTATAAGGACTTCATAAACCAGTAATACATATATATATATATGTTTGTTATTCAATGATACCGTTACCTAATAGAAGTAAAGTATCCAAAATTTTCTTTATAAAAACATCCCTAGTACTCATTACATTTACCATCATACCCAGATGTTCCCGTTTAAACAAATCAATACGTTCTGTATTTTGCTCACTTCGATTCACTTTTACGTTTAAACAATCCATTTGTCGAATAAGTAGATACGTACAAATTTTCCATTTAAAATAAACGCATTCGAGTCATTTTAACGTTGTGATAGACTTAGCCATTTAGAAGTCATAAATTATTTAGTTTTTAACCTCCCATCTCTCATATCTATCTCCAACGAATGATTGAATTATTTATAAGCATTTCTCACGTTAATTGTTCCCAGAAATTTATTTCAATTTTAAACAAAGTAAAGTCAGAAGTTAAATATAATATTTTTTTAGACTTTGATATTAACGGAAAATAATTTAAAAAAAAAGATTATTTTTGTAGTTAAAGTCAACAGAATCTTTCAATATAAATGAAGAATTTGTAAAATACTTGTATGCACAACCAATTGCATAGAAAAAGTTCAGTATTGGAAAATGTTGCACGCATTATTTTATTTTTACTGAAGAATTTAATAATAACTTTGCTTCTTCGTAAGCACAAACTAACATTAGATAAATAAATTATTAAAAAAAAAAACGAAAAACATAACAATGTTCGGCCGGCTTCGGCCAAAATTTGGTCAAACTCAAAGGTATTAGTCAACAAAAAAAGACGAATATTTACGAACGCTAGTAAATTGTAAATTTTATACCGTTTACTAGGGAATGGTGATAGAGGATTACTTTATTACTTAAAGAACTCTTTGGTTTTTTTATTTTTGCTATGGATGATGTTTCATTTAGTTTCAATGGTAGAGCGTGGGTTTTCGCCGCTCGGGGCCGACCGGAAATTCGTCGCACCCTATTTTCATCATTAGTCAAGAAAATTGGTAAAAAGTCAAATGCCTTCAAATTCTTTAATTGCTTAAAATGTCCTACTTTTTATGTTTTTCTTAAAGCAAAATCTTTTCTTCAATTATCAATGGCAATATGCCGCCTACTTTCCACCGCCGGGAGCCACAGAGTTTCTGTAGAATTTAGACTATATGAGTTCTTAATATTTGATTTTATTTATACCATTTGTGAAAAATATGTTTGCTTAACCTTATTATAAAAGTAATGATTCTTCGGCTTCGATTGAGAGTTTAGATTAAGACAAACAATCGACTTCCGCATTGGCCAAGATTTGACCATCAGTCAAATCTTAGGCATTATTTTTTATTTGGTATATATATAGCTACAACTGCTAACATCTTAAGCGACTCTAAGGTTAATTAAACTTCAGAAATCGAGAAATATTTAAAAATTTTATCAACAATTTTTTCCTTAAAAAAGCATTTAAAAAAACGAATTTTCAAAGCTTCAGCTAGAGTATAAAAGTTTCAGCTTTAAATAATTCTTTACGTGCTTCGACTTACAATTTACTTTATTTATTGTTCACTTGGTTTTATCCATGTGATTTGGATATTTTCAAGTGATGATTAACTGAAGCTTAAATTATTTTTTCATCTCTAAAGGTTGTCTCCTTTTTTGCGTAGAGAAAAAAAATTATCTCAACTGTTTCAAGACGCAATTCGTACAATTCCTCAAGGATCTCGTGAAATTGCCAAAGGGAAATTAAAAATAAGACAATGGTTTTAACAATAGCGACAGAACTATATTCATAAAACAAAACGATAACTAAGCAAATAAAACTTAAGAAGTTCTACTGGGTACTTTCCTCCACAACCAATTAATTAATTTCACAATATTCGTACGATATAATTGTAATGGCCACCACTATCCGCTAGTATTGCCTTCAAAATTAAAATGTTTTAATCGGTTGTCCTTTATATTAGGAATGGTTACTGTTTTGTTGAGAGCAATGATCCTGTCTGTTCCCGTTTTAGGGTCTGGAAATGCTGAGATACAAACTATAAACAAAACGAAGAAACTAAAGATTTAAACATTTTTTTAATAATTTATCAACTTAAACAAAGCTAATTTTGGAAATTAATGAATAGAACAAATCGCAACAAATATGAAAATCTATGATTGCCAATTTAAAACTCAAAATATTTACCGTTAGATAAATACCAAGTTTAAAATCTTGGATATAATGCAATCTTTCAGCAATTTGAAAAATCATTTATAATAATATTCCCATACTTCTTTTTCTTGCGAAAATAAATTTTAAATTAATTAAATGTGAAGTTACCAAAAAGAATAATCTTGTTTTATAAACAAGAGGTTATATTTTCTTACAAATCAGGATTTTATAATTTTTTATAATTGATTTATCATACAAACACTATGATTTTAACAAGGCCACTTTTCGCAGAGTAAATACGATATATGGTACACCAGTTTTCCTTTGCATGAATATGTATTGCATATGGTATTCTAACCCTAGGAGTCCTCTGACCCACGGGGTCCATGGGTACCATGATACAGTGGCGTGGGGTGGGTTTTCGCTTGTCCGAGCCAATCGAAAATTAGTCAAAAAATTGGTAAAAAAACAAATATGAACCGTTAAATTCTTCAATTATTTAAAAATGTACTCCTCGTGTTTCTCTGAAAGCGAAATTTTTCCTCAAAATTATCAACGCCAATATATCGTCCCTTTTTCATGTACTGTCCGGAATTATAGTTCGTTCTATACCCCCCATCCACACAACTGCCACGGTGCTCATAGATCTTTTTATATGTACCCTTCCTAGGCTACTATGATAAAAATTTGGGATCGGAATGTCGTTATTTTAATAAAAAATAAATCACAAAATTTTGAAATAAGATTTAAGTTAGTTACCATCAATTTTTGATACAAAAAATGATTTTTAAAATTTGAAAAATGCATTATTTCGGAAACTATGCGAATGATCAAAATTTTTTTTCAAAACACTCGAACGACAAAAAAGCACAAATTTTGTTAAATTTTTTATTGACCATTTTTAATAAAATGATGCCAAAAACTGTAGTGTTACATTAGTATTTTTATGGTTCTTTTCAATAGTTTATAATTATTTTTATTCTATTTGTTTTCGAAAGTTTTTTGTTTTACAACACTATCCATCGGTTTCCCAACTACTTCAGAAACTATTTAATTCTTAATATCACCAATTTAACTAAGCTAAATTTCTGTTATTAAGAATTAAATAGTACCTGAAGAAGTCGGGTAGCCAATAAAACGTGCTGTGCAAAAATAAAAATTGAAGAATATAAAATTTCAAAAAAAAGAGAATATAAATAATTTAATATTTGAATTAAATTTGTAGAAAAGAACTCTAAACGTCAACTTAGAGTTTGTTGGAAAATATGCGAGTGGCAATTGTTTTTTCTCCAGAAGTCTTGAACGGCAAAAAAATCACCAAAATATTTGATAGTTATTTTGTACAAATTTCCAAATCCAATTATTAGATAGATATATGAAAATATTTGATTTACAATAATTCAGTTTATATTTTCGAAGTTTGAGTTCTTTCGAGCAATCCATAAATATTAATATTCATGTGTTTATTACTTTTAAAGATGTCAAATAAATGAAATCAGTTATGAAAACGAAGGAAAAACTAAGACGTTGAAATTTTATTTATTTTTGAAGAGCAAATTTTTGGAGCCTATTGTATTATAACGTATTATTTTATACAAACTATGTATAAAATGGAGACTTTAGAACACTAAAACTTTAGACTAAAATGTCACCCTTCTTACAATTAGTAAAATTCAAGTAAGTCATTTAGTTTTAACAACCCCGGTTTTAATGGTCTATGCTCTATGTGAACACAATGAAACTTTTCAACATTTTCTGCAATGAAAAGTTTATTAAAGTATAAATTTATTGGGATTATTAAGTTTCCGAATTAAAATAATTAGCGGCAAAGCAGTTGTGATTTAATTTACTTTTTAGCTTTTCATAATGTTTATTTGTTTTCTTATTTATGGATTTTAGAAAAAAAAATCTTTGTGTTTTTAACTAAAAGATGAATAATGAATCTATATAGTAATGTGTTTCAATCGCGACTGTCAAAGAAACAGTACATAATCATTTCGACTTATTCTAAAGACTGAATCGTGTAATCATCTTTCAATTCACAAAAAAAAATATTGATATCTATTATAAAAACAAATATCAAAACATAAAAAGAAAAGGCCGCATGTAACAGACGTTTTTCGCAACTATATTCACCGGCCGGAAAATTGAAATCATAAAAAAGAGACCGTTTCCCCATATAACAATGAAGTACAGGATGAAACTTTTGTATTTCTTTCGTATCGATTTCTCTTTGTGTGTTTACTTGTTTTACTGTTAGTCCTGGTATTTGATGAAAAATGATTATTCTATGA
This sequence comes from Sisyra terminalis, assembly GCA_958496175.1. Classification (NCBI taxonomy): domain Eukaryota; kingdom Metazoa; phylum Arthropoda; class Insecta; order Neuroptera; family Sisyridae; genus Sisyra; species Sisyra terminalis. The sequence continues at coordinate 32,486,024 of OY292274.1, forward strand.
TAAACTTAATTTATAAAAGAGAATACTATTCCACCAAATACGGGAAGAGATTCCATAATACCAATGGTCTGGACAAGAAATGAGCATTAACTTTTAGTATGTGCAAGAAATAAATGTCCTGGATTATCGATAATATCGCTATGAATCGAACCCTTTCGAAAATTGAAATTTATTACTATCGTTTTCGGTTGTGAAAATAAAAAGTAATTTTAAATCCTCTTTAAAACAAATGGATAAATATATTTTTTTTGTGAAATCATATTCGATATAACGAAATTGATAAACACAAATTATAAAGGCATTACTAAATTTTGTTTCAAAGAAATAAATTAGGAACTTCTGATTTAAAACTTGATAAAATACCGCACTTTTAATGGATAAATAAAAGTTTTGTAAATTATTATTTTTGCGGTTTCATTCAGAACCAAATTGTAATTTCATAAAACAGTAATTAAAATGGAGATTTGTTTATAATTTCATAATTTTCTTTGGCTATTTATATACAAGGTGTTAAAAGGTTATTTAAAAATAATTATGTTGCAGTTAGAAGATTAAATAAACAAATCGAAGATAAAATTTATGAGACATAATACCGTTAAAAGATGCAAAATATATTTATTTTTTTTAAATACTTAATGCACAATTAATTGATCCGTATGCAGTTTGTTTTTGCCAATTAAAAATTATAAAATAGTTGATATTTTTACACTTCCATGATACTAATGCATATCTTGCAATATTAAATTATATTAAAACCAATAAAAGTAGGATAAAAACAGGGACGGTTTTTTCGGGCCGCACATTTAATTACCAAATTTAAGTGGATTTTAATATCCTATTAAACTTGTTTATGTGGACAGGGACAACGAAAGGGAGGGGGGTGTATATATAAATATATGCATTTTATCGCGTTTTTTGGTACAAAATCATTTGAATCTCGAAAAATATTGACCTTAAGAAAATAACTGAAATGTACTAGTGGTTCCAAATCAAATTTTCTATGAGAACCAAGCGAAAAAAATCGGAATTTTCTTCAACTGTTTTTCCAGAAATGCAGAAAATTCGATATACATTTTTTTATCATTAGAAACCTTTCAAATGCTCCAAATTTGATAAAAACTAGAATCTGAATAAATTTTAGTCAATATTTTTCGTGAATCAAACAAAATAGGTAGTGACATTTATCTTCCAGATAAAATTTAATCCAGAAGATAAAGACAACAAGCATATTATCACCCAAAAATAGTAATATATAGGATTTATATAACAGATAATATTGTATCTATTAAATCTGGAATGTGTATATTAAATCCAAAAGACAAGAATTTAAAAAACGATACAGATTATATAGAATCATAATTTAACAAAAAAAGCTTAAGTGACTACCCTAAAACTTGACTACAACCTATTTGGGTTTCTGGAGTAGATTGTGAGGCTCTACGAAATCTTCGAACATCCAAATAATTCAATCCTTCTAATTCAAAGTTTTTTGATAATATTCTGAAAAATGCAGTGAAAATATATACTCCCTCGGTTACCCTTGTCACGACAACGACAAGTTCAATGGGATGTTAAAATCTACATATTTAGACACATATAATTTTATAGATGTAGATACTTTCCGGAAAAAAACATCTTTTCTTTAGTCTAAAAAGGCTTTTTTAAGCAAAAAATGAGTTTATTTTAATTGTTTTTGCTGTTAGTCAATGGTTTCTAAAGTTTCTTATGTATATAATATTTTGAAGATTTTTTTTGACCATCGTTATGCTCTTTGTATCAAAATATTTATGTAACCGATGAGTTTCATATAATTAGGTAGTTTTTAATGGTTCTTTTTGATTGCTTTATAGCTGCTAAGATTTGTGGCGACAGATCTACGGTTAATAGAAATCCGTAAACTGAGAAATATTGAAAATTTGTTCCTTACGAGATTTGAACCTAAAACCGTTGGAGAAACTACTTTGATTACTCGTTCATTACTGGGCTTATTATTATGAACTATTATTATGAACAATTATGAACTCAAAAAGTTCTCTTTAAGTTAAATTGCATTTGTTTATTTTGATACTGTTAATATACCTATTAATAAAATAAATGTCATTTTCTCTTAATTCTACCGTAGATTTAAGTTCTTTAGACTGACAAAGTCTACGTTCTGTTTAAAAAAACGAAATGGTCCAATAGGACTAAAATTAACTTCAATAGTTTAATCACCATACTTCTCTATTTGGGAATAATTATTTATTGCTTAAAATTATGTACAAATGATCAAAACATTTCATAATGCTCACAAAAATGAGAAAATGATAAATAATCATTTAATAACGGGTATTGACAGATACGGGCAAGGCGTCACTCCTAGGAAGATGGAGATTAATTGTGATAAAATATTTAAACTATTTTTCTTTACTTAACTTTCTTGAGGATAAATTATATAGTTTTTCCTTGTCTGTCTCTTGGTCAAAAAATCTGAGTATCCCTAGTAATTCAAAACATACCTGCAACCTATCAATCCGCATTAAATTTTTAGCACAGCATACCTCACTTGTAAACATTAAAATGATTTATTAGCTATTTTAGACAATTCATTAGAGGGTTTTAAGTTCCATTACATCTTCTTAAAAATCTTAACAGAAGCCCGATGCATAAACAATCCCTTGAACTCAGAATACACACCTATCTGGGTGCCATTGTGTGGTAAATACATTTTAAACTTAGGTTCAAAATTCATGTTTATAGTTTATTTTTGTTAATAATATTTCATAAATTAGATTAAAATATGTTTTATATAATGTTTTTACAGAATAAACTGTTCAAAATCATCGAACAAATATAAATCCTCTGAAGTTAAAAGTTTTTGATTTATTCAAAAATTGGATCTTATTCCGCAGATACGCGATAATGTTCACTTTTGATGGAATTGTGCTCTCGGCTGTTTCAATGGCTCTTTTTTCGCCGCTATGACTTTTTGGTCGAGATTTAATTAAGTACCTAATGGTGGTCGAATGGTCTAGGTGACCGCTCCAAAACTGGTAAATGCTGGGTTCGATTTTCGTAACACATTTATCGACGTGAAATTTTTCATGAACTCTAGAGTCGAGAAAAATTATGACAATTATAAAGCGACGATAAATAACAAAAACAAAGAACAAGTAAACATCTAAACAAAGAGAAATAAGTAAATTGGCAAATAGAGATTACGAGTGAAGCGCGTAGCTTCTATTATTAGTTCAAAACGTATTTGTTGAATAACAAAAGTACACAAAAATATGATTTGAAGAAGGTACTTATCAACCAAAATGAATGTTTTCTGAAGATCAGTTGTTATAATATTGAGCCTTCTAAAAACAAGTTTAAACGATAAATATTATGTACACTGCGTATTTGTTTTGTGTATTATAGCTATGACTTCAAACTATATTTTTTTTCTGAAAGTTTAATTCTATTTCCAAAAAAAGGTGTACAAAAATTTATTTCTGAACAGTTTATCAAGAAAAGTACGATAATCAAAATTTTTAAATAAAAACTATATCAATTTTATGATGACATTTTTCATCTTACGTCCATAGTTTTTAACCAGAATTCGCAGTGAGAAATTAAAATATTTTTGTAAATGCTAGATTACAGAAGTCTTCAACCCTATGTACGCGATTCCCATGACATTTGTAGAGTAGTTTACATATGCCTGTCGCTGTGTCATTGCGATAAAAAATATTTACATTTTTTGTATTTAGCTTTACGGATGTCTTCCGAAATGTACAGCCAGCACTGGTAATGTTAGGTATAACGTCATTCAGTATATTGCGAAGTTATTCCCAGTGACCAATAACTCTATAGGGAAAGTGGAAAGCATTATGTAATCATCAACCCATAGGACAAAGCTATATCACTTTAAATGCTTAAAACAGAGACGAAATTTCGCAACAAAAACTGTACATTTCTCTATATTAAATATTATAACTTCTTGGGTTCATTGTATGTATGTAATAATTTTTTTGCAATATCAAAAATGTTGGTTTTTCATTATATAAATTTCATTTTACTAAAACGAAATCTTGAAAGTACTATTCACCAAAGTACAAATGGTTTGAAGTTTTAAATCCCAAATTTATTTATCCAACTTATAAATCATAAACTATACATTCTACATTAAAGAGATTAAAACGACGATTTCGCGAAAAAGATCACTACAAGTAAACTCGAGTTAAACACGCGATACAAAGTTTCGGATATATTTTGCTACCACGTTTCTTATAGATTTACTGGTCCTTGGTGGTTTTTATAGATATTTGTACTGATCTATTTTGTCATCACACTACTGCTGATAAAGAAAGTGGTAAAGCTCTCACTGTACACTATGACGTCGATTTACAACCTCAAGTAATATTGCACAGTATTTTCAGTACGTTTCAAAAGATACCCAATATTAAACAATGTTCTACTCTTTTACATTTGAAAATAAATTTTGCTCGCCATCTAATTGGCATTAGAAATTGTAAGCGCAAAAAAAATAAGAATTTTGCTTATAACTTGACGTTAGTAAAAAATAATGTCGCAAACCCGAAACATTTGAATGGGTGAGTGCGAATGGCATGGTGTCTGACCTCCCGCTGGGTGGGCTCGCTCAATGACTTAATGGCGCAATGATTCGCTTATGACTAAGTGGACGGCAAGGTAGTTATTCGAATAATGAAACACGTTCTGATATTTTTTCTTAAGATAAAAAGGATTGACAGTAGAAATAAAATGAATCGAGTATTCTAAAAATGGAGAAACCTAAAATTCCAAAATTCTCGCAACAGGTCTGATTCCGTATATAAGGATGTTGTCAGCCAGGTGAAGTAATAGTTAAAGAATAGTTCAGTTAACATTGAAGTTCAATACAGTAAAAATAAATCGAACGCGATAAACGTTAATTTAATTGATGCTTTATAAATAAATAAGTTTGTAGTGTTAAATAAATAAACGTATATATAAAATAAATAGTTGTTACATGTCCTAAAACACAAATCCAACGAACCCGTCAACGTTAAAAAGGAAAACCGTAACTGTAACCATTTGATCTTCCTAGTGACAATTATATTAAAATATAGTCAAATTTTTGAATCTCTTATTGTAAAATGTAAGCAACCACAATTTCATGCATAAAGAACATTGAAAATTGTGTGATGAATATTTGAAAACAGTTCCATTATAACTTTGTATTTTATATTTTTTCTTTTTATTTATACTTACATTGTGATGGAGTCGTTGCCGTTTCCGTGGCGGACATCGATAATGTATGGTTGTCATGGGGCGAAGTGGCTGATGGGGCTGATGAAGCGGCAGCCCCAGTTCGTAATTCTCGACCCGTATTACACACATTAAACCACCACCACCGGGTCATACGGAAACAACGCAGGGGCTATTAACACCCCCTGCCTATAATAACTGTGATACTTTTCTGTTCCTTTACGATAAAATTTTCATAAAAAAATGTCAATTTCAACAACTTTAAAATTCTTTGAGGATAATACACGCTGAAATTAGCACATTTAGTTACGTGAGTATTTAAAAATTATAATTATTGTAACACGTTTCTCCACGTATATCCTGGATTTGTTAGTGTTAAATTTACCTACTAAAGAAGGTATCATCCTTCTTTTTTCTAGAATTATAAGATTTTTGAACGTAGCAAATAGCTCATACGGTCTAAAAACATTATAAAAGTAGAATACTACAAATATTGAAGGTAACCATTTTTTAATTGTTAGCAGGAAAGTGGGCCTAAAACGATGTAAATCCATATACTATTAATTAAATCCGCAACGTTTCGGTCCTTTATTTAACCTTTATCAGGCTTCTTAATATACAGTAGGTATATAGAATAAGAAGCCTGATGAAAGTCAAATAAATGACCGAAACGTTGCGGATTTAATTATTAGTATATGGATTTACATCGTTTTAGGCCCACTTTCCTGCTAACAATTAAAAAATGATTATCTTCAATATGAGTAGTATTCTACTTTTATAATGTTTATAGACCGTATTAAATTGGAATAGTTATTTCCCCTCTTCCCCTCAATTTGCCGCGTGATCGTACCCCTTCTACAACATATTAGTACAAAATATAATCTCTCCTCCCTAAGTCGGCATATGCAGTAGAATGGAGTAGTTATAACGACGGCCACGAGAGAGCGCTGATTTTAAAAAAAGATAAGAAAGTGTGGGTCCGATGGCATTCATTATATTTTTGACTGGCTTATAACCAGACTCACTCTTATCATATAATCTCAGTGGAAAAAATATAATTCAAATAACTTAAAACGTTTTAGGATTTAAAATTACGTTGCACTAATATTTAATTAAAGAACATGTTCAAGTTAAAATTAAAATAATCTACCCTCATTAACGTCGTATTACGTAAACGACACAATTTTCTTAATTTTCGCGTATGTTGTTTTTAAATCTCAATAAACTTATAGTCTAATTAAATGACGGACAGAGTTGAAAGACCTTTTAACATGAATCAATAATTAAATGAAAATCATTGGCATTGAATCTACACACAATATGAATATGCATACACCCAATTTATCGGAATAATGTGGTCATATTAAGGGACTTTTTCCGAACTGTTGAAACGATATTTCGTTTTCCATTAAGCTGAGTGTAATTTATTACGGAACGCTTAATAAAAAGTTATATCTTTTCGTTTCCCGAAATAGTACAATTGTAAATGGTTGACAACCAATCATATATTAATTTAAATTAAATTTAACTTTTAAATATCTTAAGCTTTTGCCAAATTAAAAATAGGGGTAAATCTCGATCGTTGACTTTAAAACAACAAATTTTATATTGTTCTATAAACATTAAGTGTAGCATAACATTAAACAATTTAGACGGCTCAGTAATAATTTAAACTATAAATCAAGTTTAATTAAAAATAAATGAAGGGCAATTTCTTTTTTCATTACACATTGTTGTGTGCGACTGAATTAAAAAATAAGATAATGCGGGATTCCCCTTTTTTCATTATCTTGTATAATCCATTTACAACAGCCATTAGCCATTACGAATATTTGCTTCAATAGACTTTAATGACGTTAGAATAATTTGTTTTAATCTGCTTTGTGTGTATCTGCTAACAATTTGAAATTAATTCTATTTATTTTACTATTAACAGATGAACTTAAAACCAAAATTTAAAATAAATAATGCAATGGTGTGGATGAATTACTCTTAAAGATACCTACTACATATAATAGTAAAAGAGTTATGATTTTCGAGAGGGAATTTTAAGAAAGCTGATTTTTTAATATAGTCTATGTATCGATCTTTCGGTTAGCGTCTGCCTGCCAGTACAAGTTGGTTTAATTATGCGTATTTTATTTGTACAGGTAATAAAATGATTTAAGTAATTTTTAAAAAATGATCGCAGGAAATGAAATATTTATTTTTATTGACATATAGTTTATTATACAAACATTTTATGAACATATGTTCATCAGCTTTCATTGTTTCCCACATCCATGTTAATCCATAGATTTAAAAAGGCGTTAAAATGATCCATGTTACAGAGAAGTATGATTAGAATACCAGAATCAAAGTTGCGAATGGCAAATTCAATATTAAAATATTGAATAGGCATATGCAAATACTTTGAAAAAAAATACTTTTTTCATCATAAAATTGCATTTGGCACATTATTAACAACAATGAAAACGTTTGGCATCATAAATTTATGTTTGTTAAATCAAATGTATCTCAATAAAAAAAAAACAGTGTGTGTACTTATGTACGCGCGTGAGAAGTTATACTTCTTTGGTATAGTTAAAACGATGTTTTTAATCCACTGCCGTAGCCTCTTCCGGTAGTGCATGAACTAGCACACCGGTTATAAGATTTGTGAATACTAAAATATGATACAATTTTAAACAAAAATTACGTTTAATATCAAAATGCATAATAAGAAAACGTATTTGTTGCGGCAAAGACAAGGACAATGAATATAAAGTTTTAAATACATCCATGTAAGTGGAATACAAATATAATAATTATTGACTCAAATTTGAACTACCATGTCATAGTTTCAACTAGCATCTTGGTTCAATTGCTAATTTTAGCCATTTGTCAGGTGTTCCAGTGTTAAGCTGTGAATATTTCACGGAAAATTACTGGTTTTTAAAAATAAAAGAATTAATTGATTATTTATGCATAGATACTATATGTTTACACATTTGATTACTTATGCAAAATGTACATTACGTATTTTATGAATTAACCGTTTAACCGAATTAACTGATTGGGTCACATGTTCGAAAAATACTTATCGAAAACATTTATCATATAGAAGTAGATCGTTGCCATAAAATATCTTGTATAGATATGTATGAACAATCCTAAATAGCGATATCCTAAAAATTATATTTATACAATAGTGATTGTATATTTTTTTACCCATTTATATTTATGTGTTGAAACTGATTTATAATTCAAATATAGAAAAATATAATGTATCAATCGACTTTTGTAACATTATTTTAAATATTAAACTGAATAATTCCAGAAAAATATCTTTCTTTTAAATGCATTTTAATTTTCATTATAATAATAATAGGCAAACGTAAGTAATATATGTATGCATATATTTCGGCAAATGTAGATAAATATTGTAAACACATACGTGTGAGAGAAATACAAACATTATCTTAAATTTGAATTGAATGATTATCGCTATGGTTTCAACAGTCATTTTGATTTCATTCTGTTTTATTCAATCAATTGCCAATTTTTACCATTTATCAATTGTGTCAGTATTGGGCGGTGAATATTTTACGAGAAATTACTAATTGTGTATTAATATGGATATTGTTTAGACTGTAAAACTCGAAATTTTATAATTCAACGATCTTCTCCCTGTTCTAAAGGTTCTAACCATTCTAAAGAAGAAATATATACACTGTCAAGTGTATTTGACAGTATATGTATTTCTTGACTCCTAGCTATAACTTCGTATCTGATTCGGGATTGTTTGGGATGATCGCCCCCTTCCCTTCCTTTCCTACATAGACAGCATACTGCGTAGAATGGAAAGTTAAATATCAGTAAATGGACTTTCAATTAAATTTTAAAAAATTCAACTCGCCATAATTAAGAAGATGTTTAATTAATTTGATGGTAAAAAAATATTTTTTAGTAAATATGATTTTTGGTTACGTTAGTCGGTAATAAGTGTAATAAATAAAATTTGTACAGGAAAGTTAACCCCAATCAAAAATATGGACCCAAAATAAAATAGCTCTTACTTCAGGTTTTATACAAAACCTATAGCGCGTTTATTAATATGGCCAGGGACTGTATTAAACAGTATAGGAATCCGGTGAAATAAATAACATTTTGTAAATCTACACCGTGCATTTCTTCCCACTCATTTAGCAAGACCTTAGAGCTAAAATTTGTGAAATATAGTTTGGCATAAACAATAATTCAAAAACTTATAATTAATTGAACTTTAATGGAAATGAGCTTGAAATAAGTTTTACTGTCGTTTATAAAAACTATAAATAAGTAGTTGAAGTTTATCAGATAACAATTTTGGGTAACATAATTATACTTTTCAATAAAACATGTGCATTTATCTCATTAAAAAGTAACATTTAATTTTATTGATTTTAAATAAACTATAAATAAACTTTATCGACTTTAATTATCCAATCGTCTGATAAGTCGTCATTGAATAATTATTTAGTTAATGATTTCCAATTTAGAAAACTGTTGCATCATTAGGATAAACTTATCTGTGGAATTTAGTTGTATTAAAATTAAAAATAAATAATTCTCGGTTTTTGTGAAAATTAAAATATTTGATATATTGCATACACTAAATCCTTTTATTATAGCATATTTATAAGCATTATAATCCAAAAATTTACGGTATCCGAAATGAAGATTTCTAATAGTTTAATCCAAAAATATCAATGTTTTGTGTTGATAAATAAGGGCAATTTTCTTAAAATACAAAAGTAAAACTAATTTAGAAATTAAATATTTTATTGACCATAGGACGACAAATCGTGAATTGACCTCAGAAAGATATTTAATGATATTTGGAGCATTTTTGGTACTAAAAAGATACTGAACAATTTCAGAAATATAGATAAGAGAACATTCAAATATTACAATACATTTCTTTTTCGCAATGTTTACCCGAATTTATCGATTTTGATAAAACAAAAAAAAAATTCTCTTTTTTTTTTCGATATCTCTTCGATCAATTTGTTATTTATATTTTTTAAGAGAAAACTAAACATCAAAACTGACATGAAAAAATAAAAGATTCAAAATTATAGCGTTATCAAAAGAAAAAAATAATAACTTGTGAAAAAATTGTCTCTTTTTGATTGTAGTTATAATAAAAATTGAGTGCTATTTTTTTGACTATGACCTTTCTATACCAACCTCTATTATGTGTCCGAATTTCATCCAAATCGGTTCAATCATTTTTTGAAAAGTAAATAAATAATTTCCGGATATCTCGATTATTTTTTTTTCAATTTATTTACAAATAAATAAAAAGTTAAAGAGGTGAAACATGAGACATGAATATATATTTTTAGTACCAACATATTTTCCAAATTGATCTTTGCAATGGTATGTCATGCGTACATAGATTTTAGTTTTTACCAGCCTTTGCTATAAATAAAAAGATTACCTTAAGAGCTTAATGCACATGCAGTTTAGCAAAAAACTAATAAAACATAAAACTTAAATTGTCTGTAATGAAAAACTAGTATTTTATTTTAGATATATCATAAACATTAAATCGAAACAAAACATCAACGGAAAACGTTGGATCCAAGTGGAGAAAAAATTAAAATGTATAAATGTAATATTATTCAGTGCCAAATACTGCAGTGTACTAACAAATGATGCAGCATTAATAAAAATGTAAAACTATATATTTGTTATTCAAATAAATGAAACTTTAAATTGGTTTGTATTATAGTTGCTAAAAATATATAAATAAAACGATGAAAATGTTTCAAAAAATAAATGAAAAATCAATTTATCAAAACAGTTCTAATTAAAGGAGCTGACGAACTCGACATTAATTAGAATATATTGATTTAACCTAAACATATTACGTAGCGTCTACTGTTTTATTTAAGAGATTAAATAAATTAGCTTAGTCGCTTTAATCTCTGTTATTAATTAGTGAGATAAGTCGAAAGTGCTAATTACGTAGCTCTATTTGCACACGAAATAAATGAGAGCAATAATAGCGATAAAAGTCAACGGCCAAATTGAATTTTAATAAGAGTGTTCCTAGTATTTATACTATTTGCGTACCTGCATAATATATTTTAAAATTTTGATATTGAAAATAATGAGTTTTTTATGAAGAGAAAAAACCTTTTATGCATCGCCCACGCAAATAATATAAGGAGCCCTTCTTAATTATAATTTTATGTTAGTTTTTAAAAAGCTTTTGAAATGAGGCAAGTTTCGAAATAAAACTAATTTTAAATTAATATAAAAATACCAATACTAACATTAAAGAGTATTGTACTGTGGTACTCTGGTTTTGCAGCCCAGAACAAATGCCAAATTTATTGCCTTTGTCCCTACATAATATGGACTTTACAATAATGATATCATTTTCTAAAGCAAAAATAATATAAATAATAAGTTACAAAGAAATATTTTTCTTTAAACCAAACGTTCCTAAGTATTTACTTAAAGCTGAATATTTCGATTTTTTTTTCTTAATATTGTTCTTGTTTTTATACATACGTAAATAAAATTCAACGTTTTTCTGTTTGTTTGTTTAAGGCTCCATCACTAGAAATCTACTGACCCGATTTGAATCATTTTTATTTTAATTATTAGATTAATTATTTCCGTTGGTTTTAGCATAACCCTAAGTTTTGATAACAAACGTAGAACGATCGATCAAAAGGAACAAACTTATACTTCTTTCAGGCAAACCGAGAAAAAAGATTTTTGCAAACCAAATAGCAATAATTTTCAACCCGAAAATGACTAAAGCAAATAGTTGAAAGTATTTTCAAACTCTCAATTAATAACTCACAACGTTGGAAAAATTTAACCTGACAATTGTAAAACCATGTAAGTGCACTATCTTAAATTCACGGATAAAATTATAACATAAAGCTGATTTATAAGTCCCTACATACAGCTTAATAAAAGTAATGTTTATAATTGTTTTTAGTACTTTAACAATCAATAATAAGTATGTGTTATCGTCTTCTGTTCTTTGTTTTGTACTAGGAACATATATAATTATTTAAGTTTTATTATAATTATAGTCACAAATATTGTCTCTTTCAATTAATGGAATATTTATAAGCTTATATACTCTCAAGTAATAGGATATTATTTTTATTGAAATAAGAAAAATCGAAATAGTTAAAATATGTATAGTCAGTAAAATTAATCAATAACAATGTTGCCATATACTCAAGGTATGCGACGAAGTCGCAGGTATTGGCCAATATATTAAAAACTTATAACAACATTGATCAGAGAAAGCAAGGCGGTTTTTTTTTTTAGATTTTTTTTTAAAAATCCTATTTTGTATCTGTTACTCTATACGTTCTACCTCTTTGGTATTTAAGCCTACACCATGCAGTTTATAATTTCGTTACAATAGTATATTATGATTTTAGTAATTAGTCCTCACTTTTACAGTATCAATTTATAATAAAAGTATTGACAAAAAAAATCCAATATTACATTTATTATCAAAATTATTTATTTTAATCATTCTATGTATTCTGAATCAAATTTGGACTCATGTAAAAAAGATACGTATACCTTGTATGCTGGTTTTCAAATAAATGTCGATAAGTTTTTTGGTGTCTTGTAGCTAAAAAATTGGTGTTTTTTACGTGAAAAAAATCAAAAGATTAATCATCATTAGATTATTTCACATATCTATGCATTGCACAAGGGGGAAAAGAGAGTTTTTCTAAAGTGTATGGCTAAAATTAAGATACTCCAAAAGCCCCATGTTAAATTTAAACAGTCATTTCTCCTCAATTTGCCGAGTGCTCGTACCTCTTCCATACCATATTTATTCATAATATAATCTCTCCTTTTTAAGTCAGTATATATAGAAGCAGATATAGAATATTAGAATAGTTCTAACGATGGTACAAGAGAGCGCTGATTTTTTTAAAAAAAAATAGTAAGTGGGGGACCGATGGCATTCATTAAATTTTTAATAGATTTATGACCAAATTCACTCTAATGTTCCAAATTGTCTACATAAAGGGTAAAAAAATATTTATCATTGCTTTTTGTTCATTAAATTGAGATATTTAAATACATTTACGTAATTTGTTTTGTTCAAATCAATACCTATATTTATCACACCTCTATTTCTATATTAAATCCGACCAAGCCATATCGAAAGTATTTGAATATTGTAATTAAATTATGAACTGAAATCAGGAGGGAGATAAAATTGAAGTAAAAACAATATAATACTCCGAAACAGAAATAACAAATAAAGTAACCCATAAAATGAAATTAATGAGCAAAACATTTTCATCATTATGGATTGAGAAAAACAGTTAGACTATATCAGTGGTGGCAAACTTATGACACACGTGCCAGGGGCGGTAATTACAAAAATTTTGCCGTCACGTGAATCATTTATAAGTGATATCATTTTATACACTTATAAGTTTAATTAACCCTCAACTTACCACAACTAAAATTTTGTGGGTTATGTGAAAAGCAAGGGTTAAATATACATCATAGAACTTACAGACTAATTATTTAACAATTAGTATTTTAACTGTTTTTATCTTGTTATTTTTATGCGATAATTTTTTAAATCCATTAAATCCTGTCTAGCACGATAGCAACTCGCTAAATACTAATTGTAATTTTTTGGCAAGCGCACATAACAAGATTCGCCACCACTGAACTAAATAAATAAAAAAAAACAATTGGGGCCATTGGTAGATGGCCCTTTGTTTTTCAATAAGTGTTTAAAATAATGTTTTTGAACAAAAATAATAGAACAGTTATGTTATAAAATTTTAAAAGTATTAAGAAGTTTTAAAGAAAAATCAACCCCTTGTTTTATTTTAAACAAGAGCAGTTGTATTATTCATAAAATGTATCATTTTCATACTGTAAAAATGTCTTACTGAGAAGACATAGAACCCTTTTCCAACAATATTCGTTACTGTTAATCAATATTTTGTAAGACATTAGTGCATTAATAAGTATTCTTTCGGTTTAAAACGAACAGAAAATGTGCACCTGCAGATTTAATTTCAATTACTTTTTCTAAAGTCAATTTATTGATGTTTGAATGGAAAAACACGAAAATATTTGAAATTCTAAGTCAATTAAAAAAATAAAAGATTTATATGCAGTCACTTTTCAAACGTCCATTCACTTTAGCAATAAGCAGGAATATATAGGAAGTTTACATATTTTTGCTCTTTCCTTAAAGCGTTTTTCATGTGATATTATTGCTTGCCTATTTATTTAATAGCAGCCGTTTTTACGTGATCGAACAAAATGAGACTAGAAGGAAAAATCAATATTAATTGACGGCAAAAATATTGGCTAATAACGTTTTGGAGAGTATATGAGCTTTCAAAGTTTGCGGTTTCATAAGTTAGAAATTAATAAATTTAAAATTACAACGTTTTAATTACTTTTTTCTTTTAAAATATAGTAATAAATTTATTATGTAGTGATGACTTGTCAATTTATACGAGGAGGGTAGTACTTCCCTATATAAAAACTGCATAGAGGATAGACGATGTGATAGAAGATTTATAATCCTTTTGGCTACAAACATGAATGTTTTTCTTTTAAATAAATTTCAGCCTCGCAACCTTAATTAGGTAAATAATCATGTATACGTTCTTAAATGCCAATTTTTATTGAATATATCTGAATTTACCACCTTATAAAAAAAATATGTATTAAAAATTACTAAAGTAACATTGAAATCAGGACTTAACTTTCATTATTTTGATCTTTACAATGTTCTATTTAAGACTTACTATTTATATTTAAAATTACGATGTTATAAATTCAAATATAAATTGTAAGTTTTTAATAGAACATTTAAATATTAAAATAATGAAAATCTAGTCCTGGACAGTCCTTGATTGATTACGATATAACTATAGTAATTTTTAGTCTATTTTTTGTAGATCTAATGCACATATAATACTTTGATTAAAGGAACCAGAAACTTGAATTTTCGATAAATTTTATTTTAACTTAAGAATATTGATATGTTTACGATAAATGTAAAAGAATTTTCTAACCGATAAATTTTTATCTATTATATAGTTATCTTAAGGATATGGTCTATCTATCCGAAAGTGAAAATACTGGCACTTAAAAAATTTTAAGTTTATTATAATTTGATACCAAAACTTATTTTTTGAATTATATTTTGTTTGGTATTAGCTAACTTTTTGATATCAAATTTCTGTGCCATATTTATTTAAGAGTATTTTATTTAAAGACTAATAAAGCAAATAACTTCAAGGAATATAAAATTAAATTTCGTGGAATATTTGAATAAGTAAGAAAATCAGAACGGAAGCTAACCACCAATAAATACTGTCCATGCAAACTCTATTGCTTACACTTGTGTATTGTGGGCACATAAATGAATCTAAGAGCCGAGTGGTGTTACAGTAGTTTTGGGATTTACACTTTCAGATAAAATAATAAAAATTGGTATAAAGATCATTAAGAATGCCTCATATTGTTTATGGATTTTGATATTTAAAATTACAGAACAATGGAAATAAAAAAAATTGTTAAAAAAATATTGAAAACCTTGCATCTTCCACTTAAATAATATGTGTACCGGAAAAGAATGTCGTTTTTTCAATATACAATTTAAACACAAAATTTTCTTACAACTATTGATTTTAAATCAATGATTTAATCAGCCTCAATAGTATCAATATTTTGATAGTTTGCAAATTTTTAATGCTATACTAGTAAAAATCAATGGATTAACAAGAAAAATATCAAAAAAATACCACTTAGTGAAATGTCGTAACGATTGAAATAAATAGAAATCCGATGAAATAACTACGAATGATTATAGTGGGAACGGCAATATCACCTTCTCCTTAATTTATTAGGAATTTTTTCCAGGGCTTTTCGTTTTCAGAGGAGTTTTCCATTACCGTGTTGCAGCATTGAATTTTATCTGTTAACAGTTTTGGTCACTTTTGGGTATTTGACCGATCGATTAAGATTGATTGGGATTATTTGACATCTCTTCGACTTTCTGGCATAAATTTGGCACCATTCCCTCCCTTTATTTTTTATTAGTAAATTTTGTTGTCATATTTTGTTGGTACCAATTAGAGAAATGAAAATTTTCGAATTTGAACTTAAAAAAACTCATTTGGCATTAATGAACATCTAATGCACATAAGCATTGAAAATATTTTTAGTAACAACTTTGCGTTGTTATCCTGTGAATCTCGATGAGCATACAATACCAAATTTATATTCTTTCGGGTTTTTGGTTCTACCATTTCAGTATAGATTTCGGAATAAAAAATATTTTGTAATTTTTACTAAGTTGATAAATTACTCTAATCAGACTTTTGTACCACTTTGAAATAACTTATAAAAAGTGCCCGAACGAAACTAGTTTTTACGGCCGAAACCGAAACCAAATTTCGGCATCAGTCTCAGTTTCGGTCAAAACCGAAACTTCCAAATAAGATCATTTTTTCGTAGACAAAAGGTAATCATAATTGGTGTCTTTACTTTTAAATCCTATAGGTATTCATTAATCATTTAGTCCCTAATATTTGAGCTAATCATTAAAACAACATATTATTATCATTTCTTATTTCACTTAAATTATTCATACTGAAATTAGGGGTTGATTTGACAGAAAAGCACCTAATAATTCTTTGTCAATATTAATTATGAATATCATAAGATAATAAAAAAAGTTACAAAACAAAATTACTTTTTACCTAATATGTTTAAGTACACAAAAAATAAAGTAGTCTTTCTTATATCTTAAAAAGAAAATAATTTCTTCTAAACTTGGAGCAGTTTTCTTTTAAACTGAAAAAAAATATTGAAGATAATAATAAACCAAATAATTATGAACTGACAGTTATCAGTATTCATAACTGAAGAATCGAATAATAAGTGAAAAACAATAATTTTTTAACACTTTTATCTCACGAATTCAGTTTCGGTTTCGGTCGTAGTTTCGGCTATACGACAGCCAAAACCGAAGCTTGTTTTTTGGCCGAAGCTAGACCTAAATCGAA
Organism: Sisyra terminalis; assembly: GCA_958496175.1. Classification (NCBI taxonomy): domain Eukaryota; kingdom Metazoa; phylum Arthropoda; class Insecta; order Neuroptera; family Sisyridae; genus Sisyra; species Sisyra terminalis. The sequence goes on from OY292274.1 coordinate 32,503,333, forward strand.
AATTCGGTCGGACACTACATATAAGCAGATAAATGGCATATGGTTTAAAAACGACATTCTTTTCCGATACACCGACGATCTGAGCATTTTTTAGAAATACTACGTACAATAACTAGAAAAATTTGCAATAATTTTAAAGGGCCCGATTTCGATCTAAATCAACCCCTTTATCTTTTAAAAAATCGCGGAAAAAAACGAATTACTTCAAAAACAATGCTTAAGCGTTTATGGATTCACAAAATATTGTTTTTTATAAAAGAACAATTCAAAAAAAATTGTGTGTAATTAAACTGTTATAAAAATTATTTCAAATTATTTTTTTTTTCAAGAATCAAAATCAACCACCAATTTGAGATACCTTTTATTTCAAAGACTGGTTTCTTAATGTTTAGATTAAACAATGATTGAAATTTATTTTGTCTTCCTACACTTGATTTCCGTGATTTCCTTATCTTCCTGTACCTGATTTCGCTCAAGTGTTATAAACGATTTAAAGTTGTAATACGGTCATAACATTTACTATGACATATAATTTTTTAAAAAAAAATGCCTTCTTAAAGAAGTTATTACGAACCGCCAATATTATGATATAATATCAATTAAAAACGAAAAATAATTCTATTTTAAAAATATAAACCACAAAAAGTAAATTCAAAATATATTTTTTTTAATAATGTGTAATAAGCACTTCACTGTTATATGTGGGAATAATAATTGTAAGTTTCGTTGCACTGCAGTTATGAACCGAATGTTCGACCGAAATGAGTTTTTAATTTAAAATCACAATGTTATGATGACACGATTGTTGACGGAAGTAAAATAATTTAAAATTTCATTTGATATTGTGTATTTCACTTTTTGAGTTTACACCAAGTTTGCACGCGTTGAACGTATCCCGACACAACGTGTATGCATACAAAGCAAGGATAATGCACACAAGAGACTGAAATGATAACAACGCTAAAATGATGCGACGCCAAGTACGACGCCGGCACCGTCAACGTCTGGAATGATAATTTGCGGAAGAGTGGACCAAACGATAAGGTCTCTCGTCGCACAAACACACACCTGTTGAAGCGTTCGAATACGCCGCGGCGCAGTTATCCATACTACACGAGCAAGAGAGCTACACAACCATCATCTCCGTTCTACTAAAGAAACATAAATATTCCATCCATTTTTTAATCCAGATTTCCTAAAAAAAATCTCCAGTTCAGAAAGAAATGGATATACATACCTACCTATCTATATTTCCAAGCATTTCGCATACAACGCAAAAACTAAATGTAAGAATGGCGAGGAAATTTTAGATGCAACGGATCATATTTATACCTCGTTAAAAGATTCAAAACACATTTCTCAACATCTCTCAAATCAAAATAATACCTATGTACAACTTTTCCATAAATTTACATTTTAATTACTACTTGGTCGTTTATTCTTCATCCTAAAGCTTTCAAAGTAAGTACTTAAATGTAGTGAATATTTTTCATAAAAAAATTACTGTGGAAGCTAATTAAATGTATGTAACCTTTGGAGGTTCCGTTGCAGAAAAATCAAGCGAGTACCAAGCTATTTTCTTGATACTTAGATAACGTGATCATAATTTTTTTGCTTCAAAACGGGACACTTGTAAATTTTAATACGAAAACTGGAAAAAAATATTATAACTTTGCGTAAAATGACAACACTAGAAATATAGTAAAACTCAGTGCTTTTTTATTAGAAAAAAAAATGAACGGAACAATTAAGATAATAATATGTGTGGTCTATTTATTGCCGATTCCCGCAGTTGTGGCAGCGACAACTAGCTAAAATTTGTAGATACTTATTTTTGTATGATCTTTATCCATGTACTATAGGTTTATAGCCTATAGGTTTTACACTATAGGTATATGTATATGTATACGGTATACAGTGTACAGTATACCTGCATAATGATTTTGGTTGTGATGGATTAATATCTATCACAGGTGACTTTTAACTGTTAACTGTTTGTTGAAAAACTTTTGATTGTTTTAAGTCATAATTAAGACTGACTTTATTGAACTTGAGCTGATTGATTTATGGATTATTTGGTTCACGGTACGTATATCTACCGTAGGTATACACAGTAGACATACTCTTTTTAGATATTTATAAATATTTTTTGAAAATGAATTGATCATTACATACAACTATTTTATTCTAAGCAACAGTTTACTAAATGTATCTTTTTAAAGTCGACAAAATACTGCTTTTAAGTATGATTATGTTTTTGTAAAAGAAATAAGAAATATAAAAATTTTAATATACCACTACAAATAGCAAATCTAAAAAGAAAATATAATCTACATCTACGTTACGCAGACGAAGTCGCGGGAATAAGTACGGGTGGCAACCCTAGACACAACTAATAAATTGTAACAATTGGCAATTGAATGAAATCAAAATGACATATGAAACCATAACACCCATCAATTAATTCAAATTTAATGCTTGTATTTCACTCACACGTTTGTGTTTACAACCTTTGTTCTCTGTATTTTCCGACATGCATCATATTATATATGTTTGCCTATTACTATATTGATTATGAATATCCGATCTTCAAATAAAGAAGTATATTAACTTTGTAATTATTACTTAACTTTGAATTATAAAAATATTTCCAATTTTTTATGAAAATCAAAGAGGTATATTAGTTCTTCTATTTTTTGTATGAATTTTACCACTTATCTCGGTTTTTAGATTTTGTAGATGAATAGTTTACATACTCGTACAGGGTGGTATTATGATAGGCCGGGGAAAATGTGTTAATGCACGAAAAAAGAATGTGAAACTTAATTGATTTGCTAGATTCTTAAAGCTTTTTTAAGCTTTAAAAGCTTTATTAAATAGTTAATTTGAACTACTTTAAGAAAACTCTTCTAGTCGAGCTTAGGTACAAACTACGATCACGGACTTTTTCACACGTTACTAGAAAATAATTTTGGGTGCTGTAGGCTATATTTCATAAACTATAGAGTCATTCGGGGTAATCGTGCGCAGTGGGTAAGTGTGCGCATCCCGTTAATACTGAAAGATTGGAAGGATAAGTCGCATTATGTGTAGTTGATTGAAAGGTACGGTAACGAGAAACTCATTAATCTACAAGATCACGGCATGATGTTATTAATTTCTTTTTAAACAATAATTATTAAAATTCGGCACTGTAACTATAACTTTTGTCATCACGGCAAAGACTCTCATATCGTACTGACTACACTCACCAAGATAAATCTCTTTTTTTTCATGTTAGTAAGTTATTCAAGTTTTCTGTTTTTCATATAATTTAAGGATATATTTAGTATGAGCAAAGTTATAAGAGTATATACCAAAAATCTAGGCATGGGGTAAGTATGCGCGGGTAAGTTGACGCAGAACATAAATATGTTAACATTACCATCACATAGCAATCACAACTTATGATCATTGAACAGATTTTTTTTCAGTCTTCTGAAAACTAAATTCTGTTGCATGCGATAAATTCATGTTATAGTACCCTGGAAAGACTATTACACAATATAATGTAACTCGGTTATTCAACGAAGCTTGATAAAAGGTCGCCACATTAAGAAAGGCTGAATTTGGGTTTAATTTCGTAATTTTTAGTAAACTTATTTTATATGCTTTTATATTTATAATTCCATACCTAAGCATTATAACTATAAAAAAATGCGTACATTTACCCGAACAATAGCGCATACTTACCCACAAGTCGGATCAAGTGTGTGCATTTGGAATCATTCTAAATAACTTTTTTTATTTTTTAAGTGGTTTTATGTGTTTTTCCTTAACTTAATTGTTACTCCAAAAAATGCTTTATCATATACAGGGTTTCTTTTTTCTTTTTTCTTATTCCTTATTGTTTAATTTTCACTCCGGTTTATATCCTTAAGTGCGCACACTTGACCCGAATGACTCTACTGCTAGCTATTGTGAGAAGTAATTAATATATTATATGTAGATATGTGTATGTGTATTGTATGAGATACAGTAATTTTGTAAAGTTGTAAAAAATTTTGTAATATTTTCCCGATAAAGTATTTTAAGCTCAACGTATTTATAGAAGGGTGATCATAAACGTGCTGATTATATTGGGCGCTGCTATATTTAATTGTAATTATCCTCTGGAAATCGGGAACTATTTTATTTATTAGATTACAGAAATCATTTTATTTTTAATTTATGCTTCCGAGTGACACTTTTTGGTTTAAATGAGGAGTTTTTCTCAATACTTACTTTAATAGAAAAGATACAAAAGATCTTGCACGGATTAGTTAATATATTTTAAAAAATCTTGTTATCTATTATATAAGGAAAATAGTTACTCTGAAATTTAATCTATCATCATATAAACATAATGTATAATTTATACTTCTCCATTTTGATTGCAAAATATAATTTTGCAATGTAATAAATCCTAATAAAAATCCAACGTTAGTGTAAAGTGAAATAATAAATTGTGAACACATTATGTTAGGGAAAAAGTATACTTGAACTAGTACTCAATACTCCTACAAATAAGAGGGTAGAATAACGAGCATTGTGAAAGCGTATCGTTTGGCCCTTCTTTCAGCTATAACTCGAATTCACAATATGGAATCATTATTACATGCATGTATGAATATTCCTAGCAATATACGTCACGCCATTAGTGAAATTTAAAAAATAATAGATTGATAATGTAAAAGTAGTGCTGATTAAGATGATAAAAACTATATTAAAAACAAATGCAATTATGAAAAGTGTCCTTAATAGTTTAGTCATTAGACGATGAGCCAAAACTGAAACATTATGTAACACGTAATGAAAGTTAAAGATGATATTAATAAACGTAGCAATAATAACTTTCAAGTATTATTAAATATTAGTTCGTCGACTACAGAATACGCATTAACCATACTAATAAATTAAGAACATGTATTTTCTTTTGCACTTCAAATTATCCAAAGTGAAGTTAAAAACCGTATATTGAATTTATGAAAAAAATAACAATTAAACAATAAGATGGAACCAATTAAAAAGTAGACTAAACAAATTATTGAGCAATTATATGCAAAGCAATTAGATATATTTAAAATTTAAATATTATTGTTATTATAATTTAGTTCTATTTAACTTAACCATTGCATTTCTTCTTATGAAATAGTTCTTTGCACTTTGATGAACGCACTATTAGAGCAATTGCACTAACTCTTAAAGCGATCTCACTAATTGCATTTAATCGAAGCAATTAGCAAAACCAAAAGCCACTAAAACCACATACGCTAGTAAGTCGTAGAATTCTATCCAGAGTGTTGTAATTAAAAAGAGATTTAGATGTGGAAGTCTGCAGTGGTTTATATTTTTATTAATACCCAGAATTTCAGATATTAATATAAATTTCTATAAAAATATATATACTTCTTATTAACTATAAAAAACGGTTACATTAATTGTTTTCATTCGTTGAGAAATTTTTCATTTTCTGTAACCCACTTTCCTGTTAAAATGACAGAGAAACGAAGTCGTAGGTTTTTGTTTCGTATATTATTTCAATATGAATGGATAACACATTGCACATAATAGTTTCGCTCAAGTTCTAACACATTCCAACACATTTTTCATTCTAAATGGTAGAAAATAGTTTACTAAATTAAATTGTTTGGAAGTGAAATAACTCGCATTATTTCGTTTGAAATATTCTAATTTTTTCTTCATAACTTATATTTAAGTATTTTAATACAAATTACTTTTTGCAACGAAATGTATTGTTCTTGGTTTTGATTTTTTCAAAGTAACATACAACAGTATGTTATTTAAATTATAGAAAGAGAGTATATGTAAATTGATAGATAATATATATAACATACTGATGTTTCAAATGGATATTAAATTGTAAATTTTCAAAGTTTTATTTTATTAAATGTTATTATATCAATATTTTTTTCTATACTGGTTTAACACACAGTGTAGCATTTCATTAATTGTCGACCATCATTCGCAGAAAAATAAAATAAAACTAGTTAGATAAATAAGTTCCTTATAGCCATGGGCTGCGGCACATATGAACAAGATGTATCAGCTCCCTTTCCATTCCTTTTCTAGAAAACAGGAACCTTTAAGTTTCAATGAAAATCATAAAAAAAATTCGGGTCTGCCAAATAAAAACCGGATATAGTTGTTTTTTTTTTAATTTTATATCAATTATGTTTGGTAAACCATAATTATGTGACTGTATTGAAAAAAAAATCAAGTCTAAAAAAATTTGTCCCTTCTTCGAAAAATGTGCTATTTTACCAACTAGGAAATTGACATCGTTGTCTATGATTTTAGTGAGGAAAATTTGGTTTTAATAACCAGATTCATTTTAATTAGGTATAATTAGGTGATATAAAATATGACAAACGTAATGGTGGAATTATTAAAATAGTATATTACTCCTTTTCTTGTAGATAAAAGTTATTTGTTATATCCAAACTATACTTTTATATAGACGCGAGTAATGCAGATTTAGTTGCGTATGACCACACCGAAGAGCAACGTTTGGTAAATCTATTAGTGTTTCTGCTGTTTTAACAATGGCTTCAAAGCGATCAAATTACAACAGAAAAAATATCGTCTGTTTTTAATATATACTACCAGTTTACATCAGAAGTTGACAACTTTTTTCCTCACTGGGCCAATTTTAAATATTCGAAAGACGTTGCGGGTCAGAATAGATTGAATGATTTAACCCTTGCGTTACCAGCGGGCACATCATATACCCCACAAAATTGTTCGTGAAAAACAATGAAAATTCAAGCGTATGAGAGATATCCTGGACAGAAAATAAAGCACTATCAAAAATTATTTAGAATTATTTAAAAGTGGTCGCTCCGAAACTAGAAGTTGCTGAGTTAGAATCAATCGTTTTTGAACATTTCTCAGTTTATAGATTTTTATTAACTATGATCATTGGTCATTTAAGACTTGTTTGTAATTGTTGACTTGTTGTAAATGTTTAACAGAGATTTTAATAAAACCATTATGAATCTACTAATAAATGGGTACGAGATTATTTCCATATGTAAACATTATACATACTACATTATTTATTTAAAACTAGCAGATAATTTTTAATCTTTTATTTATAATTTGATTTTTCCTTCTTCAATTTATGGATCATATTCAAACATGTATACATTTTAGCCTACATATACACAAACTGAGTACTGTATCGTCTTTTCCTGCCAAATTTTAATTTAGCTTTATTTGTTTAGCTTGTCAAGGAATTTTATAAATATAACCTTACAGATTTGAAACCATTAGGTTATTTGTGTTTGTTTTTAATTATGTACCTAATACAACGAAGTCAGATTTTCGGACCTAAAGCTAATTCCATTTATTTGTGCGACTTGGCATTTAAAAATTATTAAGTACCATTTTTCAAATACTAAATATCTATTTCGAATACTTATATTCGTAAATAAATAAAAAATCTCCAGGAATTTTTAAATTTGAGGCACAAAGTAAATAGCAAAATGGATGAAATTTGCAAATAAATTAAGGAATTAGAAAAAGTGTATAGTTGTAAAAAACAAAGACAATAATTAAAGACTTGAAACGTAAATTTTAATTTTGAAAACACTGATATTCCTAAAATTTTGTATTTTTTCTGCTTTTAATTGATAGAAAATTGTAAATATTTTGGATAATGGACAAAATTAGATAAAAACTGACATTATTTAAACACAATTATCTATTTTCCCCAAAAGCCAAAGCCATAATTAAAAAACGTAAGAATATAGAACCTTATGGTAGATCTAGCGCAAATTTAAAATAAGTAATCGTAACTATAACACACATATGAATATTTAAAAAAATTGGAATTTTCAACAATAGAATGATAAAATAAACTTTGCCTAAGCTTACTACTAAGTGTTACCCCTTACATTCTGGTACCTTTTCTATTAATAGCATCTTTTACACTTTACCAATTAATTTTATTAGCATATTTTTCCATAATCTTATTTTCATTAAATAAAACATTAAGTCATGTCTTAATCAAACCTAGACAAAACACTTTTTCTTCTCTAAACCTTTCCGCTTGTACTTTTTAAGCAGAAATAACTCAACGATTCAGTTGTATAGAAAAACAAAAATGATAAAAAATAAGAATACTTATTTATAATAAATAATACAAATATAATTAATCAAACATATTTACGATAGTTTAAAATTTGGACGTTATATTGTCGGCTTAAAGAAAGTGAATACGAGTATACCAATTTGGCGACAATACATCCCCTAAGAGGTTTTACAATTTATAATCAGTACTTTCAGAAAATATCATTTAAGAATATTTCCCGATGCGTAAGATACGTAATCTCAAAATATTAGTTCATTACTTTCTGCAACGTGCAAATTAATTATTTATTTTAATACTTGTACATTTTCTTTATGGTTGCTAGTGATTAAGATATTCACTAACGAAATAGTATATTACAAATAATATAATCTAAATGCTTCAAAGATTTAAAATAACCCTGTTAAAAAAGGCATTTTGAAATCATTCCATTTAAAATGCTTTTAATACATTTAAACGAATTTAAATGCCTTTTTTAACAAAGAACCCTTCTTAGGTATTTGAACAGCAAAATCGCTAACAAATCAATCTGTTTAGTTCAATTTTTTTCATAAAATGGAGAAACTTATACAATATTCAAACAAGGCACATCTTGAGTAAATCTTCATTAACTTAAATTTTGTTATACCCAGCTATGGTAAACAATCGGAAGTAATAAAAATTGGTATTCCGTGCATGTTTCAAATATTTTTCAGAAAGAATTATAAAATACATTGAAAAGAGAATGGTGCTCCACTACATATATATTTGTTAAATGTAACTTATATAATACTTACCAGTTAGATATAGTAAAACTGAAAATTGTTATATAAAAGAGAATAGGTAATGAAATGTAAAAACTTTATTGCTCGAGATAATATTATTATCGCATTACTTAAAAATACATTTCATAGTAAATCATTTTCAAGTGATATAAGCATGTTTTAAAAGAGTGTTTGTGACAAGCATGTAAATGTGTGAGGTATATTATGATAATATAGTATCTACCGATGAATTAACCCGGCGAATATACAGATACCTTTCTATCAATACCGTCCGTTCTTCCTGGCTGCATGTGATACCAAGATTGCATAATTAATTAGATGTCAATCAATTTTTTCATTAAATAACTTTTTTAAACAACCTTTTCTTATTTTAAATAAAATTTAATATTTTTCCAATAACAAAAAAAAAATCGTAAAAGTATGCAGTTGTAAGAATTCAAAGAAATTAATTTAATATTATTAAGGATTGTTGCATTTTATAAAGTATACTTTAAATTAAACGATCTACATTCTTTTTCTAATTTCAAATTAATTATTTTAATGTCATACTTATTTGAAATATCTGTAACAGGCTTAATAAGTAAGTAAGTAGTAAGTAGGCATTTCACAAACCTGAAATAATTCCGTCCATTTGTAAAAGAGCCGCTTCAAGCATCTTACTGGCCTCTGATTGAGATGATACAGGTGACCCAGGTGATAATGCTCTATCAATTTCGAAAAATTCCTTTTTAGTTGTCATTATAATACTACTTCCGGGTCCTAAAAATTTTAAACGAGTAAATAAACATTAGTAGAGATATTGATCTTTAGGAAAAATACAATTAAGAATAAAAATATACTTACATAAAATTAAAGATATAGTTAAAACATTTTATAAAACTTAACACTAATAATTAATATAAAAATATTTTCAAAATTTGTTTTTCAATTTTTGACATTACACGAGTTTTGTGGACATCCTGAATGAATGACGCATAGAGGTTAGGCATGTATTCCACCAGATGTCACTCGTAACAGCTGATGAAAGTAGGGAATTTTAAAAATGTGGAATTAATTTAGAAGTAAAAAAAAAATAATATAACCAAAATAACATAACAACTAATTATATCGAAAATATTGTTGGAAATGACAAAAAAAAAAATCCTGTGAAAGTTTAAGCTTTTAATATTAATATTAAGAGGTTAATATTAATTATTAATATTAATATTTGCATCGCAAATTTCGATTTTCCATTTAAATAACATGGGAACAATATTCTCTTGCACTTTGGAATTTTATAGCTCACGTTGGTGACAATATTTCGGAATGACCAAGGTATATTCTTGTAGAAAATTGAACGATCTACAAAAAAGGTCTCGTACAAGTTTTTGGTATATTTATTCCTTCAAAAGTTATTCAAGGTCAAAGTTGAACTAAAGAGAAATTTTAATATTTTTTCAATTTTTTGACGCAATCATCAATTTTATGAGAAAATTTTATAGGACAGTTTTTGTAGAGCACTTTTTTTTCTATAACTCATCTCCATAAAAGTTTTTCATATTTTTCACAGGTCCTAAGTTATTTAATTAAAATAAAAAAAAAATAAGTTTTATGTTAAAAATATAATTCAGAGAATATTATTAATTTAAAACAATAAAATTACGAATATTTTCAGTTTAATGTAAATAACTTAGGACCTGTGAAAAATATCAAAAATTTTTATAGAGATAAGTTATAGAAAAAAGTGCTCTACAAAAAATGTCTACAAAAAGTTTAGTTATATAAAATATAGTTATTTGAAAATAGAATTAATGTTTATAAGGAACTAAATGTATATAAATAAAAACAATTTTTTTAAATGTATTTATTTATTCTAAAAATAAACCCTTTTACCATAACAATATTAATAATAGATGTTTTCAAAATAAATTATACCCTTTACTTAGAAGAATCACATAAAACCACGGTAAGGTAATCTCAAGGAATCATATTTAAACAAAAAAATTAATATAAATCCTATAAGAAATTAAAAGTAATTATTTTGCCATATTAATTCCTAATTATTTTTTTTATTTTTTATGTTTTTTGATACATAATTTAGAATTATATTTAAAGTTTTAAAAAAGAATATGGATGGATTTTTTTCATGAAAAGCAAAAACGGCTTAAGGCACTGCTATCTATTTACATATTAGTACCTATTGCACAAGAATTTCGATAGTGTTAACAATTAAATGAAAAAAAATATATACGTAGTATAATAATAAAATATAAAACATAGCCAATCTTCCATGAAAAAGAAATCTCTAACAATACTGGCATTAATTTTCTTGTCATTTCCTTCAATTTTTTTCATAAATAAATTAAATACTGTACAATTGTAATCATGATTCATAAATTATAAAAACCCACAAGATATAAACAAATATAGAATAAATGGAATGTAATGTTACGGAATTGTATCTAAGGTTTTGGTTTTGTTATAAAATATTACAAATTCATTTCATACATTAGAAGGTATAATATAAAAGATTTTTTTTCCATTTTTAGTAAATAATAATACAGACGCCATAACTAATTTGGCCTATTATACAAATTAAACTATTAACAACGTTAGATAAATTAAGTTATACTTTGTATAACTTATATTAAAAAAAATGTAATTGTTAAAATATTCGTTGTCTTTTAGATGGTTTAAATTTTTCTATCATAATTTAATAAGGCCTCGATTCAGATACGAACAATTCCAAGGCAATATGCTACTTTGAAATCTATATTGTAGCAAAATTAGTTTGTATAGTCTTATTTTATAAATATTTATTTAATATAATTTCAAAACCAAGTTGAGGTAAATCATTGGTCAAACATATTTTTTAAAGTATATTGCCATGATATTAAATATCTATAAACGATACTATTTCTTTTAAATTAATTTTATTAAACTCAACAATTCGTTAAATTATTTATTTATTTCTATATATGACAACGAAACATTTTGAGGAAACTTGATTATCTCTTTTTTTTTGTAAATGCAAAAATATTTTTTAAATATACAACAATTTGGTTAACTACCAAAAGGTACTGTAGCTCTTGGAATGAAACTGGAAAAAAAACTTAAATTATTAACAAATATTTTTCAATTTCATCATTTCTCAATTTTATAAAAATAACAGACCGAGTCTTCGTCTCATCATTCTTTTTCAATTAATTTTCTAAAAATGAGAAGGAAATTTCAAAGTCTCATTTTAATTTTTAAGATCAATATTAAATGGAATAATATTGTCTTGAGTAAGATTGTCCATGATTTAAGAACATAGGGAATGTACTCAAATTTCCTTCTTTTCAAAGTACATAACAACGAAATATAATCAATTTACTATATTAATGAAAAAATAGTATTTGCCATATTAATGTTTGCAAACTATTAGCTATAATTATCATAAACGGAATTATAATTTAAGAATGTTTTAACAAATGCCTAATTTGCGTATTCAAGCGCATTTAATTTATTAGTTATAATTATCCTTTTTGTGTAACTAAGTAATAATATATTATTTAAATATTTAATGTTCGAAAAATTCATATTCTAAAATTATATTATAATTTATTATATATTTAATTTAATTTTTAAATTGTATTTTTAATATGTATGTATATAACATTGTTGGACGGAATGTGTCAGGAGCATTTTGAAAATGCACACAGCTCAAATAACTTTCCTTATTAGCCCCAGTTTTTACATTTTTGTCAATAATTAAGGCTACGTCAAGTATTTATCTCTTTCATTTTAAGTATATTGAACTTTATTAGTCAGGCACATTATTTGCACATATTGTAAAAATATAATATAGTGTCACTCATCATTTTGTTATCAATTCATTACCTTTGATTTGAAAACATGTTTTACGTGCTTACAGGCAAGAATTTATTTTAATGTGTTCCCTGTTTACCAATGTTTTAGATAAAAAGAAAATTTTACAGCTATCATATAATTCAAATCAACTAATTGTATTAGACATACTCAATGTCAGCACCAATTTAGCTCTCCAATTATAACTTTGAAAGTATCTATGTTTTACTTTACTTTTTATTTCTATATCCAAATTAATTTATTAAATTTGAAATAATAGTACGCTTCAAAGTTGTGAAAATTTACAATACATTACATTCAAAAAAATGTCACGAAATGTTCATTTTCACAAAGCACCACTTGTCAGTATTAGAAAGAAAATCATTCTTTTCTAAGATGCATTTGTACGCATATTTTCTAATTATATGGAATAAATACGATATTTATTCCATATTAAACAATATTCTATCCAGCAAAGTAAATAATTATTTTAACATTTTGATTATGAATAGCGTAAAATGGGATTCCTTTTATCTAAAACATTTACTGATTGCTACTGATGACTTTTACTAAGCAAATGCGAATTGAATTCGTATACATTGGAGCATTGTTCTCCACAAATATTACATTTCCATGGATTGGCATCAGAATGACAACCCTTATGAAGAAAATAAAGTGTTTGATCAGGAAAGCCAATGCCACAAAAAGTGCATTGTAACCCATACAAACCGCGTTTACTTAATGTTCTCCATACAGTTGAATCTGATGGATGTTCCGGGCCTGTAGATGTAATTATGCCATTTGTCGTTGTAGCGCTAGAAGGATCTCCAGATGCACTTTCAGGATTTCCCGAGCTAGGTGATATGGTAGCTCGAGAACGAGAAGAAGCATTTCTATTAGCCATTTTCCGTTTCAAATCTTCTCTAAGTAAAGATTTTAGAGGAGAAACTTTGATTAAGGATGACAAACTACTTGATGTAGCTGTCTGTAACTGTACACTCCCTGACGCTGTTGATGTTGATAAATTAACAGGTCCGTTTACGGTAAGGCCGCGAAGTTTTTGAGGTTCATAATTTAAGTTTTCATCAGACTGCGGTTCTTGTTTAATTGGAATGAGACTGATTGATGGTGTAATATTAGTTTCCATATTGTGATTCATATTGGAATGCATGTGACTACTGGACGGAGCGTTAGAATTTGAATCAGCTGATTGGGGTGAATTAGGACATTCACCATTCACACGTGGATTTGTTGATTCACCACTTGGCTAAATATTAAGATCTTTATTTACTTTTACTATCATAACAGTATTTATCACGGTCTTATATACATATCTGTGCAGTTAATGTCACCAATAATTTCAAATCAATTAAAAAACAAAAATCCCGCGTAGCGACGCCACTTACACACAGGGATAATCTTAATGTGCATGCGCACCATTTAAATTTAACCCGGTGATATACAAATTCGTATTCGTTTTATAATTTTACTAAATAGATTGTAAATTGTTACAGTTTTTTCTGTTTATAATTTTGGTAATTTTTTCATATAAGGGCTTTCTTCAAAAAAAATCGTCAATACATAAAATCAGTATTAAAACGTTCAGAACATTTAAAATTACAATATTCCGGTGGTGAAAATCTAATTCTCTTCAAAATTATTACAAAAAATCCAAAAACAAACATTATAAAAGACTTTAATAGACGTCTAACTACTAAACGCATTTACTTACAACTACGCATGTGCATTAGAACCAATTAGAACAGATGCAAAAGTGATAAAGGGGATAAATATGAATCTCGTTTGAAAAAGCACACGGAAAAGTATAAAAGTTAAATAGTGTAAGAAAGATGTCATTTTGATCGATTTATTTGCAAATTGAATTAAAAACAAAATAGAGAATGAGACTTTGGCAAATTGTACTGGTGTATAGTAAAACTATGCCACATAAATTATATGAAATGATAACTTTAAAAGTTTAACTTTTCATGGTAATACCTGAATGCCATAATATCTCTGTACATCATTATTTATGTTTAATTTCATACGAATTGTGCTCAAAACCGTAAGCCTTTTTTGAAAAAAAAAAACGCAAAGTACATCTCGATATACATGATATCTCTTTTTGGCTCAAGTCCTTTTTAGCACAGTCAAATCTAGTAGGGTTGCATTTTCTACTTTGGCTTTTATTTTATTCAGGGTTTGTTTAGTTTGTTTAATTCTGATATGGTATACTTTTCTCTTTTGTGGCTAAATTTTCATTGTAGACCGATTTAATTCAAAAGTAGAAAATGCAACGTTACCCGATTTGACTGTGCTAAAAGAGACTTGAACCCACTTTTTTATATAATCTTAACGAATTTATATTAATTATTTTCTGTTTATATATTAAACGGTGAATTAAAAATTAAATCTGGTGTAAAACAAAACTCGCGTTAAATCTCGCAACGTAATATTGGTCTGCCTCAAATGACCTTAAATTTAACAATAAAAAGATAAAAGGAACAAAATAAACATGGATTAATTTCAACTATTAAATGGAATTTCTTTAAACTATAAAATTTGTATTATTGTTTTTAATATAAAGAACTATAACAAACTATGGCGACATCCCATTTTTTATTTTGTTTTTGAATCAATTCGCGAATAAATCGGCCCAAATAAAATTTAACACCAAAGGAAAAATTAAATGTTTGAAGTGCAATAACAACCAAATATCGAATAAATTTACGAATTGAATTAAAACACCAAACATTAATGTAAATAAAACCTGTTTGTGCCATAAAATTATGTAGCCTGTTGGTCATTACTTCGTATCATCTATTTTACTGAAATTTGGTTAACTTTATACTTTCCCGGGCGCTTTTTCAAGCTAGATTCATATTTGTTCTCTTTGCCACTTGTGCATCTCTTTGTTCTAATGCGCAATCATACTTGTAGGTAAATGCGTTTAGCATTAAATTTGATTTTTGAAAATTAGATTTTCGCCACTGGAATATTAAATTTTTAATTGTTTGGAACATTTTAACACTCGTTTTATGATCCTAAGATTTTTTTTTTTAAGGGAAGCCCTCATATGACAAAATTATCATGAAATATATATAAATATCGTTGGCCGAACATAGCATTTTTCCACGAAATTATAAACCAAATATAAACCTCACTACTGAAGTGCACAGATATGTATGCAATACCGTAGTATTTACATTTGCAAGTATTACCTGAGATGGAGAAAATGATGCTGGTGCATCTGCCATTGAGATTTCTACATGAGGAGTTAAAAAATGCATAGGAGGTGTCGCATTATCAGCTGATCGAGCACCATTTGATTCCCCGGAATCGCTGTAATTTGTTACACTAACAGAAAGACCACTAAGAGCACTCATTGTTGACGGATCCATAGAATTCAAATGGCCAGCAGCAGCAGCGGCTGCAAGCAATGATGCTTGACTTCCCGCAGGACCGGGATTATCCAAATCGATACCATGTCTAAAGGAATGACACATCATATACTTAAGTTAGTGTTCTTTTGTAAACAAAGGATAGATTTTAATTAATAAAGGAACAAACGAGGAAATTATGTTAACATATTTCAAACGTAAGAAAGATATAGAAAAGAAAAATATTTCAGGATTTGAATATCAATTTACTTACCCAGCCAATAAATAACCTGGATTGTCCAAGTCGATTCCATGTCTAAATAAAATAATGAATACTTTATTTTGTTTTCAAAAAGAAGAATGAAAAAGAAAATTTTGAAAATAAGAAAACTATAGGATAGGATAGAGCAGGAAGTAAGAAGTAAATATTTGGTTGGAGTGTATACGTATTGCATTGAACTCACCGATTGAAAAAGTGCACCCTGAGACTCTTCATTGAGCCTGCACGGTAACTGCATAAAGGACAAGATTTGACCAAATCATGTTGACCTACATGTTCGTTTTGGAAATGAGCACGCATTGCAATTTGTCGCTGAAAGCCACGATTACATATTGGGCAGTGGTAAGGCAACGTTTTTGTATGTGTTGTAAAATGTTCAGCAAGATGATCTTTCCGGAAGAATCGTTTTTGGCAAACACGACATTCGTACGGTTTTACTCCAGTGTGTCTCATACGATGCCGTCTCATATTAGCGCCATTTGAAAATTTCATATTGCAGACATCACACTCAAATAGCTTCCGATGCGGTCGATCAGGCGGGGGATTATTATTTTCCACCAAGGGTTTTATATCTGGTTCCGCTTCCCGGCTGTGACATTGCGCCACATGAGCCAGTAACGCTGACTGACTAGCGGTTTCATAACTATCACATTGATCACATCTAAGCATTGCGGTTACTCCTCCATCAGCAGAATCATAATTGCTAGAAGCTATTACTTGTTCTGCATCATTCTCATTACTAGGGTCGTCAACTCGTGCTGCAGCACTTGCAGCTCTTGTTAAATGTCGACTTCGAGGGCTACGACTCGTAGGCACAACTTCAACATTTGCAATTGGTTCCGCTGCTCGAGCCCCGCCAGAATCAGCTTCCTCCGCCCTATCCTCCATTTTCACACTTTAAAGTAAATCACCTCCTGTAGAAGGCCTCTTTATTCGAATGATATTTTAGTGTCATTACTGGAACAAAATAAAGAAATATAAGCTTTAAATTATAAGAAAATCAACTAATACAATACATTTATTTTACAGAACTTAATTATTTTCAGTGGAAAAATGTGTTAACTCAATTTTAACAAAAATACAAATGAGCACTTTTTGCCTACTTTTAAAACTTTAAAAATATCAAAAGCTATCTATAGATTTTTTACTCTATCTACTAATACTTTTATGTATTTAAACTTAAAGCAAATTCTAAATATGTAGTCCCATTGAGTATATGAATTACACAATGGACAATTCCTTGACAAGTTTTTTGGATTTTTAATTTAATTTAAAAAAAAATCAAATGTACTACAAGTTACAAGTAGATCACTACAAACAATAAGAATATGGCAAGGCAATTATTATATATAACGAAGTTAATATTTGATGTTTTGAGCGCCAAAAGAAGCAATAAATAATTGCGAAACGTCGCGTTGAAAAAAAAATGTTAACTTATTTACCCGCTCCAACAACAAATATCCTCTGTACATATAGTAAACTTAAGGTAAAATTTATTATTATTTTTTTTAAAAAAGTAGTTGACACTTTCTTCCACTAATGAGTGAAAGAACAATACAAGTTCAAAATTAGCAATTTTAATATTATATCAAAAATATATCTTTTATTAGAATAATGTATTCAAACCGAGAACGGAACAAACGGATAGTACTTTTAGCTATGTAGTTTAGTCATCCAAAAAAAATAGAAATACGTAGAATGTTAAAAGTTAATAAAAATACATTTTTTAGACTTGTACTACTCTTCCTTTTGAGTGATTTAATTAACAACAAATTATAGCAATTGAATGTAAACACGTATTTCGATTGCCAAGTAAGCTTCACCGGTGATTATTTACAGCCGATGAAAATTATTTAGCGATTGAAACACATACCTGACAAATATGAAATTTTTAAACACTATTATAAAATTAGTTACAAATGTAGAGTTTGCTATTTATAATTATAAAACACACCATTTGTATCCCTAAACATTAAAATTTATTAAATCTTATACGATATATTAGAAACTCCTCGACCTTAATTATTGATTATTTTTTATTATTAATTATTGATATTGAATTAATTATTGATAAAAGCTATTAAAATAAATTGTATTTGAAAATTTGGCAAAAAAATAATAGTTGCATGAACATGTGCTCAGTTGTGTGTTAAACATTAAAAGTACAAAATTAGATTCAAGTAAAATTCTTGAAAAATGACAACAAATTGACAAAATATTGACAAGTGGAGCAATAAATAATAGTCAAGGACATAGAAAATATCTTGTTATCTTTTAACTTTTAATGTAAATAGATAAATACCAAAACTTTGAAAAAATAATATAATATAATATCTTCAATGCTGTAGCAAAAAAATTTCTAAATCATTGGATTCTTGAAAATAAAAATCGGAAGGACTTTTATAAACAAAAAGTTAGTCATAACAGTTAAATTGTTCAGTTAAAAATGATTCATACATAAGCTATTCATAGCGTTATGGATAAGTTATTATATATTGTTGATTGTTTTACAATCGAAGAGAACTAAGCTTGGTTTTTCATTTGGAAAATTCATTAGCTGAATACTTTTGATTAATTCTTTATCAAAAATTAAGTAATTAGAACATTGAATTATAAAAATTAAAAATAAATATTTAAAAATTATCACTTTTCAGGTAGATAAATTTTCTAATTTGAAAATTAAAATTTGAATTCACTCTGGAAACATATCATCATATATAATGCAAAATTATAATAGATTATTATAAATATAAAACAACTTATTATCTTTCGATACAATTCAAGGATATTTTTAGTGCATTATTAGAGAACAAGAGTCATCCTTTATATATTCTACATCAAATCCTTAAATATTATTCCAACTTATTGTAAGAAAAATAATTTATTAAAAACCAGACATCACATAGTAGTTGAATTTTTGCCAGTGATAATGTTCTTATCAAATTTGGATTTCATTTTATCGCATCTAAGGTCTTATTAAAAGCTACTTGAAAATTAAAAAAGAAAAAAATTATCACAAAATGTTGCCTTAAAAGTTTTTACTCAATTTCAAACTAATAAATTAATTTTGTTTTTGGAGCACGTTTGGATATAATATTACGTAATTCTATACCAAAACTACTTATGAAATTGCTGGTTTTCATAAATTTTTATCAAAATTTTGCAAAATCAAGGAATAAATTGCCGTTATTAAATTTACTAACTACGGTAATATAACAATTGGTGGTATAAGTGTACAAATTTATATGAAAACTATATAGGTATTAAATTGAGCTTGTGAAAATATATTTTAGAACAATTTCGCAATTAAATTTCGATTCTTATTTTTTAAAATATTTATTAGTTTATGACAAAATATTTTCCAGAAATAACGTTTTTTATTTTAATTCAGATTACGTAAATATTGATAACGATTTTTTTTAAATATTCATAATAAAGTTATAAATATGCTGTTAAATAAAATAGTTATGATTTGAAATTGAAAAAAAAAACGAATTGCTCAGGGGACAGTTCTTTTCGTGATAAATAACATCATTATATAGGCCACATTAAAAACCGTTATATTTCCATTAATTATTGCTAAAATATGAGCTAGAAACCATAATTCATTAAAATGTTAATAGGTCAAGATATAATTTTCCTAAAAATATCCAAAAAACTTCCTATTTAAATATTGCATTTTGTTATCATGTTGATAAGATTATTAATAACAAACCTCGTTAGTAATGCATTTTGTAAATAATAATGTGGTTGTCACACAATTATCTGTTGAATATTATTTAACTTTCTAAACATAATGGAAACGAATTTGAACAGGAACGGATCCCATGTACGCCACTGATATTTTCTGGTTTAATTATCATCACTTTTCTAATTATGCTGACTTACTGATTTCTGATAGCCTTATGGCTTTTCACAATTTTTCAATTCATGTATTATACACAGAACATTCGATTTTAAAATTGATTCAATTTGTTTTTTTAATGAAATGTTTTTAGTTCAACGTATTGCTAACTGTGATAATAATAATGATAATATGCAATAATGTGACCCATTTTCAAACGGAACTAAAAACCTGTACACGTGGAAATATTTTGTTATTAAATGATTAAATTACTAGGATGATCATTTAGAGATTATATTTGATTCTATTGAGTATATCAATACACGTGCAAATACTAATTGTTTTAAATATTGGATTCTAATTATTCGAAACTACACACAATCGCCAGGTCTTCAGTCTTTCTCACACTTGATGCACTTAATTTAAAAATTTTAAACGTTCTGATTTTAAAACACCTGTTGATAGTGCAATTAACAAAAAAAATCTTTTTGGACAGAAATTTTTTGATAAAAATTATTCGCGAGATTGTTACGATTTACATGTGAAACTGAAGAAGAAAAAAATATTAAAGAATTTCAATTGATTTCGACAAAACTCGCTTCTGACTTCTACCTCCATTCCGACCTATTTCCTGCAAACCACAAAACCTAACTGTTAATTCGCAACGATACACTTTCGAAAGAAATAGTGCGAATGATTGTAAACGATGTTTCTGATGATAAATAAACGAAGGGGGTCACATATACGCTATATGCGTTATTAAAACATTTAAAAGTTGATAACCAATTATAAGTAAAACATTAACACTTCAATAGCAAAAATTGAAGTATTGAACAAAAGTTCCCAATTGGGGCTAAAGTAAAAATAGTTTACGCTTTTTTGAAATACCATTCAAATCGAACACTCCCATATTTTCAAAATGAACCGCTATTTTTCTCGTCAACGTCAACACAAAATAGTGCAGACCATTTATATTATATGTGGTCGTACCGTAACTGTCTTTCTACCTTTTTATATTCACGGGATATCAAATGATTATATTTCAGAACAGAAAACGGAGCATAGCCAAAAATATGTTAGACAGAAAATTACGGGATTGATGGAACATTTGTAAAAAAAAAAACATAAGGATATTGATTGTGGCATACATACAATACAGTATAATTTAATATTAAGAATCAAAAATGTGCACTAGTTTATCAAAGGTTGGATGTCTCTTTTTTTGCCAAATTTTCACATACACACACATTGGATTAAAATAATAAACTTGTACACGTAACACAATCATTGAAATAATAATATTGGTTAAAACACTTACATAACTTATAAAATAATTATAACAATAACATTAAACTAAAGGAATGTGAGAATTTCGTGAAAATTTTGTAGCACTTGTGTGTCTTGCTTCTTAAGTTATGTTTGACCGCTTTTCGGCCATTGGAGTGTTTTACTTACGACGTCTGACCTGTTGTGAATGTAGGGTATTTTAAAGGCGCACGTAAAACAAAGATAGCAAGACAAAAACAATGGGTTGTGGCCGAAAGTTGTCTTTGTTTATGATGTGCCGTTAATTTGAATAGTTTTGATAACATTGGGATGTCTACAAACGGGACATGAGTAGGTCGCGCCAGTGACTGCTAGCGACACGCTTGTGTTAGTTCCACGTTTATGGTTGGTTTCTGGACACAGGTTGGCTTCGTTGGCTTTTCCATTGACACACACCTGTCGTTTCATTACCTATCCTCTTTCTACCTGTTTCACTATGACAGAAGACCTCAAACTTTTCATGTCATATCCCTTTTCCACTATTAATTGAGTTCACATTTATTCCTTATAAAATATTCTTGCTATTCTATTTTAAAACCGATTGATTCAATTAAAATTACAAAAGAAGGTTACAAATAAATAACAGATAATATCGTAATTTATTTTTAGTAGGTAAATGCAAGAACATAATAGTCGAAAAATAGAAGTATATATAACTATGACACAATAATTCCAGACTTACCTAAATACCTTTCATAATTACTTACGTCATTATTCAATGGTAAACTTCAACATGTGTTTACTCTTTGCTTATATTAAGTGATTTTTTTCTACTTTCGTTCTAATAAGTTTTATCGTACAGAATTTTACGATTTAAGAAAATGTTTTACATAAAAGATAAAATAAAAGGACTCGTCTTATGAAAATAAGGATAATTTTTCTTAGGTTTATAAATAAAGCTTAATTATTTATTTATTTTTGTTAGTCTTTGAGAAACTGTACTTCTTGAAAATAGTGTAATCAACCGTATAAATCAAGGATTTGATGATAGATATATTTTTTTAGTTTATGATAAAACTAGCCAATACTCTCGACTTCCTCAGCGTAACATAATAATATCCCAACAATGTTATTAATTGATTTTCTATTACTAAGTTTTGAAAAATACATATTGGGTTGTTCGGAAAGTAATTTCGTTTATTCCCGACAAAAGATTTAATTGTATTTTTTTGCACTCATTTTATAATTAAACCGTATAATCATTGTATGTTTTGAGAGCTAATATAATAAGGCTTGTATGTGGAAAAGCTCAAATGATTCTACGCAAAAGTTTTTGGTGCATGTCCTTTTAAATATGAAGAGCAGAAACCAGAATTTTCCTCATATATTACTTTTTCACTATAGAAAAGGTAAAATGCTGTTCAATCAAGAAAATATTAACCGATGTGTATGCAGAAGATGTATTGGCAGCACGCCAGTGCCAAAACTAGTTTGTAAAATTTTTATCGTTGGCAGTTTTGATGTTGAAGATGCACCACGGTCTGGAAGACCGGTTGAAGCTGCTCAAGTCACAATGAAATCATTAGTTGATTCAAATTGGTGGATAACAGTACGTGAGATCCATACAAAGTAAAATTTACCAAATTCAATTGTTAATGACCCACTTGAAAGATCTAGAATTAACGTCGAACCCCGATATATGGGTTTCCTATGTTTTTATGGGGAGAAATTTGACCTCATACAAGTTTTGTGCCCTCCTAAAAGCTTTTACAACTTGTATGAAATAAAATGCCATACCCATGATATTCTACAGATATGGCACCTTCGGTTTATTATTGGTTTTGACCACTGCAAAATCTTTTAGACGGTAAAACCTTTACTTCCAATGAGGAAGTCAAAAATCCCCCAAGAACAGTTTTTGGCTAAAAAAAAGCAAAAATTTTTTAAGTGAAAAATCATACTACAACCAGAAAAATGGCAAAAGGTATTGAACCAGAATGGGCAATATATGATTTAATAAAATATTTATTCACTATATGAAAATTGCCTTTCATTATCACAAAAAAAAAACGTAATTACTTTCCGAACAACCTAATATTTTAATAATTTCGATTCCTTTTTCTTAAGTAAAAGTAATGCTCATATTTTAAAAATGTACTTAATGAATTGGAGATAATGTAATAATAAATAAATAAAAACAGATCGTAAGAAAATGCGTTTGTATTTGTTTGAAAATAACTTATTATTTAATTAAACAATTGCTATTTTTTTTAAAAAAACATTAACAATTGATTCAGTAATCTATCCCCCCTCATCCTCTGGAAATATAGTTCGTAATTATTTAGAAATTGTAGAGCCAATAGATTGAAAAAAATAAAAGAAACAAAAAGATATTACTATTTTTTCCGTATGTTTGTTTTGATAGCTTATAGAAATTTTTCCACCTTTAAAAATACAAAATTAAATTTTTGAACATTAAAAAAATAAATCTTTTCAGTTTTTGTTCCACCTCTAATGGTTAGAAATTAAAAAAAAATGTAACCATAGCGAATTTAGGTGTTTTATTTCTATTTGTTTTGCAAAAATCATTATTACTATTTTTATCAGTTGGTCTAAAAGATGTCAAAATTTGCCATTCTCGAGCGAATTTTTTTTTTTGCTAAAACTTATAATTGCTAACATATTGTATTTGCAATCGAAAAATAAAGGTATACAAAAATGAATGAGTACAATTTATCTAAAAATTAAAAAAAAATGACCCAAATCGAACTAGTAGTTAAACTTCAATTGATTTAACCTTGAATGGACAGACAGACAGACATATTTTAAATCAGTTAATAAAATTATTGATTGAAAAAAAAAACATAAAAGATATATCAAAATTTTTGATTTTCATACTGTAAGGTCTTCTAGATATATTTAAAAATAGACCCTTTATAATTCCAATCACTAATTTTTTGGCTACTTATAGAAAATGACTCAAGGGATCCTTGTTATTGGTCATTTTGGGACCAGTAGGTGAAGTTTTCTGTAAGTGAACTTTCAGAAACGTATAAGTTTTTAGATCTTTGCCTTAGTCACACATAAAACGAATTAATAATATAGCTTCAAGAAATTGATTATGGTGTTTTAATTGATAACAATTTCTTAAATATTTATATACACTTTTTTAGTTATAGTATTTTAACTTTGACCTGGGAACCTAATATTCGTTGCAAAATTAAGTAGGATTAGAGATGCCTTTTTCGTCAATTATGTAGCACTTGGAGTGCTTCTAAGCATAGAGAATCATTGTAACCAAAATGTACACTTATGATATGGTGTGATTGAAAAATATAAAGCCTTCCGATGTTTCCCGAGCACACTCAAACACCCATTGCGCAAACGGAAATGATGTCATATCAATTGGTGTTCTTACGTGTTGCGTTTTATTGGAAAATATCGGAAAAAATCGTCGCTATATGACGTCACAGTCATAGCTCTTATTTATGATTGGTAAATTGAGACTTTGAAGCAGTTCATGTTTTTTAAGGTTTAACCCGTTTTTGCCCAGTGTTCTAATATAGGAACATCTTGAAAAACTCGTATTATAGCAAAACAAATAAAGAAAAAAATTAAAAAATATTATTTATCATATAGGTAACACAATGATTTGTTGACCTTATTTTAAATTTAAATAAAAATTGAGTAAAAATGGGTTTAGGTTTTACCATTAGGATTCAATAAAGGGTCAGTGCTTGGCTGCGGACAAAATTGTGTTAATGTTAATTACTTTATCAAAAAAATACCTAATATAACCAATAAAACCCATATATCCAAGTAAAGAAATACTGAAAACTCATGAATTAGAGATTCCACATCGTTCAAAGCTTCAATCTGTCTCGTCAATGTTAAATTAAAGATTTAACATTCTTCAATTTTTCAATCAAGAAAGTTAACAAAGGTAAATGAGTACTATAAATAATGGAAGTAAGAATGTAAGAATCCATCGCTATCCGCTCTGCAACTATCATTACATAATTCACGCGAATAGTCTCTTAACAACGCCATCATTAAGAAATATATATTTAAAAATTGATATAAGAAATATTTATTTTCTTGTTGGTATTTTGAATCATCCTACCCCATATTTCCCAAATTCTAAATTTCATAATTAACCTATTGTATTCCTAAGCACAAAAATTCAGATAAAATCAAAACATCGAATTTAAATTTAACACGTACTTTCTACAATGCTTTCTAATACTTCACTATTCCTGAAATCCTTATTCAAATGCATACAAACTCTTGGGCTCATTATATACAAAACTAGACTAAGTCTAATTGTAACATTGATGACAACTACCTACTTATTTTGCGTTGTAAAGTTAATTATTTTCTATATGTTAATTGTTTAACAAACAATCAATTTATCACAACAATAAATGTATTAAGAGCAATTATATTTCCTTCATAGTGATATATTAAGTTGGTATTTTTATTCACGCATTCGTGGATATTGCTTTATTTTCGGTAATTAAGTAAACTTTGATTGTTTTTTCATCTAAATTAAAACCTACTTAAAAGAAATTAACTTATTCGTGAAAAACTTGTATAGGGGAGACCGGGTACAAAAGTAACAATTTGTACTTTTACCTTGATTTCTAGCTGGGTGTTATTATTGTCATTAAATGAATATAACCACATATAAATTTAGTTTATGTTCTTCACAATGGTAATTCGATTTATTTAATTATGGTGTTTTATATGAATAACACGAAGTTAAAAAAAAATTGTCAGTTGTTACTTTCGACCACGTACGTGGGTCGAAAGTTGTCGAAAGTAAAACGCTGTGGGTTGAAAGTAACAAGACAAAGGGGTTGCTAATAAAAACAATAGTCAAAGTAAAATCAACAAATTACGTATTTAATGACTTCATATTAATGATATAAACCAAATTCAGCATTTTAAATACTCAAAAAATATATATTTTAAGCAAATGAATCAATAGAATGCCGCGACAACGTATAAAAACTACTGCATGAAGAACTACCGACACGGAAATGTATAGAAAACCATTCTATTGAAGTAGATATTCATAAAAATATGATGTTTGTAATAAAATCATTATGAGGGAGGACAAAAGTAACATATTACTTTTGTACCCTAGGGGGCTATGTTACTTTTGTACCCATTCTTATTTGTAATAAAACGTGTAACATAACCTTAAAACGGAACGTGCTAGACAAAAATTAATTTAATCAAAGAACAATTTATCTAATCAAGAATGGATATGCAAAAATTCGGATTACTATAATCCTTTTACGACTATGTAAGCAATAAATAAGAAAACGTCGAAAAACTTACTTTTGGCTCGTTAAAACACATTATGTCCTATTATATAACCTAACAACGCATTGTGCACGCGTCAACTTAATGCGATTGAGGGGGGTGCTCTAGGCTATCACCTGATGGCAGCAAAGCGGAGTTTGCCCATTGGATAAACCTAAAAAGCATTTGTTATTTTCGACCCGCCGTTACTTTTGTACCCAGTCTCCCCTACAGTAGATACATATTAAATCGCTATAAGATTACTGCTTATAAGATTCATTATTTCAAATGCATGGATAAACTAATAAAAGTTTCTCAAATTAATGACTGAAAACAAATTTTGTGTACAATATGAGGAACCAAACAAAAGTTTTCATAAAAAGTTACATAGTGTTGTAATTTATAAATTAGTCTTCGTTTTTAAAATACTGTTAGATTGAGTTTTAGGCATTTAAATATTTCAAAGAAACAATTTCTCTATTTGTTAAACAATAAAATATATTTTTTTTTCTAAGTTTTAAATTCTCAATTCTTCAATTTTCAACAATGTGTAAAGCTTACGTTTTTATATATTTTTCGGGGGTTGAAATTACAAAGTGTTTAATTTTGCCAATTTAAACTACATCCGCTTGCGAACTTGACAATTTTAAATTTGGAATTTTTTTGATAAATTACAAAAAGAAGAAGAATCATATCATATTAACCGACTTTTAGCAACAGGAGCACTGCACTCGAAGAAGATTGATAACTTGAAAATATGTCAAGAAAATTTTAATGAATACACTTTAACATTTTCACTCTGATATTTACCTATTATACGGGAGGAAAAAATTAAAATATTTTAATAAAAAAGACAAGATTAAAATTTAGAAAAAATAAAAGATAATATATATACATATGTACTTTAATTATTAAAGTAAATTAAACAATTCAGCTTTCCAACAATTAATAGCATAAATGTAGACACGAAACCATGCTTGGTACAAATAAGATTCAGGGATGTTGGTTTCGCCAATAAAAGAGTTGAGATCAAAACGAATACATTTTTTATAATAATTTACATTCAATTTATTTTTTTTTTGCGTTTTTAAATATTAAATTTATGGTATGTTAATAGTCAAATGATAAATTTTACTATGTAGAAATTACTTTTAGAGCAAAATTCATTAATTTAACAAGTATTATTTTAAGCATAGTTAAAGTAAGCATAGTTAAAGCATAGTTTATTTGGATATTAAACATACCTATGTACAAATACAAAATGAAAAAATGAGTAATAAATTTTCTTTTAAAACAATTAAAGAATGTTGTACATTGCAATTGTTAATTCCTATGAAACTTAATTACCATTTTATATTATACAACGCTTTTGTCAACAAAGCCAATAATCCCGGAAGCATAAAGGTACGCCATCGAAAAAGGTCGCTTTTATATTTACATACATTTTCAGGTGGATTTAGTTTCACAAGTTAACACATTTTTTCTCATTTGATTTTCCCATTAGAAACGAAGTCTAATAATTTATTAACACGAAAGGAATACGTATTAAACAAATACACTATAAATTCTGCATTCAATAGATCTTGATAATAAGAATTGGCATAAAATTATTCTTTTTTGAAAAATTTCACTTATATTCATTTTAATGTTGAGCTTTACAAAAACTTCACAACATATTTTTACTTCAATGGCTTCAATTTAAAAAAGCACTTCTGCAAAATTCATATTAATCGTAGTTCACTTAAATTCGTAGTATGTTCTTTTAAACAATGAAATTATATTACTGAAAATATGTAATAGATATGTAAGCATAAAATAACTGCAGAACTTAAGCAGAATATTACTGAAGTACAATAAATCAGTATTAAAAATTACAAAATACGAAAAATAAGTTTTACGTTCCCTAAAAGCATAAGCGTTGAACACTTAATAATAATAAACCTTTTTAGAGCCTATTCACACGAGGCGTTTTTTAGCAGCGCGACTAACGCGCTGCTTAGAAGCGCGTTTCGACGAAGCACAGGGACAAATGGAAGCATTCACACGCAGCGACGCGACAACGTTTGTAGCGCTACAAACGCTTCTAGCAGTCACTCTCGCCGCAGAACTCGGCGACAAAAAGTCGCGCGTTTGACGACTAAGCACTGTTTCTTATCGCAGCGTTCACACGAGACGCGCGTTTTTTAGGCGTCAGTCATTATGTATTTCGGAGATGGATCATAATGGCAGGGTCTTGAAAGGTTTGAAATTGTGAATAGCTTGATGAATAATCAGAAAATTAACAGTGAAGATGACGAGGATGTAGACGACGATCTAGAAGAGGTGACAGATGGAACTTCTTCGCAACAAGAGGCGAGACCGAAGCGAAAGAGATCATCGAATGAAAATACTACCAAAACAGAGGAAGATTTCATCCAAATATTGAAGGCGAAATCCTTACGAGAGGATTCAAAATCTGCTGATCCAGATTTCGACAAATTATTTATTTTGTCTTTGTACGATGAGCTGAAAGCCATTCCTCTTCAAAGCTACCGGGATGGACATTCGTTTTCTACTTATAATTCATTCGTTCATTTTTCTCGTTTTATCTACCTGAGAGATTACTTCCAATCGCTTGTACAAAGCGCGACCATTTCCATCTCGTTCTCCTCCAGCCTCAGAATCAGTACATTGTCTGATAGCAGTATTCCTGATAATAACAACTATTTTACAGAACCAGATAATATTAACTATTTTATAGAACCAGATAATACTAACGATTTCCAGGCCATGAATGACATGTGAGTACTTAGTATCAGGGAAAGTATTTATACTACGCTAATTTTTTCCTATGCATTATATTATTTTTTGTATTAAATTTAAATTTCAAACTAAAGATTTTTGCGCTCAAAACGTCTCGTCTTTATTCAACGTACGACCAGATTGGTATGGTATTCAAACGCGCGTTTAACGCGCAACAAAAATTCAGTCGCCGCGTTTTTTTGAAGCGCGACAAAACGCGGTCAAAACGCCTCGTGTGAATAGGCTCTTAGGGTTTCATAAGCAGCGGAGGCCTTAGGGGGAGGTGAACAGAACAATCGCTCGGGGCCTCGCGTCAAGCAAATTTAAAAAAATACAGATTTTTACAAATATAAGTGATTAACAATTATAACAAATTCCATTTATTTGTATAAATTTAGCATTTCTCGTCAAATATAACGAATACCTACCAAACAACCACACCTACTTTCGCATCACATAGGTACTTTTCATAAGCCAATTGCAAAAATCAAAATCCTTGTGATTTTGTCATATTTATCCTTTTGCAAATTATTAGCATTAGATTGATGAAATTTAAACCGAAAATATAACATCAAAACTTCTTGAAATGGTAATTCAGCTTTTAACAGTTTTTATATTTATTGAGATTGGTTTATTTAAAAATATTTCTTAAGAATAATAAAAAAATTGAAAAAAAAGAACTTTAATTTTAACAACTTGAATTCATTATTATTACATTATTCATTATTACAAATTATATGAGCATTCAGTAATAAAATAGTAACAATGCGATTAAAAAATATTGGCATATTAAACATTCATCTTTTTATACATTAAACTGCTGATACAGTGAAGCTGAGCCACCATTTATTTTCTATAAACTTTATTGCAGCACTCATTTTTATAGTTCGTTATTAGATCTCCACACATGTCTGCCTCAATTGCATATAATGCCGACGTGTCATTTTATCACAGTATCGTAAAGAACTTATCTCTTTTCATAGTCAAAAAGATACATTTACAGGACATTTAATTTAACATTTAAACTTTTAGAACTCAAATTACGATCAAATGCTTAAATTTAAAAAACATACTAATTTTAAATGATAATTTTATGAGTTTTTATTAATCTTACTCGTAAAAAATCGTTCTTAGTAAAAGAATAATTAAAATAAAATTTTGAGAATCTCTGGGTGTTCCTTAACATATTGTTAACATTCCCCTTGAAGTATTTGAAACCTGGCTGTACCACCTAAAGGTGGAATCTACCTGTTTCGAGTCCAGGTATCAAATTGAAGACACAAGCAGGTGCTTTTCTTTCTACCGTGGTAATATAAAAAAAGGGATAATGATCACAATGCATTTATTTAACCTTGTGAGTCTCCCTCTTTTGCAAAAGGGAAACGCGTGCCTACATCCACATATAAATACAGTGTCTGGCTTGTCTGACTTATTATATAAGAACCCTTGGCTTTTTACGCTCTTTTGGAGGCTCAGATCGAATGACTCAATTGTACTAAACCACTCCAAACTCGTTTTTTATACATACATACTTCCTCTTTTGTCCTAACGAACTTTTTTTAGAGATTTTAAATTGTTTCCAATTTTATATGAAAGCTGTTTTAATTGAAATTATAATGTTATCTTATTCGATTTACAATAATATGTTACAAAAGAAAGAACTTATAATGTTAAAAATCAGCGATTTATTAATTATTACACACTTTTTAATAAAACCTTTCAACGCACTGTATAATTTGATTATTGCTTAAGTTCGTACAAGTTTTAAGGAACTAAAATAGAAACACCGGCTTGTGGTTATGAATGAACTTATTTATAACATTAGTTTTAAAATAAAGCTTCCAAAAAATATATCAAATTCACTAATTAATTAACTTGCTTTAGATAAATCTTATTTGAAATGAAATGGGTGGACGTCACATGAAAAGTAATCAAAGTAATTAATAACAACATATCAACATATGTATTATACTACACTATATAATTTCAACGTTGAAAAATTGACAGTATCCATTTATAAATTTCATTTTAAAGCATTTATGCAATTTATTATGAAATACTACGTATTTATAAGTAGGTATGTAAATCTATTTTAAAGTACTCAGTGAATAGAGTAGAAAAATCAAATCAACTAAGTTCATTGATACAAAATACCGAAATCATTTATGAATGCAGAAATTTTTGGCAACTGTTCCTGCATTAAAATATTTGCCTTGTAAAATTAAATTTACTATTTCGAAGAAAAAAAAATCGTTTTAGGTGGAATTCAGCGTAAAATATTCATCTAAGTCGAATATTTTATGTATCTAACAAGAATTTAGATAAAACAAATTAATTTTTAAATTTATATACATAAAATATAATTAAATATACATCAACCAAGTGTGTGTTAGGCCAATGCATAGTTAAAAGTTGAACAGTGTCGAATAAATTTTAATGTTAAATAAGGGTGGATTTAATGGGGGGGTGAGTACGAGGGTACTTGCCCCTCACGGTGTTTTTGTGTACTGTAGATATTCCATTATAGTACATACTTAGAAGCAAATCAAATTATTAGAGTTGTTAAAATATATGAATAAAATAACAGTAGGAACATTAGGGAAACTCTAGTCTATTTCTGGCTGGAAATGCGATTTTTTTTCGTTGCATCCCTTTCACGCACTTGCAAATGAAAGATGATTTTGTGCTCCCCCCCCAGAAAAAAATCCTGAATCCGCCCTTAATGTTAAACATTAAAGTTAATAAAAATTATTATTTTTAGAATATATTTTAGTATTTAGTAAATATATCTGCTTTTGTACTTCGATAAATTCCAAATAAAACAATATATTTAGCAACAATAATTCTTATTTCCTAGTACTTTTCAAAGGTACTGAAAAAAAGTTATGTACATGTTAAAATATTTATGCTTTTACCATTACCATTAATAATTACCATTAAATCACTCGCCTCATGCTCCAAATGCACTCTGATCTATTTGTTCAAGCGTGCTTTAAAAAGTTCAATAATTATTTAAAATGCATCACTAGCATCCCTTGATAGGTTTATTTGAATTATATTAATCTGAATCCGTTTGAAAGCTACAAATAATTGAATTAGATAGTAATGAAAAATTCAGAACTCAAAGATTACCAAGTTGTTAAAAAGTTTACCTAATATTTTTTAGAAAATAAATTCTTAAAAATATGCAAGAGTTTTTAAATAAACCGCATTATTAGTTAAAATGGATATAGGTGCATATCATAAACACCATAAACCTCCACATAAATTATTACTTAGCAATGCACCTAGTAGTGCCGTAGTGGATAGGCAAACAAAATGTCGAAATATAAAAAGTGATGCATACGTAAAATTGAAAACACAACAAAGAAATAATCCATAAATTCTTAATCTTCATTACTATATTTACATTCTCTCTCACACCCTACTTGAAAGTAAAATATTTAAAAAAATGACAAAAAAATAATTTCAACCAACTGTTACGTCATCCCAGAACCGATAGTGAAATATTTGTTGTCTTTCATTTTACCAACTTATTGTAGTTTAAATGCATTTTTATTACCTATATTTGAAGATATGTAAATAGATTATTAAGAGTATATAAATACAAAATGCAAATAATTTACGATTTTTCTTTTTCAAATGCAGTGGCAAAATGGATGTAAATTTAAGGTATTTAAATTCAAAATGGGGAATGTGTAGTCAAAATACTATTATTAAAAAAAGATACTTTTAGATATTAAACAGCACCAGCAGGCTCGAGGCTGTAAACCTTCATAAAATTTATTTTTTCTAAACATAATAAACATTCTTTCATTCAATATCGTACCCGATATGTAGTGGCTATTGTGGATGTTTGTTTTGTATCGGGGGTTGCTCCAGGCCTTCAATCTCCTGAATGATTTCCCGGACCGTATCTTTCCAGATTCTTTTCTCTCGAACTTCTCACGTCGTAGTGATTGGATTCATGCATTTACATACATGTGTGCACACTCCTATGTATGAAAAATTACGTAAAATTCCACCCAATGACCTCTACTTCAATAAATCTGGCATTGCGTACCGATTTTTTTACGAGATAGGTGTAGTTCTTCGAATTTTGTGATTCTAGTTTTCTTATTTAGTCGTCAAGATCTTAAAAATTGTACTTGTTATTCAAAAAAAAAGACACTTCGTTTTATCGAAAATTTTTGTTCACTCCAAATTTATCTAATCATTTGGGGCAAGAAAAAGAAGAAATCAAAACATGTTTAGGGTAAAAAATTATTCATACCTAATTTATGTTATTTATAATTATACTTAACTATAAGGATGCTTAAATTATTCAAAGCTTACTTATAGAACTGGAATACTTAGCCGACCAACAGACCCGGTACAATATAGGAACGTCGTATTCACCATTGTGTTGTTAATTCAATTCACGAATAAATCGATTAATTCATTTCATTGATTAATATTTGTGAATAATATTCAAATTACCAACAAAATAGAATTGGGACGTTGCCAGATTGTACCAGTCTTAAGTAACTTATACCAAAAAATTAGAATTGTTGGTTTGAAGCTGTATGGTTACTTATGAATAATTTTTTGACTCCCATTCCTTTTAGCATCGTAAAAATTTGGGAAATGTACATTTTCTACTTTGTTTTTAATATAATTCACCAATAAATCGGGCTATAATGTAAAATTAGCGACAAAAGTGAAAATTATAAGATTAGAATTGAGTCAACCAAGAAATTAATATAACAAGTACATATTTTTTAAGATCCCGGTTCCCAAATTAAAAAAAAATCTGATTTGCATGTTACTTTTAAAACATTTTTTCACAATTTAGTCGAAATTTGTTGCGTCCTTAATTATTTTTTCTATTGAATTAAATCGATAATTAAATTATTTATATATTGTATTTTAAAAAAAGAAACATATCGTTTTAGAATAATAAAATTAATCTTTTAGGAATTTTAATCATACCATCAATAGGTAATATCATTTAGGTATATTAAATGATAAATCTAAAATTTTGAAGTCGGTATATATCTTATAGCAAAAAATTATAGTTAATTCACTGTATATTAGTAAATCTGAATTATTCTAACCACTATTTAAAAATGATTTTAATAGTGTACATGTAGTTAACTACAGGAAATTATCATTATAAAGAACTAAGTTTATTTATAATTCTTTATTTATTTTATTTCATAAATATTAATTGAATAACTTTCTACATTTTTAGAGCTAAATCAATAGCTATGACAATATGTTAATCAAATTAAATTTTAATTACATTTATAAATATGAAGTTTTCTTACATCTATTTGAACTTAAAAATTGAAAATATAATCTAAGTTGTATTAAAAAAATAACTTCTTTTTAAATTAATAATATCCGTAGATATGTGCTATTTAAAAAAAAATATAACATTGGAACACATTTTGTCTATAATATAAATTTTCATTAAGAAAGTATTGTTTGCATTTTAAATTATGTTGTTAATAAAAATTTTACTTTCAATATAATATTATTTCCACATACATACATATAATGTATTTTATAATACTCTAATACTTTTACTATTTGGAGTAAGAAATATGAACATTAACTCGAAATACAGTATTTAATATAAATATATTTGACCCAAGTTATTAAATTCAATAACTTATCAATATATTTATGAAAAATAATCAAAAATCTACTGTTGAAAACATGTTTTAAAATGGATTAATTATTTGCCTTTAATTAATCCTTCGTATATAACATATAGTCGTTTATTTTAACAAACTCTCTTTTTTTTAAGGATCATACAAATCCAAATGGCAAGCCTGATTTCAAAATAAATACGTACTATTCTATACCTGTTTAACTTGCATATTTTCTTGTGCAAATACTAAGTATTCATATATGTTGAGTATACATAATGGATAATACAAATATTTCATATGATATTATACTTCGTATAAGCTGCAAATACATAGTACATACATAAATGTGAATTTTTCTATTCAATTTTTAAAAGCTTAAAATAATCATAAATAAAAATAATAGTAAATTTCGAAATAAATATTTACAATCTTTGCTTAATTTCAATATGCATTTGAATCAAAATTATAGATACACATTTCAATCATTCGAGGTGATTTTATCGGCGGTTGAAATATTCGTAGGAGTAGAATTTTTTTCTTCGATATAAACGTTTCCAACCATTTTTGAGTTCGTTTTTGAATCCTTTTTCACTAAAACAGAAAGAAAATTATAGTTAGTAAAAAGATCATAAAAATATTTCATTTTGAGTCGACTTTTGACAAATTTAACAAAAAACAGCTAATTGCTTAAAAGTTATATTCCTTTTCTTAAAATTCAGTGTTAATAGGTATTGTTTTAAATTGTCTCATATTTTTTTTAAAAAACCATTGACTTTACAATGGCAAAAAATATAGTATTTTATCAATATAACTTCTTTTTTTTCAAAATTATTTTCAGATATTTTACGAGTATTATTTCCGTTGCATGCGGTTATGGGTGCTGTGGAACATTAATATTTATTTTATGGGAGTTTAATATGATGTTTCTAAAATCTATCTGCCATTTATAAATACTACTTCCTTATTATGTAGTTGGTGTAAGTTAGATAATCATAAATTTATTATTATGACGAGTCTACTTTCTTCCTTTTAGGTAACAATTTTATTCATTTTGTCTTTTTTTGATTTTAGTGAATACAGTAAGCTTAGACAAAAAAAAAATAAGTACATAAATTTGGGAAGTTACTTTCTATTCGCAACATTTAGGTACGTTGATAACAATAAATTAATATCATATGTACTTATGTTCCCATACTTGTATAAAATTTGATTTTATTTATGTTTATATAAACATGTGTTTTCCATGAGTTAAAATCATTCAGGAAACTTTATTTCATCCTTGCCAGATGTTTGCGAATATTTTGGGTTACTATTAGATAATTTGTGATTTTTCAGTCTCTCTATTTTTAGCCAATGCCATTACAAATGAAATTTTAAATAGGAAATAAAAGAAAATACCTAAATTTATAATTGGGATATAGGAAATATTATATCCCAATTTAAATTTAAAACTAAGTTAGTCGAAACTCTCATCTTCATCCATAATTTGTTAAATAAATTATAGACCAGAAAATATATTTTGTAGAAGCTATTTCTGTATGAACAACCTCACTGATGTGTGCCATGTTACATTTCCTGTTAAACTTCCGCTAAATCTTTCATCTAAAATTTACCTACATGTCTTATTAGAAAATTAAGTAAAATTCCAAAGCACATCACATAACACTCTGATGAAAGATCTTCCTTTAAACCCTAATTAAATTAGACTAGAATGTTTTGTTTCCCTACAACAAACAGGGTTCTACAGTCCATTTCTTTTGACAAAGAACGAAAGCATATTAGCACATAAATCTACGTTGACATTGATAATGGCTAAGTATTTTTAAAACCATTTTTTTAGAAACAAAAAGTTTCATAAAATTTATAAAGTATTCCACGTGAGACAATACTTTTCTGTGTCATATTACTAGTTTAAAGTAATAAAAATTTGTGGAACATACACATATGGCTTTCGAGTTATTGAACTAGTTTTGTATTTAATATATCTATGTAGATTGAAAAAAAATGCTTAATGGCGTAATAATTTATTTAAACTTAAGGACTATCATAGCAATAAATTGTGTACACGAGGCTTAATATAAAAAATATAATTTTATTCATTCAGACAATATTCATTGAAAACAAAAAGCTTCAAATAACAATATGACTTTTATGATTTTATCGTTAACAAACAATTTACACATACATATATGCAGAAAACTTTATATTTGATTTACGGTATTATCGTTAGAGGCACCGGGGCTTATGAACAAATATATTTCCCTAAATACAATACATTTGATATATACGCCAGTTAATACTAACATACACTATTAATATTTCATTTTATGAACTATTGTATTACTCTTTCATGTGTTTTCTAAAATATGAAGGATTTGCAAATGAAACGAATTTCATGTATAAAAAGTTAAATGAAAGTTAATTATTTTGTTACATTAATTAGAGTTAAAATAGAAATTTAATTTCAAAAACCTTCAAAATTATTAACAAAAGAGTATAAAATAAATAATAACGAAATTTTATTAACTACAACGTCCATAAGGAAATATTTCAAGTATTTCAAAACGGAAGTATTTGTTCAAAATCTTTAACGTAGGGATGTCGAAGAATATCGATATTTTGCGATTCGATATATTTAGTTATATATATATATATAAAAGTTTAAGTACCAAAATTTATAAAAATCGATATTTTTTTGTATATTTTGTGTGTTAGCGACAAAGAAATTTCAAGTTTCCATGTTCATTATGCTATACAAACCCCATAAGTGTTAAAAATAATCATATTATTAGAGTTGGCAGCAAACAGAATATATATATATTAATTGAATAAATAATGATATTATTAGTAATAATCATAATATTATTGAAAACTGAAAAATTTGAAAACTGTTGAATAGATAACACGATGATATTGTCGCAGTTACATTTCCAAAAAAATACAGTGTATCTAATGTACATAGTTCACCGTTTATAATAATTAAAAGAATTGGATTAAGGCGAAATATAAGTTTTAAACTCACTTAATTTTAGATGTAGCATCAAGAATTAAACAAAAATAAACCGTCCGGTGCACAAAACCGAAAACGGAAAGCAAAAAATTATCAGAGCAAAAACAGTTGGCTGGTTCTTTAAACAAATTTTTAAATTTAGATGCACCTTCAACTTCTACACTTTCTGCCAATGAAAATGATGATAACAAATTTATATTGTGCTAGAGCTTTTATTAATTCTGTTCTATTTCTATTGTTATGTTTGGATTAATAAAACAGATTTTTAACTGAATGCTTTATACTTTTTGTTTTCCTATTTGAATGGAGTTTTTATTTAAAATTAGCACCCATCCTATGGTATAGTGAAATTCCCTTTAAAATCATATCGCTATATCAATATTTTGTTTTCAAAATAACGATAATTTCCAGTTTTTCAGATATAATTGCGAATAAAGTGTCAAAATAAGGCAGTTTTGAATATTCACCCAACATAGATGGGAGAGTTACATGAGTTACAGTTATGGGCATATGGGATAAAAATTTCTATAGGTATTACCTACACTAGGTGTATTACTATGAGGGTCAGCCAAATCATGTTATTGAGGCAATTTTTTGTTTTGATTTTTGACAAAAATTTTTAATTTGCAAAAGTATAAATTTCCAACGAATTTAATAATTTTTAATAGCATTAAACATGTCGAGTTTTGTGCCTAAAAAGTACGCTTCGTGGATAGCATTGATTTTCAATTATCATTTAAACAAAAACCGCTGGAAAATCGCATCGTATGCTTGTCAAAGCTTATGTTGAGCATACTTTTAAGGAATCGGAATGTTTTAATAAGTTTTAAAAAATTAAAAGTGGTGATATTGATGTGGAGAACGAAGATTGTGGAAGACCACCGAAAAAGATTGAAGACATCGAATTTTAAAAACGACCAGAATATCAAAATAGGCAATACAAAGTGTTTTTACTGCATGGTAATTCCCCTGGCCACACAGAAAACTGAGTGAAAGATATGGTTGAGATATTCACTTCTTACGAAAATCTACAAAAATGTGACTCGGTGACGGGTTTTGCTCAAAAGATGGACAATTTT
The DNA here is from genome assembly GCA_958496175.1 of Sisyra terminalis. Lineage (NCBI taxonomy): Eukaryota > Metazoa > Arthropoda > Insecta > Neuroptera > Sisyridae > Sisyra > Sisyra terminalis. Next base: position 32,542,645 of record OY292274.1, read on the forward strand.
TTTGGCATGGCACCCATAAATCGCCAGAAAGATAGTAAAAATGTATAGTCAATAGAGGCAATTATTTTGAATAATATAAGTATTTTCTTATAGAAACAATAAAAACTTATTTTTCAGAAAAATCCGATTTCATATATATACACACTTATTTACGTATTCGTCATGAATGCAAAATTGGTTCAAAATGCTTCTAATATTTTTGATTTCCGCAAAAAATAACGTATTTTTCGTAAATAAGCTGTCCAATGCCCTTTTTTATTTTTTAATAAAAAGTTTTTGTTTCATTACAACAATTTTATTGATTTCTATAGAATGAATCCTTATGTTTTAAAAGGTGTAAAATTTCCACGACCATGAAGGTTGAAGAGAGATGTTTGCAGAAAAGCTCAGGCTCTTAAGGGACGTTATGCTAATAGAAGAAGAAGAAAATACGTGCAAACAAAACTTGCCACCCCAGTCGAAATCTGACCTCGGTCAAATGCAATCCAAAGGTAGTTGATCTACAACAGTGAAGATCAAGTTTGAACTAAAAATAGTGAAACCGACAATAGCCAAGCTAGGCTCAAATTCGCTCACAACCCGGTGAGTGAATAAATCAAATAAATACCAAAAACATCACTAAACCTACTAAAAACCAAAAAAAAAATGACCACCACCTTTTCCAATAACACCTCATCCTACGCACAAATAACTCAAAAAACCACAATAGTTATTCCAACCTTCCCTACAAAAAAACAAGCAATTGTGTTCGAGAGCATCTCTAATACAAAAATAGCAGATTACATAAAAGCAGTTGGAAATCAAATCGACCCAAGAAATATCATGTTTGCATCCCGACTGTCCAACAATCGTATCTGTATATATCTAAAATCAACTGATACCGTCGACACATACATAAACAATTTCAAAAACATTACAGTAAATGAGACGACCATATCATGCAGGCGATTAATTGCACCAACAACGAAACTTATCATTTCAAACGTTTGCCCGTCTACTCCACACCATATTATTATAGCTGCGTTAGCCCAAACAGGATTAGAAATAATGTCCGGGATGCAATTCATTCGAATAGGAATGCAGGAGGAGAGATTTAAACATATATATAGCTTTAGACGATTCGTATTCGTCAAAGCATATGACCCCAAAATCCATCCAGACTCTCCCATTATAAAACACGACAACGAAGAAAACCGCATCTTTTTAGGAGAATCTGCTTACCAATTGCAGAAAACTGACAACAGTGGAAAAAATACCGACACACACAATTCTCACAACACAGTCAATCGCTCAGATGAACACCAACTCAATCCCGACAACGATACCACGACAACCATATCAAAACCAATTATTTCAAATACCAATAATCAAAACTCTACCATTTTCCAACCAGAATCACCAACAATAGAAAATAACAACATAAATATAACCCAGACCACCAGACACAACGAAGCGGACGAAGTTATCGAAATGCCACCCCCAATAACTAGCAAAAATGATAATAATAAACCCCACCCCAAGAGAGTAAAGAGAACCCGACAGCCGACAGTATCGAACTCATCATCTGAAGGTATTAAAGGAAACAATCAATCCCAGTCAGAAATTGCCGATGACGATACTGAAGGAAACAGCAACTTGGAACAAATGGGAAACAAAGAGTGTACCACCAGACGACAGGTTAAAAAGAAATAAAATCTAAATAAAAAAAAAACAGAAAACGAAACTTCTGAGGAAGAGGATTGGGCCACAATTAAAAGTGGTCTATTTCAATCCCAACTCAATCTCCCACTAAACATTCATTGACCAGATAAGGAATATCATGGAAAATGCCCGCAGCAACCAAGACCTAAACGATTTGGCCCTGGATTACGCCACAAGCGTAGAAGACCTCGTCAGCACATTTCAACAACTCCACCCAAAAATGAGCCCAAGTTTAAAAAACAGATGTACGCGGTTAATCAAAAGACTGCAAGAACACGAGTTTCCCTAAATTCATACCACCAAAGAATTTTATCGGAGTATATTCAATTCAAATATATTCAATCACTAGGATAATCTATTTTAATCTGTTTAAATCTATTTAAGTTTGTTTTAGTATTTTTTATGTTAAAGATGAATGTAAAACTGTAAAAGCTATCAAATTTTAGTCGCTAATGACCAAGCTGTTGAAGCGACTTAAAATAAATAAATAAAAAAAAAAAAAAAAAACTTGCCAAAATTTAGTTGAAAGTTTCTCGACACGCAGTTTAAATTCTACCACAAATTTGATAAAATGTGGTGAACGGGATGGCTTACATAATAGTTTTTATAAACAGTAAATATGATCTAAAATCCAAAAAATTGTTTCCAAATGTTATTTTTTTATAATCATAAACTTAAATCTTTATAAATTGTGGTAATTAAATTCACTATTCAAATTATAATCCCTCTATATTACCAGGAGGCGATGGTTATTTCAAAGTTGAAAAATACTAGACCTATGTTCAATCAATATTGCTGAAAAACCTCTTGAATATCCATTAAGAAATTATAAAATTAACATTTAATTTTGTATTTGTTGATTTTTTTCAAAATTTAAAAATTAACATGTTATGTTTGTTCCTTACAAATAAATTTTGATATGCTGCACGGAAAACAAAACCTGAAACACTCCGCTTAATATTGATTGAACTTGTATTAATGCCGGTGTGCAATTAATTAAATTTAAAAATTTCAATCAATAGCTGTAACTTTATACACAAATATAGGGATAGTTTGTATGAGGCTAAACAAGTAAAAAGTGTTTTACTCGTATATTCAATTGAATAGTATCAATAATCGAAATGATCAATGCATTTGGAATATTTGATAGTAATGACTAACTTTATTGGTTAAAAACTTTATTGGTAATGGTTAAATAATGAAAACTCTAAGTTTTGATTTTGTTAGTTACATAGACTTTAAAAAATATATAATGTTAACATTGGATATATTATTATTACAGACATTTACCAATTGTGGTTGTTCAGAAAAATAAACAACAGACGTTAAACTAATATTGAAAGCCATAATTTTTCTGAAAAATCAAAATATTTATAAGAAACATAAATTTACTTATTTTCTTAACACAATTATAAATTTTAAGCAACGCATTTGAAAAAGATTTATAATGTTTTAGTAAAGAAATAATAAAACTTACTAACATTACAAACATAAGATTTGAAATAAGGCAAATTGAATAGGGAATATATAATATATTGGCCCGACAGAACAGGTTTTTTGCATGACAATAATCACACATTCAATAATATAAATTCACGCCAACTATAATTTCATTAACGTCAATATCTAAATGACAAAAAAGATTCAGAACACCAGAAAAAGCGAATCCCGACAGGTTTGCGTACAAAACCACGTGTCTTATTGGTCATCATGTGCGGCAAAAATATTTCGGAACCTCGAAAAACAAAATGTGTAACTAGAAATAATTACCATCTGAGAATTAAGAGAACAACTACATTTAAACATGTGTTCGGGATGAAGATACAGCTAAAGTTGTCTTATATTCCCAATGAGGCAAAATTAATACCATTAGGTCAAAAGCGTAAGCGCGTATGTCCAATTAAATAAAAACAAAGCTTTGATTCTACAATAAGAAACCTTTGTTTTATTTTTTATTTTTTATGTTGTATTTGTGTTAGCTTTTATCATTATTATTTTTTGCATTTTTATGTACGGCAGCACTGCATTACATATAAATTTGTGCAATATTACTATCAATTATTATGTAAAAAAAAAAACAAGACTAAAAATAAATAATATAGTTATCAAGAAATGTTATTATATATTCTACCCAAAATCAATTTCTACTTTTGTCAGTATATCTATTTTTTGGCGTTTGTATTTTTTCGATCTTAAATTTTTGTCGTGGAAAATTTTTCCTTATCGTTAAATATACACTCTTTTTAATTTTTATTTATCGTTGCTTTATAATTACTAAGATCTTTAACGACTTTAGGGTTTATAAAAATCCACAGTCGAAATCTGACCTCGGTCAAATGCAGTCCAAAGGCAGTTGATCTACAACAGTGAAAATCAAGTTTGAACTAAAAATAGTGAAACCGACAATAGCCAAGCCAGGCCCAAATTCGCTCACAACCCGGTGAGTGAATCAATCAAATAAACACCAAAAACATCACTAAAACCTACTAAAAACCAAAAAAAATGACCACCACCGTTTCCAATAACACCTCATCCTACGCACAAATAACTCAAAAAACCACAACAGTTATTCCAACCTTCCCTACAAAAAAACAAGCAATTGTGTTCGAGAGCATCTCTAATACAAAAATAGCAGATTATGTAAAAGCAGTTGGAAATCAAATCGACCCAAGAAATATCATGTTTGCATCCCGACTGTCCAACAATCGTATCTGTATATATCTAAAATCAACTGATACCGTCGACACATACATAAACAATTTCAAAAACATTACAGTAAACGAGACGACCATATCATGCAGGCGATTAATTGCACCAACAACGAAACTTATCATTTCAAACGTTTGCCCATCTATTCCACACCATATTATTATAGCAGCGTTAGCCCAAACAGGATTAGAAATAATGTCCGGGATGCAATTCATTCGAATAGGAATGCAGGAGGAGAGATTTAAACATATCTATAACTTTAGACGATTCGTATTCGTCAAAGCATATGACCCCAAAATCCACCCAGACTCTCTCATTATAAAACACGACAACGAAGAATACCGCATCTTTCTAGGAGAACCCGCTTACCAATTGCAGAAAACTGACAACAGTGGAAAAAATACCAACACAGTCGAACACCAACTCAATCCCGACAGCGATACCACGAACACCATATCAAAACCAATCAATTTAAATAACAATAATCAAAACTCTACCATTTCCCAACCAGAACCACCAACAATAGAAAATAACAACATAAATATAACCCAAACCACCAGACACAACGAAGCGGACGAAGTTATCGAAATGCCACCCCCAATAACTAGCAAAAATGATAATAATAAACCCCACCCCAAGAGAGTAAAGAGAACCCGACAGCCGACAGTATCGAACTCATCATCTGAAGGTATTAAAGGAAACAATCAATCCCAGTCAGAAATTGCCGATGACGATACTGAAGGAAACAGCAACTCGGAACAAAGGGGAAACAAAGAGTCTACCACCAGACGACAGGTTAGAAAAAAAATAAAATCTAAATCAAAAAAAACAGAAAACGAAACTTCTGAGGAAGAGGATTGGGCCACAATCAAAATATTTCAATCCCAACTCAATCTTCCACTAAACATTGACCAGATAAGGAATATCATGGAAAATGCCCGCTGCAACCAAGACCTAAACGATTTGGACCTGGATAACGCCACAAGCATAGAAGACCTCATCAGCACACTTCAACAACTCCACCCAAAAATGAGCCCAAGTTTAAAAAACAGATGCACGCGGTTAATCAAAAGACTGCAAGAGCACGAGTTTCCATAAATTCATACCACCAAAAAATTTTGTCGGAGTATATTCAATTCAAATATATTCAATGACTAGAATAATCTATTTTAATTTGTTTAAATCTATTTAAGTCTGTTTTGATACCTTTTATGTTATGATAAATATGAATGTAAAACTGTAAAACCTATCAAATTTTAGTCGCTAATGACCAAGCTGTTGAAGCGACTTAAAATAAAAAAAAAATAAAAAAAAAAAAATAAAAAAATCCATAATCGAGAAATGCCGAAAATTTATTCGATATGAGGATCGAACCTAACACCTACCAGTTTTGAAGCAGTCACCTTGACCACTTGGTCACCAGTAGGTTTGAATGTACTTTTGTCGTGCGATAATTTTTTTCGTCCCCTAAAACATTGTTGTTCGTTCTAAATATTTTACTGGCGTTTCAAAAACCTTTTCTGTCGTTAGTTTATCCTATTTTGTCAGGCCAATAAATACAACCCAAATTGAGTAGACACTTGATTATGTGAATACACGTTTCGTATGTCAATGGTTATCAATGGAACATACCTGTAGGTACTATAAAAACGTTATTGAATTGCAAATTTGGATTCTTTTTGATGTAACCTATGGAAACCTTGCTTTGTAAAACTAAGTTAGTATATTTATACAGGCTATAAGGGTAAACGTAGCCTAACATGTGTATGTTTTAATATTGTTTTAAATTGTCATTTACTATAGCTTTATAACAACTAAAGTCTTTAGCGACTCAAGGGTTAATAAAAATCTATTACTAGAAATATCGAAAATCTGCTCGATATGACCACTCGGTCACCAGTAAGCTGTTCTAATAAGTATTTGTTTTATTAGTGGAATTTGAACAAAAAAAATGATTATTTTTAAGATTAAAATTAATATTTTAACTGTGGTTTATTTCTTTATTTTCTTGTTTACTATTTAAGTAAAATAAATTTCAGAGATAAAGTAAGCCTTTGTGTAAACTAATAACAAAGAATACAATGAAATGTTCGTTGATTATTATTAATTGTATTAAAGTTACAAATTTAAGATGATTTTTTTTATAATTTGCTTTCATAATGGATCAGTTATTTATAAATTTTTATCTAGTTTACGTTTGTTTTAACTATTTTCTAAATAATTTTTCATATACTACATACAGTATCAATCGCAAAATAGTTTCAACTTCATTAGTAGGTTAGACATTTCAAAAAAAATGTGCTGGTTTCAGTTATTAGTCTATACATATGCATATATATAACTGCACTAGTTAAATATTATGAAATCTATGCACAGATTAATATTTGCATAAACATGTGATACTATTATTCTTGCACTATTATGTTACGTAATGTAATTAATCTAAAATATATCTAACGAATTAATATGGTTAATAAAAAACTGCTGTAATTACCCAAAAGCTGTTCAAGGTACACACATTGATTGTTGTGATAATTTCCATCGTGAATTGGCTGTAAGTTGGGCTCAAAAGTATCGTTGATGTCTCCAGAATTTACCATTAGATTTAACCGAGCTGATAGTTCTTCTACATCTGAAACAGAACAAGCAAAAAATTTAAAAAATGAATGAAGATGCCAATGACCGACATGAATAAATAGAAAACGTTTCTTTAAAATATTTTCTTAGTAACAACCGCATACTGTTTTTTAATCCATTGAAGATTGTTTTATACGCAAGCAAGAAATTTAGTCTCATATAAATTATAGGCGTTATACGTTTTTCATCATTTTATATTTGTAATTGTTTCCAAGTAAAATTTTCTTCGTTCATTTCCTCAAACTAAAATTATGGTATGTGTAACCATTACTTTTTGCTTGCTCAAGATTTTATTACATCAAATTATTGGGTTTTAGGGCAATGACTCGAATCTGTCTAGTGTAATGGTAGTAGTTAGAATTCATCGTGTAAAATTTATGAAGAAAAAATTCTTTGTAAAAAAAATAAAGCAATACATTGTGGTAAGATTCTAGCATCAGTTTTAAATAGAAGAGTTATTTTTTCAAAAAATTTCCAATATATTGATTTCTGTTCGATAAGAACAGTGGAAGATTACACAAAATAATCATGAAAGTGTCTTAATTTTATAGTTTTTGTAGCAAACGAAAAAGATAATACTAAAAAATTTAAATAGATTTTCCGTTTGATAGTAAATCAAAGTTTTTTGATTTATTTACATTCCAGTAATTATATGAATGCATAAAGTATGTAGGTGATCGACCCTCTTAAAATAATTCCTCCGAAATTATACATTCGTTTTATGCTCCCACGTTGTAGATTTATTTTGTAATATAAATTTTAAGTTTATTTTTCTTTCTTTATTTGTAAACATACCCAAAAATATGTGTGAATAAGCTTTATATACCCAAACATAAAAAACGACATTTTATTTTAAATTCAATCGGATATATTTACAAAGTTCAGAAGCAGACGCAATTCCGAATTGAATTAGTTTGTTTAAAGTTTTGCTTAACGGAGGGGGGGGCAGCACAAACATGAGAAAATGATATTATTATTTCTTTGATATTTGACAACAGTTGTTTGAAAGGTGGGTATTATTTATAATATTATGATAATAAATATATTTGCAACAAGTTCAAGTGTTGAATTTTTGATATTGTTGGAGATTTGCCAACGAAATATAAGGTTCTTCAGAGTGCTTGATATTCTTACGCATTGTTAAAACTGCGTACATGCTTTACAATAAATTGTACATAACCATATTATATTTTTTGCTCATAATATTTATTAAGTGTGTAATTTAAACAAAACTTCGATACCCTTATATTAAATGTCTATTTTTAATGTAAAAATAAAAAAGTAGCTTTAAATTACTAAGTATTTATTAGCCATAATATTTTCGTACTTGGCAATAAAATTTTCCATTCTCTAAGCTACAAATATGTAAGAGAAATTGAACCAAATCTGAGACTCACAACCGCGGTAAATTAAATGCAAGAAAGTAATTTTTTAAACTTTTTTCTTATAAGATATTTTTTTTAATTGTTATTTACCGACGCATTATAACTACTAAGGTATAAGCTTTTTGGTCACCATTAGGCTCCTTACATGGAATTATAATTTTTTTAAAAGTTCACTAACATCTTACTAGACACCTATTGTCAGGATTTTGAATGCCACTTATTTATTTTATTTTTTATTGGAAGTATTTCAACTATAAACTTAACATTAATTAAATTTTTTAAACAATATATTGAATAAATCTGCGATTCATCAAAGAATAGTTACCGAGAGATCCAATACTACTTAATGACCACTGAAGAGAATTGCTTGGCAATCGAAATACGTATCTAGAGCAATACGTCCAAAAAAACAATTTGTTTGAGTTTTTGTTCAAATTTATGTTTATTTTTAGTTTACTTTTGTAGATTATATTAATATCTAAGTTAATCCACAGTAAATTTTATATAAGCTTAACATTATGTAATAAAAACTATGCATAGTAAACAAAAATAATTAAATTTATGATATTTGCGACAACAATTGTTATTATCTAATTTACAACTTATTGCACATTTCCATTATTTTATAGATAAATTATAATATTTTGTATTTATTTTTATTTTTCTTTTATTTCTGGTGGTATTTCTATAGAGGTGCGTTACACCTGTTAAACCAGAAAAATATATAATATATAAAACAAACAATATTTAATAAAAATTTATCAAAGTAAATATGTTGTAACAATACCAAGTAAAAACATTGCACTAAGAGTTTGAAACAGCTAACAGTTTAAATCCAGTTTCCCAACTTTTTCTGTAATACCTTTTTAGAACAACTAAGCAATATAAAAATATAAAAAATAAATATTACTTTTAGTTTTAATTAAAAAAAAAACAATGTCTGTACATAAGTAGCAATATGTAGGCTACCTGTTAAAAAGAGTAGGCTCCCTGCACTTAGAGGCATTTTAGAATCATTACATTTAAAAAACCTTTACTTTAAATTACTTCTAATGGGTTTATGGAACATTTAAAATGTCTCATTTTTAACAGAGCTTGCAAGAAGTTTTCTTAATTAATTCTTCTTTCAAATAAAGTTAAGACGAATACCTAATCAATGACAATTAATACTACAAATGAAATTTTAAATGAACCACCCTTCAATTAAATTTAAAGATTGAGAGCTATTATATTCCACGTTGTCTTAGAATATTAGAATTTTTTCTGCGATAATATATGCTACCAATAGTTTTCCAATCACTAATAACAATGAAATAATTTAACGATTTTCTCAAATAAGTTTTTTTAGACGCTACTAGATGGCAGTGAATAAATAGTTGGGAGAAAATATTGATAGTTTCCATTGTTTCCATAGAAGAGGCAGTTACACAAATTCGTGTGATGTTTGTCCATTTCTACGAAATCGAGGCATATAATAAATATTTCCCATAATATTCCGCTATAATTAATTGGATAACCTTTGAGATTATAAAACACAAATTTACATTTGTGCTATGTTGCATTTACGTTCTATGTTGTAAGTATCTACAACTTTAGATTCGACACAAATAACTATTTTCATTTGATAGAATAAATAAAAGAAAAAAGAAAAAAATATTATTCGTCGAAATTGAATTCAGTTATTGATTCAGTTATTTGAATTGTTTATCATACAAAGATAGTATTTCCGCGAAAAAAAAAATTAAACTAGAATACAGAAACACTAAAAAAAACATATTTCTTTATAGTTTTTGCTCAAAATCTTTATTTAGTACGTAATTCAAATACAAAACATTTAGTTTTATGAGCCTGAATTTATATAGTCGGCTAACTTCACTTTTAGATTAAAAAAATTATAAATTTTAAAGAAAAGCTCGAGTAAATTTTGAAAAAGTAAAGCAGAAAAAAGCGAATTTTGTATTTTTGTAATAACCTGTAGCCTATAAATTAATAATTCAATATAAATTTTTAATTTTGTGCTTCGGGTAATTATTTTTTTACCTTTTTAAAAGAATACACGTTGAGAAAATGGAAAAATATACACGAGTTATCTTTTCAATTCTATTTTTTTAACATTAAAGACCTTTTAAACTCTTAATCATCTGAGTCTGCTAACTTTAGGCTCATATAATTTTTGGGTCCTGTCTAAAAATAAATTTATGGTACATTACCTACATAAATTTCTCTTCATGCCAAAAATACACTGTATAAGCAGTTTCTGTAACGCTCCTAAAGAAGTATAACTTTCAAAACGTAACAAAGAATGGCAAAGAATAAGCAATATTATAGGTGTAGCTTATAAATATTCATATTCTACATGCATTTAAGTTACATTAATTTATCACAAATATTTATTCAATGCATACTTTTATTGTGCCCCGACAAAGGTGTATGATGTCAATCAATTGACATCAATTTTATTTTACAATAGCCTTCTTGTATTATTATAATCAACTTCAAATTAATCAAATGAAATAATGTAGCAAAATTTAATTATTATTATTTATTGACAATTTTTATATTATCTATCTTTTATGTTTCCTGCAATGAAAATATCAAATGTGTAAAATATGAATAGTGTGTATACAATATCTGAACATCTGAACATTCTTAATTTAGTCTGTCATGGGTAGATTGTTAAATATTTATAGAAATGTTTACTTCATTGAATTCGAATTAATAAAGTTTTCCGAAATGTGGGTCAAAATTTGATTTGTTTGGCTTTCAATTTTCTTTTTGATGTTCTTGAAAACAAATGCAGGTGTTGTACAAAATGATGACTAAAAAGCTGTACTAAAAAGATTTACGTAGATTTTGTATTCAGCATTGAAGCTATAAAGAATGAAATTTATAAAATAGATAGGCATGTCCATATTAGGCGAGGGAAGGCAATTTTTTGCAAAGTAACGTGCTTTATAATTGAAAAATAAATTGCGTAAGTAACTATACCCATATGTTTAAGAATTGAAGTTATTTCTGCCTGCAGGATAATCTATTCCATTGACAAAATAATTAATAAGTCATTAAAAAAATTTCAACGTACATTGTTCATACATCAATATTTTTGAATGATTTTTTAATGCGTGGTCGGAATTTAATGCGTTGCCTAAGAATTTTGTCATACTTACGCATCGCTATACTTAAATATTTTGATAGTATGATAATTGTGTACAAAGAAAATATCGCATTTCGAAAAGTATTGCCATAAACCAAGAGACATAGGGTGGCCTTAACAAAACGATTTAAAAAAACTAGCACGTAATATTTATAAATATAAAGTTTATTATCTTTTAGAATTTATTTCTAAATTTCTTTAATTGTGTATTTGTATTTATTCAAATAGTTACCTAAGTCCTAAGCACATGTTTTAGGATTAAACAAAAAAATAACTAGTACATTAAAGTTTTATACTATTTTTATGTCTAAATATTATATTTATTAGATATATAAGCACATATAATTTAAGAGTAATCATAATTTTTATAAGATAATATGAACACATTTAGATTGAAAATCTTATAATCATAATCTCACTTCTTTTTTTTTCTTATTATGCATTATTATGCAACTATAACTTATAATTTTTGATTCCTTTTTTAAATTCAGTTGGCTACAATTTACGGATTGGAATTGAGTTCAGAACCAATTTGCTCCCATTTGAACTAAATAAAGTTAAATTTATTATAGATATAATTAAATGTGTACTTTATGTCCACTTTGTTGAACCAAATATGAGAGAACGTGTATTTTAGAAAAAAGACTTAAAAACTACCTGAAGAAGTCAGAATTTTCAATGAAACGTAGAGATACATTTAACTTATCGCTCATTCTAAGAATTGAAAGTTCATTTTCTAGAATGTAGCATAATTGCTTTTTGACTTTACGTTTCATTATAAGTTTATTTATAATTCTTAACTTTTATAGAATGAGAAATCTTAAACAAATTACCAATCAAATTGGTAATTAAAATAGTAAAATAGTTAAATAGTAATTTAGCATTCAAATTGTTCTAGATGTGTAGGTATATAAAGGTTTAATAAAACCAAGCCGTAAATACATTTTTGATTCTCAAGTACAATAACAATCACAAAAAAAGAAATAGGCTATTTGACAACGTTGAAAATATATAGTACAAACTATTGTAATTCTGTCATATATTAGCGTAAAAACATATTTCACATTAAATTATATAATATAGTTTAGCGAATTTCACGAAAAAAATAGAAAGTTTTTGAAATTTCAACGGTAACAAGGAACTCACGGTAACAATGGCCTGTGATTGGTTGTACCTCCGGTTACGTCATATGTAAGTAAGTGTGCCTTTTTTGATTTATTATAGTTGCTTTATGTACTCTGAGATTCAAATTCCATATTTGAGCTATTACAGATTTAAAAAGTTTCCTGAGCATTTTTGTTATATCATATAACACGCGTGAGAGTATTCTTTTTCAACTTTAAAATTTAGTCATCTTTTTGCAAGTTTATAACACCAACATCCTATCAAAGATAGACAAAAAGAAGATAGATATAGAATTATTTATTAACACACTTTTGTGTGTCCATTAAGAAGTTTTGCAAAATATCATTTTAGGTTATATTGACAATAACATTGAAATAATCATATTTTTTGGAATTGATGGGAACAGAAATAAACAATTTATGAAAAAATTTTGTAGACGCATTCATACATTGCGGCACTACACATCATGTGTATATAATTCTATACAATAAATTTGAAGAAGAATTACAAAAACCACTTTAGCTGAATGAGAGTAAATTGTTTACTTGCTAATGACGTCACACGTTATCGCCATTATAGAAATAACGTTTTTGGTGCGATTTTTGGATTCTAAACTATAGCATCGATTTTTATTGACAATACAGTAAATTTCCGGGAAATATCAATGTACTGTGTTTAATCTGTTTATAATAAAATATAGAATAATTAAAATTAATTTTTCAATATAAGTCACATACTCTATTGAGGATACAATGGTTACAAAATCAGAAGTTTTGAGAAATATACCGAAATCTCAAGTCAATATCAAAATTCAAAAACTATTTGCTTCTGTTCTGCAATACAATTTTATTGACTTATAAAAAATACACTTTAATTACTCTAATTAGTTTTTTTATATAAACTAAAGTTTTTTTAGAATTCTTAAATTTTTAGTCTAACTTAAATTAGCGCGATTTTAATGTTATAATGTTTAAGTAAAAATATTACCGCATTTTTATTGACATAGTTCATACCCTCAGAGGTGGTTTTTCAATGTTATTTTCTCTTTTTTCAAAGCATGTTAGGGGATTAAGCTCGAAGATCTGATGCAATCTAATGAATTTATCTTCGGTCTAAGTGAATAGCCCTATAAGTGAATTGTCCTATTCTCCAAAGAAATTAAGCTAAGGATATTGACCATTAATAATAATATTGACTCAACTCAAACGCAACACATATATAAGCATTGCATACAAAATACTTTTATAAAAACGGGAACAATTATTTTAATAACTAATATAGATATAAACTACAATTTTAAAAATTGGGAATTTTAGTTATAGCCGGTATCTTGTATACCTATTCAAAACCTAATTTATACGGGAACATATATACTTTTAAACGGAATAACTCCACTGATGGTTGAGATGATATTAGAATATATATCTACATATGAATCATTAGGATGTTCAGGTAATAGTAAATAAACTTAAAGAACAGATATGAAAAAAAATACAACTATAAATTTACAGTTTTAAAAAATCACTAGAACGAAAATAAAATATTGAGTTTATATAAAAAAAATTTTTTAGTTATTTTTACGTTTTGTAAAAATAATGACTATAATTTCAATCTGAAAAATGTAGCAGAGAAAATGATCTTTTCCGGTTCCAATGTAATTTTTAACTATTTGCTTAAAAAAATAATAAACGGTAGCAAGTTTTTTGAAGCTTCCGGTCACGAGTTCTTTGACAAAAAATAAAGCCGAGCGATATTATTACTGTTATTAATATCTACCATACTATATATGTACGTACAATTGTGTGTATATAATCACGGCAAAACTCCCTGTATGAAAAAATAGTAATCATAGAACCAGATGTAGACTGTCAACGAATTTTTCTTTCATTTCAGTTGATTTCACGCTTTTGGTTTCACGAATATATTTTCTTCATCTCAAATTTACGCCTTTAAACAGCTGTTTTCACTCCTTATCAAATTGAAATCACTACCACAGATTTAACTAACAGAAAACATATTGGATAGTTTTTTTTTGGGTTTTCATTGCTAATAATTGTATTGTATCCTTGATGTATGATTGTATCCTTATTTATACTTGCATTTTTATTCATTCAATTTATATCTGTTATATATTTTTTATTTTATTTTTTATCTAGTTTCTTAATTTTTGTAACAAATTTTTGTAACAAATTTTTATAACAAATGATATCACACATTCAAGCAACAACAATTACTCCAAATTAAATTTTGTTTCTTAACGAATATGTTTAATGATATAAGATAAAACTTAAATTATTTACATTATTATAAACACATAAAAGAAATGGAATGTATTTTATACCTATAGAAGTATAGAGGGTACGCTTTTATTAAAAAGATGCATATCATATTTTTTATAGACATAAAGGGTAATATTTTTGATAATTTCAAATGTAACATAATTATTTTTTCTCAACTCTTTATTGATTTTCATCCTAAAAGAAAGTTTGGGGTTTTCAATTTATTTTTTTATTTTATATATTTAGCATTGAAATTTCTCCAATAGCCATATGCACATTTTTTTTAACCAATATAGGACATTATTAATATAAGGAACCCCCAATTTTTAGTTTTAATTATGAAAAGCTTGTATTTTGATAGAAAAAAGTTTCAATTTTAGTGAACAAATGAGAGTCCGAAAACGATACATGTGCTTATGGATCTTCTGTGACGTCACAGTACGTGTATTGTACTAACATATAAACAGATCATTGAGCGGTTACCACCGAAACAGCAATAATTTACACAATTTTTGACATTTTTTACAATTCTTTGCGATGAAAAACATTCTTATACTCCAAAAATTATTATCAATTTTTTCCCTAGGAATAGAAGTTGTGTAGATTATAAATGACTTAAATCATTTACATATTGTTTAATCGAATTAAACATCCTTTACCATTGTATTAAAATACATTTGCCATAGGAAAACATCCATGGAATTTTGAAGATTCGTATGGCGACATCATTTTAATAATGTTGAGCCAATAGGAGTTCGTTTTAGGAATTTTGAATTTAACAATTTTTTTTTTGCATTTTGAAATGATTTTTTTTTAAATTTTATCAAGTAAAGCTGAAACTTAACACCTACAATATCTTTAGATTTATATCTTTTAAATTAAACATTTAAAATTATTTTTTGATCATGTACATTATCATCAATAGTGCATAGCATCTCAAAGACCAAAATCGCGTAACATGTCTACTAGTGTGTACTAAGCTTTAGAAGTCTGCTAATTGTAAATTAGAACTTTGTATCAGTATATCTTATACACGTTTACATGATACATTTAAATCTTCTTTTTCATTGCAGGTTTTAGCCACTTTGCCTGTTACATTACCCACATTTTCTTCGATCTGTCTTTCTTCGTTTGTAACATTTCCAGAGTTCTGTTTTTAGGCAACCTTCCTGCACGCAATTTTCTGCAAGCTCTTTCCATGTAATCGTTCATGTTTAATTTTTTCTTTTATATCAAAGATATTTGGATCTAATCTAATATATCTGTTTCTTATTTTAACTAGTTTTGTGCAACCTTTTACTCTTCTAAGAAATTTCATCTTTTGTGCTTGTATTCGGCTTTCTTTTTTTTAACCCCTATCCACGTTCCACTTCGATATAAAAGCCCTGAAACAGTTATTGTCATATAAAATTCTATTTGCATGTCTTTTCTGGTTGTATTTTTTAGAATTCTACTGATAGTTTCGCTGATAATTTATTGAGATTCTCTTTAATGGTATTGCTTTTGTTGCAGGATATATCGCAGCCATATATTTAAATTGTTTAATTTGTTTCAGAACTGGAACATTTAATACAGGAAGGTTAAGGTTGAAATTATACCTTGAGAGGATCAAATTAGTACACTTTATAAAATCCTGAGAAATGCCTCCAGAACACGATTAGTTCTTTCAGTATGTCCAACTTCCATGTCCACAAAGGTAGAAGCAGCGAAACCCATGAGAATCCAGGACGTGCAATAGTTATGTGTTAAATAGGAAACAGAAGCGGACAATAGGTACGGCAAAGGCGCCTTAAAACCGGAGTATTCGGCTAAGGAAGATAATCTCAAAAGAAAACCTGGTCCTAACAATTAATAGGTTGAGCTAATCGTTAGGAACTAGCTCTCGTAAAATTTGATATTACTTGCAGTATCGGAAATAGCCTCGGTATTATAGAAATAGTGAAAAATTCAAAGCTTATATACTATAGAACTAGTTTTATTCATTTTCGCATACACTAGACTGAAATGAAGTAAACCAATTTGTGAAGTAATAAATATTTATTATATTTGCATAAAAATAAACATATAAACTGCGCAAATTGTCTTGAAATGATCAGACATAAATCTAAAAATAATTTAGATTTTTGAAAAAAACGCAGAAGTTTGCTTCAATTAACAAGAAAAAGAAAAGTATAAATAAATCTGTTCTAATTTGCCAATACAATTAACATGTCAATAGTTATTTATATGTGTTTTGACGTAAAACAACTCGTTTTCGTTTGAATATTGGCTTATTTTGAATCATTAAAGCTGTGGTTGGTTTCATAACATCCGGATCAATGTTAAGATACTGAAAATAATTTTCAACACGAAAGGAAATTGTAAAGTTCTACATGAATTTATGTGGGTTTACTATGATTGACTTTCTTGACATTTTCGCTCAGCTGAACGAAACATCTCATATTCGTCAAAGTTAAAATACTTTTTTTAAAATATAGGTAGTATAAGAAATTTATAGGAGTCGAAATCTGACCTCGGTCAAATGCAGTCCAAAGGCAGTTGATCTACAACAGTGAAAATCAAGTTTGAACTAAAAATAGTGAAACCGACAATAGCCAAGCCAGGCCCAAATTCGCTCACAACCCGGTGAGTGAATCAATCAAATAAACACCAAAAACATCACTAAAACCTACTAAAAACCAAAAAAAATGACCACCACCGTTTCCAATAACACCTCATCCTACGCACAAATAACTCAAAAAACCACAACAGTTATTCCAACCTTCCCTACAAAAAAACAAGCAATTGTGTTCGAGAGCATCTCTAATACAAAAATAGCAGATTATGTAAAAGCAGTTGGAAATCAAATCGACCCAAGAAATATCATGTTTGCATCCCGACTGTCCAACAATCGTATCTGTATATATCTAAAATCAACTGATACCGTCGACACATACATAAACAATTTCAAAAACATTACAGTAAACGAGACGACCATATCATGCAGGCGATTAATTGCACCAACAACGAAACTTATCATTTCAAACGTTTGCCCATCTATTCCACACCATATTATTATAGCAGCGTTAGCCCAAACAGGATTAGAAATAATGTCCGGGATGCAATTCATTCGAATAGGAATGCAGGAGGAGAGATTTAAACATATCTATAACTTTAGACGATTCGTATTCGTCAAAGCATATGACCCCAAAATCCACCCAGACTCTCTCATTATAAAACACGACAACGAAGAATACCGCATCTTTCTAGGAGAACCCGCTTACCAATTGCAGAAAACTGACAACAGTGGAAAAAATACCAACACAGTCGAACACCAACTCAATCCCGACAGCGATACCACGAACACCATATCAAAACCAATCAATTTAAATACCAATAATCAAAACTCTACCATTTCCCATCCAGAACCACCAACAATAGAAAATAACAACATAAATATAACCCAGACCACCAGACACAACGAAGCGGACGAAGTTATCGAAATGCCACCCCCAATAACCAGCAAAAATGATAATAATAAACCCCACCCCAAGAGAGTAAAGAGAACCCGACAGCCGACAGTATCGAACTCATCATCTGAAGGTATTAAAGGAAACAATCAATCCCAGTCAGAAATTGCCGATGACGATACTGAAGGAAACAGCAACTCGGAACAAAGGGAAAACAAAGAGTCTACTACCAGACGACAGGTTAGAAAAAAAATAAAATCTAAATCAAAAAAAACAGAAAACGAAACTTCTGAGGAAGAGGATTGGGCCACAATCAAAATATTTCAATCCCAACTCAATCTTCCACTAAACATTGACCAGATAAGGAATATCATGGAAAATGCCCGCAGCAACCAAGACCTAAACGATTTGGACCTGGATTACGCCACAAGCATAGAAGACCTCATCAGCACACTTCAACAACTCCACCCAAAAATGAGCCCAAGTTTAAAAAACAGATGCACGCGGTTAATCAAAAGACTGCAAGAACCCGAGTTTCCATAAATTCATACCACCAAAAAATTTTGTCGGAGTATATTCAATTCAAATATATTCAATGACTAGGATAATCTATTTTAATTTGTTTAAATCTATTTAAGGCTGTTTTAATACCTTTTATGTTAAATATGAATGTAAAACTGTAAAACCTATCAAATTTTAGTCGCTAATGACCAAGCTGTTGAAGCGACTTAAAATAAATAACAAAAAAAAAAAAAAAAAAAAAAGAAATTTATAAAAAGTGCAGTCTGTTTATATCTACCACATAGCATTAAGTACTCTTATCTATAAAAATCTTTCTAAAATGGCTGTTTTTTTCTGAGGTTTTTTATCAAAAAACACAAATAGCCATTACAACCCAAAAAAGAGGGCTTTTGATATATATGAGAAAATAATTATATCGATTTGAATTATGGTACATTATTTCCTTCTGTATCAATGATTGGTAAAACATTTTACAACATTGTAGTTTTTAGATGGTTATTTACCATCGCTTTATAACAACTAAGTTTTTAGCGGTTCTAGAGTTACTAAAAGTCCGTAATCCATTCCGCAACCGGATATTTTTTTCAATAATAAAATAATTTACTGTACGATTAAACATGATTATTATATACTTAGTAATGTCCAATATATATATATATATATATATATATATATATATATATATATATATATATATATATATATATATATATATCACTTCGCAAAACGCTCTAAAAATATTGAAGTTTTCTAAATACACACTTTGCGACGCCTATTGTTTTCACAAATTTTTGAAAACACTGAAAAATTATAAGTTCGTTAAACTCCAGTAATATTGTAATATAAATTCTGTAACGAAAAGCTTGGTTGGTGTCGGATGAGATGAGCAAAATTTAAGTCCAGTTAAAATTCTAATGCATATTATAATGGTCAAATTAAGAATACGAATGGCATATCGAAATGCGTAATGCGTACATTAATTGAGTCGGATCTCTTCACCACAGCAAATCCAGAATGAATTAAAATAACTTAGGTATATTGAACTTAGGAAAAGAACCAAGAAGTAAGCTTAACTAATAAAATCAATATAAACTAGATACACCAATTTAAATGAAATTTATCATTTACATAAATATCATTAAAATAGATTTAGTGTTATGTATACTACGTAGGAGTATTAAGCATTATATTAGCAATGTGTGTATCATTCGAAGATTTCCACCATTGCAAATTGTTTATAAATGTCTAAAACTAGTCGGTCAGTTAACAAAAATAAATGTTCCAATTGTATTGCAAAAATTATGCAAACTAGTTTTTTTTTTGGTGAAAATCTTACAAAGTGTTATCTATCTACGTATCGATGTAGAAAATTTATGTTTCAGTTTTGGTATGTTTCTGCGCTAAATTGGAGTTTAAGTTTCGGAAAGTTTTGGAGCTAATTTTAAATACACTGAAAACCTATCAAAATTACGATCGAAACTAGATTTGTGAACGTTCTACGACTTTCGAAAGTTTCGAAAAAAATGGTGTAGAAGAAATTTTCCACTAAGAAAATCCAAAATTTTTACAATTAATCATCTTAAGAGGGTAAACAAACTTTTATAGCCAATAAATAGGACGAAAACATACTTTCTTCTTAATTTATTATTTTTTCAAATACGCACACTGTTTAGAACTGAGTTCCTTAATTCAGCTTAGGAGGCTTCCAAAACGCTAAGGCACTATATTTGTCAACTAGTAGTTGCCCGCTGCATTCGCAACTAAAGGTTTTAGTTGTCTAATATGAAATAATGTAGAGTTAATCAACAATCGAAATTTTAAATTTAATAATCAAAGTGTTGTTAATTAAAAAAACTGTATCTAAAATTATATTAAGAAATTTTTTTTATATCATTTTAATAACAACATTTTAAATAACGTCATTTCACTAAATTAGTATGAAATTTGAATACTTATGTAGTACTTATACTAAATTGTCGATTTTAAATTTTGGTTCGTCTTTTAACAATCAAACTTTTTAAAATCTATTTTTTTATGAACCAATGGTTGTGATCTGGAGTAATTATATATTCGGCTGAAAAGCAAAAAAGTAGCAATTTTTGCCATATATTTCACTGTCAAATTAAATATAAAATCTTCGATACTAACTCGGTAATTAGAACAATTTGAAAACCAATTATTGTGATTGAAAATAAATAAAATATTCGAATTTACTTCCACGCTTTCCACCTATTTCCAACAATTTTGTATGTACAACGTCCAAATGTGCGAAATCGAATAGCTTATTAGTCATGTTAACTAACATAAAGAAGGTCATTATTTTTTTTTTCGTTTTATATTGTATTTTCAAATATAAGTGCACATTTGTGTCGATGAAATTTGGAAAGTGTTTTCCTTATACGATGCAGATACAACATAAGAAAGGGTTTTTGAAAATTTCTCCCCTAAAACAGTGAAAAACGGTAGCAAAGTTTGTAAATGATAACGTTTAATAAACAATCGAAATTATCAATAATCAATCAAAGTCCGTTAGAAGCGAATATTTACAACTGGCTAACTATTTGTCGCGCTTTTATTACAAATAATACAAAATTTAAATTCATAAAAAAATGTACCATCGGGTGCGTAAGTAATTATTTAATGTGCTTGAGTAATAATATTTTGACAAACGTAAATAGTTGTTATGAAAAAATACAAAAAAACAAAAAATTTGGTAAATAGCCGGTTTGATCAAATAGGCATGTTTGAATGCTGTGCGCTGTGTCAACTTACCCCTACCAACGTTTTGAATGCGTAAGTGGAGATAACAGAGCGCATGCGCATAGCTCTGAACGCACGGACGGCAAGATAGTCAATTTATATATAAGATAAACGCATATTTTTCCTAAAACATTAAATTAAGCTTTTTGATTTAAATCGTTCTTTGACATAATTTGACTTAGAAAAAAATAAAATGAATTATAAAATTTACACATTTTACTTCCAATAACATTCAGAAATGGAGAAAAAACTTAAGGAACTTATTTCCTGGCGGGGGTCCTACGAATGCACCCATTTTATCTAAATTTTATCTAAATTATGCATTGTCGAGCAAAAGATATTTTACAACGCTTTTTACGATCTTACTTTAACGTCTGTTTTCATAAAATAAATTTTGTGTTTAAAATGTTCATATATGTGCAAAAACAATTATTTTAATTAATACAAATTTTACTTTCAAAAAAATATTTGAAATAATAATATTTTTTGTAATTATGAAAACCCTCATAAGAGTTACTTTTGGTTTTGATTTCAAAAATTAGTTTCGGTTATAATTATAAAAGAAGTTTTTTATTTAAGAGCATATTTTTTGATGGAAATGAGTAAACTTAAATGTATTTGATTATATTCTACAAAAGGTGATAATTTTTCCCCTAAAGCCTAAACACATTTTTTAAAAAACATTAGATTAGCATGTTTTTAAGACAATTATAACTAAAGAATAAAAATTAAATTAATAATTCAACACCGTATAAAACAATGAATACGTGATAACACTGCCGAATTTATAGGTTGGCTGCGTTGGCAACTTTAATATGTCTTTCTCACATGATGTGAGTGAGAATGCGCAACATGTTCAGCATTTAGAAAATAAATTATTTGACATATTTCATCCTTTTTCGCTTTATACTATGTATTCATGAGTGAAACAAAGATAAATTATGCGTTGCATTTTTATCTAATCAAATGTACTAACACAGCTTGTAGTATATACAAGACGGTACATTTCAGCTGACAACAGTGTTGTCGCACTTTCTTATACACTTATTAATTTATCAAGTAAAAACCACATTTTCAGTCTGTTTTTAATTGGTTTATTAAAAACCGTGTAGTAAGTTCAAATTAACTCATGTAAAATGAGTTTCCTAAAAATTAAACTACATATTTTGAAAGTTTGGGATAGTTTGAAAGTTCGAAAGCCTGGTAGCATTATTTATGCTAATTAAAATAAATAAGAAGACAATTCAGGTTGTTTAAGATCGTTTTTTTTTTATTAAATATTTTTTAATATTCAAATTGGCTACGATTCGTTATGTATCGTAACTTTATCAGGCTTCTTGAATCACAAAAATATTTTTTTTTATTTTAATATATTTATAGAATTTAAATTGAAAATATTATATTTTTTGTGATTCAAGAAGCCTGAAGAAGTTACGATACGTAACGAAACGTACCAATTTGAATATTAAAATATATTAACTAAAAAAAAAACAATCCTAAACAACCTGATTTATCTTCTTATTTAATAAAAGCTGAGATCTGAATTTTATGATCTAATAAAATAAACTTAGTCTGTTCGATCACCGAATTTTCATAAGATAACGTGTAAAATCATTGTATTTTTAAATTACTATAACTTTTTAACGACTTAATAAATCGCTTTGAAATTTTCACCAATGCTTTAGCATTGAATAATAAATACTTATATAAATTTTTAATTATCTGGTAGCATTTTGATATACCTTCATAACATCCTTAACAATAAAATTTTACTTTAGAAAAGAGAAGCAACTGGATGTTTTATCTTGTACTGACAAAAATCTGAATGGAAAAACCAACAAAAACGTAAGAATATATTTCTGTTATAATTCATCAACATGTTTGCTTTATAAAAATTTAAAAAAAAAAACAACTGAAAACGTAAATGTCCAATTAACCAAAATCAAGCAAAAGACCTAGGAGGTATTAACAATGCTTGTGGTCAACCATTCTTAGTTGATTTGTAATTTAATTTTAATGAACTACTTTATATACTTCTGTATAAAAGTACACACTAAAACTAATACGTTTTTTAGCCACTAGACCTCGTGACCAAACTGGTCAGTTCCCAACTGGCTGAAATATTCATTTAGACCGAAGTACGAACTACCTACTGTTATAACGTAACACATTTTATCATAATCTTCATTTAAAATTTCAGAAAATACTAATTATTAAAATAAACGAATAATTGATAAAATAGCTAATACTGGGAAATAATTTTTTGTAATAATCAATGTGAACTAATTATTTTTCACTCAAAAAAATTGTAAATTACTATCATGGAAATTTCAATATTTTAATTTAAAAAGCAAACAAAACGAAAACATTTCAATTTGACGTGTTGAACAGTTCCTACAAATTGAAATTTTGATGCATGTCATGTGAAAAGCTGAAATGTCCTCTGCTTTTGACTGCTTGATTTAGCTTTTTTTTTTGCTCGGGAACTTTTAAATGTGTTTCAAATAATAACCGTAATTATTCCGAACAATTATACCATTCCATCGTTCAAGTTGTTCATCAGTTTGGTTTGAGTGAGTATTGTAGTGAAAATGACGCATGTGGTAATGGAAATCAAGTTGTGTTTAGACTTTCATGTAAAACAGAAGAGATAGATATAGAGCATTATGTATATGCGCTTCATAATACCATGTTTATTTACTTTTCAATGTAAAATGTATTCAAATTTTATGAACTTATGAACATCTTGTGAATGCTCGATGTTCAAACCTCCACCACATCAACATTATAATTTATCGTCGTTTGTATATTCGTTTATATGTATTTACGTAAAGGGTTAAACACGAGCTGATTTTTTTATTTGGGTGATTGACATCTGTGGGTATTAAGAGGATAAAACCTGAAAGATTTTTCAAACATCTGCTCCGCTTTTTCATCTCATAAATCAAATGAGCGCAAATATTTTTCACTAAAATTGAGAAATAAAATTTGCCGTTAAACAACACCAGGTATATAGATAGGTCCGTTTTACTCTATTATAAACAATCATATTTTTCAAGAAATACAATATTGATTTATTATTAATTTAAAAATCTGAAATGTCAAAAGCCACTCATAATTCATCTTTATTTCCTCCGACTAATCGTTTTTATAAATTGTGATGGATAAGCAATTTGCTCATGAAGGATAAATGATTGAAGTGATATGAAGCTTTTACCCACTTATTCAAACTTCCTTTTTAAATTCACCAACGTTTAAAAGTAACCACTATTATTTTTTGTTTTTTGATTTTATCCACATTTTAAAAAATAATATGAACATTAAACTAATTTTTCACCCAAACGTAAATGTGTATCAACATCTTGTCAAATCACATCCTCGAGTCTAAATTTGTTTGAATTTTTTCAGCCGAAATAAATCGTAGAAATGAAAGATGTGGCAATTTCCGGCACTTAAATTCGAATGAAACGAACAGACAAATTAAAATATAGCAAAAGAATTTTTAAAAATATTCTCAAATCTCAATTAAATGATGAAGTGGTAGCTTCACAAAATGAACCACTTCCAACTTATTGAAATAGGAACCAACTAAGGGAGACCGGAAAGTATTGTCGTTTTTTCAATATACAATTAAAACACACAATTTTATTACAACTATTGATTTTAAATCAATGATATAATCAGCCTCAATAGTATAAACGCCTTGATATCTAGTGAGCAAATTTTTAATGCCATATTAATAAAAATCAATTGATTACTAAGGACAAAATCAAAAAATTACATTTTGAACATCACTTAAGCTTTCAATTTTTTTACCACTTAGTAAATGTGGTAACGATTGAAATAGAAATCCGATGAAATAACTTTGGACTATTGTATTGGGTACGGCAATATCACCTCCTCCTTGATTAATTAGTTTTTTCCAGGACTTTTCTTTTGCAGAGAGATCTTGAATTACCGTATTGCAGCATAGAATTTTATCTACTAACAGTCTTGGACACTTTTGGGTATTTGACCGATCGATTAAGATTGATTGGGATTATTTGACATCTCTTCGACTTTCTGGCATATATTTGGCATCATCCCCTCCCTTAACTTTTTATTAGTAAATTTTGTTGTCATATTTCGTTGGTACCAGTACCAGAAATGAAAATTTTCGAATTTGAATTTAAAAAACCTCATTTGGCATTAATGAACATCTAATGCACATAAACATTGAAAATATTTTTAGTAACAACTTTGCGTTGTTATCCTGTGAATCTCGATGAGCATACAATACCAAATTTATATTCTTTCGGGTTTTTGATCCTATCATCTTAATATAGATTTCATAAAAAATATTTTGTAATTTTTACTAAGTTGATAAATTACTCTAATCATAAAATGTCTTTAGTACCACTTTGAAATAACTTATAAACAGATAAATGGCAATTGAATAACTATTGGTTTAAAAACGACATTTTTTCCTGTACTCCTAATATAGGTATAAACTTTTTGGTGACCAGCAAAAAAGTTTATATTTAAATTTAAGATTTAAAATAAGATTTGAGAAATTTCAATGTTTTTAATTAAATAGGATAGCAAAATGTCTTTGCCACATTAAAAATCTAAATACCTGAGTATTACTTTACATACCTCAACGCATATATTTAAATGAACCTTGATTTAAATTTTCTATTTTTAATATTATATATATATATATATATTACTGCAATATTAAAGGCCTTACAAGATAAAAATTTTACCAATAAGCTAAAGAAGCAAATTCTTCTACATAAATGAAGAAAAAATTATTTATTTTAAAATCTTCAATTATTGAACAAAAGAAAAACAATGGTGTATAAGAAATTAATAATATGATAATATATTACTAGTCCGAAGGTATTAAATAAATAATCCAATTGTTTGCTAATGCAAAATTTGTTTGCTGGTGCAATATTTCGTTTTTAAAATATTGTTAAACAAATACTTAGATTTAATGCTCTTCTATTGATTTTATGACTCAAGAAAATAAATAATCCTTGTAATAATAATAACATTTATGTTCACTCTAACCGTTTATTGGATTTGATGAGTCATGTTTCCTTTTGTAAATTTGAAAAACTAAAAATAATGATAACAGTAGAGAAAAAAGTAGAAGAAAAGATTTTTTATTTACTTCCGCGAATAAATGTGATCTGGTTCTAATGATGCTTTTGGTTTACATTAAGTTTTATAGATATCTTTATTAGAAATGCTCAATTTTATTTTAATTTTTATTTACACTATCCGAAAAATCTAAACATCGGTTCCCATATGTGAAAATGTGAGCATGTTAAATATCGATTGTTAGATGTTATAAAACATTCAATTACTTTTGACTGATCTTAGCCGAAAAGAAAATTGGACATTGAAAAGAATAATAAAATGTTATTCCGATAATAAACAATAGAACAAGTACCGACCATTTATGTATGTAGATATATAGCTTTTGTTATAAACTATTTGAAAAATTATCAAAGCACTGAATTGATATTTCTTAAATAGAATTTTGGAGTCCAATTTACATTTACTATACATCTTTTGAGAACTCAAACTTACCCTTAGAACTTTAAGGTTTTGAAATTCCTCTGAAGTGTGGTTGTGCACAATTTAGTTAAAAGGGTACAATCATCTTTTGAAATAGAAGACTTAGTAGAATGTAAAATTTTTATGATTTGTTTCCATGAAAAAAAAGAGAGTTAGCACTAAAACACATTTTTTTTTAAAGTATTTAAAATATTTTTGCTAGGTTATAACTAGTTTACTGTTTAAATTAGCTAAAAACTAATAATAAATCCTGAAAAAAACTAAATCTCATATACTATTAAATTATGTTTTAGTCTAGTCACAGTAATATTACTGCTGGAAACCGAAAAGAAAAAATAATTAAAATTTTTACTTTCGTAAAAATACCGAGGTACCGTCATAAATCTCCTATCTGCGATATAGCTTAATTGCCAGGGTGGTCTCGAAATGCTTCTTGCACTTCCTCATCCGTAGCATTATAGGTAAATAGAGCAATATGCCACTAGTATTTTAGATACTTATTGTGGACCTTTATACCCGCGCACCTTTAAGTCCTACGCTACCCTACTTTATACAAATGAAACACAATCGGTTCAACCATTTGATGTTTTTCACTTAATGTGAAAAGTCTTGATAAAAATAAAACTTTTCTTTTTTCTTCATATATAATTATTTATATTAGTAAAATAAATTTTTCTTTAACATTTTGAAATAAAAGTAATGTTTTAACAGCGAATGGTCAGCCTTCAGTGTCAAAAATTGGAGAATATTTTTGGTTTTGCGTAATTCAGTTGCGAAATATCCTATCACTGTTAATGCTCTTAGAGATTTAACTTTCAAGCTTGTGAAATATAAAATTGGACAGCTGTCTTTTAAACGCTA
Organism: Sisyra terminalis; assembly: GCA_958496175.1. Taxonomy (NCBI): domain Eukaryota; kingdom Metazoa; phylum Arthropoda; class Insecta; order Neuroptera; family Sisyridae; genus Sisyra; species Sisyra terminalis. Next base: position 32,570,795 of record OY292274.1, read on the forward strand.
AAAATACACAAAATTTAGAAGTTTAATGTAATCAAAAATTAATTTTATTCCTTCAGTAAATACGTCCTCACTGGATAAATTTAAAAAAATAAATATGCTTTGGAACATTTGATTAAATAAAGCTATATCTTGAAACTATACAAACGATGCGAAATATTTACATGTGGAAATGTGACGCTACCATCCTCAATTTTTTAATTATATAAAAGTAGTGGGAGTTGTGTGATTTTTTTTTTTGCACGAAATGAATAATCATTAGGAAATTATAATCATTATTTTATAAAATGAATGTATATTCCTTGCCAAAATACTCCACTTACGAAAATTTTGGAAAAGCTGACGTTTACAATTCTTATCATAAATTAGCACAAATTAAATGAAAATAAAATCAGATAATTTATTATTTCTTTCAAGGTAATATGCTCTGTTCTCAGTTCTATTTCTGTTTTAAGTAATCTTTGGTTAAACATGTATATAATAATATATCTACAGAAATTCTCTACTGAAAATCGTTAACTATGTTGGCTGAGATTCAAAAAAGGAATCAATTGCTTTTTAGTTTGGTAATGATAATTTGTAATATGACAAACTCTCTGTTGCGTGTAACTCAATAAATACTTAAATATAACATTTTACTAGCTATTAACATTAAGGTAGTTCAATTTTTTTTTTGAAATTATACTTCTATATGCGCAGATGAGAGGGAAAAATAAGTTTGTTAAGGAGGTTAATTTGGGCTGTTACGTTCAATGAACACTATAAAATTCGAGATTGAACTAAACAAAATGCAGCTGTACATGTGCCTAATGGGCTTATTTTTCTCATATCTAAAATATGAACCATATAAACTACGAGAGTTAATAAATTAGCTTTCTAAAACCAAAAGTAACTTTTACGATTAGTTTTCCATTTCCTAACGACAAATAAACTATTTGTTTAAGTTTAAACTATTTTTTTGACTTTATAACTGAATAAAAATATAAATAAGTTATTTTGAATCAATATAATAGATAATAGCAAAATATCGGTATATATGTCGACAAAGACAGAGAACAAAGAATGTAAATATATACGTGTAGTGAAAATCAAATAAAATAATAGGTAATTGTCTCAAATTTCAATTAATTGATTGTTGTCATTTCTTTTATCTGTCGATTTCATTCGAAAGTGTATGTATGGTTAATTACAGTAAGTAAAATGCAAGCGATTATTTGTGTACAGTGGCGTAGCTACCTACGGGCTAGGCGAGACAGTGCCCCGGGGCCTTCATGCTCAGGGGGCCCTCGAATTCTTACTTGAAATCTCGATCGAATTAAACTTTTGGAAATTCAGTTGGAAGTTCACTAATTATTTAAGGAAATAATGAGCAAATATGGAGTGCTAGAATGCGACCTAACGGAAGTATTTACAGCAATGATATTATTCTTTACAATTTCTGTCACTTCTGCAGCAGCTGAAAGGTCATTTAGCAAATTAAAAATAATAAAAAATTATTTAAGAAATAACATAAGCCAAACTCGACTCCGATATTTATCGCTAATAGTACCTAATTGAAAACAAAATCGCATCAAGCCTGGATTTAAACGAAGTCATTGATACTTTTGCGAAAACTAAAGCTAGGAAAAAATTGCAAATATAATTGTTATTTAGTCAGTTAGTAAGCCCGACCTTTATATAATAAATCCTTGAGTATTCTCTATTTCGTTTTATTAGCCAAACCTACACCAAGTATTAATTGTAATTTATGTTGTAACTGTTTAATATTTTTATTACCTACCCTGCAGTGCACAAAAAAAAACATTAGTAGCTTAGCATTTTTAAAGTATTTGTATATTTCATATTTTTATTTGATAAAACCTAATCAGCCTACATAGCAGTGTGGCCCCATTTTTTAATTTGTCCCAGGGCCCTTGGTTACATAACTACGCCACTGTTTGTGTAGACTCTTATTCCCTGAAAAAAAAACTAGACTTTTGCAAAAAAGTTTAAGCTTTTACGTGCGTCCATCATTTTATACATACATATTTTTTACTAAAAAAATTGATTACTGAACTAGTTAAACAAACCAAAATATGAGCCAATAATATTAATATTAACCACTTCATCAGTGCAATTTTTCATCATTTCTATGGTTACATGAAGAAAATTACTTCACTAGTAAGTTCCCGTGAAATATTCACAACCCAACACTAACAGAACTAACAAATTGTAAAAATTGGTAATTGAAACCAAAGTTGAACAGTTGAAACCGTAACAAAAATCAGTTAGTTCTTTGAGACAATGATTTTAATTCATCCACACGTATGTGCTTACAATCTTTGTTCTTTGTCGATATAAGTACATGTCTATCTATTTTACTACTACTATATTGATTATTTAGTCAATATACAGTACCTAATTGTTTTTTATGTTGCCGGGATTTCCTAGATGAGGCTAATCAGGGCTTATTGTGTTTCTTGGATCCCTACTTCACCTAGATGAGACCGAGTAACTAGAAAACCTACATAATTTTATAGAAAATCATAGCTATTCGCTTCATGCATGATGGAAACGCCATCTGACAACTACACTACATTATGCTCGACAATTGTGTGGATTGTGGGGCTTATTTATTTACAAAAAGAGCATAACGAGCATAATTTAACGAAATTTCGATCACTATGGTATTTGTGCTAGGATCATTTCAGTTATTCTCACCATGATTTCACTCCCGGCGAATGTAACTATGTAAAAATCATTTTACTTCAGGACGATTTTTGGTAATCTCGTTACCAAGTTTTGGGTCTGCTTTTCGAATTATTATGAAATTTTTGCTAACGAAAACCAAACGCTATTAATTTTATAAAAATTATTTACCCTAATAAAAGTTTTTTATATAAAGAAATAATATAGTTTTTATAGAATCTGTCAACTACAAAATGCCATTGTCACGTGTGGGACAGCTGAAAAAGAAAGACAGTTAATATTGAGAAGAAAAAAACACAAAAAATATCAAATGCTGTATTAACACGTGAGAAAAGTTGAGCAGATGGAACACGTGTGCCTTGTTTACACGTGGAACACTTCGTGTCAAGTTGGGTAAATTTAATAAGTTTATTTTACCCTTTCCAGTACCCTATGTATTCCCTACTAATCAAATATATGATTTTGTATAATAAAAAAACAGTAATTATTTTTTCCTTCGCGGTAAGTATTTTTTGTATTTGCATTTTTCAAATAGGGAATGTATTATTATTGTTATTCAATCACATTATAAGTAAACTTCACTTAAAAATATCATCTTTACAAGATTATATTATCAATTTAAATGTATACAAATATCAATAGTACCTACGTGTTAAAATAATTCTCAATATAAAACGTATTTTCTATTGTTGAAGCATGTACGGGAAATAAGAAATGTCTAAAAATAATTTATATCCGCTGATCAGAAATTTAATTGCCGTTTAAAATTTAAAGTGTTTTATGACAAAAAAATCAATTATAAGAGATATAAATTACATTTATGGTCATTTGACTTTTTTTTTAAATTTTTTGTCTTATTCACAAATACTGGCATAAAAAATTTGTAGTCTTAAGTAAACTTAATTAATAATTATTATATAACTAATGTAATGTAAAGGATTTCATGTAAATAAATTATATGAATAGGCTATTTTATAACGTTGAAAATTTAGTAGGAATTGTCGTAGTTTTATAATATGTTAGTGTAAAAAATATTTCACTTTATTTCACATTAAATTATGTATAGTTTTTGTAAATGTCAAGAAAAAAAGTCAAAATTTGAAATTTCAACATCAACGAAAATGGCTTTTGATTGGTTACAACTCCGATGACGTCATATGCAAGTAAACATGTCTTCCTTGATTAATTGCAGTCCGCCTTTTATGTGAACTGAGTGTTATATTCCATCTTTGTGCTATTATTAATATTAATATTTTTCTGGTTAATATTTTTTTTATAATAAATAAAAGATGTGAGGGTATTCATTGTGAACCTTAAAATAGAGTCAAATATTGTGCAATTTGATAACAGCCACTTATAACCAAAGGTAGACAGAAGATAGATATAGAATTACACGGAGGTGTAATATAGAGGACTCATGTATAACTTTATTTAATCTGGTATTCGATTCGGAGATCCTATCTCTCTCCAATTGTATTTTCTTTTTAACAAACACGGTCGAAATGATTATTGTCACTACGCGCATAATCAACAGGTAGACAGGGATAGAATCTCCGAAATTTAAGGTGAAATTCGGACCATAATGAAAACGTTGGTTATATACAACAGAGAACTCTATTTGCCGATCCCAGCGCTAATAGTGGTCGAAATTTCATTAGGTTATGCTTGTTATACTCTTGTAAATAAACACGTCCCCCAATCCCCACAATTATCAAGCATAATTTAGTGCAACCGTCAGATGGCGTTTCCATCGTGTACGGAGAATACCGAGAATACTATATCCCAGTGGAGAATTATTTATTTACACACGTTTGTGTGTTCCTGAAGAAGTTTTATAAATTTTATTTAAGGTTATGCAGGCAAAAATTTTAAAATAATCATATGTTGGAGTAGAAACAAATAATTTATGAGGAGTTTTTGTAGACGTGGGGCACTACACATCATTTGTGCACCATTCTATCCAATAAATTTGAAGAAAAATGACAAAATTCACTTTAGCTGAATTTAAAGGTTAAATTGTTTACTTGCAAATGATGTCACACGTCACCGTCATTACAGAAATAGCGTTTTTGGCGCGGTTTTAAAATTTTAAACTTCAAGATTGATTTTTATTGATATTACAGTAGATTTCCCGGAGTTATCAATGTACTGTGTTTATAATGTAAGTAAAATAACTTAAAATGATTTTCCTAATATAGTCAACTACCCTATTCAAGGTAAGTAATTTTTACATAAAAAGAAAATGTGTAATTATACTGATTGTATTAGAAAAAATTATCTAATTGAAAAATATAACAAAAAATCAAAATATGAAATTTGACAAAAATTTTATAAGATATGTGAGAGAAAAACAATGGAAAAAATGGAAAAATTTTAATGTAACTTTTTATAAACCATATAGCTAGTTAAGTACTATATGGAATATTTGTATCTTAAGAAATAGTGATACAATTTTAATTATGTGTAAAATATTGCATAATATGTAATTAATAGTTTTCTTGCGACAGAAACATGACTTGAAAAAATTAAAATAATTATCGCCACATAAAATTTAACAATGGTACATAAAGATGATGATACATTTAACAATAATACGAAAAGTTGCACTTCTTTTTACGAAATAATTAATATCAACCCATTTGCTGCACACATTTGTCAGTCTACAATTTGTCCTCAACTTTGGCAAAGTTCAAGAGAGAATTTCTTGTATTCACAGTAACTATGCTTTTTATTTGTCTTATTTCCATATTCACTTTTCCAAACGGGCGTCCCTGAAAACGATGACTTTCATGCAAACTTATGGGACGTTGATATTTTTGGTTTCGCAAATAGAAAAAAAGGCCATGTAGATATAAATTTGCGATACAAACACATGCTTTTCCTGAAAAGAGCGGGAGATTTCTTTGTGTCTCAACATGAAGCATTTTCCTTTATTTAACATGAATACCGTGCATTTGAAACATTTGCATTTTATGCTAAATATTCTCATTAAGCAAGAAACTGAAATGAAAAATATCCTCACCTAAAATTCATATAAATCAATGAAAAATAAATCATATTAAAAAAGTATAAAAAGAGAAAATCTTGTCAAAAACGTTTAATTTTATACTAACATTAACTACCTAAATACATTAGTAAAAAATATTGTACCACAGAATTTAGAAATAGATTTATTTATGAACTTTGATTTCAGAAGATGAAAGAAAAGCATTTGCTCTGGTAATTTCCATTAGTAAATCATATTCATAATTCTCTTTCATTTTCTAATCGCAGATGTGTGCAAATCGATAAATTACTATTGCGGTCTCATAAATTTAAAATTAGTGATCAATTGAAAGCACACTAACTTTCGAATTTTTCCACTTTTAATCTACGTTATTAACTTTATTATATCCAATCAATAAAATTGTAATTTTCAGTCTAATATAAGAAGCTCCCGTACTTATAATTTTATTGAGGCAGTTACCATATTAAAAAGGATTTTATATTTCCCAATCTATATTTAGGTAGACATCCGTAAGAATTAGTGGAAGAATAAATAATAAAGTTCAATTTCTTTAAATGGCATAGTGTTTTAATTTTGATATAGTTAACGTTTTGAGCCCTATGCGAAATTTTTTTTTTTTAAATTATAATAAATTCTTGACTTTATACTGTAGGTGTATCCACGCGATAAAACTATATTTTCTAGTTTTGAAATTTTAGACTTCATTTCGATCTCTTCATCAAAAATAATTAGAGCTATTATTAGACTTCAGTCTAATTTCACTCTTGCCACTATGTAATGTAATTAAATTCAGTTTCGTTTCAAGACTACGAAAATATTGATTAATAAGTCAATTTAATTTTTATACCATCTATTAAAATTTTATAAAATTACTATTTATCTTTACAATATAAAATTTCAAAACTTGCTTTCGGTTTCCTCTCGTCTCTACTTCATTGTTTTCTAAAGTGGGTTCCGTAAAATCCTTGGGTTCCATGAAAAAAATTTGGGGTTCCATGGAGTGATTCTTCGGGGTGAGAAGTTGTGTAATTTTAAAATATTCGTAAGATAAACTACAATATTTTCATAACAATGTATCAAATTAATAATGTAAGATTTTACTTGAACATTTCTAATACTTAAATTTGTCCAATTCTGCCAAATGACCGAAATGAACGCTGTTGTCATTCTAAAATATCTACTTTTAAATCCACTACTAATCCAGTTTATAAGAGTTTTAGGTATGAAAAGGGTTCTTTGATCCGTAAAAACTTTCGTAAAAGTTCCATATGAAAAAAGTTTGGGAAACCAGGCTCTACTTCCCAATTCGGATGGACTTGGCGAAACTTAAAAAAATATATCGAGTTACGTTATGTATATTGAATTCCATTACATTGAATATATGCTGAATATCTTGACTCGTTTATTAGTATACTAACTCTATAGTAATACCAAAAGAAAAAATTTGTTTTATAATTTTCATTAGTATTAATTATCTATTGATAAGAGATGGCCCATTGATAACACTAAAAAAAGGAAGCCGAGTTTATATCCTAGGCCTTTTAATAAGAAATGAACTATTTGAAGTCACAGAAGCTTACCAGGGAAAAGCATCGTTAAGAAAAGTTCAATCATGGAAAATTGAACCTGCTGTTAAACAAACAAAGAAAAAAATCAATCAAATTTATTTTAAAAGGAGTAAATTCTTTAATCTAACAAAAACAAACAAAATCAAAGTTTAATATTTTAATCTTCCAAACTTTGGATTTCGATATGCAAATATAGCGTAGGAAAAAAATCAAATTTTATTTTCAATTTATTAAAATCCTTCATAGTCTATATTAATTAATTTTAAACTGGAAATACGTAACTACCTACTCTTACATACAAGGCTGGTAGAAGAAAGTGTCTTGTTATTTTAAAGTATCTACGTTACTATATTTTTTGGTCAAAAATCACTAGTAATTTTAAATAATTTTTTAAAGGAACTGTATCTTGCAACTTTAAAAAGTAGCTTAGGTACCGAAAAATAACTTAGATAGCGAGAAGATTCATTTACCAGTTTTTTTCTATACTTATCTACTTATCTTTTTTTTTCTATACCTCTTATACTTATCTTCTATCGTGCTTAAACTGCGTTATGTTAACAGGGAATTATAAACACACTTATTTTCGTTTTGCATAAATTAATAAAGATAAGAAAAACATTATATGATTACCTAACAACTTTACCTAAAACGCTATAAAACGTAGTACATACATTATATACTAATTATACTTTTTAAGTTTCCTAAAGCGTAACTTAAAATCGGTATTAAAGTTCCATCTTTTAAGAGTAACTAGATATCCAAAGTAGCCTCGGATACTTTTTAAAAACATATGTAACTTATCAAGTTCCTACAGCTCTGGTCAAGCTCTGGTTACATTTACATTGCACATTCATTAGGGCCACTTCTCATTTATAACCTTACTATCCGATTTGTATTCGGAAAGTATCCGTCAACTCATTATAAGTCACTTATTATGTTACGGCGTAGATAGTAAACGATTTGAAACCCGATGAAATAGTACGAGATTGTATTCTTCCAATTCTGTTACACATATTATGTAGAATGTAAATAATATGGTCATAATGACTTGACGAGAATATATTTCGAATAAAAATCCCAGTAGCAAATTTATAAGTTAGAAATGAGTCTAATTGACTTTTACTCTATTCTTGATATTTAAAATATTTTCTTAAATGAAACGGTTTTTGCAGGAAATTTATAAAAATAAAAACATTCAAATATTTATAAGTAATATAATATAAATCATATAAAGTCTGCAGTAATTGCTGTTTTACGTCGAGGATATGAAAAAAAATATGTACAAAACATCCACTTTCTGCTATTAAGTTTAGCAAAATTTTTGAAAGTAAATACCTATGATTTAAAAACTAATTTTCTAATTATCATGATTTAATTATAAATAAATATACTTAATTCAAATTTTGTATGTAAATATGTATGTATTACGTCCTGGTAATAAACTAAATTAAAAAAATATATATTGCATAACATTTGTGGTTAACCATTACAAAATAAAAAACTTCAATAGTATAGACTGCATAATAAACTGTTTTCAGCACTGTATACTAATTTTATGTAATGATTTATAGGTGGATATATATTATGGTATTGTAGTATCACACTTGCATAATTTACCTATTATTGGATTCAATTTTTAAACAATAATAAATGTAATGCATGTTTACACAAGTTATGTGAAAATTTAAAAAAAGAATGTTAATTTTGTCTCAACTTTAAATTAATATGTAGAAACTATGCTTCAACTATTAGTACCTACTTATGATAACACGAAACTATGTTAATGTGGAAAATACCGCAGTGAAGTTTGTTGATGCATTCAATCATGTGATGCATTCAAGAATTGGATTTTTAAGTGTCATGTTCTCATCGTTTCTTCATTACATTTAATTTCTTGATTACCTTAATGATACGAATTATAGGTACAATGCGATGTGATGTGAATTATACTTTTAAATTCATGCCCGAATTGCGAAGCAAACTTGTTAACTTTTTATAAAATAGGGTAACACTGTATAAATAATTCAATTAAACATCAGGCTGACTAACGAGAGATTTAACACTGGTATTCGTAAACGTTTAAATTATTCACCTGCAAAAGTTCACCCTTATAATATTATGTCAAAGCATTTTTTTTCTTCGTCATTATAATTACTATATCTACACTTTTTTCAAGCTTTATACCTGTTTCTAATAAATTATCTATGTGCACCATAAATCAAGTTTATTATTTAACCATATTTTAGAAAAATAAACACCGATAATTACAATTTTTTTTTAAATTTTATTTGGAAGTTTTTACAATCTGCTTCTATATTACAGGAGCAATGAGTAAAAGTGTCAATAAATTAAATGCATATTTTTATAGATACATTTAAAAAAATAACGAAATCTGCATATACTTATTTTTTTTCCATTTTTAAGACAAATAAAAACAAGTAGGTAGATATATACATACGATATGTGAACATCATAAAACAAAAATAAATGTCGGTCCCTTTTTACTTTGAATAAAAAATTTCTTTCGCTAAAATATGTATGAAAATCTTGTATGGGATTACAACAATAACTCATAATTCAAAGCTTATGTATGTAGCCATTAAAATGAAATTCAAGAAGCCAATTTTATACAGGAATTTTGTATATTCATGACAGATGTATTTTAACTTTTGTTTACATATTTTATTTTATTATCATTATCTTTTATGCTTTAAAACATACATATATAAACGAATACCCTACTATAACTACTATATGTCAGCAGTTATTTGGATCCTTCTACTATTTTCAATTCAAAGTTTCGTCAATAACTTCTTCTTTTATCATAGTATCATTAATAAATATTATTTACATTAGACTAATTCATTTTCTGTATCAATTATAACTGTTTTATTGTTATATCTGTTGCTAATTAAAACATTTTAAAAATTTTAGTTCCACTCATTTAGTATAATTATTGGAGCTCTCTTTGGAAATCAACTTACATTACAAACTAAATTTTCTAATATCACGCTTCAAAATTTACGATCATATTGATATAAAAAACTACACTATCGACTATCACTGTGTTCATAGTAAAATATAACTTTATAGTTGTATTACCCAACGAAATTATTAGTGTAAGGACCGCAATATTCATCGTAATAAGTTTTACGTCAAATTAAATACGTAATGCATAAAAATTTAAAAATAATAACGTAGATTCATGTAATATTTCGTTGCTCTATGTACTCTCATTATATTTTTAATGTAGTAAATAATTTACAATAGCGTTACAAACATGAAATGAAAACCCATCTTAATAATGAACTAATGAGCTACAATACCGGCGTAACAAAAAATCGTATTTGGAGATAAATATTTTTCACGTTTTTCTTTCTATGCAAAGATACATAAAACATGCCGAAATTATAAAAATGATGTTTTAACTAGAATTTTCTCTGATGGGTTACTTAGTTAGAAGGAAGTATTATTTTATTTATTTTTTTAATAATTTTTCTAATTGATTTTTTAAAAAAATCATATTGTTATGCCACTACATTACGATCCATGAAGAACATATATTTTTAATTGTTATTTACCGTCGCTTTATAACTACTAAGCTCTTTAGCGATTCAAGTGTTAATAAATATCTGTAATTAGAAATATCAAAAATTTGCTCGATACGAAGATCGAACGCCAACCAATTTTAGAGCGATCACCTTGACTACTCGGCCACCAGTAAACCACCAAAGGAATATATTATTGAAAATAAATGTAATAAATATCTTAAAGACATTTAACTTGTAAAGATTATGTATATAGCGTATTAATAATTCAAATATTGTATGTAATTTATCGTCCGTATTTTTTTACTTAACCATAAATTTTAATTTAAAATGGATATAAATTAATTAAAAATATAAGTGATTATAGTCGTACTCACCCGCTTCACTGAACGAATTATAAAAGCTAGACTTAAAATATAAATAAATACTCATTTAAGAACCTCTTTATACAAGACATTCCAGGTTTTCCCTTCAGATGCTAACGACTCCAAGTTACTAGGTGAAATTACTCTCGAGCAAGCCACATAAATCTGGCCATGTGGGAAGAAGGTTCCTCATCAGATCGATTCCTGCTACTTTCAGTGACTAACTCTGTGCCCTATTGTCATAGCGAAACACAACTTGCAGGAGAACTGCAGCCTTTTAAACTTGAATGAATACTCTGAGACTATAAGTGATATACGTGGTATAAACACTGATTCACCTTTAATGCAACCAGTAAGTATAGTGAGCTCTACCAAGTGTTATGCAAGGCTTTCACACGTAGCCTGGTTCATTACATAATTTTGGCAGATTGAAATTTCGTAGTAGCATTACTGAAGCACCCATTTTTAGGATAAGTGCATAAGACGGAAGACCAGGTGGATTAAGTGTATTAAGGAACTCCACAGGATAGGCTTATTTAACCTACTCCACAGGTTTATTTAACATCATCCATATGTACCAAAGTGTCCACAGATTTGTACCGGTATTCTAATCCTTCAGCCAACGTCAACAATGTGTCATTAACAATTAAAATATTTTTGTTTCTATTTTAAAATCAAATGAACAGAATCAAATCGAAAAAGTTATTCAGTTTTTAAAACCGTTCAATTTTTCGTGTTTAACAGCCCTTTGGTTATTAAAATTGGAATTTTAACTTTTGATCAGGCTATATACGTCATCCTATATGAACTTTGTCACCCTTTTAGGAGAAAAATTTTAAAAAATTAACTTTTATCGGATGCTCCTACATCATATAAGGAATACACCCTCTAAATTTGACGTGTCTACGGCCAGCGGTTTAGACTGTGCATTGATCCATCAGTCAATCATTTTATATATTTAGATTTGAAGATGGATAACAAAATATATTCTCCCAAAAAGTATTTATGTACATAGTAGGAAGGTAGTATGTGCAATACACATACGTAAAAAAATGATTTAAATAATATTTTATTTAATCTGTGTGTTGAATCTCACCCATGTTATTTAATGTCACCTATTTTAGGAGAACTTGAATACGGAATAATTTGATTTTAATTTTCAAATTTTGGAAAAAATAGTTTTGACCTTCATATGTAACATAATTTTTGATCTTGTCTTGTCTTATGTGTCTTGTGTTATCCATCAACTGACAAAATAATATGAACCAGAATGTTTCAACGACGATGTTAACTTTAAATATTACTTAAACAAGTAGCAAAAAATATTAGCCTCCGTTGTAAAATTTGAAAATTTAACATCAAATTATTCCGTATCCGTTCCCTAGAAATATTCAACTACCGATTTATTTAATTTTGATATTCGAATATTAGAAAATATACAACAATAGTAAGTGAAAAATATATCCATTTAATTTTGCTTGGCTGCATTTAAATGAATTCAATTATAGTGGAACAAATATTTTCATGGTCTTATAAAAAAGAAGCAAACAACATGGTCATGTAGCAATAATAATTAAAAACATCAGTGCGACAGGACTAATTAAAGTATAATGTTAATTATTATATATCGTAGAAATGATTTTTATGGGCAGCACATGATGAAAGATTCAAGGTTATTTTTGTCAGTTTTTTTAATAAATTTCAATAGACAATTGTATAATATAAGAAAATATTCCGATTTCAAATATATCTGTTTATTTTTTTTTTTCCACTTAATTCTTGTTTATAGAAATTCACTCAATAATTTCAGAATAATTGATTAAGTCAATTTATTAGTTAGTATGGTTAGAGGCCCACAAAACTTTGTCCTGGTAAACTTTATGGGAAAAAAGAAAAAAAAAGTAGTTAAAATTGTAGTTAAATTTTATAAATAATAGAAAAATTAGCTACTAGAAAACAATACAATCAATTCAAGCTTATTGTCATGTCGTTCAATACGCCAAGAGCTTCACATACCTAAGTGTATTAATTGAGAGCAAAGTAAACCATTTAAAAAATTCAAGATCTTAAACTTCTCTTAATAAAAGCACGCTCGTTTTATACAATCAATAAAGCTTAAAATTCGCTTTAAAACAAAATTACTTGGCATTATTCTTCAACTGTTTCGTTTTATAATTTGGCACACTGTAAGTACTCTTTTCAATCTTTTAAAAGCTCAAGCTTTTCAATAAAAAATAAGTGAATAGAATAAAATATTGTGCATAAAAAGGCCCTCGCCAGATAATATGGTCTAAAATGCCCCATTGCAATCGGGCTATTTTTTTTTTTAAAATACCTTACAGTATGGACAACATCTCAGCCAAGTTTCAACTCTAAAATATGACGCGTTTTTGTGTAAAAAATTAAAATATTTTTTTTTAAATTCAATATTCTCTGAAACTGTTTGATAATACCGACAAAGACTTTCAATTTGCAAAAGTATAAACTTCCCATAACTTCACTAATAGCATTGAATTGAATTTAATAGCATTGAACATATCGAGTTTTGTACCTAAAAACTACGATTCGCGGACAGAATTGATTTTCTATTACCATTTAAACAAAACCCGCTGGAAAATCGCATCGAATGCTTGTCAAAGCTAACGTTGAGCATACTCTTAGGAAATATTAGTAGTTTAAGAAATTTTAAAAAATTAAAAATGGTGATATCCACATGGAGAACGAAGAAGACCACCAAAAAAGTTTCAAGTCATCAAATTGTAAGAGCTGTTGTATGAGAATGGGAGTCAAACGCAACAACAACTTGCGATAGTAGATTTGAACAAAGCTTTAATGAGAAAAACGACCAGAATATCAAAATAGGCAATACACAGTGATTTTGCTGCATGGTAATTCCCCTGACCACAAAGAAAAACAAACGAAGGATATGGTTGGGGTATTCAGTTGGAAAATACTGGCGCATGTAGCTTACTCACCAGATTTGGTTTCTACAAATTATTAATTTTTTGCGTCGATGCTTACTGAGCGCTTACTGAGCAACATTTTAACATCTTATGAACATCTACAAAAGTGACTCGATGACGAGTTTTGCCTAAAAGGTTAACATTTTTTTTTTGGCATAGTATCCACCAATCAGAAAGGTGGCAAAAATGTATAGTTAACGTAGGGAATTATTTTGAATACAATAGGCATTTTCATGTAGAAATAATGAAAACCATTATTGTTAGTTGAAACAATACTGCTATAGTTTCCGAAAACAGTTTAATGAAAAAAAGCAATGATTTTTAAACAAAAATTGTCATTACATATTTTAAAATGCTATTTGTTGATATTTCTAAAAAGTTTGGATTAAAGATTGGAATTGACATAGCAAATGAACTGTTTTCTGAAGATGCGCCTTACTGAAATTAATTTATACATATACCTATGTACTCGTATTATTTAAACCAACTATCAACATTGCAAGCAGAGAATCATAATAATTTATAATAATAAAACATAAACACATTGTACATAAGATGTTCTTAGTTTAACAAAGTACTTCTGCAACTACATTTCGAGAAAGAATGTGCTGCATACAGAAAACATTCATTAATTAAAATTTATTCACATCTTACAGAAATATGTAGATATGTACAATTGTAAAGGTACACATATTGATCAATATTTGCATAAAACGTAATTTAATTTTAAACAGTAAACGAATGAATCGAATGTTATAACAAAAGGTTTAATTAAAATATATGTTATTGATATTTTAAGCTAAAAATAAATTTCCTATTTTGATCAGAGAAAGCAAATTTTGTTTTGTTTTGCAACTGAGCTGGGAATATTTTTAGCGTTAATTTGTTCAAGATGTGCTTAATATAATACGCATGTCTTAGTTTATTTCATATTTCTTTAATTTTATAATCTTTGACGTTAATATGTTACTAGAAATTCTTATTAGAGTAAAACATAAATTTTATTCTATTTTGCTTTGGCATCTTAAATTCATTAATTTGAAGTTCATGCACTTCGTAATCTCTATATTTCTGCTATACTATATGTGATAATGACCTCTAAAAATATTTTGGATTCAAATAAATAAGATTTGGAATAAATAAGTGAAAAATGTATTTAATAATATTGTACAACAAAAACCTTTAAAGCCTACTGGTAGCCGAGTGGTCAAAGTGGCCGCTCCAAAACTGGTCAGTGTTGGGTTCAATCCCTGTATGGAGCAAATTTTCGATATTTCTTGATTACGAACTTTTATTAACCCTAGAATCCCTAAGACCTTAGTAGTTATAAAGCGACGGTAAATAACAACTAAAAAAACATTATTTATTGTTTCCTTCACTTGATGAGTGCAATTCTACTAACTTTGGGTTGAGTAAAACTAACATGGCAACAAAATATTTTTATTAGCTCCAGTTTGTATGATTACATAATAGTTAATATAATGTGGATTTGGTAGAGTTGAAACAAATCTTATATTTTTATAAGAAATTTTTGTGCCTGAAAAGTTAAAACCATTTTCCATTTTTTAACCAATTTTCATATTTATTCATAAAAATTATATATTGAATAAGTTTTATAGATTGAAAGTCGATAGATTATGGAGAGAATCATGTACCTACTACCTAAATAAGGTTTCTTAAAGCATCCCTCAGCAAAGACTAGTATTAACCCGTATGCATGGATTCATTCCTAAAGCCCTGATATCTTTATTCCATTAAAGATATATCGTGATGGAATCTTTCTCCATACTCATCACTGAAGACACTATAATTGTTAAGACAACACAATTTACAAGACATGTTACAGCCAATGAAGCTTTCCCAAAATTTTACTAAGGGGTTTACATACGCAGTAAATATTTTCTAAAAAAAATTGTAATACTAATATATCAGGAAAAAAATTATCGCTTATATTCACTTTCTATTGGCGCCATAAATGACGAAATTTTTTTTTCTGATTAACAGGAGATTCGCACGAACCATAGAATTCACATCTCTCTTATCTCTACAAATTTATGAATTACCCCAAAAAAGTCTCTTAAACTTTTTTTTCCTTCCCTTGGAAAATTTGCAATTTTCCTGGATTTCCAGTATCCCGAATTTGTGATCCAACAACAAAGATTCTCCCCTTAACTTTTACTTCACAGAGTCCATGGAATTTGTCTTTTAAGTACTTGAATGCTAGATCATCTCGATTTCTCGATCCAAAGTTTTGACAAAATGTTTAGTTCAACGCAATTTTGACTTAAAGAGCACTTAAAAAATTAAAATAAAACAGAAAAAATGTAACAATTTCAACAGGGATAAGATAAAACTTGAAGCGACAATGACAAAGAATATTTTAGTAGTACAACAATTGGGTAGGTAACCAATTTAGGTGCACAAACCGATAAATACGGTATTTATTTAAACTTAAAATATAAATATGATCTATCGAATATGTCTCTGTATAATAAAAATAAGAGCTAAAATATTATTGCATTGATCATTTCCATATTTAGTAGGTAAAAATATACAAATTTAGCAATTATTGAGTCCGAAACAATTTCACAGTTGTACAGTGCAATAAGATACACGTTTGGAAAATTATTAGAATTTTTCAAAGATATCCAATCGAAAAAAAAATGATTTTTCAAATCATTTATCTCAATCTAAATTGTTCATAACAGATTTTATCCAACCTTTTTTGTGGTATAAAACAAAGAGACTCTTTTAGGTCTAAATATCATTGGTAGATACTTATAAGTTTTAAAACGTGAAGAAAATAAAACAAAAAATTCATTGTAATAATATGTTTAAGAAGGTTTTCTTTTATGTTAAGAATATAATTTGTAAAAGAGTCCTAATTATTCACCAAGTTATTTTTAATTTTCAAAAGTAGATAATCTCTAAACGTTTATTATAAAACGTTTTTTCTCTTTTACATGAACTCAAAAATAGTTTCATATATCAATTTCTTTCTTTTCAGAATTCGAATAGAACTCTTTATTAAATTTATATATTTATGTATTATGTTGTCTTTAAAACCTTATGTTATGCTCAATAGGCGATACTACTACTTTTACGGCAAGTCCTATCATTGGAATGTAACTTAAAAATAGTTACTAAAATTATTTACAACTTTTTAGTTAAGATTATTTCAAATTTATTAAAATTGAAACTTAATAAGTATCTTTCTTACAGACCATTAAACTAAAAAGGTAAAAAATATTTTTGCTTAAATATCACATCTGTTCTTAAGTTAGAATTGAAAATAAAGAAATATATTTTTAATTTCTCATTGTTATTTTTTATCTGTTAAAATTATACTATGCCAGTTTCATTTTACGTTTTCCAAAAATAAGATTAGCCAATAATCTATAAAATCTGTCATTTAGATATATTATAATATTTTAAACAACAGAAATGTACACGATCGTATCGTTTTACACTCCACAGACCTGCCCCTTAAATCAATTATTTTTATGCCAAAACTAACACATGTTTTGTGATTGACCGGACAAAATTTCACTCAAAATATGTATGTGAGAACTACATTCTAAGTAGTAAATGACTATAAATACTTATAAACTCAACGCTAGAGGGAAGTGAGTATGCAAAATGTTAGGACCGAATTTCACCAAAGGATTTTAATGGACCGTAGCCTGTGGATAATCTTGCTGGTTCATTTTTTGGTTCTATTCTTTTATCTTTTGTTTTCTTTTGTGTAGGTATTAGAAATTATATATTAGATAGTAAATTGACCAATGAAATAAACACAAAAACAAAACAAGAATAATATAATTAATGTAATAGTTCTATACTACAAAAGAACTCCAAATAGCAGCCATTTCAAACTTATTTTGGTATTAAACATATCATAATTCTTCGGGCCCAAATTTTAAACAAATTGTACTCCAAATCGTTTTATGGTTACATCTACTGTGTTTTATTAAAAATTGTAGGTCAATTTCCGTAACGGAAATAATATACAAAAAAAAAATGTAGATAGAATAAAAATAAAATAGAGTAAAATAGAAATAGATATAAGATAGAATAAAAATCAACACAATTTTTAGTATTAAGTTTTCGATTGATCTAATTTTTGATATTGATGTTTCAGTCAATCTGGTTTGCTGCTGTTCACAAATATATGTGCCGCCAAATATAGATAATTTGCTTCTTACAGTGTCAAATTCTTGGGAACGATTTGCGATCTAAAAAGTTATTGGCTCATTATAAATAGTACTTAACAAGAAACAAAAACGTGCTTAAAACTACTTTGCAATTTTTTCATAATTTTGGTAAATAGTTTCGAAGATATAAATAAATGGTGTTACGAAATCTGAAATTGACTGTTACGATAACTAAATAGTACACAAATCGGAAATGAAATAAACAAAATGTAACTGCGCATGTGCTGAATCGAGTAACTTCTGTTATATGTACAATATACTGTAAGAAATACAATACACCTAAAACTGACTGTCCGTCTAGGCAAGGACCCCGGTATAACACACCTCTAGTTCCGGAGCTGCCTAATTCCCATTTATAACAACAGACATGTGAAAGTGCAAAGGTAAAATTATTATCAGTTGTAAAGATTTACAGCTCCTTCATGTTGTAACTAAAAAGTTAAGCTTTTACGTTAACGCCGTTAAAGCTGCGACTATTGATACCATTGATTTTAACAGTTGCAAGTAAAACAAAGTTTTATCAAAGAAAAAAAATTCAAAAATTTTGCCATTTTTTGTAAACTATAACTAAAAAAACACTACAATGATATGCACTAAACTTTAAATACCTCTCTGCTATTGTAATATTTTATTTTTTGCCACTTATCAACATACCTTAAGTTTCAAAAATGTTTAAGTATACTTTTTAATTTTTTATTAGTTATAAACTATCATTTTGCTAATATTATATATCTACAAGTTCACAATATACAAACCCTTAAAGTTTTCATTATTTTTGTTTGTTGTAATAATAATTCATTATTTTTTTTCCGACCTAAGCAAAACAAACTTTCCACATTATAATAATATACCTATTATACTTTCATGAAAGAAGTTTATCATATTTAATAATTAATTCAAAGAGAAATCTATTGTATTAAGAAATATTACCTGCCAACGTTTTCACACATAAATTCTTTTCTATTTCATTTTAGCAAGTAAAATGTCGTTATACGAGCAAATTTTTCAACCGAAAACTTTAATTTATGGTAAATTATTTAAATCGCATCGTATAAAACCTAAAATTTTACACGCTAAGTTTCCAACTTTATTTATTCTATATTTTTTTTTTCGTTAGAAACGTGAATAAAATCAATTGAAAGCAATCTTGACAAATCGTACTTATAAAAATAAATTGAAAAATCAGTTTTAAATAAGAACTGTCAATTGCAATTCGCATGTTTTTAATTAAAAACTCGGTTTTTATTTTCCTGTCTCTTTTCCGTTTAGTATTCGATTAAAGGTCTTTTTCGTATGTACAAAGGAAAAAGGAATGGTATTAATGATGTGCAGTTTTCATTTATTCCTTTTATATTCATTTAACGCTTGTAGTTTCCTATTTTCTTCACACAAGAATTTTCTTTTATTCGCAAATAATGAGCACCCACACTGGCAAACGTACATTTTCTAGAAATGCACAAAAACATTTATTAGTTTTCTAGTTTCATTTCTGTTCATTCTTACACAATAGAAGTGTTGAAATGCTGCACGTATTTTCAATTTACCTCTGAATGCAATTTTTAACAGCTTTGTAAAGCGGAATTTGTTACTTTCTGACAATTTACCTCGAATGAAAAATCAAACAAAATTATGCGACTATATTGCAGTTGCATGTAAATGTCAAATACGGTAATTATAAATTTAATTTTTACTTTTAGTAGTAGGAAAATCGTTTGGTAATTTATGAATGTTGGAGGTTTTAATATCAAATTGTTAATGAGAATTTCATATTTTTCATATTTGTAAATTTTGTTTGATTATAAAATGAGATACAGAGATTACGCTTCAGACAGTTAATATTAATCAACATTAGTATATGTACAAGTTGATAAATTGCTCTTAATTAAACAACGAATAATAATGAAGGCTCAATATTGCACGAAGACGAAGGCTTCCTTCCTTTCTGAAAACAGATGTTTCAATGATTATAGCTCGAAACGTTCACTGATTTCTAATTTTCAAATATGTATGTATACAAAATCGTTGTTGAATCGGTTCGAAACGTAGTGCATATATACACATGGATAGAATGACTGTTGAGTTTAAAAAGTCCTTTGTATGGAATAACCGTCTCGTAAAAACAAAACTTTAACGCTTTGAACAAGAATATTTTTCTTATTTGAATATTTACCATATTAGGGTCGATCAGCAGGAATGGAGAAACGTGAGATTTCATCGATGGTAACAAAAATATTTTGCTCTTGAGGTTTAAACCTCAACGGTTGTAAATCATTTAAGCAACACAAATTCAAATTGGAGCCAATAAGAAATTCTTGTTCTTCTAAAATAAAACAAATTGAGAGTGTAACATAAACTAACAAAAAAAAAAAAAAATTGCGTTCAACAGACGAAATTTGTATGGTAAATATATTACTAAAAAAAATTTTTTTTTGGCTACTATTTTATTGCAATTGGATCAAAAATATAAAATCACAAAAAAATTATTTAAATATAGAATTATTTGATAGCGTTTCGTAATTAATTATTGCTTCATCAGGTGCTCTCAATTTCCTCTATTAACTTTATTATTAACTTTGTCTTTTTCTTTTTTACCACGAAGTAATCTAAATTTATCTCATGAAGATATATCCGAATAAATTAGGCATTTACTTGTAGTATATGTACGTGGGTTATTCTCATCAAATTCCGAATTAACTAGAAAAAAAATTATTAATTTGATTTTTTTTTTCTTAATTTTATAATATTTATATAACTAGATTTTTTACTAATATGGTGGTCTTCAGAAATACTTATTTCAGATAACAGTAAAGAAGGGATTAGACAAAATTAGTAAAGAGGGACCATATAAATCTGTACCTCACCCGTTCATCAGATTCACTTAATTTTCTGGAACAGATTGCGAATTAAAAACAGTGGAAAAAAATATTATTTGCTACTCCAAGTCTAAATATGAAATTCAGCATTTTACGATTAATCGTTTCTGATATTTGCAAGATACGCACATACTAGAAATGTCATACTGAAAACAGTCAAACTGGATATTTCTGTCAAAATGTTTACAATCAAAAATATTCACAATGATAATGCGGCAAAAAAAATTATGTAAAAGTTTATAAAAGATAATATTAAAAGCGCCTGATAAAATAATAAATAACGAAATATTTTGAATTCTGGTTTAACTGAATCGCCTTTTAATAGAATTGAATTTTATTTTAATATTTATATTCTTGGTTTATAATTTTTGAACTTTCTAACTTCCAGTGAAATATTCACAGCCAACACTGACACAGCTTACAAATGATAATAATTGACAATAAAAATTACCAAAATTGAATGAAATCAAAATAAAAGTTGAAACTGTAATAGAACTGTATAATTTAAAGTATTTGTATATTAAAGTATTGTATATGTTATTATATGATTAAGATTTTTAGAGTAAAAATACTAAGTTCTAAATAACTATGCTACTTAAAAATGGACATGTTTTTAAAATAGAGAATTTCAATTTCAACTTTCAAGAAATTTCAAGAAAAAATAGAAAAATTTGAAAAAAAAAACTATAAAATTATCTATTTTTTTTCATTCTAAAAAGAAAAATATATGAATCATGAGCGAACGACAAAAAAATGCTTTTCTTGGACGATAAAATTTTTATGTATTACTGGTTTAAAGAGGAAGTAAGCATAAAATTAAATGAAAATTTAGTACTAAAACTCTTATTAAAAACAGCGGTTGAAATTATTCCATCTGGAAATTTTGGAAAAATATGTATGTAAAAAGGAGTGAAACATTATTAATAAATGAGTGAGCATACACCAACCACACAAAAAGCTTATGTCCTTTTCATATTACTCTAGACGTGTAAATCCTTTCCATTAATTAAATGGAATGTAGTAGCATACTAAATTTCTTCAGTTTTACAAATTAATTGTTAAGAGACCGTTTCATATTCGAATCTTTTTTGTTTCCTGTTGGGTTGAGATTACACCCTATAAATTTTGCAAAAAAAATATTGTATTTATTTTTGAGATATATGAATATCAATGTAGAGCAGTATATCTATAAATAACGTATGAATGTATTATGTAGGATCTACAAAAAAAAAATCTTTAGAAGGACAAATCAATATTACTAAAAAAAGTCTAAAAAATTTGGTACTTAGTATATCAAACTTATCCCAGTAATATTTAAATTTTTTTTTGGTGGATATCACTAATGTACTGAAACATAATATATCTTACCAAATGGTACCTAAATAATTCGGCATTTAGATTCCTATCGAGGACATGGAAAAGAATCATTTTTGTAGTGGGCAAGATGCAGTTTGCTAGATCAGGGATGAGCAACCTGCGGCCTAAAATCATATTTTAAAATTTAAATATGATTAAATTGTAAATAATATGACGCCGGTTGCTCATCCCTGGGCTAGACTTTTGTAATGGAAAATGTAGAGATACCTACTCTTTTATAATAAAACAAAAGTGAATAATTTTCTGAAATTTTCTTGAAACAAGAATTGAACAAAGCGTGAAACAGGGAGTAAAAACATATCATTAAGTTAAAACTATTGAAATATTAAAAATATAACAAATAATTAAACAAGCGAATAATGTTTAAGATCTATAAAAAATTGTTTTCTTTAGAAGCACAAATTAATATTACTACAAAAGCCTAAAGTTACTTGAAATATCAAACCTATTCCAGAAATATTTCAGTTTCTTTTTCTTGATAGATATCACTATATACTTATTGTACTCAAACATAAAATAACTTACTAATTGGTACCTTAATAATTCAACCTTTAGATACGAGTAGGTACTTTATAGAGGCCACGGGAAAAGAATCATTTTTATAGTTTAGTAGCGGGCAAGATGCATGGGCAAAGTATGCTAGACTTTTGACTTTTCTGAAATTTTCTTGAAACAAGGACTGAACAAAGTGATGAAACAAGGAGGAAGAACGTATCATTAAGTTATAATCTATTGAAATATTAAAAATTATAACAAATAATAAAATAATAAAATAAACCAATAATGTTTTCAATTAATTGCTACAAAAAAATAACATGGCCATGGCATGAAAGTTAAGTTCCGGCATGTTAAATTTTATATTCTGGTTCGTTCGTTCTTGCTTTTTGTTCTAGTATTATTAAAACCACCACCGCATTTAGTTAGTTTAAAAGCCTGCAGACTCGATGATTTGGTACACATGTGGGGACGTTTGAGACTATTAAATCCTCTGAGAGCAATACAATAATATATTAAGAATGGTTAAGACTGGCACTTTTAGTAGTCTCATCACGAAAAGCAAACCTTGACTTCCGAGCTACTCTCAGGAAGTGACGTACGCGCGTACGCATCAATTGTACATTTGTATAAAAAACAAGGACTTAAGAAAAAAAAAATAACGAAAATATCCTCTATTATTTACAATGTTTTTATCAATCATATTCCCTTCCTTCATCAATAAGAAAGTTTCTTTAAAAAAAAAGATGGATATACTTAATAAACTGTGTATCATATAGGTGTATGTATCTTACTGCTTTTCAATTTTCGTGTGCATTTACCGACTTCGAAGTCAATATTTTCTTCGTCGTCTTCCTTCTTATTTGCATCCTTTTCTGTTAAACTTACAAATAATATATTGTTTTCTCCATTGAAAAGGTATTGTTCAATCACTTTTTTATTATTTACTGTTCGAGAGGGATGGTTTTGAATTTATATTTTATATGTTATCTATGATCGTTTGTAAATCCCGGCTTTTTGTTTACAAGAAGATCTGAGGAAAGATATCTTCGTAAGAGCATATTATGTAATAGGTATATACCTATATAAATGCAATATTTACAAACCATTATATAAGTTTACAATTCGGGACAAAAACGCGGTTTTTTATTTATTTTTTTCTTGATAACTGTAAACTATTTTTGAAGCGGGTCTTTTGCACATAATTTATGGAAATAGACGATTGTTTTTATTTAATTATTTACCTCTTTTTACCTCTTTTTACACTTTTTAATTTAAGGAAGAAGCACTTTTTTCTCGGAAACCACTTGCGAATTTTAATCAAATTTTATGCATTTCACTCATTATTAGATCTCCTTAAAAGTGAAGTAAATAAAAATTTTGAATATTTTTAAAATAGCACGTGCTTTTTAAAATTAGCACGTTACGAACAAAAAAGAAGTGAAAATCATCCATTTTTCTGTCACTCTTTCACTCTCCCTTTCTCAAAACCCTAGTTTAGTGCTCAAAACATGTGGTAAAAAGTAAAATGTATCTATAAAATTTAAAGTTGTAAGAAATAGAAAAAATTAAAAAATTTTTTTTTTGGTAGTATAAAAAAGTATTTTAATTTAATCTATTTAAGGACTGGTATTTTTACTCATGGATAGGTAGGCCATATCCTTAAGATAGTTTTTTAATAGATAAAAATTTATCTGTTAGATAAACTCGTCACATATTGCTTAAGCGAAAATTCGGATGTTTTCTCTATTCTTCGGATAAAATAAGAAACATAAATGAATGAATGAATAAACATAAATGTCCCTAGCTAAATGTGAAAAAACAGATCCTAAATTATAGCTGTAAATTCAAAATAATAAAAAAAAAACTACAGTCCCTGGCCATATTAATAGACGCGCTATATATTTTGTATAAAACCTGCAGTAAGACCTATTTTATTTTGGGTTCATATTTTTGATTAGGATTAATTTTCCTGTTCAAATTTTATTTATTATGCTTATTACCAACTAGCACAACCAAAATTCATATTTACTAATAAATAAATTTTTACCATCAAATTAATTGAACATCTTCCTCATTATGGCAAGCTGAATTATTTAATATTTAATTGAAAAGCCCGTTTACTAATATTTAAGTTCCTATTCTGCGCAGTATGCTGCGTATGTAGGGCAATACCGTCTGCTGTATTTGTGGAAAATGATTCCATACGTGAATATTTTTTCTAAGGGCTATTTTTCTGTTGTGACCACCTCTTTAGCTACTTTTTTTTCTTCAGCAACTTCCACATATTTTTAATGGGTTTCAAATCAAGGCTATTATTCTAAAAAAGGGTCATAGAGATAATAAAGAAGGTTTTATCCATATCCAGAATATATATTTCTTAAAAATCAATACCACTTTTTATAATGTAAGAAGTAAACAATATTAAATTTAATTTAGTAGAATATGTATATTTTGTATAAAATCTTAAGTGCGTCTAATAATATGACCAGGGACTGTATACCTACTAACATAAAAGGATTACTTTGTGGAAACCTCTAAAAAGAGGAACATACTTCTCTGTATTATTATTACTATTATGTTTTTATATTATCTATTCTAGGGATATTGCAGATCTTTAATTCCTACTCCGAAAAGTTGGAACTTCTGATTAATTTTATATTTATATAAAATATTTTGTCTAAAATTTAGAATATAAACAAAATGAACGTACAAAAAAAAGAATATCGCATGCATAAAGTAGGTTCAGTATAAACTATGTACAAAATACATAAAAAATCGTATATAATATAAGCAATCATAAATCTATATTAATGTTTACGTAAAAAAACCATCTATCATTTTTGGTAGTATAAATTGTCCAAGTATATTTCAACACAAATGGCAAATTAAAACCTGCAAAAAGACTTCTGCTTGTCATATTAAAATCATAAGTAGAGACCGGAAACTGATCCTCACTCGTTAATAACAATTTAAAGATAATTACTATACTGCAATAATAAAAATTTAATGATTGAATGTATTCGATTCATTTAACAGTTAGATTAAATAAAAGACCGCATACAAAAAAGAAACTCAATTGTTTAAGACAGAAAAGTTCTTGTCTCAATAATGACATATGACTTAATAAAGATTGACAATAACTTCAACTTCACTGAAAAGGAACAATTAATACCATTTGTTTTAAATCAAACAGCTAACGAGAGATAAGTGTAAGATTGCCATTTTGTAATTTAGTAATAGTATTTTCACAATAAATCAATTTGCTAATATAACAGTTGTTTTTATGTTATTATCACAATGTGTTTTGAGCTACGAATTAAAATAAGCGTTAGATATTTCCGGCATTAGACGCATACTTTCTTGTGGTTGTCATTAACTCATTTAAGCATTAAAAGAATAAAAGTATATCAAAAATTTGTAAACTGTACGAAAACACTGTTTTTAAAATGGTAATATTGTAATAATGCATAATTATCATAAATTTGAATTCTGGAACAGGTTTTGGGTATAAATGGCTCTTTAAACTTTTCTTCCTACAGTTCTAACTATTGATATTTTATAATACAAGAATGAATTAGACTTTTCCATTTCTTTTTCATACATAGCCTCGCTTACTTATAGTTCAACAATATTAACTAAAAAAAAATTGATAAACTGATGTCGACACCGATAAAACAAATACCACTTATTATAAATATAAAATTAGGATTTTTTAATGCAATATAATACACTAGAAAATTTGCATATCGATGCAATGCTTATAATTAGGTTTTGGTTCATTGCATGATTCAACCAAAGTTCAATACATATAAATAAATACTTCACCAAGTTTATACCCAAATACAATAATACGGTATTCTCCATTTTCATTTTCAGTTTTATGAGATATACCCCTATATAATACTTAAAAATGCGTACAAACTTTAGACCGAAAATAATAAAAATGGATTCAGAAATGCCAAACGTAGATATTTCCATCAAAATCTCACAGCTGAAAAGTTTAATAATCTAGTAACATAGTTACTTCCCTATACTAGTAGTATAAAAAGGTAATTTTGAGGGGGATCCTTAATTTAAGAGCGGATATGATGTATTTGTGTAATATGCACATATAAGTTATAAGAAAATAATTCATAATTAAACAATCTTATCTTTTGCAAGTGCGTTTATTTTGAAGTTTCAAGGTTTCCAATACGTTCTCATGCGTAATGCCCAAGCCAACCTTCGGCTGTTGTCCACATGTCTCCAAAATTTCAAATATAACAGGCACTCATATTTTACGCGCAAAACACCTGCAAAACCTTGGCTTCTGAAATTCATATCCTCGGAACCATTGAAATTCATATTTTTTTCATTAAGGCAGAGGAAAGTATCCTATAATTAGATATAAATAAAAAATACTAAGTACAAATAAAATTATATTTTGATTTCTTTGAACATTCGTCGAAAAGTGACGTTGCTGTTTTATATCGACGCACTTGCTTTCGGTAATCCTGCTTCGAATTTTGTTTTATATTTGACCGGATTTTTTGTCTTATATATCCGAAGTTCGTTAAATAGAGGTCCGTTATACCGAGGTTTTACTGTATTTACAAAAACATGTCAAAGTTAATAGTCGTTAGATCACTTGTAGGTACATAAGGTAGGTAGACACATGTAGGTACACCATGTAGGTCAATGTAGGTAGTCATTCCTAAAACTTTTGCAGGCCTCAGCCATAAAAAATATGTTTTTAAATTATCGCATAGGTAGTGTTCTCGGACCAACACTACTTTATTTTCACCGCCGATCTCCCTTGGGATAAAAACATTATGACGGCGACATTTGCGGATGATACGGCAGTGCTATATGCAAGTCCCAATTCGTACATTGCCACGAGGGAGCTGCAGGCTCATGTTGATAAGATAAGCGAGTGGGCAAACAAATGGGGAATTGGAATAAATGAGACAAAACTGGTCACATTCTCCTTAAGACCAAAGTCATACGGGCCACAACAATAAATGGTCATAGGCTCACAAATACTGATGAAGTGAAATACTTAGGATTTTATTTGGATCGGCGGCTGAATTGAAGGGCGCACATAAATAAAAAAGCAGCACAGTTGAAAATTCTCCCGCGCTAAATTAACTGGTTGGTGGGAAAAAACTCAGCTCTATACTTATCTTCCAAAGTATTGATCTACAAGCAAGTATTGCGACCAACATGGGCTTATGGAGCTCAACTGTGGGGAGCTGCGAAACTCAGTAATGTAAGGATTATCGAGAGGTGCCAGGCGCGGATTCTGAGATCTTTTCTGGGAGTGGGAAGATACGTTAAAAATGAAATAATCCTAAGAGACCTAAATATTGAAACAGTGTTCAATTATATTAAAAAATAAAAAAATAAAAATGTGGAACGAGTGGGACTACACCCGAACGATCTAGCCATTCAAGCTATAAAACAACCCGCGTTAAAAAGACTAAAATTAAATTACTTTAATTCAATTTAACATTTTATGAAAATGTTTATATTTTAACGTGTGTGTGAAAACAACTAACATAGCATTTGTGTATGGGTTCTACAAACGTACTTTTTATGATTCAATTTATTTTGATTTTAATTTTTATGTATATTTAGTTCCTATTCTCTGGTTGACATTGGTCAACTAGATATTATTTTTAGATTAATGTAAGAGTTGTAATATTTTAGGCTAGGAACCATTTGGGTTCAATTCCTAAAATAAAACACAAAGTAAAAAAAAATATCGCTTAGGAATCGTATTATATTGTGGGAGGGGGGGGATCCAATGATTGAAATTGTAATTATTATTCGCTGAGGTCCTTATAATATTCAACTCTTCAAATACCATACGACTATAATTTAGTGAAATATTTAATTAATGTTACTTACCGGCCTCAAAATTTTCTTTAAGACGTTTCCACTGTCTTGCATGATGAACAGAGTATGCTGCAGCCACAACAAAAAATAAAATGCATGCACATACAGCCATGGCTAACACGATGGCCTGCCAATCCCAAACAAGCGTCTCGACGCTGCTAAATGGTGCATCGTCGGTTGGTCGTGGCCACACCAGTTTCTCATTCACAACGTTACCATTCTCTTGATCGTCAGCATCATTAAATGTCATGTCGGTTAAGCCTAACGTTGGCCGTACTAAATTATTCCGATTCTCATTCATACTGTAATCAGAGGATCGCACTTTATCACTCGTGTCTGAATGAATCATATCGCCATCCTCTGTTTCTTGTTCATCTTCCTCTATGCTATCCTCTGATTTATCATTTTCTGTCGTCTGTTTTAAATTGTCGTTATGTAGATGATCATCTTCGGTCGCAGGATTGGCAAACCGCCAAATAACACGCTGCTGTGAACGATGGTGTTGGTTTTCGAATGATTCGGCTGACACTTTTTTATTAGTCTCAATCAAACTAGGCTTTTGTGAATGGTGATTTTTTTCATTGTAATTATCGGTGTCGTTTTGGGTATGCCGTAGCGCACTGTCATAATCTCGTTTATCATCCGGTCTATGATGATGTCGATGATGAAACTTTTTGTTTCCGGTGTTCAGGTGCTCTGAATGCTTTTCGTGCGATTGTAATAAATCATGATTATCGAGTTCATCACCTTCGTTTTGTTCATGCCGATGGTGATGATGATGCCTATGATTATGTTGTTTGTTTGTTTTTGACTCGGATTTATGTTGGCGAGATGGTAGCCAAGACCAATCTAAACGTAACTCAGATATTGGACCACATAATGTGTCTCGATGAAGTTCACATGGTCTTATTACAACTTGACCAGCAGGTTGTAAATCACTGCATTTTGTACAATTTTGACAATTATCCAGAGCCGAATCCCAATACTGAACACCAGGAGGGCATTGTAATGCGATACTGATCGAAAATATACTACTTAAGAGAACTAAATACGCTATTGTAATCGAAGGATTTCTATAGCTGGAAGGCACCGCCTGAAACAAACAAATAATCATTAAAAAATGAACAAAAAATATTAACAAGACAATTAATAAAATATCAGCCTCTTAAGCACAATAAAGATTGCTAGTTAAATGTTTTATGATATTCATTTCATATGAAAACTGGACGTTGTTCAAACCAATTCATAAAAAGAAAATCTGTCAACAATTTCATAAAAATAAAATCTTAGTCGTAACTTAATTTTAAGATCAAAACAGCCATTTCAAAAAATTATTTTATATAACGAACAGATTTATCCATTTCTAAAACGGTTTGCACTAAATGTCATTGAAATTTAATACTCTAAAGTTAATTATTTATTTTAAGGATGTTATATACTTAAAATAAAAAATATATATAGTATAGTCATAAAGTTTAGGTCATTAAATTTAAAAAAAAGAAGCTAAGAGTGAGGCTTCTTATAGTTGGAAAATTGAACTAAACCCTGAGTATGGTACAGTTTTTAAAAAGAAAAACTTTATGGAATTAAATTTTACTGTTTTTTATCTTAAAATTTTTTAAATAATTGCATTTTTGTAGTAAAATATTAAGCGATATCCGCCATCCAATATTTTACAGTTCGTTTACAGTATTTCATGTTGAACATGGACAAAAACTACATGAATTAAAAGATTATTTTATATGTTTTCAGCAGCAATACAAAATTGAATACAACTTTTGGCAAGCCTACTGGTGGCTGAGTGGTCTAGGTTCTCACTCCAAAACTGGTAGGTTTTTGGTTCGATCCTTGTATGGAGCAAATTTTCGATATTTTTCTATTACGGAATTTTATTAAGTTTGGTAGATTTATTACTTTTAGTAGATTAAAAAATTATTTGATTGAGGAAGATAGTCATTTACTGCCTTTCAGGGACAAAAATTTACTTCTGCTCACAAGGGTTTTTTTCCCTTTTTTTGGTTCTATTTGTATATTCCGAAAAATCACAAAAATTAATATTAAGAGAATAAAACTGTCGACCTTAATAGCCAAGTTCAACTTAACTTCGAACCATATTGTCGTTTGCTTCAACCAAAACTAAAACATCATATCTTGCAAGTTAGTTCTATGTTTTTGTATTATCTTAAAAAGAGTAGAAAAATAAAAGCAACAATGATCCTCAAATTCTTTAAAAACTTGCCAAACTTCAATTCTTTTTGACATTATGAACATTGCATGAAGAACTTTCAAATGTTTTGCGAATTCTTTAAATGTTTGTGTGTTAACTCGTTTAGCTGATATTCGATAAATAGTAAAAAAATACGTTTTTCATTGTTATTTACTCTCGCTTTATAACTACTACGGCCTTTAGCGACTCTAGGATTAATAAAGAACCGTAAATCGATTAATATTAAAATTTGCTCGATACAAGATTTAAATCCAACACCTACCAATTTTAGAGCGGCTACCTTGACCACTTAGCCACCAGTAGGCTAATTTAGTTAGATCAATAGGTAAGTACTATTGTTAACTAGTATAAAAATCTACTATAGTGCTAGAGCAGTAATTAAGAATTAATTTTATTCGAGGTCGATTTTTAAGATAAACTAACCAACACGATCTGTTTCTACCTTTCTTACAACAAAGTTTATTTTATTAACTACGCAAATTTAATATATCTACAACAGTACGATCAAATACAGTCGATACTACGACAATAACTAAAGTATTTTTTACATGTTAATGTGAAAAATTACATGTTTTTTTCTTGAATTATCTATTTAAAGTGTCGCTGCAAGCTATGGCCATTAAATCCTAAAGGTTGGAATTTTTGGAAAAGACAATACATTTTTATTTAATATGAATATTGAAAATATTTGCGGGTTGAGAAGGAACTATTTCAGTACTGATCAAATCAAAGCTATCTATGTATAGAGATTTTGTCTTTGTATTTTTCCATCTTCATCTCCATAAGAAAAGTTGTTTTCTTTACCGTACTAAGGACCGGTATTTTCACATCTAGATAATAGTACTTATCTTTCAGATAAAATTTCATCCAAAAGATAGGGAGAACATGCGTATCTTCATCTAAAAGCAGTGATATGTGTAGGATAAATGTATAGGATTAATCTAACAGATAAATTTTGATCTATTAAGTAGCTATCTTAAGAATATGATCTATCTATCTATGAATGAAAATACCGTCCCTTAATATGAAAACCTTGATGTGCTCACCTACATACACCATTATACATATACACTGTTTACCTTTTTATATGTAGTTCTTCAAATTAGCTTTTTTGTATTCTAACAAATTTACTTTTTTACGAATCAAAAGCTAATAAGTACCGTGCATTATTCAACAGCAAAAACTAACTCTAAAATTAATGAAAACAAAAAAAAAATGCGAGTTTAGCTTCAAACTTGGCAAAAATTATTCTTGTCATGAAATAAATTTACATAAACTGCACATTAACGCCTTATGTTCTTGGATTGTGTCGTTCAAATATCTATGCACACACTATACCATTTTCTACAAAGTCTGGGAGTTAATTTACTTTGTATTAGCTAGGTAGTGGGTGCAATATGATTTGAAATGAGAAATTACAACAAAAACTTAGAACAAGTTTCTAGAGGAAATTAATACGATGCTTTTGTCACATAAAGCACTATCTATTATATTTCACGACAAAAAATAATATCTTATTGTTCCTAAGAAACAATGGTTTTATTAAATTTAAAATAAAAAAAACCTTTTACAGAAAAATAACAAAGCCGAAATAAATTAAATTGTGTTAAATAAACTTCCTTTTCTCAAATACTTTTAAACAAAAAAAAAAAAAAATAAATAAAAGAAGTTCATCTCTCAAATGTAACAAAAGACGAAACGAAAATCCCGACAACGATCAATTATGATTATAATGCATTATATTTTAAAATGTAGCAGCACAAATAATCTCAGAAATATAGCTCAATAAATCATATTAATTGTAAAAATGTCACCACTTACTATATTCGTTACAGTAAAAAGCTAGATAATAATGTTCAAATTAATTAACCACTTCTTGTTTAACATATTGCCTAAATAAAGTCTCATGTAAAATATATGCTTATCTGCTTTGATAAATTACTAAAGTTTTTTACGAAAAATAATTTTCAGTTAAAATACCTAATACCGTAAAACAGAGAGCGTAACAGTTAGTTTATAATAAAGAATATTTATATTATATTATCTAATTGCATCATCTACAAAAAAATTGCTGGATTAATTCGGGACAATAATTATTATAAATAGATGTTACAATTGCAAAATTTTCTGTAGTGAGATTTCGAAATAAATATTGTATTATAATAATTAAAAATTATATATTTTGGGACAGGAAATTCAAAAATAGTATTTCAAATTAATTTCCTCTTTTTTTTTGTGTTAGAAGAATAAATAACTTCTATGTAAAAAAAATGAATGAAAATTCTTTCTTTGAAAAAAAGGAAACTATAATTTATATTGTCCCGTCGTTTAGGTGTTTTAATCTGTCTGTTAATATTTATAGACATTCTCATCATTTTTTCGTATTCTTTTTTATCAGACTTTCTTTAAAGTTAAAGAAGCAAATAAAGATTTAAAGACACGGTAGACAAAAAGTGTGTAAGACATTTGTGTGACATATGGCATCCATTCTGTCAAATATACCGTTGCATTCGTGCCCGAAAGGCAATTGTGTTATTTTATAAAAGCTAGGATTTACCATTTACTTCAGTGTAATTACCTTACAACAGCTTAAAAAAAATGCAAAATTCGAATTTTTCTATTGCTCAATTATGGTTTTTCTTTCTTCTTTCACCTATATTTTCTAAAATATTAGTAAAAATAATAATGTTTTTTTTTCTTTACTATTCATAATATAAAATATGTAAAATATAAATCCAATTAATTTTCAATATTTTCTAGATAGGTATTAGATTTCTGTAAAACAAAAAGTATGTAAAAGAGTCTGGAATGTAGACAATTTTCATTTAGCTTTTTCCGTGTCATTTTATTGACGTGATGTTGCATTCACCAAATTCTTTGTCTTTATTTAAAAATAGTTAAAATCTAAGGCCATTGAATGTTATGAATATAAAATTTATCTGCAGAATAAAATT
The DNA here is from genome assembly GCA_958496175.1 of Sisyra terminalis. Taxonomy (NCBI): domain Eukaryota; kingdom Metazoa; phylum Arthropoda; class Insecta; order Neuroptera; family Sisyridae; genus Sisyra; species Sisyra terminalis. The sequence goes on from OY292274.1 coordinate 32,604,951, forward strand.
AAATTTTCTGGGTCAATAGTTCTTTCAAGTCCACAGATGTTTTAAAAGCATATCTTTATTTTTTTAGCGATGCGCTTTTAATTATTTATTTAACAATCTAAAATTCAAGAACATCTTCACTGGGATGAAAGGATTAAAAATACAGGACTATGGGTAACTATTTTTAATGTGCAAACACTTAATTTATGAGTTAAGGAATTAAATACAGGAAAAAAAAAGAAAAATATCTAATCTAATCTACAAATTGATACCCGAATATAGGTACGGATATAGGCATCAATTTTTCACTTCTTTTTTAACTTATTTTTTAAAGTATATTTACAGTTGGACATAGCGAATAATGCAAACAAGTAATGCTCAAAAATATAATAATTCTGGTAATTGGGTCAGAGAATTCGGAGAACACATTACCAGAGGGCGTTATTACAGAGACGGAGACAGGCCAAACTATACCTAGAAGATGCTATTTCAACCGGGGAAATTATAACAATGTAATTATTTTTTCTCATTTCTCTGTTTAATAACTAAATATTCATTTTTAACGAAACATTGTATTGTAAACTTAAATATTTCTTTTAAAGTGGCCATACAATCACTGCATTAAGTGATTCGTCAAATATATGTACATTTAACTTATGTACGTAGTATAATATATACTTAAACAATTATGCTCCTGCATAGTTTTACATTGAATTCGATTTAAAACTATTGTGACTTGTGTTCTAAATTACTCGAGTAAATATTGTCGTAACTAAAGAAGTGGTTGAAGATTTATAGATTTTATGGAAAAGGGAATCTTACCTTAATAAGAAAATTGCCATTCTTTTTGAGAAACATGAATCCTCAGAAAATATGAATCTAGTGAATTTTAAAATGTGGTGTTGGAAAAAGAACGGAATAATGAAATGAACACTTCGAGTCACAAATGTAAAGGTATTGAAAATTGAGTATTGAATTAGATAGAAGATAGAAGTTTTTGATGATGGAGAAAAATTATCTGGATGAATCAAACTCTCAAGAAGAATCTCAAAAGAAGAATAGTTAAAATTAGATAAATGAGCCAATAAAGGATCCAAAAAAAAAAGGAAAAACTTAATTGGAATCCTAACCTGTTAAAAATAGTAGATTATCATACTTGAAGGACCTCATCAAAGATAAATAGCACTGGAAGGAAAATTGCCACATGGCTAATTGAATCTCCTGTTAGTCAGAAAATAAAATCTTCGTATTAATCTTATCTACGATTCACAAAATAATTATGTATTTCAAACTTTTAAATAATAATGATTTATTATTTTGAAACTAGATCCGTATATTTAAATAAACCAGACTTGAGATATAAAAATTGTTTAGTACGACTTATTTGAAACGAAACATTTATTGAACTTTAAGTACTATAAAAACAAAAAGTATATAATATTATATAATTAAGCTACTTTATTTTATTTAATTATTGACATTTATTTCAACATATACTTTAAAATCATTTAGGCACATTGAAAGATGAAAATACGGAGTATAGATAAAAGGAGTTCAAATTTAATGTTAATAAAATGGCATTAATTTGAGGTCAAAAATCATTACACGGAAAGTGTTGTTAATAGAAACTGTAAATTCCAATCTTTTACACGTTGAAAAATGTGTCGAGATATGGCACTGCCATAGAGTGTTTGAAGTACTAACTTATGTTACCTTAGTTACCTTATTTGAATTAGCACTGCAAACACACTAATGGCGGCGCCACATCTTGACACATTTTTCTTCGTGCATTGCAAGATTGAAATTTCTTCTTACAGCCTTAGTGATCTTAGGTATGTTCTGAATACTTGCGCTGTTAGTGACAGAAAAACGAACTATAATCAGGGTCTGTTATTGTGTACATAAATATTGTGAAAAAGCCTATACTGTTCGAATTCCTTGTATCTATACTCCGCGAATGAAAATATTAACAAATATCTGACTTTAAAAACTTATTTGGCCTTTTAACTTTAGTTTTTATGGGAAACTAGAGGACCCGGTGAACTTCGTACCACCTAAAATTGATTCATTAATATCGATAATATGGCCGTATTTTTAATTACTAATATAATTATAAATAAATACATATACTTATACTTGAAAATAACAAAAGTGCGTTTTTTAAATATTCATTTTATTTTACCTAGTTATATTCATACTTATACAAACATTGAACATATGAAAACTCATATGCATACAAAAATTCATAAAATCTCATTTTTTCATGAGTTTTTGTACAAATATAACTATTTCTAAGCACATTTTAATTTTTAACTGTTCACACCCTCAAAATTACATTGATTTTTTGGTCAATTCACTCCTAATTTTCCTCCTTTTTTATCATTTGACACTTCAGCACATGATTAAGGTGGGTCACTTTTCTGAATAAATACATTGTAGCTTTGAATGTGCTTCAATGTCTCAATCTTATTTTAATAATTATTTTTATACTTTTTATGCTATAGTTTGGACTGAATTACAGTGTGAAATGTATTATGAGTTGTTTGATGAATTGTTTTTTTTTTGGTATGCTCCTCATTTCTTTCTACAAATTTTTAAATGGCAAATGAAACAGCAAAAATGTTTCTTTTATTGATTTATCGGCCCTCTAATTTCCCTTTACGACTTTGTCACCGGGTACCCATAATAATTTTGGTGATATTGATTTTCTTGTAAGTATTTAGTACTGTTTCTGATTTTATAAATAATTTTTACCTTTTCGCTACTGCTTACCCATTTGCTAAATGTAAAAAAAATAATCCCGAAATTCTATCAGCATTTCGCTCTCAACTGTGCAAATATCAGCACGAAAAATATAGCGATGATTATAATGAATTATAAGTAGTCTATTAACATGACTTTATGTATATAGAATAAAACCAATCTGTACGTCATTGCAAAAATTGCTAATTATTCTATCATTAATTTTAAATTTCATTACTTAAACAACTAAGCGTAAAATTTCAAATACAGTTTCTACTTGAAATTTGAATTTACTAAAACTGTTTATCTTAATTCTCTTAAGTTGAGTATGAGCAAGACTTAGATGCAGGTTTAAATATTATTTTCTTAATTCTACGAGACATCAAAATATTATGTGTTGGTGGATGAAACGAAGAGGCACTTAACACTCATTACTTTTCCTCTATTTTACATTTATTTTAAATGAATTATTGTCCATTATATAGTACAAGAACTTTCTTATTAAAAAGTACACCATTTTGCACTTTAAGTACCCTATTTTGTTTTAATCATCCATTTCTTATTGTCTGCAGAACAAAATATTAATTTTATTAATACATTTTCACTTGAAAATTATAATTGAATTTTTCGTTCTCAAAATTGGAATCGAGGGCAAAGTCAAGGTAGAAGAGATGTAAATTAAGTTATCGTAAGTCTAATGATATAATTGAAACATAATTCATAAATCGTTCTTTGCAACAGTCAAATATTAGTAATAGAGGTAATATCTATATACCAGGGGTGACTAATCCAAATAATATTACGGGCCACTTTAGAAATTCATAATTCCGCGGGCTACATATAATATATACTGCAATATTAGATTTAGTTACACTGTAGACACTTTTAATATTATATTGGATTTTACCACTTTGGCCATTATAAAATAAATATGTTTTGTAAAAAGTGAGATTGAGGCCCAGAAAAAATGGTCAAGACCGATGCAGAAACAATAGAAAAATATACTTATTTAAAATTGATAAATCAATTTCAATGATTTGAAGACAATAACGAATTATTCTTAATAAACAAAATTTCATCATCGTTAACTTCAATTAATCTCCGATTTAGAATTGGTAAAGGATTTTTTTGCAGACATTAATATTAATTTACTTAAATGAATGGATCTTTAAATTATCTGTAAAGCAACAAATTTTCTTTAAATTTTTTGAAAGACAAAGAAAGCACAATTTTTTTAATACAATAGACCTAATAATGTACATGATCTAAAAATAATTCTAAAATATTTAAACTAATATCAAAACATAATGCAGCTGTTAATTTTTAACTTTACTTGATAAAATCTAAGATATAATAATTTAAAAGTGCAAAATCATTTAATTCAAAATGCCTAAAACGATCCCCTATTAGCCCGACTTTAAAATAACGTCACAATACCAATCTTCAAAATACCATGGATGTTTTCCTATGACATATGTACGTAAACACAAAGGGAGTTGTTTATATCGTTTAGAATAATATCAATGATTTAAACCATTTACAATCTATGCATTCTCTATTCCTAAGGAAAAACTTGATATGTAGTAATATTTATGGTGTAAAAATGTTTTCCGTGACGAAAAATTGTGAAAAATATCAAAAATTGTGTATATTATTACTGTTTCTGGGGTAACCACTCAATGGTCTGTTTATTTCTCGTTTTCAATACGCGTATTATGACGTCACAGAAAACCCTTAGCAAAATTATCGTTTTCGGACTCTCAATTGCTCATGAAAATTAAAACTTTTTTTTTCAACCAAAATACAAGTTTTTCATAACTAAAAATTGGTTTTTCCTCATATTAATAATGTTCTTTATCTATTAAAAGAATGAAAAAAATATGTATGGGGTCTATTGCTATAATTTACATATGTAATGCATAATTAATTATGCTCATTTTATGTTCAACCAAGTGCTGTCAAATAGAATAATATTTTAGCAAAATAATAAAATATAACTTCCTACAAGTAATAATTATAGTCTTGAATTAATTTATAGAAGATCCCATAACATGTAGAATGTAAATGTGTGCAATTCTAAGTATTTGCTCAATATTAATTGAACAAACGACATCCATTTTAATTGTATTCATTTTGAATTATTTTCCCAAAATAATTCTACAACAAATTAATGGTTATTGAACTTGGGATTTATTAGTTTTTGTTTTAAAAAAAGTAATTTAATTAAAACGAGCATAATTAATTTATTTTAAAACTACCATTTATTTATTGAAATCTCGTTATTTTACAATTGCTTGTCTGCCACAACATAGTATAACGCATATACAGTAAGTATAGTATTATATAAATAGAATTTACTTACATTAACAAACAGTTAAATTAAATAAACGAGACACAAATAAAGAAAACATTGCTGTCGTTGTTTTACAACTCGAACCTTTCATTATTGTATATTAGTAGTTTTGTCTTATTAAAATGAATTGTTTAATTGGATCGTTTTCTTGACGTGGTTCCTTGTTATTTATAACAACGACAATCATATTGAAGAAAATCTTACTGATTAGAACCTCTGCTTATACTTGCCACTCGACAGGGCCAAATTATTAAATTACTGCCAATTTCAATAAAATTAGTTAAATTAGCCGTCATTATTTTAAATAATTATCTCTTTACCAGCGGTAAGGTTATTTATTTGGCTATCGTATGAAAATATCAATGTTTATTTATACAAAATAAGTATATCAATTCGGAGAAATTGTTATAGATACATAATGAATGTAATAGTGATATATTTTCATTTCAAAAAATAGTTAAAAACACTTTTTTTCTTGAATAAAAATAATGAAAAATTGCAGGTTGATTATAAAAACAAAAAAAAAATTAATAGAAATTTAATTTTTGATTATTTTAGTACAAGTTATTAAAGCATTTTTTATCTTAATTCGTAGGAATAAAAAAATATATATGGATCTTTATTTTTGAAAGTATTATCTAAGTATTTAATAGAAAGTATTAACATATTTTGCAGATAATTTTATTAGCATAAAGATTAAAACCTATTGCCACTTTGTTTTTAACTCACTTGAAATATTTCATGTCAAAAAATAATGATTAATATTTTATGAAACTGCACTGAAATCTTCTTAATTCGGCTGTTAATTAAACTTAAGTAGGTTCGTTCGGTAATCCTGGATTCTGGAAAAACATGAATAAATTTTCCTTTCCGCCAATTCAATAAAATGTTTGGAACAAACGAAACAAATAACAGTTAATGCGATTATTTCTTATAATACTTTCCAAATTGTAGTTAGGTAATATATATTTTTGATGCATAGTGTTATTATGTTTTTATTTTCCAAATTTGGTATGTAACTATTCTGAAATAAAATTTATATAATAATAGGCAAATGTAGGTATGAGTATAATTTGTCAGTAATGCCAGAGAACAAAGAATGTATATAAATATATCCGTGTGAGTAAAAATCTAATATAATTATCATGCCTCAAATTTGAATTTATTGAATTTTGTCATTTGTTTCAACTGCCGATTCGATTCTATTGTCAATTGTTGTATCAGTTTTGGTTGTGAATAATTTACGGGTGGCAACTAGTTATACATAAAACATATATTATGCATCACATACAAACATGTAAAGATAGTAATATTGGTAATTCGGCGGTTTCTGCACTCTTATGTGTCGGATTATTAAGATTGCACCCATGGTTTTTTTGAAATAATAAGATATATTAGTACCTAGTTACTATATGGGAATAAGAACAAAGTGGTATTGTTTGGTATTGTCTCTATAAAATTCAATATACCTCTTAAAAAAGATAAAGGGTTGGGGCTCATTCTAAGATAAAAAGGCTTATTTTTTATATTTAATAGCAAAACTGGGAAGCCTCAAGAATAAAGAAAGAAGACGGATTGAAATTCTCGATCCTTATTAAAAAAGAACAACGGATGTCCTCGATTAAAAGAACCTTGCCAGGGAAAAATAACGCTGCAGGAAAGAACTCAGCTGTGTGGGAAACTAAAACTACCCTCAGACAGAAAATATATCGGAGTCATAGCTTTTCATGTCATGAAATTAGTGAAATGACAACTCTCATTGCATATTAGAAAAATTAGAAAAGTTAATTATTTCAAGTTAGCGATGCTTAAAACTTTTTGAAGAGATCTCAATATTTTTTAAAAATCAAAATTTATTCAAAATCATTGATTAATTTTATTTCAGGAAATAATCTTTTTTCTCTTTACATTTTAGTAAATATTGTTAAAAAAAAAGTATTTTTGTTAACATAAGTCCTCATAGGTATAGCTGTAATCGTTCTACTGAATCAAGCATTTTTATTCTTTTCGTTGATTATTTAAATGCAGAAAAATTAAATATTCATATTCAGTTTTTATTTCACACTGTGGTTTATTATATTTAGATTCACCAACTGAAAAAATATAAATTTTGAAGTGGAAATAAATATTTGTCGGAGACGGTTCTATGTTTTATTTGCTGTTAAATTGAGAAATACAGGGTAGCAGACATACCAGAGATACTTCTAACATAAGGATTGAATGATGTATGCGGAGCGTCATATTTATAAAGAATCCCACATAATTTGAATAATTGCTTGACGTGGTATGTACTCCAATATAATGAATGTCTCAGACATAATTGTCGGTTTTCGTAATGAATTCAAACACCTAAATAAGACATAAACATAATGGGAATGATGAATCTTATAAATAAATAATAATAAATTGTTACAATTGTGGTTAAGACGACATCAGGTACTGCATTTATTTTAAGCGAAGACATCTACAATTTCAACCATGCATCGTCTCCGGAATTAATAATTTATTTTTGATTGTAGTAGTAAGACTAGGATGGAACGGCTAGCAATATAAAATCATATTATTCAATTACACACATTGGCATCAGTAAGGTCTTACATTCTGTATAAGATTTCTTTCTTTTAAGAATAATATTTAAATCTTTACTCTGCTAACTTGCTTCTCTGGTTTTATAATCGAAAATTTAATTCCAAAATATAATGATTTTAGTAATGGTTTGTTTAATTAGCGTGTTCCATTTAATTTTAAGAAACTCAAAGGTAAAAAACCTACTTGGGATTTGGTCGGCGATTGGCGAAACCAGGGTTTGGAATAGAGGAAAGATTGTTATTTATTTTAATAAGTACAAAAAGCACTCTAAAGATTGCAAAGTTCTCCAAAACCGACAATGTAACCAACAATGTAGTCATGTAGTCAACTCGTTACTTGGAATAAATATTAGTTTATTAAGAATCATACAAAGCTTGAAATTTAGAAACTAAAGCTTTCTTAATTATTCAAATGCTACTAAAATCTAAATTTGGAATTATAAATTTCTTATCTATCTATTTATTCGCGCAAATCTCCAAAATCAAATTGAAAATTATTAAATGGGTGTAAAAATCATGAAAAATAATGAATTAGCATTTGAGAGCAAATTAGAGAAATTGGAAATCAAGAATTATTCGATTTAGTCAATTTTAAACTAACAGAAAAACTATAATGTTTCTTTTAATAATTGAGTTGGCAGGGGAATTTCATACAAATCTAATATTCCCAAAGTATTTTCCACACTATGGGTCGCGAACGAATATTAAGTAAGCCCTAATGGGTCACTCACCACTATATAAGACACGAATAAAAAAACGAATTCAGAAAGTATAAGTATCTTATGCTTTTTTATTCAATTTTGAATATTGTTTTTTTTATTTTATATAAATTATGCAAGGCAAATTATGTAAAGGATAAAGGGACGAATTAAGTCAAAAGCCTTCATTTAATATTTTAAGAAAAATGTGCATAAGTATATTTACAAGCAAAAGATACAAAATCTGAATTATATCAAAATAAATAGTAAATAAAAATAATATTGATTAATTAAGAGTTATGAATAATTGGATCGATTTTTTCTGTTTTTTGCTTATTGGCTGGTATAGTTTTACAAAAGAAATTTTATTGATTTGATGATAATGATTAAAATGATAAAAATTATTACGGACCGTAGGAAATAGAAAAAAACATTTTTCGTTTAACTTTATTTCGTTGTATAATTAAATAAACTTTGAGTAATTTTAATATTAGATATCAATCACGCAACATGTTACTACACAAATAAAAAGCTGATAATTATTTTAGAAAATATATCTAATATTTACGATCATTAAAGCGCTAAAAATGTAAGCAAATAGAGTAGCGCCTAATTAAAAACGTACGATATAAAATATTGCCAGAAATATATTTATTATCTTAATTAAAGCTTCCCTCATTTTTATACGTCCGAGTTTCACAATTCATTACATCGTATATTAAGCTTTCAAGATAAATAGGTTGCAGTTGAAATATTTCTAAAAAACGCACCCATTTTAAATATATAGATATATTGTCAACGTATTTTTCTTTATGATTTTAAAACTGTTCGGAAGTGGAAAAAAGAAGATGAATATAAATTGGTCGGTTTTTGAAATTTGTTCATGCTTTATCTTTCAGTCTTCCGTTGTTACAATGAAACCACTTGAAAGTCTATTACTTAAAACATATATAGTAATATAAAAAAGACACAACTTATTTCGGTAAAACCTTTTCAAGAGGGACAGAACCTCCTTTATAAATATATTTACTTTAATAAGTTTGGCTAAAAATATCTAAGAAAATTGTGTTAGCAGTCTTCTTCTTCACTATAAAACAGAAAATGACTTTTTAATAACATTATATATTTAATTTAATCCTAATTGTATATTTCAGCATCGTAAAAGTAAAACGAAAAAGTAATAGATGTTTATTCAGGTCACGATATGAAAATTGAATAACATGAAACCTAAAAATATTATGAAAAAAATACATTTATCACAGAATATTAAAATATATGCCATTTACTTTTGAGGATGATGTGAAACATTTTATAACTTCATTATCTGCCAAAAAATTCGTCATTCTAAGTTTTTTCTTTTTGATTTATTATGAAATGTGGATTTTAAATTGATTAAATTAAACATTTTTAATAAATTATATTATAAAATTGCGTGTCGCTAAAATAAATTTTGTTATTCCGCGGTTGTTTTGGATATTGCAAGTAATATCAAAATTTACGAGAGGTAATTTCTAGTCATTCGCACAACCTTTTGTCTGGTAGGACCAGGTTTTCAGGACCAGTGTCTTCCTCAGCCAAAAAAATCGGTTTTATGGGAGTAATCTGATCTAAAAATTTGAAAATATCGATTTTTCTTTCTTTGCATTTTTTCAAATTTTAGACCTTCAAAAATATGGCCTTAAACGAATTTTTCAAAATTAAAATTATTTTCGGAGATAAAATTGATTTTGTGTTAATTTGAATTATTCTATTGGAACTGTTTCTCAAACTTCAAATCCGTTTTTCTCAAAAAAAACTTTTTGTTGACATGATATCTCAAGTTCTACTTTATCGCTTCCTTTGAAAATTGAAAAAAATCTTTTTCTCTATCTCTCTATCGCTCCTGCCTTGGATTTTGGAAAAATTTAATTGTAAGTATTTTTAAAAATTCGAAAAGGTCAAAAAAAGGGGGTACAATTTTTTTTTAAGTCGACGCCATTTTGTGAATTTTTCTTTTTGTTTTCTTTGGCAATAGTCAGTCCAATAGCGACATCTTTACTAATGAAGAATTTTTTTAATTTGTTTGTTTTGGATCGATACAAGGGTAGGAATAATGTCAATCAGAGAGCACCGTTTCTTTGGTAGCCCCCACTCCACTGACCTGTAATTTGACGATTTTTTGATATTTTTTTTATATTCTTCAAATATCAATCAAAATCATAAAAAAATAGATACAAAAAATATTGTTATTTTTTTTTATCTTAGTTTGAAAAATGCCTAAAATTTAGGCGTCTAGACCAGAATACCTCCTTAAAACACCGAGACCTTTTGTAACTTTAATCTTTTGAAACAGCATATAATTATTGTACATCCTACATTACCCAGAGGTTACGCTGCTCCTACATTTGTGGACGTAAAAGTCGGACTTACTGAAAGATCGTGTTCAAGAAGCTTTTCTCAATATTTTATAAAAAGTGTTTATTCGACATTGTAAAATCTCCCGAGGTTTCATTTCAGCCTTTATCCTGCTCTATTAAACAATATAATTCTGGTGCAAGTTAGAAAATTCATATATTTAGGATGCGATATATCCTACAACGACAGCAATGGCATAAGGGATAAACTAAATAAATTCGGTCAAATTTGCGGAATTATCAGTACAACACTAAGAAATTAAACCAGAAAAGACCCGCAAATACAATTCCATAAGACAATAGCTGCCTCCGAGCTTTTTTACGGAAGTTAAACGTGGACGATGGCAAAAAATAAGAAAGCCGAACACAAGCACAAGAAACTTCTCAGGAATAAAAGGCTCCACAAAACTAGACAAAACAAGAAACAGTGATATAAGAACAGATCAAAATACCTTTGATATGAAGGAGAAAAAAAATAAAAAAACAATTAAATGGAAAGAAGCAGAAAAAATGTATACAAAAAGGCTACCTAAAAACAATACTTTATAAATGTTACGGAAGAAGAAGTGCTAGCAAACCGAAGAATAGATGGGTACCGTAACAAAGTGCCTAAAACCTGAAATGAAGATGAAAAAATAAAAGTTCTTGTTCATAAATTAATTTCACTGAGATTTATTATCGAAGGGGTGAAGGGATTTATTTCTTGCAATAACCTATTGCTATTGTCTGTTTTTACTGTAATTAGCTAATGTGTATTCATTTTTTTTTTCTAATTCGTGTTCCGAAGAAATATATTTTACTTAATAAAACCTATTAGTACCTCTGAAGAGTTAGGAGATAAATACCATATTTTTCCAGCAATTTGCATGCTAACCTGTATGCATTTCTTAATGAGTAAATATTAAAATTCACTAATAAACTATTGAGTTTTCAAAATAAAGTTGAATTTTCATTGTTGTTCTTGTTGAATTTGTAGTTTTAACTTTAATTAAATTTCACCATCGCTGTCGATTTAATTTTATGTAAAATGATAAATTAATATTTAATCAAAATTCGAGGCATTGTTTCAATCAAATTTACTGAAATGGTCAAATTCTTTACAGTATGTATAACTAAAAACCACTATTGTATTCTGATGTCATTCATTCCCTGATAAAAGTTGATAAATGGACAAAATAAGAGCATAGTAAAACATAAAATTAGTTTTATAAAATGGAATGAAATCAATTTCGATTGAATTAGTTGTTTTTACAGAATATCGAAATTATATTAATGTCATTGTGATTTTCAAATTTGCATAATGTTAAAAAGAAAGAGAAATTAAATCTGATAATTCTGGGAAATAAATCGGCGAGGTTTTTATTAATAAAATGTCTTGGAATTAAAAATTAAATAAAAATAAAACATGTTATGTGGAAAAAATGTAATCATTAAAAAGAATCCATTCAGAATAATAATACACAAGAAAACCTTTCTAAAATATCTAGAAATCTTTAAATTTCCACGAAAATATTACGAAAACACTATAATGAGCCAAAAAATCAGTTTCTCACATATTTTTTGAAGTACCTTTAGTTATGTGTATTGAAAATATTTTAATATAAAAAAAGGTAACATTTGGTGCAGTTCATGTTAATTGTTCAAATAATTGTTTTGATTTTATTCGATGAGAACTATAATAAAATATAAATAAAGTTGGAAAACTTATATAAACGTAAATTGAATGTTAAAATAAAATTGCTATTTTTCTATAACTTTTTCTCTGATAGTACAACTACGTTTTCTGGAAATACTAACTATACATATATTTTAAGATCATTTAAGGATAAGTAAATTTGAGCTCTGAAGTAAATCATATTTTACCTTACAGCTCATGCGGTTCATTGTCACAAGTTTTTCCGATTTATCTATACATTTACTTAAATCGTACTTTACATTATACACTCAATGCATACTTGATATTGTAGCCCTAAGCATTTTGAACTACTTGCCCTCGATTTTCATATTTAAATTATCTCTGTTAGTTTTATAAGTTCGTTATCTTTTCATCTCTTGTATGAATCAGTTTTCGAGCTTCACAAAAAATAGCATAGTATAGAAAAGGTAATAAATATAAGAATTGAAAGATTTTTTCTTTTACCGAAAGAAATCAGAAATTGACTATTTTTTTTATTATTTAAGTAAGACTAACTACCACATTAGGTAGGTAGGGTAGACTGGGGCTTAAAGGTCCGCGGGTATAAAGGTCCACCATGAGTATCTAAAATATTAGTGGCATATTGCTCTATTTAACTATAATGGTAGGTATGAAGAAGTGTAAGAAGCAATTTGAGGCCATCCTGGTAATTAAGCTACATCACAGATAGGAGATTTACGACGGCACCTCGCTATTTTTACGAAAGTAAAAATTTTAATTATTATTCTTTTCGGTTTCCAGCAGTAATATTACTGTGACTAGACTAAAACATAATTTAATAGTATATGAGATTTAGTTGTATTGCAGGATTTATTATTAGTTTTTAGCTAATGTAAACAGTCAACTAGTTATAACCTAGTAAAAACACTTGAACGTAACTGTGGTAAAAAGGTCCATGTGGACTTTTTTCTTACCCAGCCACGTGAAAGTCGGATTCAACGCAATCTTTACAAGCAATGAGTCTATGAAAACTGTATTTCTAACCGAAGGTTCGTTTATTTCGTTTGTTATAATTGTGATTCTGGAAACGATGAGTATGATTAAGTTAAGATAAAGGTATAAAAAAATATTACTATGTTACAATTAATGTCAATATTATTATAAAGAAAGAAGTTTTATGTTATGTTTAAAATTACTGTAATAAAATTTTCTAAATAAAAATCCAGAAATTTATCATTGATTCAAATACTGTTATTAATTCATAATAGCTGTTAAATACTTAAAATAAATACAGGACCTTTTTTCCCCTACTGAGGGGCAAAAAAAGACAAACGACAAGGTCTAGAAAAAATGAAAAATGACAGACTTCTACATGGATGATTCCATTAAAATTAAATTAAACATGGCCAGATATTTGTTTGTTTGGTTAGCATTATAAGTTTCAAATTAATAGGGTTGGTTTTCACAATATAATACGGAATAGTAAAATTGGGCCTTTAAACCCCACTCTACCCTACATGAGATAAGAATTGAATTTTATACCAAAGTAAATAAAACTTTTTTAAATTTATAATTACTTACTGAAATATAAGAGGTACTTATATTTAAAATTTTAATGTAGTTAGCTAATTTCAATCAATCATAATGAATCTTTTAAGGAACCATTTTATTATTAAAGTATGCGATTGGTTTTATACTTCCAAACTAAATTCAAGAAGAGCTGAACAAAAACCCAAACAATTGCTTATTAATGTTTTTACTTTTTATTGTCTTAAGAGTCCCGTTACATGGCATTTTTAAAATCTTTTTAGCAAGAGAAATTTTTCAATGTTTCAATTAGGCATCATATGGTATTATATAAAAACAGTAGTCAAGTTTTAAATGTGAAAAGGACAAGTTCACAATGTAACATTTACTGGATTTATTCATGTTCTGTATCACAAGATATGCAGTAATCCATTTTTAGATATAATTTATATGTTAGCCTAAGTAGACGCAAAAAGAATTGTCCATCTATGGTTTTCTATATGGCTCTGCAATGGTCTTATTTGGAAATGTTTCTTACTTGGTTTTAATTTATTTGTATGTGATGTACGTGAATTCCGAATAAGTAGCGAAGGTATACAAACTTGTTGCATTATTGCCGCCAGCCTCAACTATTACCATACTAAATTATTCTTGTCATTCCTGATATAAAATGTAATAAAAAAGCTATTGAGTGATAGTTACAATTATAATAATCTTTTTAAAATGTTCAACGCTATTCATTGTTCTTTGATGCAAATCTAAAATCAATATAATATTCAAAGCGCAATTTTTTGAATACAACATTTTTGAATTAGTTACTTTCTATAGAGATAGTAGCTTTAACAAATTATTAAATCAAATATTTTTTTGAAATATAAAACTGTTCAAAATAAACATCCATGTTAATTACTCTATAAATCAAATTATCACATAATCAATTTGTAAATGTTTTCAGTTTGCACACAAATTTATGAGTATGACGGTAATATATATCATTTTCAAGACGTCGCACATACTTAATTAAAATTATAATTTATTACTAATTTTCATTAAAATTGTTAATGATTTTATGGCGAGACGTTGAGATCATCGCAGGATTCTGTATACATGTTTCAAAGTAAATGAAACATATAACCAATCGCAATAAAAAATTATTATCTAATTTCGAAGGTTTATAACATTGAAACTTCAGATACAATTACAGGATTGTTTAAACTATATTAAGATTTTATGAAATTAGTTTCCTCAATTTCATGAAAAAAAAACATTGAATACTAAATCAAACTACATTTGCTTAGTAAATTGACCCAAAAGTGTTTTTCTATCATAACAAACTTTACTATCTATACTCCTTTCCCACGGAAAAAAATATAGTATTGACATTTTTTATTGAAAGCTACAAGAAAAACAAATAAGAATTTGAATTTGAATTTTTGTTCTACTATTTTCAAAAGCTTAATTTATCACAAAAAATCAGAAGTCAAAAAATTAATTTCACTTCACGAATGTAAACTAATAAGTAATTCTAATGGTAAAGCTTATTAAATAATTACGAATCAATCAAGGACTAAAGGATTATGATGTTCTTTTAACAGATTTTTTATCGTTCTTTTATAACTGCCAGGGATTTTAGTAACTCTAGGGTTGGTAAAACACCGTATCTAGAAATATTAAAAATTTGTTCGATACTAGAATCGAACCCAGCATCTACCAGATTTGGAGCAGTCCCCTTAACCACTTGGCCACCAGTAGGCTGTAGATGCTTTTCCCGATCCATTTAAACTGATACGTAGCAAGTCATATACTCACACTATTTACCTACAAATAGGTTACAAAATCATAGAACGATTTAATTTTCAACAAATTGGATTTTTAAAACAACGCTAGTTTAGTAAGGACATACGGTAGGAGTTAACTAAGAAAAACGGTAACACACGGTACGGTTTAAGACGTTTAAGATCGAAATCATCATCAGATCGTGTAGAAATAGTATATCTATATCGTGTATCTCTACTATAGAGTAAAGTGGTAGAGAAAATGGGAGTTCATGTTTGATTTGTAATACTTATTCGAATGTCATCGGATCGTGTTTAAATACTTTGCACAATACTGTATAAAATTTAGGAATGATGGTTTCGGATGGTTGAAATAAGGTTTCCCCCTCTCCCTAAGAGTATTTGCACATTGAATCACCCACATGTACCTACTCCAAATATATTCTATAAAATATAACCCATAACCAAATATAATTCATCTTAAATTAACTAAGAACTTAGCTCTTATCGGGTTTCTTTAGTTTTCAGTTTTTACCTAACTATAAAATACTAAAAACACACTAAATACTAAATACTAAAAAACACATTACGTATTAAAAGAAAATACCAGCAATTTTATATTGAGGTCTATGTTATTTTTATGATTTACGCTTATTTTAAGTCAATATTACCATTCTTCATATTACTTCTTCACATCTAGATAGTGACATTAATCTTCCAGATGAAATTTTAATTAGGGATAAACATAGAGATATAAATCCCCTAAGAATAGTGATATGTGTAGAATAAATGTGTAAGGTTTATCTAACAGATATTTTTTTATTTATGAAATAGCTACCTTAAGAATAGGGTGTACCTATCCCTATGAGGTATACCGTTGAGCAAAAATAACGCTCCTTAGAAATTAAAATGAATAAAAGAAACCACAACTAAAATGAAAAAAAATTCAAAAGTCCTTTTTTTAGAAAAATCAAAATGAACTTTTAGCTTGAACTTTTAAAATATGAAACTATCCTCTTCAAAATAACAAAGTTGGAGCTGGTTTTAGCTACCCTCGCTGCTTTGGGCTAAAGCGTCACTGTCATTGCAATATAAAATAGAAATAAATATAGATATTGTAATTATCACGTGGAACGAAATTGGCCGTAAATATTAATATGACTCTAACGTAATTACATTGTTCGTTAATTACAGAATAAAATATCAACCAGTTCAATCCCAAACCTCATTGAGGCATCACTAATTTTGCAATTTTCCGTTATAAATGATACACAAAGTCAAATATTTTTCATGACTATCAAATTGAAAATGTACCAAACGTTTTGTGACAAATGTTTTTAATAATTTTACAAAAATATCGCTGTCAACTCAATACTTCAGACTAAAATTTAAAATCGTTATATTGGAAAAAGCAATATAGTGAAAAATCTTCTATGGATTTACAAAAGCCTTTTTTATTCCAACAATGATTATTCCAACCATTACCCGTCGACAATAAAATAAATATGGAATAAGGAAAAACCTAAAGTTTTTTACTATAGAACGTCGAAAGAAAAAAGTCAATAAAAAAATAATCTATTGAGTAAGAAAACTTTTATTCAACTCTAATAAATATTTCGTTCCAACGTATTCGCAAATATTTAACAATCAATATTTACGTTTATTTAATTAACAAACTTTGAGTGAGTAGAGTTTTATGAATATTTCATTTAGGAACCGTTAATTACTCGTTGAATATTTTGAATCATTCAATTATGAGATTTAAAAACATTCGAATTCGATTATAAAACTATGATGAAAAATAATTTTTGAACCGTAATACTCAATAAATGTAACAAATGATAAGCGCTTTAGCTCTTAGTATTTGGAAACCCTAATAACATTATACTTCTATAATTAAAAGCATCGTTACTGCCGATATCGTTAAATATATTCGATTTACAACCTATTTTACTGTAGTTCTACACTGCACCGTTCGTAAACAATCAACAATTTCATCAAAATAAATAAATTTAAAAATAAATAAAAAAATATATATACTACACAAAATGTGTGCCTTTCAAAGTATTAGGCTTATGCCAAGAAGAAGGATTACTTTTCTTACTTTCTGAAAATATGTTTCAAATCAATTTTTAGATAAAATTGTAATATTTTGCATTTCACAAATAGCTCTGGTAGGTAATCGTTATTTTTACTACTTCAAAATTAATAAACTGTTTAAATAAAGTGTTTCGTTTGTAAATCAGAAAGGCATAACTTCCCCCGTTACTCCTCTCTATATTCGCACTTTTTGGAAACTTTTGTTTTTCTCAGAGGTCATAGGTATTTATTAAAGTTTTTAAATTTTCGAAATAATGGCTAAATCCCTGAAATATCTAAATTCCTTTTGAAGCAAAAATTTTGATCAATTACTAACATTAATGATCTATATTCGAAAATACTATGTAAGCAAATAACTAATTCCTCCAAAATTGTTCAGTTATAGAAATTATTAATCTATTGTTAAGACTCGTTAATTTATTCGGTAAACTTATTATTATTTATAGAAATTTGACTTTCAAGTACAGAAAATCCTAATGGTCCAAATATTCAGAAAGTTTTTATTTAACAGATATTTCAAAAAACTAATGAATATTTCATCATTTATTTATTTCACATTATAATGAAACAATTTTAAAAATATACCTTAAAACGTTTAACATAAAATTTGACTGAATTTTAATTGTTTCTTTTATTCTTATACTTTTACGTGATTTAGCCTAAACATATTTTTTAAATAATTTTCTAATTTACAAGTCATACTCGTACAGCTGGTTTTTAGTCATTTCCCAGAATTACTTTTGACTGAATTTATTAATTCTGTATATACCTAAGTAACTCGATTTGGTACATGTTTAATCCGCTATAATTGGGAGACTATAGCTCACTTTACATTCGTAAATACTTACAAACAAATCGAATAAATCATTCAACTATTACGATAAATATTAAGAATTATTCTTTTTTCGTTGACTATTTGCCTTCGCCTCATAACTGCTAAGGTATAAAAGATTATAAGGTTTATAAAAATCTATAAACCGAGAATTATTGGAACCCTGGCTGATCACAAGATTCGCGTTCAGAATCTACCAATTTCTCGTTCACCAATTGACAATATTTCTTTCTTTATTTGTTATATTCTATTTCTGAAAATTATGCAAATATTCATATAGAAAATTTTTAATTTCTCACATTTTAAAATCTAAATTGGCTTTTACGCTTCGTGAATAGATCATTTGGGGAAACGATTTTTGAAGAACAAGTATTCAAAGAATTGGTTTTAGGATAATAACCAGAAGCAGTGAATTGATGAAAAGTACATTACAATCAATTATGTTTTTTTTTTAAAGTTTATATCAATAATAATTAACGCTCAAATCATTTTAATAATAAAATTATATGAAAAAAATAATTACTCTTAATTATCTATATTCATGACAGAACAGTGTTGGAACATATTTGGCATCCGGATACTGAATTGAAAGAAAATTATTAGAGCCTTATCGACTTCCACACTCGCAATTAGAAAATAAATTTGGGTCATACTTGGCAATTAATTTTGGGCCAGTCTTAAAAATTAAGCATGGCTTTTTTATAGTAATGAAATCTCTGCCAATCGTGGCAACCACGCTTGGCCCCGTATTATTATTCCAGACTGTTACCAATGCTAGATCAAGACTGGTTTACAAGCTTAACCCAGTTTTAGCAACAAAATGTGGACCAGTCACGAAAATTAAGCATAACCCAATGTGGTAATGAAGCGTGGATCAATCGCTGTAACCACGCTTGGTCCCATGCTATCATTCCAAACTTTTACCAAGGCTGGGTCAAAACTGGTTTACAAACTTGGCTCAGACTTTTGCATAGTTGGGACTACCCTAGGTCCCACATATTTTCCTGCTTAGATACGCACAACTAATTTTTATATATAAAATATGAAATTTTAGGCATATGAACTCTATGCCCTGAAATCATGTTTTATTTTCGTGAACAAAGATGAAAACGGTAAAGATAAAAATGAAAGACAAAAAAAAATTGTAAGCATTAAGGAAATAACAAGTCTCTCTTCTAAGTACAAATGGAAATTGAAAAAAATCAACAAAAAGTTTGCAACTGTAAAAATTGCATATTTAAAACGATGGTATCTACTTTGTATTCTTTTTTTGGGAACGACAACCAACATTTCATATTAACATACGAAAAACGAGGACAATATTCTTATCTAGTTACCTTGAATGCCTAATGAATATTTCCATTGCGAACAATACCTATGAAAATATAATTCATGACTAGAATCAATTTAATTTAAAAATTCGGATTTTCGCTATAGATTTCCGACCGAAATAATGTATTCCTTCATGTGAAAAAGAAAGTTAAAATGTGTAATTAGCAAGTGCGAGTGTAATAAGGTTGGTCGTTCGTGTGAATTAGCATTTCTTATTTACACGCAAATATAAATTTCTAAATATAAAAAGTTTCAAATATAAAAAACGAACTATAAAAGTTTTTCATTTACAATTCTAAATGTTCATTTTGCAATTTTCTATCTTTTACATCTGCAATGTTTGTATTTGCAAAGGAAAGACGAAAGTTCATTTTATATAAAAGGCTTTTGATTACCTACACCTCACATTTACTGAAATATAGTCTGCAAGACTACCGACGCTACAGACTAACCTAAATAGTTAAATACTCCTTTGAAGTATATCTACTAAATGGTTCCCGTCATTACTTTAGTAGGTAAATACTATTTCTCTTGCAAGAAAAAAAAAATAAAAACTCAATTCAATCAATATCGTATTTTAAATATTAGAAGGACGTTGTAAAATATATCTCCCGCTTTTTGTAAACCAAATACGAAAATTAGGTAAGTATAATACTTATAATACTCCTTCGTTTTTGAAAATAATTAAAGCAAACTCACAGACTTAGTTTCCATAAAAGTGTAAAAATATACAGCTAATTTACTTTTGTGGTCCTAATTTCATCCCCGGGTAATCTTCGGCAAATATTGAGATTCCAAAAAAGGATAGATAAGTGAGGTTTAAATCTAATTATACAACTTAAAAGTGTTTTATGCTAAAAATATTCTTTAGTGTCACATTGTTAATAAATTCATAAAGTTCATTCTTCTGTTAAACTTTATTTTATTCAAAGCAATTCTAATTTCCGAAACAAATTATCCAAATAAAACCAGGATTTTTTTTTGTTTTTTGAAACCTCATTTGAAAGCAATATTGAACTACTGGTTCAATTGAACTTAAAATTTTGCATTAATTATATTATTAGCAAAAAATCAAATATATCAAGCGTTAAACTAACTAAATAAAAAATATTGAATTTCTTGATGTGTCCAATTAAAAAATTTTAATAATGACAATAATTTCAAAATTTAATGCACCTAATTGTTTATTTTTCTTTTCTTTTTTTTTTTTGAAATCCTAGGTTTTCTTTTTTATCAAATGCTAAAGGAACAAACGAAACTTACATAATAAACTAGCATACCTGGCAGACGTTATCCTGCAAGAACATTAGATTTTCATATGCCTAGCATAATTGGTATAAGGGAATTATTAATAATTAGTTAAAATTAAAAAAGAGTTATTTTTCAATGATACATCATACAACTATATAGGTAGATTACTTTTTTTCCATCCTTCAGTTTTACGTTGGGGATGCCTTCCTTTATTTACATTTTTATGTAATAATATATAGCTTTAGTGAGAAAAACATTGTATTGTATCTACATCAATTTTCATAAAAATCGGTTTATCAGTTCTTTAGTTAAAAGAAGACATACAGATTAACACAAGCATTTTAAAATAGTAAATTTGGAATAAGAGCATCTTGTAACAAATACTCACCCTCAAATGGGATTCAAAATTAAACTCTACTGTCGTTAGAATTTAATATATCAGTAGCGTAGGTATGTATTTAGTCACAAGATGATGTTATTGTACACTACAAACATTACAGATTTTGTCACTTCAATTCTATTTATACGTACATATGTAAGTGTATAGATAAGCGGTAATAATATTTTGTGTTTAATGACCTTTTGATTATTAAATTAGATTTTTCGGTTGTTCATTAGACAAACTTTGTCCTCTTTTTTCACCGTTTTCATCTCCAGGGTCCAATTGTAAATTTAAACCATCAAAGATCCCACTCAAATACACCCAGAAATTTTCAGCAGAATCGGTCTAGGGATTTAGAAGGAATTCAGTGACAACGTACAAAGAATGTATTCGCTTTTGTATAAAAAAAGTAGAAACTTATTAGGCGTTAAAGTTTAATTCTAGAAATTCCAAAATATTTTGATTATTTGCATTCAAAAATTCAATTCAAGCGATTTATACGGGAAATTCTTAATCATTGAAATGGTTGTAACTCTTATTTCCACAATATATTAAAACAGAATTAAGGCTGAAACATTTCTGTGGAACTTTATGTACAGTAGCATAGCGTGTGCGGTGCAGGAAGGAGGGGGAACATTACCTCGGACGGTACATTAAAATTGGGCGGCAAATTGGCATTGATAATTCCATAAAAGATTTTCCACATAAAAAATAAGGGTATTTGATTATTTAGCATTTTTTGGACTAATGATAAAAATAGGGGACGACAAATATCTGGTAGATTCCGGGCGATAAAAACCCACACTACACTGTTGTTTATATAGTTTCCATTTTAGGAAATAAACTAAAATTTAAAATTCATAGCATCCTGAGTTCGCAAAAACAGAACTAATGGTTAACGGAAATGTAATAAAAATGTATCTGTAATAAATTAGAAAAGTAATAAATATATACTTTATAGTACCTACTGATAATAAGAACGTAGATATTTTAGTCGTTTATTGATGGATTCATAGATAAATTTTAGAAAAATTTGGAAAAATAAGTCCTATTTAAAGAACATAGATAAAATACTAAGATCTTAAATTATGTTTAATTTCAGAAAGCAAAAGAGGAAGCATTTTCCTTAATTTTTGATAATATTAGTTATTTTTTAAACAGTATAAAAATTTATTCAACAAAAAAAAATCATCCTATTTTATGGTTTTTGAAGTCGTGCAAATTTTGCATAAATAAATTTATCTATAAATATTCTTTTCGCTGTAATTTTTACGGTTATAGATAACTCTATAGAACAGTGGTTCTCAAAGTTGACTGGGCTTCAACCTATCAAACAAAAATTTCCAATCTTGGGACTCATCTCTAAGCTGTCTTAGAGAAAAGAGAGCATTAATATTGATTATGCTCTTGAAATTTCAAATTTTTCACTTTCTATTTTTTATGAATTCATGTCTACAGTGGCGAATCGCATCGTAAGACTAACACAATATTCGCATGCGACCCACTGGTGAGTCGCGACCCATAGTTTGGGAAGTATTGTAATAGAATATACATAGAACTTTTAAAGATATGAAACAATGATTTTTCATTCAAGTTCTTTTTTGTTACATATATATATTAGTAGGAGTTTGAAGAAACTAAATTTATTGAAAAAATATATATTTACGGTCTGCAAAATGCCATTATAGCGACGGCAAAAAATTTTTGTTCGGTAAAGGAAATGGGTTACAACTGAAATGTATTTAAAAGAAAAACTAACTGAAAAATACCAGTTCTATACAGTGAATACTTCACACTTGAAAGTCATTTATTTAATTTATATAATTATTATGCACAATTTTATTAATATAGACTGAAACATATTCAAATACACCCAATTCTCTTTTTGCACGAATTTGATTTAACACGAGTTAAAAGGGAAAAGAAAATGTCCCTTTTTACACGAATTACTTTGTTAAACACAAATATTTGTATAAGCATGAAATAAATTCTTAAGTGAACTATAGCAAGATTATTGTAATATTGGTTACACCTAATTATCTTTTTACACTATTTTTTGGGGCATGTCCATCATGTAAAAAGATAATTATTTACATAAACTTTTTTTTCAACTTTTCGAAAAAAAATTCTTCACCTTTTTAGGAATTCACAGTCATCACAGACATCAAATGTCAATGTTACAAAAATTGTTAACACAAAAATATTTCCATCGAAATAAAGAGGCTCTATAATTTTTTAAAGGATTTTTTGATGAAACGTTAGTAAGAAAAATAAACAATAATTTCTATACTTGTTTCAGTGAGTGGAAAAGTCGTTTTCGAAAGAAATTTTTTTCTATGAAATTTAAACTGTTATATTTTACTTCATATTCGCCAACAACAATCATTATGACGTCAGTTTGAATAAATTAGTTTTGTTCATAATCCCTAACTACAAAAAATCAATTATCTGCTATGCAATTAAATGTGGAAATAATTAGAAAGGTGTTTTAAGCAATCTTTAAACTATAAGACTCTTTTATAAATAATTTTTCATAGGCCAAAAAATTTGAATTACCTTCAAGTAGTTGCTGTACATCCCCATACAGACTTTTCAATAGAGAAACAAGCGACGAAAAACACACACCCACACTTTCAATAAAAACTACCACTTATGTTTTGAAAAACATTTGAAACATATCTAAAGTTCGAAAATTCATAACAATAACAACAACAAAAAAAATCAAAAGCACTTTTTAACTGTTGATTGGAGCACTTTTCGAATAATAAACCAAAAGGACAAAATTTACTTGAAATTTTCAAAATACTACAGCTTTGGTATTCTGTATTCAATTTGTAATGTTGTATCAAGTGTCAATAATTTAAAAACAGCATTCAAACTACAAAAGAACTGCTTAATTCACTTTCTCAATATTTTTATAATTCAATTTATAAAATAATGAGTTAGCCAAAAGGAATAAGGATTCAAAATATTAGTTTATTTTTTCTATTAAGTGTAGCGCAATTACTGTAACGTAAATGAACAGGCGTTTGACACAACGTTAACACGGCGAACGTCCTATGTTGAATGCGCTCACATTGAACGATGTTGTGTTACGATTGTCGTGGTAGAGAAACTCCCCCACTCGCTTAAGTGTAAAAGTTAACTGGATCTAGAAGTAACAATTATTCATTCATAATGATAATATGCCAGGTACTCTAACGATAATTATACCTTTCTTTGTATTTTCAGCGCAAAACTACTACAAGAAACTCTAGTTTGTTGTTGCATCATCTAAACTTATTATTCTTCTACCTTTAGGCTATAGTTACAATTTTGATTATTATATAAAAGATCCAAATAATGAACAAAGAATTAAAAAATTACTTTTATGATTATTGATTTTTCAATTTATTTCATAGTAATTAAATTTATTAAAAACTAATGAGTAAGTAATCCACCTCAGCTTAGGACGAATGAAATAGACCATATGCACAATTTTAACCGGTAAAGGACATTATTTAAATGAGAGAAACCGAATTTTCAATTATAAAAAACTTTGATTTTAATGAGTAAATGAGAAGCTGAAAACAATTAGTGTGCTTATGATGTATAAATACAAGGAGTCCAAACGATATAATTTTTTTCACAATATTCATGTACAGTATTAGCAATCATACTATACTTATAGTAGTCATACTAAAATTACACTCCTCTTTATTATGTAATATAATGTCTTCCTATAATCCTAAAAACCATATTTAGGAAAAATATTTTCACTTTTGATGGAAATATAACAACAAAAAAAAATAAAATTAAAAAAAATATGGCCCCATACTTTAGTGCCTTATAATATTATTAAATACAATTAAATTGAATTTGATGTTTTTTTTTCTAATCTACTATAATTTTTTCAAATTTACTGTAATTTTACGGCTCTGGTCCAATAATCCTATTCTCCGAAGTTGCTAACACTGGACCCAGATTATAGTTCTCTTTTCTGTCATTAACAGTGCAAATATTCAGAACGTACCAAACGTCACTAAGGTTTTAAGCAGGTATTCCAATTTTGCAATGCATGAAGGCAAATGCGTCAAAATGTAGCACCGCCATTAGTATGTTTGCTGTACTAACTTAAATCAAAATTATATAGGTACTTTCTGTAAGGGAACTTTGGTAACATAATTTGGTACACCAAACACTTTCATGTTTGGAGTGTTGGGGATGTACGAGGAATGATAAATAAATTAATAATAAATGAGAATTAAATGAAAAAATAAATATAATTTGTCATCTGATACTTCTTTTGATTTATATATTGTTATTGACTTAAGTTAAACAAAATTTGTTTTCTTTATTAGTAGGAGTCCCGTAGTTGGAATTTGCTTATGGGCCTAAAAAAATTAGTTATGCCACTGAGTGAAACACTTATAATGAGTTTTGACCGCCTATTTTGCATTAATAGTACATTTTTTTATGAAGTTTTATTTTATTTTAGTTATTATTTTGTAAAATATCAATATATACAATAAATATGTACTTACAATATATTTGTAAGTACGATGTACTACGATATCATACAAAAAAAAAACTTCTTTCAATAAGTCAAGTTCCTAATTCTTCAAACCCTTACGTTTTGGGGCAAAAAGAAAGTTTGAATTGATTGTTTCAAAAAATTATTACATGATACATTAGACTTCAAGAGTAAAATTTATTTTTACTATTAATAGTCAATTTATACATTAAAATTAATCGAACTCGGTCATTTTTTTAAATGATGAGACATTAATCAATAGATCTAATTCATATGACTTAAAAATAATTTTAAATGATTGAATAATGTTCTAAACTAATATCAAAGCATAATGTAGGTGTTAACTATTTACTTTACCTACTTGATAAAATGTAAGATATTCATTTAGAAATGCCAAAAACAATCGTTAATTTCAAAATGCCTTAATCGAGCTCCCTTCTGGTTTAGCATTAAAATGATGTCGCAATACAAAACTTCAAAATCCTAAGAACGTTTTCCTATGACAAATGTACTTAAACACAAAGGAAAAGGGTATTCAAATCATATGTTAAGAATTTAAGCCAGGCCTTCCTAAACTATGGGTCGCGATCCCAAATGGGGTCATGTAGCGAAATTCTGGAGTCGCGAGAGATTTTAATGTCAAATATTTAAACAGGCACATCTATCTCATTATTTTTTTTCCTTAAATTTTAATTTAATACTTACCCTTTAACGACTGCGTTCGAATATATTCGAACGAACTAAAACGGTCAGAATTCCTTTTTGTTAATGTTATTGCAAATTTTTATGAAAAATAAAGCATATATTTTTTGTAACTATCATAAATACAGTTATACAACTTTTCGTGCAATTTTTATTTTAGTTTTTTGTATGTTTTTAAATGAATTCTAAAACTATCTTATATATAAAAATCTTGTGTCACGGTGTTTGTAGCCAAACTCCTCCGAAACGGCTGGACCGATTTTCATAAAATTTTCTACGTATATTCGGATGTAAAGTATATTTCATACTCCTAGAAGATTAAGGTGTCCCTCGTCATCTTCTGCAAATTTTTACGCCTATTATTTTTACGACTATATATTATTTGTAATCATCGATTCCTTTTATTTATTTTGAAAAACGTTTAGCAACGTATGAATTTGACATTTTTATTTATTATTATATTATTATATGTTAAAATATTTATTTAATTCATATTTTGGGAGAGTGTTGCAAGTCCGCGTCATTTTGGCATTTCATTTAGCATTTATTATCTATCACAACGCGGTGCGTGCAAAATTGTGTACGATTTATTTTAATTTATAAAAAAATAGTCTTTTTGTGCTTATTAGTGAACAGGCGATATATAATTGGCTATGTGAAGAACATATATTTTTAAAATTGATGCCCCAAACATTGAATGACTGCTATTGCAATTTATTTATCGGCATTACAAAATTTGCAAGGTACTACAGTCGTTCGGAATTATACAGATGTGTGAAATCAAAACGTCTTTACCTTTGTATTTTCATTTCAAAGTTGTTGCTTTGATAACATTGTTCATTAATTTTTCTCTGCAAGCTGGATGCTATTACAAAGACGTGGTTAATCTATATATTCAACAGCACATTAATGATTACTGATCCAACTTTTAATTACAGATTATGAGGTGGTAATCTGGAGACTTCCAGCAAATTTAAAAATTATATTTATAATTGTCAACATCATCTTGATTAGTAACGGAATCAACTGAGTTGCATGGCATCAATTCGCCAGTTATCTTATTTTGAATCTGAATACTCATTTCGTTGTACCTAATCCACGTTTTTTGGGCCTAGTATAACATGTTCGCTTAGCCAAATATAATTTTTATAGTTTTTAGTAAAGTTACTTTAACTTAATAAAGTTACAAACATTGGTAGGGAATGTAATGTATCCAGATAATGTGTCAACAGAAATTTTGCCATTACCAATATTGAGAAGTTGTTTGGAAAACACTATTCCAGATTAGTCGTTCTGATTTTCAAATTGCAAAAGTGAAAGACTTAAGACATTAAGGATCGACTTCTGTCTAAAAAATAAAGGCTTGTCTTAAATTATCAAATTTATAGAGCCATATGAAGAAACTTCACCTGGAAAAAAACATAAGAATTGCATTGCTCTGTAGATGATTTATTCTAAATATAGATGAATATCGGTAATAACCGTGTTATTGGTTTGAATTTTTATTCCAATTAAACTGATTAAAACGTTATTCTGCTGTTTTATAAAAAAGCTAGGATTTAGGTAAAATTTTTGAATGAGACAAAAATCGAAGGAAATGAAGTCAATACGCTTGATTGTCGACGACTGCCATTACCGAGATTCAAAAATTGACTGGGAAATTCTTCAGTAGATGAATTATTTTGCAAGCAACTCTCATGTTACCAGCTGAATTTTTTTCGTATTGTCACAAATTTTATGATTTTAAGCAGGAGTTTATTTTATTGGCAGAATCTGATCTTGAAATGATAGGCAATGTTTGGGAGAAATCGCCAATCAGTAAAATCATTGAGCCTTCAAAACATAGTGAGTCATTGCGTCGAACTTCCAATGGTTTCAATGGTTATATGCGTTTTGCAAATAATAATTACTGACAATATTAAACTGACACATAAGTGTGGGTGACGTGAACTGCCAATTGCGTAAAATGCCAATTGCGTAAAATGCCAAGCCTAATTTATTTAAAAACTCATTTTATTCATTTTTTTTCCGTGAATTGTCAAGATATGTTAATAGTTATTCTACTATTCGGAGCGAAGACGAATCTAACAAGTCATATATCATCAAAATCGGTCCAGTCATTTTTTTAGCTCTAATTGGTTTAACTACCCTTACTTTGTTTTATATATTTAAGATATCTGATTTGACAAACTTCGTATGTCAATGTAATGGCAAGATGCTTCAATGGAGAGAATCAATTCAAGGGTAACGCATGAACCCAAATACATCAATAAAGCAAATCGTCGACCTAAAGTCTCAATCTGCTAAGTCCACTTTTAAAAATTTTTGTTTTTTTGTTCCAATAGGAAGGAATTAAAAATTCTATCGAATGATAAACTGATAAATCTCTTTAAATATAGATATTTCTCAATATATAACATGAAACGGAAACCTGCTTTATGTAGTAACTTAGGTAGCTTATATTCACTTTCTTTCCTTTTCCTGAAAAAACTGTTAAAAAGAACTTAGCAGCTTAACACTTTAGGCCGACGAAATGTGTTGGCTGACTTGCAATTGAAAAATATTTTTTTTTTATATAATTTTTATTTTTTTTATATATATATTATTCTAATGAAATATTGAACTTAATTTTAATCATTTTATTATTAAAAATTTGAACTAAGTGAAGCTAAGTCATTCATAAAACACTACGTTCATTGCATGTTAGGCAGCACGAAGTTTCCTGGGTCAGCTAGTATTTTCATATGAATCATATGTATTTTCATATATATATTGTTACCTTATAAATAAATCATCAAAAAATATTTATTTATCTTTCTTTTCTATTTATGTGGGGTTGCCAGGAAACTCGCAATCATAAATGGGGTCGTGAATGAAAAATTTTTAAAAAGCTTAGATTTAAACCATTCATAATCTCTATACGTAGGAAAAAATTGATATGTAGGTAGTCATTTTTAGGGTATAAAAAAGTTTTCCATAGCGAAAAATTGTAAAAAAAATCAAAAATTGTGTAAATTTTTACTGCTTTCATGGTAACCGCTCAATTATTTATTTATATTTCAGTTCCAATACGCGTTCTGATGCAGACTGTGACATCACAGAAGACCAATAGGTGCAGCCATCGTTTTCAGCCTCTTATTTGGTTATTAAAATTAAAAAATTTCTTTGTTAAAATACAAGTTTTCTAAAGCTAAAAATTGGGAGCTTCTCTTATAAATAATATCCTTATTTTTTTCGGAGAAATCTTTTTATTTCGTTGTGGTCAAAAATTGTACAATCATTTTGAATCACGTTTCTAAGACAAATGTAAAAATTAAGTTGTAATCCTACACGACGATTGGCATATTTTATATGTTTTATAAATCTTTCGATCCAGATTAACAGCATTTCAGTTAAAACTAATTTGTAAATACCATGCTCAATAAAATATACCACTTCATCTTCTTCACCGATTTCTCATCCACTTACTCGTATATTTAAGTATCTAGATTTTCATTAAAATTTTGTGGCATGTCGAACTTTTTTGTCTACTCAATCAATCGTAGGTCATCTTCAGTTTCCAGGTTCATTACTTTAAAACTGATACATATTAACTGAAGTTCTACCTTCTGATTCGATTAGCTTCATTATAGTTTCTTTTTATAGAGACCTTTGAAACTTTTAATTATGCTTTGATCCATTGATTATAAGATACTAGTTGACACTAGTCGCATTAGCTAGGAAAAATGCCAATTTTATGTTTCGAAAGTCGGGTATAGAAAGATGAGTGGGACAGTTGTCGACAAGAAGCAATATTTTTCGCCTCTTTAATTCTACACCCTACCTCTAGAATTTTTTTCTTGTGGAATGATGATCTTTCATCCAAGTTGATTTGTTTGCTAGATGAATGGTAACTGTCTAATGTTTTTGAAACACCGTGGATTTTTCGATTTTCCTATGACCATCAGTATTCTTTTTTTTTAAATTAATGTTTATTGAAATCTAAATAAATAAGCATTATTTCGCTATTGAGAGTGGTTGGTACACTAAATATTGCATTTCAATATAAGGGTAACAGTGTAAACCTAGGGTGTCAAATGTTTATCGCGGCCCGGGATAAACATTTTTGCAATGTATCTAATTCAAAGTAAAAATAAAATAGAAATATGAATTTGAAACAAAACCAGCATATAAAATGATATAGACTTTATTTATAATCTATACTAAACGTATTAATAACACTCTCGTTGGGTCAATTTTGATAGTAGTCTCGGCCAATAAATTTTCTCCCGAAATAGGAAAAATAGTAGAGAAAAGATGTCAAGTATCAGGACGTTAATAATAATTTAACTTTGATATTTATTACAATGCACCAATTCAAAATAAAATATGTGTTTCTATGACCAATGATGTTTTTTGTAATCCACCTAAAGTTAAGCATTGTTTAATTAGCCCAAGTAAGCTTTTGAGTTTAACGTTCCTGGTGTAAGCCAAATAAATCGTAACAATTTCTATGTTTTGAAGAGTGTTTCGTTTATTATTGTCGTTCAAAAAAATTTTAGAACTGCACATTAAGCAATAGTGCTTTACGTCTTTAGTTGTAACTTAGGCATTATATACGAGTAAGTCTCACTTATAACGCAATAGTATGCTATTTAGTAGGTTATTGGTTTATCAATTGTTTAATTATTTTTTTTAGTAAGTTTTACATTACAGCTCAAAAAATGACTTTTTACTTATTTCAGAACTATAAATCACCTCTTCCTAACATGTACCAATTCCTCAATAAGAACACCAGGACCATGTTTGTTATGTAGACAAAAAGAAGTGTCTAGAGTTTCCAGGTATTATAGTAGCTCTCTAGAAACAGAGAAACCAAAAAATGAAAGAAAAATTAGAACTCAGATTTCACTTCCTCTTATTTTACGCTATTAATACATGTAAAAATAGGCACCTTATTAAATTTATTAAATATAATTCTTGATTTTACTCACAAACTCTAAGATTCCTTTCCTTAAGTGGATCACGACAAAGTTTTCTTAAGGACCATCACAAATCTAAACGCGCCCCAGGGGAAGTCATTGTTCTCGTTGAGAAACAATCTACAACCTAATTTCACATCGATTGTTTAATTTAAATTAGTAATTAATTTCAAAACTTTGTTAAAAATTTACAAGCCCCCGTATTAAATATAATATATAGCAGTATAGCACGTTTCAATTTAAGTTAAGAAGAAAAATGCATTCAATTTTCAAATAAATATTTATAACTATATGTACTTTTTTAAATGTAATTAGCGTAGCTACAGGACATGAAAACAATCGTTCAATGGCCTTTGTTTTGTCCGGAATGCAATAAAATCAAAATCGACGAGTGTGAGACACACAAATGTTGCATATTGACTCAAGAAATGCATTTGTCGCTTCTATTTTCATCACTATCACGACATTAATTATCCGGTCAGCTAGCTTCGGTCTGGTAATTAAAGTGACACCTGGCACAACTGCAAAGTGCAGACTAAATGCAGGTGTCCATGAATGAATTCTATTCTCTATCCAATTATTTTAATGAAATGATTTCCACGAATTCAGTAGACATAGGTATTATTAAAGTTCCAAAATATTTATATTTTTAAAAGATATTCATAAAAACATAATATTCCTTGTGTATAATATATAAAAAACATTATTTACTGTTTTAAATTTTCAAAGTTTAAATATATTTCGTAGGCTTCTTATGTATAATTTGCCCTCGTTAATCAGCTTTTTGATTAAAATATTTTTTATAAATAATCATTTAAAGAAAAGTTCACTATTGATGACTGAGCATGGAAAATATGACCGTATTTTGAAATATTTAAAGGGGGTTGATAATTATTTTTGAAATTAAATCAATAATTTTCTGAAATTCTCATATGCTGTTAAAATGGTTTATTACACATACCTACCTACATATATCCTACACACCCCCATATTACAAATACCCTATCAAAGCTATCAGAAAAAAGTATCTTAGCTACCTTGAAGTAACTTCGTTACTTTAAAGTATCTAAGATACTGTTTCTGAGCTATTTTATTTTTTCTGATAAGTAACTAGTATCTTAGATATTTTTCAAAAAGAATTGTATCTTGTAACTTAAAAAGTATCTTAGAGACTGAGACACCAAGAGATTAGAGATTTAAAGATTATCGTTTAAAGAGGATTGTGGTTGTGATTACTGAAGATTAGAGAAACAAACCTTCTTTTTTTCAAAATTAATGAAGATAAAAAATAGATTATCTGATTACTAAATAACCTTACCTAATATATTAAAACTTAGTACATAACCAAAGTCACTTTTTAAGTATCTTAAAAGTAACTTAGGGAAAGTATTTAAGTTCCTTTTTTCAAGAGTAACTATAAGATACCCAAAGTAACTTCAGATACTTGTTAGAAAAGTAATTTATCTCGTATCTAGATACTTTCCCAAAATATCTTCTACAGCTCTGCCTATAGTTAAAATTTTATTCAAATTGTCCGTTTCATTCTTTCTTAGATAAACATTTTAATATGCTCATTTATTAGCGAATTAAAATAAAAACAAAATCTAATTTCTTTTCTTTTCTTTCGATTACCCAAACAGTGAAATGTAAGCCTTGTTTAAAAAGCATTTCGTAGAGGCATTTTAAATGTAATAATTTCAAAATGCATTTTTTAACAGGGAAGACACGACATAAGTTGAAATATCTTCTGTGTCATTGTTATGATTTCTTTATTATAGATACAAATTGAGCAATTAATACCTATAATTACTTTAACTCGTATTTTAAATTTTAACACAATATTCGTTAATAGTTAGCTGAAATGTGGATGGGAAGGAATTGTTTCTATAGACTATAGAGTATAGAACTATATTACTTTTTTTCGACACAAATTCCTTTTAAACAAGTTAACATATAATTTCTTATTGTTTATTCCCGAATAGCAGCAACAGCAGCAAAATAGAGAATGATACGTCGCCAGATGATGACTTGTTTAAAATGGATCTGTGTCTTTTTACTTTTAGCACCTGTTTTGTGTTCATGTTCCTTTCAGAACCGTCAAATCTGGCAATGTTGCATTTTTACTTTGTTTTTAATTTTATTCGCGAATAAAGCGGTCCTTAATGAAAATTTAGCCACAAAAGAGAATATTATACCGATTTTACTATATACCGTATTACCAATTGAATTTACAAAAAAATCGCGAACAGAATAGAAAAAAAAAGTAGAAAATATAACGTTGCCAAATTTAATGGTTCTAAAAGAGACATAAGCCCTTATTTGAATAAAAATTTAAAGAATTTCCACTCTTTAATCCCAGGATGAAATTTTATTTTTGCTATAAACCATTATATTCTAAACCATTAGCTTTTAATATTTTTATTGTTGCTTATATTTTTCGAGTTTTTTTAATATTATTACATACTTCGCTTCTCTTTGTTGTTGGGTTTGTATGGTACGGAACTTATCTTATTTTTCATCTACTGCCGGTGCTTTATCGTGCTGAATTTTGGCACATCTGCTTATTCGCGATTACAATGTATGAATTCGTCATAAAATTTAATAACTACCAAGTATTTGTACTATAATTAAATATGTACTTAACTTCTTATGTAAAGAAAAATAGTCCGGTTGCCTACTTTCAAGGCGTATCAATATGAACATGATGAACATGCATAAATTGATATTAAAAATATATTGAAAGACAAAAAAGGAGAAAATAAAATAAATAAAAAATTATGTTAAAAACCTCGCTTGTATTGATAATATGAACTAAAAAGGAAAATATAAATTTTATTCATCAAAGCGAAGGGTGACCCATATCAAATTGTAAACAAAATTTCACTCTTGCTTTGATGAATCAAAAATGTATTTTATACTTTTCAGTGTGTTTTATCAATACAATCGAGGTTTTTTAAATCGTTTTTTAAATATATTTTTTCGTTAAAGTTAATAAAATTAAGGAACCTTCGCCAGAAAATTTAGATTAAAGTCGAATAATCGGCTTCGATCAAAATCTAATCTTGGGTCGGACCTTACATGGACATATATTTAACTCAATAATCTTTCTAATCACTCCATCCAATTCCCTTTAACTCGATTTAACCACTCCACTTATTATTAACTCAACAGCGGATACAATTTTTTTAGTAATATAAATATATAGGTGATGTATTTTATAACTTTAAACTACTTCGAATGGGTCTTTTGAACATTTAAAATGTCTTTAAATGCCCTATTTTTAACAGGGGAGTAAGAGCACGTCAAGTGGATCACCTATTTACCACTAGGCCATGAAATTCTTGTATAGCTATTTCATTGAAAAGTTTTAACTACCAATAAAAACCTTTGAGATTAATGAATGAAATTTTCAAGATTTATTGTTAAATGTCTATATTTTAATAAAACATTAAAAAATAATTATTATTAATTTATTATCAAATTTTGATAACTTTTAGTTTTACAATTGAAAAATTAAATGTGTTCTCCCTCATCACATTAAAAAAAATTTCAATAATTACGTATGCAATGAACATTCAAGTTTAATATTCTGAAATAAAATTTAACTTCTCGCAATTACTTTAAACAAAATAATTTTTTTTTCATCCCGCGTCGAACGCTATCGGCTGTCCTAGGCCACACTACAACTCCGGTGACTTCAGTCAGCCCTTATTAGATAAGTAAAAAATAACAATTATAAACAATGCTATTTAACAAATATTATTTATTTTAACAAAATATGGTTAACAAGTAGATAATATAGTTTTTATTAATAAGGATTTTGAAGAAAGCGGATTTTTGTCAATAATTTGAAAAATAGTGGCCTGAATTTTTGAGATATGATTTTGTCGCAAAATAGCAATCGTCGTATTTCAGCAATCAAAAAATATTTCAGAATCTTATTATTGGTAGTAAAAACAATGAAATATTTATAAAAGAATTTCATGACCAAGAGGTAAATAGGTGATCCACTTGACGTGATCTTACTAGGGGTTATTGTTGCTTATTAGTTAATTTTTAGTAATTAACTTATTTTACCAAAATTTAAGATTGGTTATTGTTCCAAGGAATAGAAATAACGTCACTCATATTTTATTTCTACATACTACTAAATTTTATTTATAAATGTACAATTTTTAAATGGATACATGATAACAGTTTTTAAGTATATATTTAACAATTATACCAGATTGAATTATTCAAAATTCAATAAAAAAGGAAAGAATATAAAAAGAAGTTAAATGTTTAGTTAGCCACTGTAATATCGTTTGTAACAATAAGTTACCATTAGTTATATATTAATAGTAATTAATAAAACCAATTTTTCCTTGGCATGATCCAAACCATCCAAACGACTCCAAATTATAGCTAGCCTAAGATGTGTTTAAATAAAAGTTCCGGTTGATATCAAAATTTATTCACAACAAACGGTGCTGAAAAATTATTATTAACATATTTATTTTATATAAATTTTACTTTTTAATTTCAATTTATATTTACCTATTTTGTATCCTAAAATCAGCACTCCGAACATAATTACATTAGAAATAACAGCCTCTCTAACTTTCCGTTTTTCTATGGCTGGATCTGGGCGTTCCATTCTTTCAAGTCGGAACATTTTGTTAGTTTTTATTTATTGTTTCAATGGAGTACAAATTTAGGATAAATTCCAATAATATTTGGTTTTTCGACAATAACCTAAATTTCAATAAAACGCATAAGACAGGAAAATGCTTATGAATTGTGGATTACGATTGTAGAGCTCTCTCTAGAAAATTATATAAACTAAGTGAAACTAAAGCACAAAGCGGTATTTTTTAAATTATACAGTAAAATTATATTGATTATTATTTAAAATTATATGATTGTTTAATTTGCTAAAGAATTAAGAATAATAATTTATTTCTTATGACATTTAATACATTTTTACATGATAGAAATACACAATTTAATAAAAGTATTCATTTAGCGTACTGAAAAACATTAATTAATTACATCCTATGGATCCTATGTATCCTATCCATTCTATATATATATCAATGTCAGAAGCCTACTAAGCACAACATGCGCACTGAATTGTTTGAACTATTTTACTGAAGTTATGGAAGTTACTTAGGGACGTCAGTGACAAAAAGTGACATTAGAGATTGATAAAGTTTAAAAGTTTTGATTTGTTTCGGTGTATGTTGTGTATGTACATTGACCTATTTATTATTTTTTTAAATAAAAAACTAAAATGCTAAGTTAGCATGATAGGGTTAAACCATTAAAAAAAATAAAGTTATGGTTTGAATAAAATACACATTTTTGTAATTTAATATTTCAAGGAAAATATATCCACAAAATGAATATTCTTGGTTTTATTTACTTTCAATTGAAGAGTAAATCATATTTTTGGTTTGGAATAGTTCTTGGTTTTATAGTTACTTTAAACTATCCCAATTATGACTTGGATTGTGATATTAACAAAACTTTAAAAATCAATAATGAAATATTCAACAATCTCGAATCTCTGGAATCAAAAATTAACTTAGCTAAGAAACCTTTGATACCAAAAAAAATACCCAAAACTTTTATCCGACCGCGATACTACTCAACTGAATTGGGAATTCGAGAAAAGTTATTCATTGGTGTTTTAACATCCTTTGACAATCTTGATAATGTTGGAGTTGCAATTAATATTACTTTAGGAAATGTGGCTGATAAGGTAAGAAAGTTTAATTTTAAAAATTAAAAAGTTATACCACTTTACCATAATGACTTTTAATGTTTCAGATGAAATATTTTGTTCAGGCGTTACAAAATCATGACCGACCAATTCCTGTTAATAACGTAGTTGGTTTCACGGACAATCGAGAAACTCACAGACCATTCCATGTTTTCAACTATATTGCTGATAATTTTATTCAAGACTATGACTTTTTTTTCATTATAACAGATAAAACCTTTGTTAGTAGTAATAGGCTGCGAAATTTAGTTAATAAAATAAGTATTACAGAGGATATTTACATTGGCAAATTAATACCAGATAGTAGCTTTTGTTCACTGGGTTCGTAAAATTATATATAATTAACTAGAACCACGTCTTAAATTAATTTTAAATTTACAGATGCTGGAATCCTTATTAGCAATACTGTTTTACAAAAAATTAAAAATAATTTAGACTGGTGTGTGAAGAATGCGGTGTCGCACGATCATAGTGATAATATAGGAAGATGTATTGCTCATTCATCGTCAAATGAGTGTGCAGAAACTATTCAGGTATCAAGAATTTATTAGTTTATAAGTATTATAAACCAGTGGTTTCCGAACTTGATTTTATTATGGCTTCCTTATAAATATTTAAACATCGCCTCTCTTCCATTTCAGAAAATATTACAAAAACAAAAATTTTTAGTACTAAAAATTCATTAGGATAAACTCTTATGCACAAGAAAAAACGAATAACAATATTTTATTATTATCGCTTATTGAGATGGATGAGCTTGTCTATTAGCGCAAATTATATCAAATCCCTTCGCTCAAAATCATGGCTAATATTCGCGCCTCCTCTTAGATTAGTCCACGGCTTCCTAGGGAGTCGCACTTCCCTGTTTGGAAAACGCTGTTATAAACCGAAAATTGTCGATATTATATCGGTAATTAAATCATTGATTGGCTCAAGTCTCTTTTAGCACAGTCAAATCTGGCAACGTTGTATTTTCTACTTTGTTTTTTATTCTAATCGCGATTTTTTTCATAATTCAATTCTAATATGGTATAATTTTCTCTTTTGTGGCTAAATTTTCATT
Organism: Sisyra terminalis; assembly: GCA_958496175.1. Taxonomy (NCBI): domain Eukaryota; kingdom Metazoa; phylum Arthropoda; class Insecta; order Neuroptera; family Sisyridae; genus Sisyra; species Sisyra terminalis. The sequence continues at coordinate 32,643,545 of OY292274.1, forward strand.
AGGGGCCGATTTATTCGTGAATTAAATTAAAAACAAATTAGAAAATGAAAAGTTGCCAGATTTGACTGTGCGAAAAGGGACTTGAGCCCATTAATTTTTGCATATTTTATTTGTATGCACTATGATTCATTCTTAATTTAGTGCACAAATTTAATAGTGCAGTATGAGAATTAAATTACTACTCTTTTTCCATTAATATGTCTTAAAATTTACATCTTCCGAGCTAGAGTCATCCTAAGTCGCATGAAGAAATAGGAGTTATAATTTATATCTATTATATTTGGAACTACAGAAAAAGCACGAATAGCATTCAGTACAAATAATCCATCATATATCTCTATAGGCTAGCGATACTCCAAAGAGAAAAAATACTAAATCCTACTTTGAGTGTATGATTTCTTTAGCCTTTTTAGGTGACAGAAAAGACTTTCAGAAGATTTATTATGACATAAAGGAAGCAATGAAATCGTCCATAAAAATTCATAGACACAAAACCGAATCCAGATTATTTGTAATGTACATATATGCTTCCTAAAATCATTACCTATTTATCAATAAATTCTTGTCCACTATCCTACTAAAAATAAATAAAATAATCTATTTATTTTTTCATCAATTCTGCATTAATTATAAGGTTTTTTTTTACTTTCTTCCTTATCAACTATTCCTATTTTTGAAAGTATATTGTCTGATAAATTAATATAAAGAAATAGTCTTATAAATTGTTCAATAGTTGCTAAATTAATTTATATAGCATAAGATTAGAAGACTAATAAATACTAAATATTAACTGCATTTTAGGATCAAAAATTTCATTCTTATAAGTTGAAACATTTCAATGTCTTAAAACATCTACCAGATTTGAAGAATAATTCCAATTTTAATAAGGCGATTTCAATTTATCCAGTAATAAATGCAACAGATTTATTTGTTCTCCATGATTTTTTTTCAAAAGTATGTCAAATAATATTTTAAATATGTATTTATATGATTTATTTCCTTAATAATTGTTCAATTTTCAATAGCAAGCATTATTGGATATTGACCAGCAAATTGTAGAATTACGAAGTAGTATTTTATCTACTGTGCGTTTACATCCAAAGCAGTATCAAAAACTTTCGTGGCCGATTGGAGAAAAACGTCCTTATGAACCAGTTAGCCGCTATGACTTACTAAACTATGATTTATTCAATTCTACTCATATTTTTTTAAGAAATGAATTCAACAGTATAGATTCATTGAGTTCTAATGAAAAAGGAGATATATCGGTAATTAATTATTAATGCAATTTTTCAAGCAATATAAAACATTTTTTTAACTTCCTTTTCAGCGGGTCTTAAATGCTTCCGTAACAAAGATAAATTTGCAATATAATAACCAATACAAATTTCGAAGATTGGTTAATGGTTATCGATTGTTTGATCCAAGTAGAGGCTTAAATTATTTACTCGACTTGGAATTTAAAGATTTGAAAAATGGAAAAGGAGTAATTAAACGGTATAACATGAATTTTGTAAGATAACGAATTAAAGATTTAATTTTCTTCTTGTTTTTCAGTTTGGAAGTTTGTAAATCTTTGGGGCATTCGGAAATTTTGCCAGTACCATATGTAACCGAAAATACACGTATTACTCTTATTTTGCCATTGTATGCATCGGAAATTAATTCAGCCATTTTATTTTTAAATTCATATGCTGAAAATATAATGACGAGACGCGAAAAAACATTTTTAATGCTTACATTTCTTTACGAATCTGATGCACCTAGTAAAGGGTCAAACGACACTTTTCTTCCAATTAAAAAATATGCTCAGAAAATAATTGATAATCAAAAAAATGGAAGCTCCAAAATTGCTTGGGTTTCCATCAAGTTTCCAACAAATTATATAGATCGACGACAAAAAATGACAACTTTAGCAATTATTGATTTAACGTTAAGGAAAATTGGACTAGAAGCGCTTATATTATACTTGGATGTACATGCAGAAGCAAAATATGATTTTCTTAATCGAGTACAAATATATTGTTTATTTTTAATTTTTTTTTAATGATTCTAATTCAATTTTCAGGTTCGTATGAACACGATTATTGGTTATCAGGCATTTTTTCCTATACCATTTGTTCAGTTTAATCCCAAAATCAGCGGACAAGAAGATTTAGACGTAACTAAAATTATAGGACAATTTGACAGTGATAACTACTCTTATTTTTCAATTTACGCAAAAGATTATGTGAAAAGTAAGATTAATTAATAATCTTAGTTAAAACCTAAAAATATGAATTGTTTTATTAACAAATATTTATAATATTTTAGCTCGCAAAAGCACCGAAAAAATAATCCCTATTGTTCGGAGTGATAAAGACATAGGACTTATAATGGAAGAAAATTTAAAAGTCAATTTTACAAATGTATTCGAATATTTTATTAAGTATCAATCAAATTTACACTATTTTCGTACAGTTGAACCTAGTTTAAAAATTAAATATCATACAGATTGTGAAACTAGTTTTGAATCAACACGTATGGGATCAAAAACGCAACTTGCCAAAATAATTTTAGATTATATTAATAAGAAATAAATTTTGTAGCAACTAAATACCTAGAGAAAAAACGCTTATTTTAAAATTAGATGAGAAATCTTTCTGTAAATAAAGCATTAAAGAAAAGTTAAAAACTAAATTTTAATATAATCGTAGTTGTAAAAGTATTAATAAAATTTTTACTGAAAATATTTAATGTATATTGAAGAAAATATATTTATTATTATAAATAATTAAATATTTTGATAACGTTTAATTTTTAAATATATTTTTTAGTTTATTTTTACAGATTGCAGTATATTCAACTTTCTTTAGTTTTCTGCAGTAGATACCAATTTGAATATTTCTGGTGAAGACACGTACTAATATCCATTGATAAAATTTCAAATTAACTAAATATATCGCACCTGTCGTAGAATAGAGATACAACTCAAAAATCGAAAATTTTGAGTAAGCAACAGTTTTACAATGAGGAAGCTGCCTATTTTGTACGTAGAATAGAAGGGTTTATTTTAGTATGTTCCTCCACCACGTAAGCGAAAATGTTTCTTTATTGAAGTGGCTTGTTAAAATATAAAACAAGAACTTTACCAACAATTTCCCGATAAGTTCAATTTTGGAGTTGTATCTTTATTCTACGATAGGTGCGATGCATCTTAAAAATATTACTACTAATTATTAATCTAACTATTTAGGAGTATTTGATAATAAATACAACTATATAATTTGTGGTTTGTATGAAATTGAGTATCAATGGTAATTTAGGTTTATATTGACCCAATCAAATTTAATTGTGCGAAAAGGGGACACGTAATTTAGACAATTGATATAAAGGGGAAAACAACAAATTTTTTTAATCATTTGGTAAGAAGGTAAGGTAAATATATATAGTTTGTTAAACTATATTTTGTCACATAAATATCTAATCAGGGACATTAACACATGTAACCATCTTTGATAGATGGATTATTGTTAAAAGTTTGAGGAATTATATATTTTTTTGTCGTCGAAATTTATTACTATGAAATCTTGTAAAATACATCAAACGCTGATTGAGGAAAATACTAATTGAACTTTTTTGATACCTCAATTAGTTTTGTTTTAAAACTTTTAAAGGTATCTGTTCTGCGTTACAATGCGAGTCACGTATATGGATTTTCGTATATTAAATGAACTAGGCGCTTCCGACTTCAGTGAATAAAAAAGGTGCTTATTCGCTTTGCGTTTTCAGAAGAAGTGCAATATAGATATGTAAAACTAAGAAAAAATATTTCCAAATATTTTCCTATTTAAAATTTTGAAAACTAAGAGATTTTAGAATATTTTCATCTTATTTTGACGAGTTCTATAAAGTTCCGTTATCAAGTTTTGGCGCCACAGTTTTAAAACGTTTAAAAGTCACAATTGCAGGAGAAGGTGTCAAAAAACCGAAATAAAACAATATACTGAAAGGTTATTATTTTTTAACAAACATAATTAAAAATGTTTGGCTTAACTATAGGAACTCAATTGGTAAGTAAGAATGATAGTATTAACCAAAAAGTAAAATAATTATTTTAAAAATAACCTCACTTTTTAGTTTCTCAAGCAAATACCAAATATTCAACGGATGCAATTAGATCGTTTTATCCATGTAACGCCAGTAATTTTCCGAACACAAGCAGGACGATACAGAGTTACAGTCAAAAAAGATAGGCCTTTGACTTATGAAATGGCAAATCCTCCTCATTACATCGCTCATCGTAAATCGTGGAATTCGTGGAATACATGTAGGTACCAACGGATAATTACACCACGAAACACTATCTAAAATTGCATTTATAATTTTCAGCTAGTTTAAAAGATGGCTTACGACCAGCGGAAACTGCAGTTGAGGACCTGTTCATCCGTAAATTTATGACAGGAACTTGGCATAGTTTATTTGTATCAGAAGTAATTATAAAACGACAGCATAATATTATTCGAATCGCTGGAATTGTACGACAAGCTATCAGTTCTAGAAAAATGTATTTTCTAATTGGATATTGTGAAGAAATATTGTCATACTGGCTGCAATGTCCCGTTAAATTAGAACTACAAACTGTAGCAGACAAGAAAGATGTTATTTTTAAATATATTTAAGAATAAAATTGTAATTTTAGTTGTTGATTTTTGCTATTCATAATAATTTAAGTAATTAAAACTTTATATATCGATTTAGGATTCTATTCTATTGAATCTCTTCTCTTGTTTGTATTTCCAATTCCAAATTTCTGTTTTTCCAAAGTTTAAATTTCTTGTAGCATAAAGTAACTTATATTTCAATTTTATTAATAGTATTTGAGTTCTCGATTTATGGATTTTTATTAAAATTAGAGCTGCTAAAGTCCTTGGCAGTTGAAGAGGTAAGTAATAAATATATATTTCTAGTAACTACCCGTGAAATATTCATAGCCAACACTGATAAAAGTTATCAATTGAATGAAGTAGAAATGACAGTTGGAACAAATGACAACAATCAGTTAATTTAAATTTGAGACATCCATATATGAGTAATTCTTATGAAATATCGTAATTCTTGTTCTTTCAGTTTTTAGGAATGGTATTTTTTTTTCTTTGAAAAGAACTTTACTTGGGCTAATGGTGTTGGTTATAATTTATAAGCCTTATGAATATCTCTATAGAATAATAAATAAATAGTACTTTGAAAATCATTCCCTCATTATGTCCTAAACTTAATATTAGCATATTTTTGAACTTTTAAATCAATTTTTTTTCAAAAAATTGTTTGCAAATTTTACTAATTGATTAAAAACAATATATATTTTCAAAAATCATTTGTGTTTAGAATCAAAAGTAAATAACACGAATCTACAAATACAGTAATTATTTTCAGCAATAATCATGATAACAATCAATTTTGAACGTAATCAAAAAGTCAATATTTTTATGACTCATGCCCCTTTTAGAACCTTTCAATATGGAATATACGTTGCATTTCTACTTTCTTCTATTCAAGATTTTTTTGTTAATTCAGTTTTAATATGACATAATTTTCTCTTTCGTGACTCAAGTCTCATTATAATCCGTTTTATTCGCGAATTAAATTGAAAACAAAGAACATGCAACGTTGCCAGATTTGATGGTTCTAAGCCATTTTTATCAGTCAACCAAAAGGTATAGTGCACGGTCTTGCATTGTTTAAGTCTGAATAATTCGAAATATTAAGTGCGTCTTCCTAAATGTACAAATAGTACTGTAAAGTATAGTACCCATTATACTGTGAAGCTCTTTTATTTATGTTTGTACTGTTCTACTTGCTAATAGAGGAAAGACACAGTATAATATGACGTAGACTTATGAATGCATTCAAGACTGCACCATATTTTCAGTACATTTCGAAAAACATCTTATAGATTAGATTGACAAATTAGACAACAGGAATATTAAATAAAAACAGCGTATTAAAAACAAATTTAAAATATAATTTTTCTTTAAATCACATTTTCTTTAATTAATTATTTATGTACTCACATAAGAAAATTAATGCATTCAACTTTGTCAAATGAAATCTTTTAAAGCCAATATTTTTGAGATAGTTTTAAAATTTTCCAATTTGATTTTTTTTTTCAAATCGGTTCATTTTATGACTGTATCCTAATTTTTATTAGTTGAATTACATTTTTATAATATATTTTTGAAATTAATTTATTATCATTTATATACGAATTTGTTATAATTACTTAAAAAAATCAAACTAGATTTTTGGCATACTCAAATTATTAAATTAATACTTTTTTGAGCTAAAACATAATTATTGAAATTATAACTAAATGCCTCATATAAGTAATATTCATAAATAATTATTATGCGTAATTTATTTTATAGATTTTTTTTTACTTATTTTATTATTTTTCTATGAACCAAATTCAGTCTGTATGTTATTATTCAGACCATTCAGACAATGAAAACAAATCAGGAATAATATGAGATAGACAAAAATGCCAATCATATTTTAACAACTTATTTAATGAAGGATAATATTCCTGATACATAAAGTGGAGAAACATATATTAAACTTTTGATTATCCAGTTTTTTTTTAATAAAAAGCAAAATTATATTAATAACACAATAAGAAATCATTTTCCTAAAAGTAAACCAAAAATTATAAAACTAAGCACACTAAATATTTTGTTATATAAATGACAAAAAATTTAGGCAGTTAAATGGTCAACGACTTAAATAAAAATTAATTTCACAAATCCAAAATAGTAATTCCGGGGATAATCAAGAGTTTGCCGTACATGTCAAAATTGTGAAATATTTTTTTTAAATAAAAGTATTTATTATTTATTTCAATCTTTTTGACAGCAAATAAAATTCTAAATATAAGTATGAATATAACAACATAACTCGGACCAAAAATTTCAATAATGTGGAGCCACATTTTGAAACTATTTATAACATTTTACATGAACTTGCGTGTATGCTGAAACTTTATGTTTCATATTTATCATTCACAAACTTTCGATACCATTTTTTCCATTTCCATATCGGTGTCGATATCGTGGTTGACTTCAATAGAATCACTGTTGTCTTCTTCGGCTTTACTTTCATTTAGTGGTGGAAAAACATAAGATGGAAATGCCTCATTTACATGAGTTGGTGTATCAGGTAAGTTTCCTATTCCGTCGGTGTTTGTTGATTGTGTCGCTGTTGATATTAATCCTAATCCTGGAGAAGATGCTATGAAACTTGTATTTGCAATGCTTCCTTTTGAAACAGTACCAGTAGATTTCGAATTGGGAGCTGCAGAAGTATTTGGCCATTTAAGATTTTCCATTTTTGATTGTTCTTCTAAATCCTCAAGTCCTTCAGGAGTTTTTAAACGAAGAAGTTCTTCATAAAGTTGAAGATAGTGGTGCTGAATAACAAATAAAATATATGTGATTTTTGTGAAAACTAAAAACTTAATAATTAATTTACCTTCAATGCCAAAGCACTCACTGCTGGAACGCGTTTAGAAGATGACCGACTGGTAGAACGTTTTTCTAAAGACTGCGCTTCAATATCAGCTATCCACCGCTCAACTTGTTCAACTATTTCGTGTCGTTTTAACCAGAAATGCGTATGAATAACCTATACAAGTTTTTTTAATTAATCACATAATAAATTTAGAATTAAAAATAATAATTACCTGTTTAAAGCAAGGACAAGGATTGCGAATTTGTTCTAGCATAGCCCATCGGACCGTAGCTTGACAAATATTAGCGTTATATTCTAAAGAACTTTGCGTTCCTGAAGGTGAACCTCGAGATCTTTCGTAACCAGGCTCGTTGAAATATGGTTCGGGGACTAAAATTAAACTTTGTATGGAAACAAGAACTTGTAAGAAACTAGAAGTTTGCGAATTCCATTTCTCTTCAGGACGGCCGTGCCAAGTGTTTAACACAGATAAGCATACTTTTCCATCATTGTACAAATTTGGGTTAAAACGTACAGTATGGCGACCGGTTGTCTCTAAGTTGATCATCATTGGAGCCTAAAATATATATTATTATTTATAATTTTAGTTCAACTTAAGTTTTGTTGTATCTTAATATTTTTTAAATGTAGGTAAGTGTATGAAATTAATAAATAGCGTTATTTAAATTCGGTATTTTCATAATTTGTATATTTGGAATTATTTTACATTTTTAGACTATCGTTTGTAACTTTCGACATAAAAAAAATTAAATAAAAAGGCAATTAAAATTTGCTAAATCTATTGAATAGCGCGGCGTGACGTCATAAATGTAATCTGTGCATGTGCATTAGGGTGTTCGCAATTTGGGTCACTTTTGAAATTCTAAATTCCCCATGTAGAAACAAGTTCAAGGTATATAAAAAACAATGTGTGTAAAGTTTGAAAACGTTAAAAAAATCTAATGGTGTCTGTGAAGGTTTGAATTTTAAATGGATAAATGCATGTATTTTACCAAGTTGTTGCTTATTTTTTCTCATACTCACTCACGATATTGGTGGGAAAAATTTAAAACTTGGCACACATATTGTGAGGTTCAAAGCAGAATTTTTGTAGATTTTTCTGGGAATAATTTCTACAATTGCACGCTTTACAAAGGTAGTTGGATTTCACTTTTTATGATTATTTTTTCTATGAAAATTATTCCCAGAAAAATCTACAAAAGTTCTTGGACCTGGTGGGAAGTAAACTTGAAATACGTCCGCACTGTTAAGAGTTTATACTGGACAAACTTAGTCAAATTTTATATTTCTTTATTTCCCTGCATTGAGGTATTTGTACAATTATGATGTCCCTTGGATTTAGACCAATCACACATTGTGAAAAATTCAAATGAAAAAAATAATATTAAATTCTGCTTTTCTAAGTATATTACAGTCTCTGGCCATATTGTTAGACGCACTTAAGATTTTATACAAAATGTACATATTCTACTAAATTAAATTAAATTCAATATTGTTTACTTTTTGCATTAAAAAAAATGTATTGATTTTTAAAAACTATATTTTCTGGATAAGAGTAAAACCTTGTTAATTATTATCCCTATTACCCTACTTTAGGATAAAAGCCTTGATTTGAAACCCATTTGAAAATATGTGGAAATTACTGAAGAAAAAATTAGGTAAAGAGGTGGTCACAACAGAAAAATAGCCCTTAGAAAAAATATTCACGTATGAAATCATCATCCACAAATACAGCAGACGGTATTGTCCTACATAGACAGCGCAGAATGGGAACTTAAATATCAGTAAACGAGCTTTCAATTAAATATTAAACAATTCAGCTCGTCATAATGAAAAAGATGTTCAATTAATTTGATGGTAAAAATTTATTTATTAGTAAATATGATTTTTGGTCACGTTAGTTGGTAATAAGCGTAATAAATACATTGTACTGGAAAGTTAAACCCAATCAAAAATATGGGCCCAAAAGAAAATAGCTCTTACTTCAGGTTTATACAAAACCTATAGTGCGTCTATTAATATGGCCACGGACTGTATATATGCAAAGTGGAAATTTTTTCTCATTTGATTCTTATTTAAAAAAAATATTATTAAATCAAACTTAGCATAGATATATTTTAGACCGATACTATCTGGCGACATTTTGTTATCTACTTAGTTTATAATTCTCCAATTTACGAAAAAATCAATAAATCCATTATTCCAAAACTCATTACGGTTGATTAATTCGCGAATTGAATTAAAAACAATAGAAAAAGAGACGTCACCAGATTGTGCCGGTCTAAACTTATAACTATGTAGTTCATAAGAAAAATATATGAAAAATATAATTTTCCAGACAACGGTATCTTTTTCCTTTGGTAATATTTTTATATGAAATCAAAACATATATACTTAGTTCTTTTGTGACTTTTAAACAAAAGATTTATAGGTAATTTATAATATTGAATTATTTAAAAAAAAGCGAAAACCTCTATTTTGCATTTATAATGCATATAAATGGAAATTATAGCGATGGTTTACTACTAAATGATATCACTAGCATCCACAAGTATTATCAGATACGTTCGGCCGTTTCTAAAACTATTTTGGGGAATTTCTTATTTGCACTTTCCTAGAACTCTTAAAACATCTTTCTAATTAAAAAACTCGTAAAAAATATCCTGAAAAGTGATACTAAAATTTCATTTCTTGATTACTATGTGTCCATTTTCAATTTTGATAGTTTAATAAAATGAAAGGCAACAAATGTTGCATAAAATGAAAACAAAAAACAACTCGATGTAATCATTAATATTATATTAGTTTCGATATTTATTTTATTTCTTTGTAGAGACCTAATAAAGTCGGTATTATCGAGAAATATTTTAATCTAAATAAGTTTTTTTTTAATAAAAATAAGTTGATTACATACTTGAGGATAGTCAGGAGGGAAGTAAACATCTAATTCAAAACATCCGTTAGCATACGGTGTATCAGCTGGGCCCGTAATTAAAACCTTCATTACATCTAATCGATCAGTATCACAACGAACAAAAACCTGCAATGTTATTTAGTTATTAATTTTAATCTTAAAAAAAATGATCGAAAACTTACAGAACTACTATAACTTAAAGGAAGACTAGTCGCTAAAGTAACTGCTTCTTGAGCTAATCGTTTTACACGGGCTGGATGTGATCTATCTCCAGCAGATTTAACATTGCCTTCAAAATGATATGACACTACAAATTGGTACCCTCCTCCTTCAGATTCACTACGTTCTCGAATCATTTCAAAAGTATCTAAAAATCAAAATACAATTTAAGTCAAGTTAATCGAAATAGAGAGATTGATAAATCAAATACTTACCAAATTGTAACTGCTTCATAACCTCCATATACCTATCTTCCAGAGCTTGTTTAAGAGGACGTTCCAGAGTCGTTAGTTTAGATTCTAGTAGATTTTCTTCTGTAATAACATCCATCATTTCATCGGCATGAGTGCCAAAATAGGAGGCTGCAGCTTTCACTAAATCAGCAGTAGTTTTAATGTCAGGAATCAAAATAGCTAAACCTTCGTCAGATTCGTTGTCTTCTAAGAATGACGTGGAAGTTATTCCTGAAGATGCTTTCATATATTTATTTAATTTGAGCCCCTTAAGGGCGTTTAATGTTCCTGAACTGATAGGTCGTTTGTTTAGTCTAAAACGAAATTAATTAATCAGTATGCTTTTTAAATTATTACAAAAAAAAACATTTACTTTAACTTTGAAGCATAAGTATCAACGCAAACTTTCATGTTTGCCAGAAGTGAAACTATTGAGGAAGATGTACCACTAATTATCTCTGTAGAAGTTTGTGGCAACAATAAAGTAACTAATTGCGATCTCACTGCAATAGAGCGAATCAATTGCAACAATGCTTGATATAAAGGAATATGGCGAGCCATGTCCAAAACTGAAATAAACAAAAAAATTATTAATTTAAATTAAATATTAATCAATAAATTACGTGACAAAAACCATCAAATTGTTAAATAAAAATTTAAATATTAAACTATAATCCAACAAATTGCATTCAATGTATTGTTTATTAAAAACAGAAAATATATATTTTAAATAAGAATAAAATAACGGTTTTAACACTATTCCACTAATTTGTTTTGAAAATAATAAAATCTGAATCTTAAAATAGAAACTATATACCGTTTAAATAATTTGCTAGAAAATAGAATAATTGAGAAGTGAAATCTGAAAAAAGAACTTTTCTTTACGACTATGATAAGTTTTTTAGAAATAAATATTAGAAAATAATGTTGAATTGAAAAAACAAGAATTTAACAGTAAAATTGAGTTTAAAAAATTAAATTAAACATTTTTTTTCAATTTTTATTTACTGTCGACTTATAACTACTAAGATCTTTAGCGACTCTAGGATTAATAAAACCCATAATCGAAAATTTTCTCGATACTAGGATCGAACCCACTACCTACCAGTTTTGGATTAGTCACCTAGACCACTCGATCATCAGTAGCCTAATTTAAAGTTTTTTTATCAAAAGTTGTTTACCGTCGCATTTAAACTACTAAGGTCTTCAACGACTCTAGAGTTATTAAGAATTCGTAATCGAGAAATATTGAAAATTTGCTTGATACGAGAATCGAACCCAAAACCTACCAGTTTTGGAGCGGTCACCTAGACCACTCGATCATCAGTAGCCTAATTTAAAGTTTTTTTTCAAAAGTTGTTTACCGTCGCTTTTAAACTACTAAGGTCTTTAACGACTCTAGGGTTATTAAAAATCCGTAATCGAGAAATATTGAAAATTTGCTTGATACGAGAATCAAACCCAAAACCTACCAGTTTTGGAGCGGTCACCTAGACCACTCGATCATCAGTAGCCTAATTTAAAGTTTTTTTTTTCAAAAGTTGTTTACCGTCGCTTTTAAACTACTAAGGTCTTTAACGACTCTAGAGTTATTAAGAATTCGTAATCGAGAAATATTGAAAAATTGCTTGATACGAGAATCGAACCCAAAACCTACCAGTTTTGGAGCGGTCACCTAGACCACTCGATCATCAGTAGCCTAATTTAAAGTTTTTTTTCAAAAGTTGTTTACCGTCGCTTTTAAACTACTAAGGTCTTTAACGACTCTAGGGTTATTAAAAATCCGTAATCGAGAAATATTGAAAAATTGCTTGATACGAGAATCGAACCCAAAACCTACCAGTTTTGGAGCGGTCACCTAGACCACTCGATCATCAGTAGCCTAATTTAAAGTTTTTTTTTTCAAAAGTTGTTTACCGTCGCTTTTAAACTACTAAGGTCTTTAACGACTCTAGAGTTATTAAGAATTCGTAATCGAGAAATATTGAAAATTTGCTTGATACGAGAATCGAACCCAAAACTTACCAGTTTTGGAGCGGTCACCTAGACCACTCGGTCACTAGTAGGCATGCTTTTAAGGTTTTAGTACCCTTACTCTTTTTATAGTTTGTAGGTGATCTAATAATAGTATTTATTTTGAAATACCTGAATCATTACGAAGGTACGAACATAATGCTGGCAATAAACAGGATTGCAGTAGTAAATCATAAAACACTGAAGGTAATTGCTCTTCATTCGATTCAAACATATCTTCAGAATAATCAATATCCATTGAAAATTCATGAATTGTTCCACCTGGATTAATATAACTAGACAGCACTTGTAATAAAACTGTCACGTGTTCTTCTTCGCTACGTTGTCGCATCAAAGCCTGTTCTACATTCCAAGATTGTTGAATAGATCCAGTTCCAAACCCTGTTCCTTTTGCCCAATATAAATGAGATTTATCTTCACTTCTTGGCGTGTTTGATGTATTTTCATTAGCTTTTGTTGTAGAAGCTATCGGATTATTTTTAACATTTCCAGGTAATCGAAAATCTTGTGTTTGATGAGTAAACACAGCAAGACTTCCCAATATTAAATGAATTACTCCGTATTCTATTGACGTTTTTCTTAGCAATTGACTATCGTCTGTAGTAATTGGAGTTGAGTCAAAAAGTTGACGGAGAACTTGGAATGGTAACATTGGTAATGTGGGAGCGATCGGCAATGAAAATATATCGACTGAAAAAAAATAATTAATTGTTGTCTTTAAAAATAATTTAACTATATACCTCCGTCGCCATCATCAGTTACACCCAATACTAGACGTAATAAACACTGAGCTTTCTTATAATCTTTAAGTAACACATCTGCATATCCAGGAAGCCGAAGAAAAAGAGCAAATGCAGCTAGTGAATGTGGTGGAATATTTAAAGCTACATTAGCAGCATGTGTGGGTGAATGTGAGCTACCGGGGACGGTGTCGTCTAAGTCTTCATAAATATATTCAGTTTCTTCCACCTTAACCCATTCGGTATCTGTAACTTCGGCTGCACTTGCAGATGAAGTACCAGGCATGGGTATGCTGTTTAAGCGAACAGCTTCTGTGTATGCTAACGGTAAATGTTGAGATAATATCGCTAGGCCTCCAAAAGAACTGAACATTTCCAAAGTTGTGGAGACATTTCCAAATTCTGATAAAATTGTCGCTTCTGTTTGTGGATGAAGATTCTCTGTAACGAAAGAAAAAAAAGTAAAGTAAACGAAATAAATTTTTATGTAGTTTTACCTTTGTTTTGTACAAGTGTGAAACGAAGTATTTGCGAGTGTACTCTAGATAAAATTTGTGATAATTTCAATGAGTTAGGTAGTATTCCATACGGCAAATTTTCACATTTTAAATAACGAACATTTTTATCAGTGTTATTTAAATCTCCGGTCGGTATTTGTATATTTTCCATTCGTAGTACTTTACGTTTAAAATCACTAGACGGAGTAGATTTCCATAGCAAATTTTTTGCATCTTTAACTCTTTTATCTTTAGCAGTTACTCCTGCAGCTACACTAATTTGGTCTGTCATATCTAGCGCAACTTCCCACAAATCTTTTTTCAAACCTTTTACTTGTGAGGAAAAGTTTGTCGAATTTTTGGAAATATCCGAAATAAATGAATTTCCGGACATAAATGACACATGATTATCCAAAATATCTTGAAGCGACATATTAATGTTTAATTGGAGAAGTATATGGTGATTTGTCACCCGAAATGCTGGATGAAGACTATGTTCAAAATTCACAGTGAAATGTTGTTGACGAATAATTGCTTCATCAGTATTTATCAATATCCAAACTTTTTCATTTTCTAACAATAGTTGCAAAATTAATCTTCGTGTAAATCCAGACATTCCAATATTCATAGTTTTATTTTTATTTTCTATAATATCACATAAACATACAGTTAGCAACGTTTGGTTTAATGAACAAAGGGAACAGCAACGTGATAAAAACTTCACAGTAGCATCTTCTAATTTATAATAATTTTCAGACAATAAATTACTACGTTTTGTTAAACATTTATCATGACATAACAAGCGAAGAAGTGGCAACCAAAAAACGGAACCTGTGGGAGATCCAAACCATTCTCGCATATTTACTTCAAAGCATAACTCAGCAAAGAAGAGTAAAATATTAACTATATTTTCAGTTCTAATAATAGGACTATCTTTAAACATAAGTTCAATAGCATTTTCGAGTTTCATATCATTCATCGATTTGCCTTGGAATATTTCTGAACATGCATCACAAAACTGATACACAGCCGATACCAACACTTTCAATAAGCCTGAATCTAATAATTGTCGAGAAGCCAATGGTGATCGACTAGCTATCGCTATTGTTTGTAGCTGAGCCTCGCTCAACATTAGAGTTGATAAATCTCGAACTTTTAAATAAGTGTGCCAGTTTGCCCCTGCTTCAAATACTCCTTCAAGACATTGTTTTGAATCATCCGTCATACTATTACTGTCCTTTTGATCATCAGACACAGATGCTCCACGATCTGTAGATAAATTTGGTACCAGAACGGACATTTTAAAAAGAAGCAACGGGAAAAACTCTTCACTTATCACACAGAAAGAACACAACAATGCATTTATCGATTTTTTCAATGCCAAATTATCTTCCACCATTGTACTCCATTTATAAATTACTTCGAACAACTGTTTAGTTATTATTTGCTTCAAATTCACTGAAGATTCACTGTGACATGTATCCCATAAAATTGATGCAATGCAGTGAATATAAGAAGCGATGGGTGGTATTTCTGTAGGAGAGTTAATATTCTTTTCCGCAACTTCATTTAACCAAACGAGCACAGTTGATATTCTATAAATTGTATCTTGATTCTCAGTTTTGCATAGCTTATATAATAATTCACATACAGATTCAGCAGCAGAAGTGCGCAATGACATCTTAGTGGTTTGAAGAAAAGCAGCGCTGTTATTTAATAGCATTTGAGTGACACGATAACTGATATTCAAATCATAAAGACTCAGTTTCAATAAAACTCGCTCCAAGTTTGGAATAAATATTAACGGTATTTGAACTGGTACTAATAACAATCCACAACATGCTTCTAACAAGTAAGGTACTTTCGAAGCTTCATGGATAATAGATAAAGATAATTCTGAATTTTCCGATGGTAATCTTAAACAATGATGCAACAAGCGCAACCAACCAAGACTAGATTTTGTAAGTTGCTCTTCTTCACATAAATCATTCAATGGCGTTTTGTTTTGTCCACCAAAAGCAGGCGTTCCTAATAATCGTATTTGAAGTAACCCAATAGTTGAACTTTCTCTGGGTTTATACAATCTTAACAAAACATTAGTAGCAACTTCAGGTGTCGGTAAGTGCAAACGAATTGATGACATGCCGCTTGATTGAAGAGGCGAACAAAGAGGTATTAACGCTGACGACCCATTTCGCGATATTTCTAGAGCAACCGCAGAAGGGCATGCTAAAAAAGTTTTGGTTTTATAAAAATAATTTTAAAAGATATTAAAAATTTGTTTATTACTTGCTAAATTAGTTGAATGAGGATGCAACTGAACTTCTCGTAATAAAATAGCTGCGGGCAGGGAAATTAATAGTTCCACATGATTTTCATCAGGACAGAAATGATATGACCACTGCGGAGTTCGAACTCTTCTATGCGGAGCAACTGTTGCCTGGATTAGAACATCAGCTGATTGGGAACTTGATCTACTTGTGCTTATAGTTCCTTTAATTTTCAAAATAATAAAACGTTATTAATTAGTTACCAAATTAATCAATTGCTTCATTTACCTAAAGGTGCGAAATTAATGAGCGCTTCTTTTTGTTCTATGGATGCTTGTATCATTTTTTTGCTATTTGGTGCTCCTCCTTGATAAGCTGTACTAGATAACTGGATTCCATGGGACGAAGACAAATATTGCATAACCTGTGAAAATATAACGCTGATTTGGGGTATTTACATGATTTATTTTAAAATTACGTGAGAAATCGTCGCAGGTTGTAATGTAGCAATAACTCTACGGTAGCATCGTACTAAATGTTCTGCTAAAAATCGAACGCCGCCTCTAGAACTGAATTCATTCATTGCTTCTTCTGTACTAAGGATTTGCAATAACCACCAAACTAGAGGCTCCGATAGCTGTGTTCCTGATCGTGACAGTGTAGCACCTTCTAAAACAATTATTATTTTAAATATTATTATTATTAAATAAGCTGAATATCATATACTGTACCTGATGATAACAATTCCAAAATTGGAGTCAATAAAAGTTCTGTGTTAGAACATTTATTAGATATACTTGTAAGTAATTGAAATACGGCATCTCCCACGTTTGCTGGTTCCCTTATTTCAGATAAACAATGCGGTAATGCTCCCGCTATCATAACTAATGAAGATCTTCCACTTATACTCAACGTGTAGCAAAATCTCAATATTGTTGGAATACGATGTAAAATTTTGTCGGCAACATAAACAACTTTTACTGGCGTAGAATTGCTTGCCAAACTTGAAGCTCTACTTCGTTGTTCTGCTTTGCTTTCATCAGTTTGTGATATATTTTGAGTTTCGGAAGAAACTTCGTTTTCTACATCATTTGATGCTCTTGTAACAGGAGTAAATGAATCACGTTGAGGTTCTGATAGTGGTATTTGAATAAGTCTAAAAATAATTTGTAATGATTAATAATAATTGATAAACAAAAGATTAAAAAATATGATATTATCAAGAAGTTATTTAGAAAGTAGACTGCTTCACATGAAGCTTGATTTCTTGAAATAATTGTTTTATGTGAAGCAATTGTAAGTTTAGCAACTTCTACAAAAATCAAATTAATTTTTTATATCATCAACATTTATAAATATCCAGATCGATTTAGTGGCACAGTGGCACACGTTACAGTAAATAAGAAATTCAATCGATTACTATATTTTTTTCTAAGAGTTATGGTTTAAAAACTTTAATTTGATATTTTTGTCCTTATGTAAGAATTTTAACAGAGTACCCATTTTTTTTCCTTACTTGTCAGAAAAACTTGGTTCATGTCCTTTTCCGTCAATATCTGGTAACGTTGCATTTTATCTTTAATTTTTAATTTTATTCGCGAATAAATCGGCCATAATAAAATTTTTGCAGCGAAAGAGAAAATTATACGATATTAGCATTGAATTACCAAAAAATCGCAAAATAAATTAAAAGCAAAGGAGAAAATGCAACGTTGCCAGATATTGATGTCCATAAAAGAGACATGCCCTTATTTTTTCAAGAAAGTTTCTCGACATTAGTTTTATCAAAAATAAATCAGAAATCAAGAGTTGCAGAGTTTGAAAATTTGATATTTTTTTTAAGAAAAGAAAAGCATAGAATATGACCTTAACTTTTTTTAAAAATAGTGTTTTTTTATTATTATTTACCGTCACCTTATAATTCGCAAGATTTTTATCGACTCTAGAGTTAATAAAGAACCGTAAATTGATAAAAATTGAAAATTTGCTGGATACAAATGGAGCACTTACCAGTTTTAGAGTGGTCACTTTGACCACTCGACCACCAGTAGACATAAAATAGTGTATTGCTTGTAAAGTATATATTTGAAAATAAATGGCGTAAAATTTTGAGTCATAACCCAAGGGAGTTGTATAGTAAAAATTTCAAGTAAGAAAAAAGCGTAAAATTTTCAAGAAAGCTCAATAATAATACAGATATGGAAGTACCTAGGTTTAAATATACTTACTTGTTACCAAGATGAAGAAGAGAAATAATAAGACTGTCATAGGAAGCAGGTTTTCCTTGGGTGTTTGCATCAGAACCTAACACTGACGAAAATAAACTATTGAAATTATTTCCTTGACTACTTTGTTCTGCCATTGTAACGCATTTCACAGATTCAACTCGTGTCATATAATTGTATACAAGACACCCTACAAATAAAATAATTTATTATTCAACTTAAACTGCAAAACTAATAATTATTAAAATACAAACCTAAACTGTCCATGATGTTTAAAGTAATATTAAAATCAATATTTTTAAAATCTAAGTTGAGCAGAGAGTTTATAAATTTATATTGAACATCTAATGGACCTTTTTGCTGTGAAATTGGTCCTAAGCTTGGTTCTATTAATTGATGAACCAATTTTAACATTAATTCTTTAAATTGATTTCCTAAGCTACTTGTTATCGTCACCACATCACTTCGCATTTGTAAACGAACTAAGAAATCATACAATATTTGACACACTGAAGGTCCCGCCTATAATGAATAAAAATGTTAGTACTAAAATAAATAAACACTGAAATATACAACTAACAATATTTTTTTCTGCCAAAAGAAGTCCGTTTCCAGATAAAAATCTGAACATGACTTGCGAAAAAAGTGGATCTTTAATAATATATCCAGCCATTCCGTTTAAAGATTGTTCTATATCATTTCCATTCCAATCTGGGTATGGAAGATTCGATGCAAGAGTAAGACATTGAAAAGCTAATGTCCAAGCTCGTAAAGATATGGACGGAAGCCATGTTAATGCGGACATCAAATGTGAAATTGCGGTTGTCGAAATTGTAAGACCCGGAACAACAGAAGAATGAAAGGTACCGTTTTGAGTTAAATTAATTGAAATTGTAATCCACAATTGAAGAGTTTGTTCCAAAATTGGTACCGAAACCTAAAACAATAAGAAATTTAACCATATTTCAATTTATTAGTTTATATCATATAAATACCATTCGCTCTAAATCCGAAAACAGAACATCAAAACTTTGAGTTAAAATTGCAACATTTCCTGTTTCTCCATTTTGTAATGTCATCCAAGGGAGAATCAAATCATCTGGCCATGTTTCTAAATATGGACTTCTTACATTTTCTGGCGGTGGTGCCAAAGATCCATTAATAGCTATAGGTAAGTTATAAGCTCCCACCATTGATAACCGTCGTAACATTATTTCAGGCATACTATCAAGTCCAACTTCTAATCTAGCATCAATGGCCGTAGAAATACTGTAAAACATATAAAAACACCAACTACAGTAAGCAAATAGTTTTTAGAGAAGTAGGAATTTAGTAAAAATAAAATGTGGCAATGATAGAAAGAGTCATATAGGTCAGAACTAGTGTTCGATTGAAACTCGTTTTTACAACCGAATTTAGGTTTCTCTCTTAATTTCGATCGAAACCAATGGTTGAATTGAAAATGTGAAAAAATTCTAATAAACACATAAGTATTTAGGGAAATAGTAAAACATTTTTTTCTTTTTCTCCCACAAAAGAGAAACTATTTTCCTGACTTTCCAGAACAAACAAATTCAATAATACTATGCTGAAGTATCTAATATTAGATCGCATCCAAAAGCCACGCGAAAGCTTACGAAGTTGTTTTGCCAGATCTTTTATTGAAGTTAAATCGAAACTTCCAAATTAGAATCGAAACTTTTCGGAACCAAAAGTTCGGTCGGACACTAGCTGGAATTCATTTCAACTGGGAAGGAGACACAAAGACGATGTTTTTGCATTCGTGAAAAGCACGCTTTGTTTGATTTTTATTTTGAGACGGACGTCGGGTACCAATCACAAACTATGAACAGAATTTTGGGGGAGGGAATCATAATTTTCTTATTTTTTTTCCATTTTATGTACAAAAAGAAAGATATTCTGTCTCAGTAGAGGGAAAAAGGAGTCTAAAAATTTGTCTTATATATATGAATGGTTTCAAATAAAAAAGCAGAGCTTTATTAAAAATTGCGATTAAAAATCGCCCGACCGAGTTTTGCGAATTCAGGGTTTTGATAATAAAATATTTATCTCCTATGCTTCATAGTCATTGACTCCCGAAACGTCTCAATAGGCACATACGTGATGATGTGAGAAAAAATAAACGGAGGAATATTATTCCACTACATCACCATAAGGAAAGCAATCGGGTTCCGACATATATGCTCCTCTTTCTAGCATCACTTGTTCGAATAGCTTTTCGGTTCTATTCTCTTTTGTCTATCAGAATACAATTATTGTTAATTTATCTTGATCAAATGTAGTAATCATTAAAAATTTACCTGGAATTAGGAAGAAGACTTGATTTTTCAGCTTCGCTTTTGCGCAACAATTTTTTTTCTTTTTCTAAGACATAAACTAAAACATCATCTACTTCAGAATCGTCAAATTCGGGCAAAGAAGGTAAAGGAACTCCATTCAATTTTGATGTTGATGGATTGGATATATTTGTTAACTGTGGTTCAACTTCTTGTTCCTGATCGATAACCATTGGTAAAACATCGTCTATATCTGTTATATCATTGGGTTCAACATTTTCCGAGTCCGTAAGCCAAAGTTGGTCAACAAATTGATGTGAATCTGTTTCCATTTCGTTACTGGAATCTATTGTAGATGCGAATTCTCGATTAATTTCATTTCTATTTGTGATCAGTTGTCCTTCCAGCATGTCGAGTAGAAGACAAGTAATAGCATGAGATATCCATTGAGTGCCTTCATTACGTACTGCGAGTCTTAATAATTGAACTAGCTGCTCAGTGTTTACTAATTGGTGTAGCGACAGTGAAGGTTTACACGACATTATTAATCGAGCTAATGTTTTACAAGCTAACAAAAATATATCAATATTGCAAGTGCAATCCATATTCAAAATTAACAAAATCAAACCACGGCACACAGCTAAATAGTGTGCATGATTAAAATGGTCAAATCTTTTCACTTTTACATCTTCTACTGAAGATTTACTGGGACCATGTTTATTCTTTTTATGTTCTTGTTTTAGTGCAGCTTCTATTTTCGATGACAAACTTTCGGCTTGATTCGTTAACGAACAAAATGCTTGTGCAGATTGTTGCACTGATTTATGCGTATGTTCCAAATGATTTATTTGAGATTTATAGTGTAAAAGTCTTTTACACATTTTTTTTCGGTAAGTGTCACTGTTGCGAGCGTGAACCGAATTAGCTCTATTGATAGTTGTTTCCGCTATTAACCAATCCCATCTCGTATTGGCAGCTCCTTCACTATTTTCACTTTCATTTTTAGTAGAATCTAAACTAATAGACAAGAATAGCAAGAGCCAACTTAATAATCCCAAATCAGTTTTGGCGGCAACCAGCAAATTTTCAGAACTTATCAAAGGTTTCAATAAACTGCATAGACTTTTTAATGTTGGATCCAAGAGAGTTGCTCTAGAAGCTCCATTTGATAAACTTTTTCGACAAAGATATCCCAAAACAATGAAAACTCTGTCTTGCGGAAATATTGATTGATTATGAGACGCATACAATTTGGTAACGGTATCCGATAAGAATTGACCCCACCAAGGTTGTAACCCACACATACGCACTAACAATGAAGCAGTTGATAACTGAAGACGAGTATCGTAATTAACACACAGGGTCATAAATAATTCTTCACAAGTAGTTTGATTAAAATGTTTAAATAACACTGAAGATACTCTAGGTAATG
This sequence comes from Sisyra terminalis, assembly GCA_958496175.1. Classification (NCBI taxonomy): domain Eukaryota; kingdom Metazoa; phylum Arthropoda; class Insecta; order Neuroptera; family Sisyridae; genus Sisyra; species Sisyra terminalis. The sequence goes on from OY292274.1 coordinate 32,665,912, forward strand.
CACCAATTTCGTACACCATAGCCAATAAAACATCAACAAAGCATTCGCAAATTGTCACCAATTTGTCGGTACTTGCTTGAGCTAAACAACGGTCCTCATTTTCAAAGACAGTTATTTCTTCGCGATCGACATGTGATTCTAATCGTTTCATTACATTGCGTATAACATTTAATTGTTGCTGGTAAGTGATGCATTCTTGGTAAATTGAATACACTTTCAAGTTTTCAGTAATATTAACTTTGTCTTCTTTCAAATATTTCAAATGGTTATTCATGTGTTGGCTGTTTGAAATAGAATTTGCTAATAAGGGATCTAAATGATCTTTTAATTTGGTACATGATAAACTGTATCGACAGTTAACATCTTCCAAAATAGCTGTTAAAATATTTAAATGATTTTCCGTTTGAGTTTTAGTCGGTATTAAGGTTTCTGTGCTTGAATTAGCATATGTATCTTCAGATAAAACAACAACGTGACCATAAAAATTGCCAACAGGAATTTTGCATCTAGTTGTTGACATACCATGTCTTCCGATTGTAGTAATTTTTAAATATCTACATAATGGAGGAGGTTGTAAATCGCTGAGTATAAGACATTTTGTACTTATATCAGAAGCGACAACTAACTGAATTCCATCAATGTCTTCTCCTTGCCACCATACATGAATACTTAACGATATAAGATCAGTACAGGCTGGTATGAACAAATCAGTTAGAAGTACAGGAGTTGCGAAGTCCAAAATCACAAAACGACGAGCTCCTGAATACATTCGTTCGATCACTAACACTTGTTGAGGTGGAGCAAGAAGTAATTGTTGCCACGGAAGTGTATCATTTTCTGTTTTTTTAGCATTTATTTCTGACTTCTCAGTTTCCATCTGCGAGGATTTATTTGCACTAGCCTTGTTATCGCTCAATTCATTGCTGGATACATTCTCTTTATTTTCTTGCGTCCACGAAGAATTATTTAAAAATTGAGAATCGAATGAATTCGAAATATCTGAATCCATTTCTAAATTAAACTCATTAAAATTAGAATCATTTTTTTCAAAAGTAACACTATTGTCGACCGACATTTGTTCTTTTCCATTTTTATCAATTTGAAAAAATTGATCTTGTTTTTCAACGGGTTCTTCCTGGAAAGATTTTCCTGTGGGTACAAAAGGTACCCATTGACCCACTTTTTTCGGTGAATTTTTCAATGTATTTATATTATTTTTTTCTTCCATTAGCAGATCGTTGATAGTAGATTTACAAAACTGTAAATAATCGTCAACTGCTGAGCTACTTCCACCTGCACTAACTGCATGAGCTCCCTGCTCAAATTTCAGAGGCCATGTAGCAGTACTGCTACCGTTGACAGTGCTTAGCGTTGCCCCATTAATTCCAATTGGACCATTCGTATCAAGGCGTTCCATTCGCGTTCCATCACTTGCTGAAATACATGTGTAATGTAACGTCTCCGTTTCTAGTAGACCTCTTGTATAATTATTTGCTACAAGTGCTCGACAGCGACTAATACCGTTTGTTTTATTATCTTGATTTTTCGTTTGGATCGTAATACCAGGAAGTAAAAATAATTCTTTTAGATCAAATTGTCCCGATCCAGAAATTATTGGATGCATAGACATATTGCATGCTGGGAATGCATCTCCAGCAACAACTGATCCAAACGTAACCGGGGCACTACTTGATTTCTGCAGAGCAGGTGGATCAATATCCAGCAATTCAGGTTCAAAAGGAATACCATACAATCCAAACCGACTTCTTAATAACTGATGGTAAGGATTTGTACGAGATCGAAGATGATGTGACAATCGTTGTACTAAAGATATACATTCTGTTGCTGCTGCGGCAGCCCCATTAAACCCACTTACAGCTACATGTTTTAATAACATTGTTAACCATCGCAATGCACTTGCTGAATTAATCCGTCCTAACATAGAATATATTTTCACTAAAGCTTGCAGAACAGCATTGTCAAATTGTTGAGAAACCGATATATTCATCATATTTCGCCCATTTCTAAAATAAAAATGTAAAGATATATGAGGCAAAAAATAATTTCAAATAAAAAACTTACTCAACACAAACGATCATTAATTTCATAAATTTATGAGCAACTGGACGAGATCCTTCTATTAATCCAGAAACTGCAAGAGCGTGTAAATGTGGCTCTAATGTTTCTAAAAACTGAACCCCTAAATCACTTCCTCGACGCCCTAACCGGACATTTGCAATCCATGTGAGCATATCTAATGCTAGCATTTGAATTAATCTACTACGATTTTTATTCGCTGAACAAGCACTTTCACATAAAATATTTATTAAGTGATTGGATTCTACAATAGCCGCACGTTGAGATCTACAAAAAAATTGACATGTTAAATGAAAATAAAATTTACTAATAAATCAAGAATAACCGTTCATTAGGAAGATTAACTTGTTTCATAGTTCGAATGGTGATAGAAATTTCATGTAACCAATCACATCCCATGTAGTATTCAGCTTTTCGGGTCTTCTGGAATGGTCCTTCTAAAGTAAAATTTATTGAATTATTGAAATGTTCATTTAGTGGAAATAAGTTTACTTTTATGATAAAATTTTAAACAAAAAATTGAAGTAATTATTATCATTTTTCGAAATGACAAATATTTTAAATTATTTAGCAACATTTTTATTTACAATTTCATCAATATATTCTAATATTTCTGTAAAATATAATACAAAATAAATTTCAACCGTGAGCGATGTTATTTTTAAAGATTTTCTTAATTATAGGTTACTCATCGGTCCTAATAGTAAGCTTAGCTCGATGCCGAAGGTTTCTCAATTGTATTAATTTTCAATAAAACAATTCAAATATTTGCTATCAAAATATGTAAAAACTCATTATTTAAAAAAGCCAAAATAATGAAATCCTAAACGGTTGGTTTAAGGCGAAAATTTCAGAGATTTTTAAGAAAATTACGAAAAATAAAAACAATATTAAAGATAACCATTAATAGAAATAACAAAAATTCATGGTCTAGAACCCTAAAGAAATCATAAACGAAAATAACGTTTGCTTCAATTTATCATCAATAAAATTAAACTCATCATAAATTAGTGATAATATTACGAAACAAATATTTTTTTTACTCCTCAGTCTAATTACTATATTTTTATTATAGTAAACCCAGTTCTAACGATGTTAAAAATACTGAGATATGTTGACTGTTTTTGTAAATAAATATTTAAGTAACTATCAGCACCGAATTTTAAACTCAATGTGTAATTGAAAACTTGATACAACTGAAGTAAAAAAAATCTAAATTTGTTGTAAAATAAAATTATTTAAATGTTCTTACCATTTTTTTCATCTTTTTTTGTAGTGGTTATTTCTCTTGATGGATCTAACATCGCTTTAATGTGAATAAGTAAAGTACGACCTCGAGCTTTTAGAAGTTTGGGACTTGTTAATGTAACGCAACCACTATGCTCAGTAAGATCTAAACAAGTGGCCAAATTAACAGGCCCACAAAGAATGTCAGCATTTTGAGCTCGTAGGTATTCATCAGTTACTACAGGATTCTGAAGAAATCCAGAATTTGAATTTCCATTAGATCCACTAGCTTGCGCATTTTCAAATAGAGAAAAATGTACAGCATCGTCAACAGATGTAGTATGAGATCCATATTTACGATAACCAATACCAGATGCATGTTGTTTTAACAACGTTACCTGTTGAAAAATAAGTTAGTGTAAAAATTATATGCTATACTTAAATTAGTCAGATTTTAGACTCCGTTGTCAGATGTAAAAGTCTACAATAAGATTTGGGAGGACAACAGAAAAGAAAGGAAATAATTACTGATGTTATAGTATCAAAATTAACTTTAAGAATCAAATTATTTTTTAAGTTTGTCTCTTTGCATTATTACTTTCATTAACAACATAATAATCTCCGTCTAAGATTAATTAGAAATTTTTATTATAAAACTCCCAATGTTTCTCTTAAGAATCCTCAGAGTGAGTTGTTCATAATGGAATATGGTTTTTTGATGGGTAACCTACAGTAATACAGTTCAAGCGGCAATGTCAAAAAAGGTAGATTTGAGTTAAGAAAAAAAACCTCAGCATTAAAATAATAACCATTAATGTAGCACATTGGCTTTAAGCCTTGTTGAAGGTATTGACCCCCACCAGATTCATATGCGCATTCATCGAACCCTTCTTAATTGGAAAAATAAAATATTAATTTTTAAAATTCAAAACATAGGTACATATTTATACATAGATCATATGAGTCGGAGGTAACCTCCGCTGAACCCGTGAGACTGACTCACCGGACTCCTGAGATTCTATTAAGCCCAGGTTAAGAACCACTGGTCTAGCAGTCGGCATCTTGATCCTTTTCTTTTCATATTTAATTGTGATCCAGGTCCTTTTTAACTAGCTACTATCTAATTTTCTGTTTGTAGCTAATTCAATAAGTGAATAAATTACTCTTGCCGGTTTATGGAAATTTTCCCAAATGCCAAAATTTTTAACACAGAATTGAAAATCTTTATAAGTCTCTTCTCTGATAGAGTTGTAATTACTTTATGACTCATCACATAGGAGTCACGGAGCGATCCAACGCTACTTGATGACCACTGAAAAAGTTGTTTGGTAATAGAAATTCCTATCTAGGCAATATGTCATAACACTTTTTGTTTGAACTTTTGTTTAAATTTATGCTTCTGGTTTACTTTTGTTAATTATAATTCATAAATTAGACTAAAATATACTGTATATATCGTTATAACAGTTACAACTTTTTGTTTCAAAGAATCGTTCCCTATAAATTAAGAGTTATATTTTTATACTGTAACTCAATTTTGTCGCTCCTTTGTTGTAATCCTACCAGATGAATACCAACTAATCTTATTTTTTATAAATTGTACATATTCTGGGAGGAAAAGGATCCATACTTGATGTTTCAAATACTGATTTTATTATCAAAAAGGAAATTGATCCGATATCCATTATACCGATTTGAAGAACCTCGCGAGAGATAACTAGAGAAAAATTAAATCTGCAGTCAGATAGAAACCAGGAAAAACAGATTTTAATGAAATTTAAAAAGGTATAGATTTTAGTATTTAAATGGCATATGTACTATATGTACACTTTTTTGATATTTGTACATCTTCCAACAAAATAATTTGAGATCAAAAAAATTCCTTATACATCATCGTAAATTCAAAAATGTTATACTTTCGATTTTTTTGATTAAACCTTCTATGAAAAATTCCGATATTTTAGTAATAGTGGATGAGTTTAAGAACATTTATAATGCATTTCCAAGAAAAAAGTAGGGACTTTTACATCTGAAGTAATCTTTATATCCAAATATATTACTTGTAAATTTGGCAATGCTAAGCACGGTGCGTGTAGAGAAAAGCGTAAATCTACATGACCGACACAAGCGTTCCAAGGTAATGTTAACTCCAAAACATGTTCATCCCAAGTTGTTACATCTGTCTGCAATCGCCAAGTTCTTGTATGTTGAGCACTTCCATCACTGGTAGCCTAAAAGAGTATAATCGCCTTTAATATCATCAATATTTTAAGTTTTTGTAATAATACTTGTATTTGTTGCGGAAGTTTACGTTGACATTGTTGCATTTCACTCCAACAAGCTGGTAAAATTGCACAATAACTTGAACTTAGTGGTTCGCATTGACTAAATGAATGCAATAGCTTCAGTTCTGCTTCAGATAATGTCGAACGACAATTCAACATTTCAGAAAATGTGAGTATATCACCAACTTTTGAAGAATCTATTAATAAGGTTTCATCATTTATTTGATCGGAATGGTAAACCTTTGGAACAATCGTTGGGCTGGGATGTGGAGCACTCTCTAAAATATTATAAAAACATTTATTTAAAATGTTAAATAATAAACACTACTAAATATACCCGTATCGAAGACATTTGATGGTTCCAAGGGATTTTTTACCAAAGGACAAGATATATTTATATCCATGTTACTGAAGTCGTCTTCTTTATCCTCATTGAAATCGTTATCTTGTCCTAAGATGGTATAAAAATGTAAAGGTCCTCTTTCAGTACAGACACAGAGACGTTCTAAACCTAAATTAAAAGTTCAATAATAAAATTACATAATTAAATTAATAAATAATATTTACTATTGCAATAACTAGCTGACACATAACGTGTTCCTTCACTTCTGGCTTCAGAGACAATATCCAATGTCGATAAATCAATTAAACGTACAGCGCCATCTGCACAAACCATCGTAGCCAAACCTTCCAATGTATCTAGACCATCACTTTCTTCTAAAATTGGTAGTAAACTAACTTCTTCAGGTTGTTCTGACGCAGATAATTCTTTTGATAATAACGGCTTCTCTTCGATTTTAACTACACGTGATGAAAAATTCAAAGCATAAATCAACAGCATGCTTTTTCCTAAAATATCCATATCCTTCGATCGCATAACAACTAATATGTGCTTCCCATTTTTAGTGGGTATAATTTCAAAAATTTCTAGTTTTTTGTTCTGGCAACTTTCTGGTAACATAACACACTGCACGGTATGCGAATATGATATTGCTCGTTCTCCTTTTGCTTTAATATCATTAATATGATCAGATATAGATTTTTCAGAACTTGTGCTAGGCTCATTAAATTCATTTACACGTTCTGGCTCTTCTAAAAGTTGGCCATTAGTAAGTGAATAATCCACTTCTTTGTCATTTGATAAAAATGATCCATAACAAACGTCATCGGTGTAAAATCGAGGCCCGTTTTGTGTTTCTGAAGAAACGGTATCCGGAGGGAAAAGAATTTTTTCAATATTATGGGGAATGAAATTTTGATATGATTTCGGAGACATTTCATTGTTATTAACATAAGAATCGGTAGGTTCTGAAAACCAGAAACCAACTGTTGCACTGTCAAATTCATCATTGAAATGATTTTCTTGTGGTTCTGGTTGTTCTTCACTATCCATCTTGCTTAACTTTGTTAGTAAGCCACTACTGTCTTTGTTGTCTTTATTTTCTGCCGTCGCTGAAGTTGTTGAATCTTGCTCTTGATCGGTGACAGTACTACAAGCTGCTGACTTGTATTGGAAGTCATAAACGACTAAGTATGAATACTTTTTAACAGAAATTTCTCCAAATTCTGGGACTACATTTGTCGCAATTTCAGATTTTTGTTGATTTTGATTATTTAACGCTTCCACTGATGCATTTTCAACCACTTCCGTAGGTTCGCCGGTTTTATAAAGAACAGGCATTGCTGAAATATTTCCACTGACTGAAATTCCACAAATTATTGATGGTCTAACTTGTGTTGAATTTTGTTTAGTCGCTGGTTTATTTGATTTCGATGGAGATTTGATAGATTGAGATGTTAAAATGTGCTTTTTTTCTCCAACAATTGATAACGCTGTTAAAGACACATTATTATCTAGAAATTAAGGAAAATATATTAAAAACAAAATTCACATAAGTTTTTGCAAAAACGAACCTCTTTTAAGAACGTTATGAGCTAAATTTGGTATACCGTAGTCAGCATGTGTTACATAAAAACAATGTGTCCTTTTCAATTTCCCAGATGTATTATACACGGAAACCATTCCTCCAGAATGACCTAGTGCAATTAATCCCGTAACATTACTATTAGAAACTAAAGTAGACCCTCCATATCCTCTGGGAGTAATATCGAGAGCTGGACTTGTTGCGTAAGATACAGCTAACGGAACGTTTTGAGTATATTCCCCTTTGACAAAAGGGCATGTTGGTGAATGACGTTCATGCTCACTCCATGGCTCATCTGTTCTTTCCCAACTAACCAAACACACTGAGCATGTAAAACACATTGCACGATCATCACCTGAACTATTTGGTTGATGATAGAAACCAGCTTGAGCCATTTGTTCTGGTAAGGCCCATTTGTAATCCATATGAGGCCATCTGAAGTAATGATAAAGCAGATAAAAATGAATATCTAATTGTTAGTAGCAATTTTTTTAACATTTAAGAGTTATGTAAAACATACCTAGCAAAGGTTTCTCGCCTCTTTGCTTCGCTGTACATATAAGCACGATCACAAGATGGTATTATTTCCCTTGGAGCTAACTCCGTCAATCTTTCACTAATTGCAGCTGCAACCGCCAACGCTGGTACATGACGATTTTGAGCATTCAACTCATTTACTACTCGTAAAGCCACCGAACGTAGAGTTGATAATTTCAACTCCAAACAAATGGTATTCCACTGGAAAATAATATTAGATTATTTTATTATTCTGTGATTAAAAAATTATAAGCTATGTTATACTAACTTTATGTGCTTTAATTCCGCTTCTATGCTGACTTTGTGCTCGTGTTATTTTATCAGTAAGCTCATTTTGCACTTCCGAATTCAAATCAGCTGATGCTAAATCAACGGTTTTCAGACTTTGTTGAAATATAATTGCCTAAATGTAATTAAACATTTTTAATATTTGACATAGTCAGCCATACTGTTACTAAATATTAGGTTATCAAGTTTACCTCAGATAGTAGCAATTCCAATTTAACAACGTCATCGCTACTTCTTAATCGACGTTGTAATATTGTATCTAAAAGTAAAACTCCATTATAGTCTGAGCGCACACCTACACCCTGGCCGTCAAGAAAAAGGACTTTGTTTTCTTCCTCCAAATAGCTACATTTTATAATTGTATTGAGTCTGGCTGAAATTGAAGAATATAATGAAACAATTGAAATTAAATTGTTTAATCAGCTTACATAAATTGCATAAGCATATTAAGTAATTGTTTAAACAAAATTTTAAATATTACCTGACAGTGAACTCGTATGCAATACAGCACCAGAATTAACATCTAAAACATGGACGTATCCGCTTCGTGTTGTCACCAGAATGATATTTAATGTTGGATGATAAACAATATTTTGTGAATCTAAATCAACATTTAAATAACCATCTTCTTTGAGCGACCACAGTTCTTGAGCCATTTTGCTAGCACATCTGTCTATCCGCCATTGGACTTCCTTCAGAAATTCTAGGGTGTTGCAAAAACAACGATTTCACTAAATAGTATCGATATTATTTTACTAAATGCTTTTATGACAAAATGAAATTGAATAAATTTATTTTCTGCACAACGAGAATAACTTGACACTTTATCAATTTTTTCGAACAAGTTTCTAAATATTTTTTAAATGTGAGTTTGACAAAACATCGTAATAAAGAATTATCTCGGTTGCATACTACTTATTTGTCAAACGTTTTGTTAAATACGTTAAATATTCCGGTGACACAAAGTAACTCTCTCTATACTTTTTTCTTGGAACTACATTCAAGATTCGAAAATTTTCTAAAAAAATGTATTGAATTTTTTGTAAAGTATATAATTTATAGAATGTTTTTGGTCGATATGGTTGATATGCCTTTAATTTTTGACAATACAAGAACGTTAAGTCTTAAATCTAAAAAATTTTAAATTTATATGTACATAAACATATTTAAAAACTATTCCTGCTTACCGAAATTACCGGCCATTTAATGAATTATACGGATTATTTGTATTCAAGTTGAATATAACACTGTTTAACAACATCAGGTTTGAACTGATTCAACAAAATGATTTTTTTTTGGAATTTGAAATTCCAAAGCAAACATTTAAAAACAATTAAACAATTAAAAAGAATTAATGAATTTGTTTAAAACTTTTGCAGTTTTACTTTGTGATAGAATATAATTTAACGTATTATAACAATAAACTTTTGAAAATCTAAAAGAATTATACGAATGCGTGTCAAGTTAGTATCAGGCAAATTAAAACTAAATATTTAGTTAGATTTTTGCTTGTACCGAAAAAAATTTCGTTTGTACCTCAACTAAAAAAAGTTAATCAAGTTTTTAAAACCGTATGCCCCCATTATTAGCTTGTTAAAAAAATTAACGGTATTTATTACGGGGGTTGACTTGTAGATAGTGTTCGACCGAACTTTCGGTTTTGATTTCAGCCTAGTTTCGGCAAAAAAAACGAGTTTCGGCTTAGTTTTCTGTTTCGGTTGTCGTCAAGGCGAAACTACGACCAAAATCGAAATTAAAATCGTGGGATAAAATGTTGAAAAATTGTTTGTCAATTACAATATTAAATTCTTCAACTATGAATACTGATAATTATCAGTTTCAGTTTATCAAAATTATTTTTAATTTTTTTTTTAACTTCGAGAGAAAACTGATCAAAGTTTAGAAGAAATTATTTTGTTTTTAAGATATAAGAAAGAATACTTTCTGTTTTGTGTACCTAAACATATTAAAGAAAAAGTAATTTTGTTTTGTAAGTTTTTTTTATATCATGTTATTCGTAATTAATATTAAAAAGAATTAGGGGCATTTTTTTTAAATCAACCACTTATTTCAGCACAAATAATTTATTTGAAATAAGAAGTAATAATATGTTATGTTAATGATTAACTCAAATATTAGAGACTAAATCAATAATAAATATCGATAGGATTTAAAAAGAAAAACTGACTAAATATGATGAACTTTTTTTTCCTACGAAAACATGACCTTATATGGAAGTTTCGGTTTCTGTTGAAACTGAGACTGATGCTGAAATTCGTTTCGGTTTCGGCCTTAAAAACTTGTTTCGGTCGGACACTATTCGTAGAGGATAGTACGGGAAAAACTAATAAATTAAACCGAAAAAAAGTTATGAAATTTCTTTAAAAAAGTAATGTAATTGTACTTTTCCAGTGTTGAATTTAATAACGGCTGTATTATTTTTCTAATCATGTTTTTTTGAGATGTAATTCGGATGTTGCAATTCGGATCCATAGAGGATTGTATCGAAAAAACCTCTTTCTAATTTAAACTGAACGATAGTAATGACGGTTTTTATAAGCGTAATATGACTCTAATTACTCCATTGTTTTTGCAAAAACTGTTGTAAAAACTTCCAATTAGTAAAAACTTGCCCTTTTACGGTGCAATCGATTTTTTGTGTAATATTCCGGGTGGTGGCTTCTAGAGAATAGTGCCGTTTGAATTTTCGTTTGCACCTTAATCGAACAGAAAATGAAGTTTTGCAACTAAGAAAATTTCCTAAAAATATATTTAAAGTTTTAATTTGCTAAGGTAGTGTGCTAACTTGGCAAAGGTAAGAAATATTGCCGTTAAAATGGTTTATTATTGGAATATAATTATTGTTTCACTATTTGGCGGAATGGTAATTCAGTGGCATCGTGTAAATTAATCAAAGTCGACATTCTTGCTCGTTTTTATTTAATGTTTAAAAGTACATAGTCTCCGCAGTTTAAAAAATTACGACTACCTACGTTTTTTATAAATCTTTTGATCAATAATGGGCATGTAGCGAATAAAACTTATTGATTGGGATTTTTAACACTCTTTATAGCAAGCATTATAAATAAGGGGCTATTCATAAAATATTTTCCCAAACAAGGGAGTAGAAGAGGTGTTGTTAGTGTGATATGATGGGTTGGTGGGGGATCTAAGGAAACGTAACTATTGCTGTTCATCAAACTATTTTACTTTATCCTGTTAAAAAAAGGCATTTCAAATGCTCAAAAATCTTATTAGAAGCCATTAGAAGTCGTTTCAAGTTATTAAAGACAATTTAAATGTAATGATTTAAATATGCCTCTAAATGTATTTTTTTAACGAAGCTGCCCTACATAGAAATATAACCTGACAATGATTGCTTGTGTATATAAACGTAGAAAAAGATCATTATGCATCCAAGGATTATTGAGGAGCTCCTATAATTTAATTGAAGATATACACTTAGGATTGGAATTAATAATAAAACTACAAAAAGATGTTTATAAGAAACAAAAATAAAAAAAGCTTATAAAATCCAAAAAATAATTACGCTAGAACCTTCTACGAAAGTTTCCCCTTCAAATTATCATAATGCTGTATCAATGGTATAGATAGTAGTTTTTCTGTGATTGTGCTTCAAAAGTTATTTTCATTGAAAATGTATAGATTGATAAAATAGATAAAAAATAAATATATTTTTTTTTATTTGGGAAATAACTCAAAACAATACAAAAATTCATAAATGTAAATTGTAGGTTTCTTGGCAAACTGAAATTATGTAGTAACAAAATTGTAATTAATTAAAAGTAATTAAGTAAAATTTCAATCTCATTTAACATATTTTTCATGAAGGAAAGATTATAATGAAAAAGCAAAATATTAGTACTTCTAAAAATTGAAAATTAAAACGAGCAAATGCAACCAAAAAACGATTGTTAAAGCAGTATTTGAAAGTTTACTACAACTACTTTTGATAGTTGTCGTTGACATTGTCGTTGTGGTAAAATGACTAACTGGAGTATCTGATCCGCTTGTTACAATTTCGGTTGATGTACTTGGTGTTGTTTCTTCAGTTGAAATAGATGAAATTTTTTCAGTTGATGTAGATATTGTTATTTCCGTTGACATTGATAGACTTGTAGATGCTTCAGGAGTCGATATAAAATTTTCAGTTGAAGTCGATGGTGATTGTTCGGCTGAACTTGTTGTTGATTCTTGGGTTGAAGTTGATATTGAATTTTCAGTTGAAGTCGATGGTGATTGTTCGGTTGAACTTGATGTTGGTTCTAGAGTTGAGGTTGATATTGAATTTTCAGTTGAAGTCGATGGTGATTGTTCAGTTGAACTTGTTGATTCTATTGTTGTGGTTGATATTGAATATTCAGTTGAAGTCGATGGTGATTGTTCGGTTGAACTTGATGTTGGTTCTAGGGTTGAGGTTGATATTGAATTTTCAGTTGAAGTCGATAGTGATTGTTCGGTTGAACTTGTTGTGGGTTCTAGGGTTGAGGTTGATACTGAATTTTCAGTTGAAGTTGATAGTGATTGTTCGGTTGAACTTGATGTTGATTCTATTGTTGTGGTTGATATTGAATTTTCAGTTGAAGTCGATGGTGATTGTTCGGTTGAAAATGTTATTGATTCAATTGTTGTGGTTGATATTGAATATTCAGTTGAAGTCGATGGTGATTTTTCGGTTGAACTTGATGTTGGTTCTAGAATTGAGGTTGATATTGAATTTTCAGTTGAAGTCGATAGTGATTGTTCGGTTGAACTTGTTGTGGGTTCTAGGGTTGAGGTTGATATTGAATTTTTAGTTGGAGCCGATGTTAATTGTTTAGTTGAGCTTTCAATGGTTGAACTAGATATTGAATCTTCTGTTGAAGGTACTGTTGCACCTTCAGTTAAAATTGATATTAAATTTTCAGTTATAGTTGACTTTGATTCTTGAGTTGATGTATTTTCATTAGTTGAGGTAGATATTGATTCTCCAGATGAAGCGATTTTTGATTCCTCAAATGATGTCAGCGTTAACTTTTTATTATTGGGACTAGGCATTGAAAATTTTAAAGAATGCCCATAAGTTTCAGACATTCCTCCTTCTAAGCTGGCTAAATCCACTACATTATCAATCAATTCTCGACGGATTAATTTTCTTGAATTATCAGCAATACTTTAGTGAAAAATAAATCCACATAAATAATGATTAAAATTCTTAAAAATACACGTGCATTGAAGTTGAGTAACTTAAAACTTACCCTTTGTTTTCCTTGAAAATTATTACACTCGCATTTGTAAAAAGTATAAGTGTCACTACAACTATTAAATTTGGTAAGTTTGATAACAGCATTGTTGAGTAAAAATACGTTCACTTTATTATAAGTTAAGCAAAAACTAAATAAATGGATCACATTCTTATGTTTTTCAGTTTATATTGTTCTTGATAAAACGATTAAATTTATAATCGATAAGGTTTTTTTTTATTTATTGTAGAAAGTTACAAAATGTGTAATCAATGAGTAGATATTATGAGTAATAATTAAAAAAAAAACAAATCCTATATAGGCGGTATAGATGAATATATTTCAAGTCAACCGTGTAAGTATAGTTTTCTATTTTGAAATAAGCTTCGCGATGTTGGACAACGAAAATCTTCCACTTTTTCTTGCGGTGCATAATTTTCCAACGGTAATGTATTCATATGTAAAAAAATCTTCTATTTTCATAAATTATGTCTCTCAAATCAATTACCTACCTGTTCAAAACATAGGTACCTACTTCTCTAGGTACATAATATATTTTCGTATGGGAAGATGGGTGAGAAAAGGATACAATCTTTTTTACGAAGATATACCTATAAATCAAATAAATAAGCATAATAATCAAGTTTTTTTCCTTTTATTTAAAAAAAAAAGAATCAAATACAAGTAGATATAAGTTGAATCGAAAAGAATATATTATTTTCTCTACCTCACAGACACGGTACCCGTTAGGGCAAAATTCAAAACTGCAACCCCTTCACTATTAAAACTAACACCCGATATACTTATGTGCTTAATTTTAAAGTAAAAAACGTCCATTAACTTAGCTTTCTTAGGCAGATAAAAAAAATTACAAAGAAAACATGGCATAATTTTATTTATAAACATTTTTACTTTTTATCTGAACTTTTAAGTTAGTCAGACGAATAGAGTAATAGTTATGCAAAAACACTTATAACAAAACGAAAATAAAACATGAAAATTGCAAAGAAAATATCTAGTTCTTTTCCAATCCTTTCCGCAACTCTATTCTGCCCCACCTTCCTCTACATATTCTTCATAATATTGTAAATAACCAAAAAGCATGTTTCTTGTGTCTCCTTAGGAGGTCTAGGAAAATTCTAAGTTACAACGGCTTCATATCATATCTTATTGCTGTTGCTCACGTATTTGTTAACGTCGAATCAATAGAAGTTACTGTAAATCTATGTATCTAGATAGTGATAATAAACTTATTAAATAATGGTGAGAAAATTTCTTGTTTCGTTACTTTTAGTTTATCTGTAATCTGTATAACCGGATTTGAATATTCGAAAACACCGATTGTAACTTTACGTCCTACGTAGGAAATCCTTCAGTAAGGGTATTTTTATTTTGATATCTTTGGGCATAGTACATGCATAGGTTGTTCTGGTCAGGAAAAGGTAGGGCAGGCAAAAAGAAACAATCCTAATAATAATAAAAGTTTATTAAGCAAAACTAAATACATATTTTTACTTAACATTATATTAGTTTTAATTTTTTTTTCCGGTGGTAACATGCTTACCTCTAGTCCATACCTAACTATGTTCATATTTTTTAGTCTATACTAAATATACATGATATACATACACATTTCGTCTATCCTATATGTCTTATACAAAATATATTCTGGAGAAATAAATCCATATGAAAAATAATTTACCTATTTTATTAAAAAGTATTTCATAATATATGTAAAATAATCTAAAGATTTTGAAGAATAACGCACATAGTAGAGAACAATAGTTTTTCATCTGTAGATTATTGTTGTTTTAAAATACTCATATTTTAATTATTAAATGGAAAATGAAAATTGTAAATTATTCTAAGCAGAATATTTTTTTTATGATAGGGTTTACTAAAAAATATAAGAGTAGCTGTCTAGTAGATGTTTCGCTATATTCCACCTTGATACCCATAAAACAAATTAGGAAATATCAAATTTTTATTATAAAATAAAAATACCTAATCAATTATTATAAAGAAAAAATAGGAAAAATTAAAAAAAAAATAATATTTTAAATACAAAAAGGTGCTGGAACTGAATTGCGTTGCGTTGCGTTTCGTCTCAAAAACAAACCTAATCCAAAAAGTCGATTCAGATATGATATAGTAGTTTATAAGTACTTAGTATTAAGTTTAAGAAGCATAAAATAAAACTAAAATTTAAATTTTTAAGACAACAATACAAAAATGAATATGGCACGGTAATTGTAAATGAAATACTTTAATTAGGAAAAGACTGTCAGAGGGTACTTCCCTATTCTCCACTGAAGCCGAGGCTGTCAGAATATGTTTGAAAATAATTGAAAAAAGGCCAAAAGAACATCTGCCTATCATTTCACAAGCTTGCTTAAAACCCTTCCTCAAATAGAAGAAAAAAAACACTGCTTTTTTAGAGCTGAAAAATAAATTACGAGAGCTTTGAACCAACAATATCCAAATAATCCTCATGTGGATTTCCGGGGGGCATCAAGGAAGAAGGAAACGAAAGAGCAGATAAGGAAGCACGGGAATCAACAACGGAACCAATAAAGAATGAACTGAAACTGTGTCTTCCAGACAAAAGTTATCACGACTCCATTAGAATAATACTTGGCGGATAAGACTACAACAACTGTTAGGGTTGGGAATACAAAGCAATAATACAAACTCCAAAATGTACGTACTCACCCGGAGAAAAGAGGAAGTTTTGAATAGACTGCGAAACGGTCATTTAAATTTACCACATCTCCATTTAATTACTGTAATAACAGAGGGCACCATATAAGAAAAATCAGTGGATCATACCTTACTGGAATACAATGAAACTAAGACGGAAATAAGAATAAGTGGTATCCTTTAGAAAATAGAAGACTGCATGATCTTAGAAGGAGGTACGAAGGCAACCTTAATATTTTTGAGAGTGACGAGAGTGTTCAAAGACCTATAAACATTGTGTGAGTTGTGATGTGAAGCGTTAAAGTTCTAGGAACAAAAACTTCAAGAGTGATAGTTGTTACTAACACTGGTAGTTGATGCGACTATAAATAACCAAGGATAAGAAAAAAAGAATCTCTAAAAAGTAAAGAATAATAGGTATATGGTATATTGTGAGCTGTCTCTTAAGGTTTAATATAAGTAGTAACTTATTTAGATACTATGGTTCGTCGAGTCAGAGGATTGTTGAGTCAGGAGATGCATAAATGTATCTATACTTATGCATAAAAATAAAATTGTATTCATAAAAGCACTACATTTACAGGAAAGTATGAAGTTATTCAGTATATGGCTATGGTGGCTTTCTTCGTAGGGGCTTACATGCACCTAGGACTACTGAAAGATATGATGTGGAACAGTTAGAAACATTGGAACATGTGGAAACATTAGTTTTGTAATTTTGTATGCAAACATTTTTTTAAAACATTTTTCAAATGATTTTTTAAATAATTTTTCAAATTAAATTTTGCCTAGCAGTTCCTTTTTTCGTTGTTTTTATTATTTGTTAATTTTGTTTAATTTTTAAGGCTGAGATTTAATTTACCTTTTTTAACTTTTGTGTATGTATGTGTGTGTGTGTATTACATTACAATATACGTTTCACCAGATTTTTCGATAAATTAAATTAAGAAGTACTCTAAATTTTTAACCAAGCTCTCTGCAATGAAGTTTTAATTGAATATATTCATTAGCTTAAACTTTGGGGGCATCCCTTGATTACGTGAGACAATTTTAGCACAATTTTTAACCCGCCCTCCCCCTTTGGTATGATCTCCTGAGATTTTGCTCGACCACCTCCCCTAATATCACGTGAGATTTTTCAAAATGCGTACTTGAAATGTAAATGTGCAAAGTAAGTCTGTGTTTCGATTACATTGAATTTATTTAAAAAAACAATTTTAAAAAATTTCGTAATATTTGCAAAGACCATCCTTTCCACCACGTGAGATTGTGTGAGAGTTTGCTCACATCTGTTCCCCTCTAAACGTTTCACGTAATTAATGGATGCCCCCTTTATCCTGTTGTTCAATCTAACTCTAATATGATGTGTACATATATAGAAGACAATAGAATTAAACTTAAAGAAAATTGAAACTATCGTTTTATTTCCTTTCTGTCTTAATAGTAATCTATGTAATATGATAAACAATCATAAAATAAATAATAATTTAATGACCATGAATTGACTCATGAATTTGAGTATTATTATAGCCTTTTATCATAAAATAAATATTATTTAAAAAAATGCTTGAGTAAGATTATAATAGCGTGCTAAGGGTGCTAAGCATGATTGGTGAGAAGATGTACCTATAAGGTCTATGAGTTCTAACTTATACAGTTTCTATTGAAACCTCGCAATAGCTACACAAGAGTGATTACAAGAAATTTGACAAAAGTAATAATATTATAGTGATTATAATTATGAATTTTTACAGTAGCATTTTTCGTTTATAATTATCAACAATTGACATTTATCAAAGATATCTTTCAAAAAAAATTTCTTCCTTTCATAAAATGGATTTTATATTTTTAGGAATAAATAAACGGAATGAGTGGATCCAATAAAAAGTGTATGAAATGATGAAAAATTTATTAAACTTAATTAAAAGAAACGTAAAAAAAAAGTTACAATCTTTTTAATTGTTCAAAGTTTGATTCAATCAAACACCAACTTTACCTACACTATATGTAATTTGCAATAGTGTATTCCAAATTTTATTTCCATTTTTTATAGAATTATTGTTATTTAAAACTAAATTTAATATTTATTTTCGTTGCAGCAGTTTAATAGATCCTAACAAAACAATGTTGTTATTAACATTCGTATGAGAACATTTGTATTATTTGTATGAAAAAATCTAAAGGGCGAGGAATCTAAAATCCAGTTTTATTTAAACAAATATTTTTAGCACAGAACTTTTATGGTTGTGCATTATGTGTATCTATGTAACCGTATCTAGTATATCAAGTGCTGTCCCTGTTAAAAAAGGGCATTTAAAGGCATTTTGAAATCATTACATTTAAAATGTCCTTAACAATTTAAGCGACGTCTAATGGCTTCTGATTAGTTTTTTGAGCATTTAAAATGCTTATAAATGTATTTTTTAACAGGGGTTACAATAGTTTTTTAATTGTTCTTTACCGCCGCCGTTAACAACTAAGGTTTTTAGCGACTCTGAAGTAAATAAAAATCTGTAATTGAGAAATATGGAAAATTTGCTCTACCTAGCTTTGTAACAGTCACCTAGATCACTCGGCTGCATTAGTTTTTGAATTTATTTAAAAAAAAAAAAGTCGTGGTGCAAAAATGATATTTTAAAATTGCATTATTTATAGAATTAATATGTGTCGACTAATTAATAAAAAAAAATATTTTTGTCGACTAGTTTATTAGGACCTATACGGAATAAAGTTTTAACGATTTTAACATTGCGGTATAAGGATAACATTTATTTTACGTTAAAAATTTGATTTGATTTTGAAAATAAAAACTGTGCAAATTACTTTTGGTAAACTTTATATTCTTCTTTTTTACATGGTTACTAAGGAAATATTTTTTTTTTTGCTTTTGAATAATTCTCAACATTCCTAATTTTGTTATTATTTATTTAAAAAAGTTAAAACTCCCTCATAATGGGAATAATTAATATATTTTAATCAATATTTTTCATTTCAATTTTTTTCCGTAGTGGTAAATAATATTCTTATATACTATTATGGTAAGACATTGAAATTACTTTCAAGAGTTTTGATTCTAATATGCAAAAATAATTGAATATGCAATTTCGAAAAGGGCACATGTCTGAATTTTAGAACTTTTCAGGAAATAAAAAAAAAACTAATATTTTATAAAGAAGTTTAATGTTTTTAAAAAAAAAATTTTGAGTTATACTTAAGGGGCCAATTAGCAATCGAAAGTAACAGAAATATTTTATTGTTAACGTTATTAGGTATATATAGTATATTTAAGATATTTAAAATTTATGAGATTCTGGTAAAAAAAGGCATTTTAAAAATTACATTTAAAATGCCTTTTATATCTATAAACGACTTTAAATAACTTCTAATGGGTTTTTTGAACAATTAAAATGCCTTTAAGTGCCTTTTTTAACAGGGATGTGCCTTTTCCGAAATTTATAATATTAAATTGACATAATTATAAGAAAAAATGATATCAATTTGACGAAATTTTTATCCTAGGTATCTAAAATTGAACATTAATACTTAAATTAAAGTTAATTAAAATACTTTTTTTTAAATTTTCTCTGGAAGCTCTCTTTCGTTTATAGTTGATCATTGTAGTATTTGACCATAAAATTCTGCGAGTATTTATTGTTTTACCTTACCAGTATTTGCAATTTTCAGATGATTAACAGTTACTTTGTCATTCTGTATTCTTGGCTTGGTAAGTTATTGCAAGTACTTTTTACTTTCTTTATAGTATTTTCCGATTACTTCCCTAGTTTTCTTGGATCAAAAACAAACTCTTAATAAATCGATAATTGAAAATTATTTTTTTGATTATAATGTGTAGATACATCTTTTCTACAACTTGTAACCGAGATAAATTTAGCTTTGAAAATTTAGTTAAACCCATTTTTTGAAATCAATATTGAATCAATCTATTGAAATCAATAATCTCTTCTGTATTTACTTTTTCTTCGCTAAATTTGTTTTGACCAGGGATGGACAAAATTAATATTGGTATAATCGACAATAATTTTTCTTATTTATACGCAACCGACTTCGAAAAATGGGTTAAATTAAAAACAAATACAAAGAGAGAATGCCTTGAAGGGAGTATTAGAAGCACTATTTGGGAATCGGTAATATCCGTTGTAAAATAGATTTATGCGATTTATGTTTAATTTGAAATTTAAGTTTCTTGTTTGCTAAATTTTTAGAACACAGTTTCAATTACAAGATTTGAAATTTACCAAAAAAAATTATTCAAAATACCTGTGATCGACTGTCACCCAATCGTTCACCCATCCTTTGTCTAAGCTACACTAGAAGGTCAATTTATTGTTGATGGATGAACCGGATAAACACACAACTTTTAGGTCTAATTGTTCTTTTGACGACTAAAAAAGAATCATGATAATCATTTAAAAATGGCTAGGTATAAGAAAATATAGACGTGTATTCAAATTTCTCGGAAAAAAAAACATAAATGTTCCATTTTTGAACATAATAGGTAGGGGGAAGCATTTAGAAGACATAAAAGTAATCACCAAAATATACGAGATGTGGCTTTTTCGAAACTGCACATTCAATTATAATAAGGTGTAATAAATTGGCATGTTATGAAACCTAGTTCTTTAATAACATAATTATTATATACAAAAATTAAATTTTCAAAATTCACAACAAGTCATTTAATGAAAAAAGCATTTTACATTTTCAGAATATTTTATAAACATAATTTCAATTACTTTCCTCTAGGTTTTCTTTTGGTTTTTTGTAAGGACGACATTCAGGATATTTTTCTGTTAGAAAACTTCGTAATTCACCGTATTCCGCTAACAAATATTGCCGAACAGCAGGTTGGTTTTTGATATATTCTTGTTTTTTTAAGTAAATTTCCCATGAACGATGTTTAGTAAAAAAAGGAGGAAACTTTTTCTTCTTTAAAACAATCTTTCCGTCTAGACAATACTGTTTATAATCAAGAATTTCATCTTGTGATATTTCTTCTTCAGTTCTCACTTTTCCACTTGGCGAAGCAATTATTTTTGGAAAATAATCATTTTCTTTATTGAATTCAACCAAGTGTAATTTCTTTTCATCTGCTAACTGCTGATGTGTTTTCTGTAGAGTATAAATAGTATTTTGTTTAGCAATACATTTAGAAAATATTACATTCATGCTTTATATACCTGTTTTAATAACCCCAAAAAGAAAGCCTTAACGACATGTTGTAAATTTGTTGATCCCTCCACTTTAGCATATAAATCTTTAATTCCAACAACTTCGCATATAGTCTTAATAGCTCGATGGCATACTAAACCAAATCCTTCTGGTTTTTGAGTAACAAATACTTTTGTTTTACCAAACTGGGAGAAAAAATCATGATAAACTAAAACAAAAGATAAGTTTAAATCGTTTTCGTTTTTTTTTTAGAAATCAATCATTACAAACCGGTATGATTGTTATATATTTTAATATGCATGAGCTTTTGGCCAGCTCGATTTTTAGCTTTCCGTACAGCCGCTTTATTATCAACAGCTTTGACTAAAGCAAATCCTGCTATTCCATTTTTATTTCCAGTAACTGCCATTAAAGATAAACGTCGTTTTCTTCCAAAATTTCCTTTCATATTGAATACCGTTTTTAATTCTAAGACTTTTGTATCGAATCCTTCGAAAGTATCTTCACCAATGGGATCAGGTGGTCCTACACTTCTCCCTGGAAGTTTAGATCCGGACCAACCTCGCTCAATTGGACTTAATTTCATTCTTCTAAATGCTCCCATCTCGTCTCGTAATTTAATCAGTCGAGCTTCGTGCTCAGGATCTTCTGGTAATTTTTGTTGCTGTACTAGTTCTCGTCCCCGCATAATTGGCGCAGATAATCCGGGCCATAATATATTCGCTTTACCCACTCCAATAACTTGACCCTTATTTAAATTTTTGGCCATTCTTCTACTACTTCCTTTGGCTCGACCTCGCTTTTTACCAGCATTACTCACAGATGTAACTCCTTTCCAAATTTCTTCAGCAGGTACTGAAAAATTTTTAGGTTAAGTATAAATATTTGTATTTAACTTAAGATACACACATTTATTAAAATAACTTGTGTGTCTATTAAACTGCATTAAAAATGGGAAAGGTTTATTTAAAGTTTCTACATTTGTAGAAGAAAGTTTCAAATTTTGAAAAGATTTTGTTAAAATTGAATATGCTTTCAACATTTTTAGCGCCATCTCGGCTCCCTCGGCTCAAATGTAACTGACAATCAATTTTCCATGTTGCTTTGAAAAAGTGTAGAGGGCATTAGTTGCGTGCATTATAACGATTATAATATTTTCTGGGATAAGTTGAATCAATCTAATCAACCGGACAGCAATGCAACCTATTATAATTTAAAAGATAAGCGGGAACAGCGGGAATGACAATATCACATACAGAAGTAATTCAATTTTGTTTTATAATCTAGGTATTGCTTTGGATTATCAATCGTTAAGTCAGACATACACATCTTTACATCTGTGACTATTTTTTTTATTGCCATTTTTAATTATTAATGAAATCATTCTTTTTAAAACTAGTGTCTTAAAATATGAGAAAAATTAAAAAAAAAAAATTAATTTTGATTTAAATCATTTGAATAATACTGATTGGACTGATTGTTTATGATCATTAAAACGATGACCGGAGCAACTTTACAACTAGTACCTTTAATCGTCATTAAAAAAAGGAGAGGGAAACTCAAAGGACATTATGAGCAAATAGGGAATATAATTCTACAATATTCTAGAAAGACAATAAAGGCCTTCATAATGTGGTAAAAATATTTGCCACAAATTCATAAATTGTTTTAAAGAGGGCATTATATTTCTTATCGCCAAACAGTTCTGATCCGATTGTTGAAAATATTAATAAAATAGAATATATGCATAGTTTTAATTCACCATAAATATGTAATTTGTACGACAAACTCTACTATTACTCAGAAATTTGTCATCACCCAATAGTGACGACTAAAATTACACTTAGGGCCGGTATTTTCACTCATGGATCGATAGACGAGATAAACCATATCTTTAAGATAGCTAGTTTTTAGAAAAAAAATATTTGTTAGATAAATCATGCACATATCAGCATTCTTAGTTGAAAATTCATATATTTTCTCTACCCTACGGATAAAATTTTATCTGTATAATGTCCCCGTCTAAATGCAAAAATACCGACCCTTAATCATTAGTATAATAAGTGCAACCGTACCTATAAATAAATTCAGTAAATTATCGAACCTGAATAAAAATAACTTCAAAGCAATTGTTTTTTTCAATTTTTAACAAAATCAAATAACATTTTTCAATTAAAAATAATTAAAAGTAAATTTTTCTATCATTTATGTTGTGTGGTACATACCTTTAATTTATACAAAATATACCAATTTTGAATATCTTGTAAGAGATTTTAAAAAAAATATTTGCATATTTGTAACATTAAAATCATTAAAATGTTGGTAACATACTAAAATAAGATTATATATAGATAATAAATAATTTTACAATAATAGATTTACAAAATACAATTTTGATCATTTATTTTCAACAAAAAGATTTGGTGGATACTTTGAACAAAAAATTTATAGTGAAGTTTTCCATCTTAAGTAATTAACGACTCAACTCTAACAAATCTTATTATTAGTTGAAATATGAAGTTTAGTGTTCTGAGTGCTGACGTAACTATTAAATTATTAGCACATATATTTTTAATTAAAACTCTGTTAAATTAAAGAAAGAAAAACTTTTTTCTATCAAAAATGAAGATAATACTAAAAAAAAAAATTCTCCATGATACCGGAAAAATTTAAATGTTGAATAATTCATAAAGTACCGTTGCTATATACCACTGTAAGAAGATGTTACACATGTAACTTACATATTATCTATAGCCTATATATCTGTTAATAAGGTATAGGTATTCGCCAGTTGAAAATAAAAAACAAGGTACATTATTCCGTTTTCCTAGTAGGTAGATACTTGTCATACTTGTGCAGTATAGAAAAATTAGTTTGGCTCAAGTGTACTTTAGCACACCCACAATATAGCGACGTTGCATTTTCGACTTTGTTTTTAATTTAATTCGCGATATTTTTGTTTATTCAATTCTAATATTGTATAATTCTCTCTTTTGTGGCTAAATTTTCATTATGGACCGATTTAATCGCGAATTAAATTAAAAACAAAGTCGAAAATGCAACATTGCCAGATTGTGTGTGTGTGCTAAAGTACACTTGAGCCCTTTAGGTATATTAAAGAATATATCCTAATAGAATAATAGGTATATTCTATTATGCGTAGAATATATACTACTATAATGAATGATTATATTTATAGATGTTCTGTATGGAATACATTTCAAATTTTGTATTAAATTTAAAAAAAATCGGTAAATAGTTTTTAAAACTAAACGACTCCTATTAAACGATTAAGAAAAACAACAACAGGAATAACAAGCACAGCGATATTTGATAATTGATTGCAATGATTTTTGGCAGTTGTTGTAGCCAGTATTGTGGTGGAATCATTTGGTGATTCAGTTCCATCGGTTCCATTCGTTCCATCGGTTCCATCTGTTACATTTTCCGTTGATGTACTTGCTGTACTTGGTATTGGTTCGTCAGTTGAAGTAGTGGCTGTATATTCAGTTGATGATGAATCCTGAGTAGAAGGTAATGTTGTAGTGTGACGTTGAAACTTTAAAGATAACTTGGTTGGTTTTGATAACTCGTCTTTTAATTGCAAGTTATTAATTTCAGGCTCAATTAATTCCTTATAAACTAATTGTTTTGGACTGTTATTGTTCACCCTGTTTAAAAAAATATATATAAGCAAATGAAGTAAGGAAAAATAAAAAAAAAAATACCATTCATTCTCTTCAAATTTTATAATACTCGCATTCGTAAAAAGAAAAAATGCTGCTAAAACTAATATTGAAACACTGGATAGTAACTGCATTTTGTTTACTGATATACATATATATGCTATTGGGAATAAGAAACTACAATACCCATTCTCTCAAATTTCAGTATTTATACCTACTTACGATTTGCGATAGTGATAATTTAATTATTTATTTATTGATAATGCGTTTTTAAAATTGTGTTCATAGTTTCTAAGAATGTTTATAGGTACTTAAGAATACTATTTTCCTTTTTCCTGTTTGGTTATGATAAATTAAGTACCAATATATGTATCGTTAAAGATACAAACATGTATTAAAAATAAAACTCAAAAAGGAACAATAATTTTTACAAAAACGTGTTTTGTCTGTTTTCTATATTTTTTTTAATTAAGTTATTATTTTTTTTTTAAATTTTCCTACGTCTATATTTTCTCTTTCTTTTCTTTTATCCGTTGATTTTATTTTTAAAATGAAAAGATTTATGAAGTTTTTGTAAATGTATGAATTTTTCAAACGAAAAATACCAAACAACTGGATATTAGATAATAGGAATGATAGAAATGTTGCCAAAAGTAAAGATGTGAACCAGAGTTTGAAAAATTCGCATAAAAGTGACGATAGATAAAAGCAAATTCCACCTTTCAAATGTCTTGTTTTATTAGGCAAAATAAATAAAGAAAAAAAGAAAATACTTTCCATAAATACTAGCCCAGTCAGTTGTGTTGAGCCCAAATAGGCAGTAAAGGCAATAAAGTGAATAATTTCACGTATCCCATTTGACAAGTATAAACTATATAGCGCCAAGTCCAAGAAAATTTACTTTCGTTTTATTTTTTTTAAATTATTTCAAAGGAATAATTGTCAATCATTAAATTTAATTTTTCAGAACTTTTATCTATGTTTTTATACTATTACATAAAATAAAGATACATTTTATTGGTCTAGTTTTTCGTGACTATAAGTAAACCATAATTTTTAATCAAAATTTAGAATAAGAAATTAAAGATTTGCCGTTTGATAACGTTTTAACATTCAAAACGTTATGAGCTTGTGGGTCTTGAAACCCTTTTTTTACATTAAATGTTTTTGGCAGGATTACCATTTCCAATTCTGTATACACACTGCATCGCTAACAAGCTTTTATCAACCAATTTTGCATAAATATTTGCCTACATTTCTATTAAAATCATTTTTCAATGTTTAAATTTTTAGTTAGTAATAATATGTCGCTTTCCTAAGAGCTCTTTTATATTTTCATTCATCCCATGTTATAACTTTGAACCATTTTAATTCCATTTGAACAGTAGTGTCTTTTAAGAAGTGTTCATCCACCGATGGGTAATTAGAGCCATTATGAGGACGTACGGTGTGTTGAGGAAAAATGCTAGAACAAAACGATCGAAGTTATGGTTTGTATATTTGGCTACATTTAAAGATGCGTCTATTATAATTCTAATACAAAATAATGAATAGTTAAAGATAAATATCTCTCTCTATATATATATATATATATAAATATTTACATCTTTTCTACGCTCATAAATCTACGAACAAAATAGGGTTCCGTTATACTATTCGCAACTTAACATACTCCAACTTTGCCAACGTAAGCTTTGTTTGTTTGTAAAGAGATTTGCAATAAAGCTAAAACACTTAAGTGGAAAAGGATGTAGGTACATAAGAGACTTTATCTCTCTACATCTATTTATAACTGTGATTCTCAAGTTTAGGGCTTATGCAATATACCTATGTGTATTAAAGTTTTTTAATCAAAGAAGATCTTTAAATTAAAATTCAATCTATTTTTGGGTGGTATTTACATTATTTCTTGTTTATAACGGTACAAATGTTTCCTAGCCACTAAAAAAAACTCGTCGTATTTTTTATGGCTTGTGTACAACTACAGGATAGATTACGGTTGAGAAACGCTGACAGTGAAAACGCTATATTAGGTACATTCCAGATTTACCCTATGTATAATACCTATGCGTATTCCCGTAAAGGCAGTGTAGCTACTGAATATATTACATAACCTACTATCGCTATGGTATATGTAGGTAGAGCTTTATATAACTCACATCAGTGTTACGAAGAAACTTGAGTGCTATGCAAACATTGAAGCAGCCGCCATTAGCAAACAACTAAGCCGATTTATTAATCTGTTTTAATGGACTTTACAAGTTATACCACCCTTCTTGCTAAATAGATAGGTATCTTTATGTATATGCGATTTTGCCGACTTGTAATTGTTTTAACAAAAATTAATTTCTTTAAATTAATCATTAGGTAGATAGACGAAAATAACAGGTTGGCAACTAATCGGAAACACCTTATTTCCATTTATAAAATAGCTTCAATCTATTATTATCAATGCATTTTTGCCATTTTTCAGGCAATATCATTATATTTGTTTCTTAAGCACAGAAAACTTCTTCAGCTGAATTTTCACTTCATTGTTATCATTCATTTTTTTTTTATTTAAGCAATTTTGTAATGATCGAAATATAAATGGTAAAAATGTAAATCGAAACGTAAATCCGGCAGAAATAAGTTGAGATTGTAATTCTATGAGGTAAATGAGATAACATACCCCAAGCAAGCTCCAGTATTTTTTTTTAGAGTGACCAAAGATGTATGAGATCATGGTGAAGAATGACTCCTCTTCTATAGGTCAGTTCCTGTCTTTTTTCTTTGATAGTATTATTAAATTTGCTGAGCTGTTCAATGTAGATCTCAGAATTGATCGTTTGATTACGTGGTAATAGCTTGAAATAAACAAATTCTTCGTTATTCCATCAAACTGATAATTTGGCATAATTCTGAAGAACTGTAACTTTGGAAGTGGTTTACGCAAATTCACCTTGTGTTATAGTTCAGAATCTTTTTCTTACAATATTATCAATAACAATTCAATTTCATCTCAATTATCTGTTTCTAAAATTGATCAGTTGTATTGTATTTAAGAAGTACATATATCGGAAATGCTAA
The DNA here is from genome assembly GCA_958496175.1 of Sisyra terminalis. Lineage (NCBI taxonomy): Eukaryota > Metazoa > Arthropoda > Insecta > Neuroptera > Sisyridae > Sisyra > Sisyra terminalis. Next base: position 32,694,159 of record OY292274.1, read on the forward strand.
TACGCCTCGTTAAGTCTCGCTCATTCATGATATGAGTCACCCATATAGGTACCTAGTATTTTTCGGTAATCAAGATATCTTAGGTGGTTTTGAACATTTTGAATTCAAGGGTGCGATACGTTTAGTTTCTCTGCAGTCTTTGGTGTTAAATATGATGATCATTACCAATTATTGTTTTTATTTTGTCATCATCAACTTCAAATGGGCGTTCAGAACGCTCTTCGTCTTTTAATTGCCCGAACAAAATTTAACGAAACAGATCGTTCTTTTAAAACTTCAACAGCACATAACTTTTTGTGATCTGGTCACGTAATATATATATATATGTTATTGTAATTTAAAATATTATAATATCGCTAATATACTTATCAATTTAACTCAATCATTGAAAATTAAAAAAAATCTATTTATTAAAAAAAATGTGATAGGATTAAGATAAAGATTAAAAAATAACGCAAATTAGTCATACAAAAGAAAAAAATCAACTGATTTTTTTCTTTTTAAATATGTACTTAATGCGATACTCCCTTTTTTTGTTATTTCAATGTGTTCTGGTATTCATTTCACCACGTACTTTATATAAGTACTACTACGATGAAAGTATTGGTCATTGACGGTGGTGGAGGTGCTGGTAAGAGCTAAAGGTACTCAGATGGTGGTGGTGCAAGAAGTGCCCTCTTGGCCACGCTTGTCGAGCGCCACTGTTCAAAATACTATAAGAGTGAGGGACGAGTACCTATAGTACTTGAACCGTCGCCGCCACTGCACTCATTTCAAGTATTTATTAGAAGTCGTACTAACTTACAATGTCGCATTGAATTTTATTCTAATACATTTATTTATTTATTCATAGATTTAAGTTTGGTAGTATTTATTGCGAGAAATTGACATATTAATATACCATCTTGCAATTTCTGCAATAAGTTCAAATACAATGTTTCATGTTTTTAGATTTAATAAAATTTGCAACATCATAAAAGATACAAATCATTGAAATTTGTAAATATAGATGTAGTTACATTTTGAAATAGTCAATAGATATCCCTACATATTTACATCACACGTTGTACGTTAATTTATGTCTTCACATTGACATAAATAGGATCAATCCAATTACTCACATATAATATAATTAATTTTCATAATCTAAAATGAAACTTTCGTTTTTGATCGTATAAATTACTAGTCAATGATATTTTTTTTATAAACTTTTTCAATTTATTTTATAATCGCTTTATAACAGGTAATAAAGATATTAAACAGTAACAATATAAATTACAATTAATACTTGGTGTAGGTTCGGCTAATAAAACGAAATAGAGAAGATTCAAGGGTTTATTATATAAAGGTTGGGCATGACTAAATAACAATTATATTTACAAATTTTTCCTAGCTTTAGTTTTCGCAAAAGTATCAATGACTTCGTTTAAATCCAGGCTTGATGAATTTCCAAAAGTTCAGTTCGATCGAGATTTCTGGTAAGGATTCGAGGGCCCCCTGAACTTGAGGGCCCCGGGGCATTGCCCCGCCTAGCCCCTAGGTAGCTACGCCACTGCCCACCATAACCCTTATTTTATTAATAATGACAATTCGGAGAATAATAACAATAATAAAAATAATAAAAACCCTTACAAAATGTGTACGTTTTGTAAAAATTAAAACTTTTTTGAAGTCAGTTGGTACTTAAATAAAGAAAATAAAATTATAAATGCTCAGGTATTTCTTTTAAATTTAAAATTCTATTAGTACCTTTTTTATAACTATTAACTTTTATTGGAATTTTTATTCATTGCTTTCTATTAATTATTTTTGTCACTTGATATATATTTAATATAATATAACATTATGTTTACTGAATTTTTAATTATTTTTAATAGTTATCTATAGATACATGTTTAGGTTAAGTTCACTTAAATACAAAGTTACAATCAATATAAAATGTTACGTATCTCTTTATGTTGATATTTTTATTATTCTTTATAACAAATACATTTTATTCTTCAAATTGCTATTAACATGCATATGAAAATATACTTTAAGAGCGTACTGTAGTTCATATCTTGTCTGGCGCTGCAGTCACACACACAATTAATAGGCAGCTATAATGGCTTTTCTGATTTTATTAAGTAGGTACATTGGAAATCAATATTGAATTGTAAGATATTATTGAAAATTATATAGATACGTAAGTAATGAGTAAGTATAAATACCGAATGTAGGATTATTTACAAATTGGTACAAGATCGTTGATAAAATTATTATAATTATAGGTACAGCTATAATTAAGTATATAACTATCATACATATTATTTTTAATAACTTTATATTTTTAATTCTTTTACATCGAAATAAAAATAATGTAACTAACCGTTAAACTTAACATAGACGTTAATAAATGTCCTTAATAGTAGTTAATGCGTTGTTAGTTTCGTCGTAAAGTTTTAGTTTTCACTTCATTTATTATTAGTTTTATTTTGTTAATATCAAATTGATAATCAATTCACGGAGAACGCCAACGAGTTATTCAAAACAATCATCAATTGATTCAGTATCGATAAAACTGTTGATTGCTTTAATCGAATTCCTAAGCACTGGATATTTCTTTACAAAATTCGTTATACCTAATGAATTATTCAGTTAACACTATCTTAAATTAGAGATTGTATTTTTTAACGGTGTTCATATTTTAACGGGAACAGATAAGCTAATGTACTTAATTGCTGAAATACCAACAGTTTTATGAAAAAATGTAAAAAATAAAAATAATAATGCTTTAAAAGTCTTTATATCGTTTAACAAAATATGATACCGAATCATAAAGTTTTCTTCCGTCGGGAACTCAACGACAATTAAAAATGCAAATTTTTTTTTTTAATTTTTTTTAAAACAAAAACTAAAAATACTTAACATTTCCAGAGCAAAAAATATTAAAATATAATTTGGGTAATTATCCTTAACAAAATATGTAGAAATGTTGCTAAATAATTCGCGAGGATCAATAAAGATTTACAATTAGTTACCGTAATTTTCACTAAGTATTAGATTCTACATACACCTAGTATCTATATAACTGTTTTAGAAAATGTAGATTTCAGTTATGAAGAACGAAAAAGATCACCTCTACTAAAATTGATGAAATGCTAATTCCTTTGTATTATAAGGTTTCACGATTCCATTTTTCCGAAGCTCAAAGCTGCCTTTTCACTGGTAGGCACTTATTTGATGAGCAATTAAAGTTATTAAAGTAAGTATGTTTCACAAATAATTTGTGGAAATTATAAGAATGCATTGGTAAGTAAGTAAGTACAAGTATTTGTTAACTACTTATTCGTTTTCATTGTAAAAGTAATCGTATTATAAAACTTGATACCTATTGATTATTTGAACTTTTCTTAATAAAATCGGGAGACGAAAATCTCAGATAAGAATACCGTATTTCCTATTTATACGCACTGGAACGTACATAACAACCCCATGTATGGATAAATGAGTGATAGAACGCCAAATATCATTCACTCAAGTGTACTTTGCAACCCTCCAAATGACGCCACCTTATTGGACGATTATAGGCGACCAACTTCCTTCTCAAACTCATCAACCGTCCAATAAAAACCACTTGAAAGTTTTTTAGAGGACGCACCTAGCGTGTTGCTTTCCACTTCCTGGAATGAGAAGAAAACATTGATTAATAATATTTTTCAAGCATTTGTTGATAAGAGCATTCTTTTCTACTTGAATTCGACTTTTTTATTTATTTATTTTAAATGGTGAATAAGCACCACGGTTAATCGTAATACAAAAGTGATGTAAGTAGGCAATTTAGAGCTTTAAGAATCTAAAGGTATGTAGGTGTGATTAAATTTAAATTTTTTATTGGAATTTTTGGTGTTAATGTTAAGTTTGACTTTTCGGAAAATTAATTGAAATGAAATTTAGATATTTTTGTGAAAAAAGATTCAAATGTAAATTTTAGCCTCCGAAATGGACTGTTTAAAGCAGGTTGTAAGAGGCGGGGCCGCTGGTACATTTGCAGTCAGCGTTCCCGCCTATTTTGTATGGTTGTAGCTTCTGAATCGGGTATTGCGCCGCCTATTGTTTTCTCTGTTTACGATCACCATGACAACGATGGTTGTTATCCTTGTTGGCTATGGGGACGATGGCATGGTTTGTCTTCGTCGGAGGCTGCATTTAAGTCTCCGATCATCATTCGTTGGTTCGCTCGTTGGTTGGTTTGTTCATGTTTGATGATGATGATGACAAGTGGCATGTATTTTATATTATACGGTGGTAGTGCTTTGGATGAGAGGCAACAACAGCAGCAGCAAAACTTATCGAGGACGGCCGCCGCCCCAGCATAGAGTTAAGCGCTCTTAGCGAACAAGTAAAGAGTCTTATATACTTGACAAGTAGACCACTTTTAAGCACACTCTCTGGCCCTTGTTGTCGATATCATTCGGTGATGTTTGATTTATTTATACTATAGAGAAGAGACTTACTTATAGAACACTCTGTATATTATAGAGTATGTGAGTGTAGATTTTGTTGTTTTCAATTTGTGTGTAGCAAATGTGTATGTGTCAAGTTTCCAAACTTGTTGTAGTGATTTAAAACGAAGTGGAAAAGTGGTGACGACAATTTTATTCAACATCTTCAAACTTCTTCTTATTATCATTATAATAATTATTTGTGATTATTGTTTTAAGGTGAACAAACTAAATGGTCACGTCACATAGTAGAACTACTTAATTCAAATAAGTACGGTGTGATTAACATTTAATTAAAGTTTCAAAGTAACACATGAATTCGTTCTGAGTATTTCAATGCTTTTATAAACTTTTTAAGAATACCAATACTTTTTTTTTGAAAAGTGCTTATGTTAAGGATTTTCTAAGTGTTAATTTTGAAGCTCAACTTGAGAACATGAAATTGAATGAATATGAGTGTAATGGTCACCGGAAAATATATTTAAATATATTTTTAAATAAAAATTTACAGTGAAAACAAATACCTACCAAACTAATAAAATCCTTATTCGGTTGATAAAAAAAATACGTTTAATCTTCGTGTAAAATAGTTGAATTTGACGTCGGCTTGGCACTCCCCTAATGTCTAGTTTATCGGGATTGACGGGTGTGAGTGTGTCGTCGAACAGTGGTGTTCAACAACAACAACAGCAAGAACAAGGTGGAGGAGGCGGTGGTGGTTTTTCATCAGGGGTTGATAACGGATCAAACGGTGCAGGAAACGATCGTGGTGATCTCCACGGGCTAGTTTTGCCCGAATTAAGTGGCGTGGAATTGGCTATGAGCCTGAGTCCCAAAAATTCCCATAATCCACACTTATCACATCACGTGGCGACTTCAGCGTCGGCCGTAGCTGCCCATCACTTACATCACTTACACCAAAGTGCTGTTTCCTCTATACATACAACACCTTTTAGTGTCACAGATATTTTAAGTCCAATTGAAGAAAGTTACAGAAAATTGGAATTGGCTGCTTCGTCTGTCAATCCACCTTCACCATATAGGTAATGAAAATCAAATTTGTTTTAATGAAACGTTTGCACTGTAAATTCAAAGTTTTACCTTCATATGTTTGAGTAGAAATCATTTTAAAAGCTTCCAATTTAATTAAGCGTTATAGGTGTAGGCATAGTCAAATTAATAAGTAAACCGTTACTATAAGCCCTTCGAATTAGTCTTTGAAGTAAAGTTCTAACCCTGGAGTGGACAAACAGTCGATCACGAAAAGGTCGGCAGTAGATCGCAGGCATTTAAAATACGATGGAGTGGAGTAAAACCGATTCAGAAATTGTAAAGTTTACTTTAAACTGATATATTTTTTATATATTACTCTAAAATCTAATAATCTATATGTTTTTATTAAGCGCTTAGTTTGTTCTTAAAGTTGCATAAAGAATTAAAATCTTCTGAAACTCTATAATCTATAATCTCTAATATCTTCTGAAACTTATGAACTTCTTAATAAATTACAAACAGTGCTGTAAGACGCACTTACCTCGGAACTGGGGTAAAACCGCAACTACTTTTTTTTAAAAATGATTAAATCTTATTTCCTGATATTATGGGGCAAAAGCGGTTTTATTCTTAGTAATAAAATAATAAAAATAAAATAAACAAATTTTATTCAATCATCGTTAAGACATCCTTCACATTTATATGGTTTTTTTCGAACTTTTGTTGAAGTTTCCACAGTATCAGTAGGCTCATGCAATTAATGCGCTGACCCACGCTTTTTTGTTAGTGTAATAGCGAAAATCGCATTTACAAACGCTACATAAATTTTCATTTTCTTAAGAAGATGAAATTGGTTTTTTCCTTGATTTTCTAACTTACAGTTGGAACAATGCAACGTATATTTGAATAAATAAGGGCCTAGGGTGGATTTGCCCGTGTACAGATTTACCCCACAGCACCTTAATTTTTTAGGTAAATTTCAAATTTTTTAATTGAAAATGTGAACTAAAAATTTAGCAGACAATGAAGCTTGAATTTAAAATTAAACACGCATCTATTCTACAACGGATATAACCGATTCCCAAAATTCTTCTGATATTCGCTTCTACTCATTATCTCTTTAAATTTGTATTTGTTTTTAATTTACAGATACTCATTTTTCGAAGTCGATTGCGTATAAAAATGAAAAATTATTGTCGATCATACCAATATTAAAATTGCCACCCCTGTTCTAACTCAACAAACTTAATGTTAGCAAAATTGAAATAAACATATTTTTTGACCTGAAGAAATCCACTTTTGTTCAAGACAAACCAAAAATAATGAAAATATTTCTTTGTGGCTTTTGCTTAAGATATATTTTCATTTTTCAGGAAGGTACCTAGCTACTAATGTCGGTAAGAAATCAAATAAAAGGTATATAGGTATCTAAGAACTTCTATATGTTTATAATGGCTTATGGAAATATTCTAATTTAAAAAAGATATGATAAAACGCTTACTTAAAATAATACTGATAGATACCATTATCTAGCGCTGTTAACTTTTTTAAAGATCGGCATTTTCACTTATGGAAAGATAGAACATATCCTTAAGGTATCCTTTAAGGATACCTTATTATTTATTAAAATTATTATCGTTTAGACAAATCCTACACATTTATCCTAAACATATCTATCATGTTCTTAAGTAAAAATACATGAATTTTTATTCGGTCTAAAATATTAATCTGCTAAATTCATTTTAGCAGTTTTCACAGGAGATGAAAAAAATGAATGTCAGCTACATAAGGTAGTACAGATATTAGGTTTTCGTTTCATGTTATATTTTGAAATTTTGAAATTTAAAGTGATTCATCAGTTTATCACTCGATAGAATTTTGTATTCCCTTTCTAATGGAATAAAAAACCAAAAAGATTTAGCAGATTAACACTATAGGCCGACGACATTCTCTTCTCTATTCTCCAGATAAAATTTTATTCGGAAGATAAATGTCTATCTAGATATGAAAATACCGGCTTTAAGTAGACTGTTCGTTAAAATAAGTATTATCGATTACTTACCTATTTTTTTTGCAATTTTCATCTATTAGATAAAACATACTTACCCGCGTATCTGATCCCATGTGTAGTTATTATAACCATCTATTATAATTTTCGTAATTAAATTGATTAATAGCATTACAAAATTGCTACAAAAATGTGTTTATTATATATTATAATCACTTTATTACTTAGAATTCCAGAGTTGAGAAACTTTTTTGTCTGAAGTTTTAATTTATTACCAACAATGCTAATTTAAAACTAATAGTTTTGAAAATATTTTTTTAATATCTATAATCCGTACAAGTGTATAACTACAGAAATTAATCTTATACTAGTTCACTGTAAAAATTGGAACTATATATTGGGAAAATAAAAATAAGGTTAAATAATGTCTAAAACAAAACATGGAAAACTTAGAAATAAATAAGTACCTACTTAATGTCAATAGAAACAAGTGGCGCATTTAAATTTAGATGATTATCTACATCAAGTATCAATCTTTTTGTTAAAGTAAAAATTTAAAATTCGTTATTGCTAGTATAGAGAAAATCTATGCAAGATAAAATGAGCTAGGAAAATTATACTTTTAAAAAAAATATCATATACGTAGGTACTAGATCATTGAGTGTCAACGATATAGAGCCGCGGAGCTTTTGTGTGATACAAGATTGTTCAAGTGCGCCGCAAAATTTTACGAATACATTCATGACAATATATTGTAGATATAAAGTAAATTTTCATTCACAATTTTTGCCTTTTTATTGTAAAACTGTTGAATCAGTATTTCTGAAGTATTAGACGTATAATCAAAAAGATTGGAAAATCACAAACGTGTGTTACATATGGAATGCTATGTAGGTTCGATAGTAAAATTTTGACGTCCACAAATATTTTTCGAAGTTTTTAATTATTATTAATAAAAAATAAATATTAATAGAATTAAAATATTTTTTTTGTTAAATACATTAAGCAACAGAAACAAATACTCCGAAAAATGAATGTTAACTGAGTTCGTATTACGTATACCAGTGATGGTGAACCTATGGCCCATGGGTCAGACACACGCAAATTTTTTAACTAACTTACGATGGCTAGGCAACTATTTGTTTGTTATGTTTGTAGAATGATACTTGCATAGTACTTATATCGCCCCCTCTCTGTTTCACCTTGTGAGGTGCCAATGGGCGTCATGCATATTAGTGGCTCACGAGATAGTACCTACTAAAAAATATGAACAAAATTTGACCCATGTCTCTATTCTATACCTACACTGTAAAAAAATTGATTCTCAGGTTGAATTCCTTACGAGTTTGACTAATTTATCTTCAGTGAAATCTATTTTGCTTTATTCAATCCCAAACGGTTTGAATCAAGAATTTTATATTTCTTGTGTCAAGAAACACGCATATTTGAATACAATGTCTAATACATTCACAACAATGGTAAGTGTAGTTGAGTGAACTCCCCTCCAAATTTCACATCAAAATTAGGGGATTTTATCTTTGTGTACCTAAGCTGCTCATGCGCATAACATGAAATGTTCAATACAGTTCCTTATAGTGCTGGATCACTATTGTCAATTATTGTTCATGCCGTTTATAAGAAAATATAAATACTATCCAAGAGTATCGGCAATAAATAAAAATTATTCCTTCTTCTCCATCTCTCTTTTGTTTTAAAATTGTCATTCATTAATTTTATTAGAAATTATATTGAAGTTTGGAAACGACCGTGCTCCGACCTAGGTTGTTGAAGTGAAAAAGTGAGTTGAAGAGAGATAGGGTTGCCGAGTCGAATACAGGATCAAACTTGAATCCTCTATACTTTACCTCTGTGTTTTCTAAGCTATATTATCGATTTGAACCTATGAATTTTGCTTTTCATTTAACATTTTAACTTGTAAGTATACAACATTATTTATAAATTATTGTTTTAATAAGTGTAATAACATATTTTAATATTCATTAAAAAAATTTTAGCGGATAATTTGTGTTGAACGATTATTACATGCATTGTATTTTATAAAAATGGCTGATGACGCGGTCAAAGTATATTTAATGAGTTGGGAGTTCGAAAATTTTATGGATAGTTTTTGAGGTTTGTATATTATTTTTTAACAAATTAAAATATTTATATATTTATAAACTTTTATTATTTCTCCACGAACCGGTGTATCAGTCAAACAAAAAAATTATTGGAAACCTACGTCAAAAGAAAGCCAGCGAAGATTTGCTGTTCATATTAAAGTAAGTTATATTTATAATAATATATTTTATTTTATTCTAATAAATGATTAATTGTATTTTTTATAGTATGGGCTAGGAGTTTTTAAAGTTCTTAAATATAGTACGGACTTATACTTTTAATTAAACAATTTAAGTTTACATATTTTGTTCTGTTTAAAAATATGTTATAATTATGTACATTTATTCTTAATAAAATATATAAAATGAAAACCAAATCAGCCTTTATTTAATAAATTATACCTACTTTCTAGCCAAGTATATTTTTATTTTTGAATAAAATTTAATTGAAACTATTTTTTTTTTTTGGTTGAAATATGTGTGCGAATTAAACCAAATATATAAAATTATTCATTCTATTTCGTTTACATTTGAATTAAGTATAGTTATGTTTGAAAGAAGTATCCAAATTTTTAATCAAGTTTATATATTGTTTGAAATAAATATGATGGTGTTTTCGTCCAAAGAAATCGAAGTTGACTTAACGTCGCTAAGTTCTCCACTCAACTGAATGTTTCTTGGCCCAAGAAACATTTTGAAACTCGTATAGCGCTTGATTTAAAGATCATGCGCATTTCGCCGTATCCAAACTTGTAGCTCAATTTAACCAAACGAAAAGCGATTGAGATTAGTACGCTCTTTTTACGGTGTATATAACGCATTTGATCAACAAAAAGCGCAAAAATATAGATACATCCTTTTTTTTGATAATATCTTTATGAAATATGAAATTATTAATATCAACTAATTTTTCTATAATTTATGCCAGTGTCACATTAAAACTTTTAGAAACTATATGAACAGTTTTAATTTAATATAAAAAATTTATAAATGTAATGTTTAAGATTTTTGAAGGAACAATGTCAAAAGTTGTCAAAAGTCATTGAAATAGTTTAGTACCAGGTACCTGGGCAATTAATATTAGTTTACACTAGTGGTTCTTAACCTTCATGGAGGTACTGATCTCCACCAGTTTCATATGAGCATTCACCGAAACCTTTTTAATTGAAAAATAAAATATGTTTTTTTCAAATTCAATCAAGCATTGGTATACCTATATTCATATATTCAGGTGCACAAAATGACCAAAATCGTTAAGAATCTGCCGAACCCACGAGACTGACTCACCGAACCCGCGAAGTTCGATTGAATCTAGGTTAAGAACCACGGGCTTACAGTTTTGTTCAAAATTAATAAAAATAAAAATTTTAAATGGGTATATAATAAATATTTTAGAAATACTAAAAAGTTAATGATTAAAGAAGTTCTCTATCGAGTACAGAAGTACAGAAAAAACGAATTGATTTATGAACAGTTCATAAACCGCTTTAGACTTCATTTTTTACTGTACGACAGAAAGTTATTGACTGTTACCGAACTACCTAATGTTAGTGCTGTTTTTCACCAATTTTGTGGAATGTTTGATAATCTTTTTACCACCAAAAACTTTTAGGTACAGTTTTCAATCGCAAAGTGTTTACACATAAAAATTGTCATGAAAATATACCTATGACCTTGTTTTTTTTTTTGAAAAATTACAACTATATGTTCGTTGTATTACTTAATGTTCAACAAACTTTTTTTAAAATTTTAATGAGTATAGGGATCAAGCGTTAAAAATGTTGTCCATTTTAACACAAAAATTATGCGAATTTTTATTTAACTTCTTTAAAGGAGGCTGTTTTTTAAGAACAACTCTAAATATTAGAAAAATAATCAAAAAACATGATCATTTTTTAGTAAATAAAAAAATTAGAACATACCAATTTTGTAATGAATCAAAAAAAAAAAATCTCAGAGAATTATTTTATGGTTTCAGAGAATTTTATTTCATTATTTCACTATACACTATATTGTAAATATACGTAAACTTAAGTATAAAAAATAAAGGTTTTTTATTTTTTGAATTTTAAATATAAATTTACACCTATCAGTGGATATAGTTAAAAAAATAGTAGTTTTAAATGTTAACAATGTTATTTATTTAAGTTAAAATACATTTAATTTATTAATATTTTAATTTTCATATTACATATATGAGCAAAATTGTAGGTCAAAAGCTTAATGCATCGTTTTATAATCAATAGTTTCGCATTGACTTGCATTTGTTGAATTTGAATTGAACAATTTTTGTTTTTCCTTTTATGAATTTCTTTCCATTCATGCAATGACATCAGTCAATGTTAATAACCATGCAAACTATTAATAATAAATAATCATAATTATCGTTGACATCTGTTATGAATTGTTAAAGACTTATGATTAATTGATCTAATAACGCATCAATTCTGAAGGTTAGTTAGTTAGGTAGGTCGAATACCCTATAAATAGTATATTTTTTTTTTCTTTGATTAACTCAAAGATTTTTAGGCTTTAGCTTATGAAAAATAAATAAACATTCATATTGTAAATCGTGATTGTTATAAATTTAATAATTAATCACTATGAATGCGAAATATAAAATACAATCAAAGTTTAAAATTTGCGAGAATTTATATATTCGTACGTATGTACATCTAATTCTTTTTTTACACGATAGATACATTCCCAAAAAATTCGTATTTAAACTAAACAATTGGTGTAAAGAGTGTTTTATTTTCTTTGTACCTCGTGCTAAATCAACCGCGTGTAAAAAAAGGAATTAAGTGTATGTACATTTATTTTTTATCGGTATATTTACGTCTCTTATAATCGATCAACTTTCAAAAGAATAATTTAATTAAGACAAACAATTGAAATAACTTTAGGCATGTACATATCGTTTATATTCGTACAATTTTCTTTAAGAATCGACAGATGTAAAATATCGAAAAAGGAAATGCCCATGGCCCATAATAATGAAACTTTACAAGAATTTATTTTTTAACCTTCTACCTTATATTTTCGGTTTAGAACTGGTGTTCCACGAAAAAAATTGTTTGAAATTCTGGTACCTCTTAAATTTTCTACCACTTGAAAGTAGTTATTCATGATAAAAACTTACCTATATATCGACATTTCAGAACCCATTTGTCGCTACAAATATTCCTATGCTGTAATTAGAAGGTAATTATCAATAATGAGTGATGCCATTGATATTGATGTACTCAAGATATTAGATATAGAGAACAGTTTTATAAATATTTACTTCTTTATTCCAATATTGATATAATATGCAACATGCAACGGGTTATGCAACAATTTTAAGAACCATTTATTGCATTAGTTGGTAAAAGCATTCTAAAATACATTAGAAATGGAAATTAAATAATATTAAAACCCAGTTTTAAGTTCTTTCACATTTAATTAAGTTCATAAGGCATCTTCCCATCGGTAAACTTACTATTTAATTATTGTTGAGAAAATATTCTCGTGAACTAATTTTAACCACATAATCTTATGTTTGATAAGAGTTGAACTAACACAATTTGGTAGGGTTTCATTAGGTCTCTATTCGTTCGCTATCTGAAATGTCGTCAACTCTTTTTTACATACATACGCTTATGTACTTAAAAAGAATAAACAAATGAATTAATCGAATAGCAAACCTATACAAATAGGAAAACGGCCTTAATGACTAAATATGGAAACTACGTTGTGGAAAATTCGGTATTTAAAAATAGTTATAAGGATAACTAATAGTCTAACACTTCTTTGTTCTCAATTCTTTAAGTGCAACTTACTGATTCACCGATTAATGCACAATAAACATATGCGCACCATAAAATCGCTAATTAATTTCCAACAAAAAGAATCGCGTAAATAAACTGTGCTAACTCAGTAACTGTACTGATCAATTAACATGTAGCCAAGTGATCACATGTACTCTAAATAAAGTATTAGCTACACTGAAGCATACTGGATAAGACATAACAGAACAAACCATCAGTTGTGTAGGGAACGGAGTTACCAGAACTCAGACACCAGCAAGTCTAAGTACACTTAACTATCAAGAGTCTTATACTGTATTCCTTACATATTAAGGGCGATTTTATCGCCGCGCATTGTCTATCATGCAAATGTCGAGTCACGGACTTACCCATTTTTTTCGGTTTACTAGCACGTTCGATTTCCCGCGTGGTTGATTTCTTCCCTAACGTGCCATCTATCCCTGGTAAAATTCTTCAAATTAGGGCAGTCCATTCCTTGTTTTAATGACTTCAGTATAACTATTCGTCTTCTTCCTCATTTTTGGGGACCTTTCAGTTCTCCTTCTACAACATAAAGTATGAATCCTTTTTCTCTTAGAATGTGATTCATCCAGTTAGCTTTCCTGACTTAGCCACGCTGATTGAATATATAACTTAAGGAGCGCAATAACTCATTTTCAAGAATAATTAGCAGATGTGGAAAACTTATACGATTGTACTTAATTGTTCTGTTTAACTGCATTATAGAAAAAAAAGTACAAAAATAACATCATAATTTCTATTACTTTAAATTGCAATGGTACACCAGTATCTACGTAGAACAATGTGTAGTTTGATGATTAAAAAGTTAACAGATAGTCAATTGGGTCTCTATGGATGTACCCCATTTCATGCCCAGGTGATCCAAGAGAGTTGAGGTGGCAACAAGTCAAGGTTTAGCAATCATATAGTACATGAGAGGCAAATAATGGAGACTACCCTAAACAATCATTGAACAATAATAGTTTAAACTTTTGTACCCTGGAGATAGAAGTCAAAAGATGTATGGAAATTTTGGAATTGGAACTTTTGGAGTACCTAACTTGCATACAATCTTTCGTGGCAATTTTACAAGCCCTTTATAGCTATCTACTTCCAGGAATGCAACTGTTTTTAGAAATATGAAGGTATAAAGCCAACACTGAATCATGTTTTTGTAATTTACAATTAAAATCACGATTTTAACGAATTGAAATAAATATTAATAATTAAATTCAAAATAATGGGTTTTAAGCATTATTATCCTTACAAAAAAAAAAGACTTTGGTTCTATAAAACTTATCTTGCAGTGGAGTATAACTCGCTATTATAGACAACTTATAAAAAAAAAATCGGTGTATAGAAGCAACTATATAAATCACTTTAAAAGAAGTGTATTTTAATTTACCGACTATTGATGGAAGTTAAACATATAGATTAGGGTGTTTTTTTTTTTGGGACTATTTTTTTTTTGCTCCCATGCCGAAATTTTGTTGGACGTACTTCAAAAAAAAATCCCTGAAAGTTGGAGCTTTTAATATTAATATTAAGTACTCGCTCACAGCGTGTGAATATTTTCCATTTAAAATACACGTAAACTTTAATTTTTTTTTTTAAAATTTTTATAACTCAGTGGCATTTTATGGTATCACCTCGCTCAAAGTCGGGATTTTTTTACAATTGTATGCTCTACAAAAGTGCCTATTGCGGCAAAATCGTAATTTACACGGGCGAGGTAGTACGGGTCACTAAACCTAGATTTTTCATATATTTCTTGTTTTTCTCTCAGTAGCTCATGAATTACAAGACCTATAGAAAAAATGTAAAAGTCAAATTTATAGGAAATTTAATTTCCTATAAAAAAGTTCCAGAAAACCAAATTGCTAAGATCGATATTTCTCGAGATATTGAGCCTTGAATTTCTCTTACTATAACATTTTTATGGATTATTGAGTAAAATTTAAGAAAATATTGATTTTTTATTTCTTATTAAAAATTATTAAAAATAGGCACTTTTGTAGAGCATACAATTGTAAAAAAATCCCGACTTTGAGCGAGGCGATACCATAAAATGCCGCTGAGCTATAAAAATTTAAAAAAAAAATCAATGTTTACGTGTATTTAAATGGAAAATATTCACACGCTGTGAGCGAGTACTTAATATTAATATTAAGAGCTCAAACTTTCAGGGAATTTTTTTTGAAGTATTTCCAACAAAATTACGGCATGGGAGCAAAAAAAAATAGTCCCAAAAAAAACACCCTAATATAGGTATCTATATGAATTGTATGATTCTGAAGGATTGTTAAGGCTTTAAAATTGCAAGTATTTTTGTCTGGAGTTGTGTTTTGATTTCATTTACAGATAAAATAATATGTAGCATATATCGTAGTTATAAAAATTACCATTTTTAAGGTATGAAAAGTTCTAACCTGCAGCTCATTTGTTTTTGTACTGTATACTTACTAAGATAATCACAGAAAATTGTAGGAATAGGATATACAATATTTATTTATTTTTTTTTTTTTTGTTAAGGTCAACGTCGAGTGGTAGTTCTATAAATTCACCAGTAGCGTCTACGGGCGGTGGAAGTTCAGCGGGAGGCTTAGTTGGCGGAGGCGGTGGTTCAGCGGGAAGTATGGCGAACGCATACGCAACAGCCGGACAGTTCGCGGCAGGAGCACAATATTGCAGTCCTGCGGATACAATGGGCCTTGGGCCCCATTATTCAACCCCTCATGGTTGGTACCAGAGCACGGCCGCTGATCCCCGCTTCGCAAGTGAGTCCCATTTAGGTAGCGATTGTTACCCTTTACTTTTTTATTATCTACTAAAATTTAATTGCAACAATAATGTAAATTTCAGAAAGTATTTAGTCATTTCCAATCTCAATGTAAGATATATCTACAGCTAGTATTTAGGATATCGGTACTTATGAAAATCTCATAATCTATTGTTATCATAATGTTATATATTTAAAAAGTATAGTTAACTGTTCAATACAAAGAACGATATGACGGATATGACCGCTTTTAGTTCTCAAAGTTAAGTTTTTCACACAAAAATATGTCAAATTATAGTGTACATACCTACCGACCCAATAACAATCTGATCATATTCACTAAAATCACGGTTCCCTGTAATTAGATATTTAAGGCGTGCGTAGCATAAAGATGAGAGGCTTGAACTTGTTATTGATACCCAAATTACGTCATAAAGGATTCCAGTAACATATCCGCAACAATTAGTTCTGACATTTGATACTTTCATATAAGGACGATGTTCTTATGCGTATATGTGTATTTTATAGATACCTACTCAAATATTGTAGTCCGCACTTCATATATCAATTGCGTAATTGGTAGGCTGCCTTTAAAAACTGGAAAATGACTTTATAATTTTATGTATATCTACAGGAACATAATGATTTTTAAAATTAAATTTCTTCTCAAGTGGTCTGAAATTCAATAGGTATACTAGATGGTTTAATATCAAACATTTCATTTGATGTAAAAAACATATTTGAAATATAAACCAATGTAATTACGAATACAGTAGAAGAAAGTTTTAGAAGTTGAAAAAGAAAAAAAATATTCGCAGAAAATTTCTTCTTGGCATAGAATGTTGAACAAATATCATCAATATAGGATCGAGTTACTTTCTAGCGGGTGAAAATATAAATAACAGCGGCATTTAGGGGATGAAAATGTTGGTTTGTGTTAAGCCTCGAACAAGAAACCGATATTTTAAGGATTCACACATGAAATGTTTCTTTAGCTTGAAGCTGTGGTATATTAACACCGTGGAATGTGTTTGTTATTTTATACTCTTTTCATACTTACCATACTGTTTAGTATCTACTTCTAGGAAAATGTCAATGTCACGTTGATATATTTCGAAAAAAGGTTACATTTTATTTCGCTATAATCGTCGTCCATCAAATCATCAAAATTATAATGGTACAAATAAATAAGGAAATAATTTCTTGATGGTTCTTTTCCAGAGTTAGTTTATAATTATTTATGCTACATGTGGGATAAGTAGCAAATAATTTGACAGTCGTGCTTTGCGACATGAGCGTAAGGTTTATGGGGCATTCGTATGAAGACGAGTGTGGCAGATGTCGCAACGAGCCGTTAGGCGAGTTGCGATAGCCACACGAGTCTTCATTCGAATGCCCCATAAACCTGACAGCGAATGTCGTAATCACGACTGTCATATTTGTTACTTATCCCACCAGTAGCATACAATAATTTTTACAACTACTGCTCTGGAAGTTGAATTTGAGAGAAATGGGATAATTTTAAAAATTATTTTTCCTATTATTTCAAATTTTAATTTTATTGCATAAAAAAAACGACAAAAAGTAAGTTATTGTCGCGGCATCAAATGGCGTTTCAGTAGTCTAATAAAGTGAGAAAGATAGAGCGAGTCAAGTACAGACTGTGTTCGTAAGGTTATATTTCTATAGTCGTATAGTTTAGGTGGAATCTGTGCAGTTATGTCATATTTAACCGAACATGTGCGTTTATGAAACACATATAATCAAGTATGCGATTATTGTGTATTTTGAAGGTGACATACAGCGCTCGAAAAGTCAACTTCCAGAGCAGGCGTTGTAAAAATAACTATTATATTGTCTTTGTTTTTTTTTGTTTTTTAATATTAATATTTGTGCAACATGTTTCATCGGTTTCCCGATTTTTTCAAGTACTTAAATCTTAATTAAATTGGTAATAGTAGCTACCAGAAGAAGTCGGGAAATCGATGAATCGTGTTTTACAAAAGTAAAAATTGAAAACAAAATCCCAAAAGAATGAGAAAATTAATAAAGATAAGGAAACAATAATTTCATATATTATTTTTTCAATTCAAAAAATCTAAAGAAGGTATAGTAAACAGTTTAATCGAATTTTACACTTAAGAAATGAATAAGAAGTCATTTTTTTTGACTTTTTTAAAATCGTGAGAATTTACTTCTCTCAATATTTTCGTTTGCGTTTCCAAACTGAATATTTTATTATTTTAATAGTTATTAGGGTGTAAATGTTTAAAGTTCAAACATTATTTTAACATTAGAACGACAATTTGTTTTAGGTAAGTTGTAGGTAATGAAAAATGAATAAATATTATATGTCTAAAGAAAGGTTAGTAGAAGAAAATTGAGAATTTAAATCATTATTATTTTTTGGTAGGAACAAATTATAAATAGATCTTATAACAATATTTACTTTCAGTATGTATTTAAACGCCACGAAACCGCCGTGTTAAGGCATTTTTCTTTATAGTGATTATTGAATAAAATTATTTTCTGACAAAAAAGTTTTGCTTTCATCGCAAAAATCTTATACTATTGTTTACCAGTTCTCACGATCAACATTTCAAATTCGTCTTTTATTTTACCTCAGTAAAAAGAACTTTTGTTAAACTTTTTTTTTTATATATGACCAAGTTTGAAATTTGGCGGAGATACAGATAATCTATATCATAGTAAATCATGGTAAATGTAAGTGATATGTACTCGTATAAGTACAAATCTAATATTTTCAAAAATTTATTATTTAGAGGATATGGTATAAAAATTTACATGGTTGTAACATATTCGTATGTATGAAGATTAACATCATAATTTTTTAATGAAATTGGTAAAAACAGACTCAATGTTGTTGGCTTCAACGCAATAAAGAATTTTTTTCCAAAATGAGTAGTTTTTGATTATTTTAAAACTTCAATAAAACATACGGAACAAAATATTTTAACTCTTAAAGGCCTCTCCACTACTGGTAAGTGTTGGTTTTTATGAACCCTAGAGTCGCTAAAGACCTTAATAGTAATAAAATAACGGTAAATAATAATTATAATAAAAAATATGTTTTAATTAAAAACATCAATTATCATGTAAGAATGATATCAGTTTTAATGAGTTTTGGATAAAACTTATTTCTAAATAATCATGAAACTAATTTTTACCTTAGTGAAATAGAACTATAGAACTTTTCTCTAGAGTCTAGAGCATACTTTGGTTTACTGAAAATAATTTTAACGTTCTTTGCTCCATAAAATGGCTTAAAACTGAACTGATAAATGTTAACTTTGGAAAAATTCCTCTATTCATAATCATTTTGAACCAAATTTGATCAATTTTTTTTAAAAAATCTTCGTGTTTTAACCATAAAAACGTTTGTCTTATATGCCATCAAAAAGTTTTTGTGGGACAAGTGAAAGTTTAATGAGCTTTCGCATATAAGATAAATTGATTAAATTTCTGTTTTTACTGTTGTTCGAGTAGTTAAGGCGGCTACTTTAAAACTGGTAAGTTTATTTTGTTGTTTTTTACTGTCGCTTTATAACTACCAAGGTTTTTAGTGACTTTAGGGTTAATAGAAACTCGTAAGTAGAGAAATATTGAAAATTTGTTCGATGCGAGAATCGAACCCAGCACCTGCCAGTTTTGGAGCGGCCACTTTGACCACTCAGGTACCACTACTATGTGGTTGGTTTAAATTATTATTTACTTAACTATTGATTAGTTGATAATTGTTCAATTATTATTTATTTAAGTTATTTAATTTAATGTACATGCGATTTTTTTTAGGGAAAACCTTATAAAACAAAATTACTATAAGTATTCTTTTTTAATATTTTAAATACAGAACTCTAATTGTTGAGTAATTTCAAAATAATGTCCTCTCCCTTCATATCATGAAAAAACCCCAAAAAGGAGCAATACCATTCCAACTGGCTTAAAATTTAATGTTTTGTATTATGTAGAAATAGTTAACTCAAAAAGATTGAGCTTTTGGCTCTGAATTAAAAATTAAAGATAAGTTTTAAAAAAAAAATATGAAACTCTTTGCTCAAAAGGCGTTAGAAACTAAGAGAGGAAAATCGATAACTTCATATACTATTCTTGTTATAATCAGCCAAATAAAAAAGCATCTAAAAACTTTTAAATAAAATAAAACGCGTAAAT
Organism: Sisyra terminalis; assembly: GCA_958496175.1. Lineage (NCBI taxonomy): Eukaryota > Metazoa > Arthropoda > Insecta > Neuroptera > Sisyridae > Sisyra > Sisyra terminalis. Next base: position 32,714,543 of record OY292274.1, read on the forward strand.
TTAAGGAGAAATTAGGGTTAGACAAGTAAAAAAATAGTTTTTTTTTTTAATTTCATAAAATGTTTCATAAATTGTAAAACAATTGCAAAATATGTTCTTAAAATTTTAAAAATTCCGACTTGTTCTATTTTTGTAAGCCATTAAAGTAAGTAGCTCTCCTTCAGGTTCCGAGTTTGTCTCTATATGAACCTAAAATCGGAATATTGTCATTATTTAAAATATTTTTTTGTTTGCAAAAAAAAGTATAAAAAATAAAATGAAAAAAATGACAAAAAATCATGCTTTTTTGTTTTCATCTCTGTAAAAAAATCAATTTTCTATTTCTTTGATAGCATTTAGGTTCATATAGAAGAGAGGCATACCTATAATGAAAGTAAATTCTAACCTCATTTAATTTCAAATGAAAATTGCAGCTTGCAGGAATGTATGCAAAATGCTGAGTCTGATTGTGACCTGCAATATAGGGTCGCAAATATCTTCGATGTTTTTCAAGGAAATTCTGCAAAAATGTTATAGTATATACTTAAATATATGTATAAAATATTCTTAAAGTTTCAATAGATTATATTCATTTTATATTGAAAAAAAACATGAAAATTATTGAAAAAACGCTGTCCTAACCCTATTTCCCCCCTCAACAAAAGAAAAAAAAATAAACCGTAAAATAAATAATTTTTGTTAATTTAAAGAGAGTTAAACGTATACATTGTTTCCAAGAATTTGTCAATTGATATGATTTGTGATTCAAACATATTTTTATTCACATTAATTTGCGATTTTACGTAATATTTCTTTTTTGGATAACAATTTTTATACGGGAATCAATTAAATGTAGTAAAATTTTTTGATTAGTTTTATGAAACGCAAAATTGTCTACGTTTTCGTTTTACTATCCAAAAATTTATATTTTTCAACCGTTCGTTTTAATCCGGCTGAAAGGATCAATTTGTACGTTCAACACTCTTTAGATGAATGAAAAGTTATTTTACAATTTTTTAAAATAAAATATTCACGTTTTATTTAGTTGATTATAACAATAATAGTGTATTTAATATTAGTTTTTTCTTATTTTATTTTTCAACGTCATATTCCGGTTTTGAATATGTACTCATTTTATATTTATGACTGTAGGTTATACAGCAAATAGAAACATAATTATAACACAGTAATTAATAAAATATAATAGCTTATTAGGAAACATAACATTTTTATAAACTAAAAAAATGTTTGATCTCTCTAAAGTTTATCCTTGTAGGAAGAATACACTTAATAAAATTTTATTTTATTAAACGAATAGGTATATAGATATTTATATAGGTATACATTTGTCACTATCGATTATATAGGAAACTTTTAAGAGCATTAATAAATCTTTCGTAATAAAATATTTAGGTACTTTAATTAGTCATTGTAAGAAAAAACCAATATCATATTAGACTTGATGGACATTTGAGTGTATATTTTATAGGTATTTTATTTTTCTGACTAAAAGAACAGATGAAAAGTTCTCTAATGATGAAATTCTTTGTTAGTAGTCAGAATGACTATTAAAAAGCGGGCTTTTATTTTCTTAACTATAATACATAGCCACATGCCTTTATACCTTTATCTCACATGTACGTAGTGAGAATTTTTTGAAATATTCAAAAGTATTTTAAATCTATTGACAATGTAGGTCGATTTAATATGTTTCCACTGCTACTGAGGTAGAAATTCTAAAACGATGATGAAAAAAACAAAGACAGATACGAATACAGTTTTATTTATTGTTGTCAAACATACAACATATACACATCAGCCAAGTGAAGTAGTGGAGCAGGTTACATTGGATACTTGAAGTGCTTAGCAAATATCCAGATACAATTGCAGAATGTTTGATGTATTGCAGGGCCGGTTTAATACTTATGTGGCGATCAGAGTCGGCTTTGCATGCTCTCTGCTACTCGTCAATTGCAACCGTGCTTTTCAAATATGAACGTATTTTTCTCAAATCGGCGAAAAAACATCTATCACTCGAAAATGGCTGAATCATCATTTTATTTTATGACCTAGAGATTTATTCACATTGTCATCGTGACTGTTAATAAAATCGAAGTAGAAGAGGTTTAAAATAAACATTACATGATTAATATTGTTATTTTACCTATGTGTACCTTTATATTATTTTGATGTTTTTTTTAATATCAAAAATCATGACACGTTATGTAGAATTTCACTTCAAGTTTAAAGTAGATATTATAAAATACTGTGATTTTCAAAATAAATTTCATCAATAAATTGGAACGCAAGCACCACTAATACCTATTTCACGCACCTACTTGAGGGATGAACACATTAATAATTACTTTTACCTTGTAATATTTAAATCTGCAAATGTAAAAAATATTAATCCAATTCCATTGAAATTATCCGACAAAATATATTTTATAGGTACAGAGATTTAAATACAGTAATATGTAGTTATCTGATTTCCAAATTGGGATATCGTGTTTATAAATATAATATTATATAATTGATTTTTTTTATCAATTAAAATTCGGTATTTATTGAAAGTATTTTACAATTACATTAATTTAATCCATGTAAATAATACAAATTTAAAAAATTACAGAAAACAATTATTTGAGGCTAATCATTTATTATTTGAGATTATCGTTTCAGTACGAATTGATTCTCAAATCAATAAAAGGTATATAATTTTTTCTTTAATATTAGGAACCGAAAATTAATGTCGTTTTTTATCACAAAATTAAAACAGAAAATGTTTAACTTTTTCCTTACGTTGTTAAAAATAGAACTTATGATGTGATGATATGTATTTACTACAACATTTAAAAAAAAATAAAATATTTGAATATTATCAAATATTGTTTCAACTGATCATAGTTCAAGTTGAAATGCATCAATTATTATCGTTATTATAATTATCATTAATTATATTTATGAGAAATAAAAGTTATTTTGAGCATTCCTGTCACAATCTCCGAAATGAAATATCTCAACTAAGTCTCTCTGTCACGCATGCCCACTTACGATATAAATGGGAAAGAGACACACTGAAAAGCGAGACGAGTGTTCCTTGTAACTGTCGCAAAGAATGCAAAACTATCGCATACGAAAAAATCCACATGTTTGATTATATCGGTAAAGTTACTATGAATTTTTTGATAAATTATCCCATTGAGCGGAATACATCCTGTTTTTTGTTTCTATTATGATATTCTTCTATGTAAAAATGTTTTAAGGAAGAATACCTAAAATATAAACTCATTGTCTCTTATTATTAACGATATTTAAATTATTAAGAGTATTATGTACTAAATGCATACCTATAAATATGGGAGGGTTAAAGAAGTATTAATTTTCTATCAATGATATAACCACTCACGATATTATCAATTTTTTGATATCTTGAACGCAAATTTTTAATGCCAATTTAATAAAAATCAATTGATTACTAAGCAAAATATCTGAAAATCACATTTTGAACATCATTTAAGTTTTCAATTTTTTTACCACTTAGAAAATGTTGTAAGAATTAAAATAAGTAGAAATCCGATAGAAAACAATTTTGGACGATTATGGTAGGTAATGCAATTATTCATTTTAAGTTCATTAATTTTTTCCAGGGTTTTTCTTGTAAGTTTTGCATTATCGTACTGCAAAATAAAGTTTTCTCTGTTGACAAATTTTTGGAATTTTTGGGTACTTAGTTGGGCGTACTTAGTGTGTACCAAGTGTGATTAAGAATATTTGACAGCCCTTCGATTGTCTGATATGGATTTGGTACCACTTCTTCTCTTAATATATATTATTGTTTAAAGTTTTATTATTCTTGATTTGTTCGGGATGAAAAATTAAAAATTAACGAATTTCAACTTAAAAAGACTCATTTGGTATTAATGAACATCTAATGCACTTGGATAAATACATAAAATGCTTTTGATAACTTTGCGTTACTACCCTGTAAAACTCGAAAAGCATGCAATACTGATTTGTATTTCTTCGGGCATTTATCTAACCATTTTAATAAAAAAAACATTTGAATATTAACTATATTTAAGTCTTTTATGAGTTTACTATAATCATTAAATATCTTTAGTTCGATTTGAAATTACTTATAAGTCAATAAATGATGTTTGAGTGTCTATAAGTTCAGAAATAACATTGCTTTTCGGTCCCCCTAGTACATACTTATCGTGTTTTGGTTCACTGAACTTACAGAATTATATTTTTCCATAGAGATAAGAAAAATGAGCAATGAATTTATATTCACATTTATACACTTTGTGCATAGATGTACTTTTACTATGTATATAGTACTTTCGTTTTATTAGAATCCTATTTTTCTTTGTACACTGATAAACAAAAGTAGTTCCCTATAAAAGACTGATATTGAACTCGTGGGAAACTTAAGCTTTACAAATGTGCTTGTAAGTGTATTCATATATTTATCGTTTAAAAATAAATATCACAAAAAGCATATTTTTTTAACATTCCGATAGCTATTTTAAAGGCTTTAAAAGACGTTTTTAACGAAATAAACATGGAACATTAAGAGATCCCTTATTTGAATTATTGAAAATATATTGTCGTATAGTATTGTACTATTTATTGTTATTAGTTGAAAATGGACTCTGGATTTGTGTCCGGTAGTACAAAATACAAATGTGCGTCGTCCACACTAGCTACAACATCATGAACCACTCTCTAAAATAAATATTGAATGATTGGAAGTTTGAAACGGTCTACTATTCATCCTACTGCAAACATTATCTGTTTTCTAAATGGGAAATATTCATTGTGACGTTAATATTATATTTTCTATAATGTAGTGTAGTTTTTACAATACATTTCTCTAATGAAATTGTCTATAGTACACTATTTCTGTGATTTTGACATTAGCTACTTTATATCAGATACATGAAGTTCAAACGGTGACCGTAAAAAGATGGGAATTCTACCTAAGAATAAAACTTTTTTTATATCAATGCTTAAAAATGAGTTAATTAATGAACCACTGGTTATGTATTTGGTAACTAAACCAACTATATTATATTATTTTTTTTTAAATTCGAAATATTTTTATATTAATTACCCCCCTTAACAAAGATAAATGAAGTTTTCGCTCTTTTTATTGATTACGCATTATTGATTTTCAAGAACAGATATAATAATCGCCCAAATTCTTGATTATGATTCAAATCACTGCCTCTAAACAAATAATGAATGAACTATTGCAAAATTAAAAAAAAAACATTTAAGTAATTACAAATATAAGATTATTTAAAAATTCTTAATTGATTGGAAAATGTAAATTCTTCCAGCAGAAAGTATTTGCCTAAGTTTCCCATTCATCAATAACGCACGTTAAATGTAAGTGCTAAAATTAAAATATTAGTTGGCTAAAGATCATTTTTTTGTCTTTTGTTTTACTCATTAACGACTTTCATGTCATTACTTAATATTTCTTTTTTTAATGAATGCAAAATTTCAATGAAACTTATTATTATTTTTATTTACATTTTTAAACTACAATCTGCTATTCAAACACTTATATATGTAGAGTATTTATTGATTTTACGTCAATAAATACGTGCTCATTTACCACACATTTTTTTTGGTTTACTAATTTTAGCGTTCCATTCATAAAAATTTGAATTTCCATTTATTAGTTGTTTTAGCTTTTTAATTATTACACTTCATATTTTAATTTTTATTTTACGTATTGGGAAAAGATTTATTCAATGTACCTACAAGAATTTGAACAGGTAGTGCAAAAATATATTTGGTCTTTTTATATTTAGGAAATTGAACTTATATTTCAAATATTTTATTATTCCAAGTCACAATTAGTTAATTAATTAATTGCTATTATGTTTTCAATTGTAATCGCCAATTTCTCAAAGAAAATTAATGTAAACCTCGTATTTTCGACAAATAATAACATCCTCAAAATTTTCAAACCACATTGGAGAACAACCAGATCATATTGGAAAATAAAACAGGAACAGGTATATAAAATTAAATGTGATTTATGTGAAAAATTGTATATTAGTCAAAAGCGGAAGATCTTTCGAGGTTAAATATAAGGAGCACACTCAAAAAACCTAGTTCAATAACACCTTGAAATTTTACAAACATTTATACAATCAGTGTATAAGTTCTTATGGCCTAGCATAGCTAACGCAAAAAAAAGAATTATAATTCGAAAACAAAAAGAACTAGAATATCTTACCAGAAAAATTTCAAGTAAGTAGGTTGCTAGAATTCACAAGCTCATTGCAGTTTCATTATTAACAAGCTACCACATCACATGAAGAACCAAATCCTTATGAGTCTTAATTTTACAAATCCTACATCTTAGCCAAAAAGTATAATTTCGCCGATTTATCAAGCTGTTAATGACAAACCATTAAAGAGAAGCGAATTAATTATACACATTATATTATATATTGGTCTAGACGCAGGCTTTGTAGAGTTAAAACTTAGAAAGGGCTTCATGGGATTTGATCACTTTATAATAGTGAAACCGCAATGGATTTATGAATTTTCGCCACTTGCTATGCAAGAACTGCTATTAGTGGAATTTATTTTTTTGAAGTTGTATTGATATTAAAAAACAATATATTTTATTTTGAATATATTCAAATTTACTTTTTATTTTGATTGATAGCTTAGATATGTGGAAAACTGATTTCTAATATCGAATATACATCAAGTAAATTTTGTTAAATGCCATATTTAAAAATTTTCACGAGATTAAATTACTTTTGATAAAGCTGGGGGTGAAATAGTAGTTAATATTTATTTAAGGCAGACATTCGAAAGAACCCTCCTTTTATTATTGTGAAATGGACACAGGAGAATTTCTAACATAAATATTTACCATTCATCGGCTTGCTATGGATACGATAATACGATGGTGTGAGAAAACACTTCAATTATTTCAAATGATAATGAAAATAATACTTTTTAGCGTAAACTTAATTTGAAAAAATAATTGCTGTTAAAAAAAGATTCTTTGTTTTAGTATATTTGATATGCAGCATGGATCATTTTATAATTTTGTACACTCATCGTTTAAAAGATTTACGTGAGTAAATAAAGAAGTTCATTCAAACTTGTTTAGTCATTAATGTGTTAGAAAATATTATATCATTATTCATGGCAAGACTAACACTACACTACTGAGTGTAATTTTGAGCACCTTTTTTGTTCATGTTTTAACAAAGAATTTTTAGGCAACATTTTTTTTTTTCACTAACACATAGGTACTATATATCTGCGTATACCGAACTTGATTTTAAAAAATTATAATTTGTGAAAAACTAGAATTTCTGGAAGTATAATACTTTTCTTATTTAAAGCTGACAATTTTCAATTAGTTACTTCTTAGCAACTGCAAGATGTAAAAAAATAGATATATCTGCAATAAAAGTAATAATCGGAGAATTTTTCAATTAAAATTTACAAGAAACCAAAATAATTTCAACGTGATAACTATTAAAATCTGGAAAATATATTTCAATATGACCATTATAAGACTATGGTCCATCCATTCTACAAAAACGGTACTTTTGGAGTAGATTCTTTCTCCGTAACTATAGGGATTTCAAGATTTTATAATTAATCAAAAGTCAAACCTATTTTATATTTTTATTCCAAGTTGCGATCACCAAAAAAGTGAAAAATCGGCTTAAGAACAAATCTTGTGTTATCAATGCTTGAATTGGAATTAAATAAAGAACCCCTGACCAAGCAATCTGCAATAGTGGTGTGATCATACATGGAAAATAAATTATAGTAAAATTACAAAGAATCATCGTTAATCTAAGATTACACAATTATTAACTTAATTTTACAATATTATATTTTAAAATTTACTTTATACACATGAATTTTTACGTTATAGCACTGTAACTATAACGAATATTTTCTGTAATAAATGCCATAGCAAAAAAAAACGATCTTAGATTGGAAACTTTTTTATAAATGTAAGTAAATTGCACATATACCATATGAAAGTGAAAGAGATATAACTACTTATACCTCTGCCCTTACTCTCGGGCTTCTTAATGAACACGTGCATACGAGTGACACTATTTGAGTATGTATGTACTTATACATGAACTGAAATTATACATGAACCATTTTTATGAACAAGTAATTTCTACGATGTTGCATCGTAAAAATTACAATACGTTCGTTCGGATCCAGGACTGCAATAATGAATTACAAAAATTAGGATGTATTATTGTAATTTTTTATATAATTGTTTTCCGTGCATTCTTTTCATAATTTTTTTCTTTGGACTAAATTTTAAATACAAAAAAGTCAATATTTTTTACTCGTTTATCAGCAGTTTTAAAGTATAATTAATTACAAATTTCAAACATATTATTTAAAAGAATAATGTAAAGGTTTTTTTGTATAGAAATATTTATAAACAATTATGCTAAATTCGATAGTTTCTTTGCAAAAATGCTCACTTTATATTATGTTAATTTTTTAATGGTCATAATTGCTTCAGATGGAGATTACTATTATAAAGCTTTTTGTGTTTCTTATGCGATGAATAGGAGAAACCCATGAGTTCTCATATTTATTAATGTGCAAACATGTATCTAGCCACTTCATATCGACGGCGGTACGTCGTTGTTCGTAACGACGGCATTATTCGAAAATATGAATAGCCGCGTGTGTGCATTTTATGTCATCCCCCATTGTATATTTTTACTCTAATAACTCAAATTTCCATTTTAAATCACATACGGGGTATAGTGCAGAATCTAAGACAAAGTAAAATGAAAAATGCTTCATTTCCATTTGTAAAGTACTACACATAAAATAGTTTTAGGTTTATAAGTACCCGTAAAAGTATTTTACACATATGATTGTTTTTAAAAATTTAAAAGTAACCTTCATGATTAAAGCTTTTCACAAAGCTTTATCTTTTTAAATTAATGTATTTTTAAAAATGAATGAAAAAAGTAGGAAAAGAAGAAAAGAAGGAAATATATATAATTCATTAATAAAAATATTTTACAATGTTTATGTAAAGGGCCATTCATTAATTACGTAAAAGTACTGTTGGGGGGTTAAGAAAATCTCTACATGTCCTTATGTTGGGGGGGGGGGTAAAATTCATTCTTACATAATACTTGGTATATCAAAATTCAACATTAAGAATCTAATTCCATTTTGGTTTCCGAATAATTTTCTTCATTTTATTGTGTACAAATTTAGTGTATAATTTTAAAGTAGGTAACCTATAAGTTTTGGTGCTACTAATTCTTAGAGATAGAATCTTACGTTAGAAAAGGGAGTGAGAGTTCGAGATGGGAGTTAAAAGTCACTAAAATGGTTCTTACGTAATTGCCGAATGATCCCTTACTTGAGAAAAGTGGGATTTTACATTTAAACCAGTATATTTAAGGAATCATAAAATTTTGTGAATTTTGGTATGCTTCATTGAATTACTTGCTACAACAAGAACTTAATATCTTAAAACGCAATTAAAAAAATTAAAAATCAATATTAATATTGTATTTTTTTGCAGTATCAAGGTTAATGGGGAGTACAGCAGCTTCCGCAAATATGGGCCACCATGGCCTTAATAATATGGCTGGTTTGGGCGCCTGTGCAGTACCTGATTCGAAACCAATGCAGTTTCCTTTGGCTCAACGACGAAAACGACGGGTTTTATTCACCCAAGCACAAGTAATGATTTTTTTTTATTAAATGTATAAATATCAATTAACTATTAAACACAACAAACATCGTTATAAAATGAGTCATTAGTATCGTCATAAGTATGAAATTTAAGTTTTCATAAACCAACCAAAAGTAGCTAAAGATTTCATAAAACTTATTACAAATATTGCCAATCAGTTTTAAGTATTTACTTTAATTTAGCTCAAATTAAATACAATAAATAATGTTTCATTTTTCAATTATTGCTTGAGTGTCTTTAAAACTGCAGCTGTTTAAGTGAGCTCTTTCGGATGTTAATGTTGGTGGAGGCGCAGTGTAATAATATTCTGCAAATACCATTAACCCAAACAGATATTTGTTTAGTGATGTGCAAGTGAATTTCCATAGCTAATTCTGCGTAGTTTTTTTTTCTTCGACAACTGATCATATTGAATGGTTTCTGCAATGTTTACATTAGTAATTCACTTGAAATGTACCTAAAGAAATACTTGAAATTGCACGCAAAATTTTTTTCAGTTATTACTTTTATTATCAATATCTTTCTTCAAATTATCGTATTATTTTTTATGATACATTATTCTTGGTATTATAATTCTATTTTATTTTGTTTTTGGTTTTTTTACCAAACAATCTTTGAAATAAGCTTATAAACGTTCATATTAGATTTTTTCGCTAAATTTGAACAGTTATACTATTTAAGCAATATACAAAAGATATTGTGGTTTAATTTATGTAATATAATTCACAAATGTAAATTAAAAATATAAAATTGAACAAAACCTCAAACAAAATGTATTTATGACGTATTACTCCGATATGTATTTCAATTGCCAATCTTGCTTCATCAGTGTTCATCAAATAGTGTTGAATCTCTCCGTAACTGCTGCGATGCGTCACTTTGTCACTGTTGCGGATAAAGTTTGAAAAATTCGAAGAAATTAAATTTATAAAATTATATAACAAGTATTGTGTAAAAAAAAAACTTTAAGTATTTTACTTGGAACGATATTTTTTTGGGATTTCATTTTTTAGAAGTGTTATGCATCCGTTTTTTAAGTCTCAGATAAACTGGTTAGCTTTTAGTTTTTATAGGGAAAGAACCAAGGAAAGAGAGACCTTAAAGTAGGAGAATTAGTAAAGCGAAATTGTTCTGAAAAAGAGGTTAATTTGGATTTTTGTCTTGTTCGTTCCATTGTGAAAATTTACAATAGTTTTCTTTTGCACCATTCTTCAATGTCAATTCGACGATAAAATAGACAAAATTTACAAATTAACATATAAATACACAAAATTCATCTATACTTATCAATATTGGATGAGTTGTTTTAGAGAAAGTTAGATACTCGTTTGGAACTTGACTACTTTTTTAATGCATTGCGATATTCAGCCTCTATTTTTTGTACTTGATGTAATTTCAGTACTTTGCCAAAATATTATGAAACCTTAACAAAGTAATGTTAGTATTTAACAATATACTTTTGATCTTTGAAGTTCCTCAGGGGTTTGTGAAGTTTATGTTTTGATATTTTCTCGGTTCTGTAACTGTTTAAGATATTAGGACCGTCATTATCATTATCCAGACTAAAGGGATCCAGACTTAAGATATTAGGACTTAATGGCATTATCCGAACTAAAGGATGAAATTTGCTTGGTAATCGAAATACGTGTCTGAGAAAAAGTCATAATAATTTGTGTTTAATCTTTGATTTAATATATATGTCTATAGATTGCTTTTTATAAATTATAATTTATAAACATTTTACTGCAATATAGTGTTATATACCTACTCTTAATAATATACAACAGTTTACACTGGAACAGTAAATATTGTATAAAGTTACCACAAAAATATATTTTACAATTCGAAGATTTATTTATTTATTACGGTATCTACAGTTTATGTTAATTTTGTTACATATGTATTTTTTTATCTTATAAAAGATATTGCATATTTTATTTAAATTCGGACCTCTCTTTGATTAAAAAAGAGTATCTACAAGTTGTTTTTCAATAAGTGGTCAAATAAATGTCAAAATCCACTTTAACAACTCAATATTTTGATTGTTAACCGCCAAAAACCACGCAATGAGTTTCAAAACATTAAAAAAAATCAAAATTTGGAAAATATTAAAATATATTCTTTAGGACCATTAGGTACAAGTACATTGTAAAAAACTTTTTTATTCGACCAAATTAATCGGTTAAAATGAATTTAAAAGTAATGAGTTAATCAATTTATTCCCGAATTGAAATAAAAACTTAGTACAAAATGAGACGTTGCCAGAATTTACCGGACTAAGGGAAATTGAGTATTCAGTAGTATTCTTTGTCAAAAGACTACAATAGTAACTTAAAAGGATATTTTAAAATCATCAATAAGAATTTTGAACAATTATTTCTTTATAGGGATTTCTATATATTTAAAGAGAAATTTGATAAATAATGTTTCTTTAACGTGAAAATATATTTTGCAATTTATTTTAGTGTAATTATTGAACAAATATTTATTATTTTTATAGGTTTATGAATTGGAAAGGAGATTCAAACAACAAAAATATCTCTCCGCCCCCGAACGGGAACATTTAGCATCATTAATTCACCTAACTCCAACACAGGTAACTCATTTTTTTAAATACCAAATTTTTCAATTTAAAAAAAAATGTATATAAATTGTTGCATGAAATGTTGAAATCATTGTAATTTTTGCGATTCATTTGATTTCCTTAATTAGATTGTTTATCTATTGAAAATATGTCTAATATTTTTATATATATTACCAACTGTTAATAATCTTATAATTAATTGATTCAATTTAACATTTTTATAAACATATTGCCTCATATCTTTGAAGTAAATCATATTTATAATACAACAAAAGGTTTATATCTTATAATTTTAATCTTATTTTTCAAGAAATCTAATCGTTTAAATTTATTAATGATATTTATCTATGGCGGATTTTTTTCGCATTTTATAGTGCTTCATATAGTGCTATTATTTCACGATGGATCTATGTGCTTTCATGAAGAGAAAAAATCAAAATCTGAATTTTAATGTTTCAATTTTTGTTTGTATTTTTTTGTCAAAAAATTAAATTGGAAATCACAAATAGACACTAAATTTATATGAATAGTACCTATAAAATATAAAAATGTCAGTAAAATCGAAAAAGCAAAATTCTAAAATGATTGGTTTTACTTAGAATGAATATATCACAGGTTGTACCTACACCTACTAATTATATCTATTTATTACTTATGTATGAGCTTTCATTGTGAAAGGGAACTTTGATCAATTTTATCTATTTTTCAGTAAATATGTTGTGAGTACAATGATTTTTGAGAGTACTACCCCTATTTTTCATAGGGATAGTAAATAATGAGTTAGTTATGGTACTTTAGTATTGTAAATATCAAATGTCCGTTTAATCCTACCGTACCTATATTTGTGTGTATTTAGTACATACTAATTTAATTATTTAAATATATCTATAAACATAAGAGACAGTGAGTTCATATTTTAGGTATCCGTAAAACATTTGCACTCACAACAATATCATAATTGAAACAAAAAACAGGATATATATCGCACAATAAGATGATTTATAAAAAAATCAAATATGTGCCTTTTTTCGTATGCGTTAGTTTTGCATTCTTTGCATCATACGCAACAGTTATGAGTGTAGGAATAGGTACCTTTTTCATATATGTTCAAATATATCGTGAACATGCGTGACAGATGTGTTCAGCTGAGATATTTGCTTTTGGAGATTGGGACAATAATGCTCGACGAATAATAACGATAATAATTGATGTATTTCAATTTAACCTATGATCAGCTGAAACAATATTTATTAATATTCAAATGTTTCAGAATTATAAATATTTTTTCAAATGTAATAGTAAATACTGTAGGAGTAATGGGTATATATTACACCAGAGGATCGAAATAATATAATCACACGAATTACAATTGATATTCTCTTTATTTCTCAATATATATTCCTCTTATTGTTTGTACCATGTGCTTGCTTTGCTTGCTGAACTCTATATTATTAGACGCAAGTTACTACTCGGTCTTGCAAATCTCGCGCATAGCCGATAGCAGCGCCACACATACACGTTTCGACAAAACTATTTCTTACAAATACACATTGTCGACCGAAAGTGTTAACCTGCTAAGTCCATTTTTAATAATTTTTTTTTGTTTCATTAAAATCTCTTTAAATATAGAAATTTCTAAATATAACATGAAATGAAAACCTGATATCTATACTAGCTAATGTAGCTTATATTGACTTTTTGCTGCCCCTGTAAAAACTTTTAAAATGGTATTAGCAGATTAACACTTTAGGCCGACAATATCACTATTATAGGTTTTATTTTTAATTCCCTAAAGGAAAGGTTAAGAAAATGATAATCACAATTTTTGGTTCATTTTAACTAAATCATTCTTTCTCGATATTCGTTCTTGTAGTTAATGTAGTTTGTACTTCATTTATAGATTTTTTTTAAATTTTAATTTAATACAGCATAATAGTAATTTTAAACTGATAATTAATAAATCATTTGCACAAATTAAAAATTAAATGTAGCAACAGTAGGTGTAGGGAACCAAAAAATATTGTGTCCTATATCCTATGTTAAAAACAGAATGCCATCTAATTTGCATAAGCTACAATTCATCTGAGATTATCACAACATTTATGAACTGTTTCGGGAGCAGTAACAATATTTAAATTTATACAGAGAATCGGTTTTAGAATAGCTTGGCACTGTTAAATATGAAGGGAAGCGTTACGTTCAAACCCTAATGTCAATATTTCGGGACGTTTAAATCATCATATCCCTTGTTTCTCTTTCAAGTTCTGAATAACATAGTATTAATAGTAATACATAGTTACATTGGCAGCTGCCAATCAAAATGTGAATGGGTTGTTGATTTAGTAAATATTTAATTGTAAATTTTAGTGTGGATTTAATATAAAATGAAAATCAAATATGACGTAGTTCAACATAAATATTTCCCATTCGAAATTACATTTTTAAATCAAATATTGAAATTACGTTTTAAATAAAATTATTAACAATTAATGTGAAAAAAAATATATTTGCGATTTACGAAGGTAGAAAATGAAAATATTGAGAATAATTAATTATTATGTACGAAATTTAGTTGCAACTATATATACCTAAATAAAATGACGAGACGACACACGCACACATTTAGTTAAGATTGAAACGGATGTTGGTAATTCAAATGAATATTATTGGACCCTGGATGATGGTAGCTTATTTATGCTCATATACATTGATGTAATAATACACAATTGTTATTGCATTAATGAAGATGGTGATGAATTAAACGTCATTTAATCACGTCTATTTGTCTACGTAAATATTTCCGATATATCATGAAGACAATAAAATTACCGTTTGAGTTGAAACTAAATGTTAGTTAAATAATACTTTTTATTGAATTACATTATTTTATTAAAAGTTTTTTCTTGAAATTGGACAACATAAACCTTTTTACCCTTTATTTGGTTTCGTCGTTTTATTTAGTTATTTAACTATTACCTGATTTATTAAGTTCTAATAACACACAGAAAAAAGCATAGCTAATACTGAGAAAAAAACTTAGTTCATTTGTACTGCCTAAATATTATTGGAACTAGTTCATAGATCCTTTAGTAAATTAGTTACTAGATTTGATTACTTTTTTTTTGTTGCTGTTTTTATTTCTCGTTACTTCATAACTGTCAAGGTTTTTAGAAACTCTAGGGTTAATAAGAAACCGTTAATCCATAAATAATGAAAATTTGCTCATTACGGAGATTGAATATAGCACCTATCAATTTTGGAGCAGTTACCTTGACCACTCGGCCACCAGTAGGTTAAATTTAATTAATATCAAAGATTTAAACAGTTTGTTTATAACTTTTGACTTATATTAATTAAGTAAAACATTGTACAATTAATTTGAAACTCCCAAAGGGGTCGCTGCGTCACATTTTTTGGGATTCCTCCTTAAATATTACGTCACGAAAGATAGGCTCCCGGCACAAACATAAGTTAATATGACAAGTTATAAGCTATTATAATAGAAATATAGACGGAAAAATATGTATAATTAATAATTATACTTCTAAATATGAAATTAACGATTTTCTATCGTAACAGAAATGAATACAAATTAAAAAAATAATACGTTTTTTAAAGAGCTGAAATTGTCACGTTTCCTTAAATTTCCCCCACCTTATCACACTAAGTCACATCCTCTTGTATGCGAACATAAATATTTTATGAACGGTCAAAAGCTGTTTTTCAAAAATCGTAAATTTTGACTTTAGTTAAACTTTATAACTTTAATTGAGCAATTGCAAATTCATATTCAAATTACAGTGTGTTTTTTAATGTTGCTTTTTTCAATTGTTTGTCTTTTCAATACTCAATAAAAGTTGAAAAAATCTATAAATAATTATTCCTTGTACCGAAACTTAAAATATGAAATTCAGAAAAATATCTCACAAATTTTATTTTTTACAATTTTCATAATTATGCCAAAGAATTGACATCTTTGATATTTTTTTTTCAAAAATCATATAACATACTAATCAAGAACCTCGTTCAATAGAATTTTTTTCAACTAGTTTTAAGTACCGAGAAAATGTGTGAACATATAAAAACAAATTGCCGAAAAAGGGCAAAACATGGCAAGATTTTTATTTAATTTAATGAGAATATATTGTAGTATTTGTTCAGAATATTTACAAAATATTTATAGGCTTAATAAGCTAAAAATAAATAGTAAAAAATCCCAATTATTTTATTGAAATATTTAGGCACTGCGTCGATCAAAAATTTGGTTGTAGAAGTAACAAAACTTTCTAAATCTATAGATAATTTCAGAACAAATACGAATTGTACTATAAAAATACAAAAGGATAATTTTATTGATTTACAAATTTTGTTTACTTTAACCTTATTGGTCGTTATCTTATTTGGCTCCTTAAATATCTTTTAGAAATCCAATTAAAGAAGTTTCGAGAAATGCAATAAACACGACAATAACAATTCATACTAACAATATATCGTGCTCACAAAATATCAAATTATTATTTATAGTTATAGATATTTAACGTAAAATTAATATTTGTATATTGTATAGTGTATATATAGATATAGTAAATATCATTAATGTATTAGGTTAGTGCGTATAAAATGTCGGATTTTTGAGTGAATATATAAAACTATAAAAATACCTTCAAAAATGTCTAATAATACATTTTTCCCAACGAAATTTTAATGCAAATGATTTTTTGAATCAATAAATTATGATATAGAATCTCTCGGTTCTAAATGTTTAAAAAGTTAGGTAAATAAGCTGGTTATTGAAAAATGTTTGCATTACGAAAATATCAAAGTTTATTGATTCTAAAAATATTTTTTTGTGCATTAAAATCTCGTTGAGCTTATTCGGATTAAATAATCAGCATTAAATATAAATATGCATAGTTTTTCACGAGTAAATGTACTCTGTTAAGATTTCAGAATTTCATGTGCACCAACTTAATACGGTTCTGTGATAGTTACCTACTAGAAAATTCCTCACACGAAAATTGCCTACAAAAAGTTATGCACAAGCACTATTGCTCACACGAATGTTGCCCACATTGAAATTTACTCACATAGAAAACCCGCAGCAAAAAATATTTATTTTATTTATTATTTGATTAAACCCTATTAACTATTTTATTATTAGTATTATAATACACTACTAATCTATTTTAAAAAAAAAAAGATCTTGTTTTTTCAAAAAATTATTTACAAAAAGAAGGTATCATGCCTTTTAAGTAATGTCCGACCGAACTTTCGGTTTCAGCTAAAAAACGAGTTTCGGCTTAGTTTCGGTTTCGGCTGTCGTCAAACCGAAACTATGACCGAAACCGAAACTGAATTTGTGAGATAAAAATATTAAGAAGTTATTGTTTTACACTTATTATTTGATTCTTCAGTTATGAATACTGATAGCTATAAATTCATTAATATTTTGTTTAATATTATCTTTAATATTTTTTTACAATTCGAAAGAAAACTGATCAAAGTTAAGAAGAAATTATTTTGTTTTTAAGATATAAGAACGAGTACTTTCTATTTTATGTACCTTAACATATTAGGTAAAAAGTTTTTTTTTTGTAACTTTTTTTATTATTTTGTTATTCGTTTCTAATATTAAAAAGAAATATTAGGTGAATTTATTTCAAATCAACCCCTTATTTCAGTATAAATAATTTATTTGAAATAAAAAATGATAATATGTTATGTTAATGATTAGCTCAGATATTAGGGACTAAATGATTAATGAATACCTATAAGATTTAAGGAATGGAAGTTTCGGTTTCAGTTTTGGTCGTAAAAACTAGTTTCGGTCGGACACTATTTTTTAGTGACGTCATTATCTGGCAATGTATCAGTTTCTGCTTTGTTTTTAATTTAATTTGCGATTTTTTTTGTTTATTCAACTTTAATATTGTATAATTTCGTTATACTAACAATATTATTACAATACTAATAATAAAGTTATAAATAATTGTGAAAAAAAATATTTTTTGTGGGTTAGTTTCCATGCGATCATTGTGCGTTAATTTTTGTGTGAGGAATTTTGTGTGTGAGTAAATTTCTATAAGGACAACAAATTTCTTGTGAAGATTTTTCTAGTGAGCAAATGTTTGGTCACCACTTAATACCTATGGTAATAGTAATATTAATTAGTTATTATAGCGTCTAATGTTAGTTTGCAGATTTAAATAAAAAGAAATGTTTTAATATGCTAATAAATGGGTTATTGAAAATAAATATTCGCAGCGACAAACCAGTGAAATACATTTTTTCACAAACTTTTACTACTACAGGATTAAAGAATGTTACGATATTTTTGAGGCGAAATCGACCAAGTGAACAAAGAAAAATACACTCTACCATATATACTCAATACATAATATATGTGTGTATATATACTTACGTATATCACAATTTAACATTTTTACGAATTATGATTGTTGGTTGGAAATTTTTCAACGATTGGGTGATATTTATTTTCTTTTCAAATCTAACAACAAAAAATAAACTATTCCGGTTTCCTCTAGACTCGTTTAGGTAAGACGTTAGGTAAGGGTAAAATTGTTGTGGATGATTTTTTGGAGGGTGTTTACATGTAATGAGGTTTGGGGTGTTTCGAACGTAGCATCGCTGTTGGTTGCTGAGCTACGTGCTCAAGAGGAAGCTCTTGAGAATGCTCCCGTCAGCATCACCACAGACACAGGGTTCCTGCTGACGCCACATCCAGACGACGAAATTCTTCATCACTGCTTTCCTTTGTCCTTCTATGTTTATAATATTTGCAGGGTTGACAATCTCAATTTTGTTTGCTTTTTAAAGGAAAAAAAAAGAACATAGGAAATACGAAATGGAAAGCTTTTTGTTTAATTCATTAATATTATGGTGGTTGGAAAGATGTACAAAAATTTAAATATTCCTTGACTTAATTATTTTGATTTTTTTTTTAAATTTCGATGTAATTTAATTTTATATTCTCTTCATATTCAAACAATGCATGCTTATAAATAATTCGTAACAAGCCTACAGTTTAAATAAGATTTAATTCAAAAAATTAAAATTTACTGCTTAGTATACGCATAAGCAAAGCAAAGTAAATATAACAAAGAGTTAATTTTAATGAACTACCTACCTAAAATAATTTTATCCTACAATTTTTCATGACATTCGGATTTTTTTTTACTTTCCGTAAAAAGCACGTAGTTAGTCACGATCCACCTATTCACCATTCTTTTGTATTTATTTTTATATTTTTTTTCTTCTGTGAATACAAAAATGAAAGTAAAGATAAAATTTACGTCACTCACTAAATTTGAAGGGCTTAAAACGAATCCCTGTTTGAAAATAAAAATAATTACTGATGCGTGTTTCTTTTAAGATATTTCTTTAATTACATTTCAGTGTGAATCATAAAAATATTATATTTACGCCTTCGATACAGCTTTTTCAATCAAACGATGTTGTTCACCCTCATATATAATTATTACGTATATTTTGCCTTTCTGAAATATTCAATTTTATTATTTATTGCACTGTATTCCTCTTTTCCTTTGCTGCTTTCAATCTTTTCATATTAATTTATCTCATTGTTGGCAAAGGAGATTTTTATTACATCATCACGAGATGGGTACTTTAATTGGATGAATTTTCAAGTGTAATTAGTGAAATATGAATTACCTTTAATTTAAATTTCTTATTTCTACGTTTTATTTTTAAACCTATTTCTTTATACTCACATATAGATCAATATGTTCTTATCAATAAATACCAACTTTTAAAATCGAATACAATACCTATGCATAGTACATTAAATAATTATACCAACAATTCTTTTTTTAACTCATACAATATCCAGAGTTTATATTACTTAATTTTTCAAAAATACAACTATAATAATTAGTTTTACCAATTAAAATTATTAATTATAACTATTTTATAGTACCTTACATATATTAGGGGGATCGGAAAGTAATATCGTTTTTTAAATATAAAATTAAATCACAAAATTTTGAAATAAGGCTTAATTTCAAATCAGTACATAATCATCCTCGATATTAATTAACTTTTTGACATCTTGTACGCAAATTTTTAATGTTATTTTCATAAAAAATTAATTGATTACTAAGCAAGGAAACTGAAAATCATATTTTCAAAATCATTTAAGTTTTCAGTTTGGTTACCACTGAGAAAATATTGATACAATTGAAATGAATAAAAATTCGAAGAATCAACTTTGAATGATTATGGTGCGTAAGCAAATATCAATCATCCTTAATTTAATAAATTTTCCCAGAGTTTTTCTTTGCAGAGGTGCTGGTTTTTTCACTTTTGATAGTTCTCGGGAATTTTTAGGTATTTAATTGGTCGACCAAAATTGATGAGGAATATTTGACAGCTTTTTAACTGCTTGACATGGATTTGGTACCATTTCCTCCCTTAAAATCTTATTTTTCCAAGTTCTTATTATCCTTAATTGTTACAAGTTGAAGAATTCAAAATGATCGAATTTGAATGTAAAAAAAAACTTATTTGGTATTATGGACATCTAATGCACTTGGATAAATATTAAAAATGTTTTGGTAGCAAGTTTGCATTACTACCTTGTACAACTCAAAGTGAATATAGTATCAAATTTGTATTCCGTCAGACATTTATTTAACCGTTTCAATGTAAACTTCAGAATAACACATATTTTTAAATCTTTCACAACTTAACAAGTTACTCTAATATTACATTGTCTTTAGTACGACATTGAAATAACTTATAAGCCGATAAAGGGCTATTGAATGTCGATATTTCCTAAAACTCCAATAATTTTCGGAAACTATCAACAATAAAGTATCACGTTTTTTGAAAATGTAAATTTCGTATTTTTTCAACTGTTATTTTTTCATTAACTAGGACAAATACAGGAAATTATTAAAGAGGAAATTTTGTTGGAAATGTTCTCAACTTTAATTTTGAGAATAACTATTTTATTTGTACCTAGCACGGTTTTAAAGTTATAGGTAAGTACGGAAAAAATGTGGATATTATATGTGGGACTTAATCTATTAATAAATACAATAATTGACTTTTTGTACTTTTTGATTTCACTTATAAATTTCACTTCCACAACTATACTATAATTGCGATCAACGCTTTTTTAAGTTTATTAGTAACAGCAATTCTACTCAACTGGAAATAACAATATTGGTTATTATGAGAGATTGATAAAAATATAAAAGAATAAACAAAGTTTTGATTTCTTTAAAAAAAATTTCAACAATTACCTGCATATTCAACTATTCTCTTTTAATTGGCTTTAAGAACATTCTGTATATAATTTATGCATTTTATTTTTTAGTTTCTAAATGAAATAAATTCTCACGATTGTCGTTATCTGATATTATAATCAATTAATTTGACGTATTTTATTACGTGAAAAATAATCGTTAGTTAACAAGTAAATTAGACATAATCAATTCATATCAGCTACCCAAAGAGGAGAGAAAACTGTCCTACAGTATCCATTAATGGTAAGCAACTGCAAAAGCTTAGCAGTGTAAAATACCTAGGGCTGCACCTTAACCAAAAGTTAATTTGGAAAGATAGGACAAAAAGAAAGCAACTATGGGCTAAAATTTCGCAACCTCTACTGGCTTCTTGAGCAAAGGTCCAAGCTATACTCAGTAACAACTCTACTCACAACTTGTATATAAGGCAATCATTAAACCACTTTGGAGCTACGGCATCCAGATCTGGGAAGCTATTGCACAAATATTGAAATCATTGAAAGATACCAAGCTAAGGTCCTGAGGGCTAAGGATAATAGGCGTACCATGGTATATTCCCAACACTAACTTGCGCAGGAACCTCAAACTGTCGTCAGTCTAGGAGGATATATTAAAATTGGGCCAAAGGTACAAGGAACGACTGCAAAGTCAACCCCAATGAGCTGACCGACCGCTTTATTGTTGTCTTAATGTTTCCCACCTCATTTTCTCGCATGTTAAATCTAATGTTTTTCTTTTTACTGTCGCTTTTTCGTTTCATAAAATTTCAAGTCATAACGATGCTAAGGAAGTTTTCACCTCCAAAATGTCCAAAAACAAATATTAAATAAAGTGATGAAGAGGAGAAAGTTGCAGGACTCATTTCCTACAGGGCTGTTTATTTACTATCTACACGATTTACTTATTGAAATTTAATTACAGATTATGGAAAATATTAGGATGACAAAAAAAACTTGACGAAACATATTTTTAGAACCTAAATTAATTAATTTATTACCAGTAAATGAATACTTGAGAGATTCTACTGTAATACAATAAATTTATAATACCAAAACTTTTCAATACAAGTAAGTGCCTACCTATTTGCATGTACATATTTGATTTTATGATTACATATTTCAATTATTGTTTTTAAACGGGTGGGAAAATATTTGAACAACTTTATCCTTCATACAAAAATAACAAAAAAAAAATAGCGGATGAGAATGATAATCTCAAGATTATCGTATATGCATTTTTTATCGCTCTATTCGAGTTAAATGTAATTCATGTTGTTCCCCTCAAATAAAAATCAGATGGAGTAAAGATAAACATATTTCAGTGGCAAGGAAGCATTATTGAATAAGTTTGACATTTATCGTGGTAGTTAATAAGATATTGAGGGGCGCATAATGAGCCCCTGTGGTGGGCGATGTGCACACGCTCGACTGGTTGCTTTCAGGTGGCCTCGGGGGCGCAGCATGTTGCCCTCGAATTCCTTGTTCGCTTTCGTTTTTCTGTCTTTTCTCAACAAGTGCAGTTTGTAAGAGCAGAACGTAATGTGAAAAAATAATTCACGTCTTTGATTCGTTACGATTGAAAATAGACGAGAAACGAGTTGATGTTGATTTGGTTGATGTTGTCTACTTTGTACACCCTCTATGTTGTGGTAGCAAATTGTCTGTTACATTCAATGATAATAATATGATAGAATACCACAATGTTTTGTTAAGATACAATTAAACTTTTTATCGCTTGTTACTGGTAAAAAATTATTGAAGCGATTAAAGAGCTTCCTGCAATACTTTTTTAATAAGCCTTACGTATTTTGATTTATTTGTTTTGTATAGTTTGAGGATGTTGTGGAGGTAAGTTAAAATGCTTCCAGACAACTAAAAATTTCATAGAATGTTTCTTATTTAATGCTAAAGCACCTGTGAAAATTTTAAAGCGATTCCCTAAGTCGTTATTGATTGTGTAGTGATAGAGCTCCTGCAATACTTTTTTAATAAGCCTTACGTATTTTGATTTATTTGTTTTGTATAGTTTGAGGATGTTGTGGAGGTAAGTTAAAATGCTTCCAGACAACTAAAAATTTCATAGAATGTTTCTTATTTAATGCTAAAGCACCTGTGAAAATTTTAAAGCGATTCCCTAAGTCGTTATTGATTGTGTAGTGATTGTCTGTTTGCTAACTGCTTTCCTGGAAAAATTAAAAAAGAGAAACATAAAGAACTGTAGTTCATTCTAACCAAACCATCATTCATTTTTATTATATAATGTTCACAAAATCATAGTTTTGATTTGTTTCTAAATTTGTCAGTTAGCTTATAAATAAAAGACACTTTTAAAAAAATTCAATCAGAAATTAAAAAGACTAACAAATTTTAAAAAAATCTAAATAAAACAAAGCATTTTATTTAATTATTAAATATCAATGAACCATAAACTTGATTAATGTTTTTCTTGTAGTATAGGATTATTAAATCTAATACAAGTCAGTAAAAATTTTGGTTAACCATTGTACCATATAAGTATATGTAGTCGAAAGTTTACTAGCATGTATGAAGTATATTTGGTATAATTGATTGCTTTTATTACTAGCTCCAACGCATTTTTATATAGCATCCAGTGGGAAATTAATAACAATCAATAAAAAATAAATTAACTATATTAGTTGCAATCTCCAATGCCATTAAAAGCATTTTTTCGTATTAGTTATTTACCACCACCATATAAGGTTTACCATATGACAGATAAGGGCTTTAAGGATTTTATGGAGGTATGTCAAAATGCTACCAGATAACTAAAAATTTAGAAGAAGGCTTCTTATTTAGTGCTAAAGCACCTGTGAAAACTTCGAAGCAATTCATTAAGTCGTTAAAAAGTTATTGCAATTTAAAAATACTATGATTGAACATGTAATCTTACGGAGATTCGGTAACCGAAGAAACTAAATTTATTTTTATTGGCAAAAAAATGCTACTCGGCATCCCAAACTTTCAAAATATGTACTTTGAACTTCAGGAAACTAATTTTGCATAAGTTTATTTGAATTCACCACACGGGTTTTAAGAAATAAATTAAAAACAGTCCGAAAATGTGGTTTTTACTTGATAAATTAATAAGTGTATAAAAAATGCGGCAACACTGTCGTCTGCTGAGACGTACCGTCTTATATCTAGTACAAGTGTGGGGTAGTACAGTTGGTTAGATAAAAGTGAAACGCATAATTTATCTTTGTCACACTCATTAGTACACAGCATAAAGCAGAAAAGGATGAAATATGTCAAATAATTTATTTTCTAAATGTTGAGCATATCGCGCATGCTCACTCACATCATGTGATACAGACATACTAAATTTTCCAACCTATAAATTCGACAGCGCGATCATATTTTCATTATTTCGTATCATGTTGAATTGTTAATTTAATTTTTATTTTTTAGATATAAATGTCTTAAAAACATGCTAAGTCAATGTTTTATTTATGATTTATGATTTTTTAATCATATTAAAAAAGCCTACATTCATAACTTATGAGCATCAAATCAATAATATTTTGATTTGTTAAGTTGAAATTAAGGCATATTCAGTCCCAAAAGTTAATTAAAAATTTTCTATATTTTTTGTTTTTTTCTTATGTTGTTTAAACTTTATTTATTTATTAATTTATTTATTTTTAATTTTGGTGAAATTTCCAATTTCTACTTAAATTATATACAGTTTTTAAGCATCAACCTATTTATTCACCTCATGGTACGCTATACGTCATAATTACTCACGAATTTCTATTTTTATGTACTTTTGTCTCCGATAGTTTCTCCGTAACATCCTTAAAGTATCTTATTAAAATAAATTACCATTTATCAGTGAAACTTGTAAAATGTAAACTATAAACTTCATAGTATTTTTTTAGGTTAAATTTTCAGTTTCTTCTGCTCTTAACAAAGTTTAAATTTATTTCGTTTAAATTCTTAAACTATTTTGTTTAGTAGAAAACCTAATATATGTGCTTTTTTTATTTAAATTTTTGTCATTTTTGTGAAATTTTTATATTATCCGAGTAGTAGCTTTTAAAAAATAATAAGTAAATTAATTTTGCAATTGGTGTTTACAATTTTTAATTAGAAATGGCAGGCTTATTTAAATAAGGGATGTCAAAAAGGGATGAATAAAGTCAACCAACCAGCTGTTAACTTTCTGCAAAGTTTGACTGGCAATTTAGTACAGAAATGATGCAATGTCAAAATGAAATTGAGGGGATCAGACTAACGCGATGATCTTTTACTATGTGACTTTGTATAGGGAATGTACATTTGCTTTTATATACCTAGTTAGATATATTTATGTGAATACATAGATGAGCTTGTTTATGTACAAGAATATATCACTGTTGATAGTACTATGCTTTGACAATTAATTGCAATTTAATTACAAGCTGTCGTAGAGCGCTCATGATTAAATTATCTGGTACTTGGTAGATGTAAATGATAGATATCAAATCTATTGCAGGGTTGAAAGTTAAATTGAAGGGCTGGGACATATATACATCAATAGTTATACAGATTGAACAGTAATCACTTCGTGAACAGTTCCAATTTAATACATGCAAGCACCTAAGTACATCTAAATATGTACTTTTACAAGGAAAAATCAGTAAAATCCAAGGTATTTTTCTTATTGGATTTTCTAATTTACGAAAATCATTCATTTTAGACTTAGATAACTTTAGATAAGTTTTTATTAAAATACTGCTCTGTATAATGTATTGAGTGGGGTTTTATACGGAAGTTTTGAATTACAGGATATTAGTGAGTTAAATCGATTTAATCCTTAAATAAAATATTCTCGCTATACTTAGAACTTTTACTGCGATCAAGTAATCGCTGTGGGAACAGTTGAAAGAATTTAATTGCCTTTTGGTGAATATTTGTTGTTATAATATTTTATATATCAAAACAATGAATGAATCATTTTATCTATTAAGTAGATGTGATAATTGGAAACATTTTTATTTGAATTCAATTACATTTTACATTTAATTCAATACAATTACTTTTTAAAAAATATTATCTTTATAATTTATCGAATTAAAAGGAATTCTTTAAGTGGTGCTTAATATTAGTTATCATTGAAATATGTGTTTTGGTAGGTAATGATTGTATTGAAATTGAAAAAAAAAAAGTTTAAGGAAATTTGTACTCAAGTAAGTAAGTAAATTTTAATAAAAAAAAATCTAAAATAAAAGGCGAAACAATACGAATTTATTTTTCTTAGACAAATGATTTGTTATATAGTTCTTTTAAAATAGTCCTATCCGAATTTTTTGGTCAACAAATGAAAATTTTCAACTCTATTTTTGCAGTCTTTTTTGACTTTATTTTCATTTAGTTTTCTATACACCTAATGTATTATGTACGAAGTTATGTAAGTGTAGAAGTAGTTTTTTAGTTAATATAGTACCGGAAAAATGACTAAGACAAAAGACGTATGTTTATGTAAAACAATATCTATTATAAAGTAAAAAGAAGGCAATAAGAAAAATAATATTTTCAGAACTTACAATTAGTTTCTTTTTTTTAATTGTTGTTTATCGTCGCTTTATACCTGCCAAAGTTTTTAACGACTCTATAGTTAATGAAATTCCGTAAATCGAGAAATATTGAAAATTTGCTTAATACGAGATTCGAACCCAACTCTTACCAGTTTTGGAGCGGTCATCTAGATCACTCCGGCCATCAGTAGGCTTAGTCATTTTTACTATAACTCTTTTTTTTTGTTATTTACCATCATTTTAGAACTACTAAGGTCTTTAGCTTCGAGCGTAATATTCGAGCGTAAGCTTTGAGTGTAATAAATGTCCGTAAATCGAGAAATATCGAAAACTTATTCAATATGAAATTCGAACCTAACATCTATTGCTTTTGAAGCGGCCATCTTGACCACTATTTTTAAAACTTACAATTAGTATATTTTTTTTAATTGTTATTTATCGTCGCTTTATACTTCCCAAGGTCATTAAGAACTCCAGGGTTAACAAAAATCCGTAATTGAAAAATATTGAATATTTGGTCAATATAAGGATCGAACCCAACACCTACCTGTTTTGAAGCAGCCATCTTGACTACTCGGCCACCAGTAGGACCAAAAAGGCCGTTTCGAGTAAAATTTGTTTTTGAAGTTCTTTTATGAGTACATCATCTAATACAGGATACTTCTTAATTTTTTTCAGGATACTTAATCTATAGAATATTATTATAACTTTCTACACTTTTGAATTTGATAAAAAACAATGACTTTATTTTTAAAAAGAAAAAAACGCTAAATCCTGATTTTCGTCAGCTGTCTCATTTAATTTGTACCATGCACTGTACATATACTATTCTCATGGTCTTTAGTATACGTTTGGTTTCAATTAAAAGCATAGAACGTTTGCAATACAATTTTAGTGAAAAAAGTTCAGTATTAGCGACTGAAAATGATAAACGTATACATACTTCATTAGGCAAACCGCTAAAAATAGAAATATGATTTCTGTAAATCAAATGGAAATAAAGTTTATTGAAATAAAGTTGAGTTTACCAATAAAGTGATATTCCTAGAATAAAGCTGGTAAGTTTCTACGTATAACTTACAAATAGTATCTAGTATTTGATATTTACTGCTTCTCACTACTCTAACATTTTTTAAATTGTGCCGAAACCTAATCATTTAAATTTTCGCTAAATAGAAATTGGTTAGTTAATTAGTATGAAAAATAGTTAATATTGAATTATTATATTTCCTTCATTATTTTAATAAGATTATTTTTGCCAATATTTGTCCTTTTTAATTAAATCATAGGTGTGTGAGATAGTTTCTAATAAATACACGCACGGTTTCATAGATGTTAAAAAACCATCTTAAAAATATAGGCCATAATTTTATTAAAAAAAAGATATTAAAATGATTCGGATATAAATATATTCTTTGTCAGTCAATATAATTTATCGGCATTAATATTGATGGCATATTATTATATTACACTAACGGAGTCGCAGGTAGGTATAAGTTAGTTTTTTCATAAATAGTAATCCAATAATATTACGTTTTTCAACTCGAGAATTCTTTCTAGTTTTAGTTTAAAAAAAAAATTCTATAATGCCAAATATTTAACAAATATGTAGAGCAATTGAACTTTTCTATTCTATAATATAGATTTAAATTTCATTGACAAACATGATTTATTTTTATACTAACATGTATATCTATCTAGGTACATAGCATTAAGTGTTAAAACTGTAAAAAGCTTTTACGATAGCATTAAAGCCAATAATTGGACAAACTCTTCACTTTCTACAAAAGATGTCGACGCAATAAATAAGTCGCTCTCTTGGAATTCATGAAACTAACTCAAATAATCATAGTCGTTTTTTGAACGATCAATAAATACTCAATAGTGTTTACTTTTAACCATCATTACCAATACAATTTTGAACAATTTTATTATGGAAAAATTACTTATTACTATAAAATGTATATCAAATTGTTGGAATTAAAACTTATATATCAAATATTCAATACTAAGGAATTGATATCATTCTCTATTTTTTTACTAGTGTAACCAAAAGTTTAAGAAATGGATTTATTACGCATTTTTAATCACAATTCATACTTAATTCTTTCAAATACTAAATATGGAATATAAATATTGAAAGGTAGAAAAACTGTATTTGTTATTGATTTAGAATGTTTTATTTATTCTTCAAATGGCATACAATTATTTATTATAATTAATGAGCTACCGCAAAACACCATCAACAATTCAAATAAACTTGAAAAGAGAACGTTGTCAGCATGTCAGTTACAAATGCAAATAGACAATATTTTCTTCATGTATATATGTAGGTTCCTATTACCATGGACCGGAATTGTGTGTTTATGTTCAATCGTATTCTTTACTTGGAATTATTTATTTTTTATTTGTAAACAGTTTGTGTTGTAAGAAATTATTTGTTTAAGACTCGATCGGCTAATATTTAAATTTAAGTTAATTTCATTTTATTTTAGAACATCAATGACAGTAGTAAAATTTTATAAGCCGTAGATATACAGGTTTTTTTAATAATATATTAGGAGGACCGGAAAAAAATGATGCTTTTCAACCTATAAACATTCATTTGATATTTATCTGCTATAAGTCATTTTCAAGGGTACTAAAGATATTTTATGGTTAGAGTGACTTGTAAACTGGTAAATGGTTGAAAATATTTATTAGTCCGAAGTCTATATTGCAAAAGCTAGACAAATACCCGAAGGAGTACAAATACGGTATTGTATGCTCTTCGAGTTTCACAGAGTAGCAACGCAAAGTTGTTACCAAAAACATTATCAATATTTATCTAAGTGCATTAGATGTTTATTAGTGTCAAATAAGTTTTTTTTAAGTTCAAATGCTATCATTTTTCGTTCTCCAACTGGCACCAATGAAAAATGATAAACAATTTAAACAATAAGATATTAAGGGAACAAACCCATGTCAAACAGTCGAAGAGCTGTCAAATATTCCTAATCAATCTTGGTCGACCAACTAAATACCCAAAAGTGTTCAAAAATTGTAAACAGAGAAAACTATCCTACTACACGGTAGAGCAAGATTCTTCTGTAGAAAAAAAAATCCTGGAAAAAATTAATAAATTATGGGGGAGTGATATTGCTTTACCCTCTATAGTCATCCAAAGTTGTTCCATACTTATTTCAAAGTTTTGTGTTTTAATTTTATATTAAAATAGAAGTATATAAAAAAAGATTATAAAAACCTCGTTTCTATTGATAAAATGCAATAAGAAGGTAAAAAATACATTTATGAACTTTGAAAATAATCATTATTTTTAAAAATATTCATTACCTGATGGTGACAGCCAAAAACTGTTGAAACGTGTCGTAATCAAGAAAGAAATTGAATCATAGGATATACTCAATAATTGTATTATACTCATTATTATAGATACTCATTATTATTCATTAACTTATTGATGGTTATTAAATTTTACAATGGATTCATATATTGTCATCGAGAGTAAGCAGGTGTGCCAAAATTCAGCACGATATAGTGCTGTGAAATAGGTGAAAAATGAGATTATAAGTACCTTACTAACAACAAAGTCAGTTAATAGAAGCAAATTAAAAACAATATTACTATCCGGTCTCTCTAATATTTTCATACAATAAAGTTTGAAGTATTAAAAATTTAACATACCAACGGATTTTTTCACAATACTTATAAAATTTCTTACGTTTAAATATATTACATTTAGTTTATAAGAACAATAATTTTCACCCTGAATTTCAGAACTTATACTTAACAGAAATTAATGAATAGATGTATTACTTTTAAAAAATTGTATAGTTAATGTTAACAGGCACTGAATTTGAATGAAAAAACAATAGTTTCAAAATTGAATACATTTAGTGTTTTACTTTTTATTGAACTCAACAATATTCCTTTTTTGCTATTTTGCAAAGTAAAAGCTTTTTTTATGTACAATTCGAAAGAAATCATTTTTATATATAAACTTTAATAAAGCTTTCTAAAGAGGTAAGAAGTAAGTACATATTCTCATCATGTCGACACAATGAAGAATTTTTAATGCTCATTTGCTTTTGAATGACAGGTAAAATGAAATAAAGTACTCGTTCAGAGTATTTTATCATTGACATACCTACTTATCACATATACGTGCCTCTATACATGGTCAGTATGACATTGTGTCATAAGCCTAAGGCAAAAGGTATATAATTCTACTCAACTATAATAAACGACATGAGCGACACGTCTTTTATATAACTCTTAATACAAACAGTATTTTGAATGAACAAATAAAAACTACTTTTTCTTTCTTTGGAAGAAATTTTTAAATCATATTGATTGACTGTGTGTTACATAGAGTTAATCCCATAGTTAAAGTTATAGAAATATTTTTTTTATTGAAAATATTACATTATATTGTTCTTAAACAAGTAATATTTTGTTTTCAGGTTAAAATTTGGTTTCAAAATCATCGATATAAATGCAAACGGCAGGCCAAAGAAAAGGCAATGGCGGAGCAAAATCAACACAACCAAGTATGTGATTTTTTTTTAATTAAATATTTATTTTTGTTTGGGTATCTTTTTGTAATATTTCTACTGTATGTAATGTTGCATCGAATTATATTTAACGACATCTGAAATTTAATTTTTGCTTAAATACACACTTGATGATACACATATCTTTGTTTCCCAGAAAGCTGTATACGTAGGTCGAAGATATGAAATGTTTAATCAATCAAGTGAATGGATACATAAGGTTTAAGCAAATGTTTCTTATCTACTTAAACTCAATGTATTTTAGAAAAAAAGTGACATACATTGAAGATATGATTCAAGTACGAATATATATCTAGTTTGTTTTAAATAAAAAATTAACAGCTTTATGGCGTAATTTTATTTTTCTACAAAAAAGTTTATTCTATATCAGTTCAAATTGATTGAACGATTGATTTGACGTTGAAAGTGAATATTTTTTATTTCATCTGATATTAATTAATTTTGATAAGATATCAAAAATTAATTTTATCATTTTTTGTTTGTTATCGTCGCTCTATAACTGCCAAGATTTTTAGTGGCTCTTGGGTTAATTAAAAACTGTAAATCAAGAAATATCAAAAATTTGTTCGATACGAGAGTCGATCCCAACACCTATCAGTTTTGAAGTGGCCATCTTGACCACTTGGTTACCAGTAGGCCATTTTATCATTTACTCGTATATATTGTGAAATACACAGGTAACCTCATGAGCTCACAAACAACTAGAATATTTTTAATATTTAGTGTCCAGAAGGAATTCAAATTCATAACTTTTGGTAACTTTACTATGTTTAGAGGATAGTTGTTGGAGCGAGCAAATAAGTTAATATTTTTTGTTTAACGCGACGTTTCGCAATGATTTATTGCTTCTTCAGGCGCTCTACAAACAATAATACATATTTGGTGCATGTTTAGAAAGCATTGGTAACAATATATATTTGTAAAAGTCGCACTTATTTTTTTTAAATTTTGCATAGTCAAAGTGTTACTAAATTTGACTAAAGTTACAAGGTTTCAATGGTTTAAAGTAAAATACCAATTGTACCATTTTTTTGAATCACTGGATATATAATACGTAAATATATTCAGCCTGATTCACATTTCAAAATACTTCAGATGACATCATTTTTTTAATGGAGCAACCTTTGTAATTTATAAATTTTGGTTTGCACGTACTTACAGGGTTGTTTAATAAAACACAATTTTTTGAAAAATGATAAAATTTATTTTACTATAATACTTACTATAATTTTTTATAGACATCGAAAGTTAAATTTTGTAGATGAATCTCATCATTTTTTCCTTTTTACGGAGCACACTATGATTCGAAACAACTTTTTGATCTTTGCTTTTTGATAGTGGTCATCTATTATATTCGGTATGTGCTATTTATCGATTTTCCATAAGTGTTCTTGGGGTCACATACTGCTGGGACAGCCCAAATTAATAAATTTATGGACGCCACTGTAAACGATACGCTAAAAATAAAGATAAATGATTTAAAAAGGGTAACTTTTCATAATAATTAGCCTTTTGAAATTTAGTTTATTTATTGAATCTAAACATTCATTTTTAGCTTTGTAATGAGAAATGCATTTATAATTTTTAATTTTTGTAATGCTTGTATTTCGTTTTGCCCTAAAACTAAAATGAAGTTTTTATTATTTTTCACAAAAAGCATCTGAAAAATAAAAATTTAAATAATTAGTATTATAATCAATAGTTTACAATTGTTTAAATCTTAAATCACTGCAATATTATCCATATGATTAAAAGGCTGTAATACGCTACGAGTATGTTAGATGAATAAATGATATAAAAAGTATGATGATATGATATAGAAATGGTACAGATAATAAAATCAAGCCCTGATTTACAACTTTCTGTAGGAAGAGAAAGTTTCTGAAAAAATTATCCCTTTATGTCCGTGTTTATATATGTTAGAATTCAGAATGTATGAATTAATTATGAAAATTGTTAATAAATAAATAAGTAGCGAGTAATGTTGGATGATATAGTGTGAAAAATTCAATGGTTTTTGAGTTATTTTTTTCATTCACTGAAGGAAAGAACGATTACACAAATTGTCCTCCTATCTTTAAAATCAGTGCCTATCCACGCATGTGTGAAAATGTTAGATTTAAAGTTCAAAAAGTTAGAATTTTTTTTCAATGAATGTTTTTATTTTAATATATTTTACATTCATATTTTTATTGGATTTAATTAAAAGTGAAACTTAGAAGAATTACTAATTTTAATGGGATTATTATAGGAGTATTCACGCATTCAATAAACTTCACAAATTGTAGACTGAATGACTTAAGGGGGTTCTCTCGTGTGATGGATTAAAAAAATCGATTTTTTTATTGATATAAGTTACTTCATTAAATGTCTAGAATAAAGTTGAAAAATTATTTTTAAAAATTTGAAAATATTATAAAAATACAGAGGTCGTTATAATTTTAACTGTATTTGAAACTTCAAACGTGTTTTTCTCAAAACTGTGTTTTTCAAACTTGCTTCCGTGATATCTCAAGAATGATTTGGTGATTTGAGAGTATACATATTGGTTTTTTTCTTTTATGAATTCAAAACAAATTATCATATCATTTGAGTATAAAATAAGTTTTAAAGTGAATTCAATAGTTCATGTATTCATCATTTTCGAAAAGAGCATATTTAAGAATTCAAATAGAAAAATAGATTGCAGATATGCGTCTTGGTAGTCTACTACCTTGTATTAGTTAAGTAATGTAGTCCTGTTATTAGGCAGGCTACAATTTTATTGTTTTTCAAACTATTGAGGAAGAGACAATTTAGTTGAAATAAATTCATTATTTTTTTAAAATTTTTAAAAATCAGTTCTTTTATTTTCTTGTACACCCACGTGCCTTTCGATTAACTGCATTTGCATTGTGTAATTTTTTTATATTATTATTTTGATTTTGGTGTTAATTTACGACTGCTATTGAAAATATCAAATTCATCACATCGTATTTTTTTTATTCTTGTCTTATACAGCGTTGAATCGTCCATTAGAGCTCACTAAATATTCATTGATTCTGATACTGTTCTCATACTAATACTGTATCTGAGCTCGCGATCCATAGTTTGGGAAATACTGGTATGGTATCTTGGAAATAAACTGGCAAATCACATAATTTTTATAGTTCACATTTTTTTTTTATTAAATTATAGTAACATTTGGCATTATAAGAAGTTTATTGGCTTTATCGCTCAAGTTCTCTACCACTACTAAATATTTGTTTTGTGTCTGAAATATTCAAATCCGTGTTCATTAATGCAATAAAATTGCTTACATCTTTAATATTTTTCGGGAGCGTAAAATAAATTATTATTTTTTTATAAAAGAAAACTAACTAATAATTATTTTAAAAATA
The DNA here is from genome assembly GCA_958496175.1 of Sisyra terminalis. NCBI lineage: Eukaryota > Metazoa > Arthropoda > Insecta > Neuroptera > Sisyridae > Sisyra > Sisyra terminalis. Next base: position 32,749,643 of record OY292274.1, read on the forward strand.
TAGACAATTTTTTAAATCACGTATTTTTTCAATAGCCTGTTTTTATTTAAAAATATTCATATTTTCCTTCAATTACAAACTGACGACCTTGTTCTCTATGTACATTAATCTTGCAACACAAAAAATATTATGGATGATCTAACCATTGTTTGAACTGGTAAATATTGAAAGATAAAGTTGAAGTCGAAGGTAACATCGCCACCAGGTATTGGTACTTTTATTTTACATTCAAATACTGACAATGAGACAAAACAACGTCATACATAATATTTAAATGAAAAAATATTTACCTATTCGTTTCTAGTAATCAATTTTTACTTTAGTGTTAGTATGCAGGTACAAAAATAATCATTTTTCTGTAAATATTTTTATTATGTTAAGAAATAAAACACTAGTTATTGGTATTATATTTAAAGTAATTAAAAAGAGTTATGATATATTTGAATTTCAATTATTCAAGTTTAAAAATATTGTTTTATTGAATTATTTAAATATTTCACATAGGTATATTTTTAAAATTACTTAGTTCACAATGTTTATACAACCACACAGCAAACATCTTGGATGAGCTTTTGAATTGTTAGGGGCAGTTTTGGTGGCTATACAAGAAGTTGTAAAAAATGAAAGATTTATGCATAAGAGCACAACCACTGATTGGGGAAAATACAAAATGTTTGCAATCGATGATGTTATTTCTTCCATATCGAAATAAAAATGTAAATGCAGAATGCGATGTTGGCGCGTTTTGTTGAAGAGCAAAACCACTTCAGATCCTAAGTTGAAGTGGTTACGTCACAACTGTGCGGCCATCATGTCGTACACTCACGACCAAAATTATTATATATAATTTATTACTTTTCCTTAATATTTATTGCAAGAATTATTTAGAAGTATCACCAAAAAAAATATTTTTTATACGCATACGCACTTATTTTTTATGGATTTCTAAGAAACAAAGTTTAAATTACTTAGAATGTAATGGTCGAATGATAGAATTATTAGACGTAAATGAATATAGCTAAGGAGGCTAATAAGATTTAATTGTTGAATTTTGCATTTTTTTTCCAGTCATCTAGTTCTCCACGACGTGTCGCAGTTCCAGTTCTGGTGAAGGATGGTAAACCGTGTTCAAGCGGTAATGGTAATAGCGGTGGAGGCGGCGCTAGCAGTCATCAAGCAGGCGGTTCTTCTTCAGCCGACCAAAATGGATCGCGGACTCAACAAAGCTCCGGCGGTGGAAACGGCGCCGGAGGCGGCGGTAGCAGTGCCGGTAGCGCTTCTTCCTTGCTGTGCTCCGGAGGCGGTGGTGGCGGCGGTGCTGGTGTGACAACACAGCATCCCTTACACCCACATCATCATCATCATCATCATGCGCTTCAGCAACCAGTAGCACAAAGTACGGCGGCGGCAGCCCAGTGCATGGCAAACGGCACCATCGCCATGGCCGCGTACCGAAACCAAAACAATTATCTGCAACATCAGCAACAGTGTGGTGCTTACTTACCGTTACAGGGTCGGGCTTGGTAGTGGGACGTTTACAATGAGTGAATAAAGTACACGAAATAATCATTGTTTGACCACAATATAATTGTGATTATAATCGGAATAATTATTTTTATATTGTGCCTTGTGCTTTATTCATTCATTTGTCGGATCATACAAAACAAATATTGCAATTGTTGTAAATATGTAACTTATTTCTACGTGAATCTTTCTGCGAAAGACACGTTAAAGTTTCTACAATTAATTATAGTTTAGTATACGAGTAAATACATACTTAAAAACCATCTCCTAACAAAAAAGTGACACTTAAAGCAAGTCTTAGAAGTATTTGTACTTATATATTATTTTTTAATTTCATTTAAATTAAAAATGTGACTTGTGCGATTATAACTGAATAAAAATTAATACATTTAGATCAATTTATACTAAGTACCTATCTTAACAAGTAATAATAATTTCGATTTAAAAGTCTTGAATAAATATTTTAATTTAAATAATGTGAATAAAATTACCTATTTTCCATTTGAAAAATTTAATTTTTTAGCAATCGAAAACTTTAAATTCAGGTAAAATTTATCATCAATTTCTCTTAAAAACGGCAAATTTAATGATGGACAAAATGAATATTTTGTCATTAGTCAAATTTCTCTTACTACATTGCATTGTTTTATTTTTTTTACCTTATATCCTTATATCCAACCCTTCTATTTATGCAGAACATTTTTATTACCAAAGACGATGTTTTGAAGTAAAAAAAAAGAATAAAGTTATAATTATTTATAAGTTGATATCAGTAGCATCAATATGAAAAATTTACAATAAGAATTATGTACTATATTTTATGCAATATATTGTAATTTAGACAAGGGTTTATTGTAGATGAGTAAGCTTTTTGTATTTAGGAAGGTAATGTAAAAATTTGTAATTATTTTACTACACGAAAAAAAACTGTTGAAAAAGTGTACCATTTCTTTCTTACAATCGTTTTTCAATGATTTTTCTAAACAAGAAAAATGTATAAATTAATATATGAATTTTTCATTCCTACATGGTAATATTGTTAAAAATGTAAATATGTTAGAATATTTAAATTAAAATTATTAGTAGACACAGTGAAAAAGAATGGATTTGTATGAAGAAATAGTTTACTCCACACAGATTTAAATTTCCTAATAATATTTATATTCTCACAATTTACTTAAATTGTAAAATCGAATTCTTATTTCGATATTGTGTTCATTTTTAGGGTTTCCAATGTAAATAAAATAATATTCTTACATTTTAATCAAAGGCATTGTTTGTAAAAAATGATACCAATTCATTTATACAATAAAAATTATATTATATATCTTATTAATACCTATGAATTTATTAAAAAAAATAGCGTCAAATGCACCTGTGAATGTATTTAATATATAAATATTATTATTACCTTATTATTTATCCGAACTTGTGATTGTGGTTTGTATGGAGATTTTTTTCTTTTTTGAAATTCAATAAAAACATATTAATAATAATATTATAGTTTACATTTATTCAGTTGAACCAAAATTTGCCTTACAGTTGCCTTCCAGGATGATTTTTTTTTTGTTAATAGTTTTATCACTAGTTCAACAAAATATTGTTATCCTACATAGTGTTGTTGTCGGATGATGATGACAATTAAGCTCATAATAGCTCTACTATGACTTAAAAATTTTGTTGCGGTCTTCATATTTTAAACTGAAACTTTTGAGTATGATTTTTTAGCACAACAACAGTTTTGGTAGATACATGTAAAAACTTCCCTAGATTTATTTTCAGAAGACTTTTTCAGAAAGAAATTTTCTGTTCGGAAATGTATGCTTTATTCCTTTTTAAGATTTCATCGGTTTGCGTTTAATATACCACAGGATTACAACCATCATGAGATGATTCGATTTGATTTTATAGTGTAAGTAGTTCAGGGACACTATCTTTATTCATTTAAGGTAAAAACGAAGATTTTACAGAGTTTTTGTAGAGTACTAATTGAAATTGAAAGTAAAAATAATTTGCATAAAGCTTTTAGTGCAGTGGTTCTTAACCTTGTTGGAGGTACTGACCCCTCCCAGTTCCATATGCGCATTCATCGAACCTTTCATAATTGTAAAAATATAGGTATATATTTATTTATACGCCATACGAATCGGGTTTGTGTCTTGACTTCCGCCGAATCCGCGAGGTTGACTCACCGAACTCTTGGAGTCGATTGAACCCCAGATTAAGAACCACTGTTCTTGTACTTTTACAAAGTTTAGTATATATGCTTCGTCCATTTTGTTCATATACTTTAACAATTACCACTCAATATAGTCATCAACCATCATACCACGTTGAAGACACTGGCTTTCGTCAGATCACTCAATATAGTCAAGATGTTATTGGTTCAAAACATATTTTCCAAGCGTCAAAATATTGCGTTTCTTGTAGTTCTAAAGGTATTTAGAAAAAATATTTTATATTTTTTTATATTTTTATTTACTGTCTTTTTATAACTATTAAGGCCTTAATAAACTTACTTAAAGACTTTAGGGTTAATAAAAATCCGTAATCAAGAAATATCGCAAATTTGCTTAAGACGAAATTCGAACCCAACACCTACCAGTTTTGGAGCGGACACCTTAACCACTAGGCCACCAGTAGGCTTTTATGTTATCGTAAAATATTTTGGAAGAAAATGATAATCAAATCTTTCTCCATAGTAAAAATGTGAAATATACATTTTTTTTAGTAAAAAATTGTTTTTATTGTATAAAACAATATAAATATTTTTACCTGGAAACTCATTCGAAGAGATCAATACTTAACTCCTGATTACGTCAATAATTTATACTATAATGCCTAATATATACCTACTGATCATTTACCATTCCAGTCTATATTTGCGATATTGAACAATAAGAAAATTATATTTTTATATACAAGCAACTTCTAGACAACTTAAAATAAAAACTAAGAACCTTAATAGGTCCCATTATTAGGTCAATTTGAAAAGGTTAGTTCACCTTATATTAAATCTAACACATCAAACCTTAAAGTGCCTTTATTTTTTTGGCTGAAGTAATTCAAATTTTTACTAGGGCCAATCAAAATGTTTTTTAGTGATCACACTTGGACGAAAGGTTGATCAATTACGTAAAGACGATTATGTGCATTAATAATTTACGTATAAAAGATCACTTGGATAAAATATCCCCAAAAAATAACCATGCATATATATTATTTTGGCGCGGATATTTTCTTCGGGGATATTAATGCGTGTCATTCAAAGGGTATTCCCTTAACATCAATGCATCGATCGATCACGAATCGACTCGATGTTTAACATACGATACATCGAATTGATTCGATGTTGTGACAAAGAGTTTTTCTATTTGATGCATCGATTTAATAAAAATAATGACAAAACTAATGAAAATATATGTTTTAACACTAAAATTTTTTAATAGATGTCATTAACAGATAGTGACACTTGTAAGAGACTAGCAGAACCAAACGGCAGAGATAAAGTGCCTATATATTTACGTAGTCCGATAGGAAAAAGGCTTAACGAGAACCCATTGGAAATCTGGAGTGATCTAAATACTTGACTATTGTAGAGACTTCCATCCGAACACTTATTTTCAAAGGCTTATCAAATAGTCCACTAGCAGAGGTATGAACGGAAAATGATTGAGCAAACTTTTGTTTCTGCAAAGACTTTCTAGGCAGCATTAGTATCACTAGTAAAATCTTAAAATTATTTTTTCTCGACAGATTAAGACTTAGATATTTTTTTCTGTAATGTAAACGTCTAATATTCTTAAAAAATATTTCTTTTAGTTGGTAGATTTTGTTTCACTTAGAAAACTATAAGTATCTCATTTCACTGTATCACCTTGACAATTCTACTATACCAACATTTATGAAATTAAACACATCACTACAGCTTCTGCACTATACTACGGGTATGGCCTTGTTACTTGGACTTAGCATCCACGAGTACCAAACTAAAGATTGTGAACTGTTCTTTGTTGAACGCAGGAAGTTAGATAAACAAATTTTTAAGGAAAGTATTCGATGTTGAAAACACATTGATGTTTTTAAGTGGTGTATCGATAAACATTAATGTAAAATTTCGATATTTTATCAAATAAATACATCAAAGTATTTTCCAAGTGGACACCCCTATGACTTCCTAAATATTACATACATAAATGTAATGATGAGTAGCTTATCTAATTCTATTATCAAAATGTATCGCAACATTTTGAGCAATTGTAATCTAAAGTCAGCATAAGTTATAATAAGCAACTAGTTCTTTAAAAAAATTCAGTCAATATGTAGATACAAATACGAATGAAAGTGCACCTATAGTTGTCTATAATAATTCTAGTCAGATACCTTATGATTTAATTGGAACAGATAAATCAAGGATTAAAAAATTTAAAGCTAGTTAATTAAGATTTTTTTAATAAACACAAAGACTTTTTGAAACGATCAATGATTAAATATTCAAAACTTCTACTCAAGACATTTACAAGAAGATAAAGGGTTGGTTAAATTGAATATATATGATGTATTCATAACCTTTTAGCGCCCCTTTTGTTTGTCTAAGAACATTCAAATAAGATCGAAGAGGGAGGACGGGTACATTCCATTATTTACACATTACAAGATCAATATTGTACTCTCACAATGCATATACTTCGGTGTACGATTGGACCTCTGAGCTGGGATAAAAAAATGCGTGTACACTGTACATAATATAATATACTTGGAAAGTACAAGGAACCCCTTTTATCCTTGCAGGTTTTTTATTTATGATAGATCAACGATGAAAATCTTTTCCAGTTTAAATATATGTACATTCACATACACCTTTGTGTTAAAATCCCTTAGTCTTTGAATCAAACAAAATATTCATATATAAACATCATTTGATGGAACGATATTTTACTGATGTGGGTTGTTTGATTTGATCTCATGCCAGAAATTTTATTATATGATAATAATTTCAATATAGTATGCTACTCATTGGCATTTTTAATTCTTTTTTTTTAAATAGGCTTCTTATAATTCTTCCTTATAGTAAATTGAATATGAAAAATATATGTATCTGCTCATTACATGTAGATATAGTGTATATGTACCTATGCAAATAACAATATTGTGATAATTATGTAATAATTATACAAAATTTGTTTGTATTCAATATTTTTTTAATTTTAAGCTTTATTTTAAAAATCCAAAATTTTTATTTCAAACTAAGGGCAATCTATAACAAGAAATTATACTTTTTTGTAAAATTCTAGCTTTTTTCTGGGAATAAGGGTCTACACAAATAAGCGCTTGCATTTCACTTGCTTCGGTTAACTACACATACACTTTTGAATGGAATTAAAATGACTGATGAAAGAAATAACAGCAATCAGTTGTCCAAATTTGAGACGTTAGTTATTATATTTGGTTTTCACTCACACGTATGTGTTTACATTTTTTGTTTTCTGTTGCCAAAATATATATCGATATTTGGCTATTATTATATTGATGTAAAATATTTTATTTTTATTTTAACTCAGTTATAAAAAAATGGCTAAAATCTAAGCAAATAGTGTATTCGTTGCTAAGAAACGGAAAACTAATTTATTAAATTTCCAACATTAAAGGTCACTTATGCTTTTAAAAAGCATAGTCTTATTATCTCGCGTAGTTGACATCGTTCATATTTGGCATTTAGCACATGCGCAGTTGCATTTTGTTAAGTCTAATCTAGAATCCTATGCTGTTAAGTGAACGTAACAATCCAAATTAACTTAAGTAATAAATACCCGTAATGAACTTACTTAACACATTTATTTTTTATTTCATATGCTGCACCTAAAGAAGTATAGTATCAAAAATTATACTGACCATGAATTAAAAATAAATTTGTAATTAATTATTTCAAAGGCTAGAAATTAAATTATGATTCTAATATATTATTCTCCATTTATCTACATACTTCTTTTAATTCACGAAAAAATTATCTTGATTCGAAAGGACGGTGATTCGACGCGTATATTTTTTATCTCTGATTACGCAAAGCGTCCTATAGAGAGACCGAAGCTAGTTGACCAAATTTCCGTCTAAACTTTGATATTTTTATAATTACATGGGAAAAACTACTTAAAACTAAATGGAAATTTGTTGGAGTATTGTAAAAGTCAATATTTAAACCGAAATTATAAATATATATGGTAAACATTAATACACTTGAATTTACAGAACTCGAAAATTTAGTCAATCAACCCCATATTCGGAGAAGGTTGACTATGTTGTAGGAACAAGTTGACCTTAATAATAGTAGGTGTTAAATTTTATAGCAGAAGTCGCAAAAACTATTACATTAAAACAGTTAAAAATTGAAACTTGTATCACTTTTTATAAGTTGGTTATATAATTAATATGTATGAAAAAAAAAATTCATAATGAAGATTCATTTTCATCAAATAAATTTTCAACCTTTTTGATACATTTGACCTCAATTGTCCTCCGATTGATAATGGGAACCATGATTATCTTAGAGTAACAAAAATAAGTTTGTCTTTACTATAGATTTCACAAAAATAAAAAGTTTAACATATTTGAAAACCAACAAGTCAGTCATTCCCAAAACAAATAAGGCAACTAGTCCCCGAATGGTATTTTTTTTCTTTCATACGTTAATTGACTCTAACAAAAGCATTAGTTCAAAAATATGGTTATGGAATACAAAGCTATTGGATTAAATTTACAAATTAATCTATTGAATATATTAGTTTAGCCTGCTTCACAATTTAAAATATGGGAAGTATACTATGAAAAACAATTTATAGTGAAAAAATAAATGGAAAGAGTATTCAGGTTGAAAAACGTGGTGCACATAAAATATTTATTCCACAAACACTTAAAAAGAATTCTTACCCAAAGTAAAGAAGAATAACAAAATCAAATATCCGATAACTTTTAATGTAATCGGAGGTGTTGCAACAAAAACCGTGATACGGAAAAAAAATACTTACATGCGTTATTTAACGAAATATAAGCAAAGCTTTTTTAACATGTGCGATAGTAACATTGCAATCTGTATAATTAAGGAAAGCATCAAGGCATACTCTTGACCATTATTAGATTCCGTTATTTTCGTACCTCAGATTAGTTATTAAGAGGTAGTCTACCTACCCCAATAACCAACCAGCGCCGGTCTCTCCTATAATCTGATTTAGGTGATTATTTTTTGTTTATTTGAGAAGATAAATATCGAAGTTGGTCTCATTTAAATTTGAAAATAAAATCTAAAGTTAAGGAAAAAAACAGAATGCTAAATTGCTTTCCCACTGAACTTGGATAAAAATCTATTATCTGAGCCATACAGATATAGAGAATCGAAAAAAAATTCACGTACACATGAACGTACAACATCTACGTACAACTACTAATAAATTGGACTTTGAAACTACCTTTGACTTTTATCCTTCCGAAGAAAATCAAGAGAATCGGTTTGCAGATATGGGTAACGGAATTTCGTTATCACAAACACTCGTTCAAATTGAGTCGATTATAATTTTTCACAAAGGAATCTTTGGCTTTGTTTAGCATTTAACATTTTCAATCATTTGTTCAAACATTCAAAAAAATTCGGTAAAACTAAAAAACACTTGTTTTGAAAAGAGGCATATTTTGTTACATTCTCTGATTTTTAGATAAACAGCAATATCAAATTAAAATGTTTATACAAGAATGCCAACTCTCACGCATCAAGTTGAATCGAATATTTGCAAATACGTAAGTACATGATAACCTTTTACTAACTTAACCTAATCGCAAGGAAGCTATAAAAATAAAAAAAAAAAAATATAGGAAAATTGTCCACTTTCTACTATTTAGTTTTAAGAAAATTTAAGAAAACCCGTTTATACAATATGTAAAATATATTATGGCCTTATTTATGTAGTACAATTTATAAAAGTAAACTTTTAACATACATTTAAACAAAAGTTAAAATAAATGTATTTTTTGACGAATTGCCCACATACGTATTTCAATTGCCAAGCAATCGTTCTCAGTAGTCATCAAGTAGTATGTGATGAGCCACAAAACCAATTTAGGATTTTCTTAGACTCATATCGAGAGAAATTAAACTTTTGATCTCATTCTATATTGAGTTATTCTATATTAATCACAAATTGTAGGTATACATTACGTAGGTACTAAACATTTTTCAGTTACTAATTTTGGAAAAAAATTTGATTCAAAAATTTTCTTTAGAGTTAATACTGCAATATTCTCAAAAATTATATAAAAAACGAGAATAAGCTTCAGTTGACTAGAATTCTAACTGACCAAAAATCAATAGCATTTTACAAAAATAACTTTTAAAATTCGTTGAGAACGAAAAACGTCATACAAAGAAGCACCTTATATCGATTAGCCAACAAAATTTTAAAGGGTGAATTTGGCGAAATTTTCTTTTACCAATCGAGGGAAATCATTCGTAGAAGTCTAATTTTTTGACTTAATTTTTACAGTAGTTGGAGAGGTTTTGTTAATTTTTCTTTGATTTCTTTATTGCGAAAATGGTATAAGCTTAGATCAGGAACGTCGAAATTTGAGAATTGTTTTTGAATGGTTTCGATATTATTCCTGTACGTATTGCACTCACTCGAATGCAATTTGTACGTAAATTTTGACATGTCAGAAATAAAGTAGTGATTGTTATTTTCAAATATGTATTTATTTTGTATTATTATGTAAAATTAAATTTTCTCAATAAAGTCTACTTTGGGCAAGTCCACTTCAGCACACCCACAATTTGGCAACGTTGCATTTTCGACTTTGTTTTAATTTAATTCGCGATTAAATCGGTCTATAATAAAAATAACCGTCGCTTCTTTATTTCTGGCTTATCAAAGTTTACATACAAATTGCATTCGAGTGAACAATACGTACTCATTCGGAATATCTCGAAATAGTTATCTACAGTTCGGAATATCTCAACGTTCCTGATCCAAGCTTATACCGCTTAAATTGTATTGCGTTTTCGTTTTTATATGCCAATTAAGAAACCCTATTTTATGATGTTTTTAGTATTTCATATTATTGGCTACTTTATTAAATTTTCGTAATTAATTAATTACCACTTACTTTTTTAAACCGAAACGGACTCTCCCACGATCTCTACGACTGGCAAAAGAAAATTTCGGAAAAGTAAAATTTTAAAATTTTGTTGGCTAAGCGGTACCTATAGGGTCAAGGATTCATTAAAATTATTTATTTTCCTTTAAGATTTAAAAGGATGCACTTTGTTTCTAATCAAAAATTTAAAAAATATATCAGCAAAATCCTAATTCTTGATTGTTGCAACCAAATCTACGTATATGTGGGTAATTGATATTCCAATTTTCCCCTAAAACCCCCAATATTTTAAATATAATATGGATAAGAAAGTAACAGATATCTGCATAATTGTCTAAACTTTTAAAAAAGGAAGTTCAATGAACTCGGAAGCATTTTGAACGGAAAAAGAGAAAATTATGAATAGAATTATTCAAAATTGCTTATATATGATTAACTAATTCACAAATAAGTGGAATAACATTTAGACGTTTGAACAAAAATACAATACAATAAAAAAGAAGACAATATTCAGAATATTTTCATACCAATGAATTAATATTAAAATATTTGTTTTTGTGTTATTTTCTTTTTTAAACTAAATTTGTACTGAGTCATGTACGATCGTGATTTGAAATGAATTAAACGAGTATTATTATTATAAAACACCAAACCGAATTATATTCAAAATATTTTCATTGTGTATTTTGACACATTATTTGAACGTTTTGGTGGGTAAGCAGACGGTAGGAAGGTAAAGTTGAACTTGGTGAAGTTTCTGGTATAGAAGATAAAGATTGTGTTAAGCCTCGTGTTCAGCCTATCATAACATTCCCTATTGTTAATGGATTAACTACGGGAGGTCTTGTTGAAATTTTAAACACACAATTCGACAACGAAATCTGTACTTTATTCCTTTTATGAACAACTGTTAAATGCTACAATAAAAATAATAACAATAAAAGGAGCGAATTTTCACAGATTATGTCTCCGCTGCATTAACTTAAACGAATAACGATAAATAAAATACTAAACCATTTTGAAGTTATTTTGAAGTTATTTTTATATATTTTGGTTTTCTTTTTTTAGCATAGATACGATAGATCCCTACATAATATTTAAAATAAAGTCGAATTCAGGTCTTGCGACGAAGGGGGATGAAAACATTTGGGTTATTTGGCTATATAAGCCGAGCGATTTTCAATCATCACTAGGTCATTTCGATTATCGGCAAATATAACTTTATGTCAATAAAATCCGGGATCCAAAAGTTTATTTTTCTTCCAATAAACACTACTGAAAATTTGTAAGCCAAAGCAACAATATATAAAGTATTATATAAAGTTTTAAAAATGTACTTTTTTTTGGGAATTTTGGCTCATCGTCATTGTTACCTCAATGGCAAAATCATTGGGGTCGATTGTTCCATAGATAACAGTATAATTATTAAGTTTGAAGAGTATTAATTTATTCTTATTTGGTCGAGTTTTCTCTTTTGTGTTTTTTTTAAAGATGAATATGAATGAATTTTCCATATCCAGGAAAACAGCTAATATAGGCTTTAATACTTCTGTTCTTCTGTTTTCAAACAATTAAAGAAACTAAAAGTATTAGGAAGCACAAAGTATTTGTATTTAAAAATGGATCTACATGACAACAAAACTAGCCTATTGGTGGCCGAGTGGTCAAGGTGGCTGCTCCAAAATTAGTAGATGTTGGATTCGAATTTCGTTTTGAGAAAATTTTCAACATTTATCGATTTACCAGTTTTAATTAACCCTAGAGTAGCCAAAGATCTTAGTAGTTATAAAGCAAAGGTAAATAATAATAAAAAAACGCAAAAAAATCAATGAACATAAGATTTGGTCAATACCTTGTTGAGACAGTGAAATCAAATGCTTTTGCGATTGTTGTGAAGTAAAAATGAAGAGGTTCAAAATTTAAAAAAAACATTCATAAAACTTTAAAAATTGGATACACCAATCATTGTCGGGTCGGTTACATATTTTGCAGGGGTATTTATTAGAAAAAACAAAAAACTTTCAGTTTGAAACTTTTAACATTGCCACTTTAAAAAAATCCTTTTAAATCATGACCAGGCATACATAAATCCAACAGTTAGATATAGCTAGTTTAAGATTATATAAATCCAAATAATTGAAAACCATTTTAAAAACTGGAATCGTTTATTTTGTTTCAAAAAATAAAACATTGAGTTGTCTACTGATGACCTCTCCAAAACTGGTTGGTGTTAGCTTAAAATCTCATAACGAGCAAATTCTAGATATTTTTCGATTTACGGATTTTTATTAACTCTAGAGTTTTGTCGCTAATGATCGTTGTAGTTATAAAGCGACGGTAAAGTATAATAAAAATAGATGATAAAAATCAGATCTCAGCTTTTATATTTTTTTAAATAAGAAGAAAATTCAGGTTATTTAAGGTCTTTTTGTTTTTTTTTTTTTATATTTAATATTTTATTATTTCAAAAAGAAACGTTTCGTTACTAATCGTAACTTCCTCGGGCTTCTTGATTTACAAAATTAAATAATTTTCAAAATTAAAAAATATTTAATTTTGTAAATCAAGAAGCCTGAGGAAGTTACGATTAGTAACGAAACGTTGCTTTTTGAAATAATAAAATATTAAATATAAAAAAAAAACAAAAAGATCTTAAATAACCTGAATTTTCTTCTTATTTAAAAAAATATAATAAAAATATAAAAAAACAATGAGTGTTTAGTTGGAGTGAAAAGCTCTTGGCTATAATATATCATTACCTATAAGTGCATGTTTTTATAATTGCAGAAATTTAGTAAGTAATTAACTTAATCTATATATTTATTTTTAGGAAAAAGTTTAAGAGTTCTTATATTTAAGTTTTAAAAAAGTAAAAATTTGTTACATTTACGATACGATATGTTAATGCACGATTGAACATACTGCGATCAATTTTACCGCCCGAAACCGGGGTGCAAAATATAGAAACCAGTTTAAAAACAAAACTATGCACAAAACATTTCTATGAATACCAACCATGAAAGAATCGTTATTGAAAAAAATAATCAACACAGTTTATACGGTCCTCACAACCACAACTTCGTTAGAGTGGCCCTTGTGTTATTTGTAGTTGGACAGCACTGCTTTAAATGATATAATCGAATAAAAACGAGAAATCTGCCCATAAAGATTTTCAAAAATCTAAAAGACAACATTTTTTGAAAATTTCAATTTTCATAACCAAAATAGTATTAACCAAATTACAGCATTAATATAGAAACGCAGTTTTTTGGTTCCTATGTTTTTATAACCCTTCTCCTGATTATTTTTTAGTTTTTGGTTTATTGTTTTTAAATATAATTAAAAATGTAAATATTATTAGTATTTTCAAGTATATTTATTTCAGATGTATTTATTTCTTTACATGAAAACATTTTCAATTGTAGATTGTTTTGAAGCGATATAGTCAAAAAATGTTCGTTATTATCTTCATTATTTTCATACGTAAATAAACGATTTAATATTTTGGCTACCTAATCTCGTTTTACAGCCAAGTATTTCGGTATCGTTTACATTTTTGAGCAATTTAATAATAACATCGTTTGTACTTTGTGGTACATATGATAAAAGGATTGCACAATGGAAACTTTTTTTTTTGATAAAATTATGATTTTCTCTTGTATTTATTATTTGAATCTACTTTTCTTGATAGTGAGTAGGTATATATAATGTTCCGTCTCGCCAACAATTTAATTATTTGTTATAAAGAAAGAAAAGATTAAAAGTTGTATTTTTTTATCTCCTAGTCTTCTGCATAAAGTTCTTTCGAAAAATATTCTCAAATTTGAGTATAATAATTTTAAAAATAAATATTGAAAATCACGTTTCTTGGATTATTCCGCCACCCTTTGGTTTTGGAAACTGAAATTTCCATAAAAAAGTTTTTTTAACAACAAATCGACCGGCCAAAAAGATTTTTGAAAATCGCGTGGAAGATTTAACATTCTTATCCGGCTATACTATTTAAAAGTTGATAAATGTGTACCAATTTAGAGGAAAATAATAATTTATTGCCACACACGTTGAAGAAACGATAAAATCATCCTCAATTCGAAGTAATTCTCATCTTTAAAGTGTTTGAATTATAACTCCTTACAATGGGTTTGAGACAAATTAGCAATACTTTTTGTACTGCATGAGATAAAAGCCATCGTAAGTGGGTCCAAGAAAAGTATATGTGTGGTCCATAATCCGAGATACTTGTAGCTGATTTATCTATAACTATAAGAATATGTCAAGATCGAACAATTAACGTGCTACAAGAAGCATGGAAGTCACAATGATGAGTGACTGTAACAATTAAGGTACTGACAGTGATTTGAAAGTGATGAAATTTTTACTGATATTTTTAGATGTGATAGATTTAATAGTTAAAATATATTAACATTTGTTTTTTCAAATCATCTGTTTGATGAAGGATTTCCCAAAATTGAAATTACAAAAAACGTTAACTTACAGAGAAATCATTCGTAATCGTAAAATCCAAGTCATTCTGTTTGATGAACGTTAACTTTTTCAGGTGTAGGCAATTTGAAGATTTATTTTTCTTCTTGGAATATTATTTTCAAAGCCTATAATTTAACGATTCCCCAAATTACTTAATAGGTTTTATCACAATTAATTTTTAAATACGAGTTATTACTCCCAGGAAAGCTTATATATGGAAAGAATACGACATACGAGTAACGATATTATATTCATCTATACATACAAACGTATAAAATTTTAGACTCCGTAAGTCAGAAGATATATGGCCCCTAGTGGCATATAAAAATAGGACGGAATATGGGCATTGATAATTCAATAAAAGAATTTGCTTTGAGAAAAACATGAAGAGAACATTTTTAAAAAACTAATGAATTTAAAGGTACGTATTTGATTTTTTACCACTTTTCTGGATTAATCATGAAAATAAGAGGCGGCGATATTTCGATCAGTCCCGGACGGTGAAATCCCACGCTACGCCACTGTTTTTGGGGAAGGAAAAAAAGAGTTTAGATAACCATGACGATACCTTAGCACACAGATGTGTTAAGTGCATTTTTTTACAAAAAATGCTTTAACTGCATCCATACATCATTTAAATGGATATTGCTACTACGCACATATTTTATAAATAACAGATGAATAGTGACGTCACAAGACGCAATTTTCAAATGTATCAACTGCAAATTTTACAGAGGCAGTTTATAGTTAAAAATTTATTTTTCGTCCTTGCGATATCTGTGAGTTAAGCCATTGATGGTGAAAATAGCTTTTGGGTAACTATTAACAAGTTTCATAATGACTTTTTTGTAATAATCTTTATATGAGGTGGTACACGCTTCTAAAGGTTTCAAAATCGTATTTCGGAGGTATGATCTATTGTTAGTAGAATTTTTGTTTGTGTTATAGTGTTAATATATCTTATCAGGCGATAAATCTAAACAATTGTCGAAACATTTATAAGTTACATAGCCAAACTTGTAGGTATTAGGTATGATGAATTTTTGAAGTATTTTAGAAAAATTTTGAGTTTTTGATATTAAATTTGAAATTATTTTTTAAATTATTTGTATACTAAAATTAATTTTACAAGAAAAATACTTTTTTAGGTCTACATTTAAAGATTATACACATTTCTTACCTAATCAAGAATTTATTTATCGCAAATGTATTTATCGAACATTTTTAAAAAGAAAATATAATTATTCTTTTGGATTTTCTGGAAAAAAGATATTTACTGAGAAATTTCCCTTATATTTTATGCTAGTGTACTGTAGCATATAAATACATGATGAAAATTATAAAGGTAATATTTGTTTACATCATGTGACCGGACAAAACAATACGACACTTATACAACTCGACGTAGACATGTATTGTGCTTCGAAATTCTCGAACTTAAAAAAATACATTACAGGTACGTATAGGTATATTAAGAAAAAATCGAACTAAAATTGAACTATATACGGAAAAACGAATTATTCTATTTAATCTTGGTTCTGTTACGTCCTACAATCGTTATTATAATAAATTAAAATTTTTCTTTAGAAAGATCATAATAAAATCGTTATTATTTATTTATTTATTAAAGCATTACATTAGTAGGTAGTACCTACAGTTCAATTTTTCATTCCAAAAGTACAATTTTATCTTTGCTTTGTTAGAGATTAGATAAATAAATCATTAATTTTCTTTTGTTGAAAATATAAATTTGTTAGTTAAATAATTTATATTGATAATATTTGACTTAAGTAAAAATTAATAAATTCAATAGATATTAAATTAATTTTTAGGGATATACGAATACAGTTGAATATTTCATAATAATTAACAATTCCAAAACTGTTGTTCAACTAATTAATTAAGTATTAGCTCTCTATCAAAATAGATTAAATCATAATTAATAAATATAATTCATTAACAAATCTACTCTACAATTATTTTGGTACAATACGCAAATATCGATACAAAATTATTGAAATACGCTTATTGAAACAATTTATTACATTTAATAAATTAAAATATAATTATTTTCAACAATTTATATATGTATCGGCATTGTTTGTAATTCGCCGTAATTAAATAGTAGAAAACAATTTTAATTGTAAAAACGTTATTATTCGGGAAACTATGTGGAATATTGAAAAAGCGGTTACAATGAAGTAGGTAGATTTGGATTAATATTGTTATTACGAGCAGGTATCATAAATCCACAGAAAAAAATCCAATAATGCTCATTAAAATTGGCTTTAGGGGGAACATTTTCAATTAATAACTATAATCGTTCTTTATTGCAACATTGCAGACTGAATTCTGAATCGGAAAACAATATTCGATTTACATACATACGCTAAATAAAACAATTGGTCACGCTTGTCGGATTAACCTGCAAAAGTGAATGTATTTACCCCTCATAAAACATAAACCGCTTCTGAATCTCTGATTCTCTCATCCTTGCAATTTGTAATCGCCTAATCCCCGTAAACTGGGGAAACATTTGATGTTAATTAATTGCATTGTTTAGTAGTATGTGCCTTAGAACAATCTATAACAGGGAAATTATTATTTTAATAAATTTAAGCCTTGATTTATTATAATTTATTATTTTAAAATACTTTTGAGAAAATTATACATCTAATACCTTATATTTAAATTTTTTTTCGGATACAGCGTAATATTAAATATCTAAACCTTAAAAAAATTATGACTTTCATCTCTTTTGACTGTATCAATCTGATTAATTTCTAAATACAATATAATATTATAAACCTTCAAAACAACCACCCACAAAGACTTTTTTGTTCCTTGAAAATGACTTGTATATTCTTACACCAGACAACCATATGAATTGCTAGAGTTACTCAAATGAAGTATTTTAAATGTCCTAAACTAGTTAAATAAGAATAACCGTGGCGTCTGTTTGTATTCCAAGTGAAATGTTTGACTACTGTTGGAACGTAAAAGCTAACAATACATCCCGTCAAATCATCAACTTGTCATCGTTAACGTAAATGTTTCAATGTCTTTATAAAACTGTTGAATTGACGGCCCATCATAACATTTTGTTTGTTTGCTTCTTCAAGAAATTGTTTTTTTCTGGTTAGGTATAATATTTTATTTGACTTTGCCTTTAATAATATAGTCGTTTCTTCTCATCGATCGATAAAAAAAAACGAATAGAATCAATACCATTCAAATATCTTTCTTCTGATATTAACATACTTGTAATATCGTATCATTATTGTTATGAATTAAATGTTTCAAATACCTGAATCAATGATTGAATTCAAAACGTGCTTGAAATGAAAACGTTAATGTTATATTATATATTTGTAAAATATTTGCTGTCGTCTTTAAATAATTTAGTAGCTACTGTTTTCAATTTTAGCAAAGTTTATGTCTTCTTTACAAATTAATTCTTAAGTACGGTAAAAAATCAACTAAAATTTGCTACTCAAAGGGCAACCGGAAGGATCGAAGTAAAAGACGTCAACCGATTTCTAAATCTGATACCATAGATAACATATAAATACCAAATAATAGATCGGTAGTTTCTGTTGTACAACATCTGTTTAAATGCGATCGGAAAGTATTGATAAAGATCGAAAGAATCGATATTTCCCGTTGACGCAATGTGACATTATCATTTGTGACTACAAAAGTTTCAATAATTCCCATAACGTATGAGCAGTCTAAGAAAAATGGGTTAAATTAAAATCAAACTCTAATTTAAAGAGAAAATGAGTAGAAGGGAGTGTAAGAAGCACTATTTGGGAATCGATAGAATCCATTGTAGAATAGATGCGTCTTTGATTTTAAACTTTGTTTCATTGTCTGCTAAATTTTTAGTACATATTTTCAATTAAATAGTAACTTCCTCAGTTTAACTGAGTATATACTGGGCTTCCCCCGGAAACCAGGGAAGTACCAAAACAACTAGAAAGGTTGATGATCCAGTGATAACGTATTTACTGAACTGCTACGACATATGTTTATTTTTTTAATCGTAGTGTTACAGTTGAATCAATTTATTTTTTCTATTTATAAGATTGTTTGTATTCTATTTATACATACTATAGTTTAACTACTCTCTACCATGAGGTAGAGAAATCGGCGCATTTTTTTTATCGTGGTATCCCCAGTAGGTCTAATCCACATCTGACTCACTATTTAAGTATTTAGGTCAATTTCCGTCGCTTCATTCTTCTTGACGGACCAGGTGTTGGGTCTTCATCGTCTTCAATACCGATTGAAATATCGAAGACGGAAGTTTCTTCGGCATCATCGACGATGGGATCATCAGTTTCATCGCGGTCCTCTTCCTTCTCGATGTCATCGTTTATTTGCTCGAGAATAGTGTCCGTTTCTTCTTCTTCAATGTCGTCTTGTGACGGAAATGGCGAATTATCGCAAGAACCACCACAGTTCGTACACACAACGGAGCACTTTAGTCCTGCTTTTCTACATCCGCAAGCTTTTTGACAACCTTTCTTGCATTTGCAAGAAATAAGCTTCAGTAAGCTTTCCGGAGCAGGGGGATCGAATGTAGTAACAGGAATGAGCCCGTTCTTGTCTTTTTTCCATCCCCATTGTTCTGCATTTTTTTCGTTTCCATACCATTGCTGAATTTGGTGATAAGTTCGAAACGAATGTTGTCGTGCTGCTGCTTCTGTTGGTGGTAGCGACGCAATATTAAATTTTCTCTTATATGCTGATGCTGTGAAGCATGCATATCTATAATTATTTAGAGATGTACTTTTCCGACTTTTCACATCGCTGTAGCTGTATAATGCGACAAGGAAACGTTCTCCAGCTTTAGCAATGACTTCTGGATCTGCATTTTGATTTTTAAATACTTCGATAACCTCGTTTAAGTCTGGGTTTTTTTGAAGTACTTAAATAAATTTCATTTTTCCTTGATAATATAATGCTGATGTGGTATCACAAACACTAAAGGCATGTAAAAATGCAATATGATTTGCGGCTGTTTTATCTTTTATACTGTTTATGGAGTATATTTGTCGTGAACTTTTTCCTTTTCCTGGTTTGAGGATGTATATATTTGGATGCGTTGATAGCGCTGTCAAAAGAACGAGAAGATCTATATCTTCACCGACAACTACAACGAAATCAAATGCCGATGAGAAGTTTATTGCGGTATTAATTATTAACGTATCCGCATCTTCGGTGGCTTGTTTAACCACGAAGTGTTCAGCTTCAAATTTTATCTTCAACATTTCAATGAGGTATTTATTGTCTTTTCTTTTTATACTTGACTTACGAAAAGTTTCCAATCCTTTTTCCTTCACTTCAATAACTTCACTTTCTTGCAGTATATCACCACAAATAAAGCAGTTTACTTCATTAGAAGCCATGACTCTGTAAATGCAAACGACACTGTTAAATGATAAACGTATACTGATGACTCAGACTAAATATTTCTATTGAGCTCAGCTGGGGCCAGATGTTTCTTAGAAGGGAAAGAAGGGGCCTGACACAGAAGGGACGCATTCCTTTATACCTGCGGAGACATAACAGACTAGCTAGACATGGTAGACTAGTAGTTAGCTAGGTTTTCATTCTATGGAACAATATTTAACCTTCGTATAATTTTTATAATTTACAAATCACAATATGAGCAGTTTCAAGTAAATATTACACGTTGGTGTGGATGTATAATGGTTTACGGCGCTCCTACGCCGAAACTATTGATTTTAGGAAAGAAAAGGTTAAGACATAAATTGTAGGAAATTTTCTCTACTTTTATTTTGAATAAATATGTTTTTCCTGTAAAATGCGCCAGAAAGGAGTTATTATCAAAAAACTGCTTTTGGGCGCCATTTTTTCAATATGGTGGCGCGAGCGGCAGCCATACGAGGTGGCAAAGTTGAAATTTGGCAAGAGCATACCAAAATCTATAAAATTGCCAAATTTCAAAACTTCCGGAAAACTTTCCAGGTAACCTCTATTTTTTCGACCAAATGACTGTACTACCAACGAAATGTGACAAAAAATTTAACCAATAATAAGTTAAGGGCGGAAATGGTGCCAAATGTATGCCAGAAAGTCGAAGAGTTGTCAAATAATTCCAATCAATCTTAATCGATCGGCCAAATATCCAAAAGTGCCCAAAAACTGTTAACAGATAAAATTCTATGCTGCAACATGGTAATTCAAAACTTCTTTGCAGAAGAAAAGCCCGGGAAAAAACTAATTAATTAAGGAGGAGGTGGTGTGGCCATACCCACAATAATCGCCCATAGTTGTTTCATCGGATTTCTATTTATTTCAATCGTTACCACATTTTCTAAGAGGTAAGAAAATTGAAATTTTTGATAATTTCCTTGCTAATCAATTGATTTTTACTAATATGGTATTACAAATTTGCACACTAGATGTCAAAACGTTGATACTATTGAGACTGATTTTATCATTGATTTAAAATAATCCATAGTTGTAACAAAATTTTGTGTTTTAATTGTATATTGAAAAAACGACATTTTTTTCCGGCACACTTATTATAAGTGTTCCAATTTGTGTTAATTTTTATAAAAAATCTCTGTTTTTTAGAAGTATATTTTTTTTTTTCAAATTTTACATGTAAAGTTAAAAGCTTATTGTTAGTTAAGCTTTTGTGTTACAAGATCATTTTCTTCGGAATTGTGCAAAAGTAGGTAACTTTGGTACTTATATGTAGCTAAAAAATAAAGAATAATGACGTAAATAGTTCTACTTTTTTGAGGGTAGCAATTATTACACGTAGATTTAATTGTAGTCTTACCATACATATTTTATAATTATTTTAATTTGTCATTAGAAACGAGTAGCAATTTTGCTACTTAAGATACTTAACTTTAATGTAGGTATGTATTTTGAGAAAAACAGATGTTTTAATTTCTAGTTAAATAATGAGCGATACGACGACGTGAACATGTTTTATCATATTTCGAAATAGTTTCATCTATACACGGAAGTTGAACAAAAAAACATCATCGTTGTCAATCAATTGAGTAGTATTGTTTCTGATCGTTTCTTTCATGGATGCTTTATTTATCTCTCACGCGTACGTGATGTTACAACTTATTACTTTATAATAAATGAAGATAGTATGTGCATAGACAGAACCGTGGGAGCAGAGCCGTTTTAGGTATAATATTTCGTGTCATAATTTCATTTTGTAAAATAACGCGTATAATATGCACCGTAATACAGATTTTTTTATTAGTATCGACTTTTTGATTAAATGCAATAATAAATTTTCTATTCAATGAATGGTTGTTTTCGATTGTTTCTATTTCCAATTTTCACATTTTTCGCCAATTTAACGGTCCTGGAAGACAAATAGGAAATAAATCTTGCATTGCTTTTCCTGTTTCATCCTGTTTTATGTAGTGGGGTTGATTTTTGTGCGTGACGTAACAATAGCAAAAAGAAGTACCATTGTCTTTAAATTTGTTCTGTAGTCATCACATTCACCCCTATCATTATTACAAAAACAACGAGTAGTTTTCATTGTATTCTTTAATTCCTGTGTGAAAATAATTTTAATTGTTCATTACATAAAAAGAAGAAAAAGCTTCCGGATTTATTTTCCTTTGAGAAAAAATATTTTGTAAAATTTCAACTCCAGTTCCTGGCCATATTATTAGACGCACTTAAGATTTTATACAAAATGTACATATTTTACAAAATTAAATTTAATATTGTTTACTTTTCACATTATAAAAAGTTGTATTGATTTTTCAGAAATATATTTTCTGGATAAGGGTAAAACCTTATTTATTATCTCTATTACCCAAGTTTAGGATTATAGCCTTGATTTGAAACCCATTGAAAATATGTGGAAATTGCTGAAGAAAAAAGTAGCTAAAGAGGTGGTCACAACAGAAAAATAGCTCTTAGAAAAAATATTCACGTATGAAATCATCATCCACAAATACAGCAGACGGTATTGTCCTACATAGACAGCGCAGAATGGGAACTTAAATATCAGTAAACGGGCTTTCAATTAAATATTAAACAATTCAGCTCGCCATAATTAAGAAGATGTTTAATTAATTTGATGGTAAAAATAATTTTTAGTAAATATGATTATTGGTCACGCTAGTTGGTAATAAGTGTGCTAGATAAAATTTGTACAGGAAAGTTAAACCCAATCAAAAATATGGATCCAAAATAAAATAGCTCTTACTATACAAACCTATAGCACTTCTATTAATATGGCCAGGAAGTAGGAACTGTAAGCGAAACAAAAGAAAAATGGGTGTTTTCTGCTCATATAAATGCACACATTAAATGAAAATTAGTACCTAAAATCAAAAGAATGGGAATGTATGTTTTAAATAACATCTACTATAATTCCAAATTTTCCAAAGATATATTTTTACAGATTAGATAAAACTTATTATTTAAATTGATTAATTTCAATGAAGAAAGATTGAGCAATGCGAAAATATAATTTCCTTATTGGAAATTTAAAATATTGAATTCCTATTTCAATTTCAATTGAAGTCTACACGTGATTCTACTAAATTAATCTAACTTTTTCAAAACTTTATGACTACATCTATGGTGTTTAATGCTAATACTAATTAAATCTGTCAACCACAACAAAAATAATCTGTATAACTGTTCATTCTGCACCAAATTGAGTGCAACAGCCCTCAGCGTACGCTTCATTCTCTAATCCATATCGTCTGGACTTGACAAGGGTGTCGAAATATTATATCGATATTTTATATGTGTGCGTTATTACGAGTGCAGGGATAACTCATAAAACATGTATCTCACACATGTACATGTAACATTAAAAATCAAAATTATATGACAATTTTTATAAAAATTACCATTGGTATTTTTTTTTTCATTTTTATTTCATTTTATTTTTTTTAAATAAATCCTTTTTGAGTGAAACCAAAGAACTACGAAAATTTAATCCGAGTATATAGTTAGGAAACAGTCTAATTCATTGAAAGCTCTGGAAATGACACAAAGGGTGAGGCGTTTTGTTGGACAGTTCCGATTTATTCACTTTATCGTTACAGTTGCGTTTTGGTCAACGCTTTATTCACCCTAAGCTCATCCCCGTTTAACATTTATCACATACACACATGGAGTTATATCCAATATTAGTAATGGATTCCTACACGCCCACAAAAACATTTCCGACACTGTTGGCCAGCCACCGTCGTATTATTCTCTCATAATAATAACTCACCCTATAGTCATAAAGTTTATTCTATAGTATATTTAATGGTGTTAATTTTCTACAGCATACAAAAATCTGTAGCAAATTATCACAAAAAAAAACATTGAGGTATAAAACTAAATTTCGTACAACTAAGTAGATCAAATTAATGTGAAAAAGAAACGATGCTATAGTATTATAAATCAAAGTAATTTAAATATGGTATTGCTTAATTACTAGGAAATATGTTAATTTAAAATTTCCCACATGACTTTCATTATGCTCCTTATGCTTGTACTTTTCTTAGTACGGTAGAATGGGTAAAAACCAACCCAGAAGTTGTAGAGTTTACTTTAAACTGATGTTTTTTGTATATATTACACTAAAACCTAATAATCCAAGTGTTTTTATTTAGAGCATGGTTTATTCTTAAAGTTGCATTAATTTGAATTAAAAATATCTTCTGAAACTAATGAATTTCTTAATAAATTACAAACAGTGTTGGTAAGGCGGACTTGCCCCGGAACTGGGGCAAAACTGTAACTACCTTTTTTAAACAATATTAAATCTTATTTCCTTATATTATAGGGCAAATTATTATTAGTAATAAAATAACATAAATTTTTTTTTATTCAATCATCGTTGATATCTTTCACAATCATATTGTTTTTCTGTTGAATCTTTGTTGAATTTTATTCAAATAAATACGTATATTCGTATATAAAACGTATATTCAAATAAATAAGGGCCTATGGCGGATTTACCCCACTGCACCTTACTGTAAAGATTATAGTACCTAAATTTAATGCTATCTTCTGCTTTCAAGAGAATTAAAAAGACGGTTTGCTTTAAAGAATTAGGAAACTTATGATTGAATTAACTAAAAAAGCTACAACTTTTTGTCATTTACCCAAAATGTACTGATACGTTTTATATGTTTATAAACCATTGAAATTTGAAAATGAAACATTATAACGAAACGATGGAAAATGTAAAAACAATAAACCCGAAATTTTTTAAATTAAATACTAATAAGCTCATTTTTTAAAATAATTCAAATTTTTGCTAAATCTCTAGAGACCAATCGGAACTTTTTATATTAAAAGCACTAACTTATTAGATTAAACAAGTTCATACCGTTTATACAATATATAAAATACATTGTGATCTTATTTATGTAATGTAACTTACAAAAGTAAATTTTATACATTTTGAACAAAAGATCACACAATTTCTTCCTACATATATTTATGGATCTACCCGATTTTTTTTCCAATTTTAAAATTAGTAAAATCAAGGTTACACAATTCCATTAATGATAAATGTTAGTAAATTTACTATTTAATACTTTTATAAAAGTGAATAAATTAACTACAACTATTGTTTTGTTTGATTTTTTTTATAAAATTCATCAATTTTTCACAAAGTGTTGCAAAGGGACTTCTCATATTTCTCAATATTGCAACCCTCCAACGTTAAGAATGCGTACAATCGAGAAAGGTAGCATAATGAAAATAATATCCCCAATATTTCCAAAACTTTTGTATCGGGAAGTAATAATCCGACTGCTAACGAGTAAGTGTGATTAATTGTTGCCAAGTTACGACTCAGGTCAAGTGCTTCCACGCTTTCTCCTTTTAAGGGATTATATGAAAGTTCTATCTATGTTCAATTGACGCTGGTGTACTTTTCTAACTGGTCGTTCTAGGTAACATTATCCCGTTGTATATTATAGCATTCCATTTCGCCCTCCCTTTTGTACAATACAGCGCTTGAATTACACATTCCCTCTAATCTTCAAGTAAGCCGATAAATGATTTATTCGCATCAATAATTTTCAATTTGGAAATTCTAATAACATGATTTGTGTTAGATTTATCCTTTTATTAATGTATTCGACATTTTGTTCGAAAGTAAAACAACAGTGAAACGGTTAAACGCTTTTAAAATCTTTAAAATTTATTCCTTCGTGGTGTTTCTTAAGTAATCACAAAGAAGAATGGTATTTAGCTAAATCAACATTGGACTCGTTCTCAAAAGGGAATGAACAATGCAATATTTCTCATTTTGATGGACACGGGTTTTTTTTCCACCTTGGTTTGCACTTTTTTGTTTATTTAGGACAGCTAACACATTATTGGAAATCCGATTTCTGATGAATGTTATTGATTTTTTTTCTATTTTTAAACTTCGCCCCGACTTGATTGGGTCGTCTGAAATATAAAAGGATTTTTTTCTTAAAAAAGAAGGTATTTTTAAGTAAATATATTTCAAATAATATATAATTGAAGTATTTTTTAACAAAATATTATCATAAACTTTATAAATACATCTTATTTTATTTAAGTAAGCACTATAAAACATATTTTCAAAGATAACATTTCTTACAAGAAATAATTATCAAATTCCTCTAATATATTAGATATATCGAATTAAAAAAATACTTTTTATTTTCATACTTAGATTATTCTTCCTTGATTAGGTGTTTGTTTCTTTTCATTCAAAATGAGAACTCATAAAGATAATACATTAATTTATTTTTAATCTATATATATAAAACAAAGTCGTGTTAGTTACACTATTTTTAACTGAAGAATGGCTGAACTAATATTTATAATCCATGATGGGATCTATATTGAATTCGTCTATTCCTAGGTTAACAGAATAATTATTGGAATATCTGGAAAATTAAAATAAATTTAATTTTTAAATAAATTATGTGGTTGGTGGTGGTTTTTTTACCTGTGAATTGCCGAAAAACACATAGCGACCGTTTGAATTTTACTTTATTATTTATTGAATTTTAATGTCTTTATAATTTAATTCATATTTTGTGTTAGCGTTTTTTTTTTTTAAGTCGTATTGTGAGAATATTATTATGAACAATACCGCGACCTAAAAGGTCTAATATTTCCAATACGTCAATAAAATAAAACCAATTTTCGTAATATTTTTTGTATTGATATTTGTAGAATTATGGCCAGAATGGTGATAGAATTTCAGGAATATTTTTTTTATATTTAGCAAATGCATGAAAAGTGTAAAGACTAGTGAAAAGGTAGAAATTATTTTAAAAATTAGAAACATTACAAGATAATCAAAATCACCAAAACTGTTATGAGTAACAGGTCACAAAGAGGGTTGACAAATTAATTAAAAAGAAACATGTTTAAACCTTCATTCGCCATTTTAAAATATGAAAAATGATCAAAATATGTACAAAGAAATGAATAGTTTACCAAAAGAAGAGAAACTAATTCATCAAACAATTCTTAATATATTACACATCGTTAGATGGCTAAAAGACTATTGTTCATTTATACTTCAAACTAGTAGTTGCCCGTTGCATTCGCAACTAAATGTTTTATCTCAATAAACTGTTTAATATGAGATAATGTAGAGTTAATTAACAATCGAAATTTTAAATTTAATAATCAAAGTGTTGTTAATATAAAAAAAAGTTTATCTAAAGTTATATTAAGAAATAAAATACAAGTATTTTTTATATCATTTTAATAACAACATTTTAAATAACGTCATTTCACTAAATTAGTATGAAAGTTTAATACTTATGTAGTACTTATACCAAATAGGCGATTTTAAATTTTGGTTCGTTTTTCAACAATCAAACTTTTTAAAATCTATTTTATTTTATGAACCAATGGTTGTGATCTGGAGTAATTATATATTCGGCTGAAAAGCATTAATGTAGCAATTTTTGCCATATATTTCACTGTCAATTCAAATATAAAATCTTCGATACTAACTTTTTTTCGGTATTTAGAACAATTTGAAAACCAATTATTGTTATTGAAAATAAATAAAATATTCGTCTTTACTTCTACGCTTTCCACCTATTTCCAACTATTTTGTATGTACAACGTCCAAATGTGCGAAATCGAATAGCTTTTTAGTCATGTTAACTAACATAAAGAAGGTCATTATTTTTTTTCGTTTTACATTGTATTTTCAAATATAAGTGCACATTTGTGTCGATGAAATTTGGAAAGTCTTTTCCTTATACGATGCAGATATATAATAAGAAAGGGTTTTTGAAAATTTCTTCCCTTAAAAGAGTGAAAAACGGTAGCAAAGTTTGTAAGGGATAACGTTTAATAAACAATCGAAATTATCAATAATCAATCAAAGTCCGTTAAAAGCGAATATTTACAACTGGCTAACTATTTGTCGCGCTTTTATTACAAATAATATAAATTTAAATTCATAAAAAATTGTACCATCGGGTGCGTAAATAATTATTTAATGTGCTTGAGTAATAATATTTTGACAAACGTAAATAGTTGTTATGAAAAAAATACAAAAATAATAACAAATTTGGTAAGTAGCCGGTTTGAGCAAATAGGCATGTTTGAATGCCGTGCGGTGTGTCAACTTAACCCTACCAACGTTTTGAATGCGTAAGTGGAGAGCGCATGCGCATAGCCCGCACTCACGGACGGCAAGATAGTCAATCTATATCTATCTATACTAATATATAAAATTCTTACGTCTGTCTGTACATTTCGATTTTGAACCCAATTTTAGGGTAAATATTTGTTTCAAGAGGCCCTTATTCCAAATTTAACATTTTTAAAATTTTTGTCTGTCTGTCTGTCTGTGTGTCCCGATTTAACTAATGAACGGAACAACCGAATTTAATGAAATTTGGTATTAAGATATAACATCATTTCCCACAGACTATAGGCTACTTATCATTCCAAAAAAATAATAAGGGATGGTATTCCCTAGGGATGAAAACATAAATTTTTACACTAGACCGGTGAGTTAAATATCATTGGAAAGGTAATTTAAAGTTAGAAAATAATCTGTAAAAATATTTTTAGTTGAACTGATAAAAAACACAGTAAATTCAATTTAAATTTTAAAAAATTGCCTCTTTGAAATATAAACCTTTATATATATACAACACATAGTTTATGTTAATAGCGAAATGGCTTACGTATCCAACATTCTGATGTTCCTAATTATAAAGACGTGGGTTCGAACCTTACAGTAAACTTTTTTTTTTTTTTACAAAATTGTTGTAAATAGACCCTTAGAATTGGTCAATATTAACGAAAAAAAGTAATAGTAGTAGTTGTAATAATAATAATAGTAATTAAACTTAAAGTAAATACGTTTTTAAAACCGTGCATACATAAAATCATGCATTAAATATCCCCTCTGACTGATGAAATTTTAATATTCGATGTATTCCTTATAAGAAGTAGACATTTGATAAGAATTTTTTTTTGAAAATTCCTACCCTAAAAGAGTAAAAGGGAGTGACTAAGTTTGTATGAGAAAATTTAGAGTTAATCAACAATCGAAATTTTGAATTTAATAAGTGTAATTAATAAATAAATAATTAATTAATAATAAGTTTCTGTTTTTGTTATATCATTTTAACTAAAGCATTTTAAATAACGTAATTTCACTTAATTAGAATGAAAGTTTAGGTAGTAGGTACTTATACCAAATACCAAAGAGGCAGTTTTTAATTTTTGTTTGTTTTTCAACAATCAAACTTTTTTAAAATCTAATTTTTCTGAACCAATGATTGTGACCTGGAGCAATTATTTAACATTAAGGGAGCAATTTTTTGTCATATATTTCATTATCAATCAAAAAATAAAATCTTCCAAACCAAGTTTTCTTCAATATTTAAAAAAATTTGAAAATCAATTATTGTTATTGAAAATAAATAAAATATTCGAATTTACTTCCACGCTTTCCACCTATTTCCAACAAGTTTGTATGTATAACGTCCAAATTTGCGAAATCGAATAGCTTTTTAGTCATGTTAATTTCTTAAAGGTCATAAATTTTTTCGTTTTACATTGTATTTTACAATATAAACGCATATTTGTGTCGATGAAATTTGGAAAGTGTTTTCCTTATAAGATGCAGATTAAGAAAGAGTTTTTTGATAATTCCTCCTCTAAAAGAGTGAAAAATCGTGGCAAAGTTTGAACAGTAAAACGTGTAATAAACAATCGAAATTTCAAATTTAATTATCAAGATATGTTCGTTATAGACGAAACGTTTTATCGCTTAAAATAAAACAATGTTGGTTTATTATTAGAAACAAAAACGTAGGATCTGCTTTAAAATTTAAACTCGAATATATATATATCTAAAAAAGGTTAAGTTCAAAAGTGAGCATTACGTTTTTTGGCTTTCACATATTGAAAACCTGAAAATCAGATATACGTAATCACAAATAAATTCATTAATTAGCGAATATCGAATAGCGAGAAATTCGGCGAATTGAAAGAAAATTGTTTAGTTATATAGTTAAAATTCAGATATTTTAATAGGTGCATAGATACATAATGGTTATACTTGATTATGGAGGAACTGGGTTTCATACATTTGAACAAATTTTAATTTCGCCGTAGCTTTGTACATTTCAGTAGTGTAAAAGTTGAGACAATGAATTGGGATTTCTACTAATATTCGAAATATCTAGGCGAGTGTTTTGATAACTTTCGACAGTTTTAAGTCATAATTATGCCTGACTTTATTGAACTTAACGATAGTTTTTATTTATGCAGATGGTGATTGATTTACGGATTAATTGGTTCACGGTAGGTATACCTACCGTAGGTATACGCAATTGAACATACTCTTTTTAGATATTTATAAATATTTTTTGAAAATTAATTGATCATTATGTACAACTATTTTATTCTAAGTAACAGTTTATTAAATGTGTCTTTTTAAAGTTGACAAAATAATGTTTTTAAGTATGATTATGTTTTTCGTAAAAGAAATAAGAAAAATAATCATTTTCATATGCCACTACAAATAGCAAATTTAAAATGAAAATATAATCTACACCTATGTTATGCAGACGAAGTCGCGGGGATCAGCTAGTTTATATATAAGATTACTTAAGGCTTTCACCACAAATTTTGAATTGTGATGACTAAAATAATCGTAAGCTGGATGATCGAAAGTCAGTGGAAGAACCATGAAGTAAACACTGAGAGAGTGTTCCCACTAACAACTAATCATAGCTGGATGATCAAAAACTAGTGGAAGAACTTTTAATAAAACGTTGAGTGGGCGTTCCCACCAACAGCCAATCACTGAATGATCGTTGATTAAAATTAAAAATTCGATTAAAATTATAATAAGCTTCGATTTTCCCGAAAAAAATTTCTCGGGGACGGCACATGAGGTCTTTGCACATGGGCGGCTGACACCTTAGAATCGGCCCTAGGGTTCAGACCAAACTACAGCACAGAAAGGATAAAAATAATTACCAGAATAAGATCAGGACATCATTGTAGCACATTCTAACAGTTACATTGTATTAATGCAAAAAAGTGAGCCACCTTAACCATGTGCTGAAGTGTCAAATGATTAAAAAACAAACAAATGTTTTGTTTAAAAAAGTACAGAAGAAAATAGGAATATTCCCAGTAAGCACCCAATTGTTCACTAATAGCGGCAAATTGGCCAAAAGAATCGTGAAAGTTTGAGGGACATAAAGAGTCAAAAAGAAAAATGTCTTAAGAAATACGTGTGTATGTATGTATCTATAAAAACGAATTAAGGTTTTATGAATTTTTGTATGTACATATATGGTTTTTAATATGTACAATGTTCTTATAGACATGAATTTAAATATGTGAAATAAAATGTATATTTAAAAAACGCACTTAAATTGATATAATCAAGCATAAGTATGTGTAATTAATTATATCCATATTAATAATTAAAAATGTGGCAATATTACCGATATTAATTAATTTTCGCAATTCAGTTTAGGTGGTACAGAGTTCACCAGATCCCTTAGTTTATATTTATAAATATATACCTTTAATATTGAAATAAATACAAATAAAAACATCTTAATTTATCTCAAACTTCCTTGATCATTTCTATTTTTTTTTCTCCCCTTTTGATTCACTCGGAAACTTTTTTGTTGGTTCTTTGAAATCGGAAACTGTCCATGCACTACTTACCGCTGTCCACGTCGAGTGTATTTGTATGTTTTTGACATCGTACGCTTTGGATTTCTGGAGTTGACACCATAGAAGTTACGGTGGATTACTGGAAGAAGTTAGATGGAAAACTTTATGCAAACATTTAGAGCGAAACCAAATCAATTCTATTGTCATGCAAATAACTGTGTTAGTGGGTTCATATTTAAATATAATATATATCCACGTTATTATATAAATATACCAACAGTTCGTTTTGTTTGCAAAACACAACCAAGAGATTTCAACTATGTACATCGATTTTTTTTCATTTACTTACTTATCATTCGTGTTTCCCAATATTGTCTATAATGAAATATCATCAAAATAAATAAAAAATGGTTGCAGTGAAATTCAAATAAACCATACTTGAAAACACTTACCATTTATTAATTACTTTTAGTCGAGTGCAAGGTCTAATACCTACAAGATTTTAAGATGTTTAAAAATCTTAATCAAAGACACCGCATTGGATTATACAAATGAAAAAAAAGTAATTCGAGTATCCATAACAAAGAGGGAAAATATACAAAATATGTGTAATAAGAGCAAAGAAGCGGACAATTGATTGAAGTGTGTTTGATTATTGTTATAGATATATTTAAGTTGAAAAAGAGAAAGATGGGGCGTGAGTGTGTGTATTTGTTTTTGAAGAGATGTAAAACATAAATACTTGGGCCCAAGTAAAGAGGCTCTTAGCAATTAGATGGCGGCAATGCTTAGTGCCCTTCAGGCCATCTGAATTATCAGAGCTCAATGTTGTTATTATTGTTATTATTAATACTATAAGAGTGGTAGACGGTGGCGCAATAGTGGTGGTGAACAACCCTTAAACCTCACTCCGAAACGAGAAGTAGTTCAGGTTTTTTATATCTTCACATAATTCATCCTATTCACACTGTATTGGGTACCAACTTTGATTTTGCAACATAAATAAAAAACAAGTTTATTTTTAAACATTTTAGCAAATGTTTTGTAATGATTGAAAGTATTAAAATTATAAAAAAAAATATTTTTAAAACAAATTAGTACCTATAATTGGTAATAGATAGTCGTGAACATCGTAGCAAAAAAAAAAATGATTTCTTGAGTTCTAATGTACCCTTGAAAAGGTATTACGATTAATTGAATACTTTAAACAAGGTAGTCAGGGGGAGAAAAACTATGCATCAACAAATGGAAATAAATTGAATTGTTTGGAATATATCAGATATCTACATAAAATAAAGATATATGAGCCGTTTATTTTGAAAGTGACCTAACTCCATTTCAGAAATAGTTCATATAACTAATATTTTTCAATATAAATACTTAAATTTCAGTGTGTCGAGAATGAATATCATATCAATAATTTGTAAAACTTTAATAGTACAAATGTCAGCAATATCTGATTTAGATATCAGCAAATTAAAAGTTGTCATATGAATTGTCCTTGAAATGGAGTTAGGCCACTTTCAAAATAATTGCCTCATATATGTGTCAACATAATAGTGAAACAATGTTGTTCAAATATATTAATTTTGTAATATGTAATTATTATTGATTCCGATTCTTTAGTTTATCTTCAATTTATTGTAATTCCGAGGATTTTTGAGGATCTTTTATTTATAGGATAATTTAAGGAGAATTTAAATAAAAAAGGGTAAATTATTTCAAATAAAAGATTCTCAAAAATCCTTGGAACTAATATAAATTAATTTATTAACCTAATTACTATCTTCAACTGTTAATGAAATTATTATAATTTTCATTTAAATAAAATTATCTAAAACCATTAATGCTAGTAAAAGCTTATTTTTTTACATGTTCAAACCAATTCCGAAAATTTCAGCCATAGAATGTGAGTGGATGGTTAAATATTAACTCTAATACATATGAAAAAATAATAATATTAACCTTATGAAGAAATAATAACCTTAAGGGATATTTTAAAAATTTCACTCACCATTTGATAAAAAAGTTTTAAAAACCTTGCATCTAATTACAATTAAAAATAAACAATTTATTGCAATTTCGAGTCACAATTAATTAATTATTATATATGTTTTATGCCTCAATTTTCTGGTGGTATTTTGAGATACCACGCCTGACGATGATAGCTAGCCACTGTTGAAACACGTTGTGGAATAGAAAATTTGGTTCTTAAGAGGTAAAAAATAATTTATTAACTAAAATTAAAGATTTAAAAACAATCATTGAGCTTATTATCTAGATTGAAAATATTTAAAATATCAGATTTTAAGGAAAAATAGAATTTTTCGATGACAGTACACATGAATACATGTTCTGTGTATTATATTATATATATTCAATGTAGCCTGTTCAAGAAAGTTTTTTATAAGGTCTAGATTTAACTAAATCGCGATTAAACGCAAAGACAGTGTATTTACTCGTGCCGATTACATTAACCTTTTAGGAAAACTGTTTTATTTATAATAAAACACGGATCAGGTGATGTAATACCAAAGTAAACGACAAGAAACTAAAAGCACGTTTGTATAATTGTTGTAATTTGTTGCACCATTGATAAATATTTTATTTATTATTTCCGAATCACAATTAATAAATTAATGAACAATGTATGTCGTATGACTCAAATTCTTTACTTATTTCTTGATTACGAAGCGTTTCAACAGTCTTTGGCTGTCATCATCAGGTAATGATTATTGTGACAATTGTATAAAAAAATTATATGTGGGCTTTATAAATTTATATTCTTCTAGAGTGTTCATATATGATCCTTTTTTGAAAGTATGTAGTGATTTAAAATTTGTTTTAAAATTTATGAATTTATGATTTTCGTCATAAAGATATTTCGTAAAATTTGCTGTTAATGTTAAAAAAATATATCTAATTTCTCAAAATAATTTATTTGCATATGATTTTTTTGTTTTATTTTTTATTATATAGGTGCTATAGAATATGGTTTATACATAAGAAACTATAATCGAATTTATGCGTCCTTTGTTTTTGTATAGCATTTGGGTTATACGTAGAATATCAAAAAAATTAATAAAAAAATTGAATTGAAAATAACTGAAATATATGTCAATCAATCATCATACCCAATATTAAAGTATACAATTTTTTTTATTAAAATATAAAGCCATTTAAATAGCAGTTTATTATTAATTTGTAATAAAAATGTCTCAAAAGATATTTAATAAAACTTGAGTTTTAAAAGGCTTAAAGTTTGCTTGAAGGATTCACAGTTTGTCGCCTTGTAAAAATATCATTATAATAAGGGAGCGAGAATTTTTCGAGGGTTACACAATTTGTCATTGTCATCGTCATCGTCATGCATTGTCCTGGAGGATATAGAAGAATTGTCAGGGATCATTCGTATATAGTTCAGGCGTACACACTTATACATATATACATTTTGTATATTATTTTTTGCCATTTATCTAAAGCTTGTCACATTTTACATTATACATTATGTTTGCATGTATGTGTTTTTCCGGGCGTTTGTTGTTTCAAGTGCTCCTCCGGATTGTGTCGTCGACCAATTCCCTTCAACCCCTTAACATACCGTAACAATCAAGCGGCTTTTGTGTCCATCGAGTGTGGATAGTCTCAAATGTTAACCCTGCAGTTTTCTGAATAATAAAAAAGGAATAAATTCAAAAAGCTTTGTTCTATTATTTTATGAATACTTAAATTAAACGTTAGGGGTGGAATTATTTGAATAAAACGGTTATTGGTTTTTGTTTTTCAATAAATATTTAAGCGAAAAAGGAAAGAAGTCTTTTGAAGATACAATATATTTAAATAAAATACTTTTTTTTTTTGTAAAAAATGTTTCCATCTCTAAATTGACATTTGGAATTTTATTATTCATTGCTCAAGATATTTTGGGGAATGTAGCCTTGTTATGCAACATAGACAAAGCAGATACTTAAACATCAAAAATATGTTCTAAGTGCTCTTCACTGTCTGTATTTGGTCCAACAAAGTGAAGGATGTTCACATAAAGGCTGAAGTATTCCTCTAATAAAAAGTTATAAATATTAAAATATGTGTAATTTTGCTGGATATAATTTTTTTAAATGTTCTGTCCAAAAGTAAAAAAAATATACACAAAATATCTAATTAGAACCTATATTTTGCACCTAAATGCTCATAGATATGCACTTCTACAATGCACAGTAAAGTATTTTTTTTTATCTAAAAGAAAACATTATAAATAGAATGCAAATTACTATAACTCTAGACAAAAGATTTTACTTGATACTTCGATATGTTTTACACTCGCAAAAATCTTTGAGCATTCGATATTCGTTTTGTAATAATCATTTTTGCTACTTGATCAATTTATTTCAGAATTTTATAAACATTTAGCAAATGTAATAACTTTTCTTAGGTATTCGGGAGCCTCTATTTATTTACTATCCTGATTTTACTGTTGTAGAAGCACCGTTGTTTACTTTATTTTTCTTAATTGCGAAAATATCGGTTTTTATTTTTAATTCGCCATGGTTCCAGAGTAGATACGCACACTTTTATGTAAAATACATATATGCGTATATACGTAACTCGAATGTATACATTTTAATTTATGGAGGTTTAAAATTCACCACCTTGCTGTATACGATACTCCCTTCAACTATTAGAATTCTTGTTAACCCTAGGGGTGTCCATTTGAGTCGATGCTTTTATTCAATGTAAAACATCGAAACCCTACATCGATGTTTATTGATACATCGAATACTTTACAAACTTCCATCATCAAGTTGTCAACCTTTCTGCATTTAATTGAAGAACAGTTGAAAGCAAAAATTTTGCTGTATTTAGTTTGGTATGTGTGAATACAGACGCGTAGTAATAGAGCTATATTAGTAGTTTAGTAATGTAAATGTCGCGAAGTATTTAATTTCATGAATGTTGGTAAAGTAGAATAATATGAACAAAATAGTATAGTAATGAGGTATAGCTTTCCAAGCAAAAATAAAAAATGTACGAACTAACAATAACGGACAACAGTACAATCGTAGCCAAAATAATATCGAAATTTACTAAAAAATCCATTCTTCCAACTCCACCAAAAGAAAACAAAAAATATAATGAATCAAACTTCAATAATATTTAAGTTTACAATCGCCAACTTTCTAAAGAAAAATAACTTCAATTAGTATTTTCAACAAACAACAAAATGATGAAAATTCTTAAGCCATTGGAGAACAACCAAATACTACGAAAAACAAAACCGGAATATATAAAATTAAATGTGGTTCCTGTGAAACAATTCTACATTGGCCAAACTGGTAGATCTTTCAGAACAAGATATAAGGAACATACACCCAAGAAACCTACTTCAACAACAACTTCAAATTTTACAAAACACCTTTATGACGAAAATCATCAATGCTTAAATTTCGAAACAAATTTTAAGCCATTACATATTTGCAAGAAAAGATCAGATATGAACACCTTAGAAGAATATGAAATATACAAAGCACACAAACTAGATCCAAACAACATCCTTAACGACAAATTATAATAAAACAACTTATATGAAATTTGTTTACAACTGACAAAATTATCATTACCTGATGATGACAGCCAAGAACTGTTGAAACGCGTCGTAATATAGAAATTGAACCATAAGACATATGTTATATTATTTATTAATGTACAAACTATCAGAAATATTTGATCAGAATATTAGACGATTCTATTCCTTGGATGGTTGACTATTTGAGCAGCATAAAAACGCGTTTAAATGGAATAGAATTCCATACAATAGTCAAGTATTTGAAGACAATTTTATAAAGCTTAGGAAACTGAGCATTTAGAACACTCCAGATTTCCAATAGATTCTTGTAGAGTCTTCCTTTTACTGGACTATGTAAATATATAGATAGGCTTATCTCTACCACTTGGTTCCACTAGTTACTTATTAGTGTTACTATCTCTTAATGGCATTTATTAAAAACTAAAATAATTCAGAATGTTAAAAAATCAAATTTCATTAGTTTTTGTCATTTTTAGCTAGAGCAAATATTTTCCATTAACTAAATCGATGAATTTTTTTAATTGGTGCATCGAATAGAAAAACTCTTTAGAAAATACCGAATCAATCCGATATATCATATGGTAAACATCGAGTAGGTTCGATGTATTGATAAGTAATGAATATAGCATTACAAAGTGTTTACAGTTTTATGAATGCAATAGAAAGTATATATTAAAAAAGTCTCAAAATAATTTGATCATTGCGAATTGATGCCTATTGAATCCTTTTTGGAATAAAAAAAGATCAAGATATATTACTCCTCTTGTAAATAACAATAGAAATTTAAAAAGAAGTAAAACTGGGCAATAATTGAAATAAATTTAAATTTTAAGAAAATATCTTTATATCGTACATACTATTTAGAAATTACACTTTTTAGTTTCTCTTTTAATTTTATTTATATGTATAATGAAAGAAATATTTTAAAAGCTTTTAGGAAAAAATTCAATCCTCTGATTTAAAATCTGTAAAATAAGTATAAAATGAGAGGTAGCGACTAACGAGTTGATTCATTACGTATAACGTGGCGCTAAAAAGGGTGAAACGAACAACAAATGCAGAACGTTTTTACACTTAAGATTGAATCTTAATGCGAAAAAGCTAGTGGTACAAAGTAAGAGCTTTTCGTCGCGACATTCACGTACATATTCAGGTACTAACGAAAAAGCACAAGCATAGCGACATTTTACCTGTAAATTATATTTCTTGAGGATTAAAAGTAAAACTTTTTTGAATTAGTTCACTTTATGTCGACAGATGAAATAAATTATGAAAAATATGTAGGTATATGTTCATATAAATGCGTTTAGCATTTTTTTTCTTATTTTTTTTCATAGTGAATGTTTACTTCCTAAAACGATTCTGGCCGAGTGGCAATTTTTTGGGTGATTGATTTGTAGTGGTGGGCAGATGTGTGCTTTTTATATTATATAAAGTAAATTATCGAGAACCTTTCCTATGTACGTACGTAGTACGTAGAATTAAACAAGTAAAAACTAACAATGAAAGGAAAGCTTTGAGTGAAGCGGTCCTGGTGGTGAATAAAAGAAACATAAGTGGGCACTTGAACCAGCAAACTGGAGGAGTAGTTGTCCCCTAGCTGCTCCCTAATACTATGTATTATAAAAAGCGTTTCACCAACCATCATAATAATGTGTGTACGATGGCGAATGTATTCAGTTAGTTCGTTTTTAGGGTTTCTGACATTATTATATTCGTCTATTATTATATAAGTACGCATATAGACACACAGAGAAGTTCAAATAAAAAAAATGTTAAATCAGTGGCGGATATGATAAAGTTTTACCATTGAACGAAAATATAAAGTCTAAATAAAAATTTAGAAAAACCTCCCTTACGGTGCATACAGCACAACAAAGAGCTGTTGATCGCATTTGATATAAAATTCTAGTTGTTAAAAATATCGCTCACGACCCTGAACTTTTTAACGTTAAAACCTTAACACATTTCTCATGATGTCTCAACTACTTACATGCTCATTAAGGTCGCTTTTTAAGCTAAACAAAGCATGTCCGAAACCCTTAATACTGCACGTACTTCATGTATAGCTATTGTGTAAACGTCATACTAAAGCACAAGCCGGTGTAATATTTTTAATTTAAAGATCTTGTTTTTCATATTAAGTATTTATTTTATAAAAACAAAAGAAATAATTATCTCAGTTTATTAGAAGTTTGGGTTTCTTTCGTTTGATATATTAGGGGGACCGAAAAGTAATGTCGTTTTTTAAACATAGAATTTAAAACACAAATTTTGAAACAAGTTTTAGTTTTAAATCAATGATGAAATCACCCGTCATATCATGAACCTTTCGATATCTAGTGTGGACATTTTTGGTACTAAATTTGTTAATTAAATGATCGCAATACTTTCCGGTTAATTTATTTAAAATTTAAAAAATTTTACCGCTTAGAAAATGTTTTTGTTTCATTTTTGTTTCAACAACATTTTTGTTCCACTATAGTGAAACAAAAAGTAATCCAATAGAACAACTTAGGACGATTATGGTGATTAAAGCAATATCAACCACCCTTAATTTATTACTTTTTTTAAGTGATTTTCTTGGGTATAAGAGCCTTGCATTATTATGCTGCTGAGTAAAGTTTTCTTTTTTGACAATTTTTGGGTACTTGGTTGGTCGACCAAGATTAGTTAGGAATATTTTACACTTCTTCGACTGTTAATTGTGGTTTTGGTATCTATATCTTATTTTTTCAACTTTTTACAGCTCTTCGTTGGTACAGGTCGGAGAATTGAAAACCATCGAATTTGAACTAAAAAAACTCATTTGGCAGCAATGGATATCGCATGCACTTGGATAAATATTGAAAATGTTATTGGTAGCAGCTTTGCGGTTCGACGCTGTGAGACTCGAAGAGTCTCTTTCAATATAAATTTCGGAAAAATAAATAGTTTGTAATCATTTACGTTAACAAGTTATTCTAACAATAAGATGTCTTGAGAACAACTTTGAAAAAACTCATGAGCAATTTGCACAAATGGCAATTTATGGTTAGTAAATAGTTTATATAAGGATTTCGTTAGGCATTCTATATGAACTCATTAACAGATATCTACTATCAAATACTAAAGATAAACACAAAATTACTTCATCACAAAAAAATATGATTAAGAACCAGTATTTTCACTCAAGGATATAGATAATCCATATCGTTAAGGTAGTTATTTAATAGTTAAAAAACTATCTATCAGATATTATTCCTTCATAATTATTAGGTGAAAATACGCATGTTTTCTCTACCCTTTGGATAAAATTGTATCTAGAAGATAAACATTGCTATCTAGATGTGAAAATACTGACTCTAAGACATTGAAATACGTAATTTGGGTAAATCTTTTAGTGCTGAAAACACAAATTTTCTATTATGTCTATTCCTACTACATTTTCTACATCTTTTCCTAAATTTTATAATTGAACCTATTTCAAACTTTTTGCTTTAATAAAAATAATATTACACAAAGAGTAACGGTAAAAATCGATTGGAAATGCATTAAGAAAATTTAAAATATATAAGTTGAAAGACATAGACTGACAGAATGCAAGAATGAATACCTTATCAGTTATCTAGTTGTTACTTGTTGTAAGAATTATATTATTAGGACCCATGTTAATACATAGCACCCAAAAGTGGGTTCCCTCAATGCAGTGGTTCTTACCTATGTTACTTATGTTTTGAAATTGGAAAAAAAAATATTTTGTATATGAAACTGATGGAGCCCAGTATCTCCAACAAGGTTAAGATCCATTACTTTAATGGGTAAATCATATATATAAATTGGCTATCTTGTCGTGCGTCCGTGCAGAATGGGCTATGCGCGTGCGCTCTGTTATCCCCACTTACGCATTCAAAACGTTGGTAGGGGTACTCACTCACTAATGTATTTGTTTGTGAATACGTATTTCCGATTTTCAGGTTTACAATATGTGAAAGCCAAAAAACATAATGCTCACTTATAAACTTAACTTAACTTTTTCAGATATATCTACTTATCAGAGTTTAAATTTTTAAGCAGACCCTAAGTTTTTGTTTTTAATAATAAATCAACTTTATTTTATATTAAGCAGTTATAACGTTTCGCTTTTAACGGACTTTGATTGATTATTAAATTTGAAATTTCGATTGTTTATTAAACGTTATCCCATACAAACTTTGCTGCCGTTTTCACTCTTTTAGGGGAGGAATTTTCAAAAACCCTTTCTTATTATATATCTGCATCGTATAAGAAAAATATTTTTCAAATTTCATCGAC
The DNA here is from genome assembly GCA_958496175.1 of Sisyra terminalis. Taxonomy (NCBI): domain Eukaryota; kingdom Metazoa; phylum Arthropoda; class Insecta; order Neuroptera; family Sisyridae; genus Sisyra; species Sisyra terminalis. The sequence goes on from OY292274.1 coordinate 32,791,815, forward strand.
ACAAATGTGCACTTATATTTGGAAATACAATGTAAAACGAAAAAAAATAATTACATTCTTTATGTGCGTTAACATGACTAAAAAGCTATTCGATTTCGCACATTTGGACGTTGTTCATACAAAATTGTTGAAATAGGTGGAAAGCGTAGAAGTAAATTCGAATATTTTTTTTTTTCAATAACAATAATTGATTTTCAAATTGTTCTAAATACCGAAAAAAAGTTACTATGGAAGATTTTATATTTGAATTGACAGTGAAATACATGGTAAAAAATTGCTACCTTAATGCTTTTCAGCCGAATATATAATTACTCCAGATCATAACCATTGGTTCATAAAAAAAAAGATTTTAAAAAGTTTGTTGAAAACTTGAAAAACAAACCAAAATTTAAAATCGCTTATTTAGTATAAGTAGGTACTACGTCAGTATTAAAGTTTCATACTAATTAAGTGAAATGACGTTATTTAAAATGTTGTTATTAAAATGATATAATGATATAATTCAAAAAAACACTTATATTTTATTTCTTAGTATAATTTTAGATAAACTTTTTTACATAAACAACACTTTGATTATTAAATTTAAAATTTCGATTGTTGATTAACTCTACATTATCTCATATTAAACATTTTATTGAGATAAAAGCTTTAGTTGCGAATGCAACGGGCAACTACTAGTACTAAATATTACCAAGAAGGTTACTTCTCCAAAGATGGTGGTTATATCTATTTGTTACAAAAATATTGTTTTCTACAGAAATTATTTTGCGACCATAATTTTTATAGCATCTATCAGGATTATTTAACTACCAAGCTTTTTAGCAACTCTAAGGTTAATAAAAAACCGTAAATCGTGAAATATTGAAAATTTACTTGATATGAGTACGAATTAGTTTTGGAGTGGCCACCTTGACCATTGACCATCAATAAGCTCATTTATCAGTTAGGTATCATCGTTATTTCCTTGAAGAAATCGGCTAATTTCTAATTTAAGGTAGTATTAATTAATATAGAACAGGAGTCGCTATTTGATAAATATATCTAAATACACCAAAAAAGAGTAATTTTTGTCTATCTATTATAATAAAGAGGAAAGATTTGATTGTTTGTTTGCTTTGAATAGTCTCCGAAACTACTTGACCGATTTGAAAAATTCTTTCACTGTTGGGAAACTACATTATTTCCGGTGAACATAGGCTATATTAAATTTTCAAAAAAGTTAGGGATCCACATTAAAACTCCAATAATGTAACCCAAGGTCTAAAAAAATTACCAAAAAACATTCTTTTATCGCGTGCGCTACGAAAACTATTGGTTATAGAACAAAATAATGTAATACTATTTTGTAGAACATATCATTATCTACAAAAAATAAACCGACAGCATATGTCTAACTATTATAGTTATGTCACAATAAGTGTTTTTTTATTTTAAAAAATATATATAAATGCCACCGCTATAGAAGCTCTTTTATTTATACTTTGGGAATAATCCATATAAAAATAAATTACTTCATATTTAAGTTTGCTTCAATGCCATTATATAACTTTTTGAGTTATTCAATTTGAACATTCCATTCGAAAGATATCACAAGTTTAAAAATGTAACTTATTTGAAAAATTAAAAATGTTAAAATACAAAAACATGCCTTTTTGAAATATAAATGTTTTTGTACATAATAAACATTTAATAGAATTATACGTTCATAGCACATTCGCTTACGTATCTGATATTCTAATGCTCACAATAAAAGAGACTTGGGTTCGAATCTTACAGTAAACTTTTTTTTTTATTTTTTTTTTTTTACAAAATTGTTGAAAATAAATCCTTAGGGTGGCTCAATAAGGAAATATTAACAAAAAAAGTGACAGTAGTAGTAAAAAAAATAATTATATTAATAAAGCTTAAAGTAAATACGTTTTTAAAACCGTGCATTTATAAAATCGTGTATTTATATACCCCCTCTGACTGATGAAATTTTAATATTTGGTGTATTCCTTATAAGAAGTAGGCATTTGAAAAGATTTTTTTTATGAAAATTCCTACTCTAAAAGAGTGAATTGGGGTGATTAAGTTTCTTTGATAAACTGTAGGAAAATGTAGAGTTAATCAACAATCGAAATTTTGAATTTACTAAGTGTAATTAATAAATAAATAATTAATTAATAATAAGTTTCTGTTTTTGTTATATAATTTTAACTACAGCATTTTAAATAACGTCATTTCACTTAATTAGTATGAAAGTTTAGGTAGTAGGTACTTATACCAAATACCATAGAGGCGGTTTTATTAGATTATTTTAAATTATTGTTATTGAATATAAATAAAATATTCGATTTTACTTCCACATTTTCCACCTATTTGCAATAACTTTGTATATACAACGTCCAAATGTGCGAAATCGAATTGCTTTATAATTATAATTAAAATATAGAAGGTCATAATTTTTTTGTTTTACATAGTATTTTCAAATATAAATGCATATTTGTGTCTATGAAATTTGGAAAATGTTTTCTTTATAGGATGCCATTATATAATAAGAAAGAGTTTTCGATAAATCCCCCCCCCCCTAAAATGTGAATAAAAGGTGGCTAAGTTTGTACGATATAACGTCTAATAAACAATCGAAATTTCAAATCTTATAATCAAAGTTCGTTTAAGGAGAAACGTCATTACTATTTAATATAAAACAAACTTGGTTTATTATTAGAAACAAAAACTTAGGGTCTGCTTAAAAATTTAAAATGATAAATATATCTGAAAAAGGTTAAGTTAAGTTTATAAGTGAGCTTTAAGTTTTTTGGCGTTCACATATTGTAAACCTGAAAATCTGAAATAATTACATTAGTGAGCGAGTACCCCTTGAAATTCGGCGAACTAAAATACTAACCGACATTCTTACGGTAAGTCATAATGATAAAAGAAATTTAAAATCCTCTTCCAGAGCAAACGGCATACGCCAAATCGTGTATGGTGAACTCTAGACTATCCAATATGGTTTAATTATATAGTTGAAATTCAGGTATTTTAATAATAAGTTTATAGATACAATATAGTTATACTTGATTATGGAAGAACTGGGTTTTGTACAATTTTAAAAATTTCAATTTCGTGGTTGTGTTGTACATTGCGAAAGTGTAATAGTTTTTGGAAAAAGGTTCATTCGGGAATCGAAACAGTGAGATGGGATTCTTACTAATATTCAAAAATCTAGACCCTTAATTTCTGTTATTTTGACACGAGTATTTTGATAACTTTCGACTTTTTTTAGTCATAATTAAGACCGACTTTATTGAATTTGGCGATATTTTTTATTTATGTATAGATGCTGATTGATTTACGGATTATTTGGTTCACGGTAGGTATACATACCGTAGATATACGCAATACACCATACTCTTTTTAAATATTTATAAATATTTTTTGAAAATTAATTGATTATTACATAGAACTATTTTATTCTTTGCAACAGTTTATTTATGTGTCTTTTTCAAGTCGACAAAATAGTGTTTTTAAGTATGGTAATGTTTTTCGTAAAAAAAGTAAGAAAAAGAAAAATTTTCATATACCACTACAAATAGCAAATCTGAAAAGAAAATATAATCTACACTGACGTTATGCAGACGAAGTTGCGGGAATCAGCTAGTCTTCTAAATAAACAGCTAAGAGATAACAAAAAATATAGGTAAACCTAAAGATCCTAAGCAGTAGATAGAAAAAAGGTAACACAAACTATGCCATTTAAATCCAACATTTTGTAACAACACAAGCAGATTGTGCTTAAAAAAATTATCCCTACGCATTTTACAATGTAATAATTACTGATGCACATACATAAATGTCGGATAAGAGCATTTCATTGTTCCCGTTAAAGTGGCTATAGTGATAGCCATATGCTACATTTGAAAAGTTGAACAGTAATAAAATGTACGTAAAAAGTAGGTAGGTAGCAGTTAGCAGAAGAATATTTAATGGCAATTACTAATACCTATTTTATGGACATGCATGTAAAGATACAAGGATAAAAATGCAAATGTAAATATATATAGGTACTAATGTAAATGAAAGTTTGTCAAGCTATATGGACTAGCGGTGTAGGCTTATCTACATATTGTGTAGATATAGTTGTATGTTTGTATTATGGTATTCATACGTATGCATTAGATTGGTAGATATGATTCGAAAAATAAAAGAAAATTCAAACCATTGTAAAAAGGAAAATATAAAACTAAAATATGTCACAAGGCAGACAACGATGCTAAAGTGATTTGTTCTGTTTTGTAATACAGGTAAATGTACCTATATCTTTAGACAAAAACAGGTATTTTTTATGTCAAACAAAAAGTTAAAAACTTGAGAACACATCTTGAAAACTACCTATGCAGAAAGGGTAGATTTTTGTTAATATTAATGAAAATAGCACCAAAATAAATCAAATAAATATCTACGAAAAACGTATGTTCCTATAGATATATATATAGATATATGTGGACTATATGATAAATGGATTTAAATTATTATTTGATAAATACCTACCTAAATACTTATTATATATAGAATATAGATACTTATACCTATTGTCTCGTGGTTTTCAAATTTTCTTCATCAAATCATCCAAAAAAGAATCTGCGACATTCGTTCATTATTTCTGATTATATATAACTTGAGTGACAAAAATAATATGCAAATTTCATATAGTCAAAATTATTTTTATTATTTTCGTTTCGGTACATTTAGTCAAGTAGGTAAAACACTACACCGTTTATGGTAAAAGTGCGAAAAAAAATTAAAATTATGATGTAATGTTAAGCTATAGATACCTACTTGGTAATTTTCATCAACTTTATCTTAATTTAAATATGTAAACTGAATAAATTATGATAAGATTATCTATATTTATTTGTTTGTTAAATTCCGATTACTTATGTAATATTTTTCAGTGCTTTGTTGGCTATATGAAATCGTATTGGAACAATAATATTATATTTTTAAATTATTTACCGAAATACATTTACAGAAACTATTTGGAAAATGACCCTCTTAAACTTTATTCAATAGTTTTTTAATCCTATTTATTTTAAATATCCACTACGTCTGAAATTAAATTTTGTTAGTTTCATTCACTATTATTGCAGTCAAAATGGCCTTTTCATAAGCGAGCCAATACAAAATATTACCACATTATATCAAAGTAACTATTGGATATATCATAAACCACCGTAGGCTCAATACGCATTCTCATTGGACGAAAAATGACGCATGAGTACAACAAAAATATTTCGTCTGGGCTTAGTGAATTGTTAGACGGATATGAAGAACTAGTTTTGAGAAACGCTCACGCAAGTTTGTCGCTATCCCAACAATTGTTCCCGGAAACTTCAATATTTTCATACAATGTAATATATAATTATTTTTTACTTTCTTTTCATATTTTTTTTTTGTAGAAAATAGGTTGTTATTCACTAATTTCTAAAACGATGAAGTAGGCATTTAAGTAATTAAAATAATTTTTTGTTTAATCTATTCAGATTTTATTTTTTACAACTGAAAGCTCAAGATAAAGCTAGGCTTGTTTGACATTGTTTGTAGCAATTAAAATAGGTAAGTATGTAATAAACTACGAACAATTGAATACCTAATTGACTTTTTCTTTTAAATTAAGTTATTCGTTAAATATTAGATATCTAATATATTTGGACTATAGATCTTATAGCAGAATTATTATTTTTATGAGAAGAAAAACATCAAAGAGCTTTAATTGAATATTGTCAAATGCGTTACTTGCTGATTGCAACAATTAATAATCAAATTCATATGTACCATACTAATTTTAAAAGATATTTACATATCAAAGATATTGTGAAATAACTTTATGGAAGTTTCATTATTTAAATTTTTAAAAACTTTAGGGAAATGCCCCCATAAATTGACCATTTATAATACATTACTTATGAAGTAAATAAATGGCAAGTACTTATCTTAGGTAGCGATCTATTTTTACTTTTATGCAAATTGGTTGGAAAGTTTAGTATTCATATTTCAATTCTAGTAGGATTCGGGAGCATTCTGTTATATCACATGAACACCGCTAGCCGGCTGGTTCTAGTGTTAAAAGTACTAACTTTTGCAAACAAATTAAGGACCTAAAAACTTTGATTACTCAATTGTATTTTATTTCTATTATACGTATTTTTATAACTTAGGCATTTTTATATCAGCTCCTTGATGGTAAATTTATTGTATGTTCTGATAGGATAGTTGTTGGAGCGGGCAAATAAGTTAATACTTTTTATTCAATACGACGTTTTGCAATAATTTATTGCTTCTTCAGGCACTCAAAACACAATATTAATTTCGTTGCATATATAATAATTACCTTGCCATATTCTTATTGTTTGTAGTGGTCTAATTGTAACTTGTTGTGAATATACATTATTTTTACATAGTTAAAAATATTAAAAAGCAAAAAAAGAAGAACAACAAATAAGAAATTCTTATTTGTCCGCACCAACAACTATCTTCTGAACATATAGTAAACAACTCTTAGGATTAAAGTGGGAGCTAATTTTTTAGCGATGTTTTTTTAAGTAAGATCCATTATATCAAGGTATTATCATTCAAATAATGCCATTCCCCCGCCATACAATACTGATTAATTTTATTTCTAAGATGCCAAGAACTAGAAAACGGTCGACACCAAAGGCTTTACTTTGTATTTTGTTGAGTCGTTAAAATTTTGGTTTGATTAAAATAAGTTTAATTTAGAGAGTACTGTGTTACGGCTCTCATTACAGATATGAAGGTTTCTTGGCTCTTATTAACCGACGTTCGGAATAATAAGGGCGATAGTAACATTTATTTATAAATGGAGCTTTTAACTGGCTAAATTCTTTTAATATTTGTTAGTAATAACTGAAAGTCTGAGATAACTAAAAGGCTGAGATAACTAAAAGGCTGATTAGTGTCCAAGAAAATAAATAATTGTAACCTAAGTATTTTATTTTTACTTTTCCTTACATTGTTTCAATTACCTCATTCTTCCCTATTATTAAGATCATAATACGAATATTTTTCTTACAAATCAACTAACTATTTAATATTGAATTGTTCGACAATTTCTTTTTCAAAATCGGACTTTTTAGAGATTATTAGGCAATTATTATTATAGTTATTATTAATATTTTTTTTTGATTTCTAAAAAGTAAACAAAAGTAAACCATATTTACAAGAGGATGGAAGGGGATTTTATACTTTTTTTGGTCGACATATTTTGCTTTCATTAAAATATTTCTTTGAACAATATTATCTTGTTGATAGATTTGCTTAAAGATTTAAGAGGACCTCTGGTTTGACGCCCTGATTTCTGAGCATTTTTTGGGATTTTTTTGTAAAGACCAATGAAGAAATAGACGTTTGAAGTTTTTAATATTTATTTATATATAGTTCAAAAGTATACAGTTAAATTTTTGGCTAAAGATATTCAGTAGAACCAAAGTTATAGTGGACTGAAAACATTCACCTCGAAAAAATTTTCATGTATTTTTGTCAACTTTTTGGTACAAAAAAAAAATATAAATTTTCAAAATTTTGGGATGACAATAGTCCATTTGATGCGTCTAGATGAATCTACTGAGTAGACTATAAATTTAAAGTAAATCGGTAAAGCCGTTTTTGAGATGTGATGGAAGAAAGTTTGAAAAACTTAATTTTGAGAAAAACGCGTTTAAAGTTTCAAGTATAGTTAAAACTCTAACTTATCACTAATCTGCGATGCCTGGTTTCTTAAAGTACACCTATTCCTTTTTTATAATTTTTTCAAATATTGCAAAATCACTTTACCTCCTCATTCTAGACACATTAAAGAAACAATTTATGCAAAAAAAAAAACAGCTTTTTGAACCCATTAAGCCAGGGGACTCCTTTAGAAAATCTACAAATTTTCGGTATTTTATAATTGCAATGGTCATTAACGACTTTTTGGTTTTAAGTAACCTCAATTCTAGAAATTTTTTTTTCGTTGTAAAAGACCAATGTTTAAAATGACTATAATAAGAATCTTTAGATTTTAATAAAATGTTTACTAAATTATAGCAATTATAAGTTATGGAATTATCATCGTTTCTCCTTGCTTGCTTCTTATGATCAAAATTCTGGCTCTTTGTTCTGTAGATAATATTACCTACCTATATTAATTAAGCTAATTAGTTTAGTTATCTGTAAAAATAGAAATCAAATGAGTAAAATTATTGCTGTTAGTTGTGGTTTATACGTGGATAGTTATAATAGCTAATAGGTTTTTTATTATTGTTAGTAGGATATTTCGATAATTAGAAAATATGAATATTTTCCAATGAAACTAATAGTAAATTAAAATTGTGTAGGTAATACCAAATAACTTTGCTAATGGGGTTGGATGAATTGTAGTAATTGATATAAAAAAGTTTTAAAATGGTAAATTATGCTATTCAAAAGTTTGAAAATAAGTTCTCATAAGAAAATATGATTTTAAAACATCGCAGATCACTACCACCCTTAAAACACAGTATTGAGCAACGGAACCCACACGGAAATTTCCATCTTGATTAGATCGGAATAAAGGGCAAAGTCAACCAATTAAGCACGGAGACATGATTTCACCAATACCTCTAGTGGTGGTCGCCAACTCCGTCACTACCGTCGTCTAAAATCATGTGGGACGCGCTCATGCGTATGGTCACCGCTGACAACCCCCTAAGGTAGAACTCACACTTCACCCTTACTAACGTCGTATTATATTAAAAAGTAATGTCAATCAAATATTCTCAGATCGAAAGATCGTGGTTTAATGAGAAAGATTTTGACGGAATACTCAGCTTTTTGCAATTTTTCAAGTTAAGTGAACAATGATTAAATGCTCAATACAAATGTTGAATAAGGAAAAAAACTGTTTTACAACTGCTATTACACAATGAATAATTTGTCAATTGCAAGGAAAAAAATATACGAAAATTGTAGCGGAGTTTCCCACATTCGCATCCCTTTGAATTGCTGAAGCAGTGATACCACATTCGATCACATTGTGTAGGTAGGTACTAACGTTATTAGATTTTACATCACTATACTTACCTTTAGCTAAAACTACCAATGTATAATAATCTCATGAATGTGTTCACAGTGGGGTTTTTATCTTTACAATAAAAACTATATCACAATTAAAGAAAATTGTAAATGTACCTTTGGTAAAAATGTACTTGAAAAATCAAATGGTTTGCATTACGACAATTTTACCACCAAGCTATTGGATTTTAAACAATAGTCTTGTTCAAACCCCCAACAATCAACCAATTGACATATAAATTTCACTGAATGAACTTTATGAACTTGGCCGATTTTCGACGAGTCAAGTATATACTTGATCTATAGGTACTCTTTGATTGTGAAGAGTTTGAGCGTTCGACCGACTACTGGGGCTGAAGCTTCCGATAACGACGGACAGACGTCTGGTGTTTAATAAAACATTATTATCGAACGCATTCACCATTAAGAAATGCTACTAAAAAGCATATGAAACGAAAATTTCTGTTAAGTACTTCAAAACGCAATGAAGCCGTTAATTTTTTGCATTAAAATTGATTAGAAGTTATGATAGAATCATATAAACGATAATAACGGATATTTTTCACATTTTTTTACAGCCCAACTTGGTTATTGTGAGATTTAAGAAACTGGAGCACTTGAACCGATAAAAACTTATGAAATTTACTTTCACAATTGACGCTGTTATTTCCATACGCTGTTTATTATCCATAATACAATTTACCCGAAATAAACTTAAGACTGGTAATTGATAAGAGATTTCCAGAATCTTTTTATAACTAGATAGTACACGTCAAATATGGAAATAAAATTTATGCAATGTAACTATGGTATATAAAAATATAGCGAGATTAAATGAGGATCCATCGCATATTTAAGCATGCAATGTTATTTAAATTTTTGAAGTGAAAATTTCTTTAGCATCGTTGTGACTTGAAATGAAAGGAAAAAGCGGCAGTTAAAAGAGATAAACAGATAAAGAATTAAATAGAAAATATTACTAATACTTGGGAATAGTCATCCTAACCAGAGAAGTCTCTCTTCTCTGGTCCTAACAACCGTGGTGAAATTTGTATTGTCTACAAAAACATTTCAATATTTTAATAAAAACAATTTTAAAGTATGCCGAAAAAGAATACAGAATATTATGGTGATTATCGAAAAAAAGCAAGACTAAAAACACCCCAAAAAGTTCTTCAACGAAAATTTAATAAAATATACACCAGAGATATCGCAAATACTTAACAACATAAAATTTCAAAACTTTTAAGTGGAGATTTTAATGAAAATACTATATTAGATACAACGATTTTTTTGATTGCGTTTCTCGATACCAAATTTATTTTAAAATGTGTAGCAGTCGCACTGTATCAACAACAAGATCAAAAACAGTAATTAACGATATATAACGTAATTACGAGTAATTTTCGATCATCCAGCTGTGATTGACTGAAAGTGGGAACGCCTCCTATTTATTTTCTTCGAGATTTTTCCTCTGATTTTCGATCACCTAGCTGTGATTGGCTGAAGGTGAGAACACCTTCTCGGTGTTTTCTGCTTGGTTCTTCTTCTCGACGTAATTACTTGTATGCAAACGATACATCTATTGATCCAGTCGAAATAATTTTAATTTAATTTTTTAACCTATTTTTTTTTCATACTTCAGTTACCACAAGCCTTTCATAGCATTTATCGAAAATGCAAACTTGGAGTCTGGATAGATTTATTATATACATGTGAATAAAATATAAGGTCTGTAAGGAATAAATTCTGTAATTTCTATCAATATTATATATTATATATATAATTTCTATCAATATTAATATAATTAAACCCTACAGTTATCTTACTCTCGAAATTTTACATTCGTCTCATCTTGGGGTTGACATTTTTTAAGGTTTCACTTCTATTGGGTGTGAACTGCACATAAGTGTTTTTATACTAGTACCAACATTTCATTAATTAACCATTTAGCTACGTAAGGCTGTCATTAACTCGGGTACCACTGTCGGGACGACATGTGTCATACTTAGAGACCATTCATAAATTACATCATACGTTAGGGATAGAGGAACGCATTTAAAAGTTTTTAATAAAAATTTATTGGAGATCGTAATTTCGGGAGATTTTAAATGTTTGATACATTTAAACGTATATTTTACTGAATATGTTTTTTTCATTCAAAAATTGGCTATCATTTTTCGTACTGTATTAATGTTAGCCAGTAAATCAAAAGAAACTTTTTATGAATTATTATATGGTAAGAGTGCCAAAGTCTAAACCGGTCTGACCCCTATTGACAGGAGGTTCAATAAAATTACCCCTACAACTACCTCATATTTGATGAACCCTAAAGAAATTAACGGGATTGAATTAATTATTAATAAAAACAATTTTGTATTTTATAATATTTATTATTTCCACTTTATTTTGTACAAATGAATATTTGTAGGTTTATGATTTAAATGAAAATATAAATATTAACTGCTATAAATGTAATTCAAATTATAAAATTATCTTTACCAATTATATTTACGTAAATTCAAAGAATTAAATAAAAAATATATGTTATTATAAGAATTATACTTTTAAAACTCTTCTTTTTTTAATACATAAAACTTGAATTTTATAAAAGTAAAAGTCAGGTAATAACCAAACTACCTCCTGTCACTACGATAAGAACTGCCTCTGTTTCCTCCAGAGTCAGAAGAATAGTTTCGTGAATCATTACGATTATTTCGTCCATAATTTGACTGATTACCGATTCTGTTTTGATTATTGGCATATCCATGGCGTGATGAATTATAGCCTCCGGAACCACGCTGATCATTGTAATGGGTTGATGAACTTGAGTTATAGCCCCTTGTGGAGTTATTGTAATCACGATTTGATTGCGAAGAATATCCAGAATTATATCCCTGTCTATTTCTTGAATCTTCATTATGTGAGCGCTGATTATTGTGGTTATATCCTGAGCGTGAACTATTTCCATCATATCGATTCGAACGATAATTTGGTTGTGAAAAATCGTTTTGATCTGCAAAAAAAGAAAAGATTTTAAGAAATTAAATTCAATAAAATTAGTTTGATGAAACAATTATGACTATTGGATTGTGGAAATATTAACGGCAATAAATTATCAAATGATTTACGAACAAAATACGTATATTCATGATTTTATTTCGAATAATAAAGAATGAAGCTAAGTATTTCGGCTAAAACAAAATCTTTAGTGAATATTTGCTAGGTGATAATTTGTGTCCTATTGTTTAAAATATTCATATAATTTGCAATAGAATTGATGATTTAGGGTTGGAAACACAATGGAGTGCTGATTGCAACAAACACTTAAGTATTTCACCTTCGAACATCATCGCTACCGTCAAACATTGTTGTCAAGTACCTACCTAAAAATCATTAAGGCTGATACACCGTATATAACACATATTATATTCTATTTCAATTTAAAACTTTGTGGATTAAATCGAATGAACTAAAGAACTATAGAATGCTTTCTTCTTTTGAGGTTTCAATGAAATTCTTGTAGTATTTAGATAGTATATAAATAATGAATATATTTAAAGTTTAGACTTATAAAAATTTCTTTAGACTATAATGTACCTAAAAGTGAAAATTTAACATTTAAAGACGTTTTCTACAACTCTGAATAGTATTTATTTTTTCAAACATTCGTTATTTTGCATTTTTTTTCTCTTGATATTTTAATAGGAAACTAGCCATTTAAAAAAAATACAAAAATGATATTTTTTTACTTTTGTTTCTGGTGATAAACAAGCGAGCTGTGTTCATTAAAAACTATATAATCATTAAAATCATATAAACATGCATTTTCCCCCTTTTATTTTTCAGGAAAAAAATACAAGTTTCAAGATGAAAATTGGCAAATTGATTCGGTATAATATGACGACGATGAAAACGAGAATCATGGCTCATAGCTTGTAGCGCGAATGGTGAAGAATAATTTTACCAATAGTTTTATTTACGTATACCTTTTAATTAATAAAAATGACTCATGCTCCTTTTAGGAACGTCAATAGCAGGCAACGTTGTTTTTCCTTCATTGTTATAAATATTAACGATTTTTTTGTTAATTCAATTCTAACTTGTAGTTACCCGTGAAATATTCATAGCCATTACTGCCACAACAACTGTGAAAAATTGACAATTGAATGAAGTCGAAATGACATGTTTTATATTTATTATTAAATTCCAATCCTGTAGTTTATCTTCAATTTGTTATGGTACCGAGGATTTGAGGATCTTTTTTTATTTTAAATAATTATCACTTTGTTTTTTATTTTTCGCAATAATCTTCAATTGTTATAAAATATATTTATACATTTAAATTGGTACTAACAATCGCTTGAAAAAGCACTAATAAACTGCGAAACGTTGGGAAAAATAAAAAATAAAATGTTAATTATTTTAAATAAAAAAATCCTTAAGTCCACGGAACCATAACAAATATGAGACAATGATTATTATAATTGGTTTTCACTCACAAATGTCTTCATACTTTCTTTGTCGGCATACGTAATATATAATATATGTTTGCCTATTATTATATTAACTAGTAACTTCCCGTGAAATAGTTACAGCCCAACACTAACATAACTGACTAATGGGGCATTTCACGTGAAGCGGACAGCGAAAAAAAGTGACTTTCTGAAATTTGTTCATATTCGGCTTAATCATACTAACGTAATTAGTATATATACTAACTTAATGATACTAAGTATGAATTTGAACACAAAATATTTTTTTCGAACGATGATTATTTGTAAAGTTATACGCTTCTAAAGAATTATCGTTATTGAAATACGTATTTTTTGATTTTTTTTTTCCAATAAAACAATTTTTTTTTAAATATTAAATATGGCAATTTAAATAGAATATATACTGTTCTTTCTAAATACAAAATAAAACTAGATATTTTTATTTTTTTTAATATACAAAACCGGAAGTAAACTTTTCAAATCAGAATTTAAGTAACTTCGACCATTTTGTTTTTTGATTTTTTTATATCAAAATTTAGCCTGAAGTACATTTATAATACACTAAAAGTTTCATAATGGGATCTGAAATAGTTTAGGAGACAGAGGAATAAAGTACATACGTGTCGTACTGAGCGTCGTACCCTAGCTTCCTTAGGTCAACTGGTTTACGCGATATAACACTAAAACGCTGCAATATTTATATCTACTATCCTACTTAAGAATATTTAAAGCTCTAACAATGTTGTAGGGTAATTATTATTCAAATCAACATAGTACTTATTGAAAAAAATATAAATAGGAAGCAATAGTTTAAAATAAATTTCGTGACAAGTAATAACATCGTCTGCTAGCTACAGAGGTTAAATGACTAGAGTGAACATGCTCCATAAACCCCATATTAAACTAAAACTTTCATTTCCCCTCAATTTTCCAAGTGGTCGTACCCCTTCCACAGCATATTTGTACAAAATATATTCTCTCTTCTCTTCGTTAGAACAATTTTGTACAAATATGCTGTGGAAGGGGTACGATCACTTGGAAAATTGAGGGGAAATGAAACTACCTTTGTTTACAGACATAGATACGTTTGCCTATTATTAAGATATCGTATACTTCTCTTTTGTCGCTCAATTTTCATTATGACTCGATTAATTCGAGAATTAAATTTTAAAAAGTAGTAAATGCAACGTTGCCGTTAGGTTACAATATTGACGTCGCTTCAAAGAACATAAGCCATAAAGAATTTTAAGTTATTTTTAAGTGATTCTTAAAAGTCCCCTTTAATTTCCAAAAAAAATATTGCCTTATGTCCCTTTTAGAACCGTTAAATCTGACAATGTTGCGTTTTCTACTTAGTTTTTTACTCTATTCGCGATTTTTTTGATAATTTTATTAATTTTCAATCCTAACATGATATAATCTTCTCTTTTGTCGCTAAATTTTCATTATGAGCCGATTTGTTTACGAATTAAATCAAAAACAAAGTAGAAAATGCAACGTTGTCAGATTTGACGGTTCTAAAAAGGACATAAGCCGATTTATTTGTAAAAATCAATAACAAATTGAAAAATCTTTTTATGGTAATTATCCGATAAAATAGCACTTTAACTTCAACTGTTACCAATTTATATTAGTATTTTTTTTTGGTATTAGTAGCTTTTAGAAGCGTAAAATTTGGCAACGTTTCATTTTCAATTTTGTTGTTAATGGCTTAAATGAGAACATTATACGATGTTAAAATTGACTTGATAAAAAACCGCGTAAAATTAAAAACCAAATAGAAAATGATACGTCGCTAGTTTTCGATGCTTCTAAAAGCAACTTATACCATTTTTTTTACTATCTTTACCTATAAATTGAGAAATTAATCAAATACCAGTAATTAGTATTCTTATAATTATCAACACTGATTTTAAAAGTGAGAGAAATTTCAAATTTATATTAATTATACTTTTTATTTTTGAAAAACATAAATGATTAAAACAATTATAAACTGACCGTGCACGTTACAATATTCCGATTTACAAGTAGTAATCGTTTCCATAGTAATGGAACATAGACGAGGGTACTTGAAAATGTGTCTCCTGGTTGCTACTAGTGGTGGTGGTGATGATGTTGCTGAGTCAGGAGTCACCACGACCGACGGAAAAATTTCAGAAAATATCTAGCGGGTTGATGTTAAGAGGGTTACCAAATATGTGGTTGTCACCAATGGGGGTGAGATTGTAAGCCTTGTATGTTAGTGCACTATGAGTGTGCTTGTAAAGGACTGAAAAGGTCAAGAGAATGTTTTTCCTTTTCGAATTTCTCTATTTCCCCAATTCATAAAACCTAATCTTAGAAACAATTCAACTTTATTTCATTAAACGGGGGAAAAAATCATTATTTGTTTCTGTATTTCCCAATTTTCACTTTAATAAAATCACGCCCATTTATAAGCAAAAAATTAAATTAAATTTAACAAAGCTGTTGAAAAGTGAAAAGGGGAAAATTATTTACGATGCCTGATACACGAGATAATTTGGACAAGATGGACATGAACCGGAAATCAGAGTTTTTGGTCAAGCGTGAAATAGCTTTTACATTTGTGTTTGACATATTCGCTTACGGACAAACTTTGAAAAATCAATCCAAGTATACATTCTCAAGTATCTCAAGTAAAAAATCATGTGAAAAAACCAATCGATAATCGGATAATTTCTACTCATTCTTAAAAGAATTTGCAAGAAGGAAGTTATCTATTAAAATTTTTAACATGCAAGTAAATTGAGTGAAAAATAGATTGTGACATATTTTCCAATCCATTATAACATCCGTTTGTGATAATGTTTATTTTGGGATAACTAAAGGTTAATGTTAAATCCTATAATTATATTTATTAATAAAACTATATTTTACCTTGTTACCTCACTTCGTTTTGTGCGTTTCAACAATATAATTACATATTATTGCACGTACCTGATAACAAGCTATTCAAATCGGTCACTTTGTAAATGTATCCATGCTTGACCGGCTTTACGGCTTCATTTTTATCTTCAGTCTTACATTAGCTTTGCATTATTATAGGGACATAGTTAATCATTAATTATATATTATCAACAAAAATTAATGTACCAATATATAAATTAAAAAACAATGTTTTCATAACTTTACTGTCATGGATCACAATTAAGATATTTAAAAATTCGCAAATCAATCTTGTATGACCAAAAACCTTCAAATTTTTGATACCAAATAAAACTGATAAATTTTCAACATTTCAAATTTGTAGGGCATAAAAGGAGTTATACACCTGTGATTTATACAATAATACTAAAGTGAGGATTCGTATTCAACTTAATCTGATTTAAAACCGCCTTGTAACAATGAACTAAGTAGCCCAGAAATCCGTCATGACCCGAAAAAGTAGCCATCCTTGGAAAGATTTTTTTTTTGTATTGTATGTGTTCATTTTTTGTTAGAAATATCTATCTCATACAAACGAAATACTTTGTACCTTCATATTTCTATGAAATTAAACTTTTTGATCATTTTTGATGAAGGATCTTTTATTTGGTGAAATTTTCTGCATTTAATTTTTAAGTTATTTTTTTATTTAGAATTGCATTTAGAGAAAAGTAGGTACTTGAAATATTTTTGTATTACACCTTGGTATATAAATGTTGTGGGTTGATTTTATTGTATTGATATACACAGAAGTTTGAGTGCTTAAAACGATGGTTTATTCAATTAAAGTGTATTTTAGTTTCCAGTTCGATTAACTTCATATTCAATATGTGAACCACGAATGTTATTCGTGGTTGTAGAAAAAAAAAACTTGAATTATATTTTTCATTTCATAGCCTAAACAAAATTTATAGAATTAGAAAAAATCCAACATAAACCCAATATTTATGAGTTAACGTAGATAAATGCATCAAAATGTATATAAAAATCAACATGATTTAATTCTAGCCTACCTTTACTTACAACAATAATAATTAATTGTAAAAGAATCAATTTTATTAAATATTTTGTACTATTAATTAGTAATAGTTGTAAATTAATGAATAATTATATATGTCATATGACTCAATTTCTCTATTCTTTATTAATACAACGCGTATTTACAACACGTTTCAATAATCTTTGGCTAACATTGTCTGCTAATGTTTTATTGTATAATACATTTAATAAATACATATATAATTATTCATTAATTTATTAATTGTGACTCAGAAACGAAAAAATAAAATATTTATCGAAGTTAAACTTAAAAGTTGTTTTTTGGCTTTGATAATAATAAATATACGGAATTAATGCCCCCTTTAATTAAGTGTCCAGATTGCAATATCGGACCAAAAGTTCAATACCGGTATTCGGTATTTATGAGATCTCAATACCAAAATACCAGTTTTAAAAGAAAACTTACTATAAACTTAATCAATTTTGAAATGGTTAGCCTCTATTATTCTTTTTCATATTAAAATCATTATAATTATCTAAATACCAAAAGATATTTTCTATTTTTAACTTTGTATTTACATTCTAATTAATTACACCCGTTAAGGAGATATGAAAACAGAAACGCATATTATTTGGCAATGTTGGCAGCTTCTGAACATATAGTGGAGAAAATTTTAAAAACTTCTAGTAAATACCGAAAAACGGTATTTAAACTTGTGAATACCGGTGTAACAAAATTGTAAAAATGGTTAAAAATATTGGTATTCGGTATCCCGATATTGCAATCCCTAAGAGCCTAGTAAGTTTGGACCTATGTATAGGTGCCCACCAGCGAAAAACTCCAAAATTTGGAAAAAACATAAAAACTGTTTAAATTTCAAATAAAATATTAAGAATTTTTTTTTTTCAAATAAAAAAAAAAATATTAAGATTGTTTCTATGGGAAATTCTGATTTCAATATACCAACAGTAAAAATGATAATTTTACAAAAGAAAATAAAAACCAAATTTAAATTGATGTCTCTCGCAGGATGTGACTAAAATTTCTAGCATAATAGATTAATAAAATAGTCAGAGGACTGGATCAAAAATAATCAGTTAAAACTTTATTTATTACATGCGACATTTCGGCTCCTTTATTCAACCTTCTTCAGGCGTTCGTAAAACGATTTTTTACGAACGCCTGAGGAAGGCCCAATAAAGGAGCCGAAATGTCGCATGTAATAAATAAAGTTTAAACTGATTATTTTTGATCCTAGTCCTCTGACTATTTTATTAATCTATTATCATCGAGGATCTGAAATTTTACCATAATTCTAGCATAATGTCCAAGATTATTACTTCTTAGTATTAACATTTAAGATTTCCAACATGAAGTTACTAATCTCCACGACACATTTATTCAACAGTTATGTCCTACGTTTTGATATGATGTAAAAGTTTATGCTATCTATAACAGGGTATCCAGCTACCAAGGAAATCTAGAAAGTTGGGGTATTCAATGAGGTATTCAAATGACAAAAACTCTGGAAACTTTTCATTCCTTCATAACTTGAGTAGTATTTCAATTGGAATGTAGACGTCACGATAAATAAGCAATGAGCATATTATGTACAAAATCTGTACATTAAATAATAAATTTCAAGAATATATATTTATATACAACGTTGTTTGATCTTATTTCACAATCTTTTTACAAAATTGATGAGTCTCTAATTGAGAAGTTTTTTTATAAAATCTTAGGATAAAAAACGTATTTTTGACCGGAAAAGCCATACAATTTGTGTTGAAGAAAAAACTGGAGATTTTGTATACCAAAGTAGAAAAAATTGAATTTAAAAAAAATAACTAAAATTGAAAAATCGCTTCCCACGTAGAAATCATCATCAAATTTGCGCCTACAAGCCTATACACAAAATAAGATCCAACACTTAGTTAATTTTGAAGTTTTTAAGTCTCTACTATTATAGAATTTATTTTATTTACAACTGTAGTGTAAGTGATTCAAATAGATGGGTTTTAAAATTAGGCCCTATATCAAGTAAAATTAAATTGCAAAAAATGAGGTTAATCGCAGCTTTTGTGGATGATTCTTCATTTTACCGTTTTATTAAAAAAAAAATTATTAAATAAAATAAATTAAATATTCATCATTGCGTGATTTTCTGTATCTCTATGATTGTAACTACTTCTTGAAATATTAGTTAAGCAATTTTGCCTACTAATTCGGTATATATGTAGCCATTTTAATCGACGAAAAAAAAGGATTTCAATTCGACGCGTATATTTTGGTATGTATAACCAGCAGGCATTTTGTAGCCTGATTTTTTTATTAAATAAGGAAACATTCAAGTCTATATGGGTAGATATATGGAGTGAAACAAAGGTTTGGAATACTTTTTCAAATTTTCACTATTGATTAACTAATTATTGGGAAAATTTTAAGTTAAGAATTGTCCAACTAGATAATTGTTTGTTTAAAATTCTGCAATTTTAATTTCCGAATTAAGTCGTTATACTATATACGTCTCAATAATTTTGTGCTATTATTCTAGATTCATCTTTTGTAGTGGAAAATTTACTATTTTTTAGCCAAATTAAAATTGATAGACCAGTAACTAAACGAAAAGCGAAATTGATTTTTTTCCATAATTTCTCCATATAATGTCTTATATTTGATAAATTATAAATGAAATCAAAGATAAAGGACATATTTTCATAAAGAGCTTTCAGAAAAAAAGTATCTTAGTTACGTTAAAGCATCTAAGTTACTGTATTAGTTCCTTTATTTTTTGGCAAAAAGAAACTAGTATCAGATAGATTTTTAAAGAAACTATATTTTTTAACTTAAAAAAGTACCGTAGATATCGAAAAGTGTCTAAGGTAACAAAAAGTAACTAAAAATAAAGTATGCAGAAAAAAATAAAATGGGGTAGGTACCTGACTATCTAGTTGTACAAAATATCTAATGCTTACTTTGTGTTTTGTTTTTTTGTTCAGGTAAATTTTAACTTTTTTAAGTTTATTTTACCCTCTAATTAGTTGGAGGTATGTTTTAATGAGTTTATATATTATTCAATTTTATTTAGAGTTTTATTTTGTTTAGTTCTAAAAAATTCAATATACTCGTATATCTCCATTATATTAATCTTCTATCGGTTTTTAAGTGTGTTGTGTTTACAGGAGCTTAGACACACTTTCCTAATCCCCAATTTAATGAAGATAAGAAATCCGTTATCTGATTACCTTACAATTTTATCTCATACATTATGAAACTTAGTTCATATATAGTATACAAAGTAACTAAAAAGTATATTTTTAAGTATCTTAAGATAAGTACCTATTCAAGTTCCTTTTTTTAAAAATAACTAAATATCCAAAAAAACCTCGGATACTTTTAAAAAAAGTAACTTATCTAGTATCTTGATACTATTGACTCCTTGATATTTGACAGCTCTGTTCACGTACACACAGGGACTTACATAAAGGGGTGGCTGCAGCACCAGCCCCCCACCCTCCGAAATCTTATGTCACAAATAGACAATTTATAAAAGTTACTAATATATAATTTTATGATATAAGGACGTTAAACGATAATAATAATAATATTAAAAACACTTTTATGATAGGTACAAACATTTTGTACAGTACTGGAAGTTAGTTTTATTGCAATAACGAAAAATATTTTTAGATAGATAATTTTTTAAGATTTTTAAGAATTTTAGATAAATAGTTTTGAGATATGTTCTCGACAATCCTAGTATACGGTATAGTTAACTATTAAAATTGTCAAGGTTGTTTGTTTTACGCTAAAGTAGTAGCAGATATCGGCTAGTAATTAATAATAAATTCGTAAGTTTTATATTTTGGTGTCGACTCGAAATTATTTTCATTAGTTTTGGAGCTTAGTTATGAAGATTAAAAATATTGGTTCAAGTCTCTTTTAGCATAGTCAAATTTGGCAACTTTTCGTTTTCTACTTTATTTTTAATTTATTTCGCGAAGAAATTGGCCTCTAATGAAAATTTACTTAAAGAAAAAATAATACCATATTAGAATTGAATTAATATAAAAATCGCGAATAGAATAAACATTGAGTAAAAAACAAAGTAGAAAATACAACATTGCCAGATTTGACTGTGCTAAAAGGGACTTGAACCAAAAGATTTATTTTATTTATCGCTTTTCGCTTAAATTTTTAAAATACAATTCTTATGAAAATTCCTTTTAGAGAACAACTGTTGATTCTTCAGTTTACTTTAAAAAAGAGTGAAATCCATTTGCTTATATATTTTTGATAAATGTTTCATTAAATTTTTTACATTGAATGAAGTTTTTCTCGATTTCAATAAGCTGTCAAAATTGATGAGATAGCGAGGAGTTGAAAATCACGAAGTACAGCTGTTATGTTCACAAATTGTCAAATTAGGCGTGCGGCTGTATTTGACACGTCAACAAAGATAAGCAATTACGGATGCCCGCCCTCATTCTATTGTTAACAACGTAGTACTGAACGCGACCGTTGATTGTTGTCATTGTTACGTCACGCCTTCACAAACAACATCGCACAATAGAATTCAAATAGTGAGGTACTCTATGGCCTATGGGGTGAAAAATTACTATGAGGGGTTAAGTATGAAATAATAAAAATGCATACGTACACATTTCTGATTTTATTGGTTTTTTATTAAATTCTAATGGTTATTATTAAATTAAGATATTAATAAATTAGATAGAACCTTTGAGAATATTTTCATTATTCAGGTAGGTGTTAAAAGAGGTGGGTATATTTCATATTCTTTTTTCTCCATTATAGTTATGGAAATATAAAATTTTGATTTCAGCCATACTTTATAACATTTTTTGCAAGTTCAGATATATAAACTTATATTTAAATATATTAAATTTAGTAGTAAAAAAATAGCGAGTTGTAAAAGTCAACCTTGGTTTTTGTACATTTTTGACGTTTTTTAAGTTTTGTATATCTTTTTAGGGTTTCGTAACATAAAAGGATAAAAATAAACCCTTATAAGAATACTTCGATGTCCGTCTGTACCTTAGTTAGATTTCAAGATCTTAGAAATGCGTAAGAGAATCAAGTGGAAGTTAATATCACAAACAACAATCTCTTGAAACTGTGAAAATCAAACTTGTAATTTAACGCAAAAAATTACGACCGTATATGTATGATTTTAACATTCCAAAGTAAATCACAACCTAGGAGATATTTCGCTTTATTTAGAACCAAATTTTTTGGGAAAAAAGTAAGATTTTGTAAGAAAAATACAAGAAAAACCTAAAAACTTAAAATTTTTAACTTTATCACATGAAAAAAAAAGAGTTATAACCGTAATTTTTCATTTGAGAGTTATCATTAATAATTCAAGTAATTTAAATAATGGATTCGCTCGGTTAATGCCCATTATTAGTTAATTAAGTTATTTTCATAGTATTTTTTTTGAACAATAAAATATAATCAATTTTTTGTTATAATTTTTATTTGATTTTTGTACAACGTTTCGTCGCTTTTCGGGATTTTATCAAGTACTTAATCATAGATCTGCATAGATCAGTTAAATTCAATATTGATAAAATTATAGTTAAAATTGTCGAGACATAAAAACATTGTTGTTAAAACTCTTTTAAAATGAATTTTACCCATTATCATAAATGAATATCACCAATAAACCTAAATGATTGAGTACTTGATAAAGTCCCGAAAAGTGACGAAACGTATAAAAATCAAATAAAAATCATTAAGACATAATTTAATTATATTTTTAGTCCAAAAAAAAAAAACCTATGAAAATAACTAAATTTAAATAATGGATTGGTACATTTTGAATATTACATGTTTTTAATATATGTCGAATATATATTTGTATTTGTACATTATCTGCTACACGTCATTTCATCTGCGTGGTACACTATTAAACCGAAAAAGAGTGAGTAAAACCAGTGCACTTAGCATTTCAAATAAACAACATTTTTAGAACAAAACTGCTATAAAATACATTTACGATTAACAGTAAATAGAAAAATAAAATTTGAAATTAAACAAAATTTAAAGAAATAAGATGAGAAAATAAGATCTAATAATTTTTTTCCCAGCAATCAGACTATAATTGATGGGACAGCAAATAGAATATAAATTGATATATTATGAAAACAAGCAATTTTCGTTAACTTTTACCAAATCATCCCACAAAACAAAAAGAAGCTATGACTCAATTCCCTTTTAGAACACTCAAATCTGACAACGTTGCACTTGCTACTTTGTTTTTAATTTAATTCGCGAATAAAGGGGCTCATAATGAAAATTTAGTCACAAAAGAGAAAATTATACGACACAGTAAAAAAAATCATGAATAGAATAAAAAACAATAGAAAATGCAACATTGCCAGATTTGACAGTTCTAAAAAGGACTTGAGCCGAAACTATTTTTTACAGTCAACCATTCCATAACATTATTAAAAAAAAAAATTACCAGCTAGTTTCCAATGAATGGAAACCAAACTATTTTGGAAATAATATAAGCCAAGAACAATTTCCAAAAATCTTTAAATTTGATTAAGTAAAAAAAATGATTAATACAAAAGAAAATAAAACGATTAAATAGTTATTATTTATGAAAGAAAGGAATGGGTAACACTGTTGGAAAAACTGTATTTAGCTTCGGATAGTCACGTGTCAGTACAATAAAAGCTCACGTGACCCTAATCAACAATTAAAACAAACAGAACCAAAGCGTGCTTTATGTTCACCCTCTTTTGTTTGAACGTAGTAGGTGTCAATCAAAGTACTCAGCAGGATAGCATTTTATTCTAATATAATGAAGTTAATGCCAATTTCTATATTTATTTGATTTTAATTGACAAATATTTAATAATGTCAATAAGCTAGTTATTAAAATGCTTTCTATTTGCATATTATAACTATATAAAAATAGATTACTTACTTGATTGAGAATGGAAAGCGGATGGAATTGAATAGTTTCTCGATTGAACAGCCATCGGAGGAGGTACTGCCGAATAATGTCCCGAAGCACTTCCTGGTTGAAATTTTGGAGTTGCGTAATGGCTGTTAATTTTTTGAAATAAAAACTTTAGAAAATGCAATTTATTTGGAAAGAAAAATATTACTTTAACATTCGATGTCCAGCACCACCCAGTGATGCCCTCTGTGTAGCAGGGGCCATACCAATTTGTGGCCTCCAAGCACGAGAAGCAGCTTCGTCTAAGTCCCCTGGTTTTAGAACACGAGGTGGCTCACGAACACCCTTCAATCGAATCGCAGGATACACAAAATCGTCAGGATATTTAGGATCTCTAAACCTAGCACAATAAACTGTATTCTCGGTGATGGGCATTAAACCAATAATGGGTGAAGGTAAAAATCTAAAATAAGAACAAAAGTTATACATTAAAATCCTTAATAAAAGTAAATACAATGAGAGAAAATATACATAAGAGCAATCGACAATGATGTTCTTTTTTTACTCGAAATTCGATTCAGAAATTTCCATTTTCCAAAGTTATAACCTAATCATAAGTTTTCAAAGATTTTCTTTCAATATCTCATTTTGTCATAAATTTATTCATATCATTATTCATTACTAATTACCCAGCTATTAAATATAATCAAATAAATTCGTGTGGTTTAAGAATAAATTTCTCAATAAATATTTATGTTTTACCATCAAAAACGATAAGAAATTATTTGGTTGTCCAAAAAACTACGATATTTAACGTTATACATTGAAGCAAACAAGCAATTCAATTATTATTAATAGTTTTTTTTTCTGAATACAAATTTTTGTGTGCAAAAAAATCGAGTACCTAAGAGCAATTGATTGAAAAAAATAAAATGAATAAAAATACTCTTGTTTAATCCCACAAACGCGACCTTTTCTCTTAAAAAATGTACGTAATTTTTAATATAATTTAACATCTTACACTAATTATCAAAATGACGATATTTTAGCAATATTAATATAATTGATAAAGTGTGTTAAACTGATTATTTTCGAACTATTTTCTCTTATAAATATTTCTCTTCGATGAAACTAAATCTTACCCTCCTTCCAAAACGCAATCGTCTGCAATTAGTGCAGATCCTTGCATTCCATCAATAGTAATTGGTACTTCCTCATCTTTTGGTAACTTCTGGCGAAATATTGCACGAATTTGCTCATACCCGCTATTGGCAGGTGAAATATAAATACGATCATCACCACGAACATTCCGTTTTTTTTCAGCTTCAGTAAGTAGATCATAATATGGTTCAAGACTTTTGAACAAACGGTTTTCATCAACAAAGGGCAATAAAGCAACACCTTGCCAAGCAAACTTTTTGCCATTCAAATCAATTTTAAAATCTTCAGGGTAAAAATCAATAATAGGCGAAGTAATATCACTCATGAGTTTAGCCCAAGGCTGAGGAATATGTTTTTTGCTAGCTGCTGGGAATACTCCCATTAATTGTTCTAATGGCTTCAGAGGTTGTGTTCCCCTTTCAAATTCAGTGCTCAATCCTGCAATATTAATAAAATCAGATGCAAATGGAGCGTAATGATATGGGAAAAACCATTTCCAAGACGCGCATCCTTGATAATAATATCTTAACACCCAACATAATCCGCGAACATACTGAAGAGCGACATTATTTCTAATAAAGCAAAAAAAATATATAAATATAAATTGTATTTAATTAAACGTAATATAAACGAACCTAAATTCTAAATTGTCGGCTGTTACATCAAATTTTGATTCGTAGTATCTATCCTTAAAACCATCTTCCCACAAACGAACTTCATCATGTGCTTGTTCGTCTTCTTCTTTTTCTTCAACCTCATCAAATTTACGTTTTACTCCTCGGCGATTATCGTTGTTCTGGGGATCATTACTACTTTCTCCCTAACAAAAATAAAAAATGAATGAAAAAAGTGAAATATATAATAAAAATAATATTGCATAAACCAATAAGGCTACTATTGAATTAGATGGAAACAAATCGAAATTTGGAATGATAATAAAAGTGAAATACAAAGATAGGTATGTCTTTAGAATGACATAGGTATGAAACAGTAAAATTAGGAGGAAGGGTAGGAATATATCTTAATATGATAAAGTTAAAAAAATAGTTAATAGAATGATTTTTATAGTCAATGACATCAGTGATCACGTGACAATAAAAGAAAAATTGTCGGTACTTGAAAGAATATTTTTTAGGTGGCGACTAAAAATATAGATGATAGATCTGGTTGGGAATTAAGGAACTTATAACTAAGATCCGATTAAAGGTTAAACTTTGACCGAAGTCGAAGATTTTTAATTATACTCACTTTTACCCATAAAAATGAAGTATTTGTAATATATATTCAAATAATAATACAATTAAAAAGAAATTCTAGCCTTCAAAAATCATATTATCCACAGGTAATGGCACACATGACTAAAGGAAAGCGGTGTACTAAAGCGGAATACTTCTTAGAAATCAGAAAGTTCTTATTTTAATTAAATCCAAGTAATCAAATTTCGGATTTATTAAATATATAAAAAGCAAATATTTCATTAGGATCTATATATCAACTATATTTTATGAAACAAATTGGAAAAGTAATAATAATTTAATTAAAAAAAAAAATAAAATAATAATGAAGTGATAATAAGAACTTCTCGTCATCACTGATCCTCAACAAAAGCACAAACTCTGTACGTACGTACAAGTTAACATGTTTTTGTTAGCCAATAAGCTCCTTCGAGTGGCTTTTTAATACAAGGGAATTTATTGGCCAAAATTTCGGTTGGATCTTACTTATAACAAAGCATAACATTCTTTAATATGTTCATAAAATTTAACATAAAATTGTTTATGAGATACTTGAAGCCATTCGTGTATTTTACTGTTTCTATACATTTCAAACTACTAATGATAAACAACTAATTAAACATGTAGTATAATGAAAAGGGTATTTTTATAATACTTGATATATCATTACTATTATACTAGTTTAATGTCATTATGATCAATTTCAGTGAAAAACTAGCGTCATATTTTCGAAAAAAATATATTTTTTTGTTCAATAACCGCTTTTTGGATCTACTATGAAGTTAATAGAATTAGGGGGAGGTGGTTTTCTATGGACAACTAAGGTTAGAAATATTGCCGAAATAATTAATTTTCTAATTAAAATAAAAATTTTCCTACTTCTTTTCGCAACATCATTTCGAAGGCTCTATTTCCAGTTGATTTTTGTTCAGAATGAAAAGACGCTTTCCTCACATTATGTATTTCATTTCGCATGTTTTGAATTGGATTCATTCCTCGCCCCAACGGCTGTAAGTACAATATTCAATTATCGATGTCCTATATTAGCAGGTTCATAATTTATTAAAAAATATATTGAAACAATTTATAATACGACAAATACCATCGGAGCAAATTTAGTGTTTTCCATGAATCTCAGATTAGGCCGATACGAATTGTAATTGCCTGAATGCCCTTCTAATCGTCTTTTTTTGGCCTTTTCCCGAGCTCTAAACGAAAGTTCATTTTGCTGTCTTTTTTTGAATATTTCATCTTCCATAGCGCCCAATTGAGACATAATTAATTGCACTCGATCTAAGTTAACGTCGCCACTATTGGTTAAAAAACCCTAAATACAAATAGTTATTTGTAACGAATATTTTTTTTCTTAACAAATATTAATGTTTACCCCTGTTTTGTAAACACAGTCTTTGTATAAATTGACTAGACGATCAATAGCTCCTTCGCGTATTTCTAAACTTGGTAAATGTGGTAAGAAATCATTTCCAACGAAAAAACACATGAAAACCCAGTCATCAATAACTCGCTCAAAATCATATTTGAATGGTAAATTCGGCATTTGTAGTTCCCGTTCTAAATATTCACGTAGAACGCATAAACGAACAAATATAAAATCGCATTCGCTTCCAAACTCAATAGTTGATTCATCTACTTGTGTCTCTGTGATGCCTTCACAATCTTTCATTTCATGTCCTAATAAAATTGAATTATAGTTTGTATAAAGGTACAACATGATCACTTAAAATACGTACCAACTTGGCCGCAGATTTCACAAGGTCGTGGCTTATTTGGTTTGAACTCTTCTCGAATAATTGTGAAATTCGGTTCATGAGTAGCTAGCCCTAACATAATAAGATCAGCATCTGCACCACATAAGCAATGTTGAGTATTTGGATCATGATCTGGTTGAGCTCGTTGTTTACGAATAAAGTCCATAATTTTATGTTCTCCTTCTCCAGGAACATTAGCATCAGATAAAATAACCTTAATCCCTTTCCAACCCGGGTCGTTATTTAATTTATCGTGTATGTAGTAATGTAAACATTCAGACAAGCGGGACATAAATGGGGTACCCGGAGTAATACAATTTGAATCAAAATGCTCTTCTTTAGGTTTTTCTGGTGGAAGTTGTGCACCTTTTGCCAGTAATTCTTCTCTAACTCGAGCAATTTCTTTGACTTTTTCAGCAGTTTCTTTGGATGCTCGGAAACGACGAGAGCGTTGTTGATTCATTTTTGCACGAGGAGCAACACCGTCAATAGCCATATACAGAACCTTTCTCGGTCTAACTATATTAAATAAACGATCAATGCATTCGAAAATTGCAACCATCATTTCATCTTCATTTTTTGGAGCCGGTTTATCTTCTGGATGGGTGCATGGATGAATGATGCCATTCATATCAAGATATAAATTATCAAATTCGACTCCATTTGGATTTGGCTGAGAAGTGTCAATAGGAACTTTGACTCCATCGACTATTTGGGCCTAGAAACAACATTTGTGAAATATTTTTTTACCAAATTTCTATAATATGTACTTTTTGTTCCACACAATAAACAATTACAGATGGATACTTTTTGCTAAGCCACCGGAAAAAAGCAGGAACTCCCATATTGGTAGCAAAAAAATCAAGGATTTATTATTTTAAACTGTTTGAAAATATGTAGTTAATTAAAAATTTTCATTTCGCTTAACTAAGTGAGCTTTCAGATGATCTTGGTTATGACAAGTTCAGAAAATATGGTTAATGATGCCAATTGATACCAACAGAGAAATAAAAAGAAACGAAATAAACTAAATGCAAAAAAATAAATCAATGAAATTAATGAAATACAATCCAAATCGGAAAAAAATTTATTTAATTTTTAAACGTTAATTTAAATTTTAAAGGTACTTATAATGTAAAGGTAATTAATATGAAATTAAAATGAATGAAATAAATAGTTGAAAAACAGTCCAGTGATTCTAGTCGTCTTAGTTTTATAGAAATCATAGAAATCTATACGCTCATTTGCGCTCTTTGCGCTCATTTTTTAACTTTCGAACCACGGTTTCCAACATTTGTTAAAAATCTGGCAAAATCCCGGCAAAGTCTAATTTTATTTGGTTGGCAAAACCGATTCTAGTAGTTTCTACCAGATGGGTTTAAAAAAATCATCTACCTTGATAATTTGAAACGTTTGAAACATTTAAAATTACTTTTATTGCAAACAAAAATGGAAAACCAAAAAGATAACAAAGGAAAACAGCCACTGTTTCGTGATTTAAATGCAGAAGATCCTGATCCCGAAGCAACAGTAATTGAATCTCTTTGTATGAATTGTGAGAAAAATGTATGTATTGTGCACATGGTTCTTAAATGAACTATTATAAAGGTAATTTTCTATTTAAATTATGATTTTATTATATTTTAGGGAGTTACACGTATTCTTTTAACAAAAATTCCATTTTACAAAGAGGTGGTTGTTATGTCATTTACTTGTGAAGAATGTGGGTTTAGTAATAACGAAATACAGTCCGGTGGTCAAATCGCCGAAAAGGGTATAAAATATATACTCAAAGTTGAAAATGAAGTTGACCTAAACAGACAAATCGTAAAAAGCGACTACTCGAGCGTAAGAATAGATGAACTAGATTTTGAAATTCCATCACAAAGTCAAAAAGGAGGTATTAGTTCCCATATTGAATATTTTTTGCTAGGAAATAATGATATTTTTGTTCATTTCAGAAATTACTACCGTGGAAGGAATAATTGATAGAAGTGTCGCCGGATTGGAACAAGATCAAGTTGTAAGAAGAGTGGATCATCCGGAAGCAGCAGCAGCTATCGATGAATTTATAGAAAAGTTAAAGAAATTAAAAACTCTTGAAAAGCCTTTCACTCTGGTAAAGTATGAAATTTATGTTATGAACTAAACAAACGATCTAATTGTGTTCTATTTGATCTTGCTTTAGATAATTGAAGACATTTCTGGAAACAGCCACGTTACCAATCCAAATGCTCCTTTAAAAGATTCCAATTGCACTGAGCATACTTTTATGCGAACGAAAGAACAAAACCATATTTTAGGAATTTTCACCCAAAGCGAGGTATGTATGTATTGTGAAACGCTATGATGTGATTGTATGCTCAGCATATTGCATTAACGTACAAAACTAGTTTTTATTTTAATATTCAACTTCCTTTTTGTATAAATATTCGTTTTAAGATATCCTTATTCAAAACTCATTAGTTTTAAATTTTTGTCCGTCTATATGTTTTCGTTTAATTTACGAACGATTGAACTAATTTTCATGAAAATGGTAAGTTATATTGTAACGGGGGCTCCTTAAATCGGAATTGAAATTTCCGTTAAGAAAAATAAAAATAAAGGAAGGTATTTTTCACATATAAGTGAGGTAAAGAATTATGGCCATTTTTTTAAACAAATGATACGTGAAATAGACATTATTGAAGTATGAAAATTATTTTTAAGATATGGGATATATTTTAGAAAGAAAAATTTCAACAATTCCTATACTTCACGACACGTAACATATGTAATGTCTAGGTAAATTAATGTCTAGGTCAGGTGTGGCCAACCCAAATGATATTACGGGCCACTTTGGTAAGCCTTGATAACTTTGTGGGTTACATATAAATCTATATTTCCCATTATTAGAATCAGATAGACTAGACATGTTTAATGCATTAATTTTCACTAGTTAGGCCATTATAGAATCAATATATTTTATAAAAGTGTGATGAATCTCGCGGACCGGAAAAATGGTCAAGACGGGTATATGCCGGTCGCGGGTTCACCACTTCTGGTCACGCATACGAAGTTGAGGGTTTCAGAATAGTCATCAAGTATTATATTTCAGTAGTGATATTGTTTTATTTTATAGACATTATTTTCAAATTTGAAAAAGATGCCTACTGTTTGATTATTGTATGAAATTGGGTTTAAGTGAAAATTCTCTACTTTAAAAAAAGACCATCACATTTATTACAAATATTAGTTGAAATATGGAAAAATATTTTAGTATTATACTATTGGTAAATTTAAAGTGAATTTCGAGGAAATTCAATTAAATCAATTTAAAAAAAATCAAACGAGGAATTCAATTAAAAAATTTATATAAAACTCACTTTATCTTAATTTTTCTTAAGTTCGAAAATGGACGTATAATCAAAGAGATTCATTAAAATATGGGATTCATTCATTCATTTGCTTATAATAGGCACAAATACGTTAAATCAAAGTTTTTTTTTTAAATTTCAGCTGTTTTAGTCATATTTTTTTATTTCTTTATTGCAGTTTTAGCTTCCTCTGTAATTGAATTTTCCTCCAGGGTCGTCTATTTCTGGCTATACTTTTTTAAATCAAAGTAGTCTATTTCTCTTTTTGATAATTCCAGAATTTATATGTATCAGTTATGTTATATATATCAGTTAAGTTATACAAATTTATTTTGAATCGACAAAAATATTTTTCCAACAGGTAAATGATGAAGCAAAAGACACTGGAATCTTACATCGTATTCAAGAAGGAGAGTATTCTTTCGAAGATTTGCAAGGAGAAGTTTTACAATTTGCAACAAATTGCAGTAATTGCGGTGCTCCTTGTGAAACAAACATGAAACTTACAAGTATTTAAAATTTCAATTAAGTTAAAAACTTGTATACATTTTAAACAATATTTCAGACATACCTCATTTTAAGGAAGTGGTTATAATGGCCACAAATTGTGATGCTTGCGGTACTCGTACAAACGAAGTTAAATCAGGTGGTGGAATTGAAGAAAAAGGACTGAAAATTGAAGTTACGGTAAATAGCAAAGATGATTTTTCTCGTGATGTGTTGAAGGTAAATATAAAAATAGTAAGATTTATTTGATTAACTATGCTATTTTTTCTTTTAGTCAGAGACATGCAGTTTGAGTATTCCCGAATTGAATTTAGAGGTTGGTCCAAATGCACTGGGTGGTAGATTTACAACAGTTGAAGGAATTTTAGTAGCGATGAAAGATCAAATTTTTAATCAAGGAAATATGTTTTGTGATACTCAAGATTCAGAAAGTAGAAAGCGTTACGAAAAGTATTAATTTGTTTTTGTTGCATTTTTTCATAAAATTCATGAGATATATTTTTTAGATTTATCCAAGATATGGTTGAGGTTTTGGATGGTAAACGTAAAGTTACACTTATCTTAGATGATCCTGCAGGAAATAGCTATGTTCAGGTAGTTTCTTATTTTTTTTTTTTTGATGTTACGGTATAAAATTTATACAATTTTCAAACTTTAGAATATGAGAGACGACAACCAACCAGATGAAGGTTTAAAAATTTCTCATTACAAACGATCTTTTGAGCAAGATGAAGAATTAGGATTGAATGATATGAAAACAGAAAATTATTGAAATATATTTTAATTTTAAATGTTATTAAAATATTCTATATAAAAATTAAATAAATAAAATATTTTATTATAATTTTCTTTGGTATTTTTATTTTCATGTAGACAAATTTTGAGTAGATTTTTATCCTTCATCTTCATCATCTTGTCCAACAACTGTTTCACCTTCAAGTTTTCTAAGTTTTGGAAGTCTCTTTAAAGCTTCTTTCATGAATACTTCTGGATCCATAGATTCGTATAATGGGTTTCCTAAAATTATATCGCTGTTAATATTTTTTTCATAGATTCAACTTACATTTTTTACCAATAAAAAGTAAATCCTCTAGTGATGTCATTTGTTGAAATTTATTAAATTCACCCCAATCTTTAATCATATTGTTTCCTATGTATAACACCTTAATTTTCTTCATAGCATCAATTCCTTTTGTTTTTTCAACTAAATTATACGACATCCATAATTCTTCTAAAGTATCGCCTAAAACTTCCTGGGTAAAAGTCGAACATTAAAAAAATAAGATAGACTCATGTCCCTTTTAGTGACATCGTTATCTAAGTTGCATTTTTGATTTTTTTTCAATTTAATTCACGAATATATTGGACCATAATGAAAATTTAGTATTAAAATAGAAAATATATGATAAATGATACGATATTATAATTGAGTTAATAAAAATATTGCGAAATGAATAAGACAAAGTCAAAAATGAAACATTGCCAGATATTGATGTCACTAAAAGGAACCTGAGCCATAAAATAAATGCTAGAGATATATATTTTTCTATTTGTAAAATGGATTGTTAGTTGATTTTGAAATGTGTTGCAACAATGAAAAAATATAAAATTAAACATAAAATCTAAACTAATTGTTTTTCGTAAGTGACATGAACAGAAAAAAAAATTTTGTCATTTTTACATTTGGCTCACCCCTATTTGTAGGACAAAATAATGTCAAAAAAATATGTACCAGAAACATGGACATAAGAAAAGAAGTATCTAGAGATCTTTGAAATATGAGGCTAGAGAAAATAAAACGAACGAAGATACTAATGTGGAAGTATAAAAAAATTTCAATTAAGGATAAAAATAATTAATATGGTCACAAAAAAAATAGGTGAGTGCGTCAAATTTTGGAAACGGGTTTATGTTGGATGCTACGGAAGAAACCTATAAGAATCAAAAAAAAAAGTTGAAATGCTAAACTTAGCTTTAAACTGTAGAAGTTAACTTCTTCGGCTTGAAGGAAAATGTCGGAAAAAGTGAAGATTAAAAGAAGACTTTCAACCACGCGGGATATCAAAGAACTTCTTATAGGTGAGATAAAAATTAAAATTTAATATAGATAATTTAAAAGTGTGAGCGACTTTGAGATTTGTAATTTAGTTAATAAAAGCGAAAATCAAAGGGATTTGCTCATCTCAAAATTTTCATTTTAATCTAGATGCGCACATATAAAGAACTTTTAATTAGTTCTTAACGTCCTTAATATGGCTAGGCCTGTAGGTTCCCTGATGGTAGGTATATATTTAAAAATGTTTAAAAAATAAATTCGTTTGTAGGCTGTAGCACACTTAGAAAATTCGAGGTCAAACCATGCATTATCTAATTAAACAATTTGTGCATTTGAACACTACAAATGAGTTTGAGAAAAACTTACAAGGCCAGCAAATGATTTAATGTAATTTCGACTGAGTGATAACACTTTTAAATTTTTTAAGGAACTGATCCCAGCGATTTTTTCAATCATATTCGTGGAGAGGCTGAGTTTCCTAGAAAAAATCTCTTAATTTAACGTTGAAATGGGAATTACAATTAAAACATACTGGCATTTTTGTAAAACGGCCAGTGAATTGTCCATTTTATCTATTGGAGGCCACTGAAATTGTAATCCAACTTCTAAAGCTTCTTCTGCCGATTGTCCATTCGTTTCTTCCCACAATTTTAACGCGTCTTTAATAGTCGTAGGTTTCGTCATTTAAGACTGTTAAATTTAATTGCAATAAAAATAATGAAGTCGTTAATTAATAAAATATGAAATGATGGAAATACAATAAATTCCGTAATCACATCAATACTAAATAAATTGTTCAATTCTTTTTTAAAAATAATTACGTTGTCATAGCGCAGTTATTGATAAAACTTCGCGCCACAAGTTAAAGATTTTGTTGAAGAGAAGATTTGTAAGTCACGTGATCGTAAGTGTCCAATCGACAGAAACCGTACAAAAGGAGAATAAAGTGGAGTGCTTAACCCTAGTTTTCATTAGATATTTTGTTTTAAAATTATGCCGAAAAAAGAAAAGGTATCATCAAATCGCAATACTAACATGTAACATTTTAATCTATTTTTCCTTTCGAAAAACAATATTATTTCTTCACCTATATCTGTTATACGTAAAAACTATGTTCTGTGTGTGATTTGGTTTTCTAATGAAGGGGTGTTAACGTTGACGCCGTGGCTCCTTATAAAAATTAATCTTTTTATAAAAAAAACTTTATGTTTTTCATTTCTTATTTTCAATTTCATCGGTAGTGTTTCTTCTTGCTTTTTATTTTAACTATTTTTTACGGCTTTGCTGTTGGACGCTGTAATGGTTAGTATATTCTTCAAGTCATTATTTGTTGGTTAAGTTTCCTTTTTGATAAAACTTGTCAATTTACTGTCAATTGAGTATTTTTTTTCTCCTATAAAAATATAATTCTTTTATACATCCTATACATAATTTTCATATATTAAACATTTTCTTTTCTATTTTCCAGGATGTCAAAAACAAAGCAGACAAAGGAAAAACAAATGGAGATACTGATGAGGTAAGTTTTAAGTAAACCGTTGATATCTAGAAACAATATTGATTTCTTAAATAATACTTTATGTATTGATAATTCTTTTCTTGGAAATTTACTATTGAAAATTCATATTTTATAGACTCCAAAAGATAATTCGAAGAAAAAAAATTGGAAGTTTTTAAAGTTTAGCAGCTTACGTTATTGTAATTTTAACATAACATTCTGAAATGGAAAATTTTTATTCTTTCATGTAATTAATCAACCATTTGTTTTATTATCGATTTCAATATTGTATTAGTATTGTTGATTACAATTACAATAAGGCTAAAAAGAAAATAAATGTTTATGTAAACATGTACCTGCTATACATGCATTAGTTACATAATTATTTTCCTAACTATATAGCGTTTAATTTCTAAAACTCTTTAGTAATAATACATAAAATTTTATACTATAATAAAAATATATACTAGTAAGAAACGATAATTTATTCAAAATTTTTATTGGAAAAACATTTTTTTAAGTTGAACTGGGATGAGCTTGAAATTGAGTTACCGAACAATATATAACTGGTAAGCATTTACTCAAATTGTATTACAGTAGTTCTCCAATCAGAGACAATTATAGTGCAATTATATTCAATCAGAAAATTCACTACGTAATTAGCCTAGTTTAGTTTGGTTCTATTTCATAGATATTGATAGAGGGTAGTTTAGAAAAGTAGATGTATGTATTTATAAGTAAAAAAACGTAACCTTGACCGTCGTATTCAGCATATTAAAGGCAATCTTTGATGTAACCATTAGTTATTGACAATTATGATCTTTGATCAAAATGATTTTAAGCATTGGTTTTTTATTTCATCATTTCTGAAAAAGAAATGTTTGATTTTTTTGAGCATTTATAATTAGCTAACTTTTATCAATTATTTTCACAATTTTTAAATCATTATTAACTATATGATAACATACCATTAAGTGTAAGTTAAATTATATGTATTAATATTGCTTCATGATTCATTTAATATAACGATTCGGAATGAATACTTTTTCATATTTTCGAGTGTCACCAACAATGATTATTTGTTTTTTAAATTTAAATGAAATTATGTTTATTGACTTCAGTTTTTTTAAGAATATTTGTGCAAATTTAATTACATACAATACTTAGTACAGACAATAGTTTGTGTGTACTTTTGAATATCAATTTCAATGATTACATAATTATTAAAAAAAACTAATTATCCAATATTAATGTTATTTCTTAATAATAAAATTCTTTTTATTATTGATACACCGAGTATAAATTTCACTAAACAATTTTTTGAAAGTTACGTTACACAATTTAATCGAATAAAAATTAGAGTCATATTCTGCTACAATAATATTAAATTTTCATAAAACTGTATTTTGCTTACCGTTTAATTTTTTTCTTATATTTTTTTAATTATCTTATGATAAATTAAATTGTCGTTACTTGTATGTAATGACAATTATATGTCTCCACGGAATTGATTAATTTCTATATGGGTATTCTATGTATGTAACTGAACACAATCCGTATGGCAAGGCATTTATGAAATCTTTTTTACTTTGTTACGGTTACCTTATATTAATCTTCAAAAAAATCGAAAGAAATATTAAAAAAATAATCAAATGAAATACATGAGCCGTTTATTTTAAGTTCATTTTAAGAATAGTTCATATATCTACTATTGTTTTTCAACAATAAATACATAAATTGCACAATCAAAGAAGTTACTACTAGTAGGTCTAAAACGAATAGTTTATAACCATTTAGTAGAACAAATATGAGCATAATCTGATCTAACAGCAAATTAAAATTTGTTGTATGGGCTATTCTTGAAATGGACTTAATTCACTTTCAAAATAAATAGCTCACGTATTAAATAATGTATATTAAAGAGGCTTCATCGTCTAAAAAAAATACTTTCGTACCTTAATTATGCAAATGTAAAATATACATGATAGTACTTGTGAATAATAAAATTAGGTTTGTTGTTTCTAAGTTAAAAAAATAACG
This sequence comes from Sisyra terminalis, assembly GCA_958496175.1. Lineage (NCBI taxonomy): Eukaryota > Metazoa > Arthropoda > Insecta > Neuroptera > Sisyridae > Sisyra > Sisyra terminalis. The sequence goes on from OY292274.1 coordinate 32,829,909, forward strand.
TCTAACTAAATAAAGGAATATTATATTCTATATCGCAATAGTTAAACATGTCATACTTAAATCAATTTTCATTGGAATTATTCCTTAAGTTATATTTCAAATCACTGATTGCCATCGTGGAAGTTTAAGGGGGACAGTTGGTTATTTTAAGAAGGTATTTTGGAAACAGACTTCTGTAGAATTTTAGTTAATCAAAAAGCTACTAAACATTTATCAGTTACTTCAAATTATGTATATGTTAGGCATCATAAAGATTTTAGAAATACATACTTAAGAGGACATAGCCCAAAAAAAAGGTGGACTAATTAAAATAAAAGTTGCTTCAAACCTTTTTTATTGTCTTTGGCTTAAAACTTCCCTATCTACTGATACTTCATCTGCTTAAAAATTTTTTTCAAACAGTTATACGGATGTTGTCTTACCTCTATTTTCTAAGTTTTTCAACACCGATGTATAACGATTCATAAAAAATAAATGCTTTCTTTCCAAATTTAATTCATACAGTGCCAATAGTTTCCAAATAAAATAGCTGTGTCATACGGACAGGACAAAATTACAGTGGTTCTTTTTTGCCATTTGGGTGCAGATTCCTTAAACTAATGCTTCTCATACTAGGAGACGCAGCGCCCTTGGAAGTTCTGGAGCTCCTAGCAGAGAGCCGCGAAATTTTCACACGATCACAATACTTTATCCGATATGGATAATGAATCTAATAATTTTCATAAATTATTTAGATTTGCTAGTTACGAAGTTGTTATAAAAAATTATATTGAAACTTAGAGTTTAAAACTTTGAGGAGGGGAGCTTTGGATTTTTTTTTGGATTTAGGGAGCTGTGATAGGAAAAAGTTTGAGAACCACTATTTTAAACAGTTTATTATTTTTTTAATTGATCTCAAAAAGCAAAGAAATAAGATTTAAAAATTCTTTCTTGTCAATATGGAATTATTTATTATTCATATTATCTGATTATAAAATTTTCAATTTAAATGGTGATTATTTGTTTTTCACACTAGCCAAATGCTAAATGAAAAGTATCGTATATTAAAATGATAATTCAACTTTGAAAAAAAAGAAATGTGTAACCGGCATATGTCTTTGAAAAAATATTTGCGTAGGAAAAGAGTTCAACTGTGTTACAAATCATGTAAACAACTCATTCTATCGATTGATGAACGAATAATAATTTCCAAACTATTTGATAATATGGAATTTGATGAATTTTGCAAAAAAATAAATGTTAGTAAAAGTTGCAATATTTTGGTATTCAAAATTAAGATTTTCTTCTAAAAAATGTAATCAGTTGGAATTTTAAAATCTTAAACACTTACAGTTTGATAAAACAATTTTTTTGATATACTTTAATGAAATTTTAAATATCTATTTTCTACTTTTATTCGTTGAATGTCCAATGATGATCAGTCTATTATTGAAATATTCAATAACACGAATAATGAATATTTGATTTTTTCAATTACTCCTGTAATTATCAATGTTGATACTGGAATAGTTACATAGTGATTTAATAGGATTTGCATATTATATTCATGTTACTTTTATTGAAACCAAAAAATATTTTAATTTATATTAAATATTTTTGAACATTTTAAAGGGGTTCTCCTATGTGCTGGGTTCAAAAAATCGTTTTTGTTTTTCGTTAATTGCTTCCTTAACATGCCTAGAAAATGGTGGTAAAATATTTTTTTTTAAATTGAAAGTCGTTATAAAGACATAGTTGGTTCAAAGATACAGAAATCGTTATAATTTTAACCGTACTTGAAAATTTAAACGTATTTTTCTCAACACTATTTTTCAAATTTGTCTCCATGATATCTCGAGAATGGTTTGATCGATTGACTTCCAATTTATAGGGTGGACTCAGCACAAGTAGACACACGGAATGAATTAAAATGATCGAAAAATGGCGAATATTTATATTTTTTTTTTAAACAAAAATATAATAAAAACCTTAAATTACAATTTTTTTTCTACAATAGTCTGCCAAAAATCCAATTTTCCGTATTTTCAATCAATTCTAGTTCATTCTACGATTTTAAGATTCTAGATCAAAACGACTTTTTTGGAACCAAGTTCCTTATGGCGGCTTTGGGACAGGGTCTTTTAAGCACGTAACAAAATGACACACCTATAAAGCTAGCATGGTGAAGTGTGCAGAATCACTGGAAAACAAGTGCGAAAATTAGTGCTAATTTAGTGCCAAAGTTAAATTTAACGCTCTCATAGACTGTCTAAAAATTAGAACACTGCTAACATATAATTTAGCTAGCAGTGTATTTTCTGAAAAGCTTATATTAATGCGGTATAAAACTAAAGCAATGTATAGGGAATCTAGTGCTCAATGAGCGTTGGCCGTATGTGATAAAAATTTGGAAAAAAACAAGTTTTTTGTATTTTTTATCAATCAAAACTGCTAATACGCAGTCTAGGCAAGTGATAGGGTTGAGATAAACATAATCACAATACTGAATTGTTTTGACAGTTATAAATTTTTGACTTGTCACTGAATTATAAATGTATCGGTGACTTGTCATTTTGGTTTGTTTACGCTAGAGACGCTGATTATTGTGATGGGAACCGTTTATCTTAGAATCGTTCACAAAGAAATTTAAAAGTGCATAATTGTTCACGCTGCTCGAAATAATTACAATAACAAGTAACATAATATAATAAAGCATACAATGTTCAACTTTAAAGAGGAAAATTATAAAAGATCATTACATAATGATATACATTATAGATTATAGAGCTCCGAAAAACCATGGTTGTAACTACCAAAAATAAGTTTTACTATACTTGTCATTACTATTTACTTCAAAAGTTATTATCGATATTAACTTAAGACTAATTTTTTTGGATGTTACAATGAAAGCTCTGAGAAAAAAATCTCAAGCGACAAAGTGCAATGTTTAACAATATTTATCAATAACAATAATAATAGTTATCTATAGATAATAAAAAATAAAATTTACACATTTTTTTTCCAAATAACATTCGCAGTTGAAAAAAGCCCGTATAGAACTTAATTCCTGACGTGGGTCCCATGATCAAACTCCTTCTTTTTAAAAATGAGGTAAACCAGTCAGACCTAATCGTGGAAACAATGAGCATCCATTTTTTTTTTTGAGACGGGTGCTTTTGGAGCACTATAACCTACGTTTTACTAGAGTTTTTTAGCTAAAATATTTCCTCAAAAAAATATTCCCAAAAAATGCTAAAAACACAACCGTATTCATAATCAAATCTTAAAGACCGCCTAAATATAAGTGAGCTCTGAGCAGTAGGTACTTAAGCAGACAATCCTTATTCATAATCAATTTTCGGGTTTAAGCAGCCTTGACTGAAGGTCGCTTAAGTCAAAGGCAAATTTATGCGTTTAAAGGTTGATTAAAGCCTGCCTAAATATTGACATTTCAATATTTTAATGAAATTGATAGAATATCTGATTGGTTTCAATTTGGTTTATAATTATCTAAATATCTCTAAAACAATAATAATAATAATAATAGAATATCAGCAAATTATTAGAGACTTAAGAGTATTAATGACATTACGGCCCAGAACTAGAAGAACAACTATATTATATTTATACAATTTGGGTCATTAAAAAAATTCAGAGGAGATATTAAAAAAAATAATGTAATAAAATTCGACATTAAACATTGGAATTCAAATTTCGTAATAACTTAGAATTTCTTCAAATTCTAAAACACAAAAATTCCATAAAATTAAATTTCTAACAAATTTGAAAAATTCAAAAGGGTAAATTTTAGTAGTTTCGTTTTCCGAACTTCTATCAATTGAACAATTGTCTTAAAGAAATCAACTCTTTGCTAAAAAAAATAGCGAACAAATTGAAAATTTCAGTTTAACTATTAAAACGTATTAGCCGTACTAACAGTGAAGAAAGCTAGCATTCAGCAATAGAATGTCAGTTTCTATTACATTTTTAACAGGAACGTTACGGATAACATTGAGTTTACAACCCCTGGGCATTATTTAGTTAAGTAAAGGCCGAAAATCATTTATGAATAAGAAATTTTAGTAAAGGTGATTAAAGGTTGCCTAAATATTAAAGCCTGCTTAAGCAAGTAACCTTTAAGAGCCTGCTTAAGGAATCATTATGAATACGGCTAACAAGCCCTAATACAGGAGAGCCTCCTTAACATACCTACTATAAATTGAGTAAAATCTATATATATAAAAGAAAGTCGTGTTAGTTACACTATTTATAACTCAAGAACGGCTGAACCGATTTAACTGAAAATTAGTAGGGAGGTAGCTAAGAACTAGGGGAAGGACATAGGATACTTTTTACCCCGTTCCCGTGGGACGTGCCTTTTTGAAATGTAAATGTTTTTATACTTAATAAACACTTAATAGAATTATACGTTAATAGCACATTCGCTTACGTATCTGATATTCTAATGCTCACAATAAAAGAGACGTGGGTTCGAATCCTAAAGAAACCTTTTTTTTTATTTTTTTTACAAAATTGTTGAAAATAAATCCTTAGGGTTGCTCAATAAGGAAATATTAACGAAAAAAGTAGCAGTAGTAGTAAAAAAATAATTATATTAATAAAGCTTAAAGTAAATACGTTTTTAAAACCGTGCATACATTAAATGGTGTAATTATATATTTCCTCTGCCAGATGAAATTTTAATATTCGGTGTATTCCTTATAAAAAGTAGGCATGTGAAAAGATTTTTTTTGGAAAATTCCTACCCTAAAAGAGTGAATTGGGGTGATTAAGTTTCTTTGAGAAAATGTAGAGTTAATCAACAATCGAAATTTTGAATTTAACAAGTGTAATTGGGTTTGTGAATTTTTTTTTTTTTTGTGATAAATGGAAAGATCATATATAAGTTTTATAGCAAAACTATTTTTTATTTTTTTATTTTCGCAATAATTTAAAAGTTATTTCAAAATAAAAATTAATTTTTGAATTTTTTGAATCTAGTACCGAAAACACGCCGACAGCTCCCGAACAAACACGAGCGCGTGTGACGTCCTAATGTTAGTTGTCAATGATTGCAGTTGATACAGAAATAATAAGTACAGTGTTTTGATTGATTTAATTCTGTTGTGATAGTTAAATATTGAAATTTATATTGAGCATGTCGAACCTTAAAAGTTATCGTTCTTGTTTTGTACCATTATGAATGAATACTACAAAAACAACTCCTAACAAAATGTTTTTAAATGTTCCCCAAGATGGCAAACGTCGAAATAAATGGTTTCAAGCAGTGCAGGAATATTATCAGACTTTGCCTTTATAAATCATTTATCACACATAGCTAATTGGAATCAACTAACGACTCGTTTTTTAGCAATAAATTTTCAATATTATTGTCCAGTCACGTGTAATAGCTGTAAACGCTGTATTGTTATTAAATAGCTATAACATTATTACGTCACAACTATGGTGACCATTCATGGCGCGTTTATAGTCACGTGATTTTTTTTTAAATTTTATAAATTTTTAATCGTTTATAATTAATTGAAAAAAAATTTTTTTTAAGTTTTTTGCATTAAATATCAATATTATTAATAATAAAGTTTTAAAATACATGAAAAAAATCAATAATTTTTTTTTTTCAAATTCCCAATTAATAAATAAATAATTAATTAATAATAAGTTTCTGTTTTTGTTATATAGTTTTAACTACAGGATTTTAAATAACGTAATTTCACTTAATTAGTATGAAAGTTTAGGTAGTAGGTACTTATGCCAAATACCATAGAGGCTGTTTTTAATTTTTGTTTGTTTTTCAACAATCAAACTTTTTTAAATCTAATTTTTATAAACCAATGATTGTGAACTGGAGCAATTATATATTCTGCTAAAAAGCATTATGGAAGCAATTTTTTGTCATATAACAACAATTGGTTTTCAAATTGTTCTAAATTAAATACCGAAGAAGAGTTAGCATAGAAGATATATATATATATATATATATATATATATATATATATATATATATATATATATATATATATTTATATATTTATTGATGATAATGAAATATGACAAAAATTGCTTCCATAATGCTTTTCTGCAGAATATATAATTGCTCCAGGTTGCAATCATCTATCTATAATTATAAAGAGGAAAGATTTGATTGTTTGTTTGTTTTGAAAAGTCTCCGAAACTACTAGACCGATTTGAAAAATTCTTTCACTGTTGGGAAGCTACACTATTTCCGGAGAACATAGGCTATATTAAATTTTCAAAAAAAATAAGGATCCATACTAAAACTCCAATAATGTAACCCAAGGACTGAAAAAAATTACCAAAAAACATTATTTTATCGCGTGCGCTGCGAAAACTATTGGTTATAGAACATAATAATGTACTACGATTTCGCAGAACATATTATTATCTACAAAAAATAGAGCGACAGCATATGTCTAACTATTACAGTTATGTCACAATAAGTGTTTTTTCATTTTAAAAAATATATATAAATGCCACCGCTATAAAAGCTCTTTTATTTATACTTTGGGATTAATTATACGTTCATAGCGCATTCGCTTACGTATCTGACATTCTTATGCTCACAATAAAAAAGACGTGGGTTCGAATCTTACATTAGACTTTTTTTTTACAAAATTGTTTTTGGAAAAAGGTTCATTCGGGAATCGAAACAATGAGATGGGATTCCAACTAATATTCAAAAATCTAGACTCTTAACTTCTGTTATTTTGACGTGAGTATTTTGATAACTTTCGACTTTTTTTAGTCATAATTTAGACCGACTGTATTGGACTTGACGATTTTTTTTATTTATGTATAGATACTGATTGATTTATGGATTATTTGGTTCCCGGTAGGTATACCTACCGTAGGTATACGCAATAGACATACTCTTCTTAGATATTTATAAATATTTTTTGAAGTTTAATTGATGATTACATACAACTATTTTATTCTTTGCAACAGTTTATTCATGTGTCTTTTTCAAGTCGACAAAGCAGTGTTTTAAGTATGATTATGTTTTTTGTAAAACAAATAAGAAAAATAAAAATTTTCACATACCACTACAAATAGCAAATCTAAAAAAAAAATATAATCTACACCTACGTTACGCAGATGAAGTTGCGAGGATCAGCTAGTATTTATATAAAATTGATTGAATATCCGTTAGTAAATAAATCAGTTTTTATATAAAGATAAGTTATTCCTTAATTTGATGTCGATGTCTTTTTTATTAATGAATTCTTAAAAAATGTTTTATTAAAATATTGTTGTTATATCACAATTATTAATCTCGTTTGCTTCATAGAATATGTTAAAAATCTAACAAATAATGATATCTACGTAATACTGTATGAGTACTACAAGTAGTCATATGTTTAATATTTGTTTGTTGAATCTATTTAAAACAGCTTGTTATTATGCACAACAGTTTTTAAATATCAACCGGCGCTTGCCACCCACTTAAAATTTTAGGAATGCTTAATTGCTAATTTTGGTAATTAACCACTACATCTAATTTATTTTCATTCCACAAAAAAACCCTGGTCATTTGTGTTTAAATATGAAGTGAGTCGTAGTGAGATTAACATTTACGGTATGAAATATTAATAATTAATTTGATACTGGTGATAAAACGATCGCATTGATTGAAATTCGAGACTTGTAATTAGTACGACTTTGTAAATGTTAGGAATATAAAAATTACGTGAATTAGTAAAAAAATAGTTTTTGATTAAAAATTTAGCGATATTTTACAAAGAATTGTTATTAAAATCTGTGCTTGTAACGCAGCTAAAATCGGTTTTTAACATTCGGTACTTTATATGTACTATTAATAACGAGTTAATGTTGGCAAATCACTACCAAAGGCCTTGAATTAATATATTTTTTTTGTGTGTAGAGTCGTAGCGTGTATTTTCATACAAATTTCACATACGATGTACTTGGTACATACTACCTATATTCAATAAGTATTTACATTCAGTGTGAGAAACGACATCAATGTGAAGAAAAGAAGATGTGCGATCATGATGTTATTTTATTATGCGATGTATGTTAATTTTAAATAGAGATGAGCCGGCGTTATAAGGCTAGAAATTATTTTTTTCATTTCACACTTGCAGATTTAACTAAGCGAATATGTTTTAAAAATACTTTTCTTTACGTATTAAAAGTATGTGTTTGTGCTTGAAACATTGTTTCAAATTGAACAGAAAATAGTCTATCGTTTAAATTGTCGTTAAAAGTGCTAAATAAATGAAAAAAAAAACCCAATTGTGAATATTTAAAATTAGTTGAGTGTTTTATTTAATATTCTATTTTAAAAACAACCTAAATATCTCAGTTTTGTTACGTTTGAAGAGAGTTGTTTTATTAGTGTCTTTCATAAATAATTATTGACATTCCTCAGTCAAATAAATTAACATATCTTATATTTCTTAAATAATAAATTGTATTAAAAATACAATTATTTTAACTTTCAGTCTAAAATATATATATTGGTGAAATAATGATATACATTTTCATGTTACGTACACATAAACACTAGTTTTACTAATGTAGCTATTTTAAGTGTCTGGTATTGCGAGGAATGTGATAAAAATTTACAGAACAAGTTATAAAAATCAATAAATTTAAACTTTTTCCATACATTTATTTCTTTTTATAATATTTTCATTTGAAATTTATATCTATATTATGTTACAGTTAAAATATACACAGCTGTTGATGTGAGACAGTGTACTTCCAGTTGATGTATGATTCACATTAATTTTTTCGTACAATTTTTATTTGTGTTCTATTGTTTACTTCTTATATTTTTAATTCGAAATAATCAAAAACTGCGATTTAATTTTTCATTCGCGAAATTTTTGATTAAATTATTCTTTTGTGGATATTAAACCGAGAATTTTCGTTATCGTTTTCCTTCCATTTTTGTGCTTTACGTACAATCAATATATTAATAGGCAAATGTATATATATCAGCAAAGATAGAGAACAAAGATTGTAAACACATGAGTGAAAACCAAAAATAATAATCATTGAATGTTGAATCACACTGAATATTGTCATTTGTTTTAACTATCATTTTGATTTCATTCAATTGTCAAGTGGTAATTCTGCCATTTTGGTTGTGAATATTGCAAGGATATAGCTACTAATGTCAAACAGTTGCTAAAAGCAAAATTTCAAGTATTCAGTACCATACATTTAAAATGTTTGTTTTCATGTACAATTAAATTTTGAAACATCACATTGTAACTAAATTTTTAAACCTTTAACCAAATTCTAACTACGGAGCCCCTACAAACATTTATTTAATTTCTTTTGTTTATTAAGTATATGTAATAACCATTGATTTTATGATAGTTGATCACTAGAAAATTCCTCACACAAAAATTGCCTACAAAAAGTTTCACACTAGCATTGCTGCTAACACTCACAGGATTTACTCACAGAGAACATTTCTCCACAGAAATTAACGTGCAATGATATATCCTAACAAGGAAATTAACCCACAGCCCAAAAAATATTTTATATATTATATAATTAAACGGTATTGTATTATAGTATTGTAATACTATCTTATTTCAAATAAATATCTTGTTTTTTCAAAAAGTTATAAATTTAAAACGAAAAAAAAGGGTTTATGTCCCTTTAAGTGACTTCAAAATTTGGTAACGTTTTAGTTTTTAGGTTGTCTTTAATTAAATTCGCGATTTTTTTATTAATTGAGCTTACTATTGGTAAATACTTTACTTTACTATGAAAAACTTACTAACAATACTATAACAATGTAACATCACTACATAGTATAAAACAAAGTCGCTTTTTCTGTCCCTATATCCCTTTGTGCGCTTAAATCTTTAAAATTACGCAACGGATTTCGATGAGGTTTTTTTTAATAGATAGAGTGATTAAAGAGGAAGGTTTATATGTATAATAACATCCATTAAATAGTGGAGAAATACTGTTATTAGACAATTTTAAAGATACCAAAAAATATGACATTTTGAAATTTCATTGTTTAGATCAGAGAAGAGAGACTCTTCTCTGGTGCACATGCGCGACAATTAGTTAGATAAGGATGCTGAATATTAGCTGCATGTGTTTTTTGAGCCACTGCGCAAACTCCGATAAATGGTATTCAGCATCCTTATCTAACTAACGGTCGCGCATCTGAACCAGAGAAGAGTCTCTCTTCTCTGATCTAAACAATTAAATTTCAAAATGTCATATTTTTTGGTATCTTTAAAATTGTCTGCCACTACTGGCCACTACGTTAATTGCGCGATAATCATTTAATAGATATAAAATTTAATAGATTTAATAGGATCGACTTTAATCATTTTTTCAGTGAGTGACAATGGCTATATACAAAGTGTCTCTCAAAAGAAATGTCATATTTAAAATTATAATTTAAAAAAAGGAAGGAGTTTATTGAAAAAATATTTATTGCATATTAAAATACATTGTTTGGGAATTTATTTCTTAAAATGACATCGTCCAAATGTAAACCGTTGCGTTCACGGCGTTCCTTTAATCGAGTACTAAAATTACCTATGACGGCTCGGCAGGTATTCTCCGTGATGGCTGCGATTTCGTGACGAATATTTTCTTTTAATTGTGCGAGGGAAGTCGGTTTGTTAGTGTAAACTTTGGATTTGGCATAACCCCACAGGAAAAAGTCCATGGGTTGTCAAATCGGGACTGCATGGAGGCCAACTTATGTCACCTCTCCTGGAGATCAACTTGCCAGGAAAAATTTCACAAACTCTTGGCAAAGACCTGTTGGACATGTGTGAAGTTGCTCTGTCCAGCTGGAACCATGTTCTTTGGTTATAACCCGGAAAGTTTTGCAGCTCAGGCACGAAAAAGTGGTCTAACATCTCCACATAATGCTCTGAATCAACTGTAACTGTGCGTCCTCTTCCATCTTCGAAAAAGTAAGGGCCGATAATTCCTCGCGCCGACATTCCGGCCCATACGGTGACTTCAGGTTAATGTAGGGGTGCCTGATGTTTTTGTTTTGGGTTGGTTTCACTCCAGTAGTGACAATTTTGTTTGTTTACATTTCCAGTAAGATGAAAATGGGCTTCATCCAAAAACAAGATGTTGTTAAACGTTGGAAAGCGCTCAATCATCTGGTTTACGAAGTCAAGCCTCTGACCAGCATCCTGAGGCTTTAATTCTTGCACCAACTGAATTTTGTACGGGTGAAGTTTTAAATCTTTATGCAAAATGCGGCATCAGGACGATCTGTGCACGTTTAAGGCTACAGCATGCCTCCGAATCGAAAGGTTCGGATCGTCCCGAATAGACTGGGCGACACTGTCTATGTGTTTGACCGTTCTCGAAGATCTTGGACGCCTGGATTTCGGTTTGTCCAGTGTTGAACCGGTCTCTTCAAACTTCTCGACCCATCTTGCAATGAGTCGAGTGATTGGCGCATTATTGAAGTGACGAATATGTCGAATAGTGCAGAATTTTCTACGCGCTACAGTCGCCGAATCACCGTTTTCATAAAACTCGCGTATGCACAACGCACGGTCCGCTCCCGAAAAACGCTTCATAGTGACTAAATTCTCAAAATCCAGGCTACCGATTGACCCCTCCCGCGTGCCTCTCAGAATAGTTGCGTTCACGCAATAATCAAAACAAATGTGAACTTTCTTTTGAGACATCCTGTATTTTATACCCGTGCGAAGCCGGAGCGGGTCGCTAGTAATGTATATATGTAATAAAATAATCAAAACTTAAATATTATTTTTTTTCCTGTGGGTTAATTTCTATGTGAGGATTTATCATTGTGCATTAATTTCTGTATCAGGAATTTTCTTTGTGAGTAAATTTTTATGTCGGCAACTTTCTGGGGACAAATTTCGTATGAGGATTTTTCTAGTAAGCAAGTGTCTGATCACTATAATTATTATTTATACTTCAGATAAATCACTTTCCAAACAACTTAATTTTTCAATTAGTTAGTTAAACATATGATTTTTTATTTTTTATTTACTGTCGCTTTATAACTACTAAGTTCTTTAGCGACTCTAGGGTTAATAAAAATCCGTAAATTGATAAATATCGAAAAATTGCTCGCTACAAGATTCGAACCCAATACCTACCAGTTTTGGAGCGGTCACCTTGACTACTCGGCCACCAGTAGGTTTTTTATGTAGTAGGTGTATATTTTAACAATGCTTGTACTGAACTGTAATATATTTAAAAAATATACAAAAATGCTTTCTTACTGATTTTTTTTAAAAGGAAGTTAAAAATTAATTTAAAATTAAGAATATTTTTTTAAGTCAAAAATATATTGAATTAGAATGATTGAGTAAAATTAAATTTCTTAAACGAATACCAAAATTATTAGCACTAATTAGTACCTTTTTAATCATTCGAAAGTATTATGTTTTTATGGACACGTTATGTATGATTAGTATTTGCTTAACAAAAGTAGTGATCATTTTGTGTAATATATATTAATTTAATTTAATCCTCATCATGGATAGACGACGCTGGAGGGAGAATTCAACCACGCGGGAAACTAAACCTGCCGTTAGGCGGAAAGTATAAAAAGAATTCACTCATATCAATTATTTCACCAATATAGTAAATTAAAGTATTTTAACACTATTTAATTCAATATTAATGGTTTGGTTATTCATAAAAAATCAAATCCTATCGAGCAGATTTTAGTCCATTGTTGTACTTTGCAAGCTTAAAATTTACGTACGAGGTAAACGTCTTAATGTCATACAGACTTGTTTTAGAAATTATTTTATTTTATATCTAACAAATTATATAAACGCTATATAGTACGACTCTGTTACTTAAGGATAACGTAAAATTTTGAAATTATTTTTTTGCTACAATTATCTACTTTATTTTCATTTCATTGGAAGGATAATCGTCCCGTTTTATTATAAAGCCACAAGATACAATTGTATAAAAATATATTTGTCACATAAGAATTATAAAAAAGAAGGAGTAATTTATTAAATATTTTTTTTTTACTCTTACACTTGAACTTTCTATGGTTATATTCATTAATTATTAGTTATTAGTTAACTACTTATTAATATTTATAAAGTAAAATTGTTAATTACTAGGAAAAAGTATTATTTTTGTTTTTCGAACATTCGCAAAAAACTAATGTTATTTATTCAAATATTTACTTTATCCTCCATTTATAATTACATATAAATATTTATAATTTTTTTAAATAAGAGGTTTTAAGTTTTATATTACCTAACCATAAAACGTTCTAAGAATGTACTATTTTTTTCTTTTTACTTCCACTGAAAAAATAATAAATCATTAAATAATAAAATTAAATATTGGTGATTTTGCCGTTAATCATTTATGTGATTCCAATTTTAAATTATTTTTTAAATTATTGTGTAAATAACATCTATTTTTTTTAGAATTTTCCGTGATTATTCATTACTAAAATTTTTGGGTTTATACCAAACTATGTTAAGTATGTTACAAAGAAATATTCTATGAATTTATAATATTAATCATCGCAGAGACTCTTCGTTGAAAACAATGCTTTAATTTATAAACTAATTTTAATGAAGATGATCAAGTTGCTAATTTTTGATAATTAAAATAGAACTGTGTCACTTAAAAAACATTAAGTTTTAAATCCAAAAGTGTTGTGTACAGTTGATAATTTTATTTTTTCTACATAAATATGGCTACAGTTGCACTTTCAAATATTTTTCGCCGTAGAAGACCACCCTGGAATTTGGATTCTGTGGTAAATAAATTTCTTATTTTAGAATAATTTTTTTCCACATAATATACCCACCCAATAACATTAAGCAATGAGTATCTAAATAATTGTATTAAGCAGTTTTTTTTTTGTTTACAATAATTTTCATTGTTTGTATTGATTTTGTTATTATTCATATTTAAAATAGACCATGTGCACATTTTTTAATCGATAAAGAACATTATAATTATGAGGAAAAACCAATTTTTAGGCATGAAAAACTTGTATTGTAGCAGAAAACATATAATTTTAAGGAGCAAAGAAGAGTCCGAAAACGATATGTGTGCTTATGGGTCTTCTGTGACGTCTCAGTACGTATCAGTATGCGTATTGAAACTGAAATATAAACAGATCATTGAGTGGTTACCACAGAAACACTAATAATTGACTCAATTCTTGTATTTTTTCTGCTGGAAAACATTTTTATACCCTAAACATTATAATCAATTTTCTAGAATAAAACAAAATAAAACGGTATTTAATCACTTGGTATCTCAGTACTTAAGTTATTTTTCTGTATCTGAGATTCTTTTGCATTTACAAAGTCGGTTCCTGTTAAAAAGTATCTAGGTTACTTTTTGCTTAAAACTAAAGGAATAAGATTCAGTATTTTAGATACTTTAAAGTAACTAAGTTACTTCAATGTAACTAAGATACTTTTTCCAAAAGCTCTGCAAATGTTTTGCAAGGTTAAAAATTGGTATGATTTATTAATGCGTACTGTGATGTCACAGAAGACCTATAAGCACACATATCTTTTTCGGACTCTTTTTTCTTCATTAAAATTAATTTATCATCGCACGAGGATGACAGTACAAAGTTCTGCGTAACTGCGAAAAAAAGTTTTTTTTAATCTAGTCCAAAACTTATTTAAGCTTATATTTTTAGTTTCAAATTCTCTGACTTTTATTTTAACCAGGAAAATTTCAAATTCACTGACATTCTCCGACCTTCCCTGATCGATCATTTCTGGCATTTCCTTGCTTTTCTGGAATTCCCTGACCGCTGAAAATTCTGCTCTCCTAAAACTTTGGTAGTCTTAACTATAGGTTTCCGTATAAAATCTCTATTATAACACACGGGAATGCAAATTATCTTATTAATTATGGATTTTTATCACTCTTTCTTTGTCAGTTGAAAATATTAACTACTATGATTTTGTTAGGTTGAAATTAACTTTAGTAGTAGTAATGAACTTTTTACCAAGTGACTAATACCGTTTATGTATGAATTTTGTAACAATAAAACTTTTAATAAGCCGTAGGCGTCTCACAAGATATTACTTGGTCATTGTTGTAAAAAGAGATACAAACATCTGTACACTGTGCAAATTAAACGTTCAATTTACACTTTATCATTCATACCCCGTTAATAATAAATGATTAGTATTAGAATTCGACCGAAACTAGTTTTTACAATCGAATTCGAATTTGCAACTTTCTATTAAGACATTACTTTTTTTAAATTTCTTACTTTTATACGTTTGCTTATACAAATAGAGCATTATAATAAGTAAATTTATTTTATATCAATGATTTATTTGGTTGTCGAAGAAACAAAAGCACAATTTATTAATAAGTTAACACTTCATCGAAATTTATTACACCGATTGCTTCCGAAAGGTAGATACACGAAATTTCATGAATATAGTTTCTGTATCGGCCGTAGTTTCACAAGATTTGCGGTCGGAAAGAAACCAAAAGATCGTTCTGACTCTAGTTACCATATTTCTTACCAAGTTGTTTAAAACACAATTTTCTTTCTTAGTTTTATTAATATAAATAAAAATATTTTAAAATTTTGATAATAGAGAATTTGAATTCGAAAGATACTTTATACCTCCAAAAGTTAATAAAACAATTCTCTATTTTCATTATACAAATATTAGTGTCAACATTTTCGTAATATTTAATTCGTTATTCTTCGAGTTTATGAAGCTTTAATATGCTATAATAATTTGTACAAAACTGCCGGTGAGTTATAACTTGGAAAACATTGTATTTTAAATTATTCGAATGTATTTGGTTTGAGTTGAAAAGTCAATATTGTAGAGGTATGCACTTAAATCTATATACTTTTGTAAATAAATAAATATGTAGCCAAATACAATGTAAAATTTTGAAGGTCTATGCTTTTTATTGCTCTTTTTTAAATTGAAACATTTTTAAAAGATAATAAATTAGTTTAATAATTAAACATATACATTATACTTATGCATATTTTTTATTTATATTTATATAATGATGCAAAATTAAACTAAGCGATCTTGAGCCAATAAAATTCTTCGTTGACTTTAAACGACTTTTGTACAAACAATATATTATACACAAACAAAAAATAGTTCGTTTTATTGTTGTAGAATATGGTTTTCATTGTCAAGCAATTTTTATTATTGGTAAAAATTATAAAATTCCTTTTGATTCCTTCTCGAAATTCACAGGATAAATCATCGAAAATCATTAAGCTGTCGTGAAGAACTACAAAGAAATTTTCAACTGATAAAAGTTGTTTGGCAATCAAAATTCGTAACTCCAGTGGCTTGATAAACTAGTGCTTGAAAAAGTTATATATGAAAGTATACACATAATTAAATTGCTCATTATAATAAAATTTTGATGTTATAAATCTATTTATTGGCTTTGATATATTGATTATGATCAATGGACATTTTTGTTGGAATGGATTAATTGGACAACTATTTTGGATACTTTTTCATCATTTTATTTGAATTCGCAGTATAAAACTTACAAAAAGTTGTTTGACAAAACATTTCACGAAATAAAAAGTAATCCAAATAGTTTAATTAACGTCTGGCACTGAGGTTAAAAAAACTAACTTATAAGTGAAGTGGAAGCTAAAAAAATACAGAAAGTATAGTTTAGTAGTTACTATTTGGCCTGAGAAATGTAGTTAGTGTATTAGTGTATATGTCACAGTTCAAATATCCATTCAGTCTGTTAAAATATCCATAAATTAAAGTTCATAAATTACAGATTTCAAAAAAAAAAAAAAATTTACAAAACTTACAAATTTTCTACGTTTGCTATTTTTCGTATTGTTGATTCGATTGATGAAATTCGGGTTATGGTATTACTTACTTTCGCCTTCTAATTGTATCCTTTGATTTATTTTCTATTTGACCGTCGTTTTTACAATTCACAACACAACTCTGGTGACACATTTTTGTTATGTTTATTAAAATAAAACAGAATACAATTGATATTTTACAGAGCAGACGAATAGAACTTTATTCGTTTTTAAATTTTTACATGTAAATCGTTCATATATTGTTCGTCAATAAGCTGAAAATTACACTGTGAATGATTGTGAATTGACTTTTTTTTCCAAAATTTATAAATAAATAATTGAAGTAGTTAAAGAAATTGAAGAATAACCTTAAGAAGAATCGTTTATTTAATCTCCATAAATGAACAAGTCTTTGTTAGAATCTATCCAATGTGTGGAGTGGATTAGAAACCGATGGATTCCAAATTTGGCAATCTCAAATATACTGAAAACAATGTAGTGGATACGGTTTCCAGTTGGAAGTCAATAAGAAAATTTGAAAATTCTATGGGTTTAAAGTTTAGACACTATTTAATGTGTTTAGTTAGACATTTATCTTAAATTTCGATTTTTTGTGTACTAGCGAATTGTAACGTTTATAAACAAACTATGTATGTATGTTTATGAACATGCTAGTATGTATTAGTAGGATAACTATAAACTAAAATCGGTAGTTTGTCTATAAACAAACTGCTATGTTTATGACCAAACTGAAATGTATACTTGAACTGTAAAATAATAAATTTTCATTTCAACAAAATTAAATTAACTTTAAGTTTGATTATTATATACTTACAATATATAAGAATAATGTAAATGGCTGTTTTTTTCGATAAGTTATTTTGCTGTTTTTAATGGCTTTAACAAGTAAGATTACAGTGCAAAATATTTTAAATAGCTAAATTTTATTAAACATAATTAAGCTAGTGAGCAATTACCTGAAAAAGAAAATACATTAAAAATACATTAAGTTTTACCATATTCACCGGAGTTATATTTTTAAATAAATATTTTAAAACAAACAGTTTTTGAGGATATTTAGTGTGATTTATTATTTTCTTTCACCTTAATGTTTAAAATTTATTATCGTCATTATTCTATTTTCAATTACTTAGGATATGAAATTATCATAAATTACATTAAGGAACTCAAACTTTAATAGCTTCTTTGTAATTTTAATCAAGTAAATTTTTCTTCTATTTATTATATTTATGTGAACATAAATGATTTTTAATAAAATATTTTTATATCCCATTTGAAATGCTGAAGAAAATTTGTAACTAGTTAATCATATGTCTCAGTGTTCAAAACTAGTAGGTGCGGGATTCGATCTTTGTATCGAGCAAATTTTCAATATTTCTCGATTTACGATTTTTTATTAACGCTAGAGTCGTTAAAAATTTGGCAGTTATAAAATAACGATAAATAAATAAAGTCCAACAAGGTACGAAAGCATTATCCACTGTTATTATTTCATAATGTCTGTAGCTTAGTGTTTCTTAAAATTTTATTCGAAAACAATGAATTGCTTTTCAGGTTTTTAGAAGTCTAAAACTTCGTAGTGAAATAATATCGCATCCAAAGGTCATGGTTTTGTAATGTAGGATCAATTGTATTGTTGGGGTTTTACTGAAATTTATTTTGACGGATTCGTTTGGATTTGTGTTTTAAGGGAATTTGACTATAACAAATTTATTTAATTACATACACCTTATTTAATTTATAATTGCATTATCGGTTTTCGCTATTTATTTCGAACTGAAACTGGTCACTGTTTTACTGTAACCGTAACTGTTTATTGTCGATGTTCAATCGCTTTATATATAGAAATTTGCCCTTTCTGGGAGCTTCTAGATAGTTCTCGAACGACTTCTTTCCATCTCTTTTTATCCCAAATTAGAATATCTCGGAGAAAGTTCCGGAACATCTTTCGTCTCACTCCAACCGCATCGCTAGAACTTTTAAATGTTCTCAGCCCACAATAGTATTAATTATTTTGCATATAGTTGGATACACTACATCCTTTATTCTACTATAAATAAACTCGGGTAAACAATCCCAGGATTAATTTAGTTCAATCTTGAAATAACGAAACTTTTTATGAGTGAGTGGGTAATGGATGATGGATGCCCAAATTACTGTACGTTTTGATCAATAAATAAAAGATAGGTTCATTTTGCACCCTTATTGGAAGAGTGACCTAACTCAAAAGAAAACATATATCAGGTTGACATTTTTCGGGCAAAAAACATACATATTTTTACAGAAAAAAGGTGCCAATGTAAAACACTAAAAATTTCGTTTTTAAAAAAATACATAAATTTTTGTTAACTGTTGAAAAGTTTTCAAAATTTTTAAGCCAATAGAGAGACGTAAGATTATGAGACCACTGCGAATGTTTTGATAAAATTATGCTCTAATAGCGACTGAAAAAATAAATTTTAATAACCATTGAAAAACTATATTAATATTATGAGCTTGAAAAATTATATTTTTTTAAACGCCATTTTCTCGAAATGGAGAATATTGAGATAGGCCACTCTTCTAATAATGGTGCGATTTATAGAATTATTTTTTAAGTTACAACGACAATGAAAATCACATTTTTTTGTTTTATTTCAATCTTTCATAACATATTTTTGAAATAAAATCGTTAAAATAAGGATAATATGGCTTCAGAAAATGAAATATCAATCATTATATATGTTGTAAATGGTTCATAATAATAAATTCTGCAATATGTGATAAAGTTCATAGATCAATGTAAGATTAAAAGTCTGATTTCAAAGCATTACAATCGCGCTAAATGGTAAATTACACAAGAGTGATGGACAATATCAATCCCATGATAGTTAGGAAGAATGCAAATTGTGCACTTCACATGCTGAAACTGTTGGCACTTAATTATATCCAATCATGTTTGTTGAAAGATACAAAAAAGGAATTGTTACAAAAGTGTCTATTACAGTAAATCGCGATTCGGAATTTTATTTTAATGATCACTTTAATTGTTGTTTAATTGTCGATATGTATTTAAAACACAACGGTAGGAAATATTTAACCCAACTAGGAGAAAAAAGATACAATCTTCCGTTCTATTATTATTCTTGACGTGATAACTACTCAAGTTAGTAGTTTGTGAAGATAATATCGTTTTTCAAAACGTTGACATCCACCAAATTGCTATTATTATAAAAGATCAATAATTTTTATCTTTAGACCATATCAAGGGTAGGCACAGATGAGGCCTAAATATAAGTGTAAATAAAGTGCTGATTTTACATATTTCATTAAAAGATTATTTCGATAGGCTATTATTTTGGTCAAGTAAGATAGAGCCTCTGAAAATTGATAGCAGCCTGTGAATAATATCTTTAGTTGATCTTCTGTTAAACGAGGAAAAACAAGTAATTCAGATTCCTCATTGTATTCCAATTGTATTTAATTATAACAGTGTCGATGAATATATTTTTTTCTTTTATTTTAATAAATATTGAAAATTAGTTGTTTTTCCATTTCTTTTAAAAGAAATTTTCCAATATTTATCTTAAGAGCAATTTGAAAAATAAATAAATTTAAAAAAAAACATATTTTTTGTGTTCAAACAATAAAATTATGTGTCGTAAATGAGTCCCGGATCTTCTAAAACTTTAATAGAAGCCGCACTTGATTCAATGAAGAGCCGTGGAGTTCACGGAGCTGCATTTGGACACTTTGTTATTAATAATTTTCTATACTTTTCAAGCATATGTGGGCTAGTGTCCTGTCAAAAACGCCCCGACGTTAGCGCTACCGACAATTGCGCTTCTCAACAAAAGCGTTCTAGATAATGAACGATTTAAAATTTTCATTTATCTGTGATTATAGATTTATGTTCACCATTTATTATTATACTTTTTATTATTTTACGATATATGTATTACTCTGTCAACATTTTTTATATCCTTCTGTATTTGTTTTTGTGGCATTAGTTAAGAGTACATTTTTTTTAAAATTAAAATCATTCGTTTTATTATTGTATGATGTTTTACTTTATTGGAGTTTAATTAATTTTTGATTTTTTGACAAATTAAATAATTTTATGAGATACTTTTTGACTTTAATTTCTAACGAACAAAATACCCTAATGCCGTGTTTTTCACTTTTTATAATATTTTGATTGTTGTAATTTTTAAAACATATAGTTATTTTAAAAATGTTTACAATATTTTACGGAAAAGCTACGTTTTCAGGTAATCATACATACGTGTACATGAGATACATAATTTTAATAATAACACTTAAAATATTATTTACATATCATCTATTTCACTGATAAAACGTATATATAATTTCAAAATAATATTTATAATTAACCTTTAATCATAATTCAAAAATACTATTTTTTTGTTATCTGAAGCGCTTTTGTCGAGATGCGTAGTTGTAGGTAGCACTTATGTCGCGGTACCAAGTAAATTAAGTTTACTGTATGGTTAAACTAAACCCTAATTTTATATATTTCTTATTTTACTTTATTTCCTTCATAGATACATTTAATTTTAAAACATGGAGAGATTTTACTCTTTTAAAATAAGAGGATAGTTATAATTCATTATTAAACTCTAAAAGTGACTTGAACTATCAACATTTAAAAAGAAAAATCAGAATAATGTTTGACTACTAATTGAACTGCGAGCACTATCTGTAACGTTTACGTTTACGTAGAAAACAATATTTGGATGTTTGATTGAAATTTTCTGAGTATTTTTTTTTAATTTTATTTTGTAAATGAATTATGTATTTTCTGAATGGATTAACCTATAATGAATTAAAAGAAATAATAAATTTTTACTTACTTATTTGTATTAAATGTCAAATTTATATGATCTAGCGTACGTGCTTTCGTACAAATTCTTTTGATTACAATTTATTTGTGTATCATTAATGGAACACTATTTGACATTTTTATTTAAGTTATTATTTGTGACTGAAATTTGGAATTTGGAAGATATCGCTTTACTAATCATTTGGTGAAAAATGGTTATTTACTTATAATATTTTCATGAATATTTTAATTCTTCGCAAAATAATTAGTGTTTGATAGTCATAATATACTCGTATATCGTTTGTACTATAGACATATAGAAAATGTGTTATTTTTTAGCAAGTGAAATTTTAAAAATTGTTAAATATTAAATGGATACAACGTTTTATAAAATTTGATGATTTTATCTTGACATATTGATAAAGTGATGTAACAACTAATGAGTATAATTCCATTTTTTTTTCTGGGAATTATTTATATTTTACATTCGTTAAAATGGTTTCTTTAAAATATTTCTTAGAAAAATTTCATTTCATTCTTATTAATAAAATTAAAGCGTGAAATCGTTAAGCGAAGTTTTAATATTCATAGTGAAAATTAAATTAAATTAAATTAAAACCATTTGTTTAAAATTTTGTACATTATTTGACTTCAGATTTTTCTATTAATCTACGTTAATCGAACGTGAAATTATACTATGATGAACATTACTGCAAAATAAAGATCGATAAAATGTAGCAAGGAGAAGCGCTGAAAGAAATCGGAATTTCCCTGTAAAATGTTGTGATTATTTGAATTCATGTTAATTCTATAAAAAGGTCCACATTTTTGTAGTATTTTTTTCAGTAACTATAAGAAAAGAATTTGTAAGCTGTACGATATAGCACATTATAAACTGCTGTATACTAGGGTTTTGTAAAATATGCATCATTAATTTATTTAAAGTAACTAAACTGGGTTTAAATGAAAAGAGATTACAGATTTTAGTTATATGAGTTTTTAAGATAAGAGGTTAGCGACACAATAATGAAATGAAATAAAATGTATTGGTTTTGAGTTTACAGTTACCTTTTTGTTATATTTATTTACATTTATTATTAGTGCCAAGTACCCACAGAGATGTAGTATAGAGTTGTGTTCTGCAACCTTTTCTCATCTACGATACACTAATATACTTCCTACAATTCCACGACACACCCAAAGCTAAAATATAGTTACACGGCGTATAACATAATTATGGCGATTGCGGACCACTGGTATAGAGGAGTCATGTTTAACTTTATTTTGAATCTCTATTTGAGGTGATTTGTTGGGTCAAAGTAAGCGTTGGTTATATACAACATGAGCACTCTATACTACATCTCAGTGAAAGTACCTTATATAAACCATGCAACCACTGCCTATGAATCCTGATCCAAGATCAAACTGAGTTTAGTTTTAGTTTGAGTGTTTGTGTTGAGGAAAAATAGTACTGCAGTATTTAAAAAACCCCAAGTATAATAATTTGAATTTGAATTTAGAATGAAATGTTTGTCCTTCTAGACTTGTATTTTTGGTGCATAAATGATTTTTCTCGTCTCCCGAATACCAAAAATAAAGTATTAACATCTAATCCTCAGCTTACATCGTTTACGAACTACCATATTTTTCAACTTAAGAAGGCTTAGAAACTCGAATTCATGTAAACAAAACACTTAAATATAGGACCATCTTAATTTCGAAATATTTAAGCGTGTTCACACGTAGACCCATAAGTTGTTATTAGGAAAACGTATCGTTAACATTGATCTGTATAAAACACACTGTACAGTAAACGACAAGCTGCACTAAAAACAACTACCAGTGACATCTATGCAGGCACACACTTGGAGTGAACTAAGTGAATCTTTCTTTGGTGTTGGCATCTGAAGCAAGCAAAGTAAATAAAATGCAAGTGCTTATTCCAAGCGCTTATTTGTGTAGGCTAGCGCTTTTCGGTACTCAATTGCCACCTCTTGTTTTTTGTTATCATAAAAACTGTTTTCTCTCAGATGGCGCTTACATCACACTATTTTTTTTTATTTCACACTTGATGTACGGTCTATCTATATATACAAATCAATGATCGTCAAATAGTTTTCCCCACATAAACTTATATGTGTAAAAATTATTGGATAAATAAACTTGTACTGTTTCAATTCGGGTACTAACAGATTTTGTCAATTCGTTTTTACACACATAAGCTTATGTGGTTAAAACGAGTTGACGATACGTTTTCCAAATATAAATCATATTGGTGTGTGTGACAGCACTTATACTGGAGCCTTATTAGAGTTATAAAAAATACAACTTTGACTTTATGTATTTATTTTATCGTGAATATAATAATAACCTACCATAATATATTATCTTTAAAACAATTAGGTATGTACAGTAGTGACACTTTTTGCCAAAATCTTCGGTTTTGTTTGCCAACTGTATTGTTTTATTTCTCGCTTGTTAGTGAGGTTAATGTTATTGAACTATTTAGCACTCATAAATTGAATCACCATAACACTGTGCTAATTTAAATTGCAGTAGGTACAAGTACGTAAACAGTAGTTTATGACGCATTAATTAATTTAATTAAAAGAAAAAAAATAAACACTTGCAAGTTCACTGGTGTTAAGTGGAACTGGAAATATATTTTCAGGTAACCAATGCAGTTCAAAGTTTAATTGAATCTATTGAGCATGAGAGCTTTTTTTATTGAAGAATCATTGGGAGTATCATTATAGAGGAGAATCATTATAAGTGATTATATTCTTTGCTAAGAAGAAGTCGGACTTTCGTAAAACTTACAACGATGCTGATTGGATTGGAGCATTTTGGTTATTTTAGTTGAAAATTTTCACTTTTTACGAGCAATTTAATTTTAAATACTAGAGCATATTGAAGTATATTTTTAAAAGTTTCGTTATGGCTGAAATAGTTCGTTCATCTACGAATATCTGATTATATTTAATTTTAATTTTAGAGATTTGTTTCCTAACAGTTTCCTTTATTTCTTGTTTTATTAGGCGACAAACAATAAATCGTCACAAGATCTATTGATATCCCATAAAAGAATGTTGATTACACTTGCGAACCGTGAACCGCTCAGTACACCAATTAGTGTTGTTGATCATAATTTTATTTTTATTTTCATAAATCCTGTGTTGATTTTAAATCTGTTTAATTCAATTAAATCAACCCTTCAATTGAACTTTTATTATTTTAGATTTTATTCGATAGGATATAAATTTCTAAATTTATTGCCTATAAATAAAATTATGACATGTCATATTTTCATATGATTTTTCTTTAAAATAAAAATTTAATGTGAACCGTGCATACAAATATTGTATATGCTTTATTTATTTACATTGATGTGTTGCAAGCTTATGTTGAATTCAAATGATTACTGTATTTATATTTAGTTTCTGTAATGTTGTAAGCTGCTAGTTAAATGATCCCAGTGATAAAAATTTAAGCACAAATTTTTGGCACGATTTCCTATTAGGCGTTTGTTTTAGATGATAAAAACATATATTCCTTAATGTTGTATCGAAATCTCGAACATTTGCCAATATTGAACTAAACATTGATTTAAGTCACTGTTTTACGTAATTTGTTATTGTTTTTAGACTGCCACTAATTTTTATTTTTATTTCTATTTTTATTTGAAATCAACAAATAGTTTTAACTTTCTGTTTGTATAACGATGTTAAATTCCACTATCCCGGCAATAATTTTATTTTTTATTATTATTAATTATTTCTTTATCAATATAGTTTTTAGTTGTATAATAATATCCATATTTTGTTATATTTGACGTATCGGTGGTCCTCATCCATCAGTTTTATTTATAGTTTATTAGAACCGGAACATTTTAAATTTATTTTATCTCTTAAACTTAGTTGAAAGTTTAGGAAAAATATCTAGTACCTTTCTAAAAAGTAATTTATAATTTAAGACTAACTAATACTCCCTAAACTTAAAGAAATAGAGAATGTCTAAAAATTTAAATGGGATGCATTAAAATTATAATATTCTACAACCTACTTTAACATAAAGGGCCTAGGACATATATCGTACACATGCTGAATCGACCTAGGAAATATACTTTGACGGTGCTTAGGAGGTGTGTAGGTACTAAAAAATATTAAGATCCTAGAAGTGTCATATCTCTACCTCAATTAGTTTTTGTGACGAAAGGAGTAACACGTGACTAATAGAAAAACATTTTTAAGGTGATTAAATTTTAATACGGTTAGGGGTTGATAATGTATATTTTATAAAAAAAAAATTATAGCTTTAGGAAATGTGTGAAAAAAAACAAACAACAATTTTGGAATTATTTTGAAAATATTTTTTTAAGCTTTACATACTATCTATATTATAATGTTCGTTTTTTTTTCAAACATATGTCGCTGACGGTTAACATTGTTGATTACTGAACATTAACGGTTGGGTGAGAATTTGTACATTAACGGAATTAATACGTTAAAGCATACTCATTTTGGTGTTAATATTTCAACGTAATTAGGTTACGTTAGGTTGGACCAAAGAAATTGACTTTATTTTTTAAATATATCAAAAATAATATTCAGAATTGCCAAAAAAATTCGTGTAATTTTCAGTTTTTAGTATTGATATTAAGAGATCTATCCAAAGTGTAATTTTTCTCAAAACTTTTGGACTATTACATTGAAAGAATTAAACAGCGTATACTCTTGGAGGAAATTTAATGTTCTACAAAAATGTCTGTAAATTTTCGTTAAAGGTCAAGGTCAAACATCAACCTTGAATAATTTTGAATGAAATAAACTTATAAAAAATGTTGAAAGACCTTTTTTGTAGAGCATTTCCTTTAGAATTATAAAAAATTTGCGTTGAATGCCATTTCGTTCATTGGTTGCAAAATTCAAAAGTTAAAAAATTAATAAGTAAAAACAGATCAGTGTTCAAGACTCAATTAAAAGGAAACGGCTAGTCTTATGAAAATTTACAATTAGACATTTTTTGTAGAGCATTCGATTTCTTTCAAGAATATATGTTTTTTAAATCTTTCAATGTGATTTTTGAAATAAATTTTGACAATAAAACTCACTTTGGTTTGAAAAATGGAAGTTACGATGATAGACCTCCTATTTGAACATGAAATTAACTTTAAATTTGATTTTGGCATAAATCCTCGAGCTTAACCATAAATTAGTTATTTTATAATATGTATATAGAATATATTATACTTATTTTATTGTTATTCATGAAAATCGTACATAAACTTACGCTATTATCTTTAGTATTTGATAGGAAGTGTCAAATTAATTAAAATTAAAACATTTTTTTTTGTAATTATTAAAATATATCATATTGTTAACATTTGTACGTTATGTAAAACCTCTTTAAATAGTTTTACGCCATTTTCATTAAAATTAGTTCGTTAGTTTTTTTTTTCTCTATGATACTTAAATCTTAAATATATATAGAATCATTAAGGAAATAAACACATTCATTGTAACTTCAATCTCTTACTATTTAATGAACTGCATTTACAATAACAACTATTATGGAGTCGTAAATCGTTATTGAAGCCTATGCAGTATATACATAATTCTTAAATTGAAACGTCTAGTGACCAATTTGTTCTTGCTCATCTTTATATTCTCTATAATTTTCTTTTAATATTGATTGTTTTGTTAACGATAACTTCCTTTTGTTTGACGTAATTTTCTTGCTCAAGTCACATGCTTCAAAAGTTATTGTTATTAATATAAGACTTACATAAAACGATAAATAAAGTTAAAATTTATGAAATATGAATAAATTCATTTTCATTTGTATGTGCAATATCCAATATTCTATCTATAAAGATATTAAAATTTAGTTTTAATAATTTCATGAATGTGGCATCAAAATTAAAATTTAACGCCACAAGTTTGGGCTTCCGATAAAGGATGGAAAAACGAAACCTGGGTACTCCAACGAGCTGTGGATAGTGGGCGCAGCACGAACCCTCAGCAGGCGCACCAATTGTTACCCTGTAATTAAATTGTTGTGAATTAATTATTATTAAGTTGTTAATTATTTATAGTTTACGGAGTAAATGAAAAATTTATATAAAATTAAAAGCAAATAATAATTGTTCGTATGTATATAATGAATAAAAACTGGCGATGTATATGTTATGATATTGTTGAACTAAAAAATAAATTAAAATAGTATATATTTTTATTAGTACTTTTTGATTATGTTATATATTAGTAATTTATAATCATTTCTATGTAAAAGCTTTGAGTTTATAACTCCAATTTTTACTGTAAAATCTATACACATAAATATTTTTCTTTAAATTTTATAATACATACTTAATTACTTTCACGGTTTTATAAAAAAATTCTAACCTTATGTTTAGGTACATACGATACATTATTGAAATGACTAATTACCTTATATTGAGAGATTAACATCATAATATGTTGTATTATAGAAATACAACGAGAAAAGCTTAAGGACGTTAAATTAATAGTTAGAAATTGTAGTGTTTAATTAAGGTGATTCGATAGCTTCGTGATAGTTTTAGTAGGGTGTGTTAAGAGTGTTAAGAGGATTCAGTTCCGGACGGTTCGTTGCTAACACGAGTAAATATTTCAAATAAAACTGTTTCAATATATCCATATATATATATATATATATATATATATATTCGAAGCAGTCAAAGATACTTAGGGAAAGTATATAGCTACTAGATATGTTACTTTCTTAAAAAATATCCGAAACTACTTTTGGTATCTACTTACTCTTCAAAAAAGGAACTTAAATACTTATATTAAGAATATTTTTAAGATATTTAAAAATATACTTTTTTTAGTTATTTTGTATACCATGTATGTTAAGTTTCGTAACATATTAGGTGAAGTTCCTAGATAATCGAATAATGTATTTCTTATGTTTATTAACTTAGGAAAAAGGAAAGTAGGTATATGTGTCTCTGTAAACCCCTGTAAACACAATACACTTTAAAACGATAGATTAATATAAGAGATATATCTATGTTGAATCCTCTTGAATAAAACAAAATAAAATTTGGTATCTTCTCGGTATCTAATTTACTTTTTGGTATCTAAAATACGTTTTTAAGTTACTAGATACAGTTTCCTTTAAAAAATATCTGTGACATTAAAAGTAAAGGAATTAAGGTATTATAAAGTAACTAAGATACATTTTTCTGATAACTTTGTATATTAAACAAAGCAGAACTTAATCTTTACATAATTCTATGTACTGCTACTCTAATGTTATCTTTACCATCCCTCTCATGCTTTGAAAAATGTACGTTGCCAAACTGGAAAAAAATATTGCTTTAGTTTTTTCAACAATGTTTACAGTTTAACGGAAAGTTTATACAATTTTTGTTTCAATAAGTTTTTAATACTTTATTTTTTATAAGATGTACTTTTTTTTTAAATTTTTGAATCCAACATATTTTACCTACATTTATATTGAATTATATTAACAATATATAAAAATTTTATCATAGAAAAAAAAACAGGTTTGAAAAATAACTATCGAACCACCTTAAATATAATTGTTTTAAATAGTTCTATACACTTGTAGATAGACAATTCAAACTATAAACTGTTTAAGTATATTTTAGTGACGTGTGTATATTTATTCACAAAAAACAACTATCTTTAAACAAGAATTTATAATTTTATGATACATTTGAATAATTTTTAATTGTTTAAGAATAAAACTGGATCAACGCCGGTGACAGGAACAGGCACTAGTGGAACAATGGTATCAGGAGCGCCTCCTCCAACCGCTATTAATAAAGGAGCAAAATTAGGAGCAGGAACTGTGCAAGGTCCAATGGTTAAAAAAGATAAACGGCAGTCTAGTTCACGGTTTAATATTTCTAAGAATAGGGAATTAGAAACACTTCCAGCTATTAAAGGTTTGTAATTTTTGTTCTAAATTATTATAATATGTACTCTTTAACTTGAAATAGGCTAATTTTGTACGGAGAGTTTACAGAAAATGAAAATAGTCAAATGATGAAGTTATACATGATATAGATCAAATTATAGCTTACAAAATGTTGAAAGGTATAAAATAGTATGGCTGTAAAAAATGTAATTAAAATCAATTTATATTTTTATAGCTAATAAAATTTATTCTAATCAAACAAATCTTTTCGCTAGCATATTTCTAAAAGGTGCTCATAATTTTTTATCATTTGAAATTACAAAAACATAAAAGTAGTAGAATACATTTAATAATTAACTTGCTTTATTAACATAGATATTTTCTTTTAGCTTTATATACGGAACAATTAATAAATTTATTTTAAATGACCTCGTGTTTTCATTTTCTATTATATAAGATAATATTATATGTTGTTTTGTAAAATTCCTGAAAAATTATGCTTAATATACAACGTGAATAAATAAGCTATTGTTTTTTTTTTGTATGTGTAAGTAACTTTTTCACTTACAAAATAATTAATATAGTGCATTAATTCACGTTGCTAAAATTACAATTTTTATTACGTATGGTTTTATTTTTAGTTTGAATTTAATTTGATAACCACTAAATTTGTATTTCAACTTTGAATATTTCCATTTTTTAAAATATAAAAGATGATCCAGCTAAAACTTACCAAAAAAATCGAACATATATTAGGATTTTACAAATCTATGGAATGTACTATTACACATGTATGGTAATAAATCGTCATTCAAATTTGTTTGAGTAATTCGATAAATAACTGTCAAAACGTAGTAAATTTGAACATTGTTTGATTGACCTTTATAACATATTCCAATTCCTTAAATAACTTATTTCAATCACTGTCTGGGATAAAGGCATCATGATAAATTATAATACTATTTAAGTGAGAAATTGTCTATACTTTTTTAGACATACACATCAAGATATATTTAAAAACATAATTCCCGTTCCTTTCGTCCTTTTTGTTATTCTATCACGTATAGTATCGTTAAGGTATGAAAAGCGTTAATGTATACATCATCGTAATAAAACACCTTGAAATGAACATCTGCTCGTTAATACGAGTACATATACAAACAACACTTTTACGTTATTCGATTTTTTAGATTATTAACGATCATTTTGGTATGTTTTTTATGTTTGAAATATATTTTATTTGCTTGGATTTTTGATACTAAAAGATTCGATATCGCTTGCATAAATAAAACTTAGTCCTCTTGTTTGTCTAATGCTCCATCATATAGAATGTATTAATTGATACTAGTCCGATTTGATCATTTTCTAATTCATTTAGTATCCCTTTGATTTCGCTAACAACGTTGAACTTTCGTAATTTAAATTTTAGCGAAAGAAGTTCAGAATTATCGATCGAAAATGACAACCTTATACTTATGCAAATAAATCCGTAAAACTAGAAAATGAACTCTGCAAAACAAATGGTTATAAAACATCCTTACCCGCTATGATTTATTTGTATTTTTAAGTTTAATATTTTCGGGATTAAAATTTATGATAATGATGCTTTGACTAACGATCGATCGACTGAGAAAGTATACATTAACACAGTTAACACGTCAAAGTATCAAGAGTTTAAAGCTGTCAGTACTTTAACGAAAATGACATGTTAATGTATGTACAAATCTAATGTATACACTAACGCGAATAAATACTCAAACGGTAGCATGTATAAAATATATTAAAATGTAGGTATTATTGGAAATTAAAGGTAAAGGAACTTTTTGTTTTCCTTTGTCTATTGCGGCTAGCCTAGTTTCCCGTATGGTTCTTCTTATTTATCCTTCTATCAGTTTCTATTCTAAAATATTCCATATTAACCCATTTTGTCTTAGAATATGACTTAGTCAATTAGCCTTCTTTCCATCAGTACATTGATGAAAGTTCCTTTTTGTGAAATTTTCTCAGTATCTAAAAGTTTGTGTTTCTATTCTTCAGTTCGATTTTCTTGATTTTACGTCGGCACAACAGTCCAAAAAGATTTTCAAGTTATTTTCCATATATTTTGACTTTGTTTGGTACCACCTTCATTGGGTTGTAATTTCAACTGCTGATTGATACCACTAGTTATGATTGGACTAGGTCCGGGATCAGCAATTTGCGGCGCAGTAGAATCTTTCTTGTGACTTTTGAGTAGTTTAATAGTACATATTGAAAAATGAACTTCAATATTGCAATTGTCAAAGTAAAAAACAAGTTTCATAGCAAATAACGGTTATATTATTTTTAAAAATATAAGTACATAATACCAATGTATGAGCGTGCACTATTTTTTGGCTCTTTAAAAAAATAATCTATCAAATCGGAGAAAAAATGGCTCTTAACTTCAGAAAGGTTTCCGACTCTTGGACTAGATTATTCTTTTTCATTTGTTGAATGGTTTTTAATAGTTAAATATTTTCTTAAAAATTGGTAATTAGAATAAAATATCTTGTGTTTAATTTTTGTTTCTGTTTGTCGGTATCCAGCGGATCCAGCAGGATGAAGTTGGATATGCGCAGCACTACAGCCTTAGGGTTTATTGTATTTCTTCGGTCCTTGTTTCATTTATTTAAGATCGAGTAGCTGAGCAATTTTAATGTTCGGCGTACTTCTTTACCGGGGTACTGTTTTCCCCAGTTCCTTACGTCTTTATTCAGATTTTTGCAAAAATTCTGCAGAGCGCTCCATTTCAACAAAACATGGAAATTAATTTCTACTTCGTCTAATAAAACATGCATATTGGAACATCTAAATGTTTTCATTGTGTGCAGGTATTTCTGTAGTCCACATTGGCTTGTTATGTAGCCTGTTATCACTCAGACCTGGGTTATCATGACTTGTGCTTATTAAAAGGTACCGTGTTTTGCAACCATTGTTTTCTTGATTTTAGGAGATGAAACAATAAATTCAATCAGACATTTTAAATACAAAGAATATTCCCGAAATTAATCCCCCTCCCCGTTGTATTTTAGAAGCAGTTTAATTAATTAATTCATTAGTAAAAGTTTTAACTTCCGAATGATAAAGATGTGAATTCTAAATTTTATTTACGGATTTTATAATTTCCGTGTTGGAATAATAATCATTTATTAATAAAGACATTAGGTAGTATACATATGTTTATTGTATGTGTTTCTAGTAATACGAAGGGGTGTTTAATATAAGAAAATTCTTAACTTTGAATCCACATAGACAAACACATAGTATAAGAAAGCGTCAACGTCAATTCAATGGTATTTCAAAACGGCGCCGGCAATTATTCGCATGCGCCAATGGTAAATCCATATCTCACTAGTACGTGGGGGTGAATTCCCCTTTTACCCCGGTATTTGATTCGTACGATTTGCTCAGAAACGGGCCTCAGTCAACCCTCGGCAATTGCATTGTACGTCACAAATATAATTACATCCTCTTCCAATTAAATTCTTCGTCAAAACAATTTTTTACTTAAATCTATCGGTCTAACTTTTATCCAAGCTTTCCTATATTTTTTGAAAATTTTTTTACTCATAAAAATTCGTGTCTAATTAGTATTAGTGATGTGAATAACAATTTAAACTATTTTGATATTCGTATTGTAGTACTGTTGCTTCCCGGAACTTAAGCTCTTCAGCTGTTCTTTTGTGTATATTCTGTGCTTTTGAACAATTTTCATTATACAGGTTGAGATTATTATATTCTATTAACAACCGGAAAAATTAAAGTATTTTATCCAACAAGAAACTCGTAAAATAGAGTTTGAGAAAAATTAATTTCTGTTACGCATATTTACGTAATTTTATAAATATATCTGCGTTTGATAGTCTGTCAAAAACAATGAATTATGCAAACAAGGAAATATAACGCGAGATAAAATTTTACATGACAGTTATTTATAGTACTTATAATATCTGCATATTTTACCTATGGTTCTATCACAATAATAGTACAATTAGAGTTATAGTTTCATCCAATCATGTATTGTTTGTGTTTAATTTAGTAAATTGGGGTGGAGCTATAACTATTTACCTGCCGTTGAAATGAACATATTTTGCCATTTATACTAATATTTTTGAAATTTTATCACAATTATAATGAATACTTCATAACAAAATCCTTACAAATAAATGTGGAAGGCAAATCAATATAAATATTTAGTAGGTAGCAATACATTTATGTAGACACTTATTAGCATAAATGTGAAAGGTGAATTCAATAATTCCCTAATTGTATCGAAAATTTTCATTGATACAAGCAGACTGAATAATAAAACAAGTTTTATTTTTATTTATCCAAACAATTCATTAACAGTCCCTTAATTATAAAAGACATCAAATTGCAAAAAAAAAATTCTAACATTTTTATATGAACTCTGATGACGTTTTCATAATGTTAATCAACGTTTTGAATTTGGTTAAATGAAAATTTTATGTATTTATCTAATGAACAAAGAAAATTTTTACGTGATAAATTAGCATATTTATTTTGTACTGAAACGGAGCAGCTGACATGCTAAATAAAATTTAAAAAAATCTCTATTTTCCTTTGTAGTGTTTTATTTATTGAAGTTATTATCTGTTTTTTTTCAATTATATTGGTCACATGCTCAAAAAATTTAAATGAACTAAAATTAAGTTTATTATTTACAAAAATTGTCCTTTAAGATGATATTTTCCTTCTTTTGTAAAAAAAAAATTTTTTTGTCCAAAATATGTTTTATATGGAACACTGCCCTGAAGACCTGTGTTTTGTAAATTATTTTTCGGAAATCAAAAAATTCAACTGCATTTTCAACAATAGGGCTTTTTTCAAGCTATTGTCAGGTGAAAATACTATTTAGAAGGTTGTTTTTTAATGGATTCAAAAGTAATCAAATTAAGCTCAAGCTTTTAAAATTCGGTTGAAAACTTCGAAATTTTCTCCGTTTTCAAAAAAATCCATTTGAGAAGTACTTATTAAAACATTTTTTAAAGGTATCTTCCTGATAATAATAATTATAGTATTAGTTATGTTTATAGCAGTCATATTTATATCTTAAAAAATGATTTATTCCTACTCAGAGAAATTTGAACCATATAAATTTTACACTGCATAAGGTTTGCAAGAAATTTAAAAAAAAAGAAGGAAAATACTAGGTTAATAGTAATAATAGTATATTAAAGTTCATTATCTTTACAAGACTGAAAAAATTCTATACCTATTGGAAAGAAAAGTTTTTATTTTACTTATTAGTTATTTAAAAGTTAATAGTATTTCTCTTGAAAAATTCCATCGGGATTCATTCTCCTACTAGTGTAATTGTCTATTGGAAAATTTTATCATGTAGGTATACAATATTTATAATCGAAGCAAGTTAATTTATTAAAAAGTGTATTGGTGATATAAACTTTACAAAAGACTAAAATTAAAATAAAGTCGTGAAAAATAAATTCGATTTTTCTAAGTGGTTTGAGAATTCGATAAAAAGTTACGAATGAAATGGTTCACACGGCTTTTGGACAGGGGAACGCGATGAGCGGTCGAGATGGGTCACCTTTAGGAATACCGAAATCTCCATCATTTCATAGTGGTTTAGACCTAGTCGCCTCAGCTTCTGTTGATTCGTTAGACGGAGTGTTTGATTCATCTAAACGATTACCTTTTCAAAACTCTCCTACAACAACGACAGAAAATAATACAACTAAAACAACATCGTTCTTCAGTAACAATCCATTTTTTAAAGATTCCACCATGTCCGAATTAGCTCAACTTGAATCCAGAATTAAAGCATTCGGATTCAATCCTTTTGTGTCTTCGAAAAACGAAAAAGATGATAAAGAGAAAGAAAAAACAGTGTCTGCTACAACTGGTGGCAATTCTTCGGTTGGGACCAATCCTTTTAGCGAAAATGAAAAGAATACTAGTAACAAAAATACATCAAGTATTAAATCGAATTACAGTAGCAAAAATACGGGATCAAATGTACAGCAAAAGGCTTTAGTATTTTCACATCCTGATTTTAATTTTGATGCGACCAATAATTTCGATGTAAGGAACTTTTCAAGTTCCGATAATCGTGTAAATTTGCCAACGCGAACAATAAATGCTCCAGTTTCTTCTTCTGGAACAGTTATTTCACCCCCTGGATCATCTTTTGTTCCATCGCGAAACAATACAAACGGAGTCAATTCATCTATTACTCAGAGAAATAATATAATGAATTCATCGCGTACAATTGTTTCTTCACCAAACGGTGGAAATAGTATAATTACTGAACATTTACCTTTATTAATGGGTAAGATGATCAGATTATGAAACGCTCACATTCTAAGATCAAAATAAGTTTGTGTTAAACTTCTTTATTAATATTGTTACTTTAATTACAGATGCACCCCCTGCTGAACGAGAGGCATTATTTATAAAAAAATTGCAACAGTGTTGTGTGCTTTTTGATTTCGTCGTAGATCCGTTATCTGATTTAAAATGGAAGGAAGTAAAACGAGCAGCTTTATTAGAAATGTTAGAATACGTGTCGTCACAAAGGAGTCCAATTACCGATGCTATTTATCCTGAAGCTGTACATATGGTAAATGATAATGATCTTACCAAAGATTCTATTTATATTAACTTTTTATATTTTCTTTAGTTTTCGGTAAATCTCTTCAGAACGTTACCTCCCTCGTCAAATCCAAATGGTGCTGAGTTCGATCCTGAAGAGGATGAACCAAATTTAGAAGCTGCGTGGCCTCACTTACAACTAGTGTATGAGTTGTTTTTAGGTTTACTTGAAGCACCTGATTTTCAGCAAAATGTAGCCAAAAAATATATTGACTACAAATTTCTGCTCAACGTATGTTTATAATTAGCTTGATTGATTTAATTAAAAATTTAACTTATGCATTTTACTACTGGTTTCTTGAACAGCTTTTAGAATTATTTGATTCCGAGGATCCTAGAGAAAGAGACTTTTTGAAAACAACGTTGCATCGGATTTATGGAAAATTTCTAGGACTACGTTCATACATTCGAAAACAAATTAACAATATTTTTTATAGGTATTTTGTTAAATCAAATATGTTAAGGAGTTATTTTGACTTTTTTTTGGGAATAATACTGTATTTTTAATTGATTTTTTTCTTTTTTGAAAATAACTTATTTATTGATGAATCATTTTTCGGTGCATGAAAGTGTATAAGTTATGAAATATTAGCAAAAATATTTTTTATACATATTTTTTCTAAAGAACGCCTTGAACAAGTTTAAAAAAAGGTCCAAAGTTGATCCCTCTAAAATTAAAAAAATCAAGCGTCATTTCAAAGTATAAATAATTACCTTGTTCGCCTTTTATTAACAAAACTCAAGCGTAAAAAAGTTACATAATTTGAAAAGAAAAATAATATGAATTAAGCTATTTTTTGACGACAGATCATTTGATGTAAAAATTGATAGGAAATTTTTTTTTGTACTTAATTCATATGCCGTTTATTGTTTTTTTTTTTGTTTTGGTTTATCGATCTTGTGTTTTCGTGGTAGTTACCACAAAAAGCAATTTTCGAAGCGTCGACTTTGACTTCCTACTCCCTATATAAATAAAATTATCATTCCTCAATAAAATTGAAATAACTACTTAAATCAGTTTTTGTTCTAACGAAGGATTATTTTTTTATAGATTTATTTATGAAACTGAACATCACAACGGTATTGCTGAGTTATTAGAAATTCTAGGCAGTATTATTAATGGTTTCGCATTGCCATTAAAGGAAGAACATAAAGTTTTTCTTTTACGAGTATTATTACCATTACATAAAGCTAAGTCTTTATCAGTATATCATCCACAATTAGCCTATTGCGTCGTTCAGTTCTTGGAAAAAGATCCATCTCTTACTCAGCCTGTTATTCGCTCGTTATTGAAATATTGGCCAAAAACTCATAGCCCCAAAGAAGTTATGTTTTTAAATGAATTAGAGGAAATATTAGATGTGATTGAACCTACAGAATTTCAAAAAGTTATGGAACCTCTGTTTCGTCAGTTAGCGAAATGTGTTAGTAGTCCTCATTTTCAAGTAGCCGAGCGTGCGTTATATTATTGGAATAATGAATACGTGATGTCACTGATAGCAGAACATGCTAATGTTATTTTACCTATAATGTTTCCATCATTATATCGCAACAGTAAAAATCATTGGAATAAAACTATACATGGACTCATTTACAATGCATTGAAACTATTTATGGAAATGAATCACAAGCTATTTGACGAATGCACACAACAGTATAAAATAGAAAAACAGAAGTAAGTTTAGTTGTATTATATTTTTTTTTAATTTGTTTTATGCACTATTTTTTACTCTTAATAAATTCCTCTTTAGTGAACGAGAAAGACAACAACAAAGAAATGAACAATGGATGAGAGTAGAGACATTAGCGCAACGTCGGGGTGGTGGTGATATGGATATACGATTATCGTTTACAAATTCCTCATTGAACTCCTCAGGAACCTTAAGTCAGGCTGGTGATAGTCCAATTGATGCTCCTGATGAAGAACTATCTTACGAAAAGTTAGAAGAAGAGGCAAAAGAGGTTTGTAGAAATTTAAAAACTTGTTATTCTATTAATAAATTTATTCAATAGACTGAATAAATTGTGTTTTGCTTACATATACACTTGTATATAAAACATCTACATTTCACATTAATATGTTTGTGGACTAAATAAGAGATTGATTTTTTTTATTAATAATCAGGTGAGAAAGACACAAAACAAAGGTAAGCCTCTTTTACGTCGAAAATCAGATTTGCCGCTGGACGGTTACACAACACGAGCACTCAATGACCACAAAAGAGCCGATGAATATCTAACGACACCTCCAGATGTAAATAAGTGCTAGTCCGACGCAGGATTAAGAAATTTATCCTCTTGAGCCAATACTTTTAACGTATAGTTTGTAACAATCGTCTGTTGATATAAATCACAAATAGATTTTGTTACAAATCTTGTTAAAATTAATTTCAACGCCATTAATATCAATTTTCATGCTACTATAGCATCTTATAAATCCATAATTAATTATCAAATGCAATATACCGTTGAAAAACAATTATAAATAAAAGTCTAATTAAAAACTTTCAATTTAAAAAAAAAAGCATACCTAGACAATTATTTCTATAATCGCTGTGCTTATATAATACAGAAACATTATCATTTTAATTTTGACCATTAATCATTAATCATATGGCCAACCTGTACTATTGAAGTATTTGGTTTCTTTCTATGTTTTGCTTAAAATTTTTTGTATTGAGTGTAGCTTATTTGAAACAAATTAAAAAAATTAAATAACACTTGTGCTCTTTTAGTTTACATTTGTTATGTAAAATTTTGCTACATTAACTGATTTTATGCAAACAGAGTAATTTGATTAGAATATACAATTTGACAGATATTTAAGCATTCGGTATAAATGCAAAATCTCTTACAAATTGAATAAACGTTGTTCATTAGTGTGATTAAATATGCATTCAAAATACTCACTCAATGCAAAACATTGAATCATTAAATATCAATAAACTAATAAACAAGAAATACGTTAGATAATCCAAGAAAACAACTGGAGATATATAAAATATAAACGTTGCGATATATAAATATATATTATTGACTAATAATTAAATCAAATTATCCTTTGTGTAGATAAAATAAGACGTTTAAAATATTTTAGTGTTTATTGCATATTACAATTTTAAGTTTTGTTTAGTTTTTTAATAATTTAAACAATCTTTCATAATCAGAAACTTATTAAGACTTCATTTTAATGATGTGTAACAAACTGGTATGGTTGTTAAAGACTGGTTCATAAGTTTATACATTTTTAAATTATTAAACTTAATATTAATTTTTAGGCTGGTCAATAAATACAGATTTTTTTAAATTTAATTAGTATTCTGCAATATATAGTTAAAAGTTATTCTAAAAGTTATTTTAAAAATTTACAATACAACCTTAACCAATTTTAATTTTTTATGAAATTATAACTAAATTGTATTTCTGACTATTATCGTACTATTATTTTGTGGAATCTTGAACGAACCATTATATTTTGCTAATTACATTAAAAGTAACGATATAAATCGTATAACGAGTTATTTAAAGTTATTGAAAATACCTTTAGTTGGTTTACATAATTGATGTATTTAGAAAAAAATGTGTGAACTTATGGGTCAACTTTAAATATGTGTATATTCGTTTTAATTAAAAAATAATAAAAGTATTTTTAAAGCAATTACAAATTTTGTTATTTCATTCAAAAACCTTTGGTGGTAAAATATCTATCGCAAAGTAAACTTTTATATATTTCGACCAACAAAAAATAGGTAATAAAGTAATGTTTGCATGAGTGCTCCTGTGTCGATTAAATGACAAAAATATTGCTATTTTATACCTACTGTATAGAGTATCCAATGGTAAAATTGTAAAAATTATTTGTTTAAAATAATAACATTTTATGTTAAAATATTAGGTCATCAAATTGGTCGTAACTATCTAAACTAACTTTTTAATATAAATGTCAATTTGGCTAATTTAGTTCAAAAACTTGGTAATCGATTTAGGAAGCTGTTATATTCTATGTAAGATATATATTGTATATTATATTAAATGTATTTCTCAGGTTTTGGAATATTTTTTTCCGTTTCTTTTTTCATTTTCAACATTTTAAACCTAACACAAAATACTGTTAAAATCTTTTATCGCAGTGGGTAACAATAAAAAAAAATATTTAATTTAATAAAACAAACTTTTCGGAAAATTAAGAAAGAGAAGAAAAATTAAAATGTATATAAAATGAGCTAAGTTCAAGTCATAATTCACATAGCTCTCATTTGAGTTAAGTGAAGTTTAATTTTGTATGGAAATTGTGAATTCAAATTGCAAAAGTATCGAGAAAATGATAAATCTACTGCTATAGTTTAAGTGTTGCAAAAACGCTTGACTTCGCGGTCTAGTAAATTACTTGATTGAATACTTCTTTTTTTTTTAAACCATATATTTTTATATAATAATTATACCAAATTTTCTTTTCATTTTCATCATTTTTGAGCTTTAATATTTTATGATATTGCATATTAAGAGTGATTTCTTTTTATTATTACCTTCATTTTATCAACACCTTCAGTTTATTAATTTATTGATTAATAATTGCATGCATAATAATTATTTTTTTCAACTTTCGGAAAATTCGAAAAAATCCACCTAAACTTGTTATATCCCCATTAAATATAGTGCTGATTAGAAATATATAAATAGCTTTTTTGAATAAAAAACAAAATAGTTAAAATGTTATGGACCTTGTTTAAATCGAGGTGCATCACCGCCCAGCATCGCGAGTAGGAGTCGCAATCAAATGGCGCACAATATTGTGCAAACATATTATTTTCCTTTATTATCTCCCTTTTTTTATTTTAATTGATATTTTCATTCAATGAACTAAAAAAAGCATCAAACTTGGAAATTTCCATCAAAATGGAAGCTTTTGGACTACTGAGGTCTTTGTTAACTACAAATTTTGGAAGTTAAATTTTCGTGAAATTTAAACCATTGCCTATTTTATTGTTTAGAGAGCGGTGAACTTATTATTATGCTGGCATCTTTAATATCTATTTAGCCTTAACAATTTCCTAATAATTTTAAAGAAAAGTTTTTGATATTTCATCAAAGTTAAAATATTTTTTATTTTTTAATATTTTCCAATGCAATTTCAATTTATTTTTATTACGCAACAATCAATAATAATAAAAAATAAATTATTAGAAACCTTGAAACTTCAAATTCAAAAAGATTTAGCTGTAAACTATAAATTAATAAAATTGAAATATTAACTTTGTATGCTTTGTTATAATACAGAATATTCTGTGTGTTTACTTTTATGGTTATAACTGAGTACGCTGAGTACTATGTTACATTTAAACGGATATTTTCTAAAGTTAAAAAAAACAAATATACCTTTCAATTTAATTTTTGCATTTTATTAAATATTGTTAATGTTTGGAAATAGTTTAGGAATAATAAAAAGAATTTGTTGAGTAAAAATTCTCATTAAATATTTATCTTGCAATTAGCACGAAGAAGTTGCCATTGTTGTCTAATGCTACATTTCTTTTTAACTAACAGCATGATAAATGGTTATAAAGTGGCAAAGCTGAATATTATAGTTTATTTTATTGTAATATTTTCTTTTTCAGATGCTTGCCGTTTGTAAATGACTCTTTATGATACGTTTACTTTTATTTTTCTCAGTTATTTCGCCGATAACTTGTAAGACCGTAAGATTATGAATTTCTTTTTGAAATCTGATACGTCTTTGTATAAATTTTTTTATTAGGACTTATAATGTTAAATTGATTAATATACCTTTTATTTATATACATATATGTACTATATGTATACATATATAAAATATTATATAGTAGATACAATTTTAAGAAAATAAAGCAAATGTTTATATTTATATACTATAATATATTTTATTGAGTTATTACAATAATGTGTTACAATCTATAAGTATGCATTTAAAATGGTTTATTTTTTTTTTTTGGAAAAAAATTGAAATATTAATGAATAGATATTTTTTCCGAAATGGTTATAGAAAAAAATAGACTACATTTTCTAAAAAAGTTTCTGAACTTTTATTTTTAATGAAAATTAAAGTATACAAGAAAATAAATAACATTGTGTAAACTAAGTATGTTAATGATAGAAAAAGACAATATGAAGTGATTGAGTGCAGGACACTGAAGATATTTTTTTTCATTGCATAGCACAAACCTC
Source organism: Sisyra terminalis (assembly GCA_958496175.1). Lineage (NCBI taxonomy): Eukaryota > Metazoa > Arthropoda > Insecta > Neuroptera > Sisyridae > Sisyra > Sisyra terminalis. Next base: position 32,872,349 of record OY292274.1, read on the forward strand.
TGATAAGTGAACTGTATTTTTTTATTGTACAGCTTTGCTTCATAAATAGCATTGGATATGCCTATTAATTCGTTTTGTGTTTTATTTATATCCCATTTAAATATTTTTCTCATTAAAAAAAATATGTGTCTTACTTTATTTTAAGATACACAGATTCATTGATTTTAACTCAATCTCGATATTTTAATTATACCAAAATAAAAATTATTTTAAAAGGTAAGTACAAATGAGACAGATTTAAAGAATGCATCAGTAGATAAATGCTATTTAAAAAACGTTTAACATTTAATGGTAACAGAGCTTTATTACAAATGCGAACCCATGCACAAGGACAACGCACGAAGTTAAAATTCCTTAAGATGTATCACTCCTTAATTACCCCTACTTGAGTCAATTATTTGGTTTGAACTAAACTTTGAATGTTACGGAACTTCGACTAAATCAACTATTGTTAATAGGAAACAACTCACTACTTTTAGAATCACCTAAATTAAGAATGCTTATTAAGTTATTGTTTTATGTGTTCTATAAATAGCAAATTTCTTAGTTATATTTTTATGTTTTTATTAGATCTGCCTTTAACTTAAGTACTTTTGACTTCATTCCCGATTTTAACTCTAGACTTCGGTTCCAACTCCGACTTCGAAAAATCCAAATTAAAATATCCAGTTCCCATAAACTTACCTCCGTAACATCTCTAAACTAAATAAAATGTAACAGCGCTTGTGTTGGATGCATTGGAAGTGTTAGTCCAAGGTTTATAAATTACACAGGTTGCACCATTAGAAAAAAAATATGACGTCATACGAAGAATTTTGAAATTTGAATCAGTCTGAAGATATGTACAAATTTCTTCTAGGTACGTCACGTAGCGCATGAGGCCACCTGTGTATTTTATAAACCTTGGTGTTAGTCTGGGTATGCGCTTATTTGCGTAGATCCTTATTGCGCTTATTGGCGCTTATCCACTATCACTTATCGGCTATTTTTTCGCCAAAAAAACTTGATTTTCGTATATGATACTACTCCGCCTCTATAATTTCCACTTTATTTCATGTCAATGTATCAACTATCTATATGTACACGTGCATTCATTTACGTGATTATCAGATCTCATTACTTATAAGAAAAGTTTTAATTAAATTTAGTTTGCAATTCTAAATAATTAAAACAAACCAGGGCGCATATCCCTTTTAGCGATGTCAAATTTTGTCAACGTTTCATTGTCTACTTTGTCTTTAATTTAATGTAATCAAATTTCTAAGAAATCCAAACTTAGCGGTTTTGCATTTACGACAATGTATTATGAGAATTTTTTTATTTAATTTTTTTTTCTCTCTGTAAAATATAAAACTAACAGTAAATTTTATAAAAATATGTATTTCGTCGAAAGAAAAAGACTATTTGATTAAAAACGTATAGGTACTGAATCAATTTTTTAAATCTGATTATTGTTTTATGTATTGTTTTTGGATATTTCAAATTATGATTACATTTTATGTATAGACCTGTTTGGTGGTGGCAGAGGAAAAGTTAAATATTTAACAATTTTGTTGTTTTCCTAAAAATTCTTGCCTATATATCGAATACCACTTTTCTAGGACTTCGGAAAATAACCTAGAGGTTTTGATGAATGAGTAAGTGGCAAAATCGATGTATTTCAGGTATAAAAATAATCGAAAGTACTTACCTATAAGGCTATAGAAGTTACATTAAACTAAATTTTGTGTATTTTATGAATTCGGTGATGTCTTCTTATCCTGAAAATTTGAGCTCTTTAGACCCTACTTTCATATCTAGATAGGGACATTTAAAAGTTATATTTAGTTATATTTATCTCCTAGGTAAAATTGTATTCGGAGGATAGCCAAAACATGCGTATTTTATCTAAGAGATTTTTTTTTATCAATTAAAAAGCTTTCTTTGGCTATGATTTATCTCTCCATGAGTGGAAATACTGACTTTCTGAACTATTTAAGCCGAGGATATGAAAATACCACAAAAAAATGCGAGAAAAAATATGTAGTGTCTTACTTTGGTTGACTTATCTTGATATTGTAAATAAAATTATAAAGTTAATTTATGGAGTAGAAAATAATATATAGCAATATCTATTTTATCTAAAATGCGTTTAATACAAAGAAATTAAAGTAAAAGTACGAAATGTTACTTTCATCTACGGCCTTCGTGTAAATTGTATTTTGGGCTTAATTAATTTTCTGAAATCTGAAATGAATTACCTAAGGGAAAGGAAATTAAATAAGTAAAATCAAATAGATGTATGTTTATATTATTATTTATAACGTTTATAACATGAAATAATTTATTCCAATCTGTTTAATATTGGTTAAATTTATATATATATATATAATCATTTTAACAACAAGCCGACAATATATACTTATTTTATTTATACACATTTTATATGCTATCTTTCTTTTTATAATATGTATATATTAATAAATGATAACGTTGAATGTTAACAAGACAAAATTTTCATGTTCAAAATCTATATACGTTCTACACAAGAAGGACATAGAGAAGAATGTAAAATTGTGAAAAGATTAGAACTTTTCAAAGATATATATATATATATATATATATATATATATTTTTATGAGTATTAATTTTTCATAAAGGTAAAGTTAGTAAAGAGTAAAAGGGTAATAGTATAAAGAGAGTAAAGGTTTCAATAATTTTTTCAACTACCAATAATATTGGTTCCAATTTGTTTTCATTTTAAAAGCACATTAAATTACATTGTGCGATATATTCTAATCTGGTCATTTACTTTTATCAAGAGATGAGATATGTCCACTTATTTGATTTTATGTTTCATGTTCTTTCAAAGCTTTTTGTATCTATAGGTACTGAACTACATTAATTTAAATGCATTTTTAATAAGGGTAAAAATTAATAATTATTACTTATAAGGGATGATTATACTTAAAAGAGCATGAAACACATAGTCGTTACTCACATTCAAATAATTTTACAGTATTCCACAAAAAGCAGTAAATTTTAAGCGATTAATTCTTTCATTTTGGAATGTATGTTAATCTATTGGTCTCTTTGTTACTCTCTCTTTGAATATGAGTATATGACTGCTATTTATTAAAAACTGTAAAATTGTTAGAAACAACCCTCATATTAGTTAGTTGTCGTTTAAATTCATTATATTTAAAAATGAATGTATGATGCAATATGTCAAGAATAATATTATGTAATTATTTGAAGATAATTGCCGTTTTGCTGTTTGTTTTAATCACTGCAGTTTTTAAAAATAAAATCAGATGAATATTGTGCGGACCTGAAATTATAATTCAATGAAGAAAGTTATGCTTTGTACTTAATCCGTAAAAGTTTAAGTTTGAGTAGGTTTTGGAATAAAAGTTATGATATTTCTGCAAATCAAATTAATTTGATTGAAGTGAAAATTGAATAATTATTTTGTTAGGCGTACAAGAAATTATCAATTTGTAGAATTATCTACTTTAAAATTTAAAAGAAAAAGATAGAACACAACAGGGTGGATTTAGTTTTTTCATCGAAATACCATCCCCTAAATATTTTCCTTTGTTTTTTCCATTGAGTAGATTTTAAAAGTTTGGTATTAGTAAAAGTAGATTGTTTTAAGAGTTTTGAGACTATTCAGTTCCTTGTAGTTTTTTTAAATTTAGAGGTAAGTCTACTTTTCTGACATTTTTTTCTCTACACCTAAAACTAAGATAACAATAAATCAGTTCTTTATTTATTTTTGAATAAAATAAATTAATTCTTTTATCCCTTCAAAATATTCCATGTAAAATAATTTATAATTTATTATTTCTTTAAATCATTATTTCTCAACTCTTACAAATCATCGTCTCATTCATTTCGAAAACAATATGGGATAGTTATAATGTTTCATTTCGAAAAATAAATTGTTATTTATTCTTCCTTCGACAGTATAGAGGATATAAAGCGATATTTTTTCCTTTGAGAAACATTGATTTAAATAACTACATTCTTTACGGTGAATAAAAATTTTCCACTAAAATTAAACCAAGCATAGTATTGTAGAAACACAAATAATTTCAAACTGAAACTCTTCAATTCATAATTATAGTAATTAAAGTTTAATCTTAACACATATTTTCCAATTTGATTATATCTTTGCTCATGATGTTTTGAAATTCATATGTCGATAATCTACCATTAATAATATTATTTTTATGAAAGAGGCTATTGTTTTCAAAATATTTCCTTAAGACGCTAATTAGGATGTACCATTATTTGCAATTATACATATCTATTTAATATTATTCTTAATACAATCAAGATCGTTTTAGACTACCCTGTTTTTAAGTTCACTATTGATCAGCGGTCGCTAAACTTTTTGTGCTCATGGACCGCTGAATTCATAATTTCAATCCAGCAGATCTCTAATAGGGTTTTTAAGTGTTATATACTTATATTGTAATAAGTACATTCTACATTTCTAAGCGGATCAACGAAATTTTCTCACGGACTACTAGTGATCCGCCACTTTGGCAATCGTTGTTGTTGATTATTAAATAGATATAAAAAATAATTCTTGACTAGAATTACCGAAAATTTTTGATTTCCCATATAATGTAAACGATATCAATATTATTTTTTAATTGCTTTCGTGGATTAGGTTTTTTTTTTGAATTGTTATTTACCGTCGCTTCATAATTACTAAGGTCTTTAGCAACTCGAGGGCTAATAAAAATTCATAATTCAAAAATATCGAAAGTTTGCTCGATATGACGATCAAACACAACTGTATTTATTGTTGCTCATGTAGAAAAAACAAATTATATTGTTGTTTCACTTAGTTTGTAGTACCATTTTTTTTGAGATTTTGAAATATCGTAAATATTCGGAGTAAATTTAAATAACCAGTTTTGAAAAACAAAAATAATATTCATTACGATTTATTATTTAATCATTCTAACTAAAGTTTTTTCTTTTCCTGAACTATACCACAATCATCCCTAATGTTGGATATATGTAACGATATGGAGGTAGAAAATTTCAATAGAGTACTATCTGTTTTTTATTGTTATTTACTGTCGCTGTTATTAAGGGTACGGAACCGTAACGAACTACCAAGGTCTTTAAAAAATCTAATAAAAATAAAAATCCGGGGCTAATAAAAATCCGTAAATCGAGAAATATTGAAAATTTGCTCCATACGAGATTCGAATCCAACACTTACCAGTTTTGGAGCGGTCATCTTGACTACTCGGCCACCAGTAGGTCCATTATCTGTTTTATTTTTCAATTTTTTTCCGTTTGAAAATGGCAGGGTTTTCAAAGAATCCATCCTTTGTTTGAAATTTATTAAAGGAAATACAATTGTTGTACTCTGTGGTGATATATATTTCTAATGGGGAGGCAAAGGGATAGTAGGGTACAATTTCCATTTTTTTAAAATTAAACCAATGAACTTATTTTTTTAGCTTAAAATTTCTGTAGAAAATATCATTTTCAAATTATTCAGTTAAAACCTAATATTTTACGGTTAGAATTTTCAGAATTGGTTTGGGGGTTTTCAAAATTTGTTTGATATACGTATGTACGTGTTAATTATGCATTTATAGCGAAGTTTTCATGGCACTTATACTACCTTAAATAACACTAAAAGATATATTTTGAAAACAATTGTAATACATACTCGTTTTTTTTTTATTAAAATAACTTTTAGAAAAATCATTTTACTTTAATTACAATGATTATCGACATTATCGTATCATATACATAACAGAAATTGTTGGATATTTCGACACTAGTTATTAATTCAAGTTATTTAAGTTCATAAAATATGAATCAAAAACAAATTTCGTTAATAAAATTGTTAGTTACAACAAAAAGCTCATTTGTAATTTTTGATATTCTTAAAGATAGAAAGCATGTTTACATCTCTTTATAGATGTATAGTTTACATGACATCTCTTTATAGATTTAAGTAAATTTAGATGTTTTATTTATTTTTTAAGTATGTTAAATATACAGCATTAAATCGTTTTAAATGGGTAACATTAACATAATCTAAAGTTTTATGATATTTGATGAAATAGTTTTCGACAATTCAGGAAAAAAATTGAATCATAATAATGAGAGTATTACAAGTTTAAATAATTTATATACATTTATTTCGATAAAATAATAAATAAGTAATATAAACAACTGATTTTAAAACAAAAAAAAATAAAACAAAATAAAATTTTCAATTTAGTTACGTCTAATTAAACTAATTTATAAAATTAAATTATTAAAAACAACCATGCAATTCGTGTAAATTTTTTTTAAATATCGTAAAACAATTTTCGTTAAAATAATGAAAAACATGGTAAGTACCTCAAATATTGATTATTTTAATTTAAATTCATGAATTAATTAAAAATTTTGATACTGACGCTTATGTAATTTAAATGATGTCATATATGAATAATTAGATTCTATAAAATGTTTATAGCGAAAACCTATATAAAAATGAACACACTTTTTTATTATTTTTGATAATTTGAATCGTTTTCGATATTATTATGTAATAATTATTTATAACAAATGCATTTATTTTAAATTTTATGCTTGAAATAAACTATTTAAAAGAAAATAGACTAGATTGAAAAATTAAAAAAAAAAACAACAACTGTTCAAAGTAACTTCAACTTATAGCTCATTTAATTAATTATAATTTGAATCATTTGAAATGAATTAATAAGAATAGAAGATTTTTTTCGTTTCGCATCGTAGCGGTACAAGAATCAATATTGTGCTTTTTAATAAAATATATTATATTATTACGATCATCAAGTCTTCTGTTAAATTTTAATTATAATTAATTCTGTAAGTTAGTAACTAGTGCGATATCTCAATACTATCTCAAGAATATCAACAGCTGCTTCAATAAAGCTGTTTTGCAAAAAATGATTTCTGTTTTTCAAATAGAATCGTTACAAATTCATTTTAGTTATTATTAATGAAATTTAATTTCTGCAATGGTAAATATATATTAAGTCATTTTATTTTGAAACAATCGGAAAAACCTATATGACTACCAATAAAAAGTCTCTTACCCTGAGTAGATTGACAATCGGTTTTAGCTTTAAACTGGTCAGTAACCGAGTCTGCATTATTTTCTAAAAAAATCTTATCGAGATGCATTTATTTTTACACTTTTCATTTACTAGAAATAAAAATAGTTCAAAATTTTAAGTTACTTTTATTTATTATTTAGATTATGTAATTTGAGCTGATGTTCACAACTGTCAACAAAAATTGATGAAAATACGAAAAAAATATTTTTAAAATAAAAACGATTAAATGGTTAAAAACGGAAAATTGTTTTATATTTAATATAATTTGTGTTCTTTTATAAAATATAACTCAACCATGTTTATAGTCTTTTTAAGCTTCCGAAAAAAAAGGTGCATATAATTGTTGCCAATCTGACGCCTGAAGAGGCAAACCAAATAGACAATTATATGCGTTTAATAGACATTTAGTAGTAAATAAATTTTCGTACAGGAATAGTTAATATATTTTTTGTACTGAAAGTAAGGAAGTTCAACATTTTCGCAAAACCTCTTTTCTATATTCCTTGGACAATTTTGATAAGACAGTTGTAAAAAATAATTCAAGTATATTATTTGATTTTTTTATTAATATTCAATCATATTACTTGAAAAGTAAATTTATTCTTCAGTACATAATGAGGTACCGTTGAAAAATTTTCTGAAAATAAAAAAAAATATTTTTCCTTTGAAATGTTTTGCCGCTTTTTAGAAGATTGTACCTTTGAAGTTGAGAAACTGTTTCCCAAATCATTGATTTAATTGTAAACTCCAAAACAAGATTGGAGTGACTCATTATATCAAGAAAAAATACAAATTATATTTTATTCTGAAATATATGTTGAAATGGTAAAACCAAAAACCCGAAAAACAAATTCGGTATTGTATGTTCTTTGAGTTTCACAGGGTAGTAACGTAAAGCTGTTACCAAAAACATTATCAATATTTATCCAAGTTCATTAGATATCTATTAATACCAAATGAGATCTTTTAAGTTAAAATTCGATAATTTTCAGTTCTCCAACTAGTACCAATGAAGAGTGCGAAAAACTTAAAGCAGTAAGACGTTAAGGGAGAAAATGATACCAAATTCATGTCAGACAATCGAAGTGCTGTTAACTGTTAACTCCTAATATTCTAGTCATTGGATACTTTTAACAATAAGATACGCATATTTAAATTAAAAGTTTCAGGAAATATATATTGCGAATAATTTTACGGTATGCAAATTAAAATTAATAATAAGAAGAAACAATAATTTTTTATAACTGAGCAGTGAATTTCTGTATTGCAAAAAAAGTTATATTCGCAATGTAGAACTTCTCACTCCTTCATATGGACATCAATTTTTATGAGACGTGCTATTATTGTAAACATCATTTTATTCAAATTAGCTATCGTTTAAAAATAAAAAAAAATCTACTGATTTTACTCCTATAGATTATCAAAAACTATGATCATTAAAATTTGATTTTAAAGATAGAGAACGTTACTCGTTATGATGGTTGAATTTTTCAATATAACAAGTTTGATTTTTGGTAGATAGGTAATCTTATAAGTATAACAAAATATATTGTATTATAATTAAATACAAAAATAATTATTCTAAGCTACCTAAAAGTACATAGGTGTTTTTCATTTTCCTTTAAAATTTCGTTTGAGCGATTGTTTCACTTTTTTTCGCGGACGTACATACCTAAGTATTTTGAATATTGAAATTTGATCTTAAAATGTAAAAGTAAATTTACAATAAAAGATATAGAAATCATTTTTTTTAATTGTCTTTTTTGGTAGTGGTTTAGGAAGGATATATATATAAAGCTTTAGGAATTGTATGAAATAAAATTTATGGAAGCTCTTATAATCGAAGTTTTAAAATATCTGTACATATATGTGTAGATATATACGTAAATGATTTTCAATATCAATGACAACATATATTTGTGTATGCGTCTATATAATTTTAAACACAAAGTCACTAATTCTTCACAATTTTTCACGACTTATATAAATTATAACATTTATGTGAATAACTATTACATTGTATCTCTTTTTTTAAATTAATAATAAACAGAGTCCCTGTTTATTTTAGCATTTTTTCCCTTTAAGATATTTAATGTATTCAATACCTTAATAAAAAACTATAATGACAATTACTTATCTATGATATATGCTTAGAAGGGAAAATAATTTATACATACATTTGATAAAGTTAACTATTTTATAACTACACAATGTACAAAAACTGAAATTAATCATTTAAAAAATTAGTTATTGTAGACTATTAATTTCGTTTATTTTTCTATCCAACAGAGATAAGCCAAATTAAAATTTTTTTTGAACATAAAATAGACTAATACCACCACAGTAAAATATACTTAAATTCTATTTATTTTTTTTGCAGTTTTATAGTGAAACTGTAATAGATTAGTAATTTTGAATAATTCAAACCTTTTAACAACTCCGTTTTGTCATTTTTTATGAACACTAAACTTTTTAATTTATGACTAAATAAATGACTAGATTTCAAACTTTATTTAGGCCCATGTTCGTTTTCGACGGTATTTATATTTAATTTTAACATTTTTGTATTTAATGTAGAACACATTCATTTGAAGATTTAAAACCTAATGTTCAATTAGACTTTTTTTTAAACACCAATTTAAAACCTGAATCAAAAGAAAAACATGAAAGAATCAATTTCACATGTAAACTTAATGAAAAGCTCATAACATTGAAGTAAAATTATATCTTATTGGTTTTTATTGCATATATGGAAGACAATTTTAAAATGTCAACCATAAACGAATAACTCCACAAATATCATTTGCAATTTCATAATATATTTTGATCGTATTTTCTCAGAATCCAAACAATATTGCTCGTTTAATACTGATTATAAATAAAACTAATCAAGCTTGAAATGTTGGATATGAAAAACATAATCACAATAGTCTGACTTATTTTGTTTGAATTTTTTTCAAATAACAAAAATTTAAAATCCTTCGATAATGTGATACACTTCAAGGATCGACATTAGGACGTAGAACACCCATAAAGAGAACAGGAAAAATGCTGTAAACCATTTACAGCACATCGGACCACCTAGTTCACCTCCTACAAACGCCGAACGTCGTACAAGTAAGATAATGATCGCTATAAATGCTTCTGAGCAGAAAATAGTCACTGAAAACGCTAAACTAAAGGTTCATTAGTTAGACACTGAAAATGTTTGTACTGATTAGGTTTTTGTTATACTTACTTTCCAGGATCAACGAGAAACGAATTCCCGTGGTAATTATGATAAATAGCAGCTATTGACCAAGCCACTCCAATGCCAAGAAAAACATTTACTGCATTACTTCCTGTTACATTACCTACACTGGCATCTGCGTATTTATCTTGTATGGCTGCAACTTTACTAGCAAACGTATCTAAAACCAATCATTCTTGTTAATTTGTATTTTTTACTACGGAAAAATGTAAAATTATCAATATACGAGTATTTTGATAGAAAATTCCAATAATTTGAAAGATCTGAAGATTCGTTTCAACAGTCGTTATGACAATAAGGGTCGGTATTTTCACTAATCGATAGATGGATTATATCCTTTAGATAGTCATTTAATAGATAAAAATTTATCATTTAGAAAAAATTCTACAAACTTATCCAAAACGTATTTCTATTCTTGGGTGAAAATACGTTTATTTTTTCCATGTTCTGAAGAAAACTTTGTCTGAAAGATAAATGTCACTATCTAGATCAGGGCGTTTGCACTTCATAGGAAATCGTGGTCAAGGCACCAGGGCCAAAGAGCTACATAGAGCTATATAATTTTTAACTCATAGAGAGAGAAGCATGATTTCTAACGGGGATTTTACATTCCCCTATCTGTAGTTGACTACCTGAAATACAGGGCAAACATTGCTTCGTGTTTAACTTCATAGTTATTCGAAATCACAATCGTTTTATAAATATGACACATATGACATCACCTCTAATGGGAAAAAAAGGAACTATTTTTGAAAAATATCGAGTTTTAGTGACCCCTAGCAGAATAAAATATTAAGGTTTTAATTTTTAAAACCATAGCAACTGTTAAACTGTTTATAATACTTAAAAAAAGCAATTAAATCAGTTTAATGACATAAGCATAAAATAATCAAGCATAAAGTAATCGCAGTATAAAGAACGATTATTAACAAACATTTACGGAGGAACTGATTTTCCAGGTATTGCAGCTTTTACATGTTTTGGTTTTCATTGCCTTAAGTTTTATTTTTATTTTTATTATTAGATTTGGTTAAATAGTGGAATATGCCACGAAAATGCTGCATTGGCATATGTGGTGCAAAAGTGAATCTACATCGTCTGCCATCTCAAGAGTTGGGGAATAATGTTTATACGCGGCAAAAGTGGATTGGAGCCATTCGGAATTCAAAAATTAATTATATGATTATATGAACTATCATGAATTCCGAATTTGCTCCAACCACTTTGCTCGCCCTATAAACAGTTACGGAAATAGGCTTGCATATAATAATTTTCCAACTATTAATTTGCCCGGTAAGTAACAAAAATCTTAATTTATTTCAAACATCCTCTTAAAGTTTATTACAACAATACGACTGCAAAATTTATTTTCCTTTGATTGTGTTAAAGAACATTAAAAAAAAGATTAATACAAGAAAAATGATTAGGGTATTACGAAAAGTACATTCTCGACAAGTGCTCAACGAAATATATTAAACTAAAAATTAAAATTACGCAAGATCGTTGCAAATATTAACTTAAGTTTTAAACTTCTAACCGAATGTCACCGTTACTAAACTATCGGTATTATAATTCGACATGGATTATATTTATTTTATAAATTAATATTACTTTATTTCATATGAAAATTACGATTCTTCTTTTAATTTAATACAATGTTAACCGGGAAACTCAAGTTAAGTTTCGTTTAATGGTTCAATATAGCAATGATAGCATAATATTTTATTCTTATCCCTGTTAAAAATGGTATTTAGAGGCATTTTGAAAGCATTACATTTAAAATGCGTTTAATAATTTTAACCAACTTCTAATGGGTATTTTGAACATTTAAAATGTTTTTTAACAGGGATATTATTATATGAAAAAAATAGATTGATGCATCAACAATTATTCAAAATATCATATTTTATTAACAACTAAGTTTTAACTTTTATATTAAAGTTTATTAGAAATATATTTTTGCTTAAATATTTATTTATTTAAAATTCATACGAGATACTATGGTAATTACCAAATTTTTACTCGGCAAGTTGATCAAAAAAATAAGACACTCCCACCTTTGGCCCCATTGAGTTTGTATATGAATTTAATATTGTTCTTAAATATTTTTTTTTATTATATTGGAGCCAAAAGACCTTTAAAATGCTTTTTTAACAGGGATATTATTATTTGAAAGAAATAGATGAAGCATCAACAATTACTCAAAATATCATATTTTACTAACAACTAAGTTTTAACTTTTATATTACATTTTATTAGAAATATAATTTTGCTTAAATATTTATTTATTTAAAATTCATATGAATTACTATGGTAATTACCGAATTTTTACTCGGTAAATTGATCAAAAAAATAAGACACGCCCAGCTTTGGCCCCATTGAGTTTGTATATAAATTTAATATTGTTCTTACATAATATTTTATTTATTATATTGGAGCCAAAAGACCTTTAAAATGTTTTTTTAACAGGGATATTATTATTTGAAAGTAATAGATGATGTATTAACAATTATTCAAAATATCATATTTTACTAACAACTAAGTTTTAACTTTTATATTACATTTTATTAGAAATATAATTTTGCTTAAATATTTATTTATTTAAAATTCATATGAATTACTATGGTAATTACCGAATTTTTACTCGGTAAATTGATCAAAAAAATAAGACACGCCCAGCTTTGGCCCCATTGAGTTTGTATATAAATTTAATATTGTTCTTAAATAATATTTTTCTTTATTAATTAGAGCCAAAAGACTTTTGATCGAAGGTACCAAAAGGTCAAACGATCAAAGGGTCATATAAAGTCATAAGGGATTCTAGGACTTGTGCAGAAGAAATTTAAAAAAAGTTTCATTTATAAAAATAGTAAAATAAAAAATTTATAAAAAAATATATTAACGGCAATGGGGCCAAAGGTGGGTGTGTCTTATTTTTTTGATTAAGTTATCGGGGAAAAAAATTCGTTATTACTATAGTTAAAATGTAAATAAAAAGTTTCAGTTTAGTTAAAATAAGTTTATTATTTAGTTAATTATTAAAGTAAAATAAGTAATTGTTCGAAATAAATCGCAACAACCGTTAAAATAAATGTTATAAAATAAATTAATGTTTGTAATAAAATAAATAGTGTTATGTCTTGAAACAAACCTAAACGAGCCTATCGTAAAAACGTAACAAAATATTTTAAGTAAAAAAGGATATTCAGGAAAATTGCAAATTTAAAAGATAATAACATATTATAAACAAATATTAAATAGTTAACATTTAAATGTATCGCTATTTTACTGAATGATACTTAATTATTTTATATTGGGGCTCTTTTATGCATAATTCTGAAACTTGTAAATCTCATGATTATAAATATTTGTATTAAAATATTGTTACCTTTTTACTTGAAATTTAATGAATTTGACGGGTTCGTTTTGTGTTTCAATACATATAACAATAACACCATATATTGTATTACACACCACTTATTTGATTATTTTATAACAATTCCTTTTAACGGTTGCCGCAATTTATTTCAAACTGTAACGTAACTGGTAACTGATAACCCCTTGTGGAAGTCGATAGATTGAACTCGAATAATCGAACGATTTATAATTTTCCATATTTTTCTATCCCAAATTAGAAGCTTCCGGAAAATGTTCTGGAATGTCTTTCGTCTTACTTTAATCCCATTGTTAGAACTTTTAAATCTTCTAACTATATCCCAGTTAACACATTTCTATTTGAAAAAGTTTCTTTGTATTAATTTTTTTTTTTGTTCCGGGAAATAGGAAATTCAACAGTTCTTTACTGGCAATAATTAATGCCGAAAATTTTTGCATACTTTTAAATGTAATTGGAGTATAGATCCTGTTTAAAGCACAATTAAACTTCTAAGGGAAAAAATGCAGTCAACAAAAAATTTCAGTTTTTCAAAAACTATAGTTTAACATAATAAATATAGTTAAATATAGTTTTTCATATTATGTTTAACATAATATATTATAATATTTTATTAAGATTATGTCAAGAAAGTGGATGTTTATTATTAGTTAAATAAAAGTATTTCAAACCTAACATTAGCTTGAAATTTCAGATCTTAATTACAACATAAGTCAACCGTCCCAACCAGAAATTGAGGAGGTCGATGAAATACAAAATCTTCAAGAATTACAAACCGACCGCGACACCCAGTCTCAAACAGTACCCATAATTAATGATGAAGACCAGAAGGAAGTTGTACACGCATAACGTCGAAAAATTAGAAAATTGAAACGGCAATTAGATAAGGAGAGGGAAAACAGTTTTGACACTGTCGTTGGGAGGGCACATTGCTCGGATTTGCTAAAGGAAGTTGTTAAGAACAAATTTCAAAAGAACAGAAAGAATCAATTGTCGAGGAAGGGTTGCCGGTATTCGAATAATTTTAAAAAACTATCCATGAGATTTGCCAGCATAATGCCCAGTAAAGCATACAATTTCTTATCGAATGAAATAGAAATGCCCTCATTAGCCACCATTCAGCGTCAGATGCCGATTGTGGATCTTCAACCTGGAATTAATCATGCTATTTTTCAAAATTTAACTCTAATTTTAAATGATGCTAATGATGAGAAGATAAAAAATTGTGTGCTTCTGTTTGATGAGATGAGTTTAGGGGTAGGTGTTCATTACAATAGTAAGGAGGATCATATCTTCGGTTTTGAAGATATTGGTTCCTGCAGATTTAAAAACTACGCTGATCATGTTTTGTGCTTTATGATACGCGGCATTTTCCATAATTACAAGTAACCAGTCGCATTTTATTTCATTGATAGTGTGACCGGAGCGAACATCTTACAACAATGCATTGTAGAAGTCAATCTTGCCTTGCAAAATGCAGGCTTTTACGTACGAGCGACAATATGTGACCAAGCACAAAAAATTCGGCAGTCATACGAGCATTAACTACATTTTCAAATCAAAATAGATTAGCCAATAATGAGGAGGTTGGGGAATCGTACTTAATTAATGGGAAAGAGATTCTCCATATTTTCGATCCTCCTCATTTGTTGAAAGGTATTCGAAATAATATGTTGGAGAGAGATTTTTGCTTAAACGATAAAAGTACCAAGTGGAGTCATATAACTGCATTGTATAATATATAGTTATAGTTAATATATAGTTATTAATATATATTATTAATATATAGTTAGATTCTAAGTATAGATTTATAACTATTGTTTAAGGAAATATTTATTATTTAATTTTTACTTTGTATATAGTTTAATAAGTTATATTTTATGATTTGCGTATGTTAAATGTTTAATTTCTATTAATTTTGTATATATATAATCATTTTATATTGTTATATTTTTAAAACTATGATACAATTATACATGTTGTACTGATTTTAGATTATTCAAATTAAATGTATTACTTTATTACAATTTTTTTTTGATCTCGTTCATAATTTCCTATTTCAGATACTTAATTAAAATAAAATTATATTAATTCATGTTATCCAAGTTTCATTATTTAAAATTAGCAATGACTCAAACCATTACTACAGAATTGCATACAAAAATTATTTCCTTGTACCAAACCGTATCATACGTTGTCTTACGTTCTAGAAAAAATAGTCACTAAAAATATACTAGAAACTCCGGCCATGGCCCTTCCTTTTGACCACGTTTTTGCATTGAGTGCAAACTCCCTGATCTAGATACTGTAACAGAAAGGGACAAAGTCTGTCTCTCTCTTTGTGCCATGCCGGAACGCGATTGGCTGAGTGACTTTTTTCTCTCTCCCACCAATGTGAATGCACTTATAGATTGTTCTAGAAACATCTAGTAAGTGATGGAACATTAACGAACAGTACATTCTAGAATGTTGGGTTGCGGGTATATAAGGCGCTCAGTTCAAGACAGTTGACAGTTCTGTACGGAAGTTCAGATTTGAATTTCCGTTACAACAAAGCGATTTGTATTGTAACTTCGATTTAAAAGTGATTATTGTCATTTGAGTGATTGTTTTGATAATTGTAATTGTGTAATAAAAAGTGAACACAAGTGTAATAAAAAAGTGATTGCTAAGTGTGAAAGTGATTATTTATTTCCAAAAGAAATTAAATGTTTCTTTTCTTTTGTAAGGAACAGTGGTGTAGCGTCCCTTTTCACTGCCCGGGGCCGCCCGGAAATTTGCCGTCTATCATTTTCATCATTAGTCAAGAAATTTGGTAAAAAGTCAAATGACCGTTAAGTTCTTTAATTATTTAAAAATGTACTCTTCGTGCTTTTCATAATATAAAATCTTTTATGGAATTATCAATACCGACATGCCGCCCCATTTTCATGTGCCGCCAGGGACCATGACTTTCCCGCAATCACCACGCTATGCTATTGGTAAGGAAATGCGTCTAATGTATTAAAATTTGATGAATTGTCTTAAAAATATAAATTAGATTAGTTCTCTTTAGTAAAATGGGTAAAATTTTGATTTGGTTCTTGGAAATACATTAAGATTTAGTAAGAGTTTTTTAGTATAGATATGACGAAAAATAAATTGCTGTAATAGAAGCAGGTAATATTTTACAATTATCAATTATAGTCTTTATTGATTCACTGCTGGGGCAAATGTTCATATAAAAATATATTATCATGGTAAATATAGTAAAACAAAAAATATAAATGTCGAAAAGAGAATATTCATTAATTAAGTAGTTTGAGTAAGAGTCTAACTATTGTATAGCAAAAGATGGTTTAGTGATTGATTAAAGATATTCTACATTGCAGTAAAGAAAGGAAGATTAAATATTATTTTTAGAACAGGAAGAGTTCGTTGTCAATAAGTAATAAGTTGTTAATATCAGAGCTTGATTGAGTTTAGAGAAATTGAAGTTGAAAAGGTTTTTAGTGCATATTAAATCAGTTAACTTGAATGAAAAGTGAAGAAAGCTAAATTCATTTTTAATATAACTTTATAAAATTTTAAACCCTATTTAATGTTTTAATGAAAACGTATTTATTAAACATAGTTACCTGGAATACTTGTTCCTAAAGCTACAAACACAATAGCCGTAACAGAATCTTTGATGCCCAGTGTAAAACCAAAATGAGAAGCTACATCTCCGATAACTGCAGTCACTACTCCAATTCCCAAAATAGATACTACAAAGCATAAATAGCCTCCACAAATATCTGTAAATAATGTTACAAATAGTTTTCTTCTATTAATATTAATTCAAATGGATAATTGAAAAGGCGCAGACTCAGAGGTTTTCGGTTTAAAGATAACTTTGTGGAAAGTTTACATAAAAATGATCTCTTCCGTATAATAGAGTTCTGTACCTGCGCCTGCAATTGAGATGAATTCTTATTACCTGTCGGAGGTACAAATGCAAAAATTAATTTCCAAAATACAGTCAAAATGTGCATGAGGTAATCAAGAAGAGATGGAGATTTATGAGGTACATCACCGTCAGTTTCTGATTCACCACTTTCGACATCATCAGAGCCACCACCATGATCATCCCCCGGACTTACAGTCAATGCTTCGATAAACTGCTCCTTCCAGGAAGATGTTCCAATCAGTAATGACGCATTTGCTCGTTGAACCAATTTATCAACTGTATTCTATCAATGAAAAAGATAAAGTTGTTTTAATATTTTTTTCTTAGATAAACTTAGATAAAGAAAAATGGTATTAAATTGTATTAAGTAAGTAACTACTTATTTCTTTTAAATTCAATTTATAAGTAAGCAATAGTAAATATAAAATCCCTTTTCAGAACATTCAAGAAATAGTAAGAAAAACTCTTAAAAGAAAATGATTTCTAATAGTTTCCTTTCAATATTTGAAAAAGTTGTGCCTTATAAAAGCGTTCCATTAAAATGGAAATTTTTATAGATATAAAAGAGTACCTTAAATTCTTTGCTTTCCTTAATGCGAACTTGTGCTCTAATGACGTCACCCAATTTAGGACGGCCTAACAATGCCATCTTTTCAGCTTTAGTTAATTGTTCTGGTCGTTTCTTTTCTGCTATTGACGCCAAGCTTGCTAATTCATCTGAAAAAATAACCTTCTGTAGTATGTGATGAGTTGAAACTGCTACCAATCTTCTTTTCATTTGTTGTAGAATACAATATTTAAAGGGGTAGTAAAATATTAAGTACACAGTCAGTTACCAAAAATCAAAACTTAACAATGAGATGCAGCAAAATCAAAAAACAAAAACAATTAGGTAATAACAACAAAATGGATTAAAGATCTAAATTAAACTAACATAAAATAATACTTACGTGGTTATTGGAACACAAAGTATAAGAGGACATCACAAAAATCGTAGGAAACGTACGCACGTAACAACAACAATGTTTTATAACGGATGTGGTGCAAGCAGAACAAAGTAGAAATAGAAAAAGAAAGAAATAACAACAATCAAAAAACAAAGGAACACACCGATAAAAATATGATAAAGCTGAATCGTGTGGAGACTCACCACCCGACATTCGTGGCTCCCCTAATTGTACGTAGAAAAGTGCATCCTTCTCGTAACTATCCTCTTCAACGATGTGAAGCTCAATCGTTTGCCTGGAAATATAAATATTAAATTAGTGATTTTATTCAATTCAAATTAACCAAAATTTATATATTTTTAGTTAAGATTATCTAAGTAATATTTCTAAACAATGAGGTACTAAAATATCTAAAATATCTAATTTCTAAGAATTGTGACGACATAAGGGTTTTTCAAATTCTCGTAAATCGAGATATAAAAGTTAAAACTTTGTTCATCAAGGAATTGTATTCCGAAACCTACTAGCCCCAAACCGTCACTTCGACAAAAGGTCATTATAATAATTATTAAATTTATCCAGGATCCAATTTATTTTTTCCAGGATTATATCGATTAGGAGTCAGCAAAGTCTAGCATAATATATTTTACTAAAATCTGCGCTTTACGAAGCTTTTTCAATAACTAATGTTTGGTAAACAAATAAAAGTATCTATGCTAATAGCTGGTTTTTTTCGATGAAATTAATGGAATGAACATAAATAGAGGAAAATCAAATTTATGAGGATATCAAAGAGGAGAGACACGTCTCTTCACATCAACGTGAAGACCATAAAACTAAAAAACGTGGCTCAAATATTTAAAAAGCAAAATCACCAAAGACGGAAAATTCACAAGTGAAATTAAAGAGCGTCTTGCTATGGGGAATATTGAAGAATCTTATGATTGGAAGATTAGAAAGATAGAAAGTTTTGAAATAGTAAAGAGTAAGAATGGTGAAAACTAAATAGACGGATTGAGACATAAACGTGGAAGTATTGAGAAAAATTAATGAAAAAAGAATGGATGTGGTGCCAAGAAGAAAAGCTAAGTAGATGGATCACATTCTCACAGGAAAAAAATTTTATATAAAGGAAATTGGAAAACTCCAAGAAAAAAGGAAGACAATGAATTGAAGTCCTGGACTAATTACAAAGAGGAATGCGCTACCACGATCTAAATAACTTTGCCAGGGATAGACAGCACTGGAGGGAAGATTTCAATCACGCAACCTTAAAATTTTGGCCTGTCTTTTGGTACGTCTTCTTTTATGTCAAAAATGGCTGAACCAATTTTGATGAAATTTGGTATTAAATTTGGTATTAACGTTATAGCATAATGATAGAAAAATAAACGAAAGCATCCTCCTTATAACATTGAGAGTTAAAAAAAAGTTAACATATTGGCCTGAGGATATATTAACAAAAATTAAAAAAAAAATAAACAAAAGTTCTGATAAGCATGTTTTTTTGTATATGACCAATTTAGTTATAAAGGAAAATTACAAAGATTCTCGTATTTTATTGTAAGCAAAAAATATAAACAAAAAAATGTTGAAATTTTAACCAAGTAGATATTGCGATTGTTTAGCTATTGAATAATAATATATATAAAATTTCAATTTTGTTTCCTAGTATTAACTAAAAGACGCAACTGGATATAGTTAGGGATGTATTAATGGAATAATAGATTAGTATAACATAAAGTAAAAATTCTTTTCAAAAATTTTTCTATAACTTTTCTATAGAACATAATTTAGATTAAAAAGTTAAGACGTTGGGATGCAAGTAGTGTAAAATGAAACTGCTACAATAAATTCAGTTAGCAATAAGTCGCTTATATAAACCTTTACGTATATTCATATAGTATTATATAAGAAATGAATTCTGTAATCTCATGTTGTATAACTAATGGGTAATAGAATGAACTTTTTCTATTTCATATTCGTTTGACGAATCGCAGATAATATAGATGTAACATAACTACTACATTATTTATGTGGTTTTCTCTCGTATTACCAATAATATTTCATGACTGCAAATTTTCGCATGTAATAATCAAATTTTTCAAATGTTAAATGACTTTTTCTTTTGTTGGGTCGAATAGAATTCGCATTAAGATCTTCCATTTATCCCACGGATTGTAGATAGAAGGACTTCGATTTGAGATCCATTACCAGTAGAGCATGTTATTCTTCACGAAGTGTGCGTTTGAATCATTACGGGGGAAGTGTTGTTATTGACAATTGTGAATTCCAATCTTCTGCATGATAGAAAATGTGATAAGATATGGTGCTGCCACAAGATTGTGTGGAGTAGGTACTAACTTATGTTATCTTACAAAAAGTACAAAGTTTCGGTTTAAGTTAGTACTGCAAACACACTAATGACGTCGCCACATCTTGACATATTTCCCATCATGCATTGCAAGATTGGAATACCTTCTTAAAACCTCACGTACGTTCTGAATATTTCCGCTGTTAGTGACAGAAAAAAGAACTATGATCTTGGTTTGTTATTATGTATATGAATATTGTGAAAAAGCCTACACTTTTCGGACTCTTTGTAAGTTGTATCTATACTCCGTGGCATATTCACACACGGGTGTATGTAAACGTAAATAAAAATCTGGATAGGGTTAGAGGATCTGAGGATATCTGAGCAATCTGGGAATATTGGTTTTATGAAATTCTATTTTTGCTATTGTTTACATCCAGACAAAGAAAAACAATTTGATCTATAAAAAAATTTTTAACAAATGCTCCCTTTTAACTAAAGCAAGTGAAAAAAAAAATAAAAGGTAGCAGAAAAAAAAGATATATGAGGCTCCTGCGGGAATGCAATTTTAAATACTATGTTTATACGTTTCCTTCTATTCCTGTAAGTAAGCGAGTAAAGATAAATTGTTTTTTCTCATTTCAAAAGTTATTTTATCCTTTTCAATCTTATCTTTAACATACGATTTTATCGTATGTTTTTGTTTTACAACGAAGTGCACTGCAAAACAATGGTCTAATGTATAAATGTCATGTACAAAGATACCTATTTCAATCTCAATTGAAGTTTGAAATAGAGATAACATAAAGAAAAGCTCAAACTTGCTCGAAAGCTGCAGGTGTTATTTTTTTGCTCATTTATAAATAAAATAAAGGAGCCTAATGATTTGGTCTGAAACTTTTATGTCATAATTAGCTTTTCTCTAACTTGCAGCGACAACAAGAGTATTATCAAACAATAATTGTAAAGTACTTTTTATTTCAGTTGTTTTTTGACGCTTTTAAAATTTAACACCGTACTGACAATAATGAGCTATTTTGTTACTATAAATGGAACTTTAGTTCCTTGGTATTGTCATTATATACCTAACTAATATAATAATTAATTTAATTATGTATGCGAACTTGCTTTTCTAATGGAGCATGTCATACTTTCAATATAGGGAAAAACAGAACAACAACAAGAGTTACATTTTTCATTGTAAAAAAATAGATGATCAAACGAAGTAAATATTGTGGTGAGTGACGTCATTCTTGCACTTGTATAATGTACCTATTCTAAAACTAATTTGTGTTTGAGCTTTAACACAATTACAATATTGAATTATGGTTAACATTTAGCCGCAAATTTGTGTAGTGTATAATGTAGAGTATACTTACTGGTTAACGCTCTTTTGTTTAATAATGTAGGTAATATATCATAGTAAAATATACACATACACGTTTATATATTTACTGTTCATCTTTTCCAATATAGTTGATTTTTAACAATAAGACTCGCTTATTTTAATTTTAACATGATACCAAAGAAAAAGTAACTTCGAAAAAATTGTATTTCTTTGAAATTATCTTCTGTTTTGTGTACATACATTTATTTTCTTGAGAATATTTTTATCAAAGAAAAGAAAACATATAAAACATATAAAAGAAAAGAAAATGTATTGAAGTTTTCTCAATATAATAAGTTTTAACAGAAACACAAAAGAGTGAAACAATTTTTTCGATTTGAAAAGGCTTTACTATATACATGACGTATACTTTCATGACAAAGCTTCTATTTTTATGTTAGTATAGTTTCAAATCAACCTAGATATTATTGTTTAAAAAATCTTTTCATTTCAAAATGATATTACGTTTTAATTATCGATTCACTTGTTCGATTTCTTTTTAAAGTTTGAAAATGATTTTAAATAGAGTTTGTTTTTAAACAGACAGTTTGCTTTTGCTTCTAGCGATATCATTGAAAAACCTGAAGAATGCCAACATCAAAAAAGATTCGCAATAACAAAGGAACTGCATTGAGTTTTATTTTGCATAAATATTCCAACTGTAAAAGGAACGTGCTTTTAAATGCTTTGTTTTAAATTGATTTCTTTTACGTTTTTCGAAAAGAATGTAAATCAAATATTTTTTTAAAACAATAATTTATAACAGTAAAAATGATATAATTAATTTAAAAAACTATCGTTTTTCTTTTTTGCAGAAATGCTTCTAAAAATGTGAGAGAATAACAGTTATGGAACAGCTCTTTTAAAGGAAAAAGCTTAAGAAACATCCGATTTATTACATAATTAAAGTTTTTATTATTTATAACATTGTTAGAAAAGAAAACTATTTTTTAAAAAAATATTATTTAGGACTATCATCGTATTTTCGATTTTTCAATCCAAAGCGCATCCAAACTTTTGAATTATCACACTGAAAGAATTCAACAACTTATGCTCTTGAAGGAAATTGAATGTTCTACAAAAACTGTCTGATTGTAAATTTTGCGTCAGACCAACTGTTTCCTTATAATCAAGCATTCGACAATAGTCTGTTTTACGATTTGATTTTTTTAAATTGGGAATTTTGTAATTAATGAACGAGTTAATGTTTAAAAAATTGTTATATATTCCTAAAGGACATTAAATGCGCTACAAAAAAGATCTCTTAGTATTTTTGGATAAGTTTACTTCTCTTAAAGTTATTCAAAACCAAAGTAGAAGTAGATATCAATATTAAGAGCTCTAAATTTTAAATATTTAAATATATAATATTTATATTTTTTTTGTCATTCTGAATACTTTTTTATATATCTTTTAAGAAAAAAAAAACTATTTTTTTGTATAGTCTCAATATATATGTACACTATACACTAGCCGACGACGGCAAAATCTCTTGCATTATCTTTATATTTTAAATAATGACAGAGAGTTTCATAAAGTAGATATGCGGGAATGAAACAATCAAGAAATTAACTTGAAGAAATTATATTTGATAGATCTATTTTCTTATCTATTTATTTATCAAATTTGCGTTCTTCTATTTTATGAATGCATGATAGTTTTCGCGGATTTGTTAATGTGAAATTCGAAATTGAACGAAAAGAACGAAAATGAACGTACGTTGCAGCCCTCAAACTGTTTCTAAAAATTACGTTGCTTAACTTTTTTTTTAAATTTTATAATATAAAGTAGGTACTTATAGTCCTAGAGCCCGTAACTGCCAGACTTTCATTATTTTATAAAAGCTGAAAATTTCATTATACATATCCCCAACACAAGTACGTACCTACGATCAGCGACTATGGAGTTTGGATGGTGGTTACTTTGGCAAATAACTAATACTAAGTAGCGAAGGTGTATAAAATGAAAGTTTAGTTTCGTGAAAAAGGTCAGTTCATTTTCATATTTTTTTCGGAATAATATTGTTAATTATTATAATATTGACATATCAAAGTTTAGGGATATCTGGTATGATTTCTAATATTATTCCGAAGAAAATATGAAAAAACTGATCTTTATACTTCCACAAAACTAAACGTTCATTTTATACACCTTCGTTACCTGTTATCTGCCAAAGCTACCATCATCTAAATTCCATAGTCGCTGATATTTGTGCTGGGAACATTCACAGAGTTTTCAGCTTTTATAAAATAACGAACGTCTGGTAGTCGCGGATTCTTGCTCTACTATGATAAATAACATATTCCAACGCTTTTATATATACTTTACGATGATCATTTTTGCTGATTATCCAAATAGTTTTAGTAATTCGTAGTAACTGCAAAAATAATAACTCTTTATTAATATAAACATTGCAACTAAACATGTTTAATATTTCTAAGAATATAAAACATGTGAATTATTATTTGTTTATGTAATGCTACATTTTTCGTTCCTCTCATGAACGTGAGGCCATAGGTATACGTCCATATACGTTAGTTGATTTGGTACATTATTATTTTCCTGATTTTCATTGTACGTACTTTTGTAATTCGTATTCTTGATTCAACCAATATGATACGTATCAGTATAATCACTGTAAGTATTTACTGTAGCTTCAATTGTCCTATATGGGTGAGAATTAAAATCTCTCGGGGGTGCATGCGGGAGATTTTAATTCCTATAATGCAAAGTGTATATAATGGGAGTTTAGAGATCACTGCAAAGTGCTCTTAAAACGTTATCACTGTTTTCAGAAAGTTGTAAAAACAATAAGCTTATGTATCAAACAATCTTCAAAATTGTTAGAGCGTTGCCATGTCTACAATATTTTAAAAAAAATAGAATTAGATAATTCAAAAACAATATACAATTAATTTATATAGTCTCTAACTTCCTGCCAGTGACAAAAACCGATCAATTAAATAATTACTACCTACCGTAAAATGGCGAAGACAATAGAAGATCATAGCTTGCAAAGCGACAGATGAAAGCTTTTCTTCAGCAATGCCATGTAAATTTTTGTACTCCTTATGAAATTTATTTTAAACTGCCACAATATAGCGAAGACATGTTCCGAACATTGTCAAAATAACTTTGGCAGTAATTTTAGCTAATTCTTCTTGATACGATAACCGATTTTCAAGATTCGGTTTAATGATTTTAAATTGCTGCTTGCATTATAAGGATTTAGTGGAAATTTCTTTAATAAGTAATCATACACCTTTTGTAACATGAGTAAGCATATTTTGAGTTTCTGTAAGAAATACATTTCGGAAGACTGACAAAAATTGCAGTGCTGAAGAATAATTTGCATCAGTCGCCATTTAACCTACGAGTCAGATCTTCACGTTTTAGTCATCGTGATATTTAACAGAAAACTTAAACAGTAGTAGTAAAATGTGAAAACCAATTGAAAGCCAGAAACATTGAATGAACATATTTTCATGCATACACGTGGATTTGCTTTACCGACAAAAAAAAAATCCATCGAATCGTAATGGAAAAAATGCACAATTAACGATAGATTTGAGCAAAAAATTTTTTTATAGTTCTAAACTTTTGACTTGTATTTGAGGACCGTATTAACTTTCTTTGTTTTTTAATATTTAGTAAGGACTTCTAGGATGACGTTAAACGTGCTTCAATACTACAGCTTCAGGGCTTATTGTGTTTCCAGGATCACTATTTCACCTAGTTGAGACCGAATAGCTAGGTGAACCTCAGCGATTGGTGTGTTTTTTGACTATTTCGACAATCGGTTTCAGGGTTTTGCCCCTTATTCATTCAGAACGTTGCGTTCCCACAAAAAATGAAAAGCAGTTTTATCTTCTGTTTGACGGAATCTGCATATTGGATCACCCACATGTACTCCAATTGTATGCATATGTTTCTTCAGTTCAGTGGTCAATTATTAGACCCCTTACCATTTGCACTAGTTTTCTCGTAAGATCAAGTAATTCAGTAGTTCAGTAGGTTCAAGGATGGTTTTTCTTTTCATATTTTAATCGTGTTCGGTGGCGTTTTTCCATAAGGATCAGATTTTAATAAACCCATTTTCTGATAGTATTTTCACTACGAGTTTTGTAGTACAAGCTGTAGGCCTGTGAATGGTATCCTGGATCCTTAACGGGCAAGGGTCTCTACTCTTTTATTGCCTTTAATATCTATATGATCTAGTACTAATACCAAATTGCTCTTATTTCTAGTGGCCAGGTTTGCAAGGATTTTCTTACATTTGCAGATTAGTTTGGAGCTAATGCGTTGAATATAGCCTAACTATTGGTGAATACGTGGATTTCTTGTTATTTTATTCAAAGAGCACTTTAACAATATTCAATAGTAACTTTGGCGTAATTCATACGAAAGTTCACTGTTATCTGGTGATTTCAAAATCAATTTTGCAAAAGACAAATATGATTCCTTTTCAATTTTGTTTTTTGAAAAAAAAATTGACGTCACTAAAAGGGATAGAAGCTCTGCTTTTTTTAACTAATAACTTTTTCAAAAATTAAGATATTTTATTTTCAAAATGGTTAGTAGTATATAACAATACTAATTATAAAGTAACGTTTAATTGAATAATAAATATTTTTTTGGCAATGGGTTAATTTCCTTGTGAGGATATATCATAATATGTCTGCGAGAGGAAATTTCTCTGTGAGTAAATTTCTATGTGGGCAACTTCCGTGTGAGCGACAATGCTGGTGCGCAGCTTTTTCTGGGCAATTTTCGTGACAAGAATTTTCTAGTGAGCAACTATCATAGAACCATAAAATACATATTAGAATAATTAAGATTTTCTCACTTGTCGAATGTACCACGACACCTCCTTATTTTTTTTTTATTAAGTGCTGCTGATTGAACAATTACATAAATTTTTTACCAACTAGGTGCATTCTTGATTCGATCAAAAAATTAAAAAAAACATGTATCTACCTAATACTCAATTAAATTAATTATTAAATTTAATTTTTCTCACAATAGATGTATTGAGACTTCATAGATAAAATTGATTTTCCAAAACTTGATAAAATAACACAGAAAACTGTTAAAAACAAAAACTGTATTGACAGAACAGTTTAATGACAAACAAAATAATAAAACAGAATTGTTCTGTTGTTTTATTTTGAAATAACTTTCAAATCAAGCAAATTGATTGATTGTTGTTTTAGTAAACTTTTGAAGAAAATAACACTTTGATTGATGAGACCGACTTTAAGTTGTATTTCTCAATTAAATCAGAATTAAAGACTTTATAGAGTTGAATAACTTTAATTGTAATATAAAGTTTTGGTTTCGCATTGAGTAAAATAGAATAAAGGTAGGCATAAACTTTGAAAGTAGTTACTCAATAGATGGAAAATAAACGTGTAATATACGTAAGCTTAAAGCATATGGAATGTAGTAAAAAAAAAGTATACGAAAAACAAAACCATATGATCGTTTTGAAGGCGCCAAAATGTCTCAAATATTCTCATAGAAATAAAGTAGGAAACAGCTTAGAGACGCCGGCGTCGTTTGGTACAGTTGGAGGTTACTGTCACTATAGCAACGGGAGTGGCAAAAAGCGTAGGTCTCCCTTCCCTGTACGTATGTATTATCATATAATGTTATTCCCTGCAGCAAAACATCGCATCAACCACTGCCACTATATTATATTCTATCGTAAATACCACATCTCACTTCATTGTTAGACTTATTGTTCTGTTCATGTCAAGTTTCGATATGTTAAGTATATAACCAATATTGAACTGTATACTTGAGTATATTGAGTAGTACTCTCTACTTTGATATGACTAGCTAAGTGTAACGCTTTAATTTGTATCTAAGAAAATTAAAAAAATGCCGAGAATGATGATAAATCAAATGACAAACCAAAAGCAAAATTACCAGGAAATTTACATTTACGCTCAGTACACATTAAGCACTTGATATTTTTTCTTAAATTACCATTTTAATAAAGACCCGTTATTAATATTTTGTTTAGTATATAAAATGATATTTTTTCCGAGAAAATATATTCCTATACGTTACAATAAATTTTAATGGTCATACTTTTTAAAGGAAGAAAATTGCGTTGAATATAAAGCTGACTCATAATTGCTTTTTTGATGATATTTGACTGTAATAAAAATCCAATCAATCACTGCGACATTTGTTCAACGGAAAAATGACGATCGCTTTTTGTAACTTGTAACTGCTCTTCGACGTATTCAATTTATCAAATAATTTTACGCTTTATAAGGTTGCAATAAGTTATTAGTTTAATTTGATTGTTGTTTTGAAACAATTTGTATTTTTACTAGAGAGAAACAATAAATGAATTTAAATATTATACACAGATGCATAGAAAATTGGATTGTTTTTTTTGTAACAAAATTTTGGTTCTTTAATTAACTTTATTAACTATTTTAAGTAATGAAATATTTAAATATATGTATAATACACCCAGTAGCGTAGCTACAGGGAAGCAACTGAAAGCTACGCATCCGCGCCCCCGGCTTTACGATACCTCTTTTAATCCCTTAATATATTAACGGGGTTTTGAAATAGAACAAACCTTTTTGTGATTTTTTTCAATGATAGATCATTCTTCAGAATAAATGGAAATGTCAAATTATTACAATTGAAAATAAAGAAGCACGAAGAAAATATAGACAAAAATCATTTAAACATACACAAATGTTTCAATTAATATATCTTTTTCAGTCTTTGCTTTTAAGTTAAAAAATAGGTTTCCATTCTATATACTGTTGAAATTATAAAAAATGCTAGTAGGAGTCCCATAGCTTGAATTTGCTTACAGACCTAAAAAAAATAGTTACGCCACTGAATACATCAAAAAAACCTATTTCATTTTAGAGACAATCATTGCAATTTGTAATTTATTTATACCTCAATTTAAAATAATTAAAAATGCTGCTCTGATATGTTTTTCAATTACACTATTGTTAAACTAATTTAGTGTTTTTGGTTTACAAATACATAACTACTTAATTGAAGAGTTACAATGTATTTGAATCAATTTAATTAACAGCTATTTTATTTTATTTAACAATACCTATGTAAATAGTATTTTTGCTACTAGCCAATTTATAAATAGAATTAAAGAATCAATTTCAAGTTTTAGCACTACGACTTATACATTTTTGATCTTGTAACTGAAAACATTAAAAATGTTATTTAAAACTTATTTAAAATATTGAATAATTCATTAATAAAGAAATTTAATTAAACATAATTAATTGATATCACTAAAATGTTCGTTTTTGTGTTAGTCGGTAATGCGTGTTAAAATATATCTGTTAGCAAGTTAGTCTTTTGGTCAGATCTTGAGACATTCGGGAAAAGGCAATTAATTATAGAACAAGAAGGATTGTTCCCATGGGATTCATGCCAAAGTCAAGAGTCACAAGGATTAGTGGTATTATTGTTTTATTTGTCTTGGTTTATTACATTTACGTATTTGTTAAGAAAGTTTGGTAAACAAGATAAGAGAAGATTTTATTTCTTTCTTTTTTATTTTATGATAATTGATTTGGATACAATTTTATTTTTAAACTAATAAAGTAGTATTTTCTGTAATATCCAATTGATTTTTTGTGTTGAGTGCTTTGACTACGTAAACTAGTATGCGTAAACAAAAACTAATAAGTATCTAAATGATAGGTCTTATCTGCTTAAACTTTGTTGAAGGCATTTCTGTTCAAAATTATTTTTAAATCAAACTAATTTCGGTTCTATGACTTGAACGCTTAGCTATGTAACACCGATGGGCCTCACTACTAAATTTTGGTGTCTCTTACGTTACTCATAAAGAAAAAAAACATTTTTTCCACCTAAGTTTGCTTTTGTGTTTTTATAAAAACTACAGTAGCAATTTTTCGAATGTTTCAGACTTTTAGAGAGATAACAATTTTTTATGAATTTAATATAAATTACAAGATAAATTTTTTTACTGAACGTCAAAGTTCTTTTAGTTTCAATTTCAGAATAATGATAATTAAAACATGAATAAGTCCCGTAATAAAAAATCCAGTTCAAAAATGAATATTTTTAGATTTTTAGTGATTTTCTTAAGTTTGTATAGACTTAGCTTATCGTATTAAACTCCAAATGTAGTATCCTATTATATAACTGTAGTACTATCATTGGTAATGCCGTTCAGAGTTCATCACATCTTGGTAAAAATGCTCTCTTTTCCCTCTAAGAAGGCATATATTATCTTTAAATTGATCCAGGTGAGCATATACCATATGAATTCTATGGACATTCTGAAGTTCACAATTTTAAGCTTTCAAGCATAGTTTTAATAAACTCTGGACTATTGTTAACTTTGCAGGTTCCGAGAAAACCATTAACTACTGCATTAAAACTTCCAGGCTTGTTTTCATTAGCATCAAGTATTGTGTGATTTCATCAATGTTCAATTCTATGTTTTATTTGTGTTCAACCGAAATACTCAATTTAACTTTAGCTTCAGATGATTTGGGAATGAATCTCTTAAAATATTTAAAAGTTTCAGAATTTTGGTCTTAATGGCTGTAGGTCACGATGGTTGATTTTCTGATGGGAATACAAATCGGAGGTACTAAATAATCGTCACCTTTTCTTATGATATAACAGAGCAGATTCAGTACATTATCCATAGCGTATGGTCTGATCACGTCGAATTTTAAACAAAAATAATTGTGTGAATGGGAACTAATTGTAGAGTCTAAGCAGGGTCAGATTTATACATTTGAAGGCCCTAGACGAACGCATTTTTAAGGCTTCTAAGAACTTTCAATAATAGTTAATACAATTCTTATACAATTTGTCGTCTTGAATTGGTTGTTTCCACCAACACAACTCAATATTTATTTATTAATTATTTGTTCTTATTCACTTGCCTGTCGAAACGTTGGCAACAAAATAAAAGTTTAACACATGAATTGCTGTCCCTATTGCCCATTAATGACATTATAATATTAACAATGGACGTAAACATCGACAATTTACAAACCACAGTCGTAAGTTTATTAATCTAAAGTTTCCTAAAAAAGCATAACTGTTTAAAGTAGGGTTTTCATCATAAGCTTTAGTTTTTACATGTTTCTAAAAGTTCATTTTATTTTTTTCAACTCACTATATCTTTTGTACGTAAGTTACTTAAAGCAAGTAAGAAGTGGGCAAGGAAGTACTTTCATTACTTTATAGAAAACACGACCCTTTATAGAAAATTAAAAGCTTGTTATTTTAACTATAAATAATTGGATCTATCAAACGAGGTAAGATAAGTTAAAAGTTCCTAGGTTTCAAATTTTTCATACAGGTACAATTGGTTGAATAAGTGCAATACCGCATTTCCACAGAACGTGAGAAGCTGTTTCACCTTCTGTTTGGCAGAATTTGTATCTTGGATCAGTCAAATGTTACCCTTATTGTAGGCAGGTGTTTTCTTAGATCTACAGTCTGTACTTGATGTGTCGGCAGGGAAAGGAAGGGAAGGAAAAGAATATCATTAAGGCCTATTAAAACTACCCTTAGGAAACACTACCGAGCAAAAGTACAGTAAAAGGATAATGGGAAAATCATCCCTGAATCTAACTGAGATATTTGGTTTTACAAGAAAGCAAGTCAGAGTGGTCACGCATCTAATAACCACTGCGAAGAAAGCACCTGAATACAATGGGATTACATATGGGTGATTCAAGATTCTTCTACATAGAGGATAAAACCACTTCTCACGTTACGTGAGGATGCGGTACTCAAAATGAACGGAGACCTGAAGAACTGGGGACTATTTCTTGAGGAAATAGCAGGAAAACTAATATTACGTCAGTTGCTGACGTTCGCTCAGCTACTGGACTGTAACTAGATGAAATAGGGACCCAGGAAACGCAATAAGCCCGGGGGCTGCCGTGTTGAGGCTTAATTAACCTCATACTGGAAATCCAACTTAATAAAAATACAGTAGAACGCCGATTATCCGAACACCGATTAACCGAATCACCAATTATCCGAATCGGTCCTAAGTGTAATCGGTCACGCTACAATGGTATTAGCACACGTCGAAACAACTCGGTCCGTGAATTCTTGCCTCATCATGATGCCATGCTCGAACGTGAACGAAAAAGTTTATTCTATGCGTGACAGTTCGTTTTTTTATTACCAATCTATGTCCGATTATCCGGATCGACTCTAGTCTCAATTACTTCGGATAATCGGCGTTCACACAAACAAAAAAATCGGCTAGGTCGATTTCAACCAAAATGTATCATGTACAACTATATATAATACCATGAATGTATCGAAAAATTCAGTTGTTGATGTCTATGCAAAATACTAACAAGCATTATAAAGAGAAAAGTCAATATTGATTCAAGGATAGCCGAAATTAACATTTTTCTCAAAAATTTACAAACCTTCGCGAAAACTGAAGTCAGTACAATATTTGTATGCATGATTCATGAAAGTAACGATATAAACGAAGTGAATACTGAAATAACAGTAAAAATATGAAGGTTCTCATATTTCTTTTTTGTTAATAAACTTTTTAGGATACAAATTATTGTTTTTGCTTAGGTACTTGTACTTCTGATCAACGCCCTAGCAATGACCATGAACAAGAACTAGAATCTAAATAAATATGTCACCTAAATAATTTAAAATACTAACCAAATTGTTACAACTCAGTATTTATTTTAAACTATCTACTCATGCTTTCTATTGATTGAATTCATTGTTCAACCAACTAAAACCTTCTGAGTTAATAATAGTTAATGGTAGATGTAAAATATTTATAAATAATAGCAAAAAGTTTAAAATTATACGTAAATACGTAATAAAGTAAAAAAAAATATTAGAGGTAACATTTTGAAAATGTATGTTGGCAAATTTTTCCTTATGAACATTCTAAAATTACATTAGAAAGAACGCTTGCGGGAAATATTGATTTATGAAATGAAATTTTAACCAATCCGTTTAGAACGTAGTACTTGATGTTATTTTTCAAATGTGGATGCTTGTTAAGCACAAGATATTTTTTTGTCACATTTTCCAAAAAAATATTGGCATTTAAATTATTTGTCAAGAGCAGATCACCAATTTAGAAGCAAAGAATAATTCCCATATTTGGAATTCCGTGTGCGTATGTTTTACTGGGGTAATAAAATTGATAGGAACAAGCCACTTTTGACAATCCCAACGCGAACCAATTTTATTAAATTCAGACATTATTTTTAAATAACGAATAATGTTTTATTGACTGCGATGTGACCGACTTTCATCACTTAAATATTTTTTTAGAAATTCACAAAAATAGATTTTTACGTAGCTGTGTTAAAATCTCCCGAAACACTTTTAATAGAATGCAATCTTTAATTTTTAATTACGTAGGAATTCCCCTTAACACACCATGACGAATTTATTAAAAGAAAATTATCGAAATCTTTACTTATAAATTAAATCGAAAAATAATAAAGCAAAAAATTTTAAGATGCATTTTGGTTAAAAAGAAACTTTAAAATCAAATCTTGTAAAATATTTGTTTTAAATCTTGTTTAAAAAATCAAGGTTAGGAGAAGTTAGAAATTTTAAGATGCCTGAAGCTATAAACGATCGAATGAAATTGGGAAAAGTATAGAGTGAGTGCACCAAACTAGATATCTTCGATAATGAATTGCCGGTAGCATTAGAGCATTAAAAAATCTAAACCAACCCTGAATCTAACGATTGGTTGCTTTAAAATTTGAAATTCAACTCCCTACTTTTGAAACTATAATTTTGTTAAACGTTAACTAGATACATTTACTAACTGAAAATGGTAGTTGCAAAAGTGCAAATAACGCAAAGTTACATCACATCAGTTAATTAAGTTTAAATTCCCAAATAGTTCAAAACAATTAGTTAAACTATCGTTACATATAAAATAAAAGAGTTCATTGTAAAAAGAGATAGATGTTTGACAATAAACGCGTTATCAAGTCGGTTATACTTACAAGTAAAAAGTCGACATAAATATTAAAAATGTACTAGAAAATTGTAAGATGTTATTAATATATATTAACTACTAGAGGAAAATTGATATTGAAAATATTGCTTCATTTTAAAATATTTTCGAATAGAAATAAATACATGCTAGCCTACTGGTGGCCGAGTGGTCAAGGTGATTGCTCCAAAATTGGCAAGTGTTGGGTTCAATCCTCGTATCAAGGACATTTTCAATATTTTTTGGTTACGGATTTTTATTAACTCTAGAGCCACTAAAGACCTTCGTAAATAGTTATAAAGCGACGGTAAATAACAATTAAAAAAAAACCATGCTAATACTTAATTTTAACAACTTTAGTTGGTTTTTTTAAATATACATTTTATTTTTTATATTTACATTCAGAACTATATGATTAAATTAATAATATAATACATAAAAATATTCTCCTATAGTCGCTAATCAAGAACTGAATGCTTACTAGGAATATTTCTGTTTTATTCAGTGTTTCTCTAAACAATATATGTATTTGTCTTTTTTTACTACCATTTGGCAATTCAGTACTACTTTTTTGTCTGTTTTTTACCTGTTTGCCCCCCCCCCTTGATATAAATCATCCGGAGACTTACTCAAATATATAAAAAAAAAAATCATCAAAATCAATCCAGGAGTTAAGGAATAGTTTAGCGACATTCACCTGTACAGAAGAATTATGTACCTATATAAAGACAAATTTACTAAGCTTACAAGTAGATGAAGAAAACAAGTAAAAAAATCAGTTCAGTATTAAAAAAGTATAGAAAAGTTATTCAAATGATATATATATTTTTTTGGGATTTTAATAAAAAATCAGTCTTCAAAAGTAAATTTTTAGCGACGGAAACTTTATATCCTTTAATATTACCTTGAAAGCAATTATTAAAAAAATCATCCAACTATGTGTAATGTACATATATACAAGGGTTTGGTTTATTTACTTGGAGTATACTAACGGGGTTAATTTGGGGCATATTTATCCCTTTATAGCCTTGGTTTGTATTTACATAATTTCTTTCACTATAACAAATACGGCATTTACATTTTCTATTAATTGTTCTTGTTTTTTGAAGTTTAATTACTTTTAATTGTTCAAACTACTTTTTCTTATTCGGAAAGTTAATTGTTGATTAAATTCCATTTACTTTCTTCTTAAAAACTAAATGCGCCAAAAGATATAATTGATAAAAGCATTTCCAAAACAAAATATGCCAACGTTTCACCAAAATGCTGTACTTTTTTGAAGGCTATGTGAACATGATTTTACAATTACGTGTACCTAAATATCCGGTTTTGGAAGCTTTGCTAGCTTTGAATATTATTTTTTTTAAAACCCAAAAGGGTTTTCAAAAAATCTATGAACAATTGGGTGAATTAGGGATAAATAATTTGCAAATATTCCGATTAATTAAATCATTTACCATTCTTTTGTAGATATCTTAGTTAAATATACAAAAAAAATAAATAAATAATTTTATCAATTGCACAATTAATAAATGAAAAGTCATTATTCATCAACGAAAATTCCAAGGATTAATCCAATTATTAGTTTTAAAATTAATTAAATATATGTATTAAATTTACTATAGTGAATATTTATTTAATGTTAACTTATTTTTAGAACAGACGCGTAGAAAAAGGGTCAAAGATATGATGAAACGAAAAACTTAAATACAAAGAATTCCCACAATATATATTACTCTATAAAATTCACACATTTAATGGTTAATAAATCATACACAAAATTTAGCGTTTCAAATATTACGATCAATAAAATTAATTAACATTATTTCAGTTCATATAAAACATTCGGAAGTAGAAAATCGTATTTTAATTCAGAAACAATTAAGCAACATAATATTAAGTATAAATTTTGATTTTTTGACGATACATAAAAAAGAAATAAAAATTTTATTTTTAATCAAAATAGAAGTTGACAGAAGGTGATTAGGATTAAAAATATTCCTAAATACTGTAAATACTTTTGTCGTTGCTGTTGTTATTTATAGTCGTTTTATAACACACAATGTTTTAAGTGACTCAAGGGCCAATAAAAATTGTAAATAAAAAAAATAATTAAAATTTTGCTCGGCATTAGAATCGAACCCAGTACCTACTAGTTTTGGAGCGAGCCCTTTAACCACTCGGCCACCAGTAGACTTCTGTAAATACTAATATACTCATGTTTCATAAAATTATAATTGACGCTGCATCGTTATTTTAAATATTTTATAGTTTTAAAATGTAAGAAGTAGTAGGATTTAAAAGAAAATTATTTTCATTTTTGCATGGAGTGTGCTTTAAATATATAGCTTATTCAATTTACGGTCTATTATTAATGTACTTAAATATTCATTATAGTTATTCTTCCAATTTCATAACAATCAATTCATTTTGATATGTATCAATCTATTTCGGTTAATTACCTACTATCTACAACATTCTTAGGTATAGATATACAACAAAAATAAAATTTAAAGTAGATTTTTCGCATTAAAATAATTATCAGAAAGGAGGTATTGTGTGGAACAAATAAATTATTTTGTAAACTTTAATTAAACAAGAAGTATATTTATGAAAGTAGAGTAAAATTTAATTTTATAGTCCAACGTAGTGTTAAAACAATTATCAAAAATTAACACATTTATTTCTGGACAGACATAATAATATAATATGTAAGTACTCATTTAAAAATTCTGCCTTCTGCAACGTTGAAAATGACTGTACATTTTATGTAGACGGTGCTTTTATATTATTTTCATAAAATTCAAATATATTTATAGCTTAATGTTGTCATTGTCAACAACGTTTGTTTTGGTCGTTTTTGCTGAAAGTATGTCACTCAGATTGTTGAAGCAATATACATAAATCGAGGCGTGAATTATAAAACAATGATAAATCTGTCTGAAAAATAAAGAAAAAATTAGAAGTATATTACAGACATATTCCGTTTATTTATACGATTATATTTGTGAACATATGTGAAAATTTCACTTTAAAATAATACGTTGGTGTCAATCGTTTAGTATTGGTTTGCAATAAAAATATTTTTATTATTTTTGTGTAGTAGATGTACATATGATGTACAGAGATGTACATGTTATAATACTTGTTATAATAATTCTTTTTACAATAAATTTCACTAGTACGTTAACTTTTCTGTTTTCTTAAGCTTTATAAAGCTTCGGTGAACTTTACCAGTTTGTTAGAGTTTAATTAATCCGGTAATCTTTAAAATGTTTACATGAATTATCAAAAGCAAAAAAGTGCGAAAATTCATTTTAAATGCATTCTCGTGGAAATTGCAGAAAATTTTATATTTATTTTCCCAAAATCCTACAAACAAAAAGACTACATTAACGAAACTCCAAGCATGAATGCACGATTATTTTAATGCTAGCAGGTGATAAATATCATGTATATACACATTTTTTAATAAAACAAGCAAGAGCCTCTCTCGATTTTTTATATAATTTAAAACATTATTTATGAATCAAATTATCCTTCTATTCAACGTTTTAATTATTTGCCTGTTATAATAAAACGGGTAATTCTCCATCTTAATTGTAGACTCTTCTTATAATTCGCAAGTATTAAGGCTTATTTTATCGTCATGACGATCCTTTTAAAATGTTTCTCATCGAAAATGGCTGAAAGACGAAAAGAGCTCTTCAGGAGAAAAGTAAGCTTAAATTCTTGTGTTTGTAAGCGAAAAGAGACTCTTGTGGCCTGTTTCTTAAAAATGCTTGTACAATGTACATGAATTATGTGATGTATATGATGTTTTTGGTACTAGATTGGTATTTATAGAATTATAACTCAACCATTTTCAGAAGGGGGGGGGCATTAAAAAGTATAATATTTGCACACAAAGATTGATCTCAATAGGTCCATAAGAGTCTGTGAGAAAAAAAGAGCACTCTGATAGTGTCACAGAAAGCTGTATCATATAGCCTTATATCCATCGAAAATCAATCGTGACTCCTAATAAAATAGGATGACACCCTTACTCGTACTGAATTATATCAATAAGTCCCTTTTTTATTGAATTCGTGTATTGGACTATTATGTTCGTCGAACACACATCGCTGGCTTTGGTATTAATAACTATCGTGGCAAATTGTAGTTTTATTATTTGTGTTCTACGTGTACAAGTACAAACGCGACGGCTTAATTTCCAAAACATTTATATTCTTTTATTTAATAGTATTTTTAGACAGTATCTCTTAAGACTAGTATTTTCACTTATGGTTAATATAAAATCTATTGATATTATACAGAGCTTCCAGAAAAAAGTATCTTGATTACTATTAAGTAACTTGGATAATTTAAAGTAATTAAGTTACTGTATCTTACAAGAAGAGTGCAAAGTTTATAGGTCACGGGTTTAGTTCAAATTTTGCAGAAAGGTAGATTTAGTTTACCTGTTGATGTAGACATATGGTTGTACGGGCCACCCTCAATATTTTTTTAGATATTTGCAATTGAAGATGCAATTCACTGTTTAAATTCAGTAGCAAACAATTACACGTAATGCGTTTAGCGTAGCAGCAACGGTTAGGTGTTCTTCGTAGTTAAGAGCCGGGTCCAAGTCCTTGGAAGGTGAATAGTTTATTTTTTTAAATTTCATGTCTATTTTTAGAAAGAAATTAAATATTTTTAATGACTGGAAACTTTTTAAGAATTTTATTTGCAAATATCTAAAAAAATATTGTGTAGTGGCGCCTATAACTATATATCTTCACCAACAGCAGAATTGAATCTACCATCCTGCAAAATTTGTACTAAATGCGTGACCTCAAGACCTATCACTCTTCTTGTTAGTTCCCTTATATTTTGGCAAAAAGTAGCAAGTATCTTTGATATTTAAAAAAAAACGTATCTTGTAGCGTAAAACAGAATCTTAGATACCGAAAAGTATCTTGGATACCGAAAAGTATCTAAGATAACAAAAATAGCTAAAAATAAATTATGTAGTTAACAATAAAATGAGTTACCTGGTTGTACATAATAATGTTAACCTAGTGTTTTTTTTTTTGACATATATTAACTAAATTAGCAGTAGGTATGCTTTGTTATTATATATTTTTCTATTTCATTAAGAATTTTATTTTGTTTAATTCTATACATTTTAATATACATTACTTTTATTGATCTTCTATAGTTTTTTTAAGTGTTTTGTGTTAAGGGCTTAGACATAATATATACCTCCCTTTTTCCTAAATTAATAAAGAAAAGAAATACATTATCCGATTACCTAATAACTTTACCAAAAATGTTACAAAACTACATACTCGTATCGTAAACAAAATTACTAAAAATGCATCATTTTAAAAAGCAACTTAAGATAAATATTGAAGTTCTTTTCTTAAGAGTAACTAGATAGCCAAAGTAACTTTAGATATTTTTTAAAAAAGTAACTTATCTTGTATCTCAATACATTCCAAAAATATTTTTGATAGCTGTGATAAATTATTCAGACCATAATCTTAAGATAGCTATTTAATAGACAAAAATCTATCCGTTAGACAAATCCTAGACGTTTATCCTACAGATATTATTATTCTTAGATGAAAATACGCATGTTTTCTTTATCCTAATGATACAATTTTTTCTTGCAAATAAATGCCATTACCTAGATGTAAAACTACCGGCCCTAAGGATAAAGAATAAATTAACAATAAAAATTTGTTTCACTATATTATAAATTTTCATTTAATATTGTTAATCTCATTAAAACTATAATATATTTATAAATGTCTATGTTTACTCCAGACAAACACTAAAAACAAAATTAGAATTGATGACTGATGAAAATTGAATAGAAAATACATATAAAGTATTAATTAAACTCAAACTGGAATGATACGTTAAAATATTATTTAGATATTGGCACGGTGTAAGTTAAAAGTTAGGTACTATTGCAAAATTATATTTATTGATGCTTTAAATTAAATGTGTAAAACTATAACAAGAATGGTTTTAGCCAAAATTGCTCTTTTGTAAATTTCATAAAAATTTTCTTTTGGTAACCCTCAAATATTGAAGGAATTTAATCAAATAACAAATTAATAAGGTAATCATTATAGAAATTTACTTTTTGCATTGATTTTATAAAGTTTTCATATAACTACGTATAACACATAGCCTAAGTTTATGGTTTTTACTATAAGAAATAAAGGAAAAACTATTCAAAATGAATCGTTTTAAATTAGCTTTCTTTTAGATTTTTCGTTTGATATTTTATGATTATAATTATAAAACAACAAGAAGTTAAAAACAAAGCAGGGAATATTTCAAATATTACCCTTATGCAAATATTTATATTTTATATTCTTAAATAAACTTGAATGAAACTGAGTAAAATTAAAGCTGAGTTTTCATTTCCTTATTTAAAAAAATATATATTTTCTTAATGTTAAAATGACCTTTTGTTATTTTGAACTAATACATATTAATATGTAGGTAGATGATTAATTTTTAAAATATTCTTTAAATACTAGACCATATGCACATTTTTTTAATCGATAAAGGGCAATATTTATATGAAAAAAACTTGATTTTTCGTTATGAAAAACGTGTGTTTTGACAGATTTTTTTTAATTTTATTGATCAAATGAGAGTCCGAAAACGATAAGTGTGCTTATGGATCTTCTGTGACGTCACAGTACACATTAGTCAGCATCAGTACGCCTATTGAAACAGAGATATAAACAGATCATTGAGCGGTTACCATTGAAACTGTAACAATTTACACAATTATTGACAATTCACAATTTTTTGCCATGGAGAACATTTTCAAACCCTTTAAATTACTATCAATTTTTTCTTAGGAATAGATGTTATGTGGATTGAAATGGATTAAGTTATAAATATAATGTTTAAACGATTTAAGCATCTTTCCCTATATTTTAAAGTATATTTGTCATAGGAAAATGTCCATGGGATTTTGAAATTTCGTATTGTGACGTCATTTCAATGCCGGGCCAACAAAAGATCGTTTTAGGTATTTTGAATTTAACGATTCCTTTTGCTATATATTCTTTTCCTAAATATTTCTTAGATTTTATCAGGTCCGGTTAAGAGTTAACTGCTCCATTATGTTTTGACATAAGTTTAAAATATTTTTAAAACATTTAAAATTATTTTTAGATCATGTGCATTGTGCATTGTGAGTTATCATATTAAGCTTAAGAATGTATTATACTATATACATTAAGTAGATAGATCGACCTATTTTTTTTTAAACTTACATATGTACATTTAAATATGAAAGTGCAGCAAAAAATTATTTGTAGTTCAATCTTAAATTTAGTTCGAAGTGTTGGCTAATTACAGTAACTGAATTTCAAAAGTTATCGTCCAACAGGCATTTGATATAACATCAATAGCCTTAATAACTCTTTATTTTTTTATTATAAAAATTAAATTTGTATTCTGTATAGAATTAACCTAATATACAATAAGTAGAAGCGATTATGATAATTAAAAAATTAACTTTAATTTAAATAGAAAATCAAGTCAAATTTACTTGATGAGAAGCACTAATCAACATTGGAACTTCCAACGAACTGGGAAGGTGATTACGTCGTTTAAACGTCGTAGAGGATATTTTAGGTGCTGGATGGATGATAGTATTTGTACTTCTGAATTTATAAGAGAGGATAATTTGTCGTAAGACTTTATCAATGTATGTATTTTGAGGTCTTTATGAATTATTTAATTTTTCTTATATAAGAGAGTTGAGGATTCTTCATCTAACTTTGAATTGAAAGGATCGGATTCTTTGTACGAATGTCTCGTATTTTGGCAGGTTTAGCGGAACCTCACAGTTCTACTCCGTAAATCCAAATGGGTTGTAAAACAGTTTTTATATGAAGTTGGTTTGTTGGATGTGTCTATTGTAGATTTGGATTCTGATAATTTTCGTAAAAGTCCGTAACGTTTATTAAATTCTTGGCTTTTTATTCTAGTATGTGAATTCTTGGTGAGGTGATATCTTGGTAGGATCCTAGGGAGTGAACTTCCGTTGACGTGTTTAAAATTTCGTTATCGAATAGTAATGGTGGGCATATTTTTTTAAGGTGAATATCACATTTACACATTTCTCTTTATTCAGTTTTATCTTCCATATCTGGTCTCATTCCATCAAGAGGTCAAGGCGCTGTCGCATTTTGTTAGTAACTTGAAGCGGGTTAGAATCAGAGGTGAGAATTGCTATTATTAACGTAGGTAGTTAATATAGTATTCGGATGAGTAGAGATATCGGAAATAGTGTAAGGCACTGGTCCCAATATGCTGCGTTGTGGAACACTAGCTAGAAAAAATGGAAGGGAAGATAACTCGTTATTGCACCTTTCTGTAAAACACCGGTTGGAGAGATAGGATTTGAGGATAAGGTTATAATTGGTAGCTTACTTGCTAGGAAGAAGTATTTTATAAATCGTGCATTGCTTGCATAGGTAATGTTCTACTTATTCAATGTCGGTGTTAAAAATATTGTTTTGCTAGTAAATTTCAATTATTTCTGTGGATCAACAAAATTAATTTTAAATTCATAAATCAATAATATACTATAATTTAATTTTTAAGATATTTTTATATCTAAGTTATGTAATATAAACATTGTGATTTGCCTAATTTGAACCATTTTCAGCACATGGTTTTTACCCTTATTTGTAAAGTATTGATTTTTCGTCAAATCACAATTATAACGGTATGATAACAGGGCAATGTTTAATTTACGTATTAAAATTCTGGTGATTTTTCCATGTCGAAAATTGGTGGAACACAGAAATTTGTTCTCTTATATGTACATTTTCATATTGTTTTATGTTCATATTTGCCCAACAAATATGATTGCTAATCGTTTTTATGCTTTGTTGTTGTAAACGGAGTATAAATAAATTATGTTTAGTTGAAAATAATCACATTATAGTTATACAAAGTTGGTAACGTTAAAATTTACTTCTCTGTTTAAGTTAATTAGTTAATTTGCTATCGCTAATTTTAACCAACCTTGTTATGAAAGGTGCAAAGAACAATTATTTTCATTGTAAGTTATATTTATTTTACTTGAATCCTTTTTGGGCATTTAATAGTTAGACTTCGAAACTTAAATTATGCATCATAGAATTCAATCGAAAATTGAGTTCAATATTTTATATCGTTGTTCAATTTTTTGTCATTATCTCACCTTTTAAACTGTATAAAGTTTGAGAGAAAATCGGAAATTTCACCAACAATAAAATAAGAAAAAACCAAAAAATAGAAAATTTTTAACAAACTTTTGAGACTGAATATGCCTTGATTTCAACTTAACAAATCAAAATATTATTGATTTGATGTTAATAAATTATGAATGTAGAATTGATTAATATAGTTAAATCATAAATAAAACATTAAACTAGCATGTTTTAAGACAATTATAACTATATTATAAAATAAAAATTAAAATAATAATTCAACATTATATAATATACGTTGAATTTACAGGTTGGCAACTTTAAGATATCTCTCACATGATGCGAGAGAGCATGCGCGATATGCTCAACATTTAGAAAATATTTTTTTGACATATTTTATCCTTTTCCGCTTTATACTGTGTATTTATGAGTGCGACAAAAATAAATTATGTTTTATGTACTAACACAGCTTGTAGTATAAACTAGACCAGCGGTTTCTAACCTTTTTCAGCAGCGGACCCCCAAGGTAATGAAGCATAATGCCTA
This sequence comes from Sisyra terminalis, assembly GCA_958496175.1. Classification (NCBI taxonomy): domain Eukaryota; kingdom Metazoa; phylum Arthropoda; class Insecta; order Neuroptera; family Sisyridae; genus Sisyra; species Sisyra terminalis. The sequence continues at coordinate 32,916,458 of OY292274.1, forward strand.
GGACCTCTGAGTGAAAAAAAAGTGCAATTTTCGGACAATATTATATTTTAGTATTCCTTCATTAAATTAAAAAAACAAAAAACAAACTTTTTCAAATGGGACCGCGGACCCCCAAACATAGGTTCGCGGACCCCCAGGGGTCTGCAGACCACAGGTTAGGAAACAATGTACTAGACAATAAGTTTCAGCTGACGACAGTGTTGTCGCACTTTCGTATATACTTACTAATTTATCAAGTAAAAACCACATTTTTAGTCTGTTTTTAGTTTGTTTCTTAAAAATCGAGTAGTAAAATGAAATATACTTATGTAAAATAAGTTCCTCGAAATTTAAGCTACATATTTTGAAAGTTTGGGATTCCTGGTAGCATTTTAATAAAAATAAATTTAGTCTCTTCGATTACCGAATCTCCATAAGATTACGTGTAAAATCATAGAATTTTTAAATTGCAATAACTTTTAAACAATTTAGTGAATTGCATTAAAATTTTCAGCATTATAAACAGCATTTAAAATAAAATTTTGCATTAAAACTTTAGCTATAGATAAGAAACATTTTTCTAAAGTTTTAGTTTTCTGGTACCATTTTAACATAACTCTATAACATCCTTAGATACTTTCTCTGTCATAAGGTAGACCTTATATAGTGATGATAAATAACCAATACGAAAAAATGCTTTTAATGGCATTGAAGATTGCAATTAATATAGTTAATTTATTTTTTATTGCTTGATATTAATTTCACACCGGATGCGATATAAAAAATGCGCTGGGGCTAATAATAAATTAGACCAAATATACTTAATACAGGCTAGTGAGCTTTCGACTACATATACCTATATGGTACAATGATTAACCAAGAATTTTGCTGACTTGTATTTGATATAATAATCCTAAACTACAAGAAAAACATAAATAAAGTTTATGATTATTGAGATTTAATTATTAGATAAAATGCTATCTTTTATTAGGATTTTTTTTTAAAATTTGTTAGAGTTTCCTTAGTTTTTGATTGATTTTTTTTTAAAATTACCTTTTATTTATAAGCTAAATGGCAAATTTAGAAACAAATTAAAACTTTGGATTTGTTAAGAATGAACTACAAATCCTTATGTTTCCTTTTTTAACTTTTACAGGAAAGCATTTAGTAAATAGACAATCACTACACATTGGTGGTGAGAAATGCCTTACGTTGTTCGTATTTGTACCATTCACGAAGTTGAAGCATCCAAGTGGCTAACATCACGTTCACAATTCGATCGATATCAAAGCGACAACCAAACTGAGCTTTATAACGATAAGAAGGGTTCTTTGTATTTTATCTACGCATTTAACCTCCCGCATATATGAAATACTGAGCTCTATTAAACCTATACAAAAATTATGTCGTTTTCTTCTTTATTTTTTGAGATAACGAAATCTTAACAATCTAATAGAAATTCAATGAACAAAACAACAAATATCCCAAGAAAATAAAAATTCAATTTCCAAACTTATTTGATATATATTCTCGACAGATTAAAAGTTTGATTCCAAAATTAGCATAACGATATGAAAATAATTGAAATATTTTATTCAATTAGAACATATATCAAAGATGATGTACAAACAATTTTGTTTACCTAAACAACTATAGGGTACAACTTTTTTGCAGAAACTTTTTAATCTTTATTTAATACATTTCCAGGAATCCAATTTATAAGGTATCATGGTCTGAACCAACCTGAACTCTGACCTATATAAATATAAATATAAATTTAATTTTAAAATTATTGAAATGTAAAGTTTAATTAAATGAAGTTTTTGCTCCACGAAACGAAACCCATACATTTATGAAACTAAATTGATATTTTGATGTTCAAATATTCTCCACATTCAAAAATAAAAATGAATTTGCCGCGTGATAAGCAAAAAAAAAAAAAAAAACAAATGTACTAAATATGAAAAAGTAAATTCTTTTTGAACTCATCTTTATATTCCATAATTTTTACCAATTAAAAATCAATCAAAATACCTTTCTTTATTTACATTGTAAATATGTTAGAAAACACATTTTGTATGCAAAAAGAAAAATTCGCATATTCGAATGTTTTATCCTTTTAAAAATGAGAGAAGTCTCCTTTATTTTTGATAAAATACTTGAGCGTGAACTGTATTTTAATGCAACCTCTCAAATGCAAGGTGTTAAGCGTTATATTATATTAATATTAAAAGTTAAAAAAATAAAGAAAGAAAGAATAGAGGAAAACTTACACAACATAACATTAGGTTGATAGAAGTTTTAATCTCCTATTTAATACGGGCATGGTTAGGAGGCCGTTTATTAAACCATTTTTGTGGTTTTTCTATCGCTTATAAAACTACTTTCATGTACCTAGTCTTTGAGGTTTGTGAAACACATAACATTAATAATGTTGAAGTTGCTTCAGCAATCATTTTTAAGTTTTTGTATTTATAGTGTTTGTATAAAAAATGTATACCTAATATATTTTGGATGGTTTGTTACTTAGTCATAATTCGACTGAATATAGGTACCCATTTTAGTTTTATCAAAGATTTATATATTTTCACTAAGTTGTCCCGAAAAGCTCCTTCAAGAACTATAATGTACGAATAACTTTTTGTCTGGAAATATTTTGTACCAAAACAAAATGCAAGGATTTAAATGAAATCCTGATGACTCTGTCTCGGGTAAAGGTTATTCAAGGTGCCCGTTTCGAAATTGGTAGATACTGGGTTCGATTCTCTTCACAAGCAAGTTTAATTGCCTATCTTGGTTTATGAATTTTATAAACTCTAAATGTGTTAAAGTTTTTAAAAGTTATAAATCGTAGTTAAATAATCAAAAAAAAATAATCCATTTTTGTAGTACAATAATCTGTTGAAATATAATATAACAATTATAGAATATAAGTATTGTATACCAACAATTGTATATCACAATATATCAATCTATTGAGTTTTAAACTAGTCTAATTTTTTAACTGAAATTTTTAATTATTATTTTTTATCGAAAAATTATTTATTTTTTATCGATTTTTTTTATATATCTTGGAAGTTTTATTATTGTTTTAACCAACTGTACCGTGTCTACAAAAATGAATAATGACAACGATAATTATTTACAAAGTTAAAACGATTTTTTACGAACGCCTGAGAAAGGCTCAATAAAGGAGCCGAAACGTCGCATGTAATAAATAAAGTTTTAATCGATTATTTTTAATCCTAGTCTTCTGCGCATTTTATCAATCTATTATATATCATCAAGGATTTGAAATTTTACAGTACTTAATAAAATTAAAAAAAGGAAAATTTCTTAAAACAAAATACAATACTTTCCTATATGCTTCACGCTTCGTGGTAAAACGGATAAACGCTGGTTCAGTGTTAAAAAATAACTTTTTTCCAACTTTTCTGCCTATGAAAATATCATATTTGCTATTCTTTATATGGCTTTATACACACTTTTGATACTCAAAGTTAAAAGATTCTTCAAAGTTTCTTATCAATATTACCAGAATTGCACTTCGATGGCCATATTGTATTCTAATTAGAAAAAAAATACAGACTATGATTAGTACAATAAGAAGCAGGGATGGCCAATCCGCGGCCTGCGGGCCGCATGAAGTATGAAAGAGCATGCGTGGTAGACGAACTCAGCTGAGATATTTCATCTCGGAGATTGTTACAGGAATACTTAAAAAAACAGTTATTTCTCATAAATATAATTAATAATAATTATAATAACGATAATTATTAATGCATTGCGTCTTAAACTTTGATCAGTTGAAACAGTATTAATAAACATTCAAATATTTAAGAATTTTAAACATTTGTTTTCAAATTGTGTAGTAAATACATATCCTCGTATCATACGACCTATTTTTACCACCGTAACGGGAAGATTAAGAACGTATTCTAATTTTGTATTGCATTATGGGAAATGTGCCAAGATATAGCGCCGTCATTAGTTTCTTTGCAGTACTAACTTAAAACGAAACTATTTAATTCATGTATGGTAGCTTAGTTAACATAAGTTAGTACACCAGATACTCTCGCGACACGCTACAATTTCACATATTTTTCCATCGTGCAGAAAATTGAAATTGAAATTCACAATTGTTAATAGCGAGAACAATTCTCGCGTAATGCTTCAAACGTGTCCTTCTTGAAGAGTAGTGCGCTCTACCGGTACTGGACATTACATTTGGACTCCTTGTACTTTGCAATTAAAGTGGTAAAAAGCAATATATTGAAAATGTTTCAAGTGGATCTTAATTTAATAAGGAGATTTAATTAGAGATATGTAATTTTATATTTGACCCGTGGAGTTATGGTGCTATTCCTAAGTGGCCCGTAATATTCTTTGGGTTGACTACCCCCAATTTAGGGTAAAAAAAAGAGAGAAAAGGAAGATAAGCGTCTACTATTACTAAGTTATTTTCGTTAGCTAGCAAAACTGATAACAACAATTGTAATATAATTTGTACCAAAATCACAAGAAGACTAAAATAGCGATAATAAAATTCAGCATTTAATCTCAGTTTTTCTCTCACTTGCTCTATATGTCTCTTTTTATCTCTTTTACCAAATCCTTTATAAGTGTATATGTGTACATTATACATCTATATGTGTATCGATCGAAAATGATAAAACATTATTGATTGGATGTTTGGGGTAGTTTTAAATTCTTTCCCTAGGTTAATCTCTTCTTTCACTGCATATATTATCCGAATTGTGGAAGAGGGTATTTGTATTTTGTATCCTTTGGGAAATACATAAACACATTATACTCCTATTATATTCGATTTTCCTGTTGGGGGAAAAAAGCGACACCATACACCAACCATTCACAATTCCTTGCAAATATTTTTTTGTTGTTGAGATAACGTTTACAAGGAACAAAAAAATAAAAGAAACTGTCATTCTCAGAATTCGATAAATGGGATCATTTTGTAGAAACATATAATGAATAATGATGAAAAACCAACTACCTATTATGTACTGGTATTTTACAAAATTAAAAAATAATTAACTTGAAATATTTTAAAATTTAGTTAAAGTAAAATATAGTTTTTTATTCCAATTATTTAAACAAATTTATATTTGAAGTGGTATCTCATAAATTAAAAGAAAAATAAATAGGTATAACAATAAAATTTAGAAAGAAGTTTTAATATTTATTATTATTAATTTTGAATTACAAATATTTTTCATCGCCATTTCAAATTTAAATGTGTAAATGATAAAAAAAAGTTTGAAATTGCGTGTTTTATTGTGAGTTAAATTTCGTATTTTATATTTCAAACAAATTATGTAGAATGATTCAACGATAGGAATTGTGGAAAGTAAAACAATGACATATGAAGAATTACATTTATTGAGTGACAGATAGAAGGAAATTTCGTAGGGAAATTGTCGTATATTTGTGTTCTCGATTTAGCTTTGCCGCCATTTATGTAAATACAAAGAAAGATTTCGTTTCTCTCTTATTTTAGTATATTTTTGTCGAAGTCATAATATACTTTGCTTTTTACATCCTTTTCGTTTGTTCTACTTATTCCTTTGACTCATAACCTGCCAAAATCCACACGTTAAAGCCTTATACTCTCTGCTGAATAGTACCAAATGAATATGTAACAGAAATCACGCTGTAAAAGCTGCTTTATTTTTATCTTATAGAATTTTCTACACAAAAAATCAATTTGTCTTTATAAGAGTAATCCAATATCTACGAATACTTATAGATTTAATTCAGTATATTTTTAGAAAACTTATCCAATCTATTAGTGATGACTTGACATAACAAACTTATTTTATTTTAATCTGTAGATTTCTATACTTCTATAGCTTGGTTAAATAATAAATTTAAAAGATTTAATGTCATTTTTGAAGAATCCTCGTATAAAAGATTACATTTATTTCTATATTTGAAGAAAATATACTAAATCAATCATAATGTTTTCAATTTCAACAGAAAAATGAAAACTGAGTATATCAATCGTTTGGATTGGAACATTTCCGAGGTCGTTTCAAATCGGGAAACAGATTTTCCGTTATTCAAAACTTTTTCTAAAGCTAGGTGAAAATAGCGTCATCCTATAGAAAATTTTATTTCTAATTAAATATTTTCTGTCTTCGGTGAATAAAAATTGATTGAAATTCGTTCAACAAGTGCATTTATTGCATGTTATGCATAGCATGTATAGCTATTGCTATTCGTAAATTGCATTCGCATCGTCAATGGCAAACTCGAGGACAATAGTACAAATTTCCCAGCTAATTTCAATATTATACAACTTGACTTACAACGTAAGGTAATATCTTGTTGAATTCAAAGGATAATTCCACGCTTATAGTCACTTATACGAAAACTAATTTGGATAGCGTGCGAAAGGGAAAATCAGGTAATCAAGATTTATAGATGCTATAAATCTGTCTGATATATATTTTGATTTTGTTATTTCGTTTTCATGAAAATATTCTTTCGTAAACTTTCAAAAATATTCTACTTGAATTTAGCACACTTTTGCTTATAATTTATTGGTGTGAAATTTCTACAAACTTGACGTTTAAGCTTGGTTACTTCTCAATGTCAGAAATAATATAATTTATATTCTGTTAGACTAATCTACATTAAGAACAATGTAATTTAAATTAGTAAGCTTTGATTTTAAGCATATACTTAGTGACCCCAATAGATCATATACACATTTTTTTTAGTTTTAGTCGAAAAAGGGGATTACTTTGGAGTAATTACTAGAGGACATTACTGGAGGAAAAACCAATTTTTAGTACTTAAAATGTATATTTTGACAAAAAAACAAATTCATAAAATCATTTTTTCAAGTTTTATGGATCAATTGAATTTATTGCTTTTCAATTCTAAGATCTGAGGATAATATATTATAGAAAAACAAATTTTAATTTTAATGAGCAAATGTATCTGAAAACAATGAGTGCGCCCATAGGTTTTCTGTGATGTCATAGTCCACATATTGAAACCGATATATAAGGAGATCATTCTGCCATCATTATCAGCGATAATCAAGAAAACAGTAATAATTTACACAATTTTCACATTTTCTCCCACGGAAAACAATTACTTCCAATCTTGTTTTCAATGAAATTGTGGTTAGTGTATATACAAACTCAGCTTTACATTAATCTTTTTAATTCTGAGTCATTTAATACAAGTAAGAAAAATTATTTTTTCTAAATGATCAAACTATAATTATAATTTGAAGAAAGATTCAGTAAATTATTTTTTAAAGATTTGAAGGAATAGGAAAGAAATAAGGATTTTAAGGATATATCGACTAGGGTGGAAAAAAAGCAGAATTATAAACATTGTTTTAGAAAAAACATAGATTAGGGAACGTTCAAGTATTACGTAACATTTTAACCCGGTGGGAGAGGTTCAATGAAACGTTATTGTGTGCTATGTTTACTAAGGAGGAGGTATAAATGTACTGTCATGTGGGGGGGGGGTACAAAATTGAAAAAAAAACGTTACGTAATATTGGAATGCTCCCCTACTGTCTATGGATTTATGAGTATTTGACGAAAACTTTTTCTTCATAATTAATGGAATTATATCTGAAATTTTTGAAAAAAGAATAGCTAATAATCTTTTCAAAGTTCAAAAATGTTGACTAAGACGAAAAGTGTAGAAAAACTATGGTATGATAACAATAGCAAATCGGTGTCAGAAAGGTATTTGGATAATTTTTGGAAGGTATATTGGTTGTAACATTAAGATATGCTCAATGCTCATACAATTGCAAATAAATTGAAAAAAAAACGATAAACCGAAAATATTTTTTTTCTTAACAATGACTGAACCAATCTGAATGAAACTTGGATATATTATGAAAGTATTAAAGACTTTACTCAGAAAAAATAACAGTTTTTCATCTTGATTATAACTATTTGAAGTGTTTTCTATTTTTATAGATTGATATTTTCTATTTTTCTGATATTTTCTTTCTTACGGTAACGTTTTTGTACAAATTTCTATATATTTTTATATCCTCCTTTTATGTATAATTTTCCTTTAAAATTATAAATTAATCGAGAGGTACGCCATATTGAAAACAATAAATAAAAACCGATATTTTGTTGTAAAAGTAAAGTCGGTTTGATGTTAGTGTTTATATTATGAATATAATAGAAATCAAACCCACTTAATTAAATAACTAATAAGTATATATATCGTAAAATATTTTAGACCATGATAAGGAAACTATTTATTTTAAAAAATTCTAAATTATGTCATCTTTACTATTGTTGTACTTATTAAATCATTTATATATTATTTCTGTACCAAACCCAAAAAGAAACACAAAAGTAAAAATAATTTAATGTCCTCTATGACACCTATTTCATTATTTACTCAACTAATTGTAAAATGACCTTGGAGGGTAAATTAATATACTTTTCTCTTAAAAAAATTACAAAATGTAATAACTAACATTAACACTAAATTTGCAATGGTAAATGGTTTAAATTATCAACATATAGTTTAAACGATTTAAACAGTGTTTCCTTATGTGCTTAAATAAATTTATTACAGAAAAAAGTCCACGTGGGATTTTTTAGTTTGTGTACTGTGATGTAACTATAGTGCCGAGCCAATAGGAGCTCGTTCTTGATATTTTGAATTTAACGATTTCTTTTGCATTTTTAAATAAACATTTCTTAATTTTTTTAAGTACCTAAAGTAAAATATTAACAACTAAATTATGTTTTGATCTTAGTTTAGAACATTTTAAATATATTCGGAACATGTCTTATTATTAGTATTATTATTTAATATAGTTTAAACTTTGGGTAGTTAATAAAAAAAAATCGTGGAAAGTAAACATCTAAATATGGTGACTTTTTGTTTAAATGCATTCACAACTTAAAGATAAAAGAAACTTATTTGAACAACTTTATGCGTACTTTTGATAATTTCACTCGTCCTTAATATCCCTACAACAATTATGAGATCAGAATTTAATCGAGCATTTGAAATAGTAAAATGGGTTGATAACAAAAGGGTTGAGTCTTATTTGGCAAATTACTCCATTTATTACTGACAAAGAAAGGGTGATAATGGCCGTCTATAACTGTCGCTTTTGTTAGTCATAAGGTTAAAGCTTGTTAAGGAGAAAATATCTCGAGGCACGGTACCGCATAAAAGAAAATCAGCTCTATTTGAAAATGATATCTTTTCCGAAAATGGTGACAGGAATGCGTGGAATGAGTCTTGAACGTGAGTTTCGTCAACTAATTAGTTGGGCTTAAAGGTAAAGAACGAAAGAATTAATTATAAAATTCGACATTGTTCTACAATATCAAAATTTATTAAAAATCTCCTTTGCTTAATAATTAACTAATAATTAATGGGTAATCAGTTTTAAAATTTTATCAATTCGAAATATAAATTTAGGATTGAAATGTTTGAAACAATTTTTAAGAAATATTTATTTATTTAGGTGTGATTTAAGTACGTTTTTCGCTTACGTTGGCAAACGTATTATTTGCGAATTATTTATGCAGTGTGACATAACTTAAAAAAATTAAATGCGTTAAGGAAGCTTCCTATAATGAAGAAGTACGGGAAAAGTAAAATGGGTATACTATTCGCGAATCGTTCGGGAATCTTTTTTCTGTGTTACTAAAATAATTAAATTCATTACAAAGATAGATTATTATGCTACAATTGTAAGGTTGTGGTAGCAATTTTCTAAGTCAATGAGTAGTTAAAATTTCAATATAATTTTTTGGCACAATTTCAGTTAACTATATTCATTTTCCACTAGTTTTAAATAAAACTTTGATTACGTCAACTGACTTTGATTTTTAAAGCTTGATTTTTATAGATTTTTTTTTCCGAAATTTAGTTTTATTTTATTGATATTTGACGGATACAACTCCTCAAATAATTTTACTTCTTGAACAACTTTATGTTATTTTCGATAGTTATTCAAATTCGAAATCGAGGAAATTTCAATATTTCATATAAACAAGTGTATAGGTATTTGTGTGCATATTTAAATTTAGATGCTCATAAAAACGACTAACAAGTACGTGGAAAACAACATTGCAGTTTGAAATGGCTCATTAATCCATATCCTTAGGTAACATACTGAAGAAGTAAACTTTTCAAAATGAAGAAACTATTTTCTTGAATACGAACGATTTGTGTAAATGAGATACTTGAGTGGCGTACATTTACTGTCGTGCATTTCACAGATGGAAATATTGTTCTGTATACAAAGTAAAAATGTTTGCCCATGAATTTTTGTTCAGGTTATGATTAATATAATTCTTATATTGTATCAGCTGATATTTTTCAAAACAATAAAATACATATACACCAATAAATTTCATCATAAAGTTTCCACAATATTAGGAAATATATGATATGTGGAGTACGTATTCTTAACATTTTATATTGAGGTAGTTTGCACACCTCACAACTTAGAAAAATTTAAATTATATTATATTTGCACTCGTTCTAAAATCTCCATTTCACAAGGACCCGGTTGTAACTAATAGATATTTATGGTCGAGTATTTGTGAATTATTACAGGAAATAAATCAAGATGTTTTACATCAAGAATTTACAGTACGATCGTTCTTTAAACTTTTTTTCTCCTTGCGTTTTTCGTTTTTCTTCATAGCTTCTCTTATGTTCAATTTGTTTGTTTGAATAAAAAGCAAACAGAGTTCTAACGATGATACATTTCCATGCCAATGAAAATGTTTATTTCCTCTTCCTTCTACCAATCAATAAACATTTATTGTATGCAAACTATGAAACATAATAATAAATTCAATTACTATCAGATAATTTTATTGTATACAATTGGTAGTGCCACTATAAAATGGATTGATCTAAAATAAATCAAAAATAGTCACAATAAAAGATCATTTCATATTTCTCTCATTTCGTTATTAATATATTTTTGCTAGTTTCTGCCTTTAAATGCAATTCGAAATGGTAGGTACTATGAAAATTGTTTGAGTAGTCGGTATACACTCAAAGAATAGTCTTTGAATATGTTTAAGAAAAAAGAGAAATACTTTTATTTTTATCACAGTTATTAATTTAAGAAAATTTCAACTCAGCCATCAAACTAAAGACTGCAAATTAACAACAGCTGGAGACTAATGATGCAAGACTACACGAAAACCAAATTGTTTTCAAATATTTTTCGAAACCTTAATTAAGCAAAGAGATGATTGGCAAAATAAAAATAAAGTAAATCTAGGTGATATATCAATATTGCTAGTAAGCGTTGGAATCTGGGAGAAAAATTCCAGAAAACATATGGTCGTATTTCTGAAGAAAATGTTCATAGTATTGCAAGTAGAAGTCCATGCCATCATTATTCGCCTTCAGGAAAAAATGAGAAGAAAATATTAAAATAAAATGATAAGGGCCTTCTCTGATAGCCAAGCCGCAATAAATGGGTCAATATCTCATCACACAAACTCCAAACGAGGCCTACTGGTGGGCGAGTGGTTTAGGTGACCACTCCAAAACTGGTAGGTTTTGGGTGCGAATCAAGCAAAATATCGAACAAATTTTCGATATTTCTTGATTATGGATTTTTATTAACCCTAGAGTCGCTAAAGACTTAGATGGTTATAAAGCGATCATAATAATCAATTAAATAACTCCAAATTAATCTGGGAATGGAAAACTCTTTTCATCCAGTAGACGACATTCAACAAAATGACACTTGTCATGGTGCCATGTCATTCTGGTATCAACGATTATGTAGAAGCAGACGAATTTGCAAAGTTAGGCTCAAGTATGGCACTTACAGGACTAGAACCGGCTATGCCGATGAGAACATCACTAAGTTGAATAACCAAATAACCGAATAAACTAAAAATTGGCACAGAAAACCATTGAATATTTTCTCAAAAGACAAATAATCAACGATTATGATAAAGAAACATCTGAAAGAATATAATAAAAGACTTCTAAATCTAGGAAGGAAGGATATTAAAATGCTGGTGGTCTATTAACAAGACACTGCAATTAAGGAAAGCATTTCTAAATTATATGAATAAATCCTGAGTTATGTGAATGCAGAAAATGCGGCGGGTAAAAGGAAACTGTCTTTCACGCACTATTTGACAGTCCAGCTATGATTTCAAGTTGTCACAGTACTTTGGGCCCTTTGGACATGAGCTGGGAATATTCATAAAGGTTCAATTGACTATCTGCTGAGGTTTATCTCAGCAGCAAAATTAACTAATTGGAACTATTGGAAACAGAGCTGGGACGTTTTAATAGTTCTTTTAGGACGCAGCGCAGAAGAACTTCTAAGAAAAACCCCCAAAACGTATTAAAATGTTAAAACAAAATTTATTTTGAAATAGAATTACTTTAGCTTCGTTTAGATAATATTAAAGTAAGAAAAACGAAATTCAAATTGAACATTGATTGAAATAAATTGTAGTCATTTAATTATTAGTAAAGTCATATTTTATTAACACGAATTTTATTAAAATTTTATATTTTAGTAGCTTGAATAACAAAAAGAGACGAGAATTCTCCACAGCATAAATTTATCTAGTCTAGTAGTGATTAAGTGATCAAAGTGGCCGCTTTAAAACTGATAGGTGATGGGTTCGAATCTCGTATCGAGCAAATTTTCAATATTTCTCAAAATACGAATTTTTATTATCCCTAGAGTTGTTCAAGACCTTGATAGTATTAAAGCAATGGTAAATAAGAATTAAATTTTTTAACTATTTTATGAGTATTCAGAGTTGAAATATAAATAAATTTTTCCTCTTTTTTAGGAGTAATGAGCTTTCAACAAATTCAAAAAATTAAAACTACTGAAAACTACTGAAAACAAAACATAGAGAAAAAAGTTTTCAAAACATTTAAAAAATAATACGTAAAACGTCAACACTACATACGATTGAATAAAAATTGATTGTTCAAAATTCTACAATTTTATTTTGCTTACAAGAGTATTCAAGGTTTGAAGTTTAAAGGCTTGACCACAAAGTTTAAATGAAATTCTGAAAAGCAGGAGTTAATCGATTTATGTTGTGAGGTGTTTTTTCATTATCCTTTAAAGCATTACTTAAAATTTAAAAAAAATAAATGAAAATTTATTCAGAGCATTATATTAATTGAAAAAAATAATAATACAACACATAACCGAAAATATTGCAACATACAAAAACATTAGAACAACGAAAAACCATGTGCAAAAATTAAACAAAAAAACAAAGTTAATGAATGTCTTATTTTTAATCACTAGTCTGGCTCCAATTTGTTTGAAATTATTGCAAAATGTTGATATTAAAAAGTTTCCCTTTTCCTCAATAAACACCTTTGAAAAATTTGGAGCCGATCTGACATCAATTGATAGACACAAAAATTCGTTGAAGTTTTATGTAATTTTTGATGTAGGTAGTTTAGTTCAAATAATGTTTTAAAAAAATCTAAAAACAAACCTATTTAATTTAATAACGACATATTAATATATTTGGAGGCAGTTTTATGTTGATTTATTGATACCATTAATATTGACTAGCGGAATTTCATGCGCTATCAAATTGAGTATAATTTAATTATGTTCCCAGAGAATATTTGTTAGTTTTATAGTATTGGATACATAAAAAGCAAATGGCAAATTGTACTTGATCGAAAGTGAATTATATATTTGCCACAAATGTAATCGGTAGTTTTCAAATAAACATTTATAGCTTTTAACCACAACATAAACGTAAGAGGTTTGCAAACGTTATTTTATGATTTATAATACATAATCACAGTAGATTAACACATCCACACTTTTTACTTATTCTCAGTTTTGAAAGCTACGGAAACAGTACAATTAGAAAAACGAAAGAAAATTTTATAGACTTTAAGTAAAGTAATATTTTCATTCTTTAAATTAAATGTTTCAGAGTTTGTATGTAGGAAAAAGTTTTATTGTTTCACTAGCCGACATCCACGACTTCGTCTGCGTGAAGATATGGTACAATTTGTTGAATTTCAGTTAGTAAAGTATCCGCGAATTTATTCACGTTGGAGTTCTTAAATAAATATCAAAGATCATTGAAAAGAAAATACAATACCTTAAGCTCAACAATGGAAAGGCTCAATCATGGTGTAGGTTGCGAATAAATAACTCACATAGATTTTTTGGATAAACGCAAGCCCAGATGGTGCCCAATACTGTGACATACTATCGATTATTCACAAAATCGCGTAATGTACGACAACCCAAGTAAAAGCAACACTGGGACTGCCCAGCGAAATAAAGCAGATGTTAAACTACCACATATCTCAAACCTATGAAGCAAATTCTGAAGACCATAACGCTACTAGTATTATTTAAAAATAAATCCCGAATAAGTCGCTATGGACTTATCTGGTTGATGGGACTCAAAATGAATACAATAAAAAATACAATAGTTAAGTAAATATTTTTCTTATTATCTGAGTAGAATTATCAACATTCGATTTAGTATGAAACTTGAAAATAAGCTTAGTTAAGATACATCAAGCTACTAAAAAAGTACAACTTTAAGAAACGTATAATCTCATTTTTCACCTGATTTCCAGTACTTTATCGTGCTGAATTTTGGCACGTCTGCTTATTTTCGATGACAACGCATGAACCCATTTAAAATTTAATAACCACCAAGTATTCCTACTTTAATCAAATATTTAACTTAAAAAAAAACGTCTGCTACCTACCTTCGCAGACGCATGTAAAAGTGGGTTTATTTTAAATGCTTGTTGAAGTTAGCATGTTTAATTTACTTTATTACGCAAATAGTAGATAATATTAACTAATAGTAACGGTTCGTGAAATATTCACAACCAATACAACTGATAAATGGCAAAAATTGGCAACTGGATGAAATCAAAGTGACGGTTGAAACAAATGACAAAAATCAATTAGTTCAAATTTGAAACAATGATTGACAAAATTGATAATAAAAATATTTGAAAAGAATTCAAAAACCTTGCTTGTGTTGAAAACGTACTAAAAAGTAAAAATTGAATTTTATTAACCAGACCTTAATATCGCTTTCATCATCGATATTAAGGCAATATTGGTCAATTAATGCGAATCGTAAGCTATTTAGTTGCACATCAAAGCAAAGAGTATTTCATATTACTAAAGTGTAAACAAGTTGTAAACAATTGAATCCCTCACTATGATTCACAACTAAGTAGCTAACGATTCTCTTTAATTGGCCAATATTGCCGTAATATCGATGGTGAAATGTGTATTAAGATTCAGTTCATAAAGTTCATTTTTTATTTTTTAGTGCATTTATCAATACAAGCGAGATTTTTAAAATCTTTTTATTTGTCCTTCGGAAACAATGTCGTATTCTTGATGAAATGTGACCTATGATCTTTTCTGTGTTCTTGATAACGTGTTTACATAATTTTATAATGATCGGTGTAATAATTATGGCGTAAATGCAATGATGAATAAAATTGCTTTTGGGGTACGAAAAATAAATTTATTTGAGAATGGACAAATATCACATATAGGTCCTTATTAAAAACTATACTTATCTACTTAAAATAATTAATACATTACGTTTTTAAATACGTATGAGATGCTAGCTTCTTAAAACAAAACTACAAAACAAGTTCAATTTTAAATATGAAAACATGAAAAAATAAATTTTATGACTCAATGCATTTTAGCGTTGCAGTTGAAGTAAATCTTTTTCATTTCTTTGTCGTAAATTACACGGCTGTACCTAGTAAATCTTAAGAGAATTCTCATAAAGTAATACTCCAAACTACTTTAAAATCTCACAATAATTTTCGCGAAAAGCTTTAAAATTATTGTTGGTATGCTTCTGGAAATTTCACGGTTTCCATTTATTGTTATATGAATTTAAATATTCGGTTTACATTTTTAAATCTTAATACCTTCATGGTAATATCAAATTAGTGAAATTTAAACCTCGTATATTAGTTTAAAATTAATTAATTAATCAATTCCGGGTGAAATCATTAATAATATTCAGCCTCAATATTAATCCATTTCAATGTACAAATTCCAATTTAATATGAATACAGGTAATACTTCACTATTCCAAGTATTGTTTTATAAGTGTATGAATACCTATCATAATTATGATGCGGCACCCCTTATTAGGTTTAATTAAGCCAACAATTGAGTATGAATTTAACAATACATACAAATTTGGCAATGTTTGATTAATTAGTAGTAGTACATGGAATTTTATAATTTGAATTATCATCTATTATAATCTATTATTAAACCGAGTTTAGTAGAAACTATATTATTGTACTATTTTGGGTTGAGAGTTAAACAAAAATTGAAATAGCTCAGTACTTATGTATGTTATTTTAAAGTCAATTATCCAGTTTATGTTTGAATGAAGTCATTTACAAACTTCATTTGAAACTAAACAAGTCATTAGTGGTATGTTAAAGGAATACATAGTGAAAGAAAATATAAGCAGGTTATTACGATCATAACATTGACACCATTTCACTTCTGGAAAATCAAAATTTGCATTTTGTCTTATATTTACAAAACAAATATTTTATAGAGAACTAAATTAATAGCCTGTCAACCGTTTTTTATTATTATTAAGGCTCATGGCAATTTTAGGTCGATCAAATCTAGCCACGTTATATTTTCAACATTGTTTTTATTCTGTTCGCGATTTTTTTGTTAATTTAACTCTAACATGGTATAATTTTCTTTTTTGTAGCTAAATTTTCATTACGGGACAATTTATTTGCGAATTAAATAAGAAACAAAGTAAAAAATTGCAACGTTGCCCGATTTTGCCAGACTTAAAAGGGGCATGAGCCATTATTAAAATATTTATGTCACACAATAAGTCATAAATATATCATTGAGATATCTGGAGTGAATTTTGTAACTTAAGAATTGAGATTTTAAGATTTGAGTTTTTTTTTTTTAATTTAAAGATTCAGACCTGTTCATTGCAAAAGAATTGTTTCTATTTAAAATTGTTGTTAAAATGAACATTTTGAAAAACGGTTTTAGTGTACAAATAGTTTAGTAGAGGTTATCATGCACAAAAATGATTAGAAAATTATTTGAACGGTTGAATCATCTACGCAATTCCAAAGCAAAATTATGTTTACACGATTATGTAAATTGATACTGTTATCCCTAATGTATACGACGTTTACCAACAGTGAGTGACCTATTTTTATAACGTAGAAAGAAAAAATATCAACACCCCATGATAAACATATATTGACTCTTTATTAATCAAAAAACAACCACATAAAAATATTAAACAATAAAACATATTATAGAAATATTAGAAAAAAAAATAGCAAGAGATTATAATATAATATAACATAAATTTGAAGTTGAAAATAAAAATAAAACGGGGATCGCATGATTGAACCGAGTGGTTTATAGTGCATCGACTTTGAAGTTTGGACAATTCTATGAAAACCGATACCTCAATAATCACTACCATATACTGATATACGAATAACCGTTATCGTTAATATATTGACCATTGCATAACGAAATAAATTAAAATAGGTACATACTAATGTTTGAATTTCAATTATACTATGAAATTGACATCTTATACATATCTTAATACATATCTTATATATATCAAAAATACAATCTTAATACATAAACATTTCTCATACATTGTTATAATTTCCTATTGATTCGGTGATTAACCAGCAAAGTGAGAGGACGAGTATCAAATTGTTGATTGTTATTCATTTAAAACTCATCACAAATAAAAATTAAAAATGTGCTGCAGAAATCTAAAAATCAAACTGCGACGTGCAAAAGTTAGCCAGTTCAACAGCTGTGTGCCTCGCCGGTCTCACCCGTGCGGGTGAGTACAAGTTTTCTTTACTTTAACAAAAATGGAAAACGACACAGATCTCAACAGCGATTCAGAAATATTACCTAAACACTGGACCCAGGCTAAATCTCGCAAGCGAGTTGTTGCTGTTCGAACAACAAACAATAAATTCGCCAAATTAACAACACAAAACCGATATCAAGTCCTCTCATCCAGCGAGGATGAAGAAAATGAAATGCCAGAGCAAAACCCAATAAAAATTCCCCCAATCTTTGTTCACGACGCTAACAATTACCAAAAACTAGTCGATGATATCACAAAATTGCAAATTATAGATTTCACTGTCTCGCAAAAAAACAAAAATGTTTTCAAAATAAACCTTACTAAAATCGACGACTTTCGCAACTTGACCAAATTTTACGATTCAAATAAAATAAACTACCACACATTCAAAAATCCGACCAACAATAACCTATCTGTTATCATCCGAAACGTTCCATACTCGTTGAAAGAAGAAGAAGTTATGGAAATACTAAAAAATAATAATTACCCGGTAATAAACGTAACCAGATTGCATAATAGAGACAAAAAACCAACTCCACTGTGCGCAGTGCTAATGCCTAAAACAGAAGAAGGACTCAAAATCTTTGAGCTAAAACATCTGGACAGAGCAGTGGTCTACGTCGAGGCCCGCCGAAAAAACCCAAATACCCCACAATGCACCAATTGTCAGCGTTTCGGCCACACTAAAAATTACTGTCGCCTAAACGCCAGATGCGTCAAGTGCGATAAACATCACAAATTTACCGAATGTGACAAAAAGCCGGAAGAGCCACCAAAATGTGTAAACTGCGGGGGTACGCACCCAGCAAACTATAGAGGTTGCCCCTATTACAAAAACTCGTTCCGAAGCGCCCGATCAAATATAAACACCCAGTCACCCAAAATCCAAACTCACAGGAATTCTGTTCCAAACATCAATCCCGCTTCTTACGCGTCCATGTTAAATAATAATTCTCCCTATCAACATCACACCATAAATGCACCAAACAGCACAATACCCGAGCAAACTCAGCCAAACTCAACACATATACCATTCGAGACAAGCACCATTATCCCCATGGTAGTAAAGTTCATTCTCAACCTCATACATCCTCACCTACCAGAAATTACAACAATGTTCATGTCCTTTCTAACCACCCATTCACCTAACAACTAAATCCAAACGCAAAAAAAAAAATCATGCCTCCTACTCCTATGCTTATCCTTCTCAACTGGAATGCCGACGGCATCAAGGAAAAAAGAAGCGCTTTCATCGAGTTTCTACACCGTCACAGAGTAGACATAGCCTGTATCTCGGAAACGCATCTACTACATCATGAAACATTCAAAGTAGCGGGGTACAACATTCATAGAGAAGACAGAGAAACAGATTTTGCATCCGGAGGAGTAGCCATACTGATAAAAAAGAATATCGAACATCATCACGTCACCCTACCAACAATGTTAAATATCGAGGCCGTCAAGATCAAAATTGAGTCATCAACCATTAGACCAATCAATATAATAGCCGCTTACAAAAGACCAAACGTCAGACTAGAAACACTAGAAATTTCAACACTTTTCAACGAGTCAAGTCCTACCATCCTGCTTGGTGATCTCAACTGCAAACATACGTCCTGGGGGTGTATTAAAACAAATCCCAACGGTATTAAGCTAAGAAAAGCTGCATCTGAAAATTCACTCATCGTATGTGCACCAAACAAACCAACCCACTACCCTTACAGACAAGAACATACGCCGGACATTCTTGATATTATGGTACAGAAAGACGTTGTCAACCACATGAGCCAGGAAGTGATCGATGAACTGGACTCAGACCACAATCCAGTGATAATCTCAGTACTGGACGTTAAAGTAGGATATAAATCCGCAACTAACCTTACCCGTTTTCACTGCTGGGACACTTTTAAAAAACTTCTCACAAGTACCAACCTTCCGGTTCATATGCTTCTACAAAACCCAAATAATATAGACGAATCAATTTCTATGATTACAAAATCAATAAACGAAGCAGCTAGATTATCTGAACTGAATATTAATAAAAAAGGAAATCAACACTCTACTTATAGGGATATTCCGATAAAAATTAAAAAAATGATCCAGGAATTTAATAGTCTTGTTCATCTTGTGAGAAAGGAACTGGAAAATTTCACCAACAACCACTATCAAAAATATCTTGAAGACATTCATCCAGAGGACCACCAAATTTGGAAGACAACCAAAGCTATCTTACAGAAAAAAAGTCAAATCCCTTCTCTGCAAGAAGAAGGACATACATATGACTCCATCAAGGATAAGTGTTCTGGATTTTCAAACTTCTTTGGAAAGGTCTTCAATCAAACCTGCGTACAATCCGACCCTAATTCTTATAATCATCTCCAAATCCCAGAGAACCAAGTAGAATTTGTAACTTCATCCGAATTGAAACAACAAATTAAGGCTCTAAAATCTAAAAAATCTCCTGGCCCCGATCAAATCACTAATTCAATGCTAAAAAAACTGCCCAAACAAAACAATATCCTTTCTTACATCTATCTTTAATCTATGCCTAAGCACAGGACACTTTCCCTCCACCTGGAAAAAAGCTCACATAGTTGTTGTCCATAAAAACTCAAAACCCAAAAATAAAATCACAAGCTATCGGCCGATCAGCCTGCTCAGCACACTGTCGAAGTTATTCGAAAGAATCATCAAGCAACGGCTTCACACTTGGATAGAACTCAACCAAATTCTACCCAACACGCAATTTGGATTTAGGCCTCACCACTCCACTTCGCAACAAATCTTAAGGTTGGTAGAAATAATCGAAAGGGGCTTTGAAGAAAAAAAATACTCAGTGGGTTTGTTCTTGGATGCGACGCAAGCGTTCGATCGAGTTTGGCATCAAGGGCTACTCACAAAGCTTCAGAAGTATCATACTCCAGAGTATCTATACAACATAATTTCTTCATTTCTGAGCAACCGATGCTTCCAAATCAAAATGGGCGATCAGTTATCAGAGGAAAAACATATCCACTCGGGGGTACCTCAGGGATCAGTATTGGGTCCAATCCTTTTCAATCTGTACGTTGCGGACGTTCCGTCACTAGACCACTGCATAATCTCAATGTACGCGGATGACATCGCCATCTTCAACCTGGACAAAGATCTTCAAAGGACCGTTCAGAAAACCCAGCAGTCTATCAACCACCTATCTTCCTGGTTCAGTAGATGAAAAATTCTCATAAATCCATCTAAAAGTGTCGCAAAAATTTTCTCTCTAAGACGTTTCTCCAACCAATTGGAGCCCATCGTGTTGGATCACATGGAAATTCCGTGTGAGAAAAAAACGCCTGTTAAATATCTGGGTATACTTCTGGACTCTAAATTAACCTGGCAAAACCATATCTCAAATAAAATCAGAGAAGCCAACACTCGACTCATCCAACTATACCCACTTATCAACAGAAGGTCTCGTCTAAGTATGGAATGCTCACTTATGATATACAAATCAGTCATTAGACCACTTCTCACATACTCCTGTGCAGTCTGGCTTCCATCCTCAAAGAAAAATCATAATGAGCTACAGGTGTTCCAAAATAGAGTCTTGAGGATTATCACCAAAGCTCCATGGTATGTGAGAAACAACCAAATTCATCATGAAATGAGCGTTCCATACTTAAAAGACTTTCTAACTGCACTCACAAGGAACTTCCTTAACGGCCTAGAAAATTGTCCTAGTGCGGTAGAACTAGGCTTGGGAGAAACCATAAATAATAGAAGGCTGAAGCGGAAACTCCCACAAGAGCTCCAAGAAGTAGTAGATGTTTGACCACAAGAGCAAGAACCAAACAACAAATAAAAAATACAAAAGACAGAGGAATGAAGTTCGACTCCTCCAGCTACTGAAACGCCGCTAAAGACCAATTGCCCGACATCACCACCATGATATAGCGACACACCGCTGAACTGGTGCAAAATACACAAAAGTCCACAAAAAAAAAAAATTTCCTATCTTTTCAATTTTCAAAATAGCATTTTCTATTTCAAAAAGACATGCCTTCTCTGTTGGTAGGCATCACACATTTTATTTCATGAAATTATTGGTAAGTATTTTGTTTAATTTTCAGGAATCTAGGAATACGTATCAGTAATATACGTAATTCAGATTTGCACCTTTATAATTTGTCGAGGTCGACAAACTTTACGCTTAGGGGACATCCATTAATTA
Source organism: Sisyra terminalis (assembly GCA_958496175.1). Lineage (NCBI taxonomy): Eukaryota > Metazoa > Arthropoda > Insecta > Neuroptera > Sisyridae > Sisyra > Sisyra terminalis. Next base: position 32,938,583 of record OY292274.1, read on the forward strand.
CGTGAGACAATTTGAGCTATTTTTCAACTTAACCTCCCTCTTTGGTAAGATTTCGAAAATTGTACTTATATTTTAAATTTTGTCAAAAAAATTTATAAAAAAGCGACACCTATTCACGATTATACATACAAGACATAATTTAATACATATGCCTTCGTTTATGTAATAGAGTAATATGTCGACACTATATTTTGATTATCCTTTACTGTCAGTTTTAGTAATTTTTCACCAACGTTAGGGTACTATTAACCACAATTCCAAAGAAAAATAAAACAAAGTGTTGTGAGACTTGAACCCAGGTTCTTTTGTGTATACAGATAGTCTTCGGTTTACGCCGGAGTTCCGTTCCTAAAAAAACCGGCGTAAAATGAGTCTAATTATAATGACAGGTATAGAGTTAAGTACCATCTCTTAAAAAATAGGCATATAGCGATATAATATAATTATATTTGAAGTTTATAAATTAATATGATATGTATAGTTAAACCAAAAAATCCATTCTTCCGTAACTCTTCGAATCACCTCCATTATTTTTCAAGTGTTATAGATTGACGTGCTTTTTTCGTAATATGATCCGGTAACTTTTCTGCACTTTTATTAGACATGCCATTGTTACTTTAGCAATAATTTAGGCGAAAAATATTGAAAAGAAAAAATTAATGGATTCAATTGTAACACTGCGTTTAATAAATGTACATATGTCGTAGCAGCTCGGTAAATACCTTATCACTGGACCATATTTCACTGTCTTCCCGAAAAGTCCAGAATATTCCCAGCCAAACCGGGGATTTTGCATGCGGCGTTATTGTCAATCGGCGTTAATGAAACCGGCGTAAAACGAGGGCCACGTGTAGATGTTACCACTGCGCTAAAAACATATGCATACTACCCATACATATATATCTAAAAATGTATGGGTATTTTAAGAAGGTAATTTTTTAGACTTAAAAAGAATGCATTTTGCTTATGATTGGTCTCAATAAAAATGTGCATGGAAACTTGTTTATTTTTTTAAAGACCTTTCAAATTAGATGTTACACGATTATGTAAATCTGTGTTTTTTCTCATCCCTTATATATTCAAAAATGAATGCAATATCAAACATTTCATTAAAATCGATCATCCACTAGAAGCAATTGCCAGCGCCATCTGCGTAGGCACAAATTTAGACTGAACTAAACAAAATGGAACAGGGCCTGTGTAGGAAGTGGTGTCAAAATTGTTGTGGGCAACTGAGACAAATGAAGTACTCGTAAGTAAAATACAAGCGCTTATTTGTGTAGGTTGACGCTCATTAGCACTTAATAGTTAGCTATTGTTTTAGCTACTATAAAAACTGTACCTACATAGAGGACGTTTCGTACGTTACACTATTTTTTATTTTTATTACACGCCAAATGGATGGTCTATTCATATATACATATCAATGTTCTTCCCTTTATAAATTGTTAATAAACAGAATAAAAATTTGAAAGTTGAAAATAAGGACATCTTAAAAGAATTTTTTTTCTAAAATTGAGCTATAAAATCAAAATGTACAGACAGACGTTAGATTTTTATATATTAGTACATAGTTGATGTAGGTATAAATTTACTTATCTTAAAAATAGGTAGCTACTTATAATGATTTTTTAATTATGAAAAATGTCTACCTTTATGTAGTAAGAAAATATATAATTAGAGGATTATATTTTCATAAGAAGCTTACCAAAGAAGAAAATGGCATCTCTTTATATAATTCGGCTCGCTGTATTTCAGGATACCATACTTAATAAGTTCTTATGAGAGTTTTAATTTTTAATACCTTTATGTTGATACTCAAGTGTTTGGCATTTTATTCACTTTTATTAAAAACTTATCAACTCGCAACGCTTAATTAAATTCGAAACCATACCGTTGAACGTAATGCATGGATTCTATGACAAAACTTTATAAAATGAAAGAAAATAATTAGAATTTAGCAAATTTAGCTACTCGAGCTTATGATGTCCCACACTTTAAAATAAAATTGAAATGTTGAAAACATCACAGAATCATAATGTAGAAAAGTGTTCGTTTCATACATGAAACGAATATCCACCCTACATAAAACATATAAAATTGTATCCGTTTTACATAAGAAAGAAAAAAAATTCCGACAGAATCAACATAATAATCATGGACTATTTACAATGTACTCCATTCGAAACTATTGTGAAGAAAAACTACAGTTCCCAACGAAGTTTAAAATGGAAATTTATAAAAAAATTAACACTAAAATAGTTTGGTGAAAAATTATAACGATTTTTTCATTCAATAATAAGCTGTTAATGTAACGATCATAAAATTAAATGAGGTCATTATTTGCTTATTATATTCGTACCAATTTCACCCAGAAACAACTTCGAAAGTAATAAATTCATAATTATGAGCAACCTTCGTTTCATCAAATAAAAGTTACAATTTTAAATTGCATATAATATAAAAGTAAAGCTTTCATTGAAAAGCTTAAGCTTATTACATTTTTTATTGCTTTTTCAATGGCTAAATGATTTCACTTTATGTATTAGTGATAACTTTAAATGATGCATGTTAAGTTAATATTCATAATTTGAAAAAAATAAACGCGGAAATAATTCAAGATTTTATTTTCTTAATGAGAGCGAAATATAATTATTTACGAAAATTCGAGAAAGAAAATTTAGAATTAGCCGTTTATAAATAAAACTTATGATTTATTACAAGACTTTAGAAATTTCAAAAATAATATAGGTAATATTACTAATGAAATGCAGGTATATATAAGAAATTGTTTCAACCAATCGTTTGCAATTCTGGTTTTATTATTTTTATTTTTCAACTGTACTGTAACATAAGTTTATATTTTCTTATCTCGACAGTTGAGTAAAAGAAATAAGAAAATTGTAAAGAAAATAGTATGTACATTTCTTGTTTATTTCTGGGCAATATTTTATTTTCAATATTAAGAATACTTGTTTGAGAAAGAAATATGCCAATTTCATATCACTATTCCTATTTTATTTTCTGTTTAAGAAACTCACAGACAAATTGCGCCTTTTTCAAAACTAATCGTTTTATTCTGTATATTTTAGATAAATAGTACAAATAGTTTGTGGTGGCGATGAAAAATAACATCATACAGCTTATCTGATATTTCTTGTAAAACGCTTAAACATGCAATCTTATTGATTTTACGTCCTCTTGTTTAATATGCCTTTATATGTTCGCTATAGCTTTGTTTGAGTAATGCTAAGATGTATTGAATTTCTTCGAAATTGATACAATATAACACCTACGATTCTCATAAAAATAGATTTCCATTCGAAGACTTTTATCAGCAGATTTTTTCATTTACTTAAATAAATAACTCCGTTAAAATATATTTTTTTTTTATTATAAATTTATATAAATCGGCCATCAGGATCTAGGTCCTATAATCCGATTTGATGACCGGAGCTGACGTGATGGAGATCACTCCCAGTGGAGGAATCTCCCTATGCCTCTATTTGGTCACTAGGCACTTTTCTTTTTAGCCTTCTTTCATTTTGGTGCTCCAAAAGTGGCGGAATCAGGGGATTTGAGTGTTGACTTAACTTTCCAAAATGATTGGTGGTACGTACGGTAATGGAGTCGGTGACTGATGAGATGTGTAAGTCTCTTCGGAGAGTCTCATTTGTGACATACCATGGAGCATCTGCCAACTGTCTCAGGATCTTTGATTGGGTGGCCTCGATTAATTTAATGCTTGATTTGCTGGCAGAGCCCCACAGCTCAATACCGTACGACCAGATTGGCACTATTACTGCTTTATAAATAAGAAGTTTATCCTCAAGGGGAAGTTTAGAGCCCCTACCCAACAGCCAGTATAACTGTTTGAACCTCTTGTTAATATATTTTTGTTTTTGGATGATGTGAGGTTTCCAGGTCAGCCTCCTGTCCAGATGAACACCCAGGTATTTGACGGTGTCGGACGATGGGATCTCAGTTGAGTCCAGATTGACCGGGGGGCCCATTCCTTTTCTGAGAGTGAAGGTCACTTGGACTGATTTGGATTTATTGATAGTGATTTTCCACTTTTCAGCCCAAGTGCCCAGGAGGTTTAAATGGTGCTGGAGGTACTGAGAGGCAATTTCGGCGTCCTCGTGAGTAGCCATAATCACCGTATCGTCCGCGAATGTCCCCGTCAAGGTGTTATCTGTGGTAGGCAGATCCGAGGTGTATAATAAGTATAATAGGGGCCCTAAAACACTACCTTGAGGTACTCCTGATTTAATCGGAAAGGAGTCAGAGCACTCATGGCCTACTCTTGTATTAAAGAATTGATCCTGAAGATACGATCTGAATAGTTTCCAGAGGTGAGGCATACACTTCTTTATTTTGTAAAGCAGGCCGTCGTGCCAAACCCTGTCGAACGCCTGGCTAATGTCAATAAATACTGAGTGGCAGTATTTTTTTTGTTCAAAGGCCCTATTTATTTGCTCGACCAGTCTGTGGCATTGTTGGATAGTGGAATGCTGGCATCTAAAACCAAATTGGTGACTAGGGACTTTTTCAGATATTTCGTGTGTTAGGGATAGGATTAGCCTTTCTAATAGTTTGGAAATGGTGGATAAAAGGCTAATAGGCCTGTATGAGAAGACTTTATTGGGATTTTTGCCTGGTTTAGGCACCATGATTATTTCGGCTGTTTTTAGTGACCGAGGCCAGTACTGTAGCCGCAGAGTGGCATTAAATATATACAGCAGACACAAAACTCCTTTTTCGGGAAGTTCTTTTAACATTTTTGTGGTGATTTGGTCATGTCCAGGAGCTTTTCTGTTTTTTAAAAACTGAATTTCTTGTTTAAGTTGACTTGGCCTAAAAAACAATGGTTTTGGACTCGTTACTTCTTCATCCTGTAGGAATTTGGTTATATCCCGGTCAGGTTGGTTCACATTTGCAAACACTCCAGATAGATATTCGCGGAAAAGGGATGCTTTTTCTTTATCACTACGGGCCCATGTGATAGGATTTGGACTTTCTCTTTGTATGGGGGGGATAGCGACTGTTGGTTTGGTCACTGACTTGATAGGTTTCCAAATCGAGTGGTCATACCGATTGAGGTTGGTGATATAGTCCTGGAAGGAGCTATTTCGGTATTCTTTGATGGTCGCTTTTACCTTGCTCGATAAATAATTAAATGCAGACCTATCTGCCGGGCTGTGGCTTTGCTGCCATTTTTTTCTAGCCTTTCTTTTCTCCTGAATCAGGCGTTTGATTTGGAGAGGAATGCTGCTTTGTCTATTCGATGGGCTGGCTGACGGAGTAGCTTGCTTGGCAGCTTCTCCCAGAATTTCAACAAACTGATTTGTGAGTACCTCAAGCTCATTTGGATTTTTAATTGATACATTCAAATTTATGTTTTCCAAAATGTATTCTTTATATTTATCCCAGTTGGTTGATTTTCTGTGCAGCCCGTGCGTTTTGTTGGGACATAGTGGAAACACACTAAACGAGCAAATTACAGGAGTATGGTCTGAAGATAGATCCAGATTTGATTCAACTGATGAGTTTGCGAAGGAAATTCCATTAGTGATGTAGAAATCAAGAAGATCTGGAGTCTTGTTTAGATCCGTGGGCCAGTATGTTGGAGAGCCGGTAGATAGAAAAGAGTAACCTTTTTCATGAATAACTTTAAGTAGTTCTTTACCCTTAGTGGTGCATAATCGTGAACCCCACATAGTATGCTTACAGTTATAATCTCCCCCCACAATAAACCTTGGACCTAGCGTTTTGAAGAAGTCCAGAAAGTCTTGTTTTTTGTTGTTATGTCGAGGAGGACAATAAACTGCAGAAATGGAGAGGTCATAATGTAGAGTTTTCACGTTTATAGTTGTCGCTTGAAGATAGTCTTTAGAAAAAGATTCTAGGGAATGGTGTTGTATAGTAGTTTTCACGAGGACGGCTGAACCAGCGTGAGCTTTATTATCTGGATGGTTTGAGAGATATAGCGTGAAACCAGGTACTTTAAAGAAGGTTTTGTCTGTAAAATGTGTTTCACTGAATAGCATTACGTCTATGTGGTGTTCCGCTAAGAAATATTTTATTTCATCTATGTGTTGCGATAGGCCGTTAGCATTCCATAACGCTATTCTAAGAAACTTCGCCATTATTTTTTTCCTACTATGGTTGTTAGCATGTTTAAGATCATGCTATTTTGCTGAATCAATTGGTTGAACATGATTTTGAAATCCTCTAAGAATTTATTGAGTATTCCGTTAATGTTTGGCTGTGAGTCGTGGTTCTCGATTACTGGCTTATTTTGGACGGCGGAGGCATAAGAAGGATAACTTAGCGGTGGCTGAGGAGGTACTGGGTGGTTGGGGGAGAAAATTTGGGAGGGAGGTTGGCTATTTATGGTGGAGTGACGGGTGAAATGGTTTTTAGCGATGTTGGCAGATTTTTGCTGAGGGAAGGACGGATTAATTTGAGCTGAACGAGGGTGATATGGCTTGTAGTTACGTTGGTAGTATTCACATCCTCGGTAATTTGCTGGGTGAGGTCCTCCACATAGCCCACAGTTAGCCGGAATATTAGGACTCTTTTTGCAGCTACTTGAGTCATGGGGATCACCGCATTTCACACATAGGAAAGGTCTTGAACAATAGGATTTAGTATGTCCGTAAAGTTGGCAGCGCGTACATTGAACGACTGTTTTAGTACCTCTAGGAGGTTCGATTTGTACCACGCAGTTTGATAGTCTTCGCACCTCGTAGACGGTTTTGTTGTTAGGAGAAGGCTCGAGGTCAACAAAAAAGAGATTGAGGGGCTCTTTTGTTACTCTTTGTTTAGCGTTGGAGATATTACGCACATTGTGGCCTAAATTTGAGAGTTCTTCCTTTATTAGTTTTGGGTCAATTGAGTGATGTAAGTGTTTGATGACTACCCTGTAGGCTCTGTCCTCCTTTAGTTGGTAGGTGTGATGAATGATATTTTCTTCTTTTAGAAAGGATACCAATTTCCTGTAGTTATCGGGATGTTGACATGTAACTTTTATTATGTTATTGGCCATTGTTCTTGTTGTGAATAGCTCCAGCTCTAAGACATTTTGAATTGAATCGACCATCTCATTATAGTTTACCACGCCATATATGAAGATGGGGGGAGGTTTGGTTAGTTGGCTTGTATTATTGTCATTTAATGGTTCATCATCTGGTTGAACAAGGGGACTATAGCGGTTCTTTGTTGGGACCTGGTTTTCTTGATCTTGACTTTGATTTGAGTTTGTGCGTCGTCTTTTGATGTTATTGACTACCTACCATGAATTTTTTTGGGCCGATTGCTGGGTTTCCATTTTTATGTTTAATTTTAATTATTTTTTTATTTTATTTAATTATTTTAACTAACTAACTTATTTAATCTATCACTTTGGTTAACTGCTGTATATTTAATTATTATTAATGGTTATTATTAGTACAGTGGAACTTAATCTGATTATTTCATGATCCATTAGATCAAAATAAGTTGAGCGCGGATAGGCTTCGAAAATAGAATAATTTGTTATAAAGTTTTTGTCTTAACACTAATTCTAACACTAATTTTTTTTTATATTAACTTTACTTAATCTAATGTTTACTATAATTTATAATTGTCTTAACATATCTAATTTAACTAAAAATAATTAACTATGATTGTTTTGACTTTACAGGTATAAATGTTTATGTTACTCAGCTGTTGGTGACATTTGTTTTGCAGTAGGCACGGCTGATCAATCAATTCGGCAAACAGTTGTTACACAACTCACACACACACACACACACACACACTTTTGGGTAGCTTTATCGCTACTTGCAGAATTTGGTTCGCTTAAACACACACAATCTCTAATCACATTTTTAAGTGATTTTATAAGAAAAAAAAAATTGTTTTTTAAGTTTTTGTTTAAGTTAGGCCCTCATTTCATCGAGGAACTTTTGTTCGACTAGTCAATGGTGTTTAACTCTGTTGATAACACTATTTTGTTGGTTGAATTATTGTAGATTTAACACAGATTTTAGTGATTTTTCAGGAGCTGTTTATAGTTGCAAACACCACTGTGCCCATTTTTGACGTTCGTTAAAATATGAAGACAAAAATAACATGGATTTTTATTTTAAAAAATACCATGTTTTATTTAATTCTATTTTATTCCCATCTTTATTTACAATATTATATACAAGTATATCAAACATTGGGTACAAAAAAAAAATATCTTGAAGCAATAGTCGAATTAAAATGTATACGACGAAGACGCTGAATTATATTTAGATTTAAAAAAAAGCTCCTACTCCTACAATGTACAATGTATTGTTAAGAATTGAAGATACATTTCATATTTTATTACGTACTATAGAGGACTTGGTAAGCTTCGTACTACGCAAAATTGTTTTGCGAAAATTAAATCTGAAATTTCGATAATATTACCGCAGTTTTAATGATTAAAATAGATATAAATAAATACCTAATATACCTATGCTTGATTATAATAAATTTAGTGCGTTGTTTATTCATTTTACTTAACACTGTTAGATTAGTTTCCGTAGGTACTGTTAATTTCGGATCTCCTTCGACGCCTTTATCTTAATATCATCACTTTCAATTACTTTAGGTCTATCAGGTCTAGTAAGTAGAGCTATCAGAAAAAAGTTTCTTTGTTACTTTGAAGTAACTAAGTTCCTTTAAAGTATCTAAGTTACTGTATCTTAGTTCCTTTATTTTTTGGCAAAGAGAAACTAGTATCTTCGATTGAAGAAACATGTATCTTAAGTTGAAAAATAGTTATGCATTCCAACAAAAGTAAAAAAACCCAAAGATTTATGGGACAACCTGGGACACCTTTGTGTAATTGTTTAGTTTCTTATTTTATGTATAACTTCTTCCCTTTTGCTGCTCTTTATATTTTTAATGCGTTTGCTAAATACTGAAACAACTCTTCCAGAAATCTTATTAGCATTTCCCTCACAGCTCTACAAATGTCAGCACGAAAAATACTGCGAAGGTTGCTTTTATTTTATTGACGTGTTTAATAAGACTCACATACAAAATGAGTTGAATAATAAAGTTAACACAAAAATTCAATAAATAAAAATTCAAATTCAAAAACAGTCAAAATGCGTTTTTCAAAGTAAATTACAGACAACAACAAAAAAAAACAATTCACAGGCGTTAATTATTGCAACTAACTGATTTTACTGATTCCTTACAACTTCTTCATATATTCTCACCTTTTGAACCGTCCTTGGACTTGAACAAATACTTTAAAATTAAAACTAGCCAAATCGGTTCAGCTGTTCTCGAGTTTTAGTGAAACTTACAAACGTCACTTCATTTTTATGATTATATTATATAGACTCGAAATTAAATAATAAACTGTTAATTGGTCAAACAAAATTTTGATTTCCTGCAACACAAATATTGTAAAAACCAAATTATATTATATTTAAAAATATGAGTACTACACCAATTAAAGGGGAACATAGAAAATATGAATTTATTTCAATTTAAACACTGTGTTTGTTTAGGTTTCCCAAATTGTTAAATTTATTTTATCCCTATACGTAGAAAAAAATCTTCCCTTTTAGCAATGCGTAGCTTTAAGCTTATATAGTACAAAAACCTACGTCAAAAAGTGACAGCACACGTTATTTGTTTCAATTTGCAACTGAATCAATCATTATGATAATTTCGGTTCGGCTTTCACTTTATAAAATAACTCCAAGCAATTTACTTAACTGATGGAAGAAATTGATAATTTTGAATGTTTTGACCTCCCTGAAAACCTACCCTGTTTCATTTGTGGTAAACCAACACAACCTTGTTATTTCCCTTGAAATCATTTAACAAAATTGATTATAAATGTGCTTTATGTACGTACATTGTACATACCATATGGCATCATATAGCATTTAAATAAAAATTGCTTTTTACCTTCCATTTTTATTTTTATTTTAAGAACCTAATATTGGATTTATCCGTAAATAGTTGTAATAATAAATTAATTTAAAATGATTTTTGTATTATATGCTTTCGCGAGTAAATCATTTGCCCAAGTAGTAAATGTAGAAAAAAACAAAGCCACGTTTTGTTATCGGTATGTGTATTTTTTTTTAAATATTATCTCACTAGCTTTTTTGAAGTTAATTATATGCCTTTTACCGATAAGTTTTTGATAATTTTAAATTGGGAATACATATTTTTATTCAATTAGTAATAAACTCTGATTAAGTTCGATTTAGAATTGGCCGCCTTTGGTTATTAAATTCCCTTGACTTTCCTGTGGGATGTGAACCTCATGTTGGGAAATATTAGTGCAACCGTATACTTTTCCTAAATTTGTACCGATTTTTGCTTTGATTTTCACTATAATTTCAAGCCGGTAATTCCGAAACGATGTTATATATGTATTATTAAATATATTTCAATTAAATTTATATTATACTAGCTGATCCCCGCAACTTCGTCTGCGTAACGTAGGTGTAGATTATGCTTTCTTTTCAAATTTGCCATTTGTAGTGGTATATAAAAATTTTTATTTTTCGTATTTCTTTTACAAAAAACATAATCATACTTAAAAACACTATTTTGTCAACTTGAAAAAGACACATTTAATAAACTGTTGCAAAGAATAAAATTGTTCTATGTAATAATCAATTGATTTTCAAAAAATATTTATAAATATCTAAAAAGAGTATGTCTATTGCGTATAGCCACGGTAGGTATACCTACCGTAGACCAAATAATCTGTTAACCAATCAGCATCTTTAAATAAATAAAAAATATCGCCAAGTTCAATAAAGTTGATCTTAATTATAAGTAAAGAGTGGTGACCATGCGATATTTTTCAAATAACTTACATTTTTAAACTTGTGATATCTTTCGAATGGAATGTTCAAATTGAATAACTCAAAAAGTTATGTAATGGCAATGAAGCGAACTTAAATATGAAATCATTTATTTTGATAAGATTTAATCCCAAAGTATAAATAAAAGAGCTTTTATAGCGGTGGCATTTATATATATTTTTTAAAATGAAAAAACACTTATTGTGACATAACTGTAATAGTTAGACATAGGCTGTCGGTCTATTTTTTGTAGATAATAACATGTTCTGCAAAATCGTACTACATTATTTTGTTCTATACCCAATAGTTATCGCAGCCCACGCGATAAAAGAATGTTTTTTGGTAATTTTTTCAGACCTTTGGTTACATTATTGGACTTTTTGTATGGATCCTTAACTTTTTTGGAAATTTAATATAGCCTGTGTTCACCGGAAATAGTATAGCTTCCTAACAGTGAAAGAATTTTTCAAATCGGTCAAGTGGTTTCGGAGCCTATTCAAAGCCAACAAACAATCAAATCTTTCCTCTTTATAATAATAGATAGATAGATGAAAAAAAAATGCCTTTGTACTAAATTTCTGCTTAATAGGGATACAGATTTAGTTGAAAAATTATAAGAACTGCTCGAGTCGCTAGGATGTTTGGATAGTAAATGATTACAATATATTTTTTACTGAGAAAATAAAAAAAAATGGATTTGGTATTGGAAAGAACTACGTTTTCTCGAAAAAAATGTTTTTAGTGTTAGGTTAATTTAACGGCTTTGCGAATTTAGAGCACATAATTTAGTTATATAGCTATTTATATAGTTGATTAGACTATCCCAACTTCCAACTTTCGCGAGTTAATTTTTTTTTTACTTATTCCGGTTTATCTCCGGAATGGTTAGACCGATTTTAATCGGAATCTTACTACCAGGTAGCTAAAAATAAATAACAATAAATTACTAAATTTATGTGAAACTATATGAAGTCCTTATACCAAAAAAAAACTAACATCTATGGGCTGTACATTTTAATTTTGAACCTAATTTTAGGGAAAATATAATATTCGGTAACAATTTCCAGTTTAAATTTTAATATGCGGTGTATTTCTCATAAGAAGTAGGCATGTGTTAAGACTTTTTTTGAAAATTCCTATCTTAAAAGAGTGAATTGGGGTGACTAAGTTTCTATGAGAAAATGTAGAGTTAATCAACAATCGAAATTTTAAATTTAATAAGTCTAATTAAAAAATAAATAATTAATTAATAAGTGTCTGTTTTTGTTTTATCATTTTGATAACAGAATTTTAAATAACGCCATTTCACTTAATTATTATGAAAGTTTATACAGTAGGTACTTATACCAAATACCATAGAGGCGGTTTTTAATTTTTATTTCTTTTTAACAAACAAACTTTTTATAATCTCTTTTTTATGAACCAATGATTGCAACCTGGAGCAATTATATATTCTGCAGAAAAGCAGTAGGGAAGCAATTTTTTGTCATATTTCATTATCATCAATAAATATATATATATATCTTCTATGCTAACTCTTCTTCGGTATTTAGAACAATTTGAAAACCAATTGTTGTTATATGACAAAAATTGCTTCCATAATGCTTTTTAGCAGAATATATAATTGCTCCAGTTCACAATCATTGGTTCATAAAAATTAGATTTTAAAAAATTTGATTGTTGAAAAACAAACAAAAATTAAAAACCGCCTCTATGGTATTTGGTATAAGTACCTACTACCTAAACTTTCATACTAATTAAGTGAAATGACGTTATTTAAAATGCTGTAGTTAAAATTATATAACAAAAAACAGAAACTTATTAATAATTTATTATTTATTTATTAATTACACTTGGTAAATTCAAAATTTCGATTGTTGATTAACTCTACATTTTCTCAAAGAAACTTAATCACCCCAATTCACTCTTTTAGGGTAGAAATTAGCAAAAAAAAATCTTTTCATTTGCCTACTTCTTTTAAGGAATACACTGAATATTAAAATTTCATCTGGCAGAGGAGATATATAATTACACGATTTTATGTATGGACGGTTTTAAAAACGTATTTACTTTAAGCTTTATTAATGTAATTATGTTTTTTACTACTTCTGTTATTTTTTTTCATTAATATTTTCTTATTGAGCAACCCTAAGGATTTATTTTCAACAATTTTGAAAAAAATAAAAAAAAAAGGTTACCTTAGGAATCGAACCCACGTCTCTTTTATTGTGAGCATTAGAAAATCAGATACGTAAGCGAATGTGCTATGAACGTATAGTTCTGTTAAGTGTTTATTATGTATAAAACATTTATATTTCAAAAAGGCACGTTTTTGTATTTTAACATTTTTCATTTTTCAAATAAGTTACATTTTTAAACTTGTGATATCTTTCGAATGGAATGTTCAAAATGAATAACTCAAAAAGGTATATAATGGCATTGAAGCAAACTTAAACATGAAGTCATTTATTTTTATAAGGATTAATCCCAAAGTATAAATAAAAGAGCTTTTATAACGGTGGCATTTATGTATATTTTTTAAAATGAAAAAACACTTATTGTGACACAACTATAATAGTTAGACATATGCTGTCGCTTTATTTTTTGTAGATAATGATATGTTCTACAAAATCATACTACATTATTTTGTCTATAACCAATAGTTTTCGCAGCGCACGCGATTTAAGAATGTTTTTTGGTAATTTTTTTCAGACCTTGGGTTACATTATTGGAGTTTTAGTATGGATCCCTAACTTTTTAAAAAAATTAATATAGCCCATGTTCACCGGAAATAGTGTAGCTTCCTAACAGTGAAAGAATTTTTCAAATCGGTCAAGTAGTTTCGGAGACTATTCAAAGCAAACAAACAATCAAATCTTTCCTCTTTATAATAATAGATTACAAGTCGATTCGATGTTTTATACCAAAACCACCAAAAACAATCCTCGAACACTATACGCAAACTATAAAATGCATCAAAATAGTATTAAAAAAATAACCGTTAAGAAAGAGTAAAAAACAATGGAATTGGAGGTATTTTATAATTTTCCAATAATTTAAACCACTCTAGCTGCAGAAGTACTGGCACCATCCGTTCGGTCGCATTCGTTCTTTTACGGTCCCGACACTGCTTCACTCGGTCTTATGGTCTTTTATTGAGTCATTCGATTATTTTTAAGAATGCCTTTCCAACCGTATATGATTTCGCTATTTTCATTTGGCTTTTTAACGAGTAAAGGCCGATATTTTATATTTTTGATCACATTTTTTTATTTTAACATCATATATATTCATCATAAACAATTTGATAATAATGTTTTATATATGAAATTGATAGATTTTGACGAGTACTGAAGATCGAAATTTAAACGAACGTCGTGACCTCTCTGTGTCAAAAGTTATGTATACTGAAAATCTCGAAACATGTTACAGTTGTCACTTTGCGTACCAAATTCTATGATCTTTTAGTTATCTAATGGTGCAATTAAATTTTTAATGAAAATGATATATATATATATATATATATATATATAGCTATAACACTAAACTGTATCCCCCGATTTTGTATTCATTCGGTTTTTGAATCGCCTCCCACTATTGGAGCAATTTTAAAAACGCATTTACATTAAAATCGGTATAAGTTTTCTTAAGTCCGAACAATTTGGCAACGCCTCATTCTCTATTTTGTTTTTAATTTAATTCTTGAATTTATTATGGCCGATTAATTGTTGCTAAATTATAGTCCATTTATTCGCTAATTGAATTAAAAGAAAGGGAATGAGATGTTAGATTGTACCGGATCTAAGGGGAACTAACGTACCACATATTTATGCCTACTTAACAGCATAGTAGTGATGATGATCACCGCTTTATACATCAGTGGTGTAGGTATGAAGTCCGCAATTACTGGAAATTTTTATTTATAGAACTCAATAAATCGTTAAGGACCAGTGCAATTAAAGAGTGACTATAAATAAACTTTGAGAAAAAATCCTTTCAGCAAGTAATTGTTTTTCAAAGTTGACGCACAGCAACTGCGGAGATGACACAGGAAATGACACGTTTTCGAAATTATCGATTCAATTGTAATTGACTTTTTTTACTCTTTACGACTCACGCTTTTGATATAAAAGTTTCGATAGTCAAGAAAGAAGAAATATATGATTTTTATTATAAAATTTTTGTACTTGTAATTGTAATATTTAAAAATTTAAAACCTTTTTTGATGTTCGATAAATCATAATATTTGAACAAAAATTTTATTTCTATACTATTTTTACATATAAGGTAGTGATATTTAATAAATCAAAACAACCCTGAACATTATTTTTGAAAATACTTTGCAAGTTTGCAGTTATAATACAAAATTTAATACAAAATTAATATTAATTATAATGACGTGTCATTTAAAAGTTATTGATCTCTTCTGTACATTTTAAATGAACACTAGAATAGCATACTCCAATAGTAAACTTGAATAGTTAACATAAGTTTTAAATTTATATATATCTACATTGAGTTATTAAAAATTCAAATTCTTAAGTTCAAAAAAAGCTTATTGCAAATCTCAATTTGTACACGAGTTTATCCACAGTATCGAAAGTATCCATTAGTACACCTATGGATATACTGTTCTATGATACAAACGAAGTTCCGGGTTTTTCTCAGAATTTATACAATGCATTCTTTTTCAATCTTTACTCTTAACCTGGCATATTTCATATTAATAGTTGTTGGAGTTTCGTCACAATTGAGTTTAAATTTTCATCCAACCCACGTTTTTATTTTCAATGGAGTCTTGATTTGAATAAAGCTCAGAATGGTTGGCACAAATAAATAATCAAATTGACTAGAACGTGTGTTTTATTATTATATCCTAGGTGAATTTAGAATGTTTCGCTTACGTTTTATTCAATTTTATATTACCCGAGGTAGTATCAATCAGGATGATATTTAAACTCTACCATAAAGTCAAAAAACGAATTGAGACATATTATTTTTAAAAGTAAATTAATCATAGGAGTATTTTCTTAAGGGGGTTTTCCCGTGTGATGACCTATTTTTTTACGCGTATGTATTTTCGGTAGACTTCTGAAGAAAAAGTTGCAATTTCATGAATATTTTTATTATAAGAAAATATAAATATTCGGAATTGTCCAATAATTTAAATTTGTTCTGTGTGTTCAAATGTGCTGAGTTTGCCCTATAAATTGGAAGTCAATTGGTCAAATTGATCTTGAGATATCTACGTGAGGTATACAATAAAGGTATGAATTTTCACGCATAGTAGCTATACCTATATGAAATGTATTACCGAAAATGTATTAAAAGCGACCAAGGAAGAGGCCTCTTTCGTTTATGTATTTTTTATGCGAGAAAATCTGTTTATAAAATATGAACTTAAAAATAAAAAATGATCCTTTCAGATATAGATACAGGAAAAAGTACGTAGGCAAATAATAAATGAACATCTGTGTAAATAGGGATATTTTTAGAGTAATAGTTCTAAAGTTTGTTGTTAGTAGAAAGTAAAAGAATTTTCTGAAAACTATTATGGAAAATATAGTAATATTTGTTTGAAAATTTACTATCTATATACTCATAATATCTACGAAAGTTGATATTTCATTATTTGATATAAAGCAACCTAGCGATAAACTGAAATTAGACATCAGCTAAAGATAACAACTGTGATTGATATTTCAAGAAAATGATTAAGTTAATTTCGGTATATGTTTACAAAATGGCATTTGATTTTAACGAAGTGATAGAAAGATCAAAATCTCGACAAAATATAGAAAACAAAGATGCACTGTATTTATTTGCTTTAATATTATAGCGAAAAATCAATAATAAATAGATCAATCATGCTGATAGTTTAAATTGAATGGTAAAATAAAAAGTTATCGTTTCGATTGATCATTTCTAGTATAAATGCTTCACCTATGTTAATAACAAGATATTAAAGATATATATATATATATATATATATATATATATATATATATATATATTATATGCTCTGCATTAATATGAGATTATGTGTAAAGAGACGTTTGTTTCATTAAAATCATAAACTATCATAATGTTGATTGAAAATACAATATATACCTAACGTGATGAATGATAATCACCTCGATTTATGTAGATAAATAAGATACAAATAAAGTGCTTAAATAAACTATTTTCTTATTGATTTAAACACTAAGGTCCTTTAACTAAAATTTCAAAACAATTAAGCATCTACGATACACAAAAGTATTAAATAACTAGCTGATCCCCGCGATTTCGCCTTAAAATCGTTAAATTCCAATGTTCCAATGACTAGTAGCAAATCAACCTCTAACCAATCATCTTAAGCAATTTTATAGGAATTACGTATATAATTACGTAAGTGTTCGTATTTTATTGAATTAGCTTTTACTAAAACTATTTAACCAAAAAATAACGGTTTTTGTATCATTAGAACAAAAACCCTTCGGATAAAAGAGCATTGTTTTGGATATAATACTTATCCTTGTTGTCTTGCACGCAAAATTTTTCTTTTGCGGGTGTTTAAATCTGGGGGTAAAAATCTGAGTTGAGAAAAAATGAATAATTGTTGAAAAATGAACGTTTTCTATTGTACTGTATAGTTTAGTTATGATAAAGATAAAAATATTTTTTTATCTTAACTACGTATCACTACGTTACTACTAAACTACGTGTAGTTAAGATTACAATAAATTTTCATCTTAACTACACTTAAATTTTGTTCGGAAAAAAAATTGTTGTTATGATTTATTACTTAAATTAAATGAGAAATAACCGGAATAAACGCAATGTGCGTAATTAACGAATACCGTGCTGTCATTTATTATAGTTATACTTCTTTAGACGCGTCATGAGAGGTCATAATTGGTGTTTCGGAAGTCGGTTTCACTATTTTAATTTCCGTTTCCTACCAACGAATATATTATTCATTTAAATTTTAACTAAATTTTTTTAGTTTATTTTATTATTATTTCTGAACCATAAAATGACACTTTCTACTTAGCTATGTCTATTTCATTAAATTTTCTCAGAAGTCATTTGATATCAACTACTACATGTAAAACAACCCCCTTGCTTACATGGAATCGTTACTTTAGTACTTTCATATTCAATAATAGTATACATTCAATTTGTAACTATTTAACCACAAAGCTCCAAGAACAGTACCTACCAATTTAAAATAGCTATCATTGTGTAAGCATTAAAAATTTCAATGTTTAATGAATAAAAGTTTTCAAAAACGAAAATATATTATTCAAGGTATATTACCCAACATGGACATGAAACGACTGCAACTAACGATATGTATTGATTCACAAAGGTAATTTTTAACTTTATAAAATTTCTACTTTTCAAAAATTAAATTAACATATCACATTTTTAGTTATATTACATATACAGCATCATTTTATTTAAGGACGAAAGCAATTCTCTGGTTCTGATCTAGACTAATCTAAATTTAATGTTGATTTATAACTTTCGACTTGTTTCTTTGTTTCTTCAAAACTTTTCTTAGGAGTACTCAGTCGATTATTATTATCGATATTATCATCAGTTTTGTTGCTACAGATGTACGTATTTCCATAATAATCCACATCAAAGAAGAAGGATTTTTTTTTTGTTGTAGTTTAGATACCAATTACTTAATCGAGATTAAAAAAACATTAATATTTATTCTAATGCCTTTTGTTTGATCTTCTGACCATTTATTTCAATTAGGATAGAACGCCTTAAACTTATAATTTTTATTGGTAAAATAGTTTGAAATACTATATTTTTCATAGAGTACTAAAATAATTATTTACGGTTCTGACTATATTAGTTTCAAAGTTTTCGCAAGTAAAACGTGTCATGTATTTACTATTTAGTTAAACTCAAATCTAAAAGTCAAGTTGTAAACTTATTATAATATCAATTTCTACAACTAAACTTCACTTAACTAACATTATGTGATAGAAAGAGAATATGTCGTTCTCATCACATACTGTTAGAAGTTTTAAACAAACATGAAAGAATTCTGAATAAATGTGTCAATGGAATTTGGGGTAATACGGACGCCATTTATTTCTAGGGTTAAAAATCTGTTGTTAAAATTTGCATTAAATAATAAAGAAGAAAAAATTAACACCAAAAGTGTTGTTTACTTGAAATTACTTGTTAGAAAACCTTCAAATTCTATCTCCTGGTACTAAGTAAATATTTTTAAAAAACTTTACCAATTTTGCTTGAAATTCGATTAACATAATACCTCAACACTTCAACAAAAGTTGTGTAAATAAATGGAAATGTTTTGCATCGGTAAAAACAAAACAAGGGAAAATAACACCAACATCGATTTAAACTTAAAGAAAAAAGTTATTTCATTTCCTTTTCAACTTTGGAATGATGGTATGTGGATATTTTATCCAAGTAAATATTAAAAACGTTTGATGACACAATTAAAATGAAAATTGTGAAAACTTTTTACAATGAAATAATGTGGCAATAAAAGTTGAATTTATTACAATAATGAGTTTTTATTTTATCTTAAATACAGAAGACATTGAAGTCGTAAAGTTTCTTCAATACTTACGTAAAAATAGACATTATATTATTGAACAAAAAATATAATATTTGTATTATTACTTATTTTTCTGTAAACTATATGATATAATACCGTACATTAAACTATAAAATATAACGAAGATATTAATATATTTTTTTGTTCATTCTATTCCTATTTGTTCAAATATTAAACTTTAGCATAGAAATTATATTTTCTTTAGAATATTTAAAAAAAAATGATAAACAATTAATACAAAAGGGATATTTTCAAAATGAGACGAAATTTACTTAGTGTCACTTAAGTGTTCAAATTTTTAGTCTTGGCTCAAAATCTACACTGGGCGTTATTAAGATCGAAATTTTTATTTTGAAATTTTGGGACGTAATATTTTCGGTCTTGTGTGCAACTCTGAAAAATGAAGTATTTAAGATTATTGTAAAATAGAAAGTATTCATTTCAATAAGTTTTTAAAATAGAGTATTCAGAACACAAAAAAATGCTTACACTGTTTATATTAAATCAAACTATGTAAATATAAAATATAAGAAAGAAAGAATGAAAGATTTAAAACCATGAAAATAATTATTTGAGGAAGGAAATTAAATGAAAATTCATAAAAAAAGCATGTTTATTTGTTGAAATAAGTAAAAGCTTTACTGACGAATGGTTGAAAGTCTCGAATGTTCAAAATAGGTGTTTATTTTGGAATTTTATGAATAATGACTTAAAAAATACATTTTTACAATATAATATGGAATCTAGTTATAATTCTCATTTTGATGGTTCTTTTCTATGGTTAGTTTAAATTATTTATATTATTTTTTTTTGAATTTTTGTACAACACGTTCATCGATTTCCAGCATTTTTCAGACTATCAGTTAAATAATATTATCGAAAATTATATCAGTACCTGAAGAAGCCGGGAAACCGATGAAACAAGTACAAAAATAATTATTTTTAAAAATTCTAAGAAAAAAGAATATAAATAGTTATAATTAACGTTAAATTAATTCGATTTTTTAAATGGAGAAGCCAAAATTAGTTAAGGTTTTGTTTTCGTGATTTCTTGAAAGCTCAAATAAGGAACAATTTTTAAATTGATAAGAAGTGATCAGAAAATACGGCTTAAAAACATGGCTACGAATTGTGTGCAACCAAATAATTACCAATAAGTTAAAATTGAGTTTGTGTTATTATTTTGATTTATTTTAGAATAAACTTTCGACTAGATTGAATAAAATATAGGTCAAAAAAATTTTTTAAAAAAAAATATTGAAGCTTGAAATGTTCTTAATTAAATGTGGTAAAAGAATGAAAATACAAGCAGTAATGTGGTGAGTTTTACATCGGTTGTTTTTTAATTTTCTTCTACAAAGAACCTCACGAAATGCAAGGATCAGTTTAAAAGCTGGAGAAAACGTTTGTTTTCTTTCTGAACGAATTTTGACGCAAACAATGTTGCTATCAGACTTGAGAACAGCGAGAAAACTAATTTCTATATTGTCATGTGATTTACTACCAAAACTAATCATGGCACAATAAATGCATGTTTTTATATATAAGAACTAAATTTAATAGCTTTTATTTAATTTATATTTCATTTTCATTTTAACCAATAATAGTTAATTAGTTGAATAGCTGTATATAAAAGAGCACATTTTAATTAATTAATACTTTTTTGGCAATCAGGCGTCGTGACCAAAGTGGTCATTTTCCAATACCTTCAAAATTAATCTTGATGATATAGCGTAGACAAATATAAAAATTTTTAAAGCTTTTAAAAAATTATGTACCTAGGTGCTTATTTTATGATAGAAAGTTATTATTATGGAAATGATTATATTTTTTCATGTAAATTATAATAAAGTAATGACTACAATTTCAACATGTAAACTAAAACACAATGACCACAACATACAGGCTTCAATTATTGACTATGCTTTTAAACTATAAAATTAATTTCCGATTTCTGTAGTTAAGCAAGCATTGGCGTAGCTTACACAATACATATAGTTGAGTTGCTGAAATAATTTTTGAAAAATCAAAAATACCACAAAAGAATGTATTTTTAACTGACAAATTAAAAAAAAATAATTCGACTCTAAATCTACCCACTTCTATTGACAACAAAATGGCACCAAAATAATATTATCAGATTGTTAAGAAAAATGTTCAAAAGAATAACAAAATTAGTATAAATCAAAAATCAAGAGTTATTTTGGAACATCACAAAGCTTTATAACTAAATAAAACCCATCAGTTGACTTGACGATCGTTGATCGTCTTAATTTTTCCTGGCACAATTTTTTTTTGTTTTTATTTTTTCAATGCATTCAAAAAGCGTTTACATATAAAAATTACTCATTTAAATTCTCAAGACACAGTTTAGGTTATTTAAAGAGAATTTTTTGTTCAAACGTAGGTACATAATGACAATTTTCAGGTATACATAAAAGCTGCTTATATCTATAGATATTAGTGACGGAGAATTCATCAATGAAATTAAAGAGCATATCGCCATCGCAAAAAAAGACGTTCAACGTAATATGAATGTCTTGTGTGAAAAATTGAGATATAAATGTTCGAAACAGATGCTAAAATTTCTGAGTAGAGGGTAGATCTCTATGGATTTGAAATATGCACTCCCAGGAAGTAAAAGAGGAAGTATTCAGGGCGATTTTGAAATATTGTGCTTAAAAAAATGGAAAAAATTCAACGAACAGAACAAAGAGGCACAAAGAAAGAAGTATTAAGATGTCGCGAAAAGAAGAAGATTGAATAGGTGACATTCTTATATATGATATTTTAGAAAGAAAAAATCTGAAAACTGGAAAAAATCAAGAGAAAAAAAAAAGCAATTGTATTTTTAAATCTCTGAAAAAGAACAATGAACTACCCCGATCTAATTGACTTCATCAGGGACAGATAGTATTAGTATAAAGATCACAAGACAAATTACACCGGCAGTTGCGTAAATTTGAAAGTTACACCCATTTAATATTATAACATTTTCATTTTGACATTTAAATAACGTTTCCCATGGGTTTGGTGATATCATCTTCCATGTTTCCGTCTGCTTCTTTACACGGTCAGACCATCATGTAGTGGGATTTTTCCTGTTATGTTTGGGCTCCACTTTCCCCTTATATGCAGTTTCATTTCTCTGGTTCTCCTAGCGACCTAGCCATACGACCAAAGTACCTTCAGTATACTCCATTTATTCTACTTTTGGGTATCGTATATGTTGATCTCTTGCAATTATTAGTTGTTTTCTCTGTTCATGAAACTCTTAGTATGCCTTTGAATGTAAAAACCTATAGCTCAAAGACTTCAATCTTTTAGAGGCCCAGCTTCATATGTGTATGTGACAAGAAGGAAAATCAGTGCGTTAGTTTGCCTTTAGTATTTTTTCGAATGGATATACTTTTTCATATTTTCGTAAGTTTCGCAATCGCTGTTTTGGCTATTGCTATACGCCGTTTGCTATCTTCACTGAATTCTCTGGTGTTTGGGATTAGCGCTCCTAGGTATTTCTGGTGAGTTATTACTTTTTTTCAACAATCATTATTTTTTTCTTTTGCTGATCTTAAACCCATACTACTGCCAGAAGTTGTTAAGCTTATTTAATATATTTATTCCCTCTTTTTGAACTAATGCTATTAGAAGGGTGTCATAGGCATATCGTAAACTGTTTATTTTTTATTGCCAATGGATATTCCACCATCTCAGTGATCAAAAACTATCCTAATGGTATATTCACTGTACATATTGTAGAGCAGTGGCGCGTAAACTCTTTTCATTTTCACTCCCCGCCCTCATTTTGTGTAAAATTTTTGGAGAGGTGGACATTAGATTTTTTTTCTGATTATGGGGGCGTCGTATAAAAATGTTTAGGAAGTACTGTTGTAGATGATAGGTGAGAGTATACAACCCTGTCTTAGTCTTGTTACCAGTTGTAATTCTTCGGATATTGTGTTTCCAATTTTTACCCTGGCATTATTTTATCGGAATAGTTGCTTGCTGAATTACTTTAAGTGACTGTAAAGCAAATAATTTAATTATCTTTTTACTTGCTGAGCATTAGTATGTAGATTGTAGGTTATTAGGTATTTAAACAAAGGTAGGCTATTAAAACAAAGATATCATTGGAAGCGGAGCTATCAAAAATACTTTGGGAAAGTATTTACATATAAGAAAAGTAAGTATCTGAAATTTCTTCAAGTATTTAATTACTCTTAAAAAAAAGTGAGCCGTCACGGGACGCCTGGTAGATGTGAAACATCGAGTTTATACAAATAATATGCATTAAAGACAAGATAAGAAAACCACCATGATTAGAAAATCAATTAATTAAATAATTTTTAGATGTTTACATTCATGACAAATAAAAGTAAAAACATTCGTGTGCTACTCGCTATCAGCTGGTTTTGAAATACAATTTTGTCAGTCGTTATTAAATTTTGAAATAAGTATAATAAAAATGAAACAAAACTCAATAATTAATTGATTTAATTAAAACAAAATAATATATACATAAAAAACTGTATAAATTTCAATCTACCAAGAGAGTAGATTTTACTTCTTCACGCTTATTTATTGACGCTTGAAAAATATAATTACTGATGACTTGGTAATGCGTCATAGTGTATTCTTGCTTTCTTTGCAAGAGGATGTTCACTTTCATTTTCTGAATTATCACTGTCTAACATATTTTATTGTTTATTTTTTCAAGTAAAACATAGGTTATGTATACTGTAGTAAACAAGACCATCGAACCGAGTGAGAAGGGAGTCGTACGTCTTTTGCGCATGGCAACGCGTCGCCATATTGTACACACTACTGCTACTACACACTACTACATGTAGACTGTATATCCATAGTAAAGCAATCCGGTTTACCCTGCACCTTTTTCACATCAAAAAGGAACTTAAATACTTATCTTGAGTTACTCTTAATAATACTTTTTGAGTTACTTTGTGTATTATGTATGTATGTAAAACCTTCGTGACGTATTCACTAAGATTTTTTAACTATATAATGCAATTCCTTTTAAAAAGAAACAAAAAGTACTAGATACTTTTTGTTAAAAAATAAAAGAACTAAGATACTGTATCTTAGATACTTTAAAATGACCAAGTTACTTCCAAGTAACTTAAATGCTTTTTTCGGACAGCTTTGGTTGAAATTACATTTTTGTGTTATTATGAATTATGAAATTAAAAATAAGTTTGAGTTTTTAATAAGAGTTAAACATTTTAGAATCACTTTTTGATTACGTATTTGAAGGGCATTTAGTTGAATTAATTTGCAATTTACAACGTTTTTGAGTCTATATTAATGAAGAAATAACTATAAATTTTTGGAGGCGTTAAAGTTTAATAAACTTTCGAGTTATAATTTATGTCTGTTATTGAATCAAAGCCGAACAAAAACCTTTGTATTGTAAAACGGTGAAAGAGTTATACACAAACGCTTGTTACTAATTTATTTGATACACAACAAAAGTTACAATACTTAGATCTTAATTATAACGATATTGTAGAAGACGAAGCATTAATTGTTAATAACAGTATAGTTAACCTTATAGATAGTATTGAAATTAGTAATCTAAAACTTAAGAAATCATTGCTATTGAAACAGTTTCATCAAACCGAAGATATTTCAATTATTATTATTTTCTAAAGTTTTTATTAATGTTTTCTGTTTGAAAAAACAACGACTGTAATATCGTTTCTTATTAAAAGTAATACAAGTCTTCGTCAAGAATGTATTTTTCTTGTAATGAATGTTTGTAATTTTTTAAAAATATTTTTATATTTTTATAATACATCCGTGTTTATTACCGTAAGTTTCATAAATATATTAGTTTAAGAAAAACGTGACATTGATCAATTGGTGCAAAACTAAATATAGAAAACTTCAATTTTTGAAAAATTACCTTCTCGGAAAGTAAAAATAGAAGTAATTTCCTGTTACAAATTTAGAGCTTCAACATTTTCAAACTTCAATGCAATTCTCATTAGTAAAGGTAAATATGTTTTTAATTGTTTTAAAAAGTTTCATACTAACTATGATTTTCTGGTGTCAATTTTGATTTATTCCAAGCGTTCAGTTTAATAGACAAAAATTGTTCGTAATTGCCTTTTTAATTTAAACGTCGAAAATACCCATTAAACTGCAATGTGCACTTAACCAGTGATATTAATTTACAATTTATGAAAGTATCTATTTATATTAAAATTGAGTTGAGCGAGTCGAGTGTGTTAAATAAAAGCTTTCATAAAACTCCATGACGTTTAATGAGAAAATAATTACACACTATCAGCCTACGTACACATCGTACATAATATGTACATGGTTTTTACACCATACTACGTACTCATACATGTAGTTCTGATATAAATATTGAATTTTTCTCACCAACTCATTTTGTGAAGTATATGTATGAACTTTGGTGTAAGTACTTTATTCGGTATGAAAACTATTTTGCTAAGTATTTTCAAGATCAACCATATATTTTTTTATAATCATTCAATTCGATTTTGTATCGAAAGAATATATAAAATTTTGAAAATATCACTTTGGTTTTATTCGCAAGGGACACAGTAATTTATTTGTCTGATTATAATAAGATTAACCCAATGAATATTGTTTGGATTATATCTTTCTGGTAACAAGGATGTCACTTTAAATATTTGCTTTTAATTAAGAAGACAGTTCAAGATCGCATTGAATATTATTGCGGTACAACCATTTACCCTTAATTAATAATAAAGAATTTCAAAAAAATCAAAGACAACCACCGTCATTAGATGGAATATATCGTTGCCAAACACACACGCAACTCGTCGTGAATCCCAGAAAATTTGTATTTATACATCTGATTGTCCCTGTTTTAGAAATAGCACATAACCCAGTGCCTCGCCGGAAGGTCTCGTTTTCAACGTTAGAGCGTTACGATTTAACGAACCGTCGTTAATAGTAACGGCAGACGAACAAATACATTAGTCTAAAATCATTCTTGAAAGATACTTACATTCCATTGATTTTGATGCCTTTAAAAAAATCGTGATTATTGTCAAATCATCATCGTTTTACTCGCTCTCATTGTTCCTTTCCGAAAGCTTTGTAGCTTGAAAGCTTTTAGGGTACAATAAACTGTTGTCAATGAAAGTTCTATCGGAAAAAATATTTCAGTTCTAAAAGAATTTTTATACGTTCAAGTTTTTAAAACTAGAAAAAACAAGTGTTGGAAAAAAGAAAAGTTTTGATTTTTTTAATAATACCTATTTAAGGCATGGTCGTTACTTTTCCAGGAAGGAAATACTTCTTTTAAGAGAGAGTAAACTTTTTTCAAAGTTGCCAATGTTTGCAAGAGAGAATTAGCGGTTGGTGAATATAGCCATTTAAAATTTGAATAAATACTAGAAGACCTGACATTTTGATATTTGCTTTCAAATAATTAAGTTTAGTACTTTCAAGTGTCTAGAGACTAGGAGCGGTTTCTCCACATCCTGCTATATCTGCCAATGCTCATGAATTTGTCCAAATAAGAAAAGCATTGGATTCTAAAATTTATATTTAAGGAAATGGTATAAGGAAATATATTTCATTGTTCAAAGATAACATTTGCAGTGCGAGCATTTATTTGGCATAACGTTAAGAGGATGTTGAGAGTTTCTCAATTTTTTGTACTTTTATTTTCTATTTACTCACCCCTAACTTTTATTAGCTTTAAAAAATGCCATCAGACTAGGGTATAAATAGTCGTTTTCTATTATGTAAATTTTGTACTTGTAACATAAATAAATTGACACTACATTACACATAAGTCGATTTGTTCGACATATTTAATATTTGCAAAATAATAATGCACTTAACAATTTTACAAGTGATGTCATAAAATGACATCTGAATTTGTCATTATATAATGACGTGTCTAGTTCAACTTCAGAATTTGTGTAAAAAATGCATTGAGTTATATTTGATATAGGTTTGAAGGATCATTTAAATAAAAAGATTTTATCTCATTCAATTTGTTTTATTGATATATTTGTACAGATAATTGTAACGAAGTTTCAGATAATATGTTGCAAACTTGAAAATGGCTAAAAATAATGGTTTAATTTATGAATGTTTTTATTTCATATTTTGTTTCACTTTAATTTTAGTGTCAAATATGGAAATTCAAGGAACGTAAAATATAATTCTTAAAAAAATTACTTCTACCTTGGTTATTTTCACAAACTTCTTTGACCTTAATATTGTGTAGAATATAAAAATATAAAAAAATATACTGCAAATTGAGGCATAACCTCCAATTTCTCTGGTACCTTATTTCAGTTAGAACAGTTCAGTTACAACATTTAGTTATTGATTGTACTTAAAGTATTAAAGTATTTTAAAGTTTAAAGATTTGTATTTAAAGATTCTGTATATCAAGTTTTTGAAGCAACATTTTTAGAAGGAAGCTCATTTTGCAAGATATATTGTGAGCGCTATAAGAGAAAAATTGTTATGTATGATAATATTTAAGATCAAAATCGTCATCAGATCGTGTACAAATAGTAAATCCATATCGTGTATCCTTCAAAGAGATTGTATGATTAGAGTGAACTTGGTTTTAAACTGTCAAAAATATAAGTAAGGTCAACGAGCCTCAACTGTTTTCCTTTTTTTTAAACTCAGCGCTCTTTCGTGGCCTGGAAACTGCATGTAACGGTCACAATTTTAATCCTACTTCTATATTGACTAAGAGAGAAGAGAATATATTTTGTACAAATATGCTGTGGAAGGGGTTCGTTCACTCGATAAATTAAGAGAAAATAAACAGTCACTGGTTGGTAATTAGACCAGTTACAATTCTGACTTGTTTTCTTGTAAGATCAAGAGTTTCAGTGGTTAGGTTCAGGGATAGTTTTCTCATCACCATTTTACTGTATTTTTGTTCGGTGGTGTTGTTTTATATTGAGCAGTGATTTTTAAAATCCCAATTTTTGCTGATAATTTCCACTGCAAATTTTGAGATACCAGGCACAGGTTATGGGTTGTGAATGATGCCCTGCATCCTCCATGGGAAAGAATCTCAACCTCTTCATTACTTTTAATACCGTTAAGATTGGGAACCCATTGAGGGAACCCAAGTTGATCTTGTTTTTGGTAGCCAAGTTTGTAGAGGGGTTTCTTTACACTTCTAGAACAGTTTGGTGTTGTGTTTTCAAAACAGCTTGACTATTAGAGAATATGTTAATCGTGCTGTTACTATATTTATAGCAAACTTCAACAATATTCAGTAAGAGGAACAGCTCTGCTTGGACATAATTCACATAAAAGTTTAGTAACATTATCTGGATACTTCAATTTCAATTTTGCAGATGATAAATCTGAGTCTTTCAAAAATTATCTTCCATAAATGATTAATTTAAGAATGATTAATAGACCGTCAGAATCTACAACTAACTATGGTATTACCATTGATACTGTTTTCTCATGATTCATAGATAAAATAGATTCATAGGTAAAATTCATCGATAAAATAGAAAAAATAGAGATGTTTGCGTATGTGTCGTATTTCAGTTATCATAAACCGATAGTATCAATCAAGAATATGACACATACATAACTTTTCATTTTTAAAATTGATTTGCATATACATATTTGTAAATATATAAAATGCCAGCTTTTTCACAATAGTTGGGTGAATAAAATGATGTAGTATTTATTAAGTTATAGTAAACCACAATTTCCAATTATCAATTATCACATTTTGTACATTGATCATTATCATCATTGATTACAAATATTTGTTGTATTATGGATTGTTGAGTTAGTACCCTTCATGCTTTTTACAGAGTTCTCGTTCAGATTATACAATCAATTCAAGAAGTAAAATCGGATGAAAATGAATCTCCTGATTCTTTAAATTTATAGAAAGCAATTGAAACTATATATGTTGAAAGAAAAAGGACCATTTTATGTGATGATTTCGATGCAAAGCGTTTCTAGTCTAGTTTATAACATTAGTTCGGTATGTGACATCATTTAAAAGCTATGTGAAAGGAATTAAATTTCTGCATTTAACTCTGATTACAGTATATAAAATAAATTCTAAGAATGAACTATCGCCTGTTATGGAAGTTACAGGACTAACAAAAAAAAACTCGGATTGTTGCATGGAAATTTTTGGTGGCTAATAGTAACTCAAGTCAACCTGTCAAATGGGATGAATATGTTTCATTCATTAATTCAAATGGTTAACTATTATTTTTGAATTAATTTTTGATATAAAACAAACCTATTCCAATTTTATTTCGATATTTTGCTCTTTATAAGATGCATCCTATTGGTTGGTTAGAACATGTTTCTGTATGTGCCGATGATGTGCCGATGATGTGATCGAAGGTATGATATACAAACAAATGATATACAAAGGTATGATAAACATGATTTTGAACAAGTATTTTCTCAAGTATTATACAATAAAAGTTTCTCTAACAGATATCAATTACCCAAACTTAATTATCTAAAAAAATACTACAGTTTTTGTACTATTTTTTCAAGAAAGAGATTCAAGATACATATTCCCTTTTAAGTTCATTTGCTGCATTTATATTCTAATTTATTAATATGCATGACGCAATTCTCCATATTTTTGTTATACTCAAAAATTAAATTTCGTGAATCTTTGTGTATGTAGTTTTTGTTTATATTTAGTTATCCCAACTTCATTAGTAAGTGTTAGATTTTTACAATTACTGTAATTGTTTTAAAAGAATAGTTATAAAAAGAAGTTCATTAAAAATTTTAATCACATGATATCAACATGTGTAATCTTTGTTTAAAATAATCTGATTTCTTGTTGAAATTATCTTTTAACCCAATGATTTAAACTGTTTAACGACTTTGTCGGGGAATTTACAGCCAAATTATCTAATTTGCTCCTTAATCGAAATTTAAATGATTACATACATAAGTTTCCCAGGCAAATACTGAATAGGTTTTCCTAAATTGTTTCTACAGACTCAATTGATACTGTTGGTTGCACAAATATTCCTTCAAAAGCCTAGAATATATATTCATTTTTCATTTATTTTCCTAAAAATACATAAGTAATTGATACTTTAAATTTTAGACTAAATTTTTAAAGATAAACTTTACCTGTAAATCCCCAGAAGTAACTAGTGCTTACTTTATTTATTTTCGCGATAAAATTTTATCCAGAAGGATAGAGTAAGCATGCACATTTTCACCTAAGAATAGTGATATGTCTAGATTGATCTAATTGATAAATTTTTATTTCTTAAATAGATAACATCAAATAAATAATATCTTAAGGATATGGTGTATACTCTAAACCAGGAATGGGCAAATTTAATACTGGTATGATCGACAATAAGTTTCCTTATATATTCGCGATCGACTTTGAAAAATGGGTCAAAATAAAAAAAAAAATATAAATTTAAAGAGAGAACGAGTAAATGGGAGTTTAGCAGCACTTTTTGGGAATCAGCGATATATCGGGTGTAGAAAAGAAGCATATTTAATTTTAAATTCAGTTTCATTGTCTGCTAAGTTTAAGTGCATATTTTCAATAAAAATATTTGAAATTTACCAAAAGGGTAATTAAAAATGCCTGCGATCGACTGTGGACATGTTCGCGATCGACCATTTGCTCACACCTGCTCTAAACTATCTAGATCAGAACCAGAATATCAGCCATTTTAAAAAGTGTTACTATTTACAACTATAACAATTTAAAGACATTTACGATTGTTTGTTTGTAATAAATAATTAATAATAGAAAAATAGATGTTCTTTTTCAAATATTTAAAATATTTTAACATTCTATTTTATTTAAGTGAATCAATTTTACTCCTATTTTGATTTTGAGGTATGAGCATATTTTTAGTGGGGAAAAATATAATTCACATATTTCACAGTAAGTAGGAGATTTAAACAAAAATGTCGAAAAATTATTATTAAAAAAAAATAATTATTATTAAAAATATCGAACCGTATCGATTAGTACTTTCATAATATTCGATTAAAATGTCTGAAAATTTTAGACGTAAGACGTTAATCTAAGTTCAGATTTTAAAATTAATGTCAGACAAACTGATGGTTGATATATTGACATATGTTGTGGCCTATAAGAATGGCTATAGTGTAGAAAGGAGACTTGGATGACTTGGAGTATGTTATTGGAGTGTTGACTCACATATTATTCAAACAACAAAATGATGATTTTAAGAATTATCAAAGAGCTTTAGACAGGAAGTTGACAGAATACCATAATCCTAACTCGTGTTAGGAAAAATGAAAAATTGAATATGAAAATATGAAACTGAAGATTTGTTACGATTTTCGAATCCAGAAGTTCTTTTAAAAAGTTAACATGTATCCAATTTGCGTATCAATGAGCCATAAACCTAGTGGAACTAACATTGAGTAGCATCCAAAATAAAACCCCATGTTCTCATAAAGTACTAGATATCACCGAAATTGTTATCTAAATAAATTGTACGAAGTGGAATTTTTACAAACAACTTACTGGTGACCGTGAATTAAAAACTTAAAATTCAGTAAGAGTTGGAGAAGGGAAAATTAAAATTTAACTATTGAGGATGATGGCAGAAAGTCGGATTAAGGACTTAACAAAGTAATATTAAATATTCACGGGAAGCTGATTTTAGATACCCAAAATGGTTTTAAGAAACCCTGAAACGACGAATCATCCAAAACAGTATTTTGAAAATATATTTGCAAATTGCATTATTGTAACAAAAAACATGGAATAAATAGGTAAATATTATTATTTTAGTCATTCTTCAATAGTACGGGAAAAAATAAATTCATCTTGCATACGTTTCATTTATTTACCGTTAAACTGAAAAACGCGGTTTTACAAATGACAAATCATACTTTTCTTTTTAAGGTTGTTTTTCAATTTTTCTTCCTAAATTGTTTGTTTCATTTTTTGCATTTCCGTAATGTGTAAAATACAAGCTGGATTCTGTTTCTCAAAAAGGAGATTTAAAGTTATGAATATATAAGCTCTAAATATTCAATTTATCATAATGCCTTTCAACTATCCGAAGCGTGTTTTTCATTAGCGTAATATTAGTATATGAATCTAAAAACACCGTATATATTCCTGTATCCTCTCTGTAGAATTTACAATTAAAATCTTAAGAATCTTGTTTCCCAGCTTGAAGTCTATGCTTCATTAGGGAGTAGCGTGAATATTAAAAAAGGTGATTTTCGAATAAACTTTAGATCCTTGCCAAAACTAAACACTAAAGTTTTATTTATTAAAACATAATTTTTCATATAAATACCTAATCTTAATATCTTTCTAATAAATAAGAAAGGTATTTTTTTCATGTCTTACTTGCGTTTTGATATAGACGGGGGAATATCATTTCATAACCATTGCTATGTACGATAATGAGCGATGATTGTTAAATTCATTGATTGTCCCTGTTGTCTTATCAGTGGGTTAGAAATACTTACATTACAGACAAAATAATTGTCCATTTTAAGCATACTGTGAATCTCTGTTGTCAATGTAACAAATTTACGTCAGGTGAGGAATGAAATTGTTAAGAAAATAGATATTGGATAAATGTGTCAGTGGATTTAACAGGCATAGTTAAGCAAAAATTCTGTCAATTTCATTAGATACTACTGCTTTAATTTGATAGTTACTACCAGAAGGTACGCATCATTACTCCAGGTTTCTCTTGATGAGCATATTATACACATGACTTTGTTAATACATGCTTCAATGTTTTACATTTTGTTACGAGGATATTAAAAGGTTGGAATAGTGAACAGATAAATAGAAAGTTTTCTAATGCATACTTATAGATCATAAATAATGAACACACCTTAAAAATAGAAATAAGCAGATAAGCAAAATTAACTGAAAACATAAAAGAAGCCGAAAAATAGAGGAAATTGGAACCCAAAAATGTTTTTTTAAATAATAAACCAATACAGGGTTTCATAATTTTTTTGGTATGAGCACTCGTAATATTTACAAACAATTTTTGGGAGTCTATAAGTTTGCATGCAAATATTTTGTAATTCAGGACCAAATTTTAGATAAATAACCAATATAACTAAGTAACCAATAAAGTTATTTCAACAGTCCTTTGTCATATGTTGTTTTGTTCGATCACGGATTTTAGTTCAGAAACATAAAGAAATATAGCTCCTCTCTACGCATTTGTAGGGCTGTCAAATGAGCTATAGTTACATAACAAGACGTGGCTTAACATTCTTAGTGTGCAATGGACTTAACAGAATAGTGAATTTAGGTAAACTAAAAATTGAAAACATAAACTTTTTCAGAAGTTATTAATTTAAGTAAAATGAAGATGTATTTTTATGTAATATAATTAAAAATGGGTTTCTTTGGTCAAAACTTCTATTAAAGTTTAAAACCGTGTTGATAACTAAACGTTTTTAATGTTGAAAGTTTTATTCTTTCTGATAATTTAAAAAAGACTAATCGTAAGTAGTTCTTTTCATATTTTATTTGCATTATCAAAATTGTATGAAATCGGATATATCTAAAGTTGTTATCTTCATTATAAATAGAAATTATAAGCAACTTAAAATTGGTCAGTCATTAATTTTTTTTACAAAACTAATTTGAATAATTAAGTATAGTTATCTCCCAATCATTTCTTCAAAATATGTATACATATTCGCTCTTTGTGAAATCATGGAAGGGGAAGCCGAATTGACAAAAGCGTACCCAGTGGTCAATTTAAGGGTTAGAGTAGGCTATTATTAATGAAATTGTAAGCAAATACACGTGAAAATTTTAATTTTAATTTATTTTCATAAATATAACAAAAATAAGATCAAAGTTGTGTTGTAAAAAAAGTTAATGAAAGTTTTATAAATAATTGACAGCCAAATGTAAAATAAAACTAAGAAATAAGTGGATAACTGTAGTTAGAAAGCAAAGTAAGTAGTACCATAATCCTAACAAACCATTACAAAAATTGTAAGTTTTGTAAAAATTATTATTTTTTTTCTTTGGAGTTAATAATTAATTAACTTAAGTTTAAAAACGCAAGTTTTTTTCAAATTAATTTCATCAGTTAATTTAATACTTTGCTCAGATTATTTAAACATAATTTTGAACCATTCATAGATCACCGTGGGTTCCCAAATCATATGGTTGTCTATGTAGTGCTCATTAGTTATCTTAGTCGTGGTCAGTTGTGGTATTTCATTTCGGAAATTGTGACGGGAATGCTCAAATAAACTGTTATTTCACATAAATATTCTCATAATTATAATAACGATAATAATTGATGCATTTTAGCTTAAACTATGATCAGTTCAAAAATATTTATAAACATTCAAAAAATTAAGAATTTTAAACATATTTTTCAAATTTTCAAATGCTGTAGCAAATACTTATCACCGTATCATACGTTCTATTTTTAAGTCAGTAAGGGAAATGCTACTCTTCAGCAAGTCGAAGGAATTAAGTTTCCAATGAGTTCCAATGAGTTACGTTTTCTAGCATTATGTACGAGAAAAGGAATAAATAAATAATAAATTTAAAATATTTTAAGCTTAATAGAGGCCGAATTGTCAAGATGGCCCCTTCAAAACTAGTGTTGGGTTTGAATTTAGTATCGATTAAATTTTCAATATTTCTCGAATTACCGGATTTTTATTAACCCAAGAGTCACGAAAGACCTTAATAGTTATAAAGCAACGGCAAATAATAATAAACAAAAATATTATAAATAGAATAATTAAATTGTCGGCAATAAGGACGAAGCTTCTTGTGGACTATTATTTATTTTATCGCCAACATTTCGTCATTCCTGACTTCTTCAGGGCTCAAAATTAAAAATTGCTCCACATATAACTGTGTTGAGCCATGTCTGTTTGTATTTTTTCAATAATGTTTTTAAACAATTTTTTATTTATCAATACCAAATTGTATTCTTGGTTTGTTGTTCTACCAGTTGGGTCATTTTACAGCTTATTTTTATGACATTTGTGAAGTAATTTTTAATTTTGAGCCCTGAAGAAGTTAGGAATGACTGACGAAACGTTGGCAATAAAA
This sequence comes from Sisyra terminalis, assembly GCA_958496175.1. Lineage (NCBI taxonomy): Eukaryota > Metazoa > Arthropoda > Insecta > Neuroptera > Sisyridae > Sisyra > Sisyra terminalis. Next base: position 32,974,122 of record OY292274.1, read on the forward strand.
TAAATAATATTCCACAAGAAGCTTCGTCCTTATTGCCGACAATTTAATTATTATATTTAAAAAGACAAGGACTTAAACAACATGGATTATAAATAGATGCTGTTTTTGATATCTGTTTAACTTTAACTACATAAAAGACGAAACGATATCTTTAGTACATATGTTAGAATTGAATTACCTAATTTTTACATCCGAATAGCACAACATTTTTAAGTGCTTCGAAATCAAAGCTAAAGCCGTCAATATTGAAAACTTGTACGACTAATTAGTTTCATAAATATATAAAACGCTAAGAGCAATGTTTGAAATGTATCTTATGTAAAAGTTAACAGTTATACTTGAAATTCAAAGCAAGCTTCGCAATAAATTTTGCTAAACTTACTAAGCTATGAACTTAAAAGGTTTGAGTAGGTTTTAAATTTTTAAAACATTTGACTATTGTTTCGAAGTTCGCCACAAAGATAATTATATGAATGCAAGCCAAAGATAATAAATTACATTTTTTATTCTTCAAAAATTCAATCCATAAATATGTTTAACTATACAATGAATACAACTTAAAATGGTGCAGTTTACATTTGAATATTTGGTGAGTAACATGAGAGTACACACATACTTATTAGAAGTTTGTGACAATAAAGAAGAGTATTACTCGTTAATGTATTTGAATTAAATAAAAACACCACGCCAAATGTAAAAGGATAAATTTTATGGCTCTCCTTTTAGATTTTTAGATTTACGAGTTACAATTGTATAAAATACTCAAGAGATTTCTGTCTCGTACATTGTGCATATAAACTTGGGATGGTTGTTCTCACATTGACCATTTGCTTGGAAACTTGGTTAAAATAATACGAGTTTGTACAATCATTATTTTAAAACAAGAAGAAAAATTAAAAACAAGTAACATTTGTTTGAGACAATAGATGTAAAATTTAATTAAAAAAAAATACACTGTTTATTTCTCAAAGTTAGAAGTTGCTAACAAAAATTAAACTAGCGATCTACTATAATATGGACAAATACAACAATCACATTAGCAAGAAGACGATGATCGATCTATTTTTAAACATGCAATATTTTAAAACGGATCCCAGTGGAAAGAGAACACACATTATAGACACGATGTCTTACTCTAAAAATAAATTTTGGCTTCTTACGAACGTCTTCATTTAAATATTTTATTATATTAAGTAGACATAAAAATAATATAATGAAGCACGATACATATATGTCACCATTATCACTACATCACGTTTGTTATTCTTTATTTTTTTTTCATTTTCTTTTAAGAAAACTTTCAATAAAATATAACATCTTTGATTTCTTTCAAGCTTTAATAAATATCGTTGTCAGTTTTCCTTTCTTCTGTGATTTTTATCTTACCCTTGATATTAGTGTCATTTTATCTTTCAAAAGAATCTATGACATTCTACCGATATATTTTTATAAGAAATAACAAAACTGTCGCGACTTATATTTTCTTGATAAGTTTATTTATAAACTATAAAACTTATCTTCAAAAGTTTTCGTAGCAAAAGTATTAAAAATTAATTTATTTCAAATATTTTTATTACGACTGTTGTATTTCACCTACTCAATAACATAAATGTTTTATGTGAAAATACATTAAAATATGTGAAATACAAATTACAAATCAATGCCTGCAAACCATTCTCATTCTGAATCCATAGCACGGTTTATTTATTAGATGAAAATCGTTTAGTTTAAACGATTTATATTAAACACGACACAATATTACAAATATACGTCACTCAAATTAGTCATTGCTTTCATAAATAAAGCTTTCATCAACTTAAAGTAAATGTGATAATTAATGTTTAGAATAAATTTGAAATACATAAACAATATACCTGCCTGCTATTTTATTGTAATAAATACATCAAGACCATTGTTCTCCAGAGAAAAATAAAACTTGTATATATAATAAATTTTAAAATGAGTTTAATTTAAAAGTTTTAATTGTTATGAATTTGATGTCAGAGTAAATCAGGGGATTCAGGAATGTTTAAAATAGATATACCCGTATTTTTGATAAAATATAACAACCTAACATATTTACGATTTGAATTCATAGTGTAAGGAATTAAAAAAATAAGAGTTAAAAACCACTTACAAATAAATGCATGAGCTTACTAGTGGCCGAGTGGTTAACGTGACCGCTCCAAAACTGGTAGGTGTTGGGTTCGATCCTTGTATCGCGCAAATTTTCGATATTTCTCGAATACGGATTTTAATTAACCCTAGAGCCACTAAAAACATTAGTAGTTATAAAGCGACCGAAAATAACCTTAAAAATGTAAATCAATGCATGTGCTTGTCAAATTGACTTTAAGCTGCATTCAATATAAGAAAAACATTAAAGCTTTGTGTTAAGAACTAAAATATAATTTTCTAATGTTTGATGATACAAGTACGTAAGTATTTTTGAAAATTTAATCGCACCAAAAATATTTAATGTTACATGGGTTGTCAAAACTTATAAGCTCATAATGCTTTGCTAGTTAAAAAGTTAGCAGATCTGATGAAGAGCCAAGTTCCTAAATTTTAACTCTAAAAACCCTATATTTCGGTCGAAAAGTATGACTTGACCGTAACATAGAAAAATTGCATGGCACATCGTTAGAGACTATTGATTTTATTGTATGTGACTAAAACATACTCATTAAGTTAGCACTGCACTTTTGGAATTGATAAATACTGACTAAAAATATTTAGGCGTTTTTTTTTGTCGTTTAAGAGTTCCGGAAAAAATTGTCGCTTGAAAAACCCTTTGTAGTGCTAAGTTGACGTTTGGGGCTTTTCCATAAATATTAATATTTAGATTTTTTGCGCCATTAATTGGTGTTATTCTGTCGCTTGAGAAATCTGAAATAAAATTTTTGTCGCTTGTATATTCTTTCGTTACATTCAAAGCCATGGAAAGAAGAAGCTCTCATTTGTTCATTAGCTTTTCTTTTGACTTTAATTAGCACGTGTGTTTGTAATTAGGGGCCTTAACTTTTCTGTCTATTAAATTATCAAGTTAAAGGATCGATCTATTTAATCGACGGGTTTGGACTAATTCTAACTTAGTTTTGAGAGTATCTACCTATATTTCCTCCTCGTCCACGAAGACATGACGTATAGTTCTTTAAAAGTAACTTATACTTAAAATTTTTGATCCAGTGAACAGGAAAATTCAGTTGTCGAAATAACGCCACATTGCATGTTATTGTGAACCCCAATTGTTTTTCATATATTAAAAAAATTTATGAGAAAATTCACACTTTGTTTTTTTGTTATTATTATAAAATTGGACCAAATGCATTTTTCTTTCTTTAACTGATACAAGACATTATTTGAATGAGGAAAAACCAATTTTAAGTTATGAGAAACTTGTATTTTGACAAAAAAAATTTTTAAATTTAATGAGCAAATGAGTCTGAAAACGATGGGTAAATATATGGGTCTTTTGTGACGTCACAGTACGCAAATTGAAACCAAGATTTAAACAGATCACGAACGATTATCACAGAAATAATAATAATTTACACAGTTTTTGACATTTTGTACAACTTTTCGCCATGGAAAACATTTTCATACCTAAAAAATTATTATCAATATTTTTTTAAGCAATTGAGGTTGTGAAGATTTTAAATGGTTCAAATCATTAAGCTAATGATTTAACGATTTAAACAACCTTTCCCTTTGTATTTAAGTACATTTGTCATAGGATTTTGAGGCTTTGTATTGTGACGTCATTTTAATACCGGGCCAATAGGAGATCGTTTTAGACATTTTGAATTTAACGATTTTTTTTGGATGCCTAAATGAATATTTCTTAAATTTTATCAAGTAAAGTTGAAAATTATCTGTTACATTATGTTTTGATATTAGTTTCGCACATTTTAAAATATTTAAAATTATTTTTAAATCATGAGCATTAAGTCTTTTATGTATGGGTCGTATGGGTATTAAGAAAACACATTATTACATTTTACTCTTTTTTAATTCTTTGCAACGGCATCTATAGGTTCTACTATTTCCATAGTCGTTGTACACTCTCCCATGGAGTAATGGTACTTTATTAATTCACTCATATTTACTCTTGCGGCATACAATTCATGTTTACAGAAAAGTGGAAGATTTTTTTTAAATTTTTTGTTTTTTATTTGCAATTTCTAGCCTGATATAAAATTTCAGTCGTCTCGGGTTTCTGTAACTAACCTGTAGGTGTTGACAAGGGAATAAAGGACCAAATAAGGTATTAATAATATCTAAAGTATAAAAGTTAGGCAACAGAAACTTAGGATATTTGACAAGCCTGACATAGTATTATGAAAATTTGAGTTCTCTGGTATTATTCCAGTCATAGCTATGCAAGTCTGAAAATACGACGACATATTTCGAAAAAAGATATGTAGATGGTTTGTTTTGACCAGAGAAGAGAGACTTATAGAAGTTCAATTCATATGGAACATCAAAACTGATCAAAACATGATCTAGTATTTCTAAAAGAAACTAATAGATGGCATTGTAATGCAAAATATCACTTTGCGTTGTATTGAGGAGGAGCCTAACTCCTTCTATTCTTGAAAACATTATGTTTTGAATATCATCGATGTAGCTCAATATATCGATGTAGCTTAATATATAGGATTGAAATATTTGTATAAGATGAAATATTAATAATAATTTAGCTGTATTAGATTTTTATTGTTACTTAATTAAAATACGATAATTTCATGATGATATTAGAGTTTCATTTCAAATTTAAATTCCCTCCTTTATTTACGTATGCGCTTTAAAATTTAAAGACGTGGCCAAGTACGGTTTCGTACAGCGCCAACTGAGGTTCGTACTGCAGAACTACCGGCCCAAGCGCCTTTTTCGTTAACGTGATCATTGAAGTTCTATATGTCTCTCTTCTCTGGTTTTGACTAGTAGGTATTTGTGGTGGCATTTTCGAGCCTCCCGAATTCAATTATTGTTCTTTAAAAAAATTCTATTTAAAAGAGTTCTCTTAGAGTAGTGGTTCTTAACCTTGTTGGAGGTACTAACCCTCATCAGTTTTATATGCGCATTCACCGAACCCTTCTGAATTGGAAAGATTTGATTTTTCCAAATTCAGAACATAGTATGTAATATTCAGAATATATTGTAACAGAAAAGGAAGAAGTGTGTCTCTCTCTCTTTGTGCCATGCCGGCACGTGATTGGCTGAGCGACTTCTATCTCTCTCCCACCAACGTAGAAGGTTCTCGAACGTGGAGATCATTCTGGAATGTGGGGTTGCGGGTATATAAGGCGCTCAGCCCAAACCAAAGAACAGTTCTGTATTAGAGTTCTTTATGGAAGTTCAGATTTTAATTTCCGTTACAACAAAGCGATTACAAAGCGATTTTTATTATGATTTCGATTTAAAAATGATTATTGTCATTTAAGTGATTGTTGTGACAAGTGTTTTAATAAAGTGATTGTGAAGTGTGAAAGTGATTATTTATTTCCAAAAGAAATTAAAGAACGAATAACGCCATCTCAATACAGTTTGGAGACGTCACGTTACAATATTTATATATAGGTGCACAAAATGAACAAAACTATTAAAACCCGCCGAGCCCGCGAGACTACCTCACCAAACCTGTAGAGTTCGATTGAACCCAGGTTAAGGACCACTTTATAGATTAGTTCAACATAAAACATCTGAACTTTAAAATAGTAATTAAATTGAAAAATATATTATACATTTTTGTTATTAGGTATACTGAAGATTATACATACGTTTTAATTTTGAAGTAGTAAATGCAACATGAATTTCTCATACGTACCTGTAAAAAAATAAAGCATTAATAATTGAAACAAATTTACATTTATTTGCTATAAATATACGTTATAAATTCTACTTGATATCAATGTATTAAAAAGTCTAATACTGGATTTTGTTTAAGGAATATATTACAGTACTTATATAAATATATGTTTAAGTTACCATAAAAATTTAAAGTTCGACTGTTTATTAAACTATATTATTTGAATATGTAATAAAAATGCGAATAGATAAAAAGTCCGATCTTGATACCAAGTATTAAATTTCATTATAATATTGCTTATATTATAAAATTATGTTATCTACATACGTTCCATATTATTCAACATAGTATGTTATCTTTATAACGAAAGTTGATCTGCAGTAGAATGTTTGAATAAAAGTTGAATTTGAGAAAATTGTAAGTAATGGAATCAAAAAGGTAAGCTTCTTATGTGCCTATTTGAAAAAAATAATAAATAATTCAAATTACTTTTATTTTTCCGTTAAAGCGCTTCTTCAGCTAGTATACACTTATAAAAGAAACACTGGAGTTAAAAGTTATTTTAGAAAAATATGAATTGTTTCAAGTAAAATATCAATGTTAATTATGTTCTTTTACCAAAAACTAGTACAAATAATATTAAAATTTGTAATCAAAATAATAACGATATAACTTGCAAAATATATAGTTACAAAATAAAACAGATTTAATAAGGCTTTTTCCCGTATACTATTTTGTATTTTATATTTTTAATCATTTTCATCATTTTTTTTTTTCAACTACAGGAAAACTCTTTGTTGGAGAACTTGGAGGACTCTTGACATAACGACTATTGAGCTTAAGTATATTTTGTTGTAATCAATTACAATTGCATGTGTGCCTACCACCAATTATAAACAAGAAACAATGCAACGAAACTGATATAATATGCAATTATAATCACCTTAATTGGTTTTAAGGTCTTAAATTGAGTTCAATTATTGAAAGAAAGCTAAATATTGGTAAAATAAAAAATGAAGTAGAAAAACAATATGAAAATTTTAAATTTAATTAATTAAAGAGTTCTTTCGGTATAAATTAAAATCGAGGTCTAAGGCATTGCTTTAAGCTCTCTTGTCGGAAAAAAAATATTCGAAAAATGTTTTATTGAAAAGTTAACAGTTTTAGAAATTTCCAGTAAATTTAATTGAAATTTTTCATCTTTTAAATGCACTATTTTAAGTAAAAGATTTAATAAAAGAGCCTGGACGATACCATCAAAATGATTGAAAATTTACGAGGACTTCATTGAAATAACTTGGCGGATAAGACCATAAAAATTGTTTAAGGTTAGGAAAACAATAATAGAAACCCCAAAGTTCGGCGAACTCACCCGGAAAGAGGCGGTAGTTTTGAACAGACTGCGAATCGGTCATACGAATCTGACACATCTCCATTTAATTACTGCAATAACAGAGGTGTGATCGATGCGGAGGTGAAAAATCAGTGGACCATATATTTTACTGGAATGCAAAGTAACTGAGGCGGAAAAAAAGAATATGTGGTGTCCTCAGAAAATAAAATACTGTTTGATCGTTGAAGGAGGTGCGAAGGCTACCTTAAGATATCCGAGAATAACTGGGATTTTCAAAGGCCTACAAATCTTGTGCGAGTTTTGATGTGAATTGTTAAAGTTCTAAGTACAAGTTTCAAGATAATAAGTCGCTAAGTAGCTTGGTAGTTGAAGCGCTAGTATAAATTAGCAAGGAAAAAAAAATTTGCATTATTGATAACGTAGTAATAAATTTTTCTATTATAAGTGAATATATACTTGAAATACATATAATGTTTCAAACATTTTATAGGAAACATAGGTATTCGTGAATTAGTTCATGAATTCACGGGATGTGAAATACCAAAAATGAAAATAAGGTGTACTTAAATTCGCAAGAGAAAAAGATAGACTAGAGAAATATAAATTAAACCAAAAATGATTTTATCACATCAAGTGAAACGTAAACCTTTTATACCTATTAATTTATTTGAATTTCTATTATTTTTTATCCTCACAAATAATTTGGAAAAATTAATTTTTCTCAAATTGTATTCTACCTATTAATTTTAGGTAAGCGTAGTTTGGCTTTTTACAATTTCAATTCGTGGGGTCTGAGAGATTCTGATTCGCCCAATATATGTACTTACGTAGTTATTAATACGGAAGTATAAACTTGCTTATTCAGCTAAAATTATATTCTTTAATTCGTATATTTTATTTTATGTTTTTTTTTCTGATAAACTGAATTTTTCAATCTCTTAAAAATTTAAATTTAAGTTTGAAAATGTTTCTAATTTTGGGAGAGATTTATTTAGGAAAACGATTTTTGAGTATTTATATATATATATATATATATATATATAAATACTCAAAAATCGTTTTCCTAAATAAATATATAAATATAAATAAATAAATATAAGTATATAGTATATATAGTATATATATGTATATATATATGTACAAATATTAATCGGCTATAATACTATGAATTTTTAACACAAGCATCATAATTCCATTCATGAAACAGAACTGTAAATAACCGGTGCACCAATCTTGAACCAAAATTATTGACTTGAACATGTTGTACGTGAATTCATACAAATATTCAATTTACGTTTAATATACTATTAACAGGATTTATAATAATATAAGTATAAGTATAATATAAGTATAAGTAAAGTTGATAAATAAAATATAGGTAAAGGTAAGGTATTTTGAGAAGGGCGCAGCAGTAGTTCTATACGGAGAGACTGGGGTTGGTTAAGTCTAAATTCTTGGTTCAGTCTAAATTTTAATGTTTTTTTTTAAATGTTATCTATTATTATAAAGAGGAAAGATTTGATTGTTTGTTTGTAATAAATAGGCTTCGAAATTACTTCACCGATTTGAAAAAGTCTGTCACTGTTGGGAAGCTACACTATTTCCGGTGAACTTAGGCTATATTCAATTTTCAAAAAAGTTAGGGATCCATAGTAAAACTCCAATAATGTAACCCAAGGTCTGAAAAAATTACCGAAAAACATTCTTACATCGCGTGCGCTGCGAAAACTATTGGTTATAGAACAAAATAATGTACTAATATTTTGCAGAAGATATCATTATCTACAAAAAATAGAACGACAGCATATGTCTAACTATTATAGTTATGTCACAATAAGTGTTTTTTCATTTTAAAAAATATATATAAATGCCATCGCTATAAAAGCTCTTATTTATACTTTGGGATTAATCCTTATTAAAATAAATGACTTCATATTTAAGTTTGCTTCAATACCATTATATAACTTTTTGAGTTATTCAACTTGAACATTCCATTCGAAAGATATCACAAGTTTAAAAATGTAAGTTATTTGAAAAATGTCGCATGGTCACCGCTCGGTTAAACGGCACCATAATAAAAAAAGGAACAACCCAATTTAATGGAACTTGATATTAAGATACAACACAATTACCCACATACGTTAGGCCACTTATCAGTCCTTAAAATAATAAGGGAATGAATCCCTTACGTAAAAAATGAGGGATGAAAAAAATATTTTACTTTAGACAGGCGAGTTATATATCATAATTTAATAATATAATCTACACCTACGTTACGCAGACGAAGTCGCGAGGATCAGTTAGTTATTATATATAGGCAGAACTTTAAAACCAATCTAATAATTATTGGACTATTGTAAAGTCAACATTTAAATCGAAATTACATATGGTAAAACTAATACACTTGAACCCTAAATTTGGAGTAGATTGACTATATAGTAGGAGCAGGTTGTACAAAACTATTAACAAATATTTAATTTTAAAACAGAAGTCGTAAAAAACAATTACATTTAAGCAATTCAATCAATTAAATATTGAAACTTTATTCTCTTTTAAAGTTTGATGATTTAACAAGTATGAAAAAAATAATCATATTGAAGACATATTTTTAACAAAATAAATATTCAATCATTTTGCTACTTACGACCTCAATTGATGTATGGCAATCATGATTAACTATGAGTAAAATAATAAATTTGTCGTCACTATAGGTTTTCCAAATTTAATAATATGTTTAGCATATTTTAAAAATAACTAATCAACTAAACCCAAAACAATTAAATCAACCATCTTCAAATAAAATTTTTCCCGTCGTCTGACCTAAACAAAAGCACTGAATCAAAAGTACTGCTATGAAATACAAAGCTATAGGATCGAACTTATAAATGAATCACAATTCCAGTAACATTTAATGAAATCAGAGGTATTGCAACAAAAAACGTGAAAAATTGAACTTGCATACGTTATTTATTGAAATATAAGCACTGCTTTTTTACTATGGGTGACTATGGGCGTTTGTTAGATTCCTTACACTTAGATTAGTTATTAAGAGTTAGTTCATCTAATTCAATAGCAGTGATTCTTAACCTGGTGTGCCCGTACCTCTGGGGGTGTGGGAATATATTTGGGGATGCGGAAGAAACCTCTAACAATATGAACTACATTTCGCAAAAATGATTTTTTTTAAAATAAAAAAAGTAAACCCTTTTTTCAATGGGGTGCGGTTCACTTAAATGGTTAAGAAACACTGCTCTATAGTCCACCAGTTCCAGTCTCCCTTACAGTGTGTAATAGAGTATGCAATAAAGAGTATGTAAATATGTTTTAATATGTTCTATGAGTTCTTTTTTATATCAAAACGTATACTCTAATAGAAGCCACAACCAATAGATACTACTGAAGAATGCTGAAGATGTCATGGATTGATCGCGATTGATAGTTATCCAACACCATATTTCAAAGAATGGGTAAGAAGACAGTGACTGCAGTCACGATGAAAACAAGAAAAATTCAATTTTCTGGTCACATAATGAGTTACGACGGATCTGAACTTTTCAAAAACATCCACCAAGGAGAAGTATTTGAAAGGGGAAAATATTGAACAGGAAAAATATCGTGGTTAAAGAATTTTCTTCAAACATAGTCTGACAACCACATAATTATGTCAGGACTGTGATGAACAAAATACTAATATCGAATGTGGTTGTCAACATCTGGAATGAATATTGCACTGAAGGACGAAGAGCACTGTTTTACAATCAAATAAATTGCTTTGATTTTTTTTTGAGATTTTAAATTAAAATTTATTGTTTATTACAATACACATTTGTTTCATGGTAATTATGAAAATGGTATTGTATTGCGTGGAAGTAATAATTTAGGCGCAAAAACGTAGTTTAAATAATCGCTTTGTCTTATTGAATGTGAAAATTTCGTGATAAAATCATTTAATCAACATTCCCTCTTGTACAAGAAGAATTAATAGCTACGCGAGGAGTCAGCTTTGAACGTAATTTAATTTTCCTATTTTAAGGAAGATGGGCATTTAAAGAATAAATTGCTTTAGCTGGAAAATACACTCAGTTGGTTATGAATGTGAACGGTGACACAGTTCAAACCAAATATCAATTTATCTTTTGATTTATCAGTGAATGTCTCAGTGAAAATTTTTGGGGAATGAAAATAAAGTTACACATTTAATTTAAACATAGTTTTTGCGCTAATTCAGCACTTAGTTTCAATTCCAGTAGAACATTAATAATGACAAAGATGCCAAATAATTTTTTGTTACTTTATTGTTTGAAGTTTTATCAAGTTTTATTGATAAGTACAAGTAAAAAACATTATATTAGATTTATTCTTAGAAATATGATTGTCATTGCAAAATGCATTACATTTGGTATAAAAAGAAAATTATGATATGTAATTGTCGCGTGTGTATATTTATAGCAGTTTATCATTAAATATTATTATTAAAACCCCACAATAAGAATTCTTTTCATGAAGATAATAATAATTACTTCTTTAGTTGTATCAAGATTTATAAAGTAAAATAGTTTCTAGTTATGCATTTAATATAATCGTTTGAAATTATACGAAAAATGAAAGGACTCAGAGAGCAAGAAAGAAGTAAGAGAAAAAATAGAAATAATTATTATATTTAAAATATTTATTTAAGATAGTGTAACAACCACTGAGATGCAAACTAGAATGAACTTGGTCAAAAAACTGTCAAAAATTTATTGAAAGTTATCGTATTGTCACTTTCTTAATTTTCTTACCTTGTCAATTGAATTGGAAATAAAGTGAATGTCCACATGCCGAACATTGCAATTTCAACCCAACAATAACGCCGACGTGGAAAGGTGAGTCATCATTGATATTAGGTCAATTATTGATATGTATATATACATAGATAGACCGTGCATAAGACGTCAAATGGAAATAAGAAAAATCTAGTATGACGTACAGAGCGCCGTCTACGTGGGTACAGTTTTTATGATAACTAAAAACAACAATTGGTAATTAATTACTGCTGAACGCCATCCTACACAAATAAGCGCCTCAAACAATCTCTTGCATTTTACTTGCTTCAGTTACCCCCATAACAGAGAAGAAAGACTTCATATAGGTTTAATTAAGCTTAGTTCTCGTCAAGTTTGTACCTACGTAGACGGCGCTACAATTGCTTCTAGTATCTATGGCTTGTAAACGTCATTTACTGTACGGTGTGCTATCCATTTATACAGATCAGTAAAGAGAATATGTTTTGTAGAAATATTTCATTGTTGCGGCACAAATTACCTCAACCGAGGAATCCTAAGGAAATAAATATAATAAGAAATTGGCATAAAATTTAAGGGTATGACATTAATATCGAAACATATATTCAACATGGATTTCCAATCTTTCCTGTAACGCTCTTCACGTACCCCAGATATTGTGTTTTTATGCACACACAGTATGTGGTTATATTCATTTTTTTAACGATGCTATATACGATTTGAGAGTTTTGCATCGATTGTATTGTTGTGTAACTAAATGTAGGAAATTATTTTTTATATAAATTATCGATTTAAGAGGTTGGTTTAAGAGGTCTATGTTTTGGGAAATTGGCTCAATCTCGTTGTTAACAAAACAAAATGGTTTAGATGGATCACAGAATATATCATTAAAAAAACAACACTATCTTTAAATAAGCTCAAGTAACAACTATTTAAAGATAAAGGGCAGCTTATTTATATAGTACAAAAATTTGGATTTTTTGTAGCAGGTACATTTTAAAAAAAAATGAATTTGGATGGTTTCAAACCTCATAACATTGTAACGCACATACAAAGTAAGAGGAACCAATACAGTCACACTATAAATAAATAAAACTCAAGAATATATTCGAGTTTTTCTTCTTAACAAATATGTAAAAAGAAATATTTCATATTTCTAGTATTTAATATATATTCAAACTAATATTAAGTTAAGAAATGTAGATCTAAAATTATTAATTGCAATTATTAAATCGTTTCAGATAAATGGATCTAAAAAAACTTTTTGGTTTAAGTTTTTGGAGGAGACGACCATTATAAGCTTTTATCATTTAATCTCATCCAAGTGCGGATGCAAAGAAATAACAATTAGTTCAGTTACTTCTTACTAACTCACAACTAAAGTCTCTACACTATTTAAAATAGTTTCCAAATTTTGAAATTTTTCAAAATGACTTAAAAAAAACTATTCATCAAAGTCAAGTATTACATCTGTAATATACAAAAAATGCATTGAATTATTCGTTTTACAACAAAATTTTCGGTAAATAGAAAAGGTCAGTTCAAAAGGGCATTGAAAAAATATGATCAAGCATCAATATGCTTATTTGACTGTAAGTGAAAGAAATATCGGAATACATATATTGTGAATATTAAATTTTTAACTACGGGAGATAAAGCATTATTATTGCATGTCACATATTATTCACAATGGAGATGTAAATGATTGCATGTACAACGAACATACAAAATGCTATACCCTACTATGTTTCATAATAACCAGAATGAATAGCAAGAAAAAAGTTAAATATGAAATTTCAAACGCATTGATTTTAATGACAATTGATAAAATGCAATTGAAACGAAACTACCAATCTGAATAGTTTTATTGGAAATCGAATAATTTACCGTGCATTATTGGATATTTTAATAGTCAAAATTACGAAATTTTGCATTTTAAAGGTCTTCGTTACGTTTTAATATTACATGCTTGTTGATTTATGTATAATATAAAGAAATATGTACTCAAGCTCGAGATTTCCTTCCATACACAGGGCAAAGGTATTAGAAATTTTCATATGTTTCTGTATTTTATTCACAAACTTATGGATATTAAAATTTACAAATTAAAATAAATATCTACATGCGAATATTAATATTGTGCACCATGATGTAATCTTTGACAAAAATATTATATTTTGCAAAGGATGAATTGGTGTAGTCTAAATAACGTACGATACATATTATATTAATTTCCAAGAAATGCTTGCATTAGGTTCTTTGTATGCTTAAAAAACTATATATTTACAATTTTACATTTAACATGCAATAATGAATATATGCACGCAAAATGTAGCTAGCTTATGCACTCTTGTAATTAAAAATGATTTATATTAATTTTTTGCATTCATCGAGTTTTCATTGGTTTCATGAAGTCCTATCTATCTTCAATTATTAATTAAAATAATTGAAGTTAACATTTGTATCCCGGAATATATATATATTTTTTTTTGATATTTGCGGTAGCATTAACTCACCACTGTAAAGTTATGGCGGAGGCTCATTTTTTTTAAATTGTTTTTATTTGGGCAATTGCTTATTTATGAACTAAATATCTGCAAAAATCGTAAGAAACTATAAAATTGTAGTGATCAAATTTTGGAGAATTTAAATATCTATTTTTGATCCTTTTACTTTAAGTATAACGTAAAATCTGAGTGATAAAAAAGAATATTCAATATGGCAGTTGAGAGAGGGGTTTAGAAATGCACAAACTCAGGGTTTAGGGTTGAAAAAAAAAATAAAATATACTCAAAATTATCGGTTTTGCGTATCAACAGTCTTTTTTTTAAAATACACTGAGTTAAAAAATAACGCTCTTCTTTGAGCGTGGATAAGTGGACGATAAACCAACCTATTGTAGCTTTTTCTTTGTAAAATACAAAAAATTAAATTTAATCAAATAATCCTCTATAACGGGAGTTCTCATTTTAGATGTGCTGCAAAAGAATTACACGAGAAGAAAACAATCCAAAAAATTTGTCAATGTATGTACCTTCCTAATGTATGTACCAATGTATGCACCTTCAACTTTGGACAATAATAGTATTATAGCTACTTATGATACAGTAACTATGTAAAAATGAAGATCATTAGTAGGGTAAAGCTTGACATAGTATTAGAAACATTAATAAAAAATTATATTTTTGATAATTTTAAACAACAATAGTGTACCAAAATTGAATCACAAAAAATAAGTGCTCAAAAAATAAAAAATATTATAAGATTGATTTGAATAGGGGGGAGGAGGATTTTAAGAAAGCTCAAATTCAAAAGGTTGGTCTTCACCTAAAAATTTTTTCGTGCAATTAAAAAAAAATACCTTCCGAATAAAATTTTATCTGAAAGATAAATGTTACTATCCCTTTATTATGTTTATAGACCTAGGTAATATTTCGGGATAATTTTTATAATTGTTATAAAATTGCTTAGGTCTTTAGCGACTTGAAGATTAATAGAATCCATACATTGACTTTAATAATCTGATATTAAGAAATAAAATTATTAGAAACTTCAGTCGTAATATTTTAAAGTTTGCAAAATGGTTTTATTTAAAACCTTATTTCACAATTACTTTCATTACTGCAAATTTTTTTCAATAGTTAAAAAAAATAAGTTTAACACGTGAAACAAAAGTAACAAAGTTAATTGTTTCCTTAAGGTCAATTACCCTATTGCTGTAGATTAGAAATAGATTAGAAATGATGTTCAGTAAACTTCAAGACATTTATATCATATTTAAGTGTATATTTATAATACTTGAACTGAAAAAGAGAAAGAAATCTTTGCCAACAATTACATAATTTTTTTTTCACATTTCCTTTTCTACTCACATACAAATATTAGATATTCGTATCTGAAAATCATTAGGTAACAGAAAAAAAACATTTATAATAATTACACAATTTCATGACGTAAACGTAAAGTTCTGACGACAATATCACATATAAGAATTTTTTCCCGTTTAAATAAATATTTTATCTTTCGGATGAGTCAGAAAGTAGAAAAAAATCAACCAAGCTCTTGTCAAAATACTGAAAGTTCTATGAATCTATTATCTTATTAATTGGGAAGACAAAGATTCTTTAAATCAGGGGTGAACAACCGAAATGAGGATATTGTGAGGTGCTTTGGAAATCCATCATAACTCCGTTGGCTATATATCAAATTAGATATATGTATCTAATTTTACATACTTGGTTTAGTGCATTGTAGACTATTTTTATTATTTTAGTTTAATTAAAGTAAGAATTCAAATTACGTACAAATAATTTAATGAGGCGCCCGCAGAGTTATGATGGATTTCCAAAGTTCCTGACAATATCCTCATTTCGGATGTCCCTCCTGATTAAAGAACCTTCGTCTTCCCAGTTAATAGATCCAAAAACTTACATAGAAATACGCGACCTGTGGCCCTCTAGAGGCTTACCAAAATTATTTTTCCAGCTCGTATAATTCATCACGTTTTTACAATTTTATATATGTAAATGCGTGATTAATTACACTGGCCGGAAAAATAATCAAGGCGAGCCTCTTGAGGACCACGGGTCGCGGATTGGTCACCCTTGCCATAAACGAATGGTTTCACTGTTTGGTAGGCGAAAAAATTTATTAAATAATGAACAAAAATAATACTTATTCTTTTGGGTTTGTTCACTGCAGTGTGCGGCTGGCATTAGTAATGGAAACACATATTATAATAGGTGTATCGGAAAGTAATGTCGTTTTTTAACCAATAGTCATTTAATTGTCATTTATCTGCTTATTAATTATTTCAAAGTGGTACTTAAGACATTATATGATTAGTAATATCAACTTAATAAAAATTACAAAATATTTTTTATTCCGACCACTTTATTGAAATGGTAAGACCAAAAACCCAAGAGAATATAAATTTGGTATTTTATGCTCTTCGGGTTTCACAGGATAGCAACGCAAAGTTGTTACTAAAAACATTTTCAATGTTTATCTAAGTTTATTTAATGTTTATTAATGCCAAATGAAATTTTTAAGTTAAAATTCGATCATTTTCATTTCTCCAAGTGGTACCAACGAAATATGACAAAAAATTTAACCAATAAAAAGTTAAGGGAGGAAATGTTGCCAAATGTAAGCCAGAAAATTGAAGAGTTGAATAATCCTAACCAATCTTAATCGATCGGCCAAATACCCAAAAGTGTCCAAAGACTGTCAACAGACAAAATTCTATGCTGCAACACGGTAATTCCAGACCCCTCTTCAGGAGAAAAGGCCTGGAAAAAACTAATAAATTAAGGGGGAGGTGACATTGACGTACCCATTATTATCGTGCAAAGTCAATTAATTGGATTTCTATTTATTTCAATCGTTACAACATTTACGAAGTGGTAAGAAAATTGAAAACTTAAGTGATGTTCAAAATGTAATTTTTTGATATTGTCCTTAGTAATCAATTGATTTTTATTAATATGGCATTAAAAATTTGCACACTAGATGTCAAAACGTTGATAATATTGAGGTTGATTATATCATTAATTTAAAATCAATAGTTGTAACAAAATTTTGTGTTTTAATTGTATATTGAAAAAACGACAGTACTTTCCGGTACCCTTAACATAAACGCATACCTTAATGGCAAATGATTTATATAATTAAGGTATTTTCTAATTTCTTTACCATTGAATTACATATCTCAAGATATCGCACGCGTTTATATGTACTGAACTTGTTTTTCAACCTTTAGTTCAACATGGGTAGTAGGATGTTCCAATGTCTTCATAGTTTTTCTATACTTTTGTATACCAATTCGTAAAAATACTAAAAATAATTTTATATATACATATTTCAATCTCAAAGTAAAATGGTGGTGGCATGCGGACGGATGGGTTAAAATGATAACGATTTACTTTTTGCCCTTTGGCCAAAGTTGGCCTAGTAATATATGGATTATTATCATCGAATTGAAAATTTTCAGTTGTTTAGATACATCTGTGATTAAATTGAAATATAGTTAATTTTGAAAATTAATAACCATACAAGCCTTTCAAATAAAACAAGAAAAACTTTGGGGATAGGAAATTAATCCCACCAAAAAGTTTTTTTTTTTTTTTTTGATAAAAAAAGCTGTGAAAAGATAATCGTTAATCCATTTTTTATCTGGTTGAAATAATTTGAGTAAAAACAAAACTTTTTAATTTATTATTCACAAAATAATCAATCAATATATGGAATACATTTAATTTGAAAAATTATTGACTATGATAAAGCTTGCATTTAGTTACATATTTCAAATATTATAAAATAGTTATTGAAATGTAGTCATTCAGAAGAATAATTGATTTCAAATATGAAATGCCATTAAATCGAGTTTTAAACGCAATTCCCTGCACTGGAGTAAATTTAATTCAAAACAAATTCAATTTTCTCGATTATGAAATAGGTCAAGGTGCTTATATTGCAGAAAGATTTAAATTTTCCCGTTTTGAATAAATTACAAATATAAGTACATAATTCTATTACATTTTCCACTATAGCACAATCTCTACCTAGTCAGAACTTATTTCCTATATGCTTGAAAAAATAATGAGTAACCATTAATTATCTTGAATTTTATAATGGTTTTTAACACCTTCTTGATGTTTAAACCAACCCATTATGAATTAGCACCTTTAGCTTCTTCTAAAATATAGGAAATTAGTTTTAATTTAATGTCGTTGTTTTCATTTAGGGACTTCGGATTATTTTATACAGGTAATTCTAATCGATTATGGAACAAAGAGCTGATTGGTTTTCTATACCTAACGAAAGGTTGAATGGCTAATTTTGTGAAAAGGAGCGTCATAAATATGGGCGTGACACTTCCTAATTGTTTCTGCTATTGAACGTAGTGTTATTCAAAGTTTTCCAAGATATTTATGTCAAAACTTAAAAGCCAAGTTTTCAAATAAATTTTGTTTCCGCTATCTTTTTTTTTTTTTTGAAATATGTTATTAAAAACCATTTAAATGGTTTTATTTTCGTTTAAAGCATACATTTAATAGAGACAAAGGATATGTCACCAAAACTTTGAAATGAAATGATAGGTACTTATTACATAAATCGATCAATTGGTATAACCAATTGGGAATGTTACAGAACCGAATCTACCGTAACTACAATGGAAATTGTAGATTTAAAATTTAATTCTTCTGAGTCGGTGTTAGAATTAGAGTCAAAGTCATAATCGGATTAGAAGAAATATGGAAGTTTCCGGACGTAGAAGACTATTGATAAGTTTCTTGAGACCTTTTTTGTTAGTGGTAAATCTAAACAGTTCCTCTACAAAAGACTACTCTACGTGCAGTTATGGCAAATGATTGACTATAGAAGTATCGAACCGTTCTAAATAAACAAAAGCTTAGCATATTCAACTTCGATTAATCTCCGATTCAAAACAACTAAACTTGAATTAAGGGGTTGATGGGGTAAAATCAATTGAAAGTTCCTAACTTTCGAAAGTGAAACTGAAGTTCCATAACATTCCAGACAATAATTGTAAATTTTAATAAAGTTGCTCTAAATAAAGTTGGATAAGTGGAAAGAGAGACTATAGGTGTGCTAGAATGAAATTCTGAGATAATAATAGCTTATCGTTTTGAATTTCATCAGTTTTTATTAAAAATTTTACCTGTAAAACAATGTACTTTATTATTTTTCATTTTCAATATAGTTTAATCACTAGGCCTAAGCACATGACAACTTATATCTTGATCGCCTAAATCTTTTGAAGTTGTGTAAATAAACCATATTTGAAATATCATAGATAAGGACCTTCCTTATTATATGTGCTGAATAAAACATATAAAATGAACTTTGATGGAAACCTATAGACTTATCGGTCCCTTCAAAATAATCGCAATTTTGATAATTTTCTTAAAAAGTCTAATTTGAGGCCAACGTGAGACAAAAAGTCAAAACAAAAAGATAGGTTCAAAAAAAATTTTTTTCCCAGTGCAATAGAAACGGGACATACGCACAAGCTTAAAAATATTTACTGCATAAAAAGAATAGATGCACTTGAGAGCATAGAAATTTTTAAGAGAAAGGAAGAGGTACTGAATTAGGAGAATGGGCTAATTCCAAGTTCGGCATCGTTCAGGAAGAATTTGGTGAAAGAAAAGAGAAGTAGGAATATTCCCCTTCACAAGTACATCGTAAAAAGAAAAAAACTAGACCTACAAGTTGAGATCAATCCGTGATTAGTCTGTTACTCACCATAAAGCAGTTTCAGAGCGATCCAATACTACTTGAGGACCACAGAGGAAGGTTGCTTGGCAATCGAAATACATATGTGGTCAATACATTTCCTTGAGTTTTTGTTCAAAATTATGTTTATAGTTTATTTTTGTCAATTATGTTTCACAAATGGCATGTAATTGCCTCTTCAAAAACTTGTTTTGAACAAAAATGACTGTAAAACATAATTCAATGTCATAGACCAGCGTTTCTTAACCTTTTTCAGTTCACGGAATCCTCAAACACAATATCAAGGACCCAAAAAAAATAGCAAATAATTCTAGTTCATTTATTTTAGTACTTACTATAAAAAAAATTTTGTTTTTCATGAAAACTTTAATGAAAAATTATGAGATAGCAAACCCGCTACGGACTCACAGAGGTCCGCGGACCATTGGTTAAGAAACTGTCATAGCCTAAAACAGAAAATTGTTGCAAATAATCTACACTTGTTTTTTGAGGTAATTTGTGAATTCTTTCTATTTTGATAGTTTATGGATAATGAAACCTAAGTACAACCTTAATAGTTATCTACTAGTTAAAAAGTTTATCTTAATTTTTTTCTTTGTTGAACTTTGCCGAAACAGTTAAATCAAATTTCTATGCTATCGCATTTCAGCCATTTTTTAATTAATTTTTTCTTTGTTTCTATTAGATCACTTTTTTGTTAGTTTGTTTGTTAGGTCTGGAACTTATAATCTCATTCTTCATCTACTTCCCAGCACTTTATCATACTGAATTTTGGTACACCTGCTTACTCTCGATGACAAGGCATGCATCCGCTATAAAATTAAACAACCACCAAGTATTTCTACTTCAATTAAATATTTAATTATAAAAAAAAATTCTGTTGCCTATCTTCAAAGGCGCATGTAAGTTATTTTTAAATGTTTTTTTGAAGTTTAAATATATTTAGTATACTTTATGTACAAGTATAGTATTATAAGTATAGCTAACATTAATATAAAAATTGATAAATGAATGAAATCGAAATGACTGTTAAAACAAATGACAACATCATTAAGTTCAAATTTGAGACAATGATTGACAAAATTGATATTAAAAATACATTGAAAGACTAAAAAGATGGAAATAAAAGTATTTTAAAAAAGAATTTAATAACCTCGCGCGTATTGATAAAGTGCACTAAAAAGTAAAATAAATAATTTTATGAACTGAATCATACCGATTTCACCATCGATATTGAGGGGTGTTCCAAAATACTAAATTGATAACAAAATTGCACCCCTCGTGTAAATACTAAACTAGATAACATACGGTTCTCATTAATTGCCAAAAATCACTTTAATATCGATGGTGAAATCAGTATTAATATTCGGTTCATAAATTTATATTTAACTTTTTAGAACATTTTATCAATACAAGCGAGGTTTTTAAAATCATTTTTAAAATTTTTTCCCCTTCATGACATGTCTAAAGACGTTTAGATTCAAAATGTAAAGTGTTGCACAAAAAATACTTTTTCAATATTAAATTAAAAATTATTTTTAAGCCCTAAGGTTATTATCAAAGGTATATCCTTTAAAAAGATATCAAGTTTTTGTCTTTTGTTTCATAACAAACATAATAAAAGGATTTTCAAATGAAAAAAAACTATATATATAGCTATTTTTAAATTAAATGCATATTTCCAATTTAAAAAATAAATTTTGTACTTTTTTTTTTTGTTAAGCATCAAACACAGGTTTGTTAACAATATAGGGAAAGCATTTTAAGCTTTGACATGACTATAAAATTAAAATAATTGGTATACACATATTGACAGAAATAATTTAATGTTTAATTTCAAATTGATACTGATTGATACATTGACGTTATATCAAATGCATAGTGTGCTTTGAAAATATACTCCATTTATTTGTAATTCATATTCTCCTATTTTGTGATATTTTTGCAGATAAGAGGGTGGTTAACATTTAACAGACATATTTTTTTAAAAAAAAATATTTAAAATTAAATTCACTTTATAATCCCAATTAATCTGGTTATTGTTCTATTTGAAAATGTGTGATATTAGTTGAAACTTTGTTTTCACTAGATTCTATATTTTTTCCATCAAAATGCTTCTAGTGTTTTATTTCGTAATTGAAAATATCTACCTAAGTTTTTAATAAACAAAAGCGAGTGTGTATATATATTTTGTTGTTTAATTGTAATAGAGACAACTGCAATTCTAATATAATTATACAAATAAAATCAAATTATAAAAGACAATTTTCAAATCAACGGAAATAGAGCCCTGGATAATTAATAAAGCCTATATATACGAATACACAAGTGCATCTATAGTATTCCACTCTCATGTGGTAAAAGATATGTTCGTACCTACGTGATTCGAACTACTCAATTAACAATGTTAGTCAATAATTTCTCGTATACATCACATCTTTTGAATCCATAGTTCTGATTCAGCAATGCGATTTGTAACTGTATTATACGACGCATAGATATTCCAAAAGCAAATAATATTTCTAAAAATATTTTTAAATGAATGCTATTGAAATATAAAATTATTGCTATGGTATAATGCATATATTTCTTAGGTTCGTTTATATTCTACATAAACCATGTAAATATATAAACGAGAAGTTAATATACAAAGGTTGTAGTATGTAAATATAATCGCGTAAATATAAAGTTATTTGTTGAAAAAGCTATCTTCAAACGAATTTTTTATAATGATTTCATTCCAATAAAAACATACCAAAGGCAATGAAATAACTTAATATGTCCATAAATATCATGTACTTTATCGATTGATATGATTATTTTCTCTAAACTTTCTTTGAATACATACAAAAACGTGTAATTATGAAAACTTACATATTATAAGATTTAGTATTTTTATTTTGTTTGTAAATATAAAGTATTTTAAATAGTATTTTTATTAGTGCATATTACATAATATAAACTCTATATATTAGGCTGGGCCAAAAAAGCGGCTTATTTTTACAAAGAATACAAAAAAATATTTTTTTAACAACAAAAAATAATATTGTAAAATTTTGAAACTTTAATATTGGGACGTCCTATCAATGCAATTTTTGATTTATCAATTGAAAACGGATTTTTATTTCAAAACTTTTGAGTAATCACACTGAAAGAATCAAACAACGTACGTTCTTGAAGGAAATCGAATGCTCTACAAAAAAGGATTCCTAAGCATTTTATGATAAATTTACTTACCTTAAAGTTATTCAATGTCAAAGTTGAATAATTGACATTGAATAACTTTGAGATAAGAAAATTTACCCTAAAATGCTAAGGGACCTTTATTGTAGATCATTTGATTTCCTTTGAGAACATATACAAATTTTACTCTGATAATTTTTTCAGTATATAAAACAATCCAATGTATAAAGCTCGATTATAATGGGAGCTCGGTTTGACGATATTTAACAATCAAACATTTTTGTAGAGCATTTAATTATCTTCAATCAATAAACTGCTTAATTCTTTCAATGTTTTGAAGAAATAAGTGTTGAGAACAAAATGCACTTTGGAGTGGAAAAATAGAAAATTGCGATGTAAGACATTTTAGTATCAATATTAAGGAGTGAAAATTTCACAATATTTTTTTCTTGTACTTTTAAATATTTTTTTTTTTATATTGCTTTAAAAAATAATCGTGTTTTTGGCCCCGTCTAAAATTTAGGTTTACCAAATATTAGGTTTATGTGAAGTATCATAAAATCAAATTTTTTAACAATGATGTTGAAAGTAGTCAAATACTTTGATCAAAGCTCAGAATTATTACAATGATGACCCATTATAAATGAAAATTTAGAACGTCGAAATCAGTATAACTGATTTTGTATAAGTTTTCGTTGAAGCATGGACATCGTTATTGCATACATTACGCGCTAAAGTATACATTGATAGAAAGTACTCATTAAATTATTTATGCATCTTTAAAATAAATACTTTAACCAGTTATTGCATACATTTACAAAGCATCGTTAGTTAAAATATTTTTTTTTTAATAATTGTTGAATATTCCGGTTTTATTCTTCTAAGTATGAATATCGGATTAACTTAATTCATACTTTAAGCATGTATTGTTGACGATTGTCATACATTGACGATTGGTTAAAAAATTCAATATCTATAATTAAATACATAGATTTATATATAAAATTACTTTTACTTAATTGTACTTATTTTTTCAGATAAGTTTTATACGATTAAGTTACCAATTTTCCTAAACTCTTTATAATTAACGTATGCGTAAACAATTTCTTCTCAGAAATTTCCTAATAATAAAGAGGAAATATTTTTTAACATTGACTTTAGTTAATTATAACAAATTTTTACCTTTGATCACCAAACTAAAGATTTAATTATGTAATACCAATGAATCAACCAGCTTTTACGGTTAAATTAAAGTTAGAATTGGGACACTGTTAATATATAGAATGAAAATATGCAATCCCCAAAGTAAATCCTGTGGGATACTGAATAGGTGTTGACGGTGTTGACTAATCCCAAGAGTGAGTATGTTTAATGGAAAGATAAATGTTTTCAGTGATATTACTGGGCAATCTCAATTAACTGTTACGATTACTCTTTTAAAATATAATGAAAAAAATTACTAACGAATATTTTTTTAGTTAATTATAGGAGTAAAATATTCATAGATTTTATTATAATTTTTTACGTGAATGTAACCGTAGTACATGAAGTTGAAAACTGGAATAGAAAGAAAAAGTTTCAAATCCTTTACAAACAGTTTCACTTGGAAAGATTATCTTAATAAAGAATATAAAGGAAATGAAAATAAAAGTGAATGAAAGTAAGAAAAATGTGTTGAAAAGATTGGCGTTAGGCTAAGGAACGTGGAAATATTAACAATGGCTGAACATTTGTATTATCAACAAAGATTAAAAAAAAGCATATATACGAATGGTCTGTGTATTTCCAACTTACTTTTCCGCCTATACTTCCCTTAAGACTTTCGCTTTTTCTTATTCAGTTTTAGTTATTTTTAGATTTACAATTTACAAACGTTTACCGAAAATGTCAACAATATTCTTTATATTTAATTTTGTATTGATTTTATAGTGTAAGTATACTTAGTCGGTACAATAGCATATAAAATATTTAGCTGTTTTGTTTTAAATTTTAAAAAAGGTACAGAACTTCTATTTCATCTGTAGATTTTCTTGCATCAATTTTTTTAAATACTCGAATTATTAATTTAATAATTATTTTATTAAATAATAATTATTATTTATTTTAATAATTATTATTTACAACAAAGAATAAAAACGAATACAGCGACTTACGTTTGGAATAATAGAACAGCACTTTGATTACTTACAAAAATAGTTATTTTTTGACTCATAATTAGTAGCACACTATATTAAGCAGGTAGTGGATCTTATTTTCTGTAATTACGGTTCGATTATTGTGAAAAATGTTACTTTTTGGGAAAACATTCGAAGTAGAAGCCTCTAGCAGATTTTTTTTCCAAATTATTTCGTTAATACAATACAAGGTTATATCTGGAGTAATCGTGATTTGATATCAAATATCAAACAAGTCAAAATAACTCTTTTTTCACCGTTATTTAAAACTACAGGTTAAGGGTAGTTAGACTACTATATCTGCACTAAAATTAAAGTTTAAAAAAATGAAAGTGTGCTTAAAAAGTCACCACAAATCAATAGCGAAGCGGAGGGAGTGTGCAGGAGAAGCTATGATTCCGGGCGGCACATGAAAAGCGGGTGGTATATTAACATTCATAATTGCACAAAAGATTTTGCTTTGTTAAAAACATAAAGAATTCATTTTTATATAATTAATGAATTTAAAGGTACAATTGGACTTTTTACCAATTTTCTTGACTAATGATGAAAATAGGAGACCCGAGCGGCGAAAATCTACGTTACTTGTATCCCATAAATTTCAAAATAAGATTATCATATTAAACAATATAACAATCAATTAAAAAATTTAATTTAAAAAAAAATCAAGAAAATACCTTAATTACTATAATATTGAAGGTATATGAAGAAAGTTTTCAAATTTAGTATCATATAACCATGCTTTATAAAAACCTGCTTAAATTGTCGAACGCTTTTAAACTGATGTGCTATTTGTTCAGGTTTATAAATATTTAAATAATACATAGTAACATCACGTTCCTGAATGTTAGCATTACACGTCTGGAATTTGTAAAAAAGCGACGAAATATTTGGTGCTTTTTTAAGGCTCGAGAAATTTGAAAGAAAAAGTTTTGTAGCTTGCATATTTTCCAGAACCGCCCTATGTAGTGCTAAGTTGACGTTAAAAGCTTTTCTATAAGTATTAAAATTTCGATTTTTGAATGCCATTAATTGGTTCGATTTTGTGGTTCGAGAGATTTAAAAAAAAACAAATATTGTCGCTTGCACATTTTCCAAGAAAACGCTGTTTCAAGAAAATACTTACATTGGAACATTTTTTAAATATTGGCTTTTCCAAAAAGAAAAATTGCGACGTTAATTGCTCTGATTTGGCGGTTCGATAAATTTGAAAGAAAAAAATTGTTACTCGCAAATAACTTTTGGAAAAATTAATATTTAAAAAGTACTCCGTATATGGGGCATTTTCATTAAAGGGATTTTTTCGGAAAATAAAGGCGATAATTTTTATTCTTTCAAATCTCTAGAACCACTAAATCACACGAATTAATGACGTAAGAAATCGAAGTTTTAATGTTCATAGAAAAGCTCTAAACGTCAACATTGCATTACATTTACCAGGGTTTTTCTGGAAAATTTTTGAGCGACAAATTTTCCTTCTAAATTTTTCGCACTGCAAATAAGCACCAAAATATTTCGTATACTTTTACTAATTCCAAAACTGAAATGCTAACTTTATGGACATATTAACAGAAATCTTTATACTTAAATCAAGTAAGTTACAAATTCTGTGATTTGAATCAAAAACTTTGACATCACCTTCAAAAATTGATTTGATATTACAGATAAGAAATTTCTATAGGTATTTTTTCGTGTTTTAAATATAAGCGAGTAATTCAGCTAAGTAATTCTTAAACTTTAATGCTTTTTGAAGTAAGTCCATATTTTTTTTAATTTTGTTATAATAGATATCATCTTACATAAAGATTAGGGTTGCTACTCTTACCAATTAAAGTAAGTGGCGATGGGGAATAGATAAACCATGTTTTATTATAATTATCACTAATAATCTTTTGCTAATTTTTCCTGGAACGAAAATCTTTGAATTTTTGGTAATGTACAATCGTTTTAGGAAAATTATAGAACTATGTTATGAAATGTTATAAATGAAAAATTGCGTAAAACAATCATCGTGTGAAATTATTTAGAGCTAAGAATATATTATTTTAGAAAGCTAATTTTGAGTTATAGTTTTTTGCTTTTTATAAAGTACACGCAGCAATAGTCGTTTTTTAATAAAGTAATCACTGATTAAAAATTTGTAAGCCTTACTAAAGGAAGACAATATTGATACCTCGACTAACCGATGCTTAAAAATAATAATAATGCTTAGTAATTTTCTTTCGTATTCCATCCTTTATGATTCAAAACAATTAGATATTTTAATTAAAATGAAAATTTGAGGCAATGGTTAAATACAAATCGTAATTTACATTTAATTTCAAAGATTATTTTCCTAAGAAACCATCGAATATAAAAATCATACCTGATGGATGTACAAAAAAATTTTTTACATTTGTTTGAAGAACATTTTTTTAAGAGAGTTAATTATTAAACTTAGAAGTTTTACAGATTATTTCACATTGTTCAACTGTAGATTATATTTTCAACTATAATCCTTCATAGCTTTTTAGACTTTTATCATGAGCTATATACTATTTTAAAATCCATTTCATAAAAACGTTCTTTGCATTCTTGTGTGTTCATAGAAATTTTATCATTCTGGGATGCATTGATGTACATAATACTTACTTTGAAACCTTTGAAGTCTTAAAAAGTATGCATTTTTAAGATTATTGAGATGCGTAAGAGACGTAACTACCATAAGGCGGATATGATAAATTTCTTCATTGTTTTAGGTTTTCTTTTTCGATCAATAAGTTTATTTGTACATAGGCATTTATAAAGTGAGAAACAACGTTAAAAATATATTTTAAACGATTATCGAATTTATTGAAAAACAGCGACGGTATTTGTGCATGAATAATCATAATCTTTACTCATGGATCTATTTAAGTAAACCGAAGAACTAGTACTACACAATTATAGCTGATCTACTTTCAATAAAGAATTATATGCAAAATATTAGAAAATTAGTCACAATAATTAAAAATTATCCATAGGAAAAAGGCTGCTTCATTTTTTTAAAACCTCTTATCTTGTCTAGTTCTTTATAAGTCATTCCTAATTCCTACATCAGAATTGATCGGTTTTCAACTGTGCTTAATTAAAATTAGAGAATAAATGGATTCTATTATACATAATTCTGATAGGTAAAAAAGTTACAATAAGACTAATCAAAAATGACTAAAATAAAATTAACTTCGGGGTATGAAATAAAGAGAACTTTTAAACATAACAATCACCAACAAAAAGGAAAATTACTATATACCAGATATAGGAAACTCATTACCATTCAGAATATATCATTTCACTTAAAAAACCAAAAAATGGTAGTAGCTTGATAAACAGAGTAATGAAAACTTTTCTTAACACGAAGCACACGAAAGTACAACGAAGAGGAACTTGTTGAAGTCGGTTTCTTGGGTGTATGTTCCTTATATCTTGTTCCGAAAGATCTACCAGTTTGGCCAATGTAGAATTTTTCACAGGAACCACAATTAATTTTATATATTCCGATTTTATTTTTCGTTGTAATTTGGTTGTTCTTCAATGGTTTAAGAATTTTCACCATGTTGTTATTTGTTGAAAATGCGATAATGAAGTTATTTTTCTTTAGGAAGTTGGCGATATGAGATTGGCATATTTATTTTATGAATTTTGGGTAAATCATGATATATTGGAGCTTGAGGTTTTATTGGCTTGAGGATTGAGGATGACAACCAAAAACTGTTGAAACTCGTCGTAATAAAGAAGAAATAGAGTCATAAGACAAATATTATTATTCATTAATTTATTAATTGTGACTCGGAAATAAATAAAATACTTATCAATGTTAATCAGTAAAAATTTGACGATTAGGATTTTTTCGAATTGATCTCACGTTAAATAGCACGAAAAATAAGAAAAAAAAATTAGGTAGGGTAGAGTGGGGCTTAAAGGTCCGCGGTTATAAAGGTCCACCATGAGTATCTAAAATACTAGTGGCATATTGCTCTATTTAACTGTAATGGTAGGGATGAGGAAGTGTAAGAAGCATTTCGAGGCCATTCTGGTAGATAAGTTACATCACAGGTAGGAGGTTTATGACCGCACCTCGATATTTTTACGAAAGAAATTTTTTTAACTATTATTCTTTTCGATTTCCAGCAGTAATATTGTTTTGACTAGACTAAAACATAATTTAATAGTATATGAGATTTAGTGGTTTTTTAGGATTTATTATTAGTTTTAAGCTAATTTAAACAGTAAACTAGTTATAACCTAGCAAAAATACTTGAACGTAACTGGGGTAAAAAGATTCACGTGGACCTTTTCCTTACCCAGCCACGTGAACGGTTGGATTCAACGCAATCTTTGCCAGCGATGGGTCCATAAAAACTGTATTTTTAACCGAGGGTTCCTTTACTTCGTTTGTTATAATTATGATTCAGGAAACGATGAATTTGATTAAGTTAAGATAATGGTATAAAAAATATTACTATGTTACAATTAATGTCAATATTATTATAAAGAAAGAAGAGTTTTATATTATGTTTAAAATGACTGTAATAACATTGTCCAAATGAAAATCCAGAAATATTTCATTGATTCAAACACTGTTATTAATTCATAACACCTGTCAAATACTTAAAATAAATACAGGACCATTTTGGTCCTTAGCCGTCCGAGACAGACGATAAGGTCTAGAAAAAATGTAAAATGACAAACTTCTATATGGATGATTCTATTAAAAATTAAATTAATCATGGTCAGATATTTGTTTGTTTGGTTAGCATTATACATTTCAAACTAATAGGGTTGGTTTTCACAATATAATACGAAATAGTAAAATTGAACCTTAAAACCCCACCCTACCCTTCATAATATAAATCACTTATTTGTTATTTGTTTTAATAAAATCCTTAAAAAATTGCCTCAATTATCATTATTTATGTAATGCTGTATTAAAAATGTCTGTTGAATCTTATATATAAATTGACTATCGTGCGTCCGTGCGTGCAGAATACGCTATACGCATGCGCTCTGTTATCCCCACTTACGCATTCAAAACGTTGGAAGGGATACTCACTCACAAATGTATTTATTAATTATCAATACGTATTTCGAATTTTCAGGTTTACAATATGTGAAAGCCAAAAAAAGATAATGCTCATTTATAAACTTAACTTAACCTTTTCAGATATATCTATTTATCAGAGTTAAAATTTTTGAGTTTTTGTTTCTAATAATAAATCAACTTTGTTTTATATTAAGAAGTAATAACATTTCGCTTTTAATGAACTTTGATTGATTATTAAATTTGAAATTTCGATTGTTTATTAAACGTTATCCCTTACAAACTTTGCTACCGTTTTTCACTCTTTTAGGGGAGACATTTTCAAAAATCCTTTCTTATAATATATCTGCATCTTATAAGGAAAACACTTTCCAAATTTCATCGACACAAATGTGCACTAATATTTGAAAATACAATGTAAAACGAAAAAAAATAATGACCTTTATGTTAGTTAACATGACTAAAAAGCTATTCGATTTCACACATTTGGACGTTGTACATACAAAATTGTTGGAAATAGGTGGAAAGCGTGGAAGTAAATTCGAATATTTTATTTACTTTCAACAACAATAATTGGTTTTCAAATTGTTCTAAATACCGAAAAAAAGTTAGTATCGAAGATTTTATATTTGAATTGACAGTGAAATATGTGGCAAAAAATTGCTACCTTAATGCTTTTCAGCCGAAAATATAATTACTCCAGAACACAACCGTTGGTTCATAAAATAAAATAGATTTTAAAAATTTTGATTGTTGAAAAACGAACCAAAATTTAAAATCGCCTATTTGGTATAAGTACTACGTAAGTATTAAACTTTCATACTAATTTAGTGAAATGAAGTTATTTAAAATGTTATTAAAATGATATAAAAAAAAACACTTATATTTTATTTCTTAATATAATATTAGATAAACTTTTTTTATATTAACAATACTTTGATTATTAAATTTAAAATTTCGATTGTTGATTAACTCTACATTATCTCATATTAAACATTTTATTAAGATAAAACCTTAAGTTGCGAATGCAACGGGCAACTACTAGTAGTAATATAAACTATGAATTACATGATAGTAATATATAAATCTTCATCAATCAAATGCATCAATCAAAAGTTTATTAGCCTTGTATTTACATCAAATAACATAGAAAATTCTTGCTTCACGAAATTTTATAATTCTCCGTTGGGTAAAAGGTTGTACATTTGAGATCTTGATTAAAATATTATTTAACGCTTGTGCTAAATTTAGTTTGCTAACACCTTCCGTTTTCTCATAGAAACTTTAAATTAATGAACAGTAATCTATATTGTCAAGCTATAAAATTAAAAATGAATTTAATAATAACTTTGAGGCAAGTCGAAAAATAAAATAAATTAAAAAAAAAAACGATTGGCAGCCTCTCAAAATGAGAAAAAAATAAATAGGTAACGTATGTAAAAATAAACAGCAGCAAAAGTTGAAACTACTTCTAACATTTTTGACATAAATCAAAAAGTAGACCTTTTCTTGCTTTTCTTCTCCTTTTTTTATTGAAATATTTAAAGGAATTATTGTTAAATAAATGCATTAATCTATTTTCGGACACCAACCTTTGAGACGTAACTTTTCCCACTAAATTAATCGCTCTAAATGTCCTCAAATATTTTTCAACTGTATGGTGAAATCAATTTCAATTCTATAAATATGAAACATTCCTTTGAAAGTTATGCCAAAACATTACCTAGAAGAATCATTTAACCTCATCATTGAAAATGCAGACTGAAAAATGTATGTATTAAGTTTTAACGCTTAAAAGCTCGTACAAGCAAATATTGAAAATTATGTCATAAATGACTTCCTTCATTTAACTATATTTTTGTACAAATTATCTCTGGGACGTTATAATTTTTTTAATTAAATTAACATGAGTTTATAAAAAAACTAATTGGTACGACATACGAGTATCTACACTAAACACATATATACCTACCTACTCGTAAATGATATAAGAGAAATGGAAAATTCATACGATTACGTTCCTATTCAATTATATTAAGCTTATTATATAATTGCAAGACATTGTTTTACGACTTACAAAATAATTTTCTTGATTTCCTCCTGTTAAATTCAAATCAATACAAACTTCAATACTAAGTTCCGAATAAATTCATACATTTCGAAATAACAATTGTTTAAAAGTGATAATAAAACAATGCATGATTTATTAGTTTTTACTTTAATTGTCATAATTTATTTCTTTCAGTCGAAGTCGAAAGACATCGCATATTTTAATCGGTATGTATATATTTCTATATATTGCAATGCAAGGTATTAATTTAGTATAACTGCTAACAGTCTTGCTTAAGTACTATTTCAAATCAATATTCAATTTTAAGTACAGA
This sequence comes from Sisyra terminalis, assembly GCA_958496175.1. Lineage (NCBI taxonomy): Eukaryota > Metazoa > Arthropoda > Insecta > Neuroptera > Sisyridae > Sisyra > Sisyra terminalis. The sequence continues at coordinate 33,007,134 of OY292274.1, forward strand.
TTCAATATATTTTATAATTATTAAATATAGCTGAGCCCCGCAACTTCGTCTGCGTAAAGTAGGTGTAGATTATATTTTCTTTTCAAATTCGCTGTTTGTAGTGGTATATGAAAATTGTTATCTTTCTTTTACGAAAAACATAATCTTTATAATAATTATAGTATAAATTATTATAATTATAATAATAATTATAATATAAATAAAATTTATAATAATAAAAATTAAATACACTATTTTGTCAATTTTAAAAAGACAATTAATAAACTGTTGCAAAGAATAAAATAGTTCTATGTAATAATACCTACCGTGAACCAAATAATTCGTAACCGTACCACTACAAACAGCAAATTTGGAAAGAAAATATAATCTACACCTATGTTACGCAGACGAAGTTGCGGTGCTCAGCTAGTGTATCTATAAACTTATTATTAACTATCTGAATTTCAACTATATAAGTAAACCATGTTGGATAGTTAGAGTTCACCATAAACGATTTGGCGTATGCCGTTTCTTCTGGAAGAGCATTTTAAATTTCTTTTACCATTATGGTTTACCGTAACAATGTCGTTAGTTTCTTTTAGATCGCCACATTTCAAAGGGTACTCGCTCACTAATATAATTAATTCAGATTTTCTGGTTTACAATATGTGAAAGCCAAAAAACTTAAAGCTCATTTATAAACTTAACTTAACCTTTTTCAGATATATTTATCAGTTTAAATTTTTAAGCAGACCCCAAGTTTTTATTTCTAATAATAACCAAGTTTGTTTTATATTAAGCAGTTATAACGTTTCTCCTTTAACGGACTTTGATTATGAAATTTGAAATTTCGATTGTTTATTAGACGTTATGCCGCACAAACTTAGCCACCCTTTTATCACTCTTTTAGTGGGGGGAATTATCGAAAACCCTTTCTTATTATATAACGGCATCCTATAAGGAAAACACTTTACAAATTTCATCGACACAAATATGCATTTATATTTGAAAATACAATGTAAAACGAAAAAAAAATATGATCTCCTATATTTTAATTATGATTAAAAAGCAATTCGATTTCGCACATTTGGATGTTGTACATACAAAATTGTTGGAAATAGGTGGAAAGCGTGGAAGTAAAGTCGAATATTTTATTTATATTCAATAACAATAATTGGTTTTATAATTGTTTTAAAAACCGTAGAAAAGTTAGTATGGAAGATTTTATATATTTATTGATGATAATGAAATATATGACAAAAAATTGCTCCTTTAATGCTTTTCAGGAGAAAATATAATTGCTCCAGGTCACAATCATTGGTTCAAAAAATTAGATTTTAAAAATTTTGATTATTGAAAAACATAGAAAAATTAAAACCGCCTCTTTGTTATTTGGAATAAGTACCTACTACACAAACTTTCATACTAATTAAGTGAAACGACGTCATTTAAAATGCTGTTATCAAAATGATATATAAAAAAAAATTATTATTAATTCATTATTGATTTATTAATAACACCTATTAAATTCAAAATTTAGATTGTTGATTAACTTAACATTTTCTCATGTAAACTTAGCCACCCCAATTCACTCTGTTAGGGTAGGAATTTTCAAAAAAAAATCTTATCACATGCCTACTTCTCATAAGGAATACACTGAATATTAAAATTTCATCTGGCAGAAGAGATATATAATTACACGATTTTATGTATGCACGGTTTTAAGAACGTATTTACTTTAAGTTTTATTAATATAATTATTATTTTTACTACTACTGTTACTTTTTTCGTTAATATTTCCTTATTGAGCAACCCTAAGGATTTATTTTCAACAATTTTGTAAAAAAAAAAATAAAAAAAGTTTACTGTAAGATTCGAACCCACACCTCTTTTATTGTAAGCATTAGAATATCAGATACGTAAGCGAATGTGCTATGAACGTATAATTGATTAAGTGTTTATTATATATAGAAACATTTATATTTCCAAAAGGCACGTTTTTGTATTTTAACATTTTTCATTTTTCAAATAAGTTACATTTTTAAACTTGTGATATCTTTCGAATGGAATGTTCAAATTAAGTAACCCAAAAAGTTATATAATGGCATTGAAGCAAACTTAAATATGAAGACATTTATTTTGATAAGGATTAATCCCAAAGTGTAAATAAAAGAGCTTTTTTAGCGGTGGCATTTATATATATTTTTTAAAATGAAAAAACACTTATTGTGACATAACTATAATAGTTAGACATATGCTGTCGCTTTATTTTTTGTAGATAATGATATGTTCTACAAAATCGTACCACATTATTTTGTTCTATAACCAATAGTTTTCGCAGCGCAAGCGATAAAAGAATGTTTTTTGGTAATTTTTCCAGACCTTGGGTTACATTATTGGAGTTTTAGTATAGATTCCTAGCTTTTTTGAAAATTTAATATAGCCTATGTTCACCGGAAATAGTGTAGCTTTCCAACAGTGAAAGAATTTTTCAAATCGGTCAAGTAGTTTCGGAGACTATTCAAAGCCAACAATCAAATCTTTCCTCTTTATAATAATAGATAGATATCTTTTAAATATATCTATTAAATATATAATTATTAAATAATTCTGAAATTAGTTCTCAAATATATCGTCTCCTTAAAATATGCCAACACAGCAAATGAATTTTAAAATCTAAAACAACAAAAAAATTACAAGTACGAATCTAACTTTGCATTATGTTTCCGTATAAATTTGTGAGTACGTAGATAGTTTTTCCACCGAAAATGTGTCATGCAATTGTTTTTTCTACTCGGAAAATAATTACAACAAAAATTACAATACAACATCGTGATTTAAAACTAGACTTCCATTCTGCTAGTCTATGCAATATTCTATTTTAAAATTTACTATGTGTATTTACATTTTTACGTTATAATATCGTAATTATAACGACAGTTTTCTGTATCAAATACCATAAAAAACTACGATGTTATGTTGGAAGTTCTGTAAGTGAAAGATAATATATACATATACCATATACAAGTAACAGTGACAGAACCACTAATATCTCTGCCCCTACTCTCTGGCTTCCCAACAAATACGAGTGACACTACTTGAGTATATGTATAAATCTTATGATTAAATCCATATAAATAAATTTTTAAATGGACTTATACATGAACTATTTTTAAGATGTAACATCGTAAAAATTACAAAACCTTGATTTAGGTCCCGCACTGCCATATTAAATAATAGAAATTACGATGTATTTTTTTACTGTTATTTACCATCGCTTTATAACTGCTAAGGTCTTTGGATACTCTAGGGTTAATAAAAGTTCGTCAATCGAAAAATATTCAAAATTTACTCGAAACAAGATTCGAACCCAACACCAATCAACTTTTGAAAAATAATAAAAAATCGAATTTTCTCTTTTCTATAATCGATTTAATAATAATAAATAATCATCGATATAATCAATATTATAAATAATCGATTAGGAAAAAATGATTTTTTTTCTATTATTTGAAAGAATGTCTGCTATTCTTTCTTTTGTATATATTGCGGTATGTGTAATGAAATGAAAATGCTAATGATTATTGTCTATCATTATCAACAATTATCAAAAGTCGTGCAAAAAGTAAGTACTTTTACCATTTTGGTATCCTTTACCGCTCCGGGCATAAACATATACAATGAACAAAAAAGCGATTACTAATTAATCGATTTTTTGTGATACTAAAGTAGATTTATAATAAATCGATTTTTATTGAAAAAATAACCGATTTTTGCCTTAATTTTGGCAAAAAAGGGTTTGAGAAAAAAATCGATAGATGGACAAAGAAATGATTTCTTTAAATACTTTTTTCAAAAGCTAAAACCCTAAAAAATTAAAAAAAAAAATTTTAAAGAAATATTCGATAATATAAGTGATGATGATATGAAGCTTTATAAATGAAGTGAGTTCCCTTAATTTGGCAAATCATCAATTAATTTATTTATCATATTCATTTTTTCTGTACTTTAAATTCGCAAAACATTTAAAGGAAAATTGATGAATTAATTAAAAACAGTTTTAATAGCCAATATACAAACATTAATGAAACAATTTGAATTGAAAAGTCAATTATGAATGATGCTAATTTGAAAATAGGTCAGCGATAAATAACTGGGCAAATTTGATAATCTCGGATCCTCCGGACTCTATGCGTGCTTATCTTATGTTAGCCTCATTCACAAAATATAACTACGTCAAGGATAAATGAATATAAATACCTATATGTCCCTGTATATACCTAAAAGGGACGTATCTCAAATATATGTATATGTAATCTTCATAGTATTAATACTTGTTAATTGGATATTAGAGTTACTTTGGAAATAAGGGCTAACATCTGCTTACCTTCCAAAGTTTCAACAAACTAAAATACAGGTCAATCGGTAATTAATGTTAAATACAATAATTTAATTGGCGAATATAATTAGTCAAGCAAAATAATTTCTTAAAGTAATTAATTTATTATTACTATCAATTGATTTTAAAATAATCATAAAATTAATTTATACTGTTATAATTGTCTATTTTTACTTAACTCTACAATAAAAACTAACAATAATTCCTCCTTTCCTATCTAACTTTTCAACTATACTATTTATAACTATGGATGCTAAATTTTAATGTGTTTAAAACTAGAATTGTCATATGAAAGACCAACTGGTGTACTCAAAAACAGAGGTAAATTCGAAAAACGATGTGTGACCCGACACGCACTAGACCGATTTTTTACTTTATTTTGTATTTCTTGATCTATTTTATAAGATAAACTTTTTTTTTGAGAAAATGTATTTTCCCGAATTTCATTAACTTGTAGATTAACTAATGGTTTAAATTTTTCAAAGGACTAGTTTTAAAATTCAATTATTAGCTACCCTAATATTATTGAAAGGTAATATTTTTTGCAATATTATAAAAGGCAAAAGTTTTGTGGGTGCTTCAGGTTGTTTTAAAAGCTATATTTTAAGTTTCTAGGTAAAATGATTAGTATCATTTAAAAGTTTTTAATTGAAATAAATTAAGGGTGATGGAGTTATTAAAAATTTGAATATTGTTTTCCCAAAGTAGATATAATCACAAACCAATTCCTAGATTTACGGATGTGTTGGTTTAATTATATTTTACTATTATAGTAAAATGAGAAATGAATTAATTCTTCTTCCATAAGTTTCCCGGAAAGTACAAGAAAACTTTGTTTGAAATCAATGATATTTCATTATATTTCTTCAGCGGAAACGACTAACAAAATTGAATGTTATATAAAATGCTTCAGTATGTATGTCTACCTTCACAAATTGAATTAAATTTTCCGAAAGACTCAAAAATTTCCAAAGTATTAGAAGAATACATTTAATACACTTTAACTGATTGTAGCAAATCGAAACTGTAGAACGATTTGAACAAATATATACATTTGAAAAACCAATATTAGGAAAATTAGTGAAAATCATATAAGTCAAGAAAATTTGGAAAATTCCGTTTGGAAAATCACAAACCAATTTTCTAAATGTACGAATTCATTAGTTTAATTATATTAAACTATAATAGTAACCTATTGAAATGAGAAATTAAATCTTTTTGATTTATTCTTCTTCTTCTTTACTGCAGATTTTAAGCTCTTTGTTACGGTACTCATCGTTTCTTCAATTTGCCAACACTTCTATTTCGTGATATTTGCAGAGTCTTGCTTTGTTAAGCAGCCTTTTTGCATTCATTCTTTCTACGTGTTCTTTCCATTTAAGCTTATAAATAATTTATAAGAGAATTAGAGCCGAGAGAATGAGATTTATTTGTTATATAAATAATTTAAATTAATTTATTGTAATTTTTAGTTTATTTCCTTATTTATTTTTTGTTTTCGAGTACCCTACCGCTTTTTTATTTTCTTGATAAATCATTAGTTATTGCCTAATTTAAAATAAATGTTTTCAAACACAAGAGACTTATAATTTTTATAACGAAATGTCATACAAATCTTTGAGAAAATAATTGCATTGATACATTTTTATAAATTAAAATTGGAAATAAACTAAATTTGAATTATGATATTTTACAAATTCATTTCTTAATTTACCGTACGTTATTGTAAAAATTATTTTATCCATACTAAAAACAAAAACTGAAAAAATAGTTAAAAAAATACCAAGCGAGTTAATAAAGTCTGCAGAATTAAAAAGAAAAAGAAGTTTATTTTGTTTATTTATAGTTAATATAAAGTCGTCCTTTCAAAAATGTAAAGAAGTAGTATAAAAAGGTAAAAAAATCAAACTATTTTGAGTGTTTGCTATTATGTAGATATAAAAGGTTCAATAACGGTGGTACGTTACATTGTATGTTCGAAAGCTCATATTGCGACAATTTGCCTCAAACAAAGGACAAAGTTGTTAGCTTTTGATCTATGAACAATCAACCTGTCAAGAACGTATGGGTCTATGAATATTATGAAAGCCCGTATTATTTAATAAACTTTCTGCTTGAATAATTATGTAATATATATTGCAACATCTCCAAGTTTAACAGCTCTAATCAGTCATTTTAAACTTAATAAAAATTTGGCATTTTTTATTTTTTTTTAGATTATCATTTTTCCCTTTTTTCTTTTATATTTCAGTAGTTACTATTCAAAGCTTGTAATTGCAAAGCTTAATTAATGCTTGATAAGTTGAGGTACGAAAAACCAATATAAAATTATTTCATTGAAATATAGGATAACTTCTGTAATAACGTATGCTTAAGCATAAAAATTTAAAATAGCATAACTTTTTTAAGATAGTCGTATTATAATATTAGTTTCATAAAAAAATAAAACATTTTTCTACGCTATAAAATGTTGATGATAGTAGTTTATTAGTACATATTTTTTCTAGCTACTAGGTTATTAATGACTTCAAATTACAAGGGATGTCATTATAAAAAATTGACTAAATGAGGTGTAGGAAAGTAAGTCAATTTGATAGGGACCCCATATTTGTTGTCTGCCATCTATATGCTATTTTCTTAGTTGAATGTTTGTTATTTTAATTATAGAGGTGTATTTGATTGAAGACCGCATTTAAGTTATTAACGGATAAAAAACATTATAAAAATGGTGAAAAAATAAAAAACGCGTTTTGTGCACTTCGTTATTATTTTGTCATTTAATGGTTAAATTCTAGACTATTGGTTCTTTAGAAGATGCACCTAAGTCTGGCAGACCGAAACACTGTTCGAAATTAAGACGTTTTTTTGTTGTTTATCAAATTGGTACGTGTTAAGTTCGAAAATATGAATTATATCAGTGGTTCTCATCTATGGTCACTAAAGGATTTTACTGTGACCACCAACTTATATTCCACCAAAGCACGTTTCATAATTAATTTTGCTATTTCAAAAAATTCAAATAATCCATTAATTTTTAATATTTTTAAATGTTTCAATGAGGTCTTTTTTTTTAAAATATACTTATAAATCGATTCTTTTTGACGTAAGCACAACAGCTATTTTACCACATTCCAAAATCCATATTTGATGCGGCCACAAGCCACTTTCATAGGGCCATTGATACAGGCCATTGATAGGGCCATTGTCTGAAATACGGCCATCGTCAAGTTTTAAGGAGATACATCGGTTTCACAGCTTCAAAAAATATTTTTTTATTATCTTATTAACTTCTATATCATTAGAATATTGTCCTCAATTTTCAAGTTGATCTGAATAATAGTTTCGAAGATACAGCCTGGGAAACTCAGCGCGCCGCAGGTCTATCGGTGATTCTGCTCGTCTGCTTTTACGTTTTTCTCGAAACTGTGTTTTCAAAGTCGGTTTTTCAAGCTTTATCGAGAATTACTCAACCGATTTTGATGAAATTTTGCACAGGTCTACGAGATACAATTCACAAGGACTTGGACTTGGATTTATTAATTTTTTTAATTAAAACTTTTTAAAAAAAATTGTAAAACAAATATCACCGAAATTTTTATTTTTCGATAAAAAGGTTTACCTAAAATTCAATTTTTCTTTTTTGTTTTCTTCATCCAAGTTTTAGATTATGATCTTAATTAAAATATGTATTTTTTTTCTCCTCAAATGATCGTATTATGAGTTGTGCTGTCAATGCGAACGTTCCTTTTTCCCAAAAGGTCACCGGAAATGACGTCGCAATGCCGGAGTTGTAAAAAAAATTCTACGAAAATTTCAGAAATTTGTTGTCTAACGTGTATGTTTGAAACAATAAAAAAATAAAATAAAATATTTTATATTTTATATGGAAAAAAAATAGTTGAAAAGAGACCGTTTTTCCCCGTCTAAACCCATGTAATCTCTTAAATGAGAACCATTGTCCATTAAACCATTGATTGGTTTTCTTGTATACATATTTTTGAATACGAAAAATTTATGACGCAAAAATGAAACATTTTTTTTTTGTTAATTTAAAAACGGCTCTTATCTTCGTTGAAACTTTTTTTTTTTTTTTTTTTTTTTCTGGCTGTTTTAATTCGCGATCTGTCCCCGGACAATAAGCGAATATGATGAACGTATGGACGGGTGAGGTACACCTTCATAGGGTACCCCTTATACTACTTTTCGGAATGGCAGCTCCAAAAATGAGATGCGTCGCAGTCTAATAACTTCCTCACTGTTGTCTAAGAGCCCAACGGCCAGATGGTTGGGGTGATCGTTTAGTCGTGTTTGTTGAAACTGAAGCATTAATAATTACAAAGTAAATAATTGTAAGAAAGAATTTCTGTGCTGATGTTGTAAGTAAAAACTGATTTCAAATTTAATTTGTTCAAGTGACTTGAAAATTGAATTGTATTTCATTAAATTGATTTTATTGTAAAAAAAAAAGAATTTTCATTATTTACTACGCTGATCAACACATATAAAAATAAAATGCAAACAACATGATTTAAATTAAATTTCATAAAAACAGAAGTATTGATTTTTAAAAAATTCCATGAATTCAATTTACTTCGTACTCGTACTCAACACATTAAAGAGACTCAATAATACTCTACACGATATTAAAACACACTTGTTTTTACAATTTGGATGTATTAATTAATAAATCTCTTTGCGTATTTTAATAGAAGTGATTCACTAAAGCAAAAAACGACATATTTTTCAACAGATGAATATGAAATTGTGCAGCGAATACGAAGAAGAGACATGAACTTGTATGGTTGATAATGTTTGACTAAACTTTTGATTTCGATTTTGGTTTCGGGAATGTCAGCACTAAATTGGAGTTTTGGTTTATTTTCGAAAAACTGTCGAAATTAGAGCCGTGACTGAAATCACGTTCGTGAGCTTTCAGAAGTGAATGTATATAGTATGTGAAGGTATAGAAACGATCCAAGTATAATTTTATTATATTATGTTGTGAAGCTTTTATTTCAACAATTAAATGAATTGCTTTCGTAAGGATTACTCTATTTTCACTAATAAAAATTACACAAAATACCCAAAACTTTAATATTTTTTTTTTTGTTCGATAGGGCATATAGATAACAATTTTTTGTCGCATAAGGAACACATTGAAGTTTGTTTCATGTAAATTTAAAAATTCATATCGTCTACTAAGAGTGGATTGATAGGGGTATGAACATAGGGACAGCATGAAGGCTTATAAACTAAGTAAGAATAAAATCTATTATCTTGCCAGTAAATATCAGTAGATTTGAAAAAAAAAATAACAAAAATTTTAAGGTTCTTGAGCATCTTTCAACGATAATTTGAAATTATTTTAAATATTTTCCCATTCCCCGAATATTATCGAAAAATGTTTGTAAAGGCAGGAATTTCGTCATTTTAACCGTTCACTCAAAGAACTAGTCAAATTACTTTTAAAAAGAAATTCTGTCTTTTGTTTTAAATAATTTTTTTAGTAATACTCATCCTAAACATTCCAAGTTTATCCAGAATATAATCTTCCAATGAATTTTGTGCATAACGATCAATTTTGGAAAAACATTTGGTCTTCCTTTCTTAAATTTGTTTAGAAGTGCGGTGGGAAATTATAAGATTGAAGGGAAGTTCCTGTGGTTAATTTTAACGCAATTTTCTATCTTTGCGATGAAATATTTTGTTCCAAAATCCCCAAATGACGATTTTGATATTGATCGACGCGGAATATTTCAAAAAATGTGTCTTTTTTTTTCAAAATAGTTCCACACGACGAAAAGAGCTATCACCAGTTGGTTGCGATCACGTCTAACTCTCTCCATTTATGTACATTGTAGTTAAGCGGTTAAAAATTACGCAACGTTACAATTTTTTTCCTCCGTTAATAAGCTTTTAATCAACTTGAAATTTTACATATATATGGATCAAATAGTCGACTATCTGCACTATGAATCATATATATCAAATTTCAAAAAATATTTTCTAATATTTGAATATTTTCTAATATTTTCTATATTTGAAAATATAGTGCAGATAGTCGACTATTTGATCCATATATATGTAAAATTTCAAGTTGATTAAAAGCTTATTAACGGAGGAAAAAAATTGTAACGTTGCGTAATTTTTAACCGCTTAACTACAATGTACATAAATGGAGAGAGTTAGACGTGATCGCAACCAACTGGTGATAGCTCTTTTCGTCGTGTGGAACTATTTTGAAAAAAAAAGACACATTTTTTGAAATATTCCGCGTCGATCAATATCAAAATCGTCATTTGGGGATTTTGGAACAAAATATTTCATTTGATATTGTCACTATTGACACTATCAATTGTATTTGTTTTTCATTACTGTTGTAATTTTCTTCCATTAATTTTAAGCACATTAATAAAATCATCAATCAAATATACTTCCTACTTCTTTGTTTTACTCACATTAATTGACTGATTAAGATAAAATTTTCTTTGCTTTTTATTATCTTACAAAATTCTCTTTTCTTTTTTAATTATTCCTTCAATTATTTCAATAATCTGGGACAATCAAAATACGAATATAGTTTTATATTGTAAGTGCAATTACCTAGCTTTTAAATTCATGAAATGGGGAAAATTACATAAGCTATCATCTCGTGAGTCTTCTTAAAATAAAATTTGAACACACGTTTTTATCGCGGTTTTCGTATTATTATAAAAGTTATTTCTATAGCTTTTGATATTTTTTCTTTGGCATTGTCGATGGTAGAATTATAAATTAATTACGTGAATAAATAACTAGCCCCTTAAGAAAATATAATTTTTTTTTCCACACTTTTATTGGTGTTCAAAATATAATAATATTATTTTCATAAAAAATTGAGTATTAGTGAATAATCGTCTTTGTTTAGTTTCTTTACAAATTGATTTTCTTTTTGTTAAGATAATATTAATTTTTGACAACTAAATAGCAGGAGTAAGTGGTTTTGCTAACAAAACAAAATTGTGGTATGAGGAAAAGATAGCTAAACTGTAATGAGTTTACTTTGATATTATTATCTTATAATAGAAACATTATAGAAGTATATTTTCCTGTTGACGAACTCTCTTAATAAAATTGAAGAACACACACAGTTGAACATACAGAGATAAGAAAATTACTAATATCATCTAGGATTATCCGGTAATTATTTTTCAAAACGCTATAAATACATTTATTTTAATCAATCATTGTTTATTTTAGAAATTAAGTAATATTATATTTATAATAAAAAAATATATTTTATAGAAATAAAATACAAAAATAAAAAATTATAAAGCTTTATAAATACATTTGTTGCAAATCAATTGATTGAATTAAAAAGTATTTTTAATTGTTTGCAAAGTTTATTTGAATATCAGTTATTAAGATCTTTGTCTGGTAGAAGATTTCCTTTTAAATCAAGAACGATTTTATCGATTTCAATAAAACTTTCTACCAAAGTACAACTATACCCCCTATACTTTTAACTTAGAGTTAAAAATTTAAGTTTACATAATCATGTAGGGAGATCGTTAAAATTAATAAACACATTTTATAATGACTTTTTCCTTTACATTAATGTTGGTGAGATATAGGTATGCTGCAATAAATGAAGGTAAGAATCATGTTTTTAAGATATCTCAGCAATTTATAAGTTTATAAAAGTTTCACATAAAATATTGATTACAAAAATTGATATTTCTTCTTTTTCTTCATCGTTTTGGGGAGCTTCTCTTAAGAGTTCCTTTATGCTGCATTCTAAAAGAACTATTGCACCTCAGCTTTGTTTCTAGTTTCAATTCACAATGTTCACTTGTGAGATAAATCTCAACAGACAGCTAATTGAATCTTTATGGATATTTACAGCTCATGTCCAGATGACCTAAGAAAGTTAAGACGACTTTGAGTCATAGCTGGGCACTCAAATAGTACGTGGAAGGCACTTTCCTTATTCCCGCCGCACTTTCTGTATACTTTGGACTCAGTATTTATTCATGTAGATTGAAGATCCTTTCTCAAATTGCAGTGTCTTGTTAATAAACCTATACCCATCATGATTATACCCTTCTTCACAAGATTTAAAAGTCTTATGGTTTCCAAACCATAGTCTTAAAAAATGTGCCTTCTGAGAAGTCATTCCATGATTTCATATGTTTATTTTGGTTCATTCGGCTATTCAATTTGATGTTATGCACATCCGCACACCTATAGCCGATTTTGAATCCCTAAATGGAAAAATTGAATCTATCTTTGCAATCCTATGTGCCTCTTCATTACCTTTGATACCAGAATGTCCTGGCAACCAGGTAAGTTTCATTTTGTCGGATACTGTCAACTGGGTAAAAAGAGTTTTCCATTCCAAAAACCATTTGGATTTTTTCTGGAGAAATTCAATCGTTTTAATTGCGACTTTGCTATCAGAGAAGGTTTTTATCGTTATATTTACTTTGGTATTTTCTTCTTATGTTGACGATTATTGCATTTGGTAACCTATTGCGTGTTTTGTTTTTATTTGTATCTAATAAATCACATCATAAAAATATCAAACTTCGAAAAAATAAAAGAAATTGAAAGAAGTAAATTATTTTAATGGTTTTTATTTCACATGAAGATACGTATAAATCAGTTCAGTTTATAAAGACGTGGAAACAATAAATCAACTTTGACCAAAGCTCTTATATGATCTGAAAAAATTTCAACAGTTATTCCATGTTTGAACTATCTTAGCAGCCAATACATTTATAACGAAAATATCCACATTGATTGTTCTTGAAATATACTTTCTTCATGTTTGTTGAGACATTGATACAGAGAATTTTTATTTACTTATAAATCGATCATTTCTAGACAATATTTTCAACATTTCATCTTTAATAGAGTTGTTAAAATGATATATCTATATATTATTCCAGTCGCGAAAAACTCATTTATTTTTACCTTTGTTTTCAAATATAAGTTATTTTATACTAAAACCTCTTAAATTAATTTATTATTTAATCATATTTATTGTAAACATAGATGATTATTTATCTCAGAAACTCGGACTACATCTGTCAAAGAAATTGTGCGAAGTCTTATTAATTCAGTGTTAACATTGTTAGTATAGGTCATAGGGTATTCATTTTTTTTGTTATAAGTTAAAAGATTATGAATCAGTAATCTACTGAAAAAATATTTTTTATTTTATTGATTTTTCTCGAAATTACAAGTCGATCTCAACAATTTTTTTTTCAAATTTATATACAAGCCCAAACTGTAAAATTCTATGAAATATGTATACGAATTATTCAAATATCGGATTATCACTTAGCAAGCAAAAGGTAAAATTTCTGATTGAAAGATATTACAGCCTTTTGGCTATTTGGCAGAGGGATTAAGAGATGATGAAAACTATTTTCGATCTTTTATCTCTTAAAGCTAAAGAAGTAAGTAAATATGTCGCAAAATTTATTAAAAAAAGGAAATAATCAAAAGTTAATATATATCACTAAAAATATTCGAAGTTAAAATGATTTAAAAATTAAGTCAAGTCTTCATGAAATTATACCCAGCCTTTTATAGTTTATAGATGTGAAATCTTATCTCCCAATCTATTAACTTTTTTGAAGTTATACTTCTTTACCGGCGTTATGAAAAAAAAATAATGAGACTGAATTTTTTAAAAAATTATGATTTGATGAAAAATTATGAAAAATTTGATCAAAGATAGGATGATTGTGAATTATGTGAATCGACAAGTGATTGTTTTATTTATAAACATCGTTCGTCGTTTATTCGATACCATATTAATTTTAAGTATGCACCCGTATTTATAAACATTTTAAGCTGTAGTTGATGTACTATGTTATAAAGTTTAATAAATCTTAGTATAATTATTTATAAGATTGCGCACAAACTTACGAGGACAAAAGAAGGTATATCAGTACCAACTTTTTACCAAAATTACATAAAATAGGTTAAAGTTAACGTATAAGTGAATTGAATATTGACCAAATTTACAAAGTCTAAAAATATGAAGCATATATGGGAAAAAAAAGACAATATTTTAAAAAAACCATGGATAGAAGTGGCTTTAGTACGTACTACTAACTCAACGTCTCATTTTTAATTCGGTTTTTAATTCAATTCGCGAATAAATCGGCCATAATTAATATGTAGCGACAAAAAATAAATTATTAGCCAAAACTGAATTTTTAACAAACTCGAGAATGGAAAAATTTCACGAATGTTTGAAAAAACAAAGTAGAGAATGAGATGTTACCAGAGAGAGGCTTGTGAGAAACTACTTGTACCAAATCATGGACATTTTATTTAAACAAAAGTTATTTTTTTTAAGGTTAACTCTACCATGGTTTCACAAATAAAGGTTCACAAAAAATTATAAATAAGTGTGCAAAGGAAATGCTTTCTAAAAATGATTGCGTACCTAGTCCTTAGATTGCAGGTCATACTTAAGAAAATAAGAGTTATTTTTTCTTGCTAATAGCTCCAAATATTTCCCTATCAAAACCTGCAACTCTTTTTCGTGATCGGTAGACATAACTTTCCGCTATGTGCTGGTATTACGGATCTTTGAATTTTTCTCACAAAACGCTATTTTTCTGCGGTACACCAACAAGTGACCACGGTACACCAATATTTCAAGGCACATCCATTGCGGTACACTGTTCTATAGATATGTGTCACCACATAGGAGGCCTGCCTTATACTTGTACATACTCTAAACTGCAGAAATTTTATGCATCCAAACTTAAAATTAAAAAAAAATAACCAATACTTTACTTATGCAACCCAGCATATTGATATATTGAATAACGTATTCATTTATTTTCTTGATACATATATGTTCTTGTTAAATCTTAAACTTTGAATCTCATGTTTTAGTGATTTATTGTAAGACATAAGGTTTCACCTCTGGAATTTTCTTTGTATTCAAGGTATTTTTTTACAATCCTTATAGTGATAAGTTAAAGATTCCACTATGAAGGTATCTTAATACTTAGAATTTTATTACCATCATTTTGTCCTAATTGTTATATCTTCTAACTTATTTTGTACTCAGATAATTGTTTTGGAACTGCTATCGTACAATCCTTTTCATGTTATAATTCCATAGTTCATAAACTCGCAAAAAGTGCATAGTAAACAGTTTTTAAGGCAATTTCATTTAAGATCTCTCGGAGTTTATGAATAATAATAAACAGCTACTTATATAATATAATTGCAAGTAATGGTTAACTTTAACTGATTTAAACTCTTTTTCTTTCTTTCGACCTTTAACTAGTTATGGGTATTCAATTAATACTATAAAATATGAACCTCCTAGTAAATAATAATAAATAATAAATACTACCAACTTTAAACAAAAATAATTACAGATACCAGAAGCATTTTCAAACTTTTGTAGCCACTATTTAATGATTTATAATAAGGATATTCTTAAGCAAGTGAATAAATAAAGGAAATTAAATTTAATAATTTCTTTAACCCCATAAAACTGACATGGTTATGTCCCGTAATATTAACATATAGATATGTTGTATAAATGAGTATACTTATCTCTAGAAATTTATATCAAATTTAATATTTATAAAATACTTTTTATGTAGCTTTGATCTTATTATGCAACTTAAACAATTTACTTCCTTGAAGGACATTATAATGAGCTTCACACAAATAATTTTTAATTTTGGTTACTTACAAAAACAAAAACTTTTTTCATTGCGATATAACAGTATCAACTTGATTTAGTATCCCAGTTAATTAGTGAATAGTCGTTAAATGCAAACGAGCTTATACCGTAAAATTGTTTTTACACCAAATAATATTGTACGAAACAACAATATATACATTTAATAATATTATTATTTCAAAAACAAAACTCCCCTCCTCTTCTCGTATTAGCGAACATTATCAATTTGGTTTAATTTCGTTGATTTTCAGTGGCTCAATAAATATATCTACTTGTTTCAGGAAGTTTACATGAATAAACTCTACTCCAAATACGTGGTGCGTCAAACCTCAGAACGGTATAACGGGTACATCTTTTATTTACGGGAAAGTTAACTGATATTTATGATTTACACAAATTTACATTACATAAATGGGGATTCTCGAAAAATGTATTTTTTGTTTATATGGACTTTCACAATAATTTACAGAGGTTTTTTTTTTGTTTAATGGATAAAATAAAATATGATAAAAATAACATATATTAATCTTTCAAAAGATTTTAAAAATGTTAGACATAAAAAAATAAATAAATATTCAATAAAAAAAATCAAGCAAGTATTTACCAAACAAACGGAAAAATCATATTTTTTCATGATTTGAATGGTAAGTGAATATCAAAATATAGGAGATCAAATTCCCTACTTTTAATAAAAAAAAAATCAAAGTAAAGACAGTACCAGAGCTTCCAAAGTCTATAAATAAAAGTAATCAATCATACTTAAATACTTTTTTCAAGGGATTAGTGTAATTTCAAATTTATTTTAATTATAATTTTTAATTAAAAACAAGTGCTTTCATCTTTATTATAACGTACACCCATTAAAAATACGGTAGGTGTTTCTTTAGAAATATCGTTAACGACAGATTATTTGGTTTTGTTTTGTGCCTATGCCACAAAGGCTCATGTTTTATGCTAATGGGGCTTTTTTCATGGTCCCACGTAAATCAATGAAATCCAACTCTTTTTATCGGTATTACTTCCGTGAGAATGGTGAGAGAGATAAAATTACCGCCCTTTTGTTAGGTTTGTAAAACCGTAGAATATAATATATCATACTATAGTCGACCTACAGTCCATCCGTGTTTCATGGTATAATGTGCTGATTGGTTTCCCAGTATAACCTGGTTTATAATATTATTATTTATAGTATTTGAAAATAATTTAATTCAATTACATTTATTTCAAGGTGATTAAGCTTTTACCAGTGACATCAATCGTTCAAATATTCAATTTTATGACACTAAAATAAATGTCATCATTCATTAGCTTATAAAAATGTATTTATAATAAACCCAGGGTATTTTTGTGTACTGGGGAGATTCCATAACAGTACATACTCAGAAGCAAATCAAAGTATTCAAGTTGTGAAAATATATGAATAAAATAACAGAAAGAACATCAGTGAAACTCTAGTCTATTTCTGGCTGAAATTGCGATTTTTTTTCGTGATTCCTTTCACGCACTTGCAAATGAAAGATGATATTGTGCCTCCCCCACAAAAAAAATCCTGAATCCACCCTTGCTTGCCTCTTGCAAAATTAAACTTAAATCTTCAAACGAAGGTGAAAATACTGTTCAGATTTTTACTTATAGGTTGCATAAAAATGATTAGATTATGAATACGAAAACACGTGTAAATGATTCAAGTATTGTTTATGTTTGCAATATAGTACTGGTCAGCTCTCTTAGTACTTTATAAGAGTCTACTGGTGGATAATTACTTAAGACCGCAGCTTTGAAACTAGTAGGAAGCTTACTAGTGGCCGAGTCGTCAAGGTGGCCGCTCCAAAAGTGATAGATGTTGGGTTCTCGTATCGAGCAAATTTTCAATATTTCTCGATTTACGGTTTTTGTTGACTCTAGAGTCACTAAAAACCTTGGTAGTTATAAAGCAACGGTACATAACAATTAAACAAAACTAATAGGTTCTGAGTCTGAATCTCGTAATGCGCGAAATTTCTTGTTTATTTTTCGTCAATAAATATTGTTATGTATAAAACGACGTAAAATTCAATAAAAAGGATAGAATCTGCAGGCAACAAAAATCTCAAAACAATAAAAGTTTAACTTTTAACTGAACCGATTATTTTGAAAGTGCTCTAAGTCCATTTTAAGTTTTAATAGTTCATTTTAATAGTTCATATAACTAAAATGAAAACAAAATTTCACTATCAAAGAAGTTGTTACTTGAGTGTCAAGAAGCGTAATCATATCAATGATTTGTAAAAAATTAATAGTACAAACATCAGCATAATCTAGTAACAATCAACAAATTAAAAGTTGTCGTATGAATTGTTTGTAAAATAGACTTAGGTCACTTTCAAAATAATCGGAATCAGGTTATTTTCGCCCCTAAATGAGGGAAAAACTGGGTTGTTTTTTCAGACACACCAATGTTTAAAATTTAACTGGGTTTTAATATTCTATTCAACCTGTTACTCACGCAAACACGGGGAAATAAAATGGGGTGGAGATGTATTTATATATGTTTATGTTTAGTATAAATACGTTTACCGGGTTTGTTCGTAGGAAGTTGATTGGTTCTCGAAAATATTGACATGAGAAAAACAACTTAAATGTACAAGACGTTGATGATTCAATAGCTTTTCCGGAACAGCGAAAAAATTATGTTTATATTGCAACTTTCAACATCGGAAACCTTTCAAATTACTCCGACTTGGATCAAAAACAAAGTCATGATAAATTTTGATATGATATTTCATTTAACATGTCGCTAACGTGAACTGGTGAAAATTAAGGGGAGTAAAAATTAAGGATTTTAATCAATAGATATACGGTTTCATCGCGATTTTTGCCACCAAATCCTAATTATCTCGGCAAATATTGAGTTTAGGAAAACCACATAAGAAAAAAGTTGTTGAAAATTAAATTTTCAACAAAGTCCAAGTGAAAAAAAAAAAAAAAACTTTTCCTGCTGTTTTCCGGAACGACAGAAAAGCTGATATAAATCTATATTTTTATTCGTCGTCGGAAATACTTTTCAAATTCGTCGAATTTTGATAACAATATAAATTTTCACTCTCTTAGATTTCGATTTCTCTACTTTTCCTAAAAACAGCTTTAAAATCGTAACTTCTTTTCTGTTGGGACTTGAAAAAAAAATTCAATACCTTTTTTCATAATGTAGATTTCCTAAACTCAATATTTGCCAAGGTAATAAGGAACTTTTGTTAAAAATTCTAAAAGGGACATAAGCCTTATAATTCTCGAGAATCGAACGATTTTATATCAAAAAACACGGTAAGATATATTTAATAAATATTTAATTTAATTACTTATACATATCTCCTCTCCTTCCCTCTTTCTTTTCTCCCTGACCGTGTCAACAACAGATTTTAATAGGATTTTGGAACTCACTTAAATTTTAAATTTGGTATATATAAATGCTATCCGAAATCGTCGGCTTTTATGGGGACTATTTAACATAGTTTATTGCAATTTAAAATTTGAAAAATTCAGCAAACTTTCAGAAATCAAAAATGTTTTTCATTCGTTTAAAACATTGTAATTCGCTAGAACATGACTTTGCCAACATTCATACAGCAAGAATTCCTTCAAACAACTTTCAAACTTAGTTAATCCGTTTTATCTCATCCATCATATTCTTTGAACCTTGTTATATCAGATTATTACTTTTTCCGCTACTTGCATTTTTAAATTAGAACTTTCAAACTTCAAATTTAACCCGGGAAGGAAAAAAACTGTCGAAGGATTCTTTCAATTTAAACCAGCCAAAATTTATAAAAAGAAGTATATAATTTCAAAATAAATAAATAAATTATGATAACAATTTTAATTAAAAACATATACAATATACATATAAACATATTGTTTGTAATTCGAAAACAAATATTTATGAAAATAAAACGAATCTATCTTTCGAATTAATAAATCGAAAAGATAAACAAATCAATAATCAATTGAAACAAATTCGAAAAAGTATAAAATTTCCATTTTTTTTGTTTTGTTTAATTAAAATGATTAAATTTTGTTTTAAACTATTTGGTAAAAACAAATAGCAAACAATCAATGAAACATAATTGTTAGATAATTGATACCTAATACGGTTCTAAATATTAATTGGTTGGTTCGTAGAACGTGCTGAATGAATATGAAGTTGAGCTTACTATGGTATAATTAAATTTTATATCTTCTATATACGACAGCTCATAATTTATTGGAAATTCAAATTTCAAATTGTTAAAGACCGTATTCCTTAAAGCGTAATTTATTTACCACAGCATAATATGAAAATATTACCAAAGTATTTAATGGAATAGTTACTTTTTAAATTAATTTTCTTAAATTTAAAATGCTATATATAACTATGATGAACTAAATTAGTACATAATTAAATTTTTAAAGTTGAGATTACTAATTTAAAAGACAAATTACAAAATAATTCTTTTACTTTTTGCAAGTGAAATACGAAACTCTTGATGTACAAATTGCATCAACTGCACTCAACATTTAACTTCATGAGTTCTAGTTGGACAGTTTTTTAATTAACATTTAACGCTTTAAACGATTAAGGTTAAAGTGGCAAAAAAGAAAATTTGAAATCATTGAATAATTTTCACATTTTTTTTTTTTTTGAAATAATGAGACATAATTAGACAGTACCAATGTTTACTATATTGATTTTATCATTAAGTACGTAAAGTAATTACTGCTTTGTGGGTTACTCTAACATCGCGTTCACTATATCAAAGAGGTCGAGGGAGAGTCACTCAAAGATGAATGATCATTAATGCATTCTACCATAAAAAAACCCTTTCAATTAGGTTAAATGGAGGATTTTGTAGTAAACGAAAATAAAATTGTACGTGTGAAATGCTTTCGCGTTCCCCATTTCCACATAAATAAATTATTTTATTTTCACAAGGCATAAAACCGTAATTCTGTAAAAGTTACAGACCAAACAAGCGGAAGCTGGAAGAAAAATTACAATTATGAAGGATGAAATTAGATTTTTTCGAGTAGCATTTCATTGAAGAAGTTTTTTCTCGAATTTTAGAATGTAAAATTTTAGGTAGAATTTTAGTTCTATTTATAGTGTTTTGTATTTAATATTTAACAGATTTATATGTCTGGTGACGATAATATTCCCCTTTTCCTATTTTATATTCTACTAATTACCTATTGTGTAGGTCAACTAAGGTAAAAATAGTACGGTTCCTTATTCGAAGGAAGCGATTAGAAATTAAGGTTAGAGTGATATTTTTTTTTGAGTTTGTATTACAAGGTTTAATTTGTGACATTATCCATTTTTATGAGCATAGGAATAAAAACGTACGAAATAACTTCTATTTATAAAAAAATGAAATATTATTTTAGCCTTAAATATTGAGATTATTTTGTTGTAATATAAGCTTCAAATTCATTATGTTATTTGGTTTGGAACATTAAGGTTTATTTAGATGCTAGTATTAAATGTGTCAAAAAATTTGTACAATTTTAATGTAGGGGAGACGAGGGATGGTTGACCCAATTTCAGTATAAGTTTTGATTTTTTTTAATTTTTATAATTATACGATTGGACATGGCAGATGTTATCCTGCCCCAAAGTTCGCTTTTCGTTTGGCTAGCATGATTGGTATAATAACGACAATAAAGAAATAATGTAGAATCGCAATAAAAACTCCAATTAGTGAGCCACAAAGTTTTACGAATTCCAATTTTATCAATGTATTATACAAAATATGCTGTCAAGTTAACAGTCACTGTACCTGAATAGATATAAACAATTCATTTACATACTAATACAAATATAACAAATTTATTGTTAGGTGTACCGGAAAAGAGTGTCGTTTTTAAACCAACAGTCATTCAATTGCCATTTATCTGCTTATAAGTTATTTCAAAGTGGTACTAAAGACATTTTATGGTTAGAGTAATTTATCAACATAATAAAAATTATAAAATATTTTTTATTCCGAAATCTATATTGAAATGGTAGGACCAAAAACCCGAAATAAATTAATTTGGTATTATATGCTCATCGAGTTTCACAGGATAGCAACGCAAAGTTGTTACTAAAATAATTTTCAATGTTTATTTAAGTACATTAGAAGTTCATTAATTTCATTAATGCCAAATGAGTTTTTTAAGTTCAAATTCGAAGTTTTCGCTTCTCCAACTGGTACCAATAAAATATGATAAAAATATTACAGCATCCAAAATCTTAAGATGAATACTTATAAAAAATTTCAGTAGTGTGATTTTTTTAAAAGTATTTCAGTGGTTGTACCACTTACAGTCGTAGGAAATTCATTTTAATATCGCGCCTATAGTGGAGCACTTATCTGCGATTAGGGAATACAACAACTTTGTTCCAAGTGAATGATTATTTTTCTAATGAAAGAAATGTGATTCGACAGAATTGGGTTGCAGAAATTACTTGAGTTATCCATTGTCCCAATTTCTTCGAATCACATTCTTGACAACGAAAAATGGAGGCATGAATTTCATGAGTACTTTTTAAATATTAAGTACTTACGTATTAAGGTATTTAATTTTATTATTACAGTATTATTAATATCAAATCGTATAATAGTACACCAAAATATTTTCTATGAATAGAAGATATGAGATAAAGAAGATATGAACAGAGAGTTAAAAACACAGGAATTGTTATGTATCAGAAAAATTCTCTAAATTATAGAATAGAACTTTTTTTGCAATATGTGAAACAAACTGTTCACTGAAAATCGTAAAAGAATATTTGTTATATTAACTATTAAATGAATTTTGTTTAATCTTTGGCGCCGACTCAAAATTTATAGTTTAGTTATTAGCTATCAGACTAAAAAGCTTTTTTTTAGTATATTTTATTTTTTGGTGATTTTATTTTTTAGTTTTTGCCGGCTGAGATTTATTACATTTTAATTTATTATTATGAAAATATAAATCAAATTCAATTACAAGTATTAACAGCTGTTATAATTTAGATTGACAGGACAACGTTTGCGTGGTTCAACTAATTTAAAATAAATAAATACAAAGGAACATCGGTAGAACGGAAATAATTTTACCAAACTTCTTTAAAAAAAATATATTAATAAGCATAATTAAATATAACTATTGATTATTAATTAATACATTTTCCGGTAACCAAACGTCAACATATAAAGTAAACTGATTTAAATTGAAATTGATCAATGCGTAAGAACTAGGAAAATATTCTCTGTATGCTAAAATTATGAACGTGCTTCATAAAGAAAATAATAACGAGATTTGGCAGCTACGAAATTTATGTGAAAGAAAGAGCTTAATTATAAGTTATTTTTTATGTTTCTCGCTTCAAACTAATTTGTAGTTGTTTATAGCGATTTAGCGAAAAGTTTTAAATATTGAAGCATATCGATGAGTCTATCGATTTATTTTAACTATATGGAATACAATATTCATTATTCATGTTCATTTTTATAAAAAGTCAAAAACTGTTCTATTAATACATTACATCCTTTAACTTATACATAAAAAATATGCTTATTAGTAATTGGAGTAGTTAGGAAAATAGATAAAATTAAAAAATGAAAATTTATGATTTAAAAAGTTTTATACAACAATTGAAGATTTTCCAACAATTATTTATTCTATTAAATATTTCATTTAGATGTACATATGTACATTGTGTATTATTTGTCGACAATTAAATCAAATATTATATATTGAAAATGAGTACTGTAAGACGCTATGGTAGCTTTTGTTAAAGCTGCTTCCTATTATTTATTGTGGTTTAATCAATTATGAATACGTTTCCTAATGACTTAAGTCGAAGCAAATATAAAAGAGCAAAAGTTTATTTTAAAAATTATAGATTTAGAGTTGTGGGTATTTGGAGCATAAATAATTTAACCTTTTTCTTCATACACTTTTCTTATTATATAGTCGATATTTTTTTATAAAAAGCTTCCGTTTACTTTTTGCACAATCGATGACATCCGTCTATCGTAAAAGCTTTCCAATATACAGATTGACTCGTAAAAACCATTTAAATGATACGGCAGGTACGTTTTCAGCTAACAGTATTTAAAGGAAAATGTTTTGTAACTCAATATGGGAATACAACTTTTGTAGATTGGAGAACAAAACAAACGTTCTTTTTTTTGTAAAAAAAGACAAACTTTTATTATTGGTAAGTGCTTTTATTATTGAGAAATAAAGAACATGGGTCTTTCGAAATTTTGAATGCGTTATCTTTCAACTTGGTTCCATTCTATTGTATGAACAGCAATATTTTACCATAAATAGATGAACATTGAATATCAAGTCCAGGCACCTTATTGTAGCTGACTACGGCATTGCTATCAACTATAAAACCGTTCAGCTTTAAGTTTATAACTTCTTTTCTTCCATACAAATTGATAAATCGATATTTTTTGAATAAAAATGTAAAATTCTAGTTCCAATTTCGTCTATAATAGCAACATTAAATTAATATAAGGTAACATGGATGGATAAAGCAAATTTTTGTACTTATAAAAATTATGCAAAGGATAGATTTTTGGCTTTTATTACATTTTTAATTGTGTATAATGATTGTGAAAAATAAAAAAGGTTTACAGTTAAAAAATAAAATCGCTATTATTTTTATTTTTCTTTGTAATAAACAAAAAAATTCTCATGAAACATTTAATTTGCGTTTTGATAGTAGTTAACGAAAAATCGGCCCATTGTTATTGTCACGCACTGTATTTAAAACAACTCTTCAGTTTATAGATATCTAACTATTATTAAGTAAATTCCAATTAAATATATAAGACTAATCATATAGGTATCTAATAGTTTAAATTTTTTAAATGCAAAATTAAATTATTTTTAGTGACATTATTGTTCATATTTCTTTTGCTGACTGAACGATTTCTGCTGTATCGACAATATTTTAATATCTATTAACAAACTTAAAAAGTGTGTATTTTTGGACGCACGTAAGAAATTATATTTTTTTGTAAGTCAAGTTTTTGCTGGATATACTTTTCAACCAATCATATTTTATAACTAAAGTTCTTAACAGAATCTGTACCATTATAATTATAAACTACTTGTAGCTAACCGTGAAATATCTACATCGAACACTAACACAATTAGGGTTGCCACTTTTTTTGTGCAAATAAATTATGATGGCTACGAAAGGTAAAAAAAAGAATATTGTCTCAAAATATCGTACGTTTCATTTATTTTGCTTTGTCATTTTGCTCAAAACATATTTAAATTACTTTAAACAACTTTTAACAAGTAATTATCACCGTTAAACTGCTGAACAGGTTCTTCACTGTCAATATTTAAATTAATTTTTCTTTCTATTTTACCGAAAAATTCTTAAAATCAACCTTTCTGGTGTATTATATGTAAAATGAATCTCAGAGAAATCAAATAGAGTGAAATCCAGTATTTCGTACTTTATTTACCCAGTACAGTATAGACAACAATTACCCTAAATAACGTACAATATTTTATTATAAAGTACGGGTGGGAATCCTAGGCACAATTGGCAAATGACAAAAATTGACGATTTATTGAAATCGAAATAGTAGTTAAAACAAATGACAACAGCTAGATCGAAATTGAAATAACGATTATTATATTTGGTTTTCACTCAAATGTATGAGTTTAAATATATTCTTTGTTCTTTGCCCTTTTATTGATTTGAAATATTTTATTACTTACAAAACAACTGTTTAAAATTAAAAAGAATATATTTATTTATTTTTTTTGATAGGAAACGGGAAACTTATTTACAAAATTTTAAAGAATAAACGCTCATTTTATTTTAAATAGACACATAAATTAACTCGAGTAGGTTGGTTAATATTTTACATATAGTTGAAGTTACCGCTTCTTTATCATTCAGTGCGCTATCCAAGAACGCAACAACCCAAATTAGCATCCGTTACAAAATTTGTTATACCATTTATTTTTTCTCCTCATAGTGTGTTTTAAGAACTATTACTTCAATAAAATAATGATATAAATAATTTGAAAAAAATCCATAATTTCTTTGTGGTTCATCACACAAGTATTGCATGAGGACTCAATAGGTCTTGGCGACCACTAAAAAAGAGATTAAATAGCAATCAAAATGCTAAAATAAATATCTAACTGAGAGTAATATGCGAATATATATTTTTTACATAATTCAATATTTTATGTTTTAATAAACAGTATTATACGAAACGTCTCTTTACTCCAATATAAAATATAATTAATTTTAGACAGTTATTTTAAATTTATTTTATCAATAGCCTTAATAAAAAAACGAAACGTAAAATAAAAAAAAAGGCAAAGAATATTTTTTTTACTATATGAATGCCCATTACTATATGAAGACCCATTCGTTTAATAATTATAAATATTAATAGGAATCTGATCAAGATTCCTATATCTTGCAATTTTTTGATAATGAAGGATACGAGAAAAGGTTGTAGTTATCCTGGCATGTGCAGAAATAAATATTTTCTAACCATATGGAAATTTTAACCCATTTATGTCCAACGGGTTGTTATCGGTCCACTTGAAAGTATATTTATTTTCTTTTCTTATTTACTTCCCTTAAATTTACGACCCGGTGAGTCGTTAACGACCCAGCTCATATTTTGAGAACCACTAAAGTAAAATTTTTAAATATATTTTTTTACTTATTTTTGAACGTCTTTTAACAAATCATTGAAAATGCATGTTAAGTCCGGCGTCAATATTTCTTAGTATAAATGGGTTAACGAAAAATAAATTTTTGTTCACAGTTTATATGTATTAATAATTATTTTTATTACTTCAGTGATTTTTGGATTATCTTGGGTACAGGGCACATATTTTCAATAAAAAAAAATACTAATTTTTATCAAACAGGGAAATTATCCTGTGTCATATAACAATGCATTACATATTCGATAAAATGTATACATACATGTACAATATACATTCTTCAGTTGATTAATAAGAAAATTCCCAAATGAGTAATCTTTTAAAGTAATAAATAAATGACAAAAAGATTATAAAATAGATAGAGATACAAACCTGCCAATGACAATGTTAAGAAAAATAACATTGTTCTTGGGTAGTTTGAAAAAAATAGTACATTTTAAGTTGTTGTAAAAATTTTTAGTAAAAATGATATTTTTCATTAATTTAAGGATTTTTTTACTACTTAAGAATTATTATATAAGTTATTCCGATATAATTGAAATATCCACTTTGTGAATTTTTTATTTTTTTTTAATTAAAACTACATTAGTAACAACTATTAGATTTATTCAAATCGAATGATTTGGCATTTTTATAGGTAAGATGAGAAGAGTTATAAAAGTGATGATAAGCAAACAAACTTTTTCTAGATATAATTGGATGAATTGAGCATGGAAAAGCTCATTTATGAAATGCTGATTAACGTCAGTAAAATATACTTGATTTATTATAAGTTTATTATAAAACGCAGCGTGAGAATAAATAGCGCACCATTCAATTTTAGAACCTAAAGTTCAACTAAGTTATCAAAAATCTATGGTTTAGAAAAACTATTTTTTTTTCTTGCACCCATTTATTCATTTCAAATGACATTGGCCTTGAAAAAAAAATTGGAAAAACGATTTCTCTCATAAAAATTTCACTCAAGGAGTTGCAAATGCCACTTCAATATTCCTTTATGCTTAAGAATTCAAGTACGTGCGTCACTAAACATGTTATCTTTAGTTATTCGGTTCAGTGAATATATTGAATTTATCTTTTTTTCCTTTCGAAAATTCACTTTTCTAACGTCATTATTTTTAATTAACATAACTCAAACTACTACAACACAGCCCAAATCATTAATATATGCACCTGGAATGCCAGAGGGATTACCAACAAGTTCCATGAACTACATGCATTCTTAAACACACAAAACATAGACATTCTTTTAGCGACAGAAACTAAACTTTCCACCAACGACAAAATATTTGTACCTGGCTACACCATCTACAGAGCGGACCACCCAAGTGGACTCAGAAAAGGAGGATCAGCAATTTATATAAAAAATGAAATAGAACATGATCAACTTCCCTGTATCTCAGAAAATGAACTGCAGGTTGCCCGAATACAGTTCAAAATTAACAACGCTCTTTATCAAGTGGGGTCATTTTACTCGGCACCTGAGAATCGCCTTTGCGAATTACACTTTTGGGGTGTTATACATGAGCTAGGTGCTAACTTCCTACTCGGTGGAGACTTCAACGCTAAACACCCTCGTTGGGGATCCAATCTAGCCAACCCTCGAGGCAGACTGCTACATGAAGTAGGATACAAGCACCACTTGGAGTTTATGTTTCCCATTGAACCTACTTACTACTCCGACGCTGGACATTCACCAGATACTCTAGACATATTTATTGGCAAGAATGTACAAAGACTCTGCTCAAACCCAACAGTCCAATATGAACTAAGTTCCGACCATTATGCTATGCAGCTATCGCCTCTTCCTCCGTTGTTCACTCCCGGAGAAGTTAGGAAAACTTTAGAAAAATCACCTAACAATAAAACTCCCGGCCAAGATCTAATTGTAAAACAGCTTCTCACCAGCCTATCACGGAAAGGACTCATACTCCTAACCCAAATCTATAACGCTATACTGCGTACAACATACTACCCTCAGAAATGGAAACATGCAGTGGTCATCATGATTGCCAAGCCCGAAAAGAGGAGAAACGAAGTCAGTAGCTATCGACCGATAAGTCTGCTCAGCTTTCTCTCAAAAACATTTGAAAGACTTCTACTCCCAAAACTACTAGTTCATTTAGAGACAATAATTCCAAATAACCAATTCGGTTTTAGATTTCAACACTCCTGCCCACAACAACTCCACAGGGTAGTGGACGAAATCTTGGACACATACGAGGAAAAAAAGGTATGCCTTGGGTTGTTCATCGACACCGAAAAAGCGTTCGACAAAGTGTGGCACCCCGGTCTACTAGCAAAACTGAAACCACACTTGGACAATACGCTCTATCGTGTTATCCAGGCGTATCTCACTGGCCGCACTTACTCGATGCGATATGGAGAAAGTTACTCCAGGACTTTTGGCGTAAACTCTGGTGTGCCTCCAGGTAATGTCTTGGGACCTTTTCTATACCTAATATTTGCTAGTGATTTTCCAACCAGCGAGTCATTAAAAATCGCACACTTTGCTGACGACACTGCAATCTTATCAAAGCAGGAAACCTATTGGGAGGCACATCTGATACTTCAAGATTATGCAGACAAGGTTAGTGATTGGTGTAGGAAGTGGCGAGTTCGAGTTAACCCAAGTAAGTCACAGATAGTGAAATTTACCTACCGTCGACTTGTACCTGATGAGCCCATTGTACTTCAGGAGGAACCTGTGACATATACTTCCACAGTTCGGTACCTTGGGTTACATCTAGACCGAAAACTTGTGTGGGAGTCACACATAAAAAAAATAGTAGCAAGAACTCGTCATCGGATGCATGCCCTAAAACACCTTTTCACTAGTAAATCCACACCCCTCCATGTAAAAAGAATCATCTATACATCGTTAATAAGACCCATCTGGCAGTATGGCAGCTCTATATGGTCATCCGCTTCTAATTCGCAAATACGAAGGGTACAGGTTGTGCAAAACCGAATCTTAAGGCTAATCACAGGTGCCCAGTGGTACATTAGTAACCACACCATACATCAAGACCTGAAAATTGAATGCGTACAAGATGTGATACAAATCACCTATCATCGGCACGCTCAATCTATCATGGATCACACCAATCCACTGATCTAAAAAATTGCCAATCATCAGCCCCCACCCAGATGTGAAAGAAGACTCAAACGAAAAAGACATACCGATCTGAACTAGTAAATATGTTTTATCCTTTCTCTCTCCCTCTATTGAAAATGTAACTGTTGTCCTATGTATTATAAAGTAATGTCAGAGGAGCACCACTGGGTGCATTCCTCCCTCCAAATATCATGTTATTTTTTATAATTCGAATACTAGAACAACTGTAATGTACAAATATGTACAATAAAGTTAAGCTATGAGTAAAAAAAAAAAAGAGTAAAAATAACTCAAACTTGTTGCAACAAATATATTTTTTTTTTATTTTACGAACAAGGGATGTTTAAACTTTTTCGTATTTATGCTCTTTTTGTCTATTTTTAATTTTTATAAAGATGCATCTAAACATTTTGGTTTATGATTATTAAATAAAATACAAGTGATCTCGACAGACGTTGTCCTATCCATGGCATGATTTCGTCAGTAAAATAAATACAATATGATCAATAATCATAATAACATATTCATAATGAACTCAAATGATTCAAACAATTTTATGACTCCGTACGAATATTCAAAGCTCATGACCAGTGTTTCTTAACCCTTTAAGTGAGCCACATCCCTTTAAATCTGAAAAAAGATCTTCGCATTCCATTGAAAAATATGTTGGTTTTTTATAATCTAAAAAAATATTTTTTTTACGAAATTTATTATAAAAAATTACATAATTTATATTGTTAGAGACTTCTCTCACATCTCTCCCTAATAATACTTCCGCTGTCCCAGGGGTGCGGGTACCCAAAGTTAAGAATCACTGTTCAAGACAATGAATAATTTTTTTTTAATGGTTAACAATCACTATAAGAGAATAAGATGTGCTAGATAGTATATATTTACTATAGTATAGTATATATTATAGTATAGTTACTATAGTATATATTATATAATAATATATAATACATATTATGTATGTACAATATTATATACATATCCAAATTTAATCCGATTAGGAAATGAGACATAATATGAACTGAAATACAATTAATATAACAAACTCACTATTTTATGATAACATCAATATATCTGGAGAATCAATGATGGAATTTGAATTTATCGATAATCCGTTGTTTACAATACTTTCAATATCTATGCCATTCATTTCCGCATTTTAATTTACTTTTTCTAATTCTTCGATTGTTTTATTAACAGAGTTCTTTAAAAAAAGTTGTTCTTTAATTTCCTTTGATTTTTTATTATTTTGATCCAATTTTTACTTTGTAAATGACGTTTTATTTCTAATCCACTAATGCCACAGTAGTTGAAATTAAGTGTTATAATATCTATTGAATCGTATTTAACTTAAAAAATGTTGACATTGTATGAATGATTACATATAAATGTTATTTAAATAAGTACTTCAGTGATCTAAAAAAATTTTTTTTTTTTGTAAAGACCTTTCTGAACGTCCATTTACCATAATGATGGCAATTTTTACCCATATCGGCTGTGTGTTTCTGGGACAATTACGTTTTACTACGAATTGGAACGACATCCACTTATACGTATTATGTATAAATGCAAATTTATTTTTAACTAAGTCTACAATTTGCAATGTTCATTAAATTAGCTTCTACCATTTTATTTAATCGCTGGACCGTTGTGGACCAATTGTGAAATTTGAATACATTGACCAATATTTGCACCTTTTCCGCAAAGATGTGGTTTTGCTTAATATAAGCAACTTATGGTAGTAACATTTTTTTAATTGTTATTTACCGTTATTTTTTAATTACTAAGGTTTTTAGCGGCTCTAGAGTTTATAAAAAGTTTTATACATAAATTTTTTGAGTTCTGGAAACAAATGGAAGTCGTTGGGGGTCAAATCTGGTGAATACGGTGGGTGCTCCAACAATTCGAACTTTAATTCATGGATTTTAGCCAATGTCAAAATGCTCCTGTGACACGGTGCATTGTCCTGATGAAAAAGGATTTTTTTCTTCTGCAAACCGGGTCTTTTTTTACGAATTTTTTCCTTCAACTGGTCCAAAAGGTTGCAATAATATTCAAAATTAATTGTTTTACCAGTTTGCAAATAATCACAAACTAAATTCCTTTCGCATCCCAAAAAACTGATGCCATAACCTTCTTCCGGACACGAACTCGTTTCGAAGCCGAACAATCAGGTTCACACCACTCTTTAGCCTCATGTTTTTATTCAGGATCATGGTGATAGACCCAAGTCTCATCCATAGTGATGAATCGACGCACAAAATCCACTTTATCCTTTTTAAAACGCTCCAAATGTTGCTGAGAAAGTCGCATTCGAATGTGTTTTTGTTCCAGTGTTAGCGAATGCGGCACCCATTGTGCATACAGCTTTCTAAAACCCAAAATTTCACTTAAAATATGGCTCATATTGCCTAATGAGATGTGTAGAGCCTCTACTAAATCTCTCTCAGTCAATCGACGATCTTCCAAAGCCATATCCTGTATTTTGGCTATGATTTCTGGTGTTGATGCGCTTTTTGAACGTCCTTCACGTGGATCGTCTTCAAGGCTTGTACGACCACGTTCAAATTCAGCAACCCATCTTTCTACTGTTCTAATTGAAGCTGAACAATCATTATACACTTTTAACATTCCTTCGTGAATTTCTTTTGGTGTTACACCTTCCAAAAATAAGAATTTTATCACTGCACGATATTCATTTTTTTTCATTGTAAAAAAATACTGTGACACGGCGACACTAAATGACTTGTAAACAAAGGATGAATTGACAGATTGAAATGAAACTTCACATACGTTCATATGAAGAGTGTACCAAGAAAACAAAAAAAAAATAGGCTAGTAGCAAAGCCCTTTCTTATCGAACGACAAAACTTATTGAACAACCTGGTATGTATACTATAAACTATATAAAGATTTTAATGACTCTTTTTGATCCAGATTACTTAAATAAATAAAATTTATGTTAAATTGAACGTAATCTTCCATAAACCAATGTTGTTTTTCATAAAGCTTTTCTATAATTGTATTTTAAATTTTAAGAGTAAATATAAGCGGGATGTAATATTATTGCGATTCAGAGATGTAATAAGTTTTATCCAAATAGCAGTCGAAGAATCCCACGTACGAGGTGTTGTTGACCAGCTATCATCCGGCATTATATTGAAGCATTGATTTACTTCACTTTTCCAATAAACAGTTAATTACCCAAGGAAACGTTTCAGCTTATAAATACAAAAAATTAAAATAATGACTTCTACCACTTTGGCTTTAAGTGGCTCAATAATGAAGAAGAAGTCTGTAAATATGATAGTTTTTTTCCTAATTAAAACAAACTAAAAAAACAAATTTAGCAATTAATTAAAAAAGACAATTTATTTATTATTTATATTCTATACCTTTCAGTTCTTACATGTTTTTCTCAATTTTAAATTAAATTTAGATTAGGTTTAAAATATTTTAAATTTTAACTAAGTCAATAGAATAATTATTTTCTTTTCAGACATGGTCTAGTTTATATTTATATAGGTAGGTACACATAAATTTACGATATATTTCATATATTTTTATAAGTAAAATCGAAATAAATCATTGAACTGAACTCAAAAATAAACATAAACATTATATTGTTATTCCTACATAATAATTATTTCAAAGAAAGATATTAATATTTTTTTAAAAATTTGTAATTTCATTTAGATCTAAAGCGTTCAAATTTTTTAATAAGCTGCGTTAAGAGAGGAAAAAAAGAGTTCTTTTTAGGAAGTTTTCCTCTCACATACTGTTTGCATTTGAAAGTTTTAGTTTTCTCTCAAATTTTGTTTAGTCTGTATATTTCCGTTCAATTTAATTTTCACATCTGCAAATGAAAAGACATAATTCAAACTTAGTTAAATTTGATTGCAAATGTTAAATGAATCAAATCGACGAAATTTACACATTCCATTATCATGGCAGCTTTTTGTTTTCTCAAACTTTTGCATTTTGTACATATGTTACGGAAAATAATTTTCGGTTGGCCTTTTTCCTGTTTTCTCAGTTGTTAACGATATTTATATTTTATTGATTTACGTTACTGTTGATTTGTTACGTTTTGTCCCGAATAAAAATTTTCAAGTGGGTCTTGTTGGGTACCAATTGGAAATATAAAATGAAAATGAAAATTTAATATGAAAACCTGTTGGGTTCTAATTATAAAATTCCGGTTAAGCCCTATTGAGGAATTTCAAAAAGATCCTCTTAAAATCATTGTAACCCGAGATCTAATAGGGAAATCTCAGTAACGAGAGGAGTGAACAAGACCTAAGCTAATGATAATAATCTTTTATTTTTTTATTGATAATTCCGCTTAACCGTTCCGATAACAATCGTTTTTTAATTTTTATACTGGGTCGTCTCACCTAGCCTCCGCCTGGTGTTCAATTGAGAAAACTTGAAAATAATTTTCGTTTTTATGTTTAGGCTGCCCAATTAGGTTCAACACCAAACATAATCGGAAAAACTGACTATAATTATTTCTTTCAAATAAGGATTTCCTATTTGAATATTCATCAGGCCCAAGGTGAAATTAATTACTTGGGCATGTCTTATTGGAACCCAATGAGGCCCCATGTATACACTGGGAAATTCAAAAGTAATTTACAATCGGGAAGTTGCCACTAGTTGGAGTTTTGATGAAAATATTCAGTAAAATGTAAAATAAAATCCTATCACTGAATTCAGGTTCACTGCTTCACATAGGAGTACCTATAATTAATACGTTACAAACTGATAACTAGGAAAATACTTTTTAATGGTTGTTTCAACTTAAAACTGAATTTAATTTGACTATTTTACACATTGAACGACCTAACCTACCCCATTTTCTGAGATAATTTTGTTCAGTATGACTGGAAGTTAAAACACCTTCAAACAACTTTCTACGATGTTGATATTTTTTAATTTCATTTAGCAAAGTTTAAGCATTGAAAACTATATGTAAACAATGAAAATCCAAGGACTAAACCATTAAAAAGGTTGGAAAAAGCTTACAGTAAATCAGTTTTACTGAAATTCGAATATATAAACGGTAGAATGTATTCAAACCCGTTCGTGGATTACCTTATTCTAATCGTCATAAAAGGTCGATAAAGTAAAGAAAACTGTACTTAAAAACCATTACTAAAGTTTCAGATATCGTGTATAAGAATAAAACAATTTCTCACTAATGTAGAGTTTTAATTTTGGACAAACAACTCTTAAATCATTCATTATGATAATCAAAAATGATAAAAAAAGAACCGTAAATTACACAACAACTTATTTGGATTTTTAAGCTAAAATTATTACTTTAAGGTATGTGGTAAGAATTAGAAGAAGTTAAAAAACAAATTAGAAAAGGAAATTACAAATGGCCATGACCACAGTCTATCTCGTGAATAACTAGTGTATACATTAGGCTGGGCTAAAAATATCGAATATTTTTTAAAATTATATCAAAAATATTATTTTGTGCCTTTAATATTGATACTAAGAATTATACATCACAATTTTCGATTTTTCAATTCAAAAATTTTCTTTTTCAAAACTCTTGAACCATCCTACTGAAAACATTAAATAGCAAATGTATATTCATGAAGAAAATTAAATGTTCTACAAAAAAGGTTCTGAGAAATTTTTGATTAGTTTATTCTTTTTCAAAGTTATTCGAGGTTCAAGTTGAATAATTGACCTTAAATATTTAAAAGAAGTTAATTTATCGAGCAATAATAAGACATTTCTTTGTAAGGCGTTAGATTTCCTTCGAAAATATATAAAAATTTAGCTCTAAATATTCGTTCATTATTTACAAAATTCCAAAGCTAAAACAATAAATCGGAAAAATAGATCAATGTTGAAGGTTCAATTAAAAGAAAACAGTTGATTTGACAAAAAAATATAATTTAACATTTTTGTAGAGCATATAATTTCCTTCAACCGTATATGTTATTTCATTTTTTCAATGTGGTGGTTCAAAAAGTTTTGAGAAAAAATCAGTTTGGGTTGAAAAATCGAAAATTACAATGATACACACCTCTTAATATCAATATTAAGAGCTTAAATTTTCACAACTATCATCCTTAATAAAATTTTTGACAAGTTACAATAAAATGAAAAAAGTTGATTTTTTTGTCCCAACATAGTATGGTATACATAAATGGGTAAACAATTGGCGTATATTTGTACTAGATATAATTTTGTATAGCTTCGAAAAGCATTTATGTACTTTGAAGACGAACTTCTCAAAATCTGAAAACCGGAAACGCATTGATGTTGTATTATTTTTTTGTTGAATATAAACGAAAAGCGTAATCTATTACTGGATTGTATTTCATTTAAATAAATCGTATAAAGAAAAATATAAAAGTACATAAAACATATACATCATAGAATTATATATAATATATTTGCAAATCTTAATAGAAAGAAGTAAAAACTTCTTTATGAATTTTCTCTCGAATTGATTTTTTAAAATCCGCGATTGAAATGCAAATTGAAACTAAGCTAATAGTTTTCTATCACTAGCTTATCGTTCATCCGTTCAATCAACTCCTAGTGTAGAAGGTATAAATTAATTCTTACTTTATTTTACAATTCTTTTGATACACTTCTTGAATACAAAACTCCGATAATCTATTGTGGTTATTTAGAAGTTCTTTGTACATACCTGAAACAAAAAAAAAATGCATGAGAAATAAAAATATTAATCATTGTTAAAATAAACAACATTTATACAAATTTCATAAAATTTATTTTGACTTATAACTTGTAATTTCTAAGCATTTTACCATCGTAATATCTGAATATAAATTATTTCTTAAGCTGAGCTTTAGTTTCGTTATCAAAAACGTTAAGAGCACTTCTTAGAACCTTTAAAAGTGGATGAATACAAAAGCGTGACACTGTTAACGTGACCGCGACGCTTTAAATAGTTGTCAAAAGTGTTTGTCAGTATTCTCTATTGGTTTGAAGTGTTTATTTTTAAGTCAACTAATTCAGACAAACATTTGTCAAGTACAATGGTACATAATCAATCATAGCTATTTCATTTAAATATAGGTATCGATACTTCTATGCTTTTATGAAGGTATAGTGTTATAATAGTTTCGGTATTAAGGTTATATATGCTCCGATTTAACTTTTTATATGAATTTTTTCTAATGGTATATTTAGTAAATTTATTGATAAGTCACATTTAATAATATTAGAGGCATTAAAAAACTTTCTTATAGTGAACGTTGAACAAAAAAGTGCAGATTATGCATATTTGTTAAAATAATAGCATACTAATGAAACTTATATAAAAACTAAATTCTTGTAGTAACAATACATTCAATTAGCTCAACAAATGATAGTTAATAAAAGTGCTAATAAACTATTATTTACGTCGTATGACTCAATTTTTTGTATTATTTTTTTAAACGCATATCAGCATATCAACAACAGCTAGCTGTAATCGTCAGGTGCTATTTTTGTAATTTTGTAATAATTGAATAATTTGAACCTAGACCGAAACCGAAAGTTCGGTCGGCCACTAACTAAAAGTAAAATGAAATGTCATCTTTCAGTTTGATCACAGAAGTAAACACTCTGGAAGAATATGAAATATATAAACCTTATAAACTTTATCCAACTAATATCCTAAACGATAAATGATTTACAATGCCTTGTATGATTTATTAACAATTATAACACCTTGTGAAAAGAATAAAAAAAATTTAGTCATAAACAATAATTAATTGATAATTAATTGTGATTCGGAAATAGTAAAATATTTATCATTGTTAATCTTAATAGAAGTATTTTTATGACGATCTAGTTTCATAATGAACTTGATTTGATTAAAAGTTAATCAATCTCAAAAACTAATTTCAAAATTAAGTTTAGTTCATTTTATTTCAAATCTTAGAATTTGAAGTTTATTATTTCGTTATATCTAATATTTAATAAGCTTTGAATAAGTAATAAAGTACCTACCACTGAAACGCATTATAAGCCTCAGATTAGGTTCGATGGGCATCAAGTTTCTGTATATATGGATATTAATACATTCCGAATGTGCAAGAATTTTATAAAGCCGTATATAGAAACCTAACAGCTATCGAATTTACGTCAACGAAGCCTCGTTTTAATTGGATTTTATATTGGTTTAAACCAGAGATGTGACTTATTTAAGATAAAAATATCTAAAATACCCATTCAAGATACAAAGCGCGTATTTTAATCTTACCTATTTTTGAAAATTTTTTTAAAAAAAATATTTTGTATTTTGTACTTTTATATCTTGTATAGTCTGCAAAGAGATAAAGACACCTACTAGGGCTGTCCATTATCAGAGCTTTTCATCAAATGTCTGAGGACGGAAAAATTAAATTATTGCAGCACTCTGCTCGATGTCATTGAGGAAAACATAAATGCATTAATCAGTTCTTTAAAATGAAATGGAACTAAAAGCACGAAAAGAAAATGAAAAAGAACTTATTCTGACTGATAAGCACGTTAAACTATTCGCTCTGAACAACAAAAAACGTAAGCTTTTACAGCAATGAAGTGAAAAATCTATTTATATATTATTAGAGAATTTTGATTCTTAAGGTTGTTTGGAAGTGCGATGGGGAAAATGCGGTGGGGCTGCACCACAGATTTAGAAACACTTCAATACATAAATATTGAAGATACTAGCTTAAAAAGCATAAATGTTTATCCTGCATTAAAAAAACAAAAAACAAATATATCATTTGTTTGCTAAGTTCTACTCCTATGGAGCAAATTGAGCTTTTCTTTTGGGAGTATGAAAATAAGACCTCTTCGAAGGAAAATGGATGATAAAATGTTTGAAAAACTGGCCTTACTTCTCAATTACAATTTAAAATTATAGTTGATTCTTATATTTGCGTGATTAACGCGATCTGTATGCAAGTGACAAAGGTAACCATTCTAAAACTGGTTGATGTTGAGTTTGTTCATCGCATCGAGTAAATTTTCGATATTTCTCGATTACGGTTTTTATTAGCCCTAGAGTCGCTAAAGACTTTGGTTGTTGTAAAGTAAATAACAATTTTAAAAAAAATCTTGCAACCGAAAGTTCACAAATTTTTCGAAATCGAGAACATCTTAAAATAAAAATACCTTAGAAAAAAGAAAAGTCAATTTTTACATAAACATATTGCACCCATTGCAAATGGATCTCTAATTTCGCTTGTATCCCCATTTTATTAGGCTGCAGCCATGTAAAAGAAAGTTTACATAAAAAATTGGGAAGAAGCCTACAAAAAATCTAAATATAAATGTAAGTAATTGAGAAATTAGCCAAAATTGTTTCAGAATTATTTTTCTATATTTAAATAAATGTGTGCTTGTTTTTAATAAAAAAACGTCCTTGTCAGTAAGTATCGCTGAAAAATTAGAAGAAACTTATATATAGAAATTTTTCGATAGATATTGATAAAATTTAATATTATTTCAGAAATTCTTAGAGAGAAAATTAATATTTTCCCAGGCATATGTCTATTTATCTTTACTTCATTTAAAATAGTTGGTTAAATCTCGATATGCTTACGTTATTACAAAACTTCTCACACAAATGTGAACTTTAAATGAATTGAATGAGTGAAGGAAGCTTTGCATATTCATTTGATGTAATGCTTGAAACGAAATATGATATTGATGCATCATTTGGTTTCATAATCCAAAATAATAAATTGAAACTATAATAGAAAGAAGACAGAAAAAATAAGAGGAAAAATTACAATAGTAATTTTTGTTATTAAATATTGCAGTGATGAACCCGAACAAACTTATTGTAATTTTTACGATGCGACATTGTAAAAATTACTTGTTCGTAAAAATAGCTCATGTATAAGTCCATACATATTTTATTAGTGTTAATCGTACACATATGTTTGTTGAAAAGCTAGATAGTAGAGGCAGAGATATGATTAGTTTTGTCTCCTTTAGTTGTATAAGATACCTAAATATTCACTTACTATTACAGAAAAGTTTTTAATCTAACATCATACTTTTTGCTATGGTACTTATTACAGAAAACTGTCGTTATAAGGTAAATGTTGTTACAGGATACTTGTTACAGGTTACTTTGTTACAAGAATGTTATAAGGTAAAAAATTCAAATGTACAAAGTAACTTCTAAAATGGAATATTGTAAAGACCAAGTCTATAAAAGTCTAGTCTTATATTACGATGTTACAAGTTTTCATAATTTTAAAATGAAAACACTTATTTCACTTTGTGTAAAATAATTCTCTCTATTAATTATATATTTTTACCATTTTCCAATTTGTGGAAAACATGATCAAAAACTGTTCATTCGTAAAATGTGAAGTATTGGTCAGCAATTGCGTGTCCAAGCAATGCAAATAAGTAATTTAAAGGAACCAAGTCTGGGGAGTAAGCTGCATATGAAAGTATTTTCAAACTGAATACCGAAATTATCATACCTTTCTGGGTAAACATATTGCCATCATATTTTTCTGTGGAGTCAGAGGAATTATCATGAAGTAAGATCACTTTGTATAACCCATTTTGATATTCTGGCCGTTTTTTGACTACCATTCTCGTCTAACAATTCTACAGCAGTTTTCGTTGAAATGATAAGAAACACAATGCTATCCGCGAATCGTATTATTAAAGCTCAAAAATCGACATGTTCAATGCTATTAAAAATGATAAAGCCCTAGGAAACTACACTTTTGCAAATTGAAAATCATTGTCAAACATCAAACAAAAAAAAATGCCTTAATGATATGGTATAGCAGACCCTCTATTGACCAGCACCATTTATTGGAAAATTCCTGTTTCACATAAACACACCCAGTACATGAACTCAAAATATTACGGTCACTTCATCTTTTTATTATCCTTCGACAATAGAAATATAACCAACTGAGAATTATTCAACGAATTTTACATTATTTAAAACATCATTCTACATTATATTTGCCAGTAAAAGTTGGGTAAAAATGGAATATTTTCAACACAATATTTTTAATATTAGTATGTATACTTCAAAACCGTTTACAGTTTATGTTGTTTATGTTAACTTAACGACAAATGGAATCTAATGTTTTTGATATAAATATGAATATAATATTTTGCACTTGCCAGCTGCAGTTTTGAATAAATCTGGTTATTTTCACATCAAGCGACTCTATGTTTACTGTTATGTATTTGATTTTTCTCATATAAATTGAAATAAGTTCAATTTCTAAAAGTAATACTTCCTTCTCACTCATTTTAAAAAAATATTTTCAAAGAAAATATTATCTTGGTTGATAACTTTTAAAAATATTTTAAAACCTGAAAATTGTATGATAGTTAATTAAATTTAATTATTTCACAGAAGAACTATAATTATAAATGCATTAATCTAATGAAAGAAAGAACGAGAAAAAAGCTATAATTTAATTTATTGTAATGGGTTTATGAAAGTTCAGGTAGGTCTTTATTCTTAAGTCAAAATATGTGACCTACTCCACTAATTATACATGTTTTAATGTTGTTATAAAAATCAGGATTCAATAATAAGGAAGTACTTGTAATATTGCGTTTATAAATATCGAAATTTAAAATTTCGTAAGAGGAAGCTTAAGAGGAATTTACGAAAGAAACGGATTAATGGAATTTTATAATTTTCTCTAAATTTCTGAATGAAATAAGCTTTGATACATTTCTAACTCACACAAGAACGCACATTCGCTATAACTAGCTACGTACTACGTAGCTTTGGAGAGAATAAGCACTTACGAATATACAAACCCAAACTTTACATATACTTCCCAACACACATATATTGAGGAAGCATATGACAATTTTTATACAAAAAGCAACGATATGGAGAAATAAGTTTTGCACGCAAGGAGTTTGACATGAGGATTTAATTTTGCTCCTAAAACGATATTTTCTTGCTTTCCCGCAGAAGTAGGTAACTAAAATATGAATATGAATAAAGCTAAAAGGCAAACTTCTCATTTTCTCTCGGATTTCATTATAAATCGTATCGGTTTTAAAATTGTGAAAATAATTTATCAATATTTTCAGATCGCACACGATTACATAACATAAATTGGTGAAGGAAATATTTTAATATAAATATCACCCTTTTATTAGCTAACCAATATGCTCTAATATTATGAAAATTTATCGGTTGAGGTCAAAAGTAGATGGAAATATTTAACTTTAGGTTAAATATTCATGTTATTTTGTCTCATGCTTTCAAATTGTTTTGTTTGAAAATTCTACATTCATTTTTTAAACCTTTTCTAAGAGTTTGTAAATTTATAATAGCACGTTTATAAAACTGAGATTCAAATCATAAATTTCATTTTATTTTCATAAATTAGGATTTTCATTGCTAATTTTAGTTCTTTTTTTCCAATATTTTCAATTTGTCTATCAAGTTTATCAGTTTCAGTTGTTTGTATTCTTTAAAGTAAATCTGAAATAATTAATTGCAATTTGATTTAATAAAAACTGCCCATTTTTAATCATTCTTTGTTTTATCTAGTATTATTTCTACGTTCTGTAAATCGAAATAAAAACGCATAGATATAATTATAAAGCACATAGGTTATAGTTTTATCTCAATATTGTTTTAGTTTTCCTCCTTTAGGTTTAAGTGGCTTAAATATCTCCTGTTATTTTACGACTGTCATTCAGCTTAGATTTGTATAAATAACGATATTGTTTGTGTGGTTGGGGTTTAAATTTATTTTTATTTTTGACTGAGTTTACGTCATTTTAGCATGCAATGTCTTTATTGATTGATCATCTTTTTGGATATCAATCTAAAAAAATTCCCCAAGCATGCATAGAGGGTGCTGGAAGAAAAAGTTCAACCACGCAAGAAAGTGAACCTATTGTTAAACAAAAAAAAAAAAATGAAGAAAAGTAAACTGGACGACTTACATTCCTAGAGAGAAAGGATTTTTTCTTATTTTAGTAAAAGGGAAAATCCCAGGAAAGAATGAATTGAAATCCATGACTTATTAAAAAGACGAAGGAATTACACCGATTTAAAGAACCTAGCCATATAACCTAGATAATGTTATGTTTTCAACTTTTGTTATGTTTGTTATGTTTTATTTTATACTTGACGGGTTCGTTTGGATTTGTGTTTCAGGACATACAATAATAACAAATTTAATTAATTACACAATCGTTTATTTATTTCACCCTACACACTCATTTATTTATTTACAATAATCGTTTATTTCATTATCTAACTTTTAACTGATTTTAAAGTGAAGAGAACTGATTTACTAGCTATTTATAACTGATTTATACACCAACTATATCTGATTGTCCTCTACGTTCGGTCAACCTTTTAACCTTTTTATAATGGTTCAGACATGCTCCAGAAGGTTCGAACCTCAGATCTCTAGCACTGTCAACCACTATTTTTATTGTCTATCCTTTTTTCTCTTAAATCAAAAATCCTCAAGCCCATTTCATCTGATTGTGCTAGGCCACTTCTCTTTTATGTATTTTTTTAATTCGGTGAGCCCACAGCAGGACGCCAGATCCATACAGATTCCACTATGCATACACAGACATTTGCATACGCAATAAGCACTTGTACATTTAAATCTTAGACATGTAACAATTACACTGGAAAGGAAATTTCAATCACGTAGGAAATTAAATCTGTCGTCATGCAGAAAAGAAAACAAAATCGTATAAGAAACAAAAAAATTGCTTATTTTTACAATTTTATTTTTATAACTAATTTTAATTGGAAATACATTTAGGATACTTTAAGCTTTCTTTTGAGAGATAAAAATGAAATGTTAATGATTTCAACATTCTACCCATTGAAATTTTAATAAAAGGTATTTGAAAAACTTATTAAACACTTGTAAAAGACATTCCTTTGTAAGGTATCGCAATCACTAATCAAGAGCTTTTATACTTAATTATGATTAGTTATTACTCACTTTGGTTTCAAACTTTATAAAACAGTCCCGACATTTTCAAAAACTCTATGGTCCAAAGCATATTCCTAAAGCCGTATATTTGCAAAACGCTTGGTCTCCCTTAACTTTTCCACCATGTTCTTTTGCAAAATTTGTTATTTGTAAACAGATGCAGAGCGGATTTTGCTTTTGAATTGGGATCCTAAGGTTTTCTTGTTTTTTTGTAATACTCATTTAACTTTCTTTGTATCATAAAATACTACTGAGCTACTAATTTTTCTTTATAACTAATAGTTAAGTTTGGACTTCGAATCCAAGCCGGACCCTATTTTAAACTTTGGCTCCGGCTCCAGTATAAATTTTATAAGCTTGGGAACGTATTTTTGTCAGAAATTCGTTTTTTTTCATGAAACGCCAATTGAAATGCAATTTGCAGCATTGACTTGCTTACATGCCATATAATTATGAGGTTCTAAAGATTTTTTTTAAAACGCCCTGTACTATATAAGTTTGTTAAGCGTTGAAGTCAGCAGCAGTTTCGATTTGATGATCATCGATATTGGTTTCTCAACCCTAATGAGGTATGCTCTGTACATCAACATAATTTTAGCATTTAATTATCTTTATTAATTGTTCAAGCTTAACCCACTTTTATTCGTTTCGTTTGAACTTAAAAGCACCAAAATTTTGTTTCTAGTATTGAAGATATTCTGAAACTAATCTTTGTTTCTTAATAAACGTGAAGAATCGCATATATTGAAGATACTTCAAACGTTTATTACATGTAATAAATACTGCTTAAATATTAATACAATAATTAATTTTCCATTATAAGTAGGATCATAATAGCACACGTTATCTCAAACATAATAAAAATATTGGCTGAAATTCGTTATTATTTAAAATATTTTCCCTTGTTTTACGTATCCTTTAAGCTTTTGAAAATTGGTT
Organism: Sisyra terminalis; assembly: GCA_958496175.1. Classification (NCBI taxonomy): domain Eukaryota; kingdom Metazoa; phylum Arthropoda; class Insecta; order Neuroptera; family Sisyridae; genus Sisyra; species Sisyra terminalis. The sequence continues at coordinate 33,051,956 of OY292274.1, forward strand.
CGTTCCTTTTGAGTCAACTTGCACTACTTTTGAAAAATTAACTGAAAGATTCTTAAGGAAAAGTAAGCAATATGAATCAACTTACCTAATTATTTTAAATTAATTTATATTGTTTATTGATGCCTTTAAATTATTTCACAATTGTTAAAATATTTTTTTTGATATATTTGTTGTAGAAAAATGAGATAGAATGCTACATTAACGCCGTATAAGATTTGTCATCATTTATAAAATGTGGATTTGAAGCATTTACATAATTTTCTCATAAATATAAATATGAAACGTGTGACGCATATATTTTCTTTATTTGAAAAATGAATCTGGATCATATTTCACCAGATCGATGCTAAACAGTTGAAATTCGAAATAAAACACACACAAATTAAAAAAATCAAAAACATTTCTCTTTGCAAGATAAAAACATAATAATTTGTTATTATTTACAATTTAGTTTCAAAAAATTAGATTTTTATCTAAGTTTAATAACTATACCTACCATGGCATTATTGAAAAATTACCAGAAGTCGGGACTTAGAAGAGATTGCTCCTTTTTGTGTACAACGAAAATGTTAATCGTTTATTATCTTCAATAATTACCATAATCATTTTTTTTACTTTATACTATCAAATATAATAGATTGTTTTGGAAATTTTAAATAACGTTATATTTATATACATGCAAGTTTTTCCATTAAATCAGGAGACTCAATACAGTCTCACATCATCAGGTACAGCAAAGGATACTGTGAGTTGTCAAAGAATGTTTTTTTAATCGTTATTTCCCACTTAAATGGATATTTTCGGAGATAAATCGTAATTGAAAATGTTAGTTGCAACAGGTATAGCGGGGGATGCTATGAGTTGATAAGGTAAGTATTTTTAATAAATTACGTACATGGTTTTATTTAAATTCAATTTAACTATTTACAGCCTTTATAATAAACATTGGCATTTGGCAGGAATGTTTGCTGAGTTCAGTTAGCATATTTATAAAAAAAATTTACTTATTGAGAAAATTATCAAAACTGGTTTTCTTATAAACTGAGAAGAATAAAAAACATACATAGTGATAATATTCTCTAATTATTGATAACTTACCGAACGCATACTATGTTCTTTCAAGTCATTCTTTTTATATAACGTTGCAAGTGCATTAGGTTTATTTAAATTACCAACTAACTTTATTTAATTAAATACATCCCCGTAAATACCTTGAATGTTAAACCTTACTAAAACAACTGGCATTTTTGAAAATTTGTTGTTAAAACAAACTATCGTATTATACAAATTTATGTTTTAATTTAGATGAAGTTATAAAGCTTAGGGTTTTAATTAGTGCTTTATTTCCATGTTTATATTTTTGCTGTAAACAAAATATTAATAGGTTCAAGGGAAACATCAAAATAAACTACTTTTGTTTTGGATACAGAGGTAATTTAATAACTTACGTTCTATATAAATGGCTGTGTTTAGTTTTATGTTTTGGAGTAAACTAAACCTTTAGTCTGCTCTCGATAATATTTGATAGAAAACATTTAAAGGTTAGAAGATGTATAGGTATATTTTTATGTTCACTGTATTTAATACTGAATATATTTTAAATCCATATAGGCCTAACTATCATCAAGAATTATATGTTATTTCGGAAACAGGTGTTTCAAAAGATGAATTGAGCTTCTACGTTGTGAACTCTTTTTTTTTGCTAAACTCATAAAATAATTTATGTTGTTTATAAATAAAAATAACAACTTTCACTTTGGATGGAGTTATTTAGAAATCTATCTATTATTGTATTTTATATATCTATTATAGTAATTCAAGTAAAATTTTAGGATATATTCTTTCCTTTTTAAATGGTAGGTTCTTTCTTGCATAAATGCAAACCGCATTTTCATTCTTTTGTACTGACTTATCATACGCACTTGTAAAAAGCTCTTTTTGGTCGTTTTAACTAAAAAATTTTGAATCGAAATTTCAAGGTCTATCGAATTCACCATTCATGTACAATATTGGTTAAATGCGACTGAGCTGTAGAACTAAATTTGTAAAACTAGTGAGGGAGATAGAATTGAGGGTAATTTTAAGTTCCATGTCGGTAAATTATAGTTTGGGTGGTTAAAAATATGATCAATTTAAAATTTTTACTTTGATTTAATTAATTAAAAAGCATGTTTTAATTTAACTTAATAAAATTTAACTCTATAAAAACTTAAAGTTAGTTGCTCTTAAAAAAAATCTAAGGATTTTTTTTCCCTATCTTTGCCTTAAAGCACCGACTAGGATGTTTTACTATACACACATTTTCTTAAAAAAAAAAAAGAAAAACTATTTTTAAGACAAGAAATAGTAGTCAGAGAAAAGAGATTTCTATAGGAAATTCAATTCTGTATTAAAAATGAGGACGAAGTTGAGGTAATCTGTCGGTAAATTTCTGAGCTTTTGTTATGCAATCACTAGTTGTTATTGTATAAAATAAGGCTTGTGCTAATCTTATTTTGTAAAACGACTACTAACGATGAGCTAACAATTAACTCTAAAATCTACCGGCAGATTAGTCCAAACTTCGTCCACAATTTTAACACGGGATTTAACTTCAATATTATATAAGTCCCTCTTTCCTAGCTTGGAATGTTTTAAATACATTATTACATCATTAAATAGTTAATTTTGATTAACTGAGAATCATAACAGCAATAAATATGATGTAATATTACTTCGTTTAAAATGATGTAGACCAGGAATGGTCAACCCAAATGATATTGCGAATCATTTTGGAAAAGCATCATAACTTCGCGGGCCACATATAAAATTATATTATTGTAAAATTTTAGATCCTCGATAACGAAGGGTAAATTTTTAACGAAATTTTTGAATTATTTTTAATTGAAAAATTATTTATTTTTTATTGTAATTTTTATGTATCTTGGAAGTTTTATTATTAATTTTACTAACTGTACCGTGCCTATAAAAATAAATTATGACAATGATAATTATTAACAAAGTTAAAGCGAATTTTTACGAACGCCTGAGGAAGGCTCAATAAAGGAGCCGAATCATCGCATGTAAAAATAAAGTTTTAATTGATTATTTTTGATCCTAGTCCTCTAAGTATTTTATTAATAAAATTATATGTGTTTTAACATATTTTTAATATATTGGTTTTTACTACTTTGGCAATTATACAGTGTAACTACTTATTTAGTAAAAATGCTATAAATTTCGCGGGCCGGAAAAATAGTCCAGGTAGGCTTGATGGGACCCACGGGCCACGGGTTGGCTACCTCTATAGTAGATGAACTACCGATTAAATTTATATAAGAACTGTTTAAGTTGGTAGGGACCTACATATTAATCTCAAAATAAATTCGGAATTTCTAATATATGAACTTTATTAGAACTCAAATCCTAACAAATTGAAATTTGTAAATTTAAACTTCTTTCAAGTATAAAACTAATATAGTTTAAAATAGCTTTAGCAACTATATAAAATATAATCATAGCAAATGACTTGCTACAGCTTTTATTTCGCCTTAAACAAAGTTTTTCCATATGAAAACAAACCTCAAAGTTTTGTTAAAAGTTGGAAATGTGAATTTGGTAATACGTCATTGCTTTTGAGAGAAAGTTAGATTTAATAATTAATAATACAAAATACGCTTTTTCTGAAATATGACTTGTAGCTTTTTAAAAGTATTTTCCAAATATTTGCCAATCCTGCTTTTAAGCAGCAAAATAATTTATTAAAATATTCACATTATTCGCTTTTTTAATAAATGAATATTTATATTGTGAATAATATTAACTGATTATAACCAAATTATAATACTCGTGAATGGCAAAGATATTTGTTTCTTTATACATTTATTAAATTATTCATATTTTGCCATGCAAATGAAATATTATTTATATTTGATAAAACGTTTGACTTGAAGAAGCCGTTTATTTTTCATTGAAAACCCATTTGTACGTTTTCAATCGATTTTCATACAATTCAATTGGACAAAAAAGGAAGAAACAAAAACAAATCATAAGGTAATATTTTACTTCTAAAAATTATAATTTTTCGCTTATCAAAAAGGCACACGTATAAAATTTCAGCCTCATTAAACATTTTGTGAGATCAACAACAGAATGAATGTGTGCACATTTTCCTTGTTTTTATCTCAAAATAGGAAATACGAATTCAATTTGGCATTAAATTTTTATGCTTGAACGAAACATAAAAAGTTACTTCCAAGTTGTCAAATAAAAATATAGAAATTAAATAATATTGAAAAAATACTGTTGAATACTGTCATAAATTGTCAAAAGCATTTCTTCTACTGAGCTTTGACATTTTAAAATATCCAAGACGAATGAATATACAAAAGGCAACATTATGTATATATATAACATATTCATCCCTGTAAGGAAATATGTATTTATAACATTACAAAACACTTTTGTTTGAAGAGCCTCGTGAAACAAAATGTGAATATTACGCTCTTTCGTTATTCTATGTCACGTATCGTTAACTCATAACGTTCTTTGTATTTGCACATAATTACTTAGATTATGGAAGGGAAAAATCCAATAAAAATATAATTGGTATATTAATTCTTATATATTTTATCCAAAAATTTCGATAGAAAGCAATGTTATAAAACCCGGAAATTAAGAACTGTGACAAATCGGTGTGTTTTAAGTACACACATAAATGTGTGTTTATAGCGAATTCACGATCAGTTCAAATAAATATATCGTTTCAGGATAATTAAACTGAGGATTGCAGTAAACGTAATGTGATAAAACAACAATAATTCACTCGTTTGATTCGTTTTATAAAATAATAAATATAGTTCTATTTTATATCGTCTACAATAAAACAATATCCTGTTTATACATCTAGTTGTTTTATAATTTTGTACTGCATGCATGTTTAATATAGAAACATATTTTATTGAAGAGTGGCAATCATTCTCGTATCTACATGTATTTATATTCACATTTTTATTTTGAAAATACATATTGCACAATAATAATATGTTAAATAATCCTTACCCAATTTGTTGTAACATCAATCTATTATTATTGAAACAAGTTTACGTTTATTTCAATAAACTATATTTATGAGAGTTATAATTCATCGCGATAGAAATTTTGCTGTTTTTATCTATCATTGTATCCTTGAACAGAAAAATATTCTTAATTGATTTACTTCACAATATTAAAATAAAAACATCAATTTTTTTCTTCTTTCCAGGAATATAAACATACAGATAGAAACAATTTTTTTCTTATTGCTTCAAAAGCTAGATCTTTATAGCTCTAAGCTCTTATAGTGTAAACCAAGTAGCACTTTGTATCCCTTATTTTTGTTAACCTTGTGTTTCCTTGTATAGTATTTGCTAACTGTTCTTGGACAATAAACATATTTGCTGTACGTTAAATCGATCCTGATCATTATCTAAGAGTACTGAGCTTTACGTTTTTACATTACTTTCGGTATGTCAATTCCAGGAATGGAACGCGTTTCAGTCTAGTTAACTCGCTGCTGTTATCTAGGAGGTTAACTGTCGGTGATTGACATGGTTACTCAATCTCTTTTGATATTTTGTATTATGTCGGGCGAACTTCTTAACAGAGGCCATTTGTTAAATCTTAAAGATATTCTGGTTTATGACAAACCATGGAGGTTTCACAACGAGTCTGAGTAATTAGCACGTATTTAGCAAATCGTTATGTATGATTTGTCGGAAATCGAATGTCGCCCAAGGATCTGTTGTCACCACTGATCTGTATAAATGGATAGCGCATTGTAAATGACAAGTAAAAATAGTTAAAGTTTATGTACCAAGATTTTTTAAGTTATAGTTTATTTCGTCATTCCCTCATTTCAAATTGAATCGACGGAATGACGATATATAAGGTAATGGCTTTTAAACTAGTCGAAATTGACTTATTTTATCTCTTTGCTTATTTAATCTTTAAATTCACCATTTTTTCTTCTTTAATGATGATAACATCATTCATATTGACTTTAGTGAAAATTATTGCTGTAAGTACAATGCAGAGATACAAGTAGTTCATTTTGACGGTGTAGGGCAACAAATAACACTTTACAAAGGATTATTATATTTAAGTAACAATAATACTGTTAGGGCCCAAACTTTTTACTCTCTCTTAAACAATAACAGACAAGATTCAATGACGTATGATATTCAATGAAGTATGGTCTATAAAAACCGTTCCCTAACTTTCAAATTATAAACCATCTTTTCCATAAAACTATCTATTAAAACCATACTAAAAAAACATTAATTCCAAAACCATTTATTCTGAGGACCACTATATTACAAATTGTTAAAATCTAGTAACACAAATACTACAAAATTGACAAAAATGTTTTTTCTCTGGTATGAACAGCTGAAACATTCGAAGCAAGTAAAATGCAAACGTTCGCTTCAAGCGCTTATTTGTGTAGGCTGGCGCTTAGTGGCACTCAATTGCCAGCTGTTTTTAGTTACCATAAAACCGATACCTACTTACCCACATCATACCATCAAAAGTAGTTGTAATAACTGAATATTTGGATTTTTTCTTTTAAAAAATGAGAAACGGAAAATCATAGATTAGGGGTAGGCAACTATTTGTGCATTGAGAACTAGATTATGGTTTACTGTTCGTACGCGGGTCGAAGTGGTATTATTTTTTCCTGTGTTTGGTAGGTAAAATAACAGACTTAAGTGGCTTCAATCCTCTTGTCTGCAATCCTGTGTTTGAAGTAGATACTAAACGTATAAAAATGCTCGATTTTGTTATAAGTGTTCACCTTTATTTGGCATATAATCAGCTATTGCATTGGAACTTTTTTTTTATTTTACTTAAAGTCACTGTTTAACATCTTGGTCATTAATGACTAAAATAATTTACATGTTACAATTGGTAATACATGTTCAGTTCTAATAAATAATAGTTAACAATTCTAATAAATGATAATAATAAACAAATTCTATTAAATGATAATAATATAATAAATTCTAATGGTAAACTAGGCTTATAGGTATGTTTTTGTACTTTATATTGTATCAAATAATTTTTTTTAAGAATTCTATAGTTTCGCATTGGAACTGTCTTTGTTATAATTCGAAAACTAAATTATGAGTTAAGATACTGATGTATGCGTTTAGTTTAAACAAGATAAATTATATTAATTATGTTAGTTCAAAATGATTGATTTAAAAAAAAATATTTATTATTAGGTCCTCACGCGGGCCAGAGTTGGCCCGTGGGTCGGAGGTTGCCCACCGTTGTCGTAAATGGTGAATCAAAGATTTATTTTAATTAAATTTAATTATCGACTCACGCCAATCGATTTTATAGGTACATACATTGCAAAATATTAACTAAAAACAATATGGCAGTAAGATATGGAATAAAATATGTTGTCAATACTACAATATCAATGGTTTTACCATTGAGGAGAATGAAGCATATGATTCACCAAAGTAGTTGTAGCAGCAGAGTGATTATTTATCAACTAGACAATCCTGTTTTTCGGACCATTGCAGATATAGCTTTCGGTGGATTCAATGATTTCAAGCAATCGGCGTAATCTCAGATCACACCCGGAGAGATAACCCCATATTGTTCTAAGATCTCTGGAGATTCTATCTGTCCATTAACAGATTTGTAGAAGGTCAAATCAGCCATTTGCCTTCGATTAGGTAATTGGTTGATGCCTAATCTACTGTAGTTGATTTCGATATCAATTAGTTGGCGTATAGGGTAGGAGATACGTTTGCATAGCTTGTGTTGTAGCTCTTTTGAGCTGGTTAATTAGTTGGCTATTCTAGAATCGGTCTCACAAGAGTGTTAAATAGTCGAAGGGGTGGGTAAACATTACTAAATATTTCCCAGCTCTAAAGATGTATCCAAGAACCATAAATGCTAGCAACACAGTTTTCTGCATATGACTTGAAAAATTGAATTTCTTATCTTCGATAACTCCACGGTTTTTAATCGAGGCGAACGTCAAGAAAGGCTGGCAATCTACAAAATAGTTTGCCTTACGTTGATTACGTGATCTGGGGAAAAACATCACCGAGCATTTACTGATATTTATCATACCAATAGATGGTGGTTCAAATGTTTAATTTTTAAAAGTAGCAAATTTTCAATACACTTATTTCATTCGGTGGCAGCCTGTTAAAATGGCACATACATATATGAGCGACAACACTTAGCAATGTTTTTATTCCCACTTCGCAGAATTGTCAGGGGTACTTTCATTTTTTCTTTCCATTCGTTTAAAGTTCAAGAATAATATATAAAATATTATATGCATTCCTGTATCTACATAATTTGAATGTATGTATTAGGCTGGGCCAAAAATGTCGACTTTTTTAAGATTTATCAAAAATATTATTCAAAATGACAAAAAAAAATTGTCAAATTTTAAGCCAATACTATTAAAATTAAAAAGTTTATTATTTCGCAATTTTTGATTTTTCAATTCATTTAATTTTTCAACTAATTTTTTCTCAAAACTTTTGAACTAAACATTAAATTTTTTCAATCGATTAAAACACATCGAAAATTTATTTTGACTTTAACTTTGAGCTTAAACAACTGATCAAAAAATGCTACAAAACCTTTTTTGTTAAGAATTTAAATTTCCTCAAGAATAAATACAAAATTTGATCTAAATATCAATTCGCTAATTAGGTACAAAACTCCAAAGTTAAAATATCAAATCGTAAAAACAGCTCAATGTTCAAGACAGGATTATAAGAAAACGGTTGGTCTAACAAAAATTTACAATAAACCATTTTTTGTAGATCATTGATTTCCTTCAAGAATATTTGTTCATTTTTTCAGTGGATGGTTCAAAAGTTTTGAAAAAAACGCGTTTTAGATTGAAAAATCAAAATTGGTGATGTTAGACCTCTTAATATCAGTATTAAAGGTTCTAAACGCCATATTTTTTTTGTCATCCCAAAATAATATATTTTATATTTTTTTTTTTTTTTTTTTTTTTTTTTTTTTTTGTTATCATTTTTATTTATAATTTTTGAATCAGATATAAATATATCTCTAACAAAATTTATTACAACTCTTAAGCCTAAAACTAAAAAAAAAAAAAAAAAAAAAAAAAACTAGAGTAATTAGTCCTCCCTACACCTTTGTGTAGAATTGGATGTGGAAGGTGGGTCCATCATTGGCCTCGACTATTGATTTCAAATTTACTCCATTAGGTTCAGTGGATCATTTCGCTTGAGTCTCGTGAAACGTTTGGCTTTTAAGATCTTCCTGGCTGATTGGTTCGGGTGTGAGTCAAGTCTTTTCTTGTAGGTTTTACTAATTTTCAAAGTGACTTCTTTGACTGTTTCAGTGTCGGTATCTCTAAGTATTATAGAATTTCGCACGTACTTAGGAGCGCCAATGATGGCTCTAATAATTTTCGATTGGCAGCGGTCTATTATTTGTAAATTTGAATTTTTAGCGGAACCCCAAAGTTGAACTCCGTACGTCCATATAGGTTTTATTATAGATTTGTATATGATGATTTTTGTTTCTAATTTTAATTTTGATTTTTTTCCAATGAGCCAATATAGTTTTTTAAATATTATATTCATTTGTTCCTTTTTCTTCGACATGTGTTCACGCCAGGTTAATTTTTGGTCAAGATGCATTCCCAGATATTTGACCGAGCTGCTTTGTGGTATGGATTTGTCGTTGATTGTGATCCTTGGACTTGTGATTTTTCTTAGGGTAAACGTGACTTGGATTGATTTTTCATCATTGAGTTTAATTCCCCATTGGTCACACCATTTAGTTATGACATTTACATGTTCCTGTAGACGACGTTGGATTATTTTAGGATCTTTGTTGGTGTAAAGTAGAGCTGTATCATCTGCAAATGTGGTGGTTGTAATTTGATCGTTTGTTGGAAGATCGCTTGTAAAAATTAAGTATAATAGTGGGCCCAGAACACTGCCTTGTGGTACTCCCGCTTTTATAGTTCGCGACGAACTGAATTCCTTACCAAATTGAACCTGGAATGTTCTACTGGTGATGTAGCTGTTTAGAATTTTGTGGTATTGGATTGGTAGTAAGGAGTATATTTTGTAGAGTAAACCATTATGGTTGACTTTGTCGAAAGCTTGAGATACGTCGAGGAAAATTCCCGTACAGATTGATTTATTTTCTAAAGCATTTTTAATTTCGTTTACAACTCTGTGGACCTGTTCAATTGTACTGTGGTTTGATCTGAATCCATATTGATGTTGAGGGATGATTTTTAGTCTAGTAATATCCGCATTCAAATGTTCCAATAAGAGTTTTTCAAAAATTTTGGAAAGGATTGGTAACAGGCTGATGGGTCTGTATGAGTTAATTTTAGATAGTTCTTTTCCGGGTTTAGGGATAAGGATGATTTTTGCTTTTTTCCAGGAAGTAGGGTAATAATTTAGTCGAACGATTGCGTTGAGTATGTGAAGAATACCTTGATGACCGCTTAATGGTAACGATCTAAGTGCTTGTCCACTTATGTTGTCAATTCCGGGAGATTTTTTGAAGTTTAGCTCATTTATTTTATTTGTCACCTGGTATATGGTAAATTTGATTTGATCTGATTTGTTAATTGGTCCTTGAATTTCGACAGGAACTGGTATTGGCGAGTTGTTCGTGAAAATGTCTTCTAAATAATTGGCAAATTCCTCACATTTATCCTTGTCATCTGTCATCCAATCGCCTTGACTATTTTTGATAATTTGTTTGGTAATCATTGGTTTTTTAATGTTGCGGGTCGTCTTCCAGATAGAATTGTACGAGTCGGGTAAATGTGTCATTTGCGCTACTGAACGCTGTATGTTGTCGTTTTGCGCTTGACTAAGTGCTTTTTTAAGAAGATTTGTGGCGTTGTTTAAGGCATTTTTAGAGACTGGAGATCTAGTTTTTTGCCATTTTCTTTTGGCTTGCCTTTTTTTAGTTACCAATTCCAAGATTTTCGGCGCTGGAATATTCGTTTGTTGACTTTGTCTGAGAGGGTATCTGTGGATTGTTGATATATCCATACTTTCTTCTAGAGTTGATTGAAGATATTTAAGACTGTTGTCAATGTCTTCTTCACATTTAGGTTTTATATTGGGATTGAACGTTTTCTTGAAAACTTTTTGGAAATGTACCCAGTTTATTCTTGGTTTCGTGTTGTTTGTTTGATTGATGGGATTTTTTAAGGAGAGGTTCAGGTTTATTATGGTTGGAGAGTGATCTGATGAAAGGTCCATGGTAGTTAACAACATAATGTTTTTTGGATGAATATTTTTCGTAATTACAAAATCGATGATATCAGGTATTTTTCTACGGTCAGTCGGCCAGTAGGTTGGTAATCCTCCTGAGAAACAGCTAAGGTTTTGTTTTCGTATGGCTTGTAAGAGTTGTTTGCCTTTTGGAGATGTTAGTCTGGATCCCCAATAAGGTGATTTAGCATTAAAATCTCCCGCCATTATGAATGTTGAATTAAAATTTTCGAAAAATTTCTCAAAATGCGTAGATTTAACCGCGTATTTAGGAGGGCAATACACTGATACAAGGGTGAGATTTTGTGATTGCTCCGTTACATTTATTGCGGTGTATTGAAGGTGTCTGCTTTGCTTATTTTGAAGTGGATGATGACGAATTCGATTTTTAATTAGTATGGCCGTTCCTCCACAGGGCTTGTCATCAGGATGATTGGTGGCGTAGCACGTGTATCCAAAAATTTTGAAGTTGTGTTTAGATGTCAGATGTGTTTCGCAAATCAGCATAATGTCTACTTTATTAAAAGATAAGAAAAATTCTAATTCAAGTTTATGGTTTTGTAAACCGTTTGCATTCCATTGCACTATCTTAAGAGTGTTCATTATTTAACAAACTTGATTAAAATTTCCATTTGCTGTCGTTGCAGCTCCTGCATTTGCTGGATTGAACCTGCCAATTGTTGAATACTATTTACAATTAGCATCAACATTTGGGTGAGGTTTTCGGTATTGTTGTCAATTGTTGGCACTGATGATTCTTTAGGTTTCAAAGCCTCTGCATATGAAATAGTTTGTTGCGGCCTATTTGAAGTTATTCTTGGATTTGCCCTTGGCTGGTTAGTTATTTGCTCGGTAAATTTTGGTGTAATAGGTGCATGGAGCTGGAAATGCTCTGCTTTTTTTTTCATGGTATTAATGGCAATGTAAACTGGACAACCCCTATAATTGGCTGTGTGGTTTTCGCCACAGTTGCTACATCGTTTTTTGGTTACATCTTTTTTGTCATTCGGACAATCGGAGGTCCGATGGTTGCATCCACAAGCTACACAAGTACTTTTAAGCTTGCAATAAGCTTTGGTGTGCCCGAATTCCTGGCAATTAAGGCATTGGATAGGACCTGATCGTTTGTGAGGCTCTTCGATGGTGATTTTTCGGTGAAGTACGAATCTTAATTCATAGATTGGATGCACTTTACCTTTTGCAGGCTTAGGAGAGTCGGCAGCTAATTCAATTTTGAACATAGGTTGGGGTTGCTTGAATTTGTTCAGTATATTGTGAACCCAGTTCACTTTAAAACCCATGTTTTCTAGGTCTTGTTTGATTTCCATGGGATCAACTTGGTAGTCAATGCCTTTTATTACTACTCTGAGCCCTTTTTGGTTCTTGGCTTGAAATGAATAGTACTGTTTTTGGTGATCATCCAACCATTTAGTAACGACTGTATAATCAGTTTCGTCGGATAATTGCAATTTTGTCTCGAAAAGGGCTCCTTTTTTCAGGTCTACGATGTAAAAGTTATTTTTTATTTGTTTTTTCAATTGATCGTGCAGAAATTGGGAACTCCTTTCGCGAATGAAAATTGGTGGCGGTTTAGATTTTTTTCCTGCTGCCTCATCGATTATTGTTAGAGGGTCAAACCGATTTGATAATTCGATGCTACTTTTTTGCAAGCCAGCATTTGATGTTGTAATATTCCGTGTCGTTGCTCCGCGTTTACGTTTTTTGTTGACCACAGGAAAATAGCGTAAAATACCGCTGTGATCATCATTGTTGGTGTCGTTGATGCTTGTTTCCATAGATTTGTCAATAATTGGAGATGCCATTGTCGAAGGATTCACTGCAGGAGATTTTGGGTTTGCAAGTTTCGAAGATTTTAAATTATATTTGTCATAATAATAGTAGTAGTCTTTCGGCATTTCGCCGTAAACACATCACTATCACGATAACACTGCCACAAGTAAACTGTCAATAAATGTTTGATATATTTTATATGTTTTCAAAAAGAATGAATCATTTTATTTTATTCCAGCCAATACATTCTTAATTTGCGAGGGTCGACAGGCCCATCGTTATGTTATAAACGCTTCTTGTTTCAATTATTACAATAAACTATCTCTGTATCACACTATACATGTAGATATTAGTAATTACAATGATCACTTCAAAGTAATTTTATAATGCAAAATATAAAACATAAAAATATTATAATGCAAAAATTTACAAAATATCTATTGAAAGAAGTTTAAAATCATCACAAAATGTAGTGATGTCTGTAGTATAATATAATCAGACCAGAGTTTAATTATCTAGTAGAAAAAATCATTTGCCTAGTGAAAAAAGCTCAAATAGTTTCAATCATAATGTGTAAACATTCAACAGTTGTAGAAAAATAAAACTTTAGAAACCATACCTCTATTGACGCATGCATATTTGCTAGCCTTTTCTTTTTTCAAGAAATGCCACCTCAAAATTAAATGTATCCTACTTTGCAATCACTACATAGTATAAAACAAAGTCACTTTCTCCGTCCCTATATCCCTTTGTATGCTTAAATCTTTAAAACTACGCAACGGATTTCGATGCGTTTTTTTTTTTAATAGATAGAGTGATTAAAGAGGAAGGTTTATATGTATAATAACATCCATTAAATAGTGGAGAAATACTGTTATTAGACAATTTTAAAGATACCAAAAAATATGACATTTTGAAATTTAATTGTTTAGATCAGAGAAGAGAGACTCTTCTCTGGTTCAGATGCGCAACCATTAGTTAGATAAGGATGCTGAATACCAGCAGCATGTGTTTTTTGAGCCACTGCGCAAACTCCGATAAATGGTATTCAGCATCCTTATCTAACTGATGGTCGCGCATCTGAACCAGAGAAGAGTCTCTCTTCTCTGATCTAAACAATTAAATTTCAAAATGTCATATTTTTTGGTATCTTTAAAATTGTCTGCCACTACTGGTCACTACGTTAACCGCGCGATAATAGTCTGCCATGGTTATTTTGCAATAATAATAATAATATATTTTTAAATTTCCAAACGGTTTCGAAAATTAGCCATTATTTGTCGTAAAAAGTAAATGACAAAAGAATGTTATTGTGGGATATCCATAAGAGATAGATATATACCGTCGCGGAGTTTTTTGTAGACCTTTCAATGTGCACAATACTTAGTACATTATTTTCCGATAATAATATCGGAGCTTTCTAGCGAGTAAAATAACAATACTTAATAAAAACGTGCTTTTCAGCGCGACAATGTATCAGTGATTATAAATAAGTTACGATAAATAATTGTATGATAGTAGTTTTAAAACATAAATGATATTCTATTCTAAGGCTAATTTTTAAATCGCACTTATAGTAATTATAAGTACATACGGTTAGATAAGACTAGATTAAATAAAACCATATTTTAAGGATTGGAATTTTTTACTAAGATCTTGGTTAAAATTTAGAGCTAGATCAATTTAATATTAAGGAAATTATTTTCAAAAATTATAATTTAAGGTGAGGTATGTAAGTTCAGAAAAAGAACTTAATAGAATAGGTATATTTTGTTGTTGACAATGACTATATATTTTATACCCGTGCGAAGCCGGAGCGGGTCGCTAGTCTTATTATAAATTACTAATTGTAAATTAAACAGTTTTGTTACTCTACAACTTCACCAAAGTATGCAAATCTTAAATAAATATATATTTTTACAAATTACCTTTTGAGTACAGATGAAATCATACGACACGCTAGTATATTTATCGTACAGTTTTTACTTTCCCTTACTAATATTCTTTTTATAATTAAAATAAGGTAAGTAATAAAGGAAAATTTATGATCCCCCTCCCGATGAAGGACCTTATGTAGTGTAAGAACAACCCCATAGTGTGCAGCGAATAAATTATGTTCAATAGACGAAACAGTTTTATCAAGTAGTTTTTGTTAATTTTTTTCGAATATAGAACTAAATGACTCATGCTTATTCAATTCATTATCTAGTTATTACCACTTGCTTTTTCAATAAGATTTAAGTAAATATTTATGCTACGGTGGTAATTAATTTTCAAACTTCATTAAGTTCTGCGGCTATCCACTTGATGACCAGTATTGCTTTTATTGATGAGTTTGTGTAATTGGTTTTGCAACGCTATGCATTTATATTCCTTCCGCTTAAAGCTTTTAGAAGCATTCTTATAAACAACTGCACTAAATAGCAGGAAAATTACAAGTTTGTTGAATTTAGATTCCTTTTTAAGCATCTTTAAAATTATGAGTAGAAAGATTTATAATTTTTCCCGATGACGGATATTATACTATAGACAATATATTATAGTTTGCTACTACCGAATAGAAAATAGTTCTATTATTATTGATTCCGTAAAAATTTAATCACAGTCAAACAAGTTTTTGCTGTTGAGATTATTGATTTAAATTATTTAGTTCTTCTGATGCAAACAGCTTCATTGGGTTAGATTTTTTCCAATAATAGCTATTTGTTTGTTATCATTTCTTGTTCAGTCATTTGTAGTGATATTATTGATGAAATAATGTTGTGGATATTTTGTACTTTATGTTAGCGTTGCTAAAATTACTCCACTGTCGCAGCAATAGATAACTCACTAAGGTATCGTTGTAACCCTTTATCTTTCCGAGCTTTCAGGTATACCTATAGCTTCCTTGAACAGTTTTGCCTAGAGGATAACGAGAGTGTTTCCATCTTCTATGTAACCTTCACTTTCAGCTCTTAACAGTTGCTTTATTACTTGAGGAAAGTAATGAGGTCCCAGTTTGTATTTTAAAAGAGATGGAAAAAAAATGAGAAATGCTAATTATTATAATAAACTCAGCTTATTTCGTTGTTGAAATTTCTGCTTTAAACATTATTTTTCTTAGCAAAATTTATATTTGTATAAATTGACTAACAAATATAAAAAAATACATTTTGTTATAATAGGACAAAGTTTTAAATAACGAAACTATTTATATTTGTATGAATTTTTACTGAAAACAGTTTAAATAAAGATAAATTATAAAAAGCCGAACAGTAATGGATATAATATGCGTACAAACAGCTGCTTAACTTTTTCCCCATGAAATTTCATTATTTTATTAATATAGTGCAAGATAAATATTTGCATTCTACTATTATTCATTGAATTACATTGATCTGTTTGTCATAATCTTTTCTAAATAAACATTTCCAAATCCAAGCACATAAAATAATACTTAAACTAACTTAAACATTGTAAATTCAAATGTTTGTTCTCTTTATTTGAGATATTTTTTTATTTCATGGAAGTAGTGGAAAACGTTTTTATTTAAAGGACTTGATTTTTGAATAAGTTGATATATAGATTAATATCATCAAATATAATCCTTAAAATGTTCCATTATAATACATTCAAAGATAATATTTTTAATATATTCTGTAAAGGGTTTTATACAAAGCTTTACAAACATTTACTTCAATCCAGTGAATAAAGGATGGCTTAATATCTTTTCGGCCTGTATAGGTACCGTAGCGACAATAAATGATTGCAATCTCTTTAAAGCACATCATCAAAATGTCTCATCAGGATGTATTTGATATTTTTTTTGTGTTCTTTAGTTTTCATATTTTTAGAGCACAAGAAATCCCAGATTAATTCTATTTTTTGGAAAATTATTGACAGATTTGTATATGTATCCCTATTATAATTGTATCCAAGCTCCTAGCTCCCCCTACGAACTAGCGTAAAACACAATATTAAAAACCTGTAAAAACGTTTTTCTCGAAACAGTTATTTTTACGATAACTAAGTTTTAACTACTCAAAAATAGTATAAGTAATGGGCTACTTTTTTTCTTTTCTTCCTTGAAAAAATAACTTGTTTGATGAGCCGAATATGAATATTTTTTTCCATTTGACATTTTGGTGATGTGATATCTTGGTTACCGGAATTCATGACTATAGAAAAGATTTGGGAATCATCAGAGTACATATAAAACAACAATTTGCCAAAAGAACCATTTTTGTATTTCTATCAATATCAATTTTTAAACTTTAAAATCTTAGATCATAGGTCAAAAATTATTAAAAAAGTATCGACTACTTTTCATACATAATAATAAAGGTATAAAGGTACAAGCAGAGTAAGTATGTTAAAGTTATACTCCCTTGAGAAAAATCCCTGTACTTTTTAAGGTAGCTCAATAAAATATGTTCTTTTACGTTAATCAAATATTTATATATTTATTTAACCTTTATTATGGAAACACTATTTTGAAATACATTTTTAAACGTTTCTTTGTAAAAATGATACAATAAAGGCACTCAATAACATTGGTTCGTAACCTGGGTTCCATAGACCCTCAGGGGTTTGGTGAATCTGTTTCGCGAGTTTGGCGGAGGTTAAAATCCACCCCCGATTCATATGATCTATGCATTTAAATATATACAATTGTTATGAATTTGAAAAAAATCACATTGTATGTAAATTTCAACTAAAAAGGGTTCCGTAAATGTGCATATGAAACGAGTGGGTCAGTACCTCCAACAATGTTACGAATCATGGGGTTCACGGGTTCTGAAAATCATTTTTTTTATTGTTTTATTAATTTTTAAATATCTTTAGAATATTGTTCTAAATTTTTAAGGGTATCCAAGTAATGGTTTCGGAGATACAACTTACCGCGCTGCAGGTATATCGGAGAAGCTATTCGTCTATTGTTGCGTTTTTCTTGAAATTGTGTTTTCAAAGATGGTTGCCAAGATTTCTCGGAAACTACTCAACCGATTTTGATGAAATTAATATAAGTCTTTGAAATCCATTTCACAAGAACTTGGACAAATGATTTTTTTTTCAATTACAAATATTTAAAAAAGAGCAAATTACACCGAAATTTGATTTTTTCTTTTTGTAAAAAAGTTTAGCAAAAATCAAAATTTCACTTTTTTTTCGTGCAAAGTCTAGGTTTTAACTAAAATATGTATTTTTTTTCACTTCAGGTCATTCTGTCATGAATTATGCTGTCAACGTAGACACATCTTTTTTCCAAAAAATCACCGGAAATGACGTCGCAATGCCGGAGTTTGAGATATTTTTCTTCGAAAATTTCAGAAATTCTTTGCCAAATGTATATGTTTAAAATAGTAAAAAGTTTAAACACAATATTTTATTTTTTATAAGGAAAAAAATTTGTTGAAAACTGGCCGTTCTTCCCCGATTTAGCCCATGTAATCCCTTAAATTTTGTTATGAAAGGTATCGTAGAAAAAAAATTTTTTGAAGCTATATTGGAATTTCAATTTGGTCAACTGTTAGCATATTGTTTAATTAACTCTACCTAAATCTTTAAAGACTGATCTTTAAGGAAATCTCTAAAATTTGAATCAAAAATTTATTTACTAACCATAATTTATCAAACTCTTCAATTATGGTTAAAGGAATGATTTAGAACCACAAAAGTATAAAATTAATTAATAAAATTATTTACCAACCATAATTTTCCGTTTAATGACTAAAAAAGAGCTTGAAAGAGTAATAAAAAGGCTAAAACACATTTCATTTATTTACGTTACAACAGACAACAAACTATTAAAATTTTACTATTAAGAAAACTGCTAAGAATGTAAGCCAAAATATTAGTAAGGTATGACTTAGACAGTGGTGTGATTTCGGCAACTTTACCCTATTTATAAATTGTGATTTATTTTAGTTTCTACTCCATTTTCTCATATTTATTTTTAGTTTCAAAGAAATAACAATAGTTGTTCGCTTGAATTTTCGTTTATTTTTATTTAAACAAAAGTAACTTCATCATTAATTGAAATAATACACAGTTATTAGCAGTTTTAGAAAGGTATGTACCTATACTATTCACGAATATGAGAAATATTAAAAGTAAAGGTTCAATTTCAAAAAATAGGACGGACATAAATAAAACTCAGATTTATAAGCTATAAAATTTAAACAGATATTTTTATCGTCACTTAAAAACTAGATCAAAATTAAAAATAATTAGTTGCGAAAAGTTTAAAAAGTCAAAAAATATTAACAATTAAAGATTAACATTTTTACAAAATTTTTGCAAAAATAAATTGTGAAAGATTTTTTTTTTGCTATAGTTAAATTAATTTGGATAAAATATTGCCACAATGACATACAAAAATAACAATTTAACAATAGAAATATGCAAGATATTGGAAATATTTAAAACTTTTATGCTTGTTTAATGAAGCTGTTCATATAGGTACTACAACAAAATTAACGAAAAAAACTGCAAAGAATCTAGGTTTTAGGTCGAATTTTCCGTGCAAATTCTATATATTACTGAAAATTTCTGTTGAAATATTTATGTAGGTAGATAAAATGTTGAAAAACTTTGTCATAAACACATAGTTTTATACCTATACGGTAAATTTAACGAAAATTTTACTGCCAAACAGCACATTGTATTATGAGGATCAAAAAAATTTTAAAAAGAAATTTCAGGAATTTATGAGGAAAATTTATGATCGAGATTAAGGTTGGAAATTATTATGGTGTTTCATCTTATTATATGATTTTCTCCATTTTGGTGCAACCACAATGAAAAAACCGGATTATGGGATGACAGTTATTGAAAATTTTCCATTTTATTTCCACAAAACATACGTTCTTATTTTTCAATACAATGCGCATAGTATATATCACATATCAGTTAAATGTATAAATATTATAGCTATATGCTTAATAATTGCTAAGCTTTAATAATATCTTACCTAGTATGACCTATTATATATTAAAATTCAGGTGGCGACATAAGGGAAAATATTGATAAATTCCTCGTTCTTTTTCCAACCATTGAACCAACAATTGAACCCATTTCAACTAGATATATTCAAATTATATAATTATTATTTAACTTTATTTTCAATTATGATTTATATATTTATACGTTCGCGTATAAGTTTAATGATCGTTTAAAATATAACATCAAATGATGTGTTTATTGCGAAACTTTATGATTACGCTATTAAGATTTGACTTTGTGATGATTACCGTTCATGCATTTATTATTAAATTCACAATATTCAGTTTATAGAACTTTTATAAATTATATTGTTATGAGTTTTTCTTTTCTTAAGTGTTTATTTGAAAATTTAAATTGCTAACAGCAAATACCTACATTTAAGTTATAATAGATTGTGCACATGTGAAAGCACATACACTAATGAATTCTTTAATGTTCTCATAAAAAAGAATGGTAAACATACATTCGTATATTTATCTGTAACGTATGATAGATATCTATCATATAAAAGGTAATAAGCCAACGAAATAGCATAAACATAAAACTCTTTACTGTCAATGATAGAAAGGTAATATTTTCCACAGTCACATACTTTCGTAAAGAAAACTTTACAACTTTATTTGCTTTTTTTAAACCATAAGATTTTTTTTTATTCAATTTCGTGTGCAGCAATTAAAATTAAAAATTCATAAACTTTTGAAAACAATTTATAGTCTTCACTTACCTTTCAAAAATGATTATCTTTTGACAAGCCACATTCAATATGACGAAACATAACTAAGTAAAATTAACATTTATTCGCAGAAAAGAATAAATAAGCAGGTATATTATAGTAGGTAGAGGATTGAAGGTATATAATATACGTACTCGTATTAACCTATTTTAAAATTTTAATGTTCACTATTAGGTAGAGGTTTCATAGTTCTTGATTTTTTTTTTGGAATCTTCCGTACAGTATAGTTCAATATTATCACAAGAGTAGTTTTTATTATTCTGAATTTACAGAAGTTATACCTCTTTATAAACACGTCGTAAGAAGGAAAAAAGAATTAGCATTACGATTTTCGTAACGGAAGCCAATTTCAACCTGACATAAGTTAACTAAAGAATAATAATTCGTAACAATGAATCAAAAATCTTTTCGAGTTCTTAATGAAAGATTTAAATTTATGATAAAAAGTTAGGGTGAAGTTCCCAGGAAAGTTCTCGAAAATAGAATATTCTCGTAACAGGCCTGAGTTCTTATATAAGGTTGACGACCAGGTACAGACACCGCACAGAATAGTTAGTAACAGTTAAGTTCAATACAGTTCAGTAATAAAAGTACAGTGATTTATACCGAAGTGAATGATAAAAATTAACCGAATGCGACAACCGTTAATTTAATTGTTGCATTATACAAAAAAAAGTGTTATTTAAATAAATAAAACGTGTGTATAAAATAAATAGTAAAAACGTAACAGTATGATAATCCATGAAATGTTAATCGAAACATTATATGATTCAAAAATTGGCATATTGACTCCAATTATAATTAGATAAGTATTACAACATAAAAAAATATATTATAGGAATAAAGTAAACTATTCAAAAGTAGTAAAAAATCCTTCTGATTTTAACGATGGTAGCACATTGCTATAGTTATTGTTGATAATATTCCATAAAAATCTCACCCCCCACTTCTGACGACGCTGTGAAAATTGAAAGGTTAGGGCAGTTTGGTTGTAAAGGTTGAAGTAGACATCAACTCTTGGTTTTTGTGTGACATCTAAGAATAGTTGTGATATTCAATGGCTTCATTGAATTTCTCCACTTACAAGCACTGATAAGTATGAGGCATTGTATCAAAAAAATATTTAACCATTGGCTCAATTTTAGTGTTTATTATCTACATTTTATTTATTTAAAATGAGCACTTAAAATTTGAATCGTAGAAAACAGTTGGGAGTATGTATAAATTTTCTAATTCGATAAACAAAATTGTATTGGAATAGTTTATGATTGACAGTATTTTATTATTTGTAGTTATGAATAAAACACCTCTCCAAATAAGACTTGGATTTTATAACTGAAAAAAAGTTAATACAATACACCTATGACTAATACTTTTGTTATTAATCAATTGTTTAAATAACTAAACCCGTTACGATATTGGTTAAATAATATAAAAAGCAAATCGATATTGGTACTTAAAATAATGGCTGATAAAATTTTAACTCATCACGTTTTAATTGTTAACATTGTATTAGCTAATCCCAATAAAATTGAATAAAGGCTATAAAGATCAATTTTTAAAACTAGTTAATTCCATTTTTGAAAAATTCGTAAATTTTTATGTGGAAAATTTTGCTTCTCTCATATTTTTGGATTCAAAACGATTATCTGCTTGTTAAGTGTAATGGTCATAAGTTGAACTTTTTAAAGGTGATAAGTTGCAAAATGTTATGGGATTTAATTGCAAATAGTCACGAATAATAATAATACTTCAGCAGTGGTTGAACCCACAATTAATAGAGAACACCTATATGTTTGTAAGTAAATAGGTATAAACATTTTTGTCGCCCGCCACTAGGAGTGCAAACGATACATAGCTCATAAATATCGATGTTTCACATCGATGTTGAGACCCAAAACATCGATGATGCATCCTTCTTCATGAGCGATGTTTTATGAACGATATTGTATCATTTGTATTGCATCATTGTATCCAACGAATTTGCCCAGATTTTCATTTAACATAATGACATTTAATGATTAATTATATTTATGTCAGTGAGACGTAAGAATTGCGCAAAAATGGTTTGAGGACACTACTCTGGAGTCATATCTATTTAAATTTGGAACAAACATTCAATTATATATTTTTGCTTTTTTTATAAAATGCATGATATTTAGTCTACAAAAATATTTCACTTGAATAGTTTGTAAATGTTCGACTACCAAAATAAAAAACGAATCTCGTATAATATATACAATATATTATTGAAAATAAAGCAAGAAAAATGCGTGGGGAAAATAATCACTTCAAAGGTAATACTTAGTGTTCATGATAAACCTGCTAGTAATAATAAATCCGTGCAAAAAAGAACGATAGTCTTACGCAATTATTTTCACTACCTAGTGAGAATGATCATTATCAAAGGGAAACTTGACTGAAGATTTATATCAGTTCACTATATTATATCCTAGCGTGTAATCAATGTGGAAGGTTATAACATTTTCTTGATTAGCAGGTCAGGCGATATTGACATTTCCTTCGTTAGTCAATCAGTCAACTTAAACCATTAAAAATGAAATGAAAAATTACAAGGTTACTACAGAAGGAAGAGGGAGATAATTTGTCATATTTTCTTTTCCAACTCAACTAACTTTTAAACACTATAGAACAAAGCCGAGAACACATAATTTTTTTAGAAATTTTATTTTCATGCTTATAAACTTTTTCAAGTTGGGGAGAATATATGTTGAAAGAAAAATAAAAATAATAGCTCAGACTATAATGCGTTTTTGTGGAACAGTTTATAACTTTCCATATACTTGTTGCGTTTCAGACACTATAAATTATTTTAGGAAATTAAATCACAAGTGAAATCGAAAAAAATACTCCTTTATGATTTAAATGAAATCGATATTTTAATCGTTTATTTTATAATATATAACTTCTTGATTGTATCAGGATTATGGAGGGTAAAGCCGATGAGAACCATCTCAATATATGAAAATTGTCCTTTGAAAAGCGTCCAATCAAGATGGCGCCACGGTTACATGTAGGCCAAATTTAAAGATAACACCATTTACAACTACATTCACATCATTCACTCTTCCTTCGCTAGCGTTATTAGTGGGTGTAACTGTAATATGCTGTTTACAGCGCGGCACTCTTTCAACTTTTCCCTTATATAAGATGATTCTCCTTACCTATACTCTCTATAATCATGATAAAAAAACAAAACAAAAGAGTGAATACATTTATATTTCATTTAAGTACATACCCATTAAAAAGTTTATTTAATCTTTATTGTGTTGTAACATCAACTGGTAAGAAGTTTTTCTTTTTTATTTCAATATATATATAATCCAATTCATCTTTCGTCAAAGCTTTTACACAATAAAAAAATTTAAATATGAAAGAAACTTAAAATAATTCTCCACAGTTAAACCTTTGTTTATAATACTAAAAGAAAATTCTTTAGCTACGCAAAAGTTTTAAAAAAACTTATTTTGTTGCGAAACAAATAACAACTTTCATGTTTAAATCGATAAAAATAATAATTTATATTTTCATAACTTACAAAATAAATTACCATATGCAAAGTAGAATCAATTAATTGAAAAAAGAGATACCTATTGGAAACACAACACCTTCGTTTATCTAAATTGGAAATACTAGGTGAGTCATTATAAATGAAAAGGAACGAATTATGGACGCCTTGCGTTGGTGTTAAAATAAAAATAAAATTTAATTTCAATAATTTTTCAATACTTTATCGTGAGTTTCTAAAAAAAATCCAAGAAACTAAACGACATTTTTGAAGTTGAAAACTTCTTTAGGCAAGTTTTTGCTAAGGAGTAAACAAATTAGATATGCTCAGATCGTCTATTCTCGGCATTAGTCGAAATTAGCTATCTTTATTGTCTGACAAGGGAATCGTTCTTATGTTATTGAACATGATTATTACAATTTTTAAAGTATTGATAGTTTATGCACTTAATTAAAAGTAAATATTTTATTTTTTAAGATAATTAAATCAAATTGAATCGGAAGTATTTATAGCTTATTGCAACTTTAATAAATCTATTGATTCATCCTGAGAATTAAATTAGCTTACAAATATGATGTACCTAAACATTAACAAAAAATATGAACCAAAATGACTATTCTGAACTAAAATTTCATAAAACTACTTTTTTTTTCTGTACAAAATTTCATCGTACCGAGAAAAACTACTTTAAGAAAAAAATAAATATATTTTAGTAGAGATTCGAGAAAAAATAATCAGTTTTTTTGTGCCGCTCTAATATATAAATTGTTACGAAAAATCGCTCCTGCAGCAAACATCTCTGCATAATCCTGTTTATAAGACGCTACAGGATTACGACAGTAACTTTTGAAGACCATTAGTTTCCAAAGTTGAATGGGCTCCGGCCCATCTAATAAAAATTTCCAAATGTGGGACTCACCTCTTAACTGTATTAGAGAAAATAGGGCATAAATATTATAATGGTAGATATTGAAAATATGAAATTCATCACTTCCATTTTTGATTTATTTCTTAGACAGTAACGAATTGGCCATTAGGGTACAATCAATATTAGCTCGCGATCCACTGATGGGTCGTGATCCATAGTTTGGAAAATATTGTTGAGGACTGCAAAAAGAACAGACTCTTTTGACCAGGGGGGAACCTAAATGATATTGTGAGCATCATGAAATGTATCACAACTCCGACAAAATTATATATCCCCATATTTATATTAGATACACTGCAGACATTTTTAATATATTGGTGCTCTCCACTTTGGCCATTATAAAATAAATATAGTTTTTAAGAATGTGATGAATCATTGATTTCAACCATGTGATGAACAATTTCAAAAAAGTAATTCAAAATAAATAAAAAACGTTTTCTTCGCTAAAAAGTTAACATGCCTAATATTATTTTACATATTGTTACGTTTTTACGATTATTTATATTGACGAGTTCGTTAGGATACAATAATATTTATTTTAATACAAACACGTTGATTATTACACACTTATTTATTTTAACAACTATTTTAACGATTGTAATTGGTAACTGATTAGTCACTGTTAACTGATAGTAATATATTAATATAACTGATAGTTATATACCCACTTGCAGCTTTTGGAAGGTTCGAGACTGTTCTAGACACTTCTCGTAGTTTCTAATGTTTCTACCTCTTTCTGCCCGCATCAAAACACGGAGTATGTTCTGAAACGTCTTCCGTCTCTCTTCAATATAATTGTAAGAACATTTAAAAGTTATAACAATTAGAACTTTTGAATGCTCCAAGACCGCAACATTATTTTTGGATAGTGAAAATTCTTATTTAATTTACGATATCCTTACACTAAGGAGAGGGGGACTATTGCAGTGCAGGCAATTTTTGAAAAAATTATAAATTTAAAGTTGTAATATTTTTCGGTCAAAATATTTTTTTTACAAATATCAAAACTAAAGCACAAAGTGAAAAAAAGGGTTTTAGGAAGATATAAAGAAGAAAAAACCACCCCCAAATGCTTGATTTTTGTGTATACAATGTTTTCTTTCAGAGTAAATGTATGCAAAAATAATAATAAGTAATCAAATTAAAAAGTAAACTAATTTTCGTTGAAAACATTTTTAAGGTCCTTCCTTCTTTTGTAATAAAGAAATTCTAATTTTGACTGGTTTTGATTTTGGCTGTAACGTAGAGTTTTATTTACATAAATTATTAAAGCTTTTAATTTTAAACAATTTATTGCTAATAAAATAACCAATGCTTCTTTAAAGAAGATAGGTACATGTAAATCTATAGGTGCTAGATTACTGAACTTGTTGATTTAAAAAGTTCTCGAACTATCACAATTCAATTATATTAAATTGCAATATTTTTGTAGTATTGTAGAGCTTTATCAATTCTCTCTAACAAAGCGTTTCAAGTACGATCATATATATCAGTTGGTATTTATTATTCTACAATAGAATGATTTATTTCTAGTTATATATTCAACACTTAAATCGCAATATAAACATTTTTACATGTATTTTATACCAAATAAAGTTAAATTTATAAAGTTAACAAAGTTTAATATTGACTTTGTTTTATTTTCATTGTGTATATTTATCCTTTTAACATTAATTTGGGAATTTAAAATTGAATTAACTGTTTAAGTACCTTTTTGATATACAATAAAGTTTACTTTCCCAAACTTTTCATAAAAAAACTTCAGCACTTAATTTAATTATTTAAATGTAAAAAATTATTTCATTTCCTTCTATTTTAAACCATAAAATTTTATTTTACTTTTTTCGTATAAAATTTGAAAAATATCCAAATACTGTAAAATTACTGCAAATCTCTATAAACGTTTGTATAATTTAGAAATATCCGAAACAGAAGTAAAATTTTTTCAATAGGAAGTTCTCAACGTCTCAAAACAATTAAGTATTGGTAGAGTTGATACCTATGACATATTCTCCATGCAATTCATCACTTTTGAATATCATTTCTGATTTTCCTGAAATTTGAAAATGTTATACAAATGAATACAATATATAAAATATATAAAATATAATGTGATCTTATTTGTTTAATGTAATGAACAAATGCAAACCATAAACATAAATTTGGAAAAAAGTTCAAATAAATATATCTTTACGTATTGCCCAAGTACGTATTTTGATTGTCAAGCAATCTTCCTCAATGGTCCTTTAGTAGTATTAGATCACTCCATAATTACTATGTGACTCATGATATAGCAGTTGCGGAGCCAATACTACTTGATGACCACTGAGGAAGATTGATTGGCAATCAAAATGCATATCTGAACAAAATGTCAAAAATACATTTGATTGAACTTTTGTTCAAATTTATGTTTATAGATTACTTTTGTTGATTAGATTACATAAATAAGTTCCCAAAATATTTTATGTTCTGTATAAATAGTATAACTGTTCAAAGTCAGCGAAACAATCAAATTTGATGTTAAACTAATCCTCTAATACGTATCGTTATTTATGACTTTTAATTAAATCGTTTATTTTTTAAAAAATGTCGCTATCTACTTAAGAGCGACGTCTTTTGTTTTTGTAAAAGACTTCGATTTTGCTGAACTTAAAATGAATTGATCGAGATTTTGATTATATTTCTGATTATAGATTTTAATTAAATAAAAAAAATATTTACCTACTGGTGGCCGAGTGGTCCAGATTACCATTCAAAGCTGAAAGGTGTTGAGCTCGAGTATCGTGTCGAACTAATTGTCGGTATTTTCTTGACTTACGGGTTTTTATTAACGCTAGAGTCGCTATAGACTTTAGTAGTTATAAAGATATAATTTTTCAAAAAATGATAAAAGTTTTCATCTCTCACTCATTCAAATACAATACAATAAGCTAATTAAAATTGAAAATTCTATATAAATCTAGAAATTAATAATTCTTCATATAAATTATTAGAAAATTAAACTCATAAGAAAAAAATAAATATTTTTCAATCTATTATTGTAAAAATATTTATTTTTATCATATTGATTAATTTTTATTATTTTAAATGACAAAGCAAAGCAAAACTATCGAAAAATTGGTGAATGTTAGTGTTCACATAAAGTAGTTCGAAGTAATATTTGGGAAAATTTATAATTTTTTGTTGCATTATCGCCTTAGGAATAAATTCTTTTAATTTTAATTTTAAATTTTGCAATCAAAACTCTTTTGATTGCAAAACTGATTTACAGCTAAAGTATCCTGAAATGAAAGTTTTTATGGTTCCAAAGTATAAATGTATTGTAAGTTTTTTTAACTATTAATGTTCCTATAAAATTATGAATAGACTCGAATTACTGTATCAATATTTAATCTTCATTGATACCAAATTAACCTGTTGCTCACTTTATAAAATTTACTTTGTCAAAAAATAATGAGTTTATAATGCTGGCCGTAAACGTAGCACGAAAACGATAATTTCTACTATGTAATTAAAATTAAATAAATACATTATTGGAAAAAGTTGAAAAAAGCACACGAGAATAATTCTTGTATTATTGGTTTTTGTTTCATAAAGTATAATTTAAAGAAAATTTTTGTTTTATAAAATAGACAACTGCCAGTTTCTACACTTTATAATACATTATCTCATGCAAATGAATAAATTCGTAAGATTTTGGATATTTCACTGTATTGTTCACGAATTGTTTCAAGCTTTATTAGTAACTATATAAATTATAGTTAGAATTTAATTTTAATTGATTTTTTTCTTAGAAACTCACGAGAATTTTATCAAAACGTTTTGTTCAAAATGTTTCTTATCGGGAAAATCGAGAAGATTGTAAAAATTAATTTGAACACTATAGTTTTTATAAAAGCCTCCAGTAATTTGTTAATTAATTAAACACTGCTTTGATTATATGAAAGTGATAGACAAGATAATTAAATTTTCTATATGTTTGAATAGAAATTGGTATTCACGTCTTGAAATTATACAGTGCCAACGACATACTCATTAAATTACATGCCTTCATTTAATACATCAACGACAAAAAAATTATAGTAAAAATTGTGTCGTTTTTCATGTAAATATACATATAAAAAATGGAAAAAGCAACGACGGATTTTAAAAGTTCTAAGCTCATTAAATAAAAGTTAGCTATATTATAGTATGCATAGATTATTTGAGGAAATAGACCACGAAAAAGAAAAAAAAAACAGAAAATATAGTACATATGTTTTTAAGCTCAATTTCTTCAACGTTTTTGTAAATAGCTGTACGCATTCTTAAGTGTATTTTCTTAGTTGACAAGTATCGAAAAACTAAGCATGCGCATTGAGTTTTATTAGTGTGTTCTTTCTATTAGTTATGTTTTGTTTTGTTCGGCCACGATAATAATAAAAATTTACCATTCGATATTCTACTTAGTTTAACAACCAAATTATTGTCTGGCAAATTACTTTTGGACTTGGATCTGCAAATATTTAAATTACATCATAAGAAAACTACAGACATGTTGCTATATTTTGAAAAATAAAATTATTTTAAAATTTTATCTAGTAGGTATATAGTTAATAACAATGAAAATTTCATGCATTCCTAGCTTATGTTTGTAAAATCAAATATATGCCAATAAGAATGACATTTTCGGAACAATTTAATTTTTTTTATCCGTACAAAAAAGATGCACATCAATAAATGCAGCTTCTATTGGCAGTAGACTATATGCATATTGAAAAACCAATAGAGAGGTTATATAAAAATATCAGCTTTCTTAGAATTCTCTCTCGAAAACGTCGCTAGATTTTAGGCTTTCATGTCTTTTACAAAAACTTTTAAATAAGAAGTATTATATAATACGTAGAAAGACCCACAAGAACTTATAAGGTTCATATGTTTCATGTTTCCATATATGTTTCCATATGTTTGCCTGTTTCCATAAGTTAATTGAAAATCAAAAATTAAGGACTACTTAGTAATTTATCTAGATAAAGGCATTTATCTTTCAGATAAAACTTTAACCAAAGAATAGAGAAAACATACTTAATTTTACTTAATAATTGGTATATGTATGTGTAATTTATCTATCAGATACATTTTTATCTTTAAAATAGCTTCGTTAAAGATATAATTTATCTATCCATGAGTGAAAATACCAATAAATTAAAGTAAAAACATAAAATCGCTTTATATATGTTTCTACATTATCAAAAATTAAAATACGAAAATAATAATTACATGTTCATAAAATAAAATGAAGTAAATAAAATTATTTTAACGAAAAGCAAAAGCTTCTTAGTTATCTATGGTGGGTTATTAGGTATGTATCAAATATACATTCAACGGACTTTCACGCTGTTGTTAGCATGAATTTCAAAACTATATTACAACTACTAATTAAAATTAATTAATAAATACATTTCATTAATAAATTGTTGAAATATGTAATATAATTCTTCATAATGAGCTCATACCTATGACTTCGTCGAGATGACATACTATTATCTCGGTAATATTTTATATTTCAAAGAAGAAAGCCATATTATTTAAAGTTTGACGTAAAAACTGTTTTTTTCTTTTTTATAATGAATATATATAAAAAATTATTAAAATTATCTAATACAACATCTTGTGCATTTTCGAGTCCTAATATGAAATTAATGATTAAGCTTAATTTTAAATTCTGTATTTTTCGTTATTCATAAATAATTTATAGTTGTAGAGTAGCAGATAATTACAATTTCATTTTTTATAATATACAGATTATTTTTGTCTGTGTAACTCTACTTACTTTTGTTATGTAGAGATTTAGAAGAATATAAAATGGAACAAATATCAAAGCAGTGCAAATTTTATGTGAGAAAATGAAAGTATTGTGCTCTTATATAAAGTGTACCTTAACTTTTCACCTAAAATTAAATTAATTATCAATATTATTTGAAATTCGATATTGAATAAAATCAACTGACATAATATTGCATGGCGATTTTTAGCTTACAGTTTTCAACAATATCGCGTGCAATAGACGAATAATCATCACAGTGAAAAAATTCTGTTAGTTGTTACGAATTTTTTCGCAACAACGATTATAGGAAATATTATACGCATCATAACACAATGTGGGTGCACGGCGAAGCGAATTTTCTTTGAAAATGCGTGCTTTTGCCATTTCATCCGTAATTTTTCACTGTGCGAATCAAAGTCGATACGTACTTCTAGTCATAACCATAAGCTATAAGTTAGCATAAAATTTATGATAAGCTGATTTTTGAAACGAATAGTGAATCTTATTGGTGCGGTTAATTTTTCATTATTCGTTTAAAATTCGTTTGTTCATTGTTGG
Organism: Sisyra terminalis; assembly: GCA_958496175.1. NCBI lineage: Eukaryota > Metazoa > Arthropoda > Insecta > Neuroptera > Sisyridae > Sisyra > Sisyra terminalis. Next base: position 33,083,567 of record OY292274.1, read on the forward strand.
TTATGTTAATTAAGTTTATATAAACAAATTCTGTAAGTATATAGAATATCAAGATGATTAAAACTATCTGATGATAACTGTCAAAGACTGTTGAAACGCGTTATATTCCATAAAGAAGTAAAGAAATTGAGTCATACGATATAAATATAATTATTCATTAATCTATCAGGAAATTTTGGTCAGATTTATTTTGTAGATATCAAATTTTTATTAGGTAAAAAAGTAAATATCTATTGATTATTCAATCACATTTTTATTGGCTTTATTTATTTAAAATATGAAATTGAGAGTAAATAGCACCCTGGTTGTGTAGTAGTTAAAAGAAACAATTATTACCACTAACCAAGAAGCCCTAAAATATAAGTACAAATCCAAAGTAGAGCAAAAATTTTTGACTGCCATAAATAGAAAACGAAATTATAATAACTCAATTGAAAAAAAGTAAACAGTTAAAATTTGTACCCTTTCAAAAGGCTGGATGTTCCTACTAGACTTTTAATTTTATAGACCGATTCTAGGAATTTTTTGCTTCTACAGTTTTAGTTATTAAATGTTATAAGCAAATGTTTAGTCGTTAATGCAGTAGGAATTTAAATTGAAAGTTAAATATTTATACAGAAAACACTTTAATCAGTATTTTATGAAGAATATCGTTTTCAAAAAAATAAAAAAATTCTCAGAAATTTTTCCTGCCTCACTAAACTAAATAAATCAATTTCAATTTATTTATTTCACGTTACATAACAATTTGTGGGCATTATACATTTTTCATAAGTTTATTTGTGTTTCAGTTTTTAGAAGACAAAATACTTAAAAACGTTAGTTATTATAAACTTAAAAATGCACTTCAATATCTTTAAAAACCTATATTATTTCCCGTACAATGCAACGGCAAACAGTGGCTTTATCTGCGAGAAGATAAAAAATGACAGTTTGTTCCATTGTAATTGTGGCAAATCGTGTGGTAGACAACATGTTTGATGTGGTAAGTGGTAAGCAACGATCGGTAAAAAAGAAAAGGTCACTCAATTTGCATATTATTTAGTAAAAGGTTTTTTAACTATAGTAAACATATTAAATCCAATATCGATAATTTATTTCATTTTTTTTAAAATAAAATATCCGTTTAATATTCACTCACATGGTAAAGTTTCAGCATTTTTGGTTTATTTTTTATATGTTTAAATTATATATCTACTACTGACTACTTAAATATACGTAAGTGTAGTACAAATAACGAAACTTAGCCTGTGTATTTAAACACCTATAGGTAAATTTTGACGATATAATTTATACCAAAAGCTTTGGTCTGCTGGTCAAATTCGATTTCAATGAATTTGATTTATAATTCGAAACACTTGTTCTCCTGTAAGTCATAATATATTCTGATTTTAGAACGATAATAGTCTTTTAATTAAAACAACATATCAATTTGATTTACTTATAAGTTGTAAATCGATTACATTGCAACGCAGTCAAACTTAACTCTCGAAATTTGATATTGAATATCCCTATAAACTTGACACAAAATTATGTTTGTTAATTATGTATTTCTTTTTTTGAGGATAAAATATTCAATGATTTAAGTTTAAAATGACAAGCAACATCAAATTTATTACTTTTGAAATGAAAACAATATGATTTGGATTTCCAATGAACAGCAATCATGTTGGCCCTTTATAAACAACGTGAAAAGAAACAGATAAAACAAATCAAAAAATAAAATGCGATTATTGCGTTTAAAGCAAATGATTTGAACACTAATCAAAAGAAAAGCCTCTGTAAGCTGCGTAAAAACGTCAAAACGATGTTCCCCTTTTCCGCGTTCTATGCTGTTTAATGTCTATTCAAAGTGAACACCGAATCAATGAACAGAATAAAGGAAATATAAAAAAATACCCTTCGCTTTTAAAATGTAAAAAGGTGAACACAATTTAAACTCATTCAAACTAAAATGCCATGCGAATTTTATTATAATGGTACATTTAAATATTTAATTTAATATTATAAATGATGACGACTGCAAAATACATAAATAGTATACTCGTACATAATGCTATAATCCTTTAAAACTCGGACTTTTCAAAGCACAGAATGAGCAACAGTTAATTAAAACTATATTCAACAAATATATGGAATTTGCAGATTAAAGCTCTTCAGTATTGTTAAAAGTTATATTTTTTGAAAAGAAAATTTATTTGAAACAAAATATTTGAAAAATTGTTACACAAAATGTTTTTTTGAGTCTGGTAAGAAATATATGAATATATGTAATAATTTACCAATAAACCAATAAAATTTATACGTGCAATACCTTATTTAAATATTTTATCTAACTAGTAGAATCTACTAGTAGCTATACGAGAAATATTCACAGCCAACACAGACACAACTGACAAGTGGTAAAAATTCGCAATTGATTGAAATCTCAAAATGACAGTTGAAACAAATGACACCAATTAGATAGTTCAAATTTGAGACAGTGATTATTGCATTTTGGTTTTTCTAATATGTATATATGTACATCCTTTGTTCTTTGACATTGCCGACGTACATGCATATAAGTGTTAGTCTATTATTATTAAATTGATATCATTTTTATAAATTAAATAAAGTGATTCAATCTACAGTGATCAAAGACTAAGTTTTTAATAAAGAGCCCAAGGCTATAAACATGGCGAATCAGCCCTAGAAAGATAATGGTACTAAATACATATGTGCGTATTTATAAAATATTAAAACTCTAGAAGTTTCAGATCTTCATCTCAATTAGTTTTTGTAAAAACAAAAAAGAAAAATGTGTACAGTTCACACTCGATAGAAGTGAAACCTTGAAAAATGTAAACTTCAAAATAATGAGATGAATGTAATGTAAATAATTGTAGGGTTTAGTTATAAAAATAATGATACCAAGTTTAAACTTTATTTTATATTTTATTCACACATATATTACATACATTTCTCCTGACTCCTAGTTTGCATTATCGGTAAATGATACGAGAAGCTTATGGTAACTAAAGTAAGAAATAAATACTTTACTTTCGATTTGATCAATATTTTTTTGAAATACTACGTCAATTACTGTTTTTGATTTTGTTGTTGATACAGGGCGACTATTAAAATTTTTCAAAATAAATTTGGTGTCCACAAATTCAATCAAAGAGATTGTTGTATTTAATGCAATATTTACATTAAAATTTTCATTTAATATCGTTGGAATTTAACTTGCTAAGAATTAGTGATACCTCAGTTAAGAATTTTATTAAATTTTTGGGAATTAACTTTTTCTAGTCTTTAGTATTGTTTTTTTTTTTTGATTATCACGACAATATTCTGCATTCGTTTTCGGCAAAGGTACTTGAAAATTCTTTTATTTAAATAATGAGATGTTAATCCAAACCATACACAATTCACCATGGTTGTTGGACAATGTTGTTTAAAGTTTTCACTTTGAAAATGTAAAGGTAAATCCAGCAAAATTTTTGTGGAAATTGACTAAACTGATTAGTCTAAAATTTTAATATAATTTAGAGTCATAATTCCTTTTTTATAAAAATAAACAACTGTACAGCTTTGTGAATACTGTTAAAAAATATTGATATCAATCTGAAAAGATTTTTTTTTAAATTTTATATCCAATTTTTATAATATCTGGGGCTTAAAGATTTTTTGAAAGGTTACTAGATAGTGAAAAAAAAAAATAGAGACTTCTTTCACGCTTAATGTTAATTGCTCTTATTTAACCTATATATATTCATAGTTATACCCACAAAAGAAAAAAGAAATAAATTCAGGTATACGAATATTAATTAATATTGTTTTTCCTACAATTTTTAAAATATTTCAGTCAAGAAAATGTTTTGATCATAACTATCAATAAGCAAAATATATGTTTAGTGAAGTAAGTAGAAAATGGCTAGTTAAGTAGAATGTTTAGTAGTTAGTAGTATAGTAATTAGAAGGTACATTAATCATTTGGAAAGAGAAGGAAGAGATTGCATGCATACATTTTTCACAAAAATCTTAATTGACAATTGAAACAAAACCAACAATGTTGGCACAACGATTTTTAATTTCCAGACTTTAATAACATTTCACTTACTTGAATAAAACAATTGTTCTCTTGATTAGTTGAACACTATTTAAATTACCATTTGAATTTTTTGTGGCTTTTAATCAAATTAAATGTATGAAAGTGGCCAAAAGTTGGAAAGACAGGGCCAAATAAAAAAAAAAAAAAAATAATCAAATTAAATTATCTAATGGGGCTAATTATCCAATGTTATTATGAGATTTAAGGATCTTCATTTGTTTCGATTGTTGATATTTTGAAAATTGAACAAGTTATTCCCAGAATCAATATTATATACATATGTGAATTTGTATAGCCACGTTTCGTGCACTGGCGTCATACGAGGTCTTTCGACACATGAATTATAATTAAAGGATTAAATTTAAAAATACATTAAAGTAGACAGCAAAAACTTAAAATTAAGATTATGCAATTGGAATAAATAAATATTTCATTAAAGAAAGGTAAATGATATAACTAACCGAGAATATTATTACAATTAGACATAACAATATAATGGAAATTGTAAAAAATTGAATTATGAATTTGGAATTCAGCAAATAAAAATCCGATAAAAAACTTCCCTGATAGAAGTTTAAAGAAAAATAAAAGTAGTATGAAATGAGTGTTTGTACACCAGAAATTATTTTCTTTTTGTGAGTATATTTATGCACATAGGTAGTCAGGTTAAATAAGAGCAATTGGCATTAAGCGCAGACGTTATTCTTATTTTTTTGACTCTGAACGCTGTCAAAAATCTGAAAAAAAATCAGACATTATGCAAAAAAATATATAAAATCAAGAAAATATATTTTCATAACAGTGCTCAAATTGTTCATGTTATAAAAAAAAAAAAAATCATAAAGCTACAGAGTTGTAAATTTATGAAGAAGACATCAACCCCTGAATCGTATAAAAATTTTAGGATAAACAATTTAGTTAATTCCCTGAAAAAAAAGCTTTTTCTGACTTTTTAATTTTTTTCACAAAACCTAATTAAAGATTTGAAACCTTCAGGATTTTAGTATTTTATTAGTACCGACACAATCAAAAATCTTTCCGGGGTTGATTCAGCATACTTATATTACCATTAGGCCCATACCATTTAGGCTTTTTATCAATAATTTTTTAACTTTGAAATGAATACAATATGGTGATACTCAAATGCAGTTGATAAACATTTACATTTAACACATTTATTTTGCAGAAGTTAGTTTCTACAAGTTCAACTACTCCTTTCATCAAAGCAAATTAGCTCATTTCTTTTTATACATTATAATTTTTAATTAAATTATTTTTTTTCAATAAAATATTTGCATAAAAATAAGACAGCTATACATTTAACTTTTACAAAACAGTTAATTATGATGAAAAAAAATAAAAGAACGTATAAAATCCTAATTTTGTACAACAGTGCTTGCTTTCGTTTCCTTCATTTGTTCTTTTGTAGTTGTTTAATTTTATGAAAGCTCCCATTTCGTACCAGAGCTTTGCCTCTTCATCCAAATAAGTAATTGAATATCTACGCAGTTGTGTTGTAAATAGACCAAAACCGGTTCGTTTAATCATTACACTTATAAAAAAAATGTATATCTCTGCAAATAAAACAAAGTTAATTACAACAAAATGACTTTTTCTTGATTGTAACATAACGAAAAAAAAATCTTTATATTTACTTCTAGCAAAAGCAAATATAGATTTTTTTATAAATTGTATTTTTTAAATGAATTATAGAAAGCAATGTTGTTAGATGATTATAAATAAAAAACTACGAAAACGATAACTGTGAAAATCAATTTAGGTTATACTTTCAATTAAATATATTTTATAATGGTATCTTATTCTTCTAATAATTTAATTATAAATATGCATTTTAGCCGCACCTTTCTCCTTATTCATCATATTTTGTTGGCAACATAATACGTAAATAGAATTATAATGAAGACCCTCAAAGATATTAGAATTTGCATAGTTTATATGTAATCAATATTTAAATTGATTAAAATAAAAAAAGAATTATTGAATAAAAAGAAACAGTTTATATGAAAATATATACAATATTCAATTGACGTAAAAATTATTTTCAATTATTAAGGCAATATTTTACACCTATTATAAAACGATGTTCTCATAAAGATATATAGTTTTTATATGAATTCATCAAAACTTTAAGTTTTGTTTTTTTGTAATTAAGAAACAAAATTTATGATTTTCTAAGCATTAATTTAAAGAAAATGACGTAACTAAACAAAGGGTTCAATCCATTGTTGGAAAAACAAAATTATAGAATTTAAAAATATGTCTGAATAGGGTTTAATACATACAAATAGCATCGTTGTTTCATTAATTATGGATGTAAAGTCACACGCAAGCTTTATAGATCAAAGAAATGTGTTTTACTCGGAGATATACTTATTCGTCACGCATTTCAAAATAAAAATATAAATAAAATCAACTTTTAATGATCAACAATTTCGCGATTTTTTTTCGTTGGAAATATTAATAATTATTGAAAAAAAGTGATGGTAATAATTGGTATGTTTTAATTGGAAATTAATTGCATTTTCTTAAATGGAGCAAAATCAAAATTGAATTGTCATTCAATTGTAGCAGACAAATGTTAAAACATTCAATATCAATAAAATAGAAACCTTGAAATGTATGCCTCAACTCTCCAAATAAAGTATGATTCAAAAATCAATTTGATATTACTTTCTTTTTCATATATAACATTCATGCATGCAATTTCTGTGTTTAATTTTATTATATCAAACTCTAAAGATATTGTTCACACAAAACGGATAAGAAAACAGCATTTCCTGAATTTGATAATTGCGTTTCCATTTCAGTACAATATGAAGATTAAAAGTTGATACAAAATGAATATTATTCAATTACAACAAAATAAATGCAGCAATTTAACTTTATACTACAAACTTCAAACGAAATTATTAAACTTATTTGACGTTTTTAATTTTTGAAGTTTTTGAAGTAAAAACTTCTTTAGCATTGTTGTGACTCGAAATTTTATTAAACGTATAAATCTATAAGATTTAGCATGAGAGAAAATGAGGTGTCCAATAACAACCGTGTTAAATTTGTTAGCATAAACAATTCATTATTTTAATAAAATTAATTTTCAAGTTTACCAAAATGATTAACAAAAAAAAGTAAAGAAAACAAGGCTACAAAACGTCAAAAAGTTCAACAGAACGTTTTCGTGAATTTCGAGCATGCCGAAAAGCGTTATTAAATATGAAAAATAATTGTTCTAATACGTTTAAAAATGAATCGACTGCAAAATAGTGAAAATAATAATGCTACTAAGTACTTAAATATTTTCTTATCGCATATTTCGTCATTAATTACGAAATTTCATTAAAATAAAAGCAAATTTAAAATTAATTCTGATATCACATAATATTACAAACTGTTTTTTAGGTGCCACTCAAGTGGGTGTACAGCCAGCGACTTCTTACTAACAATTTCGTTGAAATAAAGTTACTCATGAAGAATCTTGTAAGAAGTTTTTTAACAATATTTTCGGTCATATGTGCTCCGTTTGTGAACGATTGTAGTTCCAACAAGATTTAAAACCACCCCGCCCAGGACATGAAAATTTACGGGTAATAATTGAATAATTATAATGCAAGTGATAATATTTTACTATCCTGCACGTATTTCCAAGCAACCGAGAAATAATTAATTTCAACGATGTCCAAATACAATAGTTTTAAATATGAAACAATACCTGCATCTTTACCGCCACTGGATTTATTTCATACTTCAGATTTCATAAGGTCTCGTATCATTTATCGAAAATGCAATTTTTGATTTAGGATAAATTTATGTAATATATATGTAAATAAAACGTAAAGTAAAATAAACCATACAATTATTCTACTAATAAAACTTTACATTCGTCTCAATATCTTGAAGTTCAACTTTTTTCAAGATTTCACTTCTATCGCGTGTGAACTGCACACATGTGTTTTTTTTTTGTTTTTTTTTGTGTAAGGGCTTTATGAGGGCGTAATGTGAAGATTTTACGAATATCTGATCTTTAACTTAATAAAGTCAAGTTTGAAATAAGTAAATAAGTAAAAAGTAAAACAAAACATCTTCAAAAGATATGGAAATCAACTTATGAGCATGGAGGACTCGCTATAGAGAACGCTGTTAGAGTTTGTCAGAAACGAATTTAGATATTATAGGATGACTTATGGCGGGACCATTCGCAGTAGTTTCAGGGATTCCGAGCATCAGTGCTGGGTATTCCACCTCTGGGTATTCTAATTAGGAGAAAACGTGTGGTCCTTCAGGCTCTGATATTGAATGCTCAATACTCTCACCTGATGTCTGGTGAACGGACTGGATTTTTGGCAGGAGATATGAGGACAAATTAATAGTGAACTATTTTCTCCTAGAATGCCAGTATTACATAGAGAAAAGGAAACAATGCGAAGTACCACGGGACATTACTAGATGTTTGAACAATGGCTAGAGGGACCCAAGCGTCCATCAAATTCCTCAAATTTCCAGAACTTTACTAAGACATTTGATTAATGCTTCCATGTGCTTACTATTGTGAAAAAGATGAGACTGTGAAAAGTAGTAGTGTGCGTGTAAAATTACCAAAGAAATTTGTGCATAACTCTGGTAGTTAGAGCGATTTTAAACAATAATACAACAGAAAAAATGAAATGGACAGATAAATAGTTGTTGTTTCCAACAACTTTTCTAATGATAATTACTCAAGTAAAAAAACTATAACAAAATATAATATTTCATAATATTTAAATAGAAAATGAATTTACTTTTTATCTTTTTAAAATCTCCAACTTTTAACAGAGGTAATGAAAAATGAAAATAGTATTTTTTATGCCAACGTATTTCTCGTTTATTATTAACGAGGATAAATATCAGCATAATTTCAAAATGTATTAAGATTAAGCGATAAACTTCTATCATCCGTTATATATCTTGAAAATGCACACCTCAAGTAAATATTCGTAAATTTTAACTTATTTTGAAAAAAAAACACGCAAGAGTAATTAAAACGCTATCCTAAGTTATTTTAATAAATCCTCATATAAGAATATTGACTTTCCAAAATATTTTCATCATAAATTAGTTGTGTACTTAAGAACATACGCTACTAACGTTTTTGTGGTTAAATAATCTTCATGAAAGTTTATAGTTTTCTTTGTCGAAGAATCTTAATGGAACTTTTAGCCGCAGCGTAGCAGAACTATTTTCTCAAAATAAATATTTTTTAGTTTATTTTTTAAGTCATCTTGTGAGTAGAGGTGTACAAATGCCAAAAAAAGATCAAGGGTAAATAAATTGTTCAATTTTGTTGAAGACTAACATCTTAAGATAGTTTTAAACAAAATTCATCACAATTCATGTATGATACTTGTCCATTTAAAAATAATTTAGTATTCTACATAAATTTGAAAACAGTGTATATAAATAATTAGTCAAGTTTTCATTTTGGAATGAAAATATTATTTTAATACTATTAATTAATATTAAAATAGTTATATATTTAGTATTTATAATCTAGCTGAACCCGGCAGACCTTGTTCTCCCAGTCTATATTATAATAGCCTTAAATAAATAAATTGAATTTTAATATAAATATTTTCGTGAAACGTTAAAAACACATCCCTTAGCAACCCGCAGTATCTTTCACTGTACCTTTAGTAAATTAGCTTTAAAATATACATTGTTCAATTAATTTTCAAAAAAAATTGTTATATCTTTAAAAATATTGATTTTAACGCGGAAAGAACGATAAGAAGCCTTATCTTGCTAACCCACAGCATTCTTGGCTACAACTGTTGATGTGAGACTCTACTGAGTCTTTATTGACAATTAATAAAAACATTTGTGTATATGAATACAATGTTGTGGAAAAGTTTCAAAACGATCGATAAAGATATAAATAAATAAAGATTAAAAATTTAATATTTATAATAAACAGTAAACCAAATGCAGTGCAGGAAAATAACCATTAACTTGACAGGGATACCAGTTTTGTGGTCTGCTATTTATTAGTGCAATTGATAATCTCATTGGAGTTATTAAAGAACATTATAAAAATGGTGAAAAAATGAAAAACACATTTCGTTCACTTCCTGATTGTCGGATGGGTATAACCGCCGAAATGAGACAACCATTTGTTCTATTAGTAGGAAAATTCGAGGTTACGAGTCCTGTTGAAGATGCACTTAGGTCTGACAAACCAAAAACTGTTCTTATACTCAGGATAACATCACTATTATAAAGCAAACTGTAAAAGATTATCCAAAGAAATTACCAATGCGTCGATCACTTGAATGAGGCATTATGGTTTATTGTACATAGTTTATTACAAACAATGCACAAGAACTTGATTTTACAGACATATAAGATCCAATTAACGCAAGAACTCAAATCAATTGACTACCATTCGTGACATTTGTTTCCCAATTATCTCTTAGAACACCGTGCAATTGATCAATTTTCCTCAAAAAACATCCTCAAAAATGAGGTGCATTTTACATTGAACGGCAGTGAACAACAAAATTGCCACATTTGGGCAAATGAAAGCCCATGTTAAAGTCAAAAGCAGCCAATGCATGATATATATAAAAACCTCGTGTCACGGTGTTTGTAACCAAACTCCTCCGAAACGACTGGACCGATTTTCATAAAATTTTCTACGTATATTCGGTAGGTATGAGAATCATATCTAAAGTATATTTCACACCTCTAGAAGATAAAGGTGTCCCTCGGCATCTTCTGCAAAGTTTTACGCTTCTATTATTTATGCCTATATATTGTTTATAGCTTAACACTTTTAGGCCGACGAAATATGTTGACTGACTTACAATTGAAATAATTAATTTTTTTTTGTATGATTTTTGTTTTCTTTTTGTATACTTACTATTCTAATGAAGTATTGAACTTAATTTTATTCATTTTATTATTAAAAATTTAAACTAAGTGTAGCTAAAATATTCATTCATAAAACACTACGTTCATTGCCTATTAGGCAGTACAAAGTTTGCTGGGTCAGCTAGTTATCAATAAATGACTGGTGTGCTTTGTGATCAAAAGGCATTATCAGACGTTTTTTTTAAATGATATAGAAAACGCGGTTGCCATCAATTCCATACGTTACCATGCAAGGATAACCCACAATTTTTTGCCACAATTTGATGTAATTTACTTAGATGATGTTTTTTTTTTCACCAAGACTGTGGAACTTGCCACACTACGCGTGAAAACATCAACAAACTGTTATTTTTTTTTGTAATTTCGCATAAAGGACATATGAATTGACTTCCAAGATCATGCGATTCAATTCCATTGCACTTCTTTTTATGGGGATTTATGATGAGCATAGTGTACTTAGTTCTTAAGTACCATTACTTAAGAACTGAAATCCAACATTATTTTTGAAATAAATGCCATAGAAAGGTTTCTATTGGAAGATGAGAGAGAAAATTTGACCATTGGATCAACGCAAGTAAAATTATTCATGGTGAACATTTGAGTGATGTCATTTTTCATATATAAAATGGCATTAATAAACCTTCAAAATAAAATACCCTACTTAATTGAGATCTTAAAATGTTCAGCTTTAATTTACATTTAATTTCCTGTACCTCATTTGGTCAAACCTCATATAATTTATTTTTTTGCTATTTGGATTAAATAATTTATTTATTTTGTTCACACTCGCATTGGATCGCAGATGGATAATTATGTTTTTCAATTTTTTATATCTTGCATTCGTAAACCAAATATTATTTGGGTTGTATGATTAACCATCACGTTTTATAAACTTAAAAGCAAAAAATTGCAAGTGTTCTTATATATTTAGATAAAACACATGATTTTTTATCAAAATTTTATAACAAAAATAAAATTATTATAAAATAAAACGGCACATCTTTTGAACTAAGTGGGATTGTATGTAGAGGTTCTTGTGCTATTGTTAATATATCATACATTTAAATTACTATGAAAGTAATTTATTTTCCGAATGAATATTACATTCTGCTATACTTTGAATATACACCTGTGCATAGAAGGATAGAATCCAATTTCAATAGACATAACTATGTAGTTTAAAACTTTAATGAAAGCATTATTTTTCAAACAAGATTTAATTTTGTGTTTCCTTATTTAATTAACAAGACACTTGTTTTCGAAGCAATTTACGTTTTCAAGTTTTTGCTTTAAAAAAAGTACAAAAAATAAAATGGAGATGATTAAATAAAATATTGCATGTCCAACTAAATAGGTAAAGATAAATAAAAATAAATTTTATAGAGGAAAACTAAAAAATATGAATAGAAATATTTCGCTGCTAAATTTTTAAAGAATGGCAGTCACAATAACTAATTTTTATTTAACAATATAATTTAGTATGAAAATTGGTTTGAAAATCAATTCAGAAAATTAGTCTTCATTTCACTGTAACTACTGGCAAATGATTTCCTTTAATTGGATACAAATTATCATTAAATTAACCTTAATAACAATCGATTTTCAATTTTGCTTCAAAAATACAGCTTAAAAAAACATCAAGAAATCTGGGCAGATAAAAAATACTTTTATATATATAAATTTAAATTCTTTAAGGCAAATATAAAGCATAGTCATCTTAAATATTTTAAAAACTCATCCAAATATTTCTTTATCCAGATAAATCTCTTGTCAGATTATATTTTTTTTAATTGTTAGAAAGATTACATACCTGTACAGGCGTTTTTTTTTCGATGCATTTGGATAATGATTTTTTCTTTTTCTGTTGTAAGCTCCAATATACCTACATAATATTATTAAAAGTTTGTCTCAAAATGTTTTTGTTCTTTTTAATTAATGAAAAAGTTAAGAAAATGTTGCTTAAAGGCGTTGTTTTTAAAAAGAAAAACAAAACTTTTAAATTTTCAAAGGGAAATTATGATTTTGATATAAAAATTTTTATTCTTTGAAAAGTTTACAATCCTTATTGTAATTATGCGTAAAAGTAGATAAATTTTTTGTATCTATATATCATTCCAATTTATTCTTTAAAGCTCACATAGTTGCTATCTACAAAAAATTAAAACCCAAAAATAAAATTAGGTGCTACCGATCTAATACCTTACAGAACATACCGTCGAAGTTATTGAAAAAAAAATCAGCAAACAGTCGGTTTCTTACATTGGTAGAAATCAATCAAATTCTACCTAATACGGAATTTTGAATCGCAAAAGGTTTTGAAGAAAAAAAATACTTGATACATATTCGATCGAATTTGTATTCAAGGGCTACTAATAAAGCTTCAAGAGTACCATATCCCTGAGTATCTCTATATTCCTGAGTATTTACATTTTTCTGAGTATCCTTTCTTTGTTTTCGAACAACTGCTCCTTCCAAATCGAAATGGGTAAGCAGTTATCAAAGAAAAAAACCTATTTACTCGGATGTACCTCAGGGATTGGAACTGGGTCCAATCGTTTTCAACCTCTACGTTGCGGACTTTCCGACACTAGACTACTACAATGTATACGAATGACATTGCCATCACCAACCTGAACAATTCAATAACTTTAAAGAGTCATTCTTATAACCCAGCAGTCTATAAAACACCTATCCATTTAGTTTAGTAGTGGTAAAATTCTTATAAATCCATCTAAAAGCGTCGCCAAATCTTTTCTCTATAAGATACTTTTTCAACAACTGAAACCTATCATGTAGGACATACGGATATTCCATGGAGTGAGAAGAAGACGCCTGATTAATATTTGGATATACTTACGGTACGTTTTCTTGCAGTCACTAGTCGCTGGTTTTTAACGATTAATGCGGTCACGTGATTAAAATGTAAAATGTTTGCTAAAATTTGAGGGATAATTGAGGCTTTCTATCGAATGATAATGTATCGATATAACTGCTTTATTATACAGGTATGTGTATATAATTATGAGTAATAAGTATTAACCCATGCTGCTGGTAGCCGAGTGGTCTAGGTGACCGCCCCAAAACTACTAAGTAGTGGGTTCGATCCTCGTATCGTACAAATTTTCAATAATTCTCAATACAAGATTTAATTAACCCTAGAGTTGCTAAAAGACCTTAGTAGTTATAAAGCGATGGTAAATAACAATTAAAAAAAATTATTACTTAATACTTGTAGGGACCATTCAGCTCATGTGTAATAAATATACCGACTATGTACTTAAATAGAGAAAATTATGTTTGGTGAATGACATGTCTGGTAAAATCCGGCAAAATAGCTAAACAAAATTTAGCTTTATCGCTACTTTTTTCAGTTGGCGCATATGATACATTTTACTCACGTGATCACATTTTTCGCTAAAAACCAGCGACTAGCGACTGCATGAAAAAGCACCATTATTCAAAACTATCTTGGTAAAGCCACATATCAAGTAAAATCAGAGAAGCCAACACTCGCCTAATCCAACCATACTTACTTATTAACAGAACTTCTCATCTAAGTATAGAATGTTCAATAATGATATAGAAATTAATCACTAGGCCAATCCTGCGCGGTTCGGTCTCCATTATGAAAGAAAAATCACAATGACCTTTAAGATTTCCAAAACAAAATTTTGAGAATCATCACTAAAGCTCCATGGTATATGAAGAGAAACAACCAAATTCATACCTATGTTTGAATTTTTAATCGTACGTCTTAGTGCAGCAGAGTTAGGCTTGAATGAAATTATAAATCAAAGAAGGCTCAAGTGGAAATTCCCTCAAGATCTCCAAGAGCCAGCAGTTACATGGCCGCAAAGAACAAATCAAAATAGACAGAGGAATGAAGTTCGATTCATCCAGCTAGTTAACTCCGCTAAAGATCAATTACCTGTTATCACCACTATGATATAGCACCACATTGCTGAACATTTTCAAGCAGTACATTTTTTCTCTAAAAAGGACCAGATAGAGATTAAAATGAAATTAAAAGGCATTTTTATTATCAACGTAAATAATCTGACTTCAATCATTTTTTAACAAAAATGTAATGTATGATGAAAACGAATAAAAAACCATCAAAGATTAAAGAAAGAAAAAGAATTTAATTACAAAAAAAAAAATTCTTTGACGATTTAATTAAAAAAAAATCGTGTTCATAACTGCGACAAAAAGTTTTAATAACATGTTATAAAATCAAACATTATTACACAATTTTATTAAAATATCTGACATTTGTAAAATATACTTTTAAACTTTTTTTAAAGAAAATCAGATTTTAAAATTAATATATACCTACTCATCAAAGGTACTTTATTATTCCATATGTTTGATACATTGCTCTTCTAACCCTGAATTTTTTGTAATTAAATAAATCAGATTAGTTGATTCATGATTCATAATCGTCCTTACCAGATCACCGACCGCATGTTTAAATTAATAATTAATTAAATATTATCTAAATTGACGTTTTAATATTCATTTTCATTCAAGACACGTCGTTCTGTGGTTAATGGACGGTTTTTATAATTCTTTTAAATTGATAAAATAATCTTCAGTGAAAAAACCATTGTGTGAATCCTTCTTTTTTTTAATTATCTTAACTTCTCTTATATAATACATATAACACCTAATTTGTTTCATAAAAATTACCTCACCAAATAAGAGTTCAAAAATATAATATTGAAGCAAAGAAAAATATACTAGCAATAATTTTTTATTTCAAATTTTTTGCTATAAAAGTACAAATATTATCATATTTTTTCACTTTCGTTGAAAATTTGAATTTGTATATTTTTTCTTTTCTTTGTGGGAAAATACGCGATTGCAATGGTGGTACATATTTTAATATTCTTTCGTAAATTTGAAATTTGGATGACAAAAAAACTTCTTATAAAAAAAATCAAAAATGCAAAGAGATATATAAAGAAATAAAGCCAAACCAAACCAGGCTTTTCTTATGGATTTCAACGACAATAAAAACATGAATGCATTAATTGTAAATATATGCATTAAATTATTTATTAAATATATGTGCTTCGTAAAAGATACTAATGCCAGTAAACTATTAGGACAACGTATTGTCAACACTTTTTTCTTATATTTGGCTTAAAAATAGTATGAAATCAAAAGTGGAAAACTTTAAAAAACTTTAATTTTCGTTGTTGTATAGTTCTTAGAATCATTACTATGAATCGTGATAGTTTTATAAAACAGTTCTATGCAAATAAACAATTTACAAAACACACACGAATAAAATTCCATATAAATCAATGACTCATATATCATTGGATTTATTTTTAAAAAACTCTAAAAAAAAGACTTTGATTTTTCATTTTCTTTTTTCTGTTTTAGTAATCATCACTTTATTACGCTACGGGTTGGCATTTTATTAATCGACAGGTAGCCCATATCCATAAAACAGCTACTGTTTTAACAATATATAAAATATATTAATGCCTGATTTATGAAATGTAATTTACAAAACTAAACTATAAACATATCGCATCACACTCATTGCATAGCCGGTATGGAGCGATAAAATACAACACCTAGTTCTCTTCAACACTATGCATAACAATAATTAATGTTGAACTAGTGATAAAACCATTAACAAAAAAAAAAAAAAAAAACTCCATAGTTGCTGATCGCTTTTACCTGTGTTGTTTTATTTATTATTTATTTTTATTGTTATTAAGAGTTATTTGTTTTTCCATATTGTTATAAAGGAAACGTGTTTTTAATGATATCCTTACAACAACTTTAATGTTAAGTGGTCCTAAGGTAAAAAAAACAAATCCTGGAAAAAATTGAAAATTTGTCGAGAGTCAAACCCAAGACTTACCACTTATCGACCAGTAAAAGTATTGCGTGTTTTGAAAAAAAATAAAAATTGATTTCTTGGCAAAATATTTTTCTTGAGAACTATTTTCAATATTATTTATCGCATTATGTAATATACATTTCGTATTTTAAAAGCATCAAAAAAAGCGAATTGAATTTTAATAATTTCATTTTTAAAAAAGTATAAGATTTATAGTGGGTATATTAAAAAAATCATGTTCTTTGTAATTGATCTAACTGTTTCCTATGAAGGTTAATTCTTATATAATTTACGGTTATATTTAAAAAAATATACAATCATTTTAATAATAGGAATGAATCATGAAGATTATACTAGGATAATATGCGTTTTTTTTTTACTTTCATAGTACTAAATAGTGTATGAATATGAATAGCAACCTCTAAAGGCTTGAATTTATTGTTGCATTTAGTAAAAAGTATTTTTAAATTGTTAAGAGCATCAACAACGGTAATTACAATTTCCTTCGATTCAGTACGAAAACAAAACATTAAAAAAGTTATAAAAAAAAAAAATTTGCCTAATGTAACGATGCACTCAGTTAATGTAATAATTGAACAAGCATAATTATACTCATACTTCCTACACTACTCTAATGGGAATTAGATACATACTCATATAAATTACAGTCTTAATAACATACAATGCATAATAATTAATCATTGCACGATAAAGAATATTACTTTTCACTCAGAATTGTAATACAATCAAGTGATCCCAATAGAAATGCATGTACCTACTCAATTAAAAGACACGTGCGGGGTTCGCAATAAAAACGGTAATCATTCATTATTTAAATAACTGAACTTAAAGTTAATTGGCATTTAAACAAGGTTTAAGTAAAACCTTATGCCTAAGTAACACCTAATTTGTTTTATTAAAGAAAAAAGGATTCAAAATTATTGAAGAACCCACCAAAAATCTTAGTAAGTCATTTGAAATTATAAATAATGAAATCCATAAATTTCAAATAATTTTTCCAGAAAATTATTAAGAAGTAGTGTCCAATCGAACTTTCGGTTTCGATCTACTTTCGATCAAAAAACAAGTTTCGGCTTAGATTCGGTTTCGGCTGTCGTCAAGCCGAAACTACGACCGAAACCGAAACTGAATTCGTGAAATAAAATGTTAAAAAAATATTGTTTTTCACTTATAATTTGATTCGTCAATTCTGAATACTGATAACTATCACTTCATTAATATTTTGTTTAATATTATCTTTAATATTTTTTTTTCAGTTCGAATGAAAACTAATCAAAGTTTAGGAGAAATTATTTTGTCTTTAAGATATAAGAACTACTACTTTCTATTTTGTGTACCTAAACATATTGGCAAAAAGTAATTTTGTATTGTAACTTTATTTTATTATTCTTTGTTATTCGAACTAATATTAAAAAGAAATATTAGGTGCATTTCTTTCAAATCAACCCCTTCTTTCAGCATCAATAATTTATTTGAAATAAGAAATGGCAATAATATGTTATGTTAATGATTAGCTCAAATATAAAAGACTAAATTATTAAAGAAAACCTATAGAATTTAAAAGTATATACTGACTAATTATGATTAACTTGTTTTTCTACGATAACATGATCTTATATGAAAGTTTTGGTTTCGGTTTCGGCCGAAACTGAGTTTAGTGCCTAAATTCCCTAAAGAACCCTAGTGCCTAAAGAACTAGTTTCGGTCAGACATTACATGTTAAAGCTTAAAATATGTGTATCATTTTAGTAATTTCTAAATACAAAATTGAAAAATATTTGACGTCACACTAAAGGGGAAGATGTTTTAACAATGTTCCACTTGTGACAAAAACGGAGGAAAAAGATCGTAAAATTTACGTGGCTTTATTTATGGATGGCCCCTAATTCACATAGAACGTGGAAACCTAGTTGGAAGCAACTGTAAAACGATACAAAATGTTCATTGTTCACATTTAAATCTTCAAACACTATAAACTGCATCAAAATAATTACAACGAAAAGCTCAACTAGCACAACATTGTGAATGTTTTAACTTTAACGGTGTTCATCCTTTAACTGTAACCTACATAATTTAAGTCAATATTTCATTAGAATAATAACAACGGTAAGTAATTTAAAAGCATTTTTACCGGATGAAATTTGAGATTTTTTTTACCTAAAAATCGATTTTAGATGTGAATGTTACTATATTTTAATTTAAATCAAGCAATACATCAAATAATTTTTAGGAACTTATATTTATTAAAAACAGTAATAAAATCTTCGATTGTAGAATTTTAACTCAGAAATTTATTTTTTTAGTTATAATCTTTTAAGCACCATATAAGTAAGTATATGTTAAAATTAAAGGTACCTTAATTCTAAATTGTAAATCAAAATTATTGTATTGTGCAAATGCAACCAAACTATTAAATTCACGCTAAAATATTTACTTGTCATAGCCCTGACCTAATATATTAATAAAATGTTCTTGCACTTATTTTATTTGGTTTATCAAAAAACAAATCAATTCATTTATGAAATTAGCAATTAATTCTTCGATTAGCTAATTGATTTGAAAATATATAGGTAATGGCAAATCAGCTAAATGTATGCCCTTTATTTAACATTTCTTCATACTTTAAGTTTTTATTCTAAAAATAGACAACAGAATTGGAAAAATAATATAGGTAGTGGCTATTAGAATAATGATTGCATGTCTATCGTTAAATAACTAACGGAAGCCAAATACAAGGCAAAAAAAGAAATAATGCAGAAGCCTATTTCTACTAGATACGATAAGCTGCGACGAACTAGAAAAGACAATTAGATTAACCCATATAAGTACACGGAGTCAAGTAATACGATGTTATAAAATACATTAATAACTTAAAAACTTATTTCTAGAAAAATGGCCGTATTAAAGCTTGAAATGTTAATGTTTTTAATATTGTACATCACAGAGCAATATTAAAGAGCGACTGAAATATTATTGATTTTTTTCTCATTAAAATATTTAAATAATAATAGCGAATATTATGATATATTATACTCTTTTTAATAATTCATGTATTCATATTTGAACAATTCAATATAAAAAGTATAAATTGTTTTAATAATAATTGCTTGAAATTGTTATTGCTGTTATTCATTTGTAAGTTTTCATATACATATTTCATCAAGTTCCAAAATTAATAATTTTTTTTCTTAATTTTTTTTTCTACTTATATCGCTTACATTTTTTGTTTATCCAAAGTGTTGAAAATATTCTGTTGAAAAAATATATGCTTAATAAAAACTAAATGATGCTACATTTGCATAATTACTTTAGGAAAGTAAGATTAATCTTTTGAACTAATAGAAATTGAATTGGATAACTAACGATATTAAATGAACAACCACTCGAAAAATAATAAAGAAATATGTAAGATCTTAATTTTGCTTGTAAAATTAATTGAAAACTATCAAAACGGTTGTTCAACTATCGAAACTACCAAAACCTTGAATTGAATTGTTTAAAATTCATAATAAAAACAAATCTCTTGGTGCAACGGTGTCAATTGACAGAATCAATCTGAACATATTGTCGAAAAGTTTTTAATACAACAAAATTGATTTTTCGTTCCGATTATATATCAGAAGTAGTAGTAGTAAGCAGAGAAGAGAGACTTATCCCTACATAATAGACCTAATGCACATGATCTAAAAATAATTTTAAATGTTTTAAAAATGTTCCAAATTAACATCAAACCATAATGTAGCTGTTAATTAATTAAAAATTAATACACTTTTCATTAACATTTGATAAATAAACTTTACTTGATAAAGTTTAAGAAATATTTATTTAAGAATGTAAAAAAATCGTTAAATTTAAAATGTCTAAGATGAGTTTCTATTGACCCGGCATTAAATTGTCGTCACAATACGAAACATCAAAATCCCATGGACGTTTTCCTATGACAAATGTACTTAACACAAAGGAAAAGTTTTAAATATTATGTTAATGATTTAAGCCATTTACAAACTGCACAACCTCTGTTCTATGCGAACAAATTGATAGTAATTTTTAGGGTATAAAATTGTTTTCCTTGGGGAGCAACTGTTATAAATTCTGTATAAATACTTAATACTTAATCTGTTATAAATACTTAAATTCTGTAAACTATTCTGTTCAATGTCTGCTCAATGATCTGTTTATGTTCGGTTTCAATACACGTACTGTGACGTCACACAAAACCCATAGGCAAACTTATCGTTTTCGGGCTCTCATTTGCTCATTAAAATTAAAACTTTGTTTTCTGCCAAAATACAAGTTTTTCATAACTAAAATTCGATAATTGCTCATATTACCAATGTCCTTTATCGATTAAAAAAAAAATCTTATGATCTACTGTTTATTCATAAGATTTTTATATTTTATATACATCTTAATGAAAACTAGTGCAAATAATTTAATTTGTTGCAATGTAAAATAATACCGTCTCCGGGAAAAATATCAATAAAACTTAAACAGCTTACTTTTAAGCGACGAATTTTAGACCATTTATTATATTTAAACCAGGTATAACCAACCCATGGTCCGCGAGCGGCATGAGGCCCATCTTGACTATTTTTCTGGTCCTTGCGATTCATCACATTTTTACAAAAAATATGTACTTTACAATGACTAAAGCGGTAAATATCAATTTATTAAAAATATATACACTGTATCTTTTATTATGGAGAGTGAGATATATAATTTTATATGTGGCACGTGTAGTTATAATGCATTTTTGTCTTTATGACTTAAACAAGTTTGACTAATCGACTAATTGATCATACAGTATTTGATGATATAGATATTATTGTATTGAAATTAAATTTATTTTATTTTCTATTTAAAAATAATTTTACTACTTATTTTATTATCAGATAACAATTAAACTATTACATATTTTTAAATTTATCCCAATTGAATCAAAATTTTCTAATTCACTCGAAAATTTCTTAAATACTTTAAACGGGCAAAAATTACTATAAATAATTTACTTAAAGAAAAATCTCGACATACATCACTAAAAGTATTAAAATAATTAATTATTTAAATTAGTTTTATTATTTAAATTACAGGTGATCGATATTTAAAAAAAAACATATTATTTATGATTTATACAGCTCTTTGAATTTGGTTGTTATATAAATAATACCCCTAAATACCCTTTATACCCTAAATAAATTTTTCTTCTCACTTTGGAAAATATTTATATTGTTAGACAGTGCTCCTCAAACTTGTTCATGTCATAGCCCTTTACATCAGAAAAAAAATCTAAAAGTCCCGTCCCCAAAAATTTTTGACTTTAGAAATCAATTGTATTTTATTTATGTACAATTAATTATTATTATAGAAATATTTCACGGCTACCAGGCAGTAGCTTCAGGGTTCCCTAGAGAACCGCACCCCCTAGTTTGAGAAGTATTGCTCAAAGTAAAATCTTTTATTGTCACATTCTTTTACTATAGATTTAGTTTGACTGAATTCAACCACACCAAAGTATGAAATATACAAATGCCATTATCGTTACAAACGTATATTGCACATAAGCAAAAGATTCAAATTGTCGTAATAATAATCATGGACTCATTTCTTAGAAACACTAACTAAATAATTCAAAATGAATTGTTAGTTTTTTTCTCACACAAATATTAAAACAAATTTTTAGTTGCGTAGATAGTTAATCAAAAATTATGTTTTTTAGAATCTCTATTAATTTTTTTGCAATATTTTACTGAAATTTCAAAGAGTAGACAAGAATAAATCTTTCGTAAGAAAGAACACTGAAAATATTACACCTAAATTGAAACTTGAGTATAATGCCAATCTGCTTTTCTTATTAAAATGTGATGTGTTCATGATAAAAATGTCTCTTTTATCCTATACACTTGCAGTAATTATAATGGAATCAAGTGTCATTTTTTATGTAAAAGTTATATCTACAATGTTTGTTCGGAAATATTGAAACGGCGCCAAACTATCAAATATACAAATTAATTATTTAAAGCATGGAATGATGACAATTGATGATCAGTTTACAATACCATACATTGGAATGGGAGACTTATGAGTTTTTTCAACATTTATTTTTTGTTTTACTTTTCTGATTATTAGAGTTGACTTTTAAACAATTTTTGTTAATTTTTTTGATGGCATCGACTCAAAATTAGTTAATTTTATTGGTTTGGGAGCTGGGTTTTAGGATACAAAACTTTTTTTTATTTTTCGCATTTCAGTTCCTTTTTTTGTCGGTTCTATATATAGGTTCTATGTTGTAAAAACCTTAAAAAGGTTTTTATTTTTCAAGTTTAAGAGGCTGAGATTTATTAGCTACTTAATTTTTCTGTATATGTGTATGTATTGCAATGTGTTGGAAAATAATTAGTATCTATATCATGTTTTACTAAAGGAATAAGTTCAAAATTATGAAATGTCGCTTAATATAAGATCTAGAAAAATTCCCAAATTGTTTTTCCAAATTTTCCGACTAATATAGTTTTGGTTAATTATCCTATGATTGTCTGATCAAATGTATATTTTTGTTCAAATTGCTCTGTATTTTCGATTGGCTGTAATCAATTAAGGTTTATCAAATGTATGTCTTTAAATATTGAATTTCGTTTTTTTTTAGTTTTCCGGGAAATTCAATTCAATTTGTGCACATAGATTTACATAACAGAGGATTTAACCTTTACATCACGTTTTGTTATTTTTTTCGGCTAAAGGAATGCAATAAAATTCAAGCGAGCTTTTCTTCTATTTTCCAGGAAACTCATGAAAGTTCAGGAAATTTTTTACTCAGAAAATTATTTAATACCAAAGACAGAGTCTTGTTTTCAAAAAATTCTTCGAGAAACGTTAGTGCGTTTTTGTAATGACTAAGTTCCGCTACCCATACAAAATATTTTCCACGATTTTCTTAAAGTGAATTAAAATATTAAAAATAGTTCCAAATTACTTACGTGAAGTCCTGCAGGACCTAAGAGTTTTGTTCAAAAATTGTTTTTTTTTCTTTAATGTCGCTTACCGTCGCATTATAACTACTACGATCTTTAGCAACTCTAAGGTTAATAAAACCCGAAATCGAGAAATATCGAAAATTTGTTCGATACAAGAATCGAACCCAACACTTACCAGTTTTGGAGCGGCCATCTTGACCACTCGGTCACCAGTAGTTTACAAGCCAATCATCCCGTATTTTTCTGCCGTTAGTGGACGATTTTACTTTTTAAAGTTTCATGAGATCTAATTTACCAGATACTTTATTCAACAGGAAAAGAATTCTCAAAAGCAACAGATTTTTAGGTCGAGATAATAGATTTTATTCCAATTTTAGTTTACACGCCATCAATCATCCCTTGTTTTTCCACCCTAGGAAATGATTTGAATTTTTTAAATTACGTGAAACCAACTTCAATTTAAACCCTTTTACCTAAAAACATGATTGTTAAACAATCCTGTGAAAAATGCTTGGTAGTCAAATTATACGATTCGTACATGTTGAACTTAGAACCTCATTTTTTTCGTCCATTAAAACTAAGTCATACTTTTCATAATTTCTTGATCCAACATCTATCATTTCAGAGCAGCCACTTGTACAGTTTTAGGATATTTTGTTTGACTTAAGCAGGCCATTCACGCTCCGACTTGCAGCCCAACTTGTGGTTCGACTTTCGAACTTCGATCTAAAGTCGGACCGTGAATGGAGTTATTAGAAGTTGGATGTCTTTCGGATCATTTTGACGATCCAACTAGTAGTCCGACTAGTTGGACTGCAAGTCGGAGCGTGAATGGCCTGCTTTATAAGTTTAAATTTAATTTAAAAATAGGTACAATTAAGTGCACCAATACAACTTAAATTCTAAAAATACATTTTTTTTTTTACTTTGCAATATAAACATTTGTAGCTTTCGTAAGCCATAACCAAAAAAAAAATGCTTTTAAAAATTATACTTTACAAAAGTAGAGAACTTCTTTATTTCAAGTGACTTATTAAATTACTCGTGACCTTGGCCAATTCTATAATAACTCTATAAACTTTTTTGTAACCTTCGTTTGTGCTCAATAACTGTGACTTAATAATGTCAATAAAATTATAAACATTGATTTCGCGTTGATATTGAAATTGAGTCGCTTATTTTGAAAGTGGTATAATTACCACCAATATATATATATATATATATATATATATATATATATTACCGTTGTATTTACCTCTTATTAAATGTATTTATATTTATCAAAAACAAAAAGTTTTATATATATATATGTATAAATATATATATATATATATATATATATAAAACTTTTTGTTTTTGATAAATATAAATAAATTTAATAAGAGGTAAATACAACGGTTAAATGAATCACTTTATCGATAACTATTCTTAGCGGCTCTTAAAAATAGGCTCTTTGAACTGCCTATTACAACTCTATATGGAAGAAATAATTATTTTACAATTTTTTATTTATTTGGTAGCAGGAAGTAGATTTTGTTTTTAAATTATTCGTTGCTCTCATGTCTTTTATTAAAACAAATAAACATTAGTTCTACAAAGTAAAAAACATATTGCAGTAAAGAGTTAAGAAAAACTTTATGCAAAGTTTTTATAAAAATGACAGAATAGTTTCAACTTGGTCTTCGTCTTTAATCATCATAAAAACTCATTGAATTTTCAATCTCAGATCATAAAATATGAACAGCAACGTTTTCTTTTGGCTAATATATTCAAGAAATGTAAGTTTCTATAAATCTTAGTTTAGTTCAATTGAAAAGAATGCCAGTGTGGGAAACTGGCATCATTCACTCTTACAACAGAAATAATAATGATTTTTACGTTTATAAATATTTACTTCTACTTTTAAAAGCATTTTAAAAGTAAATTTATAAATCATAACATAACTGATGTACCATCACTTTAAAACAACCGTTTAAACCAATAAATAAATTGCGCAAAACAGAAACACAATGAAAATGTTATTAGAACGTTGGCTATTTTTTCGTGCCATGTCTATATCAAATGGGAATTAAAAGAAGAATAATACTATAAGTCGAATAAGTTACAGCTAAACATCTATCAAGAACAATAGAGCTACTTTCTTTTCCGATGCACTTAACAATAAACTTTACATAAAGTTTCTACCGCTTTGGCATCTTTACAGTTTCACGTATTTGAAGTTTACAAGAGTAGAAAAACTTTAAGAATTGAATGAAAATAAAAAAGTTACGCTCAACATTTCGCTAGACAAATGCCATTTGTTTTACCTATTACAGATGGTTTTAGTTTCAATTATCTTTTCCGTACTGTGCACTATCAAAACCGGCAAGAACGTATACCTAGCTTTGAATTGCAAACCCTAATCTAGTTTTTCGTTAATACCGGATTATAAAATTGTGCTTTAACTTCAAATGATTTATCTTTTTCATCATTGTCGTATTTGTCAACAAACGGAATTAAGTATTTAGGTCATTTAGAATGTTTAAAAATAGCGAGCGACGTAAAGAAGTCGTTAGTGTCATTAAAATCAAATTTAGGTAGCAATGAACAATAGTGTAGGTTAACAATTGAATTTTCGAGTAGATTTAACGGAATAGAAATCTTCTGTTTCTTATTTTGAAAAGACGTCGTATGAATTGGTATTCAATAATGCATGGGAAGTTAAATGTGAATGTACAAACAAGTATATTCCGAATACGAGTAGATTTAGCGTAGGATTGTATCAAACAAATGTGTTAACTTACTCAGATTCGTTGTTTTCGAAGACTAGCTCGTCGTGAACTGCTTCGTAGTCCTTCCCGCATTTAGCTGTTCCATCCTCCGTCCAATAGGGTATTACAACTCGACCCCTAGCACCCGAATAACGTAACACTTTCAACTCAAATGTGCCAATACTTTCAACGATTTCAAAGTCTTTAGCTCCAAAACCGAAAATGCCTCCGTGATCGTCATCCAGAATCATAACCGTGGCTAGCATAGGTGATGCAAGTTGTGCAGGAGGTTGAACATTCATTAACCGCACATAGAAATGCTCGTCTTGCTCAAACACATCGTCATCGATCACTTCCAATTTGAATTTCTTCTCGGTTTCACCTTTGTTAAATACGAGTGTGCCCTTTTTTCCTACATAATCACTGCCCGCTTCTGCACTACCATCTTCGGTGGCAAAATCAACGCTGCATGGTTTCGATATATCGCCAGTGCGAACCACACGCACTTCGAATTCTCCGCAATTTTCCATTACGGTATAATGTCCAGGTTCGAAAAACACTTTGCATACGCCACCGTCGTTGGCGTCTTCGGTTTCCGTATCTGTACGCTGCAATTCCGCCTTCACTTCACTCAAATCACTTTGGGCTCGTTCCGATATTTTTCGCATAATATTTCCACTTCCCATCATCTTGCGAGTTGCCTGTATACGATAAAACGCCCGGGACTTGGGACCCTTATTTAAAACAATTTCATGCGCCATATATTCCAATTGTTCGAGATCGTAAGCGGGATATTTTTTTCGCAATTCTTTCAATGTTTGAATGTAGTCCTTGCGAGATTCTTCGAATTCTTTCATTTCATCGCTGATGGCACTTTCTTCGAGAATTTTCAAGCCGCCGTCTTTTAATTCCATTTCAATGGACGATTCACCTTCCACTTGAACAATGACACCCCGTTTATTCATACGATAATTTTTGTTCAAGTATTTGTAAATGAGTAAGCGTCGATCAGCTACATATGCGGTTAGGACAGTGGTTGGAAAGAAGGAAAATGTTAGAATGCCTTCCCACACTTCTACTTCGCCTGGAGAAATGACAGCCAGTATCACGTAGAGCCAAACATATGCAAATACAGACCAAGCAGCTGTGACGAAAAATACACGTAAATGCTTAATTTTTCTGACTTCTCCGTTGGGAATCACCAACACGCAAATGGCAATAATGACAAATAAGTTATATGCAGCCGAACCGACAATTGTTCCGGGACCCAAGTCGCCGGCTTGGAAACTTTTTGCATATATTTCAATGATTGAGAGTAGGATTTCTGGAGCGCTCGATCCTAATGCCATCAAAGTTAAATTGGCAACCGTTTCATTCCACACGCGAACGATGATGATTTGTGTTTCACCATTGTGTTTTTTTACTTTAAGTTCACGTTCCTGTGATGTAATTACTTCAATAGCAGCCATAAAACGGTCAGAAATAATTGAGACGCCAATGAAAAGATAGAGCAGCAAGAGGAAATACACGAGACCACGACCAACTATTTCGAGGGTTGAGAGGTCATCGTAGGGACGCCAACAAGGAATCACCAAACCATCTTCACATATAACTCGGTTTGAAATCGTTGTATTATTCTCAGCACCTTCCACATAGCACAACGAACCAAACGCAGCCAGCCAAAAAATCCAAAATAATCGTGCCATTTTAATATAGTATGTACAACAGCCGAAAGCGGAAGATTTCTAGATAGTTTGGAAGAATTCAATAGAAATAGCAAAGAATAGTGTTAGCAGTTTTCACAACGCTTCGATGTTTGTTAAAAATTTTCAACAAGAAACATTCTTTTATTTTAATTTTGAGCAGAATTTTTTTTAGAGCGCACACTATTTAATTGGAAAACTTTTTATATAACTCTCGAAGTGTTTTATCCGAGTTAAACATATTAAAAACAGTCATTTATTGAGTAAGTTGAGGGCGAAAGTTAGTTCTTAGATAGTTGAAATGATTTTTTGCATCGTAAAGTTTCAATAAAATTTTCAAATTTCAAGTTTCGATCATTGTTGGACAGAGCATTTACTGAACAATATTTGACAATCATCGCTTTTGTACATATTTTATGTAATGGTTTCGAATCCAACAAAATTTTACACAGTGCCACACATAAACAAAAGAGTCAGTTGTATGTTATACGGTTGTATTGGTTGGTATGTATTTCAGTCGACTTTCAGACGGATGACGATAGGACGCATCAGACACGGTCCGTGATTAAAGCACGACTACTGAACTGAACAAGTGAAGGCGTAGCGGCGGAGGCTCGCCCCAAAAACCACGCATATCTTACGCGCATGACTCACATACACACTTTTTCTCTAGTAGTCCGTTCGTAGATTTGTAATCGCACGACGACAGCAAAAGCTTCCAAGGCGTCGTTCCTCGCCGTCGTTATCAATGTCGTTCCCAAGAATATTTTTATTTTTGGATTATCTCACTCACATTTACACAGTCACCAGTCAAAATTGCACTACGTCAACGGCGACCGTCATAACACAATAACCACCACTCAATTTTCATGAACTTTTACTAACGCAATTTATATATTCCCCATATCTTTTCCACATATCCACCAATTCCACACTCGTCTCGGTAGGTACTATCAATGTGCCACAAAAGAAAATTAGGGTAATTCTATTGCAAAAACAGTCAAGCCGTGCCAAGCGGACACGGCGACAAAGCCAATAGTTTAAGAACAGACCAAATTGATTGCCAATCAGTAATAATTAGGATTTCGCTGATGTCATCGATTATATTATAGTATCTACATGAAATTTATTCTCACCATTATCATATTGTGATCATATTTAATAGGTACACGTTTAATAGTAAAATTAGACCTTGACCTTTTATGCCCTAACGAACATTCACTATTGTTATAATTAAGCTTTCAAACCTTAATTTACGTCGCTTTATTTACTTGTTATGCTACATTTAGAATGATAATTGCTGGGCAAGAATCACACATTCTACTTTTAATGTGTTTTGGTACTTACCGACAATTTCCTAAATACTTTGCAGCCATTAAAATTTTTAGTCATTTTTTATGGCTTATATAACGTAAAGGTATTATTCTAGTGAGGTGAACACCGCAAAATTTCCTTGCTGCCTTAAAAGGGTGAATTTAGGGGGGGAACGTGCCCCCCACGGTATTTTTGTGTACTGTGGAGATTCTATAACAGTACATACTTAGAAGCAAATCAAATTATTAAAGTTGTGAAAATATATGAATAAAGTAAGAGAAAGAGCATTAGTGAAACTCTAGTCTATTTCTGGGTGGAATTGCGAATTTTTTTCGTGGTCCCTTTCACGCTCTTGCGTGATGATATTGAAGATGATATTTCCCCCCCCCAGAAAAAAATCCTGGATCCGCCCTTGCTGCCTTGTGAGATATTTTCGCGTATGACACAAGGCAGAAAGAAATTTTTGTAGTGTTTACATCACTAGAATAATAACTTTACGTTACATTAGTCACAAAAATGACTAAAAATTTTAATGGCTGCTAAGTATTTAGGAAAATGTCGGTAAGTACCAAAACTTATCGCTATACTTCGATTAAAATATTTATTTCATTTAGACATTAAACTTCACAAATAAGATTCATCAACCACTTAGATTAAAGGATAAAAAACGGATTGTGTACTTATGTACGCGCGTGATAAGTTATACTTCTTTGAAGTAACTTAAAAAAAATAAATAAATCACTTCCGTAGCCTCTTCTGGTAATACCTGAACTTTTCTTTTTATTTGGTAAAAATTGAATTCGTAGAGTTCTTAGTCTACATTAGTCCAACTTTACAGAATTGCAAAATGTTTTCATTTCTCTGACTATCGTCACAAGGGAAGAAGAGTGACAAAAATCTTTACAACTATATACAAAAAACCAAATAAAAACATAAAATCTAAAACTATAAAACTATAAAACCACTAATATGTTATTATTATTATTGTTATTCTTACTGTTATTATTATTTTATTATTATTATTCATATTCATATTATTGTTATTATTGTTGCTACTATAATTATTGTTATTACATTGTAATATAATTACTATTGTTATTATTATTATTTTTCATATTATTATTCATATGATCATTAATATTATAATTGCTATAATCAAATTATTACTATAATATTGATGGTTACTGTTAAAGTTACCATTGCAATTACTAAACTGCTGTCGTTGTTTTTGTGACTGTTATTGCTACTA
Organism: Sisyra terminalis; assembly: GCA_958496175.1. Taxonomy (NCBI): domain Eukaryota; kingdom Metazoa; phylum Arthropoda; class Insecta; order Neuroptera; family Sisyridae; genus Sisyra; species Sisyra terminalis. Next base: position 33,114,452 of record OY292274.1, read on the forward strand.
CTGTCGCTTTCAGTCTGTATAACTCATATAAGTCTATATAACTAATCATATACGTACATTATTATTAGCATAAGAACTACATAAGTTATTAATTATAGATTTACAACGCTAAATGTATATGTAGGTACTACATATTGTAGTAGGCATAGCTTTACACTATGTCCTATAGTCGCTAATAACCTGAGAAGTTAAAGCGACTTTAAATAATGCAAATAAAAAAAATAAAAAACAATACAACTGCTTGGCTAAAACTTTTTAAAATTCATAAAATTACAAAAAAATCATTATTGTGCCCCCTTTGAATTCTCTTGTGGAGGGAGGTTGTTTAATGTTTGCAAGGCCAAATAGTTTGGGTGTTCTTCCCATCATTTTTACGTATCGAATTGTTAGTTCCTTAATGAATTGAATGACATCCTGGACGTTAAAGTCCCGCTGAATGATGTTACTCCTGATATATCGTTCAGCTCTTAGAATCCTAGAAATGTCCGAAGGATTTTACATTGACATCTTTTGATCATTTCAATGTCGCTAGGTTTTGCCACGTTCCAGAGTTCGACTCTATATGCTTATGTTGGTTTGAGCACTACCTTGTAAAGCGACACCTTGGAGGAGAGACTTAACAGGGTTTTTTTACCGGTTACCCTGGCAATCTTACGTTCTGAGCAATCTTCTTGTTAATGTGGATCTTACAATTGAGGCGTCGAAATGTGTTCTTAAAATATTTTCTAAATAATACTTTTTAAATTAATTATAATATTTGATGATTATTTTAACTTAGACCCAGTAAATACACGTTTTTCAAGCAATATCAAGTTTCCTACGAAAGTTTTTGAATTTTTATAAACTTTATCTCTTATTTTATAAGTACTAGCTACTACGAAACTTTAATAGTTATGATTTTAAGCCCCACTCTTTTCATTATTGAATTTTCTTTTAAAAATTTTAGAAATCTACAAATAAGAATTTCCAATTCGAGAAAAAAGAAGCCCTTCATTGTTTTCGCGGTAACACATTTTCCTCTCTTTCACATGAATATAATAATAACTTTCAATACTCTAGTACTAAAGACATTATTTAACAATAAAAATAATAGAAAAAATTGCTACTAATCTAAAGTGGATAAAAATAAATACCAAAGTGCACGTAATTTAATGGCAGTTCTCCAGATCAGTTCATGAAAAAAATGTAAATTATATGCATTTCAAAAGTTTGTTTAAATACGAGTGGGGGCTTTATCTTCAACGACTTCAACCAAATGCTATAGCCAAGCAAACCTAAAATCCATTTTACAGCGATTTAATATTTACCATGTTAATATCTCCAGGATATACACCTTCATATTTGTATCATTGTAACTAGGCATCATGCCGATATTAGTCAACATGAATTCAAGGATTGTATTAACAGTTTATATAAAAATATTGGAAAGGATATTAAAAAGGATTGCATATTTTAAAATAAAATTCAAGAAAAGTAAACTATAAACATTCAAATTAAAACAAATGTTGAAAAAATGAGTTAATATGTTGTGTCAATAGTTACGAAGAGATTCAATACTATTTGATGGTAAATGATGATAAATGAAGTGAGTTGCTTGGCAACCGAAATATGTATCTGGGGCAATCATAGTTACACCATAGAGACAACTTGGTCATAAATTTGCCAATGAGAAAGAAAATCTAATCGGACCTCCACTTTCTTACCTTTTTCTTTTGCAACTCAGCACTCTCTTGTGACTGTCATATTAAACTGTTTCTTACATATTCACGTATCAACCATGGTCTTTTTTCTATACAATCTTAGAAAGAATATAATTTATAAAAAATGCTACTGAAAAAAGCAAAAAATTGGGCATTGCGTAGTATATAAATTGTATTTAAAAGGCAATAAAGAGGTTTTATGACAATATTTAAAAGAAAAAGTCCTCATTAATGATTGAATTAAATTATATCAAGGATTGAAGTCGGTTACAAAGAGACTATCAATCAATTTTCAAATTAACTACGTTTCGTAGCTTTTTGTTCGGCTTCTTCAGGCAAACCTGAAATAGTTTGAAATTTATTGACAATATTTTCAACATTTAATCTTCATTTAATCAATTTAATCAACATTTATTCAATTCTTTTGTTTTTTCCTAATTTGAATTTAAAAAATTTAATTGGTTGTTATAAATTTGTAGTGGTACATGCCATGCTACAGATTTATGTCGAATGAAAGTGAATAAACTTACTTAAAGTTCATCGCACATGATTCGTTATTAATTTTAAAAATATCATTTTTTTTAATTTAATTTTATTAAATAGTTATTTTACTTTATCCACGCCATAAAGTCTAATTGTATTTCATCCTCCACTGAATCTTTCCCCAAGCTTTACCTTGTGTTTACTAGTTGAAATAAGAGTCGCACCGGTCGTCGGGGTATTTTTTTTATATCATTCTTAATTCAAAATGTCTGATCCTTCAAAAACTTGCGTTCCTTATTCATTTTTGGTTAAATATGAATAATGGTATGAGAAATGGGTAATTCCTAAATATTATTTCTTTTTACCACAAGATATTTTTAATTTCTCCACCTGTTTGTATATTTTAGTTTGAAAAAAAATTACTTATGAACATAATGAATAATTACTTATATATGTCGTATTACTCAATTCCTTTATCTTTTTATTAAATACGATTAATAATTCTTTAAAAATAGTTATTAATTGTGTCTCAGAAATAATAAATAATATATTAATCAATGTTACGTATAAAAACAGTTTTTTGAAAATATAATGTTTTAATTTGTATGTATATCTTGCAATTAGCTTTCATGTAACCTCAGAATCTTAAGATATCCTTTCATATTTCATCCAAAATTTATCAAAATTGTATCGTTTATTCCTTAAAGTAGAAAAGTTATTTAACTCAAATTTTGTTTTATTTTTATTAATCTATTTAAAGTATTTTTTACCATTAAACAAAATAAAAACCTATTCAACATTAAGATATCCCTCAAACAACAATCAATGCAAATGTTTTAAAATGACAACGAAATTAAAAATTAGATACTCCCAGTTATTAACAAAAGAAAATGTTATTTTTAATTTTTCATAACACTTTTATCAAATACTTCAGTTTAGGTACAAAACCACTTAATGAAATAACAGTATTCTTATGCTTCCTAATTTTTCCTTACTTCAAACATTAACAGCACGGTTAATAGCTTAAAAAATTAAACGTTATATACTGTTCTAAAATTAACAAACAACACACTCATGACTTATATTTATACATTTTATAATTTTTCTAGTGTTATAATAAAAGCTATTCAAGGTCTCTTCATCACAGTTAATGTTTAAAATGCATAAGTACGCTTATTATTTCAATTATAAATATATACCCACTGCATATTTAAACAAAATGCATAATGAATATTGACACTTCATATTATAAAAGTTCCAACGGAGCTAACAGCCTTAAGTGAAGGGTAATCAAATTAGTATTATATATTTTGCACACATGTTAGTGTTCATATTTAATTATTGATTTCCTCTAAAATTGGTATTTGTATTCATTATTAGTTGACAAATTATCGTGGAAAATTAAACTTACACAGTTGTACATGATAGCTGGAAATTTTAATAATTTATTCCCCAAGAAAGTAATAAATCTCTTCGGTATACTTTTCGTACATTGCGTGAAATTTGTGGTCAACATAATCAATTAATAGACAGAACTTATTTACAAAACAATCAAAAAGTTTGGGACACAAAAGTGTTTGCTATGGTAAAAACCCAACCCGTCAAACATTTAAACGTACTGATAAAAATATCGGTAGTATGAACCAAAGTTGAAATGAAAATCGGAAACAATCAATTCAACGTCGTTTTCAACTTTGAATTTTCTTATGATACTACTTGAAATACTACTTTTAGAACCTCAAAGAATTTAAACTTAAGTTCAAGAATTTAAACCAGATGACAATTTATTGTGAAGAAATTTTACAGATTGGAGTTTTAGAGCAACTTGAAAGAAATCCATTATTTTATGGAAAAATCATATTTAACGATGAAACGCATTTCTCATTAAATGACTTCTTAAATAAGGATAACAGTCCGCTTGGTTTCATTATTAATTCAAATCCTAAGTATGTCTTTAGTTATTATGTTTCCAAGGATTATGGTGGATCCATTATAAAAGATTATTGATTACAGAAGATCCTCAACAATCCTTGAAGACATAATAATCCGCATGTTGTTCACGAACACTTCTTTACACCTCTAAAAATCAACGATGAGGCTTATAGTCTGTAGGTGTAATCGGAACAATTTTTTTTTTGATAATGGAAGTGGTATTACAATTTCCGTTAACAGAAAACACTGCAAAGATACGACTAGAAATTTTTCGTGACATGGATTGGATGATTTCGACCTAAACGATTTATGGTTTTAACAAGGTGGTGCAGTTTGCCATACATTTCATAACACAATCATATTATTGAGGGAAAAGTTTAATGATAATTTAATTTCCAGAATTTCCAATATGAAGTGTTCACCAAAATCCTGCGATATAACTTCTTAGGAGTTTTTCTTTGGGGCTATGTTAAATCATTAGTTTATTCCGATATACTCACAAGAAACAATCAACGAACTTTCAACTAACCATTTTTATTTATTTGTATTGTTGCTGAAATAGTTAAGCGAACATTTATGTGAAAAAGTTACTGCATATTGGCGTTCCAGAATCAAACTTTTGAAAGAAGCAATCATATGAATGAAATGGTTTTTAAATACAAATTTCATGAACCAAGGTTTAAAAAAAAAATCAATTGACTATATTATACCGTCTTTATTCATTAAAATATTTAGCTCTTATTTGATCTATATTAAAATAAGTTCTTTTTATTCTTCTTTTGTATTCATTAGCTTTAATTTTTTCAAAGGGGAAAAGAATTACTTGATTTACTTATTGATTTTTAGTTTTCTAGTTGAAGTTTAATATTAGATAAAAAGTAACTCATTCCAAATAAATTGAATTAACTATGAAAGAGATAAAAAAGAAAATAAAGAAAATAAAGAAATTACTAGTAAATTGTTCAAAAAGCTATCGACGCTTATGCTCTTTGAACCGTACTTTAATTTAAAAAAGAAGAATCTTTTCAACGAAATACTTATAAACAATGAAATCAATTCATACAAAAGAAAGAAATTAGTATGGTAGATTTTATTTTTTTTTTTAAATAGAAAGTAAAAACTTGCTTCCTGAATGCTCCATCGGAATTCAGCAATGTTTCCAGGTCTGCAGATATTAGTTCGTGAAAAAAATTATTTTATAAAGTTGACCGTTAAAAATTAAATTTCGCTTTAAAATTAAAAATATCCACTTTAGATAAAATTTCTTCTACTAAAAATATTCTCCACAAACACTACAGCTGAATCCAAAAGTGCCCCAGGTCGGCCATCATTATATCCCGAAAAAATAAATTTGATTGTTGAAAATTGAAGGTTATTCTGAAATGAAAAATATCCACTTCTAGTAAAAGTTCTTTTATTCGAAAATTACATATGTTCGAAAATTACATATCCTCAATGTTCCATCAGAATCCGTAATTGCTCGAGGTCTACAATCATTGGTTCATGGAAAAATTAAATTTAAAAAAGTTTTACTATTGAAATTAATATCTAAATACCCAAAATCCGAAATTGTGTCAGAATATCATTAGCTCAGTTCAAAAGATTTTAAAATTATTGATCGTTATATAGTTAAATTTATTTTTCAACAACCAACTTTGTTGAAATCAAAGTTGTTTATAAACCTATGATTGTAAAAAAGGCTTTATCAGAATCTACTGGAGCATATAGGACGCAATTTTTTAAGCATATAACTTTTTATCAGAAACAGAAACTTTTCATTGGATATTGAAATTTATTTTTCAGCAATCAATTCTTTAAAAGCTAAATTTTACAGGAACCAGTTGCAAACCTCAAACGGAGCTTTTAATGAGCAACTTTGTCACATTAAAGATTAAAGAATTAAAAAATTCAACCTTTCACGCTTACTTCTTTTCGGCGCAATTTATCACTGCAAAGAAATAAAAATTGATTTTTAGAATTTCTAATAGAACTTTTAGACTTGCAAAACAATGAATTCTGAGTAAAATACCATTTGGTTTAAATATCAAAAAATTTAATTACCTCTCTATGATAGAACAACATCAATACAAGAAAAAATAAGAAAAATAACAGGAAAAAATATATAAAAATCAGAATTGATAAATAGTCGAACCGAAGTTCTTTCTTGGAAAATAAAAACATATATTTTTACCTACATCTTCTCTTTATTTAACTATTTTTATGGCAAAGTAATTTATGTAAATTATAAGCTTCACAGCAATAATTTATCTATCAATTCAATTTACTTACTAATTTAAAAATACTTTGCCTTTTTCTGAAACTCTTTTTGTAATAAATAACGATTGAAAGCTTAATTTGATTAAACTTAAACATTGGTTTTTGACACGGAATATTTTATTGAAACTACCGCATAAATATGATAGATAGAGTTATTTTTCTAACAATGTTTTTAAGGTTGTAACAATCTTTATCTACAAAAAGGTTTAACGTTTTCAATTCAAAAATAGTCGCTAAACAAGAGATTACGTTTTCATCTTATGTCAATCAAGTATAAATTACTGCTAATATTAATAATATTACTGCAAAATATATCAACACATCTTCTATAACACGAAGGTGAACTTTTGTATAGTAATTTTCATAATTTTATACATTCCCTTCTAGTTTCTACATCTAGAACAGTCCAGAACTATCCGAAAAAGTTTATTAATTACTTTTTAAGAATGTATAGTATGTACTGTATCGTAAGTCCTTTATTATTTGACAAAAATTAACAAGTACCTTAGATAATTTTTAAAAGGAACTGTATCTTGTAACTTAAAAAGTATTGATATGCAAAAGTAACTTTATTACTGAGATACCGAAGGATTAGATACCGATTTTATTTCGTACGCAGTACTGAATGCTGCAACTGAGTACTCAATTAAACAAAGAAAATCATGGAACATTTTACCAGATGGAAGATTTTCAGTGATTATGAATTTATTATAAGCAGAGCTGCCGAAGATAGTTTAAGAAAGTATCTAGAAACTAGATGAGTCACTTTTTTAAAAAGTATGATAGCTAAAGTTACTTTGGGTATCTAGTTAATCTTAAAGAAAAGAATTTAAATACCTACTTATCTTAAAATACATTATAAGATGCTTAAAAAATACACTTTAGTTACTTTATATACTGCGTATACGTGCTAAGCTGGCTACCAAAGATACTTTGGAAAGTATTTGAATAATAAATTAGTTACTTTTTTCAAAAAATATACGCAGTTACTTCGGATATCTCTTTACTTTTAAAAAGGAACTTAAATGCTTATCGTAAGTTACTAGTTAAAATATTTTAAAGAAAATGTGATGTTACTTTGTATACTACCACACCATGTATATACCTACTTAATTTCGTAACGTTTTAGGTAAAAAAGTAAGGTAATCAGATAATGTATTTCTTATTTTTATTATTTTATGAAAAAGGAAAGTATATAGGTCTATGCTTCTGTAAACACCATACATTTAAAAGACGATAGAAGATTAATATAATAGGTAAATATTGAACCTTAATGACTTAAATAAAATAAAACTTTAAATGTAATAGAAAAATAAAAAAAAAAACATTAAAACATTGGTTTAGTTTATCTAAGTAAAATTATAACTAATCAGTTAAAATTTGCTTAAACAAAATGATCACAAAGCGACCTCTGTCAAGTTAGCACCCGACTTTTACAAATTAAAATTTTAAATATATTTTTAGATTGTCTTTTGTTTGTACTTGATTGTACCGAAAAAAAAAATTATTTCTAACTTTAACCTAAAAAAAGTTATGAGCGATTTTGTAAATCCATTTATTCCATTGTTGAATTTTATAACGACTGTTATTTTTTCAGCTAAAGTACAAACGAAATTTATAACAGTGCAATTTGGGTGTTAGTCCATAAAGAAATGAATTGAAAATTTTTTCGTTGTAACTCAATCCAAACAATAGTTATAACGGTTTTTGTAAATGTAATTAGACTCTAATTACCTACTTCATTGTTGAAACAGCAAAAACAACCATAATTTTATTCTATTGAGGTACAAACGATTTTTTGTGGATTCTTCTGGATGCTGATCTCTATTTGATTGTACCGTTTGAATTTTCGTTTTTACCTCAACCGGAAAAAAATGCTGTTTTCCGACAATTACAAATTGTAGATTTTCGTTGTAGATTTTCCAAATCTAACGAAGGTACAATCTAGCTACTAGATTGCTGAGAATTTTATCGAAAAAAATTTTCTTCTAACTCTATTCTAACGGTAATTATGATGGTTTTTCTATGAGTAATTGAACTCTATTATTTCATTGTTGAAACTGCAAAAACTGCCATACTTTTGATTCCGTTGAGGTACAAATGAAATTTTTGGCGGATTCTTCTGGATGCTGGTCTCTTCTTGATTGTGTCAGTTGAATTTTCGTTTGTATCTCAGCCGGAAAGAAAATGCAGTTTTCCGACAATAACAGACTTTCCTTGGGAGATTTTCCATATCCAATGCATAGAGAATAACTACTGTGTCGTTGAGGATTATACCGAAAAAAAATTTCTTTAACTCTATCCCAGTAGTAAGTATGAGTGCTTTTGTAGTAGTAATTAGACTCTAATTAAGTTCATCGCAGTTTCTACAAAGAAGTAATAAGTCTAATAGCTCGTACAAAAACTGTTATTATTACCGTGAGGATTGCGTTAGAAGGATAATTTTTTCGGTACAATCCTCAGCGACACAGTAACTAGATTGTCCGTCGTTGGATTTAGAAAATCTACCAAGGAAAATTTGTAATTTTCGGAAAACTGCATTTTCTTTCTGATTGAGATATTGAGATACAAACGAAAATTTTAACGGGTACCATAAACTTGAGACCAGCACCCGGAAAAATCCGCAAAAATGTTCTTGCCCTAGAAGAATATGATATATTCAAAGCCCACAAACTAGATCCAAATAACATCCTTAACGACAAATTATTTAAATTTGTTTACAATTAACACTATAATCATTACCTGATGATGACTGCCAAAGATTGTTAAAACGCGTCGTAATCAAGAAAAAAATTGAGTCATTGGATATACATAATTATTCATTAATTTACCACAGTTACTTCAAAGTAACTAAGATCCTTTTTTCTAACGGCTCTAGTACTAAGTTTCGTAACGAATTAGGTAAAGTTGTTAGTTAAGTAGATAATATTTTCTTGTCTTGATTAATTTAGGAAAAAGAAGTGTATCTATGTGTCTTATTCTCTGCCAACATAACACACTTTATAAACGATAGAAGATTAATATTGGAGGTATAAATTGATTTTTACGAAACAAAACAAAATAAAACTAGGTTAGTTAAGTTCCTTTTCGGTATCTAAGATACTTAATTGCAGATGCAGTTCCTTTTAAAAATTATCTAAAATATTAGTTACTTTTTACCAAAAAATAAGGGAGTAAAATACAGTATCTTAAATACTTTAAAGTAACTAAGATACTTTTATCTGACAGCTCTATCTTAGAGTAACACTAAATCTTCGTGGTAAGTTTTAATATAAAGATGTCTTACTGTTGCTCTAAGACGGTAATATGGAGGTCAAATGTCTCTTTTTTTACCAAAAAACAGATACAGTTTTTAATACCACAGGAACATGAACTGAGAAATAATCATAGAGACTCTACGGATACCTACTGATATTTATCTCAGAAGGAAGCCTGGTCGATTGAAACTAGGAACTACTCTTAGACGCAACAGTCTTTCTAAGATGCAAAGAAAAAATATCAAAAGATAAATCTCAAAAATTAGAACAAAACAGGATAGAATAAAAGCATTGAATGCAAAAAATGTCCGCGTTTAATTTTCAAAGATGCTGATAATGTCAAACAGCTTAACGCTTTTTAGTTATCTTTTTCACACTGAATTTTTAATTATAAATATTTCTATTCTAAACATTTCAATATTTACTATTTACATTGTTAGAATTCTATTGATTATTTCACCACAGAAACAGACACATTGAATTTTGTGGTAAGAATTCTTTGAAGATATATTTTCTTAGAGGGAAGTTTTTATTTAAAAATGTTATGTTTTTTGAATACAGCATTGAAAGAATAATAAAAGGTAAAATATACTTCTTTTCACGAAGAGAAAATACACTTCTTTTTTATATCTTCTGGCAAAAATTCAATGTAAATGAATATTGAAAAAATATCTCTTCAATGTAACATTTTACAGATAATTCATTTTTCTAATAAAAAGATATTCAAACATATTGAAAAAATTATAAAAGAACATGATATTTTTATTATTTCACACAGTACCTACACATGTTTCATAAAAAAATTAATTTATTTTATTCAGGAAAAAATATTTACTTCTAGTATAAAACAAATTTGAATCTATATTGAAGTTCATCTTATATTTAAATCATAAAAAATGCGTGGAATTGAAAATTTAAACCGAACCTCAAATGTTGACTATATCTACGTATATTCTAATATTCCAAGTCAAAGAAATATATTATACCTTTGTCACAGAACTTGAAAGTACTTTTTATGGAGAGATTATTTTAATTTTATTCTTGTCATATTATCATACCCTTTTCATATTTGAATACTTTACTAGCAATTATTATAATAGTTAACATGTCACATATATAAGCGTGTACATTAACGTTTAAGCTTTATTTCTTTAGGCATTAAAATGAAAGAGTTGCAATCAGAACTTTATCGGAGGTTTAATTAATGCAACTTTAGACAGTGGTTTGATCTCAGTACATAGGACTTCGTAGTACCAAACATTTATATTTTCGTAATTCCACACTATTATCATATTATAAGGTTTAATATCTCAACGTTATATGCCACGTTTTTAAATCAAGAAATTATTAATTTTCCCTCCGTTCGAAAATACGATTTAAATTTGAATTTTATGATTGTCAGAAAAATACACAGTAAATAAACATTTATATATCTTGAATTATTATTATAATTCAAATGATGAGGGATCTAGCTTTGTCTACGGTTCTTGGAAACAAATTAAAATAGATGTTAAGCGTCCTTCACTGTGCAGTTTAGCCTAATTGATGTGGGGATCTTATATTAATTTCCTCCATCAACCAATATAGTTGATTCCATCCATGACTACTATGTTGGGAAAGCATTGTCAAGGGTCTCTTTGTCTAAACCGTCAAAGGCTCTTTCAACACATTCGATCAATTCGTCAATTGTGTTTATCGAAGCTTTATGTTGCAAAGATTGTATGGAATTGAAAAACTCAAGATCCAAAACTTTTAAATCGGGACTGTTTAGTGATTGCGATTTAAACTGGTTACGCCAACTATCTGTAGAACTATAAGCCAGAAGTATGCGGTTTATTATTATTCTTTTGTGCATATATCGATTTTTATTTATGAGTTATGGGGAATTATAACTCCATCTCCAGAATGGCGTTCTCAAGAATCATTTTTTGACATTCTTCTGATTGAATTGATGGAGTATCATATGAATGAGCTCCAAAAAATAGACTACCGTGACCTGAAGGATCTTACCAAATTCAGAAATCGTTAAAAACTGAAACACGTGGAAAAATCAAACTTGTCATTTAGCAGAAAACAGAAACTAATTAAAAATACATATCTATTCATTAGATCAGTCCTGTCCAACGCACAGCCTGCGGCCACTATCCGATCCAAGACGGCTTTTCATCCGGCCCGCGAACTTGTTAAATTTTAGGCTACCTAGCTATAAGTATTCATATTGTTTTACTATTGAACATTTCTTTCAGCCCCCTGCGGAAATAAAACCATTAAATCTGGTCCCCTACAAAATCCATTTGAACCCATCTGGTCCTTTACCATTTGAGTGTCAAAGAAGAAAATACATATAATAGTAGAACAAAATGTCAAAGGTTGGTTTGTCTTTCATATCTTTTGAAGTGAAAAAAACATCTTTTAAAGAATTTTTTTAAACTTTATTAAGGAAAAAAATATATATATACAGTTTGTTGTAAATATAACAAATGTATTGTAGCCAATTTCAATGAAATATAATTAGGTAGCACAAAATTAACTTTAACATAACAAATATAGAACCAAAGTTCAAACAAAAATGTTTAGGACGTTTGGCCTAGATACGTACATATTTCGGTTACCAAGCAAGCATCATCAGTAATTATCAAGTCACAACATAGTAACCCATTTTTAGAGAGTTTATTTTTCTGTATCTCACAGCAGTTACGAAGAGATCCAATAGACTTAATGCACATGCACTAAAAATAATTTTAAATGTTTTAAATATGTTCTAAGCTTATGTCAAAACATAATGAAGCTGATAATTTTAAACTTTACTTGATAAATTCTACGAAATATTTATTTAAAAAATGCAAAACAAATCGCTTAGTTTAAAATGTTTTAAATTTTAAAAAAAGCTCCTATTGACCCGATATTAAAATTACGTCACAGTACGAAACTTCAAGATCCCATGGGCGTTTTCCCATGACAAATGTAGTTAAAAACAAAGGGATAGTTTATTTAAACCGTTCAAGCATTATGTTAAGGATTAATACCATTTTCCATCTACACAAGCTGTATAGGAATATATAGGAATGGTTGGTTATAAATATGCATTATTTTCATATATTTAATTACTTAATTTATGTATGCATATAGTGTAAGTCAGTATAGGAACTATCTATAACGACCAATAGTTTTGTCTGTATACAATTTCAATAACAAAATTGTTTTTGTTGGAAAATTTTTACACGATTTTTATATTTTCCTCGATACTTTACTATTGCAATTTGTAAAAGAATAGTTCATTGGCTTCAACTTCAATTTCCTTGTTCTTATAACGATAGTTATTGACTGTTTCTACCATCTGATAATTGTATTTAGCCTTTAACTTTTTACTTATCTAGAGCGAATAAAACAAAGTAGAATGAAGAATAATAAAACAGGTTGTACAAACTTAATTATACTGGAAATAAAAAAATTATCTCACAATTTCCGTCTCCACTCTATTCTTCTGGTGCAAATTGAAATTTTGTATTGTTCCATCTGGTAATAGTAAATTAATATTTGAGCGATTAATAACTACCATAAACACAACGTATAACAGCAAGGGAGAAGTAGTATGAAAGAGCCACCACTTTTAACGCAGTATATTTTGAATAAAACTCAAATTATAAATTTAAAATAGAGGCGTTGGTTAATTATAAACCATAAGATTTTGATAGTTCACCGGTTACAAATATCGTTGGTACAACGTTTTGAAAATCACATTTCTATAAAATCAATTTTTGAGTTCACTTTATTAGTTTTCTGAGACGTAATGTAAAAACCTAACATCAATATGATTATGCTATAATCTTGGATATCATGAATGGAATACATTAGGTGTTGTAATAAACATTAATATTTTCAGGGATAGATGTAATATTGTGCTGTTATTTTATAATAACTAGTTACTTTTCGTGAAATATTCACATCCCAATATTGCTTCCACTAGCAAATAACTTCCCATAAAATATTCACAGCCCAACACTGGCACAACTGAAAAATGATAAAAATTGACAATTGAATCGAAATGAGGTTTGTCGCTATGACAACAATTAGATATTTCAAACTTGATACAATTATATTATATTTAGTTTTTACATCAAGATATTTATGAAATTTTCTGTGGATATTTCGATGGGATCCAAGATTGCTCGAATTTACGGTCATTGAATCCTGTCGGTGATGCTATGATGGGGTTCTCGTTTTTTTTGTATTTTTGAATTTTATTTTATTTAAAGATGCATACGTTAAAAAAATGAAAACGCGCTTTACAATTGTGGGTAAAAGGACGATAGAGTTCGAGGCATATTATTTATATGTCGTTTCTTTTTTTTAATTTTTCGAAAATTATACAACAACTAAACAAAGCATGCATTTATTTCTTCTTTTTTTAATAGCTGAGAATAGCTTGGCATTGATTTGACGTTTTAATTTTCCTGTACATGATCATAGATTTAAATTATACTATAAATTCCTTATACTTATACATAACAATGCCCCGTTTTCGTAGATAAAATGGAAATATTGGTCGATGTATTCGGGTCTTACAACTATTCCACACCAGTCCAGCGGTTGAATAGAACGACAAAAGATAATTTAATGACCACCGCAAATTTAAGACCCCAAATTAAAAATGTTCATACATAATATGTACGAGTATAAGTTGATACAGTTCCATGTGTAAGTAAAACGTAATTACTCCTTATTACGTGATTATCTTTTTACGCGATTTTTTTTACACGAATTTGATTTAACATGTGTTAAAAAGAAAAAATATAACTTTTTACACGAATTGTGTAACCGGAATTGTGTAATTTGTAACGGAATTAATTCTTAAGTGAATTACATCAAACATTTTGGTAATATTGTTTATATTTAATTCTTTTTACACGACTTTTACACAAATTTTTTGAGAACGTATCTATCGTGTAAACAGAAAATTAGTTGTTTTCCAGAATCAGACCACTAGAATGGATAAACATTATTATCATTATCCTAAATGGATGCACAGAAAGGCTCAAAAAAATTGTTTCTTGTGACCACTGTTATTTTAAAAAAAAAACAATTTTAAGTTTAACTTGGAATTTGTAATTGGGATGCATATTGTGCATATTTTGTCTGCAAGTGTGTGTATGGACATTACATTCAGCGTCTTAATGTGTGCTCATCGAACCATGAAAATAAAAAAGGAGGAGTGGCAGAGTACAAACGAGGTGAAAGATGATTTTGATCTTTCTTTAATGATTTTTAATTTAAGAGAAATAAAAGATTGACAATCAAATTTTGGTTAGAATGTTCTCAAGATGGATGATTCTGGAGTTCGAATACTCGAGAAGCATGTCTAAGCCACTATAAAAGAGGTTGACCGTAGGTGGAGGATAATAAGTTTACAGTTAACAATCAGTTATAGTTGGTGAAACAATGAGTTATAAACAACTTATCATTTAGTTATAGTGTAAATAAATAAATAAACGATTGTTATAAATAAATAAATTAGTGTGTAGTGTGAAATTAATAAATGTTTGTGTAATAAATTAAATTTGTTATTGTTATATGTTCTGAAACACAAATCCAAATGAACTCGTCAAATATAAATATATGTCAAAAATGTAACAGTATTTTTTTATTGTCGAAATTATGCCAATTATTCCAGTCAAACGAAAAGCCAACATTCCAACAGGACAATGTCTATCGGGTCCACTAGTATATTATATATCATTTACAGATTTTCGTTACGCAAAACATTTTTAACATTAACAATTAATATTTTCAATACTATGTTTTGTTAATTTATAGTTCAAATATTTTTATAAGTACTTGGCTCTTTCAAAACTTTTGCTGGCTCTTTCAATGTCTGTGTGTTATGAAAGAGCCGAATTTCTTTCTTTCTATAAGTGGCTTGAAATCTGAAAATATTATTGCTTTCGGAAAATTTATTTCTTAATTTATTTCATTTTGTAATTTTTTTGCCCTTTTTTTCAAAAGTGGGTTCTTCATGCAACTCTCCCTCTATACTATAATTTTCAAACGACTAAAAGTATATTTTAAAAACCTGAATATTTAACTTACATTTTATATGTAACTTACATTTTAGTTTTGATTTTTTTATATAAATTATAAAAAAGTAAAAAAAAAAACACCTACCTTATTTCCATACTACCTTACTATAAAACATCATCAAAGGTTGTTAATTGGAACTAAGGTAACGTATGAAGTAAATGACAAGAATACTCGCTAACGACCTTTGTAAAATTTAAATATGAATATATATTTTAAGAGCCCACTTAGGTTTAGCCTCATTTTTCAAGGAAAACTTTTTTTTCAACTTATTTTTATAGGCTGGAAAACGATGATACAGTTTTTTTCAACACAAATGAAATTTTAATAAATGGTAATATATTTTCATAAAATTATTTAAATTTTTTTTGATACAAATTTTTTTGTAAAAAAAATATTTCCATTTCCAATTTTAAGATACTTTTTTAATAAATTTATTCTACAAATGAGAAATTTGAAATTTTTAATTTTAAAATAAGTGCCATTCTCATTACCTCATCAGCCATGATCTCATGTTTCCGTAAGCAAAATCACTATTATTTTCTTTGTATAAGAACATTAATAATTCTTTCAATGAATTCAGAGAATGACGAAATTTTAAGGATGGTATGGAAAAGAAGTAGTTTAAATGTAGCATTAATGATAACATAAAGAGAAACTAAGTATAAAAAATATCAATTTTAACTCTTTATTGAATTAACGAATAAACCGAACAAAAATTTCTTGAACTTTTTTTCTTTTGGAGAATTGTTTAAATTCTTAAAATTAGTAGCATTAAAAATGGGACAGATAATTTAACAAAGAGAATATTTATTTCAAAGAAGCACAGGGTTTTTTCAAGTACAGACAAATTAAAATAATCTTGGAATTTACAGTATCTCACGTAAAAAAGTATGCTAAAGAAGTTACCAAAGACGAAACATAGAATAATTATACAATATGTAGAAAAATGTTATCTAAATGATATCTACATATTTCCCGGGAAAGTAGTCAATAACATTGCTTGATTATTAATAAAATCCAATTTTGTCGACTGAAAAAGATCGGTGTCTGCCAATTTTATTAAGAACTGATAAAAATAGACGAAATAACGTGCTTCACTTTACTTTTGAAGAAAAATTAGACTTTGCAAAAGACAATTGAATTTCTCATAAATTATTAAAGACGAAAATAACTCCTTTAATTAGGAACATTGCAACCTTGAGATATTTCTAGAATATTTCTTTCAAATCACAGTAAATTATGTAAAACTCATTATAAAATTTGTTTGCCTTTTTATTTTTAGGATTCACAATTTGATAACAAGCAAATAGAAATTTTAGGATCAAAATAAAAACCTAAGGTGTGTACTATTCTCGTAATTCAAAAAAGTATTTTTTTTTTTGCTTCCTTAAACTTAATACTTATAATCTCAACAATAAACTTATTTTTTTACGAAATTAAAAGAAAACTCTATGTTTTTCTTCGTATTAATAACTACTCTTTACTTTTGACCTACACTTTCGTTACAATCATTGCGTATAGTTACATAAATTAAGGAAATATTAAGATTAAATATTAAGAAAGTTCCTATTATGAATTTTATAAATAATTTAATTATTACAATATCTTATTAACACGTTCTAATTGAAATCGGTCTTTATTAGCTATCCACATTTTTCAATAACCATACAATCTCGATTTTGATGAAGTTTCATGTAGTTCATGAATTACAAATTCATGCAAAGAGCAAATCATTTAAATTAAGTTAAAAATATATTCTTAAATGCCTAAGATTTAAATGTGTGTGTGTGTATGCATATTATGTGGAGCTTAGACCTTGCATCTAGTGTTCTGCTGTGTTTGTCAAATCATTAAAATAAATAAAGGGCGAGCGGTCAAGCACAATGAGCTGAAATATGCCCAAGATCAAGGTTGTCAAACTCGCGTTTTTAAACATTTTAAAAAACGCAGACATGTGGAAGTTTCCAGGGATGAGTTCTGGATAAAATTTCTGTATGGTAATAAATATCCAAAACTACAAAAATTAGTGTTGAAACTTCCAATTTTGATTGGGTCAACATATATTTGTGAAGCAGCATTTTAGAAGATGAACTTCATTAAGATTAAATTTTGATTTCGACTTACTGATGAAAATTTTTCTCATTGATATGAAAAAATACTTTTGTTGTTTCCGTAATTATATTTGTTTAACAAATATTTTTTCTATGAAATATGCGGACCGTCATAACCCATAAGCATTACGGAATATATACCAAAACCCATTTATTTCACTTTTAAAAACGTACCCCGAGCAAAACTAATTGGTGATCCCTAATCTATTTTATACGGTAGTAAATCTTCCAAAATGAGGCAAAACAAAGTAGGATACTACATACCTACCTTTTCTCGAAAAGAATCGACGTATTTTCAGACCTTCATACCTTCAGCTTGAATAATACTAGACAGCTCAGATTTTCAGAACAAATTTATATTTTCAAATGTTTCAAATGTTCACAATTTATATTTTACTTGTTTTATTCTTCTTGATTTTTATTCTTTAGATTTTGTTATAAATATATTTGATATACAATGATTGTTCTACTTCCTGCACTCACCAAAACTTCTAGGGCATTTTCCGAAGCCGTAGAAAACTAATATTTGGTAAATAGGTTAAAATTCGCAAACAAATTATAAATAAAGTATGAAATCTAGAACTTTCTACTTAAACCCCCAAGAAGGAGAAAAGAAGTCTATAAACGAAATTTAGTTATTTCTCGTAGATCTACAAAGCTAAAGTTTAGTGAATAGACTAAGATATATAAATAGAGATCTATAAATAGAGGTGCAGGTCTATAAATAAAGTTCAAAAAAATACAAAAGATAATAGTCAGATTTAAGAAATGTATGTATCAATAGTTTTTTTTTTACCAAATTATTTTGCAATTTTATCTTTTCCAAAATTCACTGTTAATTTTAAAATTCAAACTTTACTGTCGCTTTTTCACTCCTTTAGCAACCCGAAGCATCCCTCGCTGTACCTACTCTAAATTACCATCAAAATATACATTTTTCAATTAAGTATTGAGAAAAATTACCATATCTCTGAAAATATAAATTTTAGCGCATAAATAACAATAGAGAGTTTTTATTGAAAATATTCAAATAGTCGATTACAAATTTGAATGAAAATTTCAAGGAGTCGGTGAAAAAAATAAGAAATTTGCAATTTTGAACTAACCAACAATAAATTTTAATATGTACAGATATAGATATGTTTTGTAAATCAAAGATTATGGAACGATAACTCTTATGCGAGTATTACTAATTAAACTTACCGTTTTATCAAATGGTACTCGTGTGATGTCTTATTTTCCATCAATCAATATGAATAAAATTCGAATACATTGGAACCTAATAATCATGTTATGTTCCGTATACTATGTCTACTATGTTACAATATCAGAATTCATTGAACTAATATTTACACTGAAAGGAATCAATCTACTCTCAAACTACATTTACCAAATTCGATTGAATTGAGCACATGTAGTACCTTTTAATAACTGTATGAAACTGTAACGGATAAAAATGAATCTGCAAGTGAAAACCATTCCTTTTTGTAATTTTATTCATTCAAAACTTTTGAAATACAATTGATAACTAATCAGTAGACGACGTTTAAAAACATGGTTACATATTATGTGCAACCAAAGAATTGCCCATAAGTTTGTGTTATTATATAAATTTATTTTTATTTCCTTTAAAATAAATTTTCAACTGGATTGAATCAAATCCTGCACAGAAAAATTTTTATATGGCTAAAATTCTTGAAGCTTGACATTTACGTTACTAATTGTGGTCAAATAATGAAAATGCAAGCAGTAATGTTGAAAATTTTGCAGCGCTTCGTTTACAATGTTCTTATATCAAAACCTCACGAAATTCAAGGATCAGTTTCGAAAACAGGAACATTTTTTTTTTGCTTTCTTTCCGAACAAATTTTTGACTAGTGACAAAATTGCTACTAGTTTTAGATATAGCGAGAAAACTTATTTCTTGATTTTCATGTGATTTACTATCAAAACCATTCATAATAAACTTCAGCACAGTAAACTCTACTTCTTCTTATATACAAGAAGCGATTTTAAAAACTACTATTGCAATTAAAAAACCAGCATTTGATTTTTAGTTTAACTTAAGTTAAAGTGCACCTAACAACTAGTACTTTTTTTGGGCACTAGACGTCGTGTCGTGACCAAAGTGGCCAGTTCCTAATAGAGCCTATATAATTTCCTCCATTTTTGAAAATCCATATTGTGAGAAATCTTCTTAAATTGAAGTATCATTTCGATATCTTGAAAAACCCTGTATATCTCTGAGTAAAAAATGATTTTGTTCTATAGAACTGTAATTAGAATTTATTTTTAAAAATATTACCTCTATAAGTAGAAAAGTTTTAGCGGTTTTACCTCAATAGGAGATTATTAGGTACGTGTGGTATTTACGAAAAATGTAACGGGATTTTACTTTTGTTGTAAAATTTTAGTTGATTTCAAACGATAATTGGGCGTTAAAATAAAAACAAACAAAAATGTTCATTAAAATCAATTACAGATGATTTTGGCTTAGTTTTGAGTAAATTGCTTTACACTTTATTGTTAATGTGCTTGTAAGATGCACGTAACATATAATCCATTCTTCACCTACTCGCCAACACTTTATCGTGCTGAATTTTGGTACACCTGATTATTTACTCTAGATAGCGACGCATGAATCCGTTATAAAATTTAATATCTACCAAGTATTTCTACTTTGATTAACCCTTATGTTAGTAACTGGGTACCCCCCGCGGTGTATCTGTGTGAATAGCTTAAAGCAAGTTCAATATTTCATTTTAAGCTCTCAAATCGTCGTTTTTAACTTAAAAGAAAGCTAGTTGTGAGTTCATTTAATTAATTACTTTTTCTTCTTTTTTTTTAAGCTTAAACTCCAACCATCTACACCTGATTATTTACTCTAGATAGCGACGCATGAGTCCATTGTAAAATTTAATATCTACCAAGTATTTCTACTTTGATTAACCCTTATGTTAGCAACCGGGTACCCGGGTACCCACAGTGGAAAGCATAGGAAATAAATTGAATAAAATTTCTATAAATGCATGCAACTAAATTTTATTAAAAAATATGACACTTTTTTATAATTAATGACATTGAACACATTGTACACGATTAACTGAGTGCTCGTCACATACAGGTTGGTGACAATTGGCACAAGCCTTGCGTGTCTTTCGCCGTCTTCTTATTGGCAAAGCATTGCAGACATAGCAAGATCCTATAACTATTTTCCTTCCGGTTTTATCTTTTGGGGTCTCTGGACCAGGATTTACCACGACTGTTTCTGTCAGTGCATGGCCTAAAATACTTTGAATGGCAATCTTTGTTGAAAAATGGCGCATTATTTGTGGATTCGCGGTACGATGTTCAATCATCGGCAATGCTAGTTCTTCACTTAGCTTACGCATAAATTGACGACGTTCTGTCGTTTTTTTGGCAATCATTTTATTATTTTCATAATAAATTATATATGCCGCAAGTGAAGAAATGTCTAGCATGTTGAAAAACATTGCCATTGGCCATCTCGAAGATCGTCGTTGACTGGTGCATCTCCGCACCATTTGGTCCATTGTGTCGACGCCAGCTTTATATTTATTATAGAAATTTATTATTTCTGGTTTTTTTTAGCGTCATCACCAACTGATGCATCTGAATGCATTGTAGACATCAGAATAACAGCTTTATTTTTTTTAGGAACGTAAGAACACATGGTAACCTTTTCGTGAAATCCAAAAACTGACGAATACTGCTCCCGTGTCTTATTTGCTCCCATAACACTAGGGATGTAAGGTTTATTTTTTTTACCGTGCCAACAATAGTAATATTCTATGATAACAAATGTTTAGCAACGGGTAGAGTAGTAAAGAAGTTATCCATGCAGATATTTCTACCACTACGTCGGTACGGAGCCGCCAATTCGTTCACTACTTTTTCACCCCGATTCTTTTCTCGAGTGTTATCTGTTTTACCAGTGTACATAATCCCTTGCAAAGGATATGCGTTTTCTGCATCACAAATCCACCAGATCTTTATACCATACTTAGCTGGTTTCGATGGTATATATTGAGTAAACCCAGTACGTCCACGGTATGGATATAGCTGTTCATCAATCGTCAAGTTTGCGGTTGGTTTGTACATCTGAGCTAAATTGGAGTTCAACATTGTCCACAAATCACGAATTGGAGCTGCCTTGTCTTCTTTTTTACGTTGACTTCGAGTATTACTGTCGTCGAATCTCAAAAAACGCAGAATATTATGGAATCTCGTCAATCCCATCGTCGCGCGATACAGTGGATAAGAATTGGAGTGCCACATATCAAAAGTATGGTCTGTATTTGAATTATTTGCGCCAGCACAAATCAAAACACCGAAGAACGAATAAATTTCGGGTATTGTAACGGGCTTCCATTGATGCTGTGAGTTTGGATGGTTAGCATTATATTCTTGGAAAATGGTTTCAGCTTTCTTGTTAGTGTGACGGACGATTATATCAACCATTTCGTGAGTAAAAATTTTTTTGAACGTCTCACTAATTGACAACGTTTCCGTACTGCGATGAGGCCCACTCCGCTGGCGTACAACATTATGAGCTGCGGTCTGATGTTGAGTTGGTGGAGTTTTGTTCCACACTGTTTTATCTTTCGCAATAAAACTTCCAGATGGTTCTTGAGCTCGTCCTAAAATAATAATAACAACATAAATTAATTATTTAAGAAAAAGAATTAGTATTTCAATCATTGTTAAGAACAAATATTTTATTACCTTCAGGCTCAGCACTTTCAGCTTCATTGTCGTCATCCTCACTCTCGCTATTCTCAACCTCTTCTTCTACTGCTGAATTCCTTTCAGCGACTTCTTCTGTATCTTCAGAATCTTCGTCATGCTCTGAATTATCTTTTTGATTCAAAATTTGACGTCTAGCTGTATTTGCTGGGGTCCAGTCTTCGTCATCACTGTCAGAAACCCCGCTCGAATCACTGTCATGTTCTCCAAGTAATTTTCTCAAATATTCATTTCTTTCGATTGCACTTAATCTAATAAATTAAATAATATAAGTCGTAAATAATTTTATTACACAAAATTGTAATTAAAACATTTACAAATGTTAAATATATGTAACGTTTACTTACCTAGCATATTCAGCTCTCGATAGTTCTTCCATAACTTTATTTTTCACTGTGAAGAGAACACCATAAATAAAACACGTCTGATCTCACCAAAAATCTGTTACGTACTAAAAAATACTCGAATCTAGTGCGTACTCGAATTGTGGGTACCCGGGTACCCGGTTGCTAAAAGACATCGGTAAAGTTGGTTACTAACATAAGGGTTAAATATTTAACTTTAAAAAAACTCTTGTTGTCTATCAATATAGTTTTTCATTATTAACTGTATCTCGTTACTTTTTCGATTCCATGTATATATTTTTTCATTAAATCTATAGTATTCCAATTTCTAACTGCCCGGAAAGTTAACTTTATTTCAATTAACCATTTAATAGATACCATTACAGTGAAATAAGTATGTAACCGTTTTCATTTCTTTGGCTCCATTAAATGAAATATTCAATAAGGGCCTAAACACACTTTTGTTGATCTTTTTCCATCAAATTATTTCTTTTAAGTATAGTTTTAATAAATAAATCGTAAGATTTGCTATGCATGTCATATTCCTAATTCTTTCATTTCCTTTGCTGGAGGATTTCTACTAAGTTTTCATTTTTTTTTTTTGAGCAAAACTTCTTTGTTTATGAGCTTGGGTGGTGAAACCGTTTTTACAAAGCTTGTATAAAAGTAAAGGTCTTCAAAAGCTTTGTTATTTTTCATAGCTTTCCCGTATATTTTGTTTGATTGGTTGCGATTTTGAACTACTTCTCGTTCGCAAAGGCATTTATTATTAGTTTCTGACTTTAAGCATCACTGAATACATAATTGGGCTCTATTCAATATTTTCAGTTCATTTTTCAAGCATTTCATCAGTGCTACAACAATTATAATAAATCGATACTGCACTATATTTTAGGATTGAAATTTTTCTTTGCAGAATTATATGTCGTAGAAAGAGCACTCGTGTTCCATAAGCTCAATGCTAGTTTTTTTTTCCTTTTGGTTTCTCCTTCAATAATTTTGCATCGCTTCTAGTTTACTGTTCGCTACTGGTTTGGTCATTTATATAGCTAAATGCAGTCCTTGGTAGTTTTGTATGGATTAGTCAGTCGTGCATATGGAGTGAACATAGAATCCAGAAATAGAGAGTTTTAGTCCTAAATAGTCACCTTTTCTCTTACTTCAGTTACGGAGGGTGATGGTTGATTTATGTTTTTCTAATATGTTAAAGTACTTTATGCTATTATGAAAATTTGCATACAACATACATCGATTATTTCGTTCCTATTCCCACCCAATTTGATTGTATACAAAAATGATTTATTTGACTTTCGTGGATAACCCATAAGTATAATGGAATATATACCAAAACCCATTTATTGAGAATCCCTTATTCAATTTCACCTATCTACCTTCTTTGTCAAAAAATATTTTCGAATGAGGCGATGAGACATTTGAGGCTGCAAGATCATTTGAATAAAGTGCATTCAGATAAGAAAGACAAAAATGTGACCTATTTTCAAAACCTGGAAAAGAGCTTTATATATGTATTATAGCTCGGTCAATTGTATCAGCACTTTCTTCAGCGGCTTCTGAGTTTTGAACACAAAAATAAGTTATTTACCATACCAATGTACTAATGTTTTTATTTTAACTAAAAAATAGTGAGATACGCGTCTCTGAAGATATAAAAATTAAAATCTTGAAATTTGGAGAATTTCTTTATTAGGGGAAATTCCCATATGTCTAGGCAGGTGGAAAATCCAAGCAAAAAAAAAACGATATATTATTATATCACGTATACGATCTTGAGGGTTAGAACTAGAACTAAATATTTAATAAATTTAATATAAATCTTGTGTTCTACTGTTTTATAAAGTCAAATATACCAAAATAATTAATAATTGATAATTTCACAGTATGGGACAGGAAAGTAATACCATTTCTGAGCTTATAGTCATTAAATTACCAATTATCGGTTTATGAGTTATTTTAAAACCACCCTAAAAACATTTTGTGGTTAAAATGATTTGTTAATTCATAAACATTAATTATTTAGATATTTATATTGAAATGGTTACACTAATGCCCAAAGAAATATAAAATCCTTATTGTCTGTTCTACGAATTCGCAAAGTAGTAACACTAATTTGATACCAAAAAAAATGTTTAATATTTATGCAAGTGCGTTGAAATTAGTTCATTAATGCCAAATGCGTTTATTTAAGTTCACATTCTATAATGTTGAACACCAACTCGAACCAACTGAAAAATTTAGAACTTTTATTAAGATTTTAAGGGAGAAAGTGGTACCAAATTCATTTCAGAGAGCCGAAGAGGTTAGGTATTCCTAATCAATGCTTGGTCGACCAACCAAGTACCCAAAAACTGTCAACAGAGAAAACTTTACTTTGCCTCACGGTCCTTTGCACAAGAAAAACTCTAGAAAAAATTAATATATTATGGGCGGGAAAAATTGTTTACCCATCAATCTTTCATAATCTTTCAAAATTGTTCCATCAATTTATCTATTTATTTCAATTGCTACAAGGTTATCTAAGTGGTAACAAAATTTAAAACTTACACGATCTTCAAATAGTGCTTTTCGAATATTTTTCTTAGTAGTCAATTGATTTTTACTAATGACTATACGCATTATTAATATGACATTAATAATATGAAGAAAAATCATTTTTAGTCTTATAAAACTTGCATTTTAGCAGAAAAAAAAGTTTTAATTTTAATGAACAAGTGAGAGACCGAAAAAGATAAGTGTGCATATGGATCTTTTGTGACGTCACAGTACGCATCAGTACGCGTATTGAAACTGAGATCATTGAGTGGTAACTGTGAAACAGTAATAATTTACACAAATTTTGACACATTTTACTCATTTTTACATAATTGCTAACAATTTTTCGCCCTTAAACATTTTTTTATACCATAAAATTACTGTCATTTTTTTTCCTTAAGAATATAAGTTGTATAGATTGTAAAAGATTTAAAGCATTATCAATCTGTATTTTAAAGTATAATTATAATTTGTCATAGGAAAATGTCCGTGGAATTTTGAGGATGCGTTTTGGGACGTCATTTTAATGTCGAGTCAATTTTTAATTTAACGATTTTTTTGCACTTTTAAATGAATATTAATTCTTAAATTTAATCAATCAAAGTTAAAAATAATAGAATCATTTTGTTTTGATTTTAGTTTACAAAATTTTTAAATCATTTGCATAAGATCTATTTAGTTAAAAAATTGTACACATGATGTCAAAAACTTGAGAATATTAAAGGTGATAATATCACTGATTTAAAATTAAAACATTTTTTTTAGTTTTATATTTAAAAAATGGCAATACTTTCCGGTTCCTCTATTATTTTTAGCTACTTTATCTATTGTATTATTCATTTTGAATTTAGTATTTTTTCTATTTCATTTTTTCTTTCCAAAATTACATGCGAAACATAATTATCTTCATTGATTTTTCAATATTAAAATACTGGGCAAAATGAACAAACTTTACTTGACTGTATAAAAGACGAAATCGAAACAGAAGTGAAAGTTTTATTTATTTTTCGTAAAAAGTATTCCCTATGGAACAACCACAAGCGGATTACACTTTTATCCCTAACGATTTTCAAATGTTATATGATAAAAGCAATAAGAAAGGGTTTATTAAATCTGCTTTACTTTGTTCTTAGATATTGCATCAATTTTACAAATAGAGACGATCATCAAAAACGCTTTAGCAACTTAACTTTTATTTAGTTTTCCAATATTGTTTAGCACTTTTTTACAAAATAAATCTTAACTAAAACATAAAACCAAGAAAAAAAAGCGAAAAGTTAATCGAAAACGTATTACTGAATAAAAAAGAGACCAAAGGTTAGAGCTATAAAAAATGTTCATTAGGTAGAAATTTTCCATTGAACCAACATATTTGTTACTCTTTGTAATGTTGACATATTTTATTCTTACTGGAGTCCTTTCTCTTTACAGTTCCATTTTCATAATATAATTTCACAGAACGAAAATCAACTTAACATTATGTTTATGTTATCCAACTTAACACTTATGTAGATAAAAAATAATATTAAAACAAAAACCATTGTCTTTGACCCAACTAATTTACTTTTCATAAATTAATGTAAAAGTAAAAATAACCTTACAGAGGGGGTCTTACTGCTTACAAAGAAAAAACATAATATGTCATAATATCTTTAAAAAAAACATAATAAATTAAAAAGTCTTATGCAAATATAAATATTGTATTATAGAAAAAGTACAATTTAAAATTTCATATCAAACATAAATAAAATAATATTCTTTTGAAAAAGTAAAACTGTACTCTCATGTGATTACACAGAAGCAGTAAGACCTATATCTAATTATTATATTCATTACAATAGGCATTGTCAACTTAAAGTAAGCAATTAGTGTATCGAATTTTTCATTATAAGAAGTTTTACTATATATCAAAGCTTACAGCCTTTTGCATGCATAGGTTAAACATAATGCATCTGTGTTATAATATTTACATATATGAACATACATATTACTTCTATGATTTATTACTTCATACATATTATGTTTTACTTTTTAAACGATGATTAAAATATTTGCGTAATTCGATGATAAATATTATTATTTCTTTTGACGCTTTGAACTTTCGTCTCGCCATTCTTCATATTTGAAGACAAAAAAAAATAAGTTTGTACTCTAAATGTAAATTTAATTAATTTAATAGCAATCCTGCCATAGAAAGGTGTAAATCATCAGAATAATTTAGCTTAATGTGTTTCAATTTCAACAAATTAAAAAATGGAGACTTAAATGAAAACAAAGAACATTTAAATAAATTCAACGAAATGTAATAGGTATAGGTATCTCTTATTCTTTAGGTATTTCAACCCTCTATAAAGGAATGAACGTAATTACTATCGTTGTTGTTGATAAAATGGCAAGCAATAACCTTTTTATTTATTTTTAACGCACTTTTTTAATCGAAAATTTAACACTTAATTGGAACCAATATATTTTAAGCTTAACATTTTTTGTTTCAAAAATTATTCCTAGAAAATAAGCGCCTATCTCAAGTATAGTATGCATAGTACTATACTAAAATTTTTAATAAGAAATTAGTAGGAATTGTATCGCTGTATGTTACCAAGTGATTTTGAAAAGATCTCATATTCAAATTAATACAAATTTTTAGAGAACTTAGATCTTTTTACATGCGACGTTTCGGTCCCTTTATTGAACCTTCTTCAAGCGTTCATAAACAATTGCTTTAACTTTGTTAATAATAATCCCTGTCATGATTCTTTTTTATAGATACGGTACAGTTGATAAAATCAATAATAAAACTTCCAAGATACATACAATTTTAATAAAAAATAATAAACATCAATAAAAAAATTTAAAAATTAGTTAGAAATAACACTACTGATTTAACTAATACTTAACTGATTTTTGAATATTTTTATTGAAATTTATTATTTTTTATTGAAATTGTATGTATCTTGGAAGTTTTATTATTGATTTTATCAACTGTTAATATCTATAAAAATGAATCATGACAAGGAATATTATTAACAAAGTTAAAGCGATTGTTTATGAACGCCTGAGGAAAGCTCAATAAAGGGGCCGAAACTTCGCATGTAAAAATCAAGTTTTAACTGCTTATTTTTGATCCTAGTCCTCTGAGAATTGGTATTAATCTATTATCATCAAGGATCTAAAATTTTACCATAATATCTCATGAATTATTTCACAAAATGTTTTTTTAATCGTTTCTTTTGCATTCTTTATTTACAACAATTTATATACAAGGTTAAGTTTACTATATTTACATTTTTGTTTACGTAAATAGTATTCCATTTCAAATTTACAGTTCTTTCTTGAACTGCAACAATATTTTGCCTTTCGGTCATATTTTTTACTCTTTTCCCTGTTCTTTATTGTTTCCTAGTAATTTAGCTTTTTTGGTTCTTAAATTGAGAAAATTCTAAAAACTCAGCTTACGATACCTCCAAAAGAAAAAAATATCAATAAAGGTATACATAAGTAGTTAAAATTTGAAAAGAATAATTCAAGAGAGATCAAATACATAATTGATTCTTCTATATTTATATTTTTATGTTCTTTTTATGTATGTTTTATTACTATGTATATTAGAAAAAAGTATCTTAGTTGTTTTCAAGTACCTAAGTTACTTTAAGGAATCTAAATATTGAAGATACTGTATCTTAGTTCTTTAGTTCCTTTTATTTTTTGGCTGGAAGTATCTAATGTCTTAGAATAGATACATTTTATAAAATAAAATGTATCTTGTAATTTAAAAAGTATTTTAGACACCGAAAAGTAACTTAGATACCGAGATACCAAAAGGTTAGATACAGAATTTTATATTATTTACAAAGATTCAACTTAAACTGTTATTTTTTATTAATCTTTTATCATTTTTAAAATATGTTGTGTTTACAAGGGATTAGACAAACACACTTTCCTTTTTCCTTAATTAAATTAAGGATAAGAAAATAATTTCTAATTACGTTACAACTTGACCTTATACGTTGTGAAACTAAAAAAGTATATTTTTAAATATCTTAACTGTAACTTAGGATAAGTATTTATGTTCTTTTTTTAAGAGTAACTAGATACCCAAAGTAACTTCGGATACGTTTTAAGAACTTAGGATAAGTATTTATGTTCCTTTTTTAAGAGTAACTAGATACCCAAAGTAACTTCGGATACGTTTTAAGAAAGGAACTTATCTTATACTTTCCCAAAATATCTTTGACAGTCCTGATTTTGAGTAATTTCCAATAAGTCTGAAAAATGTACTTTATATACCTTTTATATACCTGGAGTCTATTGTAAGTGCTGTGTCACTAATAAAGTGCTGTTGGACAGCCGTATGTTATTGCAGACTTCACCATAGTTTTTTTCTTTTACATATAATACAAAATGATTTTATTTTTCACACTCAGTTTTGAATTTCATTTTATAAGTGGCTTTAAAGTTAAATGTATATCTATACATGTATTTATTGTGTTATTGATGTGGGTTGTAAATGTTAATCGCTGGTCTAGGGTTTCTTTTCTTTGTATACCTACTGGGTTGCATTGGAAACTCTTAGTTTAGCAACATTTTTAGCTGCCTGAAGCTCCAAAACACTGTTAGATTTTTACCATTTAGTTCGGAAACAGGACATCTAAGAGTATATCTAAGGACATCTAATTTCTACATATAGAAAATTCTCTTTACAAACAAAACTGGTAAAAATACAGTACCTACGTTAAAACCCTGTTTGTGATTTTTTGTCTGAAAAATTTTAAATTCTGATTTATTAGTTAAATATTAAAAGTTTTTTCTTAACTTATTAAGATTTTTTTATTAAGTAACCACAAAAATCATGTAGTTAGTTAGTTTGATTATTTCATTACCAAAATTCGGTTGCAATTTATGATTTATATTAAAAAAAGTCGTTAAAAACAAGTTTTGTTTTATCATGAACTTGATTTTCAACAATAAGAGTTTTTTTATTGTTTACTCTTAAATTTGGTAAGAAACAGTTCATAGTATTATGGAATTTTTACCCTTTTTCTGTGTTCAGGTATGGTTTATAATTTCATTGTAACTCAAGTCATTAAAAATAATTTTGCCCTTTTAAAATATATTATAAATATAAGCTGAACTTTAAAATGTGGTGTAGAATAGGTTTAATAGGTTGATATTTACTTTAAAAAACGCAGTAGTATGTAATCACGTACGTAGGCGAAAAGAGAGATTTTAGATTTTAATAAAACAATACTGCGGTACCCTACAGACATAAGCGCTTGTATTAGCTAGTTTTAGAAATAAAAATTATTTAAATATGCCTATTATTTTTTATTAATTGAACTAGCTGATACCCGCGACTTCGTCTGCGTAACGTAGGTGTAATGTAGATTATATTTTCTTTTTAGATTTGCTTTTTGTAGTGGTATGTGAAAATTTTTATTTTTCTTATTTATTTTACGAAAAACATAATCATACTTAAAAACACTAATTTGTCGACTTTAAAAAGACACATTTAATATACTGTTGCTTATAATAAAATAGTTGTATGTAATCATCAATTAATTTTCAAAAAATATTTATAAATATCTAAAAAGAGTATGTTCAATTACGTATACGTACGGTAGGTATACCTACCGTGAACCAAATAATCCATAAATTAAACAGTATCTATACATAAAAAAATATCTTCAAGTTCAATAAAG
This sequence comes from Sisyra terminalis, assembly GCA_958496175.1. Lineage (NCBI taxonomy): Eukaryota > Metazoa > Arthropoda > Insecta > Neuroptera > Sisyridae > Sisyra > Sisyra terminalis. The sequence continues at coordinate 33,145,650 of OY292274.1, forward strand.
TCGGTCTTAATTATGACTTAAAACAGTTAAAAGTTATCAAAACACTAGCGTCAAAAGAACAGAAGTAAAGGGTCTAGATTTAGAATATTAGTAGAAATCCCATTTCATTGTCTCGACTTCCGAAAGAACCTTTTTCTCAAAACTGTGAAATAGTTTTACTGAAATGTACAAAACTACCGCGAAATTTAAATTTGTTCAATTGCACGAAACCCAGTTCCTCCTTAATCAAGTATAACCATTGTGTATGTATGCACTTATTATTAAAATATCTGAATTTCAACTATATAATTAAACCATTTTCTTTTAGTTCGCCGAATTTCTCACTACTCGATATTCGCTCACTAATGTATTTATTTGTGAATACGTATTTCGGATTTTCAGGTTTACAATATGTAAAAGCCAAAAAACTTAATGCTCACTTATAAACTTAACTTAACCATTTTCAGATATATCTATCAGAGTTTAAATTTTTTACCTGACCCAAAGTTTCTGTTTCTTATATTAAACCAACTTTGTTTTATAATAAAGGTTAATTACGTTTCGTCTTTAACGGTACCTTGATAATTAAATTTTAAATTTCGATTGTTTGTTAGACGTTTTGCCGTACTGCTCCAATTTTTCACTCTTTTAGGGGAGGAATTATCGAAAACCCTTTCTTAATAAATAACGGCATCATATAAGGAAAACACTTTTCAAATTTCATCGACACAAATATGCATTTATATTTGAAAATACAATGTAAAACGAAAAAAATATGTCCTTCTTTATTTTGATTATATCATGACTAAAAAGCAATTCGATTTCGCTCATTTGGACGTTGTACATACAATATTGTTGGAAATATGTAGAAAACGTGGAAGTAATTTCAAATATTTTATTCATTTTCAATAACAATAATTGGTTTTCGAATCGTTCTAAATACCGAAGAAAAGTTAGTTTGGAAGATTTTATATTTTAATTGATAATGAAATATATGATTAAAAAATTATTCCTTTAATGCTTTTCAGCAGAATATATAATTGCTCCAGGTCACAATCATTGGTTCATAAAAATTAGATTTTTAAAACTTTAATCATTGAAAAACAAACAAAAACTAAAAACCACCTCGTTGGTATTTGGTATAAGTACCTACTATATAAAAATTCATACTTATTAAGTGAAATGACGTTATTGAAAATGCTGTTATTAAAATGATGTAACAAAAACAGAAACTTATTATTAATTATACTTATTTAATTCAAAATTTCGATTTTTGATTGTTCAATTGCAACAATACTTTATTTTTCTAAAATAAAAGATATTTTATATCTTAAATAAAAGTAGCCTAAGTTACTCCTTATTACATCAGCTACCTGCCAATAAAAGTCCCGTCAAAATCAGTTCAGCCATTTCAGAGATTAGCCGGAACAAACAGACAGACAAAAATTTAAAAAAATGTTATTTTGGTGTATGTACCGTATATACTCATATTTATATAGTATAAAGCGGTTTTTGAATATTACAAACAGACACTCCAATTTCATTTATGTGTATAGATTAAGTTGCTACTATTTAAGTTACTCATAAAATTTATTTAATTAATATCAACAAAAGTACAAAAAATTAGTTTCAAAAATCGTTTTTTTTTTCACTCCATCATGAAATTATAAATAATGTTTTTTAACCCTTAAGAAAGCGCAAAACTTGACACGTAAACTTTATTCATTAATTCCTTGAGATATGTTCAAACTTCCATCTCTGTTATCTTATTTGCAAACCTAATAGCTACGTATAAAGTTTTCTAAAGCTTGCAGATTTTAACTCAGAAAAGTTGTCACATTGAGTGGTATGTAAGTATAACTAAATGTGGTCTAGAGGTAAATCATCATTTCTCTTGAATCGAAATGCAGCTTTTGCCTTATGCGTTCATTTACTAAATTCATTTCTCACGTAATATACAATCCTTGGCCATATTACTAGACGCACTTGTGATTTTATACAAAATGTGCATAATCTACTAAATTAAATTTAATACTGTTTACTTTTTACATTAAAAAAATAGTATTGATTTTTAAAAAATATATTTTCTGGGTAAGGGTAACCCCTTGTTTATTATCACTATTGCCTTACTTTAGGATAAAATCCTTGATTTGAGATCCATTGAAAATATGTAGGAGTTGCTGAAGAAAAAAGTAGCTAAAGAAGATGTCAAAACAGAAAAATAGCCCTTAGAAAAAATATTCACGTATGGAATCATCATCCACAAATACAGCAGACAGTATTGTCCTACATAGACAGCTTACTGCGCAGAATGGTAAACTAAATATCAGTAAACGGGCTTTTAATTAAATATTAAACAATTCAGCTCGCCATAATTAAGATGTTTAACTAATTTGATGGTAAAAATTTATTTTTATTACATATGAATTTTAGTCACGCTAGTTGGTAATAAGCGTAATAAATAAAATTTGTACAGAAAAGTTAAACACAACCAAATAAAATAAAAAAATAGGCCCAAAATAAAATAGCTCGTACTTCAGGTTTTATACAAAACCTATAGTGCGTCTATTAATATAGCCAGGTACTGTATGCTATTAAAGAATACTAAAAGACGTCGAAAAATAAAATAGTTAATATTCGTAGTAAAAAGTTCCTATAAACATACACATAACTGCTAAATAGTTATAACTCATTAATTGTTAACCAACTAGAAAAATGTATTTATAATATACTTACCCCTCGATTTACACGGAACTTTTTTTACACGTTTTCGCTTTTATATGGTTAAAAAAATTAAGAAAAAAGATTAAAAAAAATTTAACTTACTTAATTTATGAAACTAGTGATTGAGACAATGATTTTGAAGAAGAAGAATTTGAATCAGTTGCATTTGCAGCCAAAATCATCCGCGAAAAACTCGAATTGCCAGAAAAATTAGATATTCATTTTGTACAAAATTACTCAAATGTTAAACGGGCCCATCGATTTCAACGTGATATTAATCAATGCTTGGCTTAATGAAATAAGATCCATAAAGATCTAACAATAAATTCGAAGCAAATATCAATAATAGATTTTATTAATTACCAAATCTCCTCGAAGTGTTAATGTTTCTACTTCAAACATTGACTCGATACAAATAATTTTAAGTGATAAAAATAACTTTAAGACATTCATAAAGAAGAGATTGATAGTGTTTCTGATTTTAATAAATGATAATAACTCCACCAACCGTTCATATACTTTGTATGTAAATTTAATATATCTTATATATTAAGTCTGCTGATCGGAGACATTTTCGTTAGTGCGTAGAAATAGTCTCTCTCACTCCATCCGCATCCATTCCATGCATATTATATATTGCGTAGTATTTGAACTACTAAGCTCAACAGATCTCGCGCACTCACTCTTCTTCACCAAAATTGCATTTCGTTGTAGTTAAAGCAGCTGATCTTTGTCCGTAATACTTTCTGTTAGAATGAAGTCTAACAAGTTCTACACTAGGTTAATTAATAAAAGAATATGACTTCGTTTTATTTATGTATTTTAGAAAACAACCAAATTATGTGTTTTTTGTTTACTTTTCGATAATATACAATTTCGATTTACGCGTTTTTCTCAGAAACCTATCTACAGTGTAAATCAAGGGATAAGTGTTTAAATATTGGCAACATAAATCTTTCGTTTGCTAAAAAAATGATTATAATACTTTTAAAAAGTTATATAATGCTTAATTTAATCTTGTTAGGAAGAAAATAAATATTAAGGCAAATATGTAAAAGGGTTTCGATTAATTTCATCAGTTTATCATTTTTAAATAATATCCCATCGGGAAAGTATCCAAGCCGTGAGTTTATACGACGGCAGTCTATAATATCCACGCTAGAACAATTTAATCCCTAATTTCTCTTCAAAAGTTTTACGCGCAAGAAATTCAAATTTCATGCCATACTTAGTAAATTTCTTATATTTAGTATAATCATAATTATTTTTTCTCCGTCTTCATCAAGTTTCTACACTTTGGGAAGATTCAATATATTCGAGAATGTCATTAAATGAAAAAAAACATTTTGAAAAACTTGAATAAAGAAACACAATAATCAAATATACACAGTTCGAATAGATATATTTTTGATTGCCGAATCGCGTAGCACCAAGTGATACCAACAATAAAGTCTAATTTAGTCAAAATTTCAAATAATTCAATATTGCAATCCTGATTTTAAATTTTAATCTTTTATAGCTTTTGAGCCAATAGCACACTTTCTGTACAGTTTTTTAATTTCATTTTTTTCAGTTTTTTAGATTTTTATGTTGATTTTTAAGAGAAAAATATATTATATGAAACCCCTACACAAGAAAAATATCACGGTAAAACAATATTGCTGTGCGAAATGTTTTTAGGCACTTAAAGTTTAAACAATAAGTATTAGAACTGTAAAGTTTTCAATTAAATATTAAAACTTAAAATTGCACATATTGAAAACGCTGAAATTAAGTGCGCAGTCTAAACATGTTATAGAATAAGCTTGAAAAAAAAGTTTAAGGACCACTGGCAAGACAAACTCTGTTTAAATTGTTTAATTTTTTGTAGCAATTTAAAATATTTTGTACAACAATGTTATTTTTTTTTTAAAACAATTTTTGGAAGATAATATAAATAGTTTTAATATTAAAGGGTCAAATAAAAAAGCGTTCTATTTTTTGTTGCTTCAGTTATCATTGGATTAACTTTTTAATTTAGTGAATCAAAATATTACCCTTTTATTTAGAGACTCAAATGTTTTTGAAACTAAATGATCATATTTTAAGCTAAAACTACATCAATTATTTTTTTTTGCACTTAATGAGAAGAAACAAGTACACATAACATTGTTTTCATAAGTAGTTACATATTTTGGCATAAATTTAGTTTTATCGAGGTATCAACAAAAAGGTTGTAAATTTCAGTAAGAGCGTTTTTATGGTTCAACAATATGCAAATTTAAAAAAGGGGAAAATATTTATGTGAAGACACATGGAAATGACAGGGAAATGTTAACCTTTTCCTTTCTTTATTGTTTTTTATGCTCGTGAATATTATCATGACTTTTTAAACTATTAACTTTTCACTTATTATTTATGTTTAAGTTTATTGTGGAAGCATAATTCAAATGATTGAACGTAGATTTAAAATTACGTATTTATTGTCACAAAAAATCTATAGCATACATAAAAATATTAAGCATTGAAATGTTATTAGAGCAATATAATATTGTAATCAACAATAGAGAAGCTTCGCTAAAGAATTTCATATGAAACGCATATAACACAAAAATGCTGAGAATTCCACCGAATATGAAATGAACAACTTACCGAACCATTGCAGAATGAACTCTATACTACTATACTCAATGCATCGTACTTTACCTGTATTCTGAGATCCACTATGAAAAAATAAATAAAATAAAACGAATAATATACTTCAAAAAAAATATATTTACAAACAAAGAAAATATATTTGAAAGTAATCAATAAATTCACATTACTGAACACTTCTATCTAAGTTCCGGACTAATCCACTCGCAGGAGCTTGAATCACTTTTCTTGATAAACGCATTAATCCTGAAACTGGATCTCGACCAAAATATTTTACTTGAATTTCGTTACCCACCTCCAATCCTAAAGCAGATGGATGGTTTACCTAAAAGAAAATATTGGAAATCTATATTTTTATTTAATAGATATATATATATATATATATATATATATTATTATATATAATTTATTATATATAAATATAAATTTATTATATTATTATATATATATATATATATATATATATATATATATATATATATATATATATATATATATATATATATATATATATATATATATATATATATAATCTTTATAACAAAAATAATAAAACTAAGTGAAATTCGAAAATGTTTATAAAATTATATGTATTGTTCATAAGTCTGTAATCTGTATAATATATTACCAAGACAACTAATTTTTAATTTATCGATTCTCCTCATATATTTTTTTATTTGATACTCTTACACGTTTTAAATAAAAAGGTCAAATATTTTAAAAGGGCAAAAAATAAGCTAAAAATCTCTAAATGTTGAACTGTTGAGAAACCACTTGTGTTTATAAGTTCTAATAATGATACTTACGATATCTACCAAACTTGATTATGTTCAAATAAGAGCAGGTTAAGGACAATTAGGACACTTTTTGCCAAACAAAATGCAAAATAAATTTTGTGTTTGTGCTTCATGCATTCGTACGATATTATATCATAATCTTTATATATTTTTCGTTTTTTTATGACTGAAGTCAAAAGCATGAGCATAAATTATGTATGACAATTTGCATATACACAACACAATATATTATTATTTATATTAGCGCTTTCCCTTTGGAAATAAAAAGGCTAGTCTTATCGTGAAAAAGCAGAAAATATAGAAAAATTGTATCTTATTATATTCTTAAAAAGATTATATGAATGGTGTTTTCACCGTTTGGTTTTACTTGGATTATAGATTATCTATTATTAATATTGGAAAACATTATTTGCTGAAACTTAGGACAAGAGAGAAAAATTCAAGTATTAAGGTATTAAAGAAACATTAAGGTTCAGTAGACACCTTATTACATATTGTCGGCCTAAAGTGTTAACTTGCGAAGGTCATTTTCACAAATTTTACAGGGGAACAAAAAAAAATAAATATAAGCTACTTAAGTTAGTACATAAAATAGGTTTTCATTTCATGTTATATATGAAAGTTCTTTATTTAAAAGAGATTTATCAGTTTGCCACTCGATAGAATTTTGTATTCACTCCTATGAAATGAAACAAAAAAAAATCATTAAAAATGGACTTAGCAGGTTAACACTTTTGGCCAACGATATAACGTTTGAATTGTGATGCAAAACAATTTAGTATTTACAAATTTTTATGTTCGAAATTATTTCAAAGTTTGGGTTTAAATATAAATTTTGAAAAAAATGTTAATATAGGAAAATAGTTTTTAACAAAAACAATAAAGCAATTTAAAATTAGCGTAGGAATACGCCAAAATTTTACTAAAGGCCGTGACGTTATAAACGTAAGCAGCACTTAAGTATATTGTTACGTACGTGTACTAGTTCGTCTTTTAACTATGCATATTTAACATAAATTTTGAAAGTAATCAGAGATTAATTATTTATCATTTATTAGCAATAAATGTTTTTAATAAAATTTGTTAAAAATTTAGAATATATACTCCTTCCTCCTTCAAGCCGACGATCGAAATCAAAGTTTCCATTTAAACAATTTTTCAACGCGAATCAAAGATAATTATTTTTTATATTTCTTTATTTGTTAGAAAACATTAATAGTGAAAAATTCCATTTTTTTTCATAATATTCAAAAATTGAAAAGTAATCAAAACCAATTAAAATGTTGAAATTGACTGTTGAATTATATTCTATAAATTTCTAAAATTCTATTAATCGACAAAAAAATTGAACTTTCTAAAAATGTAAATACCGACTTATAAATCAAGTATTTAAACAAAATTAATAAAACATACGCTAAGCATTCATAAAAGCGATACCCAAACTTGACCCTAACATATTGACCCTACAATACATTGGCACTACAATACATCCCCTTCTTTAAATCTGGAAGTTTTCTTTTTAATTATTTTTAAAGTGACTTAGTTTGCATCTCGCGCCCATGTTCCTCTTAGAACAATCAAACCTAGCAACGTTGCATTTTCTCTTTTGTGGCTAAATTTTCATTTAGAAATCGACTCTTAATGAAAATTTAGCCACAAAAGAGAAAAGTATACCATATTAGAATTGAATTAACAAAAAAATCGCGAATAGAATTAAAAAAAAGTAGAAAATGCAACGTCGCTAGGTTTGGCGGTTCTAAAAGGGACAAGAGCCTGCATCTCATTACAAACACATGCTTCAATACTTCTCCGTTTACCGATTTGTATAATCCCTAGAGTCGCTAAATACCGTAAGTTATAGAAATGGTAATTTGCCATTAAAAACCCTGTCTTTTTCCTAGAGAAGCTTTTGCGGACAGAGAGACACCATTTAAAATAAATCTATACAATCAAAATTGTAGAAATTTATCATGAAAACTGATATAATTAAAACTTATAATCTTTTTTGTTTGTTTAATCTTACGACCAGACAAAAAGAAATCTAATCATTCATCAACAATTTCTGTGATAATTGAATTTTGATAGTTTTTTAAAGAAGAGAGACTAGAGCATCAGAGAAGAGAGACTTCTAAAAGTTTTTCTTCTCTGGGTACCACATTAGAAAGTAAAATTTAACAATATTTATGATATAAGATTTAAAAAAATATATTTTTGTGGAAACTATAATATTGGTTTTTCGCAATAATTTAATTTTGTGCTTTGGAATTAAAGATAAAAAATATCAAAAAGGTTTATTCGTAACGTTAATTTTTCATCCGAAATGTATTATTTGTTATCATAATTTGAAAAATATACGAAAACGAAACATTTTTATCAGTTTTAAAGATCACTGCCTTTCATAATATTAAGAATTGAATTTAATGAAAAGAGACTGATAAAAAGTCATCTTTTATTGAAAATTATTTAACTTTATTTAGTAAATTTTATAGCCAGTAACCAATATAAAGAAAATCTTAATTTCAATCAAAGAAGTTAAATAGATCGCATGTCAAAAGAAAATTAGGACACTTTTACATTGAGAAAGATAAGAAATATAAATTAGTTAGCCCAAACATTGGTTGGGTATCTTAAAAGATTATTTTCGAAAACATTAATTATTTTGTGACTGTTGAAAGTACGAAAAAATAGATAAGTAAATAGATATTCAACTTAATTTTTTCAATTTTAAAGTTTGGTAAAACAAAATCAGCAAAAAGTTAAAACGTTATATATATATATATATATATATATATATATATATATATATATATATATATATATATATATATATATATATATATATATATATATATTCATTAAATTATAATATTTTAATTTAAAAATGTGTATTATGTAAAACTGATAAATCATTTGTGGAAGAGCATATATTTTTCACAATATATTTAAAAAATTGAAGTACTTTAATTAATTAGAAGGTAATATAAAGGTAATAATCGTAACAATTAATTAAAACAGCACAAATTTTAAAAGGAAGTCGGTAATGCAGAGCACACTCAAAATAAATTTCTTTTGCCAACTAGTGAAATTAACTAAATAAAAAAAACCAGAAAGCTTTTTACGCTTCCTTCGTTTACAAAAGGTTGCTGACTGATTTTCGTACACGTCATATTGACAGAAAAACGAAAATTGTGTGAAAATTAATAACATTCCATAAAAAAAAAATCAAAAACTCAAGAAATTGTTCGTAGTTTCAATTAATCAAACCGTATATTTACATCATGGGATTAACAATATCTAGTGCCTTAACGAGACTTTTCGGCAAAAAGCAAATGAGAATATTAATGGTAGGCTTGGATGCCGCTGGAAAAACTACTATTTTATACAAACTTAAACTGGGTGAAATTGTTACAACTATTCCCACTATTGGATTTAACGTTGAAACTGTTGAATATAAAAATATTTGCTTCACTGTATGGGATGTCGGTGGCCAGACAAAAATTAGACCTTTATGGAGACATTATTTTCAAAATACCCATGGATTAATTTTTGTAGTTGATTCTAATGATAAAGAACGTGTTGCCGAGGCCGCTCAAGAACTACAGGTATTCATATGAAAGTCATTCTAATGACAATGTCTTAAGGGTGTGTCTTTACAGAATATGCTTTCGGAAGATGAACTTAGAGACGCTGTATTACTCGTATTTGCCAACAAACAAGATTTACCTAATGCTATGAATCCAGCTGAACTCACGGAAAAGTTGGAACTTAACCAATTACGCAACCGTCGTTGGTATATTCAATCAACTTGTGCCACCCAAGGAAACGGTCTTTATGAAGGTCTTGACTGGTTGTCTAATGAATTATCGAAAAAGTAATACGTGATCTTGTCTATATTAACGATTATTAATTTAAGGCTGTATAAGAATAAGATATATAAATATCAATTTAAATCAAAACATTTAAATATCATATTGATAATTAAAATTTTCACAATGTTTATCAATATGATTTGGAAAACTATCTATTTGGAAACAAGCACGTATATAACTATACAATTAATTTTCAGTTGTTATAAACTTACTGATAGATGAATTATATTTGTATTTACATTGTGATTATACACTTACCAAATTGAAAGAATAAAAATAATTTCTCAGTCACTTATTCCATCAACTTTAAATGAATTCGAACTAACAGAGTGTATTTAATTGTTCAAACGTTTATTTTAAGGGAATACTTTTAATAAAGTCTTTTAAATTAATTTTTGTTACTTACTTTTCTTTGATCTAATTGCGAATTGTGTAAAAGAGCCGGTGGCATGGAGGGGTATAACGTAACCATTACTCCTATATCTCGTATTTCTACGATTTTAGCTGTGTAAATTCCACCAAATTCTAAATCAGGGATACGTTGCTTCGATAGACACTGGTCTATAATTTCCTTGGCTTCATCTAGTGCTTGTTGGTTTGGTGCAAATATACTAAAATTTGTATCGTCTGTTTGATGAATCTATAAACATTGTTAATTGTAATTTTAAAAATAGTTATCTAGATTATTTTAATTACTTCAACGCCAGTTTCAGCCATTATTTTTTTTAAATTTGAACCTCCAACTCCTAAAAGTTTACTACGATTTTGAAGCTCTACTTCCAACTGCTCACAAACTGGCCAATTTTCTTTTTTATCCATTCTAAAAAATGTAACCAAATTGTAATATTTTTGCATTGAAGTAAAAATATTAATTTTTACCTCGTTTTATGAATTACTTCGTTCATTATATCAATAATTTTACTTTTTGCGTCCGATGCTTTTTGTACTGCTTCCATAACAATTTTTAAAGGTAAACCAGGAATTTTAATATCGGCTTGTAACGCTGTAATTCCTTTCTTTGTGCCTGCTACTTTAAAATCCATGTCGCCCATATAGTCTTCAATTCCCTAAAAATCAATGAAGCAATCCGAAAAATTAAGTTAAATAAAATAAAGTTATAAAACAGTTAACTTAAAAATATGGGTAATATAATTTTTACCAATAAATCTGTTAATATTTTATAATCTTCTATATGCTTCGTATCATTATTTTCATATTTCGTAATTAATCCTATTGCGACCCCAGCAGCTGGAGCGCTTAGAGGAACTCCAGCATCCATTAGTGCCAAACTACCACCACAAACACTAGCCATAGAACTTGAACCTAAAAATTGCAAGCTACAAAATTTACTTTTAAATATTTGTTTTAAAAAATACCATTAGATTCTAGAACTTCTGACGTTAATCGAATCGTGAAAGGAAAATCTGGTGAAACAACAGGAGCTAAACCTTTTTCTGCAAGAGCACCATGGCCTAACTCTCTTCTTCCTACAGGACCTATTTTTCCTGTTTCTTTGGTAGCGTAAGGAGGAAATTCGTAATGTAAAAAGAAATTCTTTTCCTTAATTCCACTGAAAAAAATATAATTATTTTAGGATAATTCTAATATTTTAATAACTTTAATCTAAAAGTCCCATACTCGATCAAACCAGTGAGATAATATATTCTGATATCTTTCAAATTCTTCACCAATTTTCAACCCAAATCGTTTACTATAAAACTGTTTGATCGTATAAAGAAATTATTATTTTAACTCTACACCTAATAATGACCACAATCGTCCTATATCAATAAAAAATAATTATTCAAAATTAATTACTGTATTTTTTATTTACAAAGTTCGCTTATGGCAAAAAATCAGAGCGTCAATTGGAATTACTACTGCTTATAAACGATTTTATTCGATTCAGCAATTACGGTAGAAATTAATTAAACTCAAGGTTTATATTTATATATATATTTTATAAATACCTCATCAACATTGAAACTGTATCCATTTTCAATGCACTATGAGGAGAATCTAATGATACAGTACAAAACACTTGTGTTTGGCCTCTTTGAAACAACGCACTTCCATGTAAAGGTTTGTATAAGTCAATCTTAAATAAATTCAAAATGTAATTTATAAATTATATTAACGAAAAATAAGTTTCAAATTTACCTGACAAGATATATTTCTTAAATCATCCATTTCGCGCCCATCACAACGTTTGTCTAATTCAAATATTAAATTTCTAAAAACCTCCTTACTCAGTTTATTAAAACAATCAATTACTAATGACAAATCCTCTATATTTGGAAAATCAGACTTAATTTTTTCGAAAATATCGTTTCTTAAGTCATTAATAGCATTATCTCGACTGAGTTTATCATGTGTATAATCACGAAATATTTCTCGTAGTCTCATATCTGATAATAGTTTAACAGCAGATTTTATTTCTTCAGGAAGATTAGGTGGTTTTTCTATAACACGTTTATTCCTTGCAGAACTTTTTTGTAATTTTTCTATTCCTATTATGATATATTGTGCTTCTTTAGTTCCCATTTTAATGGCTTTTAATAAATCTTGCTGTAGCACGTTATCACCACGTCCCTCCAACATAACAACTAAATTTTGTTTTGTTGCCGAAATAATTAAATCTAATGACGATTGTTGTAATTCTTTTCTTGTTGGGTTAATTATAAACTCTCCAGAAATTAACCCAACACGAACCGCACCAATTGGTCCATTCCAAGGAATATCACTTAATGATATTGCAGCTGAGGCGGCATTTATTGAAGCAATATCGGGATTATTGATACTATCTACCTAAAAAAAATATTAAGAAATGAATTATTTATAAATTGATTGAAAATCTTCATTACGAACCGCTAACATGTTACACATAATTTGTGTTTCATAACTGTACCCTTCTGGAAACAACGGTCGTAAACTTCGATCTATTAATCGAGAAGTTAAAATTTCTTTTTCGCTAGGGCCTAATTCACGTCTAAAAAAATTTGTAGGTATTCTTCCGGCTGCTGCCGATTTTTGTCGGTAATCCACAACTAATGGTAAAAAGTTTGACGAGGCTGGTTTTGTCTTAGATACAGCTGTAACCATTACTGATGTATCTCCTATTGTAGCTACTGCACAACCATCAGCAAAACGAGCGTATTTTCCGGTTGAAATAAAAATATTGCGGCTAAAATAGTTAAAAAATAGTTATTTAAAAATAACATAACCTTACTTTACCATGAGTTTTACCCATTAGAAAATGAAACATCAACTTCTGATAATCGGGAATTCGCTACATCGTTAGAAAATTTTTTATTTTGTTGAAATGTTGAAAAATTAAGACTAAATTTATTTATTTTAAAGTGTTTAACACATCGAAAATTAAAGGACATGCTTAGTTTTGACGTTTATAATTAAGTCGTTAACAACAAATCTTAGCGCGAAATTTAAATGATGACTAACAATGGTTAACAAGTTGAAAATTTTACTTATAGTCCGAGATGCCATGGCATATTGTTTACTTCATTGTTTACTTCATTGTTATTTTTATAAATATAATTATTGTTGATAAAACAGCATATTTTCTATGAGTTTTCATAAGAGAATATACAACAACAACTAATAGAGCCATAAAGCTAACCAACAACGGGGAATGAATAAAAAAATGGTTGGTGAACACAAAAAATGTGTAGGGTTTCCAATCCTCCCGAACTGCCCGGAAGACTCCGAAAATAATAATTAACCTCCCAAGCTCTCGGACACCATTAAATTCTCCAACTTTTTAAATACAATTATTAATTTATCAAATAACTACGTTGCGATTTGCGCCACAAGGATACACTAGCAGAATTACTTAAAATAATAGAAATATTAGCAAAACTTTAATTTTTCATATAAAAAATTTATAATTAATTATTTATTACAATCTATGTGCTAAAAATCATGAAATATTGTATGATTCTCGAAAATAATGTAAACATTAATTTAAATTAAATATTATCAAATATTTTCGACACTTCTTCAATATTTACACAATCTACTCCTTCCACCATCATTTCTTATCATTCTCCCGGATTGGTTTAACCGAAAGTTGGGAACCCTATTGGTGCTAAAGAAATTTTATATCACATTTTAATTTTTATGATGGCTATTTATGTCTGTTTTTCTAACGTTCACACTTTTTTTTCTTATAAAAATCTTACGTCTTTACGGCCTATTGAGCTCTATTTTATCAAAAAAAATATTTTTGGTAGTTTTTGTAAGAATGCAAACTGTGGAGTCATAAAGATATTAGCGATCAAACGTCTAGTATCGGTTAAGTCAATCCATAGTACATTCTATTAAGAGGCCCTTGGATTTGCTTTAAGATTTTAACTTTATGGTAGAAAAGGGTATTAAATAAAAAAGAATTGGTTTATTCAGAATAATCAAAAAAGAATGGTTGATGTATTTGGCTTATTACTGGAAATAACCTTTCTTGGATTTAATGTATGGAAACACGGGTCGGAATGGGGTAACAGGGCGGGATGGGAAATGGAATTAGCGTTTGGTACAGGTGATAAAAACGCGTAAAAATCGTACTCATTGTTCAATTAACTGTGCTGAGTTATAAGAAGTGGCTGTCGCCAGTTAAAAGTGCAGATGTTTTTATTTTTATCAAAAGTCGAAATAAACGTTTCCGAATTCTAATTTTTGCATAGTATCACTAAGGTAATTATGCTATGTAATATTTTTTGTTTGAATATTAACATGGCATGTTTGTTTAAACATGCTGTTGACTAACTAAAAGCCTTGTGATAATTCAAATATAACCAATATATCCTGCCATAATAGCCGTGCTTGTGTGAAAGGTTCTTTGGGGCACAATGGGTGGGGCGGAATGGGATATATCATTCAGATAGTATTTCCCATTCAGCTAGACATTTTTATTTTATCAGCAGATAGTGTGTACATATGGTACATATGTATATAAGGAAAACTAGCCGACAGTCCATATATAAGAAAGGTCGGAAGATGCAGAGATAATCTGCTTATACTATCCGGATTTATATTCCAAATCTAATGAAAGCTGGTATTCCTGCAGTATTTGTCAAAAATGGGCACATTTGGTATGTGCTGGGCTAAACATGACGATGACAGTGTCTTCATATACGAACTATGCCAATAACAAGAATCCCATGGCCCTCCAGGCTCATTTTCTATTGTGCCCCAGGGGACGAGGCAGAATGGGAAATTTCCATTTGTTTTTGAAACCTATTTTTTTAATATTAATTATTAATTTAAATAAATAAAATATTTTTTTATTTATAGAGAATGAATTAAATAAATATATAAATTGCAAAACAATGAGATTATTTCTTTAAGCTTCTCGTAAATTGTAATTACCATAAAGTTTTGGTACCCCGTTCCGCCCCAGGTTCCCTTACACAGATTTAGATATAACACTATTCATACCGATTCTTCTGAGAAAATTGTATTCTAAACTATATTCACTATTATTCATCAAGATGGGGAATTTAAGAATTTTGAGATCATCTTCAATATCAGAGATCGATAGTGATAGAGATTGATATCATGAGATCATTTTCAATACACTTTATTGTTAAAAAAGCACATTTGCCAATGCAGTTGGTGATCATAAGAAACGTAAATAAATGCATAGGGAAATCGATTTTTTATAAAAGGTGTACTTTGTGTCAATGTCCTAACCAAATGATTCCAGTGACACCCTATAGCTTTCGAGAGTTCTGGAATTCTAAGATTATTCTACGTAAATTTGAAACTAGCCAAGCTACTAATCCATCTCTGATACGCATCTTGATCCACGTTTTGAAAATGTCAGTCAAAATGTGTTTGATGTGTTAAGAATATTTTAAAGTATTGTTAAATGCCTAAGATTTAAATGTGTTTGTGTATATTTTGTGTACATAGGTTTTGCATCTAGCGTCCTGCTGTGTGCTCACCGAACCATAAAAATAAATAAAAGTTGCGCGGTCAAGCACAATGAGATGAAAGACGTTCTAGAGGTCTCTTTAAGAAACTTTTATTTAAGAGAAAAACGATAGGTAATAAAAATTAGGGTCAAAAATATCAGGATGGAGCAATTTGGAAGTTTGAACAATCTGGAACATGTCTGAGCCACTATAAAAGAGGTTGACCGCAGTTAGAAGATATGAATCAGTTCTAAATTAATTTTAATCAGTTATAAATCTGTTAACAGTAGTTACAATCAATTGTAAATTAAATAGTGAGATTAACGATGGTTATAAATAAATAAACGTGAATTGTGAAATAAATAAACGTTTGTATAATAAAAAAAATGTTATTGTTGTATATTCTGCAACACAAATCCAAACGAACCCGTTAAATATAAAGTTAAAAAAATTATAATTTTAAAAATAATAAATGTTAAAAACGTAACAGTATCTTCGTAGAAGCGACTCTGGCCACAATGAATGCATGTGTGGTATGCGAATAGTATATAACTCACAAATATCTCTAGAAAAATAATTCGTTTTTATCACATTTTCCTCTTTTCAAAATTTAATTTTAATAAAATCTCTAAATCAGAATGAATTATATTATACACCGACGTGATCCAGTTTGTAGTTAATGGTTTTTAAATATAATATTTATTTTGTACTTTTGACTACAACTTTTGTTATGTGTCAAATTACAACTTTTAAATTAATTGATGTTTTATTTACAATTCGTTTTTCATATTTTCTACTATTGCTACTTGATACCCCACACAAACATAATAAGATGTGCAGTGTCTCTTTGATATAAGTACCTATAACTATTTTACAGCCCCGTCGCTATAGTTTAAGGATGTATTATGTTGAAAATGAAACTATAGAGATACATTTACTATCGATTTGATTAAATAGTAATACGCAATCATTGTTAACTGTTCTGTAAGTGAAGGCGAAGTAAAATAACTCCTATTTATAAAATGTTTACAGAAAGCGCGTATTTTGTCCTCCAAAACCCGTTTATTTAAATGAAGTTTTGTTAATAAAATGCCTTTCTCACCTTCTTCTATGTTAAAGCATACATAATTAGTATATTTAGATAATTATAAATTGATTTTGTCTTTTAGTTTTTTGATTTAGGATGTATATCTACTTTGATAATTGACGCATTGATGTATATCTACTATGGTAATTGGAGCAGAAAACGGAGATTTTAAATCCAAATACATCCTAGTGTCATATTATTGTTAGCGGCGATAGTTTGAATGAGTGGTTTATTTTAACTGATTTTTGTTTTGTTATATACAAAGTAGTTATTTTTTATTTATTTATACTTTTTTACTTCTGGTGGAAATTCTATAGAGGTGCGTTACACCTGTTCATAGAACCAGAAGAACTACAAAATTTACATAAAAAATAGTATAGTTTACACAAAAATAGTATAGTTAATAAAATTTATCAAATCAATAATACAAACTTAAAAAAGATATATTACAATATTACTTAAAACTATTTTTTCTAAAATTACGTCCCAGAGTTGGAAATCCAGTTTCCCAGCTTTTTCCCCAATATCTTTTTGGAACAGATCAGTGATTTCATGTTTTCAGGTAGCATATTAAAATACTTAATCGCAACGTAGTATGCACTTTTGGCTTGAATAGTTTTTTTAATTTTTGGCAATACCAGCTGCTTAGATCTAGTGTTACTCAGCCTTTCACTATGAAGTTTTTTACAATCATTATAATAAAAACTAAGAGCTCTAACTATAAAGCTCTAACTATATTCACAATTTAGATGTTTTTTAATTGTTCTGATCGATTATGAACGCATCTAATAATAAGTTGTCTAGTAATCATTGAAGAATGTTTTCGTTGAAATTATAAAATGTAAAAGCCCAAGAAATTCCGTGATCCATCCAATATTTATATAGGAAACAGCTTGGGATGTTTAGCACGTGAAACATAAAACAGGTTTCTTTTAACCAAATCAGAAGCAGTGCAATAAAGTAATTGAGATGAAGACGTATGAGACAAAGAGAAATTCTAACACCTGTAACTCAAAAACAGACACCTGTTTCTCTTTATCAAAAATAAAATTGAAAAACAGTTGTTTTTCTTCATTATTATCGTGAAGAAATTACTAATCTCTCTTCGATCCTCCCACCACCCTAAACACCACCAAAGAGAATCTTTTGAAACGACGACTTGAGACCATACTTTATACTTACATGTGCAAGTAGAGAGAGGTAGAAGAAAACGGTCAACTCCACTTCGGCGTTCTTGCGTTCTTCCACCGGACTTCAGTGCTGGTTTGTTCAGTCTTCAGCCGTGGATCGAATGTGGGGCAAAGTAAATTCTGTACTGACCGGTTGATGTTGAGTGTTGGATAGTTGTTCTAACGATTGAAGAAACTTAAAAACTATCACAAATGCAGCAATGTTCGATGAAGATTCTACTTCTTCGTCCATTTCAATGATTTAAAATTCCTCAGCGTAGCGATTTTTGTGTATTTATTAAAAATTATTGTTCTTGGAGACTACATTTTGGCTGACAATGTTTCGTCGTAGTCGAGCGTACACCACTATTATTGTTAAGTTTTTCGTGTTGTCTATTATGTTTTGTGTTATGTGTAGAGAGGTGAAGGGCTTGCCCTCTTCGACGGAGGAATGTTTAGATGGAATCTGTAAGAATAGCATGTTAACCGAAACGCCTCCAGGTAAGTTTTAGTCGAAGACTATTTCCATTAATTTTTTTTCGAGATAAGGAAGATATTTTTACTGGTAATTAACTAGCAATCATTTATTATAATTAAAAGTTGAGGATGTTTTCATTATTTACCTAATAAGTTTTGAAAATGGAGAAAAAAGTATTTTTTACATTCTAAAGGTCAATATAAACACCTTTAAATCTGCGGTATTTTTGAAGAATACTCAACATATTGTAGGCAGAAGTGGGTGTCCTTAACATTGGAAAAATTTTCTCAAAACTTTATAATTAAATAACTAACGTATTGTACATGTCCTTTTCTGAAAAATAAACAGTTACAAAAATTAGTAAAGAATTAATTTCACCGTTTTATAGCTACGATAGTCAAATTTATCTATTTTAAATTAATAATAGAATTCTTAACATAATCACGTTTATAAGTGGTTTGTTCATTTTGGCAATTGTTAAAAATAAAGTTAAATGAAAATTAGTAATTAAAATATGAAGACACAGTCTTATAATTGTAAGTCATATACTTTAAAATAATTTCATTTTTTTTTATTAAATAAGATCAAGAATCAAGTAATTAATGTATACTTTAAGCAGTGAAGAATGAAAAATATGAATTTCAAGTTAAAGTTCAAGTTGAAGTGAATATTTAATTATTGCAAAGCAATTTTTACGTTACAATACTTAGTAAATTTAATCAATTCAAAGAGTGCATTTGGAAGCCACTTATTAAACACTGTAATATTTACCTATTATATACGGTTCTTTCTAACTGAAAAGAAAAACATATATTTAAAAAGAAAATTATATGCTTAACCGTTAATTACCATTTGAACAGTTTTGATGAAAATTAAAAATAAAATGTGGCTATTTTTAATCATTATATTAAATTATATAATTGTGAGTTCCCATTTTCAAGTAAGCTGCGCTTAAATACGGTTTGCGTATGTTTTTAGGTATTTTCCTCCTCTACAAAACCCTCCATATATAACTTTTGATTTATGCAACATACGTATTTGTAGGTGAAATCCCACCTTAAGATTGCATTTTCATTATGTTCAGACACGCATTTTTGCTAAATAATAAAGATTTTATGACATCACATAAATTAAATTAGCATCTAAGCAACATTTAACGCTTATGTTTATAGGATATTGCAGAAATTTAAGACTGTTTTATAAATAAAACAATATTTTCTAAAATGTATGAGAAACAAAACAGTCTTTCCAAATATAGACTCAAGTCCCTTTTAGAACAGTTAAATCTGGCAACGTTGCGTTTTCTACTTTGTTTTTTATTCTTTTCTCGATTTTTTGTTAATTCAATTCTAACTTTTCTCTTTTGTGACCAAATTTTTTTGATTGGTTATTATTTGGTTGGTTTTATATGGTTGTTTTATTGGTTCATTATGAACCAGTTTATTCGCGAATTAAATTAAAAACAAAATCGAAAATCCAACGTTGCCAGATTTGATTCTTATAAAAGAAACTAGAGCCCATGTATGTAATCGGTTTCTTATTTTGGTGCTTGGAAGTTTTTATAATCGCAAATATAATCTTATCGAATTTGTTTAAGAGAATATTTAGATGATTTTTTCCGTAATTTGTTTATAGTTAATTATATGTTTTTTTTTTTTTTTGGAAATTTTGTTATTTTTTTATTTTAAATTTTTTATTTTTAAACAAGTATTTTTTTGTCATCGGTTTCCCAATTAAATCATAGGTAATTGAAAGTTAAATTGGTGCTATTAAGAATTATATTGGTACCTGAAGAAGACGGAAAAACGATGGTACGTGTTCTATAAAATTTAAAAATGTGAAATAAAAAGTAAAAAAATTGAATATAAATAATTTGTTTGTGAAATTTAAAAAATTAAAATTTTATAACTTCATATAAATTAAGAAACTAATGACTAAGTATTATGTAAAAAACTTTTAATCCTTTTTATTTAAAATTGCTTTTTTCACACTTGGGTCTCTTCTCAAAAACCATGCAATTGACTTTAAAGAATCTAGTAGCATTTGATGAACTTTTGGTTCTTAAAGAGAAGAAATCACCAAAATTTAGATTATTTCAAACGTCCAAAAGAAAAGTGTGAAATATTTCAGAAAAAAAGATGATTTTGTAAACTTTTTGATCTAATTTTCACCATTTTGAAATTTTTCAATATTTTTTTAGTTTTTGATGCTTCAATACAAATTCGACTATAAAATACATTGATGTTTATCAAATTCGAATAAATGATTTTCGAGAAAAAAATACGATTCTCGATTTTGTTCCTTGCGGTACAATAATTAAGTGCATATAGTACAATAATTTAAGTAAACTCAACGATGTTAATAATGACTTAATTTTTTTTCAAAAGACTAACATAGTACCCTAAATAGTTTTATTAAAAAAAATTACAGTTATAGTGCTTACATTTTAGAAAATAAATAACCCTAAAAGTTGGTATATTTAATTAAAAAAGCACTATGTACTTTCATTTCCACTATAAATTATGTTGTTGACACTTGACAAGGTATGAAAAAAACTAAGAAAAATTACGTGTAAATATTCCTGAATTTTCTCAAAATGGTGCATGGTGTACAAAAAGAATAAATATTTTTCCATTATATATCCAAAGAAAGATTGTTAATTGAAATATCAATAGTTAAAGATAAAAATTAATTAAAATCATTGACATTATATAGGTATCTAGGCAGTAATATTGAAAATTAAAAAATTGAATATTTTTATTTGTTTCTTTAACCATCCATGTTTAATAAGTTTCTACCAAACCACAAAATCGAGTATTAGAATTCGTATTGGAAAAACAATTATTATTCAAATAACGTTTTTGCAGGTATTTTAATTAAATATATATTTTCTTATTTGAATTCTATAATGTTCATTAAATATGTTAAATAATTTCGGTGAGAATTACCAATTTCCTGCTTTTAAGTAAATATATTTCTTTTCGAATTTAAAGGTCGCGGAGAATTAATAAAATGTTATTGTGCTAGTTTTAGATTAGGTTTACTTAAATAGCATTAGAAAGTCACTCATTTTCAATTGATTTTATGTCGCAAATGTACATCAAGGGAGAATTTTTATTTGTTGCCTTTCAAAGCTTTAATATATGTATAGCGATGATGTATAAGTATACACTACCTATACATGTACTTCATCTTTTGTAAATTTACTAAGCGTGTCTCCAATTGTCGCTGGGTATGAGAAACAAGAATTTCAACAAGATTTTTCTCTTTTCTAATTTACAGTAAGATTAATTTCATTCCTATCACCTCCTTACCTCCATTTTTGCATTTTTGTACATAAACATTGCATTAAAATTATTTTACATACAATTGTTCTAATTAGTTTTAGAGAAATTGAAATGGAATTCAACAAATTTGAAATTGTAGTAACAGTTACCTACGTGAACTTAATGTTTATATATTTATATTGTTTTTATATTTCATCTCATATTAAAACAAAATTTCGAAGTATTAAGTTATGTCTAAGTATTTGGTACTACAAAGAAAAATGTTTATTTTCACACTCAAATAAATACCGTTAAGTAAAATTACCAATACCCATTCCAAATTCTCTACTTCAATCTAATCTACCATTTATATGTGTGTGGATACTTAATAATATTCGCTGACATTCTACGAAGTGCTTGATATCTTCAAATCACTTAGTTTGTAGGACACGTCACGATGTTTATTTTACACAAAACTACCAAAGTATAATTATTTATTTAATTTCCATTATCTAGTTTTTTTTTTAAATAATAACTTATTTTCTATTAAACATAATCCTATCCTTATTATAAAAACGTTGCAGCAATTTTGCAAGCAAAGCGTCAATGTTTATAATAGACATCGAACCTTTGAAAATTAGTTACATTTTTTTTATATTTCAGCAATTGATCAGCAAGATCGTAGTTCTGGGATTAGATCAATAAACAATTATTTTGCCAGTCTTAAACAAAAATAAATATTTTTTTTATTTATCTTAAAATTTTGTTTCTCTAAGATTTACATACATCTGAATTAGACTAATTATATTTTATTGCCCACATCTATAATGTCGTATTTATAATTTTAGCATCATTATTTCTATTTTAATTTTCAACTAAATTTCTGGATTAATCTATTTCTGGTCAGAAAAAAAAATAGAAAAATCAAATTTTAATATTAAAAACGGAAAGTTTCTTTATTTTAATTGGGTACCAGATATTAAAGCTACAGCAAATATAAAATTTACTCTTTTCCGCTTTTCACATTGTTTCTTATGGGAACACTAAGATTGTAGTCACAAAACTGATGATAGCATCAAAATTGACAAAGACTAACAATACCTTGAATTGAAAATGCTATGATGTTATGAGAAAAAAATCTGTCGATTTGATTCTTCCGAAAAAAGTTTTGTTCCAATAAATAACCTATATCATAAATAGTCTTAAATCATCATTGAACTCGGTTTTAAGATGCCATAAAGTATTATATTTTCTTAGCAAAGTAGTCCTTAAGATATTCATATACCAATATATGTTTAAATTTATAATTTTTATGAAATTTATGATTAAGTTCCAATTATAGAAACGGTTGAGAAATGATCCCAAACCTCATATATCTAGGGACACTAATCATAAACGTGAAGAAATGAAACAGGGTATAGCAATAGCCAGAATAACGATGACAAAATGAATGAAAATATGGAAAATATCATCCATCCGGGAAAACTCGAATGTCAAACTAGCTAACGCACTGATTTTCTAATCGCCACTTACATCTAGTAATCGTGGTCCCTAAAAAAAAACGACTAGTAAACAAGTAAAACATTAAACCCTTCAAACTAACGGTGTGTACTTAGGCTTACTACGATTCTATTGGACAGAGAAAAGAACTAATAAATCCATCTTGGAAGAACTAAACATATATGATAGACTCATAAGTAGAATAAGGCATAACTTTGGTTCTTCGGTCATATAGGTAAGATAACTGTATAAATGGAACTACTAATAATTGAAAGGAATAATTTAAGAAAAATGGAAAGCAAATATAGCAGACGAAGCTTTTCCACATGATGATCTGACCGAAAAAGAATGTCACTCACTGCCTATCTAGAAACCGCACATCTAGAACAGGATAGGGAGATATGAAAGATGATATCACCGAACGCGTAGGGATGGAAGGGCAGAAATAAGACTTCTTGCTCCATTTAAAATAAAGTTTATATCAGGGAAAGAAAATAAGGGAATATATTTTCTACATGTAACTTAGGAATAAAAACTTATTACAGCCTTCATAATAGTATAGATAGATCATAGGGTATCGTTGAAAAGGCCTTTAAATTTATCAATATTGATTCTTTTTATTTTTAGTAATAATTTTTGAAATATAGTAGATGTAAAAAGTATTTTTTTTTAAGATGAACAATATTTTTAATGGGAAAATTGTTATAGATGCTATTATTCATGGCGAGTGCCAAATCCATAAGAAAAGAAATTCAAAATAAAATTTTATCCGAAACATACCAAGAAAAGCAAGAAAACATAAGTATTTTCACCTAAGTATAATAATATGTGTAGGATTTATCTACTAGTAGATACCATTTCTGTCTAATAAATAGAGCTATCTGATCGATATAGTCTATCTACCCATGAGTAATACAGACCTTAAGTCCTCAATATTAAAACAAAAAATAAATAAAAAGAATAGTTAAATTACAAGTGCCAATTTAAAAAAATCTATATCAACGCGTAAGCATTTTACATTTTTGTTTTAATGATTATTCACTTACAAAAGTTGTACAGAAAAACCATAAATCAAATATTTATTATTATGAAGTTATATTTATTTAATTTGTATTGACCATTATTACATAAAAAAATCTTTGAAAGTAATTTCAGTAATTGTATGTAGACGAAACATTTGAACTTATGCTTTAATTATCGAAACTCATTTAAAACATTAAGTATTAAAATCATTAAATTTATCAAAACCATTAAAGATCTGCTTGCTGTATGATTTTTAGTTATCTTTATAAAAATATTTTTATGTACTACCTTGTTTTGCAATAAATTATGCGTAAAATAATTTTTATAAATTCAAAATGTATAAATTAGATAGTTGAATAAAATTTAATTGAAAAATAAAAAAAAATAGTTATCAAATCAATGATCCGATTCATGTTGGTACAAAACTATATCAACTACTATTGGCATGGACTAAACGAATTTTTTCATGTTCATCTTACATGCGCTAGAATTTCATCTTAAAACCTTTTTTCTCAAAAGTTTATGATATTTTTAATATTATAGGTATTTGCTTTATAAATTAAAGGTCTACATTAAATTTTAATGCAATAGAAACTAAAATCGCTACCTTTGACTCCTGTTAGTTGTATATAAGTATTGTGTTCCGGATATTAAAATTACACTTAATTTGGATAATTCCAGTCAGTGATTTATGTCTATTTAGTGAAAACAAAAACGAAATTTTAGAAGTAGCAAACAGTTAAAAAAGTAGTAGTTAAGTAAATAAAATAATTTTTCGAAACATCAAGCAATAATTTAAAGAGAAAATTATTTCTAACATGACACGTAATGCTCCAGGGTTCGTCTGTTAATCTCTCATCACTATCTTTTCCAATATAGTGAACGAAACATTTACAAGGTGTTATTTAAAACAGTATAGAATTGATAAGAACTCAAGAACAAAAACTCAAATGGACCATACATAATAAAGTGCTTACAACATTTAAAGTGTTTCTCTATTAACAAGTCTATATTTTATCAAGTCTTATCCACTTCATGTTAAAATTGCTTTTCACCAATTTGATAGGTACCGACTCATTGTTAGTATATGATTTTCAAATTCAATATTGAATTTTAAACTTCTTTAAAGATAGTTTTTTTTTCAAAATTATGACCATTTTCTTATCTACGAATTACATTCTTATTAATGTAAATATAAATTAACTTTCTTCTACTTCTTCTAAAGTTAAAATATTAGGACAAGGTGCCATTCTACTCATTAAAAAATAAATGTATTCTTATACAATCTATTAAATAATCGTAGTTTTTCGAATTTGAAAAATGAATAGTTATAAATTTGAAACATATAAAACTAGTTTTATAATTAAGTCTTCTGCAAAATAAACTTTAAACGATTCTTTCTTCCACTTTGTTTTTGGGACAAGTATCAATTTTTCTCGAGAACCATGTAACGCTAACTTTGCTAAATTTTTGTCCCTTCAAAAAGTGAATTATTTAATTAATTTCTTACTTTTCGTAAGTTATTGTTACTTTGAAAAAGGATATTGTCTAACTAAAAAGGAGACGAGATTAAAAATGACATCATTTGTCGTACGTATTTTATGAATGACTTCTAAAGAAGATCTTAAACGATTAGTAATAACGTCAGTATCTGTACTGACAGTAATTACTTAGTTCTCCATCAGTATTTTTGAACCTAACACGGTCATTCTAAATCATCAGTATTTTAGTCAGTGTATAAACTAGTACGGACTAATTGTTCGAACAACATGGATTTTCGACAAAAAGCGTGTTTAGCGATAATTTTAGCAATATATAATCGTAACCTTAAATGCAAGCGTTAGGTAAAAGACTAAAATTATGAAAACGGATGCTGGAGATTACAAGTGTTTTAGAATAAGCGACTCTTTATTTAACGAATTACTGTTTATAGTATTGCCATATTTGGAAAGAAACAATATAAATATGAGAAGCAGTATTTCTGTTGACGAAAGACTGGCAGTAACTTTACAATTTCTTGCTACCGGCTGACACTTTGGAAACCTGAAGTTTTCAACAATAATGTCACCTGCAGCTATAGTGGATTTTACACATTTAGTAATACTGTCAGTATCTCCGTAATTCGTACCCCTTTAGCGGTGTGTCCAGGCTCAGCCAATACTAATACCAACTAGTACTATGGAATTGAATATTTTTGAATTCTTTCAATATCAACGTAATTCCATCAGTATAGATCTTACATGATCAGTAATATTGTCATTAATTTGGAATACTGACAGTATTACTGATCGTATAAGGTCCGTTTTAGACTTCCAGTATATACTTGTATATATATAATATATAGTTGTATATACTTTTCAAGTTATACTTGTTTACGTTTCAACTTTTTATTCCTTTGTAACCACTGTACGCTACAACCAACATGGTCTGGTAATAAGAAATTAAATGTTCTCGCCTCTCTACTTTCTTACCTTTTTTATTTCAACTCAGCGTTCTCTTCTGGCTGTCCTATTGAACTATTCCACATATTCACATGGTAATTTACGATAATTTTGCCCCTACTTCTATTTCGTCATTGAGAGGAGAAAGTATAATTTATACAAAATGCAGTGGAAGGGGGCCGATGAGTTACCATAGTCTTTTCCAAAATGTACGCCGCAGCAAATGCTATTGGGGCACTGAAAATTTTCCTGTTCAAAATCGTATGTTATTTATATTACATATTAGTTTATAAATTATTAATTTGACCAGTGTTTAACGTTCATGTAAGTTAACATTGACAGTTACATTGATTTATATTGTTGTATTTATATTGTTTTGACATGGGGTGCCGCCAAAAAATTCTGTTTGGGAAATTTGGGAACCTTTAAGTTAACAATTTGAAGGGGAAACAAACTTTAATTTAACATTGAACTTATGGGGCATGTTGGTTTTATGGTACAATTCGATTCTTGTAGTGCCATCTATAAAAGAAAAAAAGATGTTTATATATAAACTAAAAATGATTGGGAAAAAATAAATTTTAGAGCCTACTGAGGGGTAGTTTCAATATTTTTCAATTTCCAAACTTTTATTTTAGTCCCTTAAATCCATAGTTTTTACTATTAATCAATATTGTTTTTTTTTTCTAATAAAGTTTCAAATAAAAATAGTTATGACACAATGGGGTCATTCTTCAAATCTAACGCAGAATGATGAAATATATACTTTAGGGCACAGAAGTAAAATGTTCAATACTAATTGTTGGAGAAATGATTCACAAAAATAATTAATCTAGAAATCGAATTTTGAACGCAAGCCTATTTTTGACTTACCGTTTCAAATTTATATTGTAAAAAATATAACACAAAGAAATGTACCGTAAAAGTTTGCATTAACTTTACAACAAGAAATTAATTGATTGAAAGTTTTTGCTCTTACGATATAGTAAATGTTCTCAATATTTTTTACAATACGTCACAAAGTACGAAATACTGAGTATTTCGTTTGGTATTCAACTCAGTAACATAAATCTATAAGTAATTTTTTTTTGAAAATGTTCAAATTGCTTCGTGCATTACTTATGTATGCATTAAAATCTTTCTTTCTTCGAACAAAATTCGTGATGATGATGTATTCATCGTGATGGCTTCCTATTATTGCCTTTTCATAATATATGAGTTCAAAGATATAGCTTTACATATTTGCAACTCAACTAAGAAAAAAATAGCAGAATCCATTTTAATGTTTTCATAAATATATTGACTTACTACCTTAATTTTACTCTTCGGGCACCTCATACTGGTACATTATAAATGTATATACATTATATCTACAATTTTAATTGCCGTAGCTAATTTCAAAGAAATTTTTAGCAGATTAACGCACAAACAATCGTAATATTAAAATAAAAGCAGTCTATATATAGATATATTATCGTTAAAGTTTAAACTACACACTTCAGTTTTATAACGAATATTCCCAGTAAATAATGCGAACGGATTTGGGAGCGAAAAAATATTTTTCTGTAATAATGCACGGTCTAAAATTTATATTGCTTTTATATAGACAATCTTCCGTTCACTATTAATCATTACTACTCAATTAGTTTTTGTTAAAAAAATAGCGAAGAGAAAAACTATTTTTCTGCTACAAAACTTCAAATCTATGGTTCTATTATTCAAATATCGATGGTTCAGTGTCAATGATCCCTACATAAGACTTGAAAGATTCACTACCAATTTTCGTAATCGCGAATATTAGAGTTAAGTATTTATTTAGCGGGGTGGGGGAAAATTGGAATTCGTTCCATCACTAATAGATGTACCATACGTTAGTGTTTACACTAACTATATAATGTATGTCATAAGTGCATGAACCTAACTACTGAAATACTTCTCTCAAGAAAGCAAGTCAGAGTGGTAACAGATTCAATAACTGACCACTGCAGACTGAAGAAACATCGGTAATCAATTGGAGTACATGTGGGTGATCCAATGTGCAGATTTTTCCAGGCAAAGGACGAAAGTGCTTTTTCAGTGAAAATGCAGCGCTTTGAATGAATGGAGACGTAAATGACTAGAAATAAGAAACTTTAGTAACGAAATAGTCGAAAAACACCTAGTACACCGGCAGAGTAGTCAGAAAAAAGTATCTTAGCTAAATTAAAGATTCTTTAAAGTAACTAATTTTTTTTCGCAGAAAATAACTAGTAATAAAGTATCATAGATACTTTTTAAAAGGAACGGTATCTTTTAACTTAAAAAATATCTTAAAAACCGATAATTAACTTAGGTGCTGAAATACCGAGAGATTAGATACAGAGTTATATTGTTTTATACTATAAGATTCTATTTGTACTTGTTATATTAATCTTCTATCGTTTTTAAAGTGTGTTGTGTTTACAAAGCCTTAGTTATTCATCTCTTTTAGTAAAGATAAGGAATAAATTATTTGATTACCAAAAAACTTTACCTGATGCATTACAAAACTTAATATGTGCATAATATTCAAAGTAACTAAAAAAGTATCCTTTTAAATATCTTGAAAATAACTTAAGATTAGTGTTTTAGTTTCTTTTTCTTAAGAGTAACTAGATACCCAAAGTAACTTCGAATACTTTTTAAAAAATTAACTTTTCTAGTATCTAGACAATTTTTCGAAATACCTTTGACAGCTCTGTACACCGGCCAACACCGGCTACTGAGGTTTCCCATATAGCTACTAGATCTCAACTAGGTGAAATCAAAGAGATTGGGTGAAATATGAACCTAGGAAATACATCAAGCCCTGAGTCTACAGTAGTAAGGCATAATCCTGGAAAATCAAACTAATAAATAATAAAAAATCTTCCTTATGAAAATATTCCATAAGAAAGTTCATACTTGCACGGTAATAGAGATACAAGTAAAAATACAGTTGTGGCTAGTAAATATAAAATTCAATAAGATGCAAGTTAATTAAACATTTGACAATTGTTCCAAATACTTAAATGTTTAAAAAATCGTACAAAAATAAAATTGACATTTGTTTTAATATAAAATATAAACCAGCAAATAATTCAAAAAGAAGTGTTAGGACTCTTTGTAAATATAGTAAACTCAGCGTAATTCTTAATTTTAATTAATTCGTATTCTTTGTGAATCTTTGAAATTTCAATTTAGACCTAATGCTAGAAAATAAATCTTATTTAATTCTAATTTTTAAATCATTCAATTTTTTGATCAATCATGCTGGATTTATGCTCAATTTGGCTATAATTCAGAGTCCTCTGTACTTCAAAAATCGTTTTAAAAAAAAACTCATGATTCTGCAACTAAAACCATGAATACCTGCGAACATTTAGTCTTTATTTGAATGATTCATTTAAAATAATGATGTTAAAACTGTTTATTTTAACATTGTACTTAATGCTTAAAATAAAATAAGAGAATGTATTTACCTATTTAGTTATAAAAGAAAGCGGAAGAATAAAAACAAAAATTTAATGCAATTTTCATTGCAAACACATTCTTTAACCTCAATGAATACAATTAGTGGGATTATCAAACCGGAAATATTGATTATGTTATCGTGATACTAATGCCATGAACACTATTTAATAATTGTAGCTATCATAAAAAACGATTACTATAGAAAAAAATAATAATTGAAGTACCGTTTTTTAATCTTGCAAAATTTGTGAATATTTATACTTTTTGAGTCGTTATTTTCACTGATGGATTGATAAACCGTATCCTTAAATTAGCTATTTAATAGATAGAAATTGATCTGTTAGGTAAAATTTAGTAAATTTGTGATTTAATGAATTAGTTCTTAGTTAAAAAAACGCATCTTTTCTTTATTCTACGGATCACATTTCATCTAGAAGAAAAATATCCTAGCTAAATATGAAAATACAAGCCGTTTTATTGTTAGTACATATAAACAGCGCTGAATTTACACTAGGGCCAGTCGGGGCTTGTGCCCAGGGTGGTAAATTTTCTAGGGCGGCAAAATATAGAAAGTGAAAAAAAAAAATGGCTAAGGTCTCTTTTAAGTCAGTCAAATCTGGCAACGTTGCATTTTCTACTTTGTTTTTTATTCTATTCACGATTTTTTTATCAATTCAATTCTTATATGGTGTAATTGTCCCTTTTGTGGCTAAGTTTTCATTATGGGCCAATTTATTCGCGAATTAAATTTAAAACAAAGTAGAAAATGCAATATTGACAGCTTCTGACTGATCTAAAAGAGAAATGAGCCAAAAAAAATTAATGCTATGAATATTGTTCAATATAATTAATTAATTCTCTCAATTAGTCGAGTTTTGTAATGGATAATTCTAGCAATTCCATCCATGCATTATTTGTAAAATCGAATTTTTGTAGATTATGATTTTGACACTTTTTAGACGACGAATTGTGAAGATTTAATCGAACAATTTACAATTTCAAAAATAAGGCATGTTTACCTGTTAGCAAAAAGAACCTAACCCAATTTTGAGTCGCAAACTTGTATTTCTTGGAACAAAAAAAATGTTGGTATTGAAGTATATATAATAAGATTTCTACAATAAATTCATAATTTTATTTCCTTTAAAATAAGATATCAAAACTATAACTTTAAATAAAATTTCAGTTTTAGAGCGGCATTTTCAACAGTGCCCATGAGCGCCACTAAGTTTGAATCCAGATCTGCATACAACTCCCTACACTGCTACACATCTTTCTATAATTCGTAAATTATCGTAGATATTGAAAGATTATAACTACAATAGAATAAATGAAACATTTTTAATTACTAAGATGAATATTTATCATTATAATATTGATAAACGAACTAATTAGTAGGGACGTACCTTTTGAATTAAGAAATCCAATAGCTACATGTATTAGATAAATAAGTAATTAAATCTACAAAAAGTATTAATTTTCAGGGAAGAAAAATTAATTTCACGAATGGTGATGCAATTTTTATTAGTTTGTTGTAATATTTCTTTTATAAACAAAATTTATTGTCGTTAGAAGCCCAAGAGTGCTAACTATCTTAAAACGTGTCTGCTACTGAGATAAGAACTATAAAAAACATTAGTTTATACATGCATCATATGAGAAATAAGAAACTACAATTTTTTAATGAGACAAGATTATAAAATATCAAATAAGTATAAAATCAATAGAATTTTTAATTAAGATTTCTCAACATATTCTCATATCTTTCATGTTTTTTTCTTTCCATCTTTCATTTTTCTAACCATTTAAAAATTCAGTATTGTAGTTTGCATTCATTTTAAAATATTAGTAAATTTATCAAAATGAATTGGTGTTAAGATAAAAAAATGTAATGAGGCGTAGTTTTTTTTTTTGGTTTATTAATGTTTAGTTTAAAAAATTTTTGTTGTAATGCAACAACAATGTGACGACGTAAGATATTTAGGTTTATAATGAAAACATTTTTATTGTGGAAATGATAAGTTAATCAAAACTTTATTAATTTAAGCGACATTGAAGTAAACAATTTTATATTGCCATTTTTTCTCATTTTATGTACGGCAGTCATTTATGTCATCATCATTATAAATATGAAAAAAGAAAATATAATATACTTTATGAAATGCGACATAATTAGTAGAAGCAATATTCATTGTGATTAGGAAAATATGTTAGCACTCATTTACCTTTAGTTTTGCTTTAAACTATGCGCACGTTTTTATGTGTACCTATAAATTATTTGCGAATACACCATATGATAATATAAATATAAAATTCATTAAAAATTTAATTGTTGTCTTGACTTTTTCGTTTAAATAGGAAACCAATAAAACAACATAATCAAACCTCTTAAATATCACTTCCATTAATTATTTATCAAACAAACTATTAATTTCCTTAACAAGTTTCTTCAGTAGATACATTAATATATTCATATGTAGATATTAAAAAAAGAAACTTAATTTATAAAGCGTTCAGTGTAATACAGTCTTTGATTTTAGAACGGTTTTAGCATAAATCAATATGGCATCGTAGTAGTGCTGTTCGCTAATTTTAGCGATGTTAGAAAATGAGATAATATGGTTACGTCATTTTCGTTTTAAATTTGCAATAATCATCTATTACTCAATAAATAAAAATAAAGAAAAAATAATGTATTCGATCCAAAGTGACCAAGGTATATAATTTCTTCAATAGCATTTCCCTACACCTCCATTTAAAGCTTATGTTGTACTCGAACCGATTTGTTCAGTATAAACTATAAATTCCTTTCATATAAACTATTGACTAATATAATTAAAATGTCTGATTCCAAAACTTCCAAAGGATAGGATAGGATTTTTGATTGTTTTCGGAATACCATCGTTATATATAAGTAAGTTATATATAAGTTTCACTTATAACATGCATCACTCTAAAGTGATTAATGAAGTGTATAATTTTTTATTTAGTCTTAGTGTAGCTGGTAGCACAATAATTCTTAAAGGAGTATTGCTACCCCTTCACCTAATAGGTGCTGGAACTTTCCAAGGAAGTTTCAATAGGTACAAAGATAGAAGTGAGAGAGGAGGGTGTTTGAAGAACTACGGTGTCATTCATTTCTGTCTTTTAGGAAATTGAATTATTGAAATACGTTTAATTTAAAGCACCTTTAATAGCTAATCATTTACTATTATCGCATGGTTGTTGTACTGATGCATAAATAATTATTGTATTTGACTATTAAAACAAACATCATCTATGTGTATTTTGTTCAAATACATATGAAAGAATTTATATGCTTAATATGAGTGACGTAAAATATATTTAGTTTATATATTATTAACAGTTATTATTTTATAAGTGTTTCTTCTCGTGTCTTCCTCGTAAAGAGGTTTTTGGTTATTAAAAGATTGAGAACCTATGATATGGTTGTATGAATCTTGCATTTTGGTTGAATTCGATGTACTATATGCATACTATGTATACTATCCTAATGCACTTACTATACTATATGTATTTAACAATTGAAAACTCCTATTTGTGGTCCGCGGGATTTAAATTATGAATTTAGTGATCCGTGATGTCAAAAAGTTTGGCAATCGCTAGTATAGTATATAGTGGTAAATACTGTAGGGGAAGTCCGGGCAAAGTGGACACCTTAAGCTTTAATGGCCTATAGCAAGAAAACGTATAGACATAGAAATAAAACAACTGATGAGTATGAATAAGTATTTATTATAATTTTTAATATAATCATAAAAATTTGGTAACCTCAATATTTTACTTAAAATTACTAACAATATTCAAATTGGTATAGCTATCCGCTTTGCCCAACCAACGGCCAAGCTGAGTAGTAGAACTACCTTTTTTCCAATGCCTATACACAGTAGCATAAGGCAGGCCATATTTTCTTGTTGTCGTTTTCACTGGAATACCAGCATTACAGTCTGCTATCGCAAGCATCATAACATCCTCACTCCATTTGGCTTGATTAGTTTTCCTTTTATATTTGAAAACCATCTATAGCATTATAAATGAAAGCCATTGATCAGAAAGCCTACCAGGTAAATTGAAATTGATATACGGGCAAAATGGATACGTATCCACTTTGTCCAATAGGTACTTGGTGAACCAAACCTAACCTACAACCAAATCCAAAAACAATATCTCAATAAAACTTGCAGTAATTCACCAAGAAAGCATACACTTTAAAAATACAAACAAGGCAAAACAGTAACATCACATGTACATGAGTAATTATGAAAATACTTACCTTGAAATATCGTAACAAAGTATCACTTATTTATTTTAACTATTTTTTTTGTCCAACGACGGGTCACCTTACGCTAGCTCTGTTTTTTTATGATTGGGGAATGGAGGACGGATCACGTAACCTACGACAGGCAAATTTGCTCGAGCCATTTCGAAATATTGCAGTGTATTCGCTTTGCCTGTGCTATTCGCTATGCCCGGACTTCCCCTATAGTATATATTTTGATTCAATTTTTTGACCAGGCGTGATGAAGTGCAAAATGTAGAAATGTTCATATTTGAGTATTATCGCCTCTAGTTGTTTATATTATGCCAAATGGCCAAATGGCACGATGGGGAGTTTATTGGAGAAGAATATAGGTATGTTATCACTTAAATGTTTTCGAAAATCGTAATTAAAGTTTTATGTATAAAATGTTGATACCTACTGATAAAGACGATAAAAAAAATGAAAACACTATAGTAAAATAATGATAATTGGGAT
Source organism: Sisyra terminalis (assembly GCA_958496175.1). NCBI lineage: Eukaryota > Metazoa > Arthropoda > Insecta > Neuroptera > Sisyridae > Sisyra > Sisyra terminalis. Next base: position 33,180,795 of record OY292274.1, read on the forward strand.
ACCTACATGTTTCCTAGACTGAAGAACAAAATATTTTACTTTTATAAATTCAACCGTATAAATAGTTGATACATCATATTCTTTAAATTTGAAATGAAATGCAGCAAAAATGCACAGAAGAAATATTTACCTAATTTAAACCAATTATACTATAACTTAGTAAATATAATCATTAACTTACCGCTAGTTTGCAGTGAAAAAATATTTAGGTTGTCAAAATTGTAATTGAACAAATTTATGATAATAACTTACGCACAAAATGCATCATTATAGTACCATTTCTTTTTGCTTTTAGTACAAATGTAGGCTCCTACCTACTGCCTTATTTTTCCAAAACTGAAAGTAATGTTCAGAACGAAACATTAAGCTTTTTTAAAGATGCACAACAGTTATGAATGAATATACAACTGTATTTTCGGTCTTATTAAATGACTTATAATATGTGCGTTTTTTATTCTCTAAATATAGACACTTCTGTAAAATATAGTTCCGTTATATTTTGAAGTGATTTACAGTTGTAAACGATTTTAAAATTATTTAATAATTTTCAATAATGTTTGTTCAGCAGTGTTATATTTTTTCAGTTTTTAAAAATTTATCTGTATAACATAATTGGTAATTGTGAATTTATAACGAATTCATTGAAAATATTTCAAACAACAAAATGAGTATTTGAATGACTTGAAAGAATATACATTTTCCAAAGAAAGATACAATCAGTCACTTACAATAAAAATTAAGTTGAATAGAAAGTACAGATATATTTCTATGTTGGTTAATTCGCTCGATTTACTTCTTGTAACATCTACATTACTTAAGGAATTATTTATGTTATTTATATAGTTGATTTTTTTTTAATTTGTAATATAGTATTCAATATAGCGATATATATAATAGACACTATTTTTAATTACATTACTCTCCAATCTACTATACAGTAATAAATCATGTTAATATTAAAATATGTACACGTGGATGTTTTCATTAAATCAGGGTATTGATTAGAGTCTCACATCCACAGGTAAGATGCTGTGGGTTGTCAAGAGGAGTTTTTTATCGTTATTTTCGTGTTAAAATCCACATTTTCAGAGATATAGTAATTTTTCTCAAAATTTAATTGAAAAAATTACATCTTTAAGGTAAGCTATAGTAGATACAGCGAAGAATACTGTGAGTTATTAAGCATTTTTTTTTGTTATTTTACGAATATATTTTTATTTAATTTCAACTTATTTACTTATAACTATTAATACTGACTGGCAGAACAACGTCTGTCGGGTTTTCAAAAGTTATATTTATAAAATAATAAGTGAGATGTAAATATAAATAAAGGAAATGTTTGAAATGCACGGCATTACATATGGTTAAACTAGTTAAAATGTTAAATTAAAAACTTGGTGGTTTGATAACTAAATTAATTTTCTTATTGTAATTGGGAATTTGAAAAAAAAAATTATTGATTTTTTTCATGTATTTTAAAACTTTATTATTAATAATATTGATATTTAATACAAAAAACTTAAAAATTTTTTTTTTTCAATTAATTATAAACGATTAAAAATTGATAAAATTTAAAAAAAAATCACGTGACTATAAACGCGCCATGAATGGTCACCATAGTTGTGACGTAATAATGTTATAGCTATTTAATAACAATACAGCGTTTACAGCTATTACACGTGACTAGACAATAATATTGAATATTTATTGCTAAAAAACGAGTCGTTAGTTGATTCCAATTAGCTATGTGTGATAAATGATTTATAAAGGCAAAGTCTGATAATATTCCTGCACTGCTTGAAACCATTTATTTCGACGTTTGCCATCTTGGGGAACATTTAAAAACATTTCGTTAGGAGTTGTTTTTGTAGTATTCGTTCATAATGGTACAAAACAAGAACAGTAACTTTTAAGGTTCGACATGCTCAATATAAATTTCAATATTTAACTATCACAACAGAATTAAATCAATCAAAACACTGTACTTATTATTTCTGTATCAACTGCAATCATTGACAACTAACATTAGGACGTCACACGCGCTCGTGTTTGTTCGGGAGCTGTCGGCGTGTTTTCGGTACTAGATTCAAAAAATTCAAAAATTAATTTTTATTTTGAAATAACTTTTAAATTATTGCGAAAATAAAAAAATAAAAAATAGTTTTGCTATAAAACTTATATATGATCTTTCCATTTATCACAAAAAAAAAAAAATTCACAAACCCAATTATCTAAATAAAATTAATGACTTAGTGCTACATTTTGTACGATTCCTTGAATGTAATTTTTTGGTACTTGAAGTTAAACAAAATTTAAATACCTAATTAAGTAGTAACTCTATAGTATCAAAGTGCATACCTTCTTCTTTTTAAAAAAATTGTATTGTATGTCATAATTTCTAATTTTGAAAAATATTTGACGGTTGATATTTTGATGGTTCTTTTCCATAGTGTAATATTTATTTATATAGTCTTTTTTAGTTTTTTTTTTTAAATTTTATTTTTGAACACGTTTCATCGGTTTTCCGATTTCTTACGTTACTACCTGAAGAAGTCGGGAAACCGATGCAACGTGTTCAAAAATTAAAAAAATCCCAAAAAAAAAGAGAATATAATTAGCTTTTTTACGGTTGTGTAATTAATGTTGAGGTGCCGGAGTACATTAGTTAGTTAAATTAGTTGAAGTTGGAGCCATCAATATTTATGTTGGATCCAGTTCCTTAAATCTTATCTTGAATACAGTACTTTGTCAGTATATTTAATACCTTTCTTTGCCCGGGTTTTAATTCATTGGTTTCAATTGCTAGGTAAAAAAATATATTTTTTATTTGTCGCTCTTTTTATTGTAAGAATAATGAAATATAAAAACAAAGAAGCTTTTATGAAGTAACATAAGACAATACTTATTTATTTTATATGTGAATTTATCACAAGTATTGTTACACTTCTACTCAATTGGAATGAAAGTCATTAAAATTAAAAACAATAATTTCTTTATAATTACACTAAATTTATTTTACTTACCTACAATTTTTTTGGATATAAATATCTTACAATAATATCATAATATTAAAAGCATATATATAGTATTATCATTTTACATGATCATTAGGTTTTCGAGGAATAATAACCCCACAAGGCTAACCATTTCACTACATTTTAGGGTCTTATATAAGTTGTGCTAAAGCATATGTTAACTGAAATCTTTAATTTTATATACGATGCATAAGTTTTTCTTCTATTTTTTTAAACTTTTATAATCTTGTTCAACGATAGACATTCAAATTATAACTAAAAAATATTATATATATATCTATTTCTAGAAAATTGAAATTTTTATTGTTAATAAAAAAAATGAGTGAGTTCCTGATTTTTTCCTTTTTTTTAGTCAGTATTAAAAAGTTTCATTAAAAAGTAAGGATATTTATAACTAGTAGTAAATTTTTGATAATGTAGTGACAAATGACAATGGAGTGGACGTTATAAACAGACATTAAATCAGTGATCTTCGGTTCGAATTTAATTACTTTAGAAAAAGTTTTTATTTTTCGAATTATTTTAAGTACAAGTGGAAACTATTAAGCTTCATCCTAACGGAAAAATGCAATCATTAATTTTCAATTAAGGAATAAATAAAATTTACCTATCATTTTATTCTCTTTACAAAAGCCATTTTTAGTTTTTAAAAAAATAATAAATTTTCTTCAGCTGCTTTAGCTACAACGAAATACAATTTTAGTGAAGAAGAATGAGTGAGCGAGATCTGTTGAGCTTTATAGTGTTAATACTAGGCAAATTGTAATATGCATGGAATGGATGCGGATGGAGTGAGAGAGAATGGGACTTCTCATACTAAAAGAGAAGGTAAAAAATATGCACAATGTTCATTTATTTATAAAAATCTTTCCATGCACTAATTGATTTCTCAGCTCCAACAAAAACGCCCCACCGATCAGCAATCGTAATATGCATATAAGATTATATGTACCATACTCTTTGATCGCTAACCCCCACATCCCTGCTCGCTTCGCTCTCCAAGTCAGGCTTTTGTCATTTCAAACCTTGAAATGCAAAAAACTAAAGGTGTTTTCTCTGCAATTTGAGCACTTTTAAGCCTCTAATAAGTTAATAGATAGTACTTAAAAGTGTTGACAATGCAAAAGCTTTTACAACTACGACGAATAAACAAAATTTCCGTTCTAATCACTACTTGCTTAAGCCAGCTATAACCCGCACCGTGGTAAAAAACAAAAATAGGATATGACAAAACTTTTTTTCAATATAAGAATTAAAAATTCAAGTAAAGTAAGGAAATGTTAAAGATCTACTAAATCAATAACGTCATAGTGATATTAACTAATAATATTTGTTACATGAATTCATTACTGATGTTAAAGTTAATATTCAACATAATACCTATTATAAATTAAAATTTGAATTATAAAAATTTACAGATAGGTGTTAGTGTAGTTCAGCGCAGTTCTCAAATATTTTAATATCGGTAAATTATATCAACAGTTAGTAACTAAATTTATTCTTAGTTAGCTTATAAATTCTTAGTTCTGACATATTATTTTTCATACTCAAATGTTTTGGGATTTCTACAATATTGCGGCTGCATTACAGAATTGTTCAATATATATATTAATATTCATTTGTAATTTTATGATTGAATTTGAAATCTGAAAATAAAGTATTATAATATCTAAATATTAAATCATTTATCAATTAAAAATTCTTTATTTACTTTGTAAAGAAAATTGACATATCATGATTATAAATTAAATAAAATTTATTCGATATACCTACTCGTATTCCTATGGAATAATTTAAGAATAAGCACGTGTAACTAATACTACTTAGGTTTATGCTTTCAATGGATGACTGTTCATAAGATTATTTTAAAAATAAATTCTTAGAACCATTGAATACAATTAATTTAATCTATATTTGTATTACTTTTAACAACACAAAATCCTATTAATGTAAAAATGATTTCTTTTGATAATTTAAAAAATTTTTAGCAGAAGTAATTTATTTATTTTTTTGCGAAATTATTCCATGAAAAACATCTTCGTTTTGTTTTAAGTTGAAAAATATTTTCGGTAAATATTGTAAATAAGTAGATTAATTTTAAAACATCTAGGAAAAAAACCTCTTTACTTCTTTAATGTTGATTTAATCTTCAATTAACAATAAGTATATTGGTGTTACAAATAACAATAGAAACATAAATTGCTATCATATTATAGGAAAGATCTTTGTTATTTTATTGGTATAATAAATTTGAAAGTATTCCAGTTGAAAAGATTAACTGATAAAAAGTGAAATTTCAAAATCGATGAGATCATGCCTTAGATCTTTATGAGTTATATTTTAACATTGCCTTAAGCTTTTGTATTGAAGATTGATTGTCATTTTTATGAAAAAGTTTAGCGATAGATTAACAATCCGATTTAATAGTCGACTAAGGCTTGATTATCCGTGGAAACTTTTTCAAACATCGACATCTAATTCAGGAAATTGTTTTTATCGACAGTGATACAAACTGTATGTGGGTATATCTTTAAAAAATAAGTGTAGTACATAAGTTCAATATTCAATAAAGGTTATTCGATTACTTAATAGAAAATATGTTATATATAAAATTATAACATTTTTAAATTAAATTTATTTTGTTGAAAACCGATATCAGTCTCTTACGATTTTCATAAACATTTTCGGCTCAAGTGTACTTTAAGCACACCCACAATCTGGCAACGTTGCATTTTCGACTTTGTTTTTAATTCGCGATATTTTTGTTTATTCAATTCTAATATGGTTTAATTCTCTCTTTTGTGGCTAAGTTTTCATTATGGACCGATTTAATTGCGAATTAAATTAAAAACAAAGTCGAAAATGCAACATTGCCAGATTGTGGGTGTGCTTAAGTACACATGAGCCACATTTTCAATATTTTTCTAAATGTTTCTTCACGACAAGCAGACTGGTAAATACAAACGGTAAACGTTAGTAAAGAGTACCTACGTTAAGGTGGGCACATACGGTCGGTCCAAATGGCCCAAAAATTTGATCTTATTCGGGGTGACGGCTCGCCTTGGTGATTCACTATATTTATTCATGCGTTCGGTGTTCATCGTCAATTTTAGAGTCGTTTAATCGTAAATTTTTGGATATAATACAAATAAATTGCATCCATTTCGGCTATTTGAACTAATCATGTGTGCTCATCCTTAGAATGCATTATATAAACGACTAATGTACAATTTTTTAAAAATAATATATTTGCAAAAGAAAAAAATTAGTTACTAACTGTTGATAACACAGGACTGCGATGGTAAAATCAACTTAAGTATAATAACATATTTTAATTGTAATTTTTGCCCTGATTATAGAAAAAACAATGAAAAAAGTTCATCACGTAAGGTTTTGTTGCATTTACAATTGGAAAGTAGTTTTTCAGCCAAAATCGTGGACCCAAATCGAACCACTTTTTCTGTATCGAAAATAGTAGTACCGGATCTCTCACTAATAGCGCTGATGTCGTTTTATCTTCCGTTGGTAAGAGAAACAAACCGAAACGAAGTTTAATGGAATATGGAAGTTCGTCATTACTTCATGAATAAAACAATGAAACTTTGTATTTAAGTACTTGACAAAAAATTAATAAATACTTGTTCAAGCATTTTTGAAATTTCAACCTACATGGGGGAAGAAATAAAAGTTTGTATATAACTTTAAGCTTTTCTATCTCCGTTTATTACGTTTATCAAAAAGATTCACATGCTAAAGAAATGCACCCAGCATTATGGAAAAACGGAATACTTAAAGATTTGTTGACATCTGCAAAACTCTGAAATGGTAGTTAATTTACTGTATTTATGTAATAGTTGGATGGTTCCAATTTTTCCTATTTTTTCAAAAAATTTTAACGCACATATGTGAGGGCTTTCGGCTTAGTACGCGCTATCAAATATATCTGCAAATATATAAGAGTATATTATAATACTAGCTGACCCAGCAAACTTCGTACTGCCTAACAGGCAATGAACGTAGTGTTTTATGAATGAATATTTTAGCTACACCTAGTTTAAATTTTTAATCATAAAATGAATAAAACTAAGTTCTTATTTATATAACTTACTTATACTTCAATAGAATAGTAAGTACATAAACAAAAAATATATACAAAAATCAATTATTTCAAAAGTCAGCCAACACATTTCATCGGTCTAAAGTGTTAAGCTGCTAAGTTCTTTTTAACAGTTTTTTCAGGATAAGGAACGAAAGTGAATATAAGCTACATAAGTTATTACATAAGATAGGTTTTCGAATCGTGTTATATATTGACAAATTTCTATATTTAAAGAGATTTATCAGTTTGTCATTCGATAGAATTTTTAATTCCTTCCTATTGGAACAAAAAAACGTTTTAAATAAATTTTTAAAAGTGGACTTAGTAGATTGAGACTTTAGGTCGACGATTTACTTTATTGAACCTATATATTTGGGTTCATGCGTTACCCTCGGATTGATTCTCTCCATTGAAGCATCTTACATTGACATACGAAGTTTGTCAAAGCAGATTTCTTCAATATATATAAAACAATTCACGGAAAAAAAATGAATAAAATGAGTTTTTAAATAAATTAGGCTTGGCATTTTACGCAATTGGCAGTTCACGTCACCCACACTTATGTGTCAGTTTAATATTGTCAGTAATTATTATTTGCAAAACGCATATAACCATTGAAACCATTGGAAGTTCGACGCAATGACTCAGTATGTTTTGAAAGCGCAATGATTTTACTGATTGGCGATTTCTCCCAAACATTGCCAATCATTCCAAGTTCAGATTCTGCCCATAAAAGAAAATCCTGCTTAAAATCATAAAATCACAATGTAACACAATGTGAAAAAAATTCAGTTGGTGACATGAGTTGGGTTGCGGAATGATCCATCTACTGAAGAATTTTCCAAACAATTTTTGAATCTCGGTAATGGCAGTGTTCTTGTCGACGAATCAAGCGTATTGACTTCATTTCCTTTGAATTTTCTCTCATTCGAAAAAATTTTACCTAAATCCTAGCTTTTTTATAAAGCAGAAGAATAACGTTTTAATCACTTTAATTGGAATAATAATTCAAATAAATAACACGAATATTACCGATATTCATTCATTTGTAGGATAAATCTTCTCCAGATGGATCGTTCAACAATGCAATTCTTATTTTTTCTTCCAGGTGAAGTTTCTTCATATGGTTCCATAAATTTGATAATTTAAGGCAAGCATTTATTTTTTAGATAGAAGTCGTCCACTTTTGCAATTCGAAATGCAGAACGCCTAATGTGGAAAAGTGTTTTCCAAACAACTTCTCGATATTGGTAAAGGCAACATTTCTGTTGACACATCATCTGAATACATTACATTCCCTACTAATTTTTGCCACTCGACTAAGTTAAAGACCGAACTCTTCGAGGTGGTGTTCCTAAACTTTGCTCAAAATTACAAAAATTATATTTGGTTATGCAAACATGTTATATTGGCTCCAAAAAACGTTGATTAGGTACAACAAAATGAGTATTCAGATTCAAAATAAGATGGCGAATTAATGCCATGCAATTTGGTTGATTCCTTTACTAATCAAACTGATGTTGAGAATAGAATAAAATATAAATAGAATTTATTATAAATATAAAATATAAATAGAATTTGCTGGAAATCTTCGGATTACCACCTCATAATCTGTAATTAAAAGTCGGATCAGTAATCATTAATGTGTTGTGGAACATATAGACTAACCACGTCTTTGTAATAACACTCAGCTTGTGATGAAAAAATTAAGGAACAATGTTTTCGAAGTACCAATATTGAAATGAAAATATAAAGGTGAAGACGTTAGGGTTCACACATTCTTATGATTCCAAGCGACAGGCCGTGCGACTTGAAAGCATTACAATTTTGTAATGCCCATAAATAAAATGCAACAGCAGTCATTCCATGTTTGGGGCATCAATTTAAAAAATTCATGTTCTTCACATAGCCAAATATATATCGTCTGTTCACAAATAAACTCAAATAAACTATTGTTTTTATAAATTAAAATAAATCGTACACAATTATGCACGCGCTGCGTTGTGATACTTAATAAATACAAAATGAATTGCTAAAATGACGCAGACTTACAAAATAATTCACAATAATTCACACAGTTTTTCAAAATAATTCACATACATCGATGACTACAAATAATACATAGACGTAAATAATAGTAGGCGTAAAAATTTGCAGAAGATGCCGAGGGACACCTTCTAGAGGTATGAAATATACTTTACATCCGATTCTCATGTCTACCGAATATACATAGAAAGTTTTATAAAAATCGATCCAGCCGTTTCGGAGGAGTTTAGCTACAAACACTGTGACACGAGATTTTTATATATAAGATATTAAGGGTAGCGATCAAGCTATTTCCAATTTCAAAAACCCAGAGTTTGATAATCCTGTAAATGAACTCAAAATATATCAATCTAAACATTATGTCTTAAACATTCTGTGTTAGGGTCTCTATTACACGAAAAGCACCCCATCGTCAAATTTGCGAGAACTCTTCTGTATGTTAAGGTACCGTGGTATTAATTAAGACACTTGTATACACTTGGAACACAACAAGAAGAGAATGGAAACGCCAAATTCAAGAAAAACTCTTAATCAAAATTGGTATGGTGTCAAATCTAGAGATGCCTTAGTTCCAGTTAATATGGTCCATGTTAGAAATATGGAATGTTTTTAATTGAGAATGCTTTTGTACCATGGATGTGTAGCACTTTCAATAATTTCAATAAAGAGGTTGCACAATGTAGACCCATGTAGATTAGCGCCCCCAATCTCAGAGGTTAAAAAACTTTTTGCTACATTAATAACGTAATAGCGACATCTAGACTTTAGCTTTCAACCATTGTGGAAAAAGTACAAAAATAATATGACGAATGATAATTTATTACACAAATTGCAAGAACATAATCGGAATGTTTTATACAATAATTCAATTTACAATGACACCTCAACAAAGATTAAAGACCAAGAGTTAACTATTTCGGAAAAATATTTACCTGATTTTTGGATGAGCAGAAGTTGGGAAAGCTAGTAGTGATTTAAGACGAAAACTATATTTCAATTCTGCTTCTTTAAAACGATAAGTAACGGAGGCAGTTCTACTTTTGAATTCAAATATTAGTCTTTGATAAAGTTATTTAGGAAAGTGGTAGTTTGTTTCATTTTTAATGTCCCAGAAGGAACTAGCAAAACCTTTCTTTTAAATTTAGTATTAGATGAATCCAGAAACAGGAGAATAACGAGTATAAAGGAGAATAACTAGTCCACACGAATGAAATTGTAGGCAAAATACTCATATATATAAATAAGGCGTACACGTAAATAACACAAATAATCACAAAACAATGACCAAGTTTCTATAACTATATTAGTCAACCTTTTATAATACTTGATGATCATCTAAATCACCTCGTCTTGAACTTGTAGGATAATGGTGCGGATGTTAAGCGTCCCAAAGAAGTATCCATACTTGACCTGACAGACCGATTTAAGTGATGGCTCTTACTGTTAGTTGTGTCATTGGATACAACTTACCTACAAGTGTTGAACGTATGACACATTGCAATCATTGCCAAGAGGCAAATGGGGCAAAAAAATTGTAAAAAATAATATAAAAAAAACAATTTTTTTATAACAAAGATGAAAATTCTTCAGGAAAAACTCAATATTATTTACGAAACAAGCATCTCATTTTATTGTGTGTGTGTGGGTTTTTTTTTTTGTTGTTCTTAATTCTTACTATATATGTTACGATTTGTTATTTTCAAACCAAAAAACTACCACTTTTTACAAAGTATCTTTAACGAAAATTATGCCCCCTTAACTTCAACCTAGAGCTATACTATTAATAGTAAGTTAAGTGTAGTAATACTACATTTATTGTTTCTGAAATTTAATTATAAGTCATTTGTAATAGAAATATATTCATTGTGTTTAAGCGAAATTTTAGTTGTTGAAGTGTGAAAAATAAAAAGCATACATTTTTGTAAATTTCTCTTTAATACTTATTGGGGTTTTGATGAAATATTAAAAATTATATTTTAACAACTTTTTCTTACATGATTTGTTCCATTGTACTACTATGATAAATTATTTAAAATACTATTATGAATTGTTTCCATATAGTTAGTCAATGATTTATTGCTCAGTCGTGAAAATTAGAGCAAATTCTAGTTTGAAAAGATTCATTTGCAAAAATGAATACAAAATTTTCTTTATGTAAATATTATTGTATTAAATAATAGTTACAATTAGTATATATGAATACTTTGCATTTACATTTATTACAAAACAAATTATGTACTCCAGAGCCTACATCTCAAAGTATAAATATAATTGTTATAATTTTGCCCTTCCCGCATTGTATGCTGATTTGTGATCTTTTTTTTATATTTATTTTATTTTCTTAGAGTTAATTCAAGATCATTTTTTAAACTCATTACAACAATGAAAGTAATAAAATTACAGTAGATATAATTTTAAATCGAAATATACTATTTTATTCTTTTAAATTTAATCAAAAAAATGCAAATACTTGGAAATAATATTTCTAAGTCCAATAAATTTTTAGAGCATAAATAAATGTTTTTATTTGATTTCTCTTATTAAAATATGCATTTCTAATCTCTAAATGTAAATTATTTTCATCTTTTTATAAAAGTATCCAATTTATATAAAAAATAAATCTTTTGAAGTGTTATCGAAGTGGTACAAATCTCACACATGGCATTAATTTTTCAAGAATTCTTTTTCTCATTACATTAAATGCTTTTGAGAAAATCAAACCACTTGACTAAAGAAATGTTTAAAATGAACATTTTGTTCAATTTGTATTACATTAAAAATTATGCTCTTAAAATCAATCAATCTGGTTTCAATTAAATTAATTTCCCACGATCTTAGAAGTAAAGTGATATCCTAAAAAATTATAGTATTTTTTTAAATTTTCCAGGGACAATGGTAAATGCATATTGAGAAAATGGATAGTAAAGAACTGCGTTTTTTTAAAAACCCATACCTGCATATGTGTAACTATGGTTGTCATTGGATTTTCCCAGTTTTATACGACGAAAAAAATTCATGACGTTATTTAACTATGCGTTTTGTTATTCAGATTTAGTATATTGGGTTATATTTTAATAAATGGCCTTATTATATTCATATTGAATATGTTTAAAACTGAAAGTAGTGTAATAACATTTTCAATTTATTGAGAATTGCAAAATAGTGATTTGCTTAAATTAATTGGAAAAGATAATTTTTTGAAATGGAGATGTCTTAATCTATGTGCAACGAATTAAAAAAAATACATTTTCGCGATTATTTGTATTTTTTTACTACTTCAATTTAAAATCAACTGCATTTCCGTATGAAAGTATTTTTGTCATAAAATTGCAGTAAAATTGATTAAACAAAAAGTGAAATGTGGTTGTCAATCAAATAACTGATAAATGAAAATAGAAATCTTTAACTACTATGTTTATTTGCAGACTTGTCAAGGAGAAAATTGAATTCAAGTTATTTCTATCTAATATTTTATTTATAATTATTAATAAAATAAAAGCTTTTCTTTCACCTGACTAAATAATTAAGTGGTGCAGAATTTCTATTGAAAAATTAAGATTAATTACTCTAATTAAATGAGGTATATGCATAAAGAATTAATAGAAAACTGTAAAACCAGTTATCTGAAAACGGTCATCAGTTTTGCCATAAACTCAGCAGATTCACTAATTTACGAGATTTCTAGCTTTCTGAGATTTTTTTCCAATGTTATTCTTGCACTTTATACAAACATACATAAATGTCCGTTGATTTTTCAAATAGTAGAATCACTTACATTTAATCTCACTAATTAATGCTAATTAAGTGCCGAAAAAAATTGATGCTTTGCAAAATTAACCTTTAGCCATTAGCGATTATATACAGCTAGCAATGGCCAACAGCAAAAGTCGTAATCAAAGTATTTCACATTAAATTTTTATCACACCAATTAAAAAAAAACAGTGGTAAATATACTGCAGATTGTGAATTTTACGTTTGAGTAATGCTTATATAAAGTTCACATAATTTCAATTTCCGGCTGATTTTTTTCAACAATTTTTTTTGACACTAATTAGTAAGATAAAAATTAAGTGATTCAGCTATTAATTTATGAAATTAGCATTACTACGTCTGACATAATTATTGTTAAAATATTTACTTAATAATATCTAGGTACGATCAAATAATCGACTATTTTTTAAGAGATTTATAAAATATATTGTTCTGGATGACAAAAATTGGGATATTTTATACTCTTATAATTGATATTAGTCTACTGGTGGTCGAGTGGTCAAAGTGACCGCTTCAAAACTGGTAGGTGTTAGGTTTGAGCAAATTTTCAATATTTCTTGATATATAGGTTTTATTAACTCTGGAGTTATTAAAGACTTTAGTAGTTATAAAGGGACGATAAATAACAATAAAAACTATTTATATTAAGAGGTTTATCATCTAAATTTTTTGTTTTTCATTTGAAAATTCATTTTTTCACAAAACTTTTGAACCATCACACTGAAAGAATTAAACAAAGTACATTCTTACATTAAAGTAATTTTAATGTTCTACAAAAATGCTTGTAAACTTTGGTCTGACCAACCGTTTCCTTATAATCGAGCCATGAATATTGACTTGTTTTTACGATTTGATTTGTTAACTATGGAATTTTGTAACTAATGAACGAATTGATATTCAGAGTAAGTTTTGATATATTTTAGAATTAAATCAAATGTTCTATAAAAAAGGTCTCTTAGCATTTTTTTGATAAATTTACTTCTGTCAAAGTTATCGAAGACCAAAGTTGAAGTTAAAATTAAATTCTGTTTTTCTTTTATTCGGTTGAAAAACTTAAAGTTTTATATCAAAAATATTTTCGTATTTTTTGATAAAATCACAAAAAAAAATTAAAACACATGATAAATTTAAATTCTTTCTCGCTCAATAGTGCTACTTTACATAAATGCTTTTAACTTGTATTCCTCTTACTCCTGTACACTCCTCTTAGCTACTACTAAGTCGATAAATACGTCGTTTTTTTTAATACGAATAATTTATTAATTATATTATTTACATTGTATATACTTAATTTGAAAATATCTTTGATAAACATCGTTTAATTTTTCAATCGAATTTTGATCTTGGATAACTTTGACCGAAGTAAATTCATCAAAAAATGCTAGAAGGCTTTTTTTGTAGAACATTTAATTTCCCTTCAGAATAAATCAAAGTTTTGCTCTGAACATATTTGGTCCGAATATATCTAAATTCGTTCATTAGTTACAAAATTTCAAAGTTAAAAACTACAACCAATGTTCAAAGATTGATTAAAAAAAACATTCGGCCTGACGAAAATTTATTATCAGAAATGTTTTGTAGAGCATTAAATTTCCTTTAAGAATATGTACTGTTTATTTTTTCTAATGAATGTTTCAAAAAATTCGAGAAAAACCGCGCTTTGGACTGAAAAATCAAAAATTGCGATGAGACTTCTTAATATCAATATTAAGAGTTTACAATATATTTTTTGTCTTCCTGAATAATATTTTTGATATATCTTTCTTAAAAAATAGTCGATTTTTTGGGCCTATTATAAATGTTCCATTTATTGTTTTGATGTTTAAATAAATTGACCAATGTTTTTCACTTTAGTAGGTATTGCTTTTGAATTGGATACAATTGACTCTCGATAATTAGGATGTCAAGAGATCAGAAAAAAGTTCAGATTACCAAAATTTCAAAATTCTTTTGGAAATAAGAGTTCAAACCAAGAAAGAAAAATTCAAATAAATAAGAGTTTAGATTTTACTTATACTTATCTAATTCCTGAAAATAAACGGCAGATTGATACTTAAAAACAAACACCAACTACAAATTATAGATAGTTGGAAAGCCTTGATTTCAAACTATAGAATAACGTCGAGCAAATTTCAAATTGCTTCAACCAATGTTCGTTTATCGAATATTTTTCAAGAGACCAGGGAAAAACTTTAAATAATTGATAGATTTACAACTATAAGAACCATATTATCGAGAAATGTCAATTATAAAATTAAGTCTTTGAAGAATACTGCAATTTCTGAATTTTTTGTGTTAATAATTCTAAGTTCTATTACCTTCCTGAAAAAAAATATACAAAATAGAATATTTTAAGATATTTTTTTTACTAAAATATAGTCGAAAGTAAAGAGAACTACGACATTTCTATTTAGTATCCTTATACTCCCCTAGAAACACATGCTACAAGTTTCTTATTTATGTGCAATAATTATAAACTTATAAATGGATTCACAGCATTTGAAGCTAGAAGTAGAAGACTTAAATTTAAATTTTGGTATCATATATCAAAACATTTTCTTATATGTTATTTATTTGCCTGGTTGATGCGATATATGAGATTTAAATTATGAAATATTTCTTTTTATAATGGCGAAATATCTCTTCTAAATGGTGTTAAATGGTCAATTAGTTTAAGATTCAACGATATATTTAAAAACACTTTATTGCATGAAAGAATTTATATAACTTTATCGAAGTAATTATGTTGAAGCACACACTAGAAATAAAAGGCAATACTTTTTCAACTAATTTTGTCTTTTATATTATTCTACATTCTTTTTTCAATTAAACATTATTTGTTTGGTGTAGGTATTTCTTCTGCTATTTTACATTCTTTTTTCTATTCGAACAATATGGTAGATGTTTTCTTACATTGATAGATAATATTATTTGATTAATTCTTAGTCACGTTCTATATGTTTATTGGCTGAGACTATATTCTATTTTTTAAATGGACCTTAAAATATAAGTTTATTATATTTAATTTTAATTATAACACTTAAGTTTATAGTTCTTTCAAAATTGGTCGAACTAATGGCAATTGTGAAGTAAGTAGGTATAATAAAAAAAATATAAATCCAATTAATACCACACAGATACTAATTATTTAAGTAAGCTAAATTTTACGCTTTATCAATGTTTATGTATTAGAAGCAAAACAATATTGACGAAAAATATGTTACTTTATTAATTAATTTAAAACTCAAGTCTTATATTCAAAAGTTATGGTCGTTATGGTACTTAATTAGATTCGTTGCAACCCAACCAATTTATTACCTCATTAATAAAGTAATAAGAAAAAATAATATCTTAGAACGTTTTCACACTTAAACAAAACGTTTGTTTCTTATCAGCTCTATCAGAATACGCATTTTGACTATATTTAAAATATACAAACTGTTGTCATCCTAATAAAAACATTTTTTTTTTATTTTCATAATAAAATAAGTTTGTTTTGTGTAAAAAAATCGAGAAAAAAGCTTGACTATTTGAGGTTTGATCTAGTGTTAAGAATTGGTTTGATAATTGGTTGCAACTCTAGTGACGTCACACATAAGTAAACAGAGTATGAGTGGGTTTATTATATTTACAACATTTCCTATTGTTAGTCGACCGACTTGAGTATTAATTAATTATGATGTTTCTTCTGTAATTTATAAATTTTAAAATAAAATAGTTTTCCATGATGTCTTGGGTGTCAAAAGAGAGAAAAAATGTGTGCAAATTGGCAATAGAAATTAACCTTTGTGCATGTGCAAGTGATTGGGTATTTTTTCAAAAATAATTACGATTTTTATGCAGTGAAACTTGGAAATGTGAAAATGGTAGCGTATGTACCTATTATATTTTACAGTTACTTATTTGAAATTATCTACTCATAAAAGGCACTATCATTTTAGAGATTTTAGTTAAATTCATTTAGTAACAAAACTATTAATAAAAACCAGATTTAGCAAAATTTCAATAGTTACATTACTTTATTATATTTTAAAAAAAAAATTAAATCAAAAAGATTTTCACGCGTTTGTATATTTGAATTATCTGATGTGCTGTTAGAATTTCGACGAGCTAAACTTTACCACTTATTCGCTTCTTAAAATTCATTGGAATAGAAATAAATAGCCTTGGCAGATTTTTGTTCATGTACTTGTACCAACTTGTTCATTGTAGGGCTATGCATTATTTGTAAGCCATTATTAATGCAATAAACGTCAATAATTATATAAATGTGCTTTCTGTTGCTTGTTGTTTACTTTGGTGTGACGTCACCTGATCCCGTCATGTTGAAACTGCGTTATGATGCGTACTTTTTTAAATCAAACTTTATTATTTAATTTTAGTTCCATTAACCAATTCTCCGAATAATATTTATGTTCTACACTTCATGTTATAATTAATAAAATAGAACCACTTTTCGGTAGTAGTAGTTAAATACCCTATTGTATCGTCATCCTGATTTACCCAAATATCCATATAAACTTTTATGTGTAAAAAGGAATTGGACGCAGAATCTTGTATTCTAACATTCGTTTATACATTATCTGACAGTATTGTCAAGTCACTGTACCTATTTTATGTGTGATGTGTGTAAAAACGAGTAAATGACTTGACAATTTCTTAAATTACAACGAATTTTATCTATCAATTAAATTTAAATTTAAAATACAATCATAATTATTCTGTAAGATATGTAACCAATCGATCCCTTCGCAAATTACGCTTTTCAGTAATTCAGTTTTATCTCTTAAGCTAAGAAATCTCGTTATTTATAAACAATAAGTTAGAGTGAACGTCCAAACGTCGCTAGCTACATATTTTTATATTCACTTGGGTCCCAGATGTATAAGAACTTATAAGTGCAAAACTCGTATAAATGCTGCTATTCGGTTTGATCATTTTTCAAATTGATTATTCTTTGGGAAAATCCTAATTACACCGCGAATGCATTTGTGCCTCCTTAAAGATTTTCCTTTTGTGTAAGGAACCACTTTATAGACCATATTTTTTTATTCTAGTTTAGACTTAAAACCTTAATTTTGGTACCATTTTTAAACCAGTTGATTATTTTATAATTTGTATTTGGAAATATCAAAATTAG
This sequence comes from Sisyra terminalis, assembly GCA_958496175.1. Taxonomy (NCBI): domain Eukaryota; kingdom Metazoa; phylum Arthropoda; class Insecta; order Neuroptera; family Sisyridae; genus Sisyra; species Sisyra terminalis. The sequence goes on from OY292274.1 coordinate 33,198,886, forward strand.
ATTTAATTTAGATTTAAGTAATGTTTTGTTGCACGTAATATACTCCTTTATTTTTGTGAGAAGAAAATACTTTTTTTGTTTTCCTTTATAAGATATGATATCTTTAAATAGGAGACTCAATGATGTTTCATGCTGAAAGCATTCTGAAAGAACTAGCATCTTATCCAGTCAAATAAGGGGAATATTAAGCCTTTATTGAAGTTGTCTTTATTTTTAGAACGTATAATGTATATTGTACTAATGCTTATTTTAAAACAATAAATGCTTCCGTTATGTTCTAATTTTATTTAAAAAAAACTTTTCCTTAATCTTCTTGAAGTTTTCATGAACTTTCACGATATTTACTTTCATTTAAGTCACGAACGTAAATGTTTTCCCAATACTGATTTGTGTTTGTGTGATGTTATAATTAATCAAATTAAATAATTGTACAGAAATGCTATTTGTATTTAAAATGTTATATTTGTTATTTATCGTATATTTGTTTTATTGTAAATGATGGAGGTAGTATAATTACTATGATATGAGTACAAAGTTTTCTTCTTTTATGTCCTGAAATTACTTTCTATTGTTATTTCTGTGACTTTTATGATATCGGCTGTGATATTTTTTTCCTTTTGGTAAATTTTTAATAGTTTGTATATTTCTTTATCAAAACAAAGTACTTTGCCTTCTTTTTACGATAATCAACTTTCAATTTTTTCAATTTCTTTTTTATTTCCTAAGTGCGTACTTTATTCAGAAAAATCGAAACACTTTCATACTAAACAAAAGAAAACGTTTCTTTTATTATCGAGAAAATTGATTTTAAGAATAGATAGGTACATAGGCAAAAATATGCAGTTGTGAAAAATATGCTGATAAATTTTCAAAGCTATTTTCGTTAATTTTAAATAAAATATTTTCGTTAAAATAAATATTTTATATAGATAAAGTGATAGATAAGTTAATTGTATGTAGATGCTTTGGATCTTGACAAATCTAATCCAAAGATTTGAATTAGTGGGTTTTCAGAGTTTATATAAAATAAATATATTATATAAAGTTTATATAAATAGTTTATATAAATAAAATAGTTTATATAAAATATAGAAGATATAAAACGAAAATTCCATCGTATTTAACTTTTCCATCAAAAAGTAAAAGTATTTTTGATTGGTTTTTTTTTTTTTGAAAAAATAGATATCTCATATTTATATCTCTAACACAAGACAATGTTTGTATTATATAAATGAACAATGGACGGATAAATGTTTTTGCATATGAAATAGGTACAAATGAAATTTAATTTATTCAAGTGAATCATTAAACAAAATTTATGCAATTGGGTTTTTCAATGGATTAAAAATGCGAAGTTTTCACTTAAGGAGAAGTTGCGTAGGAACCGGATATTTTAAATGTACCAAAGTTTTCTTTTACATTTGATGGCAAAATTTGATGGTAAAACTTTTTATCAGATTTCTTTGGATTGAGAATGTAACGGTTTTATTTGAGATAGGAAAGCTACAGGAAAATAAAATAAAATTGCACTATTTGAGAAAATTTGATTCAATTTAAAAAAATATTGTGAATAAGATATAGTTAATAACATACCTTATATCGATTAGCCAAAAAAGTTTTAAAGTTTGAATTTTCCGAAATTTTCTTTTGTCAATCGATGGGAAAACGTTCGTAAAGGTTTGTAATTGAATTCATTTTGTTTGTGAAAAAATAGTTTACTAGTAGTTATGAAATATTAATTATTAAGACATTGATATTCTCATATATTAAGAAAATAGGATTTTAAGGGTCCTACAAAGACAAAAATAAAGAAAAATCTAGAAGAATATTGTTCAATAATAAAAACAAACGAAAAATTAACATAACTTCTTTCCCTCGACCAAAAAATTTGAGAAAAAAGGAAATACTTTTTTCCCTAATTTTTATTTTCGGAAAAAATTAACAAAAATCGAAACAGCATCGAATTCGCTTTTACCCATGCATTTTCATTCTTTGTAAAAATTAATTGTTGCCACAATAAATGTTTGAATTAAAAACCGTGAAACATCAAACTACATGTTTTAGAGGGTTCGGAAATTATTTTCCACGTTTTCCGACCAAATAAACTTTTCTAAATTACCAAAAATGGAAACAACATTGAACAGACTTTTTACCCATATATTTTCATCGTTTGTGGAAGTTAAATTTTCCCTCAATAAGTTTTTAAAATTTGTATTTGAAATAATGCATTACGTGTTTTTGAGGATTCCGAAAATATTTTTCAATTTTGAGACTAAGTCAACTTCCAAATTACCAAGCATCGAAACCGAATTTAATACGCCTTTTACCTATACATTTTCATTGTTTATAAATATCAACTTTTCATAAAATGAATTTATGTATTTATTAAAAACCTAAATCGTGTTTTTCATCGTTTGTGAAAATACCCTTTGCCTACAATTTTCCAATTCTCCCAAACATATAATCGAAGTAGGTACTGCAAGTTTGCCTTGTGAGTACTTATGAGTCTACCACGTATGCGTGGGTCTTCAACCTTTTGTTTGTAGGTTTTTTTAGGGATTAATCTTCACAGGCGTATGTGGCAATTGTAAAAATCAGCGCATTAGCTAGTTTTATTTTAGTATTTTTCCTGGATGGATGTACTTTTTCACATTTAGCCTTCGCTATTCTAGTTGTTATCTGTAGCTATCCTGTGAGATTTCTTCTTCATTGCATCCTACCTTGTCCGTGACTAGTGTTCCTAGGTACTATATGATCTTTGGGACTACTTTGGAACCGTTTATTTCTCTGATTTTGGTGAGTTATTACTTTGTCTACCAGAGCCCAAGGATGGTTAGTTCGAAATATCTTGAAAACTACTTTCGAAAAGCAACATAATCCCTTGAATCACTCATAAACTAATATGTTCTGGAATTAAGTTATATGAACAAAACTTTACTGTATAACAAAACCTCCTCGAACTTAATTTTCGTCCTTTATTTTTACCACCATCTCATTGAAATCTTTCATTTTCTTCCCATTAGAATGAATAGCCACATGTAAAAAAAATTATATCTCAGTGGCTAATTACAACACATATTTTTGTAGAAAATTAATAAGAACCTTTTTTATTCTCCTGTTTTCGTTAATTGAACCACTGAAATAATGTTAAAGATCAAAGTTTTAAGATCTTATTCTTTTAAATTTTATGTTTCGCTGATTAGTGAAGTCATATCCCCAGAGATATGGAAGAGTTTGGCGATGGTACGCGCTGGACCATAATTTGGTTGCGTACAAGTAGTTCAAACAACAGTTACACAAAAGCAGTAATTTTTCGAATTTAAATTTCTTGTCGAGGAGTACTCATCGTCACGATAATTATATAAAAGGTACAAAGATCTCAAATGTTTGAAAAACACTGATATTTGGTATTTCATTTATAATTACTATAAAACTGAGAATGTAATATAATGTAAATTTGGAATTTTGGATCAGTGGAATTTTTGAACTTGGCTTTTTTTTGAAGACTTTTCCTTGTTATCCTCCGATTTATAATACTAGAATCGACTAAAGACTTTAAATAGGCTTATAAAAAGTAGAAAATTTAAGTAGTTGTATAATATACATAATATATATCTTAAAAATATTCAGTGTTCAGTACTACATAAACTTTTTTTGAGGTTTCAAGTTATTAAGCGAATCTTTAACTTGTATAGGCATTATTTCAAGTGAAACTATGTAGGAAGCAATAATATATTATGTGAGTAGGTAGTTTATTATTTAGGTTATAAGGTTATACAAGTTTTAAAGATGAATAACAAAAATATACTAGTCAATTAATAAAAAGAAATTAAAGACTTAATTGTTTTTGTGTGAATTTAAAAATTTTCCAAACATTCATCGATTATTTCATACAGTTGCGTGTCGATGATTTCTAGGGCATCACTGCACTTATTAGCAAAGTTATACATTATATTTCTGGTGATGTTCATCGTTGCTGTTCAAAATCACCTTTTTATTTCACATATGAGCGATACGAATGTGTTGCGATGGGAAATCCACTTTTTACGTACGTTATACTTCCAACATCCAATCCAGCATTCTTCACTATACAATCACTATGCCAACAGGTGGAACAAATCCAAAATATGTTTTTAATGCTTATAATTCTACTGCTCCTTTTTTATGTTTTATAATTTTATCTGTCTTCTTATTTTTTTTATTCTGTCTAGCCACGTCTAGAACATTTAAAAATATTTTTAATTTAATTTCAGTTTTTAACTTTTATTAGCAACGAAAATTTACACGAATTTAAAATTATCTTTACTAAACTAGTTAATAGGATGAAGAAGATAATTTAATTTTTTTAAATCAATTTTTACATATAGTGTTAATAATTATCATACGCCGAATACTGATAATGAAATAATTGTGAAAATGATAAATTAACAGTTAGTACTTAGTGATTAACAGTTAGTAAAAAATGCAAGTATTCATATATATATATATGTAAATTAAATATATAGAAATGTAAACTATATTGATTAAATGAAATACTTTTGATTCTATAATTATTATGTGTCGTCAAATGTCGTTTGATTTCCTCAACATATTTTGGGAATTATGGAATTATACTGAATGAATGCCATTTTTAGAAATGTATTTTTTCATGTTTACGTTGAAAATTTCATAACATTGATACACATAGCACAATTAAGTATTTTTTAAGACTCATATAAAAACCGCATTATGTTTGCACACGTTAATTATAGAGAACCAAGTAACGGCGTTTTGTGTTTATTTGTCCGGTTCATTTTTGGAACAATATAATTACTTGGAATTGTCAAAACTTTCACAAATATCAGAAGTATTATAGGTACGCGTATTCTTGCCTTGAACATATTTATACGTAAAAACGAATAATGTAAATCAGAAAAAAAATATACAAAAAATTAATTTTGAGCTTATTCTTCTATTGTGTATTTAGAATTCAAATACATGGGGACTTTTTGTGAGGAAGATATGTAATAATGTACATTCTTACCAAACTAAAAATAAGAATGTGGTAATGATAAGCAATATCAAGTACTCTAAAATATTGAATTCGATCTTTTATCGTTGATTCATCATTTCGACTTGTATTACATTCGAGTTTTATGAACACTAGTAAGCCAATAAGGAATTTATAATAGGCTCAGGCTAGGCCCAAGCCTGGCTTAACACCAAAATGATATCTACAGACCAGACCTGGCAACCAGTCTCGGACCAGGTTTGAGCCAAGTATAACAATAGGGTTTGGTCAAATGTCGATTTTTACACAAAAATAATATCAAACCCAATACAATTTAAAAAGGATTTTAGTTTCGATAGTTTTTTTTTTTTGTTTATTTATCTTGGTTGTGCACTGATGTTGACTCTTGGCTAAGCCTTGGGCCAGGCTTATACGCCAAGACTAGGCAATTAACAACTGAACCAAGACTGGCCCTGTTATAAGTAATCCCCTGCTTTATGAACGCTCGCTTAACGGAAATTCGATATTACGGACATGGTTAATTAAGTATCAAAATTTCGGTATACAAATGAAATATTCGCAATTACGAACGATATATGTTTGATTCTTTTCTGTTTTGCTTACATTTTTTGTGAGGAATCCCAAAAATAAAATAATAAAAAAGATTTTTAGTAGGGGAGACCGGGTACAAAAGTAGCAATTTGTACTTTTACCTTGATTTCTGGCTGGGTGTTATTATTGTCATTAAATGAATAAAACCACATATAAATTTAGTTTATGTTCTTCACAATAATAACTTGATTTATTAAATTATGGTGTGTTTTATATGAATAACATAGGCGGGTCCAAAGTAACACGTTGTAGGTCGAAAGTAACAAGACTGCTAAGGGTTGCTAATGAAAACATAGCACAAGTTAAATCAACAAATTACTTATTTGAAGACTTTATAATTAATTATATAAACCAAATTCAGCATTTTAAATACTCAAAAAATATATATTTTAAGGAAATGAATCAATAGAATGCCGCGACAACGCATAAGAACTACTGCATGAAGGACTACCGACACGGAAATGTATCGAAAACCATTCTATTGAAGTAGATATCCATAAAAATATGATGTTAGTAATAAAATCATTACGAGGACAAAAGTAACATACTACTTTTTTACCCTAGGGGGCTATGTTACTTTTGTCCCCATTCTCATTTTTAATAAAACGTGTAATATAGCCTTAAAACGGAACGGGCTAGACAAAAATAAATTTAAACAATGTACAATTTATCTAATCAAGGAATGGATATGCAAACATTCGGATTGCTATACATTCGGATTTTACGACTATGTAAACAATAAATAAGAAAACGTCAAAAAACTTACTTTTGGCTCGTTAAAACACATTACCAGAGAAGAGAGACTTATATAGAAGTTCAATTCATATGGAACATCAAAACTGATCAAAACATGATCTAGTATTTCTAAAAGAAACTAATAGATGGCATTGTAATGCAAAATATCACTTTGCGTTGTATTGAGGAGGAGCCTAACCCCTTCTATTCTTGAAAACATTATGTTTTGAATATTATCGATGTAGCTCAATATATCGATTTAGCTTAATATATAGGATTGAAATATTTGTATAAGATGAAATATTAATAATAATTTAGCTGTATTAGATTTTTATTGTTACTTAATTAAAATACGATAATTTCATGATGATATTAGAGTTTCATTTCAAATTTAAATTCCCTCCTTTATTTACGTATGCGCTTTGAAATTTAAAGGCGTGGCCAAGTACGGTTTCGTACAGCGCCAACTGAGGTCCGTAATGCAGAACTACCGGCCCAAGCGCCTTTTTCGTTAACGTGATCATTGAAGTTCTATATAAGTCTCTCTTCTCTGACATTACGTCTTATTATATAACCTAACAACGCACTGCGCACGCGTTGACGTAATGCGATTGAGGGCGGTGCTCTAGGCTATTACCTAATAGCGGCAAAGCGGAATTCGCCCATTGGATAAGCCTAGAAAGGATTTGTTACTTTCGACCCGCCGTTACTTTTGTACCCAGTCTCCCCTACATATAGATTATGCGGTTTGTTATCCGGAGAATCTCAAAATAGTTATCAAATGTTCTTACGAATTAGTATTTAATGTTATGCGGTATAGTGCAGAGCTAATTTATTTACGCTGTATATTTAATGTGAATCTATGGCTAAATTGGTTTCTTTTACGGGTATTTTTACTAGCTGGAACGCATCTATTCCAATAAGATGTCTTAGTAATAGTGGTTTCGTTTAACGAATTTTCGATTTACGGACAATTTATGAGTAACATATCCTGTCCGTAAAGCGGGGAATTATTGTATTGAGAATTCTTATAAGGGAAGTACAACAAATACCATGAGTACAACGAATACAAATACAACAAGAACAGCGAATACAAAAAATCATCAATTAATCTTAATTCGAATCCTATGTCTGCTAAATACTCAGATTCTTTCGTTTCGAATCCGAAACGAAAGAGGCTCGAATTGAATCGACGTATAAAGTTTCTTTCTATATTTATGATTATGGACTATGTCACGAATAAATAATATAATGAAACAGAAGTCCTTACAGTGATTTACATTAGGGGTATTTATTAAACACCAATGGATTGAATCTACTCGATGTTTCTCATATAATATGTCAGATTGTTTCAATGCTTTGACAAAGAATTTTTCTATTCGATGCATCGATTTATTGAAATAAACTGGCTAATAATGATAAAAACTAATGAAAATTTGTATTTTTTCAATCTGAATTTGATTGTGGGTAACTAACCAAACCAAACGGTAAAGATGAACTGACTATAAATTTACGTAATCCAGCAGAAGGGTCCAACAAGAGTCCCGGAAATTTGAAGTGATAAAAATTTCGGTTTTCATGAGCTTTATACAATTATTTTCTTAACTTTTCTTAATTTTTTTCTTCAATACTTAACTATTGTAGGGATTTCTGATCCATTCGGAACGTTTATGTTCATAGAATGTTTAAATATTCAACCACCGCGGAATAGAATGAAAGTAAAACGATGTAGAAACATATTTTTGTGCAAAGTCTGCCTAAATAGCATTAGTCTGGTTAGAGTTTTAAAATTAAACTTTCTTGACAATTTGAAAGATTTTCAGTCTCTTTGTTTTTGTATTGTAATCGTCTAATGATCTAAGAAAATATTTCTAATAGTTAGTAGATTTTTTTCACTTGAAAAGCTACATCTCATATCACTATCTAGTTCAGATAATTCTACTATAACAAAACTTATTGGTATAGCCGGTATAGCCCCTTATTATGTTAATTCTACATTCAAACATATCTACCAAACTAAAAACAGCAAAGTTTTTGCTGAAGAACTGAAGAACAGTTGAACGCAGAAAGTTTGATAACCTTTGATTTGATTACGGAAGATATTCATTGTTTTTAAATGATGTATCGATAAACATCGATGTAGGGTTTCGATATTTTATATCGAATAAAAACCTCGATGTATTCAAATGGACAACCCTAGTTTTATATTTTATATTCCCCTGGATTCCACAATTGTATGTGTCTATCTATAAGCTTAGAACTCATATTAATACTACTCATATTGTTCATTCAAAATGTACAAAGCATTAAGTGATATTTTCAAACAACACCTAATTTATCGTTAGGTATTTGTACAGATTTTTTAATGTGTTTTCAAAAACAAAATGCTTCTATAAAAAATAATATTATACGATTGTTTAAATTTAAACATTACTTTTAGGTATTCCTCGTATTAAAGAGATGTCTAAAATATTTGGAACATCCATAAAACACTGTATAATTAAAATTCGATTTTCTTAAGCATTTTTTTCGTGTGAAAAACATTTTTCTATGTAATTAATCTAACAATTATTAAAAATATAAGCGTTTATATCTACTTAACTATATTTTGGTATCAGGTAACTATATTGACAATCAATTTAAAGCTTTATTTAATATCGCATAAATGTTTATTCTGCAACTTCAATCTTCATCCTTTAATTCATTTATAGGTACATCTAATTATATATTATTAATATTTGTAAATATTTATAAATTAATTACCTAAGAATTTTATTTTATGAAAGACATGCTTCAAATAACATTTACTCGTGCATACATAATTAAGGTGAATGAAACATATTTATCTATTATACTTAAACTTTTTATTTACATTGTTAATAATTTGAAGATATTTTTATATTAACATTTGTGTCTATAAATGAACATCCTTGTATATTTTTTCAAATGAAATTGATTTTTATTGTTTATACATATAAGTGATAAACGTACATATATTTAATTTATTTACCATGGGAAGTGGCAATTGTATTCCTTTTCTCAAGTAGATACATTTAATATTACCTTTTGTTTGTAGTGGAAAAATATAAACAAAGGTAAATTAGAATATCAATTGACACTTGATTTTCTGCACTTAGTCCCAATTAGAGCTGAAGTGGCAATATAGAACTTGAGGGAAAGTTCATTTGGACCTTGTAAAGGTGTCTTACGAATTAATTATTGCTTTATAAAAAAAAATATTTCTATAGTTTTTTGTACATTTTTAAAGTTTTTAAATGTGTATTTCTTTGATATACATACAATGCTTCATAGGTAGGTAAACATAATTTACTATAATAAACTAGAGAAAATGTGTCATGCTACCACATTTGAGAGTTGTTAATATGTAAACTAACAAAATGTTTTACTTATTGTGATGCTTTTCACGAATCATTAACTTTCATTTATTTTATCATTTAATCATTGATTTTAAACAAATCGAAATTGTTAATAGTATGGTTTGTTTATTAATTTGAAAAAAAGAGACATATAAGTAAAAACAATTTAAATGAAATTTCAGCTGACTATTTTCAAATGAAATTTACTTTAACTTTTACTTGGCACAATTGTAGAACAGACTTCAATAAATCTACCTACATAATTAAACAATTGTTCTACCTATACCTACAGTTTATACATGATAGTAGTATAATGTGAATTTAGTGTAAAAATATAGGTTTTAACTTTTTCTTGGAGACGTTTTCATTTAAAAGTGTTTTTTTTTCGAAGCCTAAGAAATTTATTGTTGAATGAAAAAATAAACTATTAGATATTGTTATCTCGAATGATATCACAATATACGAATAATTGTTAATTATTCCAATTTTCTCTTTTCGAAGTTCTTTAAAAACTTTCAGATTTTTGTCAGGTTTGACTTAATACCCCTTTTAATTATCTCGTTACGTATTGTTCTTTCAAACTGTCTCATTTTCAACTAAAAGAAAAATCGAAAATGGAACTTTCGTGTCATTACATATTAAATCGTTATCACAAATTTATCATAAGGTACAAAGAATTTATTTTGCATTTTCATCAACAATCAACCCAATTCACATCATTATTATAATTCTCATCAAATAAATACGACAATCTTTTTATATTGTTTACATTCTAGAAGTAGCTAATAAAAATGCAAATAAACATTCCCATATTTAACAGTTATATTCAATTTTAACTTTAAAATAATTATATTCTATGGTACAACTATAAAACCAAGGATTTTACATGCATTTTTTTCAATAGCTTCTTAAAACTCATTAACACAGTTTAAAAATTAATTTTTCTTTTTTTATAGGTGATCAAGGCAATACCAAAATTATGCAGCCATCAAGTTCTACGCTTCCGCTACCTTCCATGAGTATGATATCAGAAAACGTACATACTGATGTTACGGATGTTCCTCCTGCTCCTGTTGTTCCTTTACACATAGATGAAAAACAAAAAGGCCGTGCAATTAATTTTACTTTAGGAGATTCTGGTTCTGAAAATATAATCTCACCTAATGGAACTATTATTCCTAATACAAAAATAATTGGTAAGAGTTTTAGATATATTAATGTTTGAACACAATGTTTCCAAAAAAAAAATGAAATAAAAATCATTTTTTGAACAAATCAAGATAGTACAAGCACCGTTGGCACTTTCTGATAAACGCTTACCGCTTGATTTTCTGTAAATGACTATTAAATATGTCCGAACTAATCTTGAAAATTTTTGCCGCGGAATTTTAAAAAGGTGGAATGTGTTGATTCAGTATCGTAACAAAGGCGGTACCCAGGAGTCCAGTGCTACCAGAACCTTTTTGTTCAAAAAAACCTCTCCACGGCGCGCATGTACCTCCGTATTACCGGTCAGATAGTTAAGGCAGGATGCTTTAAATTAATTTAGAAATGATTTACGTTTTTTAATTTTTTAATAAAAATAAACAATAATTAATTAAAACGGAGATAATATTTAAATATTGAAATATATTCATTTACAACTTGATTTTTTCTAAAATCAAAAAACCTAAAACCTAAAAAACCTATCTGTAGTCAATGAATGAAATATTATCGCCGGTTAGAAAGAAAAATAACCCCATTGGCGCGAAATAGCCCTGTCTGACTGCACAACCCAGGACATAGGGCGCATAAAGAATTAAATCAGGACCAAATTTTGAGTCATGCGTAATAATTAGTAACATAAATATAAGAGTTTTGGATGATTAATTTTTTAGACATTGCACATTTTAATGTTAGAACTAGGTAATATTAGAAAATTTTACAAGGTCGCTATAGGTCGTTGTAGGAGTTCTCGGCGGGAGCATAAACGGCTAGTCACTGTGTGGATAAAATTACAAACAAATTAGAAAACGTACTCTGTAATTCATTTGATAGGAGTGATTAACAATTTTCCTTGGCTCGCCTGTACAATTGTCTATTTCCATAGGGCTTAACGCTCGCACTACCTTAAAAATTAAGCTTTATTTGAAAATCAAACTGTTTTAACTTTTATATTGTACTATAACATTAACGTTATTTTTGAGTATAGAAATCTAAGTCTAAAAATTCATTTTCACCATCAATTTCTATTATAATTATACTTCTAAATGACTAATATTTACAAAACTAGCACTTAAGCAAGATTAGCTAGTTTATTCACACTTTATTGGTGCCATTCAAAAAAAAAAACAAGATTCATACGGACTATTAATGAAGGCTTTTAAGCAGGCCATTCACGCTCCGACTTGCAGTCCAACTAGTGGTCCGACTTTCGAAGTTGAATCTAAAGTCAGACCGTGAATGGTGCTGTTGGAAGTTGGATGTCTAGTCGGACTAGTCGGATCATTTAGAGCGATAATTAGAAGATCCAACTAGTAGTCTGACTAGTTGGACTGCAAGTCGGAGCGTGAATGGTCTGCTTTACGGTCAGGGAAAGAAAGTAACTGCCATCCGTAATAGGATAAATCTATATAATGTTGAGTAGGTATACGTAGAAAAATAACAACCTTGAAGATGAATTACAATTAACTTATTATTTACAAAATATTTTTTTTTGGTTTGTAGTATTTTTTAAAAACCGCTACATATTTTTTTCTTTACATACAACTCTTGAAAACCCTCATACTATGTTTATGACGACAATATACTTATAACTTTCAATCAGTTAAGTCATTTACTGCACTGATTTTTTGACGCTGTTTTAATTGCTTTCGATTTTTCTTTAGCTTGAAGGGTTTGAAGGGTCAATTTATATAAGAAAAAAGAAGGAACATAATTTTTCAAACTTTTTTATTTAACCATACAATAACTAAAACTTATAATGGTTATTTACCGACTCTAGGGTTAATAAAAATCCTTAAATCGAGAAATATTGAAAATTTGCTCAATACGAGATTCGAACTTAACACCTAGCAGCTTTGGAGCGGCCAATTTGGCTATTCGGCTATCAGTAAACTTCCTAGAAACTACTTTTTACCTTTTTCATTCCCTTTTTTTATTAAAGTCTTTCTTTCCATTAGTTTTCTCACTCCTCAGTTGTTCTTGTGCCTTAACTAACGTTTTCTTTTTATCAGAGATTTATAAAAACCAAAACTAGTAAAATGTATATCATACATTAACTGTGTCTGTGTATACTTTAACAGTAATATGTACAATTTAAGAATTGGTCTTTCTTTTCATCGATAATAACTTGGTCTCCCCGAAAAAAACATGACGGAAAGGTAAAAATCTTTAAGATTTTTCTGTATAATATGTGGTGCGAATTGTAATGTGTTGAACTCAAAATTGAACTTCACAAAAATTATATCTTCAGTTAACCATAGAAATCAAAAAGTGTAAATTTAGTTTTGTTTAATTAATATTATAAACTCTTTATAAAAAACGTTTTTGTGAGGAAAGTATATTATTCTATAGATTTTAGCACTATTTGAACTTACACTTTTAATAACCAAAAATTACAAATCAAAAAGCAATATACCTACTACAACTTAAATACTAATTATTTTTACATTTAGAAAAATTATATAAATTTCAAATTGTGTATATTAATTAAAAAATGCATTTTTTATATAAAAGATCAAAAATTTTAATTTACGCAGATTATTACCAAAGAAGTATGAAATCTCGTATGTAAATTTAGGGTTTTATTTATTATTATTATCTATTATGGCAATTAACCAAAACTTTTTCAGCTTTCTATTACTTAATTTTCCTTCGAAATTATTAAAACCATGAAATTTGAATCAAGTTCGTTCCTTACTCATACAATATATAAAAAATATTTTTATCCACTTAACACTCAAGCTATACTAATGCTGTTGATTTATTTTATGAATTAAAATTATTTTAAAACTATCAAAATAAAGTTTCTATTTTTCGTTGAAATAAAATATTTTTAGGTAACGCAAAACCAAAAATGAAAGACATAAGTGATGTCAGTATGGATGATGATGATGAAGATATTGATTCTGTCCAATTTGTTATGACCACTCAACGGTCACAATCTGTAACAATGAAAGAATTCCATCCTAGTTGTGAACACAATGGAAAAAAATACAAACTTGGTGAAAAAGCAGAAATAGGTTGTGATGAAACATGCATATGTGAAATGAACGGAAAAATGAATTGTAAACCTCGATGCACAATACCATTCTTTCGAAAAGGAAGGCAAGTAAATGATCCATTATGTACTGAACGAGATGTTGAAGATCCGTGTTGTGCAATTCTGGTTTGCGCTGCGGATACAGGTAATTAAATCAATTACTCGTCTATTGGATATTCAATATTATTAATTTTAAATATTTATAGCTACAGAACCATTAGAAATGTGTTCCTACAAAAATAAAACCTACGCCAGAGGAGAAAATTTCGACGAAGGATGTTTAAATCGCTGCAAGTGTGAGCACTCTGGAAATGTTGTATGCAAACCTAGGTAAAAGAAAAAAAATAAGTAACAATAAACCGATTATTATAAAAAATGTTCGTTTCAGATGCGCTCCAGTTACAAACAAAACTTCAGATCGTTGCGTAACAGTTCCAGATCCAAAAGATTCTTGCTGTAAATTAGTTTTATGTGATGTTACATTAAATGAGCACGAAAAAGATATTATGACAATGTCTGGAAACTCTGATTTATCAGTAAAAATAACTTCTGTCACTCCAATAAACAGCACATCGGTCCAATTAAACATAGAAGCATTCAGTTCAAATGTTTCCTTAAAGAATGTAGAAGTTAGCGAAGATAAAGAAAAATGGATTACGAAAGAATTGCTTCCCGAAAATATAATAAACGGGTTAAAAAATGGCTCAAAATACTTCATCAAAATTGGGAGTGGATCGAATATAGTTGACGTCGTTCTTCCTGTTAGTTCTAATTCAAAAATTAATGAGACTTTAATTCATGGAAATGAAACTTTAAATCATGGAGTTTGTAAATTTAAAGATAATAGTTACAAAATAGGAGAAGAATTCCATGATGGTTGCGTGTCATACTGTTTGTGTACTGAACAAGGTGTGACTTGCGATAAAATTGAATGTCCAACCAACTTTGGCTTAGATGTACTTGATCCTCATTGTTTAGAATGGGAAACAGTTCCCTCTAATTTCGTTCCTATCCCACCTCATTGTTGTGCAGAACGAATGCAGTGTAAAAATAATGGTTCCTGTACTTATGAGGACAAAATGTATGCAAACTTTGCAGAGATTCCCATTAATATCACAGGATGTCATAAGCGTTGTTATTGTGAAATGGGAAGTGTAACTTGCCAGGATGCCTGTCCTCCAGTTACAGCACAAGCTCCACCAACCTTACCATGTAAACCTGATGAAGCTATTCTTTCACATCTTCCCGATGATGATTGTTGCCTATATTGGATTTGTCACGAAAACAAATCGACAAATGGTAAGCCAATAGAACTATGTTTTATTACAGGTTTCGATTATGAGCCTATTCACACGAGGCGTTTTGACCGCGTTTTGTCGCGCTTCAAAAAAACGCGGCGACTGAATTTTTGTCGCGCTTTAAACGCGCGTTTGAATACCATACCAGTCTGGTCGTACGTTGAATAAAGACGAGACGTTTTGAGCACAAAAATCTTTAGTTTGAAATTTAATTTAATACAAACAATAATATAATACATAGGAATAAAGTAGCGTACTATAAATACTTTTCCCGATACTAAGTAGTCACATGTCATTCATGGCCTGGAAATCGTTAGTATTATCTGGTTCTATAAAATAGTTAATATTATCTGGTTCTGTAAAATAGTTAGTATTATCAGGAATACTGCTATCAGACAAGTGTACTGATTCTGAGGCTGGAGGAGAAGGAGATGGAAATGGTCGCGCTTTGTACAAGCGATTGGAAGTAGATCTCTCAGGTAAATAAACCGAGGAAAATGAACGAATGAATTATAAGTAGAAAACGAAAGTCCACCCCGGTAGCTTTGAGGATAAACTCCAGTAAACTGATGATTAGGAGGGAGTAGAGGTGAGAAAGTACTCTGTTGTGCAGAAGAAAAGATTTCTAACATTTGGGATTTTACTCTGATTTTCAAATGAGGAGGAATGGCTTTCAGCTCATCGTACAAAGACAAAATAAATAATTTGTCGGAATCTGGATCAGCAGATTTTGAATCCTCTCTTAAGGATTTCGCCTTCAATATTTGGATGAGATCTTCCTCTGTTTTGGTAGTATTTTCCTTCGATGATCTCTTTCGCTTCAGTCTCCCCTCTTGTTGCGAAGAAATTCTATTTGTCACCTCTTCTAGATCGTCGTCTACATCCTCGTCATCTTCATTGTTAATTTTCTGATTATTCATCAAGCTATTCACAATTTCAAACCTTTCAAGACCCTGCCATTATGATCCATCTCCGAAATACATAATGACTGACGCCTAAAAAACGCGCGTCTCGTGTGAACGCTGCGATAAGAAACAGTGCTTAGTCGTCAAACGCGCGACTTTTTGTCGCCGAGTTCTGCGGCGAGAGTGACTGCTAGAAGCGTTTGTAGCGCTACAAACGTTGTCGCGTCGCTGCGTGTGAATGCTTCCATTTGTCCCTGTGCTTCTAGCAGTCACTCTCGCCGCAGAACTCGGCGACAAAAAGTCGCGCGTTTGACGACTAAGCACTGTTTCTTATCGCAGCGTTCACACGAGACGCGCGTTTTTTAGGCGTCAGTCATTATGTATTTCGGAGATGGATCATAATGGCAGGGTCTTGAAAGGTTTGAAATTGTGAATAGCTTGATGAATAATCAGAAAATTAACAGTGAAGATGACGAGGATGTAGACGACGATCTAGAAGAGGTGACAGATGGAACTTCTTCGCAACAAGAGGCGAGACCGAAGCGAAAGAGATCATCGAAGGAAAATACTACCAAAACAGAGGAAGATTTCATCCAAATATTGAAGGCGAAATCCTTACGAGAGAATTCAAAATCTGCTGATCCAGATTCCGACAAATTATTTATTTTGTCTTTGTACGATAAGCTGAAAGCCATTCCTCTTCAAAGCTACCGGGATGGACATTCGTTTTCTACTTATAATTCATTCGTTCATTTTCCTCGGTTTATCTACCTGAGAGATCTACTTCCAATCGCTTGTACAAAGCGCGACCATTTCCATCTCGTTCTCCTCCAGCCTCAGAATCAGTACACTTGTATGATAGCAGTATTCCTGATAATACTAACTATTTCACAGAACCAGATAATATTAACTATTTTATAGAACCAAATAATACTAACGATTTCCAGGCCATGAATGACATGTGAGTACTTAGTATCGGGGAAAGTATTTATACTACGCTACTTTATTCCTATGCATTATATTATTTTTTGTATTAAATTTAAATTTCAAACTAAAGATTTTTGCGCTCAAAACGTCTCGTCTTTATTCAACGTACGACCTGATTGGTATGGTATTCAAACGCGCGTTTAACGCGCAACAAAAATTCAGTCGCCGCGTTTTTTTGAAGCGCGACAAAACGCGGTCAAAACGCCTCGTGTGAATAGGCTCTAAGAGTTGTTGCACGATAATGATACAAAAATTATTAATTTTTCATTTCAAAATCAATTCTTTTAATTTTTCGTGTTTTTCTTAGCTTTATTAGCAATCGCTTATTGTATTTGTTTTTAAAAATCAAATCAAATTAATACTTGAAAATAATACTATTTAATATCCATGCATAACAACATAAAATGTATGAAATATTCCACATTAAATCGATTACTTTGAAACCCGACACCTTTATATTTAACTCAAATTTTTCTATTATACTATTTCCTTAAACATTTCTCTATTTATTTTTTCATTTTCTTAAAGACTCAACTAGGAGGAAAGGAAGTAGTAGGAACTAGTTGGCATAACTTTTCCAAAATTACTCAATCGAGACGCTCTATTTTTATATTATTATTTTTCACTTTTTAGAAAAAAGGTGTGAAAAAATGATGGTCATATATTTTAAAAAAAAAAACAGTTTCCTTTTAGAAAACCCAAAAAAATCGAAATTTGCTACTTTTGATTTATTTCTGCCCAAAAAAATAAGTCTATTCCAAATTTAATATTCCAAGTTCTAAACTAGCCAATAGTTTTATTATATTTTTTTTCAAATGAAAAATGTTGGTTCAGTAAAATTATATTTTTTTTTCTAACACCTTCGATTTTTCAAAGTACGTAAATTTTGATTTCTGATTCTGATTACATACGAAATCTATGTATAATGCATTATCTATGTATAATTTTAACGGCAGCCAATATAGTATAATGATATTTTTTAAAAAACCAAAAACTTCAGCTAAATTTATAGGGGTCGAGTTCAAATGTGATCGATTTGATGTGGAATACCTCTTATACGTAGATTATAAAAACCTTTAATTTTATAGGGCGGTTCTATTACAAGCATTCGCATATCAAGTATCATAAAAATATTTATTTACAAATTTCAATTACTGTTTCTTAAATCATTCTTGACATCATCGACCGATTTTCAGGCACGCAGTCGATTACCAAACAAGACGGACCATCAGACGATTCATCAAAATCTAATAAATCAACCACTGGTGGCTTTTTATTACCAACTCCTTTACCTCCACAGACACCTACCAATAACAATAAAAATGCTTTTATTAACACTTCAAAAAATAACAAAACCGATGTCAAGTCTGAAAATAACTCTAATCAAGATATTAATCCAACGTTGGAATCAGATGCATTAAAACCTCATTCTAATTTAAACAGCGTAAATGAAAATAAGAAACATCCATTTAAATTTGTGGGACCTTTAGCACCTGACTATCAAGATAAAAATATCCCTTCATCTATTACGCCTAGACCTACAAAACCAAAACCTTCAAAAACAACAACCGCTGTACCGTTCATTACAAAACCACCACACAAAATGTCCCCATTCCCCGGAGTCCCGCAAAGTCCTTATCAACCTCAAGTTTCCGACTATTTCAATAATATTGGTCACGGTTTAAAAATACCAAATTCTGAAAATCAACCCACAAATCAAAATCATTATCCAACTGATTTACCTAAACGTACAAAAACTCCAACTCATAATGTTTTGTCTCCTGAAGAAATTTTACATTTATTACATCAACAACATCCATCTATAATCCAATCAGCTCCCCCGGGAACAGTTATTAAAGTTTCAACAATTCCTCTGGATCATTCAGGTAAACCGCTTGCTACTAATTTAGAATCGCAACTGCAACATTCTTTAAATATTGATCATATTCATCCTAACACCTATTCTCCATATCAAACACAAAATGTTAACGCACCACCAATAAACATAGAACAATTTTTGCACCATATTAATAATAAAAATAACAATAACCCATCATTCAATTCGGGAAATATATATCATAATGTGGGTGGCGGAGATGATTTATACATTTCACAGCCTTTTGATAATCGCCACCCGCAGCAACAACCACAGCACATCAATTTAACGCGAGCCCCAGGTGGGTTTTCTATTTCTAATAAAAGATGTTCTAACTTTATTATTTTTAAAAATTGTGCTAATTTTAATTTTTTCAAATTATCTATTTATTTAGTACATCTATAATATATTTTCACAGTTCAAATATTACAATAAATTATATTTTTAGGTTTTATATCTGGACTGCC
Source organism: Sisyra terminalis (assembly GCA_958496175.1). Taxonomy (NCBI): domain Eukaryota; kingdom Metazoa; phylum Arthropoda; class Insecta; order Neuroptera; family Sisyridae; genus Sisyra; species Sisyra terminalis. Next base: position 33,218,376 of record OY292274.1, read on the forward strand.
AGGAAATTTTCCCGTTAATCCAAATTATAATGTAGGACAAGGTAAACTTGATTACTTTTTTAATATTTGAATGTATCATGAAATGTGAATATCATTTTCAGATGAAATAATCATTACTGATTTGGAAGCTTTAAATGAACATACAGTACGTTTAGTCTTCACCGTTCCTCCTGTAATAGTAGGTCTACATGGAAGAGTTGAACTACGATACACTGATCAAATGTAATTTTTTTTAAAATTTATAGTTTTAATATTTTAACAAAAATTTTTTTTCAGAAACAACGACAACCCTGCCTCATGGGAATTACAAGTTTTTGCTCCACCAAACGATTATATAGGAACTCAACAGTTGGAATTCGAGTTACCTGGTCTTCTTCCTAATACAGAATACAAAATAAAAATCACAGTTATTTTACGCGATCTGCACAATACACCAAGTAGTAGGATTTATCGTGTACGGACATTACCTCCTGTACATAATCCAGAAACTACATTACCACCGATTATTCCTATAAATCCCAGTTTAAGCGTGGGTGAGGTCAACGCTACATGGATGACTGTTACATGGAGAAAGTTTACTGATTACGAACTGCAATTTATCGATGGAGTTCAATTACGTTATAAAGAAATTAATGGCATGGTATACGCCGCTACACCCCTCATTCATCGAGCGGTTACTAGTTACACTATTGAAAATTTAAAAGCAAACACGGAATACGAAGTAGGAATTTACTTCATTCCTTTCCATGGACAACAAACGGAACTTCAATCCGAAAATATGTTACGAATCACAACTCCTCTTGAAATTGGTATATTCTATTATTTACAATTTTAATAATAATTACATGTGAATAATTTTTAATATACATCAACAAAAACAGAGAAGGTTACATATATTTCCAAAAAAAAATCATAAATTAGTGAAATTAGTTTTTACAACCGAAACCAAAAATCATACTTATTTTTAAGGCAATTTTTTTACATGTGTCTTTTAATTACTTCTTTCTGAACGACTCTGAATGAAAAGTTCACAAACTTTTTCGGTTTCTGTAGCAGTATCGGCAAATTTTTCGTTGAAACCGAAATTCCAATATAGCGCTAAAACTTGCTGAATCCAAAAGTTCAGTCAGACGCTATCATTTTTGTTAAAAATAGGAGATATCTAATCAATTACTAACGATTTTTTGGAAATTAAACAAACCTGATATTTTTTTAATTAAATAATAGTTAATCTGTTAATCAATGATGAACGGGTTTCTAAATATTTTGTGCACAATAGCTTATACTTTATCACTTTTAAAGCATTCTTTTGGGATTTTATATAAATATTATGATATAAATATGTAGAAACTAAGCCAGTATCCCTTCAAATCCCAATGATTGAATTTTATCCCGATGTACACAAAATATAGAACCCATGGTATTTATTCCAAATATCCATGAATTTTGCATATAAGACATATGTTTAGATGTAATCGAAATAACATTTTTTTAAAATATGTTTGCGATACTTATAATTAACTTTATTTACAGATTTATATGGATTTAATGTTACTTTAGAAATTAATTTAATTAAGGCAACAAGCGTTGAAATATCATGGTCCGGAGTTCCTTATCCAGAAGATAAATACGTCAACATTTATCGTGCCATATATCAAACTGATTTCGGTAAAGAAGACTTTAGTACATTTAAAATAGCCAAACGAGATTCTCCAACAAAAACGACCATATTTGATTTAAAACCGAGCACAAATTATCGTTTATGGTTAGAGGTTTATTTAACAAATGGAAAAATTAAAACGAGTAATGTTAAAGATTTTACGACTAAAGATGGTGTTGCTCCTTCGCTAAATCACTCTACACAACAAGGTTTGTTGGTTTTATATTTTTTTATTAAGAATTTCAAAACTTTAAATGTTAAACTGTATAGTATATTTTCATTATTACATAGTAAATGATTTATTGATTATTATTGACGCCTTATATATATTTAAAGTTATACCTTACTTTAACATTTTTTTCATCATAGAATAGTGTACTGACTTTTATAGTTTTTCGATAGCTATTTTCCATAAACTATCAATACATTGATAAAGTACTGATTGCTTTGATAATTGTAATCATAATATGTTTTTAAATTTTGAGATTTTAAAAAAGTAGAGATAGTGACGTTCGGATTGAGTACATTTTGGAAAAAAGTTGGATTAGTAAGAATAAAATTGTTGACGAAAAATATTAGGAAATTAATTTATTAGTACCTATATCAATTGTTATATATTATTAGAGAATCAATATAATATAGAATCGTTTACAAGTAAATTTAAAAATAGTGTATGTAATGATGCTAACAGATTTAATTTTATTAAATTATGTACTTTTTAGGCAAATTGGCTGGTGTGTCGGGTGTAGAAGCTAATAAACAAGAAGGTGACTACTACGGTCCTTTAGTTGTAGTCGCTATTATTGCTGCAATAGCGATATTTGCATCACTGGTGTTAACTTCAATGTTGATGAAGAGACACGGGCAAAATAAAGCTGCAATTACTACCCCTAGTACAACGAGAGTTTCACCAGCATGTTACAACAATCCTACTTACAAAGTTGAAATTCAACAAGAAACGATGAGTAAGAAAATAAATTACGCAAATCTAAAAAGAACGATATTATTAATATTTATTTTCTTTGTTTTTAGACCTATGAATCAATTCTTAAAACTCAGCGACACAAATACAATATTTTAAAGTCAGTATTTTTGTAGATAAATGTTTATATAATTATATTGCCAAAAGCTGTACCATATTTAATAGATGATTTTGTCAAATCATATCAAAGCGATTACTTTGTAAATACCGTCTATTGTAAACCTATTTCTTTAACACTTATAATTCATTTATTATTTTATGTTCTTTAAATAACTAAGTTATAATTTTAAATTAAGTTTATATGTAATTCACATGCTGAAATATATTGTTTCTAATAAATATTTGTATTTTTTTTAAAATACTTTTACAATAAGCTTAGCAATTGAAAAATTTGAAGGATCTATTCTTTTTATGACGTAGACATCTAATAAAATCGGGTTTTTAAAATTTCTTCCCTAAAATAAGAAAAATGGTGAAAAAGTTTGCATGAAATAACGTGTAATGTTACTAGTCTAATGAACAATCGAAATTTCAAATTTAACAATCCAAGTGCTGTTAAAGGCGAAATATTATTTCCGCTAATTATAAAACAAAGTTAATTTACATCATCTATATTTAACAAATATGAAGGGTCTGTTTTGGTTACATATTTTACTTAATAATTGTCTCTCAACAATCAAACTTTTTAAAATCTATTTTTTTATAAACCAATAATTGTAGACTTAGAGCTATTATGTCTATTATGTATTCTGCTGGAGCAATTTTTATTTATTTCAAGCAATCGTTCATTTCAATTAAAAAAATAAAATGATTATCACTAATTTTTTCCGGTATTCGCCTACTAAACTAATCCTAACGGCTAAATGTAATATTTGAGTTTTAAGTTGTAATTATGGCTACTTTATATGTATGCATGGAGGCAGAGTCTCTAATAAGTAACTTTTTTGAAAAGTATTCGAAGTTATTTGCTCTTAAAAAAGAAAGTATTTATCTTAAATTACTTTTTAAGATACTTAAAAATATACTTTTTTGTTAATTTGTATACTACGTATGTTTGATTTAAACTTTATTACGTTAATATTTGAAACTTTATAACTTCGAAACCTTGCTCGTCACTAGATTCAAACCACCCAGTATCTATTAGTTAGATCTACTAAATCTTGCAACTGAAATCGCATTTTGGATTCCTTTAGTTTCGGCGAAAAGTGTAGCTTCGTTTTAAAACAATTTTTTTATTTATTTTTTATTATTTTTTGCACAATTAGCTGAACTATAACCAAGCCGTTATAAATGAAAGTGAAATAATTACACATTGAGGACAATCCATTTAATTGTTATCAAAGATATAATTAATAAAGTTATACTATACTAAAATTTCTACATTTCTTACAAAGGTCGCATGAAAACTGACTAAGATAATGTTAGCTACAAAAAAATGTAAAGCCGAAACTGACAGTTTTGTCGGTCACTATGTATTAGTTTTAGAGAAACTACTTTAACCACTGGTCCACCAGTAAGCTTTTCGCAGATGTTTAAATTTTGTTTGTATTTTTTAAGTATGATCAAAGCATATTTCTTAATTCTCTGAGGTATTTAATCTATTTTTTTCTATTGAAATAAAATTTATTGAAGATGATGACGATTATATTTAATATCAATTTTTTATAAAAAGAATTGAATTGAACTTTATGATTATTTGTTGTGTATAATGTGTAAGATTTTCTTTCTGCTTTTATGTAATTTTATTAATTAATTAGTGTTGTTAAAGTGGAGAGTTTTCTTAAAAAACAACATATGGTAACAACAGGATGAAAGAAAAGGAAATAATACAAAAAATTAAACCCACAATGAACATAATATTTTATTTGAAGTTATTTTCGTGATTAATACATAAACGAAACGTGTTTACATTACATATGGATAATATGGTATACTCAAAAGCAACTGGTTTTGTACTTAAATAATGTTAAAGTATGTATTTGGAGGACGTTGAATACAAGATTAAATTTCTAAGTATGAATATTTCATATCTTAATATTATGGCTTTAAGGTACGAAGATAGGGGTAAATTATTAAAACTATGACAAGTTGAACAGTTTAAAAACTATAGATAACATCTTTAAAAATCAAATTTAGGTGAATAAAAAAATAATTTAACAGTTTATTTTCTTTATTTCTTTAAATACTAATAAATAAAAGAATAGGCTCTATGTTGACTATTTCGTGGAAGATGTATTCTACATGTGAACACTATATATATATATCACAAAACAGAATTTTAGATAATTTCGCAAATTTAAAAATTAAAAAGGTACATACTCGTAGGGGTTTTGTATTGCCACAAATTAAGAGAAATGATAAAATAATATCACAAATAATTAAAATTACTTTTGACCGTTAGAATCATTCATTTTATTTATTTTAAATTTGATTGGTATATGTACTTAAAATATGTTTGTTTTTCGTATAAAAGTAGCAAATTTAAGTTTAGAATAAATGCAAATTATCAATAATTAAAAAGCTCGCTTGGAATTGTTTTCTTAGAGTACAATTAAAAAATACTTGTTATAAAAATGTGCAAATTTAGTACAATTTTGAGCATTTTTAAATTATAATATAAAATTAAACACTGAAAATTAATATAATTTAATTAAATTTTTGGTTAGTTTTTTAACTTTTTTTGGTCTTGAACAAATCAAGTGAATCGATTTTAAATACAAAAACATCTTATCAATGTGAAAATACAGTACGATTTTCATTGAAAATCTTTTTTTTACCTTTTCATGATTGGAATGATTAAAATTAAATTAAATTAAAAATCTGCTGATCTTAAACAAAAATGAAGTCTTGTTTGATGTGTTATAACTAAAGTATTTTAATAGGTATTACTGTGGGGGCCTACATTATATAGTTACTTCTCCATACTCCAATGACCACTTCTCATAGGCTATTAAACTGTGTGGTGAAACCGAACGGCGTATACGTTTTAATGATTCAAGAAAATCATTGATCGTTATATTACGCACACAGCTTAAATCCACATCCTTTACTTGTTCTGGATCTAGTTCTAAAAAAAAATAAGGAATAAGCATTATTTTCATGGTTATTGCATTTCGGTAAATACGGTTAAAGAAATTTAAAACGGCTTAAATATAAACTAATTCGGTTTTGAAAGAATTAATTAGTGTTATGGAAATGAAATCGTAATACCATATGTTAATTACATCATTATATATATTACACAAGCCCAAGAAAAAGAGTAGTCATAGAACATTTTCACTCTCTTGCTCTACATTGTTTTGAAATATTTTTGTCTCTCTTACATTGGACATGTGCATATGTTCGATCGTGTTTTTGTGTGCTTTGTTTTATTACACCATATTTTGTGCAAACGCACAGGAGTCCCCTAGTTGTTATATAAAATATTTACCTCGTATAGGACCCAATGCAGCATCTTTGGCTAAAGCAGTGAGATCACTTCCTGAGTAACCTTCTGTTAAGCTTGCCAATCGTTCCAGCTGCGCATCAGTTAAGGGACTAGAATGTTTTTCCAATAAACGACGTAGAAGTTGAATTCTCGTTCGGTTATCCGGTAAAGACACATATACTCGTTTAGGAAACCGTCGTAAAGCAGCCTCGTCGAGTTCTTGAGGTCTATTAGTTGCAGCCATTACTATAACTCTTTCCCCTTCAGGATTTGAAGGTAATCCATCAAACTCCACAAGAAATTCAGTTTTCAAACGTCGACTTGCTTCATGTTCACCACTTGATCGTTCAGATAATAATGAATCTACTTCGTCAATAAAAATGATTGAAGGTTGTAATTCACGTGCGACAGCAAACAGAGCGCGTACTAATTTTTCTCCTTCTCCTACATATTTGCTTGTTAAACTAGCCGCACTAATTGAGAAAAATGTAGATTTACTTTGCGTTGCAACTGCACGAGCCAATAATGTTTTTCCATTTCCTAAAAAGAGCAACTGTGTATTTTTTATTTGATTTTATAAGTCCAAAAAAAATACCTGGTGGTCCAAATAGTAGTAAACCTCGAGCAGGTGATCGTAGACCAGTAAATAATTCAGGACGTAGAGATGGTAATATTACCATTTCTTGAAGAGCTTGTTTAGCTGAATCTTGTCCAGCAATGTCGTCCCATTGAACACCGACTCCACCTTCGACAATTTCATCCAAAATAATTTGAGCTAATTTTGAATCAACTCCTTTTAAGGGCGGATGTCCTGTTGGTGTTTTACTTCTGGTATTTCCACTGATGGATCGACTCGGTGTGGCTGGAGAAGTTCCATTTCCAGTTGCTTTTCTTGCCGGTGATCCATTGTTTGGAACTGATAGCTGTCGTCGTACGGCTGGTGGTGTGGAAACAGGAATCTTAACACCTGTTGGTCGGGATGACATTCGTGAACCCATTGAGCGTGGCAACGTTTGGCTTTTAGATAAACTATTCATATGTTTAGCAGGAATCATTTTACGATCAGTAGCTGAAATAATGATTTTACGTTAAACTTTTTCTTTTTTTTCGTATTAAAAAGAAACAGTTTCATGTCCAACAAGTAGCCACAAGCAATTTAAAAGATTAAGCATTTAATATATACACAAAGTAGAAGTGTAGTATCGAATTATACCTGTATTGGAAGACATATTATTAGTTTGTTTTTTTGGAACATTTTTCTGTTGGGGAACTGATACTCCTTCCGTAAGTGTTTGAAGTCTTGGAGTGGAACGTGTTCGATTGGTTTTGTTTGATGTTTTAGTTTTGGATATATTTGATGTTCTTGTAGTTGTTTGGGACTTCAAGCTCAGCTGCGATAACTCCACTACAGACACTACGCACACAACAATCTAGTGCCACCACATTTAAAATAAAAATAGATGCAAGGGGGTATGACTAAAATGTTTCGGAATTTATGTAAAAACAAAAAAGAACGAGACAATCTTGAAAAAATACATGCTACATATGAAAATTTGATTTTTATACATTTAATGATGCGACTCTAATCGATTTTTTACTAGGATTAACTGAGGTAACTTGTATTAATTGAGAACCTGGATGACTCCAGTAAATGTTTTTTATATTAATAATTTAGGAACGTACTTAATTTTTATTAATTCCACAAAGAAATATCTACTTTGTCTTCCATATTTTTTGTTTGTTAATAACAAAATTTTAATCAATTTTAGTTCCTTCTGGAATTCATTTAAGTGCTAATCTATATTACTATCATAATCACCGAGTACAACTATCACTGTCAAGTAATTTATTAACTCGAGTGAGTTAAGTTGTTAAGTGATTCGATGATTTGAGTAAAATTACGAGTATTATGTCTCAATTAACTCGAGTAAAAAATTCATCTAGAGTTGCATCATTAGTACATTCAATGAGGTGGAAAGTCCAATTCATGCCTGCGTTCGTAGCGCATTTTGAAAAATAGACAATAGAAGATGTTTAAAGCTAATAGAAACATCAAAATATAACTATCGTTGAATAATAAATTCCAAACATACCTAAGAAATTCAAGCGATCTCTAGCCATTGCTAAATTAGTTTGCATTTTATCATGTAAACGTTGAGCTCGTTCCCATACTTCTCCTCGTCCACCCCAACATTGTACGGCGATACCCAGTTCCAATTCAGTAATCCCTTTACGATACAAATCAATAGCTAGTTCTTTATGACCTAAAAATATAATGAGATTTCAATCATTTTTTGTTAATAAATCTCGTTCAATTTATTTAATGTCATAAGGAATTTAATCTAATTTTTGATATTAATTTCCTTCATTATTTCCTGAAAATGTACACATCAACGTTAGCATAACAACAATTTATATTTCTATTTGCTATATAAAATGAGAGTTATACTTTCAATATCGCTAACAACCAACCATCAATTATTATTAGAAATAAATATTTTTAAATAAAGTTATCAACCTCTGACCTATATTACTATAAATTTAATTAAATCTTACTTCAAATTATCTTCTTTTTAAATTGATCTTATTGTTTATAGATTTTGACTTTAATTCAAAAATATATTATTTGAAGACTATACATGCTTTAAAAGTATATTAATCATATAAAAAAATACAATTTTTAACCAAATAACCGACAAAAAAAATAAACTTTGAAGAATAAACTCAAAAATTGAAAATTAAAAAAGGAAATTTAAAAAAATAATAATATTGTTAAAAAATAATTCTTTCCAAGAAAAGCCCCTCACAAAAATTTAAACAAAAAGATATTAGGAGAATGAACTATCACGTATCGATTTTCAGTTCATTAGCCTTTTTTTCCAAGAAATCAAGGTTTTTTTCCTTGAAATACTTTATTCGCATAAAATTCAAAATTGGTATTAGTCTTTATTATAATATGCAAATATTTTTCAATATGTAAATGGTTTTTAAAATGGTATTATAAAGAATTGATTACACTTGTAAGATATTATATTTTTCTAAATTTATAAAAAAAAAATCTAAAAAAAATGCTTGTTTTATAAATATTATAAATTTCGTATTTTATTCTTTTTTTATAAACTTAATAAAAATTAAGTTAATTCTATTATAGAGTTGATATAAAATTTCAATTATTAAAAAGACTGCCGGTTTGTATCTCTGTTGCACTTTCAGATAAAAATAATTCAAAAAGTGTTAAATTTGTTGTTCTATTTTTATTTGTTCGGAGTATTGAACAGTAATAAATATTTAATAATCATGGATAATGGGAACAAATCATAATTAAAACTTTTCTACGAAGAGTATAATGGGGTTTTCAGACTAGCGAATCGGAACTTCTAGAGTGGATTACTATCAGCTAATAATTTCATCAAATTCCTAAAGCTTTTTAATAGTATTACAGTTGGTTTCCTTCAGATTTTCAGCGGAAAGTACTGGTTAATAACAAAATTTGGTATACAGTAATAAAATAATGTAAGTAATATTATTAAAAAGCTTTAGGAGTTTGATAAAATTATTAGCTGATAGTAATCCACTCTAGAAATTCCGATTCGACAGTCTAAAAATCCCCTTATACTGTTCGTTGTAATGTAAGTTCGTCGACACATCGCGGTGCTTGAAACTTCTAAAAATTGAAATATAAAGCCCATAAAATACACAATAAAATAAATGTTTTTAATGGTAAAGAAAGAAAAAAGTTGGTAACGAATAATCAAGCTAGACAGGAATATGAGAAATGGTGTACACAAATATTATAAAAAAATAAATATCATCTTATGTTTCAATAAGTTTGACTTCTTTAGTTTCAGTGCCATCTCTTTTTCTGTATTATTTTTTCATTGCAAGGCATCGTCAATTCTAAAAACAATAAGAATTGTATAAAAAATCGAGCAATTGAATTAGATAGGGAGACAAAAGTTGCGAGCCAACAGTATCAATCCATTTTGTCCCTAATTTTATAAAAAATAGTTGATTGAATTACGTATATGGCTATAGGTTCAATGAGACCCTAGGGAATAATAAACTATTGGTAGAAATATAGTTAGGAGATTTCTATTATTGAATAAAAAGATATATCGTGACTTTTAGAACACATTGTTTTTTTTTATATTAAGTATTGTTATTGAAAAAAAAACTTACGTTGATAATTCGTTTCATAAAATATTATATCTTTGTTATATAATACCTGACATAATATAAGGTATTTAGATAGTAGTAACTGTTAAAATTTTTGTACAAACATTTATACATGATCACTTATGTAAACTTTTTTGATGAAATATAAGCACTAAATTGTATTTTGGGAAGACTAGTTATGACTCATTCAGTCGACCACCTTGACCTATGCAGAAGATACAAAATAGGATAACTTTACCTTCATTTTCCTCATCAATTTTCAATGCTTTCGATATGAATTCAAAGGCTCGCCGATGATGATGTTTCTGTTTTGCTAGTAAAGGATCACCAGGTCCAGGGCCTGATGTTTTTGGTCCAATATTTTGCGACATTTCGCTAGCGATTACGTCTTTAACAATTTCGGTTTGAGCTTCTTCGCCTCTGTCATTGACAACGACTAGTAAAGATGATGCTGCGTTTTGATAATCAGTCGTCGCAGTTGTAACAGATTTATGTCGGATAATACGTGATGAACTTGTATATAGATATTTTAAGATAATAAACACTTGGTATAGTAACGAGCGCAAAACATTGAATAAGAAGATTACAGGAAATGATACGATATAGAGGTTAGTTTTATGAACATTAGAATATCTACCACTTGCATTAGTCATTGAGTTTTTGTTGTTTGAATCCGAATCATTGCTGTTTCGGGATATTTTTTTATTCGGAGATTTACCACTTTGCACTTTTCGCACCATTCGGAAGCCATGACAATTATGTTGACAACAACTTGACATCGATGCGCAAAGACTGCAACGCAAACGATTTGAACACATTCGAACCAATTGAAACACCAATGAAATATTTTTATTTCAAATTTGATTTTTCCTTTAAATTTTTCAAAAATCAATAGACTTTTACATACAACTTCTTTAATAGAACAATTTCGAGACAAGCATATAATACAAGAAAATAACTACGGCTCAATTCAATTTTCTTTGGTTCAGTAACTTACAAAAAGTAATATCCAGTAATATCCCTTCTCTAAATGCATATAGCGTGAAAAATTATTATATAAAACGAATAATTTACATACTCTGATTACATTAACAATGAACAGTTACTTTTAAACTATATACTTTTCATATCATAATCACAATTATTCACTAAAATTATCTCAATTATATTTCATTCAAGTTTAAGAAAATTATGTCTACGAATAAATGCTCTAGCTCAAACCAATTTCCTTAAATTAATCTCAAAATTTCATTTTAACTAAGTAGCCAAAAATGATTGAGGAAACAGTCAAGGCTGATTTAGAAAAAATGTGTAAAGAATATATAATGTTAACATTAATAATTCACCTAACGATTCCTTTTTGCGCTAATTAGTCCTAATCATTTATTCACTTTAAGAAAATTACTTTTATGCATAATAGCTAACTAGTTTCAATAAAAAATAACTTCTTCTGCCTCATAAATATTTTATTTAGTAAAACAAAGGTGCAATTAAAAATAACACATTTTTGCTGCTATAATTTTTCTTTATTATCTCTACTACTTGTAAAACACAATTAAAATTAATATTCGAGATAATCAATTTGTCACTTTATTCACTTCTTTTAAAATGCTTTTATTTCTGCAGATTTCCACTTATTTTAATTACGGAACATACGTGAAAACCACCGCAGATTTTGAAAGTATAGGTATGGATTTTGCATTTATTTTCGACCTAAAAATAATACAAATTAAGACAAATATTTTACACACATTTTTTAAGGAATCTTACTTTAGTTTTAAGTCGGTGAGTAAATAATCATAACTCACTGCAAATACTGTAAGGTCCTCTAACTTATCAGACACTTCTGTAAAATCGACAGTAGTATTTGAACTACTTGGATTACATGCCACTAAATAACCAGGATTTCCGGATTTTACTCTGTATCAACAGAAAAAAAATAATTTAATTCTTAATTTTAAATTAAGATGATAAACTTATAAGTATAAATTATATAAGATAAATCATAATCCTGAATGATGCACAAGGAGGCTTAATTCACATATTTTAAAAGCACTAAATGTCCATGGGACATGGGCATAGCTAGGCTTTTGGTTAAAAAAAGACAACAAAAACAGTATTAATATTTCCTAAAAAAGCTCATCAATAAGAAACATTGAATATTTTTACAAAGCATTATATCAAATTATGATACATTTTTTCATTGTTGTTTTTATACAATCCTAATACCACTTAATACTATATACACTTAAAAAAGTGCTGGGGGAGGGTGCAGATATCCGGCTACGCCCATGAACTAGCATGATAATTCATCTAAAAGTCACTGCTAAAATTTAAACTTCCACCATTTATCTACAAATGCTAAATTTCATGACAGCGATTAAAAAATATTCCACTGTGAGTAAGAAAGTGTTGTAACTTCTGAAGTGATAATTTTCAGATTTTGATTTGATTTTACCAAACTTTAACCCATTTTTACATAGAACACTCTATAAATGAACAAGAATATTATCATTTTTTTAACATTGGAGGATATTTAGTGAAGAAATATTAAAAAATTGTGCAAAATGCTAAATATAATCTAATTTTATCAAAAAATCAAGAAGTTGCAATACTTTCTTTTTCATAATGCAGTATGTGAAATCAGATAATTCTTTTTTTATTCTTTATACACATAAGCTTACCCATTCCTATATCATGAGAGCATTAAGTTAAGAATAATAAAATGTATTATTTTTTGTTATCACCATTGATATATCAAAGAATCATACCTGGTATATGCATAAATAGTATCGTTTTGTAATAAGTATTGCTCAAATGATCCAAACATAACTGATGGAGAATTTCGAGCTTGTATCAGTGCTGGATCAATAGTCCATTTTTCATTTTCACCAATATAAATTAAAGGTGTTCCTGGAAGTAACATTGTTACAATATCGAGTACATCTGATGATAAACTTCCTGGTACATACTGAAAGAAGAAGATAATTGAAAATAAAAAAATAAACTTTTATCTAAAAAAATAATTCATACCTCCCATGTTGGCCATATATCTCCCAACATTGCTTTGGCATTGACTATTCCTTTATGAATGTGATAAGCAGAAGCTTGTCGAGCATGGAAATTAAAAACTCCCGAAAATCGCGGTAAATTTACAAGAAGTGTTCCATTTAACTTATATGGTTCTAATAAATCAATATCTTCTTTAAGAGTTAAAATTCCTTCGTTGTTTGTTAACTTATTTATAACATTTTTCCATTCGATTAGAACTGTTGCAATGTCTTCTTGGTTACGAGTAAATTTATGAGTGTAAAATTCATAGTCATCATGAATAGTTCCAGGAACTGAAGACCCAATGTTTTCATTACGGAATTCTGAATCAACTAATAATTTATCCACTCCAGATAAACGCACTCCACGAGCTCCTGCTGTTAACCATTTTTGTAAAACTGAACTAAACTCAGTAATAACGTCTTTATTTCGAAAATTTAAGTCAGCCACTCCCGTTTGAGCTAGATAAAATTGTTGACGGATATCAGAATATTTCCATGCAGAACCACCACGAGGAGAGAGCTAAGAAAATAATGAGAAAATATAAAATATTTTTTTACATAGTATACACTTACCCAATTATTTGGTGGTAAAGGCTCTCCTGTGGGACTAGCTCCTCTTGGATCAGCCCAAACATAATAACTGTCATAGGGAGTTTCTTTATGTTCTGATGCGTTTAACCATAGTTTTGTTGAAACAGGATGCAAATCAACAATTATATTCATATCAGTTTTTGGAAACGTGGGAATTAAAGTGTCTACTTCCATATAGGAATCACTTCCACCCGGAATAATAACACCTTGTACACCTTCACTTTTCAAGTGTTCTATCAATTCTGATTTCGGAGCATCGATTTCGACGATTGGACCTTGTTCCCACCAAGTACGAGGTTGCGGAGGAGCACACTTTGGAGCCACCACAATAATTACAATAGCTCCAACCAACATCAATAGCCAAATTAACCAAAAAAGAATGAACAGAATCCAACGTAAACGAACCCAAAATGGATCGTTTGCATAACGCATTAATTCTTCCTTTCCCATTCCAACAAAACCGACTTTATCGTCTGAAACAAAACAGTTATTCAAAAATATTGTCATTTTGTGCATAAATGTATCGTTTTTAGGGAATATAATAAAATAATTTCTACAAATTTGTCCTAATGACTAGTGGAAAGAAATACTAGATGCAATATCTTCTAAACATCGCTATATAATTTTACGTGACATAAGTTTGGCTTGACAAGCAAAGCGAGTTGAGAGGAGAATAGTCTGGTATTATTATAAATTATAACATCTAAAAAAATTCACTAGAAAGGTTAAAGATGAACTTAAAATATAACTAATTATAAATACAAATAACCGTTAAGTGTTGATTCTAATTTAAGTTGTTATCCTAAGTTTTATACTAAGAAGGAAATGTATAGAAAGATAATTGAAATGTTCAGACAAGAATCGTGGAATAAAGTTGGGAAAAAAGAGTTAATTAGTTGACGAAAATTAACGATCTTCGCTCCACACCTTTATTTCTTGGATGTAACTCTCATATTTTTAGTTTTTTGCAATTCAAGTAGAATATATTTTTACTGCCGTTACTCTCTTAGTTCCATTAGTTTAGTCATTTATACTTCGTGGATTTACCCAATAAAGCAGAGGACAGTATACGTAACAAAAAGATACACATTTGTCCTTTTGAATGAAATCACGGATTATATTATCTACTAAAATCGCTAAGTAATTTAAATTTATTGTTATAAGAAAAACTTCTACTAAAGAGATTTTAAAATGAAGCATCTTAAAAAATATAATACATATCATTTTAATTAATTCGGATTCTAAGTATGTCTTCAATTATTATAGTTCCAACGAAATATACTGCGCAACGTTGCGAAAAATAAAAAACAAAGTGGTAATTATTTAAAATATAAAAGATCCACAAATCCTCGGATCTATAATAATTGAAAAAATACATATAATCTTTAAAAAGCCGGTGAATTAAAAATGTAAGTAACTGCGTAAAGTTAAGTAAAAATCAATTTAATTAGGCACGTTTTAAGAACATGAACTTATAATTATCTTAATTTATATTTTCCCGTGAATATGTAGTTAAAAGAAAATAATGAATTAGTATGAACAATACCGTATTATCTATAACTCAAAGATGCAAATTGCAGAATTGATTACATTAGTCAGCATTTCTACCAATTATACTAAAATCTCATATAATAGGCAGCATAGAATGCAAATACGTTATTGTACGAAATAAGAACATAAAAAAACATAACTTCTTTAAATTATATCATTCGTTTTACAAGAAAATACCTCATAATGAGACTAATACAAATCAATATTTGGTTGGTTTCTGGAACTGATCTCAGATTTAACGATGTTTAAGAAACCCACGAAAAATGATTTTAATTTGTTTTTTTTTTGAATTGTTCTTTACCGTCATTTTATAACAACTAAGGTCTTTAACAACTCTAGGGTTGATAAAAACACGTAATCGAGAAAATATCGCAAGTTTGCTTGATACGAGGATCGAATCCAACACCTACCAGTTTTGGAGTGGCCGCTTTGACCACTCGGCCACCAGTAGGCTCATTTCGCTTGTTTATTTCTCAGAAAAAAAAACACCCACTTTTTATATAAACTGTGAATACGCTATTTTATGCAAAATTAGGTTCTTTTTCTAAAATAATAAAATTAAGATTCGGTGAAACCGTACAAGAGTGATCATCCAATTCTGTCACACATATGTTTGTGTTGTTAAAACGAGTTGATGAGAATATTTTCGAATAGAATTGTGTATAGCAAGCGTAGTATTAAGAAACAGTCCTAATTCGGCAATCTAATGATATTTTCCAAAGGAATGCAAAGGTAGACGGTAGAATGGAACTTTTTGTTTCTTTCTAGGATTTAATTTTAATTATCTAAAATAACTGTCAAAGTATAGAATAGACAAGTACTAGAAATGGGTTGATAGGAGATTTTTCTTATCAGAAATATTGATATAAATATCATACCAGATATTTTCAAAGTTCATTGTTACTCTTTAATGAAACAGAAAATTATAAACAACTATATCAAAAGATAATATAACAAGCACATAATTATCACAAAATAACAACGTTAAACAGAAATAAACTTAGGTTTGTTAAACTTATCCAAAATAATATTATAATGAAGAATAGCAATCTAACAATACAGATATGGTATTTAATCCAATATATAATTTCTTATTAATAATGCAATAAAAAATATAAATACTACATAAAAAATGTAGTAAATAAGGCATGGCAGAACACACTTCTTTTTTTCAAAAAAATCCAGAAGTTTTGTTTAAATATAATTACGACTGATGAAATTTCAGTTCTTTATTTTAATATTTAGATATTGCACATCACACTTTCCTATTTGTCATCAGAATAACCTTAAGAAAAATTATTTCGTTTTTTCTGATTTTTATAGCTAGCCAACGTGTTACAAAGAATTGGAGACATATTTTTGTAAGAAACTGAAGGCACTCCAAAACAGATACTGTATTATCTTCTATATATAGGGTCTTTCAACAAGGACGGGTCGATGTTAAAATTAAATAAAACAAGCTGTATTTGAGATATTAAAGAAAGGCCCATTTATGCCATTATTTATGAAATACGACATCGTTTAAAAGTCCACCGCGGCTTCGAACGGTGGCACGGATCCAAGATATCCAATTTTCAATTACTCTATTGCATAGATTCGGCAGAATCTGAGCGATGGCCTGCGTTATGTGGACTTTCAGGGCATCGATTGATTGCGGATTATTGGCATACCTGTAACTTGAGAAAATCCCACAAGAAAAAGTCTTTAAAAGTATGTAAAAATGTTATGTTGGTTTGTGTTTGCTTCATAAACTCAAAAAGTTCTGAATCGATTTAGCTCAAATTTTAATACGATATACAACCCGCTTCAAAAATTATTTTTATCTAATTTTTACGTCAGTAACATATCTACGACTGCAAGAAAACAGCTTTTTCAACGGTCAATACAATAGCTGATAACTATCAACACTTCGTAGTGATTTTTAGAGGTATAGCAATTTTTATCAAAACTTAATTGAAAAATCTTTATCTTTAAGGTAAGTTATAATTGGTACAGCAAAGCATGCTTCGTTGTTTTCATGTCCAAATGGGAAAACAACGTCTACCTGATTCAGCTAGTTTTTTATTATTAATTACTTGTTCAAGCTATTCAGTTGAACAATTATCTAGTAGTGATTCTTAAACTAGATTCAATCGAAACCTTGAGGTTCGGCAAGTCAGTCTCGCGGGTTCGGCGGAGGTCAAGATGCACCTCTCAACTCATGATTCGTGATGTCTCCCTCCTCGTCGTATAAATATAAAATATAATATATATATTTATTGTGGGTGTGCTAAAATGGACTTGAACCTGATTTTCTTTTTTGTTCCTAAATTTTCATTATAGCCCGATTTATTCGCGAATCAAATTGAAAACAAAGTAGAAAATGCAACGTTGTCAAATATTGACGTCCCTAAAAGAGGCATGAGTCTTTAACCTTGTTGGAGCTACTGACTCCCAACAGTTTCATATACATATTTTTCAAAATCGAACATGTATATATATATATATATATATATATATATATACATGCCTCTTTTAGGGACGTCAATATTTGACAACGTTGCATTTTCTACTTTGTTTTCAATTTGATTCGCGAATAAATCGGGCTATAATGAAAATTTAGGAACAAAAAAGAAAATCAGGTTCAAGTCCATTTTAGCACACCCACAATCTGGCAACGTTGCATTTTCGATTTTGTTTTTTAATCTACTCGCGATATTTTTGTTAATTCATTTCTAATATGGCATAATTCTCTCTTTGGTGGCTAAATTTTCATTATGGACCGATATAATCGCGAATTAAATTAAAAACAAAGTCGAAAATGCAACGTTAACAGATTGACGGCCCTAAAAGGACATGAACCGAAGTTTGAATAACGTTTTAAGTAGTGAACTTCACAAAAGATTTTATTTGTAGTGATACCATAAAAATATATTGGTATATTCTGACACGTTGTTGGTTAGCCATAAAATCAGAAGAAATAAAATTAGTTTTCCCATGTTTTCTTATAGAATATAAAAAGTGTGATGTGCAACATCTAAATTATTATTAAAAAAATCACTATATTATGAACTTAAAATTTAACAAGAGTCTTTTTACATCGATGCAAATCTTTTGAATCTGATGAAAGAAAAAACAAGTTTTATTAAGGCACCCAAGTGTTGATATGTAATACATTTAGATCGATTTTTAAATTGCGAAGAAAGTGTTCTATAAAATATTATCTATTGTAATTCAATGATTCATTTTACTGAACAATTTCTTAAATTAGTAAACTTAAATACCTGGCATATTATTTGTGAAATTTCAACTTATCGTATCAAGAACCAACTACACAATAGTAGAAAAAAATTTGAATTATTGTACCTAATAAATTATGCCTATGCTTAATCGGCTATTTCATACTTTCAACTCTGCATTTATAATGCTTATCATGCAACAAAATAATTACTAACATTTAAAATAAAGTCATATAATTTTTTACCGATTTCAATTTTTGCATCCCCATTTTGCTTTTCTCCAAGAGCATAATTGACCGCATGCTCTTCATTATCCACCTTGTTATTAGGACGTGGAAGCATTTCTTTATCCGCTCCATCCAAACACTCCTCCGAAGCTTTTGGGGCTTTTGAATTCATTTTAATCTTTAAAAATATTTTTTTTAAATTATATATATGTTTTGACTCAATAAAGCGTTTACCACACGTTTAAATCAGTTCAAAAGAATTGTACTTACTAAAGCGACCTTTACAAATGAAAGAGCTAAAATCCAAGAATATTTCCTCTTTCAATTCTTTTATGATTTAATTTGTATAATTTAAGCAAATAAACGCTTAACAAAATTGATTTGACCTATTAGATATTTGATCTTTAAAGATGTGAACTTGAAACTGAATCTTGTCGCCACTTGTCGGCTTGCGTGATGCAATAGTTCTAAACAATTTCTATTGGCTGGCTTTGCGCAAATAACCTATACTTCACAGAAGGCACGGAAGTATAAAATTTGGCGCCAATTGGGAATTTTTTTTTGGTGGCCAATATTTCAATAAAACATGGTTAATTATCTGCTCTTAACTAATCATAATAATTATCAACCAACTTGAATTATTTTGTAATAAAAGTTAAAGGCATTTATTATGTTACAGTAATTTCCAGACATTTTTTTTTTGTTTACAAAGTGTTGAAATTTGAGATAAATTTTAGACATCGATAATTACTTTAAAAAAATAAATATGTGCTGTAAATTAATTATATATCATTTTGAGAACAAAAGTTGATAAAAGTTTTAGTGGTCTTAATTATTTAAAAAATATTAATCTCTCCTGATGTCTCTTATTTTCAAAAGCAACAATCGTAGTCGTAGTAGCGGTCTACTACTTAACTTTAATGAACAATTATCAGATTTTTATATAACAAAGATAGGAGATATTCAAATTTAAAGACAAAAATGAATCCAACATACAATAGTTCGAAATATATTTGGACCATGTGAACCACTAAGACCGCAGAAAAGATCGGTAATGTCGGAAACGACCATGCGACGGCGATATTTGATCTTCTTGTCATCTCTGACGTCTCTGACAATTCCAAACACAATTCTGTCAAAATACCTATACTGTCATTGGCATGTCATTCCTTTATTAAAATTAAAAATAGTAAAAGTAGTTTGAATTCTGATAAATTACTGAAAATGGCAATTACTAATATATTATTACTAAGCCAAATTGCAGGCTATGTAATAGCATTAATTTTATCACTGTGTATTTTAGTTCCAATGAGTATGCATCAAGATGAATTCAGGTTGATATTTGTATATTTATATTCGAGTATATTCTAAACACTTACTTTTTAATAAATTTTTAGAGGCCACTGCTTATTATTTTCAACTGGTTTATGGAAAGAATCTGATGGCCAGTTGGATGTCAAGTGGGCTTCCCAAGCTTATTGTAACTACACTATTTTCTTGGGATTGTTATTGTGCATTGTATCAGTGGTCCAAATTTATCGATTATCATTATTGGCTTACCGTGAACAAGACAGCAGTTTCTTATCTGCATTTATTGATGTTGTTACCAATACTATACTTTCTATTATGATTGTGATTGGAGCTTTGATGATTACACTAGGTTTTATGGCTTGGTGTGAAAATATGATTGAACGCTTCCCCTCGTAATTTAATTAATACTTTATTACTTTTGTTGAATCTTAGTTACTAAAATTATTTTTTTAGATGTGAAACGGCTTCTGGCAAAGCAATTGATAAAAAAGACGGTATTAACACAGACCGATTTTATATTGAGTTAGGAGTGGCTCAGGTATACAATGTACAGCTGAATGTTTTTTATAACTAATTTCCATTTTTTTATTTTTACAGTTTGGAGCTTGGGCCTCATTTGCATGTTGGGTTGGATTAGGAGTATTTGCAGCCATTAAATTAGTCCGATACCATCAAATAGAAAATATACGAGTTTCGATGTATAATGAACGTCAACGTTTGGTCAAAGAATCTCTATCAACTGGTGCAAGTCCTAGCTCATCCTTGAAACGAGAAACAACTGAAACAGCTCCAGAAAGATGATTTCATATTTTTGAAAAAAAATTAAGTCACAAAGTATAAATACGACAATTCTTATATTATGTTATCACCCTATAATTCTACAAAAAATATTTTAGTTGAGGAGAATTAGGAATATTTTTATGTAATAATACTAGAAATATATTCTTAACACATGAATCTAAAGTCAAAAATTTATAATTTAACATAATTTTTATATGAATATTCAAATATCTATTATGATCTTTAAATTTTAACCATATGTATATATTGTTTTATTAAGTTTTTATTTGTATCTGCTTCTCAAACAAATGAAAAAATTGTTTAATTTTATTGAGATGTAAACTAAATAATGTTTTGATAATTAACATAATAACATTTTTTAAATTTGTGATTGCTACATATGTATTTTTTTATATTTCATCAAACGAGAATGATTTCAGACTCAATTATACATAGACATCTATACACATACCAAATTATATTTATATTAAATTTAATATTAAGTATTATATTATTTAAAAATTTAAAGCTGTTTAATAAGTTTTAATACCGAATATAGAACTTAATTAATCAATGCCAAAAATAAAGATTAGTTATATCTATGGAGTGTTTTTCTTTTGTTAACTTCAATTACTGATAGGGAATATAAAATTGATAAACATTAGCCTACTGGTGACCGAGTGGTCTAAGTGACTGCTCCAAATGGAAGATTCTTTCTAAAAATAAAGTAGAGCAAAAAGCAATAATTGCAAGTAAAATAAAAAGCATCAAATTTTTAACAATTTATAGAAATCATTAAGGACATATTGGGCTAAATTTCTATCGTTTAATTTAACCAATTTTCAGCGTAGTTTTGATCATAAAAATGGTCCAGAAAATTTTGGCATAGAAGTGAGTGGTACATTGGGAGAGAAGGTTCTAAGTGATTTAAATTCGCTGGAGTTTTCATTAAACGCCTCTTCAAATCAACTAGAAAATGAGGTTTAATCAAAATATTTAAAAAGATCAGTGAAATTAAGTCAAACATTTTCTATGCTTCAACAACAAGAATCACTTGGATCTTGATTGGAAAATTGAAACTTAAACTACAGAAACATTTGTTAAGGTGCTATATGTGGAGTGTAGCGTTGTAAGGATCGAAAGCCTAGGCTGTCTTAGGCCTTCAAAAAAAAGTACCTGAATAGTTTTGATTTGTGGTGCTGATGAATAATGAAAAATAACTATGTAGTTTTATTATGAATTTATCAATTAAGAAGTAAAAATTAACTTGAAAATAGTTCATACAAAAATTTTTAAAAGGATTAAAATCATGACTTTGTGAAGGTCGTAGTTAAATGTTGGTGTGAATTTATTTGAGCCATTCATTTAATATATTTACTCTTTGAATTATAGAAATAGCCAGAGAGAATATAAAATCTTCAGGTTTCGTGAATTAATAAATGAAAAGTGAATCTGGTGAAAACAGGTATACATGAATAGATAGTCGAAACTATTTGCTATGGTATTTTCACCTGATTCACTTTTCATTTATATAAAATATAGTTTTCATTTTCCATGTATAAAGTCAATTTGAGCAATTTTTGATAATTTTCCGCGATCTAGCAAAGTAAAGTTTTTCCATTAACACTAAATAGATTCTAAATTATAATTCAACCTCTTCATAAATAATTACTTACCTGAACATATTTCTTATCACGTAACGACCATAGATGAGTATCAATTTTCAAGGATTCGACTAGACTGGACTGAGTTTTAATAGCTACATTGAATTTTTCCATTTTGATGGTATTTTTCACTAAAAAAATTAAATCCGGTAGTTTAAAGCAGTTATCATTTTCGATTAGTTCCAGCTAGCTGTAACAATCAATACATACAAGCCATACAAACCTTATTCATGAAAACTACCCCTAGTTGAAACCCAAATGTTTACCTAAAGATTACTTTATTTCATTATGAAAGTAAAAAAAAAACAACAGCAATAAATAATGGAAAATAAAAAACAGAACTCCAATAAAAAATCCCAAACTCTAATAAAATTGAGACATAAATGTCTACATTTTCTGTTGCTTGAAGACTGGTCTTAAGTCATACTAATAAAACCTAGCTTCTTCGTAAACATAATTCTTGATGATTTCATTTAGTATAGTTGGTATAGATCAATTAGTAGAGCTATCACTATATGACATCATTACCATTGCTCCTATATGGTATGGACAGCAAGTGGCGGTCTTTAAACAGTTATTGACTAAAGAATTGACGCCTTTGAGTTCATTGCGAAAGATGAGCAAATTATGATTTATTTTTCATATGCGGGCCGGAGCAGAAAATTGACAAAATCTTGTTACACTCATGTTTTTTTTTTTTTTTTGAAAATATAAAAAAACAAAGTTACTTAAGAACTACGTTTATTTCTGTACGTATCATTTTTAATGAATTATAGTGAAATAAAAAAATGGGTAAGTATTAATTATAAGATAAGAAGTATTAATGAATTTTTTTTTATTAATACTGCATATGATACTTCATAGATTTTGATAGCCATTCAATGTAATCCAGTTCGATTTATGTAGTGCTTAAACGCAAGTCGCTTTCCAAACCCATGTTAGTTATTGAAGTTTTGTATTTAGATTTTAGAAACTTTATTTTTGAGATGCACTGCTCACAACGATAAGTTGGACCAAATAAGTAGTATAGGAACTTTGCATTGTCAACCAAATTCGGAAATTCTTCAGCCAACAGATTTCTATAAAGTTCCTGCAAAGGTGTCGAATTAAATGCTTATCTTTAAATATGTTCTCTCTTAGAGATCCGGAACTTCATGGATGGAAAAAGGTGAATTAAATAAATGAAAATAAATAACTTTCTTTCTTCAAATAACTTCTAATTCTAAATAAGACCTTTTAGTTTTGAACAAATTTTTGAGAATTATAATTGTTACTATAAGTAGATAATGTTGGAAAACGGTACAGATTATTTGTCTCTAAATGAGATTGCTACCAAAGCAGTTTCTCATATAATAATAAACTTTACAAGATATGTTAGTTTAAAAAACGCTTTATTTATTAATATTGATAAAAAATACAATATAACTAATCTAAATTATATTTACTAAAATTATATACTTATAAACTACGCTTATTTTATACATTTTTTATAATAAAATGAAAATTAACATTTTTTTTAAGTTCAAGTTCTTACAGGATTTCAAATAAAAATAAAATGCATTACTGTTTAAATAAAAAAACGAATAAATACATGTAACTTGTAGCCAAAGACTCTTAGCTTCTAATTTTTTGTATGAAATTTGTCTAATATGGTTAAAATATCGATTTTTACTTTAATTTTTTCGTCCACTTAACTTAACTCTTGAATAATTTATGAATTGAATAATTCATGCACTTGAAATAAATGAGTTCTCAAATCGACAGTGTTTCCAATAGTTTTTTTGCAAATTTTGCAAACTCTATGTTTAAAGGAAATGTGGTTTTTAAGGGCACTGGACTGTGTGAATGCTTTACCGCATTGCTTACAACTAAATGGGCGCTCTTCACGATGTGTTCGAAGATGTTCTTTCAAGTAGGCAGCACGAGCGAATGTTCTTTTACAGATTCCACACATATATCTACGTTCTGTACTATGAATAGCACGGTGTGCTACCATACTACTTTGACACCGAAATTGAGTTTTACAAACGTCGCATTCAAATGGTTTTTCTCCTGTATGAACACGAATATGTTCTCGTAAAGTTTTTATAGTAGAAAACTGTTTTCCGCAAGTGTAGCAGTATGTATCGCTTTCATGGTGAATTTTTCTATGTGTCGCTAACTCTGATATAGTCTTGAATTTTCGATCACAATCAGAACAACAATGTTCTACAATGTTTAGATGAACTTTTTTGTGATTATACATTTGTAAACGAGATGGGAATATTTGACCACAATTTTCAAATGGACACTCAATACTATTTGGAAGTCTTTCGCAGTCTACAATTTCAGCATCAGTATGTATTGATAGATGATTTTCTAAACGAAATTGTGATATAAAGCTGGAACAGCACACTTTACAGAAAATATCTTTAACATGTGTTTTTATGTGAGCATTTAAATTACTAATACGATTGAATTTCTTAAAGCAAATTTCACACGTTAAATCTGGAGCTGTGTCATGATTTAAAATGTGATATTTCAATAGAGTCTCATTGTTAAAAGAAAGAGAGCACAATGTACAGTAGAAAAGATGAGGTAAAGCTTTGAGGCCATGGTTAAATTCTAAATGCCGCTCAAGTCCCGATTTAGATCGAAATGATTTACTACATTTGTCGCAAGGATATAATTTTTCAAGTTTATTAGATTTTTTCTCTACATGACCACGACTATGAGCCTTAAGTGCCACGACCGATTCACATTTGATGAAACAAATTTCACATACAACATGCTGACTTCTAAGATGATTATTGAGAAGTAACTTTGTAGAAAATTTATTGAGGCAATATTTGCAATCGAGTACAGCTTTAGAGTGATTATCTCTTACATGAATTTCTAGAAATTTATCATCGGAAAATTTTTTATTACACTTATCACATTGAATAATCAACGGATGTTCAGAATTATGTCTCATTAATTCCGATTTCTTTTTGAACGTAACTAAGCATATAGGACAAATATTTTTAATTTCTTTTGAATAGATATTATTCAGTTTATCATTAGTCTCTATATTTATGTGACATTCTGTCTGTCCAATTACTTCGGGCATCTTTTCCTCCGTGGAAAAATTCTCATGTGTCTCTAAATGTATTTCAAAATCCAGGTTAGTCGCAAACGCTGTGTCACATTTTTGGCACAAATATATGGAAGAATGAAACTTTTTTGGTTTATTAATTTCAACAGGCATATCGATTTTGATTATTTGAACATTTCCTCGTGTATTTACTGCATTAATGTCGTCAATGGCTGGTTCGGTAATTATGTTTATATATTCTACCTCTGTATTTGGTGATGTAGGTGGCGAATCAAACATAGCAGCGTCGTGTTCAACTTTTTGTAGATCAGGTGGCTGTGTTCTGGAAGAAACCTCTTGGTATCTGAAATAAAAATTCGATGATCTTTAAGCTCAATTCCCCTCCAGGTGAATTTAATGGAATAAAACAAGTAAAAAAAAAAACTAATATGCAATGTATACTATATTTATTTTAAGAAATTAACGTACAATTTTAATAACACGCCTTCAAAGAGTATGTTTAATAGATAAAGTAAAGAAAAATCAAAACATGAACTTAGCAATACCACAATTCTAATAATATAAATTTCCTTTTATATCAAAAGTATGTATGTTATCGTCAAAACACAAAAACCAACCATTTCAAACTATTCTTCACAATTGGGAACTTAGTATTCGACTCTTATATAGATAACGGTTAAATAAAGTAATTGAATTACATAGATTATTTGTATATCAAAGAGCTTGCTTCACTCGAACCCAGCGAATTAAAATGCGTCCTCTAAAATTAAACCGAAATCTAAAACACTTATTAAAAAACTAATATTTAAACAATTTTTAGAAATGCCTAATTTTGGGTTTTGACGGTAACATACTTTCAATCCATTAGCATAGTGCGACCCTAGCACATACCTATCTAATATATACATCTGATCATAATTACATTGTGGTAAACATTTTAAATAAAACTTGTCTACATTTACTTTTATCAGCTTTTAATTTCAAACACACCCAATGATTCGTTTACAATATAATATTTAAAAAATAAAGGTACATATATACATAATGTTAATATAACACACATAAAACATGAATATAGTCCATGATCTTAAATAGTAATTCTGATTTTTCATATGATAAGAATTAAATTGAAAAATAGCCTTTAACGACTAAATAAATGCTAAGAAAATCAAAACTAGAAATAAACTAAATGTTATGTTTTTTGTATTCAAAATAAAAAAAGATAATAAATTGAAAATCGGTGTGTAACTATATTTAATATAAATGTTTATAAACGGTTTGGATTTTACGGATCACAATTTGTAATAAATATATGTGTATGATATGATAATCTATTTGGGAAGATGACAAAATATGCCTAAAATTTTAATAATATGGATCGTCGATAGTAACAAAAACAATGCTTGTTTTGAATAAGTTAAAAATTGTAGAAGACGAGGATCTCTCCTGTTGTGAATCTTTGTAACTCATATTGATATCAAATTATTAGCATATTAATCAGTCTTTTGGTCACTTTATTTTTTCTTTCCTTTTCTTTCTATTTTTTTTAATAAACCAGTTTAAGAAAATTGGTTACTTGATGGAATTAACACCACAATTTCAATGTATTTTGGTTGAAATGTAAAAAAAATATTTTAGAAATCTCTAAAAACTAGAATTGAGGCGTGGATCACTAAAGCGCAAAGGTATTAAGAAAAATGTAATCGTATTATTTTAAAAAAATAATTAAAGTTTTTTTTATTTTTTATTATTTATATGGACCTAGTATCTTCCAATTTTAGAACAGTTATCTTGATCACACAATCACTAGCAAGCTTAAATGTAAACGACATCTGACGGCTATACTAAATTTTGCTCAACAATTGTAGGGAGAGTGAGATGTGTTTATTTACAACAAAAGCATAACGAGCATAACTTATCGAAATTTCGACCACTATTAACGCTGGGATCGATTCAGTTGTCCCCACCATGACTTCGTTCTCAGCGAATAAGAACAGAATTTTCAACACAAGTCTCTTTTAAAATCTGGTAACGTTGCAATTTCAATTTCGTTTTTTATTCTGTTCACGATTTTTTTGTTAATTCAATTCTAATAGGGTATATTTTTCTCTCTTGTGGCTAAATTTTCATTATAGGCCGATTTATTTGCGATTTAAATTAATAACAAAGTATAAAATGCAACGTTGCAAGATATTGGCCGACCTAAAAAGGACTTGAGACAATTTTTTATTCCAAAATTTACGTATTGCTTACGCAACAAAAAAAAATATATTTTTGGTAAAAAAGAAGCTATTTAAGACCGTTTTTTTACTATTAAAATGTATGTTGCTAAAATTCTGAAAATTTCGCAACTATCAAAAATTCCACACGATTCATGGTAAATAGTTCTATGTACGCATACGTATTATAGTAAGGATGGGCAAACTTAATACTGGTATGATCGACAGTATTTTTTCTTATTTATTCACGATCGACTACAAAAAATGGGTTAAGTTATAAACAAACACAAATTTAAGAGAGAATGAGTAGAAGGCAGTATTAGAAGCACTAATTGTGAATCAGTAGTATCGGTTGTATAATAATTGCGTGTTTCATTTCAAAATCAAGTTTCATTGTCTGCTAAATTTTTAATATCAAAACATTTTCAATTAAAGGATTTGAAATTTACCTAAAAAATTATTTAAAATGCCATATCTGCGATCGACTATCGACCTGTTCGCAATCGACCGACCCACCCCTGCATTATAGTAACAATTACCAAAGTTAATACCAACAAAACCTCTTCGTAATAGAGTAAAAATTTAAATTTTGAATAGTTTGTAAATCATTATATACTTTGAGCTAGCACAATCTGACAACGTTTCATTTTCTATTTTGTTGCGAATTAAATTCGCGAAAGAGAAAGTGAGACGCCGTTAGATTGTACCAGTTTAAATTATATCTGTGTTTAAAACGTTCGAATTGTCGTTATTAATAATATTATATATTTTCACTGATTGAAAAAAAAAACTTGCTCCGTTCATCTTTCCCATCTTCCATGCTTCTCCAATTTCTTAAGTAGTTTCTGTATAGACCTTCAGTTTTACTATAGTTACACTTTGAACAGTCACCAATCATATTTATGTTACTGACTGTAAACTCATACTTTCACACATAAACGTTAATGTATTCACCAACTTAATGTACGATATACATAAACTTCTTCGCATAGTGTCAAAAGATAAATGATTTAAAAATTAAATGCAATTCTTGCGACAACTATTATAGTTTTATGTTTAAAAAAGTAAGAACAACATTTTTTGTGGCAGTCGCAACAAAATTGTCAAATAGAATAGATTAATATATTTTACAAATTAATTATTTTCTTCTCTTTTTGTGAATAAATAGTTTTATTACACAAATTCCTATAACAAATTACAGTTTTGCTTCCATTTCACTTACTAATTGGTTCTTTTTAAACTCAACTAATCATAAACAATATGGTTTTGGATTACTTTGTAAATCACGAGATTTGATACAGCTATGCTTTGTAGACCTCAAACTGGAAATTCTCGGACATTTTTTATTCAATACATTATGTTCATTGTTCACAATCGAATCCCTAAAAACCACAAACTACACCACAAGATAGATAATTAAATTGTAACTATCAATTCGGTATATTTTTTAACAATACATCTAAAATATTATTTTAAAATAATCGAATTTGATTTTCCTCAATGCTTTTGAAATGTTTAAAAAATTATCCCTAAGATTTTGATTCTAAAAACATGTTTCTTACTTTGCGTTACATGCGTTTGATTAATCTTTTATCGATTTGTAAAACCAACACTTTTATTTTGTTCTTCTATTCTATTCTGTTTTTTAACTGCTTCGTTATCTTTGAATTTATCGATCATCATTAGTGGTCAGAAAAAAATTGTATAAATTTAAATAAATTAAAAAAACAGTGACTTGTGGACTTAGGATTCAATCAACCTATGCTGATTACAAACGATCAGAAGGCTGTAATTGAAAACAAAATAATAAAAACGGAAATAGTTTGAAGTGAAACTATTTATTATGACTACAGTTAACAAGGAGTTAATATTTCTAATACGAAACATGGTAATGCTGTCGACTTGATTTATATGAATTTTTCAAGACTAGTTTTTTCCATAACATAATTATTGCTTCTCATCACACAAAAGGCATTGCGTAAATATAATCTTTTGCAATTGTATATATATTTTTAATTTTGAACATAAATAGGAATTTTTAAATATGGAATTAATGTATATGAGCAAATATAGAAGAAAAAATTAAAAATATTTTTAAGGTCCCTATATTCACAGTATAATTATTATTTTATAAACTAGACTTATCAATTGTTATGAGTAGTTCATTCATTTCTCTGGTTATTTCTTTTTTACGGTGAGTTTTCATGTGACTCTTAAGATATCGAGCTTGTCCGAAACGAGCACCACATTCTTCACATTCAACTTGGTAGTCTTTGCTGTGTGTTTTTTGGTGGCGTTTGAGGTCTTGCGCTAATCGGAATCTGCTACCACATATTGGACATTCATGAGGTTTATATCCTGTATGTAACCATCCGTGAACTTTCAATTCTGTTGCTCTACGAAAACGTTTACCACAAGTACGACAAATGAAAGGTTTATCATTGGTATGAAATATTTTATGAACATGTAACGAGGCTTTTTGCTTGAACGACTTTCCGCACTGATCACAAATAAATGGTCTTGCACCGGTGTGTATATTCATGTGATCGTCACGAGTATTTTTAGATGCGAAACACCTTCCACAAATATCACAAGAATGGTTTTTAACTCCATAATGAAGTTCTTTGATGTGACGATTCAATCCACTAGACATTCGAAAACTTTTGCCACATAAATGGCAAAAGAAAGCCCGTACTCCAGTATGTATAGTTTGATGTCTCAAAAAATTATACGACAAATGTATTATACGACTACAATGTTCACATTTGTAATGCGTTTTTCCTTCGAACTCCACCCTACAACGAGCTAAAAGTTCAGCGTTCATCTGAGCTTTAGTTTTTATGGAACTATCTTTTTCGAGAACATCAGGATGGGATTGCTTACGATGTTTTTGCATATCATATCGACGAGTAAACCCTTTGGGACATACATCACAATAATATTGCGGTATTATTTCAGATTTTCTTCGACGATGATTTTTGTCATTTTTATCTATATGCCTCAATCTGAAATGCCGGGTTAAATCAGCTTTTAGAGGAAATTTAAAAAGACACTTTGAACATTTATATTTGTCATTAATTTCATCAGCATTTTCATTGTTGGGAGGTGCCGGATTTTCGTTTTCTATTTGATTTTCTTCTTTGATCATTTCATCTTTAATGTCTATTTCTGATTTAAGTATTCCAGCAGCTGCCAAAGCCAGTGTGTCTTGAGGTAACTCGTCCTCATTGATTGGAAAAAAAGTTAATCGACATTTTTGTTTATGTTCCTCCATTTCATTTAGTTCACTAAAGCCGTAATCGCAATTATCACAATAATATCTGTTAATAACACCTACACGACCACGTCTTGCTTTGTGCAACGTTGCAGATAAATGACTTAATAAACTGCTTTTTGTTTTGAAGTTTTCATAACATGTACCACAAGCATATTTTTTTACTGCAGCACGCTTGCTTAATGGAATATCATCGTTTTCATCTGAAGTATTGCCACTGTTATCTGGTTTTAACATGTAAATAGTTTCTGTAATGTATTCAGATTCTTTTTTTACTCCGGGAGAAGCGGGTGATGATTTTTGAGCATTGTAAAATGATGTAAAGTTGACTGCTGCATTTAATCTGTAAAATAAACTTCCTCTTAAAGAGGTGAAGTCCATAAAGTAATAAGAGGGGGGCAATAGAGGACTTAATATTAAAATAACATTATAAGTTTCATATTACTACTATATGTAAAAGCATATCCCACTGCGAGAATGCAACTGACACATCTTAAAATTTTCTTTAAAACTAGACTTAAGTATTGCAACAATGAGCATAATAGCTGCATTAAATTTAATTAAATACGCTTATGCATTAAACAATGCTACATTTAATTTAATTTAATTTAACCTACTTTTTTCTTCATATTAGATCTTCATTAAGGCAAATAACAATAGTATAAAAACGAACCATAAGGCAAAGGTAACGTAGTGTTGTAGAACACAATGTGTCTCTTGTATTCTCACAGTGTAATAGGGTTGCGTATTTTTATATAAAATTGTCACTTTATTCTCAACAGTGACATCAACGTAAAATTGAAAATAGATTATGAATGGAACATTTATTTTAAATTGTAAAAGAAAAGTTGATTAGGAGTTAATTTTTAGTTTCAAACGGGCGTTTGTCCATATGTAATACCAAAACCACAAATCAAAGTGAAAGTTTGAATGCAACAATTTCTCTCTTTTTGAAGTACGTAGCTAATTTAGTACACCACAAATAGATATTTCTAAATACTAATAGAACCAAAATTAAAACAAAAACAAAATTATTAATTTAACTTTTTGAGGCATAGTTTCGCATAAATAATCTTTATTTGTTATTATTAAACAAATTGTTAAACAAACATTAAAATAAATTTGTAAGGTTTTTTTTTTCATTTGGTAAAGAATAATCTTTAATTTTAATCAAAAATTTGTATTTATTTCTAAGTGAAATCCTTATTTAATTTGATTGATTTAATGTTTAAACAATATATAATACATATTGTGGTCTAAATTATGTAATATAATTTACAAAAGTTAACTATAAACATAAACTTGAACAAAATCTCAAATAAATGTATTTTTGACGTATTGTTTAGATACGTTTTCATTGCCAAGCAAACTTTCTCAGTTATTATCAAGTAGTACTGAATCGCTCCGTAACTAGTATGTGACTCATCACATCTACCACTGAGAAAGATTGCTTGTTAATCGATATACGTATTTGGACAATATGTCAAAAATACATTTGTTTGAGCTTTTGTTCAAGTTCATATTTATAGTTAGCTTTTGTAAATTATATTACATAAATTAGACCACAATATAAATTATTGTTGTACCACACTACAAATATTGTTTCAAAGGAATAACTGTTTCAAGTTAACGAAAAAAATTAATTTGATTTGATTGATTTAGTACTAAGTATGGTTCAAAATATAATTCGCTAAAGTCGAGAAAACAAAAATTCATTTTTTGTAAGAGATTATTTTTATTGTTTTAACTAGAAACAAAAATAAAATATAGTAAATATGCAGTATCCAACATAGACTAGTCTATACTATAGAACTATACTATACAATAACTATTTAGTACTCAATATTTACAGAAATTGGAAAATATCAAAAAATGAATTTACATGAAATGTTTTAATGATAAATGAAAATCCGTAACACGATAAATAATGAAAATTTGGCTATTGTGCGACTCGAACCCAGCACCTACCGATGTCAGAATGGCCACCTTGACCACTCGTCTATCATTAAACTTTTTGAGAA
Organism: Sisyra terminalis; assembly: GCA_958496175.1. Classification (NCBI taxonomy): domain Eukaryota; kingdom Metazoa; phylum Arthropoda; class Insecta; order Neuroptera; family Sisyridae; genus Sisyra; species Sisyra terminalis. The sequence goes on from OY292274.1 coordinate 33,251,603, forward strand.
ATAAGTGTTAAGGTATTCTTCTAAAGATCCTATGAAAATTTTGTCTGCTCGATTTTTTTATTCTACAAAAGCAATTTAGAGTATTGAAAAGAAATTATATATGTAAAACTGTTGCATTTATGCAATGTTGTTGTTAAAGTATACGTATACCGTATACATTGAATTGTTGATGTATAATATACATAATTAGTATACATCAATACAACCGTGCAACAATTCAGTACCAATATAAAATGGTCATTGTTTAAAATACATAAAACCGAATGCACTATATTATATTGTGTCAAAAAATTTATTATAATGCACATTTAAATTAAAATTTAACAAGAATTTGAATGTAAATGACAAGCATTAATTTTGTATTTTAACAATTTTCTCCGCATTGATAGTTTTAAGAAATTTTGGCTTGTTGAAAGTTGTAATTTTTTTTTCATTCGCGCAAATAAATACAGACTTCCATATTATAAATTTTGTTATCTTGATAAAAAAAAGACTTCATATTATTATAGTATCACAATACACTTTTTTATTCGATCATTTTTACACAAATTACTTAATTGTTACAAATTCAAGTTTTATATAAAAATAATAAACTTTTATTAATGTGTACATAAGGGTATGTTGAAAAACCAAACTTCTTTATTTTTTCTTCCAACAAGTTCAAAAGTTTCGTTTAAGTGTACACAGATACCTGTTGATTTAAGGCTCTTAATATTATCCTGTTTAATAATATTATCCAATGTATCATTGTTGGGTAGAGAACTTTTTTGACACACAAAAAACTTGTTTACTTCTTATGATTTTTAAAGAATCAACACTTACATATTTCTGTAAGGAATTGTACACAATATAAAAATGAATAATAATTTTTTGATAACTTTTATTATTAGTGTTAAAGTTTAGAATTACGTTAATTTTTAAGGCACTGCAACATTCTACAATAAAATATACTCTTCAATGGCGCAAATAAAGTTTGAATAATTTTTGAAAAAGTATCATAAGCTTGCTAAAAAATAACAAGACTTTACTTTTATTGCTCTTTTTAAATTCTTTACAGGACTTGTTAAGTAGCTAAAATTTAGAAAAAACCAAAAACTTTTTTCTATGTTATTAAAAGAATAATTTACCATACGCATCTTCTATGCATATATAGTGTGTCAGTAATAAAGATTTACATTTAACAGACGTACAAAACTTTTGAAACTGTTAGAACAAAAAAAAATAAAACTTATCCTTAAATATAAAACCATTATTTTTTAATATCGTATGTAAATTTTTACGATAATTAAAGAAGAGCTATATTTTTATTAATGTGATAAATTGACTATAGCTTATTAAGTTAATGGTTGTGAAGTTTTAACTTCAAATCAATTTGAAATATATAAATTTCAAATTCGACAAACTTCATTAAACTATTTCACTAGTTTTCTATTTATTTTTAGCGAAAATTGAAAAAATGTTATTGCTAATATGACGGTTTATCAAGAAGAGATTTATAACTATTATGAAAATCGCAGAGATGATTTCACCTTAAAGCTGGTTTTATAGTTTAATCTATTTTTATTATTTATTTAAAATTGTTGAGTATAACAGAAAAATTCTATACAAAGGAAAAATATTTTAAAATTTTCAGTTTTGTTATTAAAATTGTACTTTTGTATTGCATGCAGTTGCTTTTTTTTATCAATATGATAAAATAATCACACAATGTTTAAACCACGTTCACTTAATTTGTGTATATTTATGCTACAGTGAATTTGTATTACCAGTAAGAATATATTCTTATCAGGTAGATATCTTAGATACATTACTATATTTGGTATACCTTAGCGAATTAAAAAAATAATTCGCGGGGGAAGACCCCGTACACTGTCCCTATGGACACGTACTGTTTTTATATACGTACAGACGCGTCTATTATTTTTAATACGCTAAGGACTATCTAATATATCTGCCTAATATATTTTCACCAGTGAGAATATATTCTTACTAGTAATACAAATTCAACGTAACATATATATGAAAATTACCATTAATTATTAAATATGCTTCCTATTAAATGCATAAATATTTATAAAATAGTAATATCGCCTGTGAAATTTTTGAAAAGTTTTATTAGAATTAAATTTAGAAATAACGAAAAATTGTGTTCTTAGCTGTTTTTGTTACCTAAAACTAATAATACCCGTTATTTTTGTAATATCATTTCACTACTCGTTACATTTGAACCAATATGCAGTATTGCATCAACTTGCATAGCATACTAAAGAAATTTGTTTGTACTTCAGAAAACTACATTTTGGTAAACTGTAAACACGTGGGTAAATATTTTCTCTTTAGTGTAAAATATTTCGCCGAACTGTACTGCTTAGTGCGGTATACGTTATATTTGAACTGAATAGTTGATATATTACACTATAGAAAACGCTACTGTAATATTATTTTGTAACGAACGAATTCTGAGTTTATTTGTTCCATTGATTTGAAAAGACCTTTGGTCGAGTAAAGCATTTGTAACTGATTAAAGCTTTAGCTCAAGTCTCTTTTAGAACAGTCAAATCTAGCATTGGTCAAACGCCGAAAATTAAAATACTTTCTGTGTATACAATATATAAAATATATTGCAGTCCAATTTATTAACATAAACTTGAACAGAAGTTCAAACAAAAAATTTATGACGTATTGCCCAGATACGTATTTCGATTGCCAAGCAATCTTCATCAGTGGTCATCAAGTAGTTTGGATCACTCCGTAACTACTTTGTGATGATTCACAAAATAATCACGGATTGACCTCAATTTATATGTCGTTCCTACAATTTATACGACGTTTTTGCTATTTTTGATGAAGGGACAGTAGATCCGGACAAGTTCTTGGATTATCTCAACTCAATACAGCCTGGCATAACATTTACGGTAGAAAGAGAAAAAGATGGTAGTTTACCATTCTTAGACCTGAAAATAACCAGAAACCAGGGCAACCTGGTTTTTGACATCTACAGAAAACCAACACATGTAGATAGATATGTTATGGCTGAATCCGTATGTCATAATAGCCATAAACTGGCTGTTTTCCATTCCTTGATAAACCGACTCGTAAATGTACCTCTGGCAAAGAATCTGTTTACAAAAGAATTAGAATACATTAAAGGTGTGGCGACCTTTAATGGATACTCTACCAAAATTGTAGACAGAATCCTCAAAAGAGCTCTTTGGAGGAAAAAACTCTCAGAAACCACATTACGAACGATGGAAGGACCAGAAGACCATTGGTCTGTTTTAACTTATTATCCAGGGATTTCCCAAAAAATCGAAAGGATATGGAAACAGTTTGGAATAAAGGCTGGATATACAACCAAAAAGTTGGGTGGATTTTTCAACAGTTCTAAAGATACAATTCCGAACATACAAAGATCAGGAATTTATGAAATCCCTTGCACAGGCTGTGATAAAAGCTACGTCGGTCAGACTAGAAGACAAATAGGGGTTAGGTATAAGGAACATCTGGCAAACATTAAATATGCAAGAGTGGAAAAATCATGTGTGGCAGAACATGCACTGGAAACAGGGCATACATTTGCAGAAGCTAGACTTCTAAAAAGTGTTCACCGCACAAACCGATTGGATGCACTCGAAAGCATAGAAATTGTTAAAAGAAAAGGGAAGGTACTAAATTGGGAAAATGGTCCAATTCAATATTCGGCACTTTTCGGGTTGCTTACGAAGGATTCGGTGAAAGTAAAGAAATTTGGGAACACACCCCCCTCCATAACCACATCGCAAAAAGAGAAAGGAACGACATATAAATTGAGGTCAATCCGTGATTATTTTGTGAATCATCACAAAGTAGTTACGGAGTGATCCAAACTACTTGATGACCACTGATGAAGATTGCTTGGCAATCGAAATACGTATCTGGGCAATACGTCATAAATTTTTTGTTTGAACTTCTGTTCAAGTTTATGTTAATAAATTGGACTGCAATATATTTTATATATTGTATACACAGTATAACTGTTCAAAGTCAGCGAAAAAATCTTATTTTAAAATACTTTCGTCATATACATTTTTAGACTTGCTAAAAAAGAGAAACTCATTGATGGTATCCGACTTTCGGGAACGAGCATGAGATCATAAGAAAAGAACGAACGAATTAAAAATTACTAATTAATCTCACGTACAACGCATGGTGCTTATTCTTTCATTCATATCCATTTATTCATGCGTTCAATTCATCATTTTAGTATACAAACAGGCATAATAATTCTTCGTAACCGTTGTTATAACGCACCTGTCGTAGAATAAAGGTACAACTCAAAAATTGAACTTATCGAGAAATCGTTAATAAATTTCTTGTTATATATGGAAATCTCTAGAACAGACTGAACATTAGTAATATCTTACGTGGTGGGGGAATATACTAGAGTTACTCTTCTATTCACTGATATGTGTAAATGGATAGCCCGCTGCACAATCAACGAAAATCCACACTTGAAGTAACTACAAGCGCCTCTAAGTGGGTACAGATTTGCAGTGGAACTAAGCGAAATGCAACAGCGCCTGTGTTAAAAGAATCGAGAGCAGTCAAGAGTGTCACCGCGGGAAAGTTAGACAGTATTCTTCATGTTTTAAATGTATATATGCTTTACATATTTATATATTTAAAAGTATCGATATTGTATTAAAATTAAATATAAAATATGAAAGCATGTCTGTAATTTTCAATTTATTTTTTATTTTATCACGATTTTTTTTATTAGGAATTTTGCATCAGAGTTACTTTGTTAATTTTAAATTTACTTACATTATAGGAGATCAGACATCGTTGTTAAAAAATTTGATTAAAATAATCATATTTTTAAAATTTTTTAGAAAATTACAAAATTGCGACAAGAATAATTTTGTTTTTCTTGAAAAATTTAACGAAGTAACACCCCTTTCACCCCACTTCTGCTCTCATCATCGATCTTGTTACACTTCGGACAGGCGTTTATGCACGTAATTTGCATCAGTTGTTCTTAGTTACCATAAAAACTGTACTCACGTAGATAGCACTTCGTACGCTACACTAGATTTTTCAAATTTCTATTTGCCCCCATATGCATAGTCTATCCATATATAAATATCAATGCTTCTATTCTACGAACAAAATAAACGGATTCCTCATTGGAAAACGGTTGCTAATTCAAAACTTACAATTTTTGAGTTTTATCTCTATTATACGACAGGTGCGATATATGAAGCTGATGCATATACAAAACTACCAGTAATGAAATGAATTTGTGAGTAACGATTTAAAAAAAAACATATATTTTGTTCAATTTATTACTAATTTTAAACTTAACGAATACTACAATTTTTGTTGTATATAGGCTTCCTACGTTAATTTTGGAAAATTTTCTACTCGCAGGCAATAGAATTTAGAGTTTAAATCATATTAGAGTAAATTTTCAAAATGTAATAACAGTGGGACATAATGATACAAAGTATGTTTGCGTGGCATTTCGAAATGGCAATCGAATTTAACAAATATAATTTTATTACTACAAATATAGAGTAAATAAAAACACACAATAAGATATTTATATCTCCTATATTTTAGTATAGGATTAGCTTGCATTGATTACTCAAATGAAATCTACTTATTCGAATCTTATTCACTTACATGCACATTCCTATTAAGTTGTCAATGCAAGCTTAAAGTCTACCATTTAAATTAAACTTGTGTTTTAAGTTGTATAAGTTAAATAAAATCATAAACATATTTTCTGGCAGTATACATCGTGTTATGATATGTAACTAAAAAAGTTTCGTCGGTGTATTGATAAAAGTAATGTTAAAAAAATGAGCAACTATGCTTGATCTGTTAAGGACCATTAATTATAAAAAAAATGCTTGATATAAACATTAAGAACACGCTTTTAAGAAACTAATAAGACTGACTAGTTCTTAAAAAACATAATTTTTGGTTTATTTTTCATTTGGACTTATTATGTTATAGAAATAGAAGTTAAGATTTTTGATTTAGTCACCTTTACCAATTCATCGACGATATAGTGAAAGCGTGGCTTTGTTAAAAATGTAGTTTATAACTTTAAAAAAGAAACCGTTTAGAAAGCTTTAAGGTACACTTGTACGAGTCAAACAGAACGGACTCAATGCTTTCTTAAGAACGCTGGGTTATCGTTTAAGTATAATTTCACGTAAGCGAACGTAGCAATTTCGTTAAAGTATTAATAGTTCCAAAATGGGTATATACTTAATCGTGTTAAGCCTGTTAACGGTTAATGAATATAGTCCCAGTCAGTTAACTGGGTTTTCATGTTAATGTATGTTTCAACAATCCATATTTCGTAATGAATAAACTGAATACGCATATACGAATTTATTAGTTTCTCGTACCTCTCCGTTGTCCAGTAAGTAAGAAAGGTAAAAATTAAAATAATTTAGAATTTTTTTCGCTGTAGCTAATGTTAATTTTTTTATACTTGCATTAAAAAGTTATAATATTAATTTTAAGGTTTATAAACACTTTAACGAATACTTTTCGTTATTGTATACATTAGTATGTTAATCTTTACATTAGTGATGTTCACGTTTTAACTGTAACAACTGCACGAAATTCCGTTCGATGTGAATGAATTTGCGATAGCAAAAAATGCTTTCCAAAAATGTTCGATTCGTACAAGTGTACGCGTACTTCCTATACGTCTGCTATAGTTAATCAAAAGCAGTATTCTAAAATTTAGGCACTTAAATTGAAATACGACTGTTATGATTCATTTTATTGTGATTACGTAAATATCGTTTTTGTCTAAATGAAGTGCCACATTCTGTACAACTAAACGGTTTTTCATCAGAATGTATTAAACGATGTCTTTTAAGTTCATATTTAATTCGAAAACATCTACCGCAAATTTCACATGGGAATGGTTTTTCTCCTGTGTGTCGTGTAACGTGTACCAACAAGGGAGGTTTAGTTCGAAATCCTTGACCGCAATAACTACATTTATGGGGAAAACTATCGGTATGAGATCGGTTGTGCACAAATAACGACGCTTTTTGTTTAAATGCTTTTCCACACAAGTCGCACACATACGGTCGTTCATTGGTATGTATTCTTCTGTGTTCTTCAACATTTCGCCTAGTAGCAAACATACGGCCGCACAAATCACAAGGGAAGTTTTTGATTCCTGCATGTGTTTCACGTAAATGTCGCACTAAACCTTGTGACACACGAAATTGTTTACCACATAAATCACAGACATAGGGACGTTCGCCTGTGTGAATTCGACAATGCCACTTATAAGTGTAAGGACTGTGCAGATTTTTTCCACACTCTTTACATCGATAATATGTTCGTTTATCAATCGTTATTCTCGCTTGTTCGATTTCATCCTTATTTAGACTATTTCGACAAATTAACTTGTTCGTTTTTAACGATGTACGAACGTTTTGTACTTCTTTATCATTGGTATCTATTTTCTGGGAGGAATCTTCGTCTCTTTTTTTAGAATAAGTAGTTGAATTGCTATTGTCGTTTTCAACATATTTCATTGAATTCGAATCCGAATCTTCAAGTTGATTAAATTCATTTTGCACAGATTGATTAATGTTATGTGTTGCGACATGCATTTGCAGTTCTATACTTTTTTTAAATTGCTTATTACAGATTTTGCACATTATCGTTTCCGCTGGGCTTGTTTCATCTTTTTTCATACTTTTAATCAAATCTGTATGCGTTTTTAAATGTCTTTTTAAATCAATCACTCGCTTAAATACATTTTTACAAACAGAACAACACTGTTTTGAATTGGAAGTTTTAGTACGATTTTGAACTTTCAATTTTGAATTCGATTCACTACTTTCTCCACTTTGTATTTCATTTGTATTAATTTCTGTGTTCTCAACAATTTCTATGTTAGATTCACTGATTCCACAAAACGAATTAATTATTATATGTTTTTCTATTTCTGGTTTTACATACTCATGATTTACAGTTACAGAACTATCAAAAGTTCCAAATTCATTAATTTTATCAATTTTTAGTTTAATTGATTGGATTTCATCACTACTTGGTTTGAGGCATTGTGTTAAATATTCAACGTTAAAATTAGTCTGTGCTTGGCGGAATGATAAGAAACCGGGTGCTCGGGACTGCGCAACCCTGTGAACATAAACGCGATTTAACATTTTAGCAAATTGTTATAAGTGTTCTATTTTTATTTTATTTATTTTTTTAAATAAGCATTCCGCCAAGCATTTTCTACAAGGATTAAGTTTGGAGGATTTTGAATTGTGATTCTTTACATTTCTCTTATTTTATCATAAACGTGTAAATAACTACAGTATACATAATCTATATCACAAAATGAGATATTTTATTTAAACCACGTACTTCTTTTTTGAATTCTTAAAATATTCACACGCAAAAAAAATATAAAATAGGAGTAACTTTTTTTTTAATTAATTGAAATAATTACTCGATTTTTACGTTTTTTTGTTGATTTAATTTTTTTGTAAGGTATTTATTACTAAAATGTTAAATAAATAAATTTCTTCCATCTTTGTCATTAATTTATTATCGATTGATGTTTGTATATCAATTACCCTGCACCCTTATACCATTAAAAATCAGAAAATTTTGTAAAAAAATATGTTAAAGATCCAATGTTTAAAAACAAATTCTTAATACTTAATAAAACCGGTTTAAATTTGTTATTGAAATTTATAAGCCACTGTTAGTTAGCATATGCAATCCTCTTAGAACGTAATCAACTATGTATAATTCCAATTTTTTTTTTGCCAAAAACTATTAAGAAAGAATTGTGCCGGGAAGAAATAATATTTAAAATCATAAAATATGTAAGAACGAGAGAATTTAGATATTACAGTTTAGTACACTAGAATGCATTAGGCAGACTGGTATTACTCTGAACATTCAATTATTTATCCGAAAATTAAGACAAAATTTCAATTTTAAATACACTCTCTAGCATTTTGTTATCTAACAAATATATTTGATGCAAAAACAATTTCTAAAAAATATACTATTGTCTAAAATAAAATGATATCGTAAACTATACATAAACTTGATCAAGACTATTTTAACATAGAGGTAACCAACCTCCTAAGTGCACACCTTGGTGAAACATCCTAGGTACATAACAAATTATATTAATCGATTGGGTTTTAATTAAATTATGATTGGGAGTATAGATACCAGGAGTCCGAACGGAATGTTAAAAAAATGGCATCAATTTGAGATCCCGTATCGGTAAAGCGCGCAACACTTTACAGAGTACGCATTAAAATCAAAACGCGGAAAGTGATGTTGTTATTAGAAACTGTAAATTCTAATCTACTGCATAATGGGAAATATGTCAACATATGGCGCTGCTACAAGAGTGTTTGAAGTACTAACTTATGTTACCTTACTGAAAGTACATAATTTCGATTTAAGTTAGTACTACAAACACACTAATGGCGGCGCCACATCTTTAAAAATTTTTCCCTTCATGCGTTGCAAGTGACAAAAAAGAGAATTATGATCTGGGTCTATTTTTGTGTACATGAATTTTATAAAAAAACCTATACTGTTCGGGCTCTTGGTGTCTATACTCCGAGGTAATGACAATCATAGAAACTCAAATATTTACGATATTTTTGTTGTATTAAATAATAATTTAACATTTTTAATCATTTTAGGAAACAAATCACACATTTTTCATCATGAATATATATATATATATATATATATATATATATATATATATATATATTCATGATGAAAAATGTGTGATTTGTTTCCTAAAATATATATATAAATTAAAACCAGCGTTATTGCAAAGCTAGAAAATGAATAATTTCAACAAAAAATAAGATTTTGAAAACAAACAAAAAAAATTTTTAACAATTTAATGACAAAACTTCCTGATTTTTTATTTATTTTATAAAAAGAAATATATATAAACTTAAATACCTTTGATCTGAAGATGTCGTTAAAGTTATACATGTTTCATTTGGATCCTCTACAACGGCTTGAGTATCCGATTCTTCATAAATTGATATTCTTTGTAAATCTTGTTGTAGTGCCTTTAATCGTCTATCAGCTTCAATACTTGTTTCTACTAATTCATGCCAATTAAGTAAAGTACTAGCACATTGGTAGCAGCAATGGTTCGGCATGGAATCTACTTGTTCTACTTGAAATGGTAAATATCGATTCATTTTTAATTGTAATTGATGTTCTAAGCCTTCTCCTTCATAAATCGATATTAAGTGATCACTGCGATTAGAACACAAACGACATAACGAATCTAATCCAATTATCCCAACATCTGTTATTTCAATTATTTGATCAGTATCACTTATTGCTGTTTGAAGTTCCGATTCTGGAACTATTTGTATTGTTTGTTGCTCCATAATTACAGTTAGTAATCAAATGATCAACTTAGTAGCTTGATTAGTTAAGAGTGCTGCAATTTTAAGTTCAGTATGAATAGAAATAAAATAGTATTGCAAAATTGATATATTCACATTAGTTACCATATAATTAATACATTATTGTAAATGCTGGCAACTTTAGCCAATAAGCAATATTTTTTTTTGCTTAAGTTTGACGGCTTTTATTTATTCTTTCGCTTTCTCAAAATTCTACAAAATGGCAGGCTACAAATCCGCTCAACTGCCCTGAACTTTTGCTGCTTTAGTTTGGACCACGGTTGACTTGTACAAGGAGTCATAATCAAAACATTTGTTGTCTGCTTTTGTCATTAGGATTATGCGTTTCCTATCGTTGTCGTATAATTGAGTACGCTTCTAATGTTCACTGCGATCCACTGCGATCAGAGCTTTGGATTTTCTTTTGTAACTATCTTCACAATAAGAGCTGAAACAAATATCGAGCATGCGTAGATTAACCTGATTCAGTGATTACGCGTAAATCTGCGCAGATCGCTAAAAAGTCAAACTATAAATGAAATAAACCAAAATAAACTGTCGCGGATGTCAGTGCATCTATTTAAAATATTAACTATTGTTATTGTTAAGTTCTTAGACAATTATTAATTATCAAAGACTTAACTAACTTGTTACTTAAATTTGACATAAAGTCCGTATAGTTATTATCAAAATATTTATGAATGTTGAATTAAATAAGTTTAGTTTTATTATAAATTAAGTTCATTTAAACTTAACCGTATACTATGATTGCTACGATTATCGATAAGTGTTTACCTTAATTTTATGTTTAACCTTTCCTAACTAAATTTCCTATTTTGTAAAATTTATTATGCTAGAGCATTGTTTTCACTGTTTTGATCAGAAAAATGAATCGAATAAAAATGATTCTTTTAAAATAAGCTATAGATTTGACAACAAAATTTAATTACATTGAAACTGAATGAGAACTAATTAAGCAGCAGATAATAATTAAAAAATATTAAAATAAACTAAAATAAGAGTATTTAAGAATTTATTGTTAAGTGAAAAGCAAGCATGGATCGAAAGAAGCTTATACTTACGGTAAAATGAAAATTCGCTTTTAACATTTCGTATGATAAAAATAAAATTTATTTCTTTTTCAAGGCTGCAGCCCTTTTTGATTCACCAGAGAGCTCAAATTTCGATTCATCTTCAGATTCTGATGATGATGAGAAAAATTTGATGTTTTTACATCTGGCATTTAACGCTAGTAATCTAGATGAAGAAGATGTGGAGACTCAATCCACACAGTTAAATGAGGAAATGGAAGAAGAAGAAGAGGCTGTGGATATGATTCATTCAGAGCAATTATTAACAGAGGAAGAATATATAGACACTTCAATAAAAGTTTTAGATTATGTCGTTAATGTTGTAAATTATTACACAGATGCAGAGTTTAAAAGTCTTTTTCGTGTTAATCGGGAAACTGTTAAATTTCTGACTGAATGTGTAGAGCAAGCATCTGTTTTACCTACTCATGCTGGTGGTAGAAAAAAATTAAATGCTGAAGCTCACTTATTAATTACATTGAATTACTTGGGAAGAAATGAATCATTGCGAGAAATTGCCACCCGTTTTGGTAATTTATTATAACAATTTTTCTTATTAGTTTTGTTTATAATATTCAATTTTTGTAGACGTTTCATTACATTCTGTGTGGAATGTTATACGAAGAACAATTTATTGGCTTTGTATGTTAGAACCAAATTACATTCAATGGCCAACAACCGATTCAGAAATTGAAGAAATTAGTACTCAATTTTATCAAATTAAAGGCATCGAGGGTGTCATTGGTGCATTAATGGGTACTCATATAAAAATATCGTGTTCCAAAGTTTTAGACAAAGTAAATTAACTTTTCCAAAATAATTTTTTGTTACCTAATTATTTATTTTTGATTTTAGTCATACGTAAATAATGACAACTATTATAGCATTATTCTTCAAGTGGTTTCAACTTCAGATCTTCAAATAATATATGCTAATGCAAAAGGATCGGGATCGGAGCCATATGGTCAGATGCTGGTTAAATCCTCTTTAGCAGAAGAAATTGCACCAACAATTCCACATGATAAATTTATAATTTGTGACAGTGCTTACCCTTCTCTGCCTTGGTTGGTACCACCTTTTAAAGATTTCGGAAATTTAAATGACGATCAATTGAAGTTTAATGAATTACTTACGGAAACTTTAGCTCCCGCTGAGCATGTGTTAATACTTCTTAAATCACGTTTTGCAAGACTTTGTAGTTTTACAACTCAAGATATCAATCATATAACAATGTGTGTAACAGCTGCTTGTATTTTACATAACATTTGTAATTTACGTGACGATACGTATATACTTGAAGAAGAAAAAGATAGCGATGAACTTTTAACTGGGTTTTTACAAGAAATAGAATTAGAAGACGATACTTCAGATACAGAAGATAAACGGTCGCAAGTTTTTAAAAAAATTATAAATACAATTTCTTAATAAGAGCAGTAGTAATATTAAATAAATGTTATAATGTTTGGACAATAAAATTGTTATGATCTTAATGTTTATGTATTATTTCTTATGCATTTACTTATTATTTATAATGTGTATATTTAATATTTATAAAATTGTCTATTGCATTTAAGGAACAAAAGGATTCTTTTAACAATAGTGAAATAAAGATTTTTTTACATTGAATACATTTGTTTTAGTTTATTTCTAATTTATTTTTTACTTCATAACATTCATCATAGGATGTAACGGATGTAAGATCAGCATTTTCAGCCGAAGGAATGTCGATTGAAACTTTGAGGGATTCTTTCAGATATTTTTATTACCATTGTTTAAGTATAAATATACCAATTTACACAAACTTCAAACTCTGTTAAAATACAAAAGATCACAACTCGGGGGCCTGTCCCGCTCTGACAAATTTTCCGGCTTGTAAGATCCATTACACTTTTACAAAATATTTTTTTTCCCAAAATGATGAAAACCAGTGCATTAAAAATGTCTACACGTGTATCTAAACCTAACATGGATATATACAATTTTATGTGTCATCCACGAAGTTATAATTGTTATGATCCCTGTTAAAAAAGCCCAATTCATTTTTATATTCCAAAAATCTCTTAGAAGTTGTTTAAAGTAATTAAAGGCATTTCAAATGTTTAACAGGGATGAATTTCCAAAATGGCACTCAAAATCATTTGGGTTGATAATTCTTGTGATATAGTTCCTGTGCTCATAGATTTACCTATCATTTCTTGTTAAAAAGGACATTTAAAAACTATAAATTTTAGACAATTTTTAATGTGTTGTCAGAACATATTTAATAAGATTCTAACTAATTTTATTGAGAAATAAGTGATAGAAAGCTGATATGCATGTTACAAAAATGGACAAAGACATCAATATAGACGCGCTACGAAAAGGCTACAATCGGTTACTCAATTCTACCATTGTTTTTTTCAACTTTTCACATATTGTATAGCTTTTATACAAGGCCCTTTCAGAGAACCATGTATTTTATATTTTGTTCTAGATTTAATTTACGAACAAATCGATCCATAATGAAAATTGGTAATTTTGTCATATAGCGGCTTTTCTCAAAAAAAATCGTAGGCACATAAAATTAGTCTTAAAATGTTCAGAACACTTAAAAATGCAATATTCCGGTGGCGGAAAGGAAACTTCTATTACAGTTTTTCCAAAATAAAGCCAAAAAAAAATGCATTATAATAGACTTTAATAGACGTCAAAGTAATTATTAAACTCATTTACTTTCAAGTACGCATGTGCATTAGAACAAGCAGATAGAGCAGATATCTATTTGAAGCAAATTTGAAAAAGCCCGGCAATATCTATATGAAACTGTTAATTGAGAAATATTGAAAATTTGGTTGTTTTTGATTCTTGTTGGTTTGATTTGATTTGATTTTCCTAAACTTTGTCTTATCAATTTTTAAAGACAATGTTTTCACCTCCTAATTTTACTCATTAGTTTTATTAACCGAGCAGACAGTATAAACTTCTCTCCAAACATAATGCCTCCGTTCAAAAATGAAAGCTACATTTAATTTCACGTTCAGTTTTTTGAAAATAACATTTTTATTTAAACATTGCTTATCATATTAAAAATATTATACCTATCATTTCAATCAATTTACATTGAACATAAATAATGTTGCTTAAAATGAAGTTACAGTTTCTTTATTCCATATTTGATCATACTTCAAGATTTTGATCATATTTGACATAAAAATATTCCATTTCCATTCATTTTGGACTAAAATGGGAAAATTATGGAAGCAGAAGCCCCCGTGGCTGAAGCAGTAACTGGAAAATATGGAAACCAATATTTAAAGTATTAAATAAATAAGCAGCTACAAAAAATATCGTCTTGTGGCATACCCAGAAAATACGATTGTAACCCGGAACTTTCAGTTATTTTAAAATGTTCATATAAATAGTATTTGCAGATTGCAACAAGTGTATGATTATTTATTTTCTTTTAATTGTTCATTCCTCAATTGATTTTTCTCAAAATTTTATTTAATGTAATGTAAATAAAACTTAAATGAAAATGTGTTATATATATTAATAAATATTACGAAAAAATATAACGACTTCGAGTATTGCCCTGGATCAACCACGGCATCGTGAATCAAAACCATTATGACCCAATTTATTTGCGAAGATCGAATCAAAATCCATAGCAAATATAATCAAATCGGCTTATGTTCCTTTTAGAGACCTCAATATCTGGTAACGTACCATTTTCTACTTTGTTTTTACTTTAATTCGCGAATAAATTAGACCATAATGGTTTAGGTTCACAGAAATACGGATTATTGATTTTTTTATTGATTATATAATTGTAAGTGAATTAAAAAATAAATCACACGTAATACAAAACTTGTGTTAGGTCTCCCAATGGGATCACTTACCTTAAAGGACTTGAAATTTAACAATAATAACATACTTTTGTAGAAAACAAAACAAATAGAACGTTAATATCAAATATCAATTGTAATTTCCTTAAACTTTTAAAATGTTTAGCCAATTTATGACTTCGTGGTCAAGGTGTTCAATTTTAAGGTAGTGGATGCTGGGTTCTAATCTCGTAGCAACTTTAAAATTACCGAAAGAACTTATTTTAAAAACTCTAGGTAATAATAACAAATCTTTCATATTTACTGGAAATCCTGAAAGTATAACAATACGACAACTTCAATCTTAAATGAACCCAATGAACCATTTTTTTATATTTTCAACGGCTTTCATAATGCTTGCATCAATGGCGGAATTTGAAGTTTTTAAACGTATTATTTTACTATCTTGAACTAAAATTAAGCAATAATAAGTATAACCTGCAAATTATTTTACTCAATTAGTTATTATTTATATTGATTTGCATGTTAATTTATAATGTCAAAAGCGGTAAATCGATTAAAAACATTGAAAAAAATCACTGAAAAAATTCAGCATGGCAAATTAAGAACAAATATTCCTGCCGGAATGGCCGCAGCGGGTCCTCCTTTGGGACCAATGTTGGGGCAAGTGAGTATATTTAAATTTGCTTGAGAATCCATGTGATAACCGACGTTATTTTTTTAGCGAGGCATTAATATTGCTGCTTTTTGCAAGGACTTTAATGAAAGGACGAAAGACATAAAAGAAGGAATTCCATTGCCTTGTAGAGTTACAGTTAACTCTGACCGCAGTTATAATTTAGTTATACATCAACCTCCAACTACATTTTTTCTTAAACAAGCAGCGGGCATACAAAGAGCGGCGATGCATGGAGGTGAAACCGCTGGAAAAATTACATTGAAACATTTATATGAGATTGCAAATATTAAAAAACAAGATCCACCATTGGCTTTAATGTCTTTAGAACAAGTATGTTTAATGATGGTAGGAATTGCTCGTACTTGTGGTATTGAAATCGTACGTCATTTAAATCCTGAAGAGTATGATAATTTTTTAAAAGAGAGAGCAATAATTGTAGAACAACAGAAAAAAGAACTGCAAGAAAAGAAGGAAGCAAAAATGTTACGAACGGCTTAAGCAATATCATTTGTTTTGTAGAAATATTTATTTAGTTATTAATTTGTAAAATACAATATAGAAAATGCATTTTTATTCTGAAATCATTGTTGATAATTTTTTTCTGTCCTTTACAAATTTTTTCTTTCGTTGTTTCTCTAAATGTTTCTTTAGTTTACCGGACTTTTTCAACTCTTCGAATTTATTAACCAAATCTAACATCTTTTTTTCAGCTGTAAAATAAAAAAGTTGATTCATAAGCTTATAAAATACTATTCCATTTCTTACATTTTTTCTTATATTTAGGATGTTTGCCTTGTTTGAGCAAATCAATCATATTTTTTTTTTCTTCATATTCTGCCTCTTCCTTTTTCCTACGATTTTCTGCTTCCCTGTTTTGATTTAACTACAATTTAAATTTGTATAGATCAGTAAAGAAATTAAATATGTTTAGTTATGAATATTACCAATCGTTGCAAACATATCTTTTTTTCTTTCTTTTTTTCTGGATCATACGTCTTAGACAATTCTGATTTAAGCTTTTCACATTCCTTTTGCCGTATTTTTTCTATGAATTGATAACTTTTGTGAAACTTTTTTTTATCAAAATTACCACAGAGTGGATCAAATCGTGGATCTCGAACAATATTTTTTTTAGCAGGTGTTAAATTTAAGTTAATATAACCAGGTCTTTTAGCACTCATCTCGATCGGCTGGTCATCTTTTCGAATTTTATTTTTTGCTTTGTGAGGATTACTTTTTTGTACCGATTTTTCACAATCAAAAAGTACTTCATTAAACTTTTTTAATCCCAATTTGTTTTGTAAATCCTGAATTTCTGCGAAACTCATTGTGGAAAGATTTGAACGAAGTTGTGACTGCAAATGTAAATTGTTTTCAAATAATTTTGGTGAATACTACGGTTCTTCCGGCGCCATGATTTGAAGAGGAATTTTTAAAAATCTCGACGAAATTAAACAAGAAAAATATTTTTTTCAATATCGCGCTTAGTTTACGAAGCATTAACATATTTTTTTTTCGAAATCTAGCAAAAAATTGGTCTAAAAAAATGAAAAAAAAGCAAATATTAGTGTTGATATCTAGTAAACTAAACGAGATATCAAAAAATTGTATTCCTTCTTTACGTCTCATTAGTCTCATTACGTCGAGATTTATAAGAATCTGCCTTCAAATTGTGGCGCCGGAAGAATCATAATTTTGCCTTATTTTGTTTTAAATAATTAATTTGAGAAACTCACAATTTCTTCATGGTTATCCATTTTTCACGTCTGCGATTTTTTTTTAATTTTAAAATTATTACTTAAGTTAAATAAATCGTATAAGCACAATGAACAATAAATTGTAATTAATCTATGCAACCATTTTTATTTTTTGTTACAATTACTTAATCTTATTATAGAATATTTTAAATAAATGTTTTGACAAATGTTTTTGACAGATTTTGTACATGTTGAACATCATTTTTCAACGCCATCTACAGGATTTCGGGGTTTGTAAGAGAAATACAGGAAACTATTAACTACCAGAAGTGCTACCAGAGGGCTGTAGAAGTTGGCAAAAATCAAGGTTCATAAATTACACATGTCGCCCCATTAGAAAAAAAAAATGACGTCATACGAAGAATTTTGAAATTTGAATCAGTCTGAAGATGTGTACGAATTTCTTCTGGAAACGTCACGTGGCGCATGAGGCCACCTGTGTAATTTATAAACTTTATAAGCCTTGGAATGCATCCACAGACTTGAACGATTTTTAACAATAGAAACAATATTAAAATTATTTAAATTTTTCATATTTGTTATAACAATAAAACAAGTTTTAAACTCGAAATTAAATTTAACCCTCTCCATATAATGATAAGTAATACAAAAGTATTTTAGAAGGAAGTTGGAGATATTAAATATCTTTGTAATCGCTAGAAATTATTGATTTTTAAATATAAGAGTATAAAGCGAGGACTGTTAGTCAGATTTTACATCAGTGGTTGATAGCATTTTCCCTTATCGAAAATGACGTCGCCCTCATATTTAGAAATTTTTTTAGTTAGTATTCTTTTAATAATTCCATTTTTATATGAAACTAGTCATGTATTTAGATATTATTTAAAATTTTTCATTTATTACGCTGTCATTATGGTCAATTCCATTTTAGTATTACCCATAATGATATTAACTCCTTGCGATGTAAAAAACTTACTGTAAGTTTATTAAAATATTAATTTGGTAGATATTTGAGTAAAATTTTTATTATAATTTATTTTCTAATTTAAGTTTGGCTTCCACCATATGTCATCCAATATCAAATGTATTAGGAATTCGTTGGCAGCTAAGGGGCCGTGAATATTTACAAAAAGACGAGGCTTACATAATCGTTGCAAATCATCAGAGTTCACTTGATATTTTAGGAATGTTTGATATCTGGCCAGTTATGGACAAATGTACTGTCGTTGCTAAAAAACAACTACTTTATGCCTGGCCCTTTGGGATAGCTGCTTGGCTTTGTGGTCTTATATTTATCGAACGGCTGAATTCTGATAAAACTCGAAACACATTGAATGAGGCGACAGAAAAAATTAAAACAAAAAAGGTAACATTTGCAGCTATTATACACCAATATCTACAATAAAAAACTTTTTTAGATAAAATTATGGGTGTTCCCTGAAGGCACCAGACACAACACTGGCGATATACACCCATTTAAGAAAGGAGCATTCCATATTGCTATAAAATCCGAAATTCCCATTTTACCTGTCGTATTTAGTTCATATTATTTTTTGAATGATCAAGAAAAACGATTAGATAATGGAGAAGTTATAATTACAACATTGCCACCAATTACCACCAAGGGATTGAAACCGGAAGATATCGATGATCTTATGAATAAAACACGAAATATTATGATTGATACTTTTAATGCAAGTACAAAAGAAGTAACTGATAGTTTATTGAAACCATTAGCAAAAACTTCTCAGTAATTATTTATATAATAGAGTTGCAGAGTTACTTCAGTGACCAAATATTTCAAAAATTTATTTTAATTTATTTTAGGATTTGTAAACATATTTTTTTATTTATTTTAATGTACCAAATATTGTTGCCATCTATTAAACTAAACCAAAGAATCGTTTTCAATTTAAAAAAAAAGTCAATTTTTATGAATAAATTTTCCTAAGGTTTTATATTTTCATAAAACATATATTTTTGGGTCCACCTTATTGATTTATTAATTATAAGTAAAAACAAAAACCTTTGAAGTTTTTAACTTTTTTTAATGGCTGTGCTTTAAATTAATACCAATTTTTAATATTAAATACAAATTGAAAACAAATCGCTAACTCCTTTCAATAATGTCATGACTCAAAATTTATCTTTTTTTGGAAGGTTAATTTTACAGTTTAAACTACTTAATTTGAGCTAGGATAACAGATTTATGGCGAAGCAATATGAAGTTTTAGGTATGACAATTTTGTAAAAACAAAGTAAGACTTAAAACATTTTATAAAGAGTCAAAATTCAACATTTGAGTTATGAATTTGTTAAAAGGATGCCATTATCTTCAATGAGATTAGAATGCGTCAAGGTCAGTAATTTTTAGGTCAGTTGTACTCACGGGAAAGGAGTATGGTGCCAAGCACCAATTATAATTTTGAACTTTGTTAAATTACACTCCGTGGGTTCTTCTTAGATAAAGCTGTAATTAATTTAAATTTCACTCAATTTGGAACAGTGGTTTCAATTTATGTATCAAGCCCAAAGAAAATGATAGGCATAAAAAGTTTTAAAAAATAATTGTTCATGTTTTTGAAAAACATAAGTTTTTAAACAATTAAATTCATAAATTTAAAACTTCTAGTAATTATACTCTTATCTTTCTGATAAAAATTGAAATAATGACCTAGTAAATATTAGTTAAGATATATTTATGCTTTTTTTTTAATTTTTTTTCAATTTTTTCATGAAAAAGTATTTATAAAAAGTTATTGGAATTTTATAATTATAAAATAGACATGTATTACTACAAATCCAAAGATTAATTTTATGTATGTTTAGTACGTATAGTATTTAAAATATTAGATTTAAATAAAGAAGAATGAAACATTTCTTGAATTTAATTTTTTATTCAAACAAAAAAAAAAGAACATTTAACATTTTTTTTATATTTAAATATTTAAAGCGCATAATGTGTATAAAACTGTTCTACACCGAAATATGTTAAAGTGAACACAATTTTTATTAAAATTTTCATTTCTATTGCACTTACGAATTTTTATCTGTATACAAAATTTCAATTTGATTTTGTTTTTCAATTGAAAAAAATGCAACACATTCAAAACAGTTTTAATTTGCATAACTTGCATATAATTGATTCAAAAACAAATTATCAATGTTGAGTTGAACATATTACAACATTTGGTTAATCAAGTTATGACTTTTTCTCTCTTCATACAAAATTTTTTGTAAAGTTCTTTAATGAAACAAATAAATTTTTACTAACATTTTTTACATTTTTACAAAGAAACGTTAAAGTAATTTGCGTAAATAAACTTTCAATGCTGTTAGATACCATATGTAAATGGGTAAGTTTATATGGTTTACATGTTACAACATTCTGCATTTTTGATGATTGATTAATATCATTTAGTTGTGTATTGATTTGAGTTGATTAATTTTATTATAATAATTAGATTGAAAACATTGTAGAAGTATAGTTTCTGAAAGCTACCAGATAATATGAAACGTCCATTGTTGAAAAAATATTCTACATAGTTGTATTCGGATTAAAGCAGCTTGATAAAAGAAAATTTAACTTTTAATTATTTGCAATTTCCATATATTTTTAAAATTTATACCAATGATTTTATATCAATTATTCTCGTAGATCAATTGTAAATTATAAAAACATCAAACAATAAAAAATCAACAATAATTGTAAAAACAAAATTACAAAAAAGACACGGTAACCACGGTAACTTTGTCAGTATGTCATGTACACCATATGTAAATTTGCTAATATATCTCTATATGAACAAAAATTAAAAGCATTATCACCCCTCACTCATTCATATCATAAAGTCAAAGATTTGTTTATAAGACTTTCACTGCATAGTAGAATTAAAATTTTAAAACTTGACTTTTTTTAAAATATAACTCAAAAAAATATCAACGCTTTTAAAAGTTTTAGAAAGTTAATATAATTTTTATTTTTCCTCAAATTTTGTATCCTTCGTATGCTTTATTTCTCAGTTTCTACATATCAAACAATAGTTAATTAGCATATCTCATCATTGAACGATTGAATTAGTTTAGGTTTAAATTGCAATATATGCAATTAGTCTCACTTTCTAAAAAAACTGTTAAAATCCATTAAATTGTTGTTTACTTCAACATATAAAGTTAAAATTTCATAAATCTATCAGATTGGATGTTGAACAGTTTATAAATATCTTTAAATTAACGAATCGACGTTCATTTTTCAAAGTCTGGCAACGTTCAGTCCAATTACTTTACGGAATTCAACGGCATGTGTTAAGTAAAACAAGGTATTTAACGAATTTGAAGAATTTTTTCTCTGAACGCTCTCTTAATATAACAATAATCGCTTACATTTAATATATTACGTGAGAACTTTAATATTTTTTCTACACTTCCCTTGTCAGTAAAAATGAGAAAAAATAATCCCCCTCACTGTTGCCTATATCTAGCCACATAATATTTTAACATATCCCCTTCGTTTATTATAATGAATAAGAATCATTTTAAAATGTTGTTTTCCGAAAGCTCTTTATTAAATTATAAAAAGCATGTGTAGTTATTATTACAAACATGTGTGAATACAATCAGGTACATTTATATGATCTTTTTTTTAATAAATATGTAACAAGAAATAGGAAAACCGATCTTAACGTTCAAGTATAAGAAGATCAATACACAAGTTTTTGCCTAACTTAAAAATAAGCTGAATTCTTTGATTATCATTAAGTTTTGATAATGAAAAATTTAATTTTATTATAAAAATTATTTAATTTCATTATTTAAAATTACAAAAAGTTATTATAATCCAAAAAATTATTTTTTCAACGATAACGCAGAATTAATCAATGCTTTTTTGAGAAGGTAAGTAAGTATGCGTGATATTTTGTATCCATTAAAATATATATTGTAGGAATCATACGGATACGATAATAATATCGAATGATACAATGATATAAAATAATAAATTACTTAATTCAAATTCTCAGAAGACTAGGAACCAAATAAGCAGTTAAAACTTGATTTTTATTCGCGACGTTTCGGCCCCTTTTTGAGCCTTCCTCAGGCGTTCATAAACAATCGCTTTTACTTAGTCAACAATAATCCTTGTCATGATTAATTTTATAGATACGGTACAGTTAATAGAAGTAATAATAAAAGCTTCCAGGATACATAAAAATTAGTTATAAACTATACTCTTTAAATCTAACCAGTGCTTAGCGGAAAGGTTTAAAGTGTATCATTTATAACTAATTTTTATTGAATTTTTATGTATCCTGGATTTTTTTTATTACTCTTATTAACTGTACTGTATCTATAAAATGAATCATGACTAGGATAATTGTTGACAAAGTTAAAGCGATTGTTTATGAACGCCTGAGCAAGGCTCAGTAAAGAGGCCGAAACGTCGTGAATAAAAATCAAGTTTTAGCTGCTTATTTTGATCATAGTCCTCTGAGAATTAGTACTAAACTGTTATCACCAAGAATTTGAAATTTTACCATAATAATAAATTGTGTTTTTAAATATTTCGTCCATTAGATAATTTATGTCAAACGTAATTCAAGACAAGAAATAGTGGATGTTTTTTTCTCTATTTAGTTAATTAGAGCCCAGAATGTTAAATCAAAAATCTAAGGGGTAGTTTAGAAAATATTTGTAATTTGGATTTGTTATGCAAACTTTATTTTTATTTATTGCTTTATTTATTTTTTTTGCTCTGAAGGCATGGTTTAAAATAACTCAATAATTACTTAAGTATTACATATAACTCCATGATCTGATGATAAATTTTTTTCCTGATAACAATCAATTTGAAGACACATATTTCAAATAAAAATAAATAACTAAAGTGTATACCACAATTGAAAAAAAATAGTTTAATTTGCCGTAATGTTAATATTGCTTTATGATTAGATAACTACAGCTAAGGTATTACTCCAGTTAAAAAAACACCAAAACCCAATTATAAATGAATAATACTAATTATATGTTACTTCAATCAAACCAAACAAATGTATAACATTATTTGCGAAATGTTTTTGATTAAATCAAATTGATTGAATTCATTAAAGGTAATTAATATAATGACACAAAAATAAAAATAGGAATAATAAAGATTTAAAAAGTTATAATGTGCACGCACTTGAGTTCTGGGACTTGTCATTGAAAGTTTCTTCATCAATACTTATTGATTTTGAGAAATGTGTCGGCATAAATGGTTTATGACTTCGAATTTTGTAGGCTAAAGTTAAAAATATTGATTCCACATTGTCTAAGTTTTTGTCTGCTTTAGCGGAGGTTTCAAATAACTAAAACGATATAGATATAAAAGATTAATTGTTTCATTCACAACATAATTTACTAATATAAAAGTAAAATGTTTCTTACAGGCATATTATATTTATCCGCTAATAACAAGGCTGTATTGGTACTAACACAGTAGGCATCTAGACAATCGCATTTATTTCCAATTAATATTCTTGGAACATCACTGCCTAAATTATGATTTTCACATTCTTCAACCCATTGAGGTATACTCTGAAATGTAATTAAAAATTATATATATATATATATATATATATAAAATATGTATAATAATATGTTATATATTTGGAAGCTAGTAATACAAAGTAATTAACTCATTGATTCATGGATCTAAAAGACATAACTTATCACTAGTAGGAAGAAAAAATCGATTCCCGTCTCTTTTTTTTAATTTATCGTCCCTTTATAACTAATAAGGTCTTCATAGCGACTCTAGGGTTCATAAAAATTCGTAATCGAGAAATATTGAAAATTTACTCGATACAAGGATCGAATTCAAAGTCTACCAGTTTTGAAGCAGTCACCTAGACCACTCTGCCACCAGTAGACTTTGTGTCTGTTTTACCCAAACAAATGCTCAAATCCTTTAAATTGCTTATTGGTATTAGCGTGTGGCGATAAATTCCGTAGAGTGATCGGATTAAACGTTGAACAGATCGACAGTACTATTACTTTAACGATTTATCGCCTAGTGATGAAATTTAATGCCATGTTTTAAATTACACAAGCAATTCGACGAACTTTAACACTTTTTTTCTTTAGGACTATAGTCAAGAATTATTTCATTGAGGAATCCAATACACTAAGCATAGTATAAGTTTGCTGTTTGCTATAGAAAGTGATGGGGTTTTAGTAAATTCATTGCTCGTTACGAACAATAAGCGTTAGTACATACTTCAATAAAAAAAACACGATGATTTATTTGATTGGAGGCTACTGGAGGGAATTCGATATTTAAAATAAAAATAGCCCCATGTTTTAAATAAAAAAAGTACGGATAAAAATTGTTGGTTGTTGTAGAGGAAAGAAAATAAAAGCGTTTGTAGTAGTCTTCGATATGTTCAAGATTTTTTTAATAATTTTTAGTATTGCAAAACCTTATTCTAAGGAAAAATTAAATACCTTCCGTACCTTCCAATCAAAACAAATCCCCAAAACAATTTTTGTGAGTTTTAATTTTCTAGTAAATAATACACGTTGTTCAAAATAACGTTTTCAATTCTGTAAGTTTTGTGAAACTTGGTAAGTCCAAAAAAAAAACTAAACACATTTAATTACACATTTACTTACATTTGTTTTACAAACAAATGTAAGTACTAAATATTTGAATTTCCGTTAAAAAATATATAAATGCCCTTGAAAAAACCTTGAACCTCTCAAGATCAATAATATATGTAATCATTTTGTTTCCAATTATTTATGTTCGACTTTTCTTTATAAAAACATTCCGTTTTGAGATGTAATATACAAATTCAAATTATATGGACCACCTATATTTTTTTCCAAAAAGTTATAAAAATACAATTTTCGTTATGGTCCTTCCAACTATTTCAACCAGCGCTATCTCTCTTAATCTCTTCTTTACCACAAATTCCGTTTAAACAAGACAACATCTGGCAACGTTTCATTCTATATTTCATTTCGCGTTGACTTGTTTAAAAGGAACCTACGTACCGTTTTTCTTTTATTATGAGCAACACAAGTCTGTTATAGTCAAATATATCAGTAATAATATACATTGGTAAACGCTGTTCAACACATAAATATAAATTTAATGATTCTCGTATAATATAATATACATACTGTACTGTAGTCTTCACTACATGTACAGTTGCATCGTGATAGCTAGGCTTACACTTCTCACAACATAGCAGTCATTAGATAAGTGTTCGAATTGTAATGCTCGATAAGTCACTTCAACTCAATACAGTTAACATCCCTGTTAAAAAAATGCATTTAGAGGCATTTTAAATGTAAATATTTTAAATTGCCTTTTTAATATAAAATATTAATTATAAAATGCTTTTTTGTTATCACTTCAAAATGACGGAAATCCAACAGTAATATTGATTGAAGTCATAAGATAGATATATGTTGTATGTTAAACTCTATCAAGAGTTGCCAGTTTTGCTTCTTTGAGGGTGGAATTATTAATAGCGACAAAGAACAAATTCAATTATCATCTATTTTACGTTTTCAAAAATCATTCAATTACATTAATCATTCAAATTGAAGTAATTCGCAGTAAATTAAAGGCGTTCATCGAAAACTAAATAAATTGATGCTACGAAATTGTTATCGTCACCTGGTGAATTTTGAAAAAAACATAACAGAATCTTTTTAAGGAGTTGTGAGATCAGCTGCAGCAGCAGCAAAATACAAATTCAACTGAGATTTATTTTGAAATATTAGTACACATTATCAATTTTTAGCTGTTCTGAAATTAATAGAATCTTAATTACTTACTAATTACTAATTAATTTGTTGTGTGTTGTATATTTGATGTTGTAGTGGAAAATAAACTTAAATATAATAGAATAAAATGGAAACGTATAAAAGCCAATGTTAAAGAATATGCAACTGATGCTTAGTGTTTCGTAGTATGTCTGCTCACTGACCTCTATTTATATCGTTATACTTTTTATTATATGTATATCAGCTTTTCTATCACTTATTTTGACATCAACCTTGTTATAATGCATTTTATTGTTAATTAATATGTTTAAAAAAGGAATAAAGGCATTTAAAGGCTATTAAATTTTAAATGCCTTGTTTAAACAGGAATAAAATTAGCAGACAAAGGATACAAGTTAATTAATTTAATTTCATTCTAATATAACTTAAATCGTCTGCAATTATTTGTATTCTGTTCAAGTTCAGTTTTTATCCTAATTTTTTTCTTATGCAAATATATTTTCTTAAAAATGAAATTTGTATGATTGAATGAGTTAATTATTATTTTGTATTACTCCCTATCGGTTTATTAAGTCTTACATCAAATGAAGACTTTTTAGTTACGTCATAAACAATAACCACTGCATGTGCATTGCGATAGTAATGATCTACCATAGATTTTCGAAACCGTTCTTGACCGGCTGTATCCCAAAATTGAAGCTAAAAACAAATAGACGAAATAATTAATAATAAATTTAAGAAATTCGTAAAATAATCCATAATTACCCTAATTTTTTCGTTTTCAATTTCAATAACTCGTTCTCGAAAGTCTACACCAATAGTTGCTTCGGCAGTTTCCAAAAATTTTTTCTCACAGAAACGATATGTTAATGAGGTTTTTCCAACATTAGAATCTCCTACTACGATTATTTTAAATGTCTTCATATTAAAAATTTATTCACAAAATAAGTATAGCTTTGAGATTAAAAAATATTTCATCACTTTAAATCAGCGAACAGTGTTAAATAATTAAGTATTTCTATCTAAATATCACATCTTGATTAATTAAAATTTAATGGTTTTAACTTATTTTTCATAAAAATAAATAAACAAATAGACAAATCTTGATTAAAATCAGTATTTAAAAGTATTTTTCTGAAAATTATTTAGTTTTTAATATCCTAAACTCCCTAAACTTGTAAAATTCTTAAGGATTCTTTGCGGTTCCATATAAATCATATGTTTTATCGGTTTCATCGGTTTTATTCGTTTTATCTGTCAAAGTTGACGTTTGTAAATCGTACATGTTTATCATGTTGGTGGCGTTGGTGCTTCAATGTCCTCAATACATTTTTAATCATTTCAGTAAATAATTCTAATACATTTTGCGAAAATAAGTTAAAAATAAATTAAATAAATTGATTTGATTAAAATTATAAATGAAAATCATGAAAACATTTTGTTCCTTTGACTCATTTTGTTCTTTTTACTCTAAAGCTCCTAAAATTTAAAATACTACAATTATATATTTTAAGTTGGCAACAATAAAAAAATTGTAGAGGGAGCTTTTATGGCGCCATTCTTCATACTTTTTTCCCATTATTTGGAGAAACTCCCGCCTTATTCATGTGTGTATAATTGTAATTTTTTATCAGTTTAAGTGTATGTAAATTATTTGATGTTAAATAAACCATGTTTATTAATTGATTTGTATATTGATCATATTGTTAAATAACAGTGTTTTTCATAAATAATTAACTTCCAAAAATTAAATTACTATGGAATCACTGAAGACTGATGTTGAGAAACCTCCCCAGAAGAAATTAAAACAATCTATATTAACATTTCAATCACAAATAAAACCTCTCGAAGTGAATAAAAAAAGGAAACTTTCTAATACTGTACCAATTGATGATGAGCCAATGTTAAAATGTGTGAAAATTATACTTGATCGAGTTGATTCTGCAGACCACGAAAGTATCAATAACGAAGTTAACGTTGACTCTAAAGATCCTATATCTGAAAGCAATGAAGAGTTGAATGATTCTTTTAGTTCTAATGATGAAGAAGAAAAAGAACTTGATGATTCAACCATAATTGATTTAAATAAAACTGATTCTGAAGATGAAGAAGATGTAAATATAACAGACTCATCTTCAACACCGAAACCATTAACGCCAAAACAGGTAATTTTATCCAATAGTTAAAGATATATTAATATGTATTTTCCAATTTTCATAGTTAAAACATCAATTAGAAAGACGGAAAAGAATCGAAGAAAAAGAGCGTTTACGTCAAGAAAAAGAAAAAGTTCGCGAACAAAAAAGATTGGAAAAATTAAAAAAGAAACAAGAACGGGAGGAGCAAAAACGAAAAGAACGTGACGAAAAGGAGAAAAAACGTCAAGCCGAAATAGAATTAAAAAATGAAGAAAAACGTTTGCGTGAAGAAGATCGCCGGAAAAAAGAAGAACAAAAAGAAGAAGAGCGCAAAAAAAAGGAACTTGAAAAAGAAGAACAAGAGAACAAAAAGAAAAAAGCAGCGGAGGCTTTTGTCAATTTCTTCGTGCCTAAAACTAAAGTTAATGATAAAACACAAGACGAGCTACAACTCGATAATGAATTAAATACAAGTTTCATGCCGTTTGCTATTAAAAATGATATGCAAATGGCACCGATTTACAGAAAAAAAATTTCGGAAACACGAAAAACTTATTTAGATGAAGTACTGAAAACCCCTCCTGAAACTGATTTATATTTAGCGGAATTAAAGTCGGGAAAAATCACTGGATCATCGAAAAAAACTTGGATACCTAACGATAAAGAGGATGATGTAATTTTAATTGGTAATTTTTTTAGTATAAACCATTTACATGTTATTATGAGCTCTGATTTTCATTGCAGATGATAATGAATTTGGAGGAGACTTGATTGAAATGGCATCGGAATCGAAAAAAATGAAAATTAAACTTTTACAATTTTGTGATAATAGGCGACCACCATATTGGGGAACTTGGACCAAAAAGAGTGATTTTGTAAAATCAAGACGACCGTTTGGCACAGATAAAGTAAGTTTTTATTCAAATAAAATTACATTTGTAGTATATACTTCGTCAATTTTTCTTCAACATTACCACCACTTTGCGCTAGTTAAGTCAAATTCGAATTCCATAGTTTATTGAAACAAATATCAATAAAGCCTTTGGATGTTATAACGTAAATTTGAAAAGGCCACATTAAATAAGCTCCTTAAAGTCTGGATAAATACTCTTGCAAGCCGTTTTTTTTCTTTTTTACGTAACTTTTTGATTTTTCGCTTTGCGAGAAATTGATTCCATATTGTGCAAATCTTCTGCGATGAACTTTTCGATGTTTTGATAAATGGTCACTTCGAGCGAAACACTTTTCACACAACTCACATTTATATGGTTTAATTCCGGAATGTGATCGACAATGGCGTGCTAATTCATCCGACCGTGAAAATCTCCACCCACAATTTGGCCATGTACAAGCAAACGGACGTTCTCCGGAATGTCTTCGTAAATGTGCCTTCAAATGTGATGCTTTAGCATAAACTTTATCACATCCATCATATGTGCAAACAAATAACTTCTCTACAACTTCGTTACAAGTGTGCATGCTTGAATAACTAACAGTTTCGATAGTAGTAGAATTTACATTATTCGAAGAAGTGGCTACTTTGTCATGAAGAAGAGATCTACGTCGATTGTATTTAATCAAATAATTTATTTCATTAAATTGATTTTCAGTCTCAGCGGGATAATATTTTTCGAAATTCGTATTTAAATAATAAATAGGTTCCTCCGTCTTTTTAGTGGTCTCCGTTCTGTGAAAATTAAAGTCCAAATCAATGCCTAAGACTTGCATTGGAGTATGAGTTTGTAGTTGTTCCGCACTTTCTCGTAAAAAATTGTCACATGAATCACTACAAAGTAAAGTTTTTTCGGGTAGAGGAAAAATGTTTGAATCCATAATCGTTTTTGAATCCAAATCATCAATTAAAAAATAATCTATATATTTTTCAATTTCCAACGATTCTAAATTGGTGTCTGTTAATTCTTCGAGATTAAAGTTTAAAATATCGTTATTATTATCATCATCCATTGAGTTGGAATAGTTAAGAGTCGGTTGAATTTCATTTGGAGGTAACAGTGGCGGTAAATCGTGTAAATTAAAATCCATATTAAATTCAGACGTTGAATTTTCGAACCCCAAACTCAAGTTATTCAAATCAAAAAAAATCGGTTGCTTTGAATCTTCGAACATCTAAAAATACACACAAGTAAGAGTTAAATTAAAATTCACTAACAATATGAACTTACTTGAACCTTTTTCAATAAAATTTCAATTTCAACTAAGCGTAAAATAACTTTTGACAAATTTAATAAATTTGAAACCATGTGCTTTTAGTGTGATGACAAAATAATTCGTACCAAGCACTTATGTCTCCAAACATGCTTTTTTTTGTTATATATACATATGTTCAAATAAATATGGTAATTAGTGTGAAAAAGATAAGACTTAGTGAATCTCCAGGGAATAATCGAAAGATAAAATGTATCCGAGATATTCTCTTGTAATCTGTTCGCCACCGGTACTATCTAGAGACAGCACCAACTTTGAATGCCAGAACCCTTTCATATCTCATTTCACGTATGCTTTTAACGGGACTCCATTGAGATTTCAAATTATAATTAATTTTTATACTCAAGTGTAATTTATTATATTTTTCTTGAAATGTCTAGTAAAAGTCAAAATATTTTTTCCAACAGATCACTGATATTTATCTTGCTAATGTGTTTTGATAATTACTTCTCTATTATACAAGAGAAACATTGATATTTAAGCTGTGTTTAGTTTCACTAATATATTTAATGACGCATATAATGAATCTGATGCAATTGAGTGACGCTTTGAAAAAAACATTAACTGATATATCTGTAATTTACGCGTACAATTTTTATTATTATCATTTCCCTTGAGATTTAAATTATAGTTTTTTGAATTTTTGTTTATAGAAAATATTTGACTATGAGGTTGATTCGGACGATGAATGGGAAGAAGAGGAACCCGGTGAATCGTTAGAAGTTTCTGATGAAGAAAAAGAACCGGAAGATGATTATGAAGTAGATAATGAATTTTTTGTGCCTCACGGATATTTGAGCGATGAAGAAGGCCGTGATGAAGAAGATGATTCAGACACTCCTCCAACAGAACAGATTGGAAATCACGAACAAAAATTAAAGTTATTAGAAGAAGAATTTTTAGCGGAAAGAAAATCAAAAACGGATGTACTAAAACCTAGAGTAATTGGTTGTGTATGGTCTGATATTGAAAACAGGAAACCTGATGAAACTTCGGATGTTATTTGGAGGTTTTTATCTTACCGTAAAATCTTATGTGATCAACCAGTGGTGCTTCAAGATAAAGATCCTGATGAATTTACATTGTCGCCTTCATCAGGTGCAAGCGAATCTTCCAAAAAAAAGTTAAAAATTATTCCTGAAAAATATTTACCTGACTTCGTTCGTTTAATCCATGGAAATCAAAATGGCAAGGAATTTCTTTACAAAGAATTTAGAGCTTATTTACTTAGTCGTGAGCCAGAATTAAATCTCAGCAAATATTGTTTCAATAATAAGTTAAAAGAGTTTGCAACGTATATGATTTCTTCCGAAGAAGGTTGTTTAAAAAATCGTCATTGTTGGTACGTAAATAAAGAAATTCAAGAAACATTAAAATGTGATTTTTCCCTTCCTAACAAATGGACGTACATGTTAACTCCCAAAAAACAAACTAAAGATATCAACGCAGCTGCGAATGAAAGTGAAAACAATTCACCACAAAACAGATCAGAAAAAAAATTACCACCCAACAATATAACTAAATTTACGCAAATATTATCCGAAGAAGAAAAATGCAAACAATTCAAAACCGAGGATACTAATGATAAACCTAAAATAAAAAAACGTGTTCTCTTTACAACAATTCCAACAACAAAAAATGATACTTCAACGCTTAAGGATTCACCTCATGAGAAACCTATTAAAAAACGAGTTGCCTTAGTAAGTGTGCCTAAAGAACCTACGCCAGCTTCCAAACCTCCACCTAGGGTCAATTTATTAACACAATTTATTCATCGTACAACTAACAAATTCTCCGAAGCAACGCACAATGAAGAAGATGACCTCATCATAATAGATTTAACTGAAGAAATAAACAATAAAAAAAATAATACTTTAAATGAAGATTCTACAAAACCGTCAACTTCACAGGATCGAAAAATTCTTAAAGAAATATCTGAAAACGACTCTAAAGGGAGTAACGAATGAGTTTTTTTAAGTAGACTTATATTATACTTTAAAATATGAGGTAATTATGTTAGAAATTAAACTATCCCCATTTTTGTATTTATAGTACGCAATAAAACTAAATTTTATTGAAAATTGTTTTATTATTATTCCATTGTACTTTTACAGATATAAACTGGCAGCAAAAACAATATCTCGTTTTAGTAATCGAATACCTTCAGTAAACTTTTATTCCAACTCAGTATTTCCAATAATTTTTGACGCTTGACACAATTCTCGAAGTAGTTCCTCAAGACGACGCATTGATCGAATTATTGATCCTTCAAATATATCTGTCATTTGGCAAACTTCCAAGAAAGTCGATCCGTTAAACCATGCATAGACTACATCCATTAAAAATGGTTTGAATGATTCCACGTAGTCCTCTTCTTCTAACTTGAGGTTGCATTCGTTAGAGATTTTCGCTATTTTCCGAGCAAAATTTTGCATAATTCTCAATACACCAGACAATTCTTCAGCTCTAGATGGCATTTGTTGAGATTTTTCATCGCAAACCAAACAACTTAACAAAGAAACTGCTAACTGGGGTGA
Source organism: Sisyra terminalis (assembly GCA_958496175.1). Taxonomy (NCBI): domain Eukaryota; kingdom Metazoa; phylum Arthropoda; class Insecta; order Neuroptera; family Sisyridae; genus Sisyra; species Sisyra terminalis. The sequence continues at coordinate 33,285,030 of OY292274.1, forward strand.
TAGTTTATCAAAGACTCCATTGAATAATAATTCCGTAACCAGCAATTCATCAATACAACTTAGTTCACAAGCAACCCGGCCTTTCAATTTTATAACATCAGTTTCTTCGCTACAGCCAAGACGAAATAACATTTTTTTTCCGTTGAGAAAGTTCTTCCATTTGTAATAACGATTTCGTTTTTATAAGTTCTTTTTTGGCAGCTTGAAATGATTTCTTCACTTGTAATTAATGTAAATAATGGTATGTTTCGATTATTTCAGGAGTTTTGAATTTTGCTATCAACTCTTCAAAGTTTTTATTTTTTGCTTGACATTTTTTGAACTCTGGGTCTGTTATTTTTAAGTCATTGATGGGCTCTAATAAAGGTACTTTATTATTAAATCGAGTTAATTAATTATTTTGTTCTTGGACGTTCCAATTCTTTGATTGCCTCCAGGTTGTCATTTATAGGGTGAACTCTTCCGTTTTCTATTACAGGTCCCAAAAATTTGATAGATCGTTTAGCGAAATTGCATTTGCTAAGTTTCAATTTCACTCCTTCCTTTTTTAATGCTTCAAAAAGTGATTGCAAATGTTTAATATGTTGATCGAATGACTTCGAAAAAACGAAAATATCATCTATATAGTTAATACAAAATTCATCCAACCCATTTTCTTAATTATAGAAGCTAATGCTCTCTGAAATATGGCTAGAGAATTTTTAAAACCAAATGGTAGTACCTTCCATTGCCAATGACTTTTCTGTGTTATGAACGCCGTCTTCTTCCGATCCTTCAATCTGATAGGTATTGACCAAAACGCAGAGTTAATATCCACTGCTGTGAACCATTTACATTCTCCACAATATCATAAATCCTCGGAAAAGGCTGAGCTTCTGGTACCACTATCTTGTTTAATTCTGTGTAGTCGACCATTAATTGCGTTCTTCTCCCATCTTCTTTTTTGTATACAAGTGTTACTGGGGAAGCGAACGGTGAATTGGTTTCTTCTATCATACCTTTTTCTAGAAGTTTTGATATTTGGGATTCTATTTCAACCCTATCAGGATAAGAACATCTGTACGGTTTTTTAGAAATGAATCTATCTTCTTTTAGTTTTATTTGTGCTTCCGCATTTCCTACAGTCCCCATGTCAAATTTATCTTTAGCAAAGCATTCCTGGAAATTATCTATTATTTCTTTAATTTTCTCCTTCTTATTTTCTTCTGAATGGTTTAATTCTTCTTTACAAAAACCTTTTATAACATTTTTATTTAACTTCCTTTTTTCTATATTGTTTTCATTATTTTCTTCTTTTTTTAATTGTTTTATGTCAACTATTTCATTTTTCCATTTTTGTTTGATTTGCAAATTCTCGTCTTGAATTAGTTTGAATTTTTTTATTGCATTCAAGTCAAGTAATAAATTATAGTTGAAATTATTATTCTTGACGACTATAACTTCTATGCCTTCTTCAATTTTTCCGATTTTCAAGTGAATTTTTGCTCAGTTTTTACTAAAATCCACACCATTTATAGTTTTTAATAAAGTTTTGTTATTAATTATTTCAGCTTTTAAAAGATGAATGATATTGTCATTTATCAATGAACATGTAGAGCCGTTATCATATACAGCTTTAATTTTGTGTTTATTTGCTTGGACCTCTATATTTATTAAAGTACATGGTGTGGGCTTATCCGGGCTTCTTAGTTTAAATTTTCTTCTATGAAATCATCTATCTGGTCTTCTTTATTTAAATTAATTTCGTTTATCTTTTTATTAATTTTATTATTATTCCAACATAATTGTCTTGGATGGAATTCGTTTTTCAAAACCTAATTTTTCGCAAATCTCGCAAGGTTTCTTTTCTTTTTCTTTATTATAAGTATATATTTTTTTGTTATTGCTTCTTTATCCTCCTTTCTTATTGATTCCTCTCTCTCTTTATATCATCTCCATATTTCTTCAGTTCTTCTGTTAGATTTTGCATATTAATGATTATTTCTCTCTCCAACTTATTTTGTAGTTGAGTTGGCAATCCATAAACTATTAAATATAATCTGGTTTGTTCTGGAATATTAAGACCAGCTTCCAGTAGTAAACGTTCTTTCTTCATCACATAATCCAATACTGATCCATCAAAATATCTATAACTAAATGCTTTTCTGATTGGTTCCCAATTGTTCTTTTTGAAAGTCTGGATAAGAGAATCTTTCCATTTAATCCAGTCCAAGATTTTCAGTTTTATTCAAGTAGCTTGGTACCAATCCATGACGCTACCCCCAATGAATAGTTTCAAAGTTTCTATTTTCATATCATCCGATGTTATATTATATCTTTCGCACTCTTTCTCAAAATTTTCTAGCCATTTTATTGGTACACTTGTGCCAGCGAATTTATTTATTAAGAATTTCCTTTCTAATTCACTAACGCTTAAAATGTTCGTGGATGACAATTTATTTTCTAGTTCTATTATTCTTCTTAGTAAAATTTCGTCTGAACTTTTTGGTTCCTCTTTTTCTTGGTATTCTTCTAAATAATTTTCATAAATACAGAGATTGTCATCTTCGTCCCAATAGAATGTTTTAATTTCTGGAGTAATTTTTATTGCTATTTTCCTGTATCCGTTTATTTTTGAAATAGATTTAAAAGCATTATTCACTGTATTATGCTTTTGTAGTTCACTATGTGCCTTTAGATTTTTAAATTGTTCTGGTATTTCATACCAAGTTTTCTTGTCTTCTGAAATAGCTTCCACGTGGTTTTTATTTAACTTCTTTGAGATAAAAAAAAAATCTTCTTTATTCGCTATCCTTAAAATGTCTCTTAATCAATTTGTAAGTACGTGATTAAAAATACTGCTTTAATTTGATTCTAAAAATAATAGATTTTATTTAATTTAAATTTACAATTCAATACTTAATATAATTCATATTCGATTATAATCAATTCTTACCTAAAAATAATAGAATTGATTAAATGTAGATTCTTCGGGTGGATAAAAATATGGAAAATATTTATTTAATATTAATTTTGACAATTTAGAATCTGTTGACAACGAGATTATTAACTAATCTAGAAGATAGTGCTTAAATCGAAAATGGGGTATTTTAGATTTATATTATTATATTATAATGATTATAATATATATAATACTAGCGACCCGCTCCGGCTTCGCACGGGTATAAAATACAGAATGTCTCAAAAGAAAGTTCACATTTGTTTTGATTATTGCGTGAACGCAACTATTCTGAGAGGCACGCGGGAGGGGTCAATCGGTAGCCTGAATTTTGGGAATTTAGTCACTATGAAGCGTTTTTCGGGAGCGGACCGTGCGTTGTACATACGCGAGTTTTATGAAAAAGGTGATTCGGCGACTGTAGCGCGTAGAAAATCCTGCACCATTCGACATTTTCGTCACTTAAATAATGCGCCAATCACTCGACTCATTGCAAGATGGGTCGAGAAGTTTGAAGAGACCGGTTCAACACTGGACAAACCGAAATCCAGGCGTCCAAGATCTTCGAGAACGGTCAAAAACATAGACAGTGTCGCCCAGTCTATTCGGGACGATCCGAACCTTTCGATTCGGAGGCATGCTGTAGCCTTAAACGTGCACAGATCGTCCTGATGCCGCATTTTGCATAAAGATTTAAAACTTCACCCGTACAAAATTCAGTTGGTGCAAGAATTAAAGCCTCAGGATGCTGGTCAGAGGCTTGACTTCGTAAACCAGATGATTGAGCGCTTTCCAACGTTTAACAACATCTTGTTTTTGGATGAAGCCCATTTTCATCTTACTGGAAATGTAAACAAACAAAATTGCCACTACTGGAGTGAAACCAACCCAAAACAAAAACATCAGACACCCCTACATTGACCTAAAGTCACCGTATGGGCCGCAATGTCGGCGCGAGGAATTATCGGCCCTTACTTTTTCGAAGATGGAAGAGGACGCACAGTTACAGTTGATTCAGAGCGTTATGTGGAGATGTTAGACCACTTTTTCGTGCCTGAGCTGCAAAACTTTCCGGGTTATAACCAAAGAACATGGTTCCAGCAGGACAGAGCAACTTCACACATGTCCAACAGGTCTATGCCAAGAGTTTGTGAAATTTTTCCTGGCAAGTTGATCTCCAGGAGAGGTGACATAAGTTGGCCTCCATGCAGTCCCGATTTGACAACCCATGGACTTTTTCCTGTGGGGTTATGCCAAATCCAAAGTTTACACTAACAAACCGACTTCCCTCGCACAATTAAAAGAAAATATTCCTCACGAAATCGCAGCCATCACGGAGAATACCTGCCGAGCCGTCATAGGTAGTTTTAGTACTCGATTAAAGGAACGCCGTGAACGCAACGGTTTACATTTGGACGGTCATTTTAAGAAATAAATTCCCAAACAATGTATTTTAATATGCAATAAATATTTTTTCAATAAACTCCTTCCTTTTTTTTAAATTATAGTTTTAAATATGACATTTCTTTTGAGACACTTTGTATATAGCCATTGTCACTCACTGAAAAAATGATTAAAGTCGATCCTATTAAATCTATTAAATTTTATATCTATTAAATGATTATCGCGCAATTAACGTAGTGGCCAGTAGTGGCAGACAATTTTAAAGATACCAAAAAATATGACATTTTGAAATTTAATTGTTTAGATCAGAGAAGAGAGATTCTTCTCTGGTTCAGATGCGCGACCGTTAGTTAGATAAGGATGCTGAATACCATTTATCGGAGTTTGCGCAGTGGCTCAAAAAACACATGCAGCTAATATTCAGCATCCTTATCTAACTAATTGTCGCGCATGTGCACCAGAGAAGAGTCTCTCTTCTCTGATCTAAACAATTAAATTTCAAAATGTCATATTTTTTGGTATCTTTAAAATTGTCTAATAACAGTATTTCTCCACTATTTAATGGATGTTATTATACATATAAACCTTCCTCTTTAATCACTCTATCTATTAAAAAAAACCTCATCGAAATCTGTTGCGTAATTTTAAAGATTTAAGCGCACAAAGGGATATAGGGACAGAAAAAGCGACTTTGTTTTATACTATGTAGTGATATATATGAATATACCTATGTACATATAGTACACCACACATACACCACTAAAGTGGTTGTTTTTATTTTTTTTCACTATGAAGTAAGTACTATTTGAAAAAAATCTCATATTATGTAAGTAATAGGCTTTACTTAAAAAACTCTAATTATTTTAATCATGATATCTGAATCTAGTTATTTTTTTGTTTTTTGTGTTTTTAGTAAAAATCACAATAAAAATCGCTTTGCAATCGCTTTGTTGTAACGGAAATTCAAAGTGAATTAGCCGAATTAGCGAATTAGCTCGAACATTAGCGAAAACCTGGGAGTACATTCTGGAATATTGGGTCGCGGGCATATAAGGCTCTCATCTCAAACCAAAAGGACAGTTCTGTATCGAAATTCACTTTGAATTTCCGTTACAACAAAGCGATTGCAAAGCTTTTTTTATTGTGATTTCGATTTAAATGTGGTTATTGTCATTTAAGTGATTGTTTTGACATGTATTTCCAAAAGAAATTAAAGAACGAAAAAATCCATTTAACACTCATAAACATCTGTGGTTAAAACATAATAGCGACTATATAATAATATAGGTACAAACATTGTAGTTTCATAGTGGCTATAAGCCGTTGGTTTGGCCTATAAATTCACCAGTAGAGTAATAACCAAAAAAAAATTCTTAAGATCTAGTTAAAATCTTTTTATAAGTTCAATGATCCTTTTTTGGTTTGAATTAGCTACAATTTGGAAACTAAAATTTCCAATAATTGCAGGATATGAACCCTGACCCACTGGCCTGTAGCGCGGAATTTAGGATTATTGTCAGTCCCACGATATTGCCTATTAAGCATTATGTACCTATTTAATAAATTAATTAAACAGTCAACAAATGATAAACTAAATTCAATATATTTTTAATCTAAATATAATTATTTTAATTTATAAAAAGTTTTACATTTTAAAATAATTGATAATTACGTTCTAATTCAAATCTGAAATAAATAATTACATTATTAGTATTTGCGGTATTCCCGGGACAATGGTTATTATTATTATTATTAATACTTGCTATTATTATTTCACATTTTTGATGTTATTTTCGTTTCTTTTTCTTTTCAATATTTTTAAATTCCAACGCTGATTTTTTATTTTCCTTCTCACAAATCCTACAATTTTGAGTTTCTGTTGCAGAATTTTGATTTTCTGTCCCTGAATTTTGGTTTTCTGTCTCTGAATTTTGGTTTTCTGTCGTTGAATTTTGATTTTCCTTCCCAGAATTTTGGGTTACTGTTGCAGTATTTTGATTTTCTGTCCCTGAATTTTGGTTTTCTGTCGCTGAATTTTGATTTTCCTTCCCAGAGTTTTGAGTTTCTGTTGCAGAATTTTGATTTTCTGTCCCTGAATTTTGGTTTTCTGTCGCTGAATTTTGATTTTCCTTCCCAGAGTTTTGGGTTTCTGTTGTAGAATTTTGATTTTCTGTCTCTGAATTTTGGTTTTCTGTCAGTGAATTTTGATTTTCCTTCCCAGAGTTCTGACTTTCTGTTTCAGAATTTTGATTTTCCTTCCCAGAATTTTGGGTTTCTGTTGCAGTCTTTTGATTTTCTGTCGCTGAATTTTGATTTTCCTTCCCCGAATTTTGGGTTTCTGTTGCAGAATTTTGAGTTTCTGTTCCCGAATTGTGGTTTTCTTTTCCCGAATTTTGATTTTCTGATACAGAATATTGTTTTTTTGTCGCAGAATTTTGTTTTTGTTTCGCAGAATATTGGTTTTTGTCCATATTCTGATTGTTTTCTAACGAATATTGATTTTCAGTTTCTAGAGTTTCTGGTTCTATGTTTCCGTGTCCTTGTTTCTCTAACTTGTTTTTTTTCGAAGCATTTAATTTTTTTTTTGAACCTAAAAATGACTTTTTCTGTTTCTTTTTAAGAAATCTAAGCTTCCATTTCTTGCTCTTCTTTCTATAAGGCAGTCTACGAAGTTTAGTTATTTCATCAAATTTGTACCCAAAATATTCGGCAACATAATCTTTATACGAGTAATGAATGACTAAATCGCTGCGATTATATGGTTCTTTTCTCAGTCCAATCAATAATTTAGCACTCAAAACTGCTGTCACTATGAACAATATACACAAAAGTGGATACCAACCCCAGAAGAACAAAGACTCGGTGAATTCAACTTCAGTAAAATTTTTGGGGAATGGAAAGAGTAAAACTCTTAAACAATTTGCAGTTACCACTAAGAAGCATTCCAACCACCAAGTGCATTTTATTGTTGAGAAATTTAATGAATTTGCAAACAATGCAGAATAAATAAGAAACATTATAAGCATCCAAAGCAGCAGAACCATGATATCTTTAAATATACGACGAATAATTCTTTGGATTTTCATTGTAAGTGGCACAACCGATGCGACTCGAAGTGTAAACAGAAAAATTAAAAACGCTGACATGATTCCAAGTTTTTCATACATTGGATATACTAAATCTATTGAGTGGAATTCATTGTTTTTATAAGACGTAAAACCGATGAGGATATCTTCAGCGATTCTGGCAAATAGAACAAAGAAATGGATCCAGGCCAGCATTAAAAAAAAAGCTATTATATCCACTACAATCCAAATACTGATTTGCTTGTTTACTGACATCGAAAACATATGAAAGAAATAAACCAATAGAAAATATGTTCCAGCAGCTATCATCGTGTAAATCATTAAAGCATTACTATTTTTCCTTGATTTGTCATTGAGAAAAAAGATATGAAAAATATCAATCTATGGTTAAAGCATAGAAAAGTTGTACAGTAAATTAAATACTTTGATTGGTAAAGTTTTCAAGAACAATAATCTTACCTTAGCAAAAACATGAAATGGGCCCAAACTTGATCTTTCAATTACTATTTTCACATTGTTGAAGAAATGTGAGTCTTGACCAAAAGCCACAAATTCAATCACAACGGTACGCGTTCTATTGTCAAGCCAGTCATGGAACTGGAGAAGGTCTAATATTTTATCCATCAGAATAATGCTTCGTCCCATTGTAGTCGTATAACCACCAGGAGGTATTATCGAAAATTTACCTATTTTTTTACGTTTGCAGATAATATTATGTATTAGAACCTAATCTAATAATTTCTTCATTCTTAGACGTTGATCGTCCAACAATACTGGTTTGCCAATTGCTAATTCGCCCAATTGGCACTGAAATAGTTAAAAATTATCTTTCAAATCCTTAATCACTTTACAATTTTGTATAATTCTAATATATTTTTATGCTTTTTGACAAAAATAATCACTGTCTTTTGACAAACAATCATATAGGCGCGGTGAAATTGAAAAAGAAGTGGATATCAGGGTACTTATTCGGTTATTCTATAAAAATATCAATGCTTAAATTTTCATTACAAAATAAAGAACGTGGTACACAATCATATTATATTTTGCTTAAAATTCGTAAAATAAATTTAAAACAATTCCACAACTAAGACATACGTAGAGACATATAAAAATTATACGAGGAATGTTTTCAAAATTGTAGGATTTATGCAATTATTAAATTGCGCAGTATTTATGGGCAATTTTATTGGTACCAGACAATAGTCTTGAGATTATTTCAATTTGATTTAGGTGTTCGATTGATATGAACGCGTTAACATAGCGCTGTTTTTGTAACCATGGAAGGCGCATAAAAATCTTAAATAGCGATAATTTTCCATTTGTAAAAAAATGGTGTAAAAACACTAGATATTAATTAGGGTCTACAAGGAGTATTTGGTGAGTCTGTAGAATCTAAAAGTACTATTTATCAGTGGTTCGATCGTTTTAAAACCAGAAGAACATCACTAGAGGACTATCTACGCAGTGGGCGTCCAAGCACGTTAGTAAATGAAAGAAACATTACTGCCGTCGAAGACCTATTAACAGAGGACAAACAAAGGACTATTGGCCAAATAAGCATACACCTAGGAATAGGTATTCAACAAGTTCATGACATCTTGCATTATTGTTTGGGCGTTAGCAAGGTTTCGACACGTTGAGTGCCAAAGCTGTTGGGATCAGAACAGAAACTCAATAGGTCTGACACTTCTCGTCAACTTCAAGAGCTGTTAGCCTGATACGGTGATGAGTTTTCGGAACGAATAATAACCACTGACGAAATGTGGATACTTTATTTCAATCCTGAGATCAAAAGTCAATTCAAAGAATGGCGCAAACCTGAATAAGGAGCTCCACTTAACGCGCATGCCGATCCGGCTGCTGGAAAGGTATTCAGGGATTATTCTACTAAGGGGTAATTCTTGTTGATAACCGGAGAAAAGTACTACAAACAACACAAAATATAATTCGAATTTATTATTCAGACCACTGTGACAGGAACTTGTTTAATTTCGGTTTGTTTAAATTTTTTTCTTAGAAACCGAAAAGTAAAATCAAATAAACTTTTGCAAATTTAATTTTCTAAACTTTAAATTACATATTTTATAAGTTAGGAATGCTTGGTATCATTTTTTTTTTTGCTAACAAAAATAAATGTAGTCTATTTGATCACGGAATCTTCATAAGATTACGTGTAAAATTATAATATTTCCAAACTGCAATAGCTTTTTAAAAGACTTAGTGAATCGTTTTAAAATTTTCACAGATGCTTTACCATACAATAAGAAACATTTTACTAAATTCTTATTTGTCTCGTAGCATTTTGACATACTTCCTTAAATCCTTAAACAGATAATGTTTCTGTTGATATGAGTATATTATTGTGTATTATAGTTTAGGGGTGTCTGGCAGTGGGTTGAATCCGTAGTAGGTGTCTAGCAATAGAGTTTATGATTGCTTATATTATTCCGAAGAAAATTTAAAAAATAAACAGACCTTTACGATAATTCTTTGAGTGCCTTTATTAGCGATCACAACTTCCGATGAGTCAAACAATGTTGTGAATATTTTGATCGTTGTGGGCGTTAATGGAAATTATTATGTATGATATTTAAATTCCAAGCAACGATCAATTAATGAGGATGAATTGTTGGAAGATCAACGTTTTTTTACCAATAACCCTTATGAACAATATATCCTTGAAACAATTATGTTTCAAGGATAATGTTTTAAGCCTTGAATTATTCTAGTAAATATACCTTGAATTGGCAACGTTGACGAATCGTTATCAGGAATAAAAAAAAACCCTTCTTCGCTGCGTTTTGACCAAAATTCAGTGTAGTCGGTATTGTCACTATCATTGGTTGCATTTAAAAACCATTTTGGGATATAGTCTCTTTCGTCAATTTTACGATCCCCATATGCTCGATAACAGTAATTATATAGATTGAATTGTTCCGATCTCATACACATGGGTGGAGAAAATTCTATGGTTTCGTTAGTGTATCGAGTTTGTCTTATGCGAACTACGCCCAATACTTTAAAGTGTATATCAATCATCCACGAAGTTCGTTGCCAAAAAATTGCATACTTCAGTGTTGTTTTCAAGTAGCTGTAAATACTAAATTAGCAATATAATTAGTATAACTAAATGAATTCCTAAACATAAGGTAACTTCACTCTTCCTGTGTCTGAATTGCATCCAAACCCATAGTTTCCGAATAGTTTCCGTGGATAATCATTTCGTTCATTGAGCGTAAATTATGGTATCTATAATGCACTGTAATTATTTGATACAGTATGACCACAATCGAGATTAACATTATCAACATTATTAAATTGGGTATAATCATTCTATAATTTAAAACCTTCCTTTCTTTTATTCTGAATACCTGATAACAATCAAAAATTTTAGTCCATACCTAAAAAGTAGTTTAAGTAAAATTTACCGGTCGTAATTTTGTTTCCACTTCAAAGAACATAACTTTCTTCACGGAGTTTCTTTTACCTTTTTTTCGGCTATATCTTAGCATATTAGATCGGATCTTACAATTCCACCTGTGATGCTCTTCCCTCTAAAATTTTACAAAATCATAATAAAATCAATCGTGAAATAATAATTAATTTGATAAATGAATACATTTAGAAGTAATCTCCATATGATTCCTTTTATTATGAGTAAGGCGTTTTGAGTAACGATTACATCAAATAAAAATGCGAACAGTAATGCAGATATCCATCCAATACTTATGTAAGTCCCAATATTTCTTCCAATTTGAAATAGTGATAAGTGTATCATTATGATGCCAACAAAAAGCAATGCCCTGTATGAATTCATGATTAAAGTGCATAATATTCTTTAAAGATACCATTTTCTAATGAAGGTTCCATGGAAAAAGCGTGAATATGCTTGGTTAGTAGTTTTTTATTTGATACCTGATATGAAAGAAAGAAGTACTGCTTATGTAGAATTTTATGTACCTATTATAGCTTCCAAATATATAATGAAACTCTGATGTTATACTTAAATGTATTTCAGTTTACTTTCTTCCATTTTTTTCGTATTATAACAGACACAAAGAGAGACTTAAAAAATCGATAATATTCGAATCATCAATGAAATTCAACTGTCTAATTATGCTGTCTAATTTTTCCTTTCGAATCTTCTAAACCATCTAACCATTGATACGTAATTATGGATAAACAGTGCATATGGTGTGAAATAGAAATAAGAAAAATATAGTGTAGCGTGCGAAACGCCGTCTACGAAAACAGTTTTTATGGTAACTGAAATCAGCTGACAATTGAGTGCCGCTGAGCGCCAGCCTATACAAATAAGCACTTGAAATTAGCGTATGAGTTTCATTTGCTTCGATTGCCCACACCAGAGAAATGAGACTTATATAAATAAATCTCTCTTCCAAACTTCTACTTTTTCTCTTCAACATATATTGTTATGACATTCCCACTCATGAGAATATTCTTACAGATCAATATGCAGGCTATACTAGACTTCTGCAAACTTCCCAGGGTCATCAATAACTGCACTTTCAAAATCAACTAATTCATTCCAGTGGTACCCGATTGGCATTGTAAAAGGAGATTCAACATCATTTCAACCAAGTCCCAAGCCATTTTCGTCTCTCGCCGTAACCGTACACCTCTCAGACTCATCGTGAAAAGCCCCTCCATCAACAGGAGTAATTTCACCAAATATCTTGGAGTCATATTTGACAAGTGCTTCACTTGGATCAAACAAATAGCTGCCACTCATAATAAGACTATTGATGCTTTGGTCAGTCTGAAGCTCTTCTTCATCAACCCAAACGATTCCCAGTCCACCAAGAAACGAGTCTTCAATGCCATCAGCAGAAGCATCTGCACCAATGTCATTCCTATCAGAGGTACCACTACTTTCAACAAAGCCCAGAATCAGAACGACATAAATAGGAAGCTGCTTCGCTCCGCTCTAAACTTTTCCAGATTTATTCATCTACATCATACAAAATTCCTCCTGAAAACCAAACTTCCCTCTATACCCAAGTAGTTTGAAGTTTGTGCAGCAATTCATATCTGTCCGTCAAAATCCTTTCAGCTCTATTGCAACTTTCAAATACAAGAAAACCAACCATTCCAGATGGCTTTGCTTTCTGGTTTTCTGAAATAACTCACTTTTCTTGCTTTGCTTTTGGCTTCAGTGTCCTACAAATTCTTAGCTGGACCTTCTTCATCACTTAATGTATTATCTAAATGTCAAATGGTTGATAACTATTGTGAGTTCAGTACTTTATGTAAACACAACACATACCCTTCTTCCTGGGTGAATTATGAACACTCCCCCTTCTATTAAAAAAAAAACAATAGGGTACAACACAGGTGCAGTTGCATTTTGTTTAGTTCAGTCCAAATTTGAGGTTACGTAGACGGCGCTGGCAGTTGCTTCTAAAGCGGCATATCGTTTACTGTACAGTATGCTATCTACTTATACAGATTAGCATCTCAATCATAGATACGATCTAATCTGGGAAATCCCACCTATCAAATACATAAGTACAACCCTCAGTCGCAGTGAATAAATTATTAGTTTGAAAACAATCGAAGCGATTTTAAAGAATACTATACCAAGTGGTTATTTGAAGAACGATTATTGAAAATGGCACTTTGGGAATAAAATTAAATAAAGCAGTCACTGTTAATAAATAAAGTATTTGATTTCCAAAAAGTAGAAAACGCATAACGGAAATCTCAACTGAGATTTGAGGAAATGCCGTTAGAGTAGCATTACAATAGACCTTCACTCTTTTCCCATGTAATTAATTTTATTCGGAAATTTGTTAAATATTAACAATTTAGGGTACTATGATGAAATATGTACTTACAAGGGAAACACCTTCCATGAATATTTTCTTCGACTAAGGGGGCTTCGCCATCTGAAAGATAAAATAGTTATTTTCATTCTATATATTTCTATCATTTGCTTTAATTACAATAGTAATAGACAAATGCAATGATATTTGATTCCCAACCATGAAACTTTTAATCCATTTTCAACGGTTTTATCAAAATCAAACGAGTAGTTTTTGAAAACTTCATACCCATCTTCATAGTGGGGCGTTAATGCAAACCCCATTAAAAACAATCCACCGAACGCAATCACTACCTTTCCTAATCGTGATGTACTTCCACAATAGCCAGCATAGAAAAGACTGATCCATAAATGACAACGTTTCAAGTCCTCATATTTTATCACAGCATAGCTGTCGATTACTTCTTTTTGAGTAATAGAAGTATATCGATTAATATTGAAGTAAGAGTTTTCACAGTGAATCAAAGAAAACCACTTATAAACAAAAAACACCCATTGTTTATCCGTACTTTTTTCAACAACAAAAACTTTTTCACAGTACCAAGATGGCGAAAGACCATAATAATCAATCCACATATATATACCTTTCAATTCCCCGAGACTTTTATTAGTGGTCAACCAGAAGAAGTCGGTAGAACCACTCTGCATTATTGGTTTATTATTATTGTATCCTATTAACATATGCCTCTGAAATAACAGACCATATCAATAAAAGTTCAATCAGTTAATATTTTTGTAAGGCTCAGCACCTTGGTTTTAACATTTTCACCATATAAAACGATTCCAACATGAGATGAAGTTCCTGAGTCATATTTGAGACCAGTTACTACACCAATTAAGTAAACATATTTTTCATGCTTCCGGTTATCGTATAAGAAAATGGCTTTTTTCTGCAATAAAAATTTTATTTATGACGAGTTTTCAAAGAAAATTTAAAAAAAATCAAGAATGAAATAGTCTAGAGTGGACTGATTCTCAACTATTATCATGTCGGTGAAACCAATGGACTATAGAGCAATTATTTCGAAGGAATTTTCTTTCATCCTCAGGCGAAGCACCAAACAAATCAAGGTATGTATTATCTTTTACATTAAACAGTTAAACAATCACAGTCAAACTTTTTCCAGATAACATTGCATTTGTATCAAAACTTCTTATATATTATAGTCTTTATATTACCCGAAAAAATAAAGTCTAGCTTTATTTTTGGGGTTCATATCTCTGACATCATTATGTAAAAAAAAGGCAATTGAAATGCCACCTTACCATTTCCTTGGTAAACTATAAATTGGCAAAAAAAATTGCTAAAAATTCGGGAATTTTTGAGGTCGTTGAAATGAATATGTGATATCAAATACAAAACTCAAAACGATAACAAATTCAACGTGGCGAATACCTGTGAGAATCTGTATTAATATTGTAACGTGACGTCTTAAAGCTGTATTGAGTTCGCGTTATTACTTATTAGTTCTTAAATTTCTTTGGAAACAAATAGTCAATATATGAGGCACTAAAGTATATCTCAGATCAACCGGGGGATAATTTTGTCATTTGTACCGACTCCCTTAGCGCTATAAATTCACTGAGGGGTGAGGGTTCGAGAGACTTGGTGGGAGACATGAGATCCAGAATATGGCGTCTGGATCCAAGAGTAACACTTATGTGGGTCCCGGGGCACATTGGCATAGAAGGGAATGAAAGGGTCGACGTCCTTGCTAGGGAAGCCGCCAAAAATGGTTTGGGAAACCACAGGGCCTCATCGAGTGACTTGCTGGCGGAAGTAAAAACCAATCTTCAACCGAGTTGGCAAAGCGAGTGGGAAGTCTCCTTCGACTTTCTGAGATCGTTTAAGCCTCTAGTTAGGAGCTTGACCACTTTTGGTGATCTCGGCAGACGGGGAGAGGTGGTCCTTACTCGCTTAAGAACGGGTCACACCAAGTTGACACACAGCTGCCTACTAACGGGAACATCGGGGCCTCTATGTTCATCCTGTGGCGAAGCACTAACCGCCGCACAACTTCTGACGGGATGTGGCTCGATCAAACACTATTCGATGCCTCCCGTGAATCTGAACCCGGAGAGCACGGGTTTTCTGGAGTGTTGGCGGGCCATAAGGAGAGCAGCGTTCTACACTCGCATATAGGCCTGGACTGACTTACATCATATATCATTACATCATCAAATTATACTATATTGTAATGTTATTTATATTGTTATATTAACTATATTGTATTAGGACTGTATTGTGTACCATGTGAAATATGGACTGAGCTAAAATTTAGCAAGTCGCGACATAGCCTTAGCAACTAGAGCGACTATAAATAAATAAAATTAAAAAAAAAAAATGGTCACTTTCAAACTCAACAATCACTTTTATTAAAACACTTGTCAAAACAATCACTCAAACGGCAATAATCACTTGTAATCGAAACCACAATAAAATAACAATCGCTTTGTTGTAACGGAAATTCAAACCTGAACTTCAATACTGAACTGTCTCTTTGCTCGAACTAAGCTCCTTATATACCCGCAACTAAACGTTCTCGAATGTTCTCCCGTTATCTGGGCATTTTGAAAATATTCTGGAGTATTCGCGTTGGTGGGAGATAGAAAGAAATCACTAAGCCAATCGCGTGCCGGCATGGCACAAAGAGAGACAGACTTTGTCCTTCTCTGTTATAATACTTATAATACGACATCCATCAAAGAGGTGTAATATGTAGAGTTGGATTTACGAATTTGCCGCCCCTCATCTACAATAATTTTACCTTTTTAATTGAAGTGAGTCAGGTTAAGAATTATCTAATATACTTACAAACTATAATGAATTTATATTTATATTGGTTGTTAATTTGAATGATAAATGAATTATGAAACATGTGTGAACTAAATAGTTGATTATAGTTACAAAATTGAAGATATTATTTCAAAAACCCAAGAAGAACATTTTTTTTTGCAAATAATTTATGAATTGAGATTTTATGATTTTCCGACTTACTTGCGTTTCAAAAAATCTTTGAATTACTTTGATTCTTAGCCGCTTTATGCTATAGCACTTTAAGAGTTATAGTAGATTCGACTCTTGTAATATAGAATATTGGTGGGAGAGGGTAGAGTATCTGGGGGGTCATTATTGACAAAAAACTAATCTGGACAACACCTCTCAAAACTATTGTAATCATGGGAATAAAAGTATTAATAATTTCACGAAGAATCTTTGAAAGGTCCTGGAGTCTGAATCTACACATTATGCACTTTGGCTGTATACATCGGTGATCAGGTCGAGAATATCTTACAGATATCTAGTTAGGTGGTCTAAGACTCACCGGGTACAAGCAAGGAAAGAATTAATGAGGATCCAACAATCTGCATGTATGTGCATAATGGAAGCTATGAGAAGCTCACTAACGACAGCTCTGGATGTACTGCTAAACCTCCCTCTACTAGAGCTGATAAACCTAGAGCAGCCGAGGATGAGTTTTTACCAGCTGCGGATAAAATCTGAATGAAATTATCCAAATTTTGAACTGCGGACTAACTAAACGAGGCTAAAACTATTATTTGATATGCCCTTCTCTGTGACAATAGTCAAATTATAGGGGAAATGAGAAGCATACGAAAGGAGAATTTTGTCACATAGCATCGTGTTGTATACAGATGGACCTGAGACAGAAAATGGCTCAAGTGCTGGTATTTATGACAGGAACCTAAGATGTGAAAGGTGGTGAGGCACATATCACTAGGGGATGCCATCATATACCAAGCGGAGTTATATGAAGTGCTTGCTTGTGCACGGGAATGGTTGAAAAAGTACTTTAAAAATAACACATTTCACTTATTCACCGATAGGCAGGTCGTATTCAAAGTCCTAGTATAGAACAGCTCCAAACTAATCTGAGTGTGTAAAGATGCGCTTTCAAGCCTGGCCACCAACAAAAAGGTCGTTAAGCTATTAACGTTAACAAAAGAGCTGATCCTCTTGTACGATAAAGATTCCGAAACTAACGACTAAAACAAATAGTCTTACAAGAAATCAGATCCAAGTAGTAACGAGTTTAATAACCAGCAACTGTTTAATGATAAAGCACCTGCATACATTGGAATTACATACGAGCGATCCAAAATGCAAATTCTGTCAGGCACAGGAAGAAACCGTTTCTCACGTTCTGTGGGAATGCGAGGTTTTGAATGAATGGAGACATGAGGAACTGAAGATATCCTGACCTGGAACTGAAATAGTCGGAAACCACCCAGTGCAGTAATTATGTGAAGTTGAGGCTCAATTTATATCTTATCCTAGAAAACCCGGCCTTAAAAACCTTGAATATCTCATTGCAGTTTTAAGTGTAATAAAGCTTTAAAATTAAAAACTTATAATGATATAAATTATAAAACAATTTATTTAACCTTATGTGTGTAATTTTGCCACATGTTGTTTTTTATTTCAAAAGAAATTGAATTCTTATGGAAGAAAATCAAAATGAGAAAACATAAGAATTTCGCAGCGAAATTCTCCTTTTTTTTTTGACTAATTGGGACTCTGGAAACAGCTTATTTGCTTATTGATAATAAATCTTGCTCTGTCTTTAACGTTCAACTCTTTTAGTACAGTTGCAGATTTTATACTCCGTTTTGTAAGTCACCATTTTGAGTTTGCTTTCTTAACTTCAGTGTTAAGAGGTCATTCATAGAAATTATGCAAAAAAATTTTATCAATCACTACGCTCAGTAGTGTAAGATAATATAAAAGATGGTATTCCAATCCTGCAATGCGTGATGGGAAATGTGTCAAGATGTGGTGCCGCCACAAGTGTGTCTAGAATATTAACTTGTGCCATTAGCATAAAAGTACAGTGAGTTAGTTTTCTAGACACACTTGTGGCGGTGCTACATCTCCAAGGTTTATAAAATACACAGGTGACCCCATGGTGGCTATGTGATGGATACGTGACGTATCCAGAAGAAATTCGTACATATCTTCAGACTGATTCAATTTCAAAATTCTTCGTATGACATCATTTTTTTTTCTAATGGAGCAACCTGTGTAGTTTACAAACCTTGCTTTTGTTATCTTACAGATGTGGTTCGACATTGCTGCCACCTCCTAAATCTTAATAACTATTCTGTGTTTATGATCAAATAAAACCACTGACAACATAAAAGAGTATTCCTTTTTTGAAATCGATAATATGCATAGTTTTTTCTACCTTATTGAGTAAATTGTAAATTTTGTTGACCTGATTTGATAAAAAATAGCAAGATTACTCTTTGGACACTCATACTTTCGTACACATAGTAAATATTCTTAGAGCCTTTTTTGCTATATTAAAAAACTATTACCGCAATAGATGAAGTGATGTCCAGATAAATAGCCGTAGCCAATAAAAGGAGAAATAATAATAAAATTATTGTAGAAGTGATTGAAATGATATATGTTCTTCTTAATCGAAAAATAAACATTGGCGTCACAATCAAACGACGTATTAAAATATATGATTCCACATATCCAGTAAGGTACGTAGGCTCATCAACATCACTCGTACACATACAATTATAGCGATTTTCTCGTATATCCGACAACTATAAAAATTCGAAAAAATTAATATTATTAATAGTATTATTATTAGTACTGAAAATACATGGCAATCTTTTTTCCAAGCTTGACCACTAAAATTCCATGATACGCAGTCAATAGAGTAAAGAGCTAGCTTGAAAGATACGGATTTAAGACCCTGTAAAAAAAGGTTAAGGCTAGGAAAATTATATTTACAAAAAATTAATTATTCAATAAATTAGTAAATCAAGTGGCACAGTCGTTCAGGCAATGTACTCGCCAATATATATTATCGGTATTCGATAAGAGTGGCACGATTCAAAAATGAACGATTCTTATTATATATTTACATCGTATAAAGACTAACATATATTTGAAAATACAATTTAAATCGAAAAAAATTATTACCTTTTTTATTTTGATTATCATGACTAAAAATCTATTCGATTTCGCACATTTGGACGTTATGATATAAAATTGTTGGAAATAAGTGAAAAGCGTGGAATCAAATTCGAATATTTTAATTATTTTCAATAACTATAATTGGTTTTCAAATTGTTCTAAATACCGAAGAAAAGTTAATATGGAAGGTTTTATATTTTAACTGATAATAAAATATATGATAAAAAATTGCTCCCTCAATGCTTTTCAGCAGAATAAATAATTGCTCCAGTTCACAATCATTGGTTTAAAAAAACTAGTAGTTTCCCGTTGCATTCGCAACTAAAAGTTTTATTTCAATAAAATGTTTAATATGAGATAATGTAGAGTTAATCAACAATCGAAATTTTAAATTTAATAATCAAAGTGTTGTTAATATTAAAAAAACTTTATTTTAAATTATATTAAGAAAATTAATAAGAGTGTTTTTTATTTTATAACATTTTAATAACAATATTTTAAATAACGTCATTTCACTAAATTAGTATGAAATTTTAATAATTATGTAGTACTTATACCAAATTAGTGATTTTAAATTTTGGTTCGTTTTTCAACAAACTATTTTAAAATCTATTTTTTTATGAACCAATGGTTGTGATCAGGAGTAATTATAAGTTCGGCTGAAAAACATTAAGGTAGCAGTTTTTTGCCATATACACTGCCATTTCAAATATAAAATCTTCCATACTAACTTCTCTTCGGTATTTAAAACAATTTGAAAACCAACTATTGTTATTGAAAATAAATAAAATATTCGAATTTGCTTCCACGCTTTCTACCTATTTCCAATAATTTTGTATGTACAACGTCCAAATGTGCGAAATCGAATAGCTTTTTAGCGTTGAATGAAAATTTTCATTCAACGTTTTTAGGCATGTTAATTAACATAAAGAAGGTCATAATTTTTTCTTGTCTTACATTGTATTTTCAAATATAAGTGCACATTTGTGTCGATGAAATTTGAAAAGTGTTTTCTTTATACGATGCAGATATATAATAAGAAAGGTTTTTTGAAAATTCCTCCCCTAAAAGAGTGATAAATGGTAGCAAAGTTTGTACGGGAACACGTTTAATAAACAATCGAAATTTCAAATTTAATAATCAATCAAAGTCCGTTAAAAGCGAAACGTTTTTACTGCTTAATATAAAACAAAGGTGATTTTTTATTAGAAACAAAAGCTTAGGGTCTGCTTAAAATTTAAACTCTGATAAGTAGATATATCTGAAAAGGTTAAGTTAAGTTTATAAGTGAGCATTAAGTTTTTTGGCTTTCACATATTGTAAACCTGAAAATCCGAAATACGTATTCACAAATAAATACATTAGTAAGTGAGTAACCCCTGAGATTCGGTGAACTATAAGAAAATACGGGCATTTTAGTGAACTAAAGTTAGTGGCTCCTATCGACTGAGAAAGAATGACAAATTAAAAAGGTTCACTCGGGAATCGAGACAGTGAGATGGGATTTCTACTAATAATCAAAAATCTAGACCCTTAACTTCTGTTATTTTGACACGAGTATTTTAAAAATTTTTGACTGTTTTAAGTCAGAATTCAACTTAAGACCGACTTTATTGAACTTTACGATGGGTTTTTATTTATGTATAGATACTGATTGATTTATGGATTATTTGATTAACGGTAGGTATACGCGATAGATCATACTCTTTTTAGATATTTATAAATATTTTTTGGAAATTAATTGATCATTACATAGAGCTATTTTATTCTAAGCAACAGTTTATTAAATGTCTTTTTAAAGTCGACAAAATAGTGTTTTTAAGTATGATTATGTTTTTCGTAAAAGAAATAAGAGAAATAAAACTGTCGGTAATTTTGTCATATCACGGCTTTTTTCTAAAAAAATCGTAGGCACATAAAATTAGTATTAAAAAGTTCAGAACATTTAAAATTGCAATATTTTGGCGGCGGAACTCTAATTTTCTTCTCAATTATTACAAAAAAGCTTAGAAAAGAATACCATTATAGTAGACTTTAATAGACGTCAAAGTAACTGTTTAATGCTTTTACTTACAAGTACGCATGTGCAATAAAAACAAAGGGATCCAAAAATGACATAGAGAACAAATAAGAATTTAATTTGACAAAGCACCCGGGAAAGTAAAAGTTAACCAAATAATGGTATTCTTTTTTAGGCTTTTTTGTAAAAATTGTGAAGAAAATTAGAGTTCCGCCGCCGGAATATTGTATTTTTAAGTGTTCTGAACATTTTAACACTAATTTTATGTGCCTAAAATTTTTTTTTTTGAGAAAAGCCGTGATATAACAAAATTACCAAAATGTCTATATACCACTACAAATAGCAAATCTCAAAAGAAAATATAACCAATCACTACGTTACGTAGACGAAGTCGCGGGGAGCAGCTTAGCGATGTAATATTTACAACTGGCTAATTACCTGTCGCGCTTTTTTTACAAACAATATACAATTAACTTAGTAAAAAAATGTACCATCGGGTGCGTAATAATTATTTCATGTGCTTGTGTAATAATATTTTCATAAGCGTAGATAGCTGTTATGAAAAAAATACAAAAATAACAAAAAAATTGGTAAATAGTCGGTTTGAGCAAATAGGCATGTATGAATGCCGTGCGCTGTGTCAACTTACCCCTAACAACGTTTTGAATCCGTAAGAAGGGATAACAGAGCGCATGCGCATAGCCTATTCTACACGGACGCACGGCAAGATCAGGGTTTATAAAATACACAGGTGGCCTCATGGTGGCTACGTATGGATACGTAACGTATCCAGAAGAAATTCGTACATATCTTCAGACTGATCAATTTCAAAATTCTTCGTATGACGTCATTTTTTTTTTCTAATGGAGCAACCTGTGTAATTTACAAAACTTGCGGCAAGATAGCTAATTTATATATATGATTAAGTTTAAAAGTTTGATTGTTGAAAAAGGAACAAAAACTAAAAACCGCATCTTTGGTATTTGATATCAGTACCTACTACATAAACTATCATACTAATTAAGTGAAATGACGTTAATTAAAATACTGTTATCAAAACGGTATAATAAAAACAGACAATTATTATTAATTAATTATTTATTTATTAATTACACTTATTAAATTTAAAATTTCGATTGTTGATTAATTGTCTCATACAAACTTAGTCACCCCTTTTCACTCTTTTAGGGTACGAATTTTTAAAAACAAAATTCTTATCTGATGTCTACTTCTTATAAGGAATACATCAAATATTAAAATTTCATCAGTCAGAGGGGATATATAAATACACGGTTTTAAAAACGTATTAACTAGAAGCTATACAACTATTTTTACTATTACTTTTTTTGTTAATGTTTCCTTATTGAACAACCCGCAGGGTCTATTTACAACAATTTTGTAAAAAAAAATCAAAAAGCTACTGTTAGATTTAATTCCACGGCTCTTTTAAATTATGAGCATCAGATATGTAAACCAATGCGCTATTAACATATTTATAAATGGTATGTTTGTTAGTATATAAAAATGTGTATATTTCACAGAAACGATTTTTATTTTATTTACTGTGCTAGTTATTAGTTGAACTAAAAATATTAGTAGCAAATATAAATTTTACAGAAGCAAGATATTCGTTTTCAAATAGGTTAAAAGCATATTATATTACAATAATTATAATAAATAATAATTAATTAAATAATAAATAAAATAATTATTTTTCCTGTGGGCAAATTTCCATGTGAGGATATATCATTGTGCGTTAATTTCTGTGTGAGGAATTTTCAATGTGAGCAACTGTCATGTAACCGTTTATTGTATATCAATGACTGACTTAAGCAGAAACGAACATGGTATCGTTTCGAATATTGTCAACAGTTTTCTTGTTCAGTCGTTTTATCAAATTTTTAAGTTACACAACAGGCATTGGACAAATTACTAAAATTGCTATGATGTAAAATAAAAAAAGGAAGAAATAGACATATACACAATGAAGTGATTTTTGGTTAATTTTATCTAAAACTGCCGGTATCTTTTTGCCAACATTTACCTGGAATATTCTGCATAAAGAATATGAGTATAAAAACATAAACTATCATTATTAACGAGAAAAAATATTAACTATGACTTACTTTATCTGGTATAAATCCCATGAATAAATTAAATTTCTTTTGTTTTATAGGACTAAATACATAAAACGGTAGTGATTTAGTCAGAATTATCGGACTTTTTAAAATTGTCGGAAGCGGTGGAAACTTTTCAAATTCATATGCAATCTGAAACGAATATTTCGATTAATTATATTTTCCCCGAAAAATTGCACTTCTAAGGGTGAATACACACGATATTTCCATATGGAATGAAAGAAATGAAAGGTAACTGTTTGTATGATGTACCGAAACATGAATTACAGAAATAATGAAAATAATGCTTCATGAAAAATGTTTTTGTGGTTTTGTGTTCATGAAATATTAAATTTAATGATTTATTAAACAATTTTCTCTGCACAGTTGATTGAGCTCTAATAGTTAGTAGTTAAACGAAAAGCCAAATCTCAGGTAACTATTCGCTTGCTACATGGGTTTTCCCACCTTGTACTCTATAATTCCTAATAAAAAGACCGTATGGCTTCAGCCTAATAGTTGTACCTGAAGTCGGTCCTCGCTATTTTGGAGTATAACTTGAAGAACAATTGGCTGAACTGGGTTTTGCAAGCGCACTTTGTATATAACAATGTCATCTTCTTCAATCAGTTTACCATCTTTAATTCTTGGCGCTGTATCGTCGTACCATATTCTTTGACTGTAAGGTATGAAATAGTCGAGGCTGAAATTTTGCTTTACAAATGTCCTGTCGGGTCCACTATAATGAACTAAGACAATAAAATCTAACTTAGTATGGAGAGTTTTTTCCCACCAAAATGGATTCGGTCTTGATATAACGTACTAGAAAAAAAGTAGTGTGTCGTATATATTCTTAACAAAGAGAGATTTGAAATGTTCAACTATTGATCTAGTTTTTATATTCACATTCAATAAAAGAATTTAGTTGAACACCTCAAATGTCAGGTTAATTTCTTACACCCCAATATTCACGTTCAGGCTGTGACACTTTGGTTGTCATTTTAAGAAGAACTATCGCTGATTCATTACTCCATTCTGGTATATCAGGATCTGGAGAATCTGTATTTCGATTACAATAATACGGATCATACAAAACCCTGGATACATGAATTTGTACTTCACTGAAGGTATAAAACGTACAACGATCTCCGCGACCTTGATATTCGAAGATAGCTTGTATTGAAAAAAAAACTCTCGATAAAGCTGCTAACGTTACATTAGTCGCATTTCTTATCTAAAACGGAATTGAAAGCCATGAAATAATACATGTGAGCAACGAAAAATGTTTCTGTTTGAAGGAAACTGTTTACTTAGAAAATACTAATTTTATGCACTGCAAAAGTAATAAGGGGAATGATTGGAACGATAAGGGGATGCATAAGCAATTTCAGATTTAAATTAATACTGTATCACGGTTAAGTTAGTGTTGATGAATCGTGTGAGCATGAAACAATCGGGAATATGGCAATTTTTTTGAAAAATATCGATATTTGCGATCTAGCAGATGATCTAGCGCAAAATTACTTAATTAAATTACTTTATAATAAGATCAGTTTTGTTCGAACCCGAACTCAACTCTTTAGTCGTTAACTTAAACGAAAACATCTTAACAATTCAACAAATATAAGCAATAATACAAATTCTGGAAATGTATAGTGTTATTCTTCTTCTAGTCTAATGCTTCAAATCTAACACAAAAAAAAGACAGGCAGTATAGCATCGATAATAACGATCCTCTGCTTCTCGCTCCTGAACTAGCGGTACACAATCCGCGCGGATTCATGCGAGTATATATATTATCACACAAGTGTAGATCTCGTTAAGCTTTACTCTGACGGAAAGTATACGGGCAGAGACGGCACTGATCAGCTGCAACTGATACAACTAGGAGTGGACGTTATTTAACTTAACTAGTTACAGAAACTAGTTACGTGACGAGTAACTGAATAAATAGTTTTATGTCAGATGACAAAGCAGTTATTTTTAGAAACACGTTACACTTGCCGTTGCCAGCCGACAGTTACCGAGAAGTGACTATGTACTATGTGTGTAAGGTTTATAAAATACACAGGTGGCCTTATGCGCCACCTGACCTATTCAGAAGAAATTCATTTTTTTTCTAATGGGGCAACTTGTGTAATTTATAAACACGGGCTATTAACTCTCTAAGAATACTCTCTGATCATTTTTGAAGTTATACTTCTTTAGCGGCGTTATGAAAAAATAATGAGACTAAATTATTAATACTATAATGCCATGAAGCTACAGTAGGCAGTTGTTCGCAAACGATTAGCGAAAAACTTCAAGCGGGTCGATCTATTGAGTCAATCCATCTCAGCGCTCGCATGTTTTTCGTTTATCGGTAGGGGACGAATCGTTCCAAACATTCCCCAACCAGGTAGGAGTTTGGAAAATTACAGCGGTCACCTTTATTTTATACTATCTGCTCCCTGCGACTTCGTCTGCGTAACGTAGATGTAGATTATATTTTCTTTTTAGATTTGCCATTTGAAGTGGTATATGAAAATTTTTATTTTTCTTATTTCTTTTACGAAAAATATAATGATACTTAAACACACTAGTTTGTTAAATTAAAGACACATTTAACAAACTGTTGCTTAGGAAAAAATATTTGTATGTAATGATCAATTAATTTTCAAAAAATATTTATAAATATTTAAAAAGAGTGTGTTCAATTGCGTATACCTACAGTAGGTATACCTATCGTTAACCAAATAATCCATCAATCAATCAGCATCTATACATAAAAAATATCGTAAAGATCAATAAAGTCGGTCTTAATTATGACTTAAAGTCAAAAGTTATCAAAATACTCCCCTTAAAGTATCAGAAGATAAGGATCTAAATGTTTGAATATTAGTAGAAATCCCATTTCATTGTCTCGACTCCCGAACGAACCTTATTCTCAAAACTAATACACTACTGCAATGTACAAAACTACTACGAAATAAAAATTTGTTCAATTGCACGAAATCCAGTTTCTCCATAATCAAGTATAACCATTATGTATCTATACATTTATTTTTAAAATACCTGAATTTCAACTATATAATTAAACCATTTTTTTAGTTTGCCGAATTTCTGGTTACTCAATATTCGCTCATTAATGTATTTATTTGTGAATACATATTTTGGATTTGAATGTTTACAATATGTGAAAACCAAAAAACTTAATGCTCACTTATAAATTTAAACTAACCATTTTCAGATATATCTATCAACAGTTTAAATTTTTAAGCAGATTCAAAGTTTTTGTTTCTAATATTAAAACAACTTTGTTTTTAAAATTAAAACAGTAAAGGGTAATTACGTTTCGTTTATAACGATACTGTGACGATGAAATTTGAAATTTCGATTTTTTATTAGACTTTACGCCATACAAACTTTGTGATCATTTTTCACTCTTTTAGGGGAGGAATTATCAAAAACCCTTGGGTATTATATGTCTGCATTGTATAAGAAAAACACTTTCCAAATTTCATCAACAAAAATATGCATTTATATTGGAAAACACAATGTAAAACGAAAAAAAAAATGTCTTTTATTTTGATTATCATGACTAAAAAGCAATTCGATTTCGCACATTTGGACGTTGTACATACAAAATTATTGGAAATAGGTGGAAAGCGTGGAAGTAAGTTAGAATATTTTATTTATTTTCAATAACAATAATTGGTTTTTAAATTGTTCTAAATGCCGAAGAGAAGTTAGTTTGGAAGATTGTATATTTTAAATGATAATGAAATATATGATAAAAAATTACTCCCTTAATCTTTTTCAGCAGAATAAATAATTACTCCAGGTCACAATCATTGGTTGATAAAAATTATATTTTAAACAGTTTGATTGTCGAAAATCAAACAAAAATTAACATCCGCCTCTTTGGTATTTGGTATAAGTACCTACTACATAAACTTTCATACTAATTAAGTAAAATGACGTTATTTAAAATGAAGTTATTAAAAAATATAACAAAAACAGAAACTTATTAATTAATTATTTATTTATTAATTACACTTATTAAATTCATAATTTCGGCTATTGATTAACTACATTTTCTCATACACATTTAGTCAACCGTTTTACTCTTTTAGGGTAGGAATTTTCAAAAAAAAAAATTTATCAGATGTCTATTTCTTATAAGGAATACATCGAATATTAAAATTATTATTACAACTATTACTTTTTTTGATGTGAAACATCGATAGGCGCAGGCAGAGAAGAGTCTCTTTTCTCTGGGCGCAGGGTAAACCCGATCGTTTGCGTGGCGATCAAAGAGAAATGGCGATTGCTCGTCACGCTACACTATGGATGACTATGGATATACAGTATAGATGTAGTAGTCGTAGTGTGTACAATATGGCGACGCGTTCCCATGCGCAAACGACGTGCGACTCTCTTCTCACACGGTTCGATGATCTTGTTTACTGAAGTATACATAACCTATGTTTTACTTGAAAAAATGAACAATACAATATGTCAGACAGTGATAATTCAGAAAATGAAAGTGAACATCCTCTTGCAAAGAAAGCAAAAATACCCTATGGCGCATTACCAAGTCATAAGTAATTATATTTTTCAAGTGTCAAGAAGTAAAATCTACTCTCTTGGTAGATAGTTTATACAATTTTTTATTGTATGTATTATTTTGTATTGATTAAATCAATTAATTATTGAGTTTAGTTTCATTCTTATTATACTTATTTCAAAATTTAATAACGACTGACAAAATTGTATTTCAAAACCAGTTGATAGCGAGTAGCACACGAATGTTTTTATTTTTATTTGTCATGAATCTAAACATCTAAAAATTATTTAATTAACTAGTTTTCTAATCTTGTCTTTAATGCATATTACTTGTACAAACTTGATGTTTCACATCTACCAGGCGTCCCGTGACGGTTCACAGTTTTTTTCGTTAATATTTCTTCATTGAGCAACTCTAATGATCTATTTACAACAGTTTTGTAAAAAAAAAAGAAATAAAAAAAATGTTTACTGTAAGATTTGGCCCCACGTCTTTATAATAAGGAGGCTTAGAATGTCAGATACGTAAGCCATTACACTATTCACATCAACAATATGTTTTATATATATAAACGTTCATATTTCATAGAGGCAATTTTTTAGACTTTAAATTGAATTTACTGTGCTTTGTATCAGTTCAATTAAAAATATTTCTTCATATTATTTTTAAACGTTTAATTACTTTTCCAATGATATTTAACTCGCCTGTCTACAGTAAAAATTTTTGTTTTCATCCCTAGGGAATACCATCTCTTATTATTTTTAAGGAATGATTATAAGGAATGATTAACATGTGTGGGAAATTATGTTGCATCCTAGTATCAAATTTCATTAAATTCGGTTGTTCCGTTCTTTTGTTAAATCGGGACACACAATCAGATAAAAATTTTAAAAATATTAAATTTGGAATAAGAGCCTCTTGAAACAAATATTTACCCTAAAATTGGGTTCAAAATCGAAATGTACAGACTGACGTAAGAATTTAAAATGTTAGTTGAGATTTATTACGTTTAAAATCGTTAGAACATAGACATCGTCGAATTAAATAATTTCAAATTTAATTTTAATAGTTTAAATAATATTCATATTATTACACAACGAGTAATTTGGGGTAAAATATTCATTGCTCAATACTGACACAACTGACAAATGGTTAAAATTGGCAATTGAATATGAAACTAGAATGAAATCTAAATAATTGTTGAAACCACAGCAATAAACATTCAGTTCAAATTTAAAACAATTATTGTATTTCACTCACACGAATGTGTTTACAATATTTGTTCTCTGTCTTTGCCGACATAAATGCATATATCTATACTAATATACAAAATTCTTACGTCTGTCTGTACATTTCGATTTTGAACCCAATTTTAGGGTAAATATTTGTTTCAAGAGGCTCTTATTCCAAATTTAATATTTTTAAAATTTTTATCTGACTGTGTGTCCCGATTTAACAAAAGAACGGAACAACCGAATTTAATGAAATTTGGTATTAAAATACAACACAATTTCCCACACATGTTAGGCTACTTATCATTCCTTAACAATAATAAGGAAATGTATTCCCTGAGCCTTACTATAAAGACGTGTGTTCAAATCTTAAGTAAACATTTATTTATTTTTTTTAAAATTGTTGTAAATTGACCCTTAGAGTTGTAGTATTAAAGTAATAGCAGTAGTAGTAGTAATAGTAGTAGTAATAATAGTATTAAAACTGTAAGTAAATACGTTTTCAAAAACGTGCATACATAAAATCTTGTATTTATATATCCCTTTTGACTGATGAAATTTTAATCTTCCCTAAAATTCCTACCCTAAAAGAGTAAAACGGGTGACTAAGTTTGTAAATGTAGAGTTAATCAACAATCGAAATTTTGAATTTAATAAGTGTGATTAATAAATAATTAATTAATAATAAGTTTTTGTTTTTTTGATATCATTTTAATAACAACGTTTTAAATAACGTTAAATCACTAAATTAGTATGCAATTTTATGTAGTACTTATTTTAAAATTTTAAAATAGCGATATTTAATTTTTGTTTGTTTTTCAACAATCAAACTTTTTAAAATCTAATTTTTATCAACCAATGATTGTGACCTGGAGCAATTATTTATTCTGCTGAAAAAGATTAAGGGAGTAATTTTTTATCATATATTTCATTATCATTTAAAATATACAATCTTCCACACTAACTTCTCTTCGGCATTTAGAACAATTTAAAAACCAATTATTGTTATTGAAAATAAATAAAATATTCTAACTTACTTCCACGCTTTCCACCTATTTCCAATAATTTTGTATGTACAACGTCCAAATGTGCGAAATCGAATTGCTTTTTAGTCATGATAATCAAAATAAAAGACATTTTTTTTTTCGTTTTACATTGTGTTTTCCAATATAAATGCATATTTTTGTTGATGAAATTTGGAAAGTGTTTCCCTTATACGATGCAGATATATAATACTGTAACAGAATAGGACAACGTCTCTCTATTTGTGCCATGCCGGCACGCGATTGACTGAGTGACCTCTATCTCTCTCCCACCAATGCGAATGTAGATATTGATTGTTCTGGAAACATCTAATAGATGGTGGATCGTTGGCGAACAAAGGAGTACATTCTAGAATGTTGGGTTCCGGGTATATAAGTCGCTCAGCTCAAGCCCAGAGGGAGTTCTGTATCAGAGTTCTGTATAGAAATTCAGTTATGAATTTCCGTTACATCAAAGCGATTACAAAACGATTATTAGTGTTATTTGAATTAAAAGTGATTATTGTCATTTAAGTGATTGTTTTGACAAGTGTAATTGTGTAATAAAAAGTGAAATAAAAAAAGGAATTGTTAAGTGTGAAAGTGATTATTTATTTCCAAAAGAAATTAAAAGAACGAATAAACGCCATCTATATACATTTTTGAGGAGTCACGTTACAATACGATAGGGCTTTTGATAATTCCTCCCCTATAAGAGTGAAAAATGGTGGCAAAGTTTGTACGGCATAACGCCTAATAAACAATCGATATTTCTAATTTAATTATCAAAGTACGTTCGTTATAGACGAAACGTTTTATAGCTTAAAATAAAACAATGTTTGTTTATTATTAGAAACAAAAATGTAGGATCTTCTTAAAACTTTAAACCCTAATATATATATCTGAAAAAGGTTAAGTTCATAAGTTAGCATTAAGTTATTTAGCTTTCACATATTGTAAACCTGAAAATCCGATAGCGATCGAATAGCGAGAAATTCGGTTATTTAAAATAAAATGGTTTGATTATATAGTTGAAATTCAGATATTTTAATAATAAGTGTATAGATACACAATGGTTATAGTTGATTATGGAGGAACTGGGTTTCGTGCATTTGAACAAATTATAATTTCCCGGTAGTTTTGTACATTGCAGTATTGTAATAGTTTTGAGAAAAAGGTTCATTCGGGAGTCGAGACAATGAAATGGGATTTCTACTAATATTCTAAATATCAAGGCGAGTGTTTTGATAACTTTTGACTGTTTTAATTATGACTGACTTCATTGAACTTAACGATAGTTTTTATTTATGTATAGATGCTGATTGATTTACGGATTAATTGGTTCACGGTAAGTATATCTATCGTAGGTGTATGGAATAGACCATACTCTTTTTAGATATTTATAAATATTTTTTAAAAATTAATTGATCATTATATACAACTATATTATTCTAAGTAGCAGTTTATTAAATGTGTCTTTTTAAAGTTGACAAAATAGTGTTTTTAAGTATGATTATGTTTTTCGGAAAAGAAATAAGAAAAATAATAATTTTCAAATACCACTACAAATGGCAAATTTAAAAAGAAAATAGAATCTACACCATTATTCCATTATTTGTGATTTAAACACTTACAACATAATAAGGGGACATATCCATTTCTAGGATATCTGAATCATAATAGTTTTCGGAAATAACATGATCTCCTGATAGATAAATTTGTGGAAACGGTAGCGGTTGATACATTAAATCGGTCGCAAACTTTTTTCGTACACCAAACAATCGATTGACACTACGCATATGTAAACTAAAAATTAATTGTGCATAACCGTTTTTACTTGCATTTAGATTTGACTAAAGTTTACCTTGGTGTGAGGTATTGAAGATGTCTTTTCCCAGTAGTTTTTTTTTTATCTTTGTGAAATTCAACAGCAATGTTTTCAACTTCTAAAGTCAAAGCCAAGAAACAGTCACCCATAAGCCAAATAGTTTCAGCTTTTAGTGGAAAAGCAATCCCCAGTGTAAAATATTCTAAAACACTATACATATATTCATACTCATAAACAATAGCAAGTTTAATCTGAAATTATAGTGAATTATTACTGACCGTTACTATGAAAAAGAATTAAGGAACATATGTGATTCAATTACCTCTGTAAAATTAAAAAGATAGTTTATCAAATCATGATATTGATTATCCTCTTGTTCTTGAAGTGGAAATTGATAAACTTTGTGGATGTTATGCAATTCTCCAGCGATATATATCAAGATTGAAGCAATAGAAGTGAAATCTTGATGTTTGAGAGCAAAACGCATAGACATTCTATAGAATCCTACAGTACCTCTCGCTGCTGCTTCTAGTTCGTGAAGAACTTTACTCAGTGAATGTTGACGAAGTTCTGGATAAGTCTAAAAACAAATAATTATTTTTAGTAAACTATACCATTATAGTTAAAGAACCACGTTTTTCCATAAAGACTTTTCAATTTAAATTTGACATAATGTACTATACCAACAAACTACTTTAATTTTCAACTCCCCATTTTTTGTAAAAATTTTAATTATTAACGTATGTTAACCTTAGTTAAGAAAAGCCGTATATTTTTAATTGTCGTTCCTTTGAATTTTTACATTTTTAATTTTAAAAATTCCTTTGAAGGTGGCGATCCCGCAATTTTTTTGGGATCCACAGTTTGCGCAACTCTGCGCTATACAACGTAATTTATGAACAAGATATCAGTTGCAAGTGTTTATTTTCAACAGTTTCCCTTTAAAATAATATAAATTCCTTACTGGTATCCACCACTCCATTGGAATCAAGAAACTGCCGGGTATATTCGGAATGACTCCTATAAGATTGTCTTTATAATCCACGACTCCAAAGAAATAATAAGCGAAGCACCAGGATTCTTGAATGCGTGTTGTAATATCTAAAAAAGAGTTATTTTGATTATTTGATTTTTCATTTGTGATATTTGATTTTTGAATAATTAATTATAGAAATGCCACCATAAGGTATCCCAAAACGTTTCCTCCTAAAAAAGACGTGTATTTTTTTTACAAATTATAATTTAAAAAAAAAAATTAAACGTTACAAACAATTTTAAAAAACTTATTATCAAATTTAAACATTACAATTTTTTAAATGCCTTTTAACTTTGAACTCGACTTAATAGAGTCATTAATGGCGGCAAGATACAAATTCAATTAGAATCAATTTCATAGAAATTCACTTATTGTACGCATCATGTTAAGGATGTTATGGAGGTATTTCAAAATGCTACGATACAAATACAAATTTAGTAAAATGTTCCTTATTGCATGCTAAAGAACCTGTTAAAAAGTTATTGCAATTTAAAAATACTATAATTTACCTAATCTTATAGAGATTCGGTGATCAAGCAGACAGAATTTATTTTTATTAGCAAAAAAAAAATGCTACCAAGTATCCCAAACTCTCAAAATATGTAGTATAAATTTTAGGGAACTAATTTTGCAAAAGTTTATTTGAATTCACTATACGATTTTTAAGAAACAAATTGAAAACAGACCGAAAGTGTAGTTTCTATTTGATAAATTAATAAGTGTATATAAAAGTGCAGCAACCCTGTCGTCAGCTGAGACCCACCGTCTTGTTTATAATACAACCTGTACATTTGGTTAAATAAAAATGAAACGCATTACTTATCTTGGTTGCACTCATGAGTACACATTACATCATGTGAGAGAGACATACTAAAGTTGCCAACTTATAAATTCGACTGCGTTATCACGTTTTCCTTATTTTATATAATGTTGAATTATTAATTTTATTTTTTAGATATAATTGTCTTAAAAACATGCTTATTTAATGTTTCATTTATGATTTAATCATATTGAAAAAGTCTACATTCATAACTTATGAGCATAAAAAATCAATAATATTTTGATTTGTTATGTTGAGATCAATGAATATTCAGTCCCTAAAGTTAGTTAAAAATTGTTTGTAGTTTTTGTTTTTCCTTTATTTGTTTAAAATTTTTGGTAAAATTTCCGATTTTCTCTTCAACTATATACAGTATTTTAAGTATCGACCTCTTTATTTGCCTCATGGTACGCTATACGTCGTAATTATTCACGATTTTCTATTTTTATGTACTTTTGTTGCATCTACTAGGTCATACAATCTCTATGCACTTAACTGCATTGTCGTAAAATCAATTGTGCAATTCCAAGACGAAGGAAGAATGACACGAGAAAGACCAATGCAACACATGTCACGGAGAGTAACAGCACCAAAACCGAATATTGCGAGCACAAATACCCCCTATAAATCATATGCACAAGCGATCACTAATCAATCATCTGTAAAATCACCTGTAATTGAAAATCACCCAAATACCCACAGCACCAAATCCATTGTTGGATAAGTTAACTGAAACAATTTTGTTATTTGAAACAATTGATTCCCTCATACAAATTATACAACCTCTATTAGTAACTCTTCAACAAATTTGACCAGCATTAATCCAAAAAGTCCTATCATGAACTACAACCCAGCCCAAATCATTAAAGTAGGAATGCCAAAGGGATTACTAACAAGTATCATAAAATGCATGCATTCTTGAACACAAAAAAATAGATATTCTCCTAGCGACAGAAACTAAACTATTCACCAACAATATATTTATATTGTGTTGCAATTTATATAAAAAATGAAATAGAACACGAGTAATTTCCTTGTATCTCAGAAAATGAATTGCAGGTTGCTCGAGTACAGATAAAAATTAATAACACTCTTTATCAAGTAGGGTCATTTTATTCGGCTCCGAAAAATCTTTTTTGCGAATTACACTTTTGGGGTGTTGTACATGAGTTAAGTACAAATTTCCTACTCGGTGAAGACTTCAACGCTAAAAACCCTCGTTGGGGATCTAATCTTGCCAATCCTCGAGGCAGATTGTTACACGAAGTAGGACACAAGCACCACCTGGAATTCTTGTTTCTCATCGAACCTACTTATTACTCCGATGCTGGACATTTTTCAGATACTCTTGATATTCGTTGGCAAGAATGTACAAAGACTCTGCTCAAACCAACAATCCAATATGAGCTAAGTTCCGATCACTATCCAGTGCAACTAAACGTAAGTGCCGAATATAATCTCCGAACTAAGTCCCGTACTCTTATAAATCATTCGTTTGATTGGGAGGTGTACAGAGCAACCACTGATATGCTTATAAACACAGACATTCACCTAAAAAACTCATCCGACATAGACAAGGCTGTCAATACACTCACTAGAGCAATACAAACGGCAGCTAATATGGCCCATAAGACTACCAGCAAGCGCATGGGTCTTAAGCGACAAACATATCCAACATTTAATCATTATTAAAAAATACTGCAGACGACAGTGGGAAACTACCCGGTATCCTCCTCATAAAAGCGCCTACAACAAAGCGGCGGTAGAGTTAAAGAAAGCGATCAAGAAGCACAATAACGACATCGTACACACCGAACTGCTGCAATTAGATCCATCTGATGGTTCGCTATGAAAGAAGACTCGTTTCATAACCAAAGAATTCGTAGGAGCTCCTCCATTGCTAGTAAATGGGCAGTGGATAACAACCTGTCAACCTAAAGCCAATGCTTTCGCAGCCAGTCTAAGAAGCCAATTCTCACCAAACCCTTCTCAAGACCAACTAATCCATGACAATTTAATACAAGAATTAGAGGTACCTTTGCAGCTATCCTGTCTTCCTCCGTTGTTCACTCCCGGAGAGGTCAGGAAAGCCTTGGAAAAACCGCCTAAGTTAACCGCCAGTAGTCATCATGATTGCCAAGCCCGAAAAAAGGAGAAATGAAATTAGTAACTATAGGCCGATTAGTCTGCTCAGCTTTCTCTCAAAAACATTTGAAAGACTTCTAGTCCCCACTACTAGTACATCGAGAGTCTTAGAATTAGTTTTAGAATTCAACACTCCTGCCCACAACAACTCCACAGGGTAGTAGATGAACTTTTGGATACATACGAGGCAAAGAAAGCCTGCCTTGGGTTATTTATCGACACCGAAAAAGCGTTTGACAAAATGTGGCACCCGGGACTGCTGGCAAAACTGAAACCACACCTGAACGATATGCTCTATTGTGTTATCCACTGGTCGCATATACTCGATACGATATGCAGGAACTTACTTCAGGACTTTTGGCGCAAGCTCAGGTGTGTCTCAAGGTAGTGTTTTGGGGCCTTTTCTCTACCTAATATTTGCAAGTGATTTTCCCACCAGCGACATATTAAAAAATCCACACTTTGCCCATGACACTGCAATCTTATCAAAGCAGGGAACCTATCGGGAGGTGCATCTGATACTTCAAGATTACGCTGATAAGGTTAGTGACTGGTGTAGGAAGTGGAGAGTCCGAGTTAACCCAAGCAAGTCGCAAGTAGTGCAATTTACCTACCGTCGCCTTGTACCTGATGAGCCTATTGTGCTTCAGGAAGAACCTGTGCCACACACTTCAACAGTTCGCTACCTTGGATTACACCTAGACCGAAAACTTGTGTGGAAGTCACATTAAAAAAAATGTTGCTAAAATTCGTCATCGCATGCATGCCTTAAGACATCTTCTTGCTAGTAAATCCATACAAAAAGAATAATTTATACATCGTTAATAAGACCCATCTGGCAATATGGTATATATTTGGCAATATTTGGTCGTCCGCTTCAAACTCACAAATACGAAGGGTACAGACTGTGCAAAACCAAATCTTAAGGGTAATCACAGGTGCCCAGTGGTACATTAGTAACCATATCATACATAAAGACCTGAAAATCGCATACGTACAAGATGTTATGCAAAACACTTATCACAGGCACGCTCAATCTATTATGGACCACCCCAATCCACTGATCCAGGAAATTCTCAACCATCAGCTCCCACCCAGATGTCAAAGAAGGCTCAAACGAAAAAGACACACCGATCTTTCCTAATTAATTTGTTTTATTCTTTTTCTCTCCTTCTCTTGTAACTAATGTAATTATTATGTTTTGTAATTATTATGTAATGTATTTTATTTAAACTAATGTAAGAGGAGCACCATTGGGTGTATTCCTCCCCCCATATTTCATGTTATTTTTATAATACGAATATTAGAACAACTGTAATGTATAATAAAGTTAAGCTTTGAGAAAAAAATTTGTGCAATTAAACGCAACAAAATACAAATGAGATCTAATTTTCTGTCCTAAGAGAACATTAAAACGTATTCTTAAATCAAAGCTGTTTTGAAATTAAAAGAATCTTAATTACGTTATGATTTGAATATTATATCCTTATTATACTAATATATAAACGCAAAAGTTTGTATGTATGGAGGTGAGGATGTTTGTTACTCTTTCGCGCGAAAACTGCTGAATGGATTTTAGTAAAACTTTACAATAATATAGCTTATACATCAGAAAAACATATAGGTTATAATTTTCAAAGATATTGTGTGAATTGTCTAAAATATAACGATATGTGTAAAGTGAGTAAGTACAAATTCCGCCATCTGCGTGTTATTCTGGCGTGCGCTGACAAAATCGTTAGAGTTACACATATATAATGTATACGGTTAAAAACACTTTAAAAAATTCAAAATATTAAATTAATTAAGGTATGATTACGGTCGATTAATATCGATGAACAAACAAACACTTCTCAACAATTTTAAACTGGATAAACATTCAAATTGAATGAAGTGTTTATAAGAAATAAATAAACGATTTTTTTATTGTTAGATTGTTAGATGACAATATAGTAACACACTAATTTTAAATAATTAAATCTTAATCTTAATTTCCAATTTTCTGTGCAATTTTCGGTAAGTTTTGATAGTTAAAATACCATGTCAAATACGTGGTATAATTGTTCATATAAAGATACTAAGGAGGCTATTTTTTATAATCAATTGAACTTGATTTTTCTACTAGCAATTAGATGTGCCAACATAGGTTGCAGAACTCACAATGCTGCAGACAAAAATATACAAGCAAATCAAACGGACGATCAATGCAAAATGCAGTTGAATGAAATCGATAGAATCGAAACCAGCATTTTAAACTTATCGAGTTGCATTCAATTATAACTCGGCACGCATTCCTATGATACTAAACAGCAAGCCGTTCGACTTTTAACGATCACAATTTTCAGTGCGGTTTCTATCTGAGATGTTGATAAACAAATCGCAAGGGAAGAACTAAATGTTCGTGACATGAATTTTATAAAATTCATATACACTAGAAAAGAAAACTAACAATGTTGTGTATCAAAAAGCATATCAATAAACAGTTAACTTCATGTTTCTGAAATATTTGAACTGGACAACGTCGGTCCGTTCAGTTAGTACATTTATAAAATTGTGTTTTTGATGTTGTTGTGAAATAAAAAAGACTAAATTTATACGGTATGGAATAGAATAAAGTATGTAGAAACGTGTAGAATCTCATGATAAAAAATATGCAATTGATGCGTAGCGTTTCGCAGCATGTCTGATCACCGGCCATATTTAAGTCTCTGTCTTTTTTTGTTACATGCTCAGCAGCTTTCCTATCATTTATATTTTATTCTATATTTTTATATTTCATTCAAATATATTAAAAACATATAAGACATTAAAAAAAAATTTAAATACCTTGTTTCAACAGAGCAGTATAATACATGATTATACAATACGCAAATTGACGCATAGATGGTACATTAAAAATACTCCCTGTATGTACCTTTGACAGGTCTTTCTGGGAGATGGTAAACATTCATTCTAACTCGATAGCTTTGTTCTTGATACTCATCCCATTTATGATAAAACTTGGCTCCTGTTATTCTATTCATACCAGGTCCGAAAGAATAATAATCATTCATTTCATCGCAACCATCATAAGTTATGATCGAGTCATTGGCTTCAAATAATTCGCGCCTGTTTACATCCAGAAATTGAACAACTCTGTAGTTCATATATCCATAGTTATAAGTTGTTAAGCGGCTTGTTTTAGTGTCTTTATCAGTAGCCAACCAAATATTTAAAAACACCGTATAAACGAAATTAGTGATTTCTATTTTTCTCAAATCCTGGTTCACAACAAATGTGTGTGTTAAATCGTTTGGACCTCCACTTGATTTTAATATCAAATCTGAAGAATCACATGGTGAATAATTTGGAGGTCGTATTATTTCTCGTTGGAAAATGGAAATACAAAAAGCTCTTCTCCGGACTTGATTGGGAATAGTAACTGTCACTTTAAAGTTTTTTTCATTCATTAAAATGGTTCCATCGTACTTATGAAATTCTTCATTTTCCCTAAAAAAATTAAAACTAATCAATCATAATATGTTTAACGATATCTTTACTAATAAGTAAAATTCTTACGTCTGGTTGTACATTAAAATTTTTACTCCAATTTTAGGATAAATATTTGGTTCAAGAGACCCTTATTCCGAATATAACATTTTTAAAATTTTTATCTGTCTGTCTGTCTGTCTTCTTATAGTTAAAGAACGCAACAGCTAAATTTAAAAAAAAAATATTGTTAAGATACTACGCAATTTCCCACACGCTATAGGCTATATATCATTCCTCAAAAATAATAAGGGAAGATATGGAGAGATAAAAAAATACAAGGGCAAGTATCTGGTCACCTTTTTCAGATATATCTCAGAGTTTACATCGTTAATTCGCTTTAGTGAAAGACTGCTTCCACGTACAAATCCAAAAAAAAATAATTTAATGACCAATTAAGTCACAATTCGATTATTACATTTAGTCGTTAGAATACGTACTGTGAGCACAAAAATTTATTTTAGACCATTCTAAATACCGGAAAAAATTTGGCGTGAATTTTTTTATTTTTGATTGAAATTTAATTGATCTAGAATCATTGGTTTGTAAAATAATCGATTTCAAACAGCTTGATTGTTAAGAAATAAGTTTGGATTTTTAAGTTTGCTTGATTTTTTTATTCGACAAACAAACCAAAATCGCCTTTTGGTTTGAGTACTAAAAATATTTTCATACTAATTTTGTTATATACTGTTTTTTTGATATAACCAAAATAAACATTTTTTTAATTACAGAACAACTTTGTTTTTGTCGTTCATGAGAACATAAGAGTAACCCATGATATACAAAAACAAAAGCTCAGTTATTAATAATGTTTAGATAGAATAATCATAACAATTAATTAAACTAGGAGACCCCTGTGCATTTGCAAAAAATATTTTTTCAATCGTATATTTCTTTATAAACTATATTGTCTCTTGTAACATCATTTTCTATTTCCTGACGTGGTGTTTCAAAAACTTGGTTTTTTGAAGAATCTAAGGTAAGAAAATGCGGTATAAAGTTGACCATATGTAATACATGGTTCAGGAAGATACAATCCAACTGTTGCGAACGTTTAACCTTGAGATTTATTTAGTGTGATTGCATAAGAGAGACACTGAAAACTGATGTGGAACGAAATTGAAAGGCAAAGATGAGGCATTAGCTGTGTCTCATGTAATTCTAGGAATAAAATGTATTGTTCCTGAATGTGATTTGACCACGCCCACCTAACGTTTTCAACACGGTCCTACGTACTTAAAGAATGTTTTTCCAACACATACCTGTGATTAGCTAGAAAAATGTCCTTCCAATGCATAATATAAATTTTGAAACAAATATTTTTTGGAGTTTAATCCTTAAGAATTGATTTTGATATAATTGATTTTTAGATATGAAAAAATATGAACAGTAAAATTTTTTCGATGTATATGACCTCGTTACTTTTTTTGCGCAACCTATTATACGCACCTTTCACTTTTCAGGCGTAGGTATTGGGACTGTTTTTCTCACTCTAGTGTATTTATAATATTTTTGCTCTCTCTCACTCACTGAATCACTTCCAAAAGAGCCGTTTAGTATGACAGATATTTTCGGTTCGATACAAAAGAATCGGATTGTTAAGACAGTGCAGTATTTAAAAAAAGTCGGTTAAGATTCATTGTAATCGTTTTAATCATATTCATTCGTTAAAATATCGTCGCTGTATTAATTGTACTCGATGTAGCGAATTACAGCGATAAATTACATTACTGCATAGAAGTACCTATGTAATATATTTATTAAACATAGAAAATGCATCGCCAAACAATTTAATAATGAAATGTACGGTGTTTGAAAAATAAAAGAAAAATTTTCAAATAAAATTTAAAAAATGTCATTCGATCATTATTTTCATTTTAATATAATATTTAAACTACGTAATATCTGTTTGAAAAGATGAAATTTTTATTTATTTAATGATATTTCATTTTAGCTTTATTAAACTTTGAAAACTTAAAATATTATTATACCAAAGGTGATTGAACAATTGAAAATTTTGAAAGTTGTTTGTTCAAAATAATATCAGGTTAAGATTTCTGAGTTTTCTCAACAAAAACAAGCAACAAAACATTGAAAATATAACGAATGCCCCTCAACATTTTGCCCATCAATTTGCTTTTGCTTCGCAGGAAAGTAATACAAGATCCAGAATCTTATCAAAATACCTTAATATTCATCGCATCTACAAATTCTTTATGGACGTAATCATTGAATTTGTATCCATTAATAAAAATAAAATAAGTATTTATGGCTCTAACAACAACTGCGGCATA
Organism: Sisyra terminalis; assembly: GCA_958496175.1. Classification (NCBI taxonomy): domain Eukaryota; kingdom Metazoa; phylum Arthropoda; class Insecta; order Neuroptera; family Sisyridae; genus Sisyra; species Sisyra terminalis. Next base: position 33,326,856 of record OY292274.1, read on the forward strand.
GATTTAAGTCAGTAAAATTAAATATTTTTTTCTTTATTTTACAATAACTTTGGAAAATGTTAAGAAAATACGGTTTAAAGCAACATACAATAACAAAAATGCGGCAAAATTTAGGAAACGGTCGGTTAAAACTAAAACTAAAAAAAATCAAAGAAAAATATTTTCTGAATTTCAAAAAACACTTTATATTCTACTTCGTAAATATATTTCCAAAAAAATTTTGTGACAAAACTTGATTATCACAAACGATGAAAATTCATGTGTGAAAAGCCTATTCAATATTGCATTGATTTTTACTAATTTGGAAAGTTAGCTGAACCAGAAAGTTTAGAAAATATTTTCCGAATTTCAAAAAACACTATGTTCTACTTCGTATATATATTTTTTCAAAAATTTTTTGTGTGGAAAGTTGATTTTCATAAACGATGAAAAAACTTTGGAAAAAAGCCTGTTTTATTATGTTTCAATTTTTGTTATTTTGTAAAATTTTGGGAAAATATAATTTGAGGAAAAAAATTAATTTCCTTAACTAGTTTTCCTTAACTTTTTTTTTAGATTTACATTTAACCAACCGTTTCCTAAATTTTCCCGCATTTTTGTTATTTTATGTTGCTTTGAACTATATTTTATCAACATTTTACTATATAAATGACTAATTAATTAATTATTTTTTCTTAATTAATTTATTACCCCTTAAATATTTTATCACAATCGAAACGGTTTCTTTACCATACCTCTACGAACGAATTCCCATCGATTGGCAAAAAAAAAATCAGAAAATTCACATTTTAAAATTTTGTTGGCTAATAGGGTTCATTATTTACTCATCATAACGACGAACTAAAACCAACATGCAGCATCTTTGGTTATATTAAAGTAGCTTTTAAAAATTTCTGCCTACCCTGCCTAAAATCTCTGTGCATGCCACTGCTCGACAGTAGTGAAGGCCCTCAAAGAGCGTAAAATCGAATTTCATACCTGAGTGAAGACAAGAACTTTAAGGTCATACTTAAAACCTGGCACCCAACATCACCGAGGAAGAAGTCATAGAAGATCTCCATTTCAAGGGCCTAAAAGCATTACTACTCAACATACGTAGTCACGTTTTCTAAGGATCTAACAATGAAAAACGTTTTTCAATGCAGACAGGTATGTGAGTACATTGTAAGGTGTGAGAAATATATAAAAACAAGGGGTGTCACTCAGTGTTATAGCTACCAGGGATTTCGCCACATAACGCCAAACTGTAACAGGGCTATCTCATGTCTAAGATGCTCTGGTAGTCATAGCGCTAAACAATGCGATATTGCCGAAATCGATTGAAGATGTCAAAACTGCAAAGGGCCACATAAGGCAAATGATACAAAATGCCCCCAATACCAAAAGCAGCTAACATTGAAAAATAAAATAAATATGGGACGTAATACTCACTACCCAAAAAAATATCAAGATTTCATCAGTAGTATGAAAATTTTTCCAACCCTATCCAATGCTAATCCGAAAACCATTAGCTCCGAAACTCCAGTATGGCCTAAATACAGACATGTCAGCGCGAAACCGATTAACTTACAAAGCAAAGTTGGTCTTGACCTGTTCGCGGAAATTGAACAGTGTTTTTCATCTTTTAACTTGCAAAAAATAATAAGTGAAATAAAACTTCTACCAGGAAAACGGAAATCACAGAACGACCGCATCAGCAACGTAATGATCTTGATAGAGATCGTTGCAAGCATCTTTAGACGACAATGAATAATAACAATCAAAAATTAAATACTAATGGACGGAATGCAAACACAGCTGATACACAAACCGATATCAAGGTAATGTTATATGGCATTGCAGAATCATCAATAACAAGATTGGAGAATTGGAGGCAACACTGGCAAGATTAACATATGTGGTCTAAACGAAACTCAACTAAACTAAAATATAAAACTAAAACTAACAAATTTTAATATATACAGAAAAGATAGAAATTCTCAGGGTGGTGGTGTAGCTTTATTAGTTAAAAAACAATCCAACACAACATACTCGAATTACCCGAAACAAATGACATGGAAACTATCGCTGTAAAAATAGCAGTCATATGCGCGTATAGCCCACCGAACAAAACATTAAATAGCGAAAAATTTAAATAACTATTCAAGGTCAGCCATAAGGTAATAATAATTGGTGATCTAAACACAAAACATATCGGACGGAACTGCATAAAAATTACAATAACGGCAAAAAATTATTAAATTACTCTGTAAATTTAAATTTTAGAATTTTATATCCAAATGAACCTGCCTACTACCCTGAGAATAGTCTCTTAAACTCTAGCACTATCGACTTAGTAATAACTAAAAACTTAAATAATACTTTCCAACCCATTTCCAAAACATTATTGGTAATTAATTGTATTATTTGCATTCCGTCCATTAGTATTTATTTTTTGATTGTTATTATTCATTGTCGCTAAAGATGCTTGTAACGATCTCTACCAAGACCATTACTTTACTGATGCGGTCGTTCTGTGATTTCCGTTTTCCTGGTAGAAGTTTTATTTCACTTATTATTTTTTGCAAGTTAAAAGATGAAAAACACTGTTCAATTTCTGCGAACAGGTCAAGACTAACTTTGCTTTGTGAGTTCATCGGTTTCGCGCTGACATGTCTGTATTTATGCCATACTGAAATCTTATTTCTTATTATTCTATTTTCAAATAAGTATTTAAATATTTACGTACTGTTTAACAATAAAAGTGTATCCTAAAAGATTCTTTCGCGTAATACTGACGCGTCTAGTTTTGAACGGTCTCAGCCACACACCATACTTTTGTCTGTAGCTTTCCATAACTGAAACGTTCAGATTGAAATAAAGAGTTCCAATTCTATTTCGGCCGAGTTCAGTGTCCAAATTAACGTCAATTGCAACGCCCTCTTTTCGACGAAACCTTCTGCAGTTTGAACATGTCCATACATGCTGAAGGCTTTTACTTGGCCGCTCCTGGATGAAATCAACTATGAGAGACTCGCTGTATACTTGAACTGTATTTCCTCCAGTTTCTATGTAAAATCCTGGTTTCAAAACCATCGATGGAGTTCCAGACAAACGCGATCCGCAGTAACACTGCAACAATTTTTCAAATAATTTCCTTTTAAAAATTAGCAAAATTACTAAGGTGGACGAACGGCCACGGTTTCACGGTCACTCTGAACCTGGTAGGAGCTGAGCTTAATCCTAAGTAAGTGCAAGTTCTAATATTTCATGGTAAACATATTTTAATAATTCTAAAGTTGGAAAGACTTTAGCATATTAAAGAGCAACCGAATACAACAAATGGAAAATCAATTTTGCTTGATATACAAATACATTTTTTTCTTTTCTCTTTCGCGTAGCTATTGTGTAAGAACTTGTAATATTTACCACGAAGAATAAATGACAGGAGAACGAACGAGATAGAGTCTCAAAAATTCGAATACTGCTTAGTTATTTTTTCGGCCACTAGCAACGCAATGTCAAAGATATCAAAACATTACATTCATGTTCTTCATACATATTAATATCTTATAGCATAAATTCATAATTGCTTAATTACACTTATATTTCGAAAACAATTACCAGTTGAAACTTAAAACTATTATTCCCTTGTGACTTATAAGAAAAAAATTTTAACGCTAATATTTAAATTTGGTATAATACTATCACTAGAGCCCTCTGCATTGTGTCCTCATTTCATGGATGTCTGCATAATACAGCACTCGTTCTACTGTCATTTATACTTCGTGTAAATAAACGAAATTTTTACGGTACAATTCGGATGTTGGTCGATAAAGGATTTTACCAAAAAAAAATCGTTCTTACTCAATCTGGACGATATGTGTAACGATTTTTGCATATGTAATTACGCTCTAACAACTCCATTGTTGAATTTAGAAAACTATTGTAATTTTTGTTCTGTTCAGATAGAAATGATTTTTTTCCGAAATTTTCCGGGTGCTGTTGCATACAGTATTGTCAAAAAAATCACTTATGACAGTTTTTACAATTTCAACAATAAAGTTGGTACTAAAAGTGCAATTACACTTACAAAAACGTTATAAGAATGATTTGAATAAAGCTAGAAAAATTTTTTTTTTTGCAAAAATCCTCTGTGAGTTATCGCCCATATTTACTCTAACTTTTTTTTAAAAGCTAACAATGGGCGCCAATGGTTTTAAAAAATTGAGGATCTTTGGTTGAGGTATAAATGAAAAAAAATCGGTACAATCAAGTACTTAACAAAAGTCTGCCTAAAAATATTATAAGTTTTATGTCGCTAAAGTTGGGTGTTTATGGTACTTGACAGAGGTCATAATTATGGGACCCCTAAAGTTTTTGAATTTGATTCCGAAAAGCATTTAAAAAGATTTCACTTTTTATTCTATATAAACGGGTTGTTGAAATTATGTATACAAAGAATCCTATATAATTTTGAAGGGTCTAGTAAAATCTTGATTTTCTGCTGTAAAATGCACAAAATGGGTCAAATTTCGTATGACGTATCAAAATCAGTGAAATCCGTATAATTACCTCCCTTCAGTTTTCCTACATAACCTACATCAACAGATACCACAAGCGACGGAGGTCAAAAATCTTGAAATTCACTTGGACAAAAGACTACTGGCGGATACATTTAACGACAAAGAAAGATTAGATAAAAGTAAATTGGTGACAGTTATACTGGCTAATAGTTTGGAAGCCATTTTTTTTAAGATTGTAAGCTATTACTGTGTTCTGAAGCCGACTTTGAGGTATAGTATCCAGTTATGAGAAGCTGTCAGAATTCCAATATAAACATCATTCAAACTTCTTCTAGTCAAAAAATCTGGTTTTTCTATGGTATTCGTCCTGGCTTTTCACAAACCAGGATATTTATAAGACATTTTAAATGGCCTGACAGGAAAACAACCAGACACAGAACAAAATTTGCTCAATGTACAATCGTTCATTGAATCGCTTTTTATGGTCTATGGGAATACAGGGTTCTAAATGAATGGAGACATAAGGAACTCGGGATAATAAATCATGGAAGTGAAATAGTCAAAAAACACTCATTGTACGCAGGTTATTAAGGTTCCTTACCTAGCTACTTGGTCTCAACTAGGTGAAATAGGGACATAGGAAATACAACTAGCCTTGAGGCTGCAATGTTGAGGTAGAAAAAACTTCATCCGGGGAATCTCGAATAGATAAAAAAGCAGTTACTAAAATACTACGAATTAAGCGTAACATTATAAAGACTAGAAACCTGAACTTTAAGAAGACAAAAAAGAAAGCATCTACAGAGCTTTGAAATGTAGTGCTGGAGAATAAAAAAAAATACAGATCAAGCTACAACCATGGCCAACAAAAAAAGAACCATCATCGATGTAGTGACAAGAAGAGATGCTAACTGAATGGGTCACATTCTCAAAAGAAAATAATTTATACTTAACGATGTAGAAAGAAAACTGACCCCCCTCCCCAAAAAAAGAAAAGAAAAAGACAGATTGAAATCTTGGACTTATTAAAGAGCAACAACCAATATCAGTCATTCCATATGAAATAAACAAATGGAGTGTAAAAAATGTGTGTCGTAGGGTTAAATAAATAAATAAACGATACTATAAAAATAAAATTATTGTAGTCTTAAATATAAATCCAATGGACCCATCAATCTAAATAAGTAAAAACGTAATAGTTTAATACTGTAACAGAAAGAGACAAAGTCTCTCTCTCTCTCTCTCTCTCTTTGTGCCATGCTGGCACGCGATTGGCTGAGTGACTTCTATCACTCTCCCACCAATGCGAATGTACATATAGATTGTTCTGGAAACATCTAGCAGGTGGTGGAACGTTGGCGAATATTGGAGTATATTCTAGAATGTTGGGAATGTTGGTATATAAGGCACTTAGTCAAGCCAGTAGTCAGTTCTGTATGACAGTTCTCTATAGAAATTCAGTTGTGAATTTCCGTTACAACAAAGCGATTTTTAGTGTGATTTGAATTAAAAGTGATTGTTGTCACTTAAGTGATTGTTTTGACAAGTGTGATTGTGTAATAAAAAGTGTATACAAGTGTAATAAAAAAAGTGATTGTTAAGTGTGAAAGTGATTATTTATTTCCAAAAGAAATTAAAAGAACGAATAAACGCCATCTCAATACATTTTTGAGACGTCACGTTAGTATACGTTCAGGGAAATATTAAAAACAAGTATAACTTTTGTTCAATATGTCAATAAAAATAGTAAGACGAAAATTGACTTTGGAATCATTTGTACCAGTGTTTCTCAATGTGGGACCTACCGACCTATGCCTCACTGAGAGAACATTTGTAGTCAAGGAAATCAATTCGGAAAATGACTTGCCCAGAATTTAAAATAGCTTTATAGGAACTGTAAGTAGTAGTTCTGTAGTAAAATACTAACTAACTGTAGTCAAAATTGTAAATGTGAGTGAACGAAAAGTTTTTTAAGTAGGCTTAAGTGGGTAAGACGAGTTGAGAACATTAATTTAAAATCTGTCTAGTACTTTGTACCGTATGGTTTACTGCTCCAAACTCGTTTTCTACTTCAGCAAGAAATAATAATAATTTTCCAAAAGGGTAATCATCCGCGTCAAAGACACCATCGTCTCTTATTCTCTTCGAAATGTGGTGTGTACCTAATGTTTAATATAATTATTAAAAAAAATAAAATAAAATAAAAATTAATATATAAGTCTAAAGGTCACCTACCGGATTTGTCATATCCTTCATAGTAATATTTTATTGTTACATTTTCATCTGGTTTACACGGACGTACTAAGAGTGGAAGTCGCTGTCTGTAATCTTGATAGGACATTATAGGACGCCAACTTGTTGGAGTGTTCTTTGGACTAAAAAGAAAATAATTATTTGTCCTTTCGTATTATAGTTTAATTACCTGCAAATATGAGTAGTTGTTATTACTGAAGGCAAACATTCATTAGATTGTCGTTTATAACTTCGCAACGGGAGTTTTCCTGTTTTTTCTACATCATCGAGTTGTGATTGAACATGAACAGTAAATGATAAAACAGATTCAATCATTTTATCATAGCGATAGGGTGTTAACACTTTAAGTTTGATCGATTTTTTTCCAGGCGTTTTAAAAGTATGGTTTAGAAGACAGTAATATTTTTGCTCTAAAGAAAACAGATTTATTCATTTTAGTAAAATACTGTTCAATACTTACCAAATATTCCAGTGTACATGGGCAGTGCCATTGCTTCTCTCATTACAACAGGTTCTACAAAATCTTCTTTTGTACAATTATACGTTTTACGTTCAACAAGAACTGTATATTTGACGGAGTCAAAAGGATTCTGATACACAACCCATAAGCGATATTGTTTCTTTACAACTGGTTTCAGAAAAAAATAAACAGCCAGAAATGAACTATCTTTAAAGTTTCCTAAAACAATCGAAACATTCCATCCAAATTAGGGCTTAATTTTTGTAATAAATTAGAAATGTGTTTTACCTCGTGATCTCACACTACACGTGTCACCCATGTAGAACAGTTTGCATTTGCAGTACCGAGATCCAAAGTAAGGGATACATGATTTTGTGCCTTTTTTATTACAAGGCTTAAACATTCTGTCATCTATGCAATGATTGACTAGGTCTTCACAATACCGACCAGTATAGTATTGAGGCATGCAGTGGCAATGTCGAGTGTTGTTTTTCAAACGACATTCACCCCAATTGTCACAATAATCTTTGTAACATTTATATCTAATGACGGGATAAGTTCCAATATACCATTTTATTTGTATCAGAAAAACAAGAAATGATATTGCTATAAATTTCACTTTCATTTAAGATAATAGATTGTCAATAACGATCGACGAACTTTTCTCTTTATTTTGTTAATGTTTTTTGTCATAGAAATATATATATTTCCTTTTCCATAGAAATATATATATATATATATACTAGCTGATCCCCGCGACTTCGTCTGCGTAACGTAGGTGAAGATTTTTATTTTTTTTAGATTTGTTATTTGTAGTGGAATACAAACATTTTTATTTTTTTATTTCTTTTACGAAAAACATAATCATACTTAAAAACACTGTTTGGTCAATTTTAAAAAACTACATATAATAAAGTGTTGTTGAGAATAAAATATTTGTATATAATGATCAATAATTTTCAAAAAATATTTATAAATATCTAAAAAGAGTATGGTCTATTGCGTATACCTACGCGATAGGTATACCTACGCGTATACCTATGGTCTATTGCGTAAACCAATTAATCCATAAATCAATCAGTATCTATACATAAATAAAAAATATCAAGTTCAATAAATTCGGCCTTTATAATGACTTAAAAGTTTTCAAAAATACTCGCGTCAAAATAACAGAAGTTATGGTTTTAGATTTTAAATATTATTAGGAATCTCATCTCACTGTTTCGATTCCCGAATGAACCTTTTTCGCAAAACTACTACCCTTCTGCAATGTACAACACTACAGCGAAATTGAAATTTGTACAATTAGACGAAACCAAGTTCCTCCATAATCAAGTATAACCATTATGTATATATACACTTATTTTTAAAATATCTGAATTTCAATTATATAATTAAACCATTTTTTTTAGTTTGCCGAATTTCTCGCTACTCAATATTCGCTTACTAATGTATTTAATTGTGAAAACGTATTTTGAATTTTCATGTTTACAATATCTGAAAGTTAAAAAACTTTATGCTCACTTATAAACTTAACCATTTTCAGATATATCTAGCAGAGTTTAAATTTTTAAGCAGATCCAAAATATTTTGGTTATAAAATTTGAAATTTCGATTGTTTATTAGACGTTATGCCATACAAACTTTGCCATCATTTTTCACTCTTTTAGGGGAGGATATATCAAAAACTCTTTGTTATTATATATCTGCATCGTATAAGAAAAACATTTTCCAAATTTCGTCGACACAAATATGCATTTATATTGGAAAATATATTGGAAAAAAAAAAAAAAAAATTATATTGGAAAAACGAAAAAAAAATTATCTTCTTTATTTTAATTATCATGACTAAAAAGCAACACACATACAAAATTGTTGGAAATAGGTAGAAATCGTGGAAGTAAAATTTAGTATTTTATGTATTTTCAATAACAATAATTGGGTTTCAAATTGTTCTAAATGCCGAAGAAAAGTTAGTTTGGAAGATTGTATATTTTAAATGATAATGAAATATATGATAAAAAATTACTCCCTTAACGCTTTTCAGCAGAATATATAATTGCTTCAAGTTACAATCATTGGATCATAAAAATTAGATTTTACAAAATTTGATCGTTGAAAAACAAACAAAAATTAAAAACCGTCTTTTTGTTATTTTGTATAAGTACCTGGGGAAAAAAAGATACCTGGGGAAAAAAAGATACCTGGGGAAAAAAAGATACCTGGGGTTTAGCCTATAAAATGGTAATGAATAAGCTAAAAGCGTCAAATGGACTAAAATCAATAATAGATGATCAGATGACTATCGTCAATGAGCTTTTTCCACAGGGGCAGACAAAGAATGCCTTAAAGAGAAATGAGGCAAGTATCCAGACGCCATTATTTACCGAACAGGAATTGATGGAGGCTGCTAGAAGAATAAAAAACAAAAAAGCTGCTGGCTCTCATAAAATATCGCTAGAAGTTGTGAGAGCAGTAGTAGAAGAAGACCCAATTACTGTGCTTAACATGATGAACCATCTTTTAGAAAAAATAATCTTCCCCAAAATCTGCAAGGTATCAAAAGTGGTTCTGATTGAAAAGCCAAGGAAATTACAAGAACCAATCAAATAAAGACCAATCTGCTTGGTTGATGTTCTGGAAAATTGTTGGAACACCTAATCGCCATAAGGCTGGTGGAAGGACATAAGACTGGAGGACAAAAGGAGGCTATGTGACCAGTAATATGAATTTAGAAGAAGTCGTTCTACGGTTGATGCAATACAGGCAGTGGTGGACATTGTAGACAGGATTAAGACCAAAGCTACAAATAAAAGAGAGCTGTCTCTGCTGGCCATTTTTTTTTTTTATTTTAATTAGTCAACATAAAATTTTTAAATTATATTATATTCGTATATTATATATATATTCGTAAATTATTTATTATAATGTTAAATCATACTAATTCGTCATATTGACGAAAATCATTGTTATCAATCAGTATTAAAAACCATGATTTTCTAAATTGTTTAAATTCACTGTTGTGAATAATGTAGATTTTATTTCCATACGATATGAAGAAAATGTTTCTCTAAAAGTTAATTAATGACATTTTAACTAATAGTACTTTCAGCCAATTTGTAACTGGCTCCCTATGGAATATACATTTTCCAACTTGTAAAAGTTCTAAAAAATAAATTTTTATTAACTATATAATTCATAGAATTTTTTGTGCCTCACGGATATTTGAGCGATGAAGAAGGCCGTGATGAAGAAGATGATTCAGACACTCCTCCAACCGAACAGATTGGAAATTACGAACAAAATTTAAAGTTATTAGAAGAATTTTTAGTGGAAAGAAAATCAAAAACGGATTTACTAAAACCTAGTGTAATTGGTTGTGTATGGTCTGATATTGAAAACAAGAAACCTGATGAAACTTCGGATGTTATTTGGAGGTTTTTATCTTACCGTTAAGTCTTAAAATGTGATGAACCAGTGGTGTTTCAAGATAAAGATCCTGATGAATTTACATTGACGCCTTCACCAGGTGCAAGCGAATCTTCCAAGAAAAAGTTAAAAATTATTCCTGAAAAATATTTACCTGACTTCGTTCGTTTAATCCATGGAAATCAAAATGGCAAGGAATTTCTTTGCAAAGAATTTAGAGCTTATTTACTTAGTCATGAGCCAGAATTTCTTCCGAAGAAGGTTGTTTAAAAAATCGTCATTGTTGGTACGTAAATAAAGAAATTCAAGAAACATTAAAATGTGATTTTTCCCTTCCTAACAAATGGACGTATATGTTAACTCCCAAAAAACAAACTAAAGATATCAACGCAGCTGCGAATGAAAGTGAAAACAATTCACCACAAAACAGATTAGAAAAAAAATACTGCCCAACAATATTAAATTTACGCAAATATTATCCAAAGAAGAAAAATGCAAACAATTCAAAATCAAGAATACTAATGATAAACCTTAAATAAAAAAACGTGTTCTCTTTATAACAATTCCATCAACAAAAAATGATACTCCAACACTTAAGAATTCACCTCATGAGACACCTATTAAAAACGAGTTGCCTTAGTAAGTGTGCCTAAAGAACCTACGCCAGCTTCCAAACGCCTAGCTTCCTAGGGTCAATTTATTAACACAATTTATTCATCGTACAACTAACAAATTCTCCGAAGTAACGCACAATGAAAAAGATGACCCCATCATAATAGATTTAACTGAAGAAATAAACAATAAAAAAAATAATACTTTAAATGAAGATTCTACAAAACCGTCAACTTCACAGGATCGAAAAATTCTTAAAGAAATATCTGAAAACGACTCTAAAGGGAGTAACGAATGAGTTTTTTTAAGTAAACTTATATTATACTTTAAAATATGAGGTAATTATGTTAGAAATTAAACTATCCCCATTTTTGTATTTATAGTACGCAATAAAACTAAATTTTATTGAAAATTGTTTTATTATTATTTCATTGTACTTTTACAGATATAAACTGGCAGCAAAAACAATGTCTCGTTTTAGTAATCGAATACCTTCAGTAAACTTTTGTTCCAACTCAGCATTTCCAATAATTTTTGACGCTTGACACAATTCTCGAAGTAGTTCTTCAAGACGACGCATTGATCGAATTATTGATCCTTCAAATATATCTGTCATTTGGCAAACTTCCAAGAAAGTCGATCCGTTACACCATGCATAGACTACATCCATTAAAAATGGTTTGAATGATTCCACGTAGTCCTCTTCTTCTAACTTGAGGTTGCATTCGTTAGAGATTTTCGCTATTTTCCGAGCAAAATTTTGCATAATTCTCAATACACCAGACAATTCTTCAGCTCTAGATGGCATTTGTTGAGATTTTTCATCGCAAACCAAACAACTTAACAAAGAAACTGCTAACTGGGGTGATAGTTTATCAAAGACTCCATTGAATAATAATTCCGTAACCAGCAATTCATCAGTACAGCTTAGTTCACAAGCAACCCGACCTTTCAATTTAATAACATCAGTTTCTTCGCTATAGCCAAGTCGAAATAAAATTTTTTTCCGTTGAGAAAGTTCTTCCATTTGTAATAACGATTTCGTTTTTATAAGTTCTTTTTTGGCAGCTTGCAATGATTTCTTCACTTGTAATTTATGTAAATAATGGTCGTATGTTTCGATTATTTCAGGAGTTTTGAATTTTTCTATCAACTCCTCAAAGTTTTTAATTTTCGCTTGACATTTTTTGAACTCTGGGTCTGTTACTTTTAAGTCATTGATGGGATCTAATAAAGGTACTTTATTATTAAATCGAGTTAACACTTGTTGCAATAGTTTCTTGACACTCTTTCGATTATCTGGTGGTCGCAAATCCTCCGGTAAATGTACGCGAACCGAAGAAAGATCTAAAACATCCTTTGATTCCAAAGATAGTACTTCCATTGTTCCTTTATTGCTAAAACTGCAAGGCTTAAAATCATCACTTTCGTCAATTTTTTCCACGTACATCAAAACATCTACATTTAGTATGGTTATATCATTGCTTGGATCCATTCGTTTCATCGGAGGCCTGGTTTTTCGAAAATTTACTACAACACCCCATTCAAACTCGTCATTTCCTTTTTTCATTTTTATCATTCGTCCGGGTTTTAAAAACGGGATTATTACCTCTGGTTTGTTAATGTAACTTCTATATTCAGATTTACTCTTAGTGAGTGATTCGTTTAAATGATGATAACGAAATAGAGCGTCTTCTTCCACATCTAATTTTAATTTATGATATTCTTTACGAATGTTTAAATATTTTTCATATAGCTGTGGTATTAACGTCATGTTTTGAAATTGGAAAAATGAACGTTCCATTATATATTCCGGATTAATTCCTTCTACTCGCAGCAAATTTAAAACCATATTATAAGTTAAATGGAACGCTGAATAAATGGGATCAGGTAATCCTTTAACGATTTCTTTACAAATTGTTGGTGATACTTTTTCTGTGATCATAAGTATAACGATACCTTTATCATCCAATCCACGACGCCCAGCTCGTCCGGACATTTGCACATATTCACCAGATGTAATAGGACGAAATCCTTGCCCATCAAATTTATTCATTCCTGTAAAAATAACAGTTCGAGCAGGCATGTTAAGACCCATTGCAAAAGTTTCTGTAGCAAATAAAGCTTTAATTAATCCTTCGGAAAACATTATTTCTATCGTTTCTTTTAAAATTGGTAGAAGGCCTCCGTGGTGAATACCAATTCCGCGTCGAAGAAAAGGCAATACGTTTTCAACCTGCGGTATTTTTTGATCTTCCGGTTTTAAAACGTCCATAGCATTTTTAAATACATCGTCAACTAACTGCTTTTCTTCAGTTGTGTTGAAATCAAGCTTTGAAACTTGCATGGCATAAGCTTCACATTCTTTTTTGCTAAAACTGAAAACAATAACGGGAGCAAAGTTTTTCTCCATCACCATTTTTACAAGTTGAAAAACGCTAGTTTGTTCTGCGTTCGTTTTGAAACCACCTTTTCTTCCTCGTTGTAAATCTGTTTTCCCTTTATCTCCTAAATTTTGAAATAAAGTCATCGCTTGGTTAAAATTGTCTTCTTTAAATTGTCCTTTTTCATCAACGACTAAATGGATACCCTCTCCTCCCGCGGGATAAACGTAATGTTGTAATGGTGTTGGACGATAATCGGTGTAGACTACATGGCAGGGTTGCTTATGCAAATAACAGACCCATTCAGCAAATTGTCGAGCATTTGGAATTGTGGCCGAAAGAAACACATAACGAACATTGTGAGGTAAAAGAATTAAGGATTCTTCCCAAACGACTCCTCTTTCTTTATCACGCATGTAATGAATTTCATCAAATATTACCCAACCAACTTCTCGTGTTACTTCCGATCCTCTATACAGCATATTTCTCAGAATTTCTGTTGTCATAATTAAACAAACGGCGTTGGGGTTGATAGTCACATCTCCAGTGATTAAACCGACGTCACCAAATTCTTCGCTAAAATCACGATATTTTTGATTACTTAAAGCCTTGATTGGAGTGGTGTATATAACTCGCTGTTGATTTTTTAAAGACAATGCAATTGCGTACTCGGCAACCACGGTTTTTCCTGCACTAGTATGTGCAGAAACTAAAACGGATTGATTATTTTCAATACATAAAATAGCCTCTTTTTGAAATGGATCGAGTGTGAAAGGATACTTTTTGGCAGGCTCATCTAAAGGTGGTTTGAGTGCTTCGTAGGGGTTTGATGGAGGTGACGCTACCTCATGAGTGCACGCTTCTTGAGTTTCCAAAGTTGTTATAACCACGCGATTCTGGAATTCATCCATATTTAAAACATCAACATCGACATCATCTTCTTTGGCTTTTTTGCACGGCGAGGATTCATCTTTATCTGCTTTTCGTTTACGTGAATCATTTTTGGTCTTAACTTCGGCTTCATCGTTGCTTAGTTCAATATCGTCGTCCACTTCAGCGTTTTCATTTTCTGATTCTGAGTTATCAGCAAATGCATTGAATAAGTCTAATGTTTTCGACATTTTAACAAACTTTTATTGAATTGATCAAAAAATAATTAAATAATATAAACAAAATTACATTTCAACTATACAATTAAGGTTAAGTTTGAATCCATTCAAATCAACTCTAAAAGAGGACGATCTAGTATTATCAAGTGGAATCTGTACTAGTAATCGGTACAATCCATATTCCATTTGGTTTCTATGATACCATTAACTTCAAATAATTTGTCTCATTTTGTAGCTTCTTCAATTTGTAATAAAGTTTGATTGATGTTTCATGTATGTTATTAAGTTGGAGAAAGAAAATCCTGCTGTATTTTTTTTTTAATTTTCCCATAAATTAAATCATAGATTAAGCTTGAAAATAAAAGAAAAATATTTTGAAGTTCAAGCATTTTTGTACTCGCTGGTATATTATAATCGGAAAATATCGTATTTTTTCGGTAAAGACGAGGAAACAAGTCGCTCAAATAATTTGTCCACAGTAATTAATTTGTATTTTATTCAAATGCTAGTTTTATTTATTTAGTTCAATAACTATAGAAAAAAAAAATATTTGAATCTGAGTAAGTTTCAATAAATAGATAAGTTATATATTCAATAAATAAATACACTTGAAATAACTTTTTCGATTCTAAATAGACGTTCAATATCATTATTAGAAAAAAGTGAAATTTTCCTTTTGACATAACTATTCGACATTCTGATTTGCTTTTTATTTAATATGCTATTTATTTTCTGATATAATTAATATTTTCAAATTGGAAGTGGCTTTATATAAAACGTTTAATGATATTCATCCTCATATTTTTTATTTTAATTTAAATATATTAAAACTGCTGTTTGAAATTAATTAGAGTACAATTTTGACATGTTTTCTATTTTTTAGGCTTATATGGAGAGCTATTTACACGAAAATATTCAAAGAAATCGCAAACTAATGAAAAAGGTATTACTAGTACTAATTTGAATTTTGCTTGGATGGGCTGCTTAATTTTTGTTCATTAAAATATCTCATTTCATTGTACAGTAATATAAAATCAATAAAAATTAAGTTTTAATTGATTATCTATTAATTTAAAAAAGGGTTAATTAAAGTTAATATTGTTTTATTTGATTCTAGGTGTTGAAAACCAGACTTTTATAATAACATTTTTCAATTATTAAGGTGAGTTTAAAATTTCACGTTGAAATAAATCATATTTCATCATGTTCTAGGAAACAGATGGTTGTTAATTTATATATTAATATTAATTATCCTTAAAGAATAAGAAACAGTAAATAAATGATTATTTTAGTTCAAATAGTTTACGATTTGAAATAATTTTTTAATACTGTGACTGAGTTATTGAAATAAATATCGTTACTGTTGAATGCACCCATGTTTGTAATTTAATACAGGAATTACGGTCTTACATTTGTTGAATATTAATCGCAAGTTCTATTACTTTGAAATGCAATTTCAATATTGGAAATATTTCGAGTCATCCGTTTGTAAAAACAGTTAAATCTATAAAAATAACAAAAAAAGTTTTTGTATTTGTTGCCGTTACAGTATAATTTCCGTTTAAGCATACACTAATAAGACAATATTACCAAAATTAGTTATAATTGAAAAACGAACAACTGTCGCAATTTCTACTGTTTAGAGATTTGGTTGTGATCTATACATTTTGTAATTGTATTGAATAGTTTGATGATTGTTTTGAACAACTTCATCGTTCTATGTGATTTACAAAAGAAAAGTATATATGAAGAATTTAATCGGGGCTTAAAATTCACAAAAAACAATTGAAGTAAAATACGAATTAAGAGTAAAAGTTACGATTGTCGCTTATCTCATTTGAAATAGAACTAATTAATAAGTAAATTGAAAGCTAAAAATGGTATAAAGAAAACTAACCAGTTAATATACAATATACATATATCATTCATTAAATAGTAAATATATTAATTGACTACTACTTATATTTAAACATACAGCCCTACTCATTGGCTTCCTAATGATCTGTAGGTAGAGAAATGTCCCAAACTAAAAATACCAATTAAAAATTATGAATTCACTTTTTCGTTATCGTCGTAGCAATCGTTTAGAAAATTACATATAAGACTATACGTTCAACAGGAAGGAGTGACTAGTAAATCTTAAAACCATTGGGACTTTGGGAACAAAAATAATTGGTACTTTTCTGTCATTAGCACCTTGAAACAAAATGTATGTTGCGATTTCTGATTAATCAGAAAATTCGTAGGGTTCAATCAGAATAAACATACTTTATGTGCAAAAAATACATTAATAATATAAAATTAAATCGGGGCTAAAAATGGATTCATACGCAAAAGCAGTTTTGAGTGCAAAAATTCAAACGTAAAAAAATAATTAAATCCATAATCGCCTAAATCTATATTTGAAAATATGTATACTAAAATTTTAGTGACAAAAACATTTACCTATATCTTTAAATATGCTTTGATTTTCAGAGTTTATCAGCATCCTTTTTCAAACTAATATGTGTTAACATTTCGAAGATCTTCTCTATTTAAATAAAATCAAGGAGAATTAACGAATTTGAATATTATGAATCAAAGTCAATAACTAAAAAAGAACATTAAGATTTAGTGTTAGTAGACTTTCAGATGTTCGGTTAAAACCAAGTTAATACAAGGCGACATCTCGTCGCTGCGCCAGACAAATTTCATATGTGATTTTCGTAAGATTTTGGAACAACAGCAAACACATATCATTTAATAAACAAAAGGAAATAGATTCAAAATTTTAATGATTTTTCTTAAATATTTATTCTATTCTATTTATTCTATTATACATGTATTATTTTTTTTTACATATTATTATCCATTGTTACTTAATTTTAAATAATAAAGTATAAAAATGAAAAAATACACATATAGAACTTACCAGGCGCAGCGACGATATAAAACTAGCTCATAGTATCAATAATCAGTTGAATAGAAAGGATAACGTTGCATTTTTGAATTCTTGTATTTCATTAAAGTTATTTTTCATTTGAACAAATGGTAACAAAAATAGATATTTATGAACGCCAATTTGGTGTAAAAATACCCGTAAATAATATAGCAATAAATTAATTAAATTAATAGGAAGTTCCACAAAGTTTTCTAGGCTAGAAATATCTCCTTGATAGTCGTCGAGAAGAACGCATAGATTCCTCCAAATAAATCAAGATCACTATTGAAAACGTTCATTATTTAATTCGATGGTCCATTGCAGACTAAATATGAATTAAAAATTAGACATACCTTTAGAAGTTACGTCGATGAAGACAAATTGTTGCATACAACTACTGTTTATTTTAGTGTTTAAGTTTTTGTTGCCTGTATTTTTTAAACGTGTGGTATTAATTGTATTAATATTTTCCTGTTATTATAGATGCAAAACTGTTAAGTAAATCTTTAGGATAGTGGATTTAATTCTTTTTGTGTCTGACTTAAAAAGAAATTAATATGATGAACATTTATTATAAATTATT
Organism: Sisyra terminalis; assembly: GCA_958496175.1. NCBI lineage: Eukaryota > Metazoa > Arthropoda > Insecta > Neuroptera > Sisyridae > Sisyra > Sisyra terminalis. The sequence goes on from OY292274.1 coordinate 33,345,111, forward strand.
AAATTTAAAATATAATTTTTTGATTATCAAATTTTTGTTAATAGACATTTGAGAAATTAAAAAAAATATTTTTAACTAATCATGTAAAAAATTCGTACTTGTAAATAAAAAATGTAGCTTAACTATAGCAAGATTTTCTGATTTGCCAACAAAAATTTCTAACTATTTTTACAAACAGGAGCCATACATTAAAAAATAAAATACTAAATCATTTATATTATTTATATTTGCTTCTAAAAATGATTTGTAACTTAAAAAGGATTTTCCGTTTTTTAATAAACCTTTTACTGCAATTTTCATTTTATTCTCATTGCATTTCCGTTCTCTGAAATTAATGTCTTTAATTTCATGAACCTTAATCGTTGAAGAAGAAAAGGAAAGATTTTCTGTATTCATTTTGAAATTAGAATAATATCTCAGTATTTTATGCTTTGAAAAACCAATGAACTATATTTGCCTTTGGATTTTCTATTGAAAATAAATAGGAAGTTTTATTATAAAGGACAAACTATAGTACATACTTCTATATTTCATCTACTTTGAAAAATATTTACCGTCACTTACATGTTCTCAAAGTCGCAATGAGCAGAAGTTCCGAGTCCAGTTTTTATATAAAAAGTATATGGAACTACGTATGTCTGTATGTCTAAACTCGAATGGCAATTCCCTACTATAAAACAATTAGGATAAATGATAATTTTTTTTTAAATTTTGAGGTAAAAATACAATATAGAAGATATTGACAGTACAATCGTAATAATCAACGATAGTACTTTTACAATTGTGTAATTATAAATAATTCTTAGTACCAGGAATTATAATGCTTGAACCCTTATTTCACTTGTTAATACTTCAGCCAGTTAACTCAAAAAGTCAAAATAAACTTTAAGAATAATAAAAAAATATGTCCATGGGTGAATAAGTGTATATATCGTATGTAACCAGAGTCTGGGGTTGTTAAGGACCTTAATTGTTACCAAGCGTAAAAAAATATAAATAAATAAATCGTCAAAAAGCTGCAACATTAATTATTACTGTTCATATTCAATTAATTTATATTAATTACCTGGGTCAAATTTCTATTATTGAGTCAATTCATTTTTCTTAACATAAAATTATATAATTGTTCGATAGAAACAAATAAAATCCGAATTATATACTATGAGATATGAACCATTAATGATGAAATATTTCACAAATATGTTATGTATTTGTGGTAGGCTTTCTTTATTTTCTAGCTATAACTATTCGAAAATAACTAAAAGTAGTCTATGATTTATTTCTAGACAAACTATAGCTATCCTAGGATAACAATAGCTGAAAAAAGATATAGCCTACAGAGCCTATGGGATATATTATATTATGTTTAAAATAAGAAATCGAAAATAATTGTGTTTAATCAGTAAATAACGAGTAGATAATTTGTATTATAAATTAATTTATATGAAATGTATTGCGCTATCAACAGAAGACCATGTAAAAATGATGGAAAAACTTTGAATCATTCGATTTTTTTTTTGAAATTATGTAGAAGAATAATATTATAAATATAACTATATTCCTATTGACATAAGTATTGATTATGTAGAAAACGTTTTATATTCTTTATTGTTTTGTTCCACTATTTCTTTAGTTTACTATTGTAAGTGTAATGCTGTAAGATATTTAATTATATTTTAACATCTTATTACTGGATTAATTTGACAGATTAGATTATTAGACCGTTAAATAGAATTAATGACAAAGTAATGGTAGCTAATTTGAACTACGTTTTGTCACAGATTTTTATGACCGATTTTAAAAAAGAAGAGGTAATCATCGTTATTTGAGTTCTGTTATGTTTAGCTCTGGCCTCTCATAATGCATTGAAATTACTGCATATTTTTAATTAAAATTCAACTATATTTGTACCTATAAAATAGAACAACAATGGAAATTAATATATTTTTAAGTAAATAGTTTATCACTTTTAATAATCGGTAAAAATAAAATCCTATTTTCCCACAGCAATTAAGCCCTCCAATCACGCTTGATGACGATGTTAGTCTATTCTTAGTTATTTAGCATGTATGCAGTTGTTTATTATATTAATTCAGTTATAAGCTTTTACGAGGAAATTGATAAAAAGTAGAAAACAGAGAAATATGAATTTTTCAGAAAAAAAAAAACACTATATTTTCATATTAAATAAAAAATCTTAACTTAACACTACGAATACTTTTTTCTTTTTATTACTTGAATGTACAATGTACAATGTAGTTTTTGAAGTTCCCATAGTGGAAAATGAAAAAAAAATATAAAATAAAGATATACTTATGTCACCCTGCAGATAGGAAAAACTTGACTCATTCACCGATGTATACTAAACAGATATTTTTTTATTGAGTCTAGTTGTAGATTAAATATTTTTTAATGAGCGCAAAACAATTTTGTAAGCATCTCAATTTGAATATTTTCATTAGTGAATTTATTCTATTATTTTTGTTTGCATTACATATCCTACACATAAAAAATGTAATATGTTCCACGTGAGGAACTTTTCATGAGGCTTTTGTTCCTTTTTTCTGGCGGGGGAAAATTACCTCCCGGTTCAATTTTACCTTTCTCATTTTTAAACGAAAACGGTTCGCATTCGCGTTTGTGAATTTAATAACGAAGGTAACTTCTAGTGCTATATGTGACAATTTTGGGATATTACTCCGGTAAGTAATTTTTGGTATAAAAATCTAAATTTTTGCTACTGAATTTGATAATGATAAAACGCAAATTAAAAGTTGGCAATTTACAATAGTAGTATATTTGTTGAATTTCGAGAAAAGTAAGTTCTTGTAGCAATTACCTTTTCACCAAAATGAAGTGAATATTGAATAAAATTTTGTGAAATTTAATGTATATTGTCAGTTAATTACTGTTTAAATTGTAAAATGTGAAAGATTATTATATACATTTAACGGATTTTTGTTATATAACGTTATTATAATATGTCTTTACCAAAACGACTTGCTCAATTTGCTTTGATAATGTTTACCTTATAGTTGTTTTAAACTTATTTTTAATTTTTCATTATAATTAAAAATAAAGTGAGTTTTCATCTCTCTCAATGGTCTTGACATCTTTTTTTCAGTATTAAAAAAGTCAAATTTAATTTGTGTGAGAGAAATGACCGATAATGAGCTCCATTACAATATGATCATATTGTGTAAATCTGTATCCGGTACATTCAGCAAATTTCCGCTTTTACGTGTATGTTACAATTGAATAGGTCGATGGTCGCCTTTGTCAATTATTCAGAGTTAATTTTAAATACTTGGGAACTGATGCAAAAATGCGTTATGTCATTATCGAAAAAAAGTTGTATAATTCTCATCAGAATGGTTTTTTACAGACAATAAATCTACCATGTCGCTACAAATTTATTTCATATTATTACTATTGGCTTTCGTAAATAGTACTAAACCAGAAGGCGCAATATGGGAAGTAACCAAAACTGCGGATGATTATTTGGATGATAGACCGTTCTTAGCACGGGAATCTTTATTAGAAACGCATACAATTGTCGGTAACAGTAATTCAAAACCTAAAAAAGAAAAACGGGAATCTAAGTATCATGTTCTCATATCACCTGGATTGAAAAGCTATTTTGATTTTCATAATCCGGGAGAAGATACATATCATGAAACACATATGCCCAGTCGTCACCACTTGAAAAAACGATCCATTGAAACAATGGATGATTCTCCTAAAAATGATATTGAAACTAAATCAAATTTGAATTCTTCTCAAACAGAAAACTACACAAATTTAAGTCAACCTAAGCAATCGGCTAGAGAAGCGCGAGGTGCTACAAAAGAACAATGGATTCAACAAGCGTATCCAGTAGATTTCCATGCTCCAAAAGAAAATAACGAGCAAAGATCGTCCACTAATAACGATGAACCAAACGTTCGAGCTCCACGAGTGCATTTTGTTACTCAAAAGCGTTTAGATGCGTCGGAAACTCAAGATCGGGCACAAGTAGCAACCCGAATTTCACCAGTAGAAGCTTCCCGAACAGCTCGTCCTTACAACGATCAACCCCATCGAGCTCGAAGCTTAGAAAATTATGATTATAGAAGCCGTGCTTACGACAGTCCAAATCGCGTGCGTGATTATCGTGATTATAATTTGCAACGAGATTACAGTCGCTATGATGATCGTTACAATCCCGTACCAACTACTGAATATGACCCCGGATACAGTCGTACACAGAAGAAGCAACAACGCATTATTTATTATGCGACTTTACCTGATGTTGTTAGATCTCCTCCGAATGTTGATCTGAGATATCGTTCACCTGATTTACCGTTGGCACCGAATTATTTTAATCGCCAAGACGACCGATACGTGACATCGCCGACTGTTTCAATTTCAGATAACAGTTTGTACTATGATAGAGAGGGCCGATATGATGTTCCATCCACATATTCGTATCGACAACCTCCAAATTATGGATCATATTCTGGATATCCTTCTCGTTACGACTATACAAGAAATCTATATCGAGTTGGCCCCAATTTAGTACGACGCACCGTTTCTCCAGAAGATTACCGAACATCTTCACGAAGTAGTCCAACTGCTGCTAATGCTAATAATCGCAATAATGAAAAAACCAGAGGATCTGATAATAATGGTGAACGAGTAGCACCTTACCCTGTCAAAATTTCTACTGGAGTCAATGTTAAAGAAAATGATAGAAAAGTTCCGGAACGAAGAGTTTACGCTGATCGAGAGAGAGAATATGTTTATGCACCTCCGTCATTTCAAACGGCTGATGATGATTCTGTAGGATTTGAATCTCGATATTAAAACACTATTTTGATTTAAATAAACAATAGTTTATTAGATCAAAAATAATTATAAATTAAGATGGGAGTGGTAATGGGTAAATTATTATTTTTTACACTTGTATAAATTTTTTTTCAAATAAAATTATATAGATATTAGTACTTAGTTATACTATGTATTTATTTTTTTATTTTTCGTGTTGTTTTTTCTTTATGGCATTTACACATACGTTAAGTAAAAATTTAGCTAAATAAGAACTGAAATTCTCTTTTGAAATTAGTGTTCGGTATTCTTGTAGCCATTTTTCAAACTAGTTAGAAAAATTTAGTAAATAAATAATTTTATAAATGATTTATTATCACAATACCGATGATCCTGATCCAAATTCTTTGCTATATACTTCTTTGAATAAACTGCTTAGTTCTTGTGGACTTAATCGTAAAACAGTGCATGCCATTTGATGTGCCTTTTTCATAGAATCGTTTTTCCACAATTTTTGACAAGTCTCCTCATCGACCAACCATAAAAATTCTTCTAAACCACTCTCATATTGTTTTAAACGGTTTACAATAGCCTCTGACTTTTTTTGTTCCGTTTCTATTTGCGATTTGTATTTTTCAAGTACATTTATAAATTCCGTTTTTTTTTCTTCCATTATCTGAGGTAATATTATATCCATCTAAAAATTGCAGTTAATTTGAAAAAAATCTCTATTTGTGATAATTTTTAAGCGTTTGATTTGTTCATTTTCCAAAATAAGAGAATATTTGTACCTTTTTTAATCTTTGTTTAATGCGTTACGATAACAATTATAGCAGAGTATTTTAGTGGCCAGGAAGATGAACAAATCAATAGTAAAAAATATGCCTTATCTGTATAAGAGACCTGAAGTTTGGGAATTTTATTTTCAAAAATAATTGAAGTTTAAAATGGGCTTATTCAGGGCATTTAGCAGTTGATTAAAGAATAGGTAATGGACTAATGCTAAATGCACTGGTTAAACCCTATTAGAAAAAATGTTTATCTTAACCTGGTTGTCAATATAGTTTTTCTTTTGTATTAATTCTTGATTTAATTTTTGGCACTGTGACCGAAGTTTTGATAATTCTTCATTTAAATAATCTTCACGTTCCCTATAAAGTTGAATAGTTTCATCCTGCTTCTTTATTTCAAAAGGTCTCATAATTTTTTTAGGTTTGTCTGATTTTTCGGTTTTTTCATTAAGTTTACTTTTCATATTTTCCAGTAAAAGCTGTTTGTGGTGGCAAACACTCTCCGAACGTGATAGTCTTCAACAATAAAGTAATTTTACTAAAAATATAGGGATTAGACTCGGCAAGTTGTGTCGAGCCCGAGTGGATAGTTGACCGATAGTGGAAATAATTCTTTATTTAATGGCATTCCATTTTGAAAATTTCAACTAAGTAGTCATGCTATCCACTACCCCCACCGGACCTGACTGTGATTATGATACATTATTTGTGTTTACCTGCATTTTAAATTTGCAATTGTGCTTTCATATTCGTTCACTTTAGTCTTTAAATCCTTGATGGTTTTATTTTGGTTGATTATTTGTTGAGTGGAATTTCGTACTTGGTCTTGTAATATTTGCAATTTATTTGAATTTATTTTAACTGCTTCATTTTCTTCTTTTTCGCAAATACGTTTTACTGATTTTTCATACCAATCATTTGGTTCTATTTCTTCGTCATTTTTATAGTTTCGCATTCTTTGATTTGTTTCCTTGAAAAATTCATTTTCTTTTTTCATTTCTTGGTAATGCCTTTGAAGAATGGTCATCTAAAAATAACATTTTATAATTTTTATATTTTGAACACATGAAACAAATAATAGTATTTATTAATTTTATCTCTCATTCGTAATTACGGTTAGTTTCATTATCAGATTAAATTAATAACAGTATATTTTAAAATGTATGTACTATCATTTTAATGTTATAACAAATATTGAAAATCGGAAGAATTTAAAAAGGGAAGATTTTCTAAAAATTAATCACTTTAATCAATAACTTTGCTATTCTGGGTTCATTGAGTAGACTGTAGTCTTAAGATTTCCACCGCTTAATTTAAAAAAAAAAAAATCTGCTTTGCAAATCTCATCACCTTACGAACTTCACAATATTAATATCAGGGTTGTAATTTTGAATAAGTTTATGCACTGTGCCGACAAATCAAAAGTGTAGAACTTTACAAAGGAATTAAAAATACGAATTCTTCACGTATTTTTACTGACAATTAAAATCTAGTAGTATTACTTTTTCCATAGTAGCATCGATAGCCATTCGATCATTTACGTCATATATATCAAGATCCATTTTTAAAAGTTATTTATTGTATTTGCTTATTTTGTAGTTTATAAAGCTTAATTTTGAATTGATGTTCCGAAAAGAAATACTAGAAATTTTGATTTTTTTTGCGATTACTAATAATTGATTGAAAATGATTTTGTTTTGATAAATAGTTTCCATGGTTGTAAAGACATACTCAAAGCATACTTATTTCTAAATAAATAGGACTTTGGATTCTTAAAATGTAATTTCATGCTGACGCTTGACGCTGAAAATCAGCGTCAAATTTAGTCACGTGATACAATTTGAATCAAAGCGCTATCTAGATGAAAAGCAAGCATCAAGTCTTAGCGTTAAGTTGCATCGTCAAGCAGCACTGGTATAATAAGTTAGCCTCAAACAAGTAACAAGAAGTAAAAGACGAATTATTGAGCTATGTTATTTCTTAATCTTTTTGGAGGAACAACACATAGTTATAGTTGTCTTAACTACTTTGAAACTGCTTCTTTATATCGATTGTTACCGAATTAGATTGCATATTTTCGGCGTGAAATAAATGGCACCATCGTAAAAACTAGAATTTTTTTACTTTTAACGTTGCTTTTTATCCAAATGGTGCTTCGGTCGAAATTATACTTACCAAATTTGACGATGAAACTCAGCGTCAAGCGTCACTATGAATTTGTACTCATTAGTTTCAATTAAAAAAGTCCTTTATGCAAAATATATCTCACTTGAGTTTACTAGTAAAACAGTAGAAAGAAATAGAGAATATAATGAAGTAAGAGAGCAAGTCGTAGAGGCTACACAACTTGTATAACATAATTAATACCGTAAACGTATGTAGTGTAAGCAGATTCCTCCATTTTTCTATTTCTTTCTATCAAAAACGCAATATGGTCGTTGAATCAAAATAGTAAGAATACTGATAAGAAAAACACTTCTTTAGAATCAGTTTTGTTAGTCAATGTAAAGTGTATGATTTAAAAATACGTACGCGTTTCTTTAATTGACTAATTTCATTTTTTAAACCACGATCTGCATGAATCCTTTGCAGTTTCAATATGGGGTTATTCTTCAATAATTTTTGTGCAGGTTTATTTGTTAATGTATCATTTTGTAGTGGTTCTGGTTCGTTTTTAGTGGACTTTGGAAGATTTAATACGGCAAAAATTTGTTGTTTGAAATATGCTTCCATTTCTTTAAAATTATTTTTATGCCATTCTATTTCTCTGAAAAATATTAAAGAGATTAGTTAAATATTCAAAACAGCATTTATATTATAGAATAGAATTAAAAATTAATTAATGAGTTGTGTTTAAATTTGTAAGGCTCAAGAAATAAGGAATTGGTTAGACTGACTAGATATGCTTTTTAGCTATTATGACCATTTTGAATAGGGTAGGTGACCCAAAATACATGCTTACTTTTGGTGTTGCGTTTCTGAAACCTCTCGGTCGTTTTCTAGTTTCTCAATTTTACGTGCAGCATCTTCTAAAATTGCTTGTATTTTAAAAGACATTAACTGATAATTGGATTTAGACGAATCTATTGATGTCGTTGTCATAGATAATTTCGTTTCATTTGATTCATTCTTTGCATTTGAAGAATTTGAGACGTTGTTGTATAGTGCTTCTGATATTAACCATTGAGGTAAAAAGTCTGACTCATTTTTATGACTATTTTGACTTGATTTCATTTCGTTCTCTTTTTGTGTTGTGGGTTGTGAGACATCGGAACTTGAGGAATCTTTAAAGCTTGTCACATCTGGTTTATTCTTATTTAGTATTAATTCACTTTTATTTGCTTCCACAAAACATACGTTTTTTTCCACCGGTTTCTCTATGCTTTGAACTGATGCTACATTATTTTGAGATTTATCTGGAGATTGAATCAAATTTTTAGTCACTTGTTCTAAAATATTTGAATACGCTTTTCCTTCAGCTTCACGAATGGCTTGTTGTTCAGCGATTGCTTAAAAATAAATTTTGATTTAAAAATTACAAATGACATATATATATGTAACACAAACCTTCTTTGAGTAAATTATTGCTTGCTCGTAACTGTTCAATAATATTACTGCTAACATCGGTATTTTGTGGTGGAAAAGATAACTGAAATACAAAAAAAATTATAGTAAAAAATCCAGAAACAATACTCATTGAAGATATTGCTTATACGAAACTCTTGGAAATCTTGAGCTATTAATCTTTAGGGAACCACCCGGTTATAAATTTTAGAGTTTTTGTGATTGTATTAAAAACAGAAACCAATATTCAATTAAATTTTATTTAATAAATATAAAATCAAAGGCTTTTTCTGACTTCGATAAGTGGAATTCACTAATATGGTATCGAGAAATCATCAAGAAATCGTAATTTCAAAATAAGGAACTTTAAGACTTTATATATACAAAATAACTTTGTAAAGTTAAAATTGATTATGTACTGTAAATGTATGTAAGTTATGGCAACTGTACACTTTTCTTAGTTCTTAGTGACATTTTAAATCTCACAATCGTTTACATAGTAGGTACATACAAATGAGAAAAATGAGTAGCAAAATACCACTGCGGAAAGAAAAAAACGGTGGGTGTATTTATGTACCCGTGTTATAAGCTATACTTCCTTGGCGTAATTTAAAAAAAAATGAATTGTTTGTTAATTACAATAAAATAATAGAAGGGTTGTAGTGGGATAGTCAATATGGTTGATAAGGCAAATTAAATTTGAAAAATTAAATATTTAATTATTACTTGCATGAAGTATGAAGTTACTCGCAAGCGGTTGGGTGACCAATTTCATACTGTAGTTTTCGTGAACTACTCTGATAAAAATTTACTCTCATCATTTTTTTCATAACGCCGCAAAAGAAGTATAACTTCAATAAAATCAGTACAAACAAACGTAAGGTTTATTGTTGAGCAGCTTGTTTTTAAAAAAAATTGTCTACTTAAATCAATAGCTAATTTATGAGATATTTGTTTTTCTCCCTTTTTTCATTTTTTCGATAGGAAATTCTAATGAATGAAATTGTAGTTGTAGAACCTAAAAAATATTTTTAACGAAAATCGATTTGAATAAAATATATTGTATATAGTTTTTGAGGTATCGAATATTTACCGTTGCTCTCTATTTTCAGAGTTTAACAACCACTAAGATAATTTTATTTTTCACATTATCTTAAAAATCGATATTATGATTTATGAGCTTTATTTTTGTGTACCTATTTTATTCTTCTTTAAATCTATATGAAAGCGTTTGCTAAACGAACTAAGGAAGTCTTCATTGTGCGTGGTCTGACACGTACTTGATCAATTTGCAAAAAAATCCTTATAAAGAAATTTAATGCAACGACATTCAATTTTTTTCTGTCGATAAAACTGAATATAGTTTTAAATCAATTATAAAAGTGATAAAACCCTAAATTACAAGAAATTAATTCCAATTTTCCCTACATGAATTATTGAATATAACTTTTAGGAAATTTTAATTTGGCTTTCAGTCGGTATTTTAAGTTTTATAACTTCAATTAATTATACATTTTATAAAAAAAAAATCATACGACTATGTTTTAAATGAGTACTTATTATGTAATTAATAAACATTTTCACTTTAATTATAAATTGGTTAAAGCAAATGCAACCCAATACAATCTTTAATTGACTTCAACATTATTATTATTTACTACTAATTCCAATTTGCTTAAACACTATTCAGATTTCTAAATTATAATTTAATTAATGATGATCTTTATTTAAAATTAAACTTCAAAAATATTTGTACTGGACAACTCTAATAGTTTTGTTTTTAATAGAGATACGGTAAAATGAAATTCCTAATAAAATCAATTAGTTAAATTTATTAAGAAAATATAAATTTGGTTCATCAAATACATCAATTTATGAAAGGTTTTAGGTTTTATAGATTATTACTTACAAATTTTTTTAAAATATTTGTAAACTTCTTCTGGGTTGTTTTTATTAAAATGAAAATAGTAATATTTTAGTTATATGTTATTCGAATTTATAATATGAATATATCATTTTAAAAATGCCAACTTTTAATAATGTTTCAATTTAAAATTTCTAATTTATTGTCTTTCTAAAAGACCATCAACACTGATGTTTAAATATCCTACGCACCCTTAAATCTCTGCTAAGCATTTACGTTATTACCGCACGCGGTTTTAAAACCGAGAACATATAATGCCATTAAAAAATCATGCTACAGAGATGGACGAAAAGCTATAAGAAAAATACTTAAGTAATATGTCGCGGCTATAATTTAGCATTAGAGACGCGGAACGTCATCTTGTCTAATGGAAATAATGTTTAATGGTGTTTTAGTTATAGCCCTCTTCCACTATATATAGTTGGGTGTATACATTTCAATTAAGAGGGAAAAGATTCTTAATTAACGTAAAAATATGATAAGGGTCGTTCGTTCCTCTCTCGATTTTGTCTATAGCGTGGTGTCGCTTGTCTTTTCTGCATCGTGTAATGGATTAATGATGTAAATTTTTTAACACAAGAGTGCATGAATTACATACTAATTAAACGGGTTTAACTATCTACGGGATTTTTATGCTGTCTTTACTAAGCTAATCGAGAAAAACTTGTCAACGAAACTGAATTAAGTATAAATAATTGTACGTTTTCCACATGAAATATTGTGATAGCTCAGGTGGTCGTTTTAATTTTGATAATTACATTGTGACGACGCGAAGCAGCCGGCTCAAATTTTCCTCTGTGGCTAAGATTATCACATGAAAATTGTTTTACAAGAGAATCATGTGGTGAAAACTTATCCGTCTTAGTTTGGGTCACCGAGCAACCATCCCTCAAGCTAATATTTCATTACGTTCTTATATATGTACGGAAAGTATATGCAAAGTTTTAACATCAACTACGGAGATTCAATAGAACCGAGAAAATCTCAACACTACAACTACATGTCTCAGTCAGGATATATTCTTGTTATATCAAATTTGTAAACTCAAAAACGAAAATAAAACTTGTTTGTTGCGTCGCGTCACATTTGAGTCACCTGCTGCAGACGCCACGAATGAATTTAATTAAATTTTCAGTAAAACTGTTTTTCAACAGAACAACTCTGACTCTTTCGTTCCGTATTGCACGATGCAGCCCCTGGACAGGGGGTGGGGTGGCCAGAGACTAGGAAAAGAGCTACGCTTTTCTTTCTTTTTCTATCTTTCATGGATAATTTTGTTTTTGTCAAGTTATTTTCTTCTCGCTGTAACTGAAAACATAATTTCTTTTTGATTTTTATAACATAAATTTAATTAACGTTACTTATTTTCTGTTGGTATTTTGTTCTCTAGTTCTTTGTGTGTTATCCTTTAGCTTCCTTCAGCTTATTCATTTAATTCTTAACATTTGCTTTTAAGCCGTTATAAAGTAATAAAATTAATGTCTTATTAATATCGTATTAAGTGAATACAATAACGCATATAATTTTTCAACTTTGAAAAAGACTAACATAAAATTCATTTTAGTCATAATTTATTTCATATGATTGAATTTATTTGGATTTTTGGGTCTTACTGAATTCAAAAATAAAATGTAAAAAACATTATTGCATAAACTTTTATAAATTAATCAGTTTATTTAAAAATAAAATAAACCTAAACGGTTAAATCTCCAGACAAGGGATTCCCAATTCCAAACATTGTTATCTATTGAAAAATGACCAGTAGGCGAGGCTTAAAAACATGACTACGTATTATGTGAAACCAAAGAATTATCCATAAGTTCACATTGAGTTTGTGTTATTATTTTAATTTATTTTTATTTCTTTTTCGTAACGTTGTGAGTTTTGCAGCGTTTTTTTTACAATGTTTTTATTTCAAAGAACCTCATCAAATTCAAGGCTCAGTTTCGAAAGTAGGAAAAATTTTTGCTTTGTTCCCGAACAATTTTTTAGCAGTAATTTAAACAAAATTATTACCTGACTTGGGTATAGCAAGAAAACTTATTTCTAGTTTTTCATATGATCTACTATTATAACCATTCGTAGCATAATAAACTCTACTATGTTTTTAACTACTTTGTTTATTTAATAACTTCTGTCTCAAGTAAAAAATTTGTACTTATTTGATTTTTAATTTGAATATAGTTAACTACTTGATATACTTGTATATTAAAGAGCACACATAAATTATTATTTTTTTCGGCCATCAGACGTCGTGGCTCAAGTCAGTTCCCAGTACAAAAATTAGAAATAAAATACTAAACAGTAGGCTATTAAAAAAAAAAAAACAAAAAAAATCTATACTTTAAAGCAGTATTTCTCCAATTTATCCTTACCACGTGCCTCTAAATCAGAAAAAAATCCAAGGCTCCCTCGTCAAAAATGTTTGGCTCTAGTGATCTATAGTACTTTATTGGCTATAGTACGTTATGTACCATTACTTATTACTTATTATTATAGAAATATTTCGTACCTCCCTGGTAGGAGCTCCAGAGTCCCCTAGCCTCCTTCCCTCCGTTTGAGAAGCACTACTCTAAAGTGTAAATTCCCAATACTTTACAAATCACCGCCCCTTAATGAAGGAAAAAATTGCTAATGCTTTCCCTTGAGCCGAATTTAACACTGATAGTATCTATAGCAGCGGTCGGGAAACCGGACCCCAAATGGAAAAATTACCCCAAATGGAATAAAAATGAAATTTTTGGGGGTATTAAGGAAATTTTCTCTTACTAAGAAAATCCACTTTGAAGAACAAAAAAACGACTTAAGCGATAAAAACGAGAAAGAAATCGATTAAACGTTGAAGACTATAATCAAATTGTAACTACATTAAAAAGCTCCAATATGGAAGTTATTGTAATCATGAAGCAACATTATTTGTTTTGTTTATTACATATTATTTAATACTTTCATGCAACTTTTTTTTTATTTTCCGTGTAAACTAACTCAACATATAATATATTTTTTTATTAATTCCGACCCTAACTTTGTCTTCAATTATTCTTTTTCCGGGGATTATTAAGAATCTTCTATAATTTAAATAATTACACTGTTTTTTTATTTTTCGCAACGTTTCGCAGTGTATTACTGCGTATATTCGCTTCTTCAAGCGAAAAATCGAATCGCTTGAAGAAGTAGTAATAAACTGCAAAACGTTGCAAAAAAAACAAAGTTATTATTTAAATTATAGAAGACCCTCAATAATCCTCGAAAACCACGAACTAGTATTAAAAATATATGAACAAAATTTGATCCACGCCTCAAAAAGGTTCGCTATCCCTGGTCTATAGGCTATATAGATGGGGGAGGACAGGTCTTCCCAAAAATATTAATCAATGAAAATAGTGTAAACTTGATTCAATTTTTTATCTTTTTTGTATCGTGAAAAATTTAATTTTATACTTAGATACATATTAGAGATTGTATTGTTAAGGTTAATAATAATAAAAAAAAAATATTGGTCTATTTTACGTTTTTACAGTAATAATATATATGCATTAATAATAAAATAATAGTAAAAGTTCCAGACGCATGTCTTTGCTTTTTAACAAATAAATAGAAATTATTATAAACAGAATAAATTAGTATGATTCTTAACTATATTATTATTTAAAGATACGTGTCTCAGATCACTGGGAAAAACCCAGCACCCTTTATCATCCAATTTTATCAAAATTCAAATTCAAAGGTAACAACTGCAGTCTTCATAGTCTAATTTGTAAAACCGGCGCTGCTTCCACTGCGCATATAATATATTTAAAACTTGAGTGAAAAAAGAGGGACTTTTGAATATTCATTTTTTATGAAGTTATTTATTATAATGTTGTTTAAAATAAAATATAAAGATAATTAAAACACGATTAATTCTTTCCCTGGGGTTCAATTAACACTTATAAATTTGATATCCCAATATATGAATTATGAATGATGAATGATATAAATTTGATTAATTTTGAAATAATATTTTTTGAACCAATATGTATTGTTTTTTGGAAGTAGTTTTTAATATGATAGATGTGTGATTTAGTTTTATAAGCAAACCGCTTTTGCCATTTCAGATGAATATTATAAATATGTTATTTTTGTAATGAATTTGTGTCACTTTCAAAATAAACATATTATGGAGAAAGTGGATGGAATAAACGACGCCCCTACTATGACAAAGCGCAAGTCGTCGCGACGGCGGTCTATATTGTCAACTTACTTGGATTGCCTAACATTTACGGCCGCCTTTTTTCCAATTTTCTTTCGTCATTGGTTTGTAAGAAATGCTTTTTAGCGAGAAACGTTCTGATTTGAAGATTTATCGGTTTAAAGAACGCAAAGACAATTTTTCAGTTTGGTAGTCCATATGTAATGTACTTATGTAGTTACAAATTATAAGGAAAATTGTATATCTGTACGTAGTTCGTATACACTGAAGTCACATTTATTAATGACTATTCTCTTGAATCTGACGAGATTGAAATGATACGAAGACAATACACTTATTGTCATAAGCCTGGTTGACTAAAGAGATTGCTGCATGGTTAGCTGCATTTTTTGCACAACGATCAGATGTAAAGAAGATCGACATCCTCTTGCCCCATATGTGTGCAGTTATTTTACATGTGGAGTGAAATCGGACACTGAGGATGACTTTCCATTGAGAATGATTTCTCTGTATTTGTGTCGTTGGCTCCATCTGATTCCATTGTTCAAAACGATACCATACATGCGATTAGTTAATGTCAACGATCAGTGAGGGCGTTACTTTAATTTTTCAACGATTAAAATCTAATTGTAAAACATTATAAATGCTACCAATGCTACTGTGTATTTGAATGAGAAAAGATATCCCGATGAACATTTTTAGTAAAATGTTTTTATCTCCATGTTTGTATCAAAAGTTTATGCTTATAATAAATATGTATGTTATAAATATATAAGTTCATAGAGAAAATGACCTCATAAATCCCAATATGACTCGTAACAAGCGTATGAAAATGACAAAGCGTACGGTTTCGTAATATAAAACAGGTACATTGTTGTGGGTGGAATCGCGTTTTGTATACGAAAGAAATGGTACGATAGAGAAAATAATATTTTTCCAACTTGGTATTTTATATGCAAATATAAATACATTGGGAACACCTTATCCGTCAGTTTCGTACTATTTTATAATTTCCTACGGGAGTTTAATGATAGTAGAATAAAATTTACTTAAATAAGGACAATTTAATTTTATTTTGTCTATTGCAATTAATTATTGACTGTGAAAATGTAGGGAGAAAATAATTGAAAAAAATCACAGTATTGTTTATTAACATGTGCACAAGTGGATTCAAATATTTTTATCAATTCCATCCCATCCCTTAAAACAACAGTAGCTAAATTTAATCTATATCTGTCGTACGCGTGATTCCTCCGGGAGTTTACACCCGGGACACACCATAGGAAATGGGATATGCAACAAAGTGTACATCCGCAGCATCGTCTTATTATCAAATTGCGATCCTTTAATTCCAACTCATTCTGTTTCTTTTTTACCTATGGTGACGACATTTGGTTATTTCATTCATAAAATAAATTATTCAAATTTAATCACGTTCACTTTGTAGCTAAATTCAATTACTTTGTATATATTAATGTGTGAACGTTGATTGTGTTATATATTTATTTCCTTCTTTGTGCTCTTTGTATTTGTGCTTTTAGAATTCATGTTCTTGGTCTGTCTCTTGAGTTTCTCGAGAAAAATTAAAGATTTTCTTTCCTCTTTCCTCTTTTATCTTTTCATTTTGTTATTTTTTTTTTTTGAAATTTAATATCCGAATGTCTACTGTACTTTATTTGAATAAGTAAAATAGGAACATGGCTGTAGTGACCGACTAGAAAATATTTAGCTTACGATAATAATCCTCTAGGGATGCGATAACAGGCATCTCGAATCGAGTGGAATAGGAAAAATAGAAGGCTCAAATTGATGAGAATGCGGACTTGAAAACTGGGTAGAAGAGGTAGATATGTGTTTTTCTTATGTGAAAAGACGTTTTGCTTTAGTATAAAATTCATGTTTAAAAATTAAAAATAAGATGGCTCGTGATGGCGAATAGAGGGTTGTTGTCGGTGTTCGATGCAGTTACTGTAGTTAATGACGTTTCTTGTTCGTCGTTAGTGCATGTTTTAATGTTTATAATGGAAAGTATGAGAAGTCGTAACGTACGAGGCAAATGGACGTAGTCATTTCCATTAGGTTTATTATTGCTTCGTTGCGTTATTTTCATCTTACAGCTTTTAATTTTATAATTATTATGTTTCAACATGATTACTCTTTTACCCAAAAATTTAACTTCGCTTCTAAAAAAATAGCTATTTTTTTTTTGAAATATAGTTGCATAATTGAAGAGGGTTTGTAAATCAAAACAAAAAAATGATTAATGTAAGAATAAATTAGAAAATACTAAATATAGGCTGTGGCAGACCATAGATTTCTGCGAAAAAAATTATAAATTTCATGTAATTTACTAATTACATACGAACATTTAACATAATTGTCATATAGAGGTATGAAGTAAAGGGGAATGAAAATTAATCATTTTTGCTGTTTCAACTATCACGACAACTTATTATTATTGTCATACATATAGTAAGGTAATAATCATAATATTTCTCACTCTACAAACCATTTTACTATTAGCGGAGTGAATGAGCAGAAAACGGGAACGCCACAATTATGGGGGCAACAAGTCAAGATGAACGCAACCTATAATTATGGGCGCACGTGGATCTTTAGTAGTGCAAAATTAAAAAAAAAAATAATCGCTCACATTTATATATGACAGAATGATTTATTTCTGACCGTTTTGCTATGTTTGAGGATCCAAAACGAAATTAAATTGGCGGGATAAGAAAAACATTATACCTATTGTCATAATTATAGATCAATGTTGAAAACGGTCGAATTCTTTAATAGACACTGTGCAAATTTTTTTTAAAATTATTTTAATCGATAAAGGACATTATTAAAATGAAAAAAAAAACAATTTTAATTAATTCTATAAAAATTGAGCAAATGAGAGTTCGAATACATCCTCGATGACGTCACAGTCCATTTATTGAAACACCGAAATATAAACAGATAATTACCCGCTTGTCATAAATCAATAATAATTAGCACAATTTTTCACATTTTCCGCCACGGAAAATATTTCTATAACCTAAAAATTACTCGCAATTTTTTATGAAATAGAGGTCAATTTTATTTAGTGTATATAAAAACTAAGCTTTTCATTAATCATTTCAATACTGAGTTTTTTAATACAAGTAAGAAAACTATTTTTCCATGTCATTATACTATATGTAATTTCAATTTGAAGCAAGATACAGTGAATAATTATCTAAAGATTTAAAAAATATTGACTAGATTGGAAAATGGTAAAAAATATTTTTTTTTTAAACATGTATCATTGCGTATAGATTTATAATAAGCTTTTAAAGACAACTTAATTTGGCAATCAATAAAATTATTTTTGAAATTAGGAGAAAAAAATAGTTAATAATTTTCCGATAGCTTCAAAATATTGACAAAAGTGAAAAATGTAAAAAAGCTATAGGACGATAACAATGAAAAATTGACTCTAGAATGGTATTTGGACCATTTTTTCAAAATATATTAATACCATACGTTCATACTTTTCAGCTTTCTATGTCATTTTATTTGCGAATAAATTGAAAAAAAAAACGATAAATCAGAAAATATTTTTACTAAACTAAGTATATAAATTATATAAAGGCTATATTCATGAAAATTAACAGCCTTCAGTCTTCATTATAACTATTGGAAGCAGCTGATTTCTCTACTTCTCTACCCAGACAACTAATTGTATAGTGATTTCTAAAAGGGAAATTAACATAGTTTTTTCTTTAAAAATGTACAAATATACTTATAACAATAATAAATATAATAAAAAAAATATACTTGCCCACACTAAATTTCAAATATGGTAAACGATTTTAATTATTAACTTTTAGTTGGAACGATTTAAACAACCTTACTATTTGGGTTAAAAGTACATTTGTCGTAGGAAAACGTCCGTCAGATTTTGAAGTTTTCTGTACCGTGACGTCATTTTAATGCTGGGTCAATAGGAGCTTGGCTTAGGTATTTTGAATTAATCGATTTTTTGGCATATTTAAATAAATATTTCTTAAATTGTAACAAGCAATGTTAAAAATGACCTCTACATTATGTTTTGATATTAGGTTTGAACGTTTTTAAAACATTTTAAATTATTGTTAGAACATATATATTAGGTCTTTTGGCAAAATTAAAAGTTAACTGTTTAAGTAGCCGGAACTTGGGTTTACTTATTTTTGTTCTACGGTCATAAGCTTAAAAAAAAAATAAAGGTGCGATAGTGACACTTAGCGCACGTTATTTTTATTTTGCAAAATAGGAAATTTTATCTTGGTCATAAAACAATATGTAACTTTTTTTTTAAAATTTTCACATGCAATAGCTTGCTCGCTATCTTATGGAGTGGACCATGGTGGTTGTTGATTGTGTTGATTATGGTAAATTGATTGGGCTTGTTGCACTGGACCACTAATCTCTTCGTCATTATAACATGGTCACGATTTCAACACGGACGCAAATCTCACACTAGAAACATTATCTGTTGCGAATACGGTGACATTACATGCTTCCTCTTGTTTAACATCGGTGTATCGACATATTTTTATCATAATCTCGAAAGAAAATGAGGGGCGCCTTGTTTCTTCGATCTTGGAAACACTTAGATCGATGTATGAATCTTGAACGTATGTTGCAGTCCGGTTCTTTGACAAAAAATCAGATTCAAATCTTTTTTTCATTTTGAAAATTATTTTTATTGAACTCGCATATTCTTGTCTAGTGAGTGAATAAAGTATCGCTACGAATGGTTCATATTGGTTATAATCATATTGAATTTAGTTTACAACTGATGGGGACCGAAGCCCCCAAAACCAATCAAGTTCGAGGTGCCAGTAATTGTTGGTGTGCACCTCTGAGACATTACGTTATAATACTATACGGCTACTCTTCCGTACCACGTTTCAGTAAAATTAGAAATTATGTTATTATCAAGCGCATAGCTTGTTTCATTCTCTCGTTGCTCGCATTTCACACCCTTAATTTTGACAAATTATCGATTATTAATATCCCTAAACCCTAAAATGTACAAGTCATGGTTAAATTAAGCCTGTTGTTTTTCGGCTTTCTATCATATAGTTTTGATCTTCCGAAAAAATATAGCAGACGTTTCACAAAGTAAATATATCACACATGTAGACAAGGTGATATTTCATGAAAAGCTTAAAAGTTATGGTCAAAACTAGTTATTAAACATATTTCGGGTCGCTTTGTGTTTTTGGGGTTGAGAACTATTATTATTATATTTTTCAGCCGCAAGGGCATTCCGCCTTCCTGTGTCACGTCTATGCGAGACCGCAACAGCACATATTTTACAACTTTTCCCTTTCGCAAAGCACGCAAATGATTGTCAGAAATAATTCATTTATCTTAAAGTTTTCAAACACTTTTCCGTCAAAATTTACTTTCGACATTGTGACAGGAATGATTTACAAACGTTTTGAACAACACCATCGGTATGCGTTATTTCCCTAAACAACTATTTAGAAAATTTGGCTTTGCATGTTTTTTTTTCTTTCGATTAAATAAATACAATTAACGTAAATAACTGCAAATAAATTGTCATTTTTCCTAGCAAAGAAAATGTGTGTTTTGTGCAATGTTTCATAAGTATTTTGTGATTTATAGAAGAGGGTCGTTGATGAGATGAAAACATTCTTTGAAATTGTTTTTACTTGATATATAATTAAAAATTTATAAATGCATTACTTGAAATGGTACCCGCTTTGCGTTTCGAATCAAAAATGCTCAACATTTTGTTAGAAAATTCTTTGCTTTGATCTGATTTAGATAAGAGAGAGTTTTATGTGTATAAATTATAGAGAGAATTGCAACGTCTTCCTCACCCTTATTTCGTTGTACTGTTTAAGGGGAAATTGGCGGGTGGACGTTGCATTCTACCTCCCTCAAACCTTTGAACATCTCTAAAAGTGTAGACTATGGATGCGTGGTACGAGCATAGAGCACTACCTCTAGCTATTCATAGGAAACAGACATCCGAGTTTGTTTTAATTAAAAGTTTTATATTAATTCTGATTGCTACGTTGTCGTAAAATAAATATACTCATACAAAGCGAACACAAGTTGAGTTTATTTTAAATTAAACAAGATTTTACTGATTTTTTGTTGTTTTTATTTATTGTTATTTTATAATTGCCAAGATTTTTAGTAACTTTAGGCTTAATTAGAAACCGTAAATCGACAATATTGAAAATTTGCTCGATACGACAATTGAACCCAGCACCTATCAGTTTTGGAGTGGTCACCTTGACCACTCAGCCACCGGTAGGCTTAGATTTTACTGATAGTAGAAATGATGATTGATAATAATTAATCAATCGGTGTAAGATACACTTAACTGTAATAAGTCAATGACTTTTTCATTTTGAAACACAGTAAGCTTTAAGGATGTTATGTAGGTATATCAAAATGCTATCAGACAACTAAAAATTTAGTCGCATATTTCTTATTCTATGCTAAAGCACCTGTGAAAATTTTTCAGCGATTCACTAAATCGTTAAAAAGTTATTGTAATTTAAAAATATTATGGTTTTACACGTAATCTTATGGAGATTCGGTATTCGAACAGATTAAATTTATTTTTATTTAAAAAAAGTGCTACTAGGCGTCCCAAACTTTCAAAATATGTAGTTTAAACTTTAAAAAAAAATTTTGTATAAGTTTATTTGAATTCACTATATGGTTTTTAAGAAGCTAGTTATAAACAGACCAAAAATGTGGTTTTTACTTAATAAATTAATAAGTGTATACAAAATGCGGCAACACTGTCGTCAGCTGAGACCATCTTGTATATAATACAAGTTGTGTTAGTACATGAAATACATAATGTATCTTTGTCACACTCATGAGTACACAGTATAAAGCGGAAAACGATGAAATATGACAAATAATTTATTTTCAAAACGTTGAGTATGTCGTGCATGCTCACTCACAGCATGTATGAAAGACATACTAAAGCTGCCAACGCTGTCAACCTATAAGTTCGACAGCGTTGTCACAAATTAATTATTTTATATAATATTTAATTAATTATTAATTTAATTTTTATTTTTTAGTTATAATTATCTTAAAACATGATAATTTAATGCTTTATTTACGATTTAATCTTATCAAAAGATTCTACCTTCATAACTTATAAGCATCAAATCAATAATATTTTGATTTATTAAGTTGAAATTAGTGTCCGATCGAACTTTCGGTTTTGGCTGTCATCAAGCCGAAACTACGAAATTACGACTGAAACCGAAACTGAATTCATGTAATAAAAATTTAAAAAAATATTGTTTTTCACTTATTATTTGGTTCTTCATTTATGAATACTGATAATTATCAGTTCATTAAAGTTTTGTGTAAAATAATTTTTCATTTTTATTTTCAGTTCGAAAGAAAACTGATCAAAGTTTAGAAAAAATTACTTTGTTTTTAAGATATAAAGAAGAGTACTTTCTATTTTGTGTATCTAAACATATAAGAGGTAAAAAGTAATATTGTTTTGTAAATTTTTTTAATTATTTTATGTTATTCGTAACTAATATTAAAAAGAAATATTAAGTGCATTTCTTTCAAATCAACCCCTTATTTCTGCATAAATAATTTATTTGAATTAAGAAATGATAATAATATGTTACGTTAATGATTAGCTCAAATATTAGTGACTAAATTATTAATGAATACCTGTAGAATTTAAAAGTAAAGACTGACTAATTATGATTAACTTTTTTTCTACGAAAACATGACCTTACATGGAAGTTTCAGTTTCGTCCGAAACTGAGACTGATACCGAAATTTGGTTTCGGCCGTAAAAACTAGTTGCGGTCGGACACTAGTTGAAATCAAGGCATATTCAGTCCGAAAAATTAGTTAAAAATTTCCAATTTTCTCTTAAATGATACGCTATACGACTTAATTATTCATGAATTTCTATTTTTATGTACTTTTGTCTCCAATTGTGTCTCCGTAACATCCTTAAAAATAATAATCAATCTTTTTTCTACCCACTAGGGTACATATTCTTTAGTTATGTCATAAATGTCCACCAGACCATAAAATGTTCTTCTATTTTTCTTTTTAGTTTTGAAATGAATACACCCACTATATTCAATGCCCTTTTCTTCTCTATGCATTTGCTCATCATTAGCAATTTTTGGATTTAATGTTCAATGACTTGCAGATATATCTATACATAATAATATGCTAGTTTGCAATGTCAATAACAACTCAGTAAACAGTAATGAAATTACCTTACGCTACAGAGGGTTAAACTAAAACCACATTATACATATCGTTGGACCTAAGGAGAAGTCGTTTATGTGTTCAATATATACTCCACATAAATGAAGCGTTTGTCTTGAGGTCGTTACGTTGAGTTCCCGCGGGCCATTGGGCCATCATCAACCAGCAGTAGCTTGGCTTCTATTCAATGAGAGGGATGAATTCCTTCTATGTATGCTTAACCCCTTTCTCAGATTTTGTGTGAGTTATGTTATATGCAGTTTACACAGCCACTAATGATATCAAAATATACGACGATTCAATATTGAAATTTCTACTTCTTACATGATTATGAAATCTCTCGTTCTCAGTCTACGGTTCTTACTCTGCTGTTCTCTATCTTATGAATGCTAATATTTGCTCATTTTCGGTTTGTTCTCGTTCGCTAAATTTCGTTTTATATTTTTTATTTGATGTGATAATTAATTTTTTTTCTCTTCAATTTACTTTTGGACTTCTCATTTTTAATAAGTACGACCCACACTATTTCGTTATAAATAGTAATGACATTACAAAGATATAAGAACAACGCATTAAAAATATATATAAACATACTTATAATACACATGTGCTTGTAACAATTTTAAATACAATCTCTTATAAAACGAGCTTACGCGGAACATGTTTCAATACTCTTAAACATGATCTGTATGCACATTTGACCTGATAACAAGCACACTCCTTTTTCAGAACAAATAGCGAATATTTTTTTGTTAAATTTTATCTAACACCAAAAAGCAGAAAGGAATGTAACTTCCAATATATATGGAACATAAAGTATTTTAAATATGTCAATCACAACTAAAGCATAATATAATAAAAAAAAGTAAAAAATAATAAATCCCTGAAAGTTTCTTTTAAGTATTGTTGGTTGACTATACTATATATCTAGAAGTTTAAGTAGGATTGGAAAATGCGTGCCTATAAGCAGTTACCTCGCGATAATATTAGATTTCGACGAGTGAATATTGGGTGAAAAACCACGGGAGGTGTTTCATTTCATTTCGTTATGGAAAACAGGGTCGCACTATAAAGTTATATTAATAAAGATAATGCGAGTATTCAAATTACGTTTGTCATGTTAGTGCTCTACTATTGGTCTATTTGATTGTTACAAATACCTCATAATGCTGTAACGCAATAACAAAAATATTTATAATCGTAATAGAGCATAAAGATTCTAACGCTTCTGTCAAGCTATACCGTTTTTTCCTTTCTCCACATACACGTGCAGGAGGGTTGACGATGGCACTTTTAGGAAACACCCGCTGCGGTTTTTATATCAGCGCTAATATAATAATGACACGGGTGGCGAAATTTGTTGCCTTACTAAAGCTACCATCCGAAACAGCCCTACACAATATCTTCATAAATTTTCTCCAAGAATCTATTTCCCTTTTTTTATACAAGTACAGCATTTTCCCTTTTATACATTTGCTTAAAAGCATTGAGCATTGATACCAAATGTTAAGTTTAGTAATAACTTAGAAAAAACCATATTGAAAATATGTACTTATTCAATATTGAAGTTCTGTTTTTTCAATATTTACAGTTTTAAGAATAATATTTTCTTAAATAACATACGCCTATTGTTTCAAAATTGTAAATTATGATGTTTTTGTTGTAGATTTGGCGATTCCCAAATTTCCAACGGAGCCGTTTGCAAAAAAACATGGTAAGTTTTAAATTTTATTTTAATAACTCAAAGGTACCAAATCAGTTGTGTCTATGAGGTTAAATTATTGAACTAATTAAAAGAAAGGTTCTTCAGAAAACCACCCAGTTCTAAAATTATAATGAAATATATTTGCTCTAATTTTTTGGAACTATAAATTTCTTCAGATGTTTTTCATTACATTTTTCAATTGTGATTCTTAAAGTTTTCCTCTTTATGTCGATGAATTTCATTAATTTTTTTTTGTTCGATCAAAACATACGTTTGTTTGTTCATAAACATTTGTATTTTTCAATGAAAACAACAAAATAATCATTTATTTACGGGACAATAAGTATTTGCAAAGACAAGTAGCAATTTTAACTACTTTTGCTTAAATATGAGATATCAAAACCTAAACTTAAGAACATGTGGTACCAAAATATCTATATTTACAATTTCCCTATCTTGTTTACAATTTCAAGGATTATAAAAATGTTATGTAACTACCTAAAATGATGTGAGACTTTTAGTTTTAGCGGGATTGAGCAATTTTTCCTAAAAAAAATTCCCAGTAGGTTTAAGTCATTGTGTTAGGCAAAACGTCAAACAAAAGTCCGATGTATTGTTTAATTACAACAAATTCGATAATATAACGATATAATATTTGGAAACGCAAATTCTGGAAAACAGTTCCTATGCTATTGAGGCCAAAAGTCTCAGGATCATTTAACTAAGTATTACTAAGATTCACGAAGACTGAAGTTATAGGTAATCCTACATAGGATCGGCAGAGCTGTCAAAAATACTTTGGAAAAGTTTCTAGATCAGGGGTGTCTACCATAATTTTGTTGAAGACCAGATTTAAGATTTTTATTTCCGGAGAGGGCCAAAGGAATAGTAAAGCAATGGCGATTAATAATTATAATAATTACTTAATTAATTATACATATGTCTTAGAATTTAACAAGTTTGCGGACCGAATGGTGGCCCGCGGGCCATATGTTGGATAGGCCTAATTTTAATACTAAATAAGTTACTATTTAAAAAATTATGAAGTTACTTTAGGCATCTATTTAACATAAAAAAATTAAATATAAAAAGTTACGTTTTAATATGATTTTTTTATCTTTTTTAGTTACTTTACATATTATGTATGTATTAAGTTTCATAAGGGGACATCCATTAATTACGTGAGACAATTTTAGTTGTTTTGCGACTCGCTCTCTCTCTTCTCGAATATTTTTAAAATGCATACTTGTAATGTAAATGAGTTAATCTGTGCTTCGGTCGCATTAGATTTATATAAAAGAACAATTTTAAAAAATTATTTGATATTTGCCGAGACCATCCTCTCTCCCACGTGAGATTTTGCTTGACACCCTCTTCCCCCTAAACGTCATACGTAATTAATCGATGCCCCTAACGTATTAAATAAAGTTCATAGGTAATCAAATAATGTATTTCTTATCATTATTCTTGCTTTGAGAAAACGGAAAATATGTAGATATGTATGTCTGCAAACACCCTGTATGCGCAACACACTTTAAAAGCTAGAGAAAATTAATATATGAGTACTACTTGAATCTTTTAGAATAAAACAAAATAAAACTCTGTACATAATTTCGCTTTATGTCGGTATCTAGGATACTTGTTAGGTTACAAGACACAATTCCTTTTAACAAGTATCTAAGATATTAGTTTCTTTTTGCCAAAAAAAATTATGATTTAAGATACAGTATCTTAGATACTTTAAAGTATTTAAGATTCTTTTTTGCGACAGCTCTGGCGATCAGTAGGATTTAAAGATAGAAATTTCATCTCATATGTTTTTATGCTTCTGATTGTTAATATTTTGTTATGTATAATTGAAATAATTTTTTTTCTTAAAGTATGATTTATATAATTTACATCGCTTAACTATAAATTCGACTATTTATGTCCTAATTTTTGGACCTCTTTAAGATATTAATTACTTTATTCATTTTTGTTTGTTTTTAAAACTTATTTCAAAAAAATCCCCCAAAATTCAAATATATTAAAATGAAGCCTAGAATAATTTTCTATTTTCTGTTTGAATGGAAGAAAGTCGATTTTTTTTAAAGAAAATATAGGTAATTTTGATTTAAGATGATTTACTTTCAATGATACTGTGTATGTTCTTTAATGCCTATATTATTTCTAGCAAAAATAAAAATGACGTCAAAACGACGAAATAATGTAGCACCACCATATACGAATCCATCGAGTGTGGTCGCTGTTAGCAATGCCGCAGAACCAATTCCGACAACATCAACTAGTGATCCAACACCCGCAAATATTACAAGCATTTTTGAATGTCCCGTTTGCATGGATTACGTTTTACCACCAATTTACCAATGCTCTAACGGTCATTTATTGTGTTCAAATTGTCGCCCGCGTCTTTCGAATTGCCCGACATGTCGAGGTGCACTAGGCAATATTCGAAACCTGGGCCTCGAACAAGTTGCGATGATGGTAGAATTTCCATGTAAACATATGAGTACTGGGTGTAAAGAAAAGTTCCTAGCTAGTAAGAAAGAAGACCACGAAGAGATTTGTGAATTTCGGCCTTATAGTTGTCCGTGTCCAGGCGCCTCATGCATTTGGCAAGGGAAGCTTAACGGTGTAATGAAACACTTAGAAACTACGCACAAAAGTATTACAACTCTACAGGGTGAAGATATCGTTTTTCTGGCCACCGACATCAATTTGCCTGGAGCGGTTGATTGGGTTATGATGCAAAGCTGTTTCGGGCAAAATTTTATGCTAGTCTTGGAAAAACAGGAAAAATTTGATGGGCACACGCAATTTTTTGCGATTGTACAGTTGATTGGACCACGAAAACAAGCAGAAAATTTTGCTTATCGACTTGAATTAAATGGACATCGTCGTCGACTTACTTGGGAAGCTATGCCTAGATCGATTCACGAAGGAGTTGCATCTGCGATTCGAAATTCCGACTGCTTAGTTTTTGATACATCAATAGCGAGATTATTTGCCGATAATGGGAATCTAGCGATTAACGTCACTATTTCCGTTGTATCTTAATTGTAAAAATATTATTACTTAAATGTTTGTACTAATTAAACCGGTCAGATCTGTCAATTTAGTTCTATAATGTTTTTCAAATGAATATACTTTAGATATACCTACTTTATTATTTTATTCTGCGATTAAGTTTTTTTTAAGTTAGACATTGAAATTGTAAAAAAAATGTCAGTATGTGTTTAACACATTTTGTTCAATGTAAAAACTTATTCAATTTATAACTATATACAATTATTTTTGATAGTGTATTAGAATATATTTTAGTATAAGAAACATGATTTTTTTGTCACAACCAAATGATTAAAATATAGACTCACTTTAAATGCAGCAATAGTGCCTTTTTTTCACTTTCTGTCTCAAAACCAAAAATATAAATGTGTGTTAATATCTTGTATGGAAAATATGTTCTAGTCAGTTTTAAATAATTTTCACAAAAAATACTATACTATTACCAAAACTGTCTTTATTAATAATGTTTCTTACTAAAAATATGCACTACACGTGATGAATTGTACTTGGTAATAAAAGTGTAATATAAAATTATTATGTATCTATTTAATTTTTTTTTTAATTCTATTTATTGGTTTATTATGATATTGCGTCACGTCTATTTGTACGAAATGTTATTTACTAAGCGATTTGTCTATATACCCTATATAAAACTTTTGAATATCTTTAAAATAGTAACTAAAACATTTCCTTAACTAATACAAAAATTCAATTTTTCATAGAAAATGCGGTACGAGCAAATAATATACGTTAAAAATGCGTACAAATAAAAGCGCTTAGTCTAAAAAATGGCTTGAAAATATCGTTTTAGTTTGTTAAGATTTTTTTATTTATTTGTCACATGTTTAATTTAAATTACTCTGAAAAGTGGTTCAATAAAATTAATTTTATAAGTTAAGTTGTGTTTACTTATTGAAATTTCAAAAGAAAAATTAAATATTGTTTTAAAAGAGATAAAAATATATTTCGTCATTTCTTATTTTTTTATTATTTAGCTTGGGTTTTGATTAATTATCGAATGGTTAATTCAAAGTTCAACATTTCACCACAATCTTCCTATCTTTTCCTATTTCAAATTGAGAATTGCACAAATACGTAAGCAGGAATAAGCGGTAATCAAACAAATGGCCTGCAGGCATCGGTCATCATCATCTATCGTTAATAAAACCATGTCCCCAAATGTCGTTTCTTCATTAACTATGAACACCGACAAAACATAAATCAATCCTGTTAGAAATTCAAGCGATGTAAATATTGACTATGGAATGATTTTTTCCTCTTTCAGCATTGAATATGTAGAAAATATCGTTAGAGTAAATACAGTCGAGATAGAGCATTTTCTGCTGCATTGGTTGAATCAAGTAAGTATGATTGATGGGAATGTTTTTGTCGCTTGAAGATGATTTTTCGTTTCATTTTGTCTTGTTTTAATAAATACTTTTTAATTATTTCCCTTGAAAATATAATTCGAAAAAAATATCGTTTGGTTTCTATAAATGAATGGCCGTTGGCTATTTAAGAGTAGCTGATTTTAAACTGACCTGTTCTAGAGCGGTGATGGAGTTGGGCTCTGTCAGCAATGTGGAATCTTCGTTTCCTTTATCAGACGTTTCGAAAGTAATGACGTCGTTCGCCCTAAAAATCACACAAATACATCATTCACATAACTCTTTGATCTTATTTTACCCTATTTTGCAACTCATCTAGAGCGTTTCAATTTATTTGATAACATTTGAAAAGAAATTAAAATTAAATAAATGTACATTTTAAAATCGGTTCTGCTTAATAAAAAATCACGATTTTGATGTTTATTAACATTACTTTGGTCAACTGTGCCCATTCGATTTATATTTTGACTTTCTTTTCTGTTAAATCGATTTGGTAAATTTTACAGTATAATAGTCTCTTTAAAAATTGAAAACTAAAAAAAAAAATGATCATTGTCTGGAAAGGAAGTAAAATTTTCGAAAATTATCAATTATTTTTATAAGTAAAACTGTAGTATTATAATACAATAATTCAAAAAGCTATGGGTAACGCTATCTTACTATAGTTTTATTCTTAACTAAAGGACCCGGTGAACTTCGTACCACCTAAAATTGATTTGCGAAAATTAATTCATTGATATCGATAGTACTGTCGTATTTTTAATTGTTAAAATATATAAATAAGAACGAATATTTCTGTTTGATTATAACAAAAGTACGTATCTAAAATATAGGGGATATTGTGGGGTTACAGTGGATCATGGGGTACAGTGGATAATTCACTGTAACTCAGTAAGTGTTGCACTTGCACTTACAAAAATTGGCATTACTCGTATTGTTGCTTGTTCGTACCTTTCTCCTTCAGGTTAGTCATCGATTGGTGATAAAAGCAGGAAAACAAATTGGCACACACGAATCGGTAAATAAAGACCGAAATTTTTTTTTCAGGTGTTTTTAAAATTTGTGTAACTTTTGAGTGCATAAGAAATTTAAATATTTTTAGTTCGTCGCATGCTTGTTATACCTTAAATTCTTTGTAAATTATGTTTATTTATCTTTGAGATGGATTTTTTTTTCAAAAACGACCAATGGGTCATTATGAACCATTTCGTTTTGTAAAATAGTAAACTTTAAAAACGGTTACATACATCAGAGTTTTGGGTACATAGTTAATACAAGTGCTTGCATACCAACGTTATGACTGATTTTACAGATTATTGACAAAGAAAATATTCTAAAAACAACCTAGTTGTACTGAAATTAAGTTTAGTGGAATAACTGTTCATTTTTATAAGACTATTTTTATTTAAAAATAAAATAAACTATCGAATAGTACAAATAAATAAGTAATAACGTAGAAATTGTTGTTTTTTACGGTATTTTTTACATAGATACAGGCTGCCTCAATTGATTCACTGTCACCCATGCATTGATCCAAAGTGACCCATACCCGAGTCACAGTTCATTTCTCACTTTTTTAAAAGTGGCTATAACTTGTAAATTTATGATAAAAATATCATTAAATTCCTTCTACGTTAAAGATCAGATGTTCATGTATTGATTTAATTTTAGAGATTATTTATTTAGCCATAAACTTTGGAGCAGCACTACGTAAGAAAAAAAGTGATCCACTGTTACCCAGTTTCCTCTACATTTCATTTTACAACTTTAGATTCATACCTATTTAAATATTGAACGTATAAAAAGTCAGACTTAAGGCTCTTTTTAAGGCTATTTTTAAGACTTAAGGCTATTTTATTAAATTAAGTTAAAAACAAAGTAGAAATTTAAACGTTGCCAGATTTGACTGATCTAAAAGGGACTTGAGCCAAAAGTCATATGTATACAAAACGTAAATATTTTTAAGCACATTTTTGGCTAATTTGGGTTTACGGTTGCTATTAATCAAGAACTAGACGCTTATTGAGAATGTTTCGTTTTTCTTCAGTACTTCCTTAAATATAATTTTTGATTGTTTTTTGAGGTGGACCATCTTTTTGCATTAGTAGGTATGATGTAGCTGTTTGATTATGCTACAATATCCTAATTTTATTCTGGTAATTATTGTTATCTTTTTTATGCTATAGTTTTGAGTAAACCATTGTATTTTAGCAATCGTATAATTGCACTTCATATTTCAATGAAATCTCGATAAAATCGGATTCAGCGATGATACGTTCAACCGATCCAGTTTCTTCTTTCGGTTAGTTCGTGTGGTACCCACCTATCCATTTTCTTCACCTTTTTCAAAAAGATATCGCAATATTGTTGCATGGTCAATTTTCATCCAGGTCATCCAGTCCTTTCGTAGATACAGTTGGATTTAGTTCCACATATGCCTTCCGACTATCATTTTTTATAGACGTTTTGGATCGTCATTTTGTAATGAAAAATCACTTGGCTGATTTTTTTTAACGTGGCCATTTTTGGTTGTTAACAGTATGCTTTCCAACTACGTGGCTTATGTTGCGTACAGCTTTTGCAGCATTATTACCAAGTTTATATTCTTACAGAAAAATTAGATGAGATTCTAGATAGTATGACAATAAGCGAGATTATACCAAAAACTACTACGAAAACAAGGAGACGGTCGCTTGCTAGAAAAATCCGGCATTTCACATGTACCAACGTATTAACTTTTGGAGGTCTCCTTCCACTGTGTTGCGTCCTAGAAGGGTTATACACCCCAATCCAAGTGAATCGCGGTTTCAAGCAGTTAGAGTTACTTCTGAGATAAATTTCAATATGCAACTAATTGGGTTCCTATCGATATTTCATAGCACATTTCCAGGTGATTCTAGACAACTGAACTGGCAGTGCCTGACATTTACGATATTTACGGTAGTTTTTGGTTAATTTAAATACTTCCTAATGCTTTTGAAACATTGATTGATTGCTTTTTTGTTCAAATAATCATATAAGGTCTAAGGATTTATTAGACCTTTCCTAAACACTTAAAACTTTTTAGTTATCAGTAAGATTTACATACGTGTTTAAAACAATGAGCAAAAGCTATTTATCGCTATTTTTTACGCAGCAAAGTCAGAAAATCAATATTTTTTTTTAAAACGGTTAAATGGATTTTTAAGAGTTTTTATGTTGCTAAATTAAGTTACTAAAAAGTTTTATTTTTACTTATTTTTCGAGACCTTATGAAGTAGTTGGAAGTTTTATTTTAGCAATTAAATTTTTATGGCCATATTTACATATCGTGTCTTCTGTGTCGGTATTACAGCTATGTGAATAGTAATATCGTAATAATGACGTTGCTGATGGCTGTGTAAGAAGATGTGGTATGCGTCTTTATTAGAAACATAACTTATGAAGTCTTTATTGAATAATAAGATTGTGATTCCAAGGAAGGAATGTGTGTCATTTGTGTGAGAGATTATTCAGTTTAGATATACATTGGACACATCATGGACATGATTGACACGACAACATTCACGGTCTTTATTGATCTTTAACCACTTATTACATCATTTTCTTATGCTTTGACAACTTGTAAGATTGATTATAAGACTGGTAATGTTGGATGAAACAGGCGACATCGTTTGATTTTAAAACAAAAATTGATTGCTCATGTGATAGCGGTTAGTTTTTCAAATATTTTTTACGCTTTTTGTGGAACATCAAACGATGTACTTTTGAATTAGTAACGAAATGATTCGGGATTTGATATCATAATAATCTCGTTGACATTTTTCAAAAATTGCCATATTAATTAAGATAAAATACCTCAAATACAAGAACAAATTGCTACCAGATAAACATCGAATTTATTTGAAGTTAATTTAAAAGATATATAAAAATTCACGAAAATTTTGTATTTAATAGAACTCGTTTGACTACTTGTTTTTTATCTTTTAAACGTTTGCTACATTTTTTGCTTAATTTATTGAGAGTATTCACCAAGATAGGAATATCATTGTTATGTTGAAAAATTGCTAGTACTTTTGGATAAATTTAAGGAGCGGAAAAAAGATATAAACTAAAAAGACAAGAATAAACCAGAACTAAAACTAAAATTCTAAAGTTTTGTGTAAAACTACTCCTCGATATGTTGGTACTTATATTTAATTTTGTCTTTGAGAAAATTTTTGTAAAAATTAAGGTTTTATATTAAAGTTTGCGTAATTGTAGAGTTGTAGGCTGGAAAAATTCAGGTAAAAGTAAATACGTTTAGTGTTTTTAAATTTTCGGGAAATGATTAATTTTTCCTTTTTGCCTTTGTGAAACTTGTAAGATTACAACATTTAAAGTAATTGTTTTGGAGAAAATGTAAACTCACTTATTACATAGTTTCTTTAGTTATATTCCAAGTATACAAGTTATATTCATTTTTTATTTTAGTTCATAAAGGAAAGAAAAATAAAGTTAAAAAAATATAAATTCATGTATTTAGTTGTGAACAAATGAACTGTGAATATATGAAATGAAACATTGTGAATATAAATGATTAAAAGGAAACGTGTTTTCCTTGAAAAATTGATTCTTAGGCAAAGATAGCTTAACTCAATTAAAGATACCTAGTTCTTTATCAAAGAGAAGAGCTCACCATACAAAAATATATATGAAATAAAAACGCTGAAAGGGATGATGACACGTCGTTCTGGGAACAGCAATATTTTAATTCGATACATTCGAAAAAAGTAGCTACTACAATTTTAAACATGTTTTTTTTAATTTTTGATTGAATTCTTTGTCAGGTATTTTATTGAAATAGAATATTTATAAAAATATTTTTTTTTCAAAAGTAGTTCGTCTTTCATACTTTCATACCCTTAGTAATTTTTAAACATACCAAAAAAGTATGTAACGATTTTTTTTCATAGCTCAACACCTCGTGAACTATTTTATAAATCCAATTTTAGTAAAAGTATTTTGTAGGTTCTATCATAGTTTTTTTTAAACTTTCCACATTCCATCGGAAAAGTTTGAGGGCCGAGACATATTTTTTTGCGATTTTAGATGCGTATATTTCAGAATTTATTAAGTTATGTCAAATGTTGTTTTTAAAATTTTAGGACATAGCTAACAATATCTTACACGTTTTTCCAAGTTGATTTTTTTTTCATTCCATAGTTTCACGGATGGTGCTACCCTCGTTTTTTTGTAGTTTATCTAAGCCATAGTATAACAATATATAGACACTTCCTTTTGTCACATCTTTCGTCTAAATTTCAAGTATATAGTGCCAATAGTTTTCTAGTAAAATGATAGTGACATAGAGATAGACGGATGGATGGAACAGAAGTGTCAGGATTTTGAATTTTCTTTTTTATACGAAAACATAAAAATCAACATAAGATATATCAACACGTAGATAAATATTGCACTTAAATTAATTTTTCAAACATAATATATTTTTTTAAAAGTATTTCGTTTCATCTTAAAGTTAGTATTATTTTGATTGTTTTATTTTATTATTTCAAATATGTTTTATATTAAAAAAAGAAGTGTATATCAGCAAAAAAAAATCTAGTTATTGAGTCCCTACTACTTTAAGTTTTTAAAAATTATTTTCTTAGAAAACTGCTTACGTACTTTACACTGTGTGAATTCTATACTTTTGCTTAGGTGTAGCCGATATAGCTTTTGAGAACTTTAACTTAGTTCGTATAAGTAATTTTGAGGAATATTGAAACAAACCATACTTCGTAATTGTAAATTATATAATTTAAACTATACAAGAAACTGAATACTAACCTATAATAATAAACGTATAGGTTATGTACAACAATACGATTATAGTAATCATGGTTTCGGTTAATGCCAATTTTTTTAACGTGTTTTCTAAACATGTGATGAACAAGGACTCTCAAGGCGTATCACTGGAAAGAAAATAGTGCTAAAATTTTGGAAAGTATGAGAAGAGTATTGAAAAAGTATAAGAGAATACACTAAATTTGATGCTAACCAAGAAAACAAATTTACTAGACTCTTTAAATCTCATTACCATTTGCTGAAGAACCAAATCTCCAAAATAACAATTAAAAATTTTATCAAACATGGTGAAGTTTCGAAAGATGACATATGTAGAACCTAAAATGCCAACACTCAACAATCCGCCATGACGATAAGTGAGTTCCAGGAATGAATAGCAATAGATACCACGTAAATTTTGCACAGTACATAGTAAAAGAAGAAATTTATAAAACTGTTACAACATATGTTTTAACAATATACAAAATATATTGTTGTCTTATATATGAAACATAATTTACGAAAGTAACAAGTATACAAGTCCAAACAAAAATTATTTGAGACTTATTACTCCGGTACGTACTTTGATTTCCAAGCAATCTTCATCGGTGATCATTAAGTAGTATTGAATCGCTCCGTAACTGCTATGTGATGTCGTAACTCAAATTTACGTTTATACGTAGTTTAATTTCGTAAATTATATTACATAAATTAGATAACAATATATTTAAATATTTGTAAAACAGTGCGTATAAACAGTTCAAAGTCAGCGAAAAAATCTAAATGAATTTATAACATTATCAATTTAAAATAAAAAACCCGAAGTATATGCGGAAATTCATACATCTCTAATAACCTTGGAAATGAGAAAAGAGCTTGAAATTTACCACAGTGGTGTGCAGCAGAGGTCATCTAATTTTCAAACTTTTTATGACTATGAAATTTATAATAATAACTTGCTCTGCGAAAAGCAAAGTCAAGCAACACTGTATGAGTTCCTTATTATGAATTTCTTTCCATTTTCATTTCCTTTCCTTTTCCTTTTCGTTTTCTATTTTGTTTCAAATTTATTAATATATATGTATTTGGCATATTATGAATTTTTAGTTAAAATAAAGTTTTGAAATTTTTCTGATATTATTATCAATCGGTTATTTTAATTGTAGTTTACCGTTGATTTATAACTGCTAAGGTTTTTAGAGTGACTCTAGGGTTAATAAAAACTCGTAAATCAAAAAATATTTCAAATTTGCTCACTACGAGATTCGAACCTAACAGCTATCGGTTTTGGTTTCACTATTTTGCCACTCGGCTACAAGTACCATACAGTCCCTGGCCATATTAATAAACGCGCTATAGGTTTTGTATAAAATTGGAAGTAAGAGCTATTTTATTTTGGGTCCATATTTTTGATTGGGTTTAACTTTCCTGTACAAATTTTATTTATTACGCTTAGTACCAACAAACGTGACCAAAAATCATATTTACTAATATTTTTTTTACATCAATTTAATTAAACATCTTCTAAATTATGGCAAGCTGAATTGTTAAATATTTTATTGAAAGCCCGTTTACTGATATTTAAGTTGTCTTTCTGCGCAGTATACTGTCTATGTAGGGCAATACCGTCTGCTGTTCTTGTGAATGATGATTCCAAATGTGAATATTTTTTCTAAGGGCTATTTTTCTGTTGTGACCACCTCTTTAGCTACTTTTTTCTTCAACAACTTCTACGGATTTCAAATTAAGATTATTATCCTAGTTTATTAGGGATAATAAACAAGGTTATACCCTTATCCAGAAAATATATTTATTAAAAACCAATACAACTTTTTATAATGTAAAAAGTAAACAATATTAAATTCAATTTAGTAGAATATGTACATTTTGATAAATTCTTAAGTGCGTCTAATAATATGGTCAGAGACTGTAGGCTCAATCGATTATTGTTATCAAAAACCTTAAGTCCCGATGTGATCACATTAAGTGGCGTACACTATACTATATGTATAAAATTAAATAAGTTATTAATAATTAGTAGGAAAGATAGAATTTTAAATCAAACTACAAAAAATTGATAATCACGTAGATGGTAAAATCTTTAGAACCAAAAAAAAAAATATTTTATTTGCAAAATTCATTGAAGTGGGATTGTATAACATAAAGTATTTGGTTATGACTAATGTTCTATGGAATAGTAGGTGATCAATGTCTCCCATAGTATTTTTTTTTCTCTCATATATTATTTGCGATCTGTCCGAGGACAATAAGCAAATCCATTATACGTCGAATCACGCCTGCTCACTATTTTAGAATAGTGAGCTTGATGTTTTCACTTTCGATATGGCAGTTTCAGGAACGGGACGCGTTTCAGTCTCATTGGCTCGTCGCTGTTGTCAAGGAGGTTGACCCCCAGATAGTTGACGTGGTCGCTCAGTCTGTTTTGGTATTTTATGCTATGTCTGGCGATTTCCTTCCTGACATAGGCCATCTTCAGATCTTTGTGGATGTCTTGGTTGGTGTCGAACCACGGGGCCTTTGTGATGAGTCTGAGCGTTTTTGACTGGAAGCGTTGGATAATATTGATGTTCGAGTCACTAGCCGCTCTCCATAGTTGGATGCCATATGTCCAGATTGGCTTCAGGATTGACTTGTACAACAGCAGTTTGCAGTCCAGAGACAGTTGCGATTTCCAACCTATTAGCCAGTGTAATTTTCAACATTTTTATTTGAGTTGGTTTCTTTTAGCCGTTATGTGTCCCCGCCAGGTTAGTCTCCTGTCCAGGTGCATACCGAGATACCTAACCTCCGTCGCCTGTGGTATCTGAAGGTTGTGAAGGAAAACATGAGGGCAAGTACCCCGCCGTGTTGTAAATGTCACCTGAACAGATTTCGCTTCATTGAATTTGATGCGCCATTTGTCTCCAATTCGTCGAGAGCACCTTGTAGCTTTTCTGTCGCTGTCGTTGGACATCTGTCGACCGCCATTATTGCGGTGTAATCAGCGTATGTGGCTATTGTGACGTTTTCTGGTATAGGTAGGTTTGCTGTGTAGATGAGGTAGAGGAACAGTCCCAGTATGCTACCCTGTGGTACTCCAGATCCCACTTCATGAAGTTCGGTGTTAACGTCGTTGTAGGTGACGAAAAATTGTCTGTACGTTAAGTAGGACTGGAGGACATGGAATAAAGAACCAGGAAGAACAGCTTTTAGTTTGTACAACAATCCCGGGTGCCATACCTTGTCGAAAGCCTGAGTTATGTCTAGAAAGACTGCGGAGCAGTAAGATTTTTCGTTGATAGATCTCATTATTGTGGATGCTACTCTATGTGGTTGTTCTATGGTGGAAAGCTCCTTGCGGAATCCGAACTGATGGTTTGGGATTATGTTTTGCTCATAGATTATGGGTTGAATCTTTTGCAAGAAGAGTATTTCAAATAGCTTCGATAAGGTGGGCGAGAGACTAATGGGCCTGTAGGCCGTGATGTTGTTTTCTGTTTTTCCCGGCTTGTGTATCATTATTATTTTCACACCTCCGCTTTCTCCTTGTCTGTTCTGGCTCATTCACCGTTTTGTTGCCTTATGGGTGGGACTGTTATGTCAGGCCTTTTAATTTTTTTTGTGGCTTTCCAGAGAGAGTATTCGGTTGCTTGTGTGGCTAAGAGGTTACTTAGATAGTAACTGATGAACTCTTCTCTAAGTTCTCTTAGGACGGCTTTTAATCTGGATCTCGCTGTATTAAGGTGCCTTATTTAGATCGGTGGGCCAGTATGTGGGTTGACCAGCCGATAGTGTGCTTAGATTCATGTTATTAACCACTTCATAGAGAGCTCTTCCTCTGGGGGTTGTTAATCTTGAACCCCACCAAGGGTGCTTAGCATTATAATCTCCCCCAGCGACAAATCTGCTACCTAGTTTTGAAAAGAGTTGGTAGAAACCATCCTTGTTTGGCTGGTATCTTGGAGGACAGTAAACAGATGCGACTGTGATTGGTCCGAGCCAGTCCTCTATTTGCACGCATGTGGCTTGCATGAACTCTGTTCGGAATTTTTCCAGTTCGTGGTGTTTAATTCCACTTTTGATGAAAATGGCTGTTCCAGCCCGTGCTCTTCCGTTTGGATGGTTGGTTAGGTAGGCATTATAACCTCTTATTTTTAGGCATGATTTGTTGCTGAAGTGAGTTTCGGTGACCAGCATGACATTCATTCGGTTTATGTACAGGTAATTTTCAAACTCCTCTTTATGTTGGGAGAGACCGTTTGCGTTCCAGAGTCCAATTCTAAGCCCAAGAGCCATTATTTTTTTTTATTGATTAAGTTTAGAGACTAGTGTTGTGAGTAGGCCAATCAGCGAAGCCGTTTGCTCAGCTTGCCTTGCAATAATTCTTTCAAGTCTGTTGAATTGTTGTTCGAGTGCTTCGATGAAGGAACTGGAAGGTTCTATATACCGGGCGGGTGTGGTCGCTTGCTGTCCTCTGTTTGGATTTACTGCTTGAGCGTAACTAATGGGTAAAGAGCTGTGTGGAAGAGCATTGCTGGGCGGCGCGTTGACCCGTGTTATACGATTTGTCGGTGGAATAGGTGTTGGTGGTGCTGTATACTAATTTCTTTTCGGTGGGAACTTTTTTTTTTGATTTCCTGATACACTTTGCACCCTTTATAACTTGCTGGGTGCGAGTCCTCACAGAGGGCGCATTTGGCAGGAGTATCCTTTTTTTTTGAGACATGTTTTTGTATGGTGATCGTCACCACACTTTACGCATCGAGCTTCTCTGGCGCAATATGATTGGGTATGCCTGTAACGTTGGCATCTCTTGCATTGCACTATAGTTCTGTTCCTGTTAGGTGGTTCAATATCTATTTTTGCACCTAGTAAGAATTCCGTTTTGTAAATTTCTTTATTGTTTGATGCCGGCTCCAGATCTACGAAGAACAGCGGTAATGGGTCTTTTGTTTGTGATCGCCTTGCGTTTATTATACTTCGCACTGTATGACCCATTTCTTCCAGTGCTTCCCTGATGTCTTCTATGGGAATAGTGTAGTGCAGGTGTCTAATAACTACTCTAAATGAGCGTTCTTGTTTTAGTTGGAATGAATGTATGATATTTAACTTTATGGGATTGAAAGTTTTTGATGGTCGCTCTGTACGCCTCGATGTTTTTGATAGAGAGTCGCATTTGGTGCGAGTTGACCATTTTATAATAAAAATCTTGTTCTTTCGTACCCTTTAGTATAATTTCCAATAGTGGCTTAGTGTTCGCAATGTCGGGGATGAATAAAGGTGGTGGATTAGACGGCTTGCTGTTTCCCGAGATACCTTCTTCGTCATGTACGTTGTTGAGGGCCTGATATCTGTTGGCCGTTGGGATGATGTCTATTTTTTTTTTGAGTTGGCGTTGGGGGTTGGTTTCCGAGTTTTTACGGAGTTTTACTGACATCTCGTTTGCCAGTCATTTTCTAGTACTTCAGTTTGTTCTTGGGTGCATATCTCCATTTTATTTTATTCATATAATATATTTATATACTATATCTAATTATATTATTTATATCTATATTTGCTTATATTAAATTGTTTAAATTAATATTTATTTACTTATGAGTTACTATATTAATATTAATTTATTGTACTAATTATACTAAATTTAAGTAGTCTATTAATAATTTATAGTCTATAGTCTATACAGTAGATTATTGTTCATAAATATTATTTACAAACAACATACACGTCACTCACACATACACACACTCATCCATGCTTGTTCTTTCATTAAACGACTTGCAGAAGTTTGCACACTTACACAATTAATAATTACTTTTTCAGAATGTTTAAGGCTAAATTGTTTTTTCCGCGTTTATTCAGTTAATCCGTCATTTCACCAAGAGATCCATTGGTCAACTGATCACACTATTTTAAATAAATCGAAGGGACGATTTTTTAAGTTGATTTTTTTCAGATTTTTGGAACAATTTCTTTGTGAATTTCGGGAGCTGTTTATCACGACGAACATAGCAGAACGCCATTTTATAAGAACTTGTCCCATAATATGGATACCGATAGCTGCTTATATATAGCTGCTACGGATACTGAATCAAAGACACTGCTTTGCAAAAAAATGTTGTATTGTTGAAAAAATATTTTTTTAGACTTGATTATTAAATTTGAAGCATATTTTTAAGCTAATTATTTTTAAGAATCCAGCCAATTTTTTTTTATTTTTCTTTAAACCTAAATAACCATTTCATTGTTCAATTTATTACAATTGTTGATATCAATATCGTAGCAAGTTAAATGGTAAAGAAATTGTGTATAATACATAATTAATTAATCAATTTTGATATAACTTGTCACATCGTTAATTACCTATTAAAGATTTGCTCATCCAATTGGCTATTGAATTGAAACAGACGTTGTTAACGGTTTTATCATTACAAATAAAAAATAAAGTAAACATATATACATAGAGATCGGATCGGTATTATTTCTATAGTAAAGAGGATCTTATTACTTTTTATTGCACCCGAAGCAACCTTTATAGTTTTGATCATATTTTAAATGTACAACTGTTTAATTATTCTTTTACGAGTGAGAAACGACGAATGGAAATAAAGAAGAAGCTGTAGCGTAAAATGTAAAGTGCACGACGTTGGCCGCGTTTGTAATAGTATTATTATAATATTGAAATGCAATTCGATATGCAGTTGCAGCTCATATGCATATTGAACAAGTTAATAATGAAGTCGTTAAGAGATTCAAATAGATTTTGAAAGCAGCGAAAAAAGATATTATTCGTATTGGAAAGATCATAAAATTTAAATTGATTTTCAACGCGAAATGTTTTACTTTCAAATTTTTAAATATAAAATCCATGTTGTGTTATCAGTCATGTCTTTTTGAAAATCATTTTTAAATTACATGACGTTTTTTTTTCTTGGAAGAAAATTACGTTGTGGGTGTGTTTCGATATTTGATTTACAATCATCGAAAAAACGGCCAGTCTAGACTGTGTGTCAAATCTAATAAGTATTTTCACTCTTTGAATGTAAAATGTTTTGATGTTCCAAATAAATTAAAAGTAGCCAATGTTCCATCTATCCACACAGATTTGGCAATAAATAATAACGAAAATGCCAATTCTAATTGGCTGCGTCGATTCAAACTGATTTTCATATTCGAAAAGCAACAATTTGCATCATTTAACTGCACTTGGTTGGAGGAGGCATGGGAGGACATGCATGTAGTTATTTATGATATTCATCTGTGTACTATTGGAAATATTGTCACTTTCACTTCAGATACTTGGATAATAATAAACAGCGTTCCGCAAATCGTTCACACGCTCCTTTGGCTACTTTTCTGCAATGTCAACTCGTTTGAATCTCACACATTCTCATCAAATAACTTATATACTCGACTTTTTATCTCCTCTTCTTTCTCTAGAAAATGGTCAATTAGTTTTAAACGATAACTTTTACTTTTTCTTCATCCAGCTCACATTAGATCGACTCGAAGGCGACTAACGTATATTTTCGTGTCAATTTACGTTTAAAAGATCTCACGGATATGACCATCAAAGATAAATTAGCCTATTCAAATTATGGTGACCATATAAATTATTAACAACTTGTTGCATTTTTCTTTTGAAACTTGTTTATATTTATGCATACTATATATATTTTTAAGAAATTTCTTATACGTATATTTTATTTAAAAGGACACACCTGTATTGTACTTAAGTGCATTGTACATCTAAGTAGTGTTGGTGGTTGAACGTAACATCCCGTTTCATAAAGACCGAAATGCAGCATTATGCAGTACAATTTCTATGGAGTGTTATATGTTCAAATATACATAGACTCCATGTATATTCATGTCTATGAAATGTGCGAGGAGAGGGCGAATAAGGAACATTCGTGTTCGTACGATAAACAATATTCCTAATTCAGGTCACAAACTTGCTTCATTATCGATTTAGTATTTAATGCATAAGTAAAACGTATTGTTTCTAACTCCGCCCGACAATTAACTCTGAAAGCATTAAACAACGCCCAACATTCATAAACAACCAGAGAGCCACTCACTCTATTTTAACTACAACTCGCACAGCTCTTATTGACTCTTTATTACGTTTCACATCTTTTATATATTATGCTTTTTTTTTAAATTTATTTATGCAAATGCTTAAAAGATGCATCGTATATCTGTCTATCTATATGTCGATCTGTCCAAATCAATTCATTTTAGCAAAGCGTTTAATTCCACATTAGTTAATATGTTGCTCTTTTTTATGAGGTACCGAGTTTTCCTTTGAACGCTGAAACAATAATAAAATCGTTTGTAATCTTCTATCCATCCTGTTTCTGCCATATTTTCTTCTGCAAAGTACTTCAAAGGTGAAGAGGTTGAGGAGAATTATTAATGCAACATTACTATGCATTCGGTATTACTAATTAAAGGTCATAGAAGCTTTGGGTCACAAATGCATGTAGAAATTATATTGAATTATACATGAGTACATAAACGGATCCGTAGTGGGTCAAGTTTAAACCTAAGAAAGTTCAGATGCGAAGCGAAATTAAGTAGACTATTGAAGAAAATATTTTTTTAAACATTCACAATTTACTTATGCTTCTCTATTTATGTATATTTATTATTATTTTTTTTTTTTTATAAATGGTTATATAGGAACTAATGGTAGCTATTTTAGAAATATATTTAAATAATGAAGGAAAAATATTCTAAATATATGTTATGAAGGTAGAGTAACTACAGGAAACTATAGATCAAAATTTCCCAAACTTTTTCTGCAATGAAACATTTCGCCAAGAATACAAATTTATACCTAGGCCTATAAGACCCGAGTCTAGAGCGACATGATTTTAGGGGCGGCAAATTGTTTGAATATTATGGCATCAGTATGTTGATGCTAACTTAGAAGATTGATTTAGAAGTTTATTGAAATAGTAAACTTAAGACTTCAATTTTGATAAATATATTGTGTCAATAATAATGATCGTGTAAGATTAGCCTTAGTAGGATATAATTTTCTAATTTTAATTTTTTTTTGGACATTTCATGTCTAATTTATTAGTCTAGAATGTTTTTTTAAAAATAATAGTTAACTAAATTAAGTCAATTATGTGCTGTCAAGTAAAGAAATAAGTGTTTAGACTTAAGATTTGAAATTCTGAACTAAAAAATCCAAAGCTATATATGGTATACGCAAGTAAAGAATCTTTGACACGTAACCTTTGTGTCACCCCGTGATTTTCTTTTTAAAATGTTGTTCAATCAAAACGTTAGTGACATTGTTACAAGTGCATTTTTAGAAGTATAAATCATTAGATAAAATGATGAAAAGAAAACAAAAAGAAAGTGCTGTATTATTGGCTGTGAAAATACAGCTGCTAAAAATCCAGAAATATAATTTTACCGTTTTTCTGAATTTATATATGAAGTAGAAAGGAAAAAATGGAT
This sequence comes from Sisyra terminalis, assembly GCA_958496175.1. Lineage (NCBI taxonomy): Eukaryota > Metazoa > Arthropoda > Insecta > Neuroptera > Sisyridae > Sisyra > Sisyra terminalis. The sequence continues at coordinate 33,390,097 of OY292274.1, forward strand.
TAATGTAGTAAGGATTCAACGGTAGTTAATTTTATTTTACGTCTTAAATTGTCAAAAAAAGCACGAAAAATATGATAATTATTAATCTGTTAAGAAAATGAAGATTTAAAAATACATAAAAGCTAGAAACTTTCATCGATTATATACTTTTTTTTTAATCAGAATCGAATATTTCAATTTGAAGTTGATTTAGTCAATCCTATGTAATTAATATTAAATTATTATTACTTAGGTAATATTTTTTATTTTGGATAAGCTAAATATTTTGTGGATGATTTGTACAATTTCATAAGCACTTTTATATCAACATGAGTTATGAAAAGCTATTTCAAACATGAAATCTAGTATCTACATAAACGTGTACCTTTAGAAATCCTTTTTTTTCCTAAAGACATATAATTGTACTGCTTGAAAGTCACTCATCCATTTTTTCACTGGCATTAAGCATTATATGTAACTTTTTTATAATCAGTGGCGGACTAAGGCTAAAGCGGACCCTAGCTAACATTGTAATTTAGGAGCTATCACACTTGTAGACTTTATCAATCAACGGTTCGGCATAATTTGGATACGTTTCAGCAATAGTAATGATTATCACGTTTTTCTGTTAAATAAAAATTAACTTTATAATTTAAGAAACTGAAAACCTGATTTTCGGGTCCCAAAAATTATCGGCTTTAGGCATGTGCCTAGGTTGCCTAGGCCTTAATTCGTCCCTGTTTATAATTAATATTAAAATTGACTCCTTACATAACAATCCTATATGTTAATGAGATTTAACTGAACCAAATTTAAAAAAAAAATCACGAGGTGGTGCAAAGGTCATGCATCAAAAATAATTTACTACCATATATATACATATAAACATTCAATAATATTTAAGGGTAATCAGAGATAAAAAATCTAATAAGAACGAAACAATGCCTATTAGTAATAGATCTTATACTTAGCATAGTAAAATCAACCTTTTCTTCCTTGTTTACCTACTTTCAGGCATTAGAATAACTTACTGCACATGATCTAAAAATAATTTTAAATTTTTTAAAAATGCTGAAAACTAACATCAAAACATAATGTAGCTGTTAATTTTTAGCTTTACTTGAAAAAAAGAAATATTAATTTAGAAATGCAAAAAAAAATCGTTAAATTCAAAATGCCTAAAATAGTCTCCTATTAGCTCAGCATTAAATTGACGTCACAATACGAAATTTCAAAATCCCATGGACGTTTTCCTACGATAAATGCAAGGTTTATAAATTACACAGGTTGCCCCATTAGAAAAAAAAAATGACGTCATACGAAGAATTTTGAAATTTAAATCAGTCTGAAGATATATACGAATTTCTTCTGAAAACATCACGTAGCGCATAAGGCCACCTGTGTATTTTATAAATCTTGCGACAAATGTACTTTTGACCCAATGGGAAAGGTTGTTTAAATCGTTAAAACGTTATGTTAATGATTTGAACTGTTTAAAATCTACACAACCTCTATTCTTAAGGAAAAAATGTATATTAATTGTAAGGGTATAAAAATGCGTTCCATGAAATTTTTATTTCCAAAATGATTGTTTATATCTTGATTTTTAATTTCATACGCGTACTGATGCGTACTGTGATGTCACAGAAGACAATCACACTAAACGTTTTCGGACTTTCATTTGCTCATTAAAATAAAAACATTTTTTTCCCAAATACAAGTTTTTCAAATTTAAAAATTGGGGTTTCCTCTTATTAATATGTTCTTTGTCGAGTAAAAATGTACATATGGTCTATTGAGATGTTAATACTATAAATTTAGGTTTCAAGTTTTTTTTTGGTTATATTTCTGATAATAATTTGCTATTAATTTTATAATCAAACTGATCAGATTATGTAACGGATTAGATTGATACCAATTAATTGATTTATTTTAGCTTATTTTAAATTAGATGACATATCTTGATAAATCTGTGGTGCTTAAGTACGAAACATTTGAAAAAAGTATTTCTTCAATTCAATGATAAAAGAACACTTCTCTAGTTTAGTTTGATAAATTCTTATGAACAGTAAAAAAAATAAATAAAATTATTTGTTTTGAAAACAAGTTAGGCTAAATGAACAATTGATAAAGAGTTTGAAAGAATAAAATATTTTTTAAGAATTGAAGGGTTTGCTGCAACAAGGAGATAGTCAAATTTTCAAAAAAAAATAAAAATAAAATATAATAAAATATAATAAAATAAATAAATATAAATAAACCGTTTTTCGTACGTTAAAAATATGTTTGCAATTAACTCTTAATTTCAATACTTTAAACGTATTTTTCGCTTCTCCAAAAAATGTAAAATTGGAGCTACCTCTTTGTTGCAGCAAACCCTTCAATTGCTTATATCACTAGTAAAATAATCGGCTAAACTATGAATATTTAAAATCAAGTGTAACGTAACGTAATGTGCTAAGTATGATTTAAAGGTAGGTAAGTTTTGTTCATGTAGATAAGGAAAGAATTTAAAGGAGTATCTTATGAAATTTATTTCCGTCTGGGTTTTCAAATAAAGTATAATGAAAACTTATATTCAATATTTTACTACTGCAATCCTAAAACACATTTATGACTTTCCATTATAGACATCTCTTCACTATCAACAGAGAATGGATCTGCCGATTCCGCAAACAATTTCTGCCCGTAAGATAGTTGAACTGAAAAATATATTATACATCATAGTAGATTGAATATAAAATTGATCTTATTGTTTCGATTAAACAAATCGACATCAAAATTATTAAAAAAGAACGATTGGCCATCGTTTGTCCTTTCTCTTTTGCGTCGGTCAAACTTATTGCGATTGGTGTTGAATGAGATGGGTTGGGAGAAGGTGATCGTTATTGTTGCTACAACAATAGTTGCATAACTAAAAGTTCTAACCAGGATGTTAGAGAGTTCAGCCATACAAGGTGACATTGGCGGAGCAGCGTGATTGCCTTAGGGGCTTCTGTCTTCGCAGCTGCCTCCGCGCCAATGTGACATGACTCCACCATCACGATCTTTTTACAAGTCACATAATATACCATACTTGATATTACGATATACAGAAACTGATAGATCGATAGATCACTGGATTTGCAATTATACATCAATGAACGGTCATAGAAGCGAAATTATTTTAAAAACATTTTGTGCTCTTCGTAAAAAATAGACCAATTGTGATTACAATCCAAACTCATGTCGTTCTTCCACCCATTTCCAAATCATTGACATCTACTTGAGATTAATCGATAAATCATAAATGTCAGAATTGTCTATTGGAAAAAAATGTCAAATCAATATTTTCTTTTTAATCTTATCGCAAAATCAATCGATTGTTGTAACATTGGTTAAATAAAAATCAGTATAGCGCAATGTATTTAGGAGATTGACCCATAAAAATGAACCGTGTCAAGAATTCAAGTGTCGAATTGCTTTTTATTCGAATTAAATAGTAACAACTCTTTATGTCCTCCTCTGTCGTTGGTATTGTCATCGTTGTCGGGTTGCTACATTGTTATTTGCCAGATAAAGAAAGGCGACAACCTCCTGCTGATGATGATGGAATATCAGAGGTTACCATTCTTGAAAGACATTTTCAACCTGTCGTCATTTATTTGTGGTTGTGGAAAGAAAAACGACTTTTCTTTTTTAATTCTTATAATTACACAGGCCTGCGATGGTAAAATTGTATTAAATATAATAATATATTTTTATTGTAATTCTTGCCCTGATTATGGAAAAAATAATGAAAAAAGCTCATCACATAAGGCTTTGTGGCAAATCACAATTGAAAAGTAGTTTTTTCGGCCGAAATCGTGGGCCCAAATCGAACCATTTTTACTGGACCTCTCACTATTAGCGCTGGTGTCGTTTTATCTTCCTTTGGGAAGAGAAACAAACCGATACGAAGTTTTAAAGTGAGACCGAAATAACAGCGATCATTTCTGTTATCTGTTTGAATTCTGTTATTCTGTTATCATATTTGAATAACAATTGAAACCGATTGTTATATATTAGTCTATATTCATACCAGCACAGATTATATAATATACACACATCAAGAGATGACGCAAAAAAGTTTTTTTTTTTTTCGTTTTTCGTGGAAATTTTCGTTTTTCCATAGAAAACAACTTTACAGATAAACTTTAAAAACAAAATTCTATTGAATTTCAAATTTTCATCAAAATCGTTAGAGCCGTTTTCAAAAACCAAAACACATACATGCATACATACAAGAATAGCTCGTTTAATATATAAGATATTTATTCCATGGAATAAATAGGAATAAAAATAGGAAATAAAAAATAGGAAACATGTTTTTAAAAAATTGCGTTATTTGCTACTTATTCCTAATATATTTTCTCATTTTGTGAGAAAACCTTACGTGATGGAAAGAAGTGGATTTGATATTTGAAATAAGCGCCAAAAAATACATTGAAATGACCTATTGTAGTCAAAACAATTTTTAAAAAGTATTTTTTTTGCAGGCCTGTGTTATCTTTGTATCAATATAATTGGTATCCGTGTTTATGTGATAGCTCGATAATAATTCAGTAGCGAGCTTTTCTTCATTTAACACCAAAGAAAAAAATCATTTCGTGAGATATGATTAAAACGCTCTCGTAAAACGCTTACATCTAATTAAACAAGCACATGCAGGTAATTTACAATCCTTTCTGGAGGCTATCAGCATGCGATAATACCTCAAATTTAAAACGCCGACATTTGCTCATTAATAAAATATAATAATTACATAAATCCCAAACAACATTCTATTTGATCCATCTCATATTCATATCTAGTTCTAATTAAAGTAACATCAAAATTTACTTTCTAGATTTCAAATGCAACGACGAACAAGAATTTTCTTCATAACGGCGTTTAATAGGCTTTTGTACAAATGAAACGTAAAGATGGTTCGGATGTCATAGAAAAATGTATGAATCGGATAGTTTGCACAAAGTAGTTGGAGAGAAATGGAGGCAATGACGATGAACATGCAGTGACACTTGCTGGAGGCCTTAACAGACACATATCACGACGACGAATATACCAAGATGAAAATGCAACATGCACATTCATCTTGTCAACAGCCTTTTACAGCCTCGCCTTTTACATTTCCCGGTTTCGTTTTAATCACCTGAGACCATCGTAAGACAAAGAAAATTTCATGATTTTTCTCATACGGAAATAAATTAGCACGTAAAACCTATTTGATATACTTTACTGCACTTCAAACCAATTAAGTGACATTAAAATTAAGAATTTTATTTAAATCTTTGTCCACTAATAATCAATTATAAGAGGAATTTTATTGTAATTTCAAGCTTTGTTAACGACCAATTATTTGACAAAACGATGAAATCACCAACCAGAAAGTTAACAATCGTAAAACGAAATCAGTTTTCAGATGAGATAAGCTCATTCTATGACAATTTTTTTATGCTTTAATTTTGATTTCTTCCTCATTCAATTTAAATTTTATAATTTGAAACGAATGTGGGGCAAAGGATGTGATTTATTCACCTTATTAATTTTAACAAGAAAACGTTGTTGACAATGGATTGGTAATGGTTATCAAAATTTAAACAAATGTCTCTCCTCAGGGCCAGTCTAATTTAAGAAAAAAAAGACTTTCGTTTTTTAAGTTACATCTTTTTAGGTGCACTATGAGATGGAAAAAATAAATGGTTTTACGGAAGTTGGTTTGGGTTGTTGCATTTACTGAACAGTGTACATATCTGAATTGAACCAAATAAAATGCAACTGTGCATGTGTTCAATCGGTTATTTTCTATGATCAACTACGCGTGATAAATAATGTATGTGTTTTTAAAGCTAAAAATAAGTTTTATGTTTTTAAATTTTGTATATTAGTTTTTTTTAAACTTACAAGGTCCATTGCAATTAATCGATACAAGGATACAAGGAGTCCGAACGAGATAGGCTTCTTCACAATATTCATTCTCACAGTAACAGACCCAGATTATGGTTTCATTTTCTGTCATTAGCAGCGCAAATATTCAGAATATATTTGAGGTTTTAAGAAGGTACTCCAATCTTGCAATGCATGATGGGAAATGTAACAAGATGTGGTGCCGCCGTTAGTGTGTTTGCGGTACTAACTTAAACCGAAACCAGGTACTTTATGTAAGGTAATTCTAACATAAGTTAATACTCCAAACTCTTTTGTGGCAGGGCTATATCTTGACATAATCCCACCGTGCAGAAAATAAAAATTTACAGTTTCTAATAACAGGAACACTTCCCGCGCAATGATTCAAACGCATACTTTGTCAAGTGTAGCGCGCTCTGTTGGTACTGGACCTCAAATTGATGACATTTTTTAACATAACGTTCAATTTCCTTGTATTTATACTTCGTGAGGCCCATTTTCACAATGTGTGGTTATTTATTGGTTAAGGGTTACTAGAAAAATTGTTTCATAATGGTAAGTTACCACTTAACCATTAAGATAAGCTAAGAATATTTAGCCTATGCTTGGAATATAGACTAATGGCCGGTAATATAGTCTTTTAATTTGTTGAAACAAAATAATCGATTGGAGAAATATAGAGAATGGAAATAGAAATTAAAAATGGATACAGATACAAACGATTTAATTTTATAGGTAATTGAAGATTTTGAAAAACCAAAAGAAAGACTATTATTCAGATGAAGAATAAATAATTTTGAACAATATACTATCTAAACGTGATTTTTTTTTGTAAATTTATAACATGGTACATTGTTTTATTTTCTCTTTAAAGTAATTTATAATAATTTATTTTTTTAAGGAGTTATAGTCTCGTTTATGTGTTTTAAAGGATATAGCTATGTATGAAACTTATACTATATTGAATAATATTATTTTATATTGTATGACATAATTATCCTTAACTTATCTTAAAATTACGTTTTCAACTAAGTTTAATAGATTTATAAAATATACCAACTGATCACGTGCTAAGCCCTCAATAATTTTCAATAATCAATCAATAATGACGAAAAATGTTTAATCAGTATCGCCATCCTGTACATAAAACCTTCAGTCTATTTAACTATGAGCTTGTGAAATACTGCATACAAGTTTGCTAGTTAATTTCCTTGAAACGTTTAACCAAATCTTTCGGTTAACCATCTATGGACCTATGAGCCTAACTTAAAATAGTAATAAAATATTGTAAATTAATATAATAATAGGCAGATGTATGTTATGTCGGGAAAGGCAAAGAACAAATATTAGAAACACATACGTCTGAGTGAAATACTATCATTTCGTGTCATTTCGTGTCATTTCGTTTTCATTCAATTGCCAATTTTGCCATTTGTCAGTGTTAGATTGTGAATATTTTGCCGAAAGTTATTTGTCAGTTGAAACAATGTTGTAAATATTTCACGGGAACTTACTAGTCATAATAATAATAATAGCCAAACGTACATAATATGTATGTATGTGTATCGGAAAAGACAGGGAATAGATATTATAAACACATACGTGTGAATGAAAACCACATATAATTGCCTCAAATTTGAAATAACTGATGGTTGTCATGGTTTCAATTGTCAATTTTTATCATTTGTCAGTATTCTTGGGCTGTGAATATTTCACGGAAAGTTGCTATTCATCATAGCGATAAAAGGCAAACCTTAAAAGTATGTATGTCGACAAAGACAGAGAACAAAGAATGCAAACATATACGTGTTAGTGAAAACCAAATATAATAATCATTGTCTCAAATTTGAACTAACTGATTGTGTTGTCATCTATTTCAATTGACATTTTGATTTCATTAAATTGCCAATTTTTTCAGTTGTCAGTTCTGTCAATGTTGGCTATGAATATTTCACGAGTAGCTACTAGTATTTTATAATTATAATGAGGCAAATTCTGTTAAGAACTCTAGGTATGAAATAAGAACATTTGAAACTTGTTTTCAGAAAAAAACTAGAGTTTTACAAAAATGTATAACTTCTTACGTGCGTCCATTTGATGATAATTCATTGATGTTACATTGAAAAAATCATTAAGTTTTTTTTGAGCTTTTTTCTTAATGGAATAATGTTTGTAGCCATAGAAAACAAAATCTTTCTATATATGGATTTCAGTTTTTTTAAACCTTTTATGCAAACAAGTTATTGAGTCATTTTTCAATTTTAGCATCAATGTGAATGTTAACGCCTCCATATTTTCAATTGAACGATAATGCTTTTATAATAAAGTTCTTTCCCGATTGAATTATGAATGAGAGAATTGTTGAAAGGATTTTGCATGTGTGATAAAAATTTTCCCACTTTTATGAGAAAATTTTCCCATAAATGTTGCGTGTAAAAATGTATAAGTCCTATATTTTTGTAATTCGAGATGATTTTGCGTAGTAGGTACATATGTGAAAGATATATTTTTCGACGAACGTGAAACAATATTGTGCACGTCTCGGTAATGTTACCGGAGAATGATATGAAGGATGTGGTGGAAAGATTCCGGTGTCAGCTGTCAAGTGTCGCGAGTCATTTTCAAATAGTTGGACTGACGGCACTGCGGGATATTCAACATTATTCAAATTCAAGAAAAAGAATCAAAATATATAATCGAAAGAAAAAAATCAAACAAAACTTGACCTCTCTCCGCCTTAGACATGGACATTATTAGTCCAAAATCCACTTCTATTAACTTGATTTGAACTTAAAATACCAAAGCAACCCAGAAATTTTTTGATGTAGTCACTTGAGTAGCACATATACTTGCAACACATTTACATAATTGAGCATGTTTGCAAATTTATATGCTAAACTATGTATTTATTCAGTAGAAGCGTCGATAATACTATGTTTTGCCATGACAAATACCAAGAGTTGAAATCTGTCACAAACAACATTAGAGCTTTGGGAATTTCGCTCCATATAATATTTATTTTTAACAACTACCGTTTGGTTTTTGTGCTGACTTCTTGAATAAAATCCAATAATAAAATCCAATAATAATAAAATCTATTAATATATCAGCAAATTTATTGCTCGATTTATTTTCGATATGAAGGTGTGATCGGAATGAAAAAACCAATAACAAATAATTCTTCATATCATCGACAAAAACTTGTTTTCTGAATCGCATGCAGATTGTATTTGATAATAACCAAAGATGATTGGTGGATGCTGTGCGAATTGTTTATGATTCTTGTACGTTTTGACCGTTTTGATTGTTTCGTCGTATGTTCAAACAATTCTCGTTTCTTCAGTGTCGTTTTTATTAAAATATCACTTGTCAATGTTACAAACAATGCTGGACCCGTACCGTTGCGATTTACAAAAAGTAAAATATTAAATATGTGTTTTGAAAAACATCTCAAGTGGAGGCAGAGAGGAAGATTGAAGATATAATATGTATAGGGCTGTAGGTATTTTATAGCATTGCGGCAAAGACACAGAAAATCTTCAATCTCATCTCTCTTATTGAAGCATATATAAGAAAATTATCTATCTACAGCCTCCAGATCTGCGCCAATACTCAAAGAGAAAATTCCCGTATATATATATTTTACGATTTCAATTACACAAACTTCGTTCATTTCGCACAACCAACCTACCCCTGTACTCTATAGTCTATACAGAAGTGCTCTCGTCATTAACCTTTTGCGTTTCAAACATTTATGACTTAATACATTTGCAGTAATGTTTGACTAACATATTGCCTTTGATGAATGCATTTTAAGTTGTTTTTTTCGCGAATAGCTATAACCCCGCGACAAATAAATCAAATCACAGAACGCTAATGGTGTTAAGATAATAAAATATGAGAGCTAAAAGAGGCAAAATAAAAACGATTTTTTTTTGATGGTACCTCCTGCTTAGTAGAATTGTGTCGCGTGTGCAGTCACCTGGAACTGATAAAATGTTAACCTCTATCTCATATTATAATTTTTTTATAAAATGAATGTTTTCTTTGTTTGAATTTTACTTTTTTTTTTGGTAACGAAATTCTTGTCACTTCGGGTCAGTCAACCCACAAATTGAAGTGATTTAAAAAAAATCTTTTCGAGTTTAGATTAAAAAGCCTATAGGCAATCAGTCGTCGCGTGTTTAATTTCACAGGCTTTTTTCTCGGTTAAAAAAATACAATTTATGCCTCTAATGTGAACATTGAGTACAACAGCTGCATATATATGTACATATAAAAAGGAATACGTTCATGTCAAACGATTCTCATTACACAGACGTACACTCGATTCAGTAGCCAAACGATGTCGCTAATGGATACGACACTCAATAATTTCATTCTCGCAAAGTTTATAAAAACGTATTTATGCATTACGGCTGAGATTCTCTCTGCACTGATTACCTGTGTCATCTGCTTTACACGTACCAAAGAGGACTCGTTCTATTAACGCACATATATACTGCATATAATGTGTTATACGAACCGAAACGTTCATCGAATATTTCAGCATTACGTGAAGATAAAACGTTAATTTATTTTAGTGGTGAAAAAGATAGTATGGGAATTTTTGATAATATGGAAGGAATGTCGTTTATTATTTACTCACCTTTCATCTGGCTTTTCGACAGCCGCTTCTTCTTCTTTGACAATTTTCGTTTCTTCAATTACTTCATTTTCTATTTTCAATTCCTATTGTTTAATTTAGGTATTAATTAAGACGAAATTAATTAAAATAAAAAGTACATAATGTCTCAAATGCCGGTAGATATATATTATTGAAAAAATTATTTGCAAGAATCGGTTTAAATCATTCCACTTGAAATCAATAAATTTGAATATATATCCGAATTCATTAAGGAACAAACAACTGGGTCGTCTGCAAACCGACAAAACATTTATCAAATTGGTCTAAAACCAATTAAAAAAAAATGAAACCAAAATTACTCCAGAGCTGTGACTGGTAACAATTTAATAATATATTTATATTTATTTATTTATTTTGATTCTATAGAGATGCAAAGCATCTGTACATGTAACTAGAATAGAATAATACATTACAATTGCATGTATATTTAAAACAGAGTAATAATATAACGAATTATAGGTAAAAATAAAATTACCAATAAAGTAAATAATATAATTTAATTGAAAATTATTTTAATGACTAGTCACTCAAATTCCCAATGGAACTTATTAATATTTTCTTCAGTTGTTTTCGCTTAAAATTAAGAGTTTTAAGGTAGTTAGGTAACTTATTAAAATATTTTATTGCAACAAAATAAGGACTCTTAATACTAATAGTTTTTCTAGTTTTTAGCAGCGTTAATAAATTAGATCTAGTTTGTGAACACTTATTATTATATTGTTATTTACACTCATTATAGTAGTATGTCCAAGCACTGATAATAAATGATTCCCTGATATCAAGGGATACATCAATAATATTACGTGAAGTGACATAATTAATAAAACGATTTTGGATACTAGTTAATGGCCTAACACTATTTTTATATGCCCCACCCAATTCAATTATGCCATAGTTGATTATGCTTTCAAATAACCCAATATAAATAGTTTTTAATATCAAGGGATTTAAGCATTTGCTCAATTGAATGTTATTGAATGTTAATCCATAGACATGTGAGTTCCATTTCATGTGCGCATCGAAAATTAGTCCCAGATACTTACAATTATCTACTCTTTTAAGTTCAACATTATTTATTTTAAGATGGAAATTATCAGGAATACTATCAATGTAACTACCAAACGTAATATACGTAGACTTATCTATGTTGAGAGATAACTGATTTTCTCTGAACCAATAGTCAATTTTGATTAACCATCGAGTTAAAATAAGGTTGACTTTATCCCAAGTACTGCTAGAGCAGCATATTACTGTATCATCCGCATATGAACTAGAGCCCTATTAGGTACACAATTAAAAATATCATCAATATACAAAATGAAGAGTATTGGGCATAGAATTGTTCCTTGAGGAAAACCTACTTTAACAGTATTAGTCTTACTAATACTATTATTGATAATAACATGTTGTTTTCTATTAGTTAAATAGTTCTTGAATAATTTACGAGGGGTACCTCTAAAACCACGTCTCCAAAGTTTATCTAATAAAATTTTGTAATTCACGGTGTCGAAAGCTTTTGCTAGGTCTAGAAAATCTAAAACCGTAGGTATATTTTTATCAATATTATATATAATAGATACATAATATATAATAATACATACAATAATATATTTACATAAGCAAATATAACAAAAAATACGTTGACCGTTATAAAAATATAAACGAAAAAGTAATAATGCTGTGCATGCGAACAGTAGTGGAAACAAGTGATAAACCTCAAAAAATGTATGTTAAGTGCTTGGGCTCAAATTAGAGTCTTACTGTGTTTCCTATAAGTGAATATAAACATAAAATTGACCTATATATAGCAAATTCATGCTGATCCAGGTATAAGTAAATAAAAAGTTAAAAAAAATATAAATTTGAATTAAAAAGTATGCCGCATGATTTTTGATTTTAATAAAAAAAATTTAGAATAATCTTTAGGGTACTAGAACTACTAAACCACCGTCACCAAAATATTAGATATTTATTTTTTCCTCTACATGACTATTTCAGGACTCAAAATTGTGTTTTTTTCAAAATGATCAAAATCAAAAAAAAAAATTTCATAGAAAATATTTTAAAACAATTTCGATTTTTTCAAGGCATCGCAAAGGTTTGTTATTTATTCATAAAAATATTTGCTCTTAATTTGTACCTGGTTTACCACAGGCTCCAATTGAAAATCGTAAAAATGATTGAAAATGAATTCCAGTCAAGTTTTGGTTTATAATGTAGAATGTAAATTTACTACCCAATACAATAGAGTAATAATCACTTTATTATCTTTTCGACTAAAAAGCTAGAGCTCATTACATACAAGTATAAAATTGAAGAAATTTTAACTTCGGATGGCTTCTAATCAAAAAGTATGCAACAAAAAAAAAATGATGGTGGTTTTGTGGTTCTAGTACCCCAAAGATTATTATCAATTTTTTGAATTAAAATCAAAAATCATGTGGCGCACTCCATTTGTTGATTTCGTATGGAATGACTCGTATACTAAAATCAAATAAAGGAGTTGGTGTTCGACCGAAACTAAATTTTACGTCGCGAAACTGATACCGAATTTCGGCATCAGTCTGAGTTTCAACCTCTATATAAGTGACGGAATTCATATAGGGTCATGATTTCGTAGGGAAAAAATTATAACTAATCAGTCCTTACTTTTAAATCCTAAAGGTATTTATTATTCATTCAGTCAATGATAGTTAAGCAAATATCATTTCTTATTTCAAACAAATTTTTTATGCTTCACAATATAAAAAAAATTAAAATACGTGGCCATTCTACTGGAGGGTGTTGGATTCGAATCTCGTATCGAGCAAATTTTTGATATTTCTCAATTTATGGATCTTTGTTAACCCTAAAGTCACTTAAGACTTTGGTAGTTATAACGCGATGGTAAATAACAATTGAAAAGAAAAGTTACAAACCAAAATTACTTTTTACCTAATTATTTAGATACACAAAACAGAAAATACTCTTTCTTACATCTTAAAAATAAAATAATTCTTTATAAGCTTTGATCAATTTTCTCTCGAACTGATAAAAAAATACGAAATAACTTCAAGGAGCTACAGCTATATATTGAAATTTATTTTAATGAAGTGATAATAACTGATAATGAAATCGGTATTCATAATTAAAGAATCTAATATTATAAGGGAGAATTTTAGTTACGGCCGTAGTTTCGGCTTAACAGCCGAAACTCGAATTTTGCCAAAATTAGGCCGAAATTGAAGCCGAAAGTTCGATCGGTCACTAAAAGTATTTGATTTATTTTTAATGCTTTCTGCAACAGTATATGTAAGTGAATCTTTTTCCTCTCTTAAACTAAATTTACTTAAGACATATTCTAGATATTTTTAAATTTTTGTACATTAGTGTCAAAGAAAGGATTCTAGTAAAACGATTTTTTTTTGAGGTAAAAGAGGAAATGTTTTGTTAAAAATAATAATTTTCTTAATTTATTTAGAACTTTTAAAGATGTTTAACTTTATTCTTGAGTTCATGGTTAGCTTGCAATTTACTTTTGGGAAATTATGAAATTACTTTTTGGAAATTATGTTGCCAAAATTTTCGATATAAATATTAAATTCAACAGAATGTTATAATCGATAAAATTAGTTCATAAATGCATATATAATTGCCTAAAAATCGTTTATGTTCTTTAAATTTAACATCGTTAAGCTCGTTTACCGAAATTTGAATCGTTAAAATTTTGCCCTGATAGGTTTTGAAGGTTTATTATTTAAAGAGAGAAATTTACTGTGAAAAATATATATGTTGAAGTTGATTTTTTTTCCAAAGTTATCCAAAAACCTATTATATTCGAAAACTGAATCTTTAGTGAGACTATTTTCTGTGAGAATAATTGTGTAAAATATGTTTTGAAAACTTACTTCTAGAAATCTAATGACACTCAATAATATTAAAAAATTAAGAGATAATTTTTTATTAATATTTAATATTGAAACAAATATTTACAGTTTAATTTTATCTATTTTTTTTTGTTTTTTATCTAAAGATTCTTAATTAAGCATTTTATTTTAAATGTGGAACAAAAATAAAATATTCTATAGTAATATAGACACTTAATCTATTTTTGATATTTTGTCTAACGGTAAGTGTTTTCTCTTTGTTATTGTGACCTATGACTTTTTAAGAATTTATTTTGACGAAAAATTAAGACTTTTTGACAAGTTCAATTGGTAAGAATATAGAACTTTTGCATTCTTTAAGCTATTTTCCATAGAAGTTTCTTCTAAATTTCAAAATTATTTTAATATCCTGTTCTTAACGAAGTTTTGTACAGTGTGAAAATTGGGAAAAGGGAAATGACGCATATCAAAAACGGTTCATAAACTGTTCAAGATTTAAATTTTACATTATTACAGATAATTTTTCTAAGATATTTTTTTACATTTCACCTAAGTTTGTCAAAGCTGTATAGTTTAATCTTTGTATAAAATCGTTTGGCTTGACTGACTGAATGACGGATGAATCAACGCATAGCCTAAACCCTTGCTCGTAGAGACGTGAAATTTGAAGTCTATTCCTTATCATGTAGACATCCGATAAAAAACATTTCCCAAAATCTGCCTAAAACGTTGAAAAGTGGTGAAATTTTGTTAAAATTTAATTTTTGATTCAATAAAATTTAATAACCGAAGTGCCATTGAACACGAAACACTAAACGATTTAAAAACAAACATGAAAAAAATTGAATAACTTTTTAAACTAATTTTCTTTGTTTGAATTTGAAATAGAAACAAAAATATTGCCACTATAAAAAGAAAGCAATTCTTAAAGACTCTACTGATGTCATTTAAAGGGTCAGATTATGAGTACCAATCTGTGGACATTTTGATGCAACCGGATGATACTATAAAATGTTCTGTGAAGTTCCTTAATACACTTAATCCACCTGGTCTTTCGTCTCATACACTTATCCTGAAAGTGGGTGCTCAATTAATGTTATTGTAAATTTTCAACCCGCTAAAGTTATGCATTGGAACCAAGCTACGTGTGAAAGCCTTTTATAAAAACTAGGTAAGAGCCCCATATTTATGGACTGCGTTCGAGGTGACTTTGATATTTATACTACGGATACCACTTATACCGTCAGAGTATGCATTTGAGACTGCAGTTCCTCCTTAAATTGTGTTTTCTCATGGCAATAAATACAGCACAGGGTCAATTACTGAAAGCAGCAGAAATCAATCTGTGGGGGGATTGCTACCCACATGGTTAGTTTTATGTGACTTACTCAGTAAGTTCACCTAGCGACCTGGTGTTGGTACCCCTGAATGGAAAACCTGGAATGTCGTATATTAAGCGGTACTTCAATGAGTACTTACTTTTTTGTATTGGGATACTTTAATTAAGCATTTCTTTATATACTGCAAAATTATAAGAACAAGAATAGTAGGTAAATATATATATTATTGAATTTTTACTCCATAAATGTTAGTTAACAAACAATAGATCTAAAAATGCGAATAAATTCTTCGAGCATATATTCTATGCTCGTATTAAAAGAAATTTTCTATCCATATTTTTGGTCTAGATCTTATAATTCGTCTAGCGAAGTGGGCGATCGATAGCTAGTATTATTATAAAAATCAGTGATTGTATTTGTTTTCGTAGACTTCTTAGAATATTTTCTTATGTTTTCTATGCTTTGCAAATTGAATTGCGTAAGATTTAAGATATTTACTACGTTAATAAAATTTGATATAAATATTTATATAGCTAACTAAAAAGTTATCGAAAAAATAGTTGTAATACGTTGAGACATTATGTAGAGAGATAATAAAAAGCTTTCTGCTTGCATTACCTGAATTTGATTTCTTGAAGAGACTTCCCATGAAGAATAGCTTGACTCAGATGAAAATTCCAAATTTAATTTGGGAATATTTATCTCATTTTTATTTTGTTTCAAATCTTCCAATGAATCTTGTGATTCCTCTGTACTTTTTGTTTCTTTTACTTCGAATTCATCTATTTCACATGTTTTTTTAACAACAGGTGCTACACTTTGCCATTTTTCCATAATTTTATTCATCATATTTTGATGTTTTTCGGTCAATCTTTGAACACGATTTTCATATGTTTCATCATTGAGCAATTCATCTTCTGATTTTAAATTAGAATTTATTGGAACAGAAGGTGGTTTTATTGCATTTGAGTCGCCAGAATGCGATATATTTTTAGCATTGTTTTTGTCTATTTTTATTTGAGAGGCAATCTCTTGAACAATATTTTCAATATTGGGCTCACGTTTAATTACGTTTTTTCTTGATGGATTTGTAGGTTCTATGGTAAAGTCGCTGTATACTCGAGTTGGAGTTACACTATCTGAAAAAAAAGTCTGTAGTTAGTAGAGATTTTTAATAATTGGTAGGTTTGTATTATTATTTTAATATAAAGGCCATGAAAGAGTGAATCCGTAACGAACGTATTTGTCATAATAGTAAAATTAAAAATTGAAATGACGAGGCGATATTTTTTTTACGTTAACTTAGCCTTAGATTAAAAACTAATAATTGTGCAATCACCTTGAAGTGTCTCTTCCGAGGTTTGCTTCGTCACTCGTTCATGATGGTTTCGATTTTTTCGTTTCAGTATAAATGTGTCACTATACCAACGAATGCGCGAATTTAATCCATCTTTTTCCGATTGAAATTGAGCCTTGAAATATTTCGATTCACGTTTTCTCACTTCCACAGCCGAATTGTCTTCATCCAAATGTACTGAATTAGGCATATCACTTTTACCACACTTCGAAGTTTGACATTGATTTTGTCCACTAAAATATTTTTGAACAACGATTTCACATTGTTGACGCAAATACTGTACAAAAGCTTCGTGAGACTGGGTTGTCCCATGACTTATAATGTTTTTCGATGAATTAGTGGGGCTTAGTATTTCCATTATGGCTTTACTTGAGAGGTCTAATGAAATAGGTACTTCTTGAAAATCTAAAGTCGATTCATCCATATAAGACTCTGAACTACTAATACTAGATTGACTTTGAACTTGAGACAATAATGCATGAGATATTTTCTTTTTCGGATAGTGTCTGTTGATTTTTTCCTCTCTAATGCAATGGTTTTTCTTACTCCAATTGAGGTTTTTTATACGTGGATTACTTGTCTGACTAATTGTAGACCAAGATGACGATGCCGACAAATTTGAATCAGATTTTAGACGGCTTGCTACATTTTTTTCTTCATTATCATGACAAGTGTCCCACGAACTCGATGACAAATCCTCAACATCCGAATCGTAATCTTCTAATTTTTGCTTCATTATCTGCAAATAAAGAACAGTGAGG
This sequence comes from Sisyra terminalis, assembly GCA_958496175.1. Taxonomy (NCBI): domain Eukaryota; kingdom Metazoa; phylum Arthropoda; class Insecta; order Neuroptera; family Sisyridae; genus Sisyra; species Sisyra terminalis. The sequence continues at coordinate 33,408,012 of OY292274.1, forward strand.
TGAGAAAGTCGATTTATGATTTAGAAAAAAACGAGGTGGCTTCGATTTGTTCGACACCTTCCAGCTATGTTGCACCCAAGACTAGGCGCGATATCGACAGACTGTGAGAAAGGGAATATCCTCTCACTTCTCTATTCCCAACACCCTATTCATTCTCATACTCCCGCATAAAATCAATCAGTAACACGTTGGCTATGCACATCAGAAAGTTAAATCTTCTACATTATAATTACTTAACTAATATACAGGTTTGATAAATGTTATAAGAAAATAACAATAATAACAACAAAAATAAAATCGCATAATTGAATTTCAATTCACGAATATTCCTTCCAGGTGTAACTTCTATGAACTTAATTTTTTTCAAAAGAAAATCGAAACATTATGATGTTAATTTTATTTATAAGAAAACTTTTCTTTTTGCTTTTAAGAAAAACACAACAGCTTGGATTTAACAGAAAACTGCATTCCCGTATTAAATAAACGGTAGGCCAAAGCCAAACGCATTATAAATGCATGAAGCTTGTAATTGCGCGTAAAAAGATAAATAAGCTTTTCTAATGGAGGGATTTATGCTAACAAGCCATATGAAGACTTTTAAAATGAAAAGAAAATAAAACCTAACTGGCAACTTTTACTGTACAATGAGAAAATGATTTTAAATTTTGTATCTTTTTTTCTTGAACGTTGTACTTATGTTATTGAAACAAGAGCTTATTTTAACGTAAGAATAAATATTTATTTTCTTAGTCTGGAAAAATGAAGCTTTAAACCGAAAATATTTTTCATTTCTTGAAAAAACGCTTAGAATTAAAATAGAAATCAATATATTATTTTGTTCCTAAATGAAAATTGTTATAAATAAATTTTGGTTCTAATACATAATAGGTACATAAAACATATTAAATATATGAGTCGTTTATTTTGAAAGTGGTATCAGTCCATTTCAAGGACAGTTTACATGACAACTTTTGATTTTTGGTATTGGTATCATTAAATTTTTACAAATTATTGATATGACATTCGTTTCTACACACTAGTAGTAACTTCTTGGTTTATGAAATTTATGTAACCATTGTTTACAAAAAAGTATATGAAAAAAATTATATCCAAAATTACAATACCAATATCGTCACTTTCGCTGTTTTGCATTAGAGTGCAGGACTTGAACTAACGTTTTATACTTTTTATAATGTCGTATCATAAATTTTATTTGATAAAGATTACTACTTGAAGTAGCAAACAGTCATATTCATTTTCATAATTAAATCAAATCAAATAAAAAATTATCATGAAAATAATATTAAATTGTAATATATTTACATCTATTTCTTACATGGACTGAAATTTATATTATTTAAAATTATATATCACTATTACTTTAAAACGGTTAGTGATGATTTCTTATGGATTCATTTGTTCCGGATGGACGCTAAGAGGACGCTGTGCATGCTTCATCACGCTTATAGAAATAGTTCTTAAATATAAGCTCATACGTACTCAAATAAAGTCACCCGTATGCATATATTCCTTGAGAAGTCAGAGAGTAGTGATGGTAGTAGTAGTATTATCTCTTTTACTTGTATATGTTATATATGTATATTCACTTGCAATCAGAGAAGAAAATACCAAAATAACATCGTAATTTCTGAAATTCTACTTTTTACAAAAAATTATTGTTATAATTACGATGCCATAACGTAAAAATTCAAACGTAAATAGGAAATTTTAAATAAAATAATGTGAAGAATGAGATAATGAAATTCTCGTCCTAAATTAACTTGTTAATTTAGAGATGTTAGACAAGATGTTACAATCATAATTTTTATTTTTGCGTGTAAGTAGGTAAACGGATTATAGTAGGTAAATAAACTTAAGCCAATTCCAAAATAAGTGGCTCATATATGCATGATTATTGTTTAATAGTGTTATGTCTATAATTAATAACTTTAAAAGATTGAAATTACAGTTTTGTGTAATAAAACGCGACATTATTTTTCTTTTTATGTAATATATACTCGTGTCGACATAAATTCAAGACGTATGTAAATATAGTAATAAGTTGAATCAGTTAACTATTATCTCACTAATATAATGGCGTTTTAATTCAACGATACCAGTTAGTGTCAAAAATTAAAATTTAATTCTCCGTAAAATGAAAATCCCACCTTTCCTCAAACCTAGCAGTGTTCACATCATATTCATAATAAAACTTTTAAATTCGTTTTTAAATTGTACCATTCTATGTTTATTCTTTTTATCTTAGTATCTCCAATTTGATTGAAAAGCAACGTCTTGAATAAATTTTACACGAACAAAAAGTGACGAATTTTCTATCCTATCTTTTGATTTTAAGATATAAGTAGTTATAATTTTATCAAAAAATTAGAAGAACGCTCTAAACGTATCAAATTAAATACTGACCAAATGATTTTTTCAACGACAATTATTCTAACATTTTTTCATTTTCGGAAAATTTAGAAATATGTTTTGTTTGGTTATGCTAGTTTAGTCATTCAATGAATTGGGAAACGATAAGTATGGATAAGGTTCACAAACAAATTTTTAGCACAGAAAATTTAAAAATCTTTTTCTATTTTTTTTTTCTACTTAAAAAGTCTCAGTAGTTTTAACTACCAATTTACTACGATATTACGGTCAAATTCCTGTAAATGAATTTTCACCTTTCCCGAAATATTTCCAAGAAAATATATTTCTACGTATAAGTAGAACAGGAAAATAGTGAAATTACTTTCTAGAAATTTTGGAAACACCAGTTTGAAATTACCCAAAACTTGTTCAGAATGATATATTAAAATTTTTCAGCTCATCTCAAGTAAGTACGCAGTTATCAAAAGATGTAATATTTTATGTATTGTATTTTATGTAATATTTTTGGAAATTATTCATAAATTTCAACTTTGATATACATTGAATTTCTATAATTTTCTCAGCTTTCCCAACAATTTCCGAACAAGCTTAAATAGAAAATAAATCAAAGAAATCAGTGGATCAGTGAAACTGCAGTAAGAAAGCAAAAGTTAATAGTACCATAACATTAATTTTATTAATCGGATCCACAATTCGGAGATAAGCAAACCTTTGCAAACTTGTAAGTTTTGAAAAAATTGTTTTTTTTTTACAGTTAGTAATTTAGGTAATAAAATAAGTTTATTAATGCCTATTTTTTTTTAAATTTCCAAATTTTAAATACCATTTTTTATTTTTTTTATAACGATTTAATTTTTTTCCTTGCTTTCTATTATTTTTGAAATTTGATACACATTTAAAGTATCTTAACTATATATTTACGGCATTTTTCATTATTTAAAATAATTATATTTACTGGTTTTTGATTAAATTCACTACAAAACAAAACTACACAATACAAAACTACAATTTACAATACATAATTTGTTACATATTTTTTATGTGGATATTGTTTATTGCTTATAAAAATACTTTTTACTCTGCTATTAACGTACATTTGAAAACATATTCTAGCAGCCTACTGTAGTTCATATCTTGTATGGCGCTGTAATCACACAACTAACGAATAGTTTTAACGAATTTCGAATATAATGATCAATTTTTATAGATTCGTTTCACTTTTTGTTGAAATGTGAATAAGTAGTAAATGACCAAAAACTAATTAGTAAAACATTTATTTTTTGCATTAAAATAATATTAATAATATTTAAAAGCCTTCTTCGAGTGGTCTAAGTGGCCGTTACCAAACTGTTGCGTTCGAATCTTTTAACGAACAAATTTTCGATATTTCCTGCTGTACGGATTTTTATTAGCCCTTGTTGCTAAAGACCTTAGTAATTATAAAGCGATGGTAAGTTACAAATAAAAAATATAAGTAATTTTCTTGAAACAAAAATAATAACTAGTGATATATTGATTTCTCAAAACTAAAATTACAGCTTTATTATTTTCAACTTATTTTTTTTAAACTTAATTTGCCCGTTTATAACAATAATAATTACACACTATTATAGTATAAGAATTCAATTTATAAACGGTTAATGAATTTTAAAAGAACATAACTATATCTATTTCAGTATACTTTATATTCGTATTATTTATATGCAGATAAAAATCAAAAAGATGTTAGGCATATAAATTTAAAATAAATTTATTTGTAATATAAAATTTAAATAACTAAAGTTCGCGACATCAATTTGATGTGTTCCAGTTATGTACTTATAATAATCCATTACAAAGATTTTACATCGATTTTCTTGGCAAAAACACTCTTTCTCTAATGATGACAGGTCGGTACGAAACGCTGTCAAAGAGCATACATGATTAATACGAAACGTGGCTCTGTATTTTTTTACATTCGGACCAAACACTCATAATATTAATATTTACCTTCTAATATCGAACGTACATATGTCCGTTGAGTGAACATAAAGAAAATATACTTCCGCATGTACGCATCTCTCCTCATCTCTTAGTAGTTCCTACTTAGATACTAAAGGAAAGATTTATGTTAACGTTTCATACGAACAAAGAAGCTTTTAATATATTACATTCGATCGTCATCACTATTATAATCATTAAGAATTATTCATGGGGTGGTTATTGCTAATTGTATCGTGATTTGATCGAAACCTTTCTTCTCTGCCTGTTACATTCATTCACAAAGTTTTTCAATTTTCCTCCTCGTTTATGATTATTATTAATTATTTGCAATTGTATTTTAAATCTCATTAATCTATCAGCATAGAAGATATGAATTACGGAGAACATGATAAAAATAAAATCAAGAGAAAAGCACTGAGATCATCGTTTGAGACCTCCTATATAAATCAATTTCCAAACACTCATTACATGTCAATAAAGTGACTTAAATCTCAAACGATTAACATGAAAATAATCACGTTTTGATTCTAAATTACGATCGAGACAACTCGTTTTTTTTCATCTCTTACTTACATCACGAAACAAAGAAATTTTTTCCCAAAGACTAATTCACTATCATCATGAAAATCGATTTCAGTTATGCAACGACAAAAATTTTAAACCAATTTATTGTAACATTTAGGTTTTCCATATAACTTTATAGAAGCCGAAAAAACCGCAAAATATAATTTCACAGAGTAAATTATATGATTATATGTGTGAGATGTAACAAGTTAGAAGAAAATGCATTTGGAATGCAATTATTTTCAATATTGCATCTGTGACGTCACGTGAAAAATAATTTGATTAATTTGTTGAAATATTAAAATCGATTTGTATATAATTAGAGACGTTTATATATAAAATGATTAGCGTCTCGATGAGAATGAAGGAGAGGAAGTTGATGGCCGTATTGGATGATAGGTAATGATAGGGTTTAGAAGGTGCCGCTTGAATAGACGGGACAGTGGGTGAATGCACTAGGAGGTCTTCTCTGCCTCTGGAGGAGCACCGGATCGCAATTTAGCACCGCGTCCACAAAACAGGTGATTGAGGTGTCGTGACTCACGTCCACGTTCGACTTGCAGAAGGTATAATCTTCGTAAACCTCCACCAGCACCCATTTGTGCACTGCTTCTTCGAGACGTAGACGACTTGCCCCTCGTGCATTTTATAAAATATATAATTGTAACATAAAGAGACAAGTTTGTGGTAACTGGGAAAAGAATTGATTTTATCAAATAGCAGAACAACACAACACTTCCAGTCCAAAAGTCACTTAATTTATTTTTACAAAAGTCTTTTCCTCCGTTATTAAATCGGAAGTTTCTTTTTGCTGTGTCACGAAAATGTAATTTTTCCATTGATTCAATATTTTCCCAAGCGTCTCGCCGGATCATTATCGTTCTCATTGAACGCCAAAATCGCTTTTCAGTACCAGTGTCAACGATTACCTCGGTTATTAATCGAGCTTTTATTGTAATTTTTTTCATTCATCGTTCTGCTATTTTATGTGTTGGTAACAGTTGGCGTTTCGGTTTTATTGCGAATTTTAGATTTCAAGTAAAATTAGTTTGACTTGGCTCGTTTTAAAAACGCCAGAACAAATGTTCTTACGTCAACAAATAATAAAACTTTTCAATTTTATAACGAACGAGATGTCTTTTCTGTTAGTAACAATAACAATGTCCCAATACTCACACATATGTGACATGTTTATGTTTTGATGACACAACAAACGGAAGAACCATACGAGCCTAAATGTCGCACTCTAATGTATTTGTCTATTTACATCAAGTAATAATACACACAGTTGGAGATGGAACACACACAGGACATATTTATTGAAAAAAAAAATGTGACCAGAGACATACAAACACAATCACACATTTTCTCTCTATTCATGTCTTACTTTATCTTCTTCAAAAACTACAGTTTTCACTGACTAATAAAGTAAATACACTATTGAAAATGATTTGTTGATTGGCATTTAAACATTATTAAATTTGCCAATTTCAAAAATACCAAAAAATTACACAGGTCTGCGATAGTAAAGTTGTCTTTAATATAATAACATATTTTCATTGTAATTTTTGTCTTCATTATGAAAAAAATAATGAAAAAAGTTCATCACGTAAGGTTTGTTGCAAATTACAATTGAGAATGTGTTTTTTCGGTCAAAATCGAAGGCACAAATCGAACCACTTTTTCTGTATCGAAAATGGTAGTACCGGATATCTCACTACTAGCGCTGGTGTCGTTTTATCTTCCGCTGGTAAGAGAAACAAACGGATACGAAGTTTAAAAGTGAGAGCAAAATAACATCAATCATTTCTGTTATCTCGCTTTCACTTATAAACTTCGTATCGGTTCATTTCCTCTACCAACGGAAGATAAAACGACACCAACGCTAGCAGTGAAAGGTGGAGTACTACCATTTTCGATGCTGGAAAAGTGGTTCGCTTCGAGCCCCCGGTTTCATTCGAAAATACTTATAGATATTACCCTTATTCAAGAGTGGATTTAGTGGGGGGGGGGCACGGGGGCATGTGCCCCCCCCAGGATATTCTTGTGTTCTGTGGAGATTCCATAACAGTACATACTTAGAAGCAAATCAAATTACTAAAGTTGTGAAAATAAATGAATAAAATAACAGAAAGAACATTAGTGAAACTCTAGTCTATTTTTGGCTGGAATTGCGATTTTTTTCATGATCCGTTTCACGTACTTGTAAATGAAATGAATCCACCCTTGCCCTTATTGATAACTATGTATAACATAATATCTATGTTTAATTAATTTTAATGTGACAAATTTGTCGTGTTATTTAACATAAATATTCCAGGAATTTAGGAAATATGTTTTTAAAAAATTGCATTATTTGCTACTTATTCCTAATATATTTTCTCATTTTGTGAGAAAGCCTAACGTGATGGATAGAAATAGATTTCATATTTGAAATAAGCGCAAAAAAATACATTGAAATGACCTATTACAGTCAAAACAATTTTTAAAAAGTATTTTTTTTGCAGGCCTGTGTTATCGTTAACAAAAAATTTCAAAAAAGTTACCTAATTTGTTTTTGATACCAAGAACTTTTATTGTTAGTAACACTAAACAGTTTATTCCAATAATTTTCATTCAATGAAGAAAATTTATAATATCCAAAAGTATTTATTAAGTTCACGACTAAATACCTAACTCACAAACTTCAAAATTGATAGTGTTGGGTGTTGGGTTCGAATCTCGTATTGAGCAAATTTTCGAAATTTTTTTCTTTTCAAATTTTTATTAAAGAGTCGCCAACAACCTTGGTAGTTATTAAACGACGGTAAATAAAATTTAAAAACTACACGAAGCTAGAATTCATTGACTGAATATTTACTTATAAACAAGTTTCTCCAAGAAAATTCATTCAAAACACTAGTAAAAATTATGGTCATTGTGTATTTCCCAAAAACGGATTAATTTAAACGAAAATTGCTATCGCTTGATGAAAAACAATCAAGTAGAATAATTTCTTGATCCATTGTTGGAACAAATTTTTCCTATAAACGAGGAGAACAAGAAAAATGGCTTCTCGTTTGTTATTTTCAATAAAAATGAGCGACGGACATAGCTAACCTAATAAGTATTATTGCTAATTCAAATCAAAGTTAAAAAGGTGTCATTAATTCAAATTAAAAACTCATTTATATTGTTAGCTCTACAACATTTAGTTCTAAGTGACGAACTTCTGGTGTTGGGTATACTCTGGTTTTAGCCGTATCCAAATTCTGAATTACCACTACTATAAATGTAAAAAGTTCAGTAGAAAATTAATCTTCCCTAAATAAAAATTTCTTATTAAAAAAATAAATACGAACCCATTTTTGTTTCATTTTTGTTTCCCCACTTTATTTCTGATTCTTAATTTATTATGAGAATATTTAGGAAATATACATATTAATCAAACTTATTTTAGAAAAACAAAAAAGGTATTTTACCTTATTTTTAAATTATTATTTTTTAGTTAAGATGAATTTTCTCTTGTGAAAAGAGATCCTTTGGATGTATCTAATACACTTTTATTTTTTTAGTGTTGATAATTCAAAATTTAAGTATAGCCAAAACCAAAAGTCATTGTTGTAGACCCTTCGGTATATTGAATTTTTGATTTTATAATTTTATAATTTAATTTTTTTTAACATTTGAAAATCTTTCGAAAGTATAAATATTAAAAGTTTCAGGAAAATGTAACTAAAAATAGTTAATTATACATTAATTATCATATTTTAACATTATATATGTTTTTTATTCAAAATAAATTAAGTATTCAACTTTTTTTTTAAAAAAAGTTTACAGCTCAATGTTAAACAAGGATAAAGTTTCTTAAGATAAATAACTTTATTTGTATTTTTTTTTCAAAATTTTTATTAATTGCTTAAAAATATTGCTATATTTAAAAAAAAACAATATAGGTACTCGACAAAAAAGAGGAAAAAAATAATTTTTTTTTTTTCATCTTCTGGATTTTTTCTTTCCAATTTCTGTGTTCTACTATCTGTCCATAAATATCTACATTCTTCATATACTTGGGTATTATCTATAATTATAAATCCCAACATATCAAATGCATTATCTAATAGTATTACTAGCTATTTATTTCATTTTTCAATTATTTTGTGCTAGATTTTACATTGAATTAATCAATTTTACATGTACTGTAACTTTGTTAAAAATTGGGGAAAAAAAACTTCAAATTAGCCAACCTAAAATAAGTTAATTTTATTGGTTTAGGGACTTAATTATCAAGATTGTATAGCATTTTTTATTTCTAATTTTTCAGTTCCATTTTTTGTTAATAAGATTTTATTTTATTTTTAGAGGTTGAGGTTGACTAGTTACTACCTACTTAATGTTTGTGTATATGGATATGTATATGTATATCGATTAAGTTCGGGAAAACTTTAATTGAACTTTCTGCAATGAACTTCTAATTGAGAATATCTGTTAATATTAAAAATCCTTATATCTGATATTTCAAACAAATTATTACAATTAACTATATTGTATTAGGACTGTATTGTGTACCATGTGAAATATGGACTGAGTTAAAATTTAGCAAGTCGCGACATAGCCTTAGCAGCTAGAGCGACTATAAATAAATAAAATTAAAAAAAAAAAATTTCCTCAATTTTCCGGTGATGGGAAAATATTAGGTATATCTTGTTTTTACCATAGAGTATAAAATAAAAGCTCGAAATGTATATGTAATTTTTCTGTGTTTTCCAACTAATATAGTTTTGTTTAATTTTCCTAGTATTTTCTTCAAATGTGTATTTTTGTTCAAATTGTACTGCATTTTTGATTGGCTATTTTTTTTAATTTTTCAGGAAATTCAACCCGATTTATGAAGATTAACATTTTGGAGCATTTTATCTTCACATCGCGTTTTGTTGTATTAACATTATATTTACACCAATAAAAAAGTTTATATAAAAATATGTATCTATAATTTTTTTTAATTTAAATGAGACCAACCTCAACTTATTAATGTATAACTTATTAAATAAAAGTGGGTTCATACGTAGGTATGATGTTTAAAAAAACCTTTTCCGAATTTTTCTTCCAAGATGAAAATAAAAACATTTTTCAATTTTATAAACCGAAATAAAATCATTAACTATTCACTTAGTTCCACTTCTATTTTCGAGATGAAATAGCTATTGAATGATACACGTAAACGCTTTAACAAAAATATTGTTAAAAGGACTCAGCTGTGACAATATGAGCGTAATCAACGAAGTGACGGTTGACCGATAGCACTTCATTAGTCCTCTGTTCTTTCACCCTTCAATAGCCAAAATTGTATTCTACATCACGTAAATATAAATGCCCTGCAGCAACATCAAGACAAATATCCAAGACTATCCAATTCTATTTATTAATTTTTAACTATTACTATTGGTACATAATGCTATGAATGTAATTTTTACACTGAAAAACGTATATTTTTTAAGTTAATTTTATATTGAATCTGTAGTTTACACAGCAATCATTTTTTGGCGAAAAACTACAGCAATAACGGATAAAATTTAACAAAATGTGAGCCTAATTCCTTATAATAATGAACATACAAATTTTTAACTGAATCTATAATTATATTAACATCATTTGTTAAAAACCTAAAATATTAGAAATATGATGACAAACTTAATACAAAGAGGGAATGTACGTTCTTATGTAACTCTAATATGTATAGTGTATCATACAAATCTAACTAAGTTTAATTTTATGATAAGTTGAATTTCAATTTGTTTCAATTCTATAAATCCTTTCATCCACCTCAATATTTAACTTTAACATAACGAATATAACTCTAAAATTCTCACTTTTAGCAAATCAAAAATTATAAGAAGCTTCAGGGTCTTCAGCATGGTGAATCGGCCCCGGAAAGATATTTTAATGATACTTAGTGTGGTAGGTACCAACAAAGTACTTACTTTCTAAAACTTTTAGATTTCTACTTTCAATGGTTTTTGAGAAAAGGGGTAGTAATAATATAGAAAATCAGAAAAAAAATCTGAGAATTAACTTTTCTCAGAATTAATTTGAAATTTTTGTAAGCTTAAGGTGACAATAGCTTTAAAAATTACAATAGTGTACTTAAATACAATTTTTGAAAAAAGACGAATATTTTTTTAATACTGGTGTGAAATTTTTTTAGCCCCAAGAAAAGGTTACCTATAAAGTCTTTGAATGGGTACCTCTTAGTAGAAAAAAATAATAAACACTTTAGCGCTTAGTGTTAATTGTCCTTATTTATTCTGAATATTATTCGTGATTTGGTCAAATCAATCGGCTTAGTCAATTTTAAAAGTTTTTTTTTTCTGATTTTACATATTATTCTTTTTTTCCCAAAAATTAACAGTTATAAGATAGAAATCTAAAATTTTCAAAATCTTAGTACTTTATGAGTACTGACATAGCCTTTAAGTAATATTAAAATATTGTAACAGAAAAGAAAGAAGTCTGTCTCTTTCTTTGTTCCATTCCAGCGCGCGATTGGCTGAGTGACTTCTTTCTCTCTCCCACCAATGCGAATGCACTTAAAGATTGTTCTAGAAACATCTAGTAAGAGATGGAACATTAACGAACATTGGAGTACATTCTAGAATGTTGGGTTGCGGGTATATAAGGCGCTCAGTTCAAGACAGTTGACAGTTCTGTATTGAAGTTCTCTTTGAATTTCCGTTTTAACCAAAGCGATTTTTATTGTGATTTCGATTTAAAAGTGATTATTGTCATTTAAGTGATTGTTTTGGCAAGTGTAATTGTGTAATAAAAGTATATACAAGTATAATAAAAAAGTGATTGTTAAGTGTGAAAGTGATTATTTATTTCCAAAAGAAATTAAAAGTACGAATAAACGCCATCTCAATACAGTTTTGAGACGTCACGTTACAATATCTTTCCAGGGTCGATTCACTGTGAATATACACATACTGTGTTTATACGCTTAGGGTATTTGAACGTTTTTTTAATCTTTATACATTATATTGTAAGGATTAATATTACATCCCAAACTGGGGCTCAGTAGGGACTCTATGGTGCTTACTCGAAAATTTCTAATTGGGTTGTTATGAAATTTTTGGAAACGGTCTTGGATTAACTCATTGATTAAATAAGTATTTCGGTTACTAGAAGAAGAACTACGCTCAAATAGGGTCCAATGAGGGAAAATTAACAATATAATTTTTAATTTCACAGTTGGGATTTTTCATTGTGGGCCTATATAGGGCCCAATAGGGAAAAACTGGCATATATGATTTTTACATTGAAATTTCCCATTTGGGTTCTTATTGGATCCCAAATGGAATTTACCTATTGAACATGCCTCATTGGGGTCCAATCAGGGCCAGATGCATACTTTGGGCATTTCCAAAGTAATTTCTAGTCGGGAAGCTACATAACCTCCCGAATCCCAATGCTCAAAGTCTTTCTTCTGCATTGCATCCAAATAATTCTTCCCGTTGATTAAAACGCTGAGGATTGCGAGATTTACTAATTCATTCATAGAGAGTTCCAACAATGGTTGGTTCTTCTCAGCAAGTTTCAAATTTGATTATTTTATTATTTTTAAGTGAAGAATAACTCCTCTTTGGAGGAATAGATTTATTTTATGTATTTTTATATGTCTTTTTGTACACATTACATATTTTGGGTCTATGCTTGGACCAACTTCGATAAACTTTTCGTAGTCGATGCTAGGATTGCGAATGGGTGGATACCCCTGGCCATGCTAATGATTAGCCAAATTTGAGCAAAGACTGACGAGCCTAACATCGACCAAATAACGACAACCTAATTAGAAAATAAGCTTGGGTCATACTCGCCAATTAAGTTTGGGCATGACCCAGTTGTGATAATGAAACGCGAGCTAATCGTGGCAACCACGCTTGGACCCGTGTGATTATTCCCAACTTTTATTAAGACTGGTTTACAGGCTTGACACAGACATCTGCATAGTCGGGTCTAGCCTGGGTCTATCCTGGGCCCGTCATACTTTCTTGTCTAGGTTACACCAGCCTTTTGTTTAGAAGACAATAAAATTTCAAATAAAAAGAAAAACTTTTATTCTTCTGTACTTTTAACTAACTTTGACCACGAATATAAACAATATAGTGCACATTTATTTTGAGACAAAATTACTTGTAATGATTTAAGTAATATTAAATGATACGTCACTAAAAAGTTTCTGAATCTGTTTTACTAATATAGCCAATTATAATAGAACGTGATTTATTTCAATTAAAGGTAAATCTGTATGTTTTATTTTCATAAAAAAAATAATTAAATCAATAAAAAATGCTTATGTGAGTAAAGTAGTTCAACGCCTCCAAACCCCAGCGGCTACGTCACCGAATAGAGCTTATAACGTCCCTATTTATTTTTTTTATTTTTTTTTGTTTGATAGATTTAAACGTGCCATATCAATATCATTAAATTTTATGTCAACCGTTTGTACTAATGTAAACTTCGACATTTTTTTTTATTATAAAAATAACAAATTATTTTCATATCGAAACATTAAGCCCCCACTAAGCTATTCTTACAAAATTTCATGTTGTAGCCTATTCCTTAAAATAACAATTTTTGTCGTTTCAAAATCTAAGGCGTGGGCTCCAACGTTATCACAAGTAGCTAATAATAATGTGTCACAAATTCATTTAAAAGATATGACGAAACAAGCATTTTTCTTTTGAATAAAGTCTTAAATAAATTTTGAAACGATAATATTTATGTTGGAATATTGAATATGAATTAGATGATAAATAAAATGAACGAGTTCTTACAACGAAGGAAATTTCAAGCAAAAAGTAAATGAATGCTTACCTATTTTAAATAAAAAAGCACTTCAAAATGCACTTATAGGAAATACATTTATAACACTGATAATTTCATAACAGTAGACATTATTGACATAAAGACACAAAAACGTAGAAAAACTTTAAACAAAAATTTATTAATATATTTCAAAGCATTCTATTATGATTTTATGTTGTCAAAACTAATTGAATTGTACTTTTAATAATTTTATACTTACCTAATGTACCTTGTAAATAAGAAACTTTCTTTTTCTTTATAATATGTGCTTGATGCTTGTATATTTATTGCCCTTAGTGTAGTAAGTGTCGTCTTAAACGAAAGCTCGATTAGAAGAATGCGATGAAACGTTTAAGGGGAACGTTTTTCGTTTTGAATAGTGTGGGTAGTATTTCCGGTGGTCGTCTGAAACGTGTGTGCCATTGCAAAGCGATGTCATTTCCGGTAGCTATGCTGCCCGGAATCACGACGCATAAACTCAGAGATATCCGGAGTCCCGGGACTACTTGCTGTGGACACGTGACTGGATGCCGCACATATGTGACTAGAATTCACTTAGCCCTGTCTTTTCTTCCACAATCCCCCCCATTTCTTTCATTTCTTTTTTGCTCACTTTTCCTTTGAACTTTCCACAAACAGTTAATTAAATATCGACTTTCTAACACAAATAATTTTCCACAAGCCGACGATTTTCTTGATAAAATTCACAAACATTTGTTTTTCTCCGAGCTAGTTCTTTAATGCCATTCATTTTTCATTTTTAATTAAAAAATATATCTTAAAAAGGTACAAAGTATTTATAGAAAGATAAACGCAGTAATATGTCGTGGATTCATAAAATAAAGCGAGGATTTCCATTGATGTGCCACACCAAATGGGATGAAAACTAAGCACTGTCGTGCTTTTCACAAACGAGGGGGCAACATTGAATTCGCGCATGAAACGACTGAGGGTTGTAATGCTTGTATATTTATTTAATCTTGTGAGACATCTTTTTACAACTTTTTTCCGGATATAAAACGCTAATTTAATCTCATTTCTCAGCCCTCAAGGGTTGTTTTTAATGTCAAAAGAACGAGTGAATTACATAGGAGAAACACAAAGAATGTTGTCAAAGTGGAAGACTTGTTGCCTTTACTAAAAAGATTAGGGAGGAAAAAACCTCCAGGAAAATATCACAACTACATAAATTTAGGGCTGTTACGCGTGTCAAGCGACAAATCCTTGGCCTTCCTAATGTGAGAAAGGAAGAATGGGAAAAGAGACGTTAAATTTAATGTTTAAAAGATTTTATTAAAAAGATCACCTATATGCAAACATGGGCGAAATTGAATAGCTTATGAATAGTAATTCAAAGATTTATAAAATTAACAAGGCATCCCAATTTAGGAGTGGTGGTGCAAAATCTTCTGTTCATACAAAATTAAACACACTATTGAAATACGGTTTAAATATCCGGAAGGCATTCTTGTTTAATACTGCGGGATAAAATCTGTCGTCATCTGTTTTATAACATAAGATTTCTAAGTCCTGTTGGATACCATGCAAGACATTTTCATTCTGTACCCGGAGGGATGTGAAGATGTTTCCTTAGATATGGGTACATAGAATAAACTAAAGTGAATCATCTTCATTCACGTGCGTATTAATATTTGTCATTTAAACACGGGAACTTAATTAATTTTGTGACAGTTACTGATTGTTCCTTTATGCTTGAATTTCATTGAGGTTCAAGTAGTAAGCTTTTACCTTTCGTATTTCAATGTACCAACTTCTGAACAGAAAATTAAACAGCTACTTTTAAATTTGGTTTTAATTTTCGGGGAAGATTTTGGAATGAATATGATAATAAATGTGTGTGTGCTAGCGATAAAGAGAAGGGTAAATAAATAACCACATATGACAACAAATGCCTCACCCACATAAGATAAGAACGACTAAAAGAAAGTTGGGGAACATCGCTCATTCAACCCTCCGTTTTCTTTGAGCAATGGACCACAATTCACACTATGTCCAAAGTCCGTAGGTAATCTAAACAGTTTTTACGTGTGTTGTAAATAAATTGCCATAATTTGAAGAGTAAAATGCACAGTATTTTTCTATTAGTACGACAAATATTCAAATATAGTGTTTTAACGTTTTATGAAAAAAGTAAAATGAGACCTTAATATGACTAACATTTGCAACGTTTCGGTTATTAATTTACTTTTAGTTATAATAATTTTATCATTGACCGTTTTGATGATTCAGTAAATCGAAAAAGAAAAACTTTTATCGTTATTGGGTGCAATCTCAGATTTGCCATAGCTTTTATGCAATGGAAGCTTTTAACCTTTAACATTACCCTTTTACATATAGGGGCTACCAAATTCCAGACGAATGTAGAGTTTTTCGTAAGGAAGTCAATGAATTTTAAAATTGCATTTGTAATAAAAAAATATTCATAGAGAAAATTATTTCATGCACCTACTCAGAACAATAATAAGAAATAAATAGTAATAAAAACTGGAGCATTTTAGTGTCAATTTCATCAATAACACCATTAATAAATTATGTTTTCTTATTTAGATTAATTTTTATTTAAAATATGTTTCACATATAAAAAACGGAAATATGGTCTTTCGACTGTAAATGCTTACTTTTCTCTTCTGTTTTACCTGTAGAATATATGCCAGAGCCTAAGATATTCGGGAATGTTAAAAATAACTAATGGAACTAACAGTATACCTACATTAGCTAATTTATTAAATTAATTCAAAATTTCAACCAGGATAGAAATGAAAGCATTACCTAGTTTCTTGAAAGTTTTAGATGTTGTTTAATATACAAAATTTATTTCAACTTGAAAGTAATGTTATTATGTTTTTGCCTATCCAAATATGATAGAAATAGAAAATATATTGTTGCGAACTTAGGGCATTTAAAAATTATTCTATAAATGATAGAAAATGTGAGAAGCTTCTGGAACTTTATAAAAGTTTTCAGACTTGGACCAAATGTGTTATATATAAGGTGGTTGATCGTTAACAGTTAAAAAATGGCAAATATCAACCGCTGATCTGTACAAATAGGTAGTGCATTGTACATTAAATAGCAATTCTCACTAGAAATAATTGCCAGCGCCGTCTATGTGAGTACACATTTGATGAGAACTAAGCAAAATGAAATAGCGTCTTTGTTGGAAGAGAGACATATGTATGTGGTAAATATCATATATCTCATTTCTGGTTACCTCCGCCATGAATTGCGAGAGGGAAACTGCAACGGGTATATATATATATACATATATGTCAAGAGAATCGGTTCGATATTATATATATATATATATATATATATATATATATATATATATATATATATATATATATATATATATATATATATATATATATTATTTATTTTTCTTTTTCTTTAAGTTTTCTTTTGACTCATGAGCAGTTCCACTGATTTTAATGAAATTTTAAGATATTAAGATACTAAACATCGTCCTACTTACAAATGTACTGCTTTCATGTAAGCATCCCCTAAGTAAAACTTAAGAGTGAAAAATATATGAATTTTCATAATAGTGTGATGTATCATGAAAAGGGTTTTAAAATTAGGAAACAAGTTTCCTTATTTTTTTTCCAAAGCAATTATTTGCAAATTATAACATTTTTAAAGTGTAAAAACTGTCTTGTTGAAATATATACATTTTAAATACAAACATTATTAAAGCTGTGCTTCTATTTTAATGGCACAATGACAAACGCTTTACTTCACAAATATAAGGGGCTAAATTAATATCCTACAAATCGCAATTTTTTTTCTGTTCAGAATTGTAGCTAATAGAATTCAACAGTTGTTCAAAAATGTAATAGTAGCATTTTACTTTTTAGTAAGCTAAAAGTAAAACTGTATTTATAGTACATTGTCGGCTTTTAATCGATTACATAAACGAAACATTAGATAATGCCTTTAAACTTTTCCCTTACGTTGATAAAAATAGAACTTATTTTTGATACGGTAATATGTGTTTACTACGACATTTGAAAAAAATGTTTAAAATTCTAAAATATTTTATTGCTGAATGTTTATAAATATTGTTTCAGCTGATTATAGTTTAAGTTGAAATGTATCAATTATTATCGTTGTTATAATAATTATTAAATATATTAATGAGAAATAACAGCTTATTTGTGTATTCCTGTCACAATCCCTAAAAATTCGAAATTAAATATCTCAACTAAGCTCGTCTACCACGCATGCTCACATTAAATATATATGAAGAAGAGACACATTAAAAAGCGAAGCGAGTCTCCCTTATAATTGTTACGTATAATGCAAAGAATGCAAAATTGACGCATATGAAAAAATACATATATTTGATTGTATAAGTAAATTTACGATGGATTTTTTGATAAATCATCTCATTTTGTGGGATACATCCTGTTTTTTGTAACTATTATGATTTTATTCTATGTGTACATGTTTTAGAGAGGAATACCTACAATATGAACTCACTGTCTCTTATATTTATAGAGATATTTAAATTATTGAAGATACTATATAATAAGTACATACCCATAAGTACGGGAAGGTTAAATGAAAAAAATACCAACATATATGTCACGCAAACGAAGTCACAAGTATCAGTTAGTTTATGGTATACATCATGGTAAAGCAATAAGAAAAATAAAACAAATATTTTTCCCTTGATACCTTCCATTATTCGATGTGTGACATTTTCATCCACACCTTAGCTCTTAAGTAGAGGCTATTAGTATCTACTTGAATGCAAGACACGTGAAAGCCTTTTTGGCTTTATAGGCCATTCCACGAACATGTCGCTCAAGTCACGTGGTTAATGTTCAAGATGACATTCATAAAATGACATTTACATGAGTCCTAATGGTCTGCGAAATGTTTTCCACCATTCTTTCTGTGAAATAAATTCAAACTTAATTCAATCTGGTATATTTCAATATTGTTGCATCGTTTTAAATAGTCATTTATTTTTAGTATTTTGATTCATTAAATTTTCAAGAGCAAGTCATCTTGCCACTTGTGTCATTTGAACGAGATCTATGACGCTTAAAATAATTTTTTCATATTTCAAGTGGAAATATGGTAAAAAATAGCCTTTGAAGTATGAGTATTTTTAAATAAGGCTTTAAATGATGAGATTAGTTTTTGTCAAATTCATTGAGACGGGGGGGACCGGCGTGATTAAATTTTAATAATACATCGCTGTCGGTTTAGTTCTTTAGTACTTGTCTTTTCATTTTCAAAGGACTATCAAATTATTGCTGACCAAAACCACAAGTTTGCCAACCCTGTGAACAGAACGGTCTCTGGTGGCTACTTTTGTTTGAAGTTATGACATATTCGCTGGAGTGCTAGCCGCGAGACTTTACTCATAAATCCTGGAATTGTATTAGGTGAATACCACACGTATTACCAAACTACAACCCTTACAATTTTCTAAATTAATTTCGAAATTATCCTCAAATTGTTCACAAAACATAGTATCTTATTTTTACGATCATATTTTACCAACAATAGACCAATAAAGTAATGATTTTAATGATTCTATTCGGTTATTTCAAAAGTTTACTGAAAAAAAATTGTAAAGGTTCTTCGAAAATATAATTGCATCATTTATTCGACAAATAATTAAAACGCAAGAAAACAATAAAATACTTAGGTATGTATATTGTTTGAAATGCAAACCTGGTACGTCAGTAGCATTCGAAAGATTTATTAGCCCGTTAAACTTTGCATAAACCTTGGATACAAACGACAACCTTCGGTCTCTTTATACTTATAGTTGCGTTAGCAATGACTGTGCGGTTGTTCTGTAATCTAATTGGAAATTAGGTACCTAATTTATTTATTATTGAATATAAATCGTCTACGAGGTAATTAAAGCTTCAAAGCTTTCCATCCCTTCACTAAACATTGCCTAGTTAGATAAGAACTACTTGAATTGCGCAAGACACCTGCATTAAAAGCAGGAGGAAGACGCATTGCTTCTTTACACTCATAAATGAAAGGATCTGTATCATTCCTCATGGCGCATCCTTCATTCCTTTGCACGATACAAATTATATAGGAAGAGATATGACCCGAAGCTTATGCTTTATAGGAAAGGAAATATTTAGTTTAGGTAAGGAAACGATAGCATGTAATTACGTGTATTTGTCAGCGACGAAGGGATGGAATTAAGTTAATTTGAATATTTCTTTTACTTTCAGCATTTATTGCGTGTTAAAGAGAAGACAACAGGGGTTGAGATCTTTTGTTTTGGGGAAAAATATTACGACACACACAGAATGTTTGTAATTGCAATGAGTGAATGATCAATGACATGTGGCCAATGGGCAGTTAAATTTAAACAGGATGGTCGTTTCCCAGGACACCACTCTCCGTTGACAGGGCTTTCCATCAAGTGCCTGTATTGCCGCTAACGCTTTATTACTAGCGCTACAAATACAGCCTTCAAGCCAACGACTAATCGTTAAGCCATGGGTGTCGGGTACATCTGCTACAACTTAATTTTTTCTACCACCTCTACGTTTAGCTAGAAATAAATTTCGCTAACATCACGCAAGTATTAGGTTTTATTTCATATTTTTCTCTAAATTACTGTTTAAAGTTTAATATTTTATAATACCAAAAATGTGGATTAAGATGCGGAAAACACGCCAATGGAGAGTTGAGGACACCAAGACATAAAGACCATCGGTTTTCCAACGAGTTTGAGCGAGACAAAGATAATGAAAGCTTTAACGAGAAAGCTATGCCATTACCATTTGTCAAGTGACCCAATGAATTCTTCAGTCGTATTTCGTTGACCACTTCGTGTTTTGTGCGCCCATTATTGGTGTCAATATGCCTCTCGTTGCATGCAATTCTTGTTTATTGCTTCCGTTTAATCGTTTGCAATTTATTTTTCACAAAATTATTTGAAAAACAAAAGTAAAAGCTCTTGCAAACTGCCAATGAAATGAGAAGACAGAGCTTGTTATCGAGATCATTTTCAGGATAAAAAGAAAATCTTTCTTGACAAGGCTGCAATGTTATACTAAGAAATTGGTTGTTATTCCATCAAACGTTATTATATTGCTCACTTTAACCCTTTCATGAACCAAAAAGGGTCAAGCAATCTAATTAAAGTGATTGAGTGACAGTTGTTTCATTTGAAGTTATTGTTTTGTCCTCCCCTATACTTAACACATCACGACAATCTGCTATAGGGTTACTTTAACTCTTTTTTCAAATAAAATAATCAAGTTTGTCTTAGAAATAAGTAGTCTTGGGCTAAAAATTTAAAACAGTGGGCAAATAATAAGACGATTCTTACGAATTATCAAATAAAATTTTGTACCAATTGAATCTTTGTAAAGGTTGAGATGTTATTCTTTTTCATATAGTACACGAAAAAAATAATAGCAAAAGTTACAATAATACAACGTAGTTGTTGTTATCAATTGATTATTGCAGTGTAGGATCTGAACCAAGATTTTATATTTTTTACCATTTTTACGATGTCACATCGTAAATTTTATTTAATAAAGGTTACTACTTTAATGTGGTTTAGAAGTGCGGTGGGGAATTATGACAGTATGGGGTTTCTCTATGCTTCAATAAAGAGTTGTATCTTGAAAAAGACCGACCGTGAAAGCCTTAAATCTAGAGTCTTTATTGTTATAATCATATTTTATTCGCGATTATTTTTAAATGATTAACATTTTGAACAATGAAAAAAGTGAATTTTGACGCGACTTTCTATCATTACGTTGATATATTTTCCTCAAAAATAACCCAATGATGATTTTGGTATTGATCGACGCGGAATATTTCAAAAAATGTGTCGTTATTTTTCCAAATAAAGTAAATTGCGATGAAAAGAGCTATCGCATGTTTATTGTGATCACGCCCAACTCTTTTCAAAAGCACTGTGTTAAGTGCTGAAATTTACGTATTTTTTCGTTTTTTTTACTCCGTTATTAAGCTTCCAATTGACTTGAAATTTTACAGAAACATGGTTCAAATAGTCGGTTTTCTACAGTATTAGTTTAATTTTTTCTCATTACATGTGACTTTCTTCTAAGCAATCTTCAACGGCACATTTTATTATTTACTTGAATAAAAATTACGATGTTGAAATAAAAAAATACAGTCGGTAAGGTAGATTTTTTTCTATTCAACAATTAGTAATTTTTATTCTTGAATCTTGAAAATACGCATTACATGGACTACAAATAATGAGACAAATCAATTATTTACCATCACAATATTTTATTTTACGATTATAATGGCTATTTTTTTCATATATGAAACAATCTAAACCAGGTTTTAATACTAGAAAAGAATAAAAACGGTCAAAAAAATCTCTAAAATTTTAAATCTTATATGGGATTTTTATATGTTCTCAAGTCTATTACTCATGGTTCAAAAAGATCTAGAAAACGCGAAACATTTATGTTAATTATGGAAGGTTATGAAAGATTTGTGTTTGAGATAGTGTGTTGAAAATATTTTCAATAATAACAAATATCAAACATAGAAATTTATCAAGAAAATAGTGTATTGTAATATATTTATATCTTTTACTTCCATGAAACGAAATTTTGTTCTCAATATAATATTCTTGTTACTTCAAAAACATTTAGCGATGATTTCTTATTTTATTTATCATTTGTTCATTTCGTAGAAATAGTTCATACATGGTCAAATATTGCCATTCGTATAAAGGTGTTTCTTACAAAACCAGAGGGTAGTGGTAGAAATATAAGCGTAGTAGTAGTTTTGTCTCTTTTATTTGTATGTAGTGTAAGTATATATTCACTTGCATTTACAGAAAAGCTTTCCAATGTAACATCGTAATTTTTGAAACGCTATTTATTACATAAAACTATCATTATAATCACGATGGTATAACGTACAGATTCAAATATATATATATAGGCAGTATATTTTAAAGTAGAACTTTGTAAAAACTAAGATAATGAAAGTCTAGTCCTAGATTACGAAGTAACTATCGTAATTTTTACTATATTTTTTCTGTGATTATATGATATCAATAGTTAACATCCTTTGAAACATCGAGGTGATTTATCAACAAATTATATGTATTTTTGCAGTACTATCAACCTCATAAACAGTTAAAATAAAATTAAACAGAAGAAAATCACATTTTTTTAAATTATACTTTCTCTACATGTTTTTCAAAAAGATTTACGGTTTGTCTAATTGCGACAGTAACGCAGGGGCTCAATCAACATTGACTAATGTGTCGTCAGAGGGGTTGTTTGGTGGTTTTTTTACACAATTCTAAGTGTCTTTGAAGAGGCGACGCTTTAAACAATTACAAGATTTAATTAAAATTGCGCTCCCTGGTGCAAAAACGCCATCTATCACTAAATGCCGCGTCACTCAACCAACTGGAGATGAACCCCAACCCCATTACTTAAAGCATTTATTTACATTTTCTAACCATTTAGTATGATGTCGAAATCTGACTCAGTTCGTAAATGATTTTTATTACGATTGTAGTGAAAGCTTAATTTATTGAAAAAAAAAATAGAAAAACAATTTGATTAATTCACATCTTTAGGATAATTATTATATGATTTTTTTTGAAAAAGAAATCAATAAGAAACGTACACACTCTCATAATCTCTTAAATCGAGAAAATATCGTAAATAGGAATAAAACATGTGTAAATTTAACGTCGGTGCGTGGCTGTTGGACCATAATTCAACCATAGTCGTTACCATCACCATAAACAAGCGGGTGGCTATCCAGGTAACTCCTGGTCTGTATTAGACCTCGTTCTGAAAAACAACCTCTCTTACACCTACATATACATTTCTCTGTATATGTATCACCCCTGACTCTTGGGGTGACATACGGCACTACTCTCGGGGGTGCCACACCGATCAAACTGATGGAATCTTTACTTGCACCACAATGTTCAACCGGGGGCAGATACACGTGATTGAGGATTACGGCTTTCCACAGAGCGGTTAGAGAGAAGTGTGAGGTAGAAGTAAAAAAGAGCATGTATAATTTATTTATTTTTTCCAAAAAAATAATTTTCCTATTTTTTAAATGATTGGTTTTATAAAGATTTTGGTCAAAAAAAATAATAATAAAGCAGTGCACCGGTGCTCATATCGTTTTAATAGTTGCAAGTATCAAATATCGTTTTGATAATCGTTTAATATCGATTTCGTTTTTACGATAGAATAACGGGAAGAATATGAACGGTGCAAAAATGTCAAAATGTTTCCCAAACGTGATCGTAACATAACAGAAACTCTCTCCTGAATAATAAACCGAGTCGGGGGTATTTTTTATTCACTTGTAATGTGATATCAATATATTAACGTTTTATTTGACGCCGTATGTGTGTTGAAGAACGACATGAGGGGTTGTTACGATAATTGCCATCCCCAACGTGTCACATTTTATACCAATAAATGGAAAGAGAGTATTTTTTTTATAAAATATTTTTGGCGCTACCTTTTTCTCATGTGGACGTCTTATATGAGGTAATTACTGGGAGGGAAATCATTTGCCCGACATTGTCCTAGTGGGAATTCATCTCAAATATTTATTACTGAATGTAAAAGTTCTCAGCGAAAACCAGGAAAAGTACTAACGTATAAGAAGAAACCTAATTACAACAAGTGATCAAGTTGATGACAGAGTCATTAGGGGTTGTTTGACGACAGACGCGAAATGCTCCCACAATCAGCCTTGTATAGGAGTGTGTAAAAAGCATTCCGTAAAACATCCCCAATGTTTATTTCGTACTGACTAATCACGACAGATCGTTCACCATTTCGCTAGCACTATGTTTCAGTCGAAATGGTTTCGAGCGACAATTTATTTGACCCTTACTTAAATTATGTTTCCTTAACAATACCGCACGCTCATTTAGTCAAAATACGGAGATAGAGCAGGTTTAAAATATTACTCATTCAGATTAATTACAATTATCCGTTTATTTATGAGGGAAATTTGATTTTGTGGTACGACTAGTAGATTTTTTTTTTAGGTAAAATTCTTAGAAACTATTGATGCTTTATTAGCAATTCTTCTTTCTTATGTTGGTCTCTTCAAACTCAATTATTGACCCCTCGACGTCTGAAGTGGTGCAAATAGACTGGGAGGCCAATATAAAGACGAAATGATGTCGCACCCCAAAATGAACTATAAACGTGATCAATGACGAGGATTTCTAATTTCACATTGTCTACTTCATTATCAGCACATCTTTAACACATTTTAGGGTAAAATATTTTTAGATGCCCATTTTTATAATAATCAATGCGATAAGGTCAAATTTTATTCAAGAGACAACAAAAAAGCATTTTTTGAAGTACGAAGGTATAAAAGGAAAGGATTAGTTTATCCTCATCAACAATGGCGCAACCACAATATTCTCCAACGTAACATTATGTAGTCAAAACTAACATAGAGCAATATTGTTGCCGGTATTCTAGGATGAGGAGACATGAAGTGAGAGAAGGCTGAGAAAGGACCTCTGAAGGGAATGGTGAGGTCACGCCAAACAGTTGTAAATCTGCGGCTGAGTGGTGGTCAGTGACAGCTGCTGCCACCCCCAAGGAGCCGGCTACCGCCTCCAGCATGCAACACACGAGTGTCTTCAAGAATATTCCCGATCCCTTGTCCTTTGTCTTACCACCAGCTACCATCACTTGTCTTGTCCACTCTTAATCGATACGTGCTTTTGTTGTATTAAGCTTTGATCTATGTGTCTATTTACTTCGTTTCTTTTTCCCCAATTTTGTCCAATTCTAAATTATATAGACCGGAAAATTATTTTTTTTCTTTACTTAATAATCTTATACATAGACACAGAATTAATGCTTAGTCGAAAATATATTTATCGCTACTGGACTTTCGAAGAAACTATACTTTCAAAGAAAACGTCACCTAATATATAAAGGGGTCGTAAATCTTAATAAACTTGTAAAAATCCAGTTCTAATTTACTACTGCATATGTGTTTAACGAAAAGTTTGATTTTAATGCTTACATTTAGCAAATAAATATATTCTCACAATTATTCAAATCTGGAAAGCTTTAGTTTTCAATTATATTAGCAGATTATTGAAAAAGCACCATATTTTTTAATAAATTAAATAATGAACGTCTTAGAATTTATAAATTTCTTTAAGAAAAGTCATTTAACCATCAAATTGATTAAAAAATAAAATAAAAAAAGCCAACCTACAAGAAAACAAAACATTCAAAATCGATACAAGAAAATTATATTATGAAAAATACTCACATTGAAAAAATTATAATAGCAAAAGCTTACTAGAAACAACTGATAAGCAATAAATGTTTGACTTCTTTAAAATGAAACTATGTAATAGCACTCAGAAATTTTTAAGACAACAAATTATATATTCGATATTCGAACGGAGGAATGAAGACTAAATATAGATTTTACCATTGAAGTCTAATCGGAAAATGTTAAATTCAGAGAGATGTCTTGGTTTTTCTAGCGATAGATTTAACTACATCTCAATTAGTTCAAAGCTGGTTTGATTTTGAATTCTATTGACAGGAGATCTATGTATATAATATTGAAATAAATTACATTTTTTTCAACAAATATGTTAAAAACTCTCAAAATAAGTACCTAATAGGATGGGTTTTGTATCAATCAAAAATCAATCCATACGAGTCATTATTCGAACATTCCTGATTAATATTATTATTAATCACAAGTACTTAGAACTATTGTTGATACTATAGTTACTTATAGGTAAGAAATGAACAGATAATTGAATTTAAAATTTGCACAGTTTAGCTATAATTAGCGGGGCAAAAATTATCGTACTACATGGCAATGAGAACTCATTTTTTTGTATAATTTCTGTTTTCAATGTAGCTAGATCTTCTTAATTATGCCGAGCTGAATTGTTTAATACTTAATTGAAAGCCCGTTTACTGATATTTAAGTTGCCATTCTGCGCAGTAAGCTGTCTATATAGGACAATACCGTCTACTGTATTTGTTGATGATGATTGCATACGTGGATATTTTTTCTAAGGACTATTTTTCTGTTCTAACCACCTCTTTAGCTACTTTTTTCTTCAGCAACTTCCACATATTTTAATGGGTTTCAAATCAAGGCTATTATCGTAAAGTAGGATAATAGGGATAATTAACAAGGTTTTACTCTTATCCAGAAAATATATTTCTTAAAAATCAATACAACATTTTATAATGTAAAAAGTAAACAATATTAAATTTAATTTAGTAGAATATGTACATTTTGTATAAAATCTTAAGTGCGTCTAATGATATGGCCAGGGACTGTATAGCCATACATCCGTTTATTAATACTTAGATATATTCCCTTAAAATTTTAGTTATTCTACATAATTGTTTTGAAAAATTGAATGAGAATATAAATGTTTAGACTTTGTGAACAAAAATTACAAGACAATCCAAGAGCAAGAAAATATATTCATACAGTAATTGAAATATCAATGTCTATATTTTTACCCCTACGATTCCGTAAAGCAGTGCATCTGCAATAACTTTGAAGCAAAGTCATAAATCTCTTTCACCTTCATTTGAAAATGAAATAGGACAGATATAGGCAATATGTAATGCCCTGCATTTTATAAATCAAATTATATGTTGAACGTCTCAGCTGGATATTAATTTAATATAGCCAAATAGCGGGAGTGAGATCTAAAGTATGATGCATAGAGTGACCAAAAGAGAGACAAAAGGAAAAAAAATCTATACGCTTGCAAATTAAATAATTGCGTGATGTTCGACATCGTTTAGTTACAGTTATCTTCATATCTTACTTTATGGTGTGACTCTGAAAATGAAATCTTTGAAATAATAATTATGGCTTGGGAAAATGTCGGCTGGTCTTTTAATAAAAAAATCGCAATGATGCTCAAAAATGAACAAGAAAAATATGCACGACGGTTTAATATTTTTAAGGGAGAAAAATACGTGACGAATTTGGATTGAAACAAACTCGCTCGTAAAGTGTATCATATTTTTAATGTCTAATTAAAATTTGTGGTTATTAAAACTCGAACTTTGTAATTATTCCACGATTTTAAATTGAACCAGGAAAGTTGCTCAATTTTCATACTCGCGTGTCGTTCACAGTAGTAGCATACTTGAAATTAACTTAAATTTGTCGACTTGACAAACTTTTAAACTTAATTATCACGAGGAAAATTCAAATAGGTAATGCTGAACGTTTTTACATGAAACACGAAATCATAACAATAATAATATTTTGTTACGTGAGCCGCACACACCTGAACCACGGTTGGAGTCAACTTTAAACTGACATTAAAAGTAAGTTATATGCCTCTACGTCTTCTTAATATTACTTTATATCTTCACCTCACTTCATGGGAACTTTCTGCTAACAGCCACAAATCAGAATGAGACATAATTTAATATTTTCCATATAATTTTATGACACATTTTTAAATTTATTTTATGTCCTTAAATGTGCACGGAGAAATAATTAAAATTTTATAATTATTCATTCACGATTGATTGATACAGGGGTTCATATAATTTACACCATTGGTTTGTATGATAAAGTGTTTCGGGGAAATTGATAAAATATTTATTATGGTTGTGAAAGGAAGGACGTTCCTAAACAATTTGATAAATAGCTACTTTTCAATGTCATGTGCCCTATGAGTGAATTTCTAATATTTGCAAAGGCCTCATATATCTGTCGCCTCATCGTGGCTCCTTCAACCCCTAAGACTTGAGCGTCTCATGAATGATAAAGGAGGTCTCTCTCGATCTAAACGTGTACATGTGTTCGTCATCTTGCTTTTACCCACCGCAGCAACATCACGCTGCAATGAATAAATTATTCGGCAAACCTAGAATCCAGGATGAATGTTACCTGAGTGAAACATATTTTTTCTAACAGGTCCTCCGTATGTTTTCATATTTTCCGAAAAACAAATCGAAGAAATTCCATTTGCTTGTGAAGTACATAAAGTACTTATGGAGTAGTTTATAAGTCTTATTATGGAGGTGTCTTAGACAGGGGTTGAAACACCCAAGTTACAATAATACGTCAGAACTGGCTACGTCTCACGGGGATAATAACAGTGGATGTGCATTTGCCGTCAAATGTCGTAAATGTCTCTCACACATCAACAATGCCCATTAAGTTCCGGTTGACTTAGCCCACCCTTGTCCACCCACACTATCCTTCCATCATATGTACACGTACACATACTTCGTCATTTCGCACAAACATTACAAGGGTGGTTTAAATGGACACATTCCAGCACTTTCGTAATGTTTTATATTTCCGACGAAAATAATTGGTTTAGCGTAATTAAACCGAATGGAAATACATACTTCTCTTTTGACTTGGTACAGAAATATATATTTTTTTCCTAAATTATTAATAACAAGAAATTATTGGCTGTCACGTACTACTTCAGGAGCAGGACAATTGGTTTGATTCGAAAGAGCTGACGTCTCTGACGGGTGAGAGAAAATCTTTAGCTCACCGGAATTGTATACATTCCTTGCCACATCATCATGTCAAAATGTTCTCATCTAATCTAGTGGAAAATTTCATCCTTCGTCTCACTGGAAATCCATTAGAGTTCAACAAAGATTTCTATAAGAATTCCTTTTATTTTTGTTTCTATCTTTAAAATTGGCATTTTCCAAAAAAAAAAGTTTTGTTTCTACTTGTTTAAAAGAATGCCGAACAACCCCTTTTCGTTTTTTTTTCTCTTATCTAAAATGTATAAAACAGTGGTAAGTCTTGTCATTGATGTTATCGTAAACAGCATGAAGAGATGAGGGATCCTACTATTAACACCAATGTCGGGATAAAACCGGGGGCACTAACAAAAAAGACAAGCTTTAGGAATTTGTCAAGGTGTCAACATGAAATATGACCACATAATTCCAATCGTCCATTTAAATTAATTATTGCTGAAAACTGATCGAATGGAATGATTGAATTATTTGGTCGACTAGCGGCTAATCAACGAAAGAGCATCTTACAGACAAATTGGCCAATCATTTTTTTATTCAGATTTTTTGATCAGATAATAAATTATTGAATGTGAGAATGGCACTTTTTAAGTAACTTCAAATTATTTTCTTTGGAAAAATTTTATGGTTTTTTTTTCTTCTTTCAGATTTGTGGTCTGACAATGCAAACACTTGCGTATCTGGATTCGTTCAAGACAAAAACATTGAGTGATTTTTCTTCGGGACCACCCTGATGTAATACCCAAGTGTCACCGCAAGCCACCAGTTCTTTAACCGCCGCATATTTAGATAATTTTATCTGGTCAAAAACCAATTTCGGCGTGGTGTCATTCTAGATAGCAAAAATTCTGATATGCGTGAAGAATTCTTAAACATTTTATTAATTAGAATCTTGGTATTACTGAAAATTAAAATAACCACACACATTTTATGTTTTCTTTGAAATTTTGGAGATTTTTAGACTTCATGTGTAACACCTACCTACTGATTTTTTCTTCGAATTTTGATATTGATAGTTTCTCGAGTAATGGAAGTCACTACTGACCTAAATTTGAGTTTCATTTTATCTCCCTGGGCCATAAGGGTTGTTATAAGAGGGGACGTTATATCCCTTCTATTTTGTGCTTGTACAGTTATGTTATTGTAAGCAAAGAAAAAAATCAATACGCGAGTTTAAAAAAACAAAAATCTTGAAAATAAGAAAAATTCTTTTGAAAACGAATCGTTCGTATTTCATGTATGAAAGTCTGAAATTATCATCTAAATAAGAAAGAAAATGGAAGAGTTTTTCCCATATTGTACATGGGAGAGGTTGAGGGTATTGTAAGATGGTTTGAGTTTCGGTGTGTATGGTCGATATGGGACTGAAAGGTCGGTCAAATGGACTAGTGACGGAGCAACCCCGATGTGATTTCGTGTTGATAAATGACCGGCCGTAATTCATCACGGCTGTGCTCCCGAGACATTGATCCGAACCGGGAGACTGCGTTCCTCAATTCCCCGCCACATCCAACCATCCAACCGTGCCACTATCTCAACACCACCAACAACATATTCCCAACAACAGAAACACGAAACTCGTTTTTATCGTCTCCGCGGTTTTCCAACGCAAAAAATAAAGAAAATCACCAATGGATTTCCATCAGCATTTCATATTGGATTATAAAAATTTTAGTACAATTTTTCATCCAATCGAATCGTTTTTATTCTGATTCAATATTACTTGTTTAATACCATAGACATAAAAACAATTTAATCTCAAATATCTTCATTTTTTTGGTGGAAGGTTTATTATTATATAGGTTCGGATTGAGAATACTGAATTTTTTGAAAAAAAAAAATCGAACGCAAAAAATTTAAATTTTCTTAGTGCCTACATTAGTTACAAGTATAAGTAAGTTTTTTTTTATAATAAATACATATCATTTTTTAGGTGTATTCCACAGTTTTTTGGTTAACCTTTTTATTGAATTTCAATATTTCTGTAGGGTAAATTTGCATAAATTAGATATCCTCTACTAATTCACTTGCGCCTGTTTCGTGTCATAAGGTCCTCCTCTCCAGAGCTATCAGAAAAAAGTATTTTAGTTACTTTAAAACATCTCAAGTACCTATTGTATCTTAGTTGCTTTATTTTTACTAAATAGTAACTAATATCTTAGATATTTTTTAAAAGAAATGCTTTCCTGTATCTTAAAAAGTATCTTAGATATCGTAAAATTACTTAGATACCGAGATATCAAGAAATTAGGGGCAGAATTTTATTTTGTTATGATCTATAAGATTCAATTTTTTATTCAATCTTCTATTGTTTTAAAGTGAATTGTATTTACAGGGGATTAGACTAATATGTTTTCCTGAATTAATAATAACATAAAATACCAGATAAAAGAGACTTATATAGAAGTTCAATTCATAAGGCCGAAGTTTGGGCTTATATCTTTGTAAATCTCAGACCTTCTGTTAGCCGACCGCTAGTTGTCGCTGTTTAAAATTAACCTTGGTCATACATAATTTTGTGCAGCGACAACTAGTGTTCGGTTAATGAAAGCTCTGATATTTATCGACGTGTTATCCAAAACTTCTTTATAACAGAATTGAACTCAGTCACTGAACACTTATTTGAATTCAAAACTAAACAATACAAGTCTCTCTTCTCTGAGAAATACATTTTCTGATATGTTACCTAATATGTTACAAAACTTATTACATACATATTATAAAAAGTAACTAAAAAAATGTATTTTTAAATATCTTAAAAGTATCTGAAAAATAAGTATTGAAGTTCCTATTTAAAGAATAACTAGATGCCTAAAATAACTTCAGATATTTTTTGAAAAAGTTACTTACCTTAGTACCTAGACACTTTCCCAATATATTTTAAACAGCTCTACTCCTCTTTAGTAATAAGTGTCACTTGACGCTACGCGATCTGGCAGCCCAAAATATAACTACAGAATAACGTACTTTATTTTATTATCACAATTCACATTATTCTAGTTATTCAAAATATTTTTATCGGTTAATGATGTTCTCGAATTTATTGAATTTTCCTCAAAGTTAGAAACTTTGTAGAAGGAGAAAAAGTAACGATGATAATACTAAATATAATAAATTTACGAAGCATGACATAAAATTTGAATCTCTTGCACATAAAACTTATGAATAGAAATTAGAGATTGAATTGTTCTAGAGTGGATTTGTAGATTGTCGTCTCAAGTACAAACTCCCGGTTTGTACACTTTCCCGATGGGATATTATTTAAAAATTATAAGCTGATGAAACTAATAGAAATGCTTATTTCAGTAATTAGTACCTCCAACATTAGTCATTTACATGTGGAGTCGCAGTTTTGCCATAGTTGTGCTTTCAATGTGTATTTTTCTTTTTGGAAATATTTAAAACTTTTTGGATGCGGTTTTTGATTTTGGTTCTAAGTTAAGTGGAATCCAACGAGTGTTTGTCGGAGGGTAAATTATGAGTGTAAAGTAGATTCAATATTTACTTTACTTTACAGTTATACAAAATTTTCAATCATATAACCAAAGGCTTACAATTCCTTGGAATTTGGGCAGTCCAAATGAGAAATATTATGAATGAGCAAATTATTATTATTCATTTATATTTTAAGTTATATTTTGACAGGTAATTGTTTCTTACAGAGATATATGTTAATAGTGGTTTGGGCAAAGTGGAACAATTACGACCAATAACAAGAAGCCAATTACAAAAAGATTACAATTACTTATCATTGATTAAAGGAAAATAATGAAATTATGTAATTTTTGTTGATTATTTTAAAAAGCTCTATAAATATTTGATGATACCTAGTCATTTCTTCGTCTATCGGTTTTGTTTCCCGAATTCTCCAAAGGTTAAGAAACCTATTTTTCCTGGAGATCCTATACTATGTATATACTGATATATTTATGACAAAAATCAAACTATTTTTTTAAAGGAAAGAAAAAATGGTTTTAAAAATAAAAAGTTAGAATCTAATTTTCGCATTATCTTATGACATATTAAGTGTTACGGGGAAAAAGTATTGACCACTTATTTTATTTCAACATTGCATCGCAAAATTTGAATAGTTTTCCTTTATTTTACAAAATACAAGTTTAATAGAAAATAGCTCTAAGGCGCTAGCTTGAAATTAGAAGCTTTTACATAAAGGGAATTCGATTTCTTCTCAGTGCTTTTATACCCTTTCAAAAGTTTTTTTTTTTGGAAGAAAAACTACATGTTTTATTTTTCCCGAAAAGTGCTTTGCTAAAATGTAACTCAACGATAAGAGCTTTTTGGTAATAAGGTAATAATAAACGATAAGGTAATAATTAAATACTTTGAAGGTATGATTGTAAAGAAAAAAAACTATAGCTTTCCCTAAAAATCACTACGTAGTGTTGAATTGAAAAACCAATGACAAAACGTTCAAATTTTACAAAGAATTCTAGCATTTGAATAGATTTTCTCTGTTAATATTCAAAACCATGAAGGACTTATTCATGAATTTATAATTAGTCACTTAAATGCTATTTGAAATAAGTTGCCATAGCCAAATAAAGAATTTTTCACTTTACTGCCAAAAGATAAGTCATATACAAAAGTAAGATAATTATGGTAATTATTATCGAATAGATCACTCACGATCTTAAACTAAGGTGAAAGTTTAAATAACTATATTTTCATAAATTTGTCTAAATTACTTTTTAAATACTTTAAAATATAAACATTTAATCGGTTTTTCCGTTACCGTAGATAAATAAAAGAACTACTTTAGTTGGTAAAATATAAAGGAGAGGCTTAAAAGTTGCAAGAATCAGAGGAGGTACAGGACAATATTTACACGTTTTTACTAGTTTATCTATTTTCTATTGTTTTTTGATTTCAGTGGGTTTAATT
Organism: Sisyra terminalis; assembly: GCA_958496175.1. Lineage (NCBI taxonomy): Eukaryota > Metazoa > Arthropoda > Insecta > Neuroptera > Sisyridae > Sisyra > Sisyra terminalis. Next base: position 33,442,250 of record OY292274.1, read on the forward strand.
ATTCATCCAATTATATTTTAATTATTTTTTCCGCTCAGCTTATTTTTGGGAAAGTTCTTCAGATCGGAATACACCATTTCTATCATTAGTAGCCTTAGGATTTGAATTCTTGAGTATTCTTTAGTGATTTAATTTTTTTCTCCAAAATCCAATAAAAACTTATTTTAGCTGATAATGTTTATTTAGCTTTTCTTCTTGTTATCATCTATAAACTACTTTTTTAAGTTGATTTTCATCAATATTCGTTCCACTAATTTTTGGTGTTCTTCTCTAGTTCCACGTTTCAAAGCTATAAAAAGTTAAATAAGTTTTTTTTTCCTAAGCAAGAATATTTTCAATCCAGGAAGTGTAATACTCGACTTGCAATAATGCACTAACTATTTTCAAAGTTTCAGTTTTAAGTTTTGAATCAAGATATTTTTGTTTAACGTGGTTTTTGACGTATAGCCAAGCACTGTAGATTTTACCAGCAAAATTGAATTGGATCTTATTTCTACTTCTTTTATCTTTTTTATTTCTAAATAAATTTCAATACTTCCATAAATTCAAACTAAAAAAAAAGAAAAAGAAAATAACTCAAAAACTTATACTTTGTCTTCTAAAACAGTCAACAGTGATAAAGGTATAATAGGTACTTATGCACACAAAATAATCTCTTCTTAAAATCTGTTATAGCCGTGTAATGGATGTAGTAACTTTAGTTACCCTAGTTTATATAAATTTCAAGTTGTCTGCAAATTTAGTTAAAAGATTTCAATAACTTTGAACGGTATAGATAGATGAATATACGGTAATGAATATACTACCCGGAGTTAGAAACGTAGAAGTATTGAGAAGAATCAATGAAGGAATGATGAAAGAACAATCATCTAGGTAGAACTAAAATGAAAAGTTAACTTTGTAGGTTGTATCCTCAAAGAAAGAAGATTGGATAGAATATTGTCAAAGGTAAAACTAGAACGACTAAAAAAAAGGAAAGAAGAAGAATTGAAATCTCATACCTATTAAAAAGAGAAATGAACTAACGTGATCAGAAGAAAATTTTCAGGAATCTACATTGTTGAAGTGAAAAAAGAGATCGAAGAAATATGAATTAGACCCACCCATATATTTTCTTTGAAATATATGGATATTAGTTTTGTTCTCTTCAGAATAATTAAATAAATAATGGTATTCCCGTGAATCAGGCACGTCAGCGTGGATCAGAACTAATTAGATCAGCAAAATTCACAGCAAATACAATAAAATCGGCTTATATCTCTTTTAGAGATGTCAATATCTGGCAAGTTGGTAACGCTGCATTTTCTACTTTCTTTGTAACTTTAATTGGCGAATAAATTGGGTCATAATGGTTTTGATTCACGCTGACGTGCCTAATCCACGGGAATATCTAAATACTTTTCAAGAACGGAAAATAAGAAAAATAATAATCACATGAATATTCATAAACTTTGTCCACTATAAAGAACTATACAATAAATAATTAAGTTAATTTAAAAATACCCGACAGCAACACTATGTATAACAATAATTAATGTTGAACTAGTGATAAAATTATTAACAAAAAAAAAATAAACTTTGTCTACTTTTCTTGGAATATGTGGTAAATCTACAGTCGAATTTATAGTCACCGTAAAACTACTTAGATCTTTAGGATTTGTAAATATATATATATATATATATATTTTTAACTATAGGTATATCTATTTATTAAAAATGACTAGTAGCTTTCCGTGAAACATTTACAGCTCAACATACAACTGGCAAATTGTAAAAAGTGGACATTGAAGGATTTTAAAACGACAGTTGAAACTATAACAATAATAAGTTCAGATTTTAGACAACAATTGTATTTGACTCACATGTATGTGTTTACAATCGTTGTTCTCTGTCTTTGCCGACATACATAAACATTACATATTTTGTCTATTATTATATTAATTAATGTTTTAAAGATGTATGTTAACTTTTAGTAGTATGGTTATGATTTCAATAAACAATTTATGCCTGTACTTTATCAAAGAAATAAAGAAAGAAAATCTTAATTAAATATCGTTTTAAGAGCTGAAATTTTAAAGAACATTATGACATTTTGTAATTAATAATTACGATCTAATTTAAAGCCTCATTTTTATTTTATCTATTGGAATGTTTATTTTGAATCTAAAACTATATAGGCGAAGAGTTCTTTTTTATAGAAATAAATTATTTTGTATTATTTATAATGTTTTACTTAACCGCTGAATGAAATATGTTAAGTAAACATGCACGAGACGCACAAGAGGAAAAGAGAATCAAAAACCAAATTGCGGGTCTGATAGAAGTAGGGTTACAACATTTGGAATCATATTTTAAAAATTTATGTCAGTTCATAATTCAAATGATGTGATTAAGAATTGGACGACCCTGTGAAATCGAAAAAGTCGGACAATTTATAAATGGCTTTATTTACACAATTAGAGTCGTATTTCAGGATTGTTATAATGAGCTTTTTATACGTTCAATAACTCGTCACCATCGGGTGGCCCGCGGTGTTTATTCTGGGCCCTGATCGTTTATAATTGATAACGAGCAGCGCACCACGATAGGGGGCCCCGCTGTTCCACCTGGGCCGCGCACAACTCCCGAACACATTGTGAGCCAAAACGGCTTTAAGCCTCAAAACACAGCAAAAAACTCATTGAATTAAAATTCATTGAATTTCTGTATTTCTTCAACGATGTTTTTAGTGACTTCAAAAATTTTACTCGCAACGCATTATACCTGTTTATTTTAAAATTACGTCATCACGGTCACCATTCATCCAAAATTAATCACTTTAAACACCGTTTTTGAAATTCCCATACGTCAAATTGCAATTTAACAGCCAGAAAGGTAAAAAAATTGCCATTCATTCAACCATTAAGAAAATAAAGCTTGTCTAAAGCAGGGGTCATATCAACCGAAATAGTAGGCGTATTTAATATAACATCAACATAAAATTTAAGAGATTCTTTTGACATGAGAGAGAAATTTTGAACAGCATAGGGATCAAATGGATGTCGAAATAAATTCAATAGAAGACTCGTCGAAGACGACTCGGCTTGGAAAAGTACGTTCACTTTTATGTTCATGCTTTCCACCAAATACACTATGTTTAATGGCTAATTTCACTCAGTGACCTTAGAATAGAAAGACGCCTCCCTTTTAACATGATGATCGTTTAGAATGAATGTATCAGATACCCTCGAATCGAACTTCAACTTTTAAGGTGACCGTCACGTCGCGGTCAACTCTCTTAACGTATTTTCCGACAATTTTCCCTTAGATTGCGTTTGAAGAGGAATTTGAAAGGACAAATATCTTCATGTTCTTTACGCCGTTTACCTCCAATTTATTTTTCTTTGATATAAAAAAAAAATTGAAAGTCACAAAACCCAATATATACCGACTTATACAATACAGCGAATAGAGGGTTAAATGTTGTTGTTGTTATTGTTGTTCTTATTATTGTTAACCACCGCGGGGGACTTAGCCCCATTCTTTGTTTTAATCTACTTTGTAGCATCATAACGACGACATTGATTTATCGGACACCCGCCTGAACATAATGAATTAATGACCAAACATGCCGTGGATACCAATATAGCATATTGAATGATCTCGTCTTGCACAACCGTCAGAGTTGGATCCCTTATTTACCACCCTCAATATTATATCCTCCAAATAATCTAATCCTACTCTGAAAATAACTACGAACTTATATTTCTCATAAAATTACTTATTATTTCAGTTTGCATCACCAATTAAACTTCAAGTAAAATTTTAATCATAAAAAATGAAAGTTGTGCTTAAAAGAATATGGGATGAAAGCTTTAATTGATAAATGTATATAGTTGATATAAAATTGAAATACTTCGTCACCTCACATTACATTTCTGTGAAATTCAAATCAAAAACATTCAACTAGCTTTTTTCAATTGCAAATAAATAGTAGCATATAGGTACTTATATGTTAACATTATCCCATATTAAACGTACGAAAAACATCCCTCTCTATTTCTGTATGGTATTTTGTTGGAAACGAGGGATACGTAGCTCCCACTAATGGATCACTTGCAATTTTCGGATGTTTGAATACGTGCATACATTCAACATAAAATGTGCACATATTTATCCCATTGAAAATTGAAATTGACCATCCCTTAAAATCTTTACCCCCAAAAACCATTCTCTCACCGACTCATGAATTGAAGCCAACGAAATACAAAAAGAGCCGCATTGAGGTCCACCTATGAAATGTTTTTACAAATAATTAGGATGTTTTTTTTTTTTGTATTTTTGGTTCGGTGAACTCATCTGCCCCGGTTTGATCTTTTCAACTCGTTTTATTTTAATTACAATGTTGACGTTTAATTATGTTAATGGATATAAAATTTTCCCCAAACCGGATTTTTGCGTATGTTTAGACAGTGCAGAAAAAAAACGTTGCTTTCATTACATAGAGTAGGACTATTTTGATGCTTTTCGTTAACGAAAAGGTTAAATGAAAAATATTTACATGTCCTTTCCAGATTACGATCAGGGTAATATAAAATTATTTAAGCATGTAATCGAGGCTTATATTCTCGGCGTGATTATTTTCGTGACGATGTCAATATGTGAAAAACTTCCGTCCAATAAGGGAAATTGTTTAATTTCCGGTCTGCGTGGAACACAAAATGCGCGCTTTTTACCTGTACATTGAGAACCTACCTGAGTAATGATGATGATGGTGCCCTTCACATTGCGTGCTTCTTTTTCGTAAAGCTCTTATGCGCCCTCATTAACAAGAAACTATTTCCATCAAATAATGAGAAAACGTTATATGATTAACATTTAAGATAAACTCGACCGCGCCAATTGATTAACGTTAAGCTTTCTCGTGATTAAAATCTGAAAACGAAATTACTCATTCGATTTGATTACGCAAAAGAAAAATTTCGTCTCTAATTTCGCTGGCGTCATTGTTGTTACATTAACGACCGAAATCGATCCTTGTAACATTTGTTGTTTAGACGAATATTGCGATATATTAATTATTTTCTTGTTGCCTGAGTTCGAAGTGTCATTAGTTGTGTGGGGGATGGTGGGTGTAGGTTGAACGATGATGCTTGTCGTTTTGTTCGTGTTGTTAGCAAAACAACCCCCGGCTTTATTTTGATGGATAACGAATGGCACTGGAAGTGTCGTGTTGGAAACACGCGCAACTTAACCAATCATCCGAAAAATACTCTCTTGTTTCTAATACTTTTCCAGCCCCGGGAAAAATGATTAAAAGCTTCTCACACACCTTTGAATATTCACTCTAAAGTACAAATATTTAGTTAAAGTTGCACGGACGATAAAAGAGGTAAAATAATATTTTCAGCGTAGATTATACAAATATGTGTGAAGATTTTTATTAAGTAGGAAAATTAGTCTTGCTTTGTCTGTCGAATGGCGCTGACGTTGTCACGATTGACTAAACTTTCGACTAAATTACGTTCAGCTTAGATTGACAGCTGTCCGGAGGGATGGAACGAGACGGGGTGTGAACATGAAAAATCATTGTTGATGTTATGACATTGTATTACGTGATGTATGGAAAATTCTATTACATTTGCCCGACGTTTCAAAGACAACAAAATATGAGTGTTTAATAAAAGCTCATTCATCAGAATTAGTGAAAAGCTTCTTTTTTTTCAAATCTAACTCACCATAAAATTTAATCATTTGTTTCCATTTCAATCAAATCAAAAATGTGCTAAAAATTAAAAATTGCTACAAATAGTGATTTGACGATGTGAGATTTCCTAAAAAAAAAAAAATCAAGTCATGAAAAAAGTTAACTAGTTCTTGTACGAATTTTATAAATTAACATGTCAGCTTATCAAAAACGGAGCCATCAATCATCTGAATTCTAATGAGACATTTGGATATTATTATCAAACACATTTGGCATCCCGAACGTACAAAAAAATGAGATGAGATCGTGTTAAAAATTTTTAGAAAAAATTTCACCACAAATGTGTCTAAAATGTGCAAAAATCATGCTCGTTCCAGTTATCATTTATACGTCGTGATTATTTCCCCCCTTCGGCCGCCGTAACAGTTGTGTGGTTTTGTCTTGTGCAAGTAGAAAGATTTCATCTCTATTTTTTCTTTTTAGTTGAAATCATTTGTAGAAATGATGGATTAATCTTTAATGTCTTTGGTGATTAACATTAATCGTAAATCAAATGATACAAAGATTTATTTGAAAAAAATTTTAATTTGTTGTTATAATTTCTTCTTGTTGCAATAATTATACATACTACATAGTCTACCTTTTCTGCTGCAACAATTTATGCATTTGTTACGATGAAGTGTCTAATTAGATCATATTTACATGCCATGCATTTCTTATGCACATTTTAATATTGCTTTTGAATAATAATAGAGGAATTTTGCCCGTTAGTAATTATTGGTCATTTTGAAAATTGTATGAAAATTGTAAGGTGTTTGTTATGTTCTTATTTTGCTACTTAAACGAGGCACTGGAACTGAAAAAGTGCACTAATACCAACTAAATTAGAGTTACTTATGTTTATATATTATATGATAAACATAAATATTTTTACAGTAATATCTTGCTTTGTAGATAAATCTTTAAATTTTTGAAGAAAAAAAATATATGTTGAACTATTTTAACGTATAGTTGCTTTTTATAACTAGGTAACACGTAGGTTATATATAAAAGGGATTTTTTTTCATAAAATCTGAGGGAATTTAGTTTTTTGATTCCCTAAATCAACGACTTGATAATTTTTTTATGAAATAAAGTTTGTATTTTGAGAAAATTAAGGCGGAAGTTATTTATATTAACATTATTTTAAAGATAAAGAACAAATTTCGGAATATTTTTTGGAGGATTTCAAAAATAAGTTATCAAGAGGGAACTGTTTAGTGTTTACATATTACTTCAATTCTTACAATTATATGGTTAAGTTATAATTTTTTTTACTTTTTATTTTATTTAGAAGGAATTAAACCTGTAGGATCTCTAGCCAACTTTAGTCCACCTTTAGTAAATTACAAAATATTTACATTCCTCGAGGAAACACACGAGGAAACAGTGGTGACAAAAATTTTAACAACTATGTACAAAAATAGACCATAAAATCCAAAATCATGCAACAACTTGACCAAAATTGGTTAACACTCATAAAAATACAAAAAAATTTAATGAACCCTTTTTTTAATCTCTTGTGTGGTGGGGATCACTTAGTATTTGATTGTTATTCTACCCTGGATGATATCCTCGACGTTAAGGATTTTACGGATTTAACTTTGCCATTTTTTAATCATTCCAATGTAATTGGACTTTTTCATGTTTCAGAGTTGAACCCCATATACGCATGAATATTGAAAAATTGTCTATTGTCTGGTTTTTCTCGAAACTGTGTTTTCAAAGTCGGTTATCAAGATTTCTCAAGAATTACTCAACCGATTTTGATGAAATTTTACACATTACAATTCACAAGAACCTGCACGAAGAATTTTATTTTTTCAATTACAACTATTTAAAAACAAGTGTAAAGCAAATTTCACCAAAAATCCAAATTTCATTTTTTTATATCTTTCATCCAAATTCTAATTTATGCTCTTAACTAAAATACGTATTTTTTCTTCTCATTTCAGATAATCCTTTCATAAGTTATGCTGTCAACGCGGAAGCACCTTTTTTTCGAAGGGTCACAGGAAATGACGTCGCGACGTCGGAGTTTCAAATATTTTTCTACAAAAATTTCAGAAATTCTTTGTCAAATATATATATATATATATATATACATGAATTTAATCGGAGAAAAAAACGGCATAAAAAAAAACAATCTTTTTAACATATTGTCTTATATATATACATACATGTATATATATATATATATATATATATATATATATATATATATATATATAAGACAATATGTTAAAAAGATTGATTTTTTTATGCCGTTTTTTTCCCCGATTAAACTCATGTAACCCCTAAAGAAAAGTTTATTTAAGTATTCAATAATTCAATGAATAATTACTAGGCATTGTTGCAGGAGGAAATTAATAACCAATTATAATTTGTTGCAATATTTTTTCATTTGAATTACTTTAAATTCATTAGTGAGATAGAGCCCCTCAATCTCTTTTTTGTTGACCTCGAGCCTTCTCCTAAAAACAACAAAACCGTCTACGAGGTGCGAAGACTATCAAACTGCGTGGTACAAATCGAACCTCCTAGAGGTACTAAAACAGTCGTTCAATGTACGCGCTGCCAACTTTACGGACATACTAAATCCTATTGTTCAAGACCTTTCCTATGTGTGAAATGCGGTGATCCCCATGACTCAAGTAGCTGCAAAAAGAGTCCTAATATTCCAGCTAACTGTGGGCTATGTGGAGGACCTCACCCAGCAAATTACCGAGGATGTGAATTCTACCAACGTAACTACAAGCCATATCACCCTCGTTCAGCTCAAATTAATCCGTCCTTCCCTCAGCAAAAATCTGCCAACATCGCTAAAAACCATTTCACCCGTCACTCCACCATAAATAGCCAACCTCCCTCCCAAATTTTCTCCCCCAACCACCCAGTACCTCCTCAGCCACCGCTAAGTTATCCTTCTTATGCCTCCGCCGTCCAAAATAAGCCAGTAATCGAGAACCACGACTCACAGCCAAACATTAACGGAATACTCAATAAATTCTTAGAGGATTTCAAAATCATGTTCAACCAATTGATTCAGCAAAATAGCATGATCTTAAACATGCTAACAACCATAGTAGGAGAAAAATAATGGCGAAGTTTCTTAGAATAGCGTTATGGAATGCTAACGGCCTATCGCAACACATAGATGAAATAAAATATTTCTTAGCGGAACACCACATAGACGTAATGCTATTCAGTGAAACACATTTTACAGACAAAACCTTCTTTAAAGTACCTGGTTTCACGCTATATCTCTCAAACCATCCAGATAATAAAGCTCACGCTGGTTCAGCCGTCCTCGTGAAAACTACTATACAACACCATTCCCTAGAATCTTTTTCTAAAGACTATCTTCAAGCGACAACTATAAACGTGAAAACTCTACATTATGACCTCTCCATTTCTGCAGTTTATTGTCCTCCTCGACATAACAACAAAAAACAAGACTTTCTGGACTTCTTCAAAACGCTAGGTCCAAGGTTTATTGTGGGGGGAGATTATAACTGTAAGCATACTATGTGGGGTTCACGATTATGCACCACTAAGGGTAAAGAACTACTTAAAGTTATTCATGAAAAAGGTTACTCTTTTCTATCTACCGGCTCTCCAACATACTGGCCCACGGATCTAAACAAGACTCCAGATCTTCTTGATTTCTACATCACTAATGGAATTTCCTTCGCAAACTCATCAGTTGAATCAAATCTGGATCTATCTTCAGACCATACTCCTGTAATTTGCTCGTTTAGTGTGTTTCCACTATGTCCCAACAAAACGCACGGGCTGCACAGAAAATCAACCAACTGGGATAAATATAAAGAATACATTTTGGAAAACATAAATTTGAATGTATCAATTAAAAATCCAAATGAGCTTGAGGTACTCACAAATCAGTTTGTTGAAATTCTGGGAGAAGCTGCCAAGCAAGCTACTCCGTCAGCCAGCCCATCGAATAGACAAAGCAGCATTCCTCTCCAAATCAAACGCCTGATTCAGGAGAAAATAAAGGCTAGAAAAAAATGGCAGCAAAGCCACAGCCCGGCAGATAGGTCTGCATTTAATTATTTATCGAGCAAGGTAAAAGCGACCATCAAAGAATACCGAAATAGCTCCTTCCAGGACTATATCACCAACCTCAATCGGTATGACCACTCGATTTGGAAACCTATCAAGTCAGTGACCAAACCAACAGTAACTATCCCCCCCATACAAAGAGAAAGTCCAAATCCTATCACATGGGCCCGTAGTGATAAAGAAAAAGCATCCCTTTTCGCCGAATATCTATCTGGAGTGTTTGCAAATGTGAACCAACCTGACCGGGATATAACCAAATTCCTACAGGATGAAGAAGTAACGAGCCCAAAACCATTGTTTTTTAGGCCAAGTCAACTTAAACAAGAAATTCAGTTTTTAAAAAACAGAAAAGCTCCTGGACATGACCAAATCACCACAAAAGTGTTAAAAGAACTTCCCGAAAAAGGAGTTTTGTGTCTGCTGTATATATTTAATGCCACTCTGCGGCTACAGTACTGGCCTCGATCACTAAAAACAGCCGAAATAATCATGGTGCCTAAACCAGGCAAAAATCCCAATAAAGTATCCTCATACAGGCCTATTAGCCTTTTATCCACCATTTCCAAACTATTAGAAAGGCTGATCCTATCCCTAACACACGAAATATCTGAAAAAGTCCCTAGTCACCAATTTGGTTTTAGATGCCAGCATTCCACTATCCAACAATGCCACAGACTGGTCGAGCAAATAAATAGGGCCTTTGAACAAAAAAAATACTGCCACTTAGTATTTATTGACATTAGCCAGGCGTTCGACAGGGTTTGGCACGACGGCCTGCTTTACAAAATAAAGAAGTGTATGCCTCACCTCTGGAAACTATTCAGATCGTATCTTCAGGATCGATTCTTTAATACAAGAGTAGGCCATGAGTGCTCTGACTCCTTTCCGATTAAATCAGGAGTACCTCAAGGTAGTGTTTTAGGGCCCCTATTATACTTATTATACACCTCGGATCTGCCTACCACAGATAACACCTTGACGGGGACATTCGCGGACAATACGGTGATTATGGCTACTCACGAGGACGCCGAAATTGCCTCTCAGTACCTCCAGCACCATTTAAACCTCCTGGGCACTTGGGCTGAAAAATGGAAAATCACTATCAATAAATCCAAATCAGTCCAAGTGACCTTCACTCTCAGAAAAGGAATGGGCCCCCCGGTCAATCTGGACTCAACTGAGATCCCATCGTCCGACACCGTCAAATACCTGGGTGTTCATCTGGACAGGAGGCTGACCTGAAAACCTCACATCATCCAAAAACAAAAATATATTAACAAGAGGTTCAAACAGTTATACTGGCTGTTGGGTAGGGGCTCTAAACTTCCCCTTGAGGATAAACTTCTTATTTATAAAGCAGTAATAGTGCCAATCTGGTCGTACGGTATTGAGCTGTGGGGCTCTGCCAGCAAATCAAGCATTAAATTAATCGAGGCCACCCAATCAAAGATCCTGAGACAGTTGGCAGATGCTCCATGGTATGTCACAAATGAGACTCTCCGAAGAGACTTACACATCTCATCAGTCACCGACTCCATTACCGTACGTACCACCAATCATTTTGGAAAGTTAAGTCAACACTCAAATCCCCTGATTCCGCCACTTTTGGAGCACCAAAATGAAAGAAGGCTAAAAAGAAAAGTGCCTAGTGACCAAATAGAGGCATAGGGAGATTCCTCCACTGGGAGTGATCTCCATCACGTCAGCTCCGGTCATCAAATCGGATTATAGGACCTAGATCCTGATGGCCGATTTATATAAATTTATAATAAAAAAAAAATAAATGGTCAAAAAATGGTGAGATAAATGGTCAAAATCATATCTTGTATATAGATAGATGTTGTGATATATTTATACAGATTGATATGAAATGCGGGTTTTTTAATTTTTGATGAACCAAATAATTGAGTATTCAAATATTTTTCATCAAATATTCTAACATTACATACAATTTGTTCTGTGTATTTTAAGATTTCAAATTTTTAGCCATGAAGCAAATAATTATCTTTAATATAAATTAAAAATCTAAAAACAACTATTACAGTTGAGCTTTTATATATACACAAGTGGTTGACGAACGATAGCACTATTATCTAAAATTTTTATTCAAAAAGAAAGTTAAAACGAATTTACGGACGTAAATATTTAAAATAAACGGTTTATAATGGTTCTTTAATAACATATTTTCAAATTTATAGTATAATTTCTTAAAATTATGAAATAACATAAATACGTAAAATTTTAAAACAGAAAATTAAAGTAATTAATTTAAGGCATCCCAATTTTGTTGGGTCATTGGAGGAATGAATGATGATTTTATTTTGTGCAACATTTACAGCATCGTTATGGTAATTAAAAAAAATAAACACTTGAGAATAATCATAGAAACCATAGGTTAAAGTGAATGGTGCGCATAAATGAGAGAAATGATTGATTTATTAATAAACTCCTCACCCTTAGAGGCACATAGTATTTAAACATCATAATTTCAACAAACAATAATTTTTCCGATTATTTCTTTTTGCAATAGTGCAATTATTAAATTTAAGAAATGCAGTATCAATTATCTTCAAGTGCAGATAATTTCAATATAATTTTTCTATTAGGTATACATAGTTGTACAATTCTTGCACATAGCCAAAGCTTTTGTAAAGAAATATGTACTTGAATTCTAAAATTAAAATTGCCTTGTAAATTTTTGCTACTTCCTAGCACGATTTCTCAACTTTGAAAATTATTCTTTTGACCACATGCGGTCGTTTTTTGAAGACCTTTGTTATGACCTTTACTTTTAAATTAGGTGTAAACGATTCACAGACAAATCATTAACATATTTATGTCTTATTAGTTGTACGAACATTCGTATTTCATACACATATCAAATTAGATGAGATTAAGATTTTATGACTTAAAAATTAGCTTTCATTTGAATTTTATTAAATGGACGACGGGTGTCTGAACAGTCTTGTTCTTCATTTCATATCTTCGGTGTCCACTTGGAGATTTGCATAGAAAAAGCGTGGTAGAAAGTCCGATATTTGTTCCCTACGTTCTTACATATTTGCGTCTAATGTTATGTTACTACGAAGAAGAGTATTTTCAAGTTTAGTCGTACTCACAATTGACGTAATTACAAATCAACGGCAGCCGCTTTAGAACTACGTGAATATTTGATACCACTAAAAACATAATTGTGTTGTGAAGAATCTACATAAGGCGAATGAAACGATCGCAATCGATGGACAGGCCCAATCCTTGGTCAAGCCGGGGCTCGAACACGCGATCTTGTAATCAGAACCGCAAGTCACGACTCAGATTCCACCCATTTGCAACATACAGATGGACATTACGATTTTCCTATAATAATCACATAGGCACACAATGCCACACACACAAGTAAAATTCTCGTTCATTTCTCAAAGCTTTGGAAAGAAAAAAATCACGAAAAATTCATGAATTTTATAGAGCGTACATGTGACGATTTGCTTTGAATTTTTCTTGGTGGCAAACAGGGTAAAAAAGAAATATATCAGAGGCGAAGACAATGGAAAGTTGTGAAAGAAACGCAGTTGAATTCCGGTGACGAGCTGCCGCGGTTCCGGTCAGCACCAGTTCCGGTTCACGTGTCTTACATTATGTCCAAGCGTCAGCATTTCGTCCGCTCTACCGAAGACAATATTCAATAGCGTAGACGTATTATTTATGGAACGTGTTAAATAAAGATGGGCTCTCATAATTCGAACGAAACCGGACAATTACGGCGATGTGCATGAAACACACGTTCCACTTTTTCTGTGCTGGACATTGAGATCTAGCGTTTCGATAACGCTGTGTGATTTACATGTTGGCAATCGTAAATTATTGTTGCACTAACTGTAAACAATCGCAATTCAAAACCTCACCTAATTAATTGCAAACTGAAACTATGATTCGGAAAAAAAGAAGAAAATTTGTAAATGTATCGTATGCAAATATTGTAGACTACAGTCGTTACTAACACTTACCATAAAATATTCGACCCAAAATACTCTGAGTACCTATCTAATACTTTAAATTTGATGAGAATATTATGTCTTTTGAAATACCTGCAAATTTGCCTTTAGCCATACAAATCCATAATTCACGATCCGATGGTTACAATTCTTTCGAGATTCGCCGACTATTGGTTATTAATAATAATTTATTATCTTAATAGGTTTTTAATAATATTAAGTCTAAAAGTTATTGAGTCAAATTATAGTTACTAATAATAACACAAATAACCATTTACATCAAAAAAAAAATCAAGAGTTAGATCATAGAAACTAATTTTTGAGCACTTCCAAATATTTAATAGTAACAATTCAGTCTTTAACATAAAAGAAGCATGCGTGTAGGTCACATATGATAGAAGTGAAACCTTTTTATTTTAAAACTACAATGTAATAATAATAATTGTTGAAACGAAAAAGTTGAATTTGTTTTAATTAATGAAAAAATTCTACATTGTATAAGGAACATACACCCAAGAAACATACTTCAACAACAACTTCAAATTTTACAAAACACCTTTATGACGAAAATCATCAATGCTTAAATTTCGAAACAAATTTTCAGCCACTACATATATGCAAGAAAGGATCACATATGAACACCCTAGAAGAATATGAAATATACAAAGCCCACAAATTAGATCCAAATAACATTTTTAACGACAAATTATATAAAACAAACAACCTATATGAAATTTGTTTACAAATGACAAAATGATCATTACCTAATGATGACAGCCAAAAACTGTTTAAACCGCGTCGTAATCAAGAAAGAAATTGAGTCATAGGACATACATTATTATTCATTAATTTAAGAAATGGAACCTTCAAAAATGTGAGTATCAAGATAATGAGACGAATGAAATATTTCAGGAATAGAATAAGTGTAAGGTTTAAATGATGATAATATTGCAAAGCAGGACTTTTTAACGCAAGACGTTTGGGCGTACAACCGTTTTGGCGCATGGAATATTTTTACTAATTAAAAACCATTCAATGAATCTTGTACATTATTTTAAATTTAAAAAATAAAAAATAAAAATAAAATAAAAATTGATAACATCTTAACGAAATATTAACGTAAATCCAAATTTAACCATCAATTTGAGCTCCAGTACCAGTAGAGGGCGTTACTAACTTCACAAAGCACGCGTTTGAATCATTACGCGGATAGTGTTGTTGTTATTAACAATTACGAATTTCAATCTTCTGCACGATGGAAAATGTATCAAGATGTGGCGCCACCATAAGAGGGTCTGATGTACTAACTAAAAATGTCACGTATATTTTGTTTGTTTTCTTATCCAGCCAGCATTTTTTACTAAAAAATTGATCGATTTAAATATTTTTTTTTATGTGATAGGGTATGCATTGAAGATGGTCCCATTTAAATGAAAAAAAAAACAAATCACCTTCTAAGAGTGGAAAAATTGAAAATGAAGATAATTGAAGAGTTTCAAACTTAATTTGGAATAATATGCATTTTCTCAGCCGTAAAAATACAATAATCTTGAAAATTTTGCACTGAAAACTGCACATTGAAAACTATTAGGCACGGATACCCGTTGATATTGTCGGATTCTTAGACAAAGTTGTTTTTCCTAATAAACCAGACAAAGTTCACTAAATAGATGTTCCAGGTAGACTTTGCCGATAGAGGCCCGGTAATATAAATTTCTTAACTTTTTTTCATCATAGTTTCTACGAGCATTTCATTCATTTATCCTACAACTAAGTTTCAAATTATTTTTTCAAAGAAATAAAAATTCTTGTCATTCGGGTTTTATAAATATGCCTTAGTGAGAATGCGAATATTAAATTATAAGTTGTACTCATTAATTCCGTGCTTTAGTTGTAATTATTTATTAAAAATTAATATCTTCGTTCGTCAAATAAAACAAAAATGTTACCTATGATGATAAAATTAGTTTTATTCGTATCTTAGAAAAAAATAAATCCTCCTTTCCATCTACTGGTCCTCATGACCCTATGATCCCTTAATTAATAATGCTCTGCTTTTATTCATTGTTTTACAATATAACGAATTAGCGCAAAGCGTCATTAACTGAGAGTTAAAAAAATACAGAAAACAGGATTTAGCGTTTTTTTTTTACCAAGTATGTAGTTCTAAAGTGGTAACTAATTTTTGGTTTTAGAGGTAATAATCACATTTATTAAGATTGGACGCTCATAAATTATGTAATTTGTTGCTCTTCCAAACATTTAGTTTTCCTTTTATCAAATCTCTGAAATAAATCAAATTATGAAATTTCTTTTTTAATGATCGATAAAAATCAGATCTCACCATCTGTTAAATTTCAAGTCCAATTTTTATTATTTTTAAGAATAAAAAAAGTTCAATATTAAAAAAAATAGACACATATCTCCTCCAGATATCACAACCTTTCAACGAAATTTCATCCAAATTATTTGTGTCTTTTTCGATCAGAAAATGCTATTATAAAGAATTTCACAACAAAAGATAATGAAATATGAAATAACTTGTGTCTTATTTCGTACGATCACAGTTTATATTGTTATGACGTAATTACGACACACGTAGGTACATAAATATTTGTGGTATTGTTCATCTAAATTTATTTTGAGGAGGTGGATCCGAAAGTAAACAGTTGGACGAAACGCATGAATAAAAATGATTTATGTGTGATTGTGCCTTTATCATTAGCACCTGTATATAGGTATATGACCCAGCGCTTGATTGTTCTTCTGCTTCAGAGAAACGATAGATTTACGTTCTCAAAATGACACCAAATAGAAATTACCTTCATGATTTCCTAATAAAATACACAGGAATGTTTGTTTTGATTGAAAATAGAGATCGCCACTTTTAAAAGAAAAAAAAATGTTTATAGGCAACCACAAAGAAAACTTCGATATTATCTTTCGAGCTTAGTCAATTTCTCAGTTAATTCGAACCAACCATGTAGGTATATATACTGGTATACTGGTATAATAATGCCCTCTAATCATATAGTGTACACAACTAGTGAATAAGGTTTTATTATGATTATTATTTGAGTTAAGTGTGAAGGTGTTGATATTCATAGAGTAATTGCGATAGAAATCGTACTTATGTCTCTTATATCGTGCGTTATTATACCAATGTTTTGTTCGCATTCGTACGATCGCGACGTTTGTAAAACTAGCCATTATTTATTCATACGATACGATATTCGCTTGCCAATTTACAATAAGGTATGTCAATGGGAATTGTATTGTAGTTAACGTCTCAGGTGATTGTAATCGATTGATGTGTACATAAGAAATATAGCTTTATCTATAATAAAACATATACCTATACCTGTACTCGCATAAGATTTTAGTTTTTTAAATAATGTATAGGAATAGATATAACAAAAAATAAGAAGAATTTAATAGTATTTAATTGAATTGTTTGCAAATGATATTTAATATAGGAGGTATAAATCTTTTTCTATATAAAATATATAAAATAAAACGTATCTTTGTCTCTCATTCCGTTTAAGACTTAATCAATTGATATCTACTGGCCCAATTTTAATAATTCTTTTTATAGTTTGTAGATTTTGTTTTAATTTAATTACTATTGGAATATTAGTCAGTTAACTAATTGTTGGTTTGGTTTCAACTGTTTTTTGATTTCATTCAATTGCCAATTTTTACCATTTATCAATTATATCAGTGTAAGGCTATAAGTACTTCATGGGAAGTTATTTATCAGTTGTGTCAAGGTTGAGCTGTGAATATTTCACGGGAAGTTATCAGTTTATAATCTTTTTGAAAACAAATATAGAATGTTAGCAATAAAAATTTTAGCGAAGAAAACCCAGAATTTTCGATCGAAAATGACAAACTATACTATTTTTGGACAAACCGATAACTTAGAATCTTGATTTTAATGAAGCGAATAAAACCAACAATATGAATATCTTAATTCATTACAATTTAATTTTTTTAATTTCTTACCTTAAACAGAGAAAGAAGGGATTGAAATGTATTTTTTTTCTAATTTTTACTTTGTAACTCATAAATTAAAACAAAAATAAATTGTAAAAATATAGATACAGTTTTATTTTAAGTTTACTGTCGTAAACTATAGACAAAATAATAGTATATACCAGTATGTACACAATTAATTTATAAATCTCCAGATACTTTTTTATAGTATTATTTGTTTATAATTATACGTCAAAAGTAAGTAAATGTTGTATTATCATTTTTCATTTATTTTTGTTATGTCCTATGATTTTAGTTTTTTGAAAAAAAAAGATTGGTCATTAACAGTAGCATAACTTGAGGGAAAACGACTGAAAGCAACGCTTTTGGGCACCCATCCTTAGAAGGCCCCATTAAAAATTAATTAACAATGAATATTTGTTACTTATATATAAAAAAAATATATATTTAGGGAAATTTTTTAAAAATATCAAATACATTGCATAATTATTTTAAATTAAATTAACAAAAAAATAGCGATATTAAATAACAGTAACTACTTTTTGAAAAATGATTTAAATGAATCCATGTAAATAAGTGACTTTGCAAATACTAAAATTGAAAAATTTAGTTGTTTGGAAAGTGATTTGATGACGACTACAGAAGATTGCTTGGCAATCGAAAACGTATTTGGGCTTTATATTAAAAATACATTTTGTTTGAGCTTTGGGTCAAAATTTATTATTATAGTTTAGTTTTGTAAATTATATCATAATATTAAACTACAATATAAATTTTATTATCTCTGTACAGTATATACTGTTCAAAGTCAAAAATGTAATTTGTTGCTAAAGTTATGTTTTTAGGAGCTTATTTAAGAACTATCCTTATGCTTATTGTCAACGTAACATTAAAATACATTTACAATGTTCTTGAGTAATTCCACTGACTATTTAAAAATATATTTTTTAATTATTTCAATTTCAATCCAATACTACTAGAGAATTTTTTATGAGGTTTGCTTGGCGATCAAAACTCGTCTCTGGGCCATACACCACAGGTACATTGTTTAAACTTTTATTCAAAATTAATATTAATAGTTTACTTAAACTACAGTATATTTCATAATATTGTTTACACGGTATCTTTAACGTTTTAACATTTGGAATCAAAGTTTTTAAATTATATGTTTTAAGGATTTACCATAACGTTTACGTGAGCCGTAAACGTAAACAAAATTGGTTAACTTATTTTTAGGGTTTCGTACTGTAAAGGGAAAAAAACCGTTTAAGATCACTTCGTTGTTCGCCTGAACGTCTATTGGTCTGTCAAGGCCCTTTTGCGCTGGAACGCCTAAGAATATCAAGTGGAAATTGATATCATATACATAAACACGAAAATCTACTGCCATTTGAAGGTATGGACAAATCAAACGTAATCTAAC
This sequence comes from Sisyra terminalis, assembly GCA_958496175.1. Taxonomy (NCBI): domain Eukaryota; kingdom Metazoa; phylum Arthropoda; class Insecta; order Neuroptera; family Sisyridae; genus Sisyra; species Sisyra terminalis. The sequence continues at coordinate 33,461,472 of OY292274.1, forward strand.
TTAATTTCGACAATTTACGTTAGATTTTAGAAGTAAATCAAAATGCGCTTTATCTAGAATCGTAAAGTTTGGAAAAAAGAAAAGCTTTAGGGTACAATATGCAATATACGAAAAAATCCAAAAACTAAATATTTTCGATTGTATTACAAGATTAAAAGGGTTAATTTAAATCTTTAGGTTTGGCTTCAGGATCCAGTTTTTTTTCATCACAAACCTGACATTCCAGATCAAAATTCGTTTTTTTCCTTATTCTTATTTACAAAAATCTTTTCGACAAGAAACTTTGATCAGTTTTGTGAAAAAGATTATAAATTAAAATTAAACAACGTGGTGATTTCTCATATCGGTACATTCAATTAAACCTATAACTCAATGCACACATTCTTTGCATAATACATCTACTACATCGTACATATCTACTACATCTTTTCCAATCTAAATTCTAATCAAAATATAAGAAATTATCGTATAAAATTGCGAGAATATTATAATAATTTTTTCATTTAGAATTACCAACTTTAAATTTCAAAAATGACTAAATCCGGAGAGTTGCATATAATAAGAAATTGGTGTATTTACAAGAAAAATTATTCAAAAATAAACGAAAACACATCTTACTCGTGGCCGTGTGGAGCAAATTTTCGATATTTCTCGATTTACGGATTTTCATTAACCCTAGAACCGCTAAAGACCTTGATAGTTATCTTCTTAATCCAACATTACTGTCGATCAGTGGCGTGCATTCCATATAGACAAAAAGACACTGCCTACCCTACATAATTCAGATAAATATTTATAATTTTGTTCTGATATCTAGTTTTATTTTATTTACCAAATACAGATAAAGAAAAAATCTTAACGGATATCATCTATACAGTATACAGATTATGCCAGCTCATTCGTTCGTTCAATTTCAAGTAAGCGACTGATAATATTTGCATTGCAATGCACTAGCGCTCCGCTCCGCGGCGGGATAGACACAAACTATTCGTGTCTAAATATTTATATGTGTGCACTCATAGCACACATACGTGTCAGTGTGTGCGTTCGTATAAAAACAATAATACAAATATACAATTCTACAGATACAACCTCAAAAAAAGACACTGTCTTCTTGCACACGACAAATTACGATAATTACCGAAGTAGCATCGTTTCTTATTCATTATCGCTGAAATTACAAGTTTGAATTTGATTCATCTCAATAATCGATTTAACGATCAGTAATCTACGTGCATTGTTATTATTTAATTCTAATAAATTTTAATAATATATTATCTATTATCTGTATTATTTATACCTGACGATTATATTGTATTTCTTTAATAAAGTTTACAAATTGAGTCTATCTATGGATTTTTGTCGTTGAAAATATCAACATCATTATTTAGCCTATACCGATTAGCCAACAAAATTTTAAAGTGTGAATTTTCCGAAATTTTTTTTGCCAATCGATGGGAAATCGTTCGTAGAGATTTTTGAAAGAAACCGTTTCGTTTGTGACAAAATAGTTTAGCGGTAATTAAATACATAAGATAAATTAATTAATTAGTCATTGATATAGTAAAATGTTAAAAAATTAAGGTTTAAAGCAACATACAATAACAAAAATGAGGGAAAATTTAGGAAACGGTTGATTAAAACTAAAACTAAAAAAAAGTCAAAGAAAAATATTTTTCGAATTTCAAAAAACACTTACTTAATGTTTTACTTCGTATATATATTTTTTCAAAATTTTTTTGTGTGATAAGTTGATTTTCATTAGTGATGAAAAATGTTTGGAGAAAAACCTCTTTAATTATGTTTCGAATTTTGTTATTGTGAAAAATTTTGTGAAAATATAATTTGAGGAAAAAAATTAATTTCTGAGTTGCCTTTTTTTTTCGAAGGGGAGAGGTTCTGTTTAGTTTTCCTTAAATTTTTTTTTAGTTTTACATTTAATCAACTGTTTCCTAAATTTTCCCGCATTTTTGTTATTGTATGTAGCTTTGAACTATATTTTCTTAACATTTTACTATATCAATGACTAATTAACTAATTATTAATATTATAATATAACGTTATAATATAACGATTTCCCATCGATTGGCAAAAAAAAAATTCAGAAAATTCACACTTTAAAATTTTGTTGGCTAATCGGTATAGGGTTCATTATTTACTCATCATAACGACTAAGCAAAACCAACATGCATTTTTGATTATATTGAAGTAGCTTTTAAAAATTTCTGCCTACCCTACCTAAAATCTCTGTGCACGCCACTGCTGTCGATATATGGTGATTAAAAAATGGCTGTCACGTGAGGAGTTCCAGGTTTCTCAGAATCTGCTGGATGGTCCTTCTCCAGCGATTACGCTCCTTTGCCTGTCGCGTTGCGGACGCGAAACTCGAATCAACGAGCTTTTCCACCACTTCCGTCCAACGGGTTGGTGATCGCCCTCGTTTTCTTTTCCCTTCAGGTCGTCCTTGTACCATTAGCTTTTCCATGGTCTCGTAGCGCACGATATATCCGAAAAACCTGAGGATTCGTCCATACGTCAGTGAAGAGAGTCTTTGGACTGGCTTAACTTCGTTCAAGACAGAGACATTAGTTCTTTTAGCCATCCATGGGACCCGTAGCATTCTCCTCCAGACCCACATTTCGAAGGTATCAATTCGTCGCCGATCAGCTGCACGGATAGTCCACGTTTCCGAAGAGTAGGAGAAGAGAGGAAAAATCAGTGTACCAACCAATCTGGTTTTAGTAGCTTTTAATATTTTGCGGTCCTTCCATATTTTGGATAGTTGTGTTACGGCAGATCTAGCGGTTTCAATGCGTCGTCTAATTTCGTGCTCACATGATCCGGATTTATGTATCATCGATCCCAGATAAACAAAGCTATCCACGACCAAGAAGGGGCCTATTCTTTCCGGCTGATTTTGATGTTCGTTAGCACGGTCAACGATCATTATTTTGATCTTTTTGGCGTTAATTTTTAGACCAAAATCTTGGCTCACTACTTCAATCCTTCGAATGAGTTCCAACATCTCCTTCTCATTGTTCGCAATTAAGGTTGTATCGTCTGCGAAGCGAAGATTGGAGAATCGCTTCTCGCCAATTTTGATTCCACCATTCCACTCCTCCAATGTGAATCTCATTATATACTCACTGTATATCTTAAAAAGCAAGGGTGAGAGAACCCTGTCGGACGCCTTTTCGAATATTGAATTTATCGGACAGAGTGTCTTCGATCTTCACCATTGCTTCTGAGCCTTTATATAGATTTTTAATGATAGAGATCAGATGAATTGGTACGCCTATGTCAGTTAATGTGGTCCACAGTTTTGGCCACCTAACATTATCGAAGACCTTCTCATAATCGATGAAACAGAGATACATAGTAGTTCCATACTCTTGGGCCTTCTCAATCAGCTGTCTCACATTGAAAATGTGCTTTCGAGCTCCCCTTCCTTTGACAAATCCAGCCTGTTCCTCAGCAATCTGGTGATCAATAAAGGCATTTAATCGTGCCTGCAACACGTATAGCATAATTTCACTGGTGTGAGATATAAGTGCTATTATACGATAATTATCGCACTTAGTTTTGAGGCCCTTTTTATATATTGGTAACAGAACCAACGTGGACCAATCTTTTGGCCATATTCCCGTCTTCCAAATCTTTTGGCAGAGGAAATGTAGGATTTTCAGGCCTCGGTCATCCAGAAATTTTAGCACTTCCGCCTATATTGAATTGATTCCAGTCGCTTTATCCCTTTTCAGTTTTTTTATTGCTGCTTCAATTTCGTCCAAAAATATATTCGGCTTTTCTTCATACCCACAAAATTTATCGACAGTGGAGTCTGGATCGGCATACAGAGTCTCACAATAGTCCCTTCAGATAAAAGCTATTTTATGTAACTCGGTAACAGGGACATTCTGCCGATTGTTGATCATCCAATGCCGTGGTTCAAATTTTTGGTAGTTATAAAGCAATGGTAAATAGTAATTAAAAAAAGTCTGCAAAATTTTTTTATACACTGGAGTCTGGAAAAAGCTTAATTTTTCTGGAGTTTCCGAACAAAATTGGAGAGTTGGTAGCCCTAAAATTCTCAGAATTTTCAGATTTTTGTGACCATCGGATCCAATGGGCTTTTAAATTATTTGCTAAATAATTTAAAAAAAAGTATAAGGTTTTCAAAAGCCTGTCGCTTTAAATAGTTCAATTTCAAGAATGGAACTTAACACAGAATCCTGAATCAAGGGTATCACATAAATATTGAAGTGATAATCTACTTTTTTATCAATAACCTTAATCGATCTCAATTACTTCACTTGATCAATTGAATCAATATTATTTCAAAGAATATTAAAATATTTAAATTATGTAATAATTTTGATAAAATTTCTCATACATTTATATATCATTTTTTTAACATAACTTTTTAATATCAAGAAAAATTTTCCAGGATTAATATAAATCAAAGCTTTTTTCCAGCTATCACTTATGATATTAACTTCTTTCTAGCATTTGGTTCGCACGAAAATGTAAAAAAAATATATGATCGTAAGTCGTAACCGATTTTTTCACTAATAGAAGTTCAATAGATAATAATGCTCAGGCATTAAATTTATCTGGGTCCATACTTGTACGTTAGTAACATTTCATCTCTTTTTATGAGTGAAAAAAGATTTTTATCCTAAATAATTTGTTGCCGAGACTCAAAAAAAAAAAATAAATAAAAAACAAATGCACATTGAAATGTTAACATTAGGGTACACAAGTCCAAGATTCCGTGATTACAATATATTCCATATATTTTGTGTGGAGCGAATATCTTCAGTAATTTGTAGTGAATATAATAATGTAAGTGTATGCATTATTTTGCTTAAGTCTGTTCTTCTTAATCAGTAGCATACTGCATTGTTTTAGATATATTTAGATATATTGTTTTTGATGTATTTTCGCTACCAAGGTTCGCATAAATGTTCCGACAAAAAAGGATAAAATTTGGAAGTAAGAAGTTCCGCAGTTCAAAAAAAAATATTATTGCGATCATTGGAAACATTCATAAATGTCTCTGAAATGGCAGTCCTTTTATTGTCAGCGATTTAACAGTTGATAAATGTGATATGATAAATTGGAAATTAAATTTAGAAAAACATATTTAATATAGGTACTTCATACATCCCTACCAAAATTTAATCAAACCAATTTGATTATGAATTGTCCGTAAATTTTTTCGCCTTTAAAATTTTGGCGTCCCGAAAATTTTGCTTCCCCTAACTCATATCATCGTGATTGATCCGGGTTTTACGAAGCTAGGCGTAAATTCGTCACTGGTCAAATCGATCCTTAAATTTTTGATCCCAAGTAATAGAATGTTTTTTCGAATGCTCAAATGTTTTTTCGTTGTTTCCTTCGTTTGCCAAAATTTAGTAGTAAATTGAACCTCTTTTTCGGCGTTTGAATCCAACATAATAACTTAAAAAATAAACTAATAGTATTTTATTGAAAGAAATAAAGCTTTAAGCTTTATTGAGCTCAAAAGTCTCAGGATCAATTTGAATCTATTTTCCTAATATTAATTGAAAAATTAAGCTTTTATCCTTCATGGTGATGGCCAGGTTTTGATGATGACTTATGTTCCATATGTCCTGAAAGTGGAAATAAAAACAATAATCTGCACCCACACAACCATTTATGTAATGACTTAAAACTACAATAGTTATGTAAAGTTTAAACGATACAATTAAATTTCAGCAACTCGTCAAAAATTTATAATTTTCTTTTATAGATCAACAAATTACGTTCACCCACTATAAAACGTTGTGCTACAATCTACGATCCAATCAAAATTCCTTTGTCGCGTCAAAATCGACTTCATCCAAAAGTCTTAGTAACAACAATAATATCAGTAATTGCCTCAAGTCAGAATGGAAAGATTATGAGGAATAAACGAAACGACGCACCTCGACCAACCCACTTTTTAAAACAATTTGCAAGTGGCTGGAACTCTATTTTCCTATGAAGTGGAATAAATAGTGTCGTTTATGTTCCAGAAGAGTGAGACGCCCTCCCCCACACTAGAAGTTACATAAATGGTGAATACAGTGCGTAGGTGGTTTTGGGTATAACCATCTAGGCGTAAATTCAATATCATTAGAGTTGGACCCGACAAGAAGAAAGCTATGAGGCACTGGCGATAATCGCGGAGAGGACAAAGATGACCCTACACAGATCCACTTGTCTGTCCCAAGAAAATGTAATTGTTGGAACAAGTTGTGTGCAGTACATTCATCCACTGCCGGCAGCAACTCACGCACGGTCACCTTTTGACCCACGAACACTCCGCCCCTGCACTTGGGTCTTGCTCCTCATTGTGTCCAGAGCACTTGGACCGCACGACTTTCATATCAGAACATACATTACGTTAAGTCCTCATGGCAAGTGGAATTTTAATGTTGATAAATACAGGTTTGACGACGAAAATTGATCGATTTTAAAAATATTTTGTAGAAATGATGACCAGCTCAAAGAATCCATTGTCAGATGCCAAACAGGATTTTTTAAACATTAATAATGATATTATTCGATAGGCTACAATTTACTACAATTATGTTTTTTAATACAAAATAGCAATATTGTTTTTATAACTTATTTATTTTTACCATTATTATTATTGTAAAAAAAAAACTTCCCGAATGAGAATTTTACGGAATACTATTTCCCAAATTTATTTTTACCGATCATTATCAAAATTCTTTCGATCATCGGAATTCAAATTTCCTGCAAAGATGAAATGGGTGAACTTCCAATGAAAAGTTTATAATTTCGCGATGAAATATAAAAATTATCGACATGTCCAGTGTCTCATAATGCTTCCAATAAAGTGAAAATTATTTGAAATTGGTTAACATTTTTGTGGATTCGGGACAAGTCAATAAAATCTAGTCAAATTTTGATTCGGTAAATTTATTATTCGGGAAAATTATCAGAAACTATTTTTTGTAATAAGCATCGTTCCATAACTATTCTCTGAAGTTCGATATGCAAGAAATTAAGTTTGGATTTCCTTAAAAGTTGGGCGAAGCAATAAGCTTGCATAGGTCTTTTAAGTACTCTCCTCATGTCTGGACCTATTGAGATTAGACTTGTTTAGTTAGGAAATTCTTCTGCATTGTACACGGAAAAAAGAAACCGAGAATTACAGATTATTGTAATTTATGTAATTTATTGTAATGCTACTAAGCATTGTAATTTCAATAACTGTGTAATGCAGTGGAGGACTAGTACGAACAATCTATAGTTTATACACTGTTGCATCATAAATTACAATATTCATAACGTTAAAATTAAAATTTAACTATTCAATTTTGAAGTAGAACATTATAAAGACAAAGTTCATAAAAACCTAACCCTGGATTACAATATTGCTATCGTAATTTGGATTATTAGTTTTTTCCCTGTGAGCACGAGAAAAATACACCACAACTTTAAACTATTTGAGATTCTAAATAAGGAAAGTGCGTAGAATTTAATAGGCACAATTGCAGCAACTAAAAATACTAAAATCTTGTATTTATGCATAAAAGTTGGGCCAGGTTATACTAAATATGCGTTTATTTTTTAATTAAAATTGAGAATGGTAATTACTTTGATAAAACAAAACTACAAAATACGGTAATCCACCAAGATAAGCTCAATACCAATCAGAACGAATGACGTCATAGTTGCGTAAGTGAATGCATTGTAACAATGCGAACTATACTTGCCAGACAGAAGTGTGGTGGTAAAGATAGCTCAGTCAAGAGACCTGATATCATTACCTTCCGTTAATATTATTATTTTATTTTTTATGGTTGGAACGTATGAAAAGTACGTTTCATAAACAAAAGATGTCTTTAGTTTTCAATACATTCTATGAAAATACTTATACAGCTTCAGAAGAGAATGGAAATGACGGCTAGCGAAATTTTTTAGTATTATAAGGAAATGGTGGAAGATTGCAAAAGTTAAAAAAACATAAATTTTTCAAATTATCTAGTGGATATATTTGGTACTCAAACGTGACATCACAAGTGATGCCATAACACTTCTAAGCATTTTGGCTTTTTAAATTTAAAACCTAAAATGTCATTTTGTCGTACTAAACCTGCATTTATCACTTCATATAAGTTACTCACTCAAGAATCTAATGATGACAACTAATTCGATGGCATTGCAATTGATGAAAAGCATTTGATTTGCAGATAATCTAGTAAAACGAGTAAAATATGCCGTAAACCTAATTGAATCCATAAGGATTGTACTGGGTTTGAAGAAAGTTTAATTTGCAATAAAAAATATTCCCAAATAAAATAATATCGTAAAAAAAATCTTAGCCAAGTTTTTGCTTTTATATTCTTTTAATTTTAAAATTTAAACTATCGACTTAGCCTACTTAATTGAAATAAAAGTCCTAATTTACTTACACAATTTTTTTGCATAGCTAATGTTTCTATTCAATTTCTTTTTCTTTATAACAATAATATTTAAATAAGAAATGACATCCATCGAATTAAAAGCTAATCTAACCATTCATTATAATTATAGTAAACCTAGAAGAGAATTTAATAAAACGAAGCCGCAGATATAGTATCCTGTAGTATAAGAAAATATGTTGGTAAGAAACATTGGCTAAACCATCAATAAACGTCTGTTATTTGTCGTATTTGGACGGCAAAAATTTATCACAAGTAAAATGAAACGACAGTGATTGCACGTTAACTGTTATCTTAAGTAGCAATTAAGTGACAATTGACGAGAGGGAGTTAATTCACAAAAGGAGCCACCCTCACCCTAAGATTGGAATCTAACCTCGAACGAGGGACAGCTGTCCATCAAACGTCCGCTTGGGTAGACAATTCACAACCCTTAATCGATTTATATCAGATAATTATACTGATTTTTCAAGAAAACATTTCAAAATATATTTTATTTCTCTGTAAGAAAGGAAATTACGGAATTGTAAAATTCATGAAGCTTACATAGGGCAAGTTTTTTAATGTTGAGCACGACAACTCCCTGTGGATTCAAGGGAAACGAAATGTGTCCTTTAGCCTGTTCAACATTTCCTGACGTGACATTAGTATCAAGTGTAACTCCAAGTGGAAATACATTGTGGATTTTTAGACAGGCTTAAAGGAAAATCTTGTAAAGAACATTCTTGTATAAGGAATTACTTTTCATTAGCACTAAAGCCATGGGAAATCTAAGAAACTATTTTGGCATTAAACATCGGAATTCTAAATCAAATAAAAATATATGAGCTATTGCCATTACTTAATTATGGAAAGTATTACATTTTGATGAAAATTTTATTTTCTTTCGATGCTAATGGTGTATTGGTAATCACTATCGAAAAGAATTGAATCAAAATTAGAGTAGGTATATGGATTCAATAATAAGTGATGGTACTTACTACTTACTTTATTTCTAAAATGATTTTTAAATTTGGATCCTATATTTTCTATATTTTTTAAAGTTACGTAGTGGCATATATCGTATTTTGAGGGGTGAAATGACAAGTTTTTTCTATTTGTACTTCCTCTTACTATAAATATAAGAAAGTAGTTATTATAATCGTGAAAACGCGGTTGTAATATGTGGTTGGAAACATCCATTGGGCATCCTTGGTTCCTTTTTGACCATTTTCGAGTGGATATCCATACATATACATTAAACATGTAAGGATCAGCACCATACATTTGAAGCTCTGTGCGAAACCTTGCATATGCTTTTTTAAAGCGCTGAATATGATAAGTTACAATTATTTAATTAAGTTTTAATTATAAGTTATAATTATTATTTTAGCGCCCCTATGGTGATGGGATGCATACACTTGTGCGACTGCAGAAACCGCACATTGTAGGTAAAATGTATACAGATATTTTGCAAATCTTCAAAACTTTATATTGTAGAAATTTGTAATTTTGCATATATAGATAGAATAAACTTAGTAACTAGTTGTATTAATGGATAATAATATATGTCTTATGAGACTCAATTTCTTCTTTATTACGACGCATTTCAACAGTTTTTGGCTGTCATCGTCAGGTAATGATCATTTTGTCATTTGTAAACAAATTTCATATAGGTTGTTTGTTTTATATAATTTGTCGTTAAAAATGTTATTTGGATCTAATTTGTGGGCTTTGTATATTTCATATTCTTGCATATATGTAGTGGCTGAAAATTTGTTTCGAAATTTAAGCATTGATGATTTTCGTCATAAAGGTGTTTTGTAAAATTTGAAAATGCGATATTGAAGTTATTTTTCTTTAGGAAGTTGGCGATTGTAAAATTGAATACATTATTGAAGTCTGATTTTATATATTTTTTGTTTTCTTTTTGTGGAGTTGGATGAATGGATTCTTTAGTAAATTTCAATATTATTTTGTCTACGATTGAACTGTCGTTAGTAATGGCTATATGTTTAATTATCTTAATTTCTTCTTCACGAGCTTTGGTGCTGAAAGGGAACTTGATCGCTCTGTATACTAAACTGTTGTAAGCTGCCATTTTTTTGTTTCTTGGGTGAAATGATGTTTTATGGATGGTGGTGTTTGTTGTTGTTGGTTTTCTGTATATATTATATGACAACTTTCCGTTTTCATTGATGATCGTCGTGTCCAAAAAGTTGACTGTTCCATTTAGTTCGTGTTCTGAAGTGAATTTTATTTTCTGATTTATTTTGTTCAGATCGGATACCATATTGTCAATCTGTCGGGTAGTTCCATTAAATAAGATAAATGTATGGTCTACATATATATTATTTATAATATATAAATATTATAAATTCATATTCTCCATAATATATTATTTTATTTTTGTAGGTACTGTTCATAATATATTTATTTTCAAAGTGATTCATGTAGATGTCGGCTAGGAGTCCTGATAAAGTGGAACCCATGGCCAAGCCATCCTTTTGGTGATAAAATTTTTGATTGAAGTGAAATAGTTTTGTTTTAAGATGGTGGTTAATAAACTCATTATGTCGTTGATTACCATATAATTATTAGAAATTGAGTATTTCAAAGAATATATTTTATTTTTGTAACTATATATTATTATGATTTTATTCAATGTGTGACTACTTTAAAGAGGAATACCTAAATTAGATTGTTAAAGGTAGTATCTACTAATCCTCTCATACCTATGGATATATATTTAGTAGATACTACCTTTAACAATCTAATTTAGGTATTCCTCCTTAAAGTAGTCACACATTGAATAAAATCATAATAATATATAGTTACAAAAATAAAATATATTCTGTACAATGAGACGATTTATTAAAAAATCCATCGTTTTACAAATAAAACCAAACATGTGTGTTTTTGCGTATGCGTTAGTTTTGCATTCTTTGCATCACACGCAAGAGCTACAAGAAATACTCGCTACGCTTCTCAGTGTATATTTTTTTCCTATATATACATCGTGAGTGAGCATGCGCGATAGAAAGACTCACCTAAGGTGAGATTTCGGAGATTGAGACCGGAATAATCAATGAACTGTTATTTCTCAAAAATATAATTAATTATAATTATAATAACGATAATATTCCATGCATTTCAACTTAAACTATGATTAGTTGAAACAATGTTTATAAACATTCAAATATTTCCGAATTTCAAAAAATTTTTTTAAAATGTTGTAGTAAATAAATATATCCGTATCATTTATTTTTAACTCAGTAAGAAAAAAGTTAACTAGTCTAAAAACAAGGAGAAAACCCTTATTTAAATCTGTTTCAATTTCTCGTTTAAATCATTTTCAATTATATACTTAATATACTTGGTATTTCTTATCATTCGTTTTAAAATTACAGCCAAATAACATTTTAACTAATTAATTTACACGGCAATAATACAGAAATATAGTTAAACTATTGGGGTATGTTTATGAATGAGTAGAATTCATAAATTAGCAATAAAACCAATGATTTTTCTAAATGTAGTTCAGTTACTGTATTTACAGTCTATGACAGTATATTGCAGCCAAAAGTTATGAAATGTATCAAATGTAACTATAGTTGAACATACATATGTTATTGCACTGTGCAATAAACTCTTCCTAAACAAAAGTGTTTAAGTCATTTATGATATAGGTATTGTGCAGATACATATTTCGATTACCAAGCAAACTTCGTCAATAGTCCTTCAGCGGAATTGAATCTCTCCATAAGTGCTGTATGATGAGTAAGGCAGTTTGATTTTCGAAGATGTGATTGTAATTTAAATTTTTTTTTTCATAAATACATGTAGATACCTAATTTTATCTACTTCTAAATATTAAAATTTATACTGCACAATATTGCTTTTGTATATATTCCAGCTTATGAGTTAAAGAAATACATAAATTATTCATTCGCCTTTAGCAATTTAACTTTAGCTTTGAAAATCTTTAACCCAATATTCAAACTAGAATCACGTAAAACCAAATGAATTATCGAAATCATGGAAATCGTACGGTTAACGCATAACACTTTTAAGGATATATTGAAACTATAAATTTGATTCTTTCACAATGAATTTGGTATTGAATTGGTACCATTAGAGCCTTATTTTCATTACACTATTTAAGCTCCTATTTGACTATTTGAATCTATTGCTGCTTTAATATTAAGTTTGAGGCTTAATTATATTAATTTGCTTCAATATATTTTAAAAAACTATAAAAATGGGAACTAGATGAGCCTCACAATAAAAAAAGACTAAAAAAACCTTAAAAAAAGCCTTCATTAATAAAAAGCTCTCAATCTGTGCAGCTATATTCCACTACATAAAACTTTTAAGAAAATATAAAACCTTTAATTTTCAATTCACAATAAATTTTAAAGCGTCAAGAACCTACGACTGATGTTACGGTCGTTTGTCAGTGCTGTAACTGCCACAAAAATGACAAACACAAAATGTGGAAGAACAAATTTGTACAATTTATATTTTACGGACGAAATATTATCAAGTTTCAAAAAAATTATTCCAAAAAATTTAATTATACTTATTGATCACGATTGATAAGAACTGAAATTTTCATTTCCATTCTCTCTTTTTTTAAATGGGTTTAATGAAAAAGTGAAGTTACTCTATTTTATATAAATTTTTATTTTTCCCCAAAACTATTCTTAAAAAGTCGTAACAATATACCAATTCCACTACATATCCGAATGTGGCTATGTATGTCTCCTCATTTACAAAGTTCTCTCTAATATTAAATGGATTTTCTGTTGTTTGAGTGCAAAAGCTTGTCAAAATAAATGAAGAAATTACAAAAAAACTTTTAGCATATCAGTTTTATTATATTAGAATGTCCCATTGGTTCCTTCCCATTCTTTAATATGAAATAAATACACATTATTAACTGTTTAAGATTTATTTATCTTGTTATATACCAACAATAGAACCCTTTTGCTGTATACGTTTTTCCATCTCTCAGAAAGTTTCACTATGTCGTTTCTCCAAAACTATTGAAACAAGAAATAATCCTAGAGATGTGATTTTATTTCGCTAATGGATTTAACGAGTTTATCATGAAAAACATTTTTAAGGGCAGAAAGAAGTAGTCAGAATGAGTAGCAAGCAGGGTGCAGTAAAACATCCCAATCAAACTATAAGAGCTTATGCAATATGTGATCTCACATTTTCATGATGACAAACGCACCTCCAGGATTATTTCTTGTCCCAAACCCAACGATTTTAGAAAAAAGGTATAATGAGGCTTTCTGAGAGATGGAATTGATTTTGAGTGAGCCACCTTATAGGGTGCCTAAGGATCACTACTGTTTTAAATGCGTCTCTGGAGGTATTACATCAGTAAGCTTTCTAGAGCCACAAAAATAAGTTTATCATACATAAGAAATGTTACGAATATTTGGTTACTTTTTTTGATATTAGGTGTTCGATATTGTATATTGTATATTATTTAGTCGAATATAAAATATCAATTCAAGAAAAAAAAAACATACTACCTACTCAAAAATATATTTATTTTAATCATAGACTATTAAACAAAATTATTTCCATTTATTGATAGCGCTTATCTCATAAAATACTGTATAGTATATGCTTTGGAAAACAGCATTTTACTATGGGCACTACTTATAGAAGACAATAGATATTTAAAAGCTAATATTTAACAATAGCTAATTATTTAAAGGGTTTTGGAAAATACCTCCCCAAAAAGAGTGAAAAATAGTGGCAAAGTTTGTACGGGATAACGTGTAATAAACAATCGAAATTTCATAATCGAAGTGCCGTTATAGACGAAACGTTTTACCCCTTAATATAAAACAAAGTTGATTTATTATGAGAAACTAAAACCTAGGGTCTGCTTAAATATTTAAAACTGTGATAGATATATTTGAAAAAGATTATGTTTATAAGTGAGTATTAAGTTTTTTGGCTTTCACATATTGTAAACCTGAAAATCAGAAATACGTATTCACAAATAAATACATTGGTGAGCGAATATCGAGTAGCGAGAAATTCGACGAACTAAAAGAAAATGATTTAATTATATAGTTGAAATTCAGATATTTTAATAATACCTAAGTGCATAAATACACAATGGTTAGACTTGATTATGGAGGAACTGGGTTTCGTGCAATTGAACAAATTTTTGATTGATACGTATACCGAGGTGAACTTTGCGAATTTTTTTCAAAAAAGGCTTTCAGTTTTGAGCACAACTCGTATGAAATTTACTATAATAGATAACTATGTGATATTATGGCATTCAGGTATTAACATCAAAAGCTTAACACGTTTAACTTTTGGACTTACCATTTCATATATTTTATTTGGCGTAGTTTAACTATACACCAGCACAATTTGCCAACGTCTCATTCTCTAATTTGTTTTTTATTCAATTCGCGAATAAATCGATCAAAATGACATCGTTTTAACATTATTTAACTTTATACTTTCCCGGGCGCTTTTTCAAACTACATTCATATTTATCCTCTTTGTCAATTGCATCTTTTTGTTTTAATTGGTTATAATACACATGCGTATTTTTAAGTAAATAAGTTTAATAATTACTTTGACGTCTATTAAAGTCTACTATTATGCATTTTTTTTGGAAAAACTATAAAGAAAGTTACATTTCCGCCACCGGAATATTGTATTTTAAGTGTTTTGAGCATTTTAATACTAATTTTATGTATTAACGATTTTTTTTTTTTTTTTTGAAAAAAGGCCCTATATGACAAAACTACCTGTTTTTTTCCGTGTACTCTCTTTGGGATTGAAAACATCCAAATGAAATTTTTCTGGAATATTTTCGATTTCAGTGATGAAAAAGGATGAATTAAATAAATGAAAATAAATAGTTTCCTTCTCGAAATCATGAAAACGTTCTTCAAGTTCTAAATAAAATTTTTTGAGTTTTTGAACAAATTTTTGAGAATTGTAATTGTCACTATAAATAGATAATTTTGGAAAATGGTACACATTATTTTTTTCTGTATGAAATTGCCACAGAAGCAGCTCGTTTTAAAAGCTTTGCACGGCCGGATTGGACCCTCACGTGAGCTGAAATTGGCCTGCGGGCCGGAGGTCGCCCACCCCTGGTCTATATCTTATTCTATTTAGTTTTAAGTACCTACTTTAGTTAAATTAAAAATAAAGAGATGAAATTAGGTTTGTAGATTTGTTCAGGATGCTAAAGCTCTTTGTCTAGGGTACCTTCCAACTGTTAAAGATAATTTCAAAAACTTGTCGTATGGAAAATGTTAAAAGAAATAAAGAATTAGTGAGATGAGAAAAGCGAAGGAATGTTTATTTGTAATGAAACGTAAATATAGTAGATATGATTCTTGCATGAGGGGACACAAAAAAGGCCTTGTGTTGTGATAATGTTTACTATATGTTTGATAAAAGTGTATTTGGTGTGGGATGTAATTGCAAGAGATTGTCGCATGGAGACTGTGAGTTTGCCTCTCTCTGAGGACGAATCAGTAACTGTCCAACTGTGGCACAAGTGACATCGTTTAACAGCCGCGACACAAACGCATCAGCCGCTCTATAAACACGCGGGCACTAATACCACCAACACGCGCCAACACATTCACTTTCCATACGAAATTATTATCACACGCGCACATGCCACAAACGCCACATGTTTCAAGTGTATAGTTTCATTAATGAACCATTTTCGGAGTTTCTGGTGCACTTTTTAAACAAATTCAAGTGATGATTAGTGATTATTTATCGAAAGTAAGATTTCAATTTTTTCAGGAATTTAAAATCCCCTTCCCATATAGCGCCTTTCTATTAAAAGCAGGTGTTTTTAAACATTTGTTCTCACTATCACCCATTTTACAATACTTAATTTCTTACAAACTTTTATTGTTTTAAGTAAGTAATACTTCTATAAAAAAACAATAAAATATAATCGCACTTCCTTCATAAAATCCTATTAATAATAATTAAGCTTATCGAATGTGAAAATGGTATTTCTCAACCTGATAAGAATCTCTTTATTTATTATAAACTAACAAATTTATTGTTATGACTATTTTTTTATATTTACACATTAATTGAGGATCATTTTTTTAATGTGGGTGACATTAGATAAGATAAGTAATTCATCTCTAACTTTTTAATGAACTATCTAATTATCTGATTTATCACATATTGAATAATTGAATAATGGAATCATTTCCAATTTAAAAACGTTTTTTTAATTCTTACTCTCCTTACAAGAAGTCAAAAATTTTCGCTAATGTCAATGGCATTTTCATTTAACTTAAATATTAAAAAATGCCTATTAAACATAAAATTACTCCTAAATTTTTTTACACGAGTTATCAATATACATTTTCAACGATTTTTTGTTATAGTACGAATCCCATTTTTTTTTCATTCTGATTTTGATAGTGTAATTAGAAAACGGACAGTTTATGCTCAAAAATTTGTTAGTGACTTGATCTATTTCATGGTTTTTTCAGGGATTATGGAGATTATCCGAATTTCATTATCTCTTTTATTGACACTTTCAACTTAGTTGTGAAATGGTTGAGAAATTAATTTTTAATCATTTTCAATTCAAATTATTATATGCTCATTACAGATTAAATTTTCACTGTAATGTAAATAAAGTATATTTTTTAGGTTATACTTCTTTAGGCGCGTCATTATAAGAAAAAAATATTAACGTTACGATTTTTGTAACGGACGTTGGTTACAGTTTTTATTTTTCCATTAATAAAGCAACGAAATAACTATTATAACTATTTTAATTCGGTTAAGAACTCTAGTAATAAAAAAAAACTATTGAAACTTATTCCCAAAGAAAAATTTTTTTTGGAAAGAAGTATCTATAACTTCTTGTGTGTGTCACACATACTTTTTATAATTGAAATGCAGTTTTTGCTTCATAATTATATAATATATTCATATTATCAATTTTTTTATAAGCTCTTGATCGATTTTCCAAGGAACATCCTTATCTACTGTACAAAAGAAGGGTGGAGTGTAGTTTATTTTGTAATAAATGGTACCACATCGCTTTTAAATTTGAATTTGGGGTCCAAAAATTACTTCTTATTTTACTAGGTACAGTTTAAGCTATAGGTATCGAATATGCTTAAATTTGGAATAAAAATGATTTGATGCTTAGTAAAAATTAGTTGTACTATATCCATTAAAGAGCCAAAGAGGAAGTTTATTATTTTTTTTTCAAAAAATATTTATAATTTTGATTTCAAATTCTTACCTTATTTTGGACATTTTTGGGTTTACTCATTTCACCAAAATGCTTCAGCATTTTTTTTTTTCGTTTTTATTTTCTTCAGTTGTCTTCAGCAGTAAAATGTACGTAGGTACATGGAAAAAAAATTAATAAAAATTGCTATAGTTACATCATAATTTTAAAAATGTAAATATAGCATACTATTGTAATCAGGATAGTGAAAAAGTTCTGAATAACAGTGTTACTATAGTAATTTTTAATATAATTTTGTTTATGTTTAGTGTTTTATTACATAATGAGTGATTAGTGGTTTTATACATAATGACTTACAAATCATAGAAGTGTTAAACCCTTTTTGAGCGAAAATGAGGCAAGTTATAGTGGTCAATGGGAATACAGTTACTTATGACAGAAGATTCAAAAATACAAATTACTTTAGCGAGAATATCTTCAACTCATTGTCGATGAAAATATACTTGGTACTATTATGAAATAACCATCAATCATATGTTTTGCTTAAACAAGCTATAGATACACATTTATTATGTTAATTTTTATGTTTAAAATAATTGTCAATGATAATATAGTTATGATATTAATAAGAGATAAAACAGGTATCATTAATGGCAGGAATATCATTGTATTTCTTACATAGTTATTATGATGCTGAATATCCTTCGCCAAGAAAAAGTAAATGCAAAAACTGCCATTTTTGTGTGACACTATTGTAGGTAGATGCAGCTAAAATTAGTGTAGTTTGAACCCTAAAGGGTAAGGCTATCACACTTTAGGAAACATCAATACATAGCGTTATTAGAGACAAATAGTATTCCTGAATAAAATCATAACATGTCCTTAGTTTCAAATTTAATTTCTGTTTTTCAAATTTATATAATGTAGTTCATTAGTAATAGGTATAAGTAGGTATATTAGTTATTTAATGAAGATTTGTTTAAATATATTGAGGATTTTTTTTTTGAATTAAAAGAATAATGATGGTTGTAAATACTAAAAAAACCATCGCCAAAGGATCTATTCTGAACTCTTTCACAATTCTTCTGCGTAGAATTGATGTTGGCAATTTGAAACTAAAATTTTTGAATAACTTTTCTGAGCATAATTATTATTAATGTTTCGCTTTAAAAAATCATGTTTTACAAGTTTAGGGTGTACCTATTCTTGATGAGAAGTTTTGTTTTTATGAGCTCTCGCTAAAGGGTTGGTAGGTATTAATAAAAAAGTAGTTAGCAAATATTAACTCCCAAAAACTAATTTTAATGAGTTCATTTTTAAATTCAAAGTGATAGATTCGTAGTTATTGAGTGGTTTGCTTTGATTTTTATTTTTTATTTATTTGAAAGTAATAAAACAAACTGCATATAGGCACATTGATAACCGTATTAAAGTATGCTAATTTTAATTTTGAATTTATCATACATTATTTGTTGGTAATATAAAAAGTACTGAAGCTAGAGTGTTTTACACTAATTAATGTACCTACCTACCTTAAACTAATACACAGCGAAAACTAGCGAAATGTACCTGTTTGAAAAAAAAAATATTTTAATTGCTATGGTAGTAAGTGTCCATAACAGTTTTTTTATTTTTTTTTAATAATTAGGTTATAGTTACTTACCGGAATTGAAAGGATGCTTTTAAAAATATCAAATCCTTGAATACATGAATTGAAATCAAATCCATGTACTTTAATATATCAAGGTCTGTTTTCCTAATAAGAACGAAAAATTGTCTGTTTGTTGTTCTTTTACATGGGTATTGACCAAAAAGGATTAAGATTTTCCATGACAATACGATCTTATCAGAGTTTTTCTTCCAAGTGAATTGGGCTATTTTTATTTTCTACCCTAACGGCTCAAGTCTTTTGACTTTCTCGTGGTACTGAGTTCCTCGATTGTAGCTAATAATTTGACTAAGATATACATATTTATTTAATTTAAAGGATATATATAAATGTTAAGTTTTCATTCTAAATGTCTTCCAAACTGGTTATTATTCGCGAAAAACAAATTGTAATTTGGCATAGTCTTCTCTGTTTCCATCTGTTTTCATGAGTTTTAATATCATATTTAGTAGATATATAACCAATGTTAACTTTGATTTTGACCGTATTTCTGTTGTCTAGTAATACACCATTTTTTTGGGAATAAGTTTATAGATAACTTATAAAAATACATTATTATAGAATACAAGTATCTTATATAGTCCGGCTTAAAATTATCCTTACAGGGAGCCTCATGAGCTCCAACACTAGGACCTAGTAGAAAGAAACTGTCTGCTTTTCCTGATTAGGTTTTGTCAGGACTTGTAAGTGGGAAATCTCACCGTGGAAGTTAAAAATACTTTTCAGTTTTTCTCAATTGGATACCAGGTGGGACCTAACTGTTAAGCAGAGCTGTCAGGAAAAACTATCTGAGCTACTTTTAAGTAATTTAGTTTCTTTAAAGTATGTAAGATACAGTATATTAGTTCCTTTATTTTTTGGTAAAAAGTAACTAGTATTTTTCATACTTTTTAAAAGGAACTGTATTTTGTACGATAAAAGTATCTTAGATACCGAAAACTAACTTAGATACCGAAATATTTGGTTACAGAGATTTGGTGCAGAATTTTATTTGGTTTTGTTTTATAATATTTACTTCCTACTTCTTATATTAATATTGCATCGTTTTTAAAGTGTGTTGTGTTTACAAAGGATTAGACGTAGATACATATTTTCCTTTTTCCTAACTTAGTAAAAATAAAAAATACATTATCTGATAACCTCACAACTTTAATACCTACATTGCGAAACTTAGAAAACTTAGGTTAAAAAGTAATTAAAATGTATCTTTTAAGTATCATAAAAAGGACCTTAAGATAAAGATTTAAGATTCATTTTTTAAGTGTAACTAGATATTCAAAGTTACTTTGGATACTTTTTAAAAAAATAACTTAACTACTACTTAAGTACTTTCCCAAAGAATCTTTAACAACTTTGCTGGTAAGGCTCGATTTATAAATAAAGAACGGTTGTTATCGGAACGATTCTTTCATTAAAGAATGAATTAGTTTGCTTCTCTGGTCTCAGAATTTTTCCTTGATTAGGTCCCGGGTTAGAACGACCTTAATGGGATATATAGAATTTCTCATTAAGGCATAACTAAAAATCCAAAATCCCTGCAAGGAACTCCAATTTGAATCCAACAAGACCCACTTAAAAAATTCTAATCGGAATCTATGGGTAGGTACTAGTAAAGATGTGCCTACTATTAAAAGACTGAACCGTAATTATGGCGATTGTACCTACAACTACAGAGAAAATCATGATTATTTACCAATAGAAATAAATATAGGCAATTCAATTAATACCTAATTGATTTAAAATTGACATTTGTCGGTGCCTGTAGCTATGGTTAATATATAGTAATATGGTATTGGTATCTATATGATATTGAATTGCATCATGAACCAAATGATAGATACTATTTATAAAAAAACGATTAACTTTTCCGCTTGTTTACAATCACAATTTAGATTTAATTTTTTAGGATGGAAAAATTTTCCCCGACTTTCTGCTTGATGAAATCATTTTTTTTAATAAAATTACAAAAAATAATATTGCCTTACTCATATGTCCACATGTCTGTCAAATGTCAAATTTGATAAGAACGAAAGAGTGTTGGTTACGCGACATTTGTATATGTAGATAACGTAAATAAATTTTAATTAGAAAATCATTAAAAATTATACTTATCACGTAAATCGACCCTCTGAAATAGAGCATGAATTTCTAACTTTTCCAAAAACACTGTTACACAACACATCGATTTTTCCGAAACAGAAAGTACTTTCTTAAGGGTGAATAATGTATATGAATGCACATTAATACATATGCTTTCGGTAACAGGAAAGATTCACCCTAGTAACCTATTTAACTCTGTATTCCCCTTTTTTACAAACAAGGGGAAGTAGGCGGTTGTTTGAAGGGAGATTCTCAATGTTTACTTAGCTCGAAAAAAATATTTCAGTTCGCTTAAGATTTCCCAAGAAGTTTACTTAATTTAAAATACCTAATGTCAATATTTCTATCATCTGTTTGAATTATGATTTAATAGTCTAATGCCTGCTTAATCAAGACAATCATCTATGTGTACATTTAATTTAAATTCTTCTTGTGTCTTTTAAGTACATATTTTTTTTCTTATTATTCAAGATAGATGATGAAGATGCTCCGTAGTGATGCTGATGATGGATCAAACAAATGAGGAAACGCATACATTAAAAGAACACATGTTTAATTTTGTCAGACAAATTATTATATAGAAGAGACACTCATTACTTTCTATAAATAGAAAAAAAAATATATTCAACAGTTTTATTGAAGATCAATGCCCTTTTGGCTCAAATCAGTTCAATTTGTAATTAATGTACGTAGGTAGCTATGAACTACAGATACATGTCCAAATAAAAAAGAAAATATACGTAATTTTGATTTATTTTTTTTTCAAAAAATTTTGTTTTTGTCTTTAAATCCAAAACTGCATCAAAATTAAAAGTGAACCAGAAAAGTTCTTATATTAAATATTTTAATTTTGAAAATAAGTTATAGATACTAATGTGACAATGTGAATAAATAATAAGATCTTCCTCGTTTTATTTGTTTGTGGTGAATATTGTTACGTATGGTTCATCGCTAGATGTCTCTGCCAGATGTTGGTGTCATTATTTTCATCTTATCGTCAACGACATTAAGTTCGTTGTCTATAACGTGCGTTCGAGTGAAATGGCTGTAGGTGAGTGTTTCGTTTCTCTCGTTTTATTTATTTTTCCGATTATTGATTGAATCGTTAAAACGGTTCACGTTTTGTGTTTATGTAAACGTTTGGACTTTATATAAACAATAAATAAACTTGAATTGTTTTGGATTGTCGAAAATTACCAATAAGTTTGTAGATAAATAAATTATTCTTGTAGCGTGAAGATTATTTGATCACGAACCGTGGAATTTGTCTCGACCGTATGGAATATATTATGCGAAATAAATTTGAATTTTTTTTTATTTGAATCCCGTTTTTTCAACTTCCTACTTTTAACACGGTAAAAAAACAAATAAAGTAAACATCTAACGATTGAAAGACAAAATTAGTTTTTTAAATCCAATGAATAAATGGATTACAGTGCCAGTTAGAATTTTTTTTGTATTACGTCATACGTTGGGAAATATTCCCGAGTTTGCGAATTGATCCTAAATAATGTAAGAAGGAGGCGACATTTAAAGATGCTTACAAGAGGGGACAAAGCCAGGTGACAATGGTGACGCCCTCGTGCGCGGTCAGCGTAATTCTGCGCGCTCACTGGTCCAGATGTCACCCGCCCGACTTGGTGACATCAGGTGGTAGAGTGACATTGCGACAAAGAAGGCGGAGTCGAACACCTGTTCTGTACCAACCAAAACCTATGCGACAAAAATCCTCTATTCTTAATGATTCAACCAATCAACTTCGTTTATGACAAGAACGTTTTTTCATAATTTAGAATGAAAATATTGCTTCGGATATTCATGGTTTTGTTATTCTAACGAAAATCTCTCAGAAATGTTCGCTTTTACTACCCCTTTCGTGCGATATCGATTTCCATTATATGTGAAACTTGGTTCTTGTAGAGCATGCTAAAGTGTAACAGAGAACAAAAATTACAAGACAATAGCAGTAGACGCTCTTGCTTTATTTTGAGCTTCAATTTCATTTTACTTGGTGAGTTGGTATTTTTTTTTCTAAAGCTCGTTTTTAGCTTCAATGAAAATGCAGACCAATAAGTATGTGTAGCGTATCTATTACATTTAATGTAATTCAATGTCATGCCTTCATGACCACCTAAAGTCAATGGTAAATTATATCTTTTAGTGTATAACTAAGTACTCCATACGTTCTTAAGCAGAACTTGTGAATCGGTAGGTATGAGATTTCTTACAAATATGATATTTTCGTAATTTTCAATTTTCAAACTGTTAAATTCAAATTCAATGTGAACTCGATTAGTCTACTGTCCAAAATTCAAATACAAATAGTACTAATGACATCGCAGTCGAATTGACGCTCGGACATATATCTATAGATACCTACTACTTTATTATACACCTATTCCCCACTTTACATCGCATTTGTTTTACACGATTTCGCTTTTTTACAATTTATAAATTGACTACTTTCAAAAAACTAGTCAAAATGTTTTTTCGCTGCTCCTAGCTACACCTATATCTACACTTTTTTGATGGCATTTTTTATTTTTTTCCTTCGGTAAACTGCTGAAAAGAACAAAAGATTCCTGGGTTTATAATAAACATATATACATTTAGGGCAGTGTTTCTTAACCTTTTAAGTGAGCCGCACCCTTAGAATTTGAAAATAAGTCTTCGCATCCTATTGAAAAATGTGTTTTTTTGGTTTATAGAAAATACATTTTTTACGGAATTTGTTATTATAAATTTCATAATTTATATTGTTAGGGGTCTCTCTGTCGTACCCCTAAAAATACCTCCCTATAACCTCAGGGGTGCGGGCACCCCAGATCAAAAAACACTAATTTAGGGGAATCCCAGCGTTAACTGTACGTATCTATTTAAATACTCATTTCGCAGTATGTACTTTCATATGTTATTTTATGAACTACAAACAACTTTGAGTTTCCTAAAAAATCTTACCCAATTTTGGTTTAGTTAAATTAATTACTAATTCATTTTCGTTGTTTTTTTATTGTAGGTAGGTACATAATTTTATGTAGCGAAATTCAAATTTTCAGTTTACACTGTTTTATGGATAACGTACTTACCTATGTATCGAGTAAATCACCGGGGGTAGGTGTAGGTAGTTGATATTAATGATATTACGGGTTTCTGTTCCGTAGAATTGAAAATTTCGATGCATTTGATACTTCCAACTCCGACTTCAGATTCAAAAATTTTGAAATCGAAAGTAGCTACTAACTTTTCTTTATATAAAACAATATGCTACCGTCTGAGTCACCAAAATTTGATAATAAATTATTGTTTGTTATGTTACGTAGATATGTGATCTGTTATTTACCTTGGTATATTAGGAGATCCAAGGGATAAATTTTTAATTTATATTTTTATGATTTCATTAGACCTGCCCTTAAGTTATGTCACTCCAACTTCGCCTCCGATTTCAACTCTGAAAAATCTAATTTGAAATCTCCGGTTTCGATAAATCCACCCCTGGAACGTCTCTACTTGTCATATCTAGGTACATACCTATAGTGTCTATAAGTAAATAGTAAGTGGGTGCTAGATTCCAAACCAATGGATTTAAGATAGGTACATAATTAAAAAATATCTATATAGATACCTATTATGCACGCAGGTATTTATTTATCTATTAGTTGATATAGAAACGAAAATAAAATAAAATTTTAGATTTCATGAATTCTTATATTTAAGAGAAATTTTTCTTTTCCAACTCTATAATTGACTTCCTCTTTTAGCAGGTTTGTTTTATCGGTTTAGTGTAAAGAGAGATATATACATATAGGTACGGTATTAGAAATTAAAGAAACAGTAAACAATGTCTTGAAACGCTTTTGCATAGAAACTAGAAGTTTAATGCTTACCTACCTATAGATATAGATTATTTTTTATAAAACAATTCAGATTTTTTTTCATGTTGATAATATTTTTAAGACACAAAAATACTTATCTATTAGTTTTCCTTGTTTGTCTCCCCCCCCCGATCATAATGGCTCCTACAGTTATGTTTATTTTTATGCATTTATAAACTCATCGAAAAAAGTAGATATCTATATATTAATTAGGACATGATAAGAGTTAGTAACTACATTTAGTTGTATAATAGTAACCTATGTACCTACCAATCGATATTAGGTAGTATTGTAGTCAAGTATATAAGTAGATATGTATTTTTATCCTTAAATATTTATTGTAAAATTCGTTTGAAATGTCGTCCATCACTGGACACCAATTTTGTCTTGTTGAAATTAAAGGTTCACAATGTATAGCTGTCTCAAATTAAAAAAAGATGTCGGAAAAAATGTTTGTGTAAAGAAGGTTTAAAATAGTCTATCGTTTGGTGGTCTGCGTGTGTTACACTTGTCATGAGTGACACCGAGCGTCACGAGAGTGGCCTCTTGACGGGCTATTGAGGGGGTGTGGGGTTGGAGGTGGAATGCTAGTTTTGTTCCTGAGACATCATCCATTTGGCACCGTCAAGTGATAGCTGACATAAACAAAGTCTTTGTTTAAAAGAAAAATAAACGCGTTTTTTCTCACCAGCATAGAGTAATTAAGCTGAGCAATTTCCTCGATGGTCTCTATATAGATATCGTAAAATTCGTTTTGTCACAAAATTAGATCAATATTATCCAGAACACCATAAAGTTCTTATATTTATTTTTCTGTTTATATTAGAGACTATTAATAAAAAGAATTTATATAAAGAATTTTCATCTCTCGATTTAATACTTGAAGTCGAGAAGGACGTAGGTCATTGGTTTATTTTATAATAAAATTTAATGCGCCTGCGTTTCGCAGCTGACGTCGGCGGACCATTGACATTTTGCGACGCCAGTGACAATTTTAACATTTACCCCTTTATATGTCGTCTTTTCTACGACGCAAGTCTGGTGACATTTTACTGTCCGATGATTCGGCATTTCAAGCTCCGCCCTTTTATATTCCTATATATAAAGTATTTCATATAATACTACAGGCTTCTCCTACGTTTTTCGTTTTTAAAGAGAATTTATCAAAGAATTTCCATTTACTGAATTATCTTTAAAAAAATATGATACGTCTCAATATATTAAGAATATGAAACTTTTTAATATAAAAATCAACCCACCCAAATAATAAATTGTAGATAGATATATAGAATAGCTAGGTACTTACCAACATTACATATATATGAAACGTCTTTAAAAGTTACAGAAAAGTTCAATACGTCATCTTACTATAGTGACAGCCGGACTTTCAGCTCCCTTGAGTGTAATTCTTTTTCATTTATGATCTTCAGTAACTCAATAAATATAAAAAAGGAAAAATATAAAATATAAAAATAGTTACTCACTAGATATATCTACCAAAGTCAAGACTCAAGAGTAATCTGATGTAAACATCTATAAGTTTTTTATGAATTTTAATATCGACTCATTTTTAAGTTTAAATGAATATTAAGTTTTACAATCAGCCAACAAAAAGTTTCACAAGCTCAAAAAAAAATCAATTTAATGATCATTAGATATATTTGAACATATCGCAGGTTAGTTTGATTGTGGGAATCTAGCACGAATCAAAAATCATTCAAAAATTACCATATTTTTTTCTTCCTTACTATCTCTTTTATCTTCATCTCAAATTACATGAACAACTTTATAGACAATGTTCCATTTAAGACACATCATTTTAATTTATTTGCATCAGATTTAATTAAAACATCACACACTATGATTTAAATAAAAAAACCCACAGTAAAGAAATTAATTTGACACCAATTACGGTTTTTTTCTTTTTAAAAAATCCCGTCCAAAGAAATTACGGTTGTGAATTTCAAGAAGAAAAATGTTTTTGGAATATTCTCTCGTTCATCTCATTAATATTATTATGATCTTAATTACTTAATTTGCTTATATCCGGTTTTAATTAGACTTGTATTTTTTGTGTTCATATAAAATTTAATGATTTATTAAGTTTAGCAAAAAAGATAAACGTACTAAAACGCAAATCTGTCACAATCGAACAAATTAATCATTCCATGACAAATATTATGTAAATAAGTGACGATTTCCATTAATTATGATAAATATTGATAATAAGTGTGTATAATTTGCTTGGAGATATAGTATCAATAGTTTGTTAATTATTGCACACGAGAAGAGTGATTACTATGTACATTTTTCAAATGAGTTGACTATCTTTAATGTCAAGGGTATAACGATCAATTATGTTATTGAATTACTTATGTTTTTCGATATAATTTTTGGAATATAAAAATTACCACGCCCAAAGTCTTTGTATGAAAGCTGATTTTATGATTTCTTGTTTTTTTTTTCTTTTTTCTGTGAAGGGCAAAACGAAGTCCGCAGTCGCAGTCCACCTCGAACAGCATCACCGATGTCGCAGCAGACGGCGGGGATTCAACCCGTGGCCCCAGTCCTCAACGTCCCCACAACCTCCAGGATCTAGTGCAGCTGCCACTGTCACCGGATCTGCTTTTACCACTGAATATACGCGCCTGCGTCGTCTCTCATCGTCTACATCAACACCACCACCTACAGAAGCAGTCACCCCCGATAACGTAATGCAAGTCGTAAGTGAAGAAATTTTTACATTATATTTTAAAAACCCAGTTGTGGAAGAAGTTTTGAATTAAAAGATAACAACATCAATAATTAAATAAGTAGTGATATACAGAAGGTACTATGAATTTTAAAAATAACCTACCGACATAAATATAATATACTATTTCAGACCTACAGATATCTATATAAATATTTGAGGAAAGAGTAAAAACTAAGAAATACTAAGGAAAAAACCGCACTCATATTATAACTCTTTGTTTTTATAAACTAGCCAATATCTAACACTTCGTCAGTGTATTAAATAATATGTCAACAATATTAGATACGGACCATTTTTTTAACACCGAAAAATAAATAACTAAATAATTTTGATTTCTCTTATTTAAATAAAATTATTGTCCAGAACTCAAAAATCCTTTTTATCACCTTTGAAAGCGCACACGTGTGTTGGTTAGTGTCCGACCGAAACTAGTTTTTATAGCCGAAACCGAAACGGAATTAGGGATCAGTCTCAGTTTTGGCTGAAACCGAAACTTCCATATAAGGTCATGGTTTTTCTAGAAAAAAAAGTTAATCATAATTAGTCAGTCTTTACTTTTAAATTCTATAGATATTAATCATTATATAGTGATGGATATAGATATTGTACATACAGATATATTAATCATTTAGTCCCTAATATTTGATCTTATCATTAACGTAACATATTATTATAATTTCTTATTTCAAATAAATTATTTATGCTGAAATAAGGGATTGATTTGAAAGAAATGTACCTAATATTTCTTTTTAATATTAGTTACGAATAACATTAAATAATAAAAAAAAAAAATACAAAACAAAATTATTTTTTACCAAAAGTGTTTAGGTAGGTACACTAAATAGAAAGCACCTACTCTTTCTTATATCTTAAAAACAAAATATTTTTTTTAAACTTGTATCAGTTTCTTTTCGAACTGAAAAAAAATGTTAAAGATAATATTAAGCAAAATTATGGTAAAATTTCAGATCCTTGATTATAACAACTTAATACAAGTTTCATAGGACTAGGATCAAATAAATAGTTAAATCTAGATGTTTAATCGCGACGTATCGACTTTTTACTAAGCCTTCCTCAGGCGTTCGTTCAAAACGACTGTTTATGAACGCCTGAGGAAGGCTTAATAAAAAGCTTAATATTTTGTGTACTTACCTAAACATTTTTGGTAAAAATGCCCGTAAGAGAAAGGTTAAGATGAATATATCGTTGGAGTACCTACTTAAGACTATTATTTCTTAAATTCATTTTAACTCATATTATGATTCATATGCGAGATATTGTTTAGGTTGTGAATTTAAAGACTGGATTTAAAAAAATATATCTAGTTTAATAATTGGAAAATTAAAATTTTTAAAAGTTCAGAATTCATTCTTAATAAATCAAATTTGGAAAAAAAAACGTTCAACTCCTTGTCTAATCACTTAGGGCTGGAAATAAATGAATGTAGAGGATAGGGACGTTTTTATTGCTATTTGATTTAAATATCTTGATTTTAGTTTTCTTAGTTTGCTAAAAAGAAGTAACAAATTTGACGTTTTTGAAGAAAAATTATTTTTCTACCCTGCAGGTTTTAGGTACTTTGCCTTTTATAATACCCATACTTTCTTCGGTCTGCCAACAGTTTTATGAAAGTTCTGAGGTTTTTGGCTAAAATTCTAATTATTGATGTTCTGTGTTTGTCATCGAATATAAAGGTTTACTAAAACCATTGGAAAAATTTATCCTCAAATTAAAACAAAAATAGATCGAGTCTTTAGATTTCGTCAGACATAGGCATTACATTTTATTGACATTATAAAGAAGTAAAATGCTGAACTAATTAATAACCTATAAGTACCTACCTAAAAAAATATAGTTCAAAAATCAATTTATAACTTTTAACAATATAAAATGTAGATCATATAAGGTAGGTATATTCAGAAGTTATGTATTGTAATTCCTCTTTTAATTTTACCAAATTTACCTAGTGCTTAATAAGTACTTGTTAATATTCATTTATTGCTTCGTATAAAGTAATGTGTAAAACAACTACTTAATTATAAGCGTCAAAGAGAATCGTAATGAAAACGTATGCATATTAAATCAATTTATAAATTATTTACTGAAGCCAGACTTACCTAGTTTTAACTAGACACATAAAATAGTTTCAAATCAATATAGGTATGTTTTATTATTCCATATTGTATAGGAATCTATATTCGAATGGGTATATACCTATACATACATAATTGTTCCATCATTATTAAGAGTTACTAAAATATATGCAATTGCAATTGAAAACATTAATAAAAATTAAAAAAACAAAGGAGACAATTGGTCATCTGCATTTAAATCCTACTTATTAGGGTTCCGTAGTAGTAAATATAATTATTTCATTTGTCCGTTTGCCTCACAGTTAGATAAAAATAACCAAAAAAATTTTTTTTTTAAAAATGCTTTATAAAAAGTCAAAAACTAGCACATCTAAAATAACGAATTTGGAATCAGATTATTGAAAACAAAATGATGGAAAACTAAAGATACATTAAATTTTATGGTATCTATCCTTTTGTACAAAATACAAAGTCAGTATACCTATTTTCATAGAAATTATCGTTTATATTATCTTATTGTGGCAGACATGTGTGCGTAATTGAAAGCTGTAACGATAAATCTTACAATAGTGTTTTAAGTTTCTTTGAATTTCCAAAAGACAAATCAAGAGAGAAAAAATAATATTTTATACCTAATTGATTAAAAAAAATTAAAATATTAAAAACCATTTTAAAAATATTTTATAATTTGTTGTAACAGTATAAATTTGCCTTATGATTTTTTTCAGGACTAATTAATCTAACCTTTCTATCTTTCAAAAATGACTTATATCAATTTTATTTGTTTCACAAACGCCGACAAAGAGTTTTAATAAACTTATACTGTGCTTACAAAGAGATCAAATGTTATTTGAGCTACTAAAGAAGGTTGCTGGGCAATCGAGCAAAGCGTATCTAAGGTAGTCGCTTTATAACTATCAAGGTTTTTAGTGACTTTAGGGTTAATAAAAAACCGTAAATTGAGAAACAGAAAATTTGTTCCAATCGAGATTCAAACCCAACACCTACCAGATTTGGAACGACCACTTTGACCACTCGGATTTTTTTAGTAAACTGTATGTATATAATAAATGTATGTGTATAATTTTGTATAGATACTATTAATTCAACGTAAAGTGCCTAAAGTCAGGGAAATCTTTGATTCAAAAGTTTGATTTTTCATAGCTTAAATGATTTGTAGACCTTCGTGTGTGATATCTATGTCAAGTTCTTATTCAAACGCGTTTCTAATAAAAAGGATCGTGACACTAAAAGATCGACAAGCTTTTAAACTTTTAAAGTACGTAACCCTAAAAATTTAAAAAAAATATATATTTGGTATTTCAATATTTGTGGGTGCAAATAAATTCAGATGATTACTTATAGTTAAATGTATAGTTTTAAATAAGTTAGAACCTACGTATCTAAATGCAAATTGAGGTATAAAATAAATATTCATTGTCCTACAATTCAATACTATATTCACTTCGAATCTATTTTCATTTTTGTTTCAAATGAAAGTTAAACCAAAAAAAAATGTTTAAAAGTAAATTGTTACTGCTCGTTTTTACACGTTTTATAACAATGGCCATAGAATACAAATAATCAATATTTTCTCAAACCCGCGACTTCATCACTTTTTCGTCAGTGTGAAGGTGACATAATTGAATAATTCTTAATAATCTTTCCGAAATCACCTATTCATCCTTATTATTCAAAGTTTATACAAAACTAAGGTGTAAAAAAGTAATGATTGATTTTTTTTGCATATCTCTGAAAGACTGGACGTTGAATTGCATAAGTACATGAAAAATAAATATACTAAAGCTATGGGTAAGTTATGGGTAATTAGATACCTTATTAAAGTAATAAATTAAAACTTAAGGGAATAGTTTAATAAGCAAAGCTAAAAGGTATTATTGTCATATATTTTTATTTTATTGACCACCATAACGTTATTAAGCTTTCAAGGACAATAACTAAAAATTTAAGAATAAAAGAAGAATAAGAATAGAGCTTTATACGGTCGATAGAAACAACAGGAATTCAAATTGAATTCTGAGCTCAAATATCCATTTGTTTCGGTGCTTATAGAGTAAGGCTCGTTCCCAATCGGTTTGCCTCGGTAAAAGGCCATATCGATGCCGGCGAAACGTTTGTAAAATAAACGTGGCTATGAAAATGTTGGTGGGGGTCAAAAAGGAGTCGCTGCGATCTTACCGCGCATTTCTATGGCGTACGAAATGTTTACCAGCAGCCAACATTTCGGTAACTTATGGCTTATTATTATAGTTCATAACCGGTGAATACAAGCGCGAATTAAAAATAAATTCATCTTTCTCATATTTGTTTTAACACTTTCTCAATTTGAAACGAAAACTGTAATGTTCCCCGACATTGGTGTTTTCCTGTTAATACCAACCGCATGCGTAAAAAGGGGGTTTTGAATTTTCATGTCATTCAAGTGACGTAATCAGGTGGACATGTTGACACCAAGTGACATCATAAACATAACCTAAATGTCACGCGTTTCATTTATTTATTCCTATTCAAATTGATTGTGTTTTTTTTTTCTTTTCTAAGTGATGATTGATTTAATCGTAAAAATAAAGTGAGCTTACGGAAAAATGATATTTAAATAATTGTGGAAAAATAAAGTATGGCTGCATTTCGTAGATTTAGACAGCACTTTTTATTTTGCTAGTTTTCATTAAAATTATATAAAAATATATATTTTTTTTAAATTGTGATGAATGAAGCGGCAGGATATCATCGGATTAGAAATAATATGGAACAGCGGACAAGTGGTTTTCAGCCATTGCCACCGTTCCCAGTTCCGCCCGTCGGATTTCATCCTGCAAGATTTCCACCTTTGAATGTAAGTACCTACACTCTTCGAGATCGTTTTTTTTTTGGGCTGTTATTAATTTAAAAATAAAATATATATAAAAGGTAAGCCTACCTGAACACTCGCCCCTATTCAAACAAATGAAAATAAATAGATAATAAAAATCTGAGCCAGATGTTCTCAGCCTGAAATTTGTTAAGGAATTTTTAATTTTTACATATCAGTCAATTGATTTTTTTTTTAAATATTTTTTCGATTTATTATAATTGGGAAGAAAGATTCTTTTTTAATCGTCGTTTTGTAAATAAAAAGCTTGACATAATTATACAAATGATAATAATTGATAAATGCGTAATTAAAAATTAATGGAAACCAAAAGTGAACAAAAAACTTTCAGTAGTTCTCATTTTTGTTATAGATATTCATCTGTCTGAACAAGTGCATTATAACATAGTTCATTAGATATTTTTAGTAAAAAAATCTATTTTTATTTTTGAGTAAGTTTGGCCATAAGTATGTCATCTTGTTAACATTAAAGTCTATGGTGTTAAATTGAACAGTATTTAAATGATGATTGAAATACGCATGTTTTCAATAGCGCCTTTGAAATGTATTCAATTTTCAAATTTACCGCGTGAATTTCATGTACAAAGCGAGGCCATAATTTTCACTTTTTGTATTTCAGAGGCGTACAAATCCATTTTTGATTGACAATTTGAAAACGTGTGGCGCGTCATTCTTTGTGAAATGATAGTGTAGACGACGCGGTCTCGTCCTTGAGAATTTATTTACACGTCTTTTTGAAATGTTGCACACCGGCCACAATTATCATTGCACATTATTGGATACAAGCGGGAAGAAGAGTGGAACGTATATACATGTTTTATTGTAGTTTACGACCGTGGTTGTCGTTGTATTCAGGTTGTTTTGTTGTTTGACTACAATTTACAACACAGAACAACAACAAGACGGCCGAATAAAACGGTCGGACGAGCGACAACCGAAACACAATGTTACCTTCTTACTCAACTTTAGGTACTCTGTTTATAACAAATGTACTGTACGTATTTGTATGTTGCACTTTTCTTGCATTTGTAAAAACGTAATAATGTAAGTAATGCGCGTTTGTGCAAATGTGATGGGGCCGCGCTGCAAACAACATATAATTTCCGTGTGATGTGTTTTCGACGAAAATCACTAAATATTAATGTGGTTGGGAGAATTTCTTTCTGTATGTGAGAAGAATGGCGACTGTGTTTAAAATTATTAGAATGGCGCAGGACCGTTTATGTGTCATTATCGTAAATGATCGCCATCGCTATTTAGACAGAAACGGATTTAAATATGCATAACTACTTTCGTCTATACTTATTTCAAATACACACGAGAACATTTTCCTGTAATATAACTCAGCTATTTCACTTTTAAACATAAGATAAATGCAAAGCTTTTTTCTTACCTTCAATACTATTTTCCATACTAAGCTCCTATTATATTACATTAATTACACAAGTTCCTCGCGTACGTGAATATCTAATGAACATGATTAAGGCATTAAGTTCTTGTAGACTGTTTTAAAGTATTTATTCTTATTGATGTAAATTTTAACTAGTTAATGTATGATAATCATGAATTTATTCAGTTCTTCTTTATCTTAGATCAATGATGGCAAACCTATGACCCGTAGTTCAGACACTGACCTACACAAGCTTTTTAACTAACCCACGATGGCTAGGCAACCATTTGTTTGTTGGATTTGTAGAAAGAGACCTACATAGCACTTGTATCGCCCCCTGTCTGTTTCACCTTGTTAAGCGCTAACGACCGCCATACACAATAGTAGCCCACAGGTTTGTACTAAAAAAATACGACAAAATTTGACCCACGCCTCAAAAAGATCTCCCATTTCTGCCTTAGATAATTCAAACTTATTGAAGTTATACGACTTTTGGTGCAGCATGAATTAAATTTGGGAACAAGAAGAAATAAATTTGTTACGGAAGTTAATTTGAGTTGTTAAGTTCTTGTGGACTGATTTAAAGTATTTATTCATGTTAATGTAAATTTTAACTAGTTAATGTACGATAAACATGAACTTACTCGGTTCTTCTTTACCTTAGATCAGTGATAGAGAACCTATGACCCGTGGGCCAGGCACTAACCTACAATTTTTAACTGACCTAGGATGGTTAGGCAACCATCTGTTTGTTATCTCTGTAGAAAGAGACCTCCATAGCACTTGTATTCCCCCCTCTCTGTTTTACCTTGTGAAGCACTAATGGGTACTATGTACAATAGTGGCCCACGAGTTTGTACTAAAAAAATACGACTAAATTTGACCCACACCTCAAAAAAGTTCGCCATTCCTGCCTTAGATAATCCAAAGTTGTTGAAGTTATACTTTTTTAGGCGCAGTATGAGAGGGAAAAAATAAATTTGTTACAGAAGTCGTTTAAGGATCTTTGTTACGTTCACTGAACAGTACACGGTTCTAGTTTGAACTACACAAAATACTACTGTGCATGAGCTCAATTTTTTTTTATAAGTAAGGTGAGGGAATTCTTCGAAAGACAACTGAGAGGAAGGGTAGTGTTGGATTCGCATAAAGCGCCTACCGACTAAAATATAACTTAATACCTAATACCTAACTTATTCTATTTATTTAATTTAATTTTCGTTGTTCGAATTGATTTCAAAATGATATAGCTAATAGTAAGCTTCAAAAGCAGTATAATTATTACTAAACCTTTTTAATTTACTCGATTCTGAGTAACATAGTCGTGTAGTTTTGAAAGTGCTTTAGAAACAAGTAGGTATCGGCTGTAAAGTCTAGTTTCAATTGAATAACACTGCACATAGTAGGTATACCTATTGTATATGGTAAATCTGTAAAATAATCTCCAATGTGCAATAATTTTCATTGATAAAAATACTTGAATTGAAAACTTTGTGTTATATACCTACTATAGGTATACTTATATGGTAAACGTTACAATTTTGTTATCCAGTTAAACTGTAGGTAATATTAAAACTGTTTGTTCGGAAATCAATTTCTTTAGTTAAACCATTGTTATCCTCAACACTCATAGTATTAATTACTTGTCCTCATATTATTAAATTTGAGATGTAGTACCTACCTATAGGTACTTCCACAAGTCCGGAAAAAAAATGTACTGTCCTTTCTCTGTAATAAAAAAGCTACGTTAGACATCTATTTGATACTGAGTTTTTCAACAATTAGTAATCACCTTTTAGTCTATAAATTGTAAGATAGTTGAAATTAGTAGATGATAGTAGATCCCCATTATTATCAGGAATAAGAAAAATGCAAGTTATTGACTTAAGAGTATTATTTTCATAGAGGTAAGAACTATATTAATATGTATATATATACAAATATATACACTCTATACCCTTCGATTTACTTTTTACCATTTATTTACGTTGCAGTGTTTTATGCTGTTTACTAATATATATTTTAATATAGATTTTCTCTTGCTGCTCTTGTTGCTTCTCTACATTGATGGAGTAAGCTTTGTAAATATACTTTTACATTACCTAAACTAGTAACGTCAAGTCAAAAACTAAAATAAAAAAATATCAAGATATCTAAATACACAATTAGCCTAATTAGAATAAGAGGAATAGTTTAGAATTGTAGGTGCTACTTTTATTTGTAAATTTAGTACAAGACAATTTTTTTTTTTTAAGTTTTTGTTACAGTTTTCTTCAGTCGTTACATATCACGTTGATTTGTTTGGGATCTTATTTTATATAATAGAAGCTATGACGGAT
Source organism: Sisyra terminalis (assembly GCA_958496175.1). Lineage (NCBI taxonomy): Eukaryota > Metazoa > Arthropoda > Insecta > Neuroptera > Sisyridae > Sisyra > Sisyra terminalis. The sequence goes on from OY292274.1 coordinate 33,498,268, forward strand.
CATTATTTTTTGAGGTATATATTCTCCCGGTTGTAATTCATAAGGAAGTTGTATATTTTAGAATCAGTTTTTGTTATCTTAGTATAGCTGACAAACCAATGCATGCCTTTTTTCGAAAAAAATGTTGAACTATCGATGATTGAGTTTTAAGTGTTTTCGGAAAACTTTCTGGACTGAAACATGTTTGCATAGCATAGTTTTGGTGTCCAAAAAATTTGCGCAATTCATAATTTTAATCAAATAACTCTTTGAAGCTTTGAACTAATTTTCAGCCTCAGAATGTGGGATGTACTCCTTAACTTGTAAGCTATGTAAACTTAAATACAAAAAATGCTTTCCCACATATAAATTTTGCTTTAATAACTTTAACAACTCTTCATGTATACCATTGAGTTTAGCTTATCACCTCAATTTTGGCCTTATTGTATTTGATTACCATTGTATAATGTGCCATCGTACTAGGTAATGATCATAAAAATTAATTAGTACCTACTCATTTTATTTCCGTGTTGAATAAATCGAAGGTTTTTTCATTTTGTGAAAATGCATTAGAATGCTATTCAAAGTAAATAATGAATAATTACCTAGTGTAGATATTTAAAATTGCAATGTAAATTAATAACCATGAAAAAGCTAATAATTTTCATTACGAACGTGAAAAAGTAAGAACAGTATTTATGATAATGAAACTTTGTATTTTTCGTATGACAAGTTGACGTTAAAAATGCATCATTGCTGTTATTAACAAATAGACAAATAGACAAGAAAGTGATGTTGGCGTTCGTCACGTTTGTTGATTGTTGGATTATTGTTCGTGTGATGACAAAAGGTGCAATGTCGCGTGTACGTCTCCACTTTCTCATGTCTTGTAAAAATAAACCAAGAAATAAAAGACACTTAATTCACGAAGGTTTGATTATCACTACCACCATAATAAAACATATTTAGCCAAAGGTTAGAAAATATATTAGGTTTTAGTGAGGGTGGGATTGTGAGAAATTGCCGTATAATATGACAATTATTGGGGTCGCCGTCATTAAAGATGCGAGACACCGAACGAACGAACAAACACCGTTTTCAAGACGACCGTTTAATATTAAATTAAAGGCGGGTGGGGTGGTTTAAATTATTAAACGTAATTTAATGTGTCTAGCTAGCTGGATTTTCACTCCTACATATCTTTATATCGTTCCTTTAATAATAATGATGATAATAATAATAGGCTCATCACTAGGCTTATAGGTGCTTACATATAAATATCATCAAGAATTTAGATTATAACGAAATCGATATTTTCTCTAAGAATATTTTAAGTATGGATTTGTTAAACGTGTGTTTCCATTATTCAAATTTATGCTTATTATTCAAATGTTTCACTTATTTTTAGAGAACGAGTATAAATATAAGTATTTAATGTAGTATTTTAAGTACTCACATATACATGAACATATTTGATTACATATTTATATCTTATAACTTATAGCTTATTGCTATTTTTGTTTTAAATTGAAATTAAAACATCAGGATTAACTCAATAAAAATGAAGAAACTAAACAGAATTCCAAAAGTATTGACCGTAAAAGAAAACAGCCTAAAGTATTGTTATTTTATTTTTAACATAGGCTCCTTTTTTAATTTTAAAATTTGTAATTTCTGTCGCTATTATAAATTGATATAGTTTTCAATATTGGTGGAAAAATTATCTGTTTGGATTAAGTCTTAAAACTTTTCTTTAAAAACTAAAAGGTTTTTTAAAATACTTTATCGCAATGAGCTTTAGAATATAAAAACATCGATTTTTTATATTTAAAAAAACTTTATTATACCTAGTGGGCATTTGTATTCCGAAGCTAAACAGTTGAAAAATGTTTGTTCTATTAATTGAAAAAATTCAAATGATAAAATTTTTAAAAAAATTACGTAAGGTCATTATGTTAAAAAAGTTCCACTGCAGTAAATCATTAACGGTCTCTAGTTAGTTATTGACTATAAAAATATCTGAAAAAACCTAAAATAATTGTTAATAAAAACAATTCTCAATTAATTCTATCTGCTAAAAATATGAATATTAATTTTAAAGTTATTAAAATTAAATTTCATTTTTACAAGAAAACCTTTACCACATATAATTCAATAAATCTATTTTATTTTTTGTATTATTTAATAACTATAAAGTGTTTATTGAAATAGCCTGAATTTTATATTTTTATTGACTAAATTAATGAATTATTATGTTCCATCCTTTGGTTATAGCTATATGTTTCATTATGTTGAATTCACTTGCTTTGGTGTTAAGAGGGAACTTGATCGCTCTGTATGTAAGATAGTTGTAAGTTGCCAGTTTTTGGCTTTTTGGATGAAATAATGTATTGTGTTTTATTGGCTTTGATTTGATTTAAGTGTTTTAAAAAATATTTTAAGGACCGATATTTTCACATCTAGGTAGTGTGGTATTTATCTTTCAGAGAAAATTTTATCTGAAGGATAGGGAAATATACGTATTTTCACTTCAGGATAAAAGTATGGGTAGAATTTATGTAACAGATTAATTTTTAACTATATTAAATAGCTATCTTAAGAATATGGGCTATTTGTTCATGGGTGAAAATACCAACCGAAAGTCTTGAATTTATATTTAGATAAAAGTTATAATTCATTCCTGCTATACTTGAAAATACTTACAGCAAAATAAGCCTTACAATAGAAAAAATGACTTCTGTTTAGGGCTGCTCATGAGAATTTGTTTCGACCTTTAACATCTGGGAGCAAAATTAAAAACTTTTTTTTGGAAAATTCTTTTTGAAGTAACTATTTGTACACAGTGGCACAAAACAAGCATGATAAGTTTTAAATTTCATACTTTTGATTAATACTATTAATTAATACTTTTGATAATTTAGGAAATGTTTTTATGTTTACTACATTGAGTTGAAAAATTCATTTTCAATTTGTATTAACTTTTTAATTACAACAAAAAAATTGTTTTATTATAAAACTTATTTATGATCGTTTGATTTATAATAATTGATTTGATTTCATAAACTCAATTGTTGCCACCTTATTCTCTTCGCTTTTATGCTTAACGTATAATTATGATATATTTTGAATGAATGAATGTTTTAAAATTTTATGAGCAATCCAATTTTTTCAATTTAAATGTCAATGACTGTTAGTCCGTGAATTCATGGGTTTTTAAGTCAATATAGAGGAAAACGAGCATAGAAAGGACGATATATTCTTTGAAGGCACGCAAGGAATAATATGAAGTTAACCTTATTCATATTTCTCAGGTCGTGATCAAAAAAGTGAATTAAATTTTCCTTTAATAATAGAACCATTAACCATAATCTGATAAATGTGCCAAATTTAACGTATTCGACACAATAAAATTACTTTTGTTGCATAAGTTTTTTCGTAGTATCTTTTTACTCCTTGAAATCTACATAGGTAGGTACCATGTGTCAGTAATTTAAAGTTGTTTCTAGTAGTTTTATATTTAGTGCGCCTTAAAGATCATTTTCGTCATTAAATTTTTGTTTGTTATATAAATTTACTTATGGGCTATGAATATAGATTATATGCAATTTGTTTCCTTGTCTTATTATTATTATTGTATGATGATTAATTTTCTGCCAATCTACAGGAACTAGACATACTATGTTAAGCTTAAATTTATTGGTGATGGCTAAAAATGTCTAATTGATGAAAAACGATGATAAACTTTTTTGTAGCTTATCTTATGCTAGTGTCACCTAATGTTAAACCTCCTTGGATTAACCTTGTTTATACATGAAAACTTTGTCGAAATTATCGCTCGTTTCCTACATTTTTTCGAGATAGTATCTATAGCTTAATATGAGAACTATACGTTCATACTTTATACAAGTATAACAATTTTTTTTTTTTTTTTTTTTTTTTTTCCCCCGTTTTTGTGTATTTGCAATCTGTCCCTGGACAATGAGCAAATCTGGTCTACGTCCGCGCTCTATATTGACTCTTTATTGAGTCAAAATCAAGCTCCTTGAACTTACTCCCTGTGAGGCAATTCCAGAAACGTGTAGCGCTTTAGTCTATTGTTCTCTCCGCTGTTGTCAAGTAGGCTGATCGCCAGATGATTGGCGTGGTCTTCCAGTCTTTTTTGATATTTTTGGCTGAATCTGGCGATCTCTTCTCTCACGGTGGTCACCTTCAGGTCTTTATGTATGTCGTGGTTAGTGATATACCATGGAGCGTTCGTAATGAGTCTGAGTGTCTTAGACTGAAAGCGCTGTAGGATATCCACATTGGAGTTGCTAGTTGTTCCCCACAGTTCGATGCCGTAGGTCCAGACTGGCTTTAGAATTACTTTGTATATCAGTAGTTTATTGTCCAGGGATAATTGCGACCTCCAACCAATCAGCCACTGCAGTTGACGGCATTTGGCTTTAAGCTGATCTCTTTTGGCAGCTATATGTCTCCGCCACGTAAGTCTTCTGTCCAAGTGCATTCCGAGATACTTGACTTCTGTCGCCTGCGGCACCTGAAGGTTGTTGAGATATACCGGTGGACAGGTATCTCGCCGAGTAGTGAATGTCACATGAACAGATTTGGCTTCATTGACTTTTATTTGCCATTTATTAAGCCATGGTTCCAAATCGTTGAGGGCCCTTTGTAATTTTTCGGTCGCAACCTGTGGGCATTGATCTGTCACCATGATCGCTGTATCGTCCGCGTACGTTGCAATTACCAAATTGTTAGTGATAGGTAAATCTGCCGTATAAATTAAGTACAGTGTGGGTCCCAGTATGCTACCTTGTGGCACCCCAGCACCGACCGGGTGGAGTCCCGATTGATCTTCGTTGTAGCTGACAAAGAATTTTCTATCCTCCAAGTAGGACTGGAGGACGCGGTAGAGCGGGTAAGGTACCACCTTTTTTAACTTATACAGCAGCCCCAGATGCCACACCTTGTCGAAGGCCTGTGTGATGTCCAGAAAAACTGCGGAACAGTAAGCCTTATCGTTTAGCGTCCTCATGATTGTAGATGCTACTCTGTGAACTTGTTCGATGGTGGAGTGTTCCTTGCGGAATCCGAACTGGTGGTTTGGAATGAGACTCTGTTCATCGATACAGGGTTGCAGTTTTTTTAAAAATAGCCTTTCGAACAATTTCGACAGTGTGGGTAGCAAGCTGATTGGTCTATATGCCTTCGCGTCGTTTTCGGGCTTTCCTGGCTTGTGGATCATGATTATCTTTGCAATCTTCCAGTATGATGGGAAATAACCTCTGATAATGATGGCATTGAAGATGGAGGCAAGCAGCATGATTGCATTGGAAGGGAGTTCTTTCAACATTCGACCAGTTACTCTCTCGTATCCCGGAGCCTTTTTTGGGTTTACCTTTTCATGTATGCAAGAAGCCACTTCTTCAGGTGTAATATAGAAAGAAGATAGTTCTGCTCCATTACTTGGTTGATCATTTGCTGTTTCTTCAGCGGTGAGCTCATGTTGGTCATCGAAGGGTTGGAAAACTGTTGCCAAGTGAGTAGCAAACGTTTCGGCTTTTTCTCTATCAGTTCTGGCCCATTCTCCACTTTGCTGTCTGATTGGTGGGACTGATTTGTGGGGCCTCTTGATTTTTTTTGTAGTTTTCCAGAGAGAGTAGTCTGTGGCTGAAGTGGCCGTTAAGTTATTGAGGAAGTATTGCATTGATTCTTCCTTCAGTTCTCTTAGGACCGTTTTCAATCTGGCTGTCGCTCTGTTGAGGGTTGTTTTGTCTCGCGGGTCACGGGAGCGCATCCATTCCTTGCGCAGCCTTCTTTTTTCTGCAATCATTTCTCTTACCTGTGTGGGACAATCATACTCCACGACCGCCATCGGCCCAGTTGGTGTCGCAGTGACGGAAGCATCGATCATCGCAGCAGTAAAGTATTTACATGTATGCTCTATGTCATTATCCGTTTTTAATTCGAATCGATGAGGTAGACTATTTTGCAGAATGCAACGATATTTCCTCCAATTTGTTTTGTTGTTGTGCAGATATTGTGGTCGAGTTTTTCTAAGGATACTGGTACTTATCCTTAGCAATACAGGGGAGTGATCTGACGATAAATCCGGTTCGGTAGAAGTAGCGGTGTAGTTCTGGTTTATGCCCTTAGTAACGAATATATCCAGTACATCAGGTATCTTATTTCTGTCCGTGGGCCAGTGAGTTGGTTGGTTTGCCGATAACACGCCCAATTGCAAACTATGGATCACATCATAGAGGGCTCTTCCTCTCGGTGTCAAAAGTCTTGAGCCCCACCATGTGTGTTTTGCATTATAATCGCCTCCAGCAACAAATCTGTTCCCTAGTTTTGTGAATAGTTGTTTGAACCCGTCCTTGTTTGGTTGATGTCTAGGGGGGCAATAGACGGAGGCAACTATCATTGGTCCTAGCCAATCTTCGATTTGAATGCACGTGGCTTGCATGTATTCTGTGTGAAATCCTTCGAGTTCATGATGTTTGATTTCGCTTCGTATGATAATTGCTGTTCCGCCATGTGCCCTTCCATTCGGGTGATTAGTATGGTAAAAGTCGTATTCCCTTATTCTAAGGAAAGATCTGTCACTGAAGTGCGTTTCGGTGATTAGCATAACGTCGATTTTATTGGTCTTCAGATATGCTTCCAGTTCTGCCCTATGCTGGCAAACTCCGTTGGCGTTCCAGAGAACCATTCTATATTCGTTGGCCATTTTAACCCATTTTAGACACCAAGGCTGTTAGCAGGTTCAGTAGTAAGGCAGTTTGTTCCACCTGCTTAGCTATGATGTCCTCAAGTCGACTAAGTCGTTGTTCCAGGTTGTGGGATGTTTGTTGCTCACTGTTGGATGATTCCGCCTGGGGCCAATCTGTTCGACGTTGATTTTCTTTTAGAGCTTGGGCGTAACTGACGTTTGGCATTATTGGGTTGGTTGGAGGGAGGTTATTAAGGTAACTATTTTCTAGGGATGAGCGATGAGAAGGATAGGTGATGTTTGGTTTATTAGCCGGAGGGAATTTTTTCTTTTGTTTGTCTTTATATACCTCGCAGCCCTTATAGTTCGCTGGGTGCGTTCCATGGCACAGTGCGCATTTAGCCGGAATGTCTCTGGATTTGGTACAAGTATTGGTGTGGTGGTCCTCTCCACATTTCACGCAGCGAGCCTGCCGCATGCAATAGCTCTGAGTGTGCCCGTAACGTTGGCAACGTTTGCATTGAGCTATTTGCCTCTTTTTGTTTGGAGGTTCAATTGTTATTTTCGCTCCTAACAGATAATTGGTTTCGTAGATATCCTTGTTGTTAGGTTTCGGTTCAAGATCTACAAAAAACAGAGGCAGCGGTTGTTTCGTTATGCTGTTTCTTATGTTAGAAACTTGTCTGACAGTGTGCCCTTTTTCTGTCAGCTCAGTCTTAATATCCTCTGGCGGAGTAGAAAAGTGGAGGTTTTTAATGACCACTCGATAAGCCCTTTCTTGTTTTATCTGGAAGGTGTGGTACGAGACTTTACGGTTGTTTAATACTTTTATTGTCTTCCGGTACCCTTCTATTGTATCAACTGATAGTCGTACTTGGCTTACATTGACCATTTTGTAGTGATATTGTCCCCTTTCTACAGCTACTTCGATAATTTCCAGTAGAGGTTTTATATTTTTAACGTCGGGGATGAAAATGGGTGGTGGTTTAGGGACGGTATTGTTGGTTGGCGGCTCGTTGATGGGCAGCTCGCTTAACACCTGATATCGGTTTTGAGTATCAACGTTGGCAGAGGTGGCGGCCTTTTTGTTGTTAGCTTCGACTGTTCCGTCATTGTTTTTTCTTTTACGGGACTTGGACTTGGATTTTTGTCCTTGCCACTCGTTGACGGCAGTGTCACTATCACTACCTTCTAATTCCATGCTTAATAACTATTATTATCTTAAATGACTAGATTGTATAACAATTGACATTCAAGACACCAATTTCTAACTTAAAGATAGAATTTCATTATTAAATTTGCGAAACATGATAAATTGTTATTACTAAACGACATGTCAGTAAAAACGTCTAATAATAATGCATCACCTTACGATTTATTTTTTAAACTGTAGTAGGACGTAGGTATATGTAATTCATACATATAATACAGTATTAAGCAAAAGATTACCAAAATGTATCCAACTTTATGACTTCTAAGATAATGGGTCAAAATTTTTATGAAATCGTAGAAGAAAGAGGCAAAATAAATTTGGAGTTATATTTTTTTTGTGAACATTCTTATATCAAATGTTTAACTCTATTGTAAATGGAGTCACTTCTCAAAAAGTTTAGGAAGCACTGGACTTCAATAAGTAGTAAATTTGACTTTCCGTATTTAAACCAAACTTTTTGAAAGTTAATTACATTGATTGGTGAAATTGAATACGGAAAATGTTATTATGATATTTTCGTTAAATAAACGGTATTGTATTTGAGAACACATTTAATACTCTATAAGTCGTTTGTTTTGATAATTTTGATTTTACATAGGTAACTACGTACCTAGAGAATATCAAGTAGCATCTGAAAGTTTTAGATACTTAAATCTTATAAGTACAACATAAGTAATTATTTGGTATACGAATTTTGAATTGGTATATCATTTATGTAGATTTTTCAAATATTATATGAAATGACTTCTCTAACTTTTTAATTAAAAATTTCAATAATTAGTTAAAAATAATTTTGGTAAATCATCAGTGGTGGATTTAAGCCTGAATCTACCCTAGGCCTCATTTAATATTCCGCTCTTTTTGTTCTATAAGAAGCAGGTTATCAAGATAAAATATATCTAGTTTTCAAATAAATTCAAATCATTGAAAAATACTTAAGTTATGAATTAATTTTGATTAGTTTTTATAAAATTTCTTATGAATTTACATATATTTTTTCAAAATATAACTTATTAATTTCAATAATTTTTTCAAATTTAATATAATTCATAGTTTTTTTGAACTACACGTATGATATTAACTCGACAAAAATGTCGATTATATCATCATAATCGATTTTTTGCACTAATTAGGCTGCAATAGATAATAACTTCAAGGTATCTAGTCTACTTTGGCCGATACTTGCACATTAGTAGCTTTTCATTCTTTCTATAGTGGAAAAAAATCTTTCTCCTGAACAATTTGTTATTTAGACTAAAAAAATGCGCAAAGTAATGTCAAAATTTGGGTAATTTAGGGTACACATCTCTAAGATTCCGTGAATGTAATGTATCCCATATATTTTGCGCGAAGTGAATATCTTCACTATTTTATAATGAACCTACATTATATTTATGTATATATTCATCTTCTAAGGTCTCTCCTATTTGTCAGGCTACTGTAATAATTTAAGTAAATATGTTGATAAATATATGGCTTTAAATGTTCTGACAAAAAAAGATCGAATTTTGTAAGAAGATCCACGGTTTCTAAAAAAATACCATAAAAAGAATCTTCAATTTGTTCTAAATGTCCCCGAAGTGGCAGTCCTCTAACTACCAGTGATTTAACAATTGAAAAATGTGAGGAGATAATTGGGAAGTAAGTTCAATAAAATAAATAGTTTACATATTTTATAGAAGATGTTCCATAAATTCATAGCAAAACTAGCTCAAATCAATTTTTGAATTTGAATTGCCCGTACATTAACATATTTCACCTCTTAAATGTTGGCATTTTGAAAATTTTACCGCCCTTAAAATCGTGCCATCCTAGGCCCGGGCATTACGGGTCGGTAAATCATAGACAATCCATAAGTCTCCAATTTAATAAAAGAAGTTTATACACTTATGTATTTGTTGCACTTATGATATATAATCTATATCTACATTGCCGATTTATTATTCACCTTGACAATTTAGGAATTACAAATCACAATGACGTCAATTCGATTAATGTGTCAATTAAAAAAAAAGGTTATTATTGATTTGATTTATGAAACGTTTAGTCATCACTTATCCTCAACAAAGGGAAAGGAACAAATCGCTAAAATCTACTGTCCTTCAACCAATTCTGTTTTCAATAGAGAGTGGAGAAAAAAAATCAATTGAAATAATTACTTTTGGATTGGGGGAGGCGTGTTTGACCAAATAGTTTTTATAATAACCAAATTAACTTGGAAATAAATTCCAGAGTCGTGTCGTTTTCCAAAAGTAAATACTATTATATTTAATTTTTCTAATATCTCCATACCATACAATACCAAATGTGAGTAGATTTAATGCTTTACAACTCCAAGTCTTAAGTAGAGAGGAAAAAAAATCTATGTAGAAATAATAAACCTGCTTGCTTGTAACATATTATTACGGCTTTTTTGTGGATGTCAAGGGTCATGTGAACTTGGTGTGATTCATGACACTGTCATTTTGTATAAATAATAATTTGTTCATCATTTTGTGCGTGTGAGTCGGAGAGAAACTTCTGATATTTTTTTTTTCTATTCCCTCTGGTTTCTTAATATCGTTTGTACAATTTCTTCACTCGTAATTTTCATATTATCAACATTCACCGAGACCATTGTTGAATCACCATACACCATTTCAATTAGTCAGAAAAAGATGAACGTACAAATAAATAAATTATATTGTTCAAGGAAATAACTTCATTATTCAATCATAATTTTTACACTTTCAAATCAATTTTCAATTAAAAACGTTTACACGAATATTAAATTTTTCATATAATTGAATTTGATTTTTTATATCTTGAAGATAATATGAAAGAGGCAGATTCTTACAAACTGCACATTAATACTTACATTTATAAATACTAATTTGCGGAGTAATAAATACAGGAATATAAATTTATATTAGAGAATTTATTCTCTCATTGAAAGGACAATGTTTAATTTTTTAGTTTTTTCCTGTAAAAATTTTATTAAAAAGAAACAAAATATCTGCTGAAATTATAAAGATGAGCTGGTTTCTATTTAATAAATAGTAACACGATGATGACTGAATTGAATATTTGAAAACGTTTTCCAAACGAATATTAAATCGTGCCTGGCGGCCTTACTTAACAACTCGACTGATTACACCGCCCTATTTGTGTACACAAATTGTATCAATTAACACGCTAAAATAATCAATTATCGATACCTCTAAATATATTGGTGGCATAAATATCTATTTAGAATCATTTCAATGCAATTTAAGTGTTTTGTAAAACCATTATTGACTAGTGGAATATTTTTTTTAAAACTTACTATATATATGCACGAATTTTATTTGAATTACGTAATTAACTATAAAAAAAATTTATAAGTGATATACGTGTTTATGTTTCTCATTTTGGCTAATATGTATTACAAAAAAAAAGCTTTTCTTTTCATTTATCATTTAGTCCCAGAAGATTATTTAGCTATCATCATGCGAGGACTATTATCAACAATAGAAATCGCATGTCAATTTATCCTTTCAAAATAAGCTTAAACACAATGTAGAAATTGAAACCATTGGGCTGTCAACATGTCACACCGTATGGCGAAAGGAGCACCCTTTCAAAACTTAAATTTCCATGAGCGGTTTATAAAAAATACATCCGTTTACGATGATATAATTGAAGAAATTATTTTGTGGTTAATACAAAACCCTTACTTAATGTTTTAAATATATAAACGAAACAGAATGCGTGGAGTTTTGAATGAAACTTTTAATTTAAGAAACGAAAGCCAATAAAATCATTTTAAAATAAATGGATTATGAATAAAAGGAAACGTGTTATTTTCCCCATAACTGACAATATTTCAAAAATGAATGAAGGCATTATTGTTATATCTTATTAAATAGTTTGAAATAATCTTTGGCTGTGTGAAATTATTGTTCATTTCATTACTATTTGTAGGACGTTAACTATTGTGTTAACTTTTATTAAATTTATTAAAATTATTTTTATTTAAATTAAATTATTAAATACTTGAGGACCCGGTGAACTTCATACCACCAAAAATTGATTTGCAGAAATTGAATTCATCGATATCGATAATATAGGCGCATTTTTAAATATCAATATGAATATAAATAATATAAATAACAGTTATAATAGTTATGCTTGATTATAAAAAAAAATAGTACGTTTTTTAAATATAAATTTTCTTTTATTTACTTAGGCATAAACAATTTATCAAATCTCACTTATTCGTGAGTTTTTGGGACATATATTGATATTTCGAAACACATTTTTTTAATTTTTATTTTCCGTCGCTTTTCAACTACTAACGCCCTTAGCGTCTTTAGGGTTAATAAAAATTCGTAAATCGAGTAATATCGAAAATTTGCTCGATACGAGGATCGAACCCAAAACCCACAAAGAATAGATAACAGGAAATCGAACGAGATAGGTAATTTGTTAGTTATCGTGACCTCAAAAACTCGAACTTAGAGTTAGTTATTTTTTCGGTCACTAGTAGCGCATTATCGTTAAGAAACTTGACATTTACTGAATGTTTATCAGTTTTTCGCTTATTGCCATTGTTATTAATCTTATTAATTCAAACTTATGCCATCATCTGTCAAAACTATTAAAACTTTCAAAAATACTATTGACATTAGATGACATTAGAGCTTTCTGCACTGTGTCCTCATTTTATGGACGACTTTTCAATACAACGTTCGTTCTCCTGTGTTATTTATACTTCTTGTCAAAACCTACCAGTTTCGAAATGGCCACTTTGACCACTCGGCCACCAGTAGACTACACTATTTTATTTTTGACTGTTTGTGTCTCTCAAAATTATATTATTCTTTTGGTCAATTCACTCCTAAGGTCGCTATTAGTTAGATACTAAATGCTTCTGGAATTATTCCTATTTCCTCGAGTACTTCTATTATCAGAATATTTGTTTGTATTTTTGTCATTTAACACTTCAGCACATGGTTAAGGTGGCTCATTTTTCTGCATTAGTACAACGTAGTGGTGTGAATGTGCTAGGCACTATGTCCCGATATTATATTGATAATCATTTTTATCCTTTCTGTGACTTAGTTTGAAGTTAATCGTAGCCTTTTATCAATCGTACGGTGTGTAATATATTGTGAGTTGTTTGATGGATTGGTTTCTTTGCTTTTGGTCAATCAATGAATAGGGACGCTCTAATCACCTAACGGTATTAAATATACTTTATGACCTATTCTCATACCCAGAGCTGTCAAATATACTTAAGGGAAGTATCTAGTATATGAAATAGGTTTTTTTAAAGAAGTACCCGAAGTTACTTTGGATACCTAGTTACTACTAAAAAGAGGAACTTAAAAACTTATCTTAAGGTATCTTTTAGAATACTTAAAAAATACTTTTTTAGTTAATATGATGTTCGTATCAAATTTGCGACGTGTTAAGTAAAGTAATCAGATAATATATTTCTTATCTTTACTAACTTAGGAAAAAGGATAGTACGTATGTCTAATTCTTCGTAAACACAACACATTTTAAAAATGACAGAAGATTAATATAAGAGGTAGAAAAGGAATACTATAGAACAAAACAAAATAATACTCTATATCTAATCTCTCGGTGTTTTGATATCTAAATTACTTTTTGGTATCTTGGATACTTTTAAAGATACGAGATACAGTTTCTTTAAAAAATATCTAATATACTAGTTACTTTAAGTCAAAAAAATAAATAAAACTAAGATACAGTATCTCAGATACTTTGAAGTAACTAAGTTTCATCGAAGTAACTAAGATACTTTTTTGGCAGCTCTCTATATCTATAAAATAAAACAATTTCATTGACAGTAAATTAACAATTAACTTTACACAACTATACAACAGTTCATCGTTCAGAAAAAAAAACAACCGATATATTTAGATTTCTAGTATGGTCTGCAATTTTTAATAACAATTATATTTATACTATTACTTCTTATATATAAAACTCCCGGGACACGGTGTTTGTGGTCATACTCCTCCAAAACGGCTCAACCGATTTTTATGATATTTTTTATATCTTTTTATATTTTTTATATTTGGCAGGTATGATTCATACCTACCTGCCATTTCTAGCAACTTTTAAGTTACTTCATGTATCATATTTAAAAGCAACAACTGTTTTTAATATTTTAAAATTATTAATTCTGTATATAAGTTTTTGAATTCAATAGTTTATTTTGCAAACTTTCGATTTTAGAATTTTTGCGAGGACTCGTAAATTTTAACGACATTCTTCGGAGACTAGGATCGCCTAATCATAGTTGAGGAAGCACGTGACTAATGTCCTTATAAATGACGTAATTGTATTTCCAAGGTATTTGCATATCTTACCGAGAATTCGTAGGAAAAGAACTTAAGTGAAAAATGATCATTTACTTTTAAATTAAAAGAACTGAACTTTAAACTAAGAAATAATGATTTTAACCCTTTGAACGTGTTAAACGAAAAATAAAATTGGATCCGAAAAACGCAAAATAAGTTTTATTAAAAATAAAGTATGTATTCTGCAAATTCCGTTTAATCCATATCAACACATCAAAGATTAGTTGTATAGCTATGTTTTTGGAGAGGAGGGGGCCCAAAAATAAAATTTAAACATCAATTTTTTTTTGTCTAATTTTACAATTAAAGTGATTATACAATTATTGGTCATTGTTTATAATTTTAGAAGAGAGGGAAAGTCTAATACTACATCAACCATAGTCGATTTATGCGTCCAAAGGATTAAGTATTGTCTTAGGATGTAACATAGCAAAAATACTATTTGAATAGTATAAAATATCTAAAACAGTCCTTTAGTATTTATGTATTAAAATATCGAAATATAAATCAAGAAAATTGAGAAATATTTTATGGTTAATATTTGTTTGAATAATTTGGCAATGTAACAAATTGTACGCTTTATTTCATTAGCCCAATATTTTGTTTACAAAAGTAATTAAAAAAACATTTTCTTTCATAAGCAATTAATATTTAAATGTCAGCAAAATTGTTAATAAACTTATTTTATACTATATAGTACCTATATGTCATTTCATAAATTTTATCATTTAATAGGATCATTAATAATTTTATGATGGAAAACGTCGATTTAATAGCTCATAAATAATTTTACATAAATATTTTTAGGTTAAATTTTTATTTTTTATATTTGTTTTTAACTTGGGAAAAATTAATTAATTATCACACAACTCTCCCTTTTATGTTGTTTTTATGCTTTTCCAATTTATTGCTCATGTGAAATCAAAAATAAAAACGAATTATTATAGTTAAAATTTAAATGCAGTCGTTTAAAAATTATCTATATATACATATACCTACCACTTTACCAAAAAGCTAAAACGTTGAATGGTCATGAAAAATGTATAAAAATTATGAAAAGATTTATTTTTACATTTGAAACGAGCCAACAAATTAATGTGTCAACTTATGGAATAACATTTCCATTCACACATTTATAATTAATGTGGGCCCGGATTTTAATACACTAATATTTATACAAATATATTCATAGATATGCAAATTGGTATTTATTTTTTTTCTCACTTGATTTGCACCTACAATCCTCGAGGTTATAAAAACGGAAAAGACACAAATCAATCAATTTTCACGTTCATGATCAATTTTCCCTCCAAATTTTAATTGTTATAATTTTGAACAAAACAGGAAATTGGTGTTTTAATGTAGAGCATATGAGTATGGGAGGCAACTTGTAGAAATGAGGTTTTTTAATGAAATAAAATTTTTGAAATTGATAATTTGGCCTAGCAGTTGTTTGATTAGAACAATAAATACGAGCACAAATAACAGAAACAACCCAAAAAGCCACAATCGAAAAACAACGGATCACTAAATTACACGACTGTCATATGGTGTTAAAACTAATTTGGAATCGTGTGCCAAAAAACAAGCAAAAGGAATGGTTACACTAAAAATATTTTTCCGGAAATAGCCACTTATAACAACTTAACAGTTACGGTTTTAAACTGAAACTTTCCGCAGAACCAAGTTAATCGACAATGTTTGCGTTTCTCAATATCTTTTTTGGCTTTTGGCTATATTTTTACTTGTTCTTTTATGTATAATGTTTTTAAAAAAAATCTTTGTTTATTTTTTAAACCACAAGTGCACGAAGTTTTTACAGTGAAACAGACGTGGCGCACGTGCCTCAAATAAACACATTTCGATAACTATAAGTAATTAAAATCCACATTATATATATACGGGAGAGATTTACTTGATTTTGCATTAAGTAGTTTTATTTGGATATACATTTATAAAATAAGTATCCTTTTTCTTTTTTTGTTAAATAAAAATTACTTTGGCGTGATGTTGTGGCTATGTCGTTACAGAGAATTTTATTGTTTCTCTTTCTTCTTTCTTCCTTGACTAAAAATATTTAGACGTGTACCTGTTTACAGAAACATTTGTAATGTGTCAAGTTTAATGGTTTCGTGTAGGTGAGGTTTAATGCGCGTTGAAAGATGGCGAGAAATTGAAATTGAAACGAGGGATCTGCTCATATTCATAAATTTTGTCTTGTTAGCATTTAACTTTTTTCTTTTCCGATAATCATGGAAATAAAACTGAAAATATCATTTATTGCTATTTTTTCTAAATAAGTTGTTAAAAATAACCATATATTTCTTCGAATTTACCGTAGTACCTTAAACTATAATAATATATACTATCTAGATAATATATATGGAAGGTGTATTTATTTTTAACACCACATCTCATTGTTTTTAATTTTATCAAACGGATTGTCTAAATACATATTATGTACTAGTCGACACCTGCGACTTTGTCAGCATAACATAATAATAGGTAAATAATATTACTAGTTAATTTAATTGACAGTGGAGAAATACATTTTTAACTTATTCCAATTTCCTTTATATTTTAAAATAATATATTTTCCATACATTAAAAATACGGTCATTTAAATACATAAATACATTAATTAAAATATAATAAACGTGTTTATTTTCGCGGATAATCTAGTTATTTTTACCCAGGACCAGGAGGATATGGAATATATGATAAGGAAGCTAAAAGAAGAATTTGAAATTTTGGGTTTTACCGTAAATATGGATATGACAGAATACTTACATAGGTACAATACTCTATTGGGCAACTGCTGTTGAAGATTTAAAATTGGAAGATACCATTTTTAAAAGCTACCAAACATTTAAATATTTTGGATCAACTGTTCTCCAATATGGTACTTGCTTAAGAGATATAGAAAATAAAATAGCAGAGGTACACGGTAAAAAAAATATATCCAAATTGTATATACAATAATTGTATATACAATAATAATATCGTAAAATCTGATATATTATATTAGAGTGCAGGTTCTGGACCAACGTTTTATACTATTTACAATGCCGCATCGTCAATTTCATTTGAGAAAAATTACTATTTGAAACAGCAAACAGTCCTATTCACTTTCATAAATTTTACATTTTAATAAGAAATACAAATTTGTCAGTAAAGAAGAGTTTCTCCTATTCGACAATTATTTTTTTATTCTGATATCAAATGAAATTTTATATAAAATACCTATAATATGGGCTACAAAAAATGAGACAAATTAATTATTACAAATCGATTATTTATTCCTCGCAATATTTCATTTCATGATTTTAATCATTTAAATGGTTATTATTTTTAATGTATGTAATAGTCCTAACCAGGTTTTTATGCAAGAAAAAACATTTTTTTTGAATAGTTAATTATGAGGGTTCTGTATTTGAGACAGTCTGTTGAAAATACTTTTAAATATTAAAGAAAAATCAAACATAAAAATTTATCATGAAAATACTATTATATTGTTATATAATCGGCATAGGTATATTTCTTATATGAACTAAAATTTTCTTCCCAATATAATATCATAGTTACTTTAAAACGTTTAGCGATGGTTTCTTATTGATTCATTTATTCTGGCCGGTGACGCAGATCTTGTGGAAGCTTATAAAAAATAGTTTATGTACATACATACTCAAATAGAGTCGCTCGTATGCATGTATACGTTAACAAGTCTGAGAGTAGGGGTGGCAATAGTAGTTCTGTCTTTTTTACTTGCTTATTTTATAAATGTGTATTTCCTTGCACTCACAGAAGATAACAATATAAATCGTAATTTATGAAAAGCTACTTTTTATAAAAAACTATTGTTATAATTACGATGTTATAACGTAATAATTCAAACGCCAATGGGAAATTTTACATGAAATATTGTGAAGAATAAGATAATGAAAGACTGGTCCTAGATTATGGTGTTCCTATCGTAATTTTTATTTTTTTTTCGTGTAAAGCAATCTAGAAAAACATTACATTGGTTAATATGGAATATCACACTTATCGAAATAAACAAAAAATTAATCTTTCAAAATATTATCCAAAATAAAGTTTGTATGGAGAAGAAATATAGCTAAAGACAACGACCATTAGAAATAAAGTAAGAACAGAAGAAATATTAAGACAAACGAACGTTAAATGCTCTATGACAAGGACACCGAAACTAGGGCATTACTATGGTCAATGGTATGGCTATGTCCAAAGAATGCCAGACCACAGATGGCCAAAAAGAGCATTAAATTGGGAACCCTCAGAAAAAAAAAGATGAGGAAGACTAGCTCTACGATAGGAAACTTACATCAGACAACTTATCGCAGAAAAATATCTAAAAGGGGAGAATTGAAAAGTATTGTAGAGGATAAAAAGCCGTAATGGGAAAATGCAGAAGAAGAAGATTTTCAGCCTAAAACAAAGAACACAAAATCAAAATAACAAAAAAAAAAATTGTTAGAGTATTAAAATTTATACTAAACAAAAACAATTTTAAGATATGTGTTAAAAGTTATGATTTGAATGGATGCTTATTGCTTATATTCAATTTCTGAATTCAAGATAGTGGAGTTATGTAAAAAAATAATTATCTTATTTAATAAGTGGCAATTTTAGTGTAATTTTGTTATTTGCGATTGATGGTATTAGTCTTTTTTTATTAAAATTGTGTTTGGTAACGTTCTGTGTTTATAATCGAAAATAAAGCTAAACTAAAAACAAGCTTTAATGCCTTAATAATGAGCGTTACTGCATGTAGACAAAATAAAGCTTTCTCCCCTCCCCACCCTTTGAAATTCAGAAAGTTTTATTTAAATTAAATTCCATTTAAACTGAAAATATACTCACAACTTTCGACTAGATATGTGAACGAAAAATTAGAAGTAATTGTATCTTTAAAATTTTCAATGAGCAATGTTTGGACCGTAAAATAAAGGACCATAAAAAGGCTCCCATAAAATAATATGAACTCTGAAAAAAACTGTCTCCATTTTCGTTGGTGTATAATCTAATTTGAAATAAACTGTTTGATTTTTGGAAGCTATTTGATTTTGCATAAACAAAACTCGAAAGTCTATGAGCCAAAATAAAAATAGTTGGAAATCGTTTAATTGTAAACTGCGTAGGAGGTATTTTTGTTTTATTTGTTGACATTATTTTGGCGTTTATTTAATATGCTCATAATTTATGAAGATGAAGATTTCTCAAAATCCCTAACCAGAGAAATATTATTTATAAACCGTTTTCGCCACTAGGTTTAAACATGGTAGGGATCAATAATCCAGTATTAAATGTAATCAAGACTTGATAACATTTTTATTTAACCTTTAACACTTTTCTAATTTGTATTATTGTACGAGGAAAATTACTTAAAACTAAAAGGAAATTGATTAGGCTACTGCAAAAGTCAACATTTGAACCAAAATTTCCCGTGATATAACTGGTATAGCTGATACACTTGTTTTTACAAAACACGAAAAATTAGTCAACCAACCCCAAATTCAAGGTACCTATGTTGACCTAAAACGTAAGTGTTAAATTTTAAAACAGGACTCACAAAAGTTATACCTAGTTTGATTCTTTAATTAATATTTAACAAAAAATAAAATTTTCATGTTGAAGATATATTTTTAGCAAAATAAACTTCCAACCTTTTTGATACATGGGTCGCTAATTGTACCTCCTTTGATACATGAGAATCGTGATTACCTAAGAGTAAAATAATAAATTCTTTTTTACTAAAGGTTTTAATTTCAACAAAATGGTAAACTTGTTTTTTAGCTAACTAGTCGCCCAGTTCTAAAACAAATAAGGCAACCAACCCAACAATATTCTCTTTTTCACGTTATCTGACCTTAACAAAAGCACTGAATCAAAAGGAATGCTTTGAAATACAAAGCTATAGTATCTACTTTACGGATAAATCAACTTTCTGGTAACACTTAATGAAATCGGAGGATTTACAACAAAAACCATGATACGGAAAAAATTAAATTACATGTTTAATTTGACGAAATGTTAGCAAAGCTTTTTTACCATGGGTAATACTAACGTCGTGACTTGTATAATTAAGGAAGGCATCGAAACGGATTCTTGATTTTAGTTAGATTTTGTTACATTTGTTTCTCCGAATAGTTATCAAGAGTTAGTCTACCTACCCCTATAGTCGATCTGCTCTTTTCTCATTTCTTTACCTTTTTTGGAGCAGAAACTATAATCACTCGTTTACTAGTAAGCTAAAGCTAATGAATACTTGTAATCTATGAATATTAAGCGATCTAAGAAATTGAATGTTATTTATAAATCTCAGAAATAGTCAAACCAAAATTAATTAGTGATAAATTCGGATTTTTATTCTTCTATGTATTAAAAATAATAGTACTCCTAGGGTTGTAATTGCCAGGTTTTTGAGATGCTGAGTTATTATTGGAGCCTTAAAATCTCTTGATAGCTCCAATAATAAATGATAGCGCCTTACACTAGTTCTAAAAGAACCGAACAGTTTTCACAACTATAAAGGAACATTTTCGTGCAGTTGCTTGTTGCTGGGTTTTAGCGAAAAATATGGTCATGTTACTAAAATATAACACGTGCGCCAACTGAAAAAAGTAGCGATATAGCTAGATTTTGTTTTGCTCTTTCACCGGATTCTACCAGAAATGTCATGCATGTCATTCACTAGACATGATTTTCTCAATCAATATATTTCCAAAACGATTTAAATCGGTGTATTTAATACTCATAAGCCGAATGTTTACTAACAAGTTTTAATACATATTACACGTAATTATATACACATACAAATACAATAAAGCACTTATATCGATAAATTGACATTGAATATAGAGGTTCATTTTTCGTTCCAATTTTGGTGCACATGTTACATTTTAATCACATGACCGTATTTTTCGTTAAAAATCAGCGACTAGCGACGGTATAAAAATGCACCATAACTCGGTTTAAGTTGGAATCCTTCTGATACATGGGCCTAAGTATCTACGAGCTCTTGCAAACCAATCATACAAGGCAAGACTAAAAAAAGAATTATAAACTGGACAAGCATTTCATGGCAACGGGACCCAAGAGCTTGGTTCGATTAAAATGTGGTCAAGCTTTTCCAAATAGCCTCAAAGTTTCTATTTTTTTCAAATTTACAACCCTTAATGATACTCAAATTTATTTACAAGGTCATTGAATTTACTATGCAATTTAGTTTTAAATGAGGAATAAAAAAATTTCCGCAATAAATTCATCACAATTAACTTCCTACATTTATTTTTAATTGATATCATTGATATATAGTATATTAAAAAACAGTGACTACTCGTGAAAAAAAAAATAACGACCTCTTATAAAGTAGGAGACAACCATAAACTTTCTTACTTTTTCGTTTCGAAAAAAAAAAAAAATTGAAAAGAATTTACCCACGAATTTTCAATAGACAAATCTTGAACATTGACCTCTGCATGAAATTTTTGTTGACCGAACGACACATAGATACTTCTTGTGTTATTTTCTCCATTAGAATAAGCAAATCGATCAAAAAGATTCGTGGTCTATTGAAACAAGGTACAAAAGGAATGACCTCGTGACGATAAAAAATAAATACCAATTTATCAATCGATTTAAATTTAATCATTTTTCAATCCATCACGTAAAGTCTGTGGCGCGATAGAACGACGAGAGGCGCAGGGGGTTTTAGGTAAACAATTTATAATTATAATTTTAAAGCCTACAATCTTTAAAGTTATAGTAAATACGTTGGCTATCAATCACAAATGTAATGACACAGACGATTTTTTTTCGGAATTTCTATGTGAAAAGTAAATATTTATGACACATTTTTTTTATATTTTTTTTTTACTTATAGACTAAGTCGAATTTTTACAACTTTTGAAATAGTCTTATAAATTTTAATAGTTATCTAATACATTCATGTCTTAATTAATGGTTCATAAAATTTAAAAATAGAGAAAAACGGATTCTTAGAAAAAGTAGTGCAAAGACGTTCAGGTGTGCTTTGAGTAATCCTTTTCGAACGCACCCTAAAAAGTAAGTTATGTAAAGGTATGTACACAATTTTTTTGGGTTTACCAAGGGGTTGAAATTTCTTACATTTAATTCGTTCAAGTTTAGTTCAGTCGTACAATGGCTTCAATAAAAGCGATGTCGTGTAAATGGTGATGTTTAGCTGTTGTATCTTATGCGTTTGTTTGAGTGGGTGTCGGCTGTTGTTTCGTCAACAGTCGCGATTGTGGGATGAATGGGGTGGTGATATAAAATTAAAAATATAAATCGTGCGCCCACCCCCATGGCGCTTAGACGCTTACTGTTGAAAAGATAAACCTATGTAGATGTCGAGGAGCGCCACACACATCGAACAAATTAAAATTCCTTTGTTTACCATCGTCAAATATTTTGTATGTAGCATGCTTTTTTATCGAGCATTTTGGAAGCTTCTCCCCACACTCTTCATATGTGATAATTGTGATATCTAAAAAGTAAATAAAGAAAAATATTCTATAATTAAATTTGGCGTTTTAATTATTTCAAATATTTATTAAGTAATTTCGTAATTATTTACGCCTGAAATTTTGTGAAGTATGGATGTACAGTAATGAAGATATCGTAATTTTTTGCTGTCTTTTTTCATGAATTTATTAATATACAGGTGAGTTCTTATTAAATTTATCAAGTTTTTATTAAAAATGTTCAGTGAAATTTTTGTTTCATAAATTTTATTTTATTATCGAATAAAATATTTTATACTTAATACAGTAACGCTTATAAGTAGGTAAGTGGATGGTTAAAAATGTTTACAAATAACAGTGAAACAAATTTCTGTTTGAGATTTAATAAATTGTAAGCCCCAATAATTAGTTTACACTATTGATTAATTAAAAAAATATTGTTAAATTCATTTTAGTTTCGAAAAATTCTACAATGCATTTTATCGCCGAAACAGAGTCAAATCAATATTTACAATTAATACAAATATTAGGCAACTGATTTAATTAAATTTCTAACAATTTAATTAATTCATTGTTTCGAATTAAACTTTTAACTAGACATATTTTTCAACAAGCAATATTGAATGGAAAAGCCCTAGGGGCAGAATCATGGTGAATCACTCCGGAAATAAACTGTAATGATATTTACGGCACTAATAAAGTACTATGATATTGGAAGTTTTAGATTTCTATCTAATTTGGTTTTTAAGAAAAAGGATGATAAATAAAAAACCGAAAAAAAAATCTGTACAAATTGATATCTGAAAACTATTAATTTGACATTTTGGTATGTTTAGAGAGCGAACAGCTTTTAAAAAAATAACAGTAATTTAGCATTTTAAAATCCTTGAAAAAAATATATTTTCTAATTATGAAAGATGCCTACTATATTTTTCTACTCATATATTAATGTTGGTGCATATGAAATTTCAGATTTTTAAATTAATGTATAAAATAATATATATTATTTTAAAAAATATTTCTTTAATCAAAATATGCTCTAATTGCTGCAATACACTTTTCCTTATACGATTTTCATTATTAATTGATTTTTAGAATTGAAAAAAAATTGATATAAAATTTTTCGGGCTGTATAAATTTTCATACTGTTTAGTCAATAAAATAGGTTCTAAATGTTCAAAAAAATACAAGTTAGTTGGGGTAATTCCAGTGAATAAGCTGAGTCTTGCAGAAATATGAAATTTTTACTTTATAAGCATTTAGAACCATTTTGATGAGCTAAACAGTATAAAAATGAAAATAGATTGAAAAATTTGGTATCAAAGTTTATTGATTCAAAAGATTGGAAGGTTTTAAGGAAGATATCTATAATGCTTTAAAGTCTCATTGGAAAAAGTGTTTTGGAGCGAATGGAGCGTGATAGGATTGAATAAACAGCTTCTGAAAAACGGTATGCAGTTTTATAGATTCTCCTAATTAAAACATTCTCCCATACCTATCTATGAGTATCTATGTAGTACAAATAACCTTTAATAATTTAAATATCTCTATAATTATAAAAAATAGTGAGTTCATATTTTTGGTATTTCTGCCTAAAATATTTACACGTAAAATACTGTCATAATAATAACAAAAACAGGTTGTATCGTGCAAAATAAAATGATTTATCAAAAAACCCATCGCAAATTTACCAACTTAATCAAGCATGTGTATTTTTGCGTATGCGTTAATTTTGCACCCTTTGCATAACAAGCAACAGTTACAAGGGATATTCGCCTCATTTCTCAGTATGTCTCTCTCATATATATTGTGAGTGAGCATCCGCGATAGATGGACTCAATTGAGATATTTCATTTCGGAGATTGTGACAGGAATATTTGAATAAACGGTTATAACTCACAAATATAATTAATAATTATTATAAAAACGATAATAATTGATGCATTTCAATTTAAACTATGATCAGTTGAAACAATATTTATTAACATTCAAATATTTCAGACTTTTAAACCTTTTTTTTCAAATGTTGTAGTAACTATATTTGACCGTATCTTTCATTTTAACATCATAAGGGAAAGGTTAAAAATCCGACATTTCATGCGCACCAACCAATACAGGTAATCAAGGACTTAAGTTTCATTATATTAATTTTTACAATATACTATTTTAAAATTTACTATGCACATTCAAATTTTTTCGTTATAACAACGTAATTATAATTACAATTTTATATTTTATATAATAAATATCTTAAAAAATAACGATTGTAGACGGGAAAGTTTTTCTTTAACTTCAAGTGAAATACATCTAAGTTTTAGAAGTAAAAGAGATATAACTTCTTACCTATCTACTCCAACTCTCTGGCTTCTCAACGAACACATGCATACAACACCACTACTTAGAGCATATATGAATTATTACATTATTTTTACGAACTTATTTTTACAACGCTATATCGTAAAAATTAACAAAACCTTAGTTCAGAGCCCGCACTGCAATAATGAATATCAGACATTAACAAGATATGATGGCAATTTTTGCTGAATTTAATTCGTGTATCTACCCTTTGTACCTTTCATTCTTAAACACAATTTCTATACCTTTACCTATTCAGGTTAACATTTAATTTTTATTTTACCTCTATAACAATATCCAAGAAATTTTAAAATGAAAAAAAAAGACAAAAATAAACTTTTATGAAATTTAATAATTTTATTATCATAATTCTCATTAAAATTGACACTTTTGTTACTGTAAATTTTTATTATATCTATCGAATTACAGGTAGCTATGTATAGCTATGTTTAATGAACGCAACTTTATATAGTTGTGGAGAAGTACAGAAAACTATGTTTTAACAAAGTGTTAAAAATTAGAGAATTGCCGTTTAAATACGCCGAAAACAAAAACAAAAAAAATATTTCGAAATACATCTTAAAGTGATTCTTTTAGTTAGATATGGTGCATTTTAATGCTGTGTAAATGTGGTCACGTGATTAAAAATGTAACATGTGCGCCAAAATTTGATCGACAAATGAGGCTCTCTATGAAATATCAATGTATTGATATAACTGATTTATTGTATAGGTATGTATGTTTATAATTGAGAGTATTAAGTATTAATACTTGTAAGTTAACATTCAGCTTATGAGTAATAAATGTACCAAGTGTGCACTTTTTATGGCAATGTATTAATACAGAAAATCATGTTTGGTGAATGACATTTCTGATAGAATTCGGCAAAATTTAGCTTTATCGCTATTTTTTTTCAGATGGCGCACAAGTTACATTTTGGTCACGTGACCATACTTTTCGCTAAAAACCAGCGACTTGCGACTGCATGAAAATGCACCTATAGTGTACTTTAAAGCAGAATAAATATTAAATACAAAGTACATTTATATCTACTTTGTATTAAATACAAAGTAGAATAGTGGGGTACTTTCTTGATGATAGTGATTGATTTCTTCCTTTCTGAGTCATTTATTCCTGGTTAGATTCTTTGAATCGTGGTAATTGATACCACTTTTTGTGAAGTTTAGAATTTCAATCGATCTTCTCCCTTTTTGTCTAGAGCATCCCAATTTCCCAAACCTATTTTTACTTGAGTTAGAAAAAAGAATTTACCAATTTCTTTTCGATGAGTTTATTTTTCCTTAAAACTTAATTAAATAATTTTTTTAGTATACCATGTTTACTTTTGGATTATTTTCCCTATTACACCCGTGAAAATTAAAGGAATATGTTTTTAGTGTTATCTTTATATCTGTTCTTTTTAATAGAGGTAATATAATAATCTTGATGTTATTAATAAATAAGGTAAACTAACAGTTCCACTTATGCCCCTAATGAAAAATATCCTTCCGTCATTGCGTTTACCCACAATAAAAATATAATTTACGAACATAATGAGGTCGTCACGTGTTAGTTGTCAACACAACAATGCAACATCGAAGAACAACAAAATTAACAAATTAGTCGACGATAAAAAGGGAGACGGCGTTTACATGCGACACACGACACTGACAATTTTGTCATTATGAAAACACATCGCTTTCGTCTCATCCGTTTGAAATTTCGTCACCCTTTGTTTTCTTACCAACACAAACTAAAACCACAAACAACATTCCCATTATCACAACGACATTGTATGTTCTTGTTGTTGTGATTGTCATAATTATCATCATCATAAATTAATATGGGCGGATAATTTGATTCATTTATGTGCTCTATATCATTGTCGCGAAACTATTTATTGTAATGGGAAATTGCCGCAATTATTTCCAGTTTCACATCTGAACCGGAAAGATTTTTTTTCAAAATTATATCATTTTTATAGCCACATCTTAAATTAATCAAATAATTGTTTCTGGAAATAAATTTGTTGGAAAAAAATGAGATGACAGGAAACGTTCACTCTACAATCAATTATCATCATTGAGGAGGTTTCATCATCTCTCATAAGTTAAAATGTTACAGCCAAAAAAAAATGTTATGGCGATAATAACGTTACGATTTCTAACGACTTTATATTTATTATTTGACAGTGAAAGACGAACGTACCACTCGTAAATTTTCTCATAAATAATTACAGTTTGAAATATCTCTCTACTTGTTACTTATTACTTATTGATGACGCGAGAGGATGTTACTGAATTTTATGGTCCATAGATAATTTAGAGCCGGAATGCGAGTGTGTCGAGGGACATAAATTAAGTCGCACTTAATTGCTTTATGTTGCGAGTAATCAAACGTGAAAAAAATCAGTCAAACGTCCAAAATGTAGCCCTGGGTTCTATTATAATTTAGGTCAAAATTTTCGTACCCCGAGACAACAAACAATCGTTCACCACTTCTATATTTCAGTGTCGTTGAAAAATAAATGAAAGGAAAATTATATTTTTTTTAAAAAAAAAACATGTTTAATTATAAAAATTCAAATTTGATCAGTTTATTGTTCGCAAATTGATTTAAAAGTGACTATTTCTCTTTCATTTGAATTTAATTCGTTAATATCCATGACTAATAGGCAAGATTTTTCGAACAATACCATTAATCATTTTTTTTTAAATTGAGAAAATTGGCTCAAGGCTAACGAGACGAGAGGAGAAACACTCCTCTAATATTCATTTCGTGATCAAAACGTTCCTTATTAAGGTGAAAAAGTCACTTTACGCAAACTGTACAAGTACGAAGCGACTCTAAACAATGAATAAAAATTAACCAAGGCCTTATTGGAAAAAAAAACAACAAATACTTTGGCAGATGCATTCAAAAATAATATTCCAATAATGACTCAAAATTAGGTATGTAGGTATAAGTAGATATATTAAAAAAAGAATAACCTTTCTAGTTGTACTGTTATTAATATTAAAATATTCCGATCAAACTTGAAATCCCCCTTTTGCAAACCATTCAAACCTTTTTTTACCCTTAATTGCATGTAAGTATTAGTTGAAATGAGACAACCGTTAAATGATAATAACAGGGCTTGTATTTTATGTTTATGCAGAATATGTTTTCGAACTGGGTTCAAAACGGCAGTCACAATGGGTTGGTAGGTTGAAATTTTTGAAGGGTTGGCCATACGTATATCTATATATTAAATATTAGAAGGGTTAATATTATGTAGAACAAGTTCCAGAATGAACCATCCCCTTCCATTCATCCCTATTTCGATTTAAGTACAGGGAATCAGGGAATGAGGCTGGCGAATATGCGAGGGTGAATGATGCGTGGCCATCTTTGATCAATAATTGAGTTAAACAACGTTGACGAACATTATTATATTTATCGAGAGAACTAAACAGCTGATAAAAGAATGAAGAAAGGGTGAGACGATGAAGTTAGAAAATTTATTTCATTTTCGCCGTGAGTTTTGACCACAACTACCCATGTAATTCGATAGTAAGTGTACTTCTATAAATAAAATACACTTTAAAAGTTTTTTTTTTAATGTTGAAGATTTCAACAATTAAATAATTGATAAAAAAGTAACCAAATTTTTGAGTATAATCGATAATAGTCACTAAATATTATTTTCTTTTTTTCTTCTTCTTTATTCAGTTTTTTTAAAGATAGGGATAGTAGAAAGGAATGTATTAAAACATATGAAAAAAATTAGTTAACTTTTTTTAGTTTTCTAGCTCTATGCAATTTAAAATACAAGCAGCTATTTGAATTAAAAAGTAATATATTTTTTTTACTATTATTTTCCGTCGTTTTATAACTGCTGAGATCTTTATTGGCTCTAAGATTAATAAAAATCCGTATAGCAAGAAATATTTAAAATTTGCTCGATGCAAGATTTGAACCCAACACCTACTAGTTTTGAAGTGGCCACCTAGACTACTCGGCCACCAGTTAGCTCAATATAATTAAAACGATAGTTATAGATTAAGAAAAGGCTTTATCATCTTGAATCAAAACTTAGTAGTTGAAATATGAAATAAAAAAACATCGTTTTTGTTCATTTTTCCGTGTAGGGTAGTTCAAATTAAGAAAAGAGTGATAATCATATTTATTTAGATTATTTTAATGTGTTTAATGTTTAAAGTTTAATGTGTTTTAATGTGATTAGATAATGTGTAATATGTAATTGTCGAAATAACATCAGAGTGTCATTTCGAAAGTTAAAAAATGTTCGTGAAATCTGTGACACATATCTCCAATACAACCACCAAAGACATCTGCCACAACTACCTCAAGTTAAAGAAGTGGATAAAAAATAAAATAGTTTTTGGTATTTTTTCGGTTATTAATACAAGCTTGATTTTTTTTTTTTTGAAAACAACACATATTATGAATGTATGAATAAAATATATCAATTAAAAATGGTATTTCTGAATAAAAAAGGCGTAAAAACAAATAAACAGTTCTTTCCGATTTAGGTAGAGTAAAAACATAAGAGTTCCATTTTATACAATTTATAAAATTTATTGTGGTCTTATTTATGTAATATAATCTACAAAAGTAAACTATAAACGTAAATTTGAACAAAAGTTCAAACGAATTTTTTTTGACGTATTACGCAGATACGTATTTCGATTGTCAAGCAAACTTCCTCAGTGGTCATCAAGTAGTATTGATTGCTACGTAACTGCTAGGTATATGATGTATCTCCCATAAGAGATTCATAAATCAACAAATTAGTAAAACCAACAATTTTCTTTTTTGCCTAACTCCACTTGCTTAAGATTAAAAACATGTTAGACAATACACGGAAGCTGTAGACAAGAGGTTCAAATATTGTTGAGTTATCAATAGCATATAGAAAAAAAATTGATACCAAAATTAACTCTTGGGACGTTTCAAACCTCACCATTATCCATAATTGAGGCATCTAAGTTTTTTGAGACGAAAAAAACAGTTACAAACAGAACTGTTAGAAAATCGTATATTAGCTTCTTTAAAGTAACTTACTTTAAAGTTAGTTTAAGTTACCGTATCTTGGTTTCTTTATTTTTTTTGGCAAAAAGTGTCTTTTAGATACTTTTTAAAAATAACTGTATCTTGTTACTTTAATAGTAGTTTAAATACCGAAAAGTAACTGAGATATCGAAATATATGCAATATAACGAAATGTAACTAAAAATAAAGTATACAGTAAACAATAAACAATAAAATGAGGTACCTGACTTCTTGGTTATATAAAATAATGTTTATTTAATGATTTTTTTTTGTTTTGACAAATTTTAATTGTTTTACTCAAATTAGCTGTAGACATGTTTGGATGTTTTTGTATATTTTTCTGTGCATTTTTATTTTATTTAATTCTCTAAAGTTCAATATATACCTATTCTATTATTCTTAAAGTGTGTTGTGTTCACAGGGAATTACACATACCTACATACTTTCCTTTTTCCTAAATTAATAAAGAGAAGAAATACGTTAACTGATTACCTAACAACTGTACCTAATACGTTACGAGTAGTAATATAAACATACCGTTCGAAGTAACTAGGAAAATAACTTTTTAATTATATAAAAAAGTAAGCTATGAATTTAAGTTCATTTTTTAAGATTAATTAGGTACCCAAAGTAGCTTCAGATACTTTTTATAAAAGTAACTTTTCTCGTATCTTGACACTTTCCAGAAGATTTGGACTGTATCTTTGACAGATCTGATTATAAATTTAATATCTTTATAGTATAAAGTCGCTTACAAATTTTAGTCATCGAAACAACTTAGGAAAAAAAGTTATTACTATTAGATGATATGCTGGCGTATCAGGAATGTAGGACATAGGTATTAGAATTTGGTATAGACTTATTAAAATAATAATTGCCAATGTTTTATGTTTTTAGCATAAACAACATAGTTTACCTGCATAGGTACTAAAAACATAACGTAAATCGAACCATTAGTTTTAACATTTATAAAGTTATCAAACCACTAACAAACAGACAGGAATTGGACTTTATAGATACAATAACCCAATAGCAGATATAAACAACAAACTTTCCTTCCGATTAGCAACGATTATATTCAGTGTTTGTTTGTTTTCATATTTTTTTTAATGTCAAGCGATTTAAACAACAATTACCCACCAACTCATCCTACAATATACTCGTGTTTTCATCGCTTTGTTTAAGTTCACACTAATCACGCGTAAAAATTGTATAATTGCTTAAAAGTATTTGTTTTATGTTGTGTAAAATCTGTTTTTTTTACATGCAAACTTTCAACATCGTCACTTTGCTGTATCAACTCTAACGGTATTTGAATATCGAAATTGTTATACTTGAGAAAATGCTCTTTAATTTTTTTTTTCATTTTACTTATATATGAATTTATGAAAGGGAAAAATTGGCATAATGTCATCGTTGAAAATTTTGTTGTCCTCGTAAATTCCTAGCGAAACATACAGTGAAATACAACGATACAATAACAATAGAAAAATTTTTTTTTTCCTCTCTTAGTTTGATAATTAAGCATTAGAGTACCTCGACAGAAGTGTTTTTAAATTTCCTCTATATTTCAATTAGGTACTTCATGTTATAATAGTGACACTTGCTTTGCTGAGATGTGACATGACAAGGTTTTATTTTGCAAAAAAACATTTAGTACGTTTTAAAATAATTGGAAAGAGAACTAGAAGACAGAAAATTTAAAATTAATAATAAATTTTACTTTTGCTTACGTTTTACTTACTTTAAAGATTTATCGTATCAAATTACCAGAACATACTACAGCTAAACAGCTTATTTAATAATTTATTAATTAAAAACTGTTAGAATATTCTCTTATTGAATTATATTTATTGTTTAAATTTTATAATATCTAATAACTAATATTTTATTTTAGATTATTTTTATTTTATTTACCTACAATTCAAATTTAAATTAGGAAAGAAAAACAAAAACTTTTCATGCATGAAATTTATTTAAATTTCCATGTACATATAGACAACGTAAAGTTCTTTATTTTTGTTATTATTTACTTCTTGACAAACATTGTGAAATAATAAAGAATTAATTAAGATATGGAAGTTTTATTTTGTTGTCATACTTAAACATCATGCACAAACATTAAAGGAGTATCTACTATTATATTTATCCACATATTTAATATAATATGTGAATATTGTTATAATAAACGATGGAAGAGAATTAGAGACGCTGGAGTTTTGGAATGAACGTTGAACGAGTTTCGAAGCCGTAGGGGATGATCCCGACGACGACACATCAACAGGACTGAAATATAAGAGAGCCTGGATGATGGCAAGGGAGTGACGTCCTAGCGACACCCAACCCTTTTGTAATGAACCTCCTCTTCCTTCCTTCGGGAACTAACGAACGACCCCATTCCCATCCTCATCCCTAATGTACACACACATACACATATACAAATACAAGTACCTGGAGACCGTTATATACAGTAAGTGTATAGTATTCCCGAAACATAATGATACAGGGAGGAGTTTAACATCATCATCATCATTAGCATCATCATTTGAGACGCTCGTGACATCATCAAATAAAACAACCCTTTCTTGTGTATGACATTGTGGCAACAAAGAGAGATATTACTCCGAGCTTTGGAAGCCTCGTATTCATTATTGCCATCCTGTGTCAACAAATAATGAATAAGGATGCCTGAAAGGCCAGGATTTTCTATATGAATTATTCAAGTGTTCTTAATTTGGATGTAGTTGGAGCATGAGGAGTGAAGTTATATTTTTCATAATTTATTTTTTGGTTTGTATGCGTTCAGAATGCAGAGATTTTTGATGATGAAGTTAATTAAAAAGCTCCTCTGTGAGGGGATTGTATTTAATTATTTTCAATAATTGAACACGTCTACTTTAACGACTTTATTTTGGTCATCCACTTGCCTTTATGCATTTGTTTCGTATGATGCAATTTGCGTGCACTTAGTAGATATTTATTATGTTTATGCATTTGCATTTGCATACAATCGTTTAACCGGTTTTTCGTGCCCATTACATAATTGTAGAAATGAAACATAGAAGAATGTGCATTTTTTGAATTTTTTTACTTAATACGATTTCTCATGGTAATTGAAATAGAAATTAAGTTTCCTTTTAACGTTTGATTTGTTCTTCAAATTTTAATAGCTCCAAAAATAATTTTTGTATTGATTTTGGAATTATTATCTCATTAAAAAAAATAAGCAAAAATATTGACCAATTACGATAATCATACTAATTCGAACCGACCTTCGTTTTAGACAACAATAATCAAATCCAATATACACTCTAATTATAAAAAGTTTGAAGAAATCGTGATTTGTTCCATATGACTTTTTTCTTCAATAAAATTGCTAAACGACGAAAAGTCGATACAAGTAAGGTGTGGCATTGTCAATCTATCAAAAATGTTGGTATTTGTCTTAGACTTTTATATTCCGTGATTTTCATGATTGTTTTTCATCTAAATAAATATACCTAATAAATAGTATGTTCCCTAATATTTTCGTGAATGTCATGCGTGACAATTTAAAATTTGTCCTTTCCACGAACATACGACATTGTCGACACCGGATTCCCGATAAAAATCGGGGTGTAGTGCACGTGTGACACGTATACATCATGTCCGTTGTGAAAATGACGTGCTAATACGCCTATTTCCTTTGGTCATAGCTAAAAAAATGAACCCATAAAAATATCAAATCGTGA
Organism: Sisyra terminalis; assembly: GCA_958496175.1. Taxonomy (NCBI): domain Eukaryota; kingdom Metazoa; phylum Arthropoda; class Insecta; order Neuroptera; family Sisyridae; genus Sisyra; species Sisyra terminalis. Next base: position 33,532,173 of record OY292274.1, read on the forward strand.
TTTCAATTAATTTCGGAATTCTTATAGAAAATTAAACCTTTCGTTTTAAAACTTAAATGATTTAATTATTCGTTAAAACTTGTACACTTTAAAAATTTACTTACATAACGATTCGATTAATTTATTATAAAAGACCATTTATTTGCTTTATTATTTTTACTTAATTTTTTAAGAAAATTAAAGATTGAGGCATGGGAAAATGTCAATCTAAATTAGAAGTTCTTTATCTGCCATCCATTATGGCTATTTTGATTTATCCGAAAACAATGTGTTGAAAAGAACAATGAGTAAATTACTCGTCTTACGAAAAATATGATTAAAAAAAATTACAAGTGACGAGTTTCGAACAAAAACCGATTTATATACCAATTTTTTGCACCATAAATTAGATTTTTTGGTTTCTTGCAAAATGGCAAATGTTTCATATAAATTTTATTTGAACACGACATTTTTTCGTAGAAAAACTAGATTTTTATTTTTGAAAATATTTTGATTTTAAATTTCGTTTTTATATTTCTCTTGATTTTTTTTTAATAATTTTTTCTTCCTTTCGTGTTGAATGACAATGATTTATTATTTATAAGACAAAGGAAAATTAAATGGCATTTCGTGACAAACCCAACCTATCACTCATTTATATAATGTGACTTACGAACCATCAGCCATCTTTCTTTAATACAATTAACAATTAAATAAACATTTATAATGATAGAAGTACCAATACCATAATGTTTGCACTGGAGAATAAAGGGAGCACTAGTTCTTCTCGCTTCAGGAGAGAATAATAAACGATTTTTAATTTATTCACTTTTTTATCTAAATTAATTGTAAGGTTTTGATAAGTACTTGAGTTTCTGTAATATTTTTTTCATGGTTTTGAAATAATTAACCAAAATGATAAGTTAAAAAAACTGTTTTTTTTTACTATTAGGTAGATACAATATATACCGTATTATCAATATTGAAAACAAAAAGTTATTTGAATTGCCGTATTTTGTAGTTTTATTTTATCAAAATAATTAACAAAATCGCTCTTAAAATAAATAGAAACGTGTTTTGTAATCCCTGACCCAAGTTTTGTTAAATAAATACAAGATTGTAACGATTGTTACTAATTGTCATTATGCTTATTTAAATTAATATTGGTATAGTTTAGATATCGTAAAACATGATTTTTCTGCTTGAATTAAATAATCTTAATCTGGCTGTTATTTTGAAAATTTAAAAATGCTAATCAAATCGGTGACTTCATAAAAATTAAAAAAGGAGATCTAGCCACTGGATCTTTTATCACATTCTCCCGATCTTTTAATTCGTTGATTCTGCTGTACCATGGTGCTTAAAAAATCATTTTGGAACCTCATATATTTATATGAGCCTTAAGGCTAAAAAAAACATTTACATTTTGTGATAGTAGCTTTATCATCCCATTTTATCCCCCTCCTCAAGTATTCTTAAGTGATGTCAATTTGAATTAGACTCGTAGCCAGAAATACAAGCAAACATAGGCTCCGGAGCCGGAGAATAAAATAATTTCGACCCCAGCTTTGGTTCTATAAATTCCAACATTAAATTGATTTATTTGAAAGTAAAAAATAAATATTGAAGTAGCAAAAAATTATCAACGCTTAGCCATGGTTTTATCAAATAATAACTGAAAATTGGTTTTTATTTTATATTATAATTTTAAGTCGTTTTGGTTGTGTAAAATATATATATATTTTATGAAAAAAAATGAATAAAAAGGAAATTGTCACTATAAAAACAGTGTTTGATTCAGGGGGCCGAGCCTTTTCTCGTTTACGAAAACTAAAGAAAAAACTCGTTTACATACAATTTTTTCATTATGTCAATTATCACATCCAAATTTTCTTTCTCTTTCAATTCTAAAGTTTATTTCTTGAATGTGTGTATATAGGAATTTCAAAAATAAATATTTATTTTTAAATAACCTTTGATTTCTTCATCTTCCGGAAACGTGTCTCATAAATTTCTTTTCATACCTATCGATTTTTTCGTCTTCGTGAATACATTAATCGTCAATAAATAACAGTGGTCTTATAATTAGTTTTGGAGAAATGGTTTTATTGAAATTTGGCTTTGAATTCGTTTAGAAAAAGCTGATGATAATTTTGCACATTTACACTGAAAATGTTAAAAGTCAACAAGATGTTGCAATTCATGGAGTAAAGTTTAACTTGTGTGGGTGTCTTATTTCTTAGGCTAATGTAATCTGTTCGAAATCAACGATAATTATCTTAGGTCACATAATCGTTAGTTAACACCAATTTATTATGTATAACACTGGCGCAGCATATAATATTACAACAAGTAGTTAATCATTATAGAATGCACTCATCAAAAATGCATTATACTGATTTTTTTCATTTGTGAAATAAATTATGCAAATTTATGAATGTGAGCTTTTTCTGTTTCAGTGGGCTTCCGTAGCGTCTTGGTTTTTTCGACCTGAAGGTTTGCCAACTTTTAGCACACCAAGTGCATCCCTTCCTGGAAGTGGTGCATTAACGTCTACAACATCATCAATTTGTGCACCTCGTCCATGTTTACCTCCTCTACCCTTACCTTCTGGTTCAAAATCCTCATCTTCAACGACCACTTTAACCACAACGACATCTTCCACGACGGATTCAACTTCTGGGAACCATAAGGAGCGTAATTCTGCGCGATCTGATCGCATGATAGCGCCTACAATATGTACGGTACGTAAAATCTGTCCATTCGTTTTTAAAAGCCTAAACAATGTATAAATGTTACTCTAATATAATTAATGTTGCGACATACGAATGAGATTAACCTCTCGGTTGTTGCGCGTTTCTTTATGGAATGTCATGAGAATTGTTTTTGTGGTCAGTGGACACGTTTCTTCCGAACAAAAATGATCAAGATTGATTGAGATTTAATTACAATGTTCATTAATATGATATAGTTGAGCGTCATGAACCTCAACGAGCTCTCTTAACCTCCCCTCTCGTTTTTTTTATTTAAAAAGTTATTATTGTTACGAGAATCGGAGACAAAACTTATTTTCTTTGTGAAAAATGAAAGTGTGCTAATATTGACTAAGTTCATGCGATTTTTTTTCACCTTTATTAGAAATGTGTGAGTGTAGAAAATCCTACGTTCTTCCATATCTTTTGTAAAGATGCAAATAGATAATATAATGTCTTTTCAAATCTTTAAGTGAGGGCGTTAATTATCTTGTATAAAAAAAAAATCAAATTGACCTCGTTTTACTTAAGATCGAATCTATATTGAGGAGAAAAAGGAAATTGGATATTATGTAGATTCAATACAAACCTACATCTTAACGAATATTAAGTAACGTAATTATGATAGTAACATAATTGTTAATAGAATATTAAGAACTTAAATGATTAAATATTACAATTCAAACGTTTAAGTATTATGATGGTGAAAAAAACATTTGTAATGGTTAATGTATATGACTACTGTAAATAAAGTTTGAAAATCTTGCATTATCATATTTTGATCAACTGGTGGCAAAATTATAAGCTATTGTGGGTTACACTAAAACTAAGTACAAGTATTTTATTTGTTATTGTCAACATTGTGAAAAATAATTTCTAATAATCGTGAATATACAGTACAAGTACAAATTTGATATTAATACTCATACATCTACCTACAAAGATATTTAAAACGACGGTGAAGACACTGGAAAACATTAATATTCTCTTCTTTTTTTGATATTTAAACACTAAAGAGCACAAAGTTCACCAGCAGAGCGCCAGGGACCAGAATTACTAAATATTTTATAGCAAAAGATAACAGAAAAATCTACAAAATTTGTATAATTTTAGTTTGTTTTTTGTTACCTTTTTCTAAAACTTATAATTTTGGTAGATGTCTGTTCGAAATATAAAATTGGGATTTGAAAATTTCAGTGGTCTTAAGATTTTTTTTCAATAAAATTATTTCTTTTTCAAAATAGTCAACAAAAGACGATAATTTTTGGTTTCACTTTCAAACGATTGTTATGTAACAATAAAAATAACAGATTCTTAGATTTTATTATAGGGGATAAGGGAATATGTCACTGGAATATTAAATTACTGTTAGGAATCTGCTTAAGAGTCGGCATTTTCACATTTAGACCGTGACATTTATCTTCCAGATAAAATTTAACACTTAGGATAAAGAAAACATGCGTATTTTCATCTAGGAAAAGTGATTGGTATAGGATTTATCTAGCAAAGAAATTTTTATCTACTACAAAGTTGTCCTATGGATATACGGTCTATCGATCCTTGAATAAAAATATCTGATATAACTCTGTCTGATCCTGGCTTATTTTAAAAAAAAAATAATTGCTTAGTGGGTTTTCTTTTTAACTAGAATATTAATTGGATTTTTTTATAATATTTTAAAACCATAAAATTGTACTTAAAAAAATATTGTTGTAAATATGCCTACGATTTTTTTTTAAATGTACGCACATTTTTTTTGAATCCTTATTTAGGTTTTTATATCATAATTTATTATGATAAAATAAAAATCAGCAGAAACAATAATGAAGAGATTAAAATGTTTTTGCGTTATACAATGGAATTAAAAATTGCAATTTCAATGTTGAAAAAAATCACAAAATGAGTCATCAGAGGTTTCAGTATTGAAGCCTATAATAGGCCAGACACGATTGCCTCAAATTTAAATTGTCAGTATTGAAATCTTGATTTTTTACACACGACCACGGACATCATGATGGGCTTTCCATTCTAAGAGTAACAATAATGAGAGATTGGTACTTAAGACAATGATTGTGGGAGTCTGATTGACAATTGGCGACGTAAATCTTTATAAAAATTACAATATTCAGGTTGTTGGAGTTTTATATTTCAAGCTAATTTGAACATTTTACAAATACACCAGCGTTTTTGTTAAGTTGTGTCGGGTGGGTTGTAATTAAAAATTTGTCACATTGATTGCTTTTTTATTTCTTAAACGTCTATACGCGAAGGTAGAGGAGTTGTAAGAAAAATTATTTCAGTTTTTGGTGTGATTATAAAATGATTGCGTTTCGCATGAGAAAACGTATATTTTGTAAACTAAATTGTAGAAATCTAATTAATGTAATATGAGGGAATTAGTTATGAAATGAACAATGACTCTTTTCTGGCTGTAACAATGTGATCTAAAAATTAGCTTTGTTATTTTAGTGATTCGTCATCCCGAGGGATGAATTACCTTTGAGACGGACACTTGACAATGGTACAAATGGAAATAAAGCTTGAAAAGATACGTTTTTTTTTTAATTTCATTTTTTTCAATACCATTAAATAAGTTTTAATTTATGTGTGCTTGAACGAACATTCGCGGGACTGTTCTCGTTTCTTATTTCTCTCGTTTTTATCAATGCCAATTATTTGTAAATTCCAATGAAAATTACTAGCGCTGATTGGTTTCGACGTCGTTGAAAATATTTCCACTACACATCGGATAAATGGTAGTTTGTTGGTAGATATAATACGTTTTATATGGGAGATTACTAATAACGTAATTCCACACATATTGTGTACAATAAATAAAATATATGGCGGTCGAAGAGAGATGCAGCCGCACATGAAAGGGGCAGTTCCAGGCACGATTCGTCAATCACATGTTAAGCAACTGTCTTTTCATAACCACGCACACATTTGCCTTTGATGATGTTGATCATGTTGATGAAGAAACTATTACTGAGAGTGCTCCTTAACTGGTGGTTACACGAATCAGAAGGACTTGGAACCCCAAGAATTCCAAACGATTTCTTCAAACTCAAAAAATGCTTTTCCCATCGTAAACATCGGAAAATATTTAATTTCAAACTCCTACATTGAAACTTTATAACCTAGGGGCGCGTATTATAACGTTTGTCACGCGACACTCACGTCAATTTCCAACTCTCAAACTCAAGCTCCAAATTGATTATTTTCTCTATTTATAATTCGCATTTTGTCACCCTCAAGAAACCAAGGGCTGAAACCAATGTATCGATATCAACAAAGTAATCGAACGACCTATTGCCATGTAATTGCCATGTCAAACAGCTGTTAAACGAAGTATCTCGTTCACGTCTCAACCCTTAAATATCAATTTAAATTTGTCCAAAGGGGTGCTCCAAAATACAATATTCTCTTCGTCCGTTTTTATTAGTAATCAAAGACACATTTTCAAGTCCACATGAGAAGTGCTATCTATTGCTCTTTTCGATTCGTTACTTTTGTACCATGCAGTGACACGAGAAAAATTTTCCACTTAAAAAAAAACAGTGTGTGTACTTATGTACACCCGTGAGAAGTTATACTTCTTTCGTATAGTTAAAAATAGGTTTTTAATCCACTGCCGTAGCCTCTTTCAGCAATGCCTGAACTGGCACACCAGTTATAACATTTGTGATTACTAAAAAGTGATACAATTTTAAACACAAATTACTTTTAATATCAAAATAGATAATAAGAAAACGTAAGTGTTGCGGCAAAGACAAAGCCAAAGAATATAAAGTTTTAAATACATCCATGTAAGTGGAATACAAATATAATAATTATTGGCTCAAATTTGAAATACCGTGTTATTAGTTTCAATTAGTTTAAACTGTCATTTCGATTTCATTCAATTGCTAATTTTAGCCATTTGTCAGTTGTGTCAGTGTTGAGCTGTGAATATTTCACGGAAAATTACTGGTTTTCCAGTAAAAGATTAAATTGACTATTTATGCATGGGTACTATATGCTTACACATTTGGTTACTTAAATACAAAATGTATATTACATATTATATGAATTAACCGTTTAACTGAATTAACAGATTGGGTCACATGTTCGAAAAATACTTATGGAAAACATTTACCATATAGAATTAGATTGTTGACATTAAATATCATGTAAAGATATGTATAAACAATCTTAAATAGCAACGTCCTAAAAATTATATTGATGCAATAGTAATTGTATACTTTATTAACACATTTATATATCTATATATTGAAACTCATTTTTAATTCAAATATAGAAATGTCAAATAATGTATCAATTGACTTTTATTACATTATTTTGAATATCACACTGCATGATTTCAGAAAAACATCTTTCTTTTAAATGCATTTTAATTCTCATAATAGTAATAACAATAATAGGTAAACGTAAGTAATATGTATGTATATATTTCATATATTTCAGCAAAGGTAGATAAATACTATAAGCACATAAGTGTGAGTGAAATACCATCATTGTTTTAAATTTGAACCAATTTGAACTGAATGATCGTCGCTATGGTTTCAACAGTCATTTTGATTTCATTCAATCAATTGCCAATTTTTACTATTTGTAAGTTACGTCAGTATTGTGCGGTGAATACTTTACGTGAATTTACTAGCTGTGTATTAATATGGATATTGTTTAGACTATAAAACTTGAAAATTTTAGTTCAACGATATCTATCTTCTCCATGTTCTAAAGGTTCTAATCATTCTGGCTGTTTCTAACTGTTCGTTAGCTTTAACTTCGTATCTGATTCGGGGTTGTTCGGAATGATCGTATCGTCTCTCCTTGAGTCCCCCGGTAAACGAAAAATATATGCCAACATGTGAGTGTTGGTTTAGCTTGATCGATGCGATAGAGTATTTTAGTCGTCTTACTTCTATGCATATCGCTCCCAAAAATCGGACAGATTTCGTCTGCTTAAGCCGTTCTTTCTCGCTAACCGTTTGTGAGTAACTTCATACTGTTACTTTAAAGCGTCATTTTGTTACCAATTCACTCATTATTTTTTTTTTCAAAATGCCGGTAAAGAAGTATAACTTCAAAAAAAGTGTTAAAAGCTGTAATTTTCTCACGATTTTTCATTGAAAAAGTTACAGGTTACATTTATTTATTCGGCAATAATTCAAAACTCGTTACTCAACAAAATAAACACTTCATATATTTCCATGAACTCTTGGAATTGGAGATGAAAGTAGATATGAATTGAATGAGTCGTTTTCGTTTCAAGTGGTATCTCTACACAAAAATGTCATCGTTACTTTCAATCCCTTTTCACACTTATGTCGTCCGTTCTACAAATAATCAAATAGGAGAAGAATTTAATGACACATAAGGGGATAAGTATTACTATATTAATGTCACTTGCATCATTATTGTCACCTTTTTCTACAAGACGGTAAGGTTAGACAATTTCTTCACTTCATGATAGTTGACACAGCATTTACAACCCTCTGAAGTGAAGTGTGTATAACACCTGTCTGACACCTTTTATTTACTTTGTAAAATATAAAAATCAAACCATAGATCTTTGCTACATGTAGGTACTGAAGAAGAGTTTATTTAGGTTTTAAAATGGAATATGCTTGCATAATTCGAATATAATAATCGTATATACATACATCTTATTTAATAAATGTATGAAAATTACTTAAACAGCCGCGCACTAATAATGTGAACAAATTCGATAATTATAGTCATTAATGTCTTTGATTGAATTACATCGTAAATTTTGTTCGATGAAATCGAAAATATTATGGATGCCGCGAGCGACATAAAAAAAATGCTCGCGTCGAGCGCCAATGCGGCAAATTGCTTCATGTCATGATCTAAAAAAACGTGTCTGTGGTCCGGTCGTGTACAAAAGAAAAAATTCCAAATTAAATCAAAAATATTATTTATTCTGTCTTGGCGTTAAAAATCAGCTTTTCCTTTTCATTTTAATTCATAAACCTAGATGAATAATTGGCTTAGTAAAATGAGGGAGACAATTTCATTAGGTAATGGTTCCATATGATTTCTGATTCTAATACGAGATCGGTAATATTTTAGGTAATAGCTAGTAATTATCCTGTTTAAATATAGAGATAAATTATTCAAAGAGATAATAATTTATAATGATAAAATTTAAGGTTCATAGTTCGAGGCCACAGTTAAAGGATTTTGAGTTTGTTGACAAAATTGGTTACTGTAGGGCCGTGATTATTCTATACAAAATACAGTCCCTGGCCAAATTAATAGGCGCACTATAGGTTTTGTATAAGAAGTAAGAGCTATTTTATTTTAGGTCCATATTTTTGGTTGGGTTTAACTTTCCTGTACAAATTTTATTTATTACGCTTATTACCAACAAGCGTGATTAAAAGTCATATTTACAAAAAAATAAATTTTTACCATCAACTTAATTAAACATCTTCTTAATTATGGCGAGCTGAATTGTTTAATATTTAATTGAAAGCACGTTTACTGATATTTAAGCTTCCATTCTGCGCAGTAAACTGTCTATGTAGGACAATTCCGTCTACTGTATTTGTGGATGATGATTCCATATGGAAATATTTTTTCAAAGGGTTATTTTTCTGTTGTGGTCACTTCTTTAGATTCTTTTTTCTTCAGCAACTTTCACATATTTTCAATGGCTTTCAAATCAAGGCTGTTATCCTAAAGTAGAGTAACAGAGATAATAAACAAGGTTTTACCCTTATCCAGAAAATATATTTCTTAAATATCAATACATGTTTTTATAATGTAAAAAGTAAACACTGTTAAATTTAATTTAGTAGAATATGTACATTTTGCATAAAATCTTAAGTGCGTCTAATAATATGACCAGGGACTGTATTATTACCTACTGGTGGCTGAGTGATCAAGGTGATCGCTCTAAAATATGAGCGACGAATAAATTATTCGTTTATATTTAACAATTTTTTTTTAATTTATATCTGAGTCAAAATAGTAATAAAGTCTTTTGAATCAATATGCCATTCTCCTCCCCTCCCTCGTTACCCACCATGTTACGCTACTGTTTTCAGTATTTTTCAGCTTACGGATTTTTATAAACTCTAGAGTCGCTAAAGACGTTAATTGTTAGAATGCGATAAAAAACCCTAAAAAAAAAATCAAAATTTCAGGTAGAAAACTAATCTCTTTTCTATGTAATATTATAAGAGAATCTCTACGATCGTAGTTTGGGATAGGAATTCCAAAAAATCTAGACATATTTCTAATCTAGACATTATATCTAATTGTAATAAAACATTTTTAAAGTCGTTGGAAAATCAATATTAAATATCAATTGTAAAAAAAGAGATTTTTTTTGTCATATTTTACGGAAAATAGTTATATTCAATCTACTTTTATGAATAAAGGAATGGGTATTTTGAACCTACAACCAATTGATTTTGATTGAATTATGATTTTTTTATACAGTAACAATATTTTGAATGTAATCCGAAGAAAGCAATTACTATAATAGTTACAATAGGTAGGTTTTTAATTAATTTTTCGGCATTACTTTATAGATGCTTACTTATGAACTTTATGGACGAAAAATAATCCATGTTGCTATTTCATTATGTGTACGAAATAATAAAAATTAATTCATAAAAAAATATAAAACATAACAATGAAGTTGTAGGTAACAATGTTTCTGAATGTTTTAAAAAAAACACAATGTTTTATTTCATGTAACGAATTGAGAATGAATTAGAGAAGAAGATTTAAAAATAATTTTCAATTTGTTGCCACATGTAGCGATTTTTATTTTCATCGATCTAATTATAATTTAATTAAGAAGTTCAATTGATGTGAATTGAATTGAAATAGAAAAAAATTAAATATGCTTAACTTCTTTTTTTTTTCATTTCAAGATTTATGAATCAATTTTCGTTGAATATAATACGAGAATTTCTTTTGCGGAAAAAAATCAGCTGGAAAGTGAATGGAGTAAAGTTGAAGTGTTTTGAAACTGAACGAATAAATGACTCAATTCGTTAACGAACCACTTGATATTTCTGGACCCGCTAATTAGACGGTTACCCCGGTGACTTTGGGTACTTGAAGCATACACTTCCCATTTATTTCTCAATGAATTAGGCGACATGAAATGCCTTACGTTGGCTCATTGAGCGGATTATGCAATTTTCAGGGTGTAGAAAAATCCCCCAATAGATTCATCTCTGTTTGAATTTAAAAATAAAATAAAATAATGAAGTCATTTGACCAACTTGAAAAATGGAATCAGACAAGAGTTGATATTTTATATACATTTTTTTTTCTAAATTAAACTTTGAACACAAGATTATTTGTTTTGTGAAGGAATTAAATCATGTTACTCTGGTTAAGTTTAGGCCCTTGTCAAAAATCAACACTTGAAGCATCATTTTCAAGAGGGTTTCTCTTGAGGCAACAGGACGAAGAAGTGTCATTTTCATAATGGAGCAAATGACATTGCAGGTAACGGCAAAAGATCCATCTCACCCATTTACACCCTTTATTATTTTGTATGAATGTTGGACATCTATCTCTCATTAAAAAGTCAATGGATGTCTCAAACCTTTTTTCTTTTCTTTTCTTTCTTTCATTATTATTATCAGCGTCATCATTATTATTATCATTATTTATTATTTGATGTGACTCTCTGAAGTGTGGGTAAGGGATAAAAGGAAATTGCAACGTCATGCGACTGATTGGAAGGACAGCTGAGAGAGGAAAGTTTTTTAAAAAAATCGATTCAATTTCTTGATTTTGTAACGATGAGCTAACAATAAAGGAAATAACTTACATATTATATGATCCCTCTGATTATCACACGAAAAAACACACGAATCCTTTGGAATGAAGAAAATCTAAATTTCAATATAATATTAATTTGGTTTTCTTCATTATTTTTTTTCTTCTATTTACAAATATTAAAATTACTATAATTTAAAATTAAAGTGATAACGAGCATTTTTATTTATTATAGCGTATAAAAAACTCAAAACTTTGAATGTCGTTTCGTGAAGAATTTCAATTATAGGAGGTATAAGAAATTGAAGAAAAAAAAGGTGAGATTTTGTATGGTTGATGTGAGTTGTGGTCATGGTTGACTTTTGAAATTACATGCCTAATATTCGATGTCGTCAAATTTCTAATTTGTCTCGTGGTAAAATAAAACTATTTGAAAATTTGAATTTGTATAGAGAAACGATTTGAATATTTTTTTTTATTTTATCAGCGGAATTAATGGTTACTTTCGTCAACATTATATTTATTATCGTCATTATCATTTGATCATACGTTATGTTAATGACCATGTAAGACGAAATCACACCGACAAGGATCAATTAAAGAATATGATGAATTCGACATCACTGAAAAGGTCATCATTACCATCAACTTGTCAACTGTCATACGTCGCGTCCATTATCAATCGTCACGATTTCAGAAAAGTAACTGACACTTTGATTTGTATCTCTTCTTTGCGTAAAATGTATTATCTTTGGACTTTCAAGATAATAGATTTACCTATTTAATGTGCAAAAAAACCTTAACTTTCAAATATGGAAACAAAATAATTTTAATTTGGGCAATTAAAATAATATATTAAAAGAAAAATTTTATGACAGGTTATGCTTTTTGGAATATACATATATGATATATGTAAATTAATTATCCGATCTTGTGCTATTCATCAACGGATGAATTATTATGAGTTAAAATGTTCCAATGACAATGTTAGCTTAGAATATTGCCTGAAGAAGTTGAAAAATATAGCGACAAAACGTTACAAAACGTAAAAATTTAACATCAAATTATTTTTTATCTAAGTTTCTAAGAAATACCTAGCTGATATTAACAGAATAATAAAATGTCCAATTCAATAATATTTGAAAATTTTGGCACTATAACATAATATATTATTAATGTCGATCCTGTAGTTTTAATTCAATTTGTTATGGTTCAAGAAATATAAGGATCATTATGTTGTTTATAATTAAAATTGTTATTTATAATCGATGAACAAGCAGTAATAAACTGCGAAACGTTGCAAGAAAAAAAAAGTAAAATAAAAAAAAACAAAGTCTTAGTTATTTAAAGTAATAAAAAAGATCCTCAAATTCTCGGAACTATAACAAATTGAAAATAACAGCATTATGTTTAAATTTGGGGTGAATCACGAGATTTATCGTACTTCAACAAAACATATTATTTTATAATGACTAGTGGTGGAAACTATATACCGTATTGTCACGTTTTAACTTATTTATATTTACGGGTTCGTTGGATTTGTGTTTTATAACACACAATAACAACTTGATTTATTACACATGTTTATTTCTTTAGATTTCACACTGTACACTTATTTATTATAAAAATTGATAATTAAAGTAACGGTAATCGAGATTGATTTATTTTTCACTGTTTTCGAACTGTGTTTTCTTATCCCTGTTTAATTATTTTGTTGACTGTCAACCGCCTTATATACAAATTTGACCATATTCTAGAAACTCATAGAAAGTTCTAGATACTTCTCACATATTCTATCAGTCATAGAATAAACTCGAACATCTTTTATTTTCTTCTATTTTCATTGCTTGATCTTCTAATTTTCATACATCTTTTCTTCTAGTTCGCAACAGTATTAATATTACCTAAAGTGCATCTAAATCTAATGTGAAGATATATAGTTTATATGTATGTATGATTTATATGTAACCCACGTAGTTATGACGCATTTCCAAAGTTGCCTGCAATCATTTGCATTGATCACCCCTGGGTTGGGTAATGAATAGAATAAGGCTAAATTTTGTTATGGTTTTGTATCATTCCAGTGCTTTTTATGAAGTAATTGCAGGTGACTTAAAAAAGAAACTAAAAAAACCTCATATGTCTACTAAGTAGCTCCCTCACAATGGTTGAAAGTTATAAGTATGAATTAATCTACGTCGGCATTTTATGATTCTATTTCACACCACATATGATGAAATTTGATTTCGGTTATAAAATTTGATGCCTACTAGTTTTCCAAAAATATTATTGACGTTTTATCTCCCCCCAAAAGGATACTGATCGAAAAATATAACGAAAAAACGGCATTAATCAAAAAGTACGTTTGTTGGAAAAATGAGGTCCTTGTAAAGTCCGAGAAAATAGTTCCGTCAAAAAAGTTTCGATGCAACATTAAAACTGACGAAAAAATCATTTAAATTGTCCATATAATTGATGGCCAAAATTTAATAAGTTTCCAGAGAATTTCAATGCCGTATCGAAAAAACGGTTTATAAAATTAATTGTGCCTCATATCCTTTTCAGCGATATCAATATCTGACAATGCTGTATTTTCTGTTTTATTTTAAAGAAAAAATTGAAGTAAAGAAAATTTAGCGACAGAAGAGAAAATTGTATGGTATTAGAATTGAATTAACAAAAAAATGCGAAATAGAAAACCAAATAAAAAATGAAATGTTGCCAACTAAAAAGGACAAAAGTCTTATTTTTTTCTGAGAATGAATGAGAAGCTCATTTTTCGTCGAAGTAATTTTTCCAAAAGACGTTCAATTTGCTAGTTATCTTTAAAATATTTGATAATTTTACTTTACAAAAATCAACCATAAGACAATAAATCTAGTATGCACAAACTTTAAAATGAATCAACAATTATCTATATATTAAACCATAGAGAAATAAGAGATAGAGATGACTAAGATCAATACTAGGAAAAACTAAGCTCTATTGTCATTAAACAAAGAAAAAAACAATACTCATTAATAATTTATACTCCGGTTTTTTGGATTTCATTATTATATTTTTTTTTGTGTATCCAATTGTCCACAATATATGTATTAAAATTTTGTCTAATTGGAATTCAATGAATAAAATAAGGGCAACTTTGTTTAGTTTTTTCAATGATAAAATGATAGAATATTTATCCGATGAATTTCCTTATTATCGAAACCAAACACTCCAGAATTTGTTCCCGAAAGTAAGAAATTTGAATTTCAACAAATATTTTGCGTTTTTTTATTGTAATACAAAATATAGTACCAGTGTGTTTGTGTGTATATACGTGCTTAAAAGATTATAATTCAAATAAAAGGTATTTATTTTTATTTTGTTAGAGTACTCTTAAGAGAATGAAAGTTTAGTCTGGTTATTGGTGTAATTGTTTTTTTAATAGAACCTCAACGTAATAATCGGTTTAACATGAGATTTTAACAAATTGAGATAGTTTCACGTTTGCATTTGACCACAAAATCTGAGAATGGAAATTTAAAGGGGCAGTTTTTTGTATCATGTTAATGTGTGTATACGGGTTTGTGAATACGTTGTTTATTATGTGTCATATGTCTGCGTGTGTCAACAAAAAAACGACGTAAAAATTGGTGTAAAAAGCCAAACATTTTCATTTTTTATGTCTTTCAAATATTTTTCGTTGATTTTTCGGTATGTTTGTGTTTATTTTGGACACTCTCTGGCGTCATCGGTAGCCAAAGCCGCTCGTTAGCACCTTGGCTACCTATTGGAAGAATTATCTGTCATCGATGTTAAAAACCCTCCTCGGTTTCAAAATGTTTTTGTCCTCTGGACCGAGTCGCCGTTGATCCTTTTCGAGAAGATATTTTTGTCTCAATATAAACATGTTTTTAATAATGTGTGAAATCATTAAAAAATGTCGTAAACCAAGAGAAAAAAGAGAAGCTTCTTTCAATAAAAATAGATTTGTTTATATTGTACTCGTACCGTACAGGAAATGTAAAACATAATTAAAATTACCGCATCAGATTTTCTTTCTTTTTTTCATCTCTTATTCCACTTTATGTTCCTCTCGAAATCAAATGCAAATGGCTTACAAACCACGACAACTACCGGGCGTTTGGGGTCAATCAGTGGGTCACTTATGAACAGTTAGAATTCAAGCCTTTTTCATGTAATCGATAATAGCTTTTAGATAGATTCAACTAACAATTTCGATAATCGTTCCGATAGTATATTCAGTGTAAAAAATAATTACCAAAAAGAGTTACAGGTACCTTACTATAATAACAACAGTGTTATCTGTAAAAAGATTATTTTCATAAATTAATTGTGAGTAATTGTATAACAAGTACCAGATAATTGTATTTTCCGCATTTAAACTAATGACAAAGCTCGCTTTAGCCAAACGTGGTCGTCATTGTAATCGTTGCGTGTTACAAGTTATTTGTTAAAATAAAGTGGAGAAAATATTTTTATTAAAATATTAATAACTACACATTTTTTATATTTAGCCAATTTAATCATAGATTAACATGGTTACATTGTTTTTGCGTGATTCATTTTGATTAAGCGTTACAATTTACTGATTAATTTTCAATACTTTAAAAGGAATAAAATGCACATAAAAATGCCCTTCAACTTTTTCCCATAACGAAATCTTATGCTTGTAAGAGGTTTGTAGAGATACATTTACTAAAATTGTATGTAATTATTTAAGTCCATGGCTGGTGTTTCATATATATGTGTTGGGTCTGCATACTAATTTCGTATCTTAAAATGTCGTTTTGTTGAGGAAATGAGACCGAAATGTGTGTATGGGAGATTTGCGGCTAACGTGTGTGAGAAATTTTTAACGTTTTCAACAGCTGAATGTTTCGAGATAAATATTTACACGAATTATCGAGTCGTCGTCGCTATATTCTTCGAGGCTTGGCGTTGTGTGTGTCCTTTGTATATGAGTTCGAAATCAAATTGGGGGCTCGCGATTGTATGTGTACCTGGCGACATACGGCACCATCATGTGGATGTGTGTGTGTTAATTACACCTTACTGTAATTAGACAATTACGAGCGAATGTGAAACCACGACACGTACGAATTGATAATGGATAGAAAAGTTTTCGTTTCGCTTTGCATGTCGATGATTGTCTTAAATACTGAAATTGGTTTTGGTAACGTTATCGAAATAATGCGTTCAAACAAAAAAATAAAAATAAAACGGAAGTAATTCAAGAATAAAATGAAATATATGAGGTTTATGAGCGTTTGAAGATGTCATAAGGAATAATGAACGGCTGCTTATCGATTGGTTATGGGCTATCAAACATAACTTCATGCCAATGATAAATCATTTGTTGTCTCACATGGATAATGACCAATGGAGTTTGGGGCCATCCATATCAGAAGACATAATATTACTTCTAGCGTGTTCCACTCTACTTATTCTCTATTGATCATAATCAGTTCAAAAGCCTAGCTGGAATTTAACGAGAAAAAAAATCAAATGGATTACTTACTTCTTTTTGCATAGTAATTTCGAATTTCAAAAAAAAATAACTGCATAAAAGTTTATACATTACGTACATGTACTTGGTACCCTACCAATACCTTAAGTATAAGCACAAGTAAAAAAGTAAAGTCTACCTAAATCAATGAAACTAACAAATTTTACGACTAAGGCTTACAGGCAATTTAAATTAACTGCATTTACTTTTCTGTCTTACATTTGATTTAAAACGTAACGTTTTTCGTATATTATCAGAAAGTATCATTTTCCTTTTCAATGCACTTATGTAGTACCTATAATATATTACGTCGAAGCAATAGATATGCCGTATTAATATAGGTACCTACTTTCAAATAGATCTATTTTTTTAAATAAGAATTAAATTTTAAACTATTACTATTTATGTTTCAAATTTATTCTTTAGAGAAGTTTTTTTTTCTTTTGGTTTTCGAAGGAAGGTAAAATGAACGTACCTGTACATATTACATATATGCAAAATATGAAAGCTTCTTAGATGTTTAAAAAATTATACAAAGTCAACAAAATGAGTGATAGATTATTATAAATTATTCAGTGATTAATTTCCCAGAATGAATAATTACACTTTTTAATCAATTCACATACCGACAGCACAAGCATTATTTTCACGGGAAGTTTTTTAAGAATATTGATTTTGAATAATAAAATTGATTTTGAAAATATTCTTTTATTTATCAATAGATAGTAACATACAAACTTGTAGAGACCGTAAACACGTTGACGCCAAATATTATTTTTTTTTAAAAAACCGAATGCCAAAAAATTGCTCATGTATTGCTCTTTCGAAATACACAATTGCTCCCTGCTATCATTAATCGTTAATTAATTAATCGTAATTAAAAAACCAAAATGTAATTCCCGATTATCTCTAATTATATGGACTGATTTTTATTGTAATTGGTGCCAAAAAATTGCTCATCCTTTTTTCTATTTTATCCTTTTTTTATTTTATAATTAAGCCAACAATATAAGTTTGTTTACATGGATGTGTACATATGTAACCTAATAAGTCACTATGGTTTGTCCTCATAAAAGCGGCAAGCAAATTGTCGCGCGACTATGACGTCACAATTATTACTCGCAGGCTTAAAGCCGTAAAATAATTATTTATTTTATTAGTTAATTAAAAACGATCTTATGAACAAAAAATTCATCATTATTATCAGAAAAAAGGATGAGCAGTTTTTTGGCACCAATTACAATAAAAATAAGTCCATATAATTAGAGATAATCGGGAATTACATTTTGGTTTATTAATTATGATAGATTAATTACTTAATTAGTTAACGATTAATGATAGCAGGGAGCAATTGTGTATTTCGAAAGAGCAATTCATGAGCAATTTTTTGGCATTCGGTTTTTTAAAAAAAAATAATATTTGGCGTCAACTTATTTACGGTCTTGTAGAGTCTATCTACATTAAAATTTTTGTATAAATATTCGTTTATGTTCTTTTTCAAAATTTTCTATTCTTAAATTTTTGATCTGTCCGCCTTCTTTTAGTTCAAGAATAGCGAAATCACTTTTGATGAAATGATATCTTAGTACATACAATTCATTATCTATTATATAAAAAATAGTACAATTTGATATCATACACTAAATTGCTATGTTTTGCCTCATGAAGTCAGAAATTGTCTCAACGTCGCAAATATGTAAATTAAACATAGACGGCGTTAGCAGTTACTTCTCATGCGTTTTTTGTTTACTGTACAGTGCACTATCTATTATAAACAGATCAATGGAAACTGTGGAAACACGGTTTAATGTTTTCTTTCTCATTCTGCCCTACGTTAAATCCTAAAGATTTATGTGCTTGTCTCTTTTTACTGTTGCTTTTTTGTTAATTAAATTTTAAATCACAACTATACTAAAGAAGTTTTGATTACCAAAAAGAATTTCATTTTCATTTGAAATTAAAGTCAATAAGTAAAATATTGATATTTTTTGCCAACTATTCGATTTATAATAAAAACTATTTTTCCCCTTTCATAAACAGTTGAAAATTGTAAAAAGAACTGCCATGTAATTGAGTAGGTACTGCTTTTGAAAGTGATAACTTCACTTGACGAAATAAAGTTATTTATTGTACATTTTCGTTATCGTTTATGAAGTGAAACGAGTGTTTTTTCATGTTTTTGTCCCTGAATTCGTGGAAAATTTAAAATTTCAACTTAATACAGCACGAACCGCAATAATTACAATGTTACGATCATAAACGTGACGCCCGAGTCTCAAGTTATTTTCGGCCAAATTATCGAATATGCACCGCCAACAACGACAATTTCCAATTAAAATATTCCCATTAAGTAAACATATTCGACTCTTTCATATAAACTTGTCAAAAATAAATTTTTCAAACCTGGAATACTTCACATGGCTCGTTTCAAATCCTACCAGAAAATAGTCAAGCTCGTGACGTTACTCATTGTAAGTATTTATGTTTATGTTTGCATTTAGAATATGGCGCCATCCACATCGAATCTTCACACTTTTTCAACCGGTTCATTAAGTGTTTACTAAGACGATTTCAACAAGAAAACATTTTAGAATAGCGTCTATTATAATGTGGCCTATTGTTGTTATTAAACGCATTGAGATCATGTCATTGTCGTGACGCTCATGTGTGTACATAACATTTTATTTGTAGACCAGACGTCGTCAAATTATTTTATTCAAATCTTCTATTTCACACATATTATATGTGGACAAAAATATCGATAGGAAAAAGAACTCGGTTCGAGATGTCTCGATGTGGTGCGATGGGACGCGTTAATTGGTTACAAATTGAAAAAAGTCTTTTATAAATTTATTCCTGATTTATTTACACAGAGAACCATCTATTTTCATAAGTCAATATAAAAATATATATATATGATAATAATTTATTTGAAATGAATTATTCAAAGATTTTCGAAAAAATGTTCAATTTTTTTCCACTAAAAGAACTGCTGGACATTTTTTACATTTACGAGAAGGAAGAGGCGACGGTGAAGATAAATCAAAATAGATCGAAAGGAACAATAAGTTACTTGAAGATATTATGTAAATGATTTTTGTCTGAAGATTTTTTTTTCAGAGTCACTCCCATTAAAGACGTGTTCAGCAAGTTATCGTCTTTATAAAGACCGCCCATTTTTAAATAAAACAAAAACGGTATGGAGGACAACACTACCAGTTGTCTGGTTTGAGCAAGTGGTGCTTATCATTTTGAGATTTTTATTATTGCATGGAACGCGAGAAGAAAATTACCAAATTCTTTAAGCTGCGCATACCTGCACTAAGGTTGTATTTCAATTATTTGGACAATGTGAAAAAAGCAGCTCTCTCAATTGTGTGGAACAAAAGCTTCTGAATTTAAGCGAATCTATAAATTTATATTGAAAAGCTTTGCTTTGTTCAGGTATTTGGGCGATGAAACATAGTTTGTCGACCACAATTGAGTTATTTAATGTGGAATTTCTATATTTTGAATAGAGACTACGCCAATTGTTTATGCAGTTGATAAGCTCGTATTTTGTTTTAAGTATGTGCCTACTCGGCAATTTTATCAAGCTCTTAATAAATCTCAATGTCGAGAATCCTTGCATCAAATATTTGGAATTGGAAAAATTTTCCAACCGATTTACAATGTTCAAAAGCTTGCATACCCTCAAATACTTATTTTTTTTAGTATATATTTTAAAGAAGTTAAACGCAATATTTTACAAACACAGTTCATAGAGTATTATTTTTGTAAAACTAAACTGGTTCTTTAATATTATTTTATGACAAACCAACACAACATAACCCAAAAACTATAGTTATTTGAAGTACTATCTTTGATTAATGGAATTCAATTATTTCTGTCCGAATATTTAACTGCATGCTATATTCTACAATGAAAATTGATTAGTTATTCAAAAGAAGATACAAATATGTCGATAATGATTTGTTAGCTGGTTCATTCAAAATAGTTTGTGCGTTTGAGAGCAAATTTTTTCCTCTTAACTTTTGTATTAATTTCTCTGTTGTTTCTTTTCCCAAACAAATTTCTATCTATTAGATTAGGTAATTTTATTAGAATGATGAATTAATATTATTTTGTACATTTTTTATTTCTAATTTAAGCCAACGATTGTTACTTTTAAGCAGTGACAGCCCATGACTTATTGGGGTGAATTACGAAATTATTGGGGTGCTGGATACGATCAGCATTAAAATAGTAACATTTGGAAATTGTTTATCTTTCTTTTCCTATGTGAAAAAATAGTTACAGATCAATTGAAAAGAAAAATATGAAGTATTCGATTATTTAAATTGATTATAAAATTAACATTAAAAGTATATAAATATCCTAGTTGAAATATGAAAAGACGCGAACGCTGCCCGAAGGAGCAGCTTCTATAGAACACTCGTTGAGATTGCCGCCTGTTCGCTACCCTCACTAGCAACTTTAACTAACCTAGGTTTTAATAAAACGGCTTGTTATTTACATCATTTAGTATCACATTTTTATGATGTATTGAAGTTATACTTCTTTAGCGGCGTTATGAAAAAATAATCACACTGAATTTTTAATAAAATGTGACGCTACAGTAGGAAGTTGTCTTCAAACGGTTAGCGAGAAACTTCAGGCGGGTGAAAGCTGACCGATTTTTGGGAGCGATTTGCATAGTACCAAAAAACGCAAATAGGTACACGCAATTGACTACTTAGACAATTTCTATCTATATACAAATGACTGTTTATTCATATCTATACATGATAGTTTATGCCTATAGTCCACTTCTATATGGTAAATGTTTTCAATAACTTTTTTTCAAACAAATGACCTATATTGATAAACATTTAATTCATATACGTAAGATTCAAGACTATATAAGTAGTCAATTGTGTATAATATTGTTAAATACTCTACAGTATGCATACATAGCCAATTTAGCTTATGTTCCTTTTAGCGACGTGGATGATCATAAATCAGGTCATAATTTGTCAACTAAAGAGCAAATAATACGATATTAGAATTGAACTAACAAAAAAATCACGAATCAAATTAAAAACAAAGTAGAAAATGCAACATTGCCAGATATTGATGTCGCTAAAAGAAACATAAGCCATCAATTTAATATATTATTTGAAAACTAGTAGTTTTCTGGGAAATATTCACAGCCCAACAATAAATAAAACACTGACACAACAATAAATATTTGGCAATTGAGTGAAACCGAAGTGACAGTTAAAACAAATGACCAACAATCAATTTATTAAAATTTGAGGCAATGATTATTATATTTGATTTTCTCTCACATGTATGTGTTTACATTCTTTGTTCTCTGTCTTTGCCTCCAACATACATTTACCTATTATATTGGCATTAAAAGTAAAAAATGTATCATTTTAATTACCACAAACTACTAATATCTGATATACCATTTCAGGCACTTTTTTAAAACATCGTTTTAAATTTAAACGATGTCGCAGACATAATATGTTTATATTATTCTTATTATGTTTTCCATGGAATATCATGAGCTTTTGTACTTTATCCATTCTATAACATCTTTTTCCTTCAAAACAGTATTTAAACAAAAAACTATAAACCCCCACAGAAAAGATTTTAAATGCGTTGTGTAAGACAGAGATGGCAAAACCGATTCTAGCTCTAAAACCTTCAGTTAAAAAATATTTTTTAAGAACTGAGTTTTAGTTTTCAGAATTGGTTGAAAATTGATTATTTATTGGAGCCTTTGAGAAAGATCCAACATTTTCTAAATGTTATCTTCACCAGACGATTGTAGCGATTGTAACATATTAATGGCGTCGTATTTATTTTGTGGTTTTGGACTGTAAATACTATGCAAGGGCCGGTGAATAATATGGTTACAAAAGGTATTTGGGTACCTATCATTGATCTGTATATAATACGAGTATAATATAGCGTATAAGATATAGCGTAGTATAAGATAGCGTACTGAATAGTAAACAAGACGTAGTGTTAGAGACGATTGCTAGTATCATCTGCGCTGGTACACATCGGAATTGGAATAACCAAAATGCACTAGTGTTGGATATGTTGGTTTGGTACCCACTTAGAGTGTAACTTTAAAAATGCAATACAATCACATAATAAATTATCCCTGCTTTCTACCAATTCGGGTTCAATACAACTTATTGGACCTGGTCTGATACCATAATAGTCATAAGTAGTGTTATTTTTAAACTGTTTTTATTTTTCATTTACTTTTGTGATGATTGATGTATATGGGATCATTTTAAAACAAAAATAATTAATTGACTAAATGTAGAATTCATTGCTAATATTTCATTACAAAAGTTGTTTTATTATGTATACCTAGAAAATTAATGATTTCATCGCTATAATCAATTATTTACATTTAAATACATTTATTTATATTGAAATTATTAAAAAAATAACGTTTTTGTCGTATTATTATCTAAAATTGACTAAGAAATCGACTATAATCGGAAAATACAACTTCTAATAATCGATTATTCGATTCTGATAATTGAAATGTATAACTTAGAAATCAGAATAGATTCTTTGATATATTTTCATATGCTTAATGTGAGATTAGTGTATACACTATTCACTCTACTTTTGTAAATATGATTAAATTGAAATTCGATTAAAGTATCTGCTTTTCTGGTAAGACGTTTTAAAGTGTTAAAACGTAATAATCTCGTGTCGAAAAGTCAAACATTTTGATCTAATCGAACCCTATCATTGCAATCCCTAAAGGTATAAACACTTAGTTAATATTTTCCACCTTCACAATGTCTACAAAAAACTACTTCCTTATAATAATGGGATTAGATTTGATACACGAGATTAATTTTTGATCCATAGTGACACGTTTATTTGATTTATTTTTTTACTAGATTTCTATTATATTTTTTCCCTAAAACCTACTAAAACTTTCTGCTAAAAGGCAAACTGTTTCGACTTTCAACAGATCAGTAATACTGTTCAAGCAAGTATTGTTTTTTTGAAATTTTAGTCTCTTATAGATCTCAAACTAGCAAGCTAAAACTAGCATTTTTTATAATACATCAATCAACTTGCAAACAAAAAAATACCAAATTTGGTCCTTCAACAGATTATGATGATTTTTTTTTCGTTAGTATCCGCAATTTCAAAGTCTTACAAACCAATTCAGGAATTTGTTTGATTCATTAGTAGGTTCTTTTTTAGAGTAACTAAAACTTTTAAAACGATTCTATATTTTTTTTTTCCTATTTACCTTTCTCTATCTCTCATAAATTTTAGCCTAATCATTTTTCAAAGCATTTATGATATATTGTTACAAAAGCTCAAAATCAACTAACCTTTTCGAATAATAAAAAGTTGAGTAAAAGTATAATTTGGAAAAAAATTAAAACATTATTTTATTAGCGCATGCAAAATGTAACTGTTACAGTAGCTTATAAGGAGTAATTAAAAATAAAATGTATCTATTCAAGTCCTTAATCTATTGTTAGTACTATATCATATTGTTACCAGAGTTCTAGAGAGAAAATAAATAATTGATAAAACTCGAAAATCTTAAGTGATTTAATATTTTTTCAACTTTCAATTATTATATTTATAATTCTCGTTTGCATGATGAAATATATAAGTAGGTGCACCAAGAAATAAAATGTTGAAATTTATTGTTATCAGAATACTTTAACTACATACTTGAATTTTTTTCTTCATTGGTATTTTTATTTAATCCTATCGAGCTATTTTTTATGTAAATCAGGTAATTATTACGAGAAGATAATTGATAATAATTTCGATTTCATTGTTAGAATAATTTTTCCTTTTTCAGCTTATTTTAGTTGAATAAAGGTAGAAGAATAATTACAAGTGTTGAAGGTTCTATCATAAGATGAGATCGCAAATAAGTCGAAAGATTTCGTCACGTTTTCAGCTTCCGGTCTTCAAGTATGGCATTTACCTCTTAACCTGAGAATGATTGCAAAGTTCATTTTGGCTTAGGTACTTCAATGGAAATCAGGAATTCATTTTCATTTCATTTAAATTCCATCATTTTTTTTTGTAAAGTAACAAACCAACCACAAATTGAATTTAATTTCATCAAAAACACATGACTTGTGTATAACGAGATTTAGGTGGTAGTGATTGGAAAGGGTTGTAATGAGGGTTGCTAAAAGCTGGTCATTGATTTGTTTGCGTTTACATTCGGGAATTGGAAGGGAGCGAATTTGTCAAACATGTGGAAAACAATAATTGATTAATTTAAAAATCAACCCGGACACAATTAGTGTTTGTTTTTTTCTTTTTTTTTTGTCGATATGAGTTGAGGGACGAGTTTATTTCCTATTTTTTACATTGTTATTTATGAATGTACGATAGAGTATCTACAGTTCAAATTGTATCGTTGATACCTCCTGCGTTTACTGTTGAAATTCCCTCGGGATGTGTTTATATGTTACATGTGATAGTCCTGTATAAGCTCTATGTTGACAGCTCGATAATGTGTATTAATCCATTAAATCCACATTTCTGATTGAGTTTCTCTTTATCGATTGATTGCATTTAGTTACTATTAAGCTCTCAAAAAAAAAAAAAAAAAATCATCCATGATCAGAAATCTTATTTTAACCATTTATTAAATAATGCATTTATAATAAAGATTTCACTTTTTATGGAAATCGATTGAAAGTAATGTAATGGAAATACAGGAATGAGTTGAAGTATCCCCTTTTTCATGTGATATTGAATGGGTTGTTTAGTCGATTGATGTAAATAAGACGTCACCACTTCACTTTGTGGCGCTCCACCACATTGGGGATGATTGAAGTAGGACGTCAGGTCTTCTAGAGCGACATCATCATCATCCATCTTTCGAGATGGATCCATCACTGGAGGGATGTCGGACGCGGTAACAATTGCTTTATAAACGTTGTCTTATTTGCATTTGAATGAGTAGGAGTACGTCTGGATCGTTTTGCTCGTATCTCTCGTCTCTGGTTGAAAATTGAACGACTAAAATGTTCCCTTTCTCATGTGTGGATTATAAATTGAACTGGGAGACAAACCCTCCGTCTAAACTCTATCATATTCTAACCCCAATACAGATTTTTCAATATTTCACTTAAGAAACCGTATTTTCAAAAATCTTATTTACTTCTTTCAAATAGAAAAAAATTATACCTACTACATTAAATGTTGAAAATTGATAAAATTAATCAACGAATATTGGGTGCGTCGCACCCAAAACCATGTCAAGTCTTACGATACTTGATCACGATACCACACCTTACCGAAAAAAAATATTGTACAACTTATTTCCGTCTTTTATTACCTGTATTATAGATTTTCATTATTATGAAATAAAATTGAAGCAAAAACCGTCGTCTAATTATAAGATCCTACAGTTCAGAGAAGATATTTTACATCGACACTGCAAATAAATACACCCTCCAAAAAGTAATTATGCTAATATTTCATTTTTATGTCCTAACAACTAAAATATGCAGAAATTAAAAAATGTAAAACGCGAAACCGCCATCTGTGCTTCCCTTTGATTCATTTCTCGTTATTTAAATGGACAAAAAATTGACCAATTATAATGTAAAAAATATGATTCCCTTGACATTTTCCATAAAAAATTACCTCATTCCAGGGCATTAAAAAAAGAGGATAAAACATTCAATTTCAAATCATATTTCTGATGGCAATTATGGCCAAAGCGAGTAAAACTCTTTTGGCTAATTTAAAATGATTATCAACATTCTCGTTACTCTTGTTGATTCCAACTCAATTATCCCCTTATTCGAATATTGAGCGCCCTTTCAATTTGGCTTTGAAAAATCAGTAATCAGTTTCCCACATTCGCATTTCGTTTATAAGCTCTTGTCGAAAATTATTAAATTCCAAATAACCATAATTTTCAATAGTTGGTTATATATGATAGGCAAATATGTTTTTAATATATTTTCAAAAAAAAAAATACCGATGTTTTTTATTAAGGAAATTAACGTACATAACTAAAGCAAAAGGTGTTGACTACAACTTGCATTATAAGGACTACTTCGCCTCGTTTCCGGTATAAGCTTCACACTCGTTGTTGTTTTGTTTTTAGCATATACTTTTAACTCATATACTTTTAACGCTTTTAACATTAGTACCTGCTAATAATAATTTTTATTTAGGAAACTTTCAATCGACCATTTTAGGTCGAAACTACAGTCAAATATTTTTTTCCTCATAATTTTACTATAAAAAAATAGTGACTAATATAATGCTTTTCTTTTATTTCAATATGGTATTGTTCAACATTTTCAAAGCTTCAAATATAGTTATATAGTTAAGTTTCGGAGAAAAATATAGGGACTTTTGATTTATTTCTTCAAAACTTTATTAGCCATGAACGTAACAAAGGAATAAAAACGTCAAATATGTACATTTTTTTCACGAAAAAGAAGAGCTAACTGATTTCGGAAAAAGTGGTTCTCTACAATAGCGGTATCGCCTCCTATTGGCAGCTAGAACTTGGTAAGAGAGTCATAGCAACAGTATCTACAAAAAGGAGTATATTGAATACGAAGGTATCTTTTCCGTTCTAGAAAACGGATATATTGAACAATAAAGGGCCGTTAGAATACTTTTTTTTTTCTATAGGTAGTGATGGTTCATAAACGATTGAGAACAGAAATAATAAGAAAAAAATCATTTATGCTTTTATTCATTATGAAAAGTAAATTTTGAAATTAAGACAAATCTACGAAAGGAACATTCATGTAACGTTCTAGAACAAAGAGTAAATTCCACATTTGCTGGTATAATTTGTAAAGACAATAATTACCTGTAGCTATGTAAGTGATAAATACTATTGGAATTGCCAATTCATCTTTGAGTACATAAAACTTTTCATTCATTATATTAATAATCAGTATTTTACGGTAAATATTACTTTAGACCAGTGTTTCTTAACTTGGAATGCGGGAAAAGCCCCTAAGCTCCCCATATATTCTGAAATTTTTGATAATAAGTTTTGCAGAAAAAAAATGTATTTTTTAAAGTAAAAAAAAAAACGTTTTTCATTGTAGTGCGGTAGCCTTTTTGCAAACTCATAAGGGTGCAGCTCACTTAAAAGCTTAAGAAACACTACTTTAGACAATAGGAATGATGACAATGACTAAAAATTACTAAAAGTTTGCATTTATTTAAGATAACTAGGGTCAGGGAACGTTAAACATACATTAATTTGTAATGAACGAGATTGATAATTGTTTTGATAAAATAAAACTACAAAATACGGCAATCTGCCAAGATATGCTGAACACTAACCAGAGCGAATGACGTCATAATTAAGTAAGTGCATTAAGTAAATGCATTGGAACAAGGCGAACTATACTTACTAAGCAATAGTGTGGTAGTGGAGATAGTTTAGTCTAGAAGCCAAATATCATTACCGTTTGAATAAATATTGCATATATTTTTACGTTTGAGACATACATATATAGTACGTTTGAAAGGTAATTTTTTTTCAGCTTTCAATATATTTCAATATTTCAATAATTCAAAAATATTTATGCAACTTTCGTTGAGAATGGGCAAGTTGGCACAATGAAATTTGTCAATATAGGGAAATGCTAAAGCATTGCAAAATATAAAGAACTTATTTCAATTATCTAGGGTATTACTTTCCATAGTGGGTTCCGTAGAACTCGAGGGTTCTATGACAAAATTTTGGGGTTCCATGAGACAAGATATTAAGATTCGTAAGATAAATTACAATATTTTAATAATAAAATCAAATTCAGGAAAATGACCGATATCAACGCTGATATCACTGCCTATCTGAAATAACTATTACTACTAACCTAGTTTAAAAGAGCTTTAGGTATGGCAAGGGTATCAGTAAAAACTTTCGTAAAGGTTTCACGAGAAAAAAGTTTGAGAAACCCTAATCTAGTGTACACGTTTGGTGCTCAAACGTGACGTCACAAGAGAAAAATGTTATTTGTCGTAAATAATATATATTTCCGAACATTATGAACATTTTTCAAAATTTGTATTCATGAATATTTCGACAAAGTGAATAATAATTATTTAGGAGTTGCCACCTTTTCAAAATAACCGACTCAGTAATAAAATATAGTTGATAAAACTATAGAATGTTCTAATTGTTGAAATTATTTAAAAAAAATGTTATATTGTGACGCCAAGTAAAAGATTTAATAATACCGTAAGAGGGATTTTTGGTAGAAATTTAGCAAACTGTCATTAATTTGAATAGTATTTATAATGGTTCTTATAAAACTTAACTTAACAAATTATCAGCTTTTTACTTATTGCCAACAATTTAAAATCAAACTTATATTTTCTTTTTGGGATTATATTAACATTTTTATGTACCTACCAAATTGTATACATTAAAACGATCAGCTTACATCTAGGTGACTAGGTTATTTTCAAATAGTGAACATTTTAATAAATGTTTCCCGTTTTCAAATAATTAATTAATTGTGTTCATCAAAGTATTTTATTAGAATTAAATAAGATATTGTTGATGAAAATGTCAATTTAATTCTACGATTAAATTGTAAAATATCTTAGGTTTACGAATTTCATCCTGAAACTAAATTATTGCCTTACTAGTATTGAAATATTAAAACATAGAGTAGGTATACCCAGAGAGTAAACTTTGAGTAACCAAAAGCCTTACCTTTTAATTTAAGATCTTAGTTATTTGCATTGTAAATAATATATGATATAGAAATAGGTACTTAGTACTTACATAGTGGTGTAGCAATATTTTAATATTACATCGACACAAAAGAGTGAGTAACGCTTCTATCCTTTTAATACGAAAAATATCATTTATCTTTTACGTAAAGATCAACTCATCAGTTCTTAATATTTCATTCTAAAAAGTGCAATTGACATGGGATCATCAATTCATTTCATATTGAACAAGGGCGGCTTACAAATGATGAACTTAAACCAAACGGAAAAGAATACAAAAACTCCAACCATACAAATCGAAATAGCGAAATTTGTGTTTACGATGTTTGACGCGATTTTTTATTTTTTCCTTTGAAAAAAATTGTTATGCACATATTTTATTTCAAACTATTTAACTAAAATATTTCAATTTTTGATAGATATGAAGACATATTTTACAAGAAACTAGGCGAAATAACGAGGTGATGAAGATTGCAGGATACAACCAAATTGTGTAGAAGATTTGAAACAAAAGTTGTTGAGGAAAGATTGAAGAAAAAAAATAAATAGCTTAGTTTTGTACGTATTTATTTGTTGATTGTAAGAAAGTTATGATAGCTAAACCCCTTCCGTCATCTTTTTATCATCCCTAGAGGGTCAATTTTAACGTAAATGTCGCGAGGGTGAGTTATATATAATAAAAATTCACGCTCTCTTAAAATCCATGTCAAATATATTCAAATTGGGCTCGTTTAGAAGTCCCGCAGGCACCATTGAGGTTGACTGCAATTTCCTTGACATGAAACAATGCCCGCTGTTCCCGTAAAGAGGGTCACGACTTGATCCCTCGGGATAAAGCTTCTGATATTCGCCACATTTTCTATCTGCGCGTCACACTATCATCGCTCATTGTTTTTTTTTTAAAGAGAAAGTCTTGTAATATATTATATTCTTTCGAGAAGAAAGAAATTTTTAAGATCTATAAAAAATTATTACAAAAAAGCATAATTTTCAAATTAAAAATTTTCGCAAGAGAATGGTTTTTAATAATATTTATAACGGTGATAATTTCATGCTTTTTGCAATATAAAGTTGTGTTTTGTATACTTGTATGAATTGCTCCATATCTCACTCCATTGTGCCGGTCGTAGCATTTCCATATCGGTAGGGTGGTCCAGGCAGAGCTGGGGGTCAGACGTTCTTCTATGTTTTATATGAATGTGCACGTCCCCTTCTAAAGAAAGAGTTAAAATTAAAACCGAAGACAATTTTAATCTTTGATAAAAGTTGTACCACGCTCTATAGCGACCAACCTGGGCCTAATTAAAAGTCCGCGTTTAAATTAAAATTATATTGTGTGCCAGTACACGAGAGTTTTAACTTTCGTTGCTTAGAGAATGAGGCGTTAATGCTTTTATTTTATTTTCCACCTAAGTGTACGTAAATATACAGAATATTCATCTCCACTTACAACAAGATGTTCTGTGTTTTGCATAAATTTACTTAACTTACCTACTTGCCAACAAAATAGAATGTTCGTAAAATGTTTGCAAAGTCGACGAAAATTCATTCTTCAACAACAGTGCGACGAATAAGAAGGAGAAAACTTACGCATATTTTTTTTTGTTTTAGGCAATTCGATGTACTGTCCCTAATTGCAGTTGTGATTGTTTTGTACCAGGAAAACGGCATTTGCGTTATTGCGACACGTGCAAGCATGGATGGGTTCCACACGGTAAGTCCAAAAAAAATCCTTACTAATATTATAAACGCGAAAGTGCGTAAGAATGGATGGATGGATGTATGGAGCTTTGTTACTCTTTCACGCAAAAACTACTGAAAGGATTTTAATGGAACTTTACAATAATATAGCTTATACATCAGAAGAACGTATAGGCTAAACTTTATGAAGAGATTGTGTGAATTGTCCAAAATGTAACGATAAGTGTCAAGTAAGTACGAAAAAATTCTGTCATCTGCGAGTTATTCTAGCGTGCGCTGCAAAAACCATTAGAGTTACAACATAAGATTTATAACTATGTTAATAGCGCATTAGTTTATATATCTGTCGCTATAATGCTGTAATTAAGAGCCATGGGTTCAAATCTCACAGTAACCATTTTTTTATTGCTGAATAGTTGTAAATAGACTCTGAGGGTTGTTTAATAAGAAAATATTAACGAAAAAATGTTTTTTTTTTTTTTGTAAATTCCTACCCTAAAAGAGTGGAAAAGGGTGACTAAGTTTGTATGCAATAATGTAAAGTTAATTAACAATCGAAATTTTAAATTTAATAATCAAAAAATACTTAGAAATAAAATATAAGTGCCTATTTTTTTTTAGATCATTTTAATAACAGCATTTTAAATAATGCCATTTCACTTAATCAGTATGAAAGTTTATGTATTAGGGACTTATACCAAATACAAAAGAGGCGGTTTTTAATTTTTGTTTGTTTTCTAACAATCAAATTTTTTAAAATCTAATTTTTATCAACCAATGATTGTGACCTGGAACAATTACGTATTCTGCTGAAAAGCTTTAAGAGACCAATTTTTTGTCATATATTTCATTATCAATAAAAATATAAAATCTTCCTACTAACTTTTCTTCGGTATTTAAAACAATTTGAAAACTAATTATTGTTATTGAAAATAAATAATATATTCGAATTTATTTCCACGCTTTCCACCTGTTTCTCATAATTTTGTATATACAACGTCCAAACGTGCGAAATCGAATTGCTTTTTAGTCATGATAATCAAAATAAAGAAGGCCATAATTTTTTTCGTTTTACATTGTATTTTCCAATATAAATGCATATTTGAGTCGATGAAATTTGGAAAATGTTTTTTTTATACTATGCAGATATATAATAAGATAGGGTTTTTGATAATTCCTCCCCTAAAAAAGTGAAAAATGGTTGCAAAGTTTGTAAAGGATAACGTCTAATAAACAATCGAAATTTCAAATTTAATAAGCAAAGTCCATTAAAGGCGAAACGTTATTCCTGCTTAATATAAAACAAAGTTGATTTATTATTAGAAACAAAAACTTAGGGTTTGCTTAAAAATTTAAACTCTGATAGATATACAGTGTCGGACAAAACTAAAGCACGGGCCTTACCGTGTTTGAATTTAGCTGAACAAAATTTTCAAACACGTTTGGATTTAATTTTCTTTTATAAATAGTGAAAGACTATACACTTGGTGTTACAAAACAATAGAAAATTATTATTTTTTTCCATTTTAAACAAAAATATTCATAAAGAAGTTTTAAATTGTTTTAAAGTTCCGCGACAAAACTAAAGCACATATAAGATTATTAACATTAAATAGCATTTTTTTTTAATATTTGGTGGCATATCCATTATTTTTTAGGACTGCGGCACATCTGCGCGGCATTGACTCTATTAAATTGTTTAAGACCTCCCCAGGAATGCTCTTCCATGCACTTTCTGTTTGATGGAAAAGAGAATCCTTATTTTTACAATATTCGCGCTGAATTTTTCGATCTACAATCTCCCATAGATTTTCAATGGGGTTGAGATCAGGTGATTGGGCGGGCCACTTTAAAACAGTGATTTTATTAGCAGCAAACCACTCTTTGACACACTTAGCTGTATGCTTAGGATCGTTGTCATGTTGAAAGGTCCACTTTAACGGCATCTCATCCTCGGCATATGGCAACATAACATTCTGGAGAATATCTTTGTACATGAAGCGGTCCATTATTCCGTTAATTTTATGAATTGGACCGATTCCATTGCCGGAAAAACATCCCCAGACCATTACGTTGCCTCCTCCATGCTTTACAGTGCCTTTCAAATAACGTGGATTTAAGCGTTGTCCTTTTGGTCTTCGCACTAGTGCCAATCCGTCAGAACCCTTCATGTTGAACTTTGATTCGTCAGAAAAAAAGCACTGTTCTCCATTTGGCAACAGTCCAGTTGATATGCGCCCTAGCAAATTCGAGTCTTGCTCGTCGATTTTTTTGCGAAATAAACGGCTTTTTCACGCTTCTGTATGTCGTTAAACCCCCCTCCACAGTTCGTCGTTGAATGGACCTACATGAAATATTTAAATCTAATTCACTTCTTATAGACCTAGCTGATACAAAAGGATCTTTTTTTACAAGACGAATGATTGCTTGGTCCTCGCGTTTGGTGGTTTTGCGCGGTCTACCACCCTTATGAATTGTATGTAGTGAGCCAAAAGATCGAAAACGACTTATAATTCGGGAAATGACGCTATGGTTAATATTGAATTTTTTTGCAATACTTGATACCGATTCACCTTTATTAAATTCACTAATAATATTTTCTTTATACTGTACAGAATACTTATTTCTCGCCATTTTAATAAATTTAAGTTTTCAGATAGAAACGGAGACCGTAAATGAGCAATAATAATCAAAAGTCGTTTAAAAATAATTTTAAACACTCTCACTGTGTTCAGAAAATAACGTTCTTTTGATTTAACGGATCTTATTATTATTAAATTTTAAAAACTAAATGAAATGATAACCGACTAATGGTATGTGCTTTAGTTTTGTCGAGGCAGATTTAAACTTATTACTACTTTTTTATGCATATTATTTATTTTAATGGAAAATAATAATAAGTTTTTGTTGTTTTATAACAGTCAGTGTATATTCTTTCTATATTAATTAGAAAAATTGAATTCGAGATATGCTTTAAAATTTTATTGAATAAAATTCAAATAAAGTGCAACCCGTGCTTTAGTTTTGTCCGACACTGTATCTGAAAAGGTTAAGCTAAGTTTATAAGTGTCCATTAAATTCTTTGGCTTTCACATATTGTGAATCTGAAAACTCGAAATACGTATTCACAAATAAATGCATTAGTGAGCGAGTACCCTCAGATAATTGGCGAACTAAAAGAAAATACTTACCAACATTTTTGTGAACTAAAGTTAGTGACTCCTATCGACAGAGAATTAATGACAATTTAAAAGGAGGGGGGTGTTTTGAATGTTAAATATACGGAAGTCATAATGAGAAAAGAAATTTAAAATGCTCTTATAGATCAAAAGGCATACGCCAATTCGTGTATGATGAATTCGAGACTTAATATGGTTTAATTAGAATTAGATTTAATATGGTTTGATTGTATAGTTCAAATTCAGATATTTTAATAATAAGTGTATAGTTACACAATGATTTTACTTGATTATGGAGGAACTAGGATTCATGCAATTGTACAAATTTCAGTTTTGCGGTAGTGTTGTACATTGCAGGAGGGTAATAGTTTTGGGAAAAAGGTTCATTCGGGAATCGAAACAGTCAGATGGAATTCCTACTAATATTCAAAAATCTAGACCCTTAACTTATAACTTATATTTTGACGCATTTTAAGTCATAATTTAGATCGAATTTATTGAACTTGACGATATTTTTTTATTTATGTATAAATGCTGATTGATTTACGGATTATTTAGTTCACGATAGGCATACCTACCATAGGTATACGCAATAGACCATACTCTTTATATGCATTTATAAATATTTTTTGAAAATGTATTGATCATTACCGACAACTATTTTATTCTAAGCAACAGTTTATTAAATGTGTCTTTTTAAAGTCGACAAAATAGTGTTCGATATGAATGAATTTTTCGTAAAATAAATAAGAAAAATAAAAATTTGTATTTGCAACTACAAATAGCAAATCTAAAAAGAAAATATAACCAACACCTACGTTACGCAGACGAAGTCGCGGGCATTAGTTAATATAATATATATTCATGTTGGGGAAAAAATAAATTGTCTCTGCATTTCTGCGAAACAATTCCATGTCTCAATTTCCAATCACACAAAGAACGCAATCCAGAAAGGCATTAAATAAGTTTTAAAAAAAAAGCTCGCGTTAAAAACAATGCGTTCTAAATGTGAGCTCGTAAAATCGTAAAGAAGACGCCAAGTTGGCATCAAAACACAGACTGCAACACCCTGAGGTGAGGCACAAATGAAAAAGGGTGATATGATTTAAGACACCTAAGAGACGGCCTTTTAATATAGAGAGAAACTCGGGCGCTCCGGATGGCATCTCTATTATACCGCTCCACTCTCATAATATACAACCCACCGCCATCGTCTTTTTCTTGGTGGAGTTGCCAAACATAAACCAATCAGAAAACCGTTGCACGTTAAAATTTAGGACCCTCGTGACTAAACATAGTGAGTTTCACGTTAAGCTATATTTTAAAACGGCAAAGAAGAAAACTATTTGTAAAATTTCCTCTCCGCTTTTCCTCATTTAATTATACCTACCCGTTTCAAAATTTGCCTTAATTATAATTTACCTGAATTTTCGTAGGCGGACTTTATGAGTTTCCGTTTTTATTTAATTTATCAGCACAATTGATTGAGAAAATAAGAAATCTTTAACCCACATAATCCTTACAAATTACAATTCTTCTAAAACGAAAAAAAAAACAGCGAAAACCTCCCACAATACAAAAAATTGTTCCCTTCGATGATCAAATAAAAATAGGAACAATAAACACAACGGTAATGAATAAAAGAACCGAGCTAACCTTATGCATGGGAAAATTGATCAATTTTAGTTTGGAAAACGTTTTACGGCCACATGTGGTGTACTTTATACGCTAATGTCATCAAGCGAGGAAAAAGAATATATTGCTGGTCAACAAAATAACCCCGTTCCTGCTTCGTATATTAGCCGAGAAATGAAAAATATCGTCGATTTGAATGATATAGTGTGACCAGAGGGATATGGTGTTCCCCATAATATTCCTGCATTTTTTACAACGAGGACAATGGTATTTATTATTCGTCAATACCTTTCGGAAGACGTGTCCAGTTTTTCGTCGTAGCCAAAACAAAAAGCTATAAAGTAGCAAGGCGTGAAATATATTTGAAGTTCTAGATAAAGAGGAAATATCGTATAGCTAGGAAACGTTCAAATCATTCTTACATTGTGATCTTATTTTATATTTGATGACGGAATTGTTTTGTATCATGATCTAAGGGTTTGTTTCATATGTGTCCCATGAGAATCTTATCAATGAATATCATATGAGCGAGGAATAAAGAATTGTTAAGTATGTGATCGTTTTACTGACAAAGAAAAATAATAGAAAATTCTGAATTTTTCTCAACAATATTTTAGAAGTTTATTTATTCACTAAGTTTTGTACTTCAAGTTCTTTAAAGAATCCAGGATTGCTCTTTTAAAATTGTACATATATGCCAGTAAATAATTGCATTGCTAAACAATTTGATTACTTAAGTAATTTGTTAAACATTGTGTGCATTCTTTTGTGATAGAAATTATCTTTCATCAGATTAAAATGACTGATAATGAAAAAATATAATATTAAAAAAGGAGACGATAAAAACTCACTTAAACAGTTGCAGAAAAAAAGCTTGTAATAAATAAGCCATCGCAATAATATGACTTACAACACTTTGGCTTTAAGCAGCTCAAATATTTCATATATAATTAATAATAGTTAAAATAAAAATTACAGTTTTATTTTTTCCTAAGATTAAATCCGTAGAATAATAAAATAGTTTCCGGGACTGGAAGAGCAGGGTAAATGAAATTAGAACAATATTTTACCAACTATTTGGAAGCGTTTCGTAATGCTTCATTATTTTTTCGTGCATTTATAATTTCCTTTTCTTTTCGAACTTTAATCCAATTTTTACTAATCTTGAAATTAGTGGTAAAATTACAAAAAAATATTTACCAATATCAATGTATAAAAATTGTAATACACACACATCCATTAACAGAAATTAAGTAAGTAGTAGCTAGTAAATAGCCTCTAAAAATTGGAAAAAAAACTTTTTAACAAGCAATAGTACTGAAGAAAAATGGAGCTGAAAAACATTTTTTTCCGTATACGGTTCCCCTGGACGAGGTTTGGTGAACCTTAATACTGCAGTGTTATTGAGTTCCTTGGATTCTTACTTCACCTATTGTAAGCCAAAAAGTTGAGCAAACTTTAGCAACCTCATAGTTCAGCACTGGGATCCAGGATCCCCAGATCTTAAAAAATTTTACATTCATAACTTATGAACATCAAATCAGTAATATTATGATTTGTTAAGTTCAATTTAAGGCATATTCAGTCCCAGAAGTTAGTTAAAATTTTTCTATATTTTTGGTTTTTTCTTATTTTGTTTTAAATTTTTGATTAAATTTCCGATTTTTCCTTAAACTATGTACAGTTTTTTAAGTATCGACCTATTTATTTGCCTCATATAGTACGCTATACGACGTAATTATTCACGAATTATTATTTTTATGTACTTTTGTCTCCGATTGTATCTCAATAACAACCATAAATAAATGAACACTTTTTAAAGAATTGAACAATAAGTATTGTTAGTATAACGATATTTAAATTTAATTATTACAAAAATCGTGAATTAAATAAAATATAAAGTAGAAACTGAAACTTTGCCAGATAATGATAAAAAAGGACATGAGCCCTTATTTTTTATTTTAATTAAAATGTTTTTTAAAAAACAAGATATTTTCTTTCAAATAGGTTACAAACGTATTACAATACTTATAATAAACGACAATTAATTAAATCAAAATTAAAGTTTCTTAAAGTATAAACTACATATTTTGAAAGTATGAGACGCCTGGTAGCATTTTTTGCTAATAAAAATAAATTTAGTCTGCTCGATTACTGAATCTGTATAAAATTACGTGTAAAATCATTGTATTTTTAAATTAAATATTTTAGTTGTCTAGTAGCATTTTGACATACCTACATAACATCCTAGAGGTGATATTAGCCAATTTATGAGAATTGTAAAGTATCTAGTTGTGCATCAAAGCAAGGAGTGCAATTTTGTTTACCATTGGGTAATATGGAACACCCCTCGCTTTGATGTACAATTGCATAGCCAACGATTCTCATTAATTGGCTTATATCGAAGGTGCAAATGGTACAGATTCAGTTCATAAATTTAATTTTCAACTTTTCAGTGCATTTTAGAAACTTGATTTTTAAAATCTATTTCTAAATATTTTTATTTTCTTTTTTAGTTGACGACAATGCTGCCGCACTTTCTTAAGCCCTTATTACCTTATCAAGTAAAAACCACATTTTCGGTTTGTTTATTATTTGTTTTTTAAAAACTGTAAAGTGCATTCAAATAAACTTATGCAAAATTAGTTTCCTAAAGTTTAAACTTCATATTTTGAAAGTTTAGGATACCTGGTAGCATTTTTTTTGTTGCTAACAAAATAAATTTAGTCTGTTTGATCACCGAATCTTTATAAGATTACGTGTAAAATCATAGTATTTTTAAGTTGCAATAACTTTTTAATGACTCAGTGAATCGCTTTAAAATTTTCACAGGTGCTTTAGCATTAAATAAGAAACATTCTCCTAAAATTTAAGTTATCTGGTAGCATTTTGCCATACCTTCGTAGCATTCTTACGAAACTGTGCTATTTTTCTTAGATTTGTTCTCTAAAACTAGTTTCCGCATTGGTTGTTTATTATGACAGGGGTACCGCAAAAGAATATCGTTTTTTCAATGAATTATTTGAATGATCAATATTTTTTTTATTCATTAAATAATATTATAAAATATAATTTCCCTCGTTGGGTATAACCTTTCCCACCTTTCTGATAACATTTTGTTACTTCTGTCATAAAACATCGTAGACATAGAAGAAAATATTCGTTGAAAAAAATGTTATCATTCATTCAAATCTTTTATTGAAGAATCGGCATTCTTTTCCGGTACCCTTAACATTGAGATACAGATATATGCGATAAATGATTGTGAATCGAGGAAACGAATTTTGCCAATTTATTGTTTGTATTTGACTACGCATTCGTAAACCATTTTATACAGAGTGACAATTTAACAGTTAAACAAACATTTTAGTATGGCAAACGCAATGCATCAAAAGCACATGCACAAATACGATACAGAACAGAATTGTTGAAGTAACATGCAGGGGCCGTGCGGTTAATAGAGATCGTACGGCGGTTTTCAATGCACCACGCTTAGCCGCAGGCACTTTTTCTCGAATGCAACGCGTTCACTGTCATTTGCACAGCAAAATGAACCGCTTGATGTTAAACAATTAATAGGATTATGTTATTATCGGAAGTAGGAGATAAAGAGCTTTAAGCATTTTAACGTTTTTTTTTTTTTTAATATTTATTTAGTATCTTCTTCTTTTTATCCTTTTTATTTTTTGAACACAACAAAAACTAATTAAATACGTCGTTCGAAAAAAAACAATCGAAACCTACCACACAAAAGGGAAGAGCTTAATTATTTATCTATACCGACCCACATGTATTTTACATGTAAATTTACGAGAATCCAAATTTCCGCAAAACCAATGATATGAAATATTACCGACAAATTGAATAAGAAATTCCACGGAATTGGCCTTGTACATATAGAAAATTCTAATTTCATTTCTCACAAATTATTAAACACATTACCTGCCCTAATTCGACGACCTTCATCCCCTCTGATTTCCCCGTTTTCGATGGAGAATCTTGATTTCGGATCATTGTCAGCCCATACAAAGCGACTAAATGTACAAGTGAGACAATCGCCAATTGTTACAAGAACTAAAATAAGGACAAAGATGAAAAAACAGTTCTCATACACAATTGAATTTTAAATTATTAATGTCGAAACATATATAGCGTTTGTATCGTAACAGAGTGCATTTGTCAATTTGTTTCACAACGGGATGGCAGTGGGATGAGGTACGACAATATTACAAATTATTTTCACCCCGATGGGGGAGGTTGAGGGTGACATATCAATGTGATAGTTAGGGACTTACATTGAGCCCCTAAAGGCGCGCCACAACCTGCTCTATTGTCGTCATAATCTACATTACGGCAGGATTGTCTTGTCGCGTGCATCATCCCTTAAAAATATTGCCATGTACCCCTCTAATCTAATTTAAACATTTTCAATTGATACATCAAAGCGTGCGTAATATGTTAAGGAATTATTATTTAATCAAAAACTCGGGTGAAATAGGACAAGGGAAATATAAAAGATCAAAAATTTCCGCCTCAGTTGATATTATTTTAAATGACATATTTATTGGATTTCATATCTGCTCCCGTTTGGTTTGAAACCAGCTGAAAAGTGGGAGAGAAATTCTTAAACTTATAACATCGAATCTATACGTATGCAATATGTGTGCACGCAAAAATATTATAGAAAACTACTAAAATATTGTGATAAACGCTTTAATGATTACAGAACTTAAGAAATGGATTAAATAAAGTAAAATGTTACAAAAAAACATAAATACTGATTGTTGTAATTATTTTGAAGTGACAAAGTAACGGTTGTCAAGATCATTTTATTTTTCACTGTTTATTGTTTTCGAACTGTGTTGTTACTTGTCACTGTTTTTAA
This sequence comes from Sisyra terminalis, assembly GCA_958496175.1. Classification (NCBI taxonomy): domain Eukaryota; kingdom Metazoa; phylum Arthropoda; class Insecta; order Neuroptera; family Sisyridae; genus Sisyra; species Sisyra terminalis. The sequence goes on from OY292274.1 coordinate 33,573,339, forward strand.
CTAAGTACCTATAGTATTGCCCTTCAACCACCTCATATACAAATTTGGTCATAGTTTGGAAACTCCTACATAGTTCCAGATGCTTCTCGCACTCATAATAATCACTCATATAATCACTCATTATAGTGTAATATGAATAATATTTTTGCTTACAAAAAAATGAGGAACGTTAAATTTTTTTTTTTGTTTTATTAAACCTCTTTATTACCTTCCGGGTGGCCGAGTGATCAATCAGGTAGTAGCGATCAAATTTTCAATATTTCTCAATTTACGGATTTTTATTAATCCTAGAGAGTCCCCAAAGATCTTGGCGATTGTAAATCGACAGTAAACAAAAAAAAAGTGGAATCTGCAAATACCTACTCAATATTTGTGGTTTTTGACATCTTATACATTTATACATACATATAGCAATGTCTTTATTACTTTAGGACAAAGAAAAATCTATTTGCCTAATTCCCTGTTAACATAACCTACTTTAAAACGATAGAAGATTAATATGAGAGGTATAAATTGAATCCTATTGAAAAAAAAAACAATAAATAGACTAAGATAATAAAAGTCTAATCCAAGATAACGATGTTACCTCGTAATTTTTATTGTAATTTTCCGTTTTCATTTGCTTTTATCCATTTTCTTCTAGCGTCACATTTCAAAGCTATTTGGATATTTCTTTTTTGTTCACTAAATAATGATTATCCAATTTTATAATCTATAGTAGGGGAGACCGGGTACAAAAGTAACGGTGAGTCGAAAGTAACAAAAGCTTTCTCGGCTTATCCAATGGGCGAATTCCGCTTTGCTGCCATCAGGTGATAGCCTAGAGCACCCCCCTCAATTGCATTAAGTCGACGCGTGCGTAGTGCGTTGTTAAGTTATATAATAGGACGAAATGTGTTTTAACGAGCCAAAAGTAAGTTTTTCGACGTTTTCTTATTTATTGTTACATAGTCGTAAAACGATCATAGTAATCCGAATGTTTGCATATCCATTCTTGATTAGATAAATTGTACATTGTTTACATTCATTTTTGTCTAGCACGTTCCGTTTCAAGGTTATAGTACACGTTTTATTAAAAATGAGAATGGGGACAAAAGTAACATAGCATGGTTTTCGATACATTTCCGTATCGGTAGTTCTTCATGCAGTAGTACTTATGCGTTGTCGCGGCATTCTATTGATTCATTTCCTTAAAATATATATTTTTTGAGTATTTAAAATGCTGAATTTGGTTTATATCATTAATATAAAGTTTTTAAATAAGTAATTTGTGATTTAATTTGTACTATGTTTTCATTAGCAACCCTTAGCAGTTTTGTTACTTTCGACCCACAACGTGTTACTTTCGACTCGCCTACGTGGTCAAAAGTAACAACCGACAATTTTTTTTAACTCTGTGTTATTCATATAAAACACACCATAATTTAATAAATCAAGTTACTATTGTGAAAAATGTAAACTAAATATATATGTGGTTATATTAATGGCAATAATAACACCCAGCCAGAAATCAAGGTAAAAGTACAAATTGTTACTTTTGTACCCGGTCTCCCCTACTTATATAGTGTGATTTGTACCTATGGATATCAAAATTACTATATATTTTTTTATTTTTTATTTACTGTCGCTTTTTAACCACTATGGTATTTTAGTGACTCTAGGGTTTATAAAAATCCATAAGCATGAGAAACATACTGAAAATTTACCCGTTACAAGATTTAAATCTAATACCTACTGTTTCTAGATCAGCTACCGTGACCACTCCGCCAGCAGTAGGCTCATAAAAATTGTTTTAAGATGAAAAAGTACATTTTATAGCGACTTCCGCCAAAAATATTAAAGTTTGAATGAAAAATATTAGGTGTACCAGAAAAGAATGTCGGTTTTGAGCCAATAGTCATTTAATTGCCATTTATCTGCTTATAAGTTATTTCAAAGTGATATTACACATTTTATAATTAGAGTAATTTATCAAATTAGTAAAAATACAAAATATTTTTTATTTCGAAATCTATATTGAAATGGTAGAACCAAAAACCCGAAGGAATATAAATTTGGTATTGTATGCTCATCGAGTTTCACAGAATAGCAACGCAAAGTTGTTATTAAAAACATTTTCAATGTTTATCTAAGTTCCTTAATGCCAAATGAGTGTTTTTAAGTTCAAATTCGATAATTTTCATTTTTCCAACTGGTACCAACGAAATATGACAAAAAATTTATCCAATAAAACATTAAGGGGGGAAATGGTACCAAACGTATGCCAGAAAGTCGAAGAGCTGTCAAATAATCCCAATCAATCTTAACACGGTAATTCAAGACCCCTCTGCAGAAGAAAAGTCCTGGAAAAAACTAATTAATTAAGAAGAAAGTGATATTGCCGTACCCACTATAATCGTCCAAAGTTATTTCATCGGATTTCTATTTAGTTCAACCGTTCCCACATTTACTAAGTGGTAAAAAAATTAAAAGCATAAGTGATGTTCAAAATGTATTTTTTTGATATTGTCCTTATTAATCAATTGATTTTTACTAATATGGCATTAAAATTTGTAACCTAGATGTCAAAACGTTGATACTATTGAGGCTGATTATATCATTGATTTAAAGTCAATAGTTCTAAGAAAATTTTGTGGTTTAATTGTATATTGAAAAAACGATATTCTTTTACGGTACACCTATTGTCCTAGCTACAAACATTGAATTTTTCGATATAATGCCAAACAATTCTGGTACAACGAGTTCTATTATTATTTTTATTAATAAATATTTTATATGATATTATGTTTAAAAATTTTCAAGATAGAATAGTAATTTCAACCCTCTTAGTTCGACCTTTTAACCTTTCTTAAAATAAGTAGCATTTAAGGTTCTTTTGAGAAACAACCAAATTCATCATGAAATGAGCGTTCCATACTTAAAAGACTTTCTAACTGCACTCACAAGGAACTTCCTTAACGGCCTAGAAAATTGTCCTAGTGCGGTAGAACTAGGCTTGGGAGAAACCATAAATAATAGAAGGCTGAAGCGGAAACTCCCACAAGAGCTCCAAGAAGTAGTAGATGTTTGACCACAAGAGCAAGAACCAAACAACAAATAAAAAATAAAAAAATATAAAAGACAGAGGAATGAAGTTCGACTCCTCCAGCTACTGAAACGCCGCTAAAGACCAATTGCGCGACATCACCACCATGATATAGCGACACACCGCTGAACTGGTGCAAAATACACAAAAGTCCACAAAAAAAAAAAAAAAAAAGGTTCTTTTTACCCTTTTGAAAGATACAATTTAGTTAACTTTTTTTCTCGAAATGAAAGTGATTTTCTGAAAACGGAATGCCATATTAATTGTAGGTACTATATAGTATGGAAAGTATTTTTGTTCAGTTTTCTTTTTGTTAGTGGTTCATTTAAATGTAGCAGGTACCTAATGGTGAGTTTACCGAATTTAAAGCGATTTTACGATCATGAAATGGGAGAGGAATATTTCAGTAAAATAATGTTAAATTCCTTTGGGAACATTATCGGTAGGTTGAGAAACAGATGTAAGAGATGATCGAACGGGTGTGTATGATCGTGTCTGGATTTAGCGCATCATGTTCAAATGTAAACAAATGGGCGCCATCGACAACGACGGCGACGATGCCTATGTCGTCGTGACGTCGGGACGTCGTATTCCTGGCCGCCACACATACTCACCACACATCACAGGGCAATCTTACCACAGCGATTACAATTTCTAGCCCCCACAGATCGCCAAACAAGTAACTACAGTTAATTTATAATTAAATTCAATTTTCATATGAAATATTCAAGAAACTACAACTGTAAAAAAGCTTCATGTTAATGAAAGTCGTATAAGTTTTAGCAGTCGCTTTTTTTTCAAAAACGTAAGTATAATCATAACGAATTATCGCCTGTTTACTCTTCAACCAAACACATTGAGTTGACATCTTGAAAGCATGTAGAAAATTTATTTTATTTACATTTTGGCGTGTTTAATCACTCATGAAAATAGACAAATGACTTCTTTATGATGCTGGAACAATTCCAGCACATTTTCTCTCTACGTCTCATCTTTTGAGTGGGGCCCATCTATTTTACGTAACAAGCTTAAGTCAACCACAATAAATTTTCATTGATGACCAATTTTTCACGTTTACATAAACAAATATTATACACTAATCGTTTATTTCTCAAACAATTTTACAGAAATCATGAAAAAATATACATACAAAGTTTAATTGCATTAATTTCATGCTATTTGTATCTTGATTTTGGTGGAAAAGAAGTGAAATTGATTGTTGAAAAGATATTGGCAACACATGACTAATTTTCAACAAAAGATCTTATTTCGTTTTTCTCTTATACAGTGATCGACCATCATTAAAAAAAAAGAAGAGAATTAGATAAATACAGAGAAAAACGTGTAACAGACGACGAATTTTATTATCATTAGTCCATCGGTCATTTTTTCCTTCCAATTTCTTTCACGTTTTAGACAATAGAACGATCATTTTCGAGCAATTATCGTAATTATACGTAAAAATGTGGGTCTTGTGAAGCGTTTCAGGTGGACATGTTGACATGTTTAATTAAAGAGTTATTACTCAATGTTTATGTCCATCAATCATCATTTTTCCTTCAAGATAAAAAAAAAACGAGAGTGAAAGCAGAGCCAGATTGTATTTTCAAAAATAAACCATATTTAATAATTGTTAACTAAAAATAGGCTGCTTTGAACTGATTATTAGAGTTACAGTAAAACAAAGTTTAATTTTTATTGTACAGTTTTGAAGGATTTTAAATTAAAAAAAATAAAAAGTAGTTTATATTTTTATTGGTGTCTTCTTAAATTGCTGTGCTTTCAGAATTTTCAAATAGTTTTGATTAAATTATTAAAATAATATTTATATTGAAACTTATATTATAATTATTGTTTTAATTGCTTGTGGAAAATCTGAAAATCAAGCTTACAGATTTAGTTATAAAATAATAAGCTCTTACGTAAAACTATACTTCTATAATTATCATATGTTTGAAATAAGGAAGATAGCATATTAAATAAATATTTAATAAGAAATAATTTTGAGCTGAGTTTATCACACCTCTAATTCCTAAAATGATATTTTATTAAATTCTTACTCAAATTCAAGATATATTTATGGTTGTAAAGAAGGTTACAAAGTTAAAGAACAAGGAATGAACAAGGCTAAAGAGCAAAAGTTCGAAGCTTCGTGGAATCAAAAAGTTATATTGGCTCCAACTCTTGAATACAGCACAATGAATACTTTAAAAAATTTTTTAAGAAATTTTAAACACATAACCAAATCCCAGTATATAAAATTTGACTTTTATTCTGTCAATTTTTCTAGTATTTGTGTAACTAGATTTTACCAATATAGTGATACCCAGAATAAACTAACTTTAAAAGAATTATAAGGTTAATTTATAATTTTGAAAGTGAAGGAATGGTTTTATAGGTCATACCATCATTGAATTGTGTCTGTCATTGTTTTATAGAGAATGAAAAGTTTGGGTCCTAACAGTATTATTTTCACGGTTATATAATACTCCTCTGTAAGTATTATTTATTGTTCTGCACCGTCAAAATGAACTACTTGTATCTCTGCATTGTATTTACAGCAATAATTTTCACTAAAGTTAATATGTATGATATTCTCATATTTAAAGAGGAAAAAAAGATGAACTTAAGGATTAAATACACAAAGAAATCAAAAAAGTCAAATCCAACAAGTTTTAAAGTTACCCCATATATTGTCATTCGCTCGTTTCAATTTCAGCTTAGTTGAACTCGGGTTTATTACACGGAAAAAAACATACTGAATAATAATATATAGAGACGATGCGATAGAGAGAAGATATATGAAATACATACATGTAAAAATAACTAGTCTTTTCACTCGTATACGATAAATTTTTTTGTAAAATTTTCGACCCCAATGGTATCAAATAATTTTCAAATTTAAAAAAGAATCATTATTGGTTGCAAACTTTTAAAAGTTCTCGCAACTGAATTTTAGGATAAATTAACACTTTTCGATATTTAATTAGTTTTATTAATCAACAATGATCTCAATTAATTTTTTTTAAATAAGTTTGATGAATTCTTATTGGGATTCCTCATAGAAACCCCAAATTGGGATGTACCGTAAAAACCTTTTGGACTCTTACCGGGCAGTTACAGTTATACCCTAATGGGGCAATTCCAAAAAGATCTCATTAAGGCCATTTTAACCGAGGATTACTTTTATAATTTTTTTTATTAATGGTTCCGTTTAGTCGTTCTAAAAACAATATTTTTTTTTTTAATTTTTGGTTTGGATTTACTTAGTTGAGTTCCACCTATCGTCTAATTATGAAAAACTAAAAATAATTTTTATTTCCACGTTGAGGTTTTCTACTTAGGATCCATACCAAACCTAATCGGTAAAAGCTGACAATGATTATTTTGTTTTTAACTAGGACATCCCTTTTGGATATTTATTGAACTCTTATTGAGATTTCTTTGCTGGGCATTGGAACCTAAGGAGACTATATCTATGCAATGGACAATTCCAAAATGATTTCTAGTTGGGAAGTTGCCATAAGTTTGAATTTCGATGAAAATATTTACTGCAAGAAAACAGTTTTTTTTTAAGAAAAGATAAAATTTGTGCTTTTGGTCAATATTAAATCGATAAATTAAGGTATAATTACTGTATTTGCTCAATGTAGAACAAAATATAAATTATTATTTTACCCTCTTCAATAAATTAGGCTTGGGTATGTAAACCTTAAATTTTAATTGGGTCCTATTAAATGCGCCGACCGAAATTTTTCTAATAATTTATTTTCCAGATTAAATTTTACCCGGAAAGATAAAGAAAAGCATTCATATTTTCAAATAAAAATATGAGATATATATACATGATTTATCCAACAGGTAATGTTTTATCTATTAAAAAGTTATAGTAAGGATATGGTTTATCTCTCTAAGGATTGGTATTTTCAATCATGAGTTGATAAACTGTAGCCTTAAAATAGCTATTTAATAGATAAAAATTTATTCGTTATATAAACCCTATACATTTATCCAACTCATATCACTATTCTTAGGTGAAAATACGTATGTTCTCTCTATCTTCGGATAAAACTTTATCTGATAAATTCAAGATAAATACCACTCTCTAGATGGTAAAATAGCATCCTTAAGAATGAAAATATTGGTCCTAAGTAGAAGTAATTTTGTTACGTATTAAACAATCATTTGATATAGTCGGCATAAAACTAAGGAAGTAATCGTTTCTAGTTTACTGGTGGCTGAGTGGTAAAGGTAACCACTCCAAAACTGGTAGGTGTTGGGTTCGAATCTCGTAGTAAGTAAATATTCGATATTAACCCTAGAGTCGCTAAGGACTTTGGTTATTATAAAACAGTGGTAAATTATAATTAAAAAAAAAAAACCTTTCCAATTTTTAATCGTTTTACAGATCCAAATTTTCTTGTTTACCATACTAATTAAAGTTACACATTTTTGATTTTTTAAGGAGGGAGGCATTGTTGACGCCAAAAACTCAGAGTGTAGTAAATGTGTATTCGAGTAGGGAACCAAAAAAAAAACCATGTGTTGTCCACATCAAATTTTAGTGCTACTACAAAGCTTCGGAAATTTTGATTTCATTTGATCAAAATCTTCCCTGTATCTATAAGACAAGTAATTATTATTTTGAAATTCATGAATCTGGAATTATATCTTGCAAGTGCATAATTGAAGTTGTTGTGAAGTAGGTTAATTAAGTTGTTAATTTTTTCATATCCGAAAATAGCTTTTCATTTTACTTGAGCGAATATTTCAGTGTTTCTAATTGAAAAATGACGCTTTTAAGAGTTCGATATGAAAATTAATGTGAAAAATTATCTGTTAGTGCCATAAAAATCTCATTCGAATATGAAATAATATTTTAAAAGGCCAAGCACTCAAACGATCATGAGAAAATGTGGCCACTTATAAAGCCACGCGCATAAATTTTTCGTAAGTGTAACGAGAAATATTTTCATAAATGATGATGGCCCCAACAAAAACATGCACAACACCGTATGAGACACAGCCTAAAAATATCTCGGACAAAACATCGTTTTTAACATCGACATTTTTCCCAATACGTATCGTATAGAGCGGACTATTGGGCGGATGGAGACTAAAAGGGGGCCGAAAGCTTTTTAATATAAATATATTTCAAATAATGTTACGTTCACCAAGCATATGTGTCGATCAGCTTAAATTGTCAAATATTTTATGAAATAATTCTCGTATCGCTCGCTTTTATACTTTCCACATTTCGATACCGCGATGACGTCGCTCAACTCAATACTTTTCATTCAACACGACCGTAAATTACGTTTCAAGATTTTCGCAGCTAAAATTATAAAATGGATATATTTATCTTCCACATTTTCGAAACAAGCCTAATCAAAAAAATTAATAACAATTTTTTTTCGATATGGACAAAATGCCGACATGCGACATTCAATCGGCACCCTATAATTACTTCCCTCCATTCTTTCTCTTCTGTCCTGATCACGACACTGGACCGTATGATTGCTTTAAGTCCAAAATATAATTTTACGTGTTTTTTTTGGTTCTTGTTTTTATCATCATCACTTTATATTACAATACTTACAAAGAAGTGGGTGGTGGCTTTTTGATCGAGCCGGCTGTGGTAATAATGTGGCGCGATCTTATCTCAAATTTGAACAGAATTACACCATAAAACTTTCGAAATAAATTGTTATAAACTATTGTCGTTTCTTGTTTAATTTCATCTAGCTTTATCAACCTTGAACAAAGACAGGTTACGAAAATCGATTTTTTCGATTACAATCTATAGCACGTACAAAAAATGAGCGGTGACATCTGCTTAAATTATATCTACAGGTATAAATGCAATACGTGTAAGTCCCAATAAAAATGACTGTGACTAATATGACAGTAAAAAAGCATTATCACGATTTTTTTCCTCATAACCGACGACAATTTTGAACTTATTGGCCTTGTCATAATTTGATCAATCATATTTAAGAACTCTATTGACAAGTGAAACGATTTTTACATAGTTTCCTGAATCTTTTATTTTCTTATTGTTAAACCTGGAAAGACAGTAATAACATGACAATATTTTCTTTTATCATTCCCTGAATCAGCTTGTAGTTCATGGGTGTCGGAAAAATATTTATAGTTTTTCACTTTTCAATTTTATACTAACATTTATTTATTACATTTCCTGATTACATTAGTTTGCCTGAAGATAAATGTTAGAAAATAACTTAAGTGTTCACCTGGAAAAAAAGAAAACGTACCCCATATATATAACAATTTGGAAGTAAAATTAATAAACGTTTTATATAATTATTTATAAACTCTTCAATTGTAGATTCCAATGTTAAAAGTAAGTTTTGTATTTATAACTATACAATAAATATGAGAAAAAAGCGTGTGTTAATCAATGCAAAACCGTGGAATGAACAGCTTGCAAAAGATCTTTAAGGAAAAATAAATACAACGCGACTTATGTTCTTTTCTAAATAAGTTTTATAAACGGTAAATTTCACTTCTCGCTACGCGATCTGGTGGCCAAAAATATAACTACTTTTGCGGTGTTTATTCCAGTATCACGATTTATTAGACAAGTTATACAAAATTGTTTTATCTGGTAATAACGTTTCACAAGGTAATCTTGGAATGGGTGCCAGTTCCTAAAGGTATCAAAGGTAATGAAAAGGCTGACGCCCTTGTCCGGAAAAGATATCAATGACTCTTCACAGACCCATAACTTGGTGTTACAAGATCGGTAGTGCAAAATACCATCAAGGAATGGGATAACAAAAATCACTGCATAACATGGAAGAACACTACTGGATAAAAGCACAGTAAAAGGATGATGGGAAAATCATCACAAAAACTAACTACTGAAATACCTGATCTTATCAAAAAACACCTCAAATTGTTAACGAGGCTAATAACCGATCTTTGTGGAATGAAGAATCACCTGCATACAATGGGATTACACGTAAATAACAAAGGATGAAACCGCTTCTCACGTTCTATGGGAATGTGGTGCTCTGAATGAATAGAAAAAGGAATTAAGGTTTTTTCTTTATAAGAAGCCCTGGAACCTAAATTATCGGAAAGCACCTAGTGCAACGAGTGCTGAGGTTCACCCAGCTGCTTGATCTTAGCTAGGTGAAGTAGGAACCCAGGAAGCACAATAAGCTCAACTTAGGCTCAACTAACCCCATCTTGAAAAATCCAACTTAATAAAAAAAATAATGAAGTTTCGATTTTATTAAATCTCTTCCGAAGTGAAGAAATTTTATGTAAGGGAAAAAATAATTATGATAACACCAAATATAATTAAATTTACTAATTATGTCATAAAATATGAAACTTATCTTGAAAAACTCATGAAATTAGAAATTGTTTTGTTCCAGGATATGCCTGAGACCTAACGTCTCAAGCATAAACTCGTGGCTTTGATACTTTCTTGGTGGGTTACTATTTTATAATGGTAAACATTGGTGCTGATAAAACATATTAAATCGAAAATTAAATCGTCAATACGTTAAAGCAATGTTTCTTAACCTTGTTGAAGGTACTAGTACTAACCCCCACCAGTTTCATATACGCATTTACCAAACTCTTCTTAGTTGGAAAATTAAAATTTATTTTTTTCAAATTCGAAACATAGTATACATAAGTACACAAAATGAACAAAATCATTGACAACTCACCGAACCCGCGAGACTGACTCAACAAACTGGGGTTCGATTAAACTTAGGTTAAGAACCAATGCGTTAACGTTTATAAGAGTATTTTAGGTGTTAGATTCACAAATCATTAAAAAAAAAGAAATATAATAAATAATGACATTTTAGCGGTTTAGTTCCCATTTAAAATCCTGAAAATATACAAAGCCCAAAATTTATATAAGGTCTAATGATACATAAGGACCTTAAATAGTAGCCCAAGTGATTGTTATATTATCAGTAAGATCTTAATATTTGTGCTTTACACTTTTACACTTTAGTTTCTGGAAACACTTCTTTTAAAATTTTCAATTTTTTAACGATTATAAGGTGTTTGCTAATGTAAAAAAAAAATGTGATTATTTATACCAACATGAAAGACAGGTTTATACAATTTTTAGTTTTTCTTTAAATATTTTTTTAATTGTCATTTTTTAAGATCAATCGAAATCAGATTATCGATATCAAATTTCAAACATTAATGAAAGTTAAAATAGTAAGTATATAAAGTGTATAATTTTTGCCTTTTTATTACATAAAAGATATTATTTATTAGTATTTTGACTACCAAGAAAAGTCTTAAATTTTTAGCAATAAATCTTACTACAGTAAATATTCGTCAATCAATTACGTATAATAAGTATATCGCACAAATTTTTAAAAAAATCGATATGTGACTATTTTTTTTTAAATTTATAGAAGAGGAATAAGGATAATTCATTTTTTTATCATACTATGTATGGGTTAATAAAATTATTTTCTAAAAATTTATTTAATTGAATTTTTTTTCCAAAAATTAGCGGACAAAATCTCATCTTCTAGGAATCGGTCCCCTATACCCTAGTTGAATGTACATTCTCATTATTAATTTAAGTCATTCCCAAATACATTCACTTTATCATTATCAGAGATGAAATATGTCATAGTTGTGACACTGATTCGATTATAGAGAAAACTAGTTGACAAATGACCGTGATAATAGAACAGGAAGATGACCTCACTAAAACAACAGCTGAGCGCGGGGAAAAGAGTATCGATTTTGATTCTTCCTCCAGCCAAAAGCCGCACAAAAATTAATTTGACATTCTCACAGCGAATTTCAAGCTGTGATCTTTTCGATACTTTTAATTATGACCTTACTTTCATTTTAATAGCGTTTCGTGAATTTAATTTTTATTGAGGCAATTTTATGGATGCGTTGATGACTTTTTGCAAGCAGAGTTATTAAAATACTAAACCGGATCACCGTTTGTAATTTATGAGATTTTATAATTTTGTGGACGAAAAAAATAAAAGTTGTATATGTTAAATGCTTCACATTAGTCGGTTTTACTTGAACCATATTCCTACCTTTATACAATGTAAATGAAATGTACTGCAACTATTTAAAAATTCAATTGATTAATTGTTAAAATATACAGCCAGGGATGGCTAAACATTTTTCAGCAAGAGGTCAAATCATTTATCTGAAAATTTTTCAAAATTGTATTAAGTTCTTGATTAGAACATAATCTGGAGCAGGGGAGTCAATCTCGCGGCCCGAGATTAACATTTTTGCGGCCTAGTCAATATATCCGAAATGTGAATTAGAAACGAAGCCAGCATATAATATTATAATATACTTTCTTTATAAACTATACGGATTATTTTAAATTGTATACGCAAAAAGGTTAATTTCTTCTTCTCTTTGAAAATAGTCTCGGCCAATAAAATTTCTTTCAAAATAGGAAAGATAATAGCAGAGAAGAGATGTATCAGGACGTAAACAATAATTTAACTTTATATATATTTATTATAATGCACCATTCAAAATAAAAATATTTGTGTTTATGAACAATCATTTTTTGCCACCTATCTAAAGCTAAACATTAAATAAAAAATAAAAATAAAATTTATTGCTCTTATAATAAGTATATACCTAAATGCTTTTGTTTACAATTCATTTTTAAGTGTGATGTACCTTGCATAAACCATCCAAGCAGCGTCTATAGATCCTGATTTAGGATAAAGATTAGATTTTACAAAATATTGTAGTTGTTGTTTGTTTAAGTAGGGGAAAAATAGATGGCAGTTCTTAAAAAACGCCGAATTTAAAGTTAAGCATTGTTTATTTGGCTCAAGTAAGCTTTTGAGCTTGACATCCCTTATCTGGAGCATTAGATTTGTTCCTGGAACAAATTAAAATTTAGAAGTTTGAACCGGCTTAAATTCAAGTTCATATCCAATTCAATCATTGGTTACCTATTATATTGTAAAAAAGTGCCTACCAGTATGTCACAACGGTTTTATATTAGAAATTGCGTAAATAACTCATCAGTTACGTAACCTGTTCAACTGTTATACATAAGAATAGGTACAGAATACATCCTACATCCACAGCTTACACATCTCAATTTTTTATTGTTAACTGGCTAAACCCCACAAATGTTACTCTGCCACTCTAAATTATTAAATTAAATTTTATTTAAATTGCCAATAATAAATTTAAGTTTCATTTCATATAACATTTAATATTTACATAATACTTGTGATTTCCTTGCGTTTATGCATTCTTTTGCCATTTCCAACTTACTATTCGTGATTAGGTATTGAAATAAGTCACCAATTATTAATTGTCAATGTTTATTCTAATAAAAGCTACTTAACAATTACTATTCAGTCAAAATCACTATTTGTTATTATAGAGTTAACCAATTATTCTACTTACATCTTGATATCAATTCATAAGACCAAAAATGTTCTTTTGACTATTGATTTCTACCAATAATAATGAAATATCTACAGTGTTAGTTCCCGTTGATTTTTCCTTATGAATCTTAATTAAAAAAATATTTTCACAAAAACATGTTTAATATTTTCAGAAATTACCTTATCAAAGTTTTTATTTTTACGTATACTGCTCATGAGGAAGAAAAATTTTCCATGTACCGAAGTCTTTAATCTTTTTAATATTAAGATATTCATAATCACAACAGAAAAAATAGTTTAAGAATCACTTCTCTTTTTTAGTGATATGATAAGGATAGTGACTAGTTTTTTTTTTTTTTTTTATTTAAAGCGTATGAAATAAATATTTTTTTCTTAATATGTGGAATATTTAGAATTAACTTAAAAACTATTAAAATAAATTAAAATTGTATCTCTTTTATAAGTATTAGAAAACTATTTATACGAGTATCTTATTGTTGTTTATCAAGAAAGTATTAAATATTAAATGTGGTATCTCTGTATTAAATTGAATCTGTTATTATTAACTTACTTGTTTTTTGTTGAAAAGTGAATATTCATTGTTTCATTTTTAGTGAGCAAATCGCCCGAAGTAAATAAAATATATTTACAGTGTATTTTCCATTTAAAAAAACTTCCGAGCAAAAACATATTTGTTAATCAAAGCTGCTTAAAATGTCATCCACAAAACAAAAATATAGAAAAAAAATGAAGGAAGGTCCTTCGCATAAAGGAAGGTCCTTCGCATGAAGGAACTCCCAATACTCTCAGGATCAGTTTTGGGCCTGCTGTTAATTGCCAAGCTTTGCTCCAAAGCTTGACCAAGCGTCAACGCCAGAGTTTAACCATGATAAGTGAACGAAAAAAAACTTACCATAGCTAAAATCGTTTTTTAATTGCATTGGGTTTTATATTATTTTAGATTGAAAAAAATGACATGTTTTCCTTCCTAGATTTTCGTATAAACTTTAGTAAAGCTTACTAGAAACTTTACTATTTATTTATTTACTACTTTTAAATTGAAACTGGTTGTCTGATCTGGCTATGGATACTATTTTGGAGTTAAGTAAGTCTTGGTCTAGGTCTGGCAAATCTTGGTCCAGTCCTTGGCCAAGGCTGGACCTAATAAATTCCTACCTGAGTTTAAAAGTATATTATAATTTAAAGGCAACTTGGCGTTTATTGTTCTGTTGAAATAATTGGATTGTGTTGTAAATGGATAAAACAGTAGCAGTATACACACAATAAATATATTACTAAGATACAGAGAAATCATTACTGAATATTCATATAATAGATTAATATGTTAACATTGATGTGTTACATTTACTGACTTATCTATTTGGAATAAAAAAAATTTTTTTTTAAATAATTACACAAATGACCTTTTTGATCTTTAGTGATATTGTTGACATAATTATTATTATAGTTATTCTTCTATGCAATTACACTTATAAAGTGTCAACAAAGTGTGAAAATCAAATGTCGTTGGGAATTAAAAAAATTTTTTTGTTTGAAAAGTTATGAAGCTGATATTAGAATTCAAATATTATGTAAATATTAAGTAGGATACAAATCTATCTATATGTATGCAACAATATTTGACATATATTCTTACAAATTCAGGAATCTAGAATTTGATGTGCTACATAAAAAATGTATTATTTAAAGCCTATTTGAACAGAGGAAATAAGAAAAAGCGTTTTATTCAATTTTCTTTTTTTATTTGTTGTATGAAAATATGATAGATATCGTTGTCTCGTATGACATATATGAAAAATAAAAATCTGAATAATTTCCTTCGTCGTGTCACAAAACGAATATGAAACGCATCAACGGGATCCGAAACATGTAATTTTATTTTGCAAGTCATAACGAGCCATTTGTACAGAATAAATTTAATGTCGCCATATGTCATAAATATTCATTATTCATCCACAATTAAATGTACTTACGTTCATAAGAACATTCTGTCGTGATAAATCTTCACGGATAGCTCAACTGAGAAAAAACCGCAGTGGCAATTTTTCAAAAATTAAATTAACTTTACTAATGATTACTTTGAACCGATAAAGAAATATAGTAATCAGCATGTACATTGTACGTACATATAATATAGATGTTTCTCCAAATCAAGGTTGAAAACTTTGAATAATTTTAGGTAATATTATTTTTTTTAGTTGATACTTAACATAATGGGAAATTGTTAGTATAGTGTAAGCGAAAACAATTTCTTTCATTTCATTTGCCCTTCCGCAAAATTGTATGCAATGTTATTTTTTACTACTATAGTAACATTTTCACCGAAATGAAGTCTATTTCAATTTTGAAGTTGTGATATATTCAAATTTTGTGATTAATAATAAAAAAGGTGCAAATATATAAGACGTAAATAACATTTTTGCATTAATTTTTAAGCTATTAATAACAAAAAAAAAATTTCGCAAGAAAAATTCTTTTCAAGAGGTATTTGAAAGCAAATTAATATCTGCAAAAACAATACAATAGTCAGTGACTAATGAATGTTTTATTGCATCATGTATGCATTTCGTTGTGTTATTATTATTGAAATTCAGTGAATATTCACTGTTATTCATTTTTGACTAAAAATATCAACATATTCAATATGTAGTAGATACCCTTTTAAAAAAAGGCATTTTGAGTTTTCTAAAAACCCATTAGAAATCGTTTATAGTTATTAAAGACATTTTAAATGCAATGATTTAAAATGCTTCTAATTCCTTTTTTAACAGGGTGATGTATTAAAATCGTAAAGTAATATAAAGTAGTGTTCATCAAATAATCAATTGCAATTAATTTTATTACCTAATTTGTAGTGTTGAAGAATTCAATTATAAATATTGTATTCTTCATTTTGTATTGGTGTTGAATAGTTTGACTATTGTTTTTAAAACGACTTTTGTCATTCTACATAAGCTATAAGAGATATGAGTTAAAATTTGGTACTATTTTTAAGCTCGCAAATTGGCTTTAAACTGTCCCCTAATCCAATCGCGAATGAGAAGGGAAATTAAGTTATAGTTATCTATTATATCTAAGGTAAAAATATAAAAATCAACCAGTGAAATGAAACCTAAAACCACTGCGAATTATTTAATGTATAACATACAAAAGTATGTTGCAAAGAGCTACAAATTTTGCATTTATCCATTAATCGTTTTCTTCATTAACCATTTTTAATTAACCGTTAAGGCATACGTAAGATTATTAAATACATTTTAATCTTAGCTATTAGAGGGTGGGCCATTTAGCGCTTGATATTTGAACTACCTACTATTTTCAGTGCAAGTAGTATGTTAACGTTTTTGAGAGGACAGATATTTAGTTAAAGATTTGACATTTACGAAATGGGACGCTTTGCACTTGCAAAAAGTTGGGTAATATGGAATACTTACTTCCAAAGTGGTGCGTTGTCTAGCCGAACTGTAAGAAATTTGGAAAATTTGACCAAAAACATGTCTTTAAGCCGGTTTGTATATCAATTTGTGAAATAATTTCATGATACTAAAGCGTTAATGTATAAACAATCTGTTCTCGCTTTCGTTCAGTTTGCACATTCGAAAATATTACTGCTGTTGCTCAAAGTGTGCAAAAACATTCATCAACATCGACTCTTCATGGTGTTCTGGAATTAAACATTTCTCGTACTTTTCTGGTGAGAATTCTGTATGAAGACTTCAGAAAAATTTCATAAAAATTTGGAAAGTTCAATTAGTCCATGAACCGTTTTCGATTCGTCCAACGGGTCGAAGATCGTTTCACCGAAAATGAGGCGCATTTTTACTTTTAAAAGGGTATGTAGGTATACAAGTAAAACTGTAAAAAAATTCGAGTCCTACAAAGAGTTACTGTTTGGTATGGTTTTTGGTACGGTGGCATCGTTAGATCTTTTTTCTTCTTAAAGTTATGTTTCAAAACTTATTAAATAATCTCTGATCGATTTTTAGAATAAAACATTTAGAAAATTGTGTGCTTTTTTATGAAATTTTTAATTGTTAAAAACTTTGAAAAAATAATTTATTCTTTTAATATTATTTAGCCATTAAATGTAGACATCCATGTGAAAAACAAACTTATTTTAATGGTGTATTCAAAAAATAATTATGTTGATGTTAAGTTCTCCATTTGTTTAAAAAAAATATTTCAACAGATAAAGTTATATGTACCTACCTATGTATGGTATATGGCGACTAAAGTAATCATCACTTAATCGTAAGTTAGACCAGAGAAGAGATACTTACGAATATAGAAGTTCAATTCTTTGTTAAAAATGTAAACGAAGTTTGGGTTTGTCGGTAAACCTCAGACCTTCTATTAGCCGACCACTAGTTGTCGCTGTACAAAATTAGTCTTGACCAAATGGAATTTTGCACAGTGACTACTAGTGGTCGGCTAATAAAAGTTCTGAGATGATTTACTGACATGTTAGTCAAAACTTAGTTTACATTTTGAGATAGAATTGAATTTCCATTGAAGCCTTTCTTCTCTAAGTTGGAGAAATAACAATCAGTGGAAGAACTATGAAGAAAAATATCACTGCAATGAGTGAAATAAGTGGAAGGACCATAGAGTGGGTTTTTTCACTAACAGTATGGTATCAACTCGGCAAAATGCATTTTTAGTACCACGGAAATAACTTTCCTTGGATTTTCGGAACCAAACGAAGTATTAAAACCGCAACCGGAGAAAGTAAAAGCCATTCGTATTTACACTAAAACAAAAACAGTCAAACGACTTCGACAATTCTTGAGCATGGTTAACTTCTACTGAAATTGCATGTCCAATGCAGCGCATACGCAAATATCGCTCAATAAACTATGATGATTGAATGAAACCTACAATCAAAGACCATTCAAAAATCTTGAAAAAAAATTAATATCTTGAATTTACCTTGAAAATTAAAATTTTATTACCCAATTTGAGACGAAAAATTCTACAAAAATCACTTTGAATTTTTTTGAATAGGAAAACATAGGCAGTGTTGCCAATTTGGAGGGTTGCCCCCTAAATTTAGGTGAAAAAAAAATTGAAAACGGGTATTTTTAAGGGGGGAATTTTTTTTAAGGTAGTGTGTATTATTTTGCCTAATCGAGTTTGGCAGTAAAGTTTCAAAGAAAACATATTTTAAAAGTCTCAATTCTAAGAAACAAAAAACTTGACGCCCTCTATGGTGCGACTGTTGAACTTTGTTGTATTTCTATTGTATAACATTTCAATTATATGTTTCATCTTGTAAAGTAATATACTATAAACAATAGAATATCACTTAACGAAAGTTGATAAATTGATTGAACATTTTATCATGTTCAAATTTAGGGTATCCTAATTCGTATTTAGGAGATTTTAAATTAGGCTTGGGGAAACAATTTCGACCGGTGGCATCAATGAATATATACGATGTAGGTATATATCATCATGGAATATATCAATGATGTATTATTATTTTATTAAAAATGTAATTTACTTATTTACTTTCTTTTTGTGTGTATCTCTAGTTCATACTTCAAATGAAAATTTGATTCCTGCAACTATGCATTTCGTATATTATAATAGGTACATGTACATGTATAGGTACAGGAAATATTATATTAGAAGGCTTCTGTTTGCAATTAAATGTAGGGAAGTTTTTAGATTTTCTAAGCATTTATTTAATTATTCAAATTATAACAGACTTCTGGCATCAAATTTATTGTTTTCTGGTAATTAAATTTTCATGTTTTCATTATTTATTTTTTTAACTTTTTAATTAGCTATGCTTTTCTGTAAACTTAAAAAAATCTATTTTCCAGTGGCGTAGCGTGGGTTTTTACCGCACAGAGCTAATCAGAAATTTGCCACCTCTTATTTTCATTAATAATCAAGAAAATTGGTAAAAAAATCATACATCTTTATGGAAATTTTCAGAGGACTAGGATCAAAATAAGTAGTTAAAACTAGATTTTTATTCACGACGTTTTAGCCCTTTATTAAGCCTTCCTGAGACGTTCATAAACGCTTTAACAATCGTTTTAACTTTGTCAACAATATTCCTTGTCATGATCTATTTTATAAATACGGCACAGTTAATAAAAAATAATAATAAGAGCTTTCAGGATATATAAAACTCAATAAAAATTAGTTTATAAATGATACTTTTATTAAACCTAACTGCTTAGCTAACTTATTATGATCCTAGTGCTTTGAGAATTTGCATTAAGTTGTTATCACCAAGAATCTGAAATTTTACCATAATGCACCAATATTCTTTATTTATTTAAAAATTTATACGTCGTGTTTTCTTTAATAAAATTATCACGATCAATATGCCACCCCATTTTCATGTACCACCCAAGGTCATGGCGCCCCCTGTACTCACTACGTTACGCTACTGTATTTTCAAGCAATTAAGTGTTTCAAATATACCAATAATATTTTTTATGAATATAGCATTGTTTTGATTGACATTGGAGAATAGAAATAATTGAAAATTTTCAATGGAAATATTTTTATTTTTTTTGGAAGTCACGCGTTCTAAGAATAGAGATAGGACTTAGTTATAGTGATTCTCAAGTTAAATTATTTTGTCTCTCATCTAAAACTTCTGATTATATCTAACCTATCACTGTTGGGTCAATGTCGACTTAGATCATACCGTCGAATTACGATTTGACACCTTTCAAATTATTCATTTTCATGTCCATCAGAGATTTCAAGAAAACTTCATGCTTAAACACAAGCCATATATTATATTATTATTATTTACGAAAAAAAAAAACACCGTCCTTGATGGAACAACAGCAATCGAAATTATTGTATAAAAAGTCATAATTTATTCAATAAAAATTTTAAATAATATTTGTGGTGTTCACTAAACACGACGTAATTATCGTACGAAGAGATCTCTTGTTGTTCTCATACGTGACAACTTCCCATCCGGGATCTTTATTTTTTTCTCTCTCCACTCATTTACATTAGCAAGTACTAATTATGAAATTGTCTTTGAATGATAATGTCACGACTTATATATAATCTTCTGTATAATTAATGGATATTTTTACATAATTAAAGATTTTATCTAAACGATCAAGTATGACACCATCATCGCGAGGCTTAAAAATATTCTTACGAAAAAGTACCTATAGATAATCACTCTTCTTGAAATTTGTTTTTTTCGTCTTTTTTTGATCAATCACAAATATATGTGTACTTCATCGAAATAATTACCTATTGTTCAGCCTTGAATTTTAGAAATCCATAATTGTAAGGGAAATTATGAAAATAAATAAAATTAATTTTGTAATTGTACTATTTTTAACTGACCTTGGCCACTTCACAAAAGTAACGCGATTTTTTATTTACTGATATTGCAGTTTCAAATAAATATGTCTGATCGTAACTAACGGGAGATAAATTTTCGAATCGAGTGTAAGGGACAACGTCCCTTGGGAGCATGAGTATCATAATAAAGCTATTTTAGAGACTCGCCTTATGCGTACGAGAACTGTATATTAATAATCCAATAGACGGCTTAAATCGTATTTTTCACCATTTCATTTCGATATTTTTTATTGAAAGCCTTATAAATTCGTAAATAAGACGCAACAAATTTAGAATAGGCGATCTTGTGAATAATTTAGAGAGGAAATCTAAGATTCTTGAGAACATTTTCCCATAACCGATTTGTCTTTTAGGTTAATATAAATTTATAGCCGTACGCCAATATTAAATATGAGGTCTCTTAGAAAAGACGTTTGAAAAATGGCCAATGTCTGAATGTTGAATGGCTATGAGGGGGTCAGTCAATCCCGGTCGTGTGGACCACATCTTACAGGACATTCTCTTATATTATTAACCGCATCAATTCGGACGAATGCATTTTTGAGAGAATTCGGCGCCCCTATCAAAATAGTTGGCCACAATGCGGCTGAATATAACCGAGCGTCGTGCCACAAATTCGTCCCATCCCTGGGCTAACGACCTCGCAACTCACTCAATTGTAGCTGTTATGGTTATTAAGGTTTCAATTATACCTCTGTACATACATTATTTATAATCATATTTTAAATTAAAACGCGTCCATATTATGGCTGTGTTTTTTCTTAGCTGCTGCGTCTTCGCCCTCGAACTCCACGATGCTTCGTTCATGTGAACTTTTTTACATTTGTTCACACGTCATATACCTTATGCATATTTTATAAATTAAATAAATATAACGTTTCTTTTTTTTTCTCTTTTCTTCTCGTTGTACGGTTTCACCAAGTCAACCATTGATCTCGCTAATTTCAATGCTAATCAAATAATAATGCAACAATTAACTTCGTGAAAAACACTATTGTGACGTCAACAAATGCAAATTGTTCCACAACAATAACACATGTATACACTTGACGAATCGATTTTGATTTGAATTTGATATATGAAAAAAAAAAAACGTTTTCTCTGAACATCCATATAATTTACGAGGTTTCTGATCCGTTCATGAAGTGCTCTTCAATTACGTCTAATCAATTTCGGTCTTGCACGGGAATAAAAAGTGGCTGACAAATAAATCGAGACAATTTTCAAAGAGCAAACCGATAATCCAGATGAAATCCGCCAGACCGCACACAGTTTCGTGCGCCCGTAAAAATTTCCTTGCTGTATAAGATTAATGAAAAAAAACATAAAACCTTCATCATTTCAAATAAATTTTATAGCGCAATTGACCCGTCAATAAGTTCATATTAGTGTTTCATTATAAGATTTTTTTCAAATGCTGCTCGTGACTTCATATTGAATTATGGAACGGGATTGAGAACCTCTATATCAACTGATCCATTTTATATGCACATTTTTTTCTTAGATAAATAAAAGATTTACAATATTTTTTATGTCAAACCATTCTATCTAATGGATCCATATAAGTTATTTAAAAAAAAACGTATGCATAAATTGAAATTTTAAATATTAATATTTCAAAAGATTTACCTTTTAGCCGATGGCTGACGTTCATTTCATTACCCTTTATAAGACGCACACTAATTATATTCATACTAAAATAATTATTATTAAATATTTAAAACCATAGTAGGAATTTAAGTACATCTACTGTTTATATTCCTGAACGATGAATTTGGGGTTATGTAAATTTCTAAAATTATTTTTTCAAGTTAGTGTCAATGAAATTATTTTGATTATTACTTATACAGATATGTAGATCTGTCGAAAAAAATGTATCTTAGTTACTTCGAAATAATTTAGTTACTTTAAAACATCTAAGTTACTGTATTTTAGCTCCTTTATATTTTTGTAAAATATAACTAGCATCTAAGATACTTTTTATAAGGAACTGTATTTTGTTACTTAAAATAGTATCTTAGATACTTTTTGGTATCTAAGATATTTTTTACTAAAGTTACCAAAAACAAAATATGTTATAAAGAATAAAATTGGATACTGAACTACCTGGTTCTATAAGATAATATTCATTTTGTTTGTTTGTTAGTTTGTTTGTTGTTCATAATGTTCTTTTTGTTTAGGTTAATTTAAACTGTATTATTTTTACTTTACTCAACTTAGTTGTAGATATGTTTTGATGTTTTTATATATTTTTTGATTTTTTTAGTTTCATTTTGTTTAGTTTTATAAAATTCAATATATACTTCTTAGAGAGCATCTATTAATTACGTGAGGCGTTTAGGGGGGAGGGGATGTTGAGCAAAATTTTATGCAATCTCACGTGAGGGAGCGGATGGTCTCGGCAAATATCACGTCATTTTTTAAAATTGTTACATTACTAATAAGTACGCATTTTGAAAAATCTCACGAAATATTTGGAGAGGGGGTTGAACAAAATTTCACGAAACCTTACCATGGGGGAGGGTAGCTCGAAAAATACGTAAATTGTCTCACGTTATTAATGGATGCCCCCTTATATTAATCTTTTATCGTTTTTAAACTATGTTGTGTAGTGTTGCCAACTTGAGTTGAGGTTTTCCCTATAAATGAAGGATGAAAATTGGAAGACGGGGGGATTCTGAGAGGGGAGAAAATTATTACAGGGTATTTTTAGGGAGAAAATGAATAATTTTTTTAATCAGATTTTTTCCCTAATGGAGTTAGGCAATGAAGTTTCAAGAAAAAATATTTAAGAAAGAGGATTTCAATTAACACTGATTGAATTTTCTTTGGAGTTTTCTTCACAAGAAATCTGATTACTAAATTTGGTGCATTTTTCCATACTGTTCATATACATTAGGTTGGCGAAAAAAAAACTACTATTTTTTTTTCGAGTCGCATATGAAATATGTTAATTTATCATTTTTTAAAACCCCTCTCGGAAAATTGACAACAAAAAAAATTTTTAGAGATCGCAAAAGATTTTTGAAATTTTCAAAAGTAGACAAATTGCGATTTTATTATTTCTTTTAATTAATCTTCTCCGTATAATAAAATTTTCCACACAAAAAAAATGTAAATTTGATTATGTAGCGTTGTCAATTTCAGAAAATATTTTTCTGTACAAAATTTTACTGTAATAAAAAACAAAATAAAAAAATTAATTTTGATTTTTGGAATTTATAACAAATTTGAGCGACCTTTAAAAATTTTTTTTAAATGATTTTTGGTGAAGAATCTAAAACATGATAAATTAACAAATTTCTATAAGAGGCTCGATAAAAATTCGTTGTTTTTTTTTGCGCCCCACTAATATATAGTATTCTGTATATGTACTTAATTATTGGTTCTCTAGTTCAATGCTTCTCAAATTTTTTCATACCACGGTTCCTGAAATCAAAAAAAAATCCAAGGCTCCCGCCCCCAAAAATTTTAGAGTTTAGTGCTAAACAGTACTTTACTTTCGTACCATTAATTATTATTGTTGGTAAATTTCTATTAAAAGTAATCGTTTTATTGAAAAATTTAAATAATTTATAAATATTAGTAGATTATTTATCTATATCAGATCAAGTATTGTGATCGTGTGAAAATTCGACTGATTTGTAGCAGCTATCGCCCATTCGATTAGGTTTTTATGTTTTTTTTATAATACTGAAATATTTCACGACTCCTTGGGATAAACTTCATAACCTTTTGGGGGAACATGAACCCTAAGAGTTAGAAGCACTACTCTAGTTTTAATCAAGAGGTTATAACCATATGCTTAAAACGGAAGATGAATCTTACATAACGAAGAATGGCATGGAAGGATAAAAGTTTAAAAAAATGTCATTTACACTTGTTCACAATAGCCTATGGCCTGTAAATTAATTGTCAAGTTATAGCTACTTTCCATATTTTTTCTTAAAGCAGTTAAAAAAATTCTACTGCATAAGGTAATTGATGACACTTTATAAGACGTTCTAGAAAAAGTAGTTTAAAAAAACACATATTTTATTTGTTGAATATATTAGTTATTTAATAAATTAGTTATTTTCATAATATATGTTATCAATAATCCAATTAAAAACATTACTTAGTATCTATTCGACTATTTTAGAAAATGTTTAAGAGTTACAAGAAATGATAAAATAAGAATAGAAGAATTATGAAAACGAATAAACGTTAAATGCTCTATGACAAGGACACTAGAAAATAGGGCATTACAATAGCATAATCATGTCCAAAGAATGCTAAACTTTAGATGACCAAAAAGAGTATCAAATTAGGAACCCTCAGGAAAGAGACGAAGAGGAAGTTCAGTTCTATGATTGGAAACTTACATCGGACAAGCTTTGACAGAAAGATCTTAGAGTAGGAGGATTGGAAAAGCAAAGAATTGTGGAGGGCAAAAACGTAAGAAAATGCAGAAAAAGAAGAATAACCTTACTTTTACATTTTTTTATCAAAATTTCATTAAACAATCACATTAAAAAAACAAGGAACTCCTTAATATGTCTACTTATCAAATCAAGATGATTACAAATTATCATTTTTTCGCTGAAAATTTCTTGGCAATCGAAATACGTATCGGACAAAACGTCAAAAATGCATTTATTTTTGCTTTTGTTCAAATTTATGTTTATAGTTTACATTTGTAAATTGTATTACATAAATAAGACGACAATGTATTTTTTATTGTTACGTTTTTAACTTTTATTTATATTTGACGGTTTCATAATCAATTGGACCGGAGTTTAAGTACACTTATTCATCATTTTTTACTTCTGCTAGAGTTCTATAGAGGTGGTGCACACTTGTACATAGAACCAGAAGGAATACATAATTAGATATAATACAACATAATATAAAAAATAATCGAAAATTTAAGTACAAAGTAGCAAGTAAAAGGTACATTGTTTATAATAATTTTTTCTAATTTTAATAATTTAGGTTTCTTAATTATCTATAAATCTAATATTGTTATATTTTAACCAGGTCCTAAGTTTTTTATGTATTTTTTTTAAGGCAATTTAATAATTTCATTTCATTCGGTAATAAATTGTAATATTTAATTGCTACATAAAGAGCATTTTTTGTGCAGATAGATTTATTTATTTTAGGTAAAGGTATCAGTTTTGCACGAGTGTTTAGTGGTCTTTCAGCAAATAGAAGTTTACAATGTTCAAAATATTTACTTAAGGCACAGACTATAAAAGTTTACTTAAATTTTAGAGAAGTAGTAAGGTGATTGTTTATAAAGATTTTATTAATAATTTTGTTTTGGATGGTAACTATGTGTTTTACTGCGTTTTCATATGATCCACCCCATGCTATAATTCCATAATTGATTAACCTTTCAAAAAGACCATGGTAGATTTGTAGGTTGGAGACAGTGGCTCAGTTTGTAATAAAGATAGGTAAAATATTTAATTTTTTTACCTAGTTCACATGTATGTTTATTCCATTTCCTATGGCTGTCAAATTAAAGACCCAGGTATTTATAATTTTCGACTCTTTCTAGTTCCTTTTGATTAATATACAATTCATAATTGGAAGGAATATTATCAGCATAGCTACGAAAATAGAAACATTTTTTTACACAAACAATTATTTATTTCATACTGCATACTAATTTACTCACAACAATTGATTTGATCTTATAACTATTGCCCTCCAACGCGATCAACCTCTCTTATAGTAGCCTAAACAAGTTCTAGACTATTTGAACTTCCAAATAGTTCGAGCGCTGACATTTTCGACCCTAATTTTTACCGTTTATTATTTTTTTCTTTTAAATGAAAATTCCTCTAAGACATCTTTCATCTCGTTGTACCTGACCGCTCTCCCTTTATTTATTTTCATTGTTCGTGAAGCATACAGGACGACGCTTGATGCAAGACTTATGCCCACAAACATTTAATTCAGGTATGTAACGATATATTTTATAAACATGCCCACTTATGTATGTTTATTTTTGATACCTACTTACTCTTCTAAAAAAAAGCAATTCAAAAAGACACAATATTATGATTATAATATAATGATTAAAACATAACATTAGTATGAGAAAAGAGAGGGGTGAACAAAAAGAGTATTACGACACAAAACGATGTAATCACTTGACGATTTGTTACAAAAAAGTCTGTACATTGCAAAAAATAAGCTTTATAAAGCTAATATTTAATTAAATCATTGCATATATTGTACAAAAAGTTTGCTTGAAAAATGTAGCCCCTCGTTTGAGCTTGCAACCGTAGTCAATCAGATTGATTGAAACTGGCAGAGTTACAGATCGCTACATTCGCTGCATTGGAACACAATGTTGTGGTTTTTCCTCCTGTTATTTTTTTTCGTAATCATCCCTTCTCGTTTTGTAATCCAAACACGTATCCGAACAAAACTCTTCACATGTTCCCAATGATATTACCGGTCAGTTGCAATGCAATCGAAGATAGCGAAAGGGGAATCCGTCATGTGTGAGATCATTTTAAATAAAATATAATCCTATTATTCCTGGTCTCTCCTACCTACTTTCCTTACAGAAAATTTACAATCGTTTAATGATAATAATTTAATATTTATGTAAATTACGAGCACACGAGAAATGTAATGATTGTAATTAAATATGTGTCCGTGTTTGTGCGGTGCAAATGAAATGCAAGTTTTCATGTTGAGGTTGGACGAACGGACGCAAGAAAGACAAACCATGACATAACATTTGCAATTCTTATGTGTGTTATGATATATATTAAAAGCAAATAAAAGAAAAACACATACAATAATGATAAACCAGGTGAATTTCTTCGACACGCGAACCTCCGCGATCTGCATTAGTATAAGAAAGGAAAACACAAGAAAATGCCATGGGGCTTGTCAACCTCGCATGCAGCTCGTTCCTTTAATTAGAAAGACAATTCTAAATATTTTCAAGATTTATGAGGGCCATCTTTTCCCTGTTATTAATATAACGTTCAATCTGTGCATCGCTCCACTGACGCGTGTCTAAATTACGCCGTACTTATTAATTAATGATTAATATTGATGATTTATAAAAACGTAATGTATAGAGAGGTTCCAGATTTTCTTGATTTCAACTGACCTCTATCATGTTCAATTAAATACAATATCGTATACGAATTGGTGAAATCAAACTTTTCAAGGTAGATTTTCACTCGTTTACGACTGCAATAAAGTATTGTAATGAAAATGAAATAAATTAGCGTAAGAGGGCGTTAGACTGTAATCGATACTTATTTTATTGATGATATCAATACATAAAATAATTCTTGCTGCAACACAAGTTATATGCAAATATTATCAGCAAAATAATAACATACAATAATAATAATACGAATGTGTCTAGAAGGGTGGGCGGCCTCATTTACGACTGATTGTGGGTTCGAACACCGTACCGCCATAATGACTTCCTCCCGCCTTTTGCTGCATGCAGCACTTGTGAAATGTATAATTAAGTAATTTATCATTTATAATTTGTTTCTAATTTAATTACCGTATACATTATTATAATATTAGATACAATTAGTAGGGGTAGGAGCTTAGTGAAATTTTTCAGAAAAAAAAACATGCTAATTTTTAAAATCCTCGGTGGTTTGTGTCCTCGAAACCAATTACTTCATATTACATGGAAATTGTAATATGCAAGTAGGTATATATGTAAAAGTTATTTAGAAATATAATTTTCACGTTAGTACGTGGTTTTTAAAACTTCAATGCAAAGGCCATACGGCTGGTGAGGTCTTATTATGAAACTATCTATTATTTTTGTGTGATGGTTCAAAGTGTGAGGTTGTAATATAATTAATGTTAAACACAAAGTTATAATTAGTCGACAGACAAGAACACAATTATTACAAGTTGTCATTTTCTTGTAAATCTGTTGTTTTTATGCCGTTTTATTTCTTCTAACTAAATAAAATTGCTCAAGCTGCTCTTTACTTGTGGGACGTTTGTGGTTAGATTGATACGAGAATTTATTGAAAAAAAGTCGAAATTTTCCTGTAATAAAAATTGTTTTTCTGGCATATATGTAATTATTTGTCTCATTTCTTTGAAGATTAAAATCCGGACCCGGGTATGAGATAATAATGCTTGTCCTTAATTGTATGGTTTGGTTTTCAATTGAATGAGAAAAAGTTGATCTTTGTGACTTGGTCTCAATCTTTTCATCTTATATTCAATGTCATTGCCAATAATAATCATCAATGATAACCACATAATACACCCAGACGCAAATTATAGATCTTATTCGGGTTTCGGTCGTGTGATTTTTGTCGATTATGTCATCTGTTGATTGATTTTTTTATTGAAAATTACACACAATTTCTTTAGTAATGTCAAAAAAATATCAATCATTTTATTTTCCCATTACTTTTTTTAAATTTATTTTTTTCAATCAAAATTGAATGACGATATAAATAATTACGTCTTATAATTAATTTTTAAGTATTTTTTAATCAACCAAAGTTAACTTTTAAAGAAAAAATATAAAGTTGTATGAGAAAAATGTTTCAAACCAAAGAAGAAAAAACTCTCATTGCACTGATTAGTAAAGATATTTATGTTAGCTCGATAATTGTTTCACATTTAAAAAACAATAAAAATCTTAATTTTACATCAATTTCCAAAATTGCAGAATTCTTGCGTTAAACATAATGATCGCTTAAAATTTTTTTTTTATTGTTTTCCGACAACTATGATTTTAAGTGATTTTAAGTCACCTGAAAAAGGCTCTCGCACAAGTTTTGTTTGCATTTATGTATCTGGCATGTATTTGCATGAAGAAGGTACGTGCGGTCGTAATTAGCAACTGAAGAACTCTCCAATTAGCGAATGCATCAATTACGCGATGCACGGGCCGTGGTAGCTTAAGCCAACAACGAAGTCATTGGCTCAAATCCCTGCAACGGCCATTAAAAACTCAGATTACATTGTAATGTAGAACAATGAAAATTGTCTAACTAATTTTACACCAATAGCCATATGCGTAAACACCTTTTTACTATGAAATTAGTCTTAAGATGGTACCTAATTGGGGTCAATTTGTTTTAACGTAGCTGAAATACCTCTAATCTCCATACTTTCAAGGAATTTTGTTGAGAATCAAAGAATTTTTATTGAAACGCTACTGTATTAACAGTACTTGTGGAGTTAATCTAGAAGTAATTTTTTTATTCCCAAAAAAAAAAGAAAACTAAATAAAAGATCGAAAAATCATTTTTCTTCAATATATAAACAATTATAAGTAGATAAATTTCAAAATTGAAAAGTAATGTAGTCATATTCAATTACCGATATTATCGGTTTGTGGTAACTGAAATAAGACACATACGCAAGTGTCTCTATTTTATCTATAAATCATGAGAAAACAGCACCAATGGTGATATCATAGTTAGTTTTAGATTCTGACGGCTTATTAATCATTCTTAAATTGAATTTTTGAAAGACTCAGATTTGTCATTTGTAAATTTAATATTGAAGTCACCAGATAAAATTAGTGAAATTTCGTGTGAGTTACGTACAAGTTAAACTGATCCTCCTACTAAATATTCTAGAGGTGTATTATGAATAAAGTACCAGGACGATTTACATAGTCATTGATAGTCAAGCTGTAACAAGTGCACTAGTTCCAAACTGATCTGGAAGTGTAGGGAAACTCTTACAAGCTTAGACTCTAAAAAGTGGTCAACTTAGGGTGGGTACCAGGTCGCAAAGGTTCTAAGGGTAATGAAAGGGTCCAGGTCCTTGGACCCTTACTTATCGCATCCTATTTGTTTCACTTGTTTTAAGAAGTTAGGACTTATTGTTGTTGAAGGTTCCGAGTTGAAAATTGTTAATTTTTATATACATTATTTCAATTCTCGTGAAAGTCTACTCAATTCTTTTGTATTTGGTGAGATATTATAACTAAGCTGCAAATTTTAAAACCTAAATAGCCTCTTACATTTGTAAAACATTTGTGATTATTTCGTCTAATGATATCTACATATCTGTAGGTACTTATAATCTTCAATAACTTTTTTTACGTTACTGTTAATCCTACACACTAATAACAACGCTAAATCCCAATTTAGGTTGGTACAAAGTAGATGTTACTGCCTGGTTCTTAAAGCTTTTGTAAGCGTCTAATTATCTACATTGATTTTATTGAATGGCCTTTTGTTGAAAATAAAGCCTTATGTCATTAAACACAAACAAAATCATTAACGTAAAACACAAAACAAAAGAATATTTCTGTTTTTGTTTTCTACAAAATAAGCATATACTTTCTTTACATAAATTAAATAACGTGGTAATACGGATTTCCAAAGTGAAGCAAAATAAATAACGAATTATAGTTCCAGTATTTACATTGCTCAGTTTTAATGTTTTCAATTGGTTTGCCAAACGACTAAAAAGAAATTAATTTTAATGTCCTCTTATCTTCTTTGTTTTAATACACGGAAATTATAAAATTATGAATATTTATGGACTTATGAAAAGCTAGCTTTTATTAGGCGGAATTGTCATGGGAAAAATTAAAGATATGGGGAAGCTTTTCGCGTTATTGCGTTAGAAAATACAAAATGGAAATATCGCAGCGTAAATAAATTTGAAAAAATGATAATTGATTCGAGTTCGTGAACATATTTGTTATTGATATCTCAATTTTTTTACTTGTTTAACGCTTTTTTTTATAAAAAAAGAAGATTTACTACTGCCTACACCAAACCATCATCAATCGTACCCAGTACCTACTTATAACAATTTTCTTTTTACATAATACGAAGAGGGTGGGATAAAGGCGGTATTCATGTATTTTCTTTCATTTTTTATAATGAGAGTGATCGTTTAGAAAGTGGAAAAAAAAAAACGTTTTTATTATTAGCATTTTAATATAACGACCAATTAAAATATCATCAGTCGTTTAGATATCGTAACGGCTTTCAGAATAATCTAAAAAGTTAGAGGTCCGCCATCCCTTGTTGATAAGAAATTTACATAATTCACGGTAATGATTTGTTCTGACAGTCAATTTATTCAATCACTCATTACTTTAATTCCCAATGAATTCATGAAAGTAAAATCATTGCTTGAAAAATATGTAAATATTATCTTTTACAAAAATAACTAAACAATATTTTCTTAATAAATGATTTCAAATTATATAGGAAATTCTAGGTAGTTTATTTGAATATGGTTTCGTACATTATGTAACCATTGAATAAACCAATTCATAAAAAATGTATTCCATTGAATTAAAGAAAATTAATTTACCTTTTTTTACTTCTAAAATAACGTCATCGTAGTGAATTCATTTCGTAATTTAAGATTAAGGGTTTTGAAAAAATGGAATAAATTTTATAAAACTAATTGATTAAGTGACTTGACAATTTTATGGTTTAGTAATCAAAAAAAGGTAAAACGGAATTTTTATAATTTTGTCATATCAGATCCTATCAGATGTATTCACGGAAACTACGAAAATAATTCATCAATTGGATCCTTGAGCAACCTACTGATTTTGCAAACAAAATCATTTTCAGTAATGAGGCCCATTTTCACCTCGATAACTTCGTAAATAGACAAAACTGTCGCATTTGGGGTTTAGAAAATCCACGAATAATTCATCAGAAAGCTATGTATCCACAACGGGTCACTGTATGGTGTGCATTATGGTCTGGAGGAATAATTGGACCGTTTTTCTTCGAAAATAAAGAAGGTAATGCAGTAACTGTGAATGAGAACGTTATCGTAATATGATAACAGTTTCTTGTGCCTCATTTGGAAGCTATTGATCTCGACGACACGTGGTTTCAGCAGGACGGTGCCACATATCATACCACCCGTGAAACATTGACGATCTTGCACGAGTTTGCTCCTGGTTGCGTCTGTGTAGATTTCTGACTGTGGGATTATCTGAAGTTACAGATTAATGCCAATAAGCCTGCAATCATCGAAGCATTGAAAGCCGAAATTAGACGCTGTATCAATGAAATACCACCACATGTATTCAATAACATTATTGAAAATTTCGTCAATAGGGTATGCAAATGCCAGCAAAGCCGTGGCGACTATTTAAAAAAAATTGTGTCATTCCCAAATGTATATTTTCTAAATCAATAAATATTTCAAAACTTTGCTACAGAAAACCATGTTTTATTGAACACTTAAATCTTGTGCTCTTATATATATATATATATATATATATATATATATATATATATATATATATTTCAAACTAAAAAAATAAATGCATTTCTGTTCTCATTGTTATTATTCAAAGCCATCCTATCATTTCTTAGTTCCAAAAACTGTAAAAGAGAACCATCGAGAATATCGAACCATGTGTTACTATCCTGTAAAACTTGAAGAGCCGAATTTGTATTCCTTTGAACATTTGTCCAATAATTTCAATATAAATTTCAGAATACAAATATTATTTATTTAGTAGGAATTGAAGCCATAGAGTCCCTATTATAAGTCCGACTTTATAAAATTACACAATATTTACATTCCTCCGACCATCGTCACGAGGAAACAGTGGTGGCAAAAATCTTAGCAACTATATACAAAAAATAAAACATAAAATTCAAATATGTTTTAATGCATAAAATTACAGAAAACTATTAATATGCCCTCTATTTAATCTCACGTGGGAGGGGGGATCATTTAGTGTTTTAAAATCAACTTATTTAGGTATGTTTCCACCGTTTATACGTATCGAATTGTGAGATTCTTAATGAATTGATTGACTTCCTCGACGTTAAGAAAATAACTTATAGCTAATAAATGGCAATTGATTGTAAGAAACGACGTTATTTTCCAGGCCCTCTATATTTAAAATTTTGAAAAAATAAGATTTTGGGATTTGAAAATCATCATTTAAATGATAATTTAAAATACATCAACGTATTTTAATAAGTATTGATCATCATAAACGGGAATTTATTAGTCAATTAGTTCTTTACTTTCATCCATATTTCTGCGATCAAAATTAAATTTTTGAAACATAATGGACCCAAACAAAACCATTTATTTAATATTTAAATTACTATTTTGCAGAAATTCATTTTAAAAGACGGATACATATTTGTAAAAATTACATATTCCTGTATACATTTTTTGTTTTAATTAAAGATGAGTTTGTTTAAGTAATATTAGCTTGAATTATAAACACAATATGTAAAAATACATAGTCCTCCGTATATGTTACATGTAATGTTAAAAATACTTTTATTTGATGGATTTTTCCTCTTTTCGTTTTTCCGTTCGTGGTAAAATATGATGTTTAAGGTAGATTATTGGGCTACCTATTTCAACACCCCATTCAAAAAAAAAACATTGCATAATTAAATTTAATATGTAATCCTATAGCAATTTGTGAAGAGAGAAAACGAACCCGTTGAGGCAATCCAGGGTCATGTCGAATGGAAGAGGCTCGCAGTGAAAAAATTCTCTATCCAGAGATAATATAAAAGTCTTAATTATGATAAATTTAGCACTGCTTCCGTCTATTTTTTCTCAACGGGAATGATGCCGGATACACACAAACCCCTTATTGTTATTCTCGGTGGTTCGCCCCCAACACACAACCTCCACCCGTTGGCTTGTATTTAACCCTTTCTAAGCACGGACACACGATGAGGACAAGATGGAGAGGTGAATGGAAAAAGGGTTGATGAGACTCACTCATTTGTGATAGAACCACCTCGCCAATCCTCGTATAACTAACTGCAGGCTAAGCTTCCTGTACTGCCGCTAGCGCCGCGCTACTCCCACGGGAATATATCCCAACCAAAAGGCTGCTTTGCGAACGGAGAAACAAAAAGCTCACATTTTCGTCGCTATCGCTATTTTCTCTAGTGAAAAGAAAATACTTGAACTCCAAAACCTCTCTCTCTTTCTCTCTCATTTTTTTTAATAAATTTTTAGGAGTCGAGATATAACTTTGATTTGTTCGATCCACTAGGCTGAAACCCACCAATTATCTATCCTAGGTTGACGATCCCATGGGATGCGGTGATCTTATGACGTAAAACTTGGCTGATGCTCAGTGACCATAGTGTCCCCAAGAGAGACGTCCACTATCCACGTTTAATTGCTTTGTTTACTTCACGTATTTTCATCAAATGAAATTCCCCACGCTCCAGAACCTTTCAAGTTTATCCCAATCGAATTCGTGAATTTAGGATTAACAAAATTTATTTCAAATGCGAAACCCACAAAATATTTTATTTTATTGTTAAATGTATTACTCACACACAACAAGTTCCTTATCGAGCTTTAGAGCTTTTTTTTATTAGTACATTTTTTTCGTTTTTTTTTTACCCAAATAACATGAAAAGTACAACGCAATAACAAAGTGTAATTGTGCGAGATGCATAATTAAAAAGCACACACCCATTAGTCTAATAATACAAAACGATGGAGGTCGCTATAATCTTAAACGAAAATATGAAACTAAATTTAATAGAGCTTTCCATTTAACGGGCTTCTTATACATGGAAAACACCCCTAATATTTTATGTCTACGGTTACTAAAGACGAAAGTCAAAGTATACATTCCCTCCATCTACTCATTCTTCTGGTACCACCGTATTGTTGACATTGCTCAATAATTATAAAACAAAGCTCGAATGCATCCAGAAATGAGGGTGTGAGTTTTATATATGCGTTCTCACACAATTTAAATTGTAAATTTGAAGACAGCTATAGAACTTAATTAGCTTTCATACTTCTTCTATATATTTGATCCTCGTTGAAGACAAATTTAAGCCTTGCACTCCGCCAAACGTTGATGTTGTAAAAGAAGAAGAGAGCTTTCATTAATGTAAGAAGCGCATTATGATATCTCTTTGTTTATGAGCTACAAAATAATTTAGGTTTTTGTCAGCAACAAGTTTTCAAAGTTAATGCACGCGGAAAGGACTTTTACGTTGAAATATTAAGAATAAACGACGTTTCAATGAACGCAGGGTGTATTTGGGAGCAGTTTTGTTGAAGGAAATTTACATTGGCATTGTTCTGATATTATCTTTGTTTAGTTTAATATTTCGCGATGAGACACTAGCGGCAATTAACAACGATTTTCTAATTACAAATCCAATCAAAAGTTTATGTGGAACAAAGTGGCAAGATCAAATTACTTGCAAAAACTAATTTAATTATGTTATATTAGTACGTCATAAACTTTGTGTGTGAGTTTTCATAATGTGAAATAGGAATAATATTTTTCTTAGAAAAATTCCGTTTTGTCGATCTCTCCGTTGACTTCAAATATATCAAATATCAAAACATATTTCGATTAAAAAAAATTATTTGAGCCACTTATGATTTTGATCAAAACTCTGATTGGTGGAAGTAAAGTTCACGGGATGCTGTAGAACCGTGCTGTGCTGGACCCAACCACCTGTCAACGTGTCACTCGTCAAAATTATGGCTCGCGTACTCATTACTGCCTTCTTGTTACTCTTCGGAAAGTTTGATCACCGCACAGAAAAGAGTTGAGATTTTATTCACCATCATTTTATTGTAAAACAACATGAACTTCAGCAAAATCGATGCATGGACGAAACAAATACGCGTTCCATTTTAATTGAATTAACGAGCTTTCAATGAAAATAATGTTCGTGGAAAATGAATTGGAACTTTCTTAAAAATCTAATTACCAAGCAGAAGAATGTTAAATTAATCAAACACTCAAATCGCCGAAGCATAGATCTTTGTGAAGGCCAATCACATGTCAATACTCTCTCTATTCCATATTGGTAATAATAATAATGTGTCAAAGACGAATTCTCAGTATCCAAGAAGAGGATTCAATAAGCTGTGACAAATTAAAAATTGAAAAAATCTATTCAAAAATTATTTTTCATCGTCACTTCATCGTACATGCGACAATTTCAATAACTAAAAAAAAAATAATTACACCTTAGGTGTACTCTTAAGAATTTTGTCTTCTCATGGCCAGAAGTATCTACTTAAAAAAGGACGTTGAACTAATCGCGACAATAAAAATCATTAATTTTTGATAATTATAATGTCTTGGCATTCATAGATGACAAGTTTTATTTAATTGAAAGTACCTTTTTATCACAGAAATTCAATTGTGCTTCCAATGGAAACTAATAAATAAAATTGTATTTACTTATACCATACATACTGAAGTTTTAAGGGTTATATACATAGCTTTCACTTCTCTTTTCTATAATTGTTTCAAGCAAAGAAAAAATTAACTTAATTTATTTTTATTAGTTATGTACTTAAAGTTTATTACAATATGAATATTATAAGCTGTTAATTCATAATAGAGAACCTGGTGAACGCTGTACTACCTAAAATTGGTTTGTAAAAATGTATTAATTGATATTGACTTCATTACCGCATATTTAATTAATTATATGTATTGCCTAGTATAAGTAAATATATACATACTTTATTAATAAAGACTTTTGTTTCATTTTTTTCAACATATAGATATCTACATTTTATTTTGTATATTTAAATTTATACCTACATGAACACATTAAATCTCGTACGCATACAAATATTCATAAAATTTTTATTTTTAAGTTTTTAATCATACTATGATATTTTTAAGCGCATTTTCATTTTTGATTGTTTGTATTCCTCAAAATTATATTGTTTGTAAAGCTCAGACTGTATTTCTTTTGTTAATTTGTTGGACTTCTAATTTCCATATACAACTTGTTGACCGGCTATCTATTCGCTGCTCTTTACACTCTTTACGTTCTCAATATAATAAATATCCCTGGAATTCTATTACCATTTTGCTCAAAGATCCACAAAAATCAAAACCAAAAATATCGCGAAATTTGCTTCTATTCTATTGATATAATATGTACCGGTATGTATCTTCCAATAAAATCAATGCCAAATTGTTGTTCAGTGTCAAATTATAATAAAAAAAATCCTGGAACCCTACTCCACAGCCACCGGCAGGGTTCTATTGTGAATCTATCATCCAGAGTCTCATTCAAATACGCACACAAAAAAAATCATCAAAATCGGCCCAGCGATTTAGGAGTTCTATGACATACGTACAAAAAAGTTATATGAATATAATATAAAGATTTATAATTTCAATATATCTGCAACATAGATTTTTGCTAAAAAGATATAAAAATACATAGAATTAAATCTTAATTTTCTAAAAAAATATAGTTTTTAAATAGAAAGAAATCAAATTAATTAATCAAATAAATGCATCCGTACATTGTTCCCAATATTGCTGTCCTATATGGAGTGATTCAAACATAATACGATAGTGGCGATAGTTCCTCAACGTAAAAAAAAACTCTATTTTTTATTTATTTATTAGTAGTAGCAAAATATAGAAAAAAAACACTTTTATATCAAACCTAGATGAACCCGGGAGATGGTGTCTTGGTAGCCTATATAATGATAAATGTAATTAAAAAAATTGAGTTTTATTTATATTTCAATAAAAAGTAATAATTTCAATAATGGATATATATAAATAATATTTATGATTTTCTTGCACTTTGGCTGACATATAAAACTTACAATTCGTCAATATTAAAATTATTCACTAATCAGTCACTATTACTATTTGTTATTATAGAGTTATTTTTATTTAGTTTACCAATTGCTTAACCCAAATCGATTCATAAAACCAAAAATATTATTTTGATCATTAATAGGGGCCAATTAAAACAATGAAGTATGATGAAGTACAATGAAGTATTAGTATTAAATAGTTCAATGAAAAAATGTTTGTGAAACATTAAAAAAACCTCCCGTAACCCCTCGTAGCATCCCTTGCTTTATCTATTATAATTTGCCTTTGAAATATACATTTTTCGGTTAAATTTCGAAAAAAATTGTTTATCTCTAAAAATATTGCATTTAGCGCGAAAATAATGATACGAAAATCTTCCTTGACAACCCGTATCATTGTTCACCGTGCCTGTTGATGTAAGACTCTAATGATTCTTTTGATTTAATAAAAAAAGTGCGTTAAGAAATACAACACTGTAGAAAAATTTCAAAACGATTGGTAAAGAAGTTTAAGAGATTAGCGATTTTGAAGATAGGAACATTAAATTTTTATATAAGTATTTTATAGATGAACTAAATTATTAAGATCATCAAGGGTATCCCTGCTTAACACTCGTTATCAGTATAGTAATACAATAAATATGTTTTAACTTAAAGAATATTTTTAGGTATATATGAAATTTTAATAATTACAATGAAAAATAAAAAGAATATCTAAAGATTTATCCTCATAAAATTTATATCAAGTTTTCCTTTAATTCTTAACACTTTTTACTGCCACATATTGTGAATGCCGTTAAAGTTGTAAGACAGTATTAGTTAAATTATTGTTTTTAGGAATTTAATGATGTGATTTTTATGTCTGACGATTTGGTTATTAACAATAAACTTGTGGATCGGTATTGTATAGTTTGATAATTGTACTAAATACATTTTCGTTATTCAACTCGTTTTAAAGAAAATCTAAATGAAAAAGGTTTGTGAATAAGCAATTTAAAACCAACAAAAAACTATTTTAAAAAAAATGTGCATAGTAAGGCGATTTGCAGGGATTGCTATTGGCATTAGCCCAATTGCAACGAAAATTATGTTATTGAAAAGACAATTTAAATTTGTCCACCGTAGAGTGTCGCTGTCTAATGCACAATTTGTAAATTTGAAGTGAACATAAATAAATAATCATCAAGTTGGTAGTTTTTTTCCCGTCATTTCCGATTTTCTTACAAGATTTTTGATTAATTGGCTTTTAGGCGGCAGCCTATGTGTATCGTGGATTTGCTAGTTAATTGGCTGGTATTATTTTTCTTCGTTAATGTATGATATGCAACTATTGTAGGACAAACTCATTAAATTTTTCTATTTTATTGACAGTGGAAGGATATTATTTCTTTTCATTGAAGACTAGTACCAAATTTTCAATATCTTTGAATGAACTAAAGGAATGGAATGATACAATATTAGGTACTTACTTATTCTTATATTAAAATTCGATTTCAAAAAATTTTTTTTCTGATTTCACCAAGGAACTTGGCCTTATTTTAATTTTATATTATTTTTACTAATTTACATTCATTTTTGATATATCAACGCTAATTTCTTTACAAAAAATATATCACCTGCATATACACTGAAGCATGTTATGCAATACGCTATTACTGCTTTTTGGTGAATATCATAAATAATATGAACCAAATATTTATTTCATGAGCGGTTTATAAATTAACATTACCGATTAACCTTGGGTTAGAAATAATATTCAAGAAGTAGTAGTAAATAACAATAAAATTATAATCGTATTCAATTATTTTTTTTTAAAATAACCTAATATATACGAGTATTGTTGTCATATTTTGATATATGATGTGGATAAAAAAATAATGCAAAAGTAAAAGTTTTGAAATTTGGGATAGTTACAATAATTGTCACCTATTTCATCTGAAATTATTACGCGTTTAAGTACCTATTTATTTGACTATCTTAATCATAAATCAGTAGATGAATTGATCCAGGTTTCAAAACCTGTTATTACTATTTTTATAAAAAACATAGTTCAATATAATTTCTTTATTTTTTTATATCGAGAAATTGGTGATTTTAACAATAAACGTTTGATATAAGGGAGAGTGGGATAATTAGAATCATAGTAGGGAAAGTAAAAAAAAATCATTTTGGTTACAGTCATTTACTTTTTTGGACACTATTCAGTATTCAGTCATTTAATTATAACTTATAAACAAATATTACAAAAATGTACCTTTAACCAGTTAGGACTGCTTTTTTTATAAATGTTACTTTTGCTCCCATTATATTTTCTAGTTAGGGGCATCTGAAAAATAAAATTAAACAATATTGTATGGAGGGAGAATGGAAGCGGTAGTAGCTCCCTTATCCGAATAATAACAATTTATTTTCCACTTTAATCCTTACAGTTATGAAAAATACATGTAATAGAAATACAATACAATAGATCAATAAATTATATCACACGATAAAAATAAAATAAATTATATCACACATTGATATCACACGAAACTAACTTTTTCTAATTATCCCCATTTGCACTGTACTGAACCGGCTAGCGGTGATCACGTAATACAACAGAATATTCCTGAATCCGTGCGTCCCATTTTCGCGAAAATTTTTCGTTCCGATCTGCATAAATTACTGTGGCCCCATTACTCGCTAGCTTTCATTACCCCATTGTCTCCTACTTTCTTCAACAATAATTTCGAAGTTAAAAAAAAATAAAGCTTTTGCGAAGTTCAGTTAATAAAATAATGGCAAGACTGTTTAAAAATTATAATTCAATGAATTGAAAAAAATCTTTGGTAAAAGGTAAATGAAAAAAAAAAACTTTTCAAAAATTCGAAAATGTTTTTACATAAAAATTTGTGAAGCATTTTTTTGCGATTTTTTGCTAAATAATTTTTCGAAAACTTAAATATTAAATTTTACCGTAATAAATTATTGATCACGATTTTAACATAAAATCATTACTGATAAAAGAATACAACTTTTAATTGGAAATTAAAAAACAAAACTTTTAAAACTAACAAAGTTTAACCAAGTAAATTTTTAATTAACATTTTCCGATAGTTATTTCGATCCGTTCCAAGTGCTTATATTTCCCTTTTAAGAATAAATCCTCTTTTTTGTAATAATCAAAATTTTATAGAGTGAAAATATGAAATTTGCAAAAATAATTGTGATATAGCAGAATTGAAGTAATGCACTCTATCTAAAATGAGTTAAATGGAAAAATATACATTTTTGATATAAAGACTATAATTTTAAAGCAAAACACATACATAGTTATAGTTACAATGGGGAGCTTTGTTTATTTGTAATGAATATAAATATGCTGAAGAAAAGATTCTTTGATAATTCGGTTGTCCCCTTTTCAGTAACTGAACATGTGACAATAAAATTCGAATAAAACAGTCTTTTATAGAATGCGACAAAACAAATTGCGGCAAAATACAGACGACGTTGATTTCAATATGTGCGGCAAATTAACAAACGTTATTATTTCAAAATCTAAAGTTTCCATATGCTAGAAATCAGTCGGAAAATATCTACTCGTATATATATTTTATTTAATTCTTTTCTTTTTTGCCTTCATAATGTCCACAAGTTCGAACTTTGTGCTGCTGGAATTTAATCAAAGAGATGCTTTGTATAAACACATATAGATGAATGATCCGACAAATGGAAACCAGAAGTTGTATTTAATGCAGATGATTTCTGCAATGAGAACACAAAATTTATGCGCGCAGACCAAAAAATCATTCCTTTCTTTCCCCTTTTCCTTTGAAAAGTATCTCATTCCAATTGATGATTATTACATTGAGGCCGTAAGTACAATGATTCAGTAGGAATTGAGAAGTGATATTGAACACGGGGCAGACACAAACAGAATCTGTTTGGTAATGACAGATGACGCTGCAAAATGTTCTATATCCTACACGTTCAGAATAAATGGAAATCATCTCCGGCGGCTTTTAGTCTCTGGTACTGTCAGTGCACGATGATGTCCCGACTGATAATTGCTCGGCCTTCATTTACTCCCATTATGAATATGAATTTATAATTTAGATTTTAATGTAGGAACTCACTCCGAAAGACAATAAAGTCAAAAGGGGAACAAAAAATTTACACACACACAAACATACACCAGTAAAATAAACGATGGGCTTTTAAGACAGTTTAGCTAACGTAAATTTGGAGCTAAGAGATTTTTTGAAGTTATACTTCTTTATTGGTGTTTTGAAAAAAAAATAATGAGTGGGTATTGTTACAAAAATGACGCTTTAAAGTAACAGTATAAAGTTGCGCGCGAACGGTTAGTGAGAAAGGAGAAAGAACGGTTCAAGCGGGCGAAATCTGGTCAATTTTTGGTAGCGATATGCTTAGTAGTAAGACGGCTAAAACACTCTATCACATCGATCAAGCTAAGTCAGCACTAGTACATGTTTTTCGTTTATCGGAAAGGAAGGGGGGGGGCATTATCTCGAACAATCCCGAATCAGATACGAAGTTATTGCTAGCAAACAGTCAAGAAATATATATTCTGTCAAGTGTATTTCTTGTATGTCTATGTATTTCTTCTTTAGAACGGTTAGAACTCTTAGAACATGGACAAGATCGTTGAACTAAATATTTTCGAATTTTACAGCCTAAACAATATTCATATTAATACATACCTAATAATTCCCGTAAATTATTCCCTGTTCAATATAGACATAACTGACAAATGCTAATTTGCAACTAATTGAATGAAATCATAGCAATAATCATTCAATACAAATTAGAAACAATGATGGTATTTCACTCACACGTATATGTTTACAATATTTGTCTACCTTTGCCGAAATATATGCATACATGTTACTAACATTTGCTTATTATTATTATTATCATTGTTATGAGAATTAAAATGCATTTAAAAGGAAAATATTTGTCTGAATTTATTCAGTGTAATATTTAAAATTATGTAATGAAATTCCATTGGTACATTATATTTTTCTATAGTTGAATTAAAAATAAGTTTCAATATTTTAACCATTGCTCCTGCAATATAGGAGTAGATTGCAAAAATCTCCATATAAATAAAAAAAAAATATATATATAAATGGGTTAATAAAATGTACAATAACTATTGCATTAATATAATTTTACGGCGTTGCTATTTAGGATTGTTTGTACATATCTATACATGATATTTAATGGAAACAATCTATATCTGTGTGGTAAATGTTTTCGATAAGTATTTTTCGAACATGAAACCCAATCTGTTAAGTCGGTTAAATGGTTAACTCATATAATATGTAAGATACATTTTGTATAAGTCTCCAAATGTGTAAGCATATAGAATCTATGCAAAAAATGTTAATTTAATCTTTTATTTGAAACCCAGTTACATTCCGTGAAATATTCACAACCCAACACTGACACAACTGACAAATGACTAAAATTAGCAATGAATGAAATCAAAATGACAATTTAAACTTATGACATGGTAGTAGAAATTTAAGCCAATAATTATTATATTTGTATTCCACTAACATGGATTTATTTAAAACTTTATATTCTTTGTTCTTGTCTTTACCGGAACATATACGTTTTCTTATTATGTATTTTGATATTAAAGGTAGTTTGTGCTTAAAATTGTATCATATTTTAGTAATCACAAATCTTATAATTGGTGTGTTAGTTTAGGCACTACCAGAAGAGACTACGGCAGTGGATTAAAAACATATTTTTAACCATACCAAAGAAGTATAACTTCTCACGCGTGTACATAAGTACACACACTGTTTTTTTTTTGTGCTTAGAAGAACAAAAAAACCCTTAAATTTTATTTGGTAAGATTCAATTCGTTGTTAGTGGTTCACTTTTTGATGTGATCTTGTGTGGTCAATTGGGGGTCCTGACGCCACCCGGGGAACATCTAACTAAAGCCGCCACTGCCCTCCTATAGTTCAACACTATTGTGTCACACCACCGTTTCAATTTATATTTTAATGCGATGCAATCGAAAAACAAAC
Organism: Sisyra terminalis; assembly: GCA_958496175.1. Lineage (NCBI taxonomy): Eukaryota > Metazoa > Arthropoda > Insecta > Neuroptera > Sisyridae > Sisyra > Sisyra terminalis. The sequence goes on from OY292274.1 coordinate 33,617,822, forward strand.
GGCGTTCGCTTTATGTGAACCACAAAAAAGGACATTCAAAGAAATATCTATTTACACCTCATCATCTGCACGATTTATGAGATACGAGAAGATACCATCAAGTAAATTTATTTTCTTTCAAATTAAGCAAAATCAACGTCGAAATTTCATGTTGCGAGAAATGTTTGTTTTACTTAAAGATGATGGGACATCGACATTGACCGCGAGAAATTAACTTTTACAGCTCTGTGCATTTAAGTGTGTGTCATTAAGCAGTGTCATAAACAATTTTTCTCAGAACTACTCATCAATAAATTCATCAGCTAATCCAGCAGTAACTTATTCTTTTTCCTCTTTAAAATAAGTTATATAGCATATCAAAAATTCTTCTTGAAAATCAAAAATTAAATATTTTTTTTACAACTCACTTGAGAAAAATAATTTTATTACATATTTTTCTATGAAGATTGTGATCTTTTAAGCGAAAATAACATATTGAGAACCTCTGTTTATCGTGAGACACAAATGTAGAAGAAGCATAAAGGGCAGATAAACGATCTTTTTCGGTCACTAATTAAAAACCGTTTATAACAGGTTTCATTTCATTTCATTTTGAAAATGTTGAGTAGAAGACGAGGAACTGGCATCTTTGTCTACACAAAAGATATATATATATACATATATACATACAGTTGCACAACACAATAAACATAATTCAACCTGAAACGATTTCAATTAACTGATTGATCTGACCGAGTGTAATGAACCGCCACTATTATCATTATTACTATTATTATTATTATATGTTATTAAATCAGACTTAAATATATTAAAAATGTGAGACAATTTTTTCTATTGGCCAGATAAAGATACCAGCACCGAAACTATATGAAAGAGAGAAATAATGAAAAGCATTTTTCTGGTTCATCATGGCGATTTAATAGATTTTTATAACACTGGATAATTTTTGAAAGATTTTAGATTAAAGAGCTTTTAACTAAAAGCCAAAATGTATAAAGTGAGTTGTATCAAAAAATCGTATCTTATAAAGAGGGCAGAAGTGTACATAATCAATTGATTAGAAAAATGGGAGAAAATCTATTTTTGCCAAATTTTTATTCTTAAAAATTATACCCCAATAAGTCGTGCAATGAACTCTACTTGTTGTTAAGTAGTACCATAACCATATATTATATCCTAATAGGTACTGCTTACTGGGCAAATGATTACAAAATATTATTGTATTGTAAATAATGACATTCAATTCTAATAAAACACGAGAATATAAGGAAGATTTCATCTTCTCTATGATTTATGATTTTCGTCTTCTTCCCAATCTATATGGGCAAAATACATATAAGAAGCTTGAGTGAACGTATAAAGTATACACCTACCTATAGAAGTGGAGGCGATTAAAACCGCAAACACTATAATGACTAAAAATAAAACCAAATAAATAACAAAGGCCAGCAAAAAAATACGTTTCAAAAACTGTTTTGACAGTCATAGGTCATTTCAATGCATTTTTTGCGCTAATTTCCAATATGGAATCCTTTTTTATCCATCACATAAAGTTTTCCCAAAAAATTTTTTTTTTTGTACTGAGCAAATATTTTAAGTAACACAATTTTATCACATTAAACTTAACTAAACGTAGTCATTTAACATAGTTATTACAGTTTTAATTTTATCAAGAGTTTTATCAGAGTTCTTATAGAGACGTTTGCATTTTCTATCAAAACTTCTTTTAATGATTTTTTGTCGTGAGCTCATTATGCATCGTCCCTCTTCAAGGGTAATCGGTAACTATGAGTTCCGTCTTTCTTGATATCTATTTCCTATTTCTTTAATATCTTGATGAAATCTATCCTATTGGGATAGATTTGGGTCTTACTAACAGCACTTAGATTTTCAAGAAAGTAGTCATTATGTGATTGGAAAAAATGGACTTTTAGGCTCATGTTACGACCCAACTACTTGAAGTTTGCCAACAAATCGGCTACAGTAGATTTGTAGTTAGGATTCTTTTTGTTTCTAAAAAAACAATTAAGAGAACTTAAAAGAAAACTAAGCTGCCTTTTCCTTTTTCTTTCATTTTAGTGATAAAGATTCCATCCCTTAAATGTTTTCGAATATTCGGCCCAACAAATATACTTTCAATTTTACCTCAGACAAATCGGGGAATTGCTCACAAAGATATCTACAACATTCTATTTTCTTTGGTAATGCCTATACATTATGTTTCATAACTCCTTATTTAAGATAAGGTGGGGGAAGTATTTTTTTTCTGAATCCGTTACATACTTTCTGACAATGTTCTCTTTACTAGTCTGTAATGTTTTCCGAACTTTTAAGTATAAGTTTTAAGTAATCAAAGGCTAAGTAAAAGTATTTTAGGGTTTACTCAAAAATTATACACGGAAACAACATTACATCAAAAATTACAAAAATAATATCCTAAATTCGCATCGTAAATTTCATTTTACAAAGATTACTACTTTAAACAGCAAACAGTCCTATTCACTTACATAAATTTTACGATTTTTAAATTAGATTTAATTCTAAAGTCTACAAAAACTAATAATATGGGTTACAAATTAAGAGACAAATTAATTATTATGATTCAAATATTTATGCATAACAATACTTTATTTCACGGTTTTAATGGTTATTTTTTTATTATATGTAATAATTCAAACTAAGTTTTTATGCTAGAAAAAAAAATTGTCAATAGTTAATTATTGAAAGTATTGTATTTGAGACAGTGAGATTAAAAAGTATGGATGGTAGTAATAGTTCTATTTCTTTTACTTGTTTCATAAAATTGTAATTTCTGAAATGCTACATTTTACAGAAAACTATTGTTATAATTACGATGTTATAACGTAAAAATGCAAATGTAAATAGGAAATTTTAAGTTTAATATTGTTAAAGAGAAGATAACGAAAGTATGGTCCAAGATTACGCTGTTTCTATCGTAATTTTTATTTTTTTCCGTGTAGGCTTACATTTATGTCAACATAGGAAATAACAAATGCATGAAATGTGTAATTTGCAGCAAAATCTTACGAGATGAGAGTTTTTCGTTATTTTTCCATAATCAGTGCAAAAAGTACTACAAGAATCTATTATTATATTTAGGGCAATTTTACCATTGTAGACTTGTAATCTGATTCTAATATTTTAATAATGTTTTTTTTTTCAGGTAAGTTCTTCACTGAAATTGTTCTACGTACGTAAGTATTTATACCTCCATTTCACATATTCTATTTAACTCAATAAAAAATTCAATCTGCTAAATCTTAAAATCCTTTTAAGCTATACAATAGAAACCATTTCAATTTACCTTTGTGATAAATTTTTGATTTTTCCTCTAAATTAATTAAATTCCCCAAAAAATTACTCGCACATACCATTTAGACAATAAGCCACGTTTATTAACTCCAAGGGGCAACTTTCCCGGAATCTATAGCGCGTAATATTTTCCATTTAAGCAAATAATTACACCCCCTACATTCTCATAAAACTGTAAGCTAATTGCGAAACACGCATTTATATACATATATGTATGTATGTATAGTAAAATTATTTAAATTATAAATTTCTAACTACAACCCTTTCTCCACACAAATGAATTTATATCATAACTGAATTGTATGTAAAATAATTAGTATGAAATTTCTAGTTTTATAAATTAGGGCTGATGTGTTTTAGCACGTTTAATGTTTTAAAACAACGACCACAATGGGACAAAAAGTGCACTTACACATTTACAATAGTCTTTTAGCGGTCTTTTGTTGTCCTTTTTCCGTTAACCTTTATTGTTAACTACCATTGTTATATTTTGCTTGTTTAGGTACATAATAAAAGTTGAAAGGGATACGTTGTCATTTTCACGTTTTCGGAGGGAATATTCATTAATTATCCATGGGGTTAGGATAATATCGCGTTCTTTTACGTTTAAAATTTTTTTGATTTCTCATTCTTTCTACCTTTTTTCATCATCAATATTGATCAGAATCGATTTAAAATGTATATAAAAATATAATTAAACCATTTGTAACAATCTGCAAGAAAACAATCGACCTGATCGTAGGGGGTTACTAGTAAGGGTCAGGTTTTTCTTTCATCATCATCTCCAATATTAATATTAGAGCAAAAGAAAACAATAAATGCAATGATGAAAGTCTCGAAAAAACCAGAGCGATATTTTTATTTTTTTTATTTTCTGTATTTGTAGGAGTCAATCTCTTTGACTTCGAAGGACCTAAAAAATAACTAACTACAAAGTCTGATGTCGATCCCTTACGTTCGTTTCAACCCACCCCCCACCGTGCCCTATAGATTGATATATTGAACCGTGAGGCAGGATTTTAATTGGAAGACATTTTTTATCTTCAAATAATGGTAATAAAAGCACGAACCCCGTCGAGGTCCCCGGCTATATCCCGTCGTGTGAGTCGCGACCGTCTTGCCAGGCGACCCAATATTATTATAAGGTGGTTATAATTAGCTTTTATCGAACATATACATATATAATATGTTTATAATAGATTTTAAAAAAAAAAAAATGATTGCTCAAATGATTAAATGCAAAATCAATCACCATTGATCACATGAAACGTATGCAATCATAAAAATATTTCTGCCAAAGTGACAACCGAAATTTAATCTATTTGACAAATTTTTATTTTTCATCAATCAACCTAATAACTTAGATTTAACATCTCTTATTTTATTCTGCAAGGTAAAATACAAAAATAATAATTATTTACTATAGATAAATTTTTCTTAGTTTTTGGAATGAAAAATATACTCCTGCACTTTTGAAATTTAAAAATATATGCATGTAAATATGGTAGTGTAAAGCAGGTTCAGCAAACGCGGAAGAGTAAAATGATTATTTCCAGGTCAAAAAATCATATTATTTTTTTTATTAATTTATGGATTAATATTTATTAGTAACTTAAATTATTTATTATTACATAGTTACTTAAAAATTCTAATTATTTTTTTTTAAATTTATGAGTAAGGAAACTAGTAAAATGTATTGAGCTTTTTTTAAATTTAACAGCTAAATTAACAATATGGGTGGATATTGGTGCCAATGTAAAAGTATATGTATTTATATACTTTTTATAGTATACAAATAATTATGATAGAGTGGGTTCCATAATCATGAGAGTTTTTAAGAAAAAAACGTACTTTTCCGCAGTATTTCTAGATAACACGCAAACCTTTGACAAGGTGTGGCACTTAAGATTGCTAGGTAAACTAAGATCAACATTATCTTACTCTTAGCTTTCTGCGTTATCTAGTTCTGCTGATTAAAAAAAATGCTTTTAATGAAATAAACTCCGAATAGTAGGATTTGGAGTAACATTGGGTATGTACAGTTGCTTTACTTTACTTGCAAACCGATCTTACCAATGCCTGAAAACGTAACAATGGACACATACGCTGACGACATGGCAATAATGGTAATGGATTGAATCCCATGAGTAATAACATCCAAACTACAAAACTTTCTAGAACTTAAGCTCAACACGTGGCTAATTAAAGTCATTGAAGCTAACTTTGTTCATGTGACATTCACAACCCAATGGAATCTGTCCTCCAGTTTTCCTAAACAAACTCCAGATACCGTAAGTAAAAAGATCAGATATCTCGAAATTCTCCTGGACAGAAAAATAATTTATACAAAGGCTAAAAGGTATCAGTTTAAAGCAAAATGTCGAAATCTATACTTCGCTAATAGGCTGGAAGTTGCAACCATCCTAAAATTGCAATCTCCTGATGTACAAACCATTCTGAAGCCAAGCCAACCTGGACGTATAGCATTCAGGTATGGGGAAATGTGGTTAAATAATTTTAGTCAAAAAACTCTCAGAGTCGTTGCAAAGCTTCCACGATATGGTACAAATTAAAAAATCCATAAGATGGCAATCCATAACTGACAACTGGTCTCTATCAAAACGATGATCGTTTGACATAATACTAAATATCAAAATAAATTGAGGTATTATATCATTCTCCTGGACATCAAAAACGACACAATTAGACTAAAATGCGTTATATTTCTGAAATAATTTCAGGAATGGTAATTATTACCATATCGAAAGTAAAAGCAGCAAGCTCCCTACTTACCGTTTTGTAATTTAATTTTGAATATTAAAGTAAGTAGGCGTGATTTGACGTATAGAGGATTAGCTTACTGTTCAAAGACAAATTATAAGTATTGAACAATAAAGAAAAAAATAATAGTCAATTTACGAGTTACAGTAAGACCATTACATCACATAAAAATCAATAAAAGTATGGTAAACTTATTTCAATTTTAGCCAATTGCAAACTTGATCAAAGTTTTTAGTCATTTTTTTTATAAATAAAGTCAGGGAATTAGCGAATTTTGATCTGGAATGTCAGGGAATGTCAAAGAATTCAGGAAATTTGTGTTGAAGAAAAAATTAAAAGCCTTGAAAGATAGTATTTTCAAAGTTTAGTAAAAGGACAACTTTATTTCCTTAGTTGGATATGTGCGTAATAAGAATCTTCCTACACTGAAAACATCATTTTTAATGAAAGAAAGTATCTCAGAAATAATACCTACTACTTGAATTTTTAAGTTTTAACTAAATTAAAATTGGTAATTTTTAATGTTATTGTATATAACTATTAGGATTATAATAATGAAATATTTCAAAACAGTAAACATAAAAGCACTTTTTATGAAAGCTTCGGTTATTCTAAGCATCTACTTATCTATTTTTTTTGAATAAATTGTACAAATGTAAAAAATAACCATTTTAAAAAATTAACCTTAAAATGATAATACGTTTGTACTTTATTCCTTATTGAAAAGGTTATGAAATCAATTAAAAGTGGCGTAAATAGCATAAATAGCGTAGCGGGTCAGTATGTGAGTAGAAAAATATATTGTTTATAGTATATTACTACGTTTCTTACACTTAATTCAGGATATATATTTAATGTTAACTCTACATTTAGGTATACCTACGTTGTAATGATCAACTTTATGGACAACAAAATTTTAAAAAATAAAACAGAACAGCGAAAATTGTTTTGTAATATTTCGTTGTTATCAAAATTTCATAAAGTAAATTGTAAGAATTATTTTATTATAATGTTACTTTTTTCATAGCAAACTGTTATTGAAGATATATGAAATTTGAGCCACATTCTTTGTCGCATTTTGCATTTTAATAAGACATAGTTTTTTTTTTTATTTAGAAAAATTCTTTATATACAAACATTATGAATCTACACATATATTATGGTAGATGATATTTTCATCCGTCTCAAATGAAATCAACTTTGATGCCTATAGCAGAGGACTTAGAACGCTTGTGATCACCAAACTGGAAAGTAATCGAGCATGCAAATGATTAAATTTCAACATAATTGTAAAAGCCACCCTCGAACCTCATACCCACCACCCACCCCCGTTCTATTCGGGACCATTTCCTTGTTTCAAATATCCGTAAGGGTTTCACATACAAGTGATGTATAGCCGTGAGCTTTGCAAATATGGTAACAAAGCTTTGATGTGCTTGTATTTATATGTGCAATATGTGTAGAAATTTATGTGTGTATGTGTGGGATATGTCTCACTTAATGAAAGTTTGGACAACTAATTTGGCATTCACATTCCAACAATTATCAAAAATTACAAATGTGTCCATTCAAGCGAATATTTTAAACATCAGAAATGACGAGGGACCAAAACGAAAATTAACGTTATCATCCCCGGCCGATATTAGGTTTCATTATTGCCAAGCTTTTCAATTAAATTTTCAATTGTTCAATTCAAAAATATTTGCCGTAAGGAATATTTTTCGCGAATGTTTCAAACGCTTTTATAAAAATTCACTCAGTTTCAACAATAAATTTTGTGATGGATTTAATAGGTAGATAATTAATTTCAATTATGGGTTTTTGTTTTTCATCAACCATATTCTATTTTTTATCGTGGATATATATCAGTGAAATAAAAAAATGAACAATTGTTGTAATTTTATCTCTTCTTTATTCGTTTTTTTAATGGAGTTATTAAAACAACGAGTTTAAATTGCTCGAATTGATCCATTTTAAATATTATATAAAGGTAATCCAAAGCTTTTATGCTACTTTTACATTACCCACAAAAATGTTCTTATATTCAATATTAATGATAATTCAAATTTCCTCGTCCTTATTACTATATCATTCACTTAACTTAGAGTACATTTCTCTGATTTCTCTGAAAGAAAATTTCTTTACATGAACTGAAATTTTGTTCCTAATATATAATATCGTTGTTATTTTAAAACGTTAATGATGATTTCTTATTTATTCATTTGTTCTAACTGTTGACAATAAGTGGACGCTTCAACTGGCTTCAAAACGCTTATTGAAATAGTTCATGTATAAGTTCATACATACTCAAATAAAGTCACTCGTAATCATGTATTCGGTGAGAAGGCAGAGAGTAGGGATAAAAAGTATTAGGGTAATAGTAGTTCTGTCTTTTTTACTGTATAAATTATATATGTATATACACTTGCACTCACTGAAAATAATACTAATATAATATCGGAATTTCTGAAATACCATTTTTTACAGAAGTTTGTTGTTATAATAACGCTGTTATAACCTAAACATTCAAATAAAAATAGAAAATTTTAAATAAAATAATGTAAAGAATAATATAATGAAAGTCTGGTCTTAGGTTTCGCTGTTTCTATCGTAATTTTTATTTTTATTTTATTTTTTCCCAGTGGAGTTTTAATATCATATTTCAATAAATCGTTATTTTTTCTTGTAAGTTTCTGCCAACGAATGACCAACGTTTTGCATCATTTAAAAGATAACAACATTTTCATAACAACTAATTGCCGATTTTACTAATAAAGTTCTATCAACCCTTATTAATATTCAGCTGTATTAGCTTTTGATTATGACAAGAAAAAAATAATCGTTTTTTCAAGGCATTGGTATATAGTTTCAAAGTTTTTTATAAATTAATATCAATAAATGATAAAGCGTTATAGAATGTTACGGAAAAGATGGGCATAAAGCTGAAGGAAGGTAAAATTTCAAAAAAATGTTTTTCCAAGTTTAAACATTTTTGATATTTTAAATTCTAAATTTGAAAAAAAATGTTTTCATATTATTATTATTGATAATAACTTTATTTATAGGATTACAGGACAAAAAGTATTAATGAAAAAAATAAGAAAGAAAAATCTTGATGTGATTAAATTTAAACATAAAAGATTTAAATCGAATAGTATGCTAAAACTTAAGTCAGAAAATTGACTGCAATTATTTTAAAAAAGTACTAAATAATACTTAGCCAAATTACAAATACAACAACTAAAAAAGTTTCTTGTTACTGATATTTTTAGGATTACCTTTTGCCCCCTTCTTGACCTCTTGGGGGAAAGAAAATGTTTAATTTTCAGTAAAAGAAACCACGTATATAAATTAAACTTATGCCTCTTTAATACTAATGTATACTAATAATATCAGGATCACGGATAATTAGAAATACGGTTAAATTAATTTAAACAATTATTGCTTTGCAACGTTTTGTCTTTATTATTAAGACTTTATCAAGCTCTGAAAAATAAAGACGAAACGTTGCAAATCAATAATTGTTAAAACTATTTTAACTCTATTTCCAATTACCTGTGATCCTGATGTTATTATCATTGTTATTTATACTAATATATACTGTTAAATGTCGTTTTATAACATAAAATTTTAGATAAAACTTAAAAAAAGTTTTCATTTTAAATCAATGATATATCGTGGTTAATATTATTAATTTTTTTACATCTAGTGGCCAAATATCTGAAAATCATAATTTAAACATCATTAAAGTTTTCAATTTTTTTATCTCATAGAAAATGTTGTAACCATTGAAATCAATAGTAATCCAATGGAACAACTTTAGACAACAGTAAAGGTAAGCTAATTACCCACCCTTGATTTATTATTTTTATCATGGCTTTTCTTCTGCAGAGGAGTATTGCATTATCGTTTTGTAGAATAAAGTTTTCTCTATTGACAATTCTTGAGAAATTTTGGGTATTTGGTTGATTGATCAAGATTGATTAGGAATATTTGACAGCTTTTCAACCATGGACTTGGTAATACTTTCTCCCTTAACATTTTAATATTTAAAATTTTTATTATTTTTGGTTGGTTCAAGTTGGAGAAGTTGAATTTATCAAATTTGAAGTTAAAAAAACTTACTTTTTCTTTAATTAACATCTAATGAACTTGGATAAATATTAAAAATGCTTCAGTTGTAACTTTGCGTTACTACCTTGTATAACTGTAATAGTGCACATTACCGAATTTGTATTCCTTCGAAAAAATTTTTGAATCTTTTTTTAGTTAATAAGCCTCTAATCTTAAAATGTCTTTAGTATGATTTTGAAGTTACTTTAAAGCCGATAAATGGCAATGGAATGTTTATAGGTTCAGAGAGAACATTACTTTCGGACCCCCCTCATATACTATTACATACAATAGAACTAATTACGACCATGCAACTAACGAGTAAAGAAATTGTTTGTATCGTATAAAAAATTAAGGTGCTTAGAAGCTCAGGCTATAGTATACCCTAAGTTATATTGGCGTATATTATGTACAAAATGTCATAAATAATAAATATGGCTAATATCAATAATCAATATCTTTGTACTTTCTATCTCACTTTGGGTCATAGATTTATATTTTTAATTTTGTTTTTGCCTTTCTTAAAAACTGCCACTAAGTTGTAATTTTTTAAATTAACTTTTTAATTTACCTAAAAAAATATATTTGGTTAATCGATATATCGGTATGTTTTTAAAATTTAACCACGAGTGAAACTCATTCATCTTGTATAAAACAAAATCATTTAAACCTATCTAAAGAAATAAAGTTAGATAATATGACTATAGACTATTACAATTGATGTCTAATTTGCAATGTGACTCGATAAATAAACTCCCAAAAACGTTTTTTTTTCTTTTTATGAAGATAAATATTATCTTCTAAATTTCTACATTTTTATACATTTGTCAGCAATAAAATGGAGCGTACAAAAAAATGACAGATTTTACTGAACCACAACCATTAACATTTTTGTTGAATAAACAATTTTTGTCTTCGAAACTGAATGTTTATTTATTTTACTAAGAGACAGGCGACAGAAAATATTTATTATCCTTTATATTCCAAAAAATACATTTATTTCGTCAAATTTAAACCAAACCATGAGATTATTTCGAATAGGAAATTTGTTTAAGAATATTTAGTTTTAACACTTAAGTTTGCGTGTTTAGTGTTTTTTTTTTTTTGAATGTCTAAATCTCTGTATATTTATCTAATAAAAACAAATATAGTTCTTGAAAATAATTGTCATAATGACAGCATCTTCAGTCCCATCTTCATAAAGTTAATTATAAGTGAAACCAATAGATAGACTTAATAGGGTTTACATTCATTCAAGTTACAAAAAAATGTCAATGCTCACACCGTATTATTAAATATACGGTCCGACCAATTTCGAGACTTGATAAAAGGAAGAAGATTGTATGTAAGTTCTACCCTCTGTGGAGATAATGACAGTAATTTTGAAATATGGAGACAAAATTCAACCGTGTTCATACATCTTTTTATCTTTTTATTTCGATTTTGTTTAAAGAATAACCACCAATAAAGGAGTGAGCATATCAAAAGTTCATGTAAGATTTTTGTTCAGAAAATATGTATGGATGCATATTAAAAATATTTCACAGATTTCTAAACTCAATTTTACTGCGAATTGCTTTTCACAAATTTTGTGTGAATTTCAATTCTCTTTCGTAATAATAAATAGTTTGAAATTCTTTTTACGCCACGATTCAGAACAAATTTGTATCAAAATACCACCTGTCGAGCGTAATTGTTTAGATCTAACAATTTTCGAATTGAACGACAATTTAATTCTTCTTTATTACGAACAAATATTTGCAAATTCAAATTTAATTCAGATCCGTGGAAGGAGGAGACGACGTATAGGTACCTACGATGGAACCCAAAGAGACGAAGCAGGGTTCTACAATTATTGCCACACAGCTGTGAAGTAAATTATGTCACGCTTATTTACAAAATCATTTGAATCGCCAAATCATCACTTTTACAAATTCGAACAAATAAATCTTGCCATCGTATTCGTTCAGAAACCGTTCAATTCCATCTATTGATATTAGGAAGGTAGGGTACACTAGAAAAGGAACCTTGAGAACAAATTTTAAGTAAAATTTTTCGACTATAATATCAATTTTATCTGATGGCATTTCATTCAATTGTAATTACACTCGTGATGAATGTTGTTGAATAATATCATTAGGTCTTATGTAAAAATAATACTACAAAAAAAACATAAGACGAGTAAAAAACCCACATAATATGCAAATTGTCGCTCTTGGCGACTTTTTGACGAGCGAGACACAAAATATTATTGTTATTATCATTACCGTATCCAGATAGATTGTTTCATCTTCAAGCTCAAAAAAATATTTATTTTTTTTGTTGGAAAATTTATTTGCGTGGAACTCTGAGAGAAAAAAATTTGAAACTTATGGTCGTTATGGCTCATTACCAATTTAGTCGCGCAGTTGTTCTATCAGAAATGGCTGATTATCCAAGAAAACTAATATCGTTGTTAATGTTGTTTAATTTGTTTCTTTATTCCGTAATTTGTTTCTTTTTTGTCAGAAAAATCAATTTTCTTTATTTGAACACGAAATAGAATTCAAACTACAAATTCTAAAAGGCCATTAAATTATCGCTAAAAGATTGCGAACATTTCTATAGAAAACAGTTTGCACAAAAACAGTTTTCGATCATGAAAATTACTCTTTCCCATGACTAAAAAGTCTTATTATGTAAATATTTTTTGTTCATTTTACAGACAAATTCGTTCAATTGACAAAGATTAAGAAAATGTTATTTTCAGCATAGAATAGAAACCAATTTAAATATGTACAAAATAACTCAAAACGAAAATTCGAATTAATTACTTCGTTTTCATGCATTATAATAAAACGGGATAAGATTTGATCCAAATTTTCAATTTTCAATCTAACGTTTTCTTTGTAAATGTTTTGAAATTTGTATTAAATTTAAATTGAAAATCTATTCTTTTGTTTCTTCCTAATCATTTTTAAATAAATAGTAAGTGTTTCTTTCAAATGCAAAAGTATTACCAACCGGTACTATAGATCAGTGTTTAAAGCCCAAAAATTTAAAGGGTTCTACTCAAAATTCGGTTATTAGATAATAAAATATATTCATCATTTTTCTAGAAAACTGTTTTTTTTTTTAATTTTTTGCTTTCAAAAATTTGAAACAATTTATTATTGCTTAATTTAATAATAAATATTAGTTTCTTATAGTTTTGTAATCTTTTTTGTTGAATGTTTTTATTGCTATACTAATTTTGTTCTTTGCCTATTGCAAAAGAAGAATAGTTTGATTAGAAAAAAAATGTTTAATAATTCATTTAAATCATATTAAATATCATTCAGCAACACCCTCGTATAAACTTTATGTTTATCTAGTATATATATATAATGTATATATATATATATATATATATATATATAAATAATATATATATATATATATATATATATATATATATATATATATATATATATATATATATATATATATATATATATATAATATATATATATATAGGCTAAATGCAGCTTAAATCAGTGGTCCCCAATTCTATGCTAGCGAGCAGCATGTGCACGCTGATTATTTTACATGTGCCCACCGCTGTGTTATGATAAAGATATTGACATTTTTTTACTCTTTGTATACATATTACTAACGATTCGCAACAATTTTATCTTGAAGTATAAATAATGCTCGCCATTCGATAGACATCCTAGAATATTCTCTTAGGATCAAAAAGATTGAGGACCTCTACCCTAAATATACGGTGCTTAAATCAAATCAAATTAAAAAGGGCTACGAATTCATAGTGGCCTGGAACCCACATTGATCAAAAATAGTCTGTGTAAGACAGTAATTGTCTTTTTCGTAAATGCTCATTTTTAGTATAAATAAAAACATTATTTAAATAAAGCAAAATTAGCTTTCGTCTTAAAGTATGTACCTACTGTTCTAATTTAGTCGTTATACATATAGTCATAGTTATGTATTAAATTCAATGAAAATAACTTAAATAAGCCATACCTGCCTTATAATAATTAAATTGTTTTTTTTTAGGGCTTTCTAATACCGTAAATTTTTCAAATTATTACAGAGAATGTATTTTATTTTTTCATGAACTATACCTTTCAACCCTCATAACCCCCCCCCTGATTTTTTTTTTTTAGAAATGAAAGGTGACGTAATTTGCTACAATTTTATTTTCAAACTTTTACCAAAACAAAAAATGGAGTAAAGCCTGTAGTTTTCCTTTTCAACTCCCCATATCGAAATAATAATACATTTTTTTACAATTTAAAGAATCACTAGGGTTTTAGAAAACTAATCACGAAAATGTTTGTACTACATTGACAAATATGTTATTGATTATTTCCGAGTCACAATCATTAAATTAATAAATAATTACATAGTACGTCGTATGACTCTTTTTTTTTATTAAATACAACGCGTTTCAACAGTCTTTGCTTGTCAGTGTCAGGTAATGTTTATTGTGTAGATTGTATTTTTAAATTGATATGAAATTTGTTAACGATTGACACAATAAACATTACCTGACGATGACAGCCAAAGACTGTTGAAACGCGTTGTATTTAATAAAAAAAATAGGTCATACGACATGTATAATTATTCATTAAGTTTGTACTACCTATTCGTGTCATTTCATGATCGTATCAATTGAGGATTTAAAAATCTTACAGTGAAGTCAATTGTTTGCATTAGATCAATAATATTTACTACTATGGATGGGTAAGAATTATTTTTCAACTTTAATTGAAACTTTAGTTCATTTTATTATTATTTTTTTGTAATTAAATATTGCATGGAAATGGAAACATATTTGTTGATAACGTTTTAAATCTTTCAAATTTTGGCACAAAATTTTGGGTGGTTCTGAATTCAGTTTTAAAATGGGTAGAGGGGAAGATGGGAAAATATGTTTTTAATTCTTTTTGTTTAGTAAATATCAACAGAAATAGATAAGCCGGTTGTCAAAATTATATTTATGTCTTACGAAATTGTACAAAACGATATTGCGTCTTATTTTTATAAAGCTTTATTAATTTCCTTGCTTGTAGGTCTAACCAAGTGGAATTTTATAATTGATTTTTAATTTTTCGTTGAGCTAGAGACTTCAAATTTTAAGCGAAATTCAGAATTGAAGGAATATCCAGGAAAATGTAGAAAATATCCATTTTTTTACAATTTTTATTTCGTTTTAAATACGAAGTATGTTACTCTTTTTTATTATGGTTTAAATTACCATTTGTTAATTTTTAGTTATTTTTGAAGTATCTTTCCTTTTTTTCGTTACAAATAGAAAAAATTATCTTAAAATTAAGAGTTTGACTTATGATTTTAAGTTATAGATGTTAAAAGTAGTAAAATTCTTATTTAATTTATATGTTGATGGTTTACTTCACAGAAGCACCTACTATTTGTAAATACATTTGGGGAGGAAATGAGTGAAGCACATTTAACTTTTATAATTTTGTGTTCTTTACATGGTAAGTGTATAGTCAATGATAAAACACTTGTTTTTTAACAACTATAAAGAATACAAAATTATTTAAGGTGGCTCGAGCGTTAACGACATATAGGTAAACGGATCGAAAAATGTATGAATACAAAGTTTAATCTGTTTAGATCCCTAATCTGTAAAAAAAAATGAGACCATTCGAATCGTTGCTGAGAAAAAAAAATTGTGAAAAATTATTATTTCATAAAAATTTAACGTGTAAATCAATGAATGTAAGGTTTCTTATTAATATCATATAGCAAACTTAGTAGATAGTATATTAGTACAGGGAACAGTAATTTTTAAATTTTTCTAAAAGAAAAAAAAAACAGTTTCTGGTTCATTTTTGAAGTTCTTACAAAAGAAGAAAACTTGAAAAAACATGAATATAGTGTCTTCTGTTTTTACAGAAAGGAGAAGAGCAGTAGAGGCGCGTAATTTAAAAACAAAAAGTTATGTAGATAATGCAGTGTGATGTTTAATTCTCTATTATCGTAGAAATTAGTAAGTGTAAAGGCAAACGTTTATGTTTAAAAACACCATTCATTTAATCTATTTAATTTTTTCTGAGGTAGAAGTCAATAATATTAATAGTAGCTTTGATTATCTGTTCGGTTATTTGAAGTGTATATAACTTAGCTATTTCCAGCTATTGAACCCAACACTATAAATATGACAGATAATTAGTCTAATTAGTGTTTATAACTAACTGTAGCGTTAGTTTATTTTTATTATATACTACTACAGAGCGATTCCTATCTTAGCAACTGAAAAATCACTCGAGTCACTTTAAATTAGAATGTGATTAATTCTTGTCCTCAAAAAATGTAGGTACCTAATTACTATGCACATTTGTCTGACGTAAATCAATGCTGTTGTGAAAATTGAAATCATAACAATGAAAGCTGAATGAATATAAAACAGGGGTGGGCAAACTTAATACTGGTATAATCGACAATAATTTTTGTTATTCATACACGATCGACTTCGAAAAATGGGTTAAATTAAAAACAAATACAAATTTAAAGAGAGAATGAGTAGATGGAAGTATTAGATGCACTATTTGGGAATCGGTAATTTCCGATGTAGAATAGATGCGTGATTAATTTTAATTTCAAGTTTCATTGTCTGCTAAATTTTTAGAACACATTTTCAATCAAAAGATTTGAAATTTACCTAAAAAAAGAAATTTGTAAAAAGCCAACGATCGACCGTTTGCCCACCCCTGATATAAAATATTTTATTTGTTAATTCTGATTATATCTAGTACTTAAAGAAGACAATAAATTAATTAAGTCTTTAATTATAATTAAATATTTTCAATTGGTGTAATATATGATTGTAGGTACTATTAAAAATAGTAAATTTTTCGAGAGAGGACAATATTTGAAGATTGTAGCATACAAAACTGAAATTGACCTCTCATCTTAGCAACGCTCAAATTTAAAATGAATTTTAGAGAGTTTTTTGTTTCCAATCTAATTTCGATCAACAATATTTGGACGTTGTCTTTTACTTTCTCGTTTTATTATTCGTAAAGAATGTAATAATGAGTATATAGGCATTGAGAAGACGATGAGACTGGACTCTATTATTATTGAAGTAGTGTTGGTTTTGTTTGACGAGTGGGTGGCGTTGGACACGAAGCGAAAGAAGAAGCGCTTTTGGCTTCGTGGACGTCGTCTACAAAGGCCAACCTCTTCACCTCAACATCGATATTTATGTCATTACTGCGGATCGAGGTTAGCTGTGAGAAACGTCTGCTGATGATGGCCTACAGCCTCTTTCTTTTCAATATTCAAAGAATTTTAAATGTTCAATCTTAAAAGAGTTCCGAGCAAATTGAAACAAACGTGTAAAATCATTTCGCCATATAATGACATAACACCTTCGAAAGTTTCGGAAAATAGTTGTAAAGGACAAAAATTTGTTTTATATGCCTTTGATGTTTTTTTCCTTGCTAACATTGTACCTATTATTAAATTCCTTTGTCGAGGTCTCAAAATACCGCTCACTTACGAAAAGAATAAAAAATCAACCATTCATTGTAATAAAGTAATTAACAGTATAATAAACGACTTTGGGCGACACTTTATCCGAAAAGATGATACCTGGACGGTTCTCGGTTTTGTCCTCAACGTCCCAACACATTCTCCAATAAATTTATTTGGACACACACAAAAAGAGGACCTTAAGATCATTAATTTTTTTCATTTCGACACAGAGCGATCAGTGTCCATGGAATTGTCTGATGGTGGTGAGGTCGACTCTTTTACTACGTCGCTGTCGTGTCATAATAATAAAAAAATCATATTTTTTTAATTGAAAACCCACTAAAATCCTATTGTCCAGTCCGGAAGAATATTTATGTTCTAATTTTATTGGTGCATCTCCTTTTAATTAAATCATTAATTATAAGTGAAATATTTTCTAATTTTACAATCCTTTTTTTTGTACTTTCGGAAAGTGTATGATTTTTTTAGAAGTTATACTTCTTTACCGGCATTTTGAAAAAGAAAATAGTGAGAATGAATTGTTAAAAAAATGATGCTTTTAAGCAACAGTATGAAGTCGCTTGCAAACGGTTAGCGAGAAAGAACGGTTCAAGCGGGCGAAATCTAGCTTATTTTTAGGAGCGGTATGCATAGTAGTAAGATGACAAACACTATCGCATCGATCAAGTTAAGCCAGCACTAGCACATGTTTTTCGTTTATCGAAAAGGGAGGAAACGGCGATCATCCCAAACAATCCCGAATCAGATATGAAGTTATAGCTAGCAAACAGTCATAAAATACGATATTTTCGAATTTCACAGTCTAAACAATATCCATATTAATACATATCTGGTAATTTCCCGTAAAATATTCACCACCCAATACTGACGCAACTGACAAATGGTAAAAATTGGGAATTGATTGAATGAAATCCAAATGATTGTTGAAATCATAGCAACAATCATTCAGTTCAAATTTGAAACAATGATGGTATTTCACTCACACGTATGTGCTTACAATATTTGTCTACTTTTGGCGAAATATATGCATACATATTACTTACGTTTGGCTATTATTATTATTATGAGAATTAAAATGCATTTAAAAGAAAGATATTTTTCTGAAGTTATTCAGTGTAATATTTAAAATAATTTAATAAAGCTCGATTGATACATTATATTTCATTATATTTTTCTACATTTGAATTAAAAATCAGTTTCAATACATAGTTTCAATAAATTGGGTTAATAAAATCTAAAATTACTTAGCATCAATATAATTTTTAGAGCGTTGCTATTTTGGATTGTTTATATATGATATATATAATGGCAACAATCTACTTCTATATGGTAAAATTTTTCGATAAGTATTTTTCGAACATGTGACCCAATCTGTTAATTCGGTTAAACGGTTAATTCATTTAATATGTAATATACATTTTGTGTAAGTAACCAAATGTGTAAACATCTATAGTGTCTATGCATAAGTAGTCAATTTAATCTTTTATTTGAAAACCAGTAATTTTCCGTGAAATTTTCCAAGCCCAACACTGACACAGTTGACAAATGACAAAAATTAGTAATTGCATGAAATCAAAATGACATTTGAAACTAATGATATAGTAGTTCAAATTTGAGCCAGTAAATATTATATTTGTATTCCACTAACATGGATTTATTTAAAACTTTATTTTCTTTGTTCTAGTCTTTGCCGTAACACATACGTTTTCTTGTTATGCATTTTGATATTTAAAGTAATTTGTGTTTAAAATTGTATCATATTTTAGTAATCACAAATCTTTTAATTGGTGTGCTAGTTCAGGCACTACCGGAAGAGGCTTAAAAAGTGGATTAAAAACCTATTTTTAGTTATACCAGAGAAGTATAACTTTTCATAACACACTGTTTTATTTTTGTACTTTCGGAAGGTGTATGCTTTTTTTTTCTTTAAATTGTCATTATTTTCTCTGAATTACGATCATTAAAAAAGTTAATAAGATTTCCATATATTATACGACAGTATAATAAATTCCATGACAAGATTACCAATGGGTTGATACGTGAGAATACAAGTCAAGAAAGAAAAAAACGTGCATGGTTTCAAGCGACGACACACGAAATGGAAAAAATGTGCAACCCTCTCTTATTTCTGAGTTGTTAAAGGGACAAAATAATTTGCCGATGCGGATAAACGGACATAAGAGCCGCGAACCGTAATAAAAGACGTGTGGTCACATTTTATATTAGAGATGTAAGAGACTCGGTAAAGAGCACGCACTGTAAATGCCCAAATAGACCGCTTGTTCGACCAAACGATCGCCACACCGCGGCCTCCAGCATCATCTTCTTGTCCTCCACAATTCTCTTTTCTTCTTCGCCACACCATCGTTCCTTCATATTTCTTTAATCTAATCATATCTGTACGTATTGTATATATGGTATGCAAGTATGCAAGATAATGATCGATGCAATTGCATTTCCATCACATGCACATATTATACAGGTTAACCGCATTCGATGTCTTGGATTGAAATCATTAGATTACTTTTCTCTCTCTGCCTACTTTATTAACGTCGGAATTAGTTACGAAATAATCGATCGACACAATACACATGAAAATTACATTCAGGACAAAACCATTACAGCTATTTGTTTTTTTATTTTTTTATTTAAAGAATTCGGTATTAGAAAAATATTTATCGCTCTCCATTTCCTCTATTGCGCCATCGAACAATTTCTTTTTGAAAATTAGGACGGAAAGAAGCTTACAAATGTTGTTTTACAAAGAAAGAAAAAACCACGAATTTTAAACGATTTACAATCCAACTATTACATTAAAATAAACATCAAAACACAAATAAAATGTAATCATATTTTCATTATAGATACTTTCAAAAAATTATACCGATTCAACTTTTGAAGATGCACTTTAGATACACTTAAAAATTATCTGGTTTTTCAAAATTATTTAAAAATTGAATTAAGTTACCGCCAAAATATCTACTCTTTTAACGCAAAGTCAATTTGCATTACGAAAATTGATTTCGTACTTACGTTTAGCTAATTTTATGCTACCATTGATGATTACTATAGATTTTTGGGTAGCGACAACCTTATTAGAGTAAGAGGATGCTGTGTTAGAAGGTTTCATAACCAAATGGAATTAAAAGTATTTATCGATTATAAAACACCTTTATGACGAAAACCATCAAGATTTAAATTTCGAAACAAATTTTAGGCCACTACATCTTTGTAAGAACGGATCACATATGAACATCCTGGAAGAATATGAAATATACAAAGCACACAAACTAGATCCAAATAACATCCTTAATGACAAATTATATAAAACATGATTATGAAATATATGAAATATGATGTATGAAATTTGTTTACCATTGACAAAATAATCATTAACTGATGATGACAGCCAAAAACTGTTGAAACGCGTCATAATCAAGAAAGAAATTGAGTCATAGGACATACATTATTATTCATTAATTTGGTAAATTTTCAGTTACCATAAATCACCTATTTATAAACAAATCAAAAACTACCAATAAATTAAACAGTTAAACAGATTATACTCGGCTGGTCTATGTAAAAAGTAAAAAACAGGGTAGTACTTTACTTTTTTGTAATTATTGGGTCTTTATACCTGTTCTTAAATGTACAACAATTATTCAAAAAAATATTAGCAAAATTAAATCAAAAAAACTATTGCTACATATTTAGATAACAATAGAAACTTGTTTAACAAAATAAACATTTGGGTGCCAACAAAATAAAAATGTCTCTTATATTAATAAACTATTATGCTACTAACTTCACAGTCTTACTATTAAACAAATCATATATACCTTTCAATACTATTTCTTTAATTCGACCATAGTATGCCAATTAATTAGTATGCCATTTAATTACAATTAAAACTAAATAGCAATTCGTAAGATAATCGACAAAGAAATCAAATTATAAATTCCACGCGTTTTCCTTATAAAATAAGCTTTCAGAAATACAAAAGCATTAATAGTATCATCTGGTAGTGGTGATAGTGGTTTCTTATTTTACTGAGAATGTTTCCCCATAACGAAAAAAACACGTTCATTCTCCGTCGATGTTGACTTAATTAATAGTCATTACAGCTTTGTACATTTTTTTCATTATCGAATTCTCGAGTTATGTTCGTATGCATTTTTCCTATCCATGTTAACCTTATTAAAGACAATTGTACCAATCTTTATCAACTATTTTAATGGTTGAAATTCGATAAGGGACGGTATATTCTTCTCTAGATAGTGACATTAATCATTCAAATAAAATTATATTCGGAGGATAGAAAAAACATGTATATTTTTACCTAAGAATAGTGATACGTGTCATATAAATCAATATAGTAATAGTCAAATTAATATATGACGACAAAGACAAAGAAAAAAGAATTTAAAATGCATTCGTGT
Source organism: Sisyra terminalis (assembly GCA_958496175.1). NCBI lineage: Eukaryota > Metazoa > Arthropoda > Insecta > Neuroptera > Sisyridae > Sisyra > Sisyra terminalis. The sequence continues at coordinate 33,639,997 of OY292274.1, forward strand.
GAGTGAAAACAACATATAACAATCGTTGTCTCAAATTCGAATTAACTGATTGTTGTCGTTTGTGTCAACTGTCATTTCGTTTTCATTTATTTGCCATTTGTTAGTTATGTCAGAGTTAATGTGAATTTATCACGGGTAGTTACTAGTGTGTATGATTTATCTTTACAAATAATTTTGTATCTATTAAAATATTCCCTTAATGATATCATTTTAATAATATTATCTATGTATTCATGAGTGGAAATACTGATCCTGGAAATGTAAGAAATGGTGGAAATGTGAGCTCAGGTACTAAACAAACAATTTGCATATCAAAACAATTTATTTAAAACAATTTCGAAAATAGACAGAAAATGATTTTTTTGAAATCAAAGAAAAAATTTCACGCTCTCAAGAAACTGTTTTGTTTTATTATCACATTAAGAACAATGCATGCTGAGATTTAATTTAATTAAATTAATTAAAACATTTTCAAGCAAAATATAAATTATTTTTTTCAAGTCTTTAATTATGTAGTGATAAAATTTTTTCTTTACTTTTCCCCTGTAATTTTAAAACTGACTACATACCGAACAACAATGATTTGAGTGCCGTTATAATTTTTTTACTTAAATAGATAAATAAAAATTCAAAAAAAAAAGTTTGTAAATTATTTAATTAATTATTAAAAATATAAATAGGTACACACTTCCTTCCTTGTTGTATTTTTTTTAATGAGACAAAGAATAAACTATGATAAAATCAAATTAACATTAATTACATATCCTCATCGTATTTGTTGCTTAAAATAGATAACAGTTTCAAGGGGGCGGAAGAGACACAACCTCGTACGAAATAAAATCAATTCCATGTTTGCATTCACGAACCATCGTGGTCCCATGAAGCAAAAGAATGGAAGCATATAAAGGACACTGAAGCAAGTAATAACGGACATAAGGCAATCTAGAAGTGCATCAAGAATAATTGCCTTTTTGAAAAGCGTTGACGTAAGAAATAAAATTATGTCAAGTAATCTTCTTATCTAATTATAAAATTTAAATGAAAGTATCATTTTCAATTGTCTCGGAAAATTAATTTTAAAATTAAAATCATAAAAAAATTAACACAGTTGAGTGTTGTAATATTTCTGGATGAATTTTGAAGTAGAAATAAATAATATGAAAAATGATTCGTTGATTCGTTGAACTGGTGATACATAGAACTGTGGATTGAATCTCATACTGGAAATATAGTTGAAGTAGTTCATACAGGTAGTTTGTTTTGTAAAAGTCAAGTGATCCATTAATCATTGCAGTAGTTTTATTTGAAAAAAATAAAATTACACCTATTGACACAAGCGGACAAAGAGACAAATATTGTAATTTGTGATGGGACATGGAGATATCAGAAGCTTCATGTTGAGAGTGTGATAATGTCGCCGTATGCATTCCATAAAGCAATTCCATCCAAGCATACCAGCACAATTACAATCACAAATCAAAATCTAAATTCGAATAGATAGACACAGAGGTAAACCAACACATTTGTAAAATATCAAAGACTGTCCTTCTTTCATAATAATAATTATTATAATTACGGATATATGTGTGTGTATGATGCAATCATCGTAAATGTAATTTTCTTTTCACAATTCACATGGTCCGCTTCTTGATACACAAATACAGCGAAGGAAAAAGGCCATAAAGTGTATATGTATAGGCCTTGGCTATTATAATAAAAGTAATTATAGCCGTCACACAGACGCATTCAGATTTAGATGGACGGGAATAAGAAGGTAGACACTTGTAATGCCGTCCCTTTGTCAGCAGCGACAAGTGACAAATGATGGCGACGTGCCTCCTTCACAAATCCGGGCCTGCTTCAATTTTCTATCTGCTTATTTACATTAACTGTGATTTTTGAATAGAGCTTCGGGTTCCTAAGAGGAAAAATGTCCATGCCACAAAACAAAAACCAAACCTCCAGTTAATTAAAAAAGTGTCTTCAATCTGAAAAATGAGATTTTATTTTCCACACACGTTTTTTTTTCTCTTTCATTTAATTTTGGTTTCTCATTGACGACATTCACTTCGACATTTACCAAAAAAAAATTCTATAGAATTTTTTGGTCCAATGTCAAATCGATCATGGATCGATCAAATGAGATGACCAAAATAATAATAATATACGAAGAATAAAAACGGGGACAAAGCATTTTTCTGATCGAATATCCACACATATGAAGGTTCGTTAAAGTCACTGAACTTATTGTTAATGAACGATGAAAAATACTCTCCACCTCGTATTCTCTTCCCTTCCTGTAAAAACCTCAACGAGCGTGAATTAATTCGATATATTTTTCTATTCTTTGTCAATTTCCAATTTCTTGTTTGTCTCTCACATCATGTATTGAGAAAATTACCCAACAATCTTTTCACGGTTTTTATGACACATCTCGACAAAAGATGTTACGTACGTATACCTAGACGTTCATTTTCTGAACTAAAAAGTTTTAGAAAAAAGTTAAACCTGTTTGAGCACAAAAAAGTAACCTATTATATTATGTTAGCTAAATATCGTATCATCATAGAGAGTTTGCATTTATCAATAGAAAAAAAAATCATATTATTTAGGTACATTCGTTTCGATATTGTATAGATATGGTAAAGAAAAAGTATTACGTCTACTATTCTAACTTTTGGAAAATTTTATTATTCTTTTTTCTCAAAAAGTATTTATAATAAATCGAATTTTTACGTTCTGTTATTTAGGAAAACGAAACTAAAAGTTTCAGTTTTTATAAACGAAGTCGAAAAAAATATAATTTAGCCAAATGAGCCAATTAATCCCAACCCCGAATTTATAACCAGTTAGTTTTTGACAGGAAGTATTTAGTCAGTAATACCGCATTATGTTGGGGTTAGTAAAGAAATATCTAAAAACTTGATTTTTTTGCTGACTTTAAACAGTTTTAGTACTGTTTATGCAATATATAAAATATATTGTGGTCTTATTTATGTAATATAATTTACAAAAGTAAACTCTAAGCATAAATATGAACAAAAGCTCAAGTAAATGTATTTTTAACGTATTGCCCAGATACGTATATCGATTGCCGAGCAATCTTCCTTAGTGATCATCAAGTATTACTAGATCGCTCCGTAACTACTATGTAATGATACTTTAAACTCTTCCAAAATTTTGATTCGTCAATGTCAATCAAAATTGAATAATTTGCCTAATTTTATCCAACATTAGAATATGACATGTGGCATAATGGTAGTGAGTTTCAATTTTTAACTATTAGGTAATTAAATGGGAAAAAATTTCACTAAATTTATATCACAAATATTAATAAAGTATTCAACTACCAGTTTTTAAAAATAGGCAATTTTTCCCTATAAGGCTTACCTTTCCAATTTTAAAATTTTGGGCAAAAATAAGCCCTTTAATACGTTCAAATTTTCCTTTTTCTACTAAATATACTTTTACAATCTTCACGATCTTTCTACAATTCCATTCAAAATACTTACAACAATTGCAGAGCCAATAACAACCTCTAAATTTCTTCTGTTGTACAATACGACAAATATTAGCACAATTTCATTTTTGGAAAAGAAAATTAACGTTGTACTAATCAAGTGGCATGAAAAATTATAGCGATGACATAACTAGTTATAACTAGTATCATACATTGAGATGTAGACTAGAGTGCACTTTTTCATAAAACAGTAAATAATATATTAAATGTCATCGGGTCCCACTTTGCTTAATATAATTCTTACTCAGCCAATAAAATTTGGACCGACCCAAATGTCCACTAATCATCCATCACAATTTCAGCCGTACTTCAACGCCGACTTCGAAAAAAGTGAATATATTTTGCAGAAAAATGCTGTGAAAGGGCCACGAGGACTTGACTAATTAAGGGAAAATAACAATTTAAGTTTAACATTGGGTTTAAGGAGGATGTTCACTCTAGTTTACAGCTCAGTGGTATTATATTATCGTATCATAAATACAAAAATATTCATAAATTTAGCGGCTGATGGAAAACTTTAAAAATTTGATGAAGGAATCAGTATCACGAAAAACATGACGCCATTTGTCGCCAGGCACATTTAAAAGATATTGGATTATATAAATCTAAAAATATAGATTTTCTTTGAAGAAGCCTGAACTTCCTGTGAAACGTGATATATACTATACAATATTTATTGTATACCTACTGTTATTGTATACTGTAAAATACGACAAATATTAGTACTATTCCATTTTTGAAAAAATAAAACTTTGTACTAAGCAAGTAACATGAAAAATTATAGCGAGAATTATATTACACAACTTAACACAAAAGTATCCAAAAATCTAGTTACTAATGGAAAACTTTAAAATAGATAAAAGAATCAGTATTACGGAAAGCATGACGTCATATGTCACCAAAACCATTTAAAAAATGTTGGATTATAGAATAACTTTTTGCCTTCTAAAAATATGGATTTCTCTTGGAGAAAACTGAAATTCCTGTTGAAACGTAGCATAGATGTTGTACAATAATTAGTAACTATTGATACCGAAATCTTTTGTCAACCAAGCTCAACTGAAGACCTGTTGAGCTACCTATGTATATCAATTTCTTACATAAAATTTATGGTCTTTAATTTTTTTAAAATGATTATCGTTATATTTTAACAAAAAATAAGTAATTTACATTATTTTCAAATTTTAATAAAGTATAGGATGTGGCTATTTACGCATAAAGTGTGTATACGCTAGTGGCTATTTATGCATGCTGTAAGCATACGTAATTAAATATTTAGACATATCTATATAATCGAAGACAATAATCGATAAAAGACAATAATCGAAATATAATTAAAAAACGGTTTATCATAATCATTACTACTTATTTCATTATACTTATGTGCTTTGTAAAATATATATATATTTTTTTTTTTTGATACTAAAGAATATTATCAAATGTAAAAAAAACACTAAATATACATAAAAACGATGTAAATGAAGGTGTAGTCAACGATGGTCATTTGATGATGGATGATCATTGTTCATATCGATAAATTTTTTTTCAGATGATTTTAATTGCACATACAAAATAATACTATAAAATAGGGAAAAATTTAATTCGGCACTGGGAATAACTAGCAATACTGCTGATGTTTTGTCAAACTATGGACGACAAACCTTTAATAAATAGCATAATTAATCGAATACGTAGACATGCAGTATGTATAAACATGCTGTATGTATACATACATATATATATACATATGTATACATACATGCAGTATGTAAAAATAGCCAATTTTGTATATGTATTATGTGTATAAATAACCACACTCTAAATTGTAAAAAGCAAATCTTAGCTTTTATTTTTTGTCAACTGGTTGCAAAAAATCCCTGTACAAATTTGTTCTTTAATTAGAATAAGACAACATTAAAATAAAATAAACCTATACTTCTAATTATTATCACACTGGAAAAACAAAAATAAATTTTGTCATTAGTTTTTGCGAAAAAAAATATTCTGATTCCTGGTATTTCTACATCTATGTTATAGTTGTTTTTATATTTTGATTAATTACGGGAAAATTTTTAGTGAAATGACAGAAAAATTGCCTTTTTTAGGAAAGAAATTAGTTCCGCGCTTGATAACCTATGCAGAAATATTACCTACCTACATAATTGTAATATAAATATAATACTTAGGTAATTTGGTAAGAAAATATTCTAAGTAAAATATTTTGTAGCTATTTGATTTTATCTAACGATCATAAAGAGATATTTTTAATTAGCTAATTTTTCATCTCAATAATTCAATCTCCTCAGTTTCTTAACTTTTACTTGTAGAAAAATATGAGCTTCATATATAAAAAATTAAGATAATTAATGTTCCTATTAGCAATAAAAATTATTGTTGTAACACTAATGACCGAATCGGATCACAATACCGAGACATAAATATTATCAGATTGAATCAACTCAGCTTGAATTAAAAACAAACGATTCTAATTATTTATGTTTTATTAAGTGCGTGAAAATGCGGCATTTTTTCACGTGTAAAAAGCTTGAGGAAAAAATTAATTATAAAATACAACTAAATCGGATGAGCTTTGTCGAATGATGAAAGCTGAAGGGATCTTTTCAAGAGGGATTCAACAAGTGGGTGCATTAATGTCACCCTCAACAAACGTGACAGACAAAGTGGCTTCATAAAAAACTCACCCTTGGCAATTCTTACTATTGGAAAAAAAAGTTTTTTTTTAAACATCTCTATAGTCTTTATACCTACCTCCATATACTATTGGAATTCTTGTAAATATTTATCATTCATTTTTTTATGAACTTTCAAGATCTTATCATCAGTATTGTTGACAGACTATGCAAGGGGTCAGGATAATTCTAGCCAAGAAGTATTAAACGTTAATTTGTCAAACAAGGATAAAAAAGGGGGATGGTGAGAAACAGCGGCAATGCAATGAAGAATGAAGAAGAGAACGGTTTTGTTGTTATCGCTGAAGAAATTTCTGTCAAATTAAAGTTTTTATTGGTGTCAAACGATCCGAATTCTCATCGTGTGATAAATGACGTTATAAAAATTAAACTTAGATTTCTTTCACTTGTATTGCGTCATTCCTTTACCGAAATATCAAAATATTAGCTTATGACATTTAGTTTTAATTATTTTCTTAATATTCGTATAATTCAATAAGGCAAATCAAAACTGTGGGAAACGAACAAATTTATCCGTAAGCGTAATTTTTATTTGCACGCGATAACATCTGTAAAAAATTTGACAAGACCATTTGAAAAATCATAGCAATTTTTTTTCTCAAAAAGTATGCCTGTGTTTTTTTTTACAATAATGAATAATTTTTTTTATGATTAGAAGAAGTAACGCTACCTTTATCCGACAAACGTTAATTGGGTACTGAAACACCTTTGGAATCGTCTCCGAATGAATGGCTTCTTGATTTATAATATCCCATTTATATAAATATCAAAAAATTCTTATTCTGTTGACGTCTTCGCGTCTATCTTCAATTTTCAGCCATTGACACGAACAAGAGACAAGCTGATCCATACACAGCTTCCATCGTCTCATTTATATCTCATTTATATTTGATTTTTATTCACAATATTTTCTATTCATTCCCGTCTGATTTTATGACGACTCTTAATCAATAATACATATAGATAGTAATGAAAAATATTAAAGCTTTTTCTTTTTCAAAACTCCTTGGGACGATTTTTTTGCGCTGATGAGAAAAAAAAGTTTTTTTTTTCAAATAAATAGCTGCAAGGGCTGTCCATCATAATATCATTAACAGACCCATAGTATGGTACTTCACACTGTTCCATCTGCCAAAATTATCATAAACGTATCGTTAATCATCGCTTGATTATGCCGTGGAAGAACATTAATTATTGATGTATATCAAGTGAGCTCCAATCCCCAGGTACCGTGGGGCACATCAAAGTCCTAACCAGCTGCAATCTTGCATTGAAAACTCCCAATGCAACGTCCAATGCTTTACCTATGTTGTGCATATTTTGTGAATGTGAAAGATTACGTCCTATTATACAATTTCCCATCCTGTCCGAATGTCAAATCAAACTTTATAATTTCTCTTCAATTATCGTTCCCTATATGAATATGGAAATTACCGTTCTTATTTAAATTGATTTAATTGTCTGAAAACACAACAGTGTGATAATAATTCTAATTTAACTTGCGAGTGTATTGAAGAATATCAACTTGAGAATCTACCAACGCTATTCTTTAATTATTTTATTTTTGATAATGTACACCCTTCCCACAAACCTTGAGCCCCACCGATGTCACGTAATCTCATTAAAAAGACAATAGGAGGTACCTGCAACAAAAAAAACGTGCCTATATTAAAAAAAACCCAAACTAATTTTCTGCGCTATATTTTATTAAAAAGTAAATAAATAATAGGTGTTTTTAAGTATTGAGAATATTTTTCGACTCTTCTTTTAATACAATTTTAATGCCACCGAAACACAATGTTTTATAACCACCAATTCAGTTTTTGTCAATATGACTTATGTTAAGTTTTTTCGGCAAAAGCTATTTTCCAAGCTGGTAATTATATAGGTTTTTAGTTTCAATACTTAAAATCAAAGGATGTAATTTTCATATTTTATTTATTTCCCTTTGCCATTATACTTTTAAGCTGATAATGCAATTTATTAAATTTGAATAAATATATTGACAGAAACTGTAGTATAAATTTGAAAAAAATGAAATCAAGCTCTATTTAAATTTGGTAAGCATTAATACCAAAAGATGGCAAAATAAAATACTTTGAAAGTTTGATAAATATATAGAATGAATTTAATTACAAAAACTACTGCAAATTGTATGCTAACATTATCTTTTGAGAAAAAACATAAGTTATACTTGATTTTCCCCAAATTAATAAAAGTACTCAATCTCATCTCACTCATACTTCAAGTCACAATCACTATTTCTTATCATAGAATCTAGTAATTTCTCTACACATTTATACAGAGTTATGAAACCAAAAATATTCTTGTGATTATTAATTTGTACCAATAAAAATAATGAAACCTGATCAGTATTAGTTCCCATTGATTTTTCTATAATTATTAATTATAACAAAAATTTTGTAAATAGTTTTTATAAAACATTTAAACACCTTCCTAATTGGCGACCCGTAGCATCCCTCACTGTACCTATTGTAGCTGACTTTTATGACAGTCATTTTTTAATTAAAGTTTGAGAAAAATCATTTTACCTCTGAAAATATCGATTTAAGCTTTAAAATAACGATAAAGAAACCTCCCTTGACAACCCGCAGCATTTTTCGCTGTATCTGTTGATGTGAGAATCTATTGAGCCTTCTGATTTAATAAAAACATGCGCGTCTATGAAAACAACGTTGTGTAACAAACTTAAAATAATCGGTAGAGGAATAAATGAGATTTGCGATTTTGAACATTATTTTTTTCAAAATATTATTTTTTTTATTTACGTGAATTGGTGTACCAAAATGTTTGATATTAACATCGCTCAAAACATTACTAGATTCAAATTCTCCAATGCACGGAAAAATTCATTATAAAAAGCATGAATATCAAGCTCATAAAATTGCTAAAAATATCAGCAATATAAATAAATAAAAATTATGAAAAATGGAAAATCCAAAAAGTTAATTTTTTAATACCTAGGTACTATAGAAAGTTTTATTTTCATATTTCCAAATATTTAGATTCAACACTAAGCTATTTACTTCTTAAAGCAATAAGATACTTTAAATCATAGAAATAGCTAAATTAAATAGCTTTTATCAAACATGTTGTACCTACATTTTATATTGAATATCCACTCGTCTGTTGTAGATTGAATTATAAGATAATCAACTATGTAATCGCTGATATTTAATCGACATGCAACACACTTGCAAAGATCACAACATTTTAATAAAAACTGTGCCTCAAGCTGATTTACAATAAACTTTTTATAAATTGAATTTCCTTAAGGATATCAATACGTATTTCCCCTGTCTCGATTTATATCATGGAAATATTCGCAATTCAGAAAAAAGTCTGTTTTAGACATTTTTATTTTAGTTCGTATCGTTCTTTCAGTACACTTTTACCGATTTTTTTAATATGCAGGTCTACAAGACTTGTGAAGTTCTACAATTTATTTGAGAAGTTCTGAATCTTATTATGTACACTATGAGCATTATACATTGGTTTTTAATTGTTTTCATATTTGCTCTTTGTATGGAAAATAATCGAGAAAAATAATTTCAATGTATGTACCTAAGCCAGACATAAAATTTTCTTAAACAAAGTATTACATTTCTATAAAACTGTGCCTATTTGATGCAATTGATTTCTTAATATTCTTAAGGACTGGTATTTATAGGAGCATATCCTTAAGATAGCTACTTTATCGATGAAAATTTATCAGTTAGATAAATCGTGTACATATCACTATTTTTACGTAAAAACACGCAGATTTTCTTTATCCTCAGGGTAAAATTTTATCTGGAAGATACATGTCACCATCTTCAAAAGATTGAAATTATCAGTTCTTAAACATAAAAGAAAAAAATCAAGAGACCTAAAATTTGTTAGAAGTTCTATTTTGTGAAAAATTCATCTCAGTCTGAACTTTCGAATTTTTTTTCTTTTACAAAAGAAATTTTTTTGTCAAACTTAATTTACCATTTAAATGAAAAAAGAAAATTTTCTCTTGAGCGTTATAAGTAATGGTTAATAAGTTTATAAGTAAGGGTTGTGAAATTATATACGTATACGTATTTTAAACAGAAAATATTTTCAATAATTTCTATAGCACCAAGTTAATTATTACAAAGTATTTCAATGATCCTTGGAATAATATTATTTGTTTACACAAAAATATAATGGTTGTTAGTTGCTAGTGGATTGTAAATCATTTAGCAGAGTTGTTTTGAACTTATGTTTCAATTTGCTTAATAAATAGCATTGTCTTCCTCCAGTTGCCAACCTAACACGAAGTCATTCACGTGAATAAAATCTTGTTAACTCGCAAGTTAACTCTATAACTCGTAAAGTTTTTATCACAACTTTTATAAGTTGAAAAAAAATCAATATTAACACTGTGACGTCATACCGAAAGCTTCATGAATATATATTGCTTAAATTTTCAAACTGTAAATATTGCCTACTAGTAACCAACCGTGAAATATTTAGTCAACGCTGACACGAGATTAGACAAAATTTATCAATTGAATGAAATCAAAATTACAGTTAAAACAAATAACAACAATCAGTTAGTTTATATTGAGACAGTGATAATTATATTTGGTTTCCACTCACATCTTTCTTTTTTTGTTCTCTGTCTGCCGCTTTGTATACAAATTATTTATACTAGGTGTGTTTATATGAAATTAGATTTTGCCAATAAGTGGTGGGGGCTGTCAATAGTGGGTCTGCAAAACCATGTCATCTAGGCATTTTTTTTGTTTTGATATCTGACAAAGATTTTCAACTAGGAAAAGTGTAAATTTTCTATGATTTCGTCATTTTAATAGCATCAAACTTATCAAGCTTTGTGTCTAAAAAGTACGAATCGCGGACAGCATTGATTTATATAAGAGCATACTCTTAGGAAATCTTACCGTTTTAAGGGATTTAAAAAAATTTTAACCGTCAAAATCGACGTGAAGAACGAAGAATGAGGAAGCCCATCGAAAAATTTGGAAGACATCGAACTGTAAGAATTGTTTGATGAGAATGGTAGTTAAACGCAACTACTACTTGTGGTAGTAGATTTGAATCAAGCTTTAGCACGAAAAACTGCCAAAATATCAAAAATAAGCAATACAAAGTGATCTTGCTGCATAATAATTCCCCTGGCCACACAGAAAAACGAATGAAGGATATGATTGAGGCACTCAATTTAGAGATACTTTCGCTTGTAGCTTATTTCCTAAATTTGGCTCCTTCTGATTATTACTTATTTGCATCGATAGGTCAAGCACTTCACATCTTACGAAAATGATTAGATAACGAGTTTCGCTCAAAAGATGAAATTTTTTTTTGGCATGGTATCCACAAATTGTTAAAAAGATTACAAAAATTTCAATAAAATAAGTATTTTTATTTAAGAATAATGAAAACTTATTTTTCAGACGAAAAAATCCGGTTTCATATTTACACACCTAATATACGATTGCCTGTTATTACATTGATATAGTAACATGGAAGTAGTTGATATTAGATAGAAAAAAATATTGGTAAGGCTTGTGTGCTGAAACAATTGTTTAGTGAAACTTTTACTGTTTAGTCATAATCATCACCCGAAAATTGGTCTAACATTAATACTCATCAATATTATTACACGCGCCCTAAGCATCTCAATTACAAAATCCATTGTTACTGTTTTAACAAAGCAATTACGCAATAGATAATTTTTTGATTCATTAGAATTGATCTGTTCTCTCATCTTAAAAATTATGGGTATGACATTATCGTTTATGAATTAAATATTGCTTGAAAGATGCCAGACTTTGCGATATGTGGTTGTCGTAAAAAGACCATGCAGCGTTTATTGAATCATCATAGTAATATGTATATACATATATATACTGTAAAGTGACGCACCCTACACATCCCTCGGGATCGACCTCATATCAATTATATATAACACATTCGTGTGTATTACGATTTACGCAAGAAACTTTCTATTGTGTGTTAGTATCAGAAGGAAAAAAGGAAGGGTCATAATCACCTTCTTCTATCTTATCTAGAGAAAATTTTATACTTGAATATTGGATGGATCGTTTTGTTGTTACTGTTGAATTTTGTCTTCGGTCATCATGAAAGTGATCATAATATTTCAATTTATTTTTGAAACCTGTCAGCACTTTTTCTCGAAATCATTATATCTTGTATTTGGGAATTGTTGTTGATGACTCGTATTATGACAATGAGAATTATCAGGCATCAGCATTCAGCATCATCAGCGTCATGACACGTTGTATTTTCGTTTCGTGTCTATTGATCTCGTCCACATGAAACTTCTTCGACACTATTAGAAGAATAACATTTGAAAAATTAAAGTTTCTTATCTACAAATAAATTACAGCTAGGAAACCCGTGTTGTGGAGTGGTGTGTTTTTATTTCATGTTGATTTTAAACCAATATTACGAATTGACTATTAACTTTCGCAAAATTTCCAATAATTTCGTCTACAAATGTAAGCATAACATAGTTTAACTAAAAACTAAATAATTAAAAAACTTTGTAATGAACGAGAGAATGGACGTCGGGAAAATTACAAAATATTTGAAGGAAAATGTTGGAGAATATTTGAAATATTGTACGATAAATCTTTCATTCTCTCTTTCTCTCGTGCAACATATTCAAACATGAAGGGTTGTTAGCCACATTGGAGGCTTGGGGATGATATTTGTCTCGTTCTATATCCTCGGGTCGCTCGAGTGTTGTATTTCTCCTTTATACATTGCATTTTAAATGCAGAAAATCCGTGGAGAGGCGGCCGCGCGCTGCATTTTGAATGAAACCTCTCGTCTCAATATACGAATAAAATAAAAACATGACACATTCAACCCCCATACACAACCATTCCAACCCCCCCATCATGTAGAGCTTAATTAAAAATCAACCTCAAACAAAATAAAAAATTAATTACATTTAAAAAACGAACTATTCGTTCGAGGTTTTTTATTATTTTTTTTATATTTTAGTTTTAGAGAAAAATCATTCGTAAAATATGAGTGAAATGTTCACGGTTTCTTGATCGTCGAGATCGTCTGTGTAAATGCGACATGGTTTTGCATGACAAAGGCTCTGTCATTCGAGAGAATGGCGCAAATATCATTTTAGAATTATTCATGAGTAACTTCTCCCATATAGAACCACAAATATGCAGACATACTACAGACACAACAGTCATACAGAGTCCTAATACGATTGACAATGCTTTTTCCTCTGACAGAACCAACCGTTATCAACCCCTCGAACATGCATATATATATGACATTCAAAGCCTAAACTTCACACAAATGGAAAATAAATAGAATTAAAATATGATTACAAATTTTTTCAAAAAAAAAAAAAAGAAAAAAACATAACGACCCTTAATTTTCTTGTAGATATTTTAGGCAGCGGATCCACCCATTTGAACGAACCACTTTGAGAGAGCTTATGACGTTTATACTCATTTTAATTAATCTTTCAGTAATGCGATTTTAAACAACGGTTTCAACTGCATAAATAACGAAAGGCTTCTTTTTTTTTCTTAAGTTTATACGCAATTGCTAGTCACTGTTGCGAATATGAGGCCGACCACTGAGGAATTTATTCTTAGCAAACACGAATTTCGTTTTGATTGAAACGATACAACACCAAAAAGATTTAATAATAGTAATATGCAGCTTCTTCGGCGAAAATCGCTTGACTAGACAAACAATCTTCCGGCTTACGTGTCATTTGCCAAGCTGGTAATTTGCAATCATGACCTGTGTTTAAACGCGAATCTCTCCAGATTCGAAGTTTAGGTACATAAAATCAAATATGATTGTGTACGTTCGATTCCAATCGAATGATTTGTAAATTGCTGTCTTTGTGAAAAGCCTCAATTATTGAATTTGTTTTTTTTTTTTTTTGATTTGCTAATGCTACACTGGCAAATAAAAACATAAAAAATATAAATTCACGACACGACCTTAGATTGTACCTAGGTACATATTTGCTTTTGATTATAGACTTTATATGAATATAAGTGGTTACAACAAAAAATCAACAAATAGAAAAAAAAACATATTATCTTACATTCAAAAATTGTATATTTTGCATTCCTTATCTAAAAATTTATGGGAAACATGAAGATTTCCCTTAAATTAAAAGTAAGTTTTGATAATTCACCAATCGACACAACTTTTGGGTCTGACTTCTGAATGTGAAATTTTGGTTTTCTTCTTCGGTATCTACTAATAGATAAAAGGAAAAAATCATCAAAGGTTGCTTTTATAGAAATAAGAATAAATTTTCGAATTTTTAAGAAAAATGGTAAGGGTGAAATCATTTCAAATCGGCAATATGAAGAAAATTTACTCAACATTTTGTATTTTCCTGATTTTTTTATTATAACTCGAGTTAGTGGAAACTAATAATATAGGTATTAATGTAATTAGTTATAAAAAAATATTCTCCTAAACAAAATAATTTTGATAATAATAAACATAACTTATTTAAAAATATTAATTTCTTAGTGAATATCCACATGGACGTTTAGGTATAAAAAATTATAGAAACATAAATTTTATAAACGAATGGAAATTGGGTATAATAAGTGTGAGAATAGTTGAAGATTTTCTTAATATTTTAAGTTGCATTTTTACAATTTTCGTTATGTAGAGTTGGCTTTTTTCTTCTTATAATTATTCAGTGGTTGAAGTATGTAGGTACTACAAATAGGTATTGCAAGATATATTGTCCTTATAGATGTGGGTAGACAATCCCAAAAAATTATTTGAAAAAAAAATTATATTACGTTAGGGTGGAGTGGGGTAAAACCCAGATATTGTAAAGTTTACCTTAAATTGATTTATTTTCTATCTTTTACACTAAAACCTAATAATCTCAGTGTTTTAATTTAGCGCATGGTTTATTCTTAAAGTTGCATTAATTTGGATTAAAAATATCTTCTGAAACTTATGAATTTCTTAATAAATTACAAACAGTGCTGGTAGGGCGCACTTGCCCTGGAACTGGGGCAAAAGCGGTATTATTATTAGCAATAAAATAACATAAAAATAAATAAAAAATATTCAATCACCGTCAAGACATCTTTCACATTTATTTTTTTTCGAACCTTTGTTACAGTTTCCACAAACCCCATGCGATTAATGCACTGGATCCACGCTTTTTTGTTAGTGTAATAGCAAAAATCGAATTTACAATCGAATGTTACATAAATTATCATCTTCTTTAGAAGAAAAATTAAGAGTTTTTCCTTGATGTTTTACCTTAAAGTTGGTACAATGCAATATATATTCAAATAAATAAGGACCTTGGGTGGATTTGCCTCGTGTATCGATTTACCCCATCGCATCTTATAATTTTTTTTGACAGATTTTAATTTAGTGGTTGGGAAAACTTTAATGAAAAGGTAGTCTGCGAAAAATTTAAGTACCAAGCTATTTTTAAAGATATCAGAATAATTCAAGAACCAGTGCATTCTGCGTAAATTGAATTTTATGTATACATTACTTTAGTTGTCCTACAATAAAAGAAAATTGTTTGCAAAAATTTACAAAAAATCTTACAATTATTACTTTTTAAGACCATAAAATTTTATGAAGAACTAAAGCCATACTAACGGTATTTTGTTTCTCAGTTGAGTACTTTTACAATAATCTGCATTATAAGTTTTAGCATTGAGATGCAGTCCTTTTTTTCTGGTACTTCACAAAAATGACCGAAAACCTTAAAACGTCAATTTTCTCAAGTCAGTATCTACTGTATGTAATTTCATATATTACTATATGTAATTTGGTACCGAATTGATCTAAGGGCTACGTACTGCTTATAAATATATCAATGTAAATTTTCAAATCGTACTAATCGACGTAAAACAATTAAAAGCAAACCTTGAAAGCTAAGAATGGATATTTTGGGTTTTGCAATGTTTTGTATCGAAATTTATACATGGAAACAGAAACCCAGAAATAAAAATTGATGATAATATAATGTAAATATTAAATATTTAATCTATAAAGAATATTATTAGTGTGTGGGAAACCCAATTTTTAGTTATGAAAAACGTGTATTTCGGCAAAAAAAAAGTGTTAACTTTAATAAACAAATGAGAGTTCTAAAACGATAAGTGTCTTATGAGTGTTCTGTGATGTCACAGTACGCCTATTGAAACCATGATATCAACAGATCATTGAGCGGTTATCAAATAGACAGAAATAATTCACAATAGAATAGATTGTGTACATTGTAATCGGTATAATTTAAATCATTAGCATAATATTTAAACGATTTTAGCAACCTTTCCCTCTGTGTTAAGTAAATTTGTCATAGGAAAACGTCAGTGGAATTCTGGAATTATCTTGTGACGTCATTTTAATGCTGGGTCAATAGGAGCTTGTTTTGAGGCATTTTGAATTTAACGATGTTTTTTTGCATTTTAAATGAATATTCCTTAAAGTTTATTAAATGAAGTTAAAAATCAACAGCTACATTAAGTTTTGATATTAGTTTAGAACGTTTTTAAAACATTTAAATTTATTTTTGATCATGTGCATTAGATCTAATGTATATAAAAAAAATAAAGCAACTGTTGATAATTATTCTTATTGTATTTTGGAAATAACTATTTATGATTAAGCTGGAACTGAAAATTTATGTATCATAATTGTCAAAAGCCTTTTAATTTTCGCTATCCTTAAACGAACAGACTGTTTAAAAATCATTTTTCAATTATAAAAGATCGCGTTGCAAACCAGCTGGCTCCAAAATCATCTGCTTGAAAATATTATTATTATTTCTCGTTCTCTAACATCCCATTAAAACCTTTTGGAAAAAACGAAACAACTTATATTAACACCAATATGGATTTACGATTTAATATTTAGTCGTCTAATAGCGCATCAAAAACCGTCCACAAAAATAAAAAAACGCACCCGAACTCATTTCGATGACGGACCAACAGAACGGCCATCTGCCCTTTTGAGATTTTTATATTTCACCATCATTGGCAGAACAGAACCTTTTTCTTTATAATGCATCCCACAACAAATAGATACAACATTTTGTGTTTTAAGAGCTTTATTCTTTTCATCTTCCTTTATTCAATAATGCAAAAACGTACTTGAAGTAGGTACTGTTTAGTTTGTTATAAATTTTATTCAAGCACTGTATTCACTCTTCAACCTCTCTAGATTCGAGACCTCCTGTATATTTCTGTAGGTTTTCATTTTTAAAGAAACGTATTGGCAATTTAATTAAATTTTCCGTAAATGCCAAGAAAAAGACTATCGAAAAAAGCAAGTCATTTTTTATATGAAAATACATCCTTGCTCACACGTACATTTTGCGCGATTAATGACGTGTTAATTCCGGTTAAGACATACAGTATAAGAAATTTATATTTAAACACAATATTTTATAAACGACAGGTGAAACTCAAGTATGGGCAAAAAATTTATTATGGCGTGACCCGACGATTACGTTGTCATCGCAAATGAAGTGCCGCTCTATTAAAAGCGAAAAAAAATTGTATCTAGACGATGACAAATGGCCAATGTTAAGAATTCTTTTCCGAGAACGCTGACAATTGCTGGACACATAGAAAAGCCAATAATACCAATCTTGTACTTGAAGTTTTTCCATTCCTTGCTCTTTGTTGAAAATGTTTGTTTAACAAACGATTGGTCGTTTGATCTAAACCGCATTTTACGGTCAACATATTCTTTGTAAGTCCTTCTACTGAAACTCAATCTAGTTTAACGACTTAATTGTATTTAAATCATTATAACCGTTTTGTAAATAAAAACTTAATTACATTCGTATATTACAATTTATCGTCAAATATTATTAACAGATACCTATGTAATTTCTTGTTCTTCAATCATAAAATTCGGATTTTTGGGTGGGAAAACGTCAACGTAACCTTCTCATACATAATATGTGGAAAAAAAGTGATTATGATTGTGTGGATATTTCGCAGTTATAAAAAAATATTTTTCAAAAAAAATAAATAAATCTCGGTAATTACTGTACACAAAACCTATTAGAATACAATGAAAATGAAGTAGCTCTGAAATGTTTGTGGCCCGTAAAACACATACATATATGAGACGCGAAGAGACCGCGTGTATTCAACAACAATGACAATGACAGGTCAAGAGGAAGAAGATTGGTCGCACCAACCACCGTGTGACCAAGTGATAAAGAACTCGAAAATGAACTGGAGAGACAAAGATTGACTGATGGAAGATCTGGAAGAAACAATAAAGAAGTAAACGACACGACGGAAAGAATATAGAAGTCATATTATTACATCGGTTACTGCAGCAGTTAACAGAAAAGCAGATGGGCCTCATAAACTCATGCGGATTGTCGTTTTAGTGTCTCCCACACATTTGCATACAATAGGCGCGCCAGTGACAATTACTTAAATTTATGCAGAAGAAGGGGTTTTCAGGTGACTACACGCATTTTAGTTTACTACCTTCAATGACGAACTCATATTTAATTTTAAAAACTAACGATTATTCATACTTACAGGCTGAAACACTCCGATTTATCTTTGAGATAATTAAAGCATCATGAAAAATAATAGTTCCAATCAAAACCTACCAAGCTTACTACTTCAAAAAAAAAATGTTTTTTGCATTTACTACATTTTCAAACTATTAACAATGAGTCATTTATAAATGATTAAAAATTATGCATTTCTTGTGGCAATTTTCGTCTGCCACAAAATGGCAGATGAAACTTGAAGAAAATCAATCGATACTGATATTTTATAAGAGCTTAGGAGATCATGGATGATTATTTGGATATAGTTTGCAAGTTAAAGATTAAACATTAGAATTGGTGTGAAACTTACAAAATCGATCTTGAACTAGGACTAATACTGACTAATACAATCGATATATTGAGGTGTTGATGTATGGAATGATTACATATTAAGTAGAGAGAACTTTTAATATAACGAAGAACCTTAGTTTTTCTAAATTGCTATTTATGGTTTCTTTATAGCTGTTAAGATCTTGTAGCGACTCTGGAATAAATAAAGATCCGTAATAGGGAATACAATCTCGGGTATCGACTGCTCGGGTATTCCGAGTAATCACAAATCCCGAGTTATTCGATACGCGCGTATTTGCAGCATTTGCATCCAGGTACTCAATTCAGAGTATTTAATTCTTATTTTACGTTAATAGTTGGAAGGATTTTTTCGAAACCAGTTTATGAGCGGCCACCTTGATTATTCGGTCAACGTAAGTTTGTTCTTTGTGTCTTTTATTGAGATTTGGGATTCAGTTGTTTGTGTTATGGTCCCTACAGCTTACTTCTGTCTCGTTAATTTCATGAAGATGGTCCGAATGATTTTCAAGATTAAAGTCTCAGTATTAACGTAATAAGTAACCCATATTCACCGTTATCTATACAGGCATAAGCCTAAATAATTAGACAGTTTAGTCGCTTGAGTGTGAAAATCCTTTCACTTCATCATTTGATGAAATTAACGTGACTGTGACATATTTATGGCTTTGGTGAGATCTGTGGAAAAGATGCCATCATGCTATCAACGTAAGCGATTTGATGGTACTGACTTAAAAAGTTAGAATGTTGGCAATATTATAGTATAAATACTATATAGTATATAGTATATGGGTTCAAGAATTCCGCCCTAAAGGAACTCCAGATCGAATGAGTGTTCATTCGAAATATTCAGCACCGCATCTTTCACCAAAGTAGCGATTAGATAAATTGAATTTAAACACTGAGTGGGATTTTTTTTGTTTGAATAGAATTTTTGGATGCCATGATCAATTAAATGTACCAGTTACAGCGTGCAAAAAAGCATTCAATTTTTTTTTTTTTGGGTTCAAGGGTCTCAAATATTGCATTCACTACTTTGAAAATCTGCTGTGTCGTTGAAAGAAATAAGCTAAACTCGAATTGATAAGTTGGAATAGTTTGCTTCTATAATAAGAAGGACTCTATTACGAAGCATTGTTTTGAAGGTTTTATGAAAGAGAAGGAAGATTTATTAGGATATGAGAACATAGGATATGTTCAAGATTAGTTTTTGTGGCTTGGGAATCATTACTATAATTGAGTATTTCCATTCTATAGGATATTAAATAACGGTACGATACATTGTCGCCAGGATAGGTAGTTTTTGTCAATGATTATAATTATTTATAATGTTTCTTGGTTGAACTGCTTTTATTGAAACTAATGAAATATATATGATCTTTCAATATTATCTTTTTGAAATAATCATTTTAATAATGACTAAAATAAAAAATTTAGTTGAAATAAGAGAATTACAACTAAATCATTACAATCATAATAACGAAGGCTAAAGCCCAGTCTCTTAAAAGCATAGAGCATGTTAAGACTTAAGAGCAATAAGGCAGATTGAATACTTGATTAAAAGTAACGCAATGTTGTTTAAAATAAAGTTCGATACTTTTTTTAGGTAGATTCTGGAAGATAAGTATAACTAAATTATTAGAATTAAAAATTTGGTAATTTAAAAAAAAGGATAGACGAATCGATAAAAAGCAATTTCATTAACTTAATTTTTAATAAACTATGATGAAAGTGTATTTTATTTGCTTTTATTACGTTATTTTTAAATTTTTTAAAAATATTACTTAAATTTACCAACCATACTTTTTTATTTAAAACCATTAAATGTCAATAAAATAGTTTGCCTGAAATGGACACTTCTGGCAGTATGACTTCAAATATTATTGTTTTTTATTTATTTTGAATTAAAAAAATGTATTGATCACATCTAGTCATTCTCTTCAAATAGAGAAATTGTATACCTAGAACAGTGGTTATTAACCGCGGTTCATTCGAACCTCAGGGGTTTGGTGAGTTAGTCTCACAGGTTTGGCGAATATCATGTTTCTATGGTTTTGTTATTATTGCACACCTATGTATAAATATATACCTTTGTTTTGGTTCTGAAAAGTCTTATTTTATTTTTCCAATTAAGAAGGATTCGGTAATTGTTCATATGAAGCTGATAAGGATCAGGACCTCCAACATGGTTAACGACCACTGATCTAGAGTATCTTCAGTGCACAATGTTGTCTAAATAATTAGTATTACTGTCTTTTTATTGACCATCGAAATCAATTTTTATTAATTTTAATGAAAATATCTTACGTAAGCTTAAATACTTTTATATTTACAGTACAGAGAGTTAATTAACAAGTAAACATACTAAACAATAAGATCAGGGCCTGAAATCAATGTCACTAAGGTGATGAACCAATTTACGATTTGGTTCCTGTAGCAAATCAAATAAAATAAAATGTATACATATATAATCTCAATGAATAAATCAGCAAAACGTTGTAAAAAACCAAAATGATTGTTATATTTTTTCTAACGACCTTTTCGTACCTTGTTTATGTAAATTTTAAAAAGATTTTTTTTTATACCCAAAAAATTCAAATGAAAGTTATAGACAATATGCAAGTATATGTATGTGCTCTATTTTTTAATACAACTCTCGGAATATAATATACGATTATATCTTACAAATGAAAAATTTGAATATTGTTCAATTCAATTCAAATAACTAAGCTTAAATTTCTAACTTGATGAATATATTGTGATGAAGTATTTAAAAATACTAAAACACAAACAGTTTATTTTGGTATAATAGCGCTAATAATAAATCCGAAATTGCATAAACATAATTTTGATAATGGTCAAGATAGAGTATAAATTACAATCGCCACTTAGCTTCTTAAGGATTATACGCAATCCTCTTACCAACAGCCCCTCTTAAAGGGTTGTGCTAAAGTACCATTCATGTGTAAAAAAGCTTTTATGGAATTGCATAAAAATTGGTTCAGTAATTTGGTAGATTTACAAAAAAGGTATTTTCCTCTAGTATAAAACACTTGACTTTAAAAATTGTCTAATGTTCTTAAAGTTTTTAATTTATCGTACAAAGTAGGTATTTTTTTATTTAGTTGGGATTTCCTGGATTACATTAATTATGCCATAACATTAATCTCAAGGCTTACTGTATTTCCTGGGTCCCTTTTTCACCTAGTTAAAACCCAGTAGCTGGACAAACCTCAGTTTTTCGACTATTTTGGTTCCAGAGTTTGTCGTCCCCATGTCTCCATTCATTTAGGACGCTGTCATTCCCCAGAACGAGAGAAACGGTTTCGCCCTCTGCCTGGCAGAATCTGCAAGTTGAATCACTCACATGTAATCGAATATATGTTGGCGTTTCTTCAGTTTGCCGTAGCTGATTATTAGACCCGTTACCACTCCGACTTGTTTTCTTGTAAGATCAAATATTCCAGTAGTCAGAGTCAGAGTGGGTTTTCCCATAATCTTTTTATTGTGTTCTTGTCTTCCATAGCATGCAATGATTTTTTAAACTCATTCTTTGAAGCTATTTTTTACTACCGAGTTTATGGCACCAAGCTGTGAATAGGACTCCGGATCCCTGGCGGGCAAGGACATCAGTACTTTCATTACCCTTAATAGTGACCCGGCATTCATTCCAAATTGACCTGGTAGCCAGGTTTGTAAGGATTTCCTTACACTCCCAGAACAGTTTGGAGCTGATCTGTGGTCTTACTAGTGCTTTTAATACAGCCTAACTATTGGTAAATATGTGAATCGTGCTTAAGTTAGTTTAATAATCAATTGATTCGTTAACTTCTAAAACAGCACATGTGTCTTTATTTTCAAATGTTCATAGCAATAAATTTCAACGAATTAGAAATGCATTCTTTCTACACCAAATGCATTTACCCTTTGTTATACTAAAATAAAAAAAAAGAAGTTAATTTGTACAAATGAAACAAATACTCTTTCTGAAACTTGAAATGAATTGGTTTTGTTTTGCAAGGTGTTATTCCATTCTTCAAATAGAATGTCATCAAGTGTATATGCATATAGGAGTAGCTTCTGCTATTGTACATGTTACATATAAGATACACATAAAATATGTGGGCTTATAGGTTTCTATGTACAAATAGACTAGATATGTTAATTTTGAAATCAGTGGTAAAGCTACCATATTTTATTTAATAAAAAACACTTTACTACTTTTAAAATCACTCAAGTTGAGTTATTTTTTTATTAAATTATTGTTTTTTGTTCCGTATGGGTGTTCTATGATTTATATTTAACTAATTTAAGACACAAACTTCCTAATTATATTTCCATGATTTCATTAGACCTACCCTTAGCTTATAAATAAATCTCCGACTTCACCTCTGATTTCGACTTTGGTTCCAACTCCAACTCCGAAAAAATCCAATCCTATTATAAACATATTCTATGCTACTTAGATGATATCATTGATCAAATCATAGTTGTGATAATTCTAATTCGTATGATGTTTCCAATAAACAAGAAAATGATTAAAGGTTAATAGAACTAAGTGATAAATACTAATATTTAAAAAAAATATTCCAAATATTAGGAGAACAAAGCATCTAGATATCTATTACAAAAAAAAAATTAAAACTTGGTTTTGTTTTTTAATTTAATTACGTTATGTTTTTACTGTTGAAAATAATATGTACTAATTAAAATTTCAACCTGGGAACGTGGATCTATATTATTTATGTACGATAAAAGCTCTTTACATCGTAAAGCTCTTATTTTTTTTAAATTGCTGCAGGTTTATGCATAATACCTTTGTGCATTGTAAATAATTTAATAAAACATAATTGTTAATAAGCAATTTACGACTTTATTAAAAATATTACTGTATGAAAAATTAATTAAACATATCATGGGTCGTTAATAGGTTGAAAAAAAAATTAGAAAAATTTATAAATAGTAGATTGATGTCAAAGATGTGTTGAACAAAACTAAAAACATATTTGTAACATCTCGTCAATTATTGCTTTAAATGTATTATAAAACCAACAATATAAGTCGTTCTTTCATGATATTTTCTTTTAACAAATGCAATGGGAATAGCAATATTACGAAAGCAAACTGTTCTGCTTCCGGAAGATTGTCACGGCCGTGACGACATTTCCATATAAGAGACAAATGAGCGTCTAACGTGCTGCTTATCTTCATCTAAGATTATTACTTATACCATATTATAAGAATAATAAGAAACGGACAATTTTTGCTTGTTAATTCATATTAACATAATTTAGGTTTATTTACCTTGAATTAGATAGCTAGTGTTAATTTTATTTTGTAATAGAATCTACTTTATAATCATATATACCCGTATACATAATATAAACCCTAACAAATAAAAAGTCATGGGATGCTTTTAATGTAAACCAAACCAATTTTTAAAGCCAGCCAATTTGCTAAAGTGGTTTTGAGAATATGTTTTCAGGAAAAACATGGCTTGCATTCTGTTTTTCGTGATGACATATAATGGCATTATAGGAAAATGACTGTAAAACGTTGCAGATTGGTTGTTTATTAAAGGGTTTGGAAAAATATATAACTAGATAGTGCAAGGGTGTTTTTAGTGAAACTAAAGCAGACACATTTACAAATTTCAAGCTCAATAAAGCTCAAAACTTACAACAACAAGACGATGCATTTTTTTGCTTTAATATCAACAAAAGCAGAATTTATTTCAATTGGCCTTACCAATTTTGACGCTATCGTACAAAGACTAAGCTTGAGTGTATAAAATTTTAAAAGTAGATAATTTACCTATTTATTTGCATACAAGGAATAATCCATAAATTACGTTACACTTGTTATATAACTGCAATATCCCCCTTTCCTTCGATAAAACACTATCATTGATCCTTCCTGGTAAATGGTGTCACAGTAAGGCACTCTTATATCATGCTAACTCATATATTTTTTTCAAGTATTATTCAGTATCTGTAACAATAATAGTTTAAATGTGGGAACAGATTTGCATTGCAAAAACTAAAATTAATGCATGGAAATATTTAAAAACTTATAATTTCATCCTTTTATTAAATCATGCTTTTTCACCTTTTTTTCATACACATTTACTAGATCAATTAAAATTCGTTATAAACTGATATAATAACTGCTTTAATAATGTATAAACTATATTGTTGTCCAATTTATGAAAAATAATTTTCAAAAGTAAACTATAAACATAAATTTGAACAAAAGTACAACCAAAAGTCTTTATGGTACGTATTTCAGATACGTATTTTGATTATGCAGTAAGCTTCAGCAGTGGTCACCAAGTAATATTACATCGCTCCGTAATTGCTATGTGATGAATTAATACGACTTTGAATTTAAAATTTCTTCAAATTTATGTTTCAAGTTTACTTTTGTAAATTGTAGGTCGTAAATTAGACTATATAGAATATATTTTGATTCGCAAAAAAATTATTTAATCTGAAATAATAAGTAATAAAAATCAAAAACTTCAGCTATAAAATAGGACATTCAATTTTTCGATATGTTACTGTTGTCTCGTTTATGTTACGCTTTAAAGTTTATCTCGAAAAATTGAATTGTATTTTTTTTTCGTATGTCTTAGCTTCACGAGTATGTTTTTTATTTATTTTAACGCTAATTATTTTTGTAGCAAAAAAACAAAATTACGCCAAGTAAATTCAAGAAATTTGTGCTAATATTTTATGAAAAATAGTCTTTACATAGTATGAAACCATTTTTAAAAAAAATATTTTAATAATATTTCTAGCGACAATAGTTTTTGTAATGAATAAGTTTTGGAACTTTAAAGAAACAAATTGTTGTTAACTGACTTTAGAATAACATTTTAAGACATATTAATGAAATGTTTAGCATCTATTGTTTCCTGTTTATTTTTAATAGTAAATAACCAAAATATTTCAAGCAAAAGCTTTGGTTCTTTGGACAAGGGTTATATCTGATTTAGCATTCCAATTCTTTCTCATCTTTTTTTCTTCGATGTTTCCAGTTACTATAGCATACAACCTACTATAGCCTGTTACTATAAGTTACTACAGCCTGTTTCCTTTTAGAATATTACTTATTCAGTTTGCCTTTTTTCTTTTCACTGCACTATAATCCTTCTTTCTTCGATACCTCTTGATAATATTTGTACTTTTACGATTCGATTCATCGACTTGATTTTCATATTCCGCTCCAGGACTACCAAGTCTCTAAGTACTTTTTTCTGAGAAGCCATGTTTTTAATCTCCAAAGATTTTGGTGCTCTAAATACAACATTTTAGGAACAATCTGCAACATCCAGTAATTCTGTTGTTTCAGTTGTAATTTTCTAACCAAAATATTCTTCTTGCTTTTTGTTGAGCATTATTTCCGACATACTTAGCAAATTCGATTTCCTTAGAATTATCCATTTTTGGAGCTGATGCTTCCCAAATATTTGAATTGTTCATGTTCTAACATTTTAACTCAATATATGTTTACTTTAAGAAATTTTTCTAAGTTTAGTATCCTAATATCCTTTCCCAACGATATTCGAACAGTCCTGTTGGTTCCTTTTCTAGTTTTTGCTCCTTTCCATTCTATAGTCCCATTCTTCGATAATAATATCAAGCCGTTATTTGATATCTTCAATGATTCCTTCACATATTGCAAAATCTTTTTGTTTTTCATAGCATTTGCCAACCCTTGTACAAAGATTATAATGAGATTTGATAGTAAACAGCATTCGAACCGACTCCTCTTTCAATCTCAGTACTCTTGGCATACGATGTTTTCAGTTAATACGAACCGTAACTTCCTGGGCCAACTATAAATTAGAGGTTAATTGTTTGTCTCTTTTTGTTATTGATTCGGCCGTATCTTTTGCAATAGAAATAGTATCAAAGTATCTTTCATTAAATACTTACAAATATTGCAATTTCTTTATTATGTTCTTTATATAGCTTCTGTTTAGTATACGTGTTGGTCAAAATCTTAGCAGTTTGGGAGATGAGATTGATGGTTTTATTATCACTTAATTTCTTCACTTAAGGTTTGATATTTAAAACTTAACTGTGGTATCTGAAAATATTGAGAATAATTTTCCTATATGGCAAACGTTTTTAATCAAAATTAAGTTTATGGTACCTACTAATAATATTTAGGAAATTTAATAAATAGATGGAACAAATAAAGTACATAATTAATATATCTAACCAAATCCAAAGAGACTATAAGAATCATTAATAATCTTAGCTATTTTCGTAACGGCAAAATAATAGATCACTAAGGAATATCTCTTACTAAGGAATAAATACTTAATAAGTGGCTTTTTTCATTCAAATTTAATTTTATGCACCCTTATGATGACAATTGTATCAAATTATTCCAATTACTTTACCACCTGTTTGTTTCTTTATTATTTAAGTAAGCAATCTTGATATTTTTATATTATCTTTTCCCAGCATTTGTCAACTAAGCTTGAAGGTAAAAATAAAAAATATTTGTAATAAAAAAATATATGAAAAATTCCGAACGTTTCTTCGGTCCAAACTTCACAAGCGTGACATTAAGATTGTCACAGATCGTTGATTTTTTTTTTAATTAGGTAAAGAAGAAATACACAATAAAAATTAGCATAATGCGACCACGACAATGACACAAAAGTCCATATAAATTATGGATGTATTAATAAATATTTATAAAAATCGTAAATTATAATAAACATAACGTGTGAGCTTGTCCTCGAAAAAGATGAATTGTCACGTCTTGACGACGAAGAAAAGACTTTCTCACATTTGATTTTTTTCATGTTTCTATAATTAAAATTTTTTGAATTTTAATAGAGAATCGAAAAAATACCACTTCCGTTTTTTCTCTTATTTTGTGTAGACTAAGGCTAAAAGATTACTCAGTACTAGGACTTGAGGTTATAAATTTATTTTAATTAATTCTGCTGTGTTATTTTTTTATTTTATGAATTTTTATGATTGGTGACCAGTCAGCTTTGGAATAAGTAAAGAGGGGGTCGCATGCAGCGATTACGTTCAAGTTACGGTTGTTTACTAATGTTAATTGGTGTCTCATTATTTTAAATCAAAGGACATGCGGAATCCGTGACAAGAAGAACCATCGTTTCTTAAAGATTTCAGAAATTGATAAACGTATTATTTAAGTATTTAAGTATTTTCAACTGACTTTCCATTCTATGTATGACCATTTCATATATTTAAAGCAAAACATTTGGTAGTCAATCCAAACATAGATTTAAAGTGGATACTTTGATGTAAAAAGAAGAATTTTTTGGTTTTTCGAACTTATAACAATATCAACAACTATCTCATTAACATTTGCTTGAGAAATTAATTAGTTAAAAACCAATTATAAAATATTATTTAAAAGAAAAATTTTTAGACATATTTATACCTACAACCAATTTAAATCAATCTTAAAGCATTTGATAAGTTTTTAATTTTTCCAACAAGTAAAGTATTATACCGAAATTTAGTTTGATTTAAGCGAAAATAAATAGAAGACAAAATTTTTCCAAAAAAAACAATAAATTTAGGAACACTATAGTCTAACTCAGGGATAACCAACCCGCGGTCCGCGGGACGTATGGGGCCCGTTTTGGCCATTTAACCAACCCACGAGATTCATCACACTTTCACAAAATATATTTATTTTACACTGACAAAAGTGGTGAAAACTAATAAATTAACCATGTCTACAGTGTGTCAAAATCTTATATGGAGATATATAATTTTATATGTGGCTCATGGAGATATAATGATACATTTCAAAGTGACTCACAATATCATTTGGCTTGGCCACCCCTGGTCTAAATCATACCAATTTAAGAATTTTCTATGTTTCTTTTTATTTTGATGTTTTAACGGAAAGGAAAGAAATATCTTAGAATTATAGAGATAAACATTGAGTCAAAAGTTCGTGTAGAAAATGTGGACAGATAGAGAAAATCGGCTTTAAAGGTAGGTACCATTTGATTGTGGCTCATCACATAGTTACGGGGAAATCCAATATTACTTGATAACCACTTATGAGGATTGCCAAGCAATCGAAATACATTTTGTTTGACCTTTGGTTCAAATGTATGTTTATCGTGTACAAAGCGTACATTAAAAAAATATCCATAAGTATGTTTTTTTTTAAATTAAAATCAGTTTTATTAATATCTTTACCCCCAAATAAGTAAATTTATCCAAATTTTATAACATCATTTTTATGATATTTTTACACATTGTAAACAAAATTTGTAATAGTTCTGCAGTTGATTCATTAAAGTATAGCATTTTTGATTGTGTTTTATACATATACCTATGGGGAAAAATGGTTAAGAAGAAAATTGTTGAAAATATTTTAATTTTTCATACTCTTTTGCTTAAAAACAAACTAGAACAATATACTTCAAGTAAAATTATCTTGTTCAAATTTCTTTAGAGGAAACTGGAATAGTTGCTGATCAAATGAATCTGCCACTACCATTGCAGTTAAGGGGTGTATTATGTATTGTTTTGTGATTATTCTGACATGTGTAAAATATGATATACGATATACCATTCACGCCATTCACGTAATATTCAAATTTCCACATTCGTCGTGTCTATTATCTTTTATCTGACAATTCATTGCGTCCGTCTTCCATTCAAAATTTGTGTTCAAAACTCCCTTACATATATTGTGCTTAATAGATCAATGGAAAAATATGCAATCGAAAAATGCCATTCGAATGTCAAAAGTTGAGAAAAATAAATTTTAAAAACATTGGTATATTGTTGGTGTTGAGAAATTCGTTCTAGACCATAAACAAACATATTTTTTAGACTTTAAACTTTCTTCTCGCTAATTTAATTTCATTGGTTTATAAATCAGATTAAGATACGACATTTAAATTTTACAATTTCCGTTTAAATGTGTTTTTTTTTTCTTAAATTATGTACTATAGAATGTTTCAAAATTTCAAAAAGTATAATGATAAAGTTTCAAAACCTGTTGATTGTATCAAATGCAATTTTAAAGGAGATGCAATAAATATACTGTGATATAACATAGCTTTGCATTGATAACAAGAAGGTAAGACCGAAGCTGGATGACCATTGACCAAAAAATTGATAAGGCTATTGTAAAAGTCAACATTTATCCAAAATTCCTAATGATTAAACTAGTAGGTATATGTAATTTTACCGAACACGAAAAATTTGTCAACCAACCCTATAGTCGAGGTAGGTTGACTTGACTATGTAGTAGAGACAGGTTGACCTAATAATAAGTATTAAATAGCGAAGAGACACCGAAGTCGCAGAAAACCATTACATTGTTGCCATTATAAATTGAATCTTTGTTTTCTATTTATAATTTACCTATTAAATTAATATGTACCAAAAATAACATTTTCATTGTGAAGATGTATTTTTAATAAAATAAATTTTCAATCTTTTTGGTAGATAGGATTTCAATTGTACTTCGAATTATAAAAGGAAATCATGATTTATGATCATGATTTTAAATCATGATTATCTTAGAGTGAAATAATAAGCTTTTCTTAACTATAGGTTTTACAAATTTAAGAAAATTTTTAGTGTATTTTAAAACTAACTAGTGTCAATCAGCCCTAAAGCAAATAAGTCAACCAACCCCTGGTGACTTTTTTTTCTTTCACGTTATTTGACCTTAACAAAAGCCCTGAATCAAAAGTAACGTTACGAAATTCAAAGCTATTGTATCGAAAAATTACAAATGAATTAAATTTTCAGTAACATTTAATGAAACCGGAGGTATTGCCACAAAAAAGGTGATATGGAAAAAATAGTTTCATACGTTGTTTATCGAAATGTAAGCATAGTTTTTTACCATGTATGAATAGCGACGTCGCGGTTTGTATAATTAAGGTGGACATTAATTAAGACGAATTAATTTAAACGGGCTCTCCTTAGTTAGATTTCGTTATAATTGTACCTCATATTAGTTATTCAAAAGTTAGTCTATATACCTTTATAGTCAACCAGACCTTGTCTCCCATACCCTCTTTAATTAAAAAAATAATAATTTTTAATAAAGTTAGTTGATGATGTAATTAGTAAAAATATAAAGGCTGTTTCCAAAAATATGTATAGACTAAAATGCTAAAGAAATGATAAATAGCATATATTCTTATCTTACCGAATGCATACCTTTTTTCAATATCAATACCAAAAATAAGAGTTTGTCGACGTTGAAACCTATGAAAATTAAGTTTTTACTCACAGAACTGTGTCGATAATTGAGAAAATCAATAATCCGGATTCAACGAAAAATAAATGATATTATTCATTCAACGGAAAAATATGTATTATTATGATCTTAGTACTTCAGTAAATTTTTTTGCTACATTTTACAAATGCATAATGTATTTATTTATATGCTTCAATTATTTAATCACAAAAATGAATTATTAATGAATATAGCAAATTTTCTTTAAGGTCTAGTAAGAGATATAGGCTTTTAACAAAAATTTTTGGTTCATTTCGAAAATGTGAGCATCTTGATAATTGGAATTCAATAAATCAAAATAGTCGCATCTGCGAGCAAAATTTTAAAAATTCGCGAAATTTGTTCGATTTACGCACATTAAAACTGATATTAGGATTTCTAGTTTCTCGACCCCTTGGTTTTTCGTGTATCTCGAGAAATTTTTACGTTCTTAATAAAACACGACTTTATTTTCAAAATTTCGCTATATTACAAATTAGACTAGTAGATGAGATCAATTAAATCAAATAGTAAATTTTTAGTTTCCATAAATTGCTCTTATTAATTAACAAATCGATAAAAGAAACAATAATTTAAACGAACTATACTAGGTGGGTCTGTATAAAAAGTAAAGATCAGGGTAGCACTTAACTTTTTATAACTATTGGTTTTCTACAAGTTCTCAAATGTACCACAGTCTTTAATTAATCAAAAAATAATTACTAAAAGTAAATCACCAAATTACTAGATATAATATTTAGAATCATATTTAGATAACTATAAAAACGTCTGTTACAAAATAAACATTTTACTACGAACTTAAACTAAAGATGCCTTTTAAAATTATATACTACTTGTAGCCTCCCGTGAAATATTCGCAGCCCAGCTGACAAATAATAAAAAGTGGCAATTGAATAAATTCAAGTTGAAACCATAACAACCATCAGTTAGTTCAAACTGATTGTATTTCACTCACACATATGAACTTACAATATTCGTTCTCTGTCTTTACCAACAATCATACATTTGCCTATTATCATTATGATTAATAACATCACAGTCTTTCCATTAAGGAAAACATAACTAACTTTCAACACCATTTTTTTTCATTTGCGCAAAGTATGCCTGCTATAACTAAACCAGTAACTCTTAAAAATTTAAACTTGAAATCAAATTTTAATCCAACGCTTTATTCTTATAAAATAAGTTTTTAAAAATGCAAGAATATTATCAGCATCATCTGATAAGTGGTTTCTTATTTTTCTGATAATGTTTCCCGATAACGAGAAAACGCGCTCATTATCCGTCGAGTTGACTTTATAGTCATTAGAGCTTTGTGCATTTTTTAGTTATCTAGTGCACATAATTGAATTCTCGAGTTCCTGAGGCATTGATTTTATTTTCCCGTCCCAACTGAAAACAAATTTCTCGAGAATTCTCCAGCAAAAACTCTTAATGAAATATATAAGTGATTAGTATGTTAAATTCACCATCTTTAACGGTAAAGTAAGTTATTAGGTATCAATTGATCTATAAATTCTTACTAATTTCTTACAAATGCCATAGTAACATTATTTATACTTTTAAAAAACTTTTTCCAACGTTTTATGAATTACTCGTGTGTATTTTTAAGAAGAATCATCAAGATAAATCAAGATAAATCAAAGCTTTCTTGTTTAGGAAAACTATTCTTTAAAGTATAAGGGTTCTATATTATTATTATTATTATTTTAAGTACAATGATTAAATTAAATGTTCATTTGATATGATATTTACATATCTATATAAGTTTTAAAACAATTTTAAAAAAATGTAGATATTTTTAATTTAAACTAATATTTGACAAGACATAGGGACAATATAATACCTATAATATATACCTGTACTATGGGCAATGTTTTACTCTATTACAGGAAAAAAAAAATTATTCACATTGTTTTCGGTGGGCTACATATTAAAAGAAAAGAATTTATTTTTAATTTAATTATAATTAATAACTCAAACTAAATCGTGAACACCAGCTTATCCCGATGAAAATCCAGAATAGTTTTCTATAGTGAAAATTTAAGGTAGATATTCACTAATTGTCTTATCAAAATTATTTTCTTTTAAAGTTTGTTTGTTTGATTGTTACTTTAACAGCCATAGTTTCAGTAGCATAGCGTAGTGAATAGTGGGGAGGCCATGGCCTCCTACGACACATGGAAATAGGGTGGTATATTGGCATTGATTATTCCATAATAAATTTTGCTTATAGAAAAACACAAAAAGAAATAGTATTTATAATATATTTTAAATAATTAAAGAATTTAAAGGTCCTTGACTTTTTACCAAATTTCTTGACTATTGACGAAAATAGGGGGCGGCGAATTTCCAGTCGGCTCCGGAGGGTGAAATTGCACCCTACACCACTATATATTTTTTTTGAAAATGACACAAAAAATTATTTTATTATAACTACTATTATGTCTTGATAAATTTGAATTAAAAAATATGTAAGATTGCTTTAAAAACAAGCATTTAAGAAAATTAGAATTGCTAACAAAATCTAGCGCTATCCATTAAATATTTTTACTCAAATTACAAATTTATTCCTATACCTACCCAAAAAATAAAATCTGAAAACCATTGCATAATTTGTTGTAATCTCCTATTATTTTACACAATATTATCCTCAAAACGTAACCCTTAATTGTATTGATTTCTCAACTATGTAAAATATTTGTATTTACTTTTCAGGTCAAGTTTCCAAATATGAGTTCAATTTGAAGTTTCATGATCAAAAAATTTGAATAATCATTGTCATACAAATTTGGCGTCTTAAATCGATTGAAAGAATTCCATTCTTGGTTTGATCTGAAATTATTTTCGAGAAGAACAAAGTAACGTTCGTGGTCTACAACAATAATATAATTATCGTGAGCGATAAGAAAGAGTTCAGTTTTTTTTTCTTTAATTTGGACCCCCGAATCAAACCATAAATCCCGCTATAGAAACGATTGTGGCACATCCATTAAAATCCATCGAAACACACACGTGTGTGTGTCAAATAGCAATAGCTATAATAGCAATAATAATGATAATGATAAATATTATTGTTATGATCTATGGGATCTTTGAGAAGCCTACCATAAATTTCTATGTGTGTTACAACAATGCATGGCAATTATTGTGGTCAGTGGCCACTTGTTTCGGGCGCATGTGGTCATTATTCACGGGCAAAAGGTGTCATTATGGGCACCTAAAGCATCCGTCAAGGAAGTCATTATTACTATATATAAAATGTGTAGATCTGATAGGTGTATGTCGAGAGATAGATCAATAGAAAATGTTACGTGGAACAGGGAGGAGTTACATATATACGTATGGGACTTCAAATTCAAATCTATCATAAACTATGATTCATATTATTAGAGTTCTAATTATTGCATGCAACTTCAATCTGTTTTTGTATTTCAGTTTTCAGGGGTACTTACTTGTATTCAGTGGTGGCTTTAAATCAAAAATAAACGTAATGTAGAATTAAACATTTTTTTTCAACTATTCAATAAATTCTTTAAATTTCCATTAATCACGATTTTGAATATTACAGTTTCATAAACAAATTAATATTTTTAGCTTAAATTAATTTTTCTTTAATTAAACTGAACCAAGTTTTATTGTTTATAATTAAATAGTAAACTGAGCGCAATTGAAAATTGCCAATATTAGGTAGCCACTTATATTTTCAATAATGCTCTATTCTATTCTTTACAAACTATATTATGTTCAATTATGGTTATAATTTTGAATAAATAGCTAATTATGGTAAACAATACTTTTGCGGATTACTATTCACATCACAATAACCGTTAGGTAATAATTTATTATGTATTACTTAGTACATAATAATGATCGGTAGTTCATTTAATTAATAGTATTATCCTTTACATTTAAATAGCTAATAATTTTACGTAGCTTCATTGAACTATAAGTGCTCTAGAAGTTATTTTTGTCTATCATTTCATTGTACGTTCATATTCAAGAAATTTTTTAAATATCCAGACTTAACATTATTGAAATAAATGCATTTGTCTGTACGAATAAATGGGGTAATCTACAGAAATTTAAAAATTATTGTATTACAAATAAAAAGCCCTAAAGATTACAACTTTTCTTTCTCATTTTTGAATAAAAGTTTTAACAAGCTAAAAACAAATCAATAATGTTTATAAATCAGTGTTTTCCATCACTGAACTGCAACTTTTAAACTTAAATAATTCCCCTCTATTTTTGTGGTTATAAATTTGCTAGTTATTTTTCCACTTAATAACTAATATAAAACAAATAAATCAAATTTTCTGAAATTATATCATTTTTATTCATTTCTATAAATATTCTAATATTTTAATAATATAGCTGTCTCTATATGTTATAGCAGGGGTAGCAAAATGATGGGGTAGCTAATTTTGTTGTAACTCTACTTATTTATAGAAGTTAAATTTAACATTACTTTTTTTTAAATTAAACAGAATATTTTTAATGGGTAAATTAAAAAAAAAAATAATTAATAGGTATCAAAGTTTATTTGTTTGGTATAACTGTACAAACAATATATAACATATATTGTAGTCTAATTTATTAAACATAATTTACAAAAATAAACGATAAGCATACATTTCGAACCAAAAATCAAACAAAATATATTTACGACTTATTGCCCTAGACACACATTTCGATTGCCAAGCAATTACCAATGGCCATCAAGTAGTATTGGATCTCTACATAACTACTATTTGATGAGTCACAACGTAAAGAAATCCTTATTTCCTTATTTTGATATTGAAAATTGCCATTTTTTAAACTTTGAGAAGACATTGTGGTTATCCTTTGTATTACAAAGGATATACATTTTTCAAATTACTCTTCACATTAAAATATCGTTTCATAATATGTAGAGAAAATTTGTCTTTATAAGAAAAACGACCAATTACTTGTTAAATTTTGTGCATGTATTTTTTCCACGCAAGTATATCTATTAAATGCAAGACCTATTATGCAGTTGCTATAATGTTGCCTAAAATAATATGTTTATTTTCAGAGAAAATAACCATCTCTTTTTTGTAATTAAACATTGTCCTTTTTGAAACTTTGAAATGGAATTGTCGTTGTCCTTTTGCATACAGGACAAATACTTTTTCACATTATTCTTCACATAAAGTCTTTGTATTTTAATCCGATACTACTTGTTAACCACTTAACCACTAATGAAGTGATTGACAATCGAAATGCGTATCTGAGGCAATACGTCATAGTTATATTTAGTTTCAAGTTTGGTTCAAAATTTATGTTTATAGATTACTTTTGTAAGTTTTACTTGATAAATTAGACAACAATTTATCTTATTTATTGTTTATACAGTATAAACTCTTCAAAGTCAACGAAGAAAACCAAAATTGATTGTTTGGTACTCTTTCACAAAAAACGTGAACAGTAAATTTCTACATAGTTTTGTAAACGTATAGAGTTATTTTTATGTTAAAAACATAAATATTCGCATATTTTTGGTTAGTGAGTGTAAATTAAGAAAAGTTAGTTATTGTTTTTTCCATGTTGATACATGCTCATTTGTTTTTGGAAATTAAAGATTAAATTATGATGTTTAGTAAGTTTTGAGTGATTCCAATGCTCTTATTTTGGAAAACTGAAATTTAATTTGTTTTAAACAGAAAAATTAATTAAAAAACAAATTCAAATTTGAGACTAATTATACAAGTCATAAGGAAAATTTTGCCATTTTTTGATCAATTGATGAATCCCCTCCAAAGTGTTATGCGTAATTTATGAATGGCTTCTTATCTTCATGTTTAGAAAACACTTTGAACATAAAACTGTGTATACTGCTGTGAAATATTTCTACAACTAAACAGCCAAATGGTAGCCGAGTAGGTAAAGTGGTTGCTTCAAAGCTGTCAGATGCTGAGTTCGATTCTCTTATCGAGCACGGTTTTTTACGGTTATTTAACCCTAGACTCTAGAGTCGCTAAAAACCTTGGTAGCTATAAAGCGAAAATAAATAACATCAACCAAAACTTTGAGCTATAAAAATAACAAGGACAAAATTGTTTATAAAGGTTTTTATTAAATTATTTTGTTTCAGTTATTAATGTTAATTTTTTCTTTCCTTAAATCAAAAATGTAGCTGATATAATAGGATGTCGTACCTACTGATAAAGTTAAGGGTATCAACTACATAGTTGTTAATAAACAGAAGTTTTATAATTCCGATGTTTATAGGTATTTTGATATTTAGTGAGCTAAATTATATCTTTGGTTCAATTTTCTAATATCATCTATTTAAATTTAATTTAATAAATCGAGGCTTTTAATTTTGACTATAAATAGCTAGTAGATTTTTTAACGATTAAAAAAAATAATCTATCATTTTGCCGTTTTTTCACGTACTTAACTAATAACACAGTCGATCCCGTATAATATTTTCGATTCGACTCTACATCTAATTACATTCTTCCCAAATTAAATCAAAACTATAAAATTTGTACGACAGCATCACCTTTAATTGCAGGGTCTTAGTCGTATTCCTGACGCCCTCGTCTCACCTCTATATCACGTTAGAAGATGTATGTCCATATCTTTCGGTAATGTTTTTGGTGTGATTATATTTTCTATCGACCACATCTCAGCATAATTATATATTAAGAAAAATATAATATCTAGACCAATATTCAACGTTAAAAAATGGTGAAACGTGGACTTTTACTGTATAAAAATTATGTAACGAATTCGTAGACACGATCTCCTTCGTTCATGACTGATCTACAATTTGAGATTCACATTAAATTACCGAATATCGTAACAAATATAATAACATTATTATTACAATTTTTGGTCTAGGAAGTTTAAATTCCCGTTTGAATATTTTAAATTCAAATACTTGCCGACTCGATTTTTATCAACAATTTTCATCGTCAAAACATTTCAAGGCGACAGAAAACCATTCTCATGAATTTTCATTAGCGACAATATGAAAAAAAATTATGAAATAAATGTCAGTCTCAATTAACCCATGTTCGTGTTTCACATTCATTTAGCAAGCAGGGAAGTTTAGAGGGAACAAAAAAAATGTAATGTTAATGCGTATCAATTAATTAATTTAGAAGTAAAAATTGTTTCTCATTAAATCATAACGGACTGTGTCAACAGTTGTTCTTATCAAGATTTATGACATTTTACAAAGCGTTTATGCAATAAAGGGTTGCTGTTCCCCCTTGGTTATGCTAAATTAATTATTAATGTCATATTTTTATTTTATCTAATCAAAGTAAATTGATTTATAAACGTTGCTTTTCTGTAAGAAAGTAAAAGAAAACATGAAAATGACTTAAAAAAGGATTCACCCTTTTATTAGAAGTAAGTTTTTCATTAATACTTGGAACCATTTTCCGTATAAATCTTATTATTTCTTTTAAACATTTTCGTGCACGAACTGATATAAAAATAAGCACTTGATACTATTATAATTAAATGCCGAAGAATGTCAAGAAAGTTAGTCCAATCTTAAGCGAAATTAGGAACTAAAAGGGTGAATAAGAAGCAAGCTAATTGTGGGTGCCTGAAATAGTTTAGAGTAGTATGGGGTTAAATGAAATACAATCTCTTTTACGTGCATGTGTAATTGTGGAACTTGTCGGAACAGATCGCGATAAAGTTGATGAAGTGTAGTTTTATTCGATCGCGTGGTCATACTTGTAACCGGAAACGGAACCCATGACGGCCGTGTATAGGTCGTCTCACACCTTTCCGGCTCCGTTCGCAGTCATCCCTTTCTTTTAATACTTATAAAAAATAATGAAACGACAAGGCATTTCCATACGAATTTTGATTTCGAGGCTGTTAAATTTGTCTTGTTTAGTAGTAGGTATCTGGTATACGTATGTATACCTAAGTAGGGTCTTGTGTGTTATCCTTGTTTCATTCTTTTCCTATATGTACCTACATCTAGTTTTATTTATTAATCACAATCCTATTGTCTCATCGTGAATCGGAACACAATAATAATTTTCTCACAAGATTAATCAACACAAAACGTGTTTACGAACCAAGAGCGGTGGAATATGAGGACGCCTATAAAGAAACGGATGGTGTGGAGGATGAACATTACGACGTTGTTATCGATCGTCGAAGCTTCGTTTACCTACTTGAAGCGAACAAGAGCGAGACAAAAACCCAGCGCATCACGTGACGGGTGTAAAGCAAAAAAAAAATAATCAGATATTTAAGCTGGCTGTGGTGCTAGGGGGCGTACTCACCATCAATCAGAAAATACTGAGTTGACCCCTTGCATATGTCCAGTAACAGAAAACCTGCCCCCGTCACATTGGGTCACCTTTTGTTTCTTTACATTCTCTTCCCATCATATCAACCCCACACACAAAAAAACACGTCCTGATTAAAATAAAATTATTACCCGATATTTTAATATTGTAAATAAAAATAAGTAATCAATGTAGGTACGGATATGTGAGTCCAAGTGCGAACAACGACGATAATATAGCGTGTCCCCATATGAGAGCCTTATATTGTCCATAAAATTATTGTCCGCCCCTTTAATCTAATCAAAATGATGATGATGGTGGGTAAAAGATTATCGTGACCCGTGTGCATGGGAGGAAAGAGAAGGAGTGTCCCATAAGATCATTTATCTAAAATGAGATTTTTTTGAGAAACAAAAATCCAATCGAAACACGGAACCTACAAACAAACAGGATAATTATCATGTTTGTAAAGTAAGATAAAATAATTAGCGTTTCAATCTATGGACAAGTTTGTTTCTATTTCATCAATGCTCATTATACCTTAACTATAAAAATGAATCAAAAGTATCTTTACGTTTTTTTTTTTATAAAAAATATTAAAAGCTTTTATTTTTCAAAAGGTATTGAAAAATATCATATCATAATCTTTCATACTTCAGATATGAGGCCTTAATGCAATTTTGTCTGGTTTGTTTTACTAATGACATAAGACAAGGAAAACAGTATCAACAAATATGCTAAATTATTCTTATTTATTTCGTATAAAATATGGATTAACACCTTTAAATATAAACTAAGCTTTGAAAAAAAAACTGTTGGGTCTTAAAATATTAGAGGATAAAATTCCATTATTTCATGAAAATAGAAAGCTCTGAACATAATGAACATTCAATTTCGTATTTTATTGTTAAATTTACTTCAAATTGCCAAATCGCTTAAAATTAGTATTAGCAACATTATGTTTTGCCCTCGAGTTGAAGACTGCAACAAGTTTGCAAGGATCATCAAGCGCAATTATTTTTTGCACTACGTTTGTACTATATCTGCACTCAATAATTATATTCTTTAAGGCATAAGATACGTTTGCAACAAGTCTATGGTATGTACGTTCGTTTGCACTGCGTCTGCATCTTACCCACAGCAGATAGAAAAAGTCCCCAATGTCGTAGAACTGTTACAATATCTGTTGGTACAAACCCGTTGTAAACGAATAAATAATAATGTATCAAATGTATATTTATTCGAATTTAGACATTTTTTGAGATTGTTGTCAAGTCACAAACTAATCCTTAGTTATATTAATATCAATTACAACAATAATACCTTAAAATCTACTTATAGTGCAGATTTTTAACTAAGACTTAATACTTTTTACAATCCTGTTTCGTAATTTTTTTTTGACAAATATTACTATTTAAATCAGCAAACAGCCCTATTCACTTTCATTAATTTTACCATTTTCAAGTAAGAAATATTTACATTAGTCAAACAAAGCTAGTTACATACGAAGAGTTTCTCGTAATCGATAATTAATATTTTATTCTGGAATCTACAAAATTCTCATAATATGGGCTACAAATAATGAGATAAATTAATTATTATTAATCAATTATTTATTCATCACAATATTTTATTTCACAATTATAATGGTTGTTTATATTGAAGGTTTTTAATAACCCAACCAGATTACAATGTTTCTAACGTATTTTTTATGAAAAAAAAATAATAGAAAAGTTAATTTAAATTTGTTGGTATATTTCCATATATTGAAGTAATATATATAGTATTTATTATAAAGTATAATTTATTTTCAATTCACACAACTTTGGTGTCTAATTTTCGTTATAAATAATCTGTGCTCCATGGTATGTAAACAATAAAAAAATACATGAAGATACAGAAATACCATCTGTAAAGGAGGAAATTCAAAAGTTTAGCAAAAAATACCTGACAAAACTAGACGATCATTCCAACCATCTCGCAATAAACTTATTGGACAACAGTGAGATGATAAAAAGGTTACAAAAATGGAATGTAATAGATTTGCCTGATAGATTTTCTAACTAAACAAATATTCCTATTAACTATTTATTGCCAAATTATTTCTTATTATATAGCTTTATTTTTGTATATTACTTATATATTAATGTATCACATTATTATTGCCATTGATATTGTTATTATAGCCTATATTATTGTTATCCTTATTGCTACTGCTTATTGTTTTTATGATTGTTGTTATTGCTAAATGAATTACTTTTATTGTTATTGTTTCTATTGATTGTTAAAAATCTTTGTACTTATACAGCTCTAATCTAGTGCGACTAGTGCTTACATGTGATTGTCTATGGATTGAATGCACTTATTGCAACCCTATGCAGATGGTGCAATTTATTTGAAAATAAAAAAATTCGTTATACATATTAAAGTAAAAGAAAATAAAATCTCTATTTGAAGACAAATGTCTATTTGATTACAATTTCATTAATAATAGCCTCTTCTTACGCTTAAACTAACCACTAGGAACGCTTGTGTCGATTTCGCTTTCTCTACTAACGAATAAATAAGTAGGTACATTTGCTCAATGTAGGCAGTAGGTACTATGCCTAATTCAGTAGGCAATTTAACAATTTTAATATTATGATCTCATTTTGACGACAAATGATAAAATTAAGTTAGTCATTCTACAATAAGCTTGTAAGTGATAATGAACGAACGTTTATGTCCTTGTTGTTTTACAATAATAAAAATGTAAGATTTAACTACTTTTAAATCAGTGGTTCGCTAAACTTAATGCAAATAAGTTTTATTTCGTTATTTGGTCGAATTTTTTACCAAATACCGTTTGTTTAGGATAAGTTTTACAAAGGTATGCATATCTAATATAAAAACGATTTTAACGACTTTTAGCATTGGTAGACATATAATTAAAAATGTCATGTTAAAAATCAAGTGTTGTGTTCATAAAACTCAAGTTCCATCCAAATAAAAGCATTCTAGAGTAAGTTAGAGTAGGTACCTAATCAAAATAGATGTAGAGTAATCGTTTTCACTTGAAATAAAATGAACGAAGAAAATAAAAACTTCTATATACTCTATGACGTGTATTTACTCTATCTCTAGAACACCAATATCTAAGTGGAGCGAAAGAGCCATTGAATAAAAAATCTCAAATAATTATTTTCAAATCGAGAGAACGAACATTTGACAGAAGCAGTGAGGGCACTTATCGAGAACTTTTAATCGGGGGCACAATGTTGATTTCAATTTGAAAAGGATGGCAGCTCAATCATATGCATCCACATAATGGGTACATATAGACCAATATTATATATTATGTACAAAAGGGCACATTGTTCGCATTGTTCCACTAGGTCCTTTAATCAAAGTGAACTCAGCGATGATGAAAATGGACCGTGGGGATAGGGGATTATTAGACGACAAAACCCATGGAAGGAACTCAAAAATTAAAACCTCTTCACAACAACACAGAAATAAAAATATAATGGAACACGCATAAAATACACGCCCTCTCCCATTGTTAAGCTTCATTCTGGTGACAATAGTTCACTTATATGAAAAAGGCCAACTGAAGCAGTTGACATTGGTGAAGGCCCCTCGGATTTAATTTCAACAAAATGGTCGTCATTCTTTGAAAATTTTTACAACCATGATAAAATTCATTTCAGTAGTATCTGTCTAAATCAATTTATTAATGCAATTTTTGTTTGACAATCGTTTTAAGTTAATTATTTAACATTAAATGGGTAGAAGAATATAGGATATATTTATCACAAAAACAGGAATTATAGAATCGTTTATTGATAATGTGAAAATTAATTAGGTACCTGTTCTATAATAAATAATTGTCTTGTCAATCAATATTAGGTATTATATAGTTAGGAACCTGTTAATAAAATTCAATGGTATGGAAATTGAAATAAATCACAATGTTACTATATTTAAATATGTTTTATTTGTTTCATTACATATTTGTGGTAATTTGGTTTTTCCTTGTAAAATGTTGAGCATTTAAACACAATAAACAAAACAAATTAATTAAAATTAAAATATTCAAATACCTTTAAATACATATTACAACAAAACACCATGAAATAGAAAGCAGAACGACAAATTACAATATTTAAAGTGGACATGATAATGTGAAATCGTTTTTATTATGAAATTGAACAATAATGTGTGACGAGACATTAATAGATATGGCTATAACTTAGTTAGTAAGTCTACGATTTTCATTAATCAGAAACGAAATGGAAGGCAGAGAGCGAAAAAGAACAGCGAAGATTACAAAAAGAAGGAAACAAGCGAACAAATTTCTCGTCTCCAACGGTACTACTTCGTACATATATGCAGATCTTCCATACGAAAGAAGAATCATGAAAGCAGAACCAAACATAAAATTTTGATTCCAATCCGAATTCAAACGAC
The DNA here is from genome assembly GCA_958496175.1 of Sisyra terminalis. Taxonomy (NCBI): domain Eukaryota; kingdom Metazoa; phylum Arthropoda; class Insecta; order Neuroptera; family Sisyridae; genus Sisyra; species Sisyra terminalis. The sequence goes on from OY292274.1 coordinate 33,684,154, forward strand.
ATTTAATAAAGGTAAATTAAAATATCCGTTGAAAAAAAACAACACAAAACGCCTCATAAACCCATTGTTTTCTTATTACAAAATAAATTTTCCATTTTCTCTGGCGTTTCCTTTCAATTTTCGAGCAAACAATACACACGTCTCCTCTTATCCGCAATTAGAGCGTAAGACAATATATGATAGTTGGAGGCATGGACAAAATTACCGGAAAAAATGACCACATCTGAAAGTCATACAGGCAGATGAAACGTTTCGGCTTCTTTATTTGGGCATCCCTGACTTATTCGTTTAACTATATGTTTCCAAGTCTTTGGATATGGCACGCTCCCTCGAACACGTTGACGACCGCTGTTCAACATCGAATAACACGTCTGCTTTTCTCTTTTACAATTGGTTAATTAGACTACCAATTTGCATATTATAATTTCATTGTTTATCGACAAAAATGATCTACCAATTTAGAGAAAATCTAAAAATCGTAAAAACGCTCTAATCAGAAGAGCTGGTTTGGAAATAACAAGAATCTTATTAACAACTAGCTGATCCCCGCGACTTCGTCTGCGTAACATAGGTGTAGATAATACTTTCATTTTAAATTTGCTATTTGTAGTGGCATATGAAAATTATAATTTTTCTTATTTCTTTTACGAAAAACAAAATCATACTTAAAACACAGTTTTGTCAACTTTAAAAAGACACATTTAATAAACTGTTACTTAGAATAAAATAGTTGTATACAATGATCGATTCATTTTCAAAAAATATTTATAAATATCTTAAAAGAGTATGGTCTATTCCGCATACCTTCGGTAGGTATACCTACCGTGATCCAAATAATCCATATATTAATCAGTATCTATACATAAAAAAATATCATCAAGTGCAATAAAGCCGGTCTTAATTATGACTTAAAACTGTAAAAAGTGATAAAAACACTCGCGTCCAAATAACAGAAGTAAAAGGTCTAGATTAGAATATTAGTAGAGTCCCATTTCATTGTCTCGACTCCCGAATGAACCTTTTTCTAAAAACTATTTCACTACTGCAATGTACAAAACTAACCCGAAATTAAAATTTGTTCAAATGCATGAAACCCAGTTCCTCCATAACCAAGTATAACCATTGTGTATCTATGCACTTATTAAAATATCTGAATTTTAACTTTATAATTAAACCATTTTCTTTCAGTTCGCCGAATTTCTCTATTCGATGTTCGCTCATTAATGTATTTATTTGTGATTACGTATATCGGATTTTCAGGTTTTCAATATGTGAAAGCCAAAAAACGTATTGCTCACTTTTGAACTTAACCTTTTTTAGATATATATATATATATATATTAGAGTTTAAATTTTAAAGCAGATCCTACGTTTTTGTTTCTAATAATAAACTAACATTGTTTTATTTTAAGCGATAAAACGTTTCGTCTATAGCGAACATACCTTGATAATTAAATTTGAAATTTCGATTGTTTATTGGACGTTTTGCCGTACAAACTTTGCCACCGTTTTTCACTCTTTTAGAGGAGGAATTATCAAAAACTCTTTCATAATATATATCTGCATCTTATAAGGGAAACACTTTCCAAATTTCATCGACACAAATATGCGTTTATATTGTAATATACAATGTAAAACGAAAAAAATTATGACCTTTATGATAATTAATATAACTAAAAAGCTATTCGATTTCGCACATTTGGACGTTGTACATACAAACTTGTTGGAAATAGGTGGAAAGCGTGGAAGTAAATTCGAATATTTTATTTATTTTCAATAACAATAATTGATTTTCAAATTTTTCTAAATATTGAAGAAAAGTTGGTTTGGAAGATTTTATTTTTTGATTGCTAATGAAATATATGACAAAAAATTGCTCCCTTAATGTTAAATAATTGCTCCAGGTCACAATCATTGGTTCAGAAAAATTAGATTTTAAAAAAGTTGGATTGTTGAAAAACAAAAATTAAAAACTGCCTCTTTGGTATTTGGTATAATTACCTACTACCTAAACTTTCATTCTAATTAAGTGAAATGACGTTAATTAAAATGCTGTAGTTAAAATGATATAACAAAAACAGAAACTTATTATTATTTATTTATTTATTTATTACTTACACTTATTAAATTCAAAATTTCGATTGTTGATTTATCACAATGATAAATTGATTATCTACATTTTCTCATACAAACTTAGTCACCCCCTTTTAATCTTTTGGGGTAGGAATTTTCAAAAAAAAAATTCTTATGAGATGTCTATTTCTTATAAGGAATACATCGAATATTAAAATTTCAACAGTCAAAGGGGATATATAAATACAGGATTTTATGTCTGCACGGTTTTAAAAACTTATTTACTTTAAATTTTATTACTATTATTATTATTAGAACTACTACTATTACTTTTTTTCGTTAATATTTCCTTATTGACCAATTCTAAGGGTCTATTTACAACAATTTCGTAAAAAAAAAAAATAAAAAAAAAAGTTTACTGTAAGGTTCGAACTCACGTCGTTATAATTGGAGTATCAGAATGTTAGATACGTAAGCCATTACGCTATTAACATCAACTATGTATTGTACATATATAAAGGTTTATATTTCAAAGAGGCAATTTTTTAAAATTTAAATTGAATTTACTGTGTTTTTTATCAGATCAACTAAAAATATTTTTACAGATTATTTTCTAACTTTAAATTACCTTTCCAATGATACATAACTCACCGGGCTAGTATAATAATTTATGTTTTCATCCCTAGGGAATACCTTCCCTTATTATTTTTTTGGAATGATAAGTAGCCTATAGTCTGTGGGAAATTATGTTATATCTTAATACCAAATTTCATTAAATTCGGTTGTTCCGTTCTTTAGTTAAATCGGGACACACAGACAGACAGACAGACAGACAAAAATTTTAAAAATGTTAAATTTGGAATAAGGGCCTCTTGAAACAAATATTTACTCTAAAATTGGGTTCAAAATCGAAATGTACAGACAGACGTAAGAATTTTATATATTAGTATAGATTAGGTCCATCCTTGCATATTTTTAATCGTCCACTTTTGTCACAAAGTGACTCACTGTTAAGCTCAATTTGTTTATAGTAAGCACTTAAAGTGCCTAATTAATATGGCACAGTTATTCGGTGATAGTTTTTCTAGTTCTCCTGGATTCTTTCCTCAATGCACTAATAGGTATCCTCGAACACTAAATATGCCATGTAATCCGCATATTGTGCTGTTATGTAGATACCTACTGCTATGCTTGCGGCATATCATGTGCGTATATTAAATATCTGTAGATATATCTACCTACATTTGGGATTGAAAGTTAACACACGCAAAGAACCATCGATCATCTGTAAGTTTCTTTTAAAATGTAAGTACCCATGTATGAAATATCTGAGATATCTGCAAAAGCTTGAAAATTATTATAATTAAGCATCCTTGTTAATTTTAGATATTCATACATTATACGATAAACGATTTATTTAAAAAAAAATAATTAAATGAATTGTACCAAACAATAATATAGTTACCTACTTACATTTAAGTATAGTCATATACTTAACAATATAATTAAAAATAAATATCATTAAAAAGACTGCATTAATTGTGACTTCCCCTTTAAAAACATAATTCAGTTTAAACAAATAACTGGCGAATGAATGAAGTTCAAAATTTTTATTGAACGTTTGGATTTGGATGCGTGCCATGTGAAGTGAGGTTCAGCTTCAAATAACCACTGCAATTGTCAATGAATAATCCTTATTATTTTCATTATTACTAAAGAGTTAATACAAAAACGAAAGAGGGTCAACTCCTCCCTCATATCAAGCCATTTATTTTAAACATAAAATTAAAAGTTGCAAATAATTTCTCAATAACATATATTATTTGAAAGATTTTAATGTACTTTTGCCATTAATGACTGATGGGAACGGATGCATTTGCAAAGGATTGGATCGCATGATGCAGATGGGGTTGCGCTATAATATCTAAGCAAACATGAAAAAACTGAAGAGAAAAATGGCGTATGAATTGTATCTGTAAGTTGAGGTTTGTAATGAAACAGCTGTCGACCGCTCCCACAACCCATACCCTTATTAAACTACCCCAAAACTTTATCAGTTTCACATATCTCTCAATAAAATGTCGGTCAACCATTCAACCCTCGGATATTGGAAATCATCGTTTTTTTCGCATTCATGTCCATTTTGTCTAATGGGTGGACGTCTCATATGAATTATATGTAAAAGCACAATTAAAAAATAGACGTTTTGGTTAAAGGTTACCTTTCTGTATCAAATATATGTATCAATAATTGAGGCGGGGAATCTGATAAATCAGAAAATATTTCATTCATGATTTTAATTAAATTTGTCTGCCCAATAGTTATTTTTCAAGAAAATATCACGTGATTTGTTTATCATATCTTGTTCAATCGGTCATATGTCCAATATGTTTGTTTTTTCTATTTATTTTTTTTACATTTTGTGTAATTTGTGTTAACAATTTTTCAAAGAAAATTATCTCCACTTTTCGTCAAGGTTCTTAACGCATTTATATTTATATACATAGATATGTGTTACTTGACTTTTAATGAAAAAAAATGGTCAAACATTTCGAGTCTAATTGATAAAACCAATATCAAATTCTATTGGACATCACGTCACATATCTACAATTAAAGTGAAACAATTTAACATGATTTATCTAATTCGTTAAATAAATTTAAATTTTCCACATAATATGTGTTAGATTGTGGAATAATTGTGACGGAAAATGTTGAAAAGATTTCTTTTTGATTTGTGCGCCGATAAAAAATGTCGCCACTCGCGCTTTGGTTGGATTTACAACACAATAGGTAAAGATTGTCATTGGTTGTGTCACCTGATACGTCACACGTTGACCAATCAGAATGCAGCGTTCGCATGTGACATGCGACAATCATTTGGTGACACTCGCAAACGAGAAATCGAGATTGGAATTGTGACAAGTAAGACGGAAATAAACGATAACAACAGATTTCAAGCACAATAGTTATCATTGTACGACATTAACAAATGGTATGAATTGAAACTGATGTTTTGTCATGCGTGAACCTATTATCCGTTAAATATAAGTGCACACAGGTAAAGCCTTAGGTAGGCATCGAAAAATTTCGGAACCATTTTAAAATTTAATCAACCAAATAATGACATCTTTAAACATTCAAGTATCACAGAAAATATTTTGCCATCCCCAAATAAAAGATTTATCTTTTCCTAATAATATGATTGACAGATGAAATACGATATTAATATTTTTTCTGCAAAACTTTTCATAAAATATGACACAATACAATATATCCTACAAATAATATTGTTATTGTCAACTATTGTTGGGTTGATCCCTAAGAGATAACAGTTTTCTTCCGTGTAAAAACATTGGACAGTTGTTTTGAAATGTCCCTTCAGGTTACATGCACAGATTATAATAATAATATTTGAGTGCATTTTAAACCTAAATTTATCCTCCCTAAAGAGCCCTTTGCATATATGCGAATATGAATACCTATAATACATGTACAGCAACAAAACCATCGCCATCAATGGGATACTGCGCCTGTAATATTGTTATGAGGGGGTTGCAATATGTTATGTACATCGTTGTTAGTTTGATGAATCATATAATATTGTATTACAACAGATTAACAACTGGAGCCTGTGTCTATTTTGGTCCATTTACAAAATCCGACCGCCCATCGCCACTCATCCCTTTCTAATTCAAACGACAACCATTCAGAAGTAAATTAAAGAAAAAAAAAGACACAAAAAACTCAATTCTATTATACTCGTTTATAAGTATCAAAAATTTATTAATTTTCACAACGATACAACTTGTAGCAATGTTCTAGAAGCAGGGGAAGTTTTTTTCATACAAATAATTTATTTAAAGAGGCTTCTTTAATATATAATAAATAATGTGTTATGAATACAAATTATGAGACTGGGACTTTTCAGAAGAAACAGTAACTGTTCAAATACGATTTTAATAATCGCAGGAAAATTAGTCGAGCGTTTTGAACCAGGCCCCTCAAATCTTACGTCATTTAAAATCTTTTGTTTAATTTAAAAAGGAGAGAAAAAGAAACTTTCTAAACCTTTCGTCTTTGGAAAAAAATCGAAAATTTTTAAATTTAAATTAAGTTAACGATCCCACGTTTATTCAAATCACGTTCGATTAGTAGCAATAATTTTGTTTTATATATGCAATAATTTCTATGGCGCTTCTGGTTAACGATAAAACTTTTATAGACCTTCGGAGTCTTTTGAAGCAATACTCCCTCTTCGTCAGATATTTGATTTGAGCAAGCATATCAATTTGATTCTCATTCTGATGAAGATCAATAAAATCTTAAATATCCTATCCAAAAGAACGACTATTACTAATAATAGATATTAAAAATAACAAACGTATATAAACACAACCATTATGATTGTAAAACTAATTGCGCTTATGTGTTACTAACAATTACACAATGTTTATCGATTATTTATTACATTGTTTATTGCATTACGGAGACGATTCCTCACATTAAGAATCCACTTCCCATCGATTTTTGAGTAACGTTTATTACAACAACTAACTTTCTTCATCTTTGTCTTTCATATTAATTAAATAAATAAACTATTTGAATCATACACATATCTTTAATTGCAATGATATATAATTTTTAATTATCCTCTCTTATGAAATTCTTTATTTAATTTGTGTAAAACAATATGAAGAAATATTCAATTAATTTAAAAAAATAAATTAGCTTTATATATTTCTATTTTTATTAAAGTCCATAAAATATATTGTCACATACATATAGATAAAATACCTATAAGTACATAAGTAAATGTGTTATTTTAATGAAAAAAAATATTTAGATCAATAATTTTATATCAAGGTGAGATAGGTAAACATAAACAAATACGTGTTAAAAATATAATCAAAATTTTATGTTCATTATCAATTAATTTAGTCACCATCCTTGAAACTACCTACTTAATTAAAATGCGACGAAATTTACTTATCTGTCCTATTTTATCATCAATAACTATATAAAGATATGCACAATAAGCACACGCGTATCTAACAAGTACACCTAGGAATATTTGTCTAGTACTTATTTTTTAAACCAATTCTTATTATTAGAAATATAAAACAAACTTTTGATAGATATAAATATAAAGTTTTATATTATAACATTTTTCTTCCAGATAACATTTTATCTGAAGGATAGAAAAGAGATGCATATTTTCAACTTAGAATAGCGATGTATAGGATAAATGTGCAGGATTTATCTAAAAGATAAATTTTTATTTACTAAATATCTATTATAAGATTATGTTCTACCTATCCAGGAGGGGAAATACTGGCCTTAAACCATTTAAAACTTAGTCACTATTCCTTATTTAAAAGAAAAGGTTAAAATTTACATGTTATATTCAAGTAAAGTAAGCATTCAAATAAAATTCAACCGGTGGTTTCTAAATCGATTTTCGGTATAAGCTTGGATCAGGAACGTCGAGATTTTCAGAACTGAAGAGAACTACTCCGAATGGGTACGTATTGTTCACTCGAATGCAATTTGTACGTAAACTTCGACATGCCAGAAATGAAGAAGCGACAGTTGTTTTCAAATATGTATTTATATTATAATATGTAAAATTACATTTTCGTCTCAAGTCCATTTTAGCACACCCACAATCTGCCAACGTTGCATTTTCGATTTTGTTTTTAATTTAATTCGCAATATTTTTGTTAATTCAATTCTAATATGGTATAATTCTCTCTTTTGGGACTAAAATTTTATTATGGACCGATTTAATTGTGAATTAAATTAAAACAAAGTCGAAAATGCAACGTTGCCAAATTGTGGGTGTGCTGAAATGGACTTAAGCCAAAGTACACTTTATTTAAAAAATTTAATTTTATACAATACAATATAAATACATATTTGAAAATAACAGTAGCTACTTCATTTCTGACATGTCAAAATTTACGTACAAATTGCATTCGAGTGAACAGTACGTACAGGAATAATATCGAAACCATTCAAAAACAGTTCTCAAATTTCGACGTTCCTGATCCAAGCTTATACCCGATTTTCCATACCTATATTAAACCTGGAACTTCAAATATAATATTTTATTAATGATCTAAAAATTAACTTTAAACAGTAAATTTTCGAACAAAAAATATGAAAAATTTGTTACTGCGGTGAAATTATCCATGTTTGTTAACTATAGTAAATACCTATCGATTTGACATTTATTTCTGAAAACCTTTTTTGCATTCATAAGTTTAGGAGTTCCTATTAAAAGAGTTCACCTTACTTTTTAAAAAAAAATCGAACTGAACCGAACCGTATTATTGGAAACATGCTCTTATCTATAAATACGTTTTCTATTTGGCTTTTAATAGGTATGAATATATTTGATATTTTCTAAACTTACCATGTAACTATTAGTTAGTATCATACCGAAACTAATTTTTATAACCGAAACCGAATTTTCCCACTTAATTTCAGACGTAACCGAACAATATATTTTTATGACAATTCTTATAAATTTTACTGATTAAGTCCTTATTAAGGAAAATCTATTAATTGTTTAATTGTTGAAGTAAGGACACACTTAATAAATTTATATTTTCTTGGAGTTTTTACTACACCGATCACTTTCAAAGGCAGCAAGAAAGCTCGTGAGCTTTTTTCGCCCAATCCGTGAACGCGCCTTTTTTCGATTTTGATCGTCATTTCAACACATTTTCTATTGAAAATCTTATTTTTTCAAAATTGAAACCGAAACTTCATTTGAATATTGCCTGTGAGTTTCGTATTTAGATTTATTCATGGAGTTTTCAGGGAGGCTTCAGATTGACTTCTTCATGGACAAATATCCAAGATAAATACAAAAAGCAGGTATTTTAATATTTCATGGATTCTTATTGAAGTAAAATGAACAAGAAATGGAATTTTAATTCTTGCCAATCATCGCTAATTAGTTATAGAAAAACTTTAATGATCAATTTCGAAGCAAATTCTGAGACTTAGTTTTATCAACGTCAAGAATACATTTCATGAGACCTTATCAATAAATTATCAAATCAGAATGAGGCATATAACGAAGAGTGCATTGATTAAAAATAATATAATTTTTTCCAAATTTTGTAGGGGCCTCTAGGTAGTGTATATCTGCCTACATAGTAAATGCGGCTCTACAATAATCTTAGGGATATAACCTCACATAACCTTAGGGATACTTACTACACATTATTGTTAATTAGATCACGCTTCTATGCAATTCGTTCTTCTTGTTCTTCTGATTTCTGGAGGCTTCTCTTGTGGACTCCTCTCTTAGCTTCTGAGATATATCTAAGCAGTCAGCTAATTAAGTCCCTATGGATCCTTCCCAGTTCAAGCCTGGGTGGTCCGAATAAGCTGTCAATTAGAACTCGAAAGGCAGTTTCCTGCATAGACTTGACTCAGTGTATATCCCTACAGTTTGGAGTATAACCCATTAGAATTACAAGTGTGTCCACAATTATAAGAATTGTTGATTATAATCTAGTTAAACAAGGTATGAATCTTCTTAGCGTTAGTAAAATTTTAATTTGAAGAAGAATAGTTGGAAAAAAATATAAAAGCATCTTTTCAATTGTAAAATCAATTGTAAACAATTGTACATAATTAAAACAAATTTAATATTGCAGTTCTTAATGAATCCGAAGTTAGAGGCTAATATATTTAATTACAGACCTGAACCGCCATCCCAGTTCAGGTTTTGAAATAATAATTTCCTGTTTATGGATACTTTATTCTCTCTCATAAAATAATATTGTAGGTAGGTATATTAAATAAAATTTTTATATAAAAATATAAATCCCCTGTTACCTTTGACATACCTACGTATCTATTTATATATTATTCTTATGGAAGGTTTATAAAAGAGCTGCTTTAGACGTTACGAAGGAAAAAATAAATAAAAATCATAAATAAATACGGATGGACTTTAAAATTAAAATTAGAGTATCGTAACTAATTAAGTTACACGTTTATAATACCCGACACTAAGTTTATTCAATTGTGATGAAGCAATAATGGAAATGAGACAGAGAGGAAAAAAATAAACACTGACAACTGTGAAAAAATTACAATACAATTACAATAAAAATTATTGACGTCAAATATTATTATTACTTTTATTATTATATTTATTCGTCGATCTCCTTTATCTTTTTCTCTCTCGTAAAAATTTACTGTATGACACCTTTGTCATATACGGCTCAAATTGAATATTTATTTATTCAAATTATACGTAGCGCGTGGTGAGTTCGTTTGTTCTTCTCATCTCACTTCTTCCCTTTTTTTTCATGTTACTTTTCTCTATTGTGCTAATGTGTTAAAAACGACTCTACAAAGCTGCAAACTCGTTTTTAATGATATGAAAATAATTTCATTTTTAAAATTGGTTTTGATGAGAAGTAAATAGGCCCAATATTCATTCCTATATGACCTTCGTTTCCGTGTTTATATTATACAAGAACCAGAAATGTTGAAAACGTTAAATCTTTCCTTATTTATAAAAATATTATCTTCCCATAGATTAGTGAGAAGTTTCCGTAGTACACCTATATAGGGACTCTTAATTGTTTCTTTAGGTGATCTTTTTTCAACATTCATCGATTAATTACACAGGTCTGCGATGGTAAAATTGTTTTAAATATAGTAGCAGATTTTTATAATATTTTTTGCGCTGATTATGGAAAAAATAATGAAAAAATTTCATCTCGTAAGGTTTTGTTGCAAATTACACCTTTATAGTTTCTAAATAATCCCTAAAATATCTCTACATAGCCTTTGATTACTCAAAGCAAACCTATACTAAAAAGTTCGGAAAATATTAGAGGTTAGTAAAAACATCATTATCAAAAAGTTTGTTACGAATTCAAAATATTTTTTTACCTCTCATTAATTTGGGATTTATGAAACAATTAGTTAAGGCGTTACCAAAGGAAATAAAATGGTTTAATTATCTTTGTGATCAATTCGCTTTGTCCTAGGGGAAGTTGAAAGAAAGTGTAATTGTTAGACCCGATATTTGAAACCTTTGAGAAATAAGTATAACCTTTGATCAGTTTTGTCACGAAAATGACAGGAAAAAAAGCTTAATTTTCTTTTAAACTTCCTATAACCGTTTTCTTTTTTTGAAACCGGAAACAAAAAAGATCCTAGCTACAAATCTATTGTAGCCAACATGTTGGAAAACTTCAAGTACACGGAAAAAATTATATCCAAAATTACAATAATAGCATCGTAATTTCGGCTGTATTACCTACATTAGAGTGCAGGACCTGAACTAACGCTTAATACTTTTTACTATGCCACATCGTAAATTTCATTTGACAAAGATTACTATTCATTTTTATAAACTTTACGATTTTCAAATAAGAAATATTTACATTAGTCAAACAAAGGTAGTTATATAAGAAGAGTTTCTCCTATTCGAAAATTATTATATTTACTATGAAATCTACAAAGTATTCATAATATGAGCTACGAATAATGAGATGAATAATTAATAATAATAAAGCAATTATTTATTCCTCACAATATTTTACTTCACGATTATAATGGTTATTTTTTAATGTATGTAATAATCAGATTTTTATGCTATAAGAAATTAAAAACTGTCAATAGTTAATTATTGAAGGTTAGATATGTATTAGAGAATATGTGTGTTGAAAATATTTTCTACAATTAAAAAAAATACAAAAAATCAAATATAAAAATTAATCAAGAAAATAATATTTTATTGTTATATGCTTAGGTAGGTCTATTTCTTCTATGAACTAAAATTTTGTTCCCTATATAATATCAGTACTATTTTAAAAATTTTAGCAATGATTTCTTATTAAATCATTTGTTCTGGCTGTTAACGAAGGACTCGTGAACGATTCAACTTATTTGAACTCGTTTATACTAATAGTTCACGCATAAGCTCATACATACTGAAATAGAGCCACTTGTATGCATGTGTTCAGAGTCTTGTATGCATGTATTTGAGAAGTCAGAAAGTAGAGAGAAACCAGAGAGGTAATAGTAGTTCTGTTTCTTTTACTTGTACATGTTCCCTATGTATATACACTTACAGAAAATAACAATATTAAATCGTAATTTCTGAAATGCTACTTTTTATAATAAACTATTGTTATAACTACGATGTTATCAAGTAAAAATTCAAATGTAAATTAAAATTTTAAATAAAGTAATGTAAAGAATACGATTATGAAAGTCTGGTCTTAGATTACGATGTCACTATCGTGAGTTTATTTTTTTTTTTTGTGTTGGTGGGATATAACATGAGCCTAAAAGTCCATTTTCTCCAATCACAGGTTAACTACATTCCAGAAAATCTTAGTGTTGTTAGCGTGAAGCAAGAGGAGATATTTCATCAGGATGTTAAAGGAATAGAAAAGATACATTTGGAAAAATGTAACACAAACATGATTGCTGATTACTTTTGAACGTAAAGAAGGACGTTGCACAATGAGTTCACAAGAGAAAAAGTACTAAAAGATTGGTAAAAAGACAAACGTCTCTGTAGTTGGACTGGTAATTATGATAGATGTCTATGTCCAATTAATTTTAATTTGACAAAATTTTGTTATTTAAGATATTAATAAGAATATCCAATAAAAAAAAATAGGTTCTTTGCAGCTTATTTGTAATATAATACCACATTTGTGAGGAAAAGGACGTGATGGATGAAAATAAAATGGATTTTATATTTGAAATAAGCCCACAAATTATATTGAAAACTATAGTCAAAACATTTTTTGAAAAATATTTTTCAGGCCTGTGTTATTGATGCATGGATTCGCTGAGCCTATATATAAGACTTATTTAATGCTGAATTTTTTTACTATTATCAATGCAAAATAAATCAAAAACAATATCAATGTATCGTTTGAAATGATCTACAAACTATTCCCATCCATAACGCACATATATGTATAATCATCCATAACGATGCAATGAATTATTTCTTCCATAAACGATAAAAATCATTGCCCATAAAACGATGACATCTTACTTTCAACGTCCTGTAGGTACATACGCAATGCCCTTCATAACATAAAACAAAAGGTACGATGTTGCAACTGCGAAATAAATTGCAGTTATCACAAACAGACGTAAGAACTGAAGTCCTCAGAACCGGTTTTCTATACAATAAATGCATCACAGTGCATGCACACTCATTGCTCATAATGTCGATCGTGTGTTAATCGTTTGTAGACATTTGAACCGACGTCAATTAGAAACGGATCGTTAATTGATTGGCTCTAACAATCTTCCAGTTTATTTTTTATAAATTTTTCTATCCCATCTTCATTATTAATTCAATGCAAATTTATGTGAACTCAAAAGTTCAACAACCATCATAACAAACACAAATTTTTATAAATGTACGTTGCAATGTTACATATTGTACCTACAGGTACATGAAAATTTTAATGGTCAAATTAGTTTACGACAAAATAATACAATCGACCTAACGTCACATAGTTCAAAACAATGATATTTACATCATTTTGGATATAAAGAGAATGTGTTAGGATTTAAGTAAAAATATTATCCAATGCGGACCTCACGTATGTATATAATCAGTATGTTAACTGACGGCCCATAACCTCTCATTGACCCCCTATTTCAAAAAACCACACTGCTTACGTAACAATTTTTTTTCTAGTTTTAAACCAAACACGAAATGATCTCCAAAAATACCATGTATTTGAGAAAAAAAAAATCGGCAAAATAATTTACTTTTATACAGTAACTTATAGCACGAAATATTCGCTCAATTCACGATACTTATTTAATATTGACACGATATTTAAAATGATCTGATACCAATAATGGACTAATTACGGTTACAACGACGGATACTGAAGAATGAGAAGAATACCGAACTAATTTTTCTCTTCACTTCTTCATTTTTTACGGAAACGAAACGGAACGGTTCTGAAATGATCGGTTCAGTGCACATTTCAACAATTAATCACACGTTTTCTAACGATACTAGAAAGACGAGAAATTCATCCTAATCTCATCCAATAAAACACAGAATGTAAAATGGCCAAATCATAACTTTTAATGCGAAATATTTTCAAGCGCGTATCAATTTCTCAATTTAAATTTTCTAAAAATCGTTAAAATAAAATACAAAACAAATCATTATCCAGCTTTCATCCCCATTCCATCACCGAAAAGCGCCAAAATCCCGTCATAAATGAACATTAAATATTTCATAATTGGTTGAAAATATTCATAATAACGTTTATGAAATAAAAATCAAATTCATTTTCGAACAAAAGCTTTACTGTTATTATGTCCTATAGCGAAATTCATGTTAATATACATATATATTTTTTATTTTTAGAAATTCTCAACACAATAGTAAGGATGAGAATATATGAAAACAAAGCAAGAGAGAAAACTGGGAACAGGAATAAAGACAATCTACTACATTATATTATTTATTCTACCGTCTTTCGAAAGACTACAGAATAATGCGCTAAGAAATATGAGGTTCTTTTCGTACGAAAGAAAGGGTTATTAAATATATCAAAAGCATTATCGTAGGCTTTTATACTCTTGCCTGTAAAATAATTTTGTCATACCTTCCACTTCAACATAGTTATAAATTCAAGCTTTTGGTTTTCGGTTATTAAATATCACATCATTTTTTTTAACTTATATTTTTTCAAGATAAACTTATTAAGTATATACATTTTTTGTAAGAATTTCTTATAGCTTTGAAATTACAATTTTGCTTGCGAATTTATACTTAATACTCAAATACTTGAAAGACATCAATTAATAGATACGTTTTTCAGAAAAATATAGCGAATAAATAAATAGCTACAGAATTCAAAATTACAGGAAGAACGTTGTTTTATGTGTACATATGGTATTTCTTGTAATATTTTTATGCTTCTTTATCAGGTTTGTTACAAAATATAGTAAATATGTATCTTTCAGTTAAATTAACCAAAATTTAAGTTCGAAAAATCTATAACACCATTTTTAAATGAAACTAAGTATACAACTGACTGAAAAAAGTCACTTGCTTAAAGTTTGAAACATTAGTCGGTTACGGATGTATATTACGGAAGTTAATTTGGGCTGTACTTTCTCTTAACAGTACGTAATATTAGATTAAAATAAACAAAATGCAACTGCGCATATGACCAATGGGCTTAATACTTTCATAACTAAAATAAGACCCATGAAAACTACGCGAGATAATAAATATACTTTTTAAAACCAAAACTAACTTTGCTTTAAGATTTGAAATTTGTAAATTAGTACTCCGTTTCCTAGAGACGAATAAACTATTCGTTTAAATTTTCATGAATTTTTTGAATTTATAACTGAGTTAAAATAAAAATCAAATATTTTAATTCATTACAATAATGATCCTGAGCCAAATATCGGCATATAGGTCGGCAAATACAGAGAACAAAGATTGTTAACATTTACGTGAATGAAATATTTGATCTATCGATTTCATTCGAAAGTATATGTGTGGTTAACTGAAGCAAGTAAAAGAGCGCTTATTTGCGTAGGTCCTTATTTTCAGAAAAAAAAACAACTTTTTACAAAAAAATTAAATAGAATAGTATAAACATGCATGACAGAACACTTCTATCGTATACTGTCTGAAGTCATACCTTACTATACCTACTATCAGTGAGCTTCAGAAGACATCGCGAGACTTTATAGAAAAAAAAATTCACAATTTTATAAAGTTTAGTTGAATTTTTTGTCTACTTATCCGAGATGTCTTTGTTATTTAATATATGCAACGCAAAGCTATTACCTATATACTTTCAAAGTAAACAGCAAGATAACTAGTAGTTATATATAATAAACAGGATTGCTTAACTAAGTGCAGTTTAATCAATGAAGTAGGAATTATCGAAGTTTGAAAACCACTTTGTTAACCAAATTGAGACTTTCGAATTTAAAACATTGAAAATGCCTAAAGTAAAGATATTCGCTTACCAAAAGCACTCAACTTAAATTTGCGTATTACACCAGTGAGTGAGGATAACGAAACGTTACAGTACATATACTAACAGAAATGTATAATACAATATTATTCATACTTCATACATCATCATACTTCCAGTGTGTGAGCACCTTAACAATTTTATATAAAAAGTATAAGAACTTTGCTGGTATCAAAACTACGAAAGAGGTTCGAACCAACAATCAGTGAATCTAATATCTAAAAACAATGTCAGCACAATAGCGTTCTCGTATTTTACACGTAATATTTGCTATTCAAATAGTTGTAAAGTAAAGATATTTAAACGTATTATAATATTGAAAGTATATTTCATGATTTGAGGAATATAAATCTTTTTTGATAGTTATTTTTTTTTTTAATTTAACATTATTTTCCAGAAACAAATGATTTTACGTTGACTTAATATTATTACTTACATCGAATTGTAAAATAAATTTATACTAAAACAATTTCAATATAATTACGAAAAATTAGTAAGTGCCAGCCACAATTGGTATTTAGTCTTCGTATTGAGTAATACGATGACAAAATTTTAAATTTTTGTTTTAATAAAATCATGAAGTTTTGCTACTGATGTATTACGTTATGTTCAAATCGTAAAGATCAAACTTTTGATTTACTTTACTAAGAGGGTTCTCCAATACGATGGATTAAAAAATCTTTTTCATATATATAAATTGGCTATCTTGCCGTGCGTCCGTGCAGAATGGGCTATGCCAATGTGCTCTGTTATCCCTACTTACGCATTCAAAACGTTGGTAGGGGTAAAACGGACATTGATTATTAAATTTGAAATTTTGATTGTTTATTAAACGTTATTCCGTATTAACTTTGATACCGTTTTTCACTCTTTTAGGGGAGGAATTTTCAAAAACCCTTTCTTATTATATATCTGCATCGTATAAGGAAAACACTTTCCAAATTTTATCGACACAAATGTGCACTTATATTTGAAAATACAATGTAAAACGAAAAAAAATAATGACCTTCTTTATGTTAATTAATTATGACTAAAAGGCTATTCGATTTCGCACATTTGGACGTTGTACATACATTTGTTGGAAATAGATGGAAAGCATGGAAGTTAATTGAAATATTTTATTTATTTTCAATAACAATAATTTGTTTTCAAATTATTCTAAATATCGAAGAAAAGTTAGTATGGAAGATTTTATATTTGAATTGACAGTGAAAAATATATAGCAAAAAATGGGTACCTTAATGTTTTTCAGCCGAATATATAATTACTACAGATCACAACCATTGGTTCATAAAAAAATATATTTTAGAAAGTTTGATTGTTGAAAAACGAACCAAAATTTAAAATCGCCTATTTGGTATAAGTACTACATAACTTTCATACTAATTTAGTGAAATGACGTTATTTTAAATGTTGTTTTTAAAATGATATAAAAAACACTTATATTTTATTTCTTAATATAACTTTAGATAAACTTTTTTTATATTAACAAAACTTTGATTGTTAAATTTAAAATTTCGATTGTTGATTAACTCTACATTATCTCATATTAAACATTTTATTGAGATAAAGCCTTTAGTTGCGAATGCAACGGGCAACTACTAGTATTTCAATAAATTGCTTTTATAATATGGTGATAAAGTGTTTTTTTTTTTAAAGTTGAAGTCGTTATAAAGATACAGTCGTTGCAAAAATACAGAAGTCGTCATAATTTTAACCAAAACTTTTAACGCATTTTCCCAAAACTGTGTTTTTCAAACTTGCCTCCATTATATTTCGAAAATGGTTTGATCGACTGACTTTCAATTTATAGAATTGACTTAGCACATGTAGACGTACGAAATGAACTAAAATCATCGAAAAATTCCGAACAGTTTTTATTTTTTAGAACAAAAACAAACCAAAATAAAAAATCGTGAAACGACAACTTTTACTTCAGAAGTCTGTCAAAAATCCAATTTTCCATATTTTCAATTGATTCAAGTTCATTCCATGCTTTTAAGCTTACAGACTAAAAAGGTTTTGCTTTATTTGAGATAAGCCAATCGGCTGAAATCGTAGAGGCAGTGAACGATAATTTTTTTGAGGCAAATGTCTTCGGAACGCTATAACCTACGTTCTATTGGAGGTTTTTGACTAAATATTTATATACATACGCTTAAAATAAATATAAACAAATGATTACAACTTAAGTCCTATCTTTTCTTTGGTCGTCAAAAATAATTTCAAAAAAATGCTTAAAAATAGATTACCACACGGGAGGACCCCCTTAAAGTAATACCTAATAAAGGAGTTTGATAGGATATGAAATTTTAAAATGTTGGTATCGATTGTATTGAATCACCCACATAAATTCAAATAACAGTAGAAACTGAACTTCAAGTATCAGGAATGTGTCCTTTAAGTCACGTAATAGTATGAGGGAAGATGTTTTAATTTTGGTCTTGGTGACAGTTAATGTTAATTAAAAATATATGAATAATATAATAAATATATAATTTTATTTCTGACATCAACCTTAAAAGAAAAATTAATTTAATTTCATCAGATACTATATCTAATTAATGTATTTAAAAAGTGTATACATATTGTTATTTTTTTATCGATTTCATATTCTAAAAGTAATTGAAAAATACATTTTAATATTTATTTTCAACACTTTAGAAATAGTTCTGTCAATAAAATCTATGATTCAAAAATGCAATCTTGACCCCAAAAATGGTGCCTGTGTCATTCAATTAATTTCCTTTAAACTTGAAATAATTACTTCAATACCATTCCAATATTAACGACCTCAAAAATTCTTTTATTCATAACATTATAGAAAAGAATAATTAATAATCTGTTAATTAGATTTAGAATACAAGTAATTTTTTACAATGAACGACATAAAAGGACGACAATTTTTGTTGTCATTACATTTTTTCAGATCAAGGTTTGTGTATATTCGTAAATTCGTTAAATGACCTTTTACAAACATTCACAGAAATCGTCTTTAGAAATTCAAAACCTATTAAAGAACTTACGACACACAAAGATAAACAGTTTCATTTTCTTTTAAAGAAAAAAAATCAAATTGATTTTTGTTCTTGATTAATATTGAAAATGCCACAGACCCACGAAAATTGATTGTACTTATTGATAGAGAAAGTCAATCCATCAATTTGAGTGATCAAAATTGTCTTTCATTTCCTAACTTTAATATTGATCAGAAAATGTGTACCTACATAAAGACCTCGATTTGATTGAAGGTGTAGAATAAAATGAACAATATTTTGCTTTAGTTTTTGTGCAGCATGTTTCTATAAGTTGAAATAATGGATGTATGGATCATTTCTAATTTTCAAAAGCATTTTTATTAAAATTTTCAACTTGGATATATTTTCACAGGAACCAAATAACATCCATATATATCTATAAAATAATTTATTTATCGACACCTTAACTTACACTAGACACTATTATTTTTAAGCCCGGGGACTAATATACTTGTTTACATTAAATAACAATAAATTTCCAAAATTATTATTCCAATATTTCTTATTCAAAGTCACATTCAAAAATTTCAAAATTATAGTACCTACCTCTTATTTATTTACTGCCGTATCTATTAATTTAGACTAAATTGATAATTTTACTATTTTTATAATTCAAAATAATCGTTATCACTTAAGATTTCACTTGTAAGTCGCTAACACTCATTGGTAATTGGTTTTATTTCATGCTTCTATGACTTTTCATGTTTGAATACTACATCATGGTCCAAATATTTTTTTTAGTTTTCCTTTACACGTATTGTAAGTGATTATTAAAGTCAATCAAATTTCAGTAACCCAAAACCTGGCTAGGAAAAATTAAGAAAAAAAAATACCTTTGAGAGTTGAGGTCTTAACCCCCAAAAGTAGAAGTATTACAAATAACCAGCCATTAAAAAATTTTACAAATGCGGTAAGTGGTATCATGAAAAGTGATTTGGTATATCAGCGGATGATACAGATATTTTAGAGGGCTGAAGTACCTTTTGGAACAGGCAAATCTGGCAACATTGCATTTTCTACTTTGTTTTTTATTCTATCCGCGATTTTTTTGTTAACTCAATTCTCCTGTGGTATAATTTTCTCGTTTGTGGCTACATTTTCATTATGGGTCGATTTATTCGCGAATAAAATTACAAGCAAAGTAGAAAATGCAACGTTGCCAAATTTTACAGTTTTAAAATGACTTGCGTCTATTTGAGTAGTCCTTCATTGTTTAAAACGGCTGTTTAACAAAGAAATTTGTTTTTATTTCTAAGTCTTTTAGCATGGTCTCTATTATTACCTCACACATTATCACATATCTTTTTTTTATTGATCTCAAGTACCAAATGTAAGAAAATTTTGTTAATTATTTATGTGTGTTATAGTATTAGGCCTTATTATAGTGATACGTTTTCAACTTTTATTTATAATTAACGGATTCGTTTGGATTTGTGTTTCAGAACATACAACAATAGCGAATTTATTTTATTACACAAACGTTTATTTATTTCACCTATCACACGTATTTACTTATTTACAACAATCGTTTATCTCACTATTTTACTTGTAACTAATTGTAAGTGACTGTTAACCGATTTATCACAGAATGAAGAGCTGTTTATAATTGATTGTTAATTGCTTGTCCTCCATCTGCGGCTAAACTCTTTTATAGTGGTTCAGACATCATTGAGACGATTTGAACTTCCAGATTCTATAATCTCTAGCACATTCTACCCTAAAATTTATTGTCTATCCTTTTTTCTGACCCAAAAATTCTCAAAAAAACATCTAAAACATATTTTATTTCATTGCGCTTGACCGTTTCCCTTTTATTTATTTAATGGTTCGGTGAGCGCACAGCAGGACGCTAGATGCAAGACCTGCGCTCACACAGTATGCACATACACATTTAAGTCATATAACAATAGTATAAAAAGGTCTACTGGCAAGGTTTTTAAAAATGTGTAATTTTTTTTTGGTTTACTCCAAAAGTTACCATTTTCTGTTTATAATTTAAAGTAATTTATGTATGGGTTCAATCAACATACAAATTTGTTGATTTTACATAGTTTTTATTTCATTTCAAATCTCCCTTAGCTTGGCCATATAACCCGCACTTACTATATTTACTTTTATAATTAAATCCTTTTAAAACTTGTATTTTAGGAGTTACCGTATTATACTCAACTTTATCAATGATTTTGTATACAATTTAAATCATATATTAGCCGAGCTGCACTTAAGGTGTTAAAACTCCCAGACAACTTAGAAGCTGTAATTTTCCATTAGTAGAACTTCGGTAACTAAATTCATAATTATAATAACAAATGCATTATGTATTTATTATTTCAAATGCTTGTTTCCATCTTTTTAGTGCGGAGGCACAATAAAATCCAAAAAGAAAGTATTAAGTAGTTTTGAAATGGGCTTATTTTAACGTCATATTCTTCATTCTTAAAGGCTTCCAACTACTTGGTTGAAAAATGCATAGAACATACAACAACAAAAAACAGTGTGTGTGTGTACTTATGTACACGCGTGAGAGGTTATACTTCTTTTTCATCCACTGTCGTAGCATCTTCCGGTAGTGCCTGAACTAGTATACCAGTTATAAAATTTGTGATTACTAAAATATGATATAATTTTAAACACAAATTACTTTCAATATCAAAAAACATAATTAGAAAACGTATTTGTCGCGGGATTGGCATGAACAAAGAATATAAAGTTTTACATACATCCATGTTAATGGAATACAACTATAATAATTATTGGCTCAAATTTAAACTACCATGATTTCATTCGATTATTAATTTTACCCATTTATCAGTTGTGTTAGTGTTGGGCTGTGAATATTTCACGGAGAATTACTGGTTTTCAAATAAAAGATTAAATTGACTATTTATACATAGTTCTATATGTTTTCACATTTGGTTACTTAAACAAAATGTTTATTACATATTATATGAAATAACCCTGTAACCGAATAAACAAAATACATGACTATAACCACATATAAATTTAGTTTATGTTCTTCACAATAGTAACTTGATTTATTAAATTATGGTGTGTTTTATATGAATAACACAGAGTTAAAAAAAATTGTCACTTGTTACTTTCGACCATGTAGGCGAGTCGAAACTAACACGTTGTGGGTCGAAAGTAACAAGATTGCTAAGGGTTGCTAATGAAAACATAGTACAAGTTAAATCAAGAAATTACTTATTTCAAGACTTTATATTAATGATATAAACCCAATTGAGGATTTTAAATACTCAAAAAGTATATATTTTAAGGAAATAAATCAATAGAATGCCGCGACAACGCATAAGAACTACTGCATGAAGAACTACCGACACGGAAATATATCGAAAACCATTCTATTAAAGTAGATATCCATAAAAATATGATGTTAGTAATAAAATCATTACGAGGACAAAAATAACATATTACTTTTGTACTCTAGGGGGCTATGTTACTTTTGTCCCCATTCTCATTTTTAATAAAACGTGTACTATAACCTTAAAACGCAACGTGCCAGACAAAAATGAATTTAAACAATGTACAATTTATCTAATCAAGAATGGATATGCAAACATTCGGATTACTACGATCCTTTTACGACTATGTAAACAATAAATAAGAAAACGTCGAAAAACTTACTTTTGACTCGTTAAAACACATTTCGTCCTATTATATAACCTAACAACGCACTACGCACGCGTCGACTTAATCCAATTGAGGAGGGTGCTCTAGGCTATCACCTGATGGCAGCAAAGCGGAGTTCGCTCATTGGATAAGCCTAGAAAGCATTTGTTACTTTCGACCCGCCGTTACTTTTGTACCCAGTCTCCCCTACATAAATAATGTAGATAATAAATATCTATTTTTTAGTATTTTTACAAGTTGGAGAATACATTTTTCATAGAGAGCCAGTTAAAAATTGGCTGGAAGTACTATTTATTAAAATATTATTAATTGACTTTTGGAGAAACATTTCCTTCATATTGTATGGAAATAAAACCTACACCACTTCATAACAGTGTATTTTAACAATTTAAAAAATCATGAGTGCCGCTTATTACTTAGCCGTAACCTCTCTGCAGCCAGTAAACAGGTATTATTTTGGAGAAATATTACATTTAGAATGTAGATGGATGTCGTTTGTATCATATCAAAGCTAATTTTTATCTATATTTAATGGTTTAAAGGTGCCTGTAAAGAAAAGCTGGAAATCGAGCCCTTAAAGATGCTAGAAATTGAAAAATAAAGTGACATAGTGATGCGCGACGCCAGTAGTTAGATAACGATGCTAAATACTGCATGTGTTTTTTGAGGCTTTGCGCTTATCTCGTTCAATGGGGCTCTCAACCAATGGTCTCAGTAGTAATAAGAACGACTTTACTTATAAAATAGAATCATTCTTAAACCGTTGGTTGAGAACCCCATTTATCGAAATATGCGCAATGACTCAAAAAACCCATGCAGCTGATATTTAGCATATGCGATACATATGCGAGTGCTGGCTAAACTTGATCGATACAATAGTGTTTTAGTAGTCTTACTATTATGCATATCGCTCCAAAAATCGTCTAAATTTTGCCCGCTTGAACCGTTCTTTCTCGCTAACCGTTTGTTAGCAACTTCATACTGTAGCGTTAGAGCGTCATTTTTTCAACAATTCACTCTCATTAATTTTTTTGAAAAAAAGTATAACTTAAAAAAGTATAAATCTATACATTCAATACATTTGCTTTGATCTTTCTGGGATAAATAAAAGTTTACTTGAGTATCTTCATTAGGACTAATGATTTTTTTTTCTTTAGTATTGTCCTGCATATACTTGCGAATTAATCGAAACCTTACTGTAGCTTTACTTGGGTACATATCCATATAGAAATGTTTTACATTTAAATTAACTTTTGAAAATCTCATATATTCTGGTCGCGATCACTTGGAAGATGGATAGAGGACAAAACAAAACAAGAGCGGCCTCGAAAGTCCAAAAAAAAAAACTATTTGTTTGTAATAAATAGAAGTAGGATGGACAACGACAAAGATCCCTCTCTTTATGGAATGGAACGGAATGGAATGGAAGTTGTACAGAACGACGGCTAATCACTGTGATCTAACAGCAGAGGCAAAGGCAATTTATATTGGAATGCAGCGACGATGGACAGAAGAGCCACAAGCGCGGACCTAACATAACCTATAATTATATGGCTTGTCTCATATATATTGTCTCTTCGTCGTAGAACAATACCCGCGGATGATGGCCTCCACATATACAAATACTTACATCCATCATATATAGATATACAGGCACATTTTAAAAAATCCGACCCAACATTGCCGTATTGCCCCCGACAACTTGTTTTAGTTTTTTCACTATTTTTCATTAGTCGCATAGAGAGACACTCAGTGGCGTAGGCCTTATAAGTATTTCACGAAACTAAAATATTTGCTTATTTTTTCCCTTTTTTGGTTTCATTGATTTTCAAATGAATCAATGCAAAAATCTTGCAGTAAGAATAGGGATTTTCATTTCATTTTTATTCCATTTTAATGATTATCCACACCGTCACTGACTATAGTGAGGAAGATACGATTTTGTGACACTGATTGTACAGAAAGAAGGTGTACATGTGTGAGATGGAAAAATAAAATTTGCCTTCTCTTTTTCTAAGTGTACGTTCATCAGATAATAATAATACGAGATTCAAACTACGCCCCCATACTTAGTTTATATAAATTATGCTTATAACGTTCGATTAAGTACCATTTTTGTTCCCATATCACACACATACACCAGCACAGACAATCGTCCAAACGAATTTTTTCGAACCGATCTCATTAACTTACCATACTCACAAGAGGTTGTCTTTTTTCTTAATAATATTGCGGACACCAATAATCAGATTAAAAACTTTGAGGCTTTTTTTTCGAATCACGACCGGTATAATTTGAAATGTAATTTAGACGCGCGATCGTCAAAATAGCAGATGAAAATCGTAGGCATTAAATCGAAGTTACCTTTTGGAAAATTGACAAAAATCGTTTCAGATATACCTAGTCACCACCCTCCCCAAACAGGTTTTCAATACGATGACATTAGAAGACCAGGCTTTTTATACCTGAGGCCTACCACCGATCCATTTGTAATGGTGTAAGCTTGCTGACACATTTTTTTTCGATTCCCAATGATTGATTGTAATCGAAACGATTATTATTTCATACTTTTTTTACATCAACCAGGATCCGTTTTTATAATCGATACTTCAAACAAATTCTCTGCAAAAAATATGATGTCATAAATTGCATAAATTATATTATCTATGATCAAAACAGTGTCAAATCCATACAATAACGACTCGACAGTTTAAAACGTTAAGTGAAAACTACTGTGAATAATGACTCCATTAGAAACATACACCAAACTGCAACGCACAGATGCATTCATCCACATTAAAATTTTCTTTCCATATTTATATCAATATTAATTTAAATGCTCGCAATAATAGCACTGACTCGTGAATTTCGGACGACGTTTTAAAGTGTTTGCACACATTTGAAACGGGGGCGCCGCCACCATGAGGGAACCAACTCACCCCAATAACATTTCAGTTTGTTTTCCATTAAAATATTTGTCACGAATGGTTAAATACGACAAAAATATTCCAACTCCCTTTCAATACAATTCACTGCAAACAATGCAAATATTTTTTTTAAATCTATATTTTGCAATATCTCTTAATTTTCTCTCAAAATCCATTTAACGAAAAAAAATAATAATTACCCAATTTTTCACCATAATTACTTCGATTTCTACACAATTCATATTACTGTTGACGAGAAAATTGACAAATTTTCCTCACATTTATTACGTATGCGAACTCATTTTTTTTAATTGTGAAAACATCAATGAATGCTAGAACGAATCTAATAAGCGATAGTTACATTTAATTAAGTTTTACAAGAAAAATTTGCAACTATCGTTTAAATTAGGTCAAATCAATACGTATAGTAGATCCAATTGACCCCAAAGTATAATAAGTTAAGGTTTCTTTAGAGCTTTTCAACACTGTAGTCTAATTTTAATTATAATCGTAACAAATTAATCAGTTTTACATTAACATCGGAAAAATATATAAATAAATCAAATGCAACCAGCCAAATATTAATCTTATCTGAAATTAATAGATTTGTATGAGGAGAAAAATCAAGGCGCCAAAAGATTCGGTCTATTCATACGGCTATTATTGAAACGAAACAAATCTGAAGGGCAAAAATCCATTTGAAGCAACATAGACCATCTCTTTTTGACAAACATTTAGATGAGTCTCGAAATCTTTTTTCCATTTGCCTGACATTTATGAGAATGGGGAAGAAGCGAGAGGACGGATGGTATATTAATAAAGTAATGACAAGGCAAAAATTTACAAAGCAGAAGCAAATAATATGTGTAGGGTCATCTCACCTCACTCCCATACTTTGTGGTGCAATGACACAATCATTTTATCTTGTTATGTAAGACATTTTTCATCGTGTTCTTTTAAATTAATTTAAAATGATTCTAGTTCTAAGATTTTAACGATTTTTTTTTGCTTTGCTAACATAAACTAATGTTATAACAACTTTTAAGTAGGTACACGTTAAACTTCAGCTGTAAAAATGAACTATTGCTTATATATTCAAAACTTGATAGTTGAATAGATTTCACCTTAATCAAAAAAGCACCACTATTTAGTAAAATGCAGTTCGAAAACTACTTGGTAACTTAAAAAAAATTTTTTATCAATAACTTGTTAATTTACTCCAGGATTATTATTTTACTCTCGGTAGAAAGAAATGGAAAAAAAATGGCCTCTAACTTTGACAGCCACCGTACTTGCCACATGTGTATATAGTAAATAAATATAAGTTATATTGAATATGTTCTATAGGCAAGCCTGTTGTCTGTACGAGTAAAAAAAAGCTTTCCAATGTATCTGACCAATAGTAATATCAAAGCATGATTTTCTTTTTCTATTTTTATCTCACAAAAGCGAAATGTAGCCAGTGGAACGAAATTTCAAAATTCTTAGTGAGAAAAATATACTTTTTAGCTAATGCATACTTTAACATAGTATGAGCTTTAAATTTTACTATACTGTACGATTATAAAAATTATTCTAATCAAATGTATCTAATTATATTGTAATTCTCCACAACAGTGGTCATCTGACTTTTAACAAATGTATCTCGGTTTAATAGTGGTACTGGGTGGCTCAAATATACAGGTATTTTACAATACTGTAGATTTATTTCTTATGTTTAAATGGTGTTCAAGTTTATTTGTGGTTAGTATAAAATTCTATAGAATTCATCCAATATTCGCATGGTATAAGGTATTGTACCTATACTGAAAAAATGACTTCTGTTACTTCCATTGTTTCTGATATTCATTTCGTTCATATAATTTTTCAAAATGAGATAAGGAATGAAACTAGTTTTTATAATTTTAAATTATTTATTTGAAAAATTTAAAACATTGCGGAATCTTTTCAATTTCTGATGTCTGATGTTTGGTTAATTGTATCAGAAGAGGAGTATCGTACTGATAAAATATCATAATGGTTAAGTTAAAATAGTGATTTTTTTAAACTCTGATAAAAAAGTCTACTAACTCTATTGATTTGATTCCATGACAGTAAATTCTTTGATAATTCACTTCTAGTAAATAATGTTTTACCCAACTTTTATTTCCGTACCTTGGTCATGGCCTATTTTTTTTTTAAAACTATTTAATTATATCTATGTATATTATTTACTTCATCCAAAAGACTGATGTATGCTGTTAATTGTTTAAAGCTTTTGCTTGAATTGCAGTATAAACTGTCGGCGAATGTTAGTAACTACTAATGTAAATCAAATTTACAGTGTGATAATTATATTATGATAAATATACGTCTAAGTTTTATGTAAGTTATTATCATACTTTTATATGATTAGATATAGTTCACTTATGACAGTAGTTTTAGACCGGGAATCATATGAATTGATAAATGCGGCTTGCAACTTGTTTTTTAATCACTAAAGTAAGCTTTGACAAGAATTGCAATTTCTCATTTGAGAATTCTGTCATAAAATTATAATATTATTTTGTGTAAGAATTGATCGGATGGTCAATCAGGAAAGTTTTAACTAATTTTCAAATTAAATCATTTGTACAGGACCCTGGATCAGTATCCAAAGGTAACAAATTATAAAATTGAGATTGATCAATTTTTTTTTTATTATTTCCGATTCACAATCAATAAATTAATGTATAGTTATAAATGTAGTGTGACTCAATTTTATTATTTCTTTATTGAATAAAACTCAAAAAAATTAAATTGATGAAAAATCTATAGATGAAAATCTAAATCAGCACACTACATAACCGACCACTTACTAAATCAAAGTAGAAAAACAAGGGAACCTAAATCTTAGCTACAATTCTAGATAGATATTGGACAAATATAGCTACACGTCGGACCATAGTTAACAGAATATTCCATTTTTTAACTGGAAAAAAATCGGATTCTCAAATTTTGTAACCCATAGAAAAAACAAGCAATATTTGTATATCAAGTATTATCAACAATAAAAAGTATCTAAATATTTTCTTAGCTTAAATCCCTTTTAAAACAGTCAAATCTGGCAACGTTGCATTTTTGACTTTTTTTTTAATTTGATTCCCGAATAAATCGATCTATAATAAAAATTTAGTAACAAAAAAGAAAAGTATAACATATTAAAATTAAATTAACATAAAAATCGTGAAAAGAATAAAAAACAAAGTAGAAAATGCAACGTTGCCAGATTTGAGTGTTCTAAAAGGGACTTATGGTATTACTTCTTTGTACTACTTATGAATGCTATAAGTTCAAGTCTCAATGTTTTTTGTTTTTGAGATTTTTGTAGAAATATCCATTTTGAGCATCTTTGAGTTTACTTTGACTATATTTTGGTGTCTGACTTCTGAATTTATATATTTCGAAAATCTTGAAAAGTATAAATCATATGAAGCTATAATATTTTGTACCTACTTATAGGTTTGGTATATAGTATCTAGTTGTGCGTCTCGTATTTTAGTTGAAATTGCTGATCCGTATTTTGATTTTCTTTAAATTATTTTGAAATCTTTTTTTAATAATAAAATTGTACTATATACTTAAGTCAACTTATGCCGTTTAAGTCTGAATTGTCATAGCAATAGTCTGTGTAAAAATGTTATTTTTAATTCTTCAAATTTACTCTTAGTTAAAATGGTTGTTGAATTCAAAAAATAAACAATGTTGCGTTTCGAGAATCTATTTTCAATTTTAAGATTATTAATTTGAAAAAAAAATTGAGGAAATATGCTCTTTTACTTTTTAATTATCTGATCCTCATTAATAACTTGACATTAATCTCAAAGACTTTAATCCAAAGTGCAGCCAAAATATTTTTTGATTCTCATATAGGTGCCATTGAGGAAGTACGTTGTATCGATGCGCCGTTTAATCTTATATTTTCTTTATTATTTGTTGCACTTAGGTATTAAAGCGATTCATATTGTGAATAGCTCGCGGAAAAGTTCAAAATACTTCAACATCGTTTTTCATATACAATAAATTGGTGATCCATTAATATAATCATTCAAGATCATTTTCATAAGACGGACGATTTTCCTGATGCCTACACAAATTATCTTATATTATAGCCATAGAATTTCTCACCTCAAGAAAGTATGAAGAGGCAGTAATCGACTCAAAACCATAAAGACGCGATTCCATACACCAAAGACATTACGACATCCCCAATTTAAAAATGTCTTTAATCATTTCTTATAATAAGCATAATAATCAACAATTGTTGTAAATTGTATATCATTGGCCACTTATTTAATAGACGACTTCAAGAAGAATAGAGCGAGAATGAGAGAGAAATCTGAAAATATCTAACACCTTCCAGCGAAAGTTTCAACGTTACGGAACTTTTTATAGGTCCGAGTCGAGGTCGATGAAGGCTTTATCTTTAGCCTCTTTTGATCCTCAAGCCATATCTTTGCGTCATGTACACATGACGCTTTGTATTTTGTTGTTACGTTTACAACTTAGAAATGAATTGGTAAACCGACTTAGGTACGATTAACTAAAAAGAAAATGTTTCCTCTGTCATTTCGTCACAGACTTTTTTCTTTAATAAATGTTTTGTTAACATGCTCGATTAACACGGACTGTTAAAATTCTCTTTATCGTAATAATAGTAATAGATTTTCTGTCGTAAGTATGTACACGTAAAATCTCTGTTTCTCTCTGTCCATTGTAAACTAAAATAAATATTTTATGGCTCATAACGTTAATCAAACTATTTTCTGAAAGTTAATTACTCGAATATCAGTTTGCTATCCAATTCTCCGAATAACGTATTCCTAAAATTCTTTTCTTCAAGTGATTTTTTTTGAAATTCAGAAAAAAATTTTGAACATACAATATACCTTTTTTAAACTTTCGTTATTGCGAATTACTAAATTTAAAAAATGATAATAAAAAGCTGCATATAGTATTCCAATGCTTAAAAGAACACTCCAAATTGCGTATTTAAATGAGTCAAGGTCTCCTGATTGGCGTAAATTAAAAATATTCAAAACTTATTTGCTTTACTAATCATCAAGCGAAATTTCATTTGAACAAATATCTTTTCGAAAAATCCTCATTCGGAGAACCCGAAAACGAACCGAAATATTGACAAACATTTTACAACAGATATATAAGCACATAAAAATCTATACCATGCATAAATACATTAGGAACACTCATGCTTAAATACTTATGGTTCACTTAAGGATGTTATGGAGATACAATCGGATACAAAAGTACATAAAAATAATAATTCGCGAATAATTACGTCGTATAGCGTACCATGAGATGAATAAATAGGTCGATACTTAAAAAACTTTACAAGTTTAAGAGAAAATCGGAAATTTCACTAAAAATTTTAAACAAAATAAGAAAAAACAAAAAATATAGAAAAATTTTAACTTACTTTTGGGACTGAATGTGTTTTGATTTCAACTTAATAAACCAAAATATTATTGATTTGATGCTCATAAGTTATGAATTCAGATTTTTTTAATATGGCTAAATCGTAAATAAAACATTAAATTAGCATGTTTTTAAGACAATTATATCTAACTAAAAAAATTAATATTAAATTAAAAATCCTACATTTTATAAAATATTAAAAACGTGATAATGTTGTCGAATTTATAGGTTGCAGCATTGGCAACTTTAATATGTCTCTCTCACATGATGTGAGCGAGCATGCGCGACATGCTCAACATTTTTAATATAAATTATTTGACATATTTCATCCTTTTCCGCCTTATACTGTGTACTCATGAGTGTGACAATGATGTATTACGCGTTTCACGTACAAACACAGCTTTATCACGTTACCACACTTTTTATACATTTATTAATTAATCAAGTAGAAACCACATTTTTCTTTGATTACCGAATCTCCAAAAAATTATCTACGTGTAAAATCATAGTATTTTTAAATTGCAATAAATTTTTAACGACTTAGAAAAAATGGCTTTAAAATGTTTACAAGTGCTTTAGCATTAAACAAGGAACATTCCCCAAAATGTTAGTTGTCTGGTAGCATTTTGACATACCTCCATAACATTCTTAAATACGACTTAATTATTAGCGTAATCTTTTCAAAAACAGTAAACTGTTTGGTTGAATTCATAAGATTGTTGTCGATGGAATAGATATTGTTAAATGGATAGTAGTAGCACACTTGGCTATTGCGTCGATAGGTAAAGTTATTTTTCCTCAACTATAAGGTTGCGATTTCATGCTAACGCTCGACACAGGTTTCTAGCGTCACGTAGCCGAAGCGCCATCTAAATGACAAGTAGCGTCAAGCGACACTGGTGAAGTAAGTAAACGTCAAACAAGTAATAAGAATCGAAAAACAAATTATCAATCTATGTTAATTCCTAACATTTTTAGCGGCAACGACATATTGTTATAGTTGTTTTAATTGCTTTTTATATCGATTGTTTTCGAGTTTGATTTCATATTTTCAGTGCCAAATAAATGACATGAGCGTTAAAACCAAAGTACTTTTAGTTTTATCGTTGTTTCTTTATCTAGACGGCACATTGGTAGAAATCGTACTACATGACCAAATTTGACACTGAGAATTAGAGTCAAGCGTCAGCATCAAATCGCTCCTTTATATTTACACTAAAACGCCAAGTTTAAGTTTATGCTCTATTGATCATTATTGAGTGTACGTCATAATTTATAAACTGACAAAGTTAAGCTTATTTTTGTTTATTTTTATAATTGAAATATAATAAAAAATTTATAGGGGATCCTAATAAAAGCAAAATCTTAGTTTTAAAAATAGAAATAAAATTGCTTTTATATATTTCTCTTTTTTAAATTTTTATACATAGTTTTGATGAAACGTTTTAAAAGTCTCGGATAAGTTCTAAAGGAAAGATAAAATGCGTACATTTCTACTTCTACTTATTGTGTCGACCTGAAATGATCTCGTTGTTGTTTATATTGTTTTGTGTTGTTTATGACTTGTAAACATGGGTCCATATAATGGGTCTCATGTTTAACATACTATCGTAATAATGACCATTTTACCATTATCTAATGTGTAGAAAAGAAGAAAGGAACAACAGTTGTTTTATGACCATAATATGGGGTGGAGACGTCGCTATCTGTCACATAAAAATGTCTTACATACTTATCCAGAACAATAACAAAGAGAGTGTTATTAAGAATGAATTTAAACGTAGAGGAATCAAAGTATTCGTATCAGGGATGAAATCTCTCACTTTACAATAGACCTAAAATATGAGCTATTGTTTTTGA
The DNA here is from genome assembly GCA_958496175.1 of Sisyra terminalis. Classification (NCBI taxonomy): domain Eukaryota; kingdom Metazoa; phylum Arthropoda; class Insecta; order Neuroptera; family Sisyridae; genus Sisyra; species Sisyra terminalis. Next base: position 33,717,197 of record OY292274.1, read on the forward strand.
TATTATGAAATTAATCACCGAGCCTTTGGGGGACTAATTTTTTTCGAGTAATTTCCTCGTGTAATATATATATATATATATAAAATATTCACAGATTTCTGGACATTAAAGAATTTTCGCAATTTCTTCGAACCATCATGTAACAAAAGGCCTCGTCATCATCACCATCATCATCAGTATCATCCTCTAGGCGCCTCAATTATGCATATAGCAATTAAAATGAAAAATATATTTAAAAAAAACAACGATGAGAAAGGTAACCCGAAAAAAGTCATTTATTTGATGGACACGGTTAGAAAAAGCGACCCAGAGGGATGATGAAGGTCCATGCGAGAGATATGGCCCCCTTTGTCGTCGACATTCTGCGCCGCGGCAATGTGTGGGCCGCATTGTCCCTTAGAATATAAAGCGGCGTGGCCCTCGAAGACTCCTCAACGCCCCAAAACACACCAATCATTACTACATTGCTACAAATATGATTTCTGTCAAGTAAAATATGAAATGGGGAGAGGAAAAAAATTATTTGTCATAAATAATATGATGACGGGGAAACTTTTAAAATTCCGTTTTTAATCAGTTTTATTTCTTAAATTTTACAGTCTGCTTCATTTTATCTAGGTATCTAGGTATTAAACAGAAAAATCAGTCGACATCCAAAAAATTGTCCTTAATACAAGAATGTATATTATGCACCCCTGAAATATTAACATCAATAGTCGATTATGAGAATGAGTAATTTAGTAGATAATATTTGAAATGTATAATAATTATTTTGTCCACGTGGAAATGGGTAAAAATAGATATGTTTATTTTCTTCACAAAATATTAAGTAATTAATTTCAGTATATAAAAAATAGACTCAACATAATTAAAAATTTATGCTTCGGTTAGCATATAAAATATCCCTATACCTTCTTATCGTTGGTGTACAATACATATAAGCATCTATACATTTTTAATATCATCTAAACAGAGATGAGACATTTTCAAAATACTAGTATTTGAAATGCAAAATACAAAGTACATCATGTCGCGATCTTGTAGATAAATTAATTCCTCGTTATCGTACTTTTCAGTCAACTACACATAATACGACTTATCCCTCCAATCTTTCAGGATAAACGGGATGCGCACACTTACCCACGGCGCACGGTTACCCCGAATGACTATTTTATGTTTGCAAAATGCAAAATACTTTTGATAAATTTTTTTAATTGTTATTTATCGTCGCATTATAACTACTAAGATATTTAAGGACTTGAGGGCTTATAAAATCGAGAAATATTGAAAATTTCCTCTACACGAGAATGGATCCCAACATCTACCAGTTTTGGAGCAGTCACCTTGACTACTCGGCCACCAGAAGGCTTGATAAAATTTGTCAACTGTAAATTAATGTGGCAAAAAATGATTTTTTATTTTTAATCACTATGGCTTCCAAACACAAAATGATGTTGGGCCTGGAAGAGAGGCCGGGAAGAAGATATAAAGAATAATATTAATTTATCCTTTGTTTAAATAAAAATGTAATATAATAAAGAAAAGAACAAAAAGTATTTTATTTTAAGAAAATATTTTGGAAATACGTATTTTGCATTAAGTATTTTAAGTATAAAATGTTATTTTGTAATTTGTATTTGAAATATAAAATACAGAAAGTATTTGCATTTGTATTCAAATACACTTTTTAAACTATTTTATACATCACTGTATCTAAAAACAAAATGCTTTAATCAAATTTTAATATATTTCGTATAGAAAGAGGCTTTTTAGCATCAATAATATTTTTAATGAAATTAAAATTAAAAGTCAGGTTGTTCAGTGTTATTTTGTACAATCGTATGAAAGCTTAAATGTCACCCTCCAAGTCATAGTAGACAAGACACAGCGTCCTGTCAAAGAGAATACCGGCCTTAAGGGGGGTCCCATTCCTGCACAGGGGGTCCTGTCATGTCCTAAGTCACCCATCTAGTGACAAACGGCACACGGTCACACTTGTTGTGCCGCTATCCACATTTTTTTTCTTTTCACAATACCTGACACTCAATATTACCATATAAAGTCGGTGAATTATTTATTTAAAAAATTATTTCAATTATATTATTAAATTTCTGTCATTTATCGTTCAAGGGGTAGATATCAACCACAGTGTTATCAATATCAAATGTTTCATAATACATTAGAAGGGTGGAAATCATCGAGGGTGAATTCCCAATGTGCATAAGAACAAGACAGCCCGGAGAAATGCAATGGTCAAGATTTAAATTATTCATTGCACACAAAACCGAGGGCGCTACCAATTTTAAATTCAAATGAATCATCCAACACGAAATCAAATCAACGTTTTTTAAGTTCAGAAAAAGTCACATAAAAACGTTTCTGTCTCAACCATATAGTATGCGTACATACATAAATTTGTGCATTCTATTTCAATGTGTAAAATTCCCTAAATAATTTATTTGAAAGGTTTACGACTATTTGCTAATATATTTAGACAAATAGACGCTTTGTCGGGATCGATGACCACCCATCAAGGTGCAATTGAACATTTACTCACAAGAAGACCAAAAACGAGGATACGATTATAATATCCACCAATGCTATTGTCCTTTTTTTGTCGGTAATTGTAAATATTGTGAGAATTGTCTTCGAACTAGACAGACTTGTTTGAGACCAAGTGACTGTAAAATTACAAACGATCTTACATCGTATTTATTTTAAAAAAAAAAGAAGAAGTATGTTTACCAAAATTTAATCATGCAGATAACTTTTTTTAAAACTTAGAAAAATTCATATATTATTTTTTTGCTCAAATACATTATTCTTGAGCATAACGATATAAATTATGAATTTATGCAGCGACAACCTGTAGGATCGAGGAGATGTCCTTGGATCAGGTAGGGAACAATCATTTTTTTTTATCCTGACAAGATAACAAAGAGAGTGACCTAACTAATGATGATATTGAAAGGTTTATTGTTGCGGCATTGTTTCGAAAATGGAATAAGGGACCACAAACGATTCATATCCAGCAGAGAGCGGCCTCTTATATGCTCAATTTTATGTCCCAAACATGCCTACGACCTAGATATATATTTCGATTATTTCTTAAATGTCTATAAAAATGTACAACAACTCAGTTGACATTTCATAAAAGGCCTCAAAACCATCATCTCCAAATGTCATCGTTTCGACTTTTGCTCGAAATCACCTCTAGACGGATAATAGTTTAAAAAAATAGAATTTCGTCAACCGTGCGAATTGAAACAAGCTTTGACTTTAACAAAAGAATTTTGTCACAAAAGATTTTTTCCTTTATTTTTTAGCTTGATTTACCTTAGTCTATTGATATTTAGATATTTATCTATTGAGGCCTTTGTAGAAAATAATGTTTTTTATTGCTCAGAACAAGAGAATCCTATTATTTCAATACATCTAATCCTTTTATATTTTTCTGTCAAATAAACTGTTTCCTTTATTCCTTTTGTAACGAAGATGATTTAAGTCTTACATATAGGTAGGATGTAGTCAAACTCTATTTTGTATATATGCAGTAGGTATACACAGGTATAGTTATAAACGTAAAATTGGTTTACCTATTAATAACATAAATTATAGCTTTTTACTTCTTTGTACTGAAAATATAAGGAAGTAATCGGGAAAGTTTTCGATTGTGTGTTTACCAGTGTGGTAGGATGTTCCACATTTAATAAGCTATTGCGTTTTTTTTTTAATTATGATAATATAAAATGTAAATGCACGGGACACCGAAAATTCCATTTTTAAAATCAATCAACTCAATTAAACTACTTACACCAAATATTCCATAAATAATATATTAATTCTATTGTTCATTCAATATTTACAAATCGGCGAAATATAATATAAAATATTAACGAAAATTTAATTATGTCAATAAAATGTTAACGCAGTGATTCAAAAAATTTCAAATTGGCATTAAAATTTAAACATGACACCATTGATTTATAACTGAGAAGTATAATAAATCTAAATTGTATCTCTCAGTTCTATGTAGGGGATACCTTTTCTTAAGTTTCTTCTGCAACCTAAGTTATATATTTAATTCGTCCTTCTTGAAATAAAAATAAACACACTGGCAGATATCTTAAGACCACTATGGGCCCCAAAACAGGGTTAAAAAATATTTAAAAAAATATTTTACAAACCCTCCTTCTATTAAAATAAATACACTTAAAAAATTTATGAACTGAATCTTCGTACCGATTGCACCATCGATATTAGCTAATTAATGAGAATTGTAAGCTATCTAGTTGGGCATCAAAACGAGGAGTGTAAGTTTGTTTAATGTTGGAAAATATGAAACACCTCTCGCTTTGATGTACAACTACATAGCTTAAGATTCTCATTAATTGGCTTATATAACCTTAATATCGATGGTGCATTCGGTACGAAGATTCAGTTCATGAGTTTATTTTTTACCTTTTAGTGAATTTTATCAATAGAAGCGAGGTTTTTATTTTTTTTTTAAATATTTCTACTTTCTCCTTTTGAGCCTTTCAATTTGTTTTTAATATCAATTGTGTCAATCATTGTCTCAAATTTGATTTTGGTGATTATTAATTTTTACGACGGATTTATGTGTTGTCATCGAAAGTAAGCAAATGTGCCAAAATTCAGCACGATAAAGTTCTGAAAAGTGGGTGAAAAATGAGATTGTAAGTTCTGTACCTTACAAACTAACGACAAAGTGATAGAAGCGAAATTAAAATTAGAATGTATAAACAAACACTAGAGTTTTATATGTCTACATGATACCTGGATTAGAGCCTCGATATGCCGAAAACTTCCAAAACCCAAAACAATGTTTCATTTTATTCCTTTCAAGTCCCAAAACCTCCATTACTCGAAATCTTAATCTACGATAAGTCGACATAATTAGCGAGCCCTTAAAAGCCTTTTTGGTAAATATTTTCCCTCCGTAACTCGAAAAAATATATTGGACCTCTATATCTCGAACATTGCAATGTTTGATTTTACAACCTTTACAACTCGGTCATTTGAATCTAATTACATTTATAGCCCGAAATTACGTTATCGACAATGAAAATTTGTCAGCGTTTCTTAGAAAACAATGTGAAAATTTACAGTAAATAGGATTACTGAAAAGTAAGAAGTGATCGAAGCTGAAAAAAATAACTCTCTAGTAGAATTATTATGATTTTATAAATATATTTGTTTTTTTTATTAAGTATGGAAGCTGTATGCTAATTGGTTGTTAGTGAAAATAAACGTAATTTTTGGTTATGTAATAATTAAATGTTTTTTTCTTAAATAAAAAATTGACAATATTTTTAAGAAGATGAAAGAAGAATTCTACTCTGGAGGCTTACCAAACCTTGTCAAAACTTGGGAAAAAGTATAAACGATAAGAAAAAATACATTATTGATGAACTAGTTTTTTTTTTATTTAATTTGTTATTAGATTTATTTAACAACATAAACTTAAATCTAACAATATTTAATTCGTCCTCGAATGCAACAATGTGTATGCAAAGTACAAAGACGACATGTGGTAGGTACTCACATCAGAATTACTTTACAAACCAGTTGTATTCAAAGAAGACAAAAACATTGGCATTAGTTGGAAAAATTAAGTTAGCAAGTAAAATTGGTTAGAATTGATATGAAACATCAATCGGTGAAATTAGGAAAATCAAAAGGGAAAATCAGAGTGGCTATACCTACAGTAAAGTAGAGGAATAATGTTGTGCACTCTCTCTTTGTGGTTGATGTCAATACAGAGTTGGTGCTGTGTATTTCTTCATTAGAGTTAGGAAAATTGTGAACTCTCGAAACAAACTCTGACGTCTTTCCCATTCTGACCACCAATTGGGCCAAACTCATATTGTTTTGCTCTGATTGCCTTCCATTATTTTTATGTGTTTTATATGGGAAAGAGGTCTATGAGACGTAAACTGTGAGTTGTCAGTTGATTGGGATAATTGGCATGAGAGGGAAATGTAATACAATGTATTACCATTTTTTTTTTGTATTTGTTTTTACGCGACCTCAGTCGCTCAATTTGGAATTCTCTCCTCCATCTAATATAATCACGTCTTTTTGATTTGTTAAAATTTCGCGTACCAGACGTTAATTGTTCTGGATTTCTCGTTTGATTATCAGGATTTTTCTTTTATCTGAAATTCTATAACGAATAAATCACTCCCAATAGTGTACCGATAGAAAATGTTAAGGCTGAATGACATGATTTTTGATTTTACTGTGTTTTTCTTGGCATACTTTTTTCATCTTTGGTCCACTATATAACATTTTTTACATGCAAATTATTTGCTACACTATTTACATTTCAAATATATATAAAAGAAAACGAACTAACAATTAAAAAAAATATAATCCTAAACGAAATAAAGATAGAGATAAATAAATTTATAGTGCAATAATTCTTTTTTTAATTCTAAAGGAAATAAAAAAAATAGATGTTGAATATTCTTTGTAGGTATGTACTCGTATATTCCTATCATTGTCTAGATTTATAATAATTTTTACTATTTACTGTAAACGAAATTAATTTTAGCCTCAGTACTATAAACAAGTATCAACAATAGCTATTCTTATATATCGATTCAAACCAATTGTGTCTATCAAAATAAAAATCAGACTTAATCAAAACTTTTTAATGCTTACAATAAAGGATAAGTCTAATTGTAAACTGAATGATACATTTTTAAACCATCTTTGCAATAAAACATTTCTACTGTCTCGTCTCACTAAATGATGCATTCACTAGTACATTTTGAGAAATGCATTATTTAATACCATTTTCTCAAATAATATCTATCTAAATGTTCATATATAGAATTAGTCCTCTGAGAATACAAGTCTTTAAACTAACAAAATGGCTAATAATTAATAAGACAAATTAAACATTCAATAAGTTGATATAAATTAGTGTGAATTATATATTAGGTAGATATAGGTACTTAATCTAAATGTAAATGTTAAACATTTATTCAATAAACGCTTATCCATAGTAATTGCAGATAAAATTTATTTAAATAAATTACATTTATTTAATAATACTTTACATAGGTAATACAGTATATAAATAAACAACTTATAATTTAGATATGTATTTTCCAATGAAACACCTAATAGTTAATGTCAGTGGTTTTAAAACTAAAGTGCGTGCTCCCTAATGGTGGCAAATAGCGTTTATTTAAAGATTTTTTTTAAAGAATTATATCTACTTAAGTATTTTCATTCTTCAAGTGGTGACAGAATTTGCTTCCAGATTCAATAAGGTGCCACCAAAAAGTTGTTGAACCGCTGATTCATGTGTATAAAGTCAAAATTAATTACCTCAAATATTTTGTATTGTTTAGAGCTTTCACATACAAAACAGTTAATCTTCAAATATTCAAGGACCTACATGTAGTCTATACCTATATCTACCCTTCGAAAATACGTTTAAGTGCCTACATTCCTATATACTTAGTCAGAAATTTACCCATATAGATTAAATGATCAATTACTATAAATTTTCCAATATTTCCTTTAACAATTCAAATCAATAACAAAAATTCAATCCTCATACATACCTACCCGATTTCAATTTTGTAATAATGAAATTATAAAATTAAATAAGCAGGCTTAATATGCAATTAACTGCATAATTTCGATGAGTAGATAATCACTAACTATATACAATATACAGGTAGAAAAGCATATAGGTACATAGTCTACATAATACATAGCTATTTCCATACAATAGTAAAAATAGAATATTTTTTACTAATTTACAATTGAACCATTAAAATTTTAATATTATTGACCTATTTTATATTTTGGTACATTTTTATATCTATAATACCTATAAATAGACTCAACGAAGTAGGTAGCCTATTGCAAGGGGGGATTGTGAGGGGGGTACCAGGGCACATGCCCCCAGGGTATTTTTGTGTACTGTGGAGATTCCATAGCTGTACATACTAAGAAGCAAATCAAATTATTAAAGTTGTGAAAATATATAAACAAAGTATCAGAAACAACATCAGTTGAAACTCTAATCTATTTCTGGCTGGAATTACAATTTTTTTTCGTGATCCCTTTCACGCACTTGCAAATGAAAGATGATATTGTGCCCCCCTCCAGAAAAAAATCCTGAATCTGCCCTTGACCTATTGTAAGTATAAACAACATAAAATATTTTTAAGTTATAGCTAATAAGGTCTTATGGTAGCTGTATGGTGCTGGTGTGCCATCAACCCAAAAATTTAATTGCTTTTATATGGATGTGTTAGGTACATTTATATAAGAATTGTTGTTTTTTATTATTTATTATTAAGAATATGGATTAAGGTTAAATAAAACTATAATAGTTCTATTATTAAAATAACCTCCTATTTTTCTTAATCAAAGGCTTTTAAATTTTGATTAAAGGTAAAAAAAAAATTTTTTATCTACTTTTTTTAAGCAAATCTTATTCTTTCGTGTATTTAATTTGATTAAAAGTTCATTTACTCAATTTCACTTACCTACCTATCTTCATGTTTAAGTAAGCATTTAAACAGTTGTTGCAAAGTTGAATATAACTAAATGAAATTAGTGTTAATCTACTTTAAGAGCAATTATATTCAAATTAATTTCGACGTATGGTATTTAAAAATGAAATTGGATTTTTTGCCAATTTCATTCATGCTATTTGAAATTGTTGTAATATATGAACGGTATAAGACCAATCTCTGAATCGTGCAATTAGCACTGATGATTGTGTTTTTTTTATTTGTGGTCTAATTCAAAAGAATATGTTGTGGTCTCTATAGGCAGGGAACTTGAAATTTAATAGGTTTTATAGAACAATGTAGTATGGTGAAAAAGGAAGGGAGTGGATGAAATGTGTGATTTTGACGATTTTTTTTTTGCTGATTTTTGGGATGTTGACGATATTTTTCTTGGGATTGTAATTGTCAAGTGATTCTGTGGGCGGTTGTGTTATAGTTGGAGGGAAGTGGGGTGCAAGGGTAGTTGCGGGTGTATAAGGAAAAGAGTGAAGTGGCGGTAGCGCGGTGGCGGTGACGTTAGTAGTTACGACGAAAAACGACGACAGAACGCGACGTCCTCACAATATCTGAACGTTCACGTACACATCGACATAGAATATGTCCCTCCCATAGTTGTGCGCGCGCACTGGACAACAGGACATTGGTGACACCTACCTGTGTGTCGCACTCGGGTCATCTCACTCGCACCACACGCACTCTCCTTGTCATACACATCCCCACCATTTACGCCACCAGAAGTACAACCCGAATAGTATATTGTGACCATCCGTATATGTTTGTGTAAATGTGTGTTGTGTCCTCCTCTTATTTTGTATATGTATGTGTGTTGCAGCACTGGACAAGCTCGGCTCACGTCACCTGTTCACAAACAGTCAGCCGGAGCCCGTGCAACCGAACGCCGCGTTCGACATCGCAAGTCTCGTGCTTTATGGGTGTCAAGCGCTCCCTATTCGTTTGAAGATCCTGCTGGATCGTTTGTTCTCCGTACTTCATGCCGACCAAGTGACCCAGGTCCTACACGGTTTTGGATGGACCCACGAAGATTACGCTAGAGGCTACATTCTTCAGGTTCGTGGTGTTTTGTTCTTGTTGATCATTTATTTGTATTATTGTGTTTTGTCGATACGATCGCGCAAATTAGCGACTTGTGTGTGTTCTACGTTATTTTTTTGTTTTAACTGTGAAATCTCAACTTTTGTGTTTTCCTTTTTTTAATGAAAAACCAATTTTTTGACACTATGTGATAATCTCAACCATCGTTCGTACTAGTTTTTCTTATCTGCAACTAGGTTTGTTTGTTTTTATTTTTTTGCATGAAAATTTGCTTAAATTATACCTAAATCCAATTTTTCAAAATTCATTGCATTATCTACAGTTAAAGTAGGTAATAGTTGTATTTAATTTACAAAATACAAAAATTTTCTTCATCGTAATTTTGCGTCAAATATATTTTTAACACTTTTACTTTCAAGTCAATAGTTTCAAAGTGTTAAAACTGTTTTTTTTTTTTTCAAATTTTCAAAATGTAAGTACCTATGTATTAAAAATTTCTTCTACGAAAAAAAATTAGTTTGTAACATAACAAAAAATAAGTGCTATCTGTACTATTCAAATATCTACTTAACTTTTTTTTAATAGGAACTTTTTTATCACAAAAAAAATCGGCCAAAAATATAATTCTTTTAAAATAGGAAACTTCCCTTGAAAATCATTTCCGGTGAATAATTCGATATATTAACTGTCTAAATGACTGTAGAAACTATATAGATTTACCTAGAAAGTACGAAAATATAAAATTTGAGTTTTCACAAAAATAAAACAATTTTCGTTTTGGTATTTTACTACCGTTTTGATAACATAAATATAGAAAACACAGATTGTTACTACTTTCATATATTTGACGCATCAAAAAATTAAATAAATAGACATGAATTTCAATAATAATCCGTAATATTTAAATTTTATTAAATTAATCAATTTCTATCTTAAAATTGTTTATTTTAAACCAAACAACATTTGACTCATTGTCCGGCGATGTTATTAATCAGTGTGGAGCTTTCGCGGCTTACAACTTGCTGTCACTACAGCCATCTATGTGGCGCTTAGCGAACTACGCTCTTAGCATGCTTTTTACAATGAAAATCAACACCGATTTTTTCCTTCATTTTCTCTATTTGTATTTTTTTTTAGCTCAACAAGATCAATAAAATGAAAATGTTAATCTCTTAATAAGGCCACGTATTTTGTGGCTCACAAATTAATCAAGTCAAGTATCTACACTTATTGTTAATCCTTTATTACTGTACGTCTAATCTTATACATTTACTGATCCCGTAATTTATCGCTACCTTCTTTTTTATATTGTACTATACCTACTTCAGACATTAAATTACTCTCCCGTTGAAAATAAAAAACGGAAATAATCCGATCCTCCTAATTAATTTCTAAAATAAAAATACATAGCTAAATCTTCTTTTTTTTAATAACTCCATTTTTCACGTGACCTTAATTTGCATTACAATATAATCATAATTAATAAATAAAAGAGCCGCAAAGCTTTGTTTCTATTATGACGATAACTTTTTGTTGTGTGGTTTATAAGAACATGTAACTTTTTTTCTGTTTATTTTTTTTTACAAATTTTAATTGTCATCTTAATTTTTGAATTAAACTCCGTTATTTTCGTCATTAAATTGACGTATCTATTTGATTTCTTTTAAGTGCATGGAATATAAAAAAAGAATATGATGAGCACACATAATTTTTCTACTGTTTCCCTTTTCAATAAAGCAGACAAGAGAGTTGATTTTTTTTTGTATTCAAATGAAACACAAAACACAATCACGATAATAATAATAATTGTTCTGATAATTTAATTCATTAGTTAAAACAAGCTACACATTCATCTATAATTAAGAGTAATTATAAATTATGGCGAGACTTTTTCATTATAATCTCTATATGATTTCTATCCACAGTGAATAGAGTTTTTAAATGGATAATGTACAACTGAAGAAAAAAAAAAGTATGGTTTATATCTACCTATAACGTCATGTACAATATGTGAAGTAACAGTTTTTTGATATTAAAAATCACATCTGTTTGATTTCATTATTAGCACAAAATATATTCTTATAGATAATTGATATAAAAAAGACCCCCCAAGTTCCCATTTTCCAATTTTCATGTTGGATGACTTGAATATTTTTCTCAAAAGTTTTATGTAAAACAAGGACATTAAAAAAATTATTTATTTTTCTAATAGTATAAGAGGTAATGGAAGACTTCCAAGAATCGAGTTATCATTTACATTATTCCGCGTAAAGGTGAATGAAATATTTAATTCATATTTTCATTATTTTTATAAAAACGAATCTAATATATGAGTGATTAATCTTACATAACTTAATAAAAAATATCATGAAAAATTATTTGATTTAGAGAATATTCATAAACTTATTAATAGATGTTCACTTCCAAAAATAAGCTAGGTAGACATATCCCTAGTTGTTGTTTAATTAGAAACATGTAAAAGTGGAGGTATAACCATGAGAATAATAAACAATGTAATAATTAAATGTGGCGGTTGTATTTTACAAAAATTTTAATTACTTATTAATTTCAGAAAAAAAAATAGCTAGGAAACCATAATCATCTTCAACAGTGAAATTTTTAATTAATGCATATGCGTGGTACACTTTTTTCTGTTTTTAAAAAATAATCCCTTACTAAATCAATTTCAAGACTAATAATTTTCGAAAATAAATTTAAAATATCACGGCGCCACAATAAAAAATAATTCGCACGGCCGAAACATTTGCAAATGCGTGTCGTTGGCCATTTTCTCGATCTAAAACCGATATTTAAGATAATTACACAAAGGAACGACCCTCGTTGTTTTAAATGAAATTCGACAAGTATTTTTCTAACGTAGGTGAATAACGGGGCCTCCAAACGGATGATTAGAGGGAAGAAGTGTATAAATTTGATACAGACTTCCAAAAAAAAAAAAAATGAAAAAATGCACACAATTTAGGCTACTGTTTAATTTTGTTTCGACATGAAATGATGTTGATTGCAAAATTATACGTTTTGATTTTGAATTTGCACAAAAATTCACAAAACGGACGTATAATATTATTTAAATTGTTTAATTTTCAAAACCCAATTCGAAATAGGCCATATGCTGATATAGCCGGTAATTAAAGTGAATCGTTAGGTATAGGTAATAAATTAAAATTTTCGTTAAGGGGAGGCGTAAAGAATGTGCACACAGACAAAACGATCCACGTTTTTCCAAGAAGCCTGCAAAGTGAAGACAAGCCGACCGTTTAGTCATAAAAATTCAGGTGACACGCTCGTAAAATCCCCAAATTATAAATGTGACATGTTTTTTATTATTTACGATTATGAAATTGGTTTTATTTCTAAAAGTGCCGGGCTTACAATAGATATTAATGAACAACGCGACGCGTCATTTAAGGTTCCCGAAATATCAAAGGTTTCCAGCAACTTTAATTGATTACAAAATGAATATAAAAATTATTTCACTAGATATATCATGGCAGTTCTAAATTATACATCATCAAGGTTATTTTAGCAATATTTGCCCCTTTATTATCTTTAAATTTAAACCTTTATTATACTTTTCTATAATTATATCTATCATAGTGCTAAAAATGTAGGTATTGCATAGATTTGAGTGCTATATAGAATATCAAAGCATAAGGTTAAAAAATAAGTTTAAATTGCATTTTCAATATCAAGAAAATTCATTTTCTTTAATTGCGATAAAAAACATTTTTCAAAAAAAAAACATTAAAACAATCAAATATAGAATATAAATTTTTAGTTTTGACGAATATCACTAATTTAGTGTGCTTTTTTATACAGAATTAGCTAAAAGTTTGTTAACAATGGTCAACTATAATAATATTTGATCTATTAGACCAAGCTCTCAGAACCAAAATTTCTCATGTGCATTGTATTGTAGATATTATGATTTTTGGTCTTAGCTAATTTTTATTTGATGTAACGCCGTTCATATTTTTTTATATATCATTTTTGACACTACTATTGTTTTTAAAAAACATTAAGAATAACTACTTAATAAACTAGGTTGTCATCGTCAAGAGTAAAGAGTAAAAATTAATATCACGGCTAGGGTCGGTATTTTCTCTCATGGATATCTCGATAGATCATATCATGAAGATAGATATTTAATAGATAGAAATTTATCTCTTCTATATATTTTACACATACCTAATCTTGGTTGGAAATCCGCAGGTTTTCTCTATCCTCCGGATAAATCTTTATCTGGTTGATAAATATCACTATCTAGTTATAAAAATACCGACCCTTAGACAATGAAAAACGTTTAAGTGAATTTCTCTATATTTAATTATAGTTTCGATAATAGTTACAAGAACGGATAGTTTAATAAAACAATTTAAATTTTTCTTATATTTTTTGCTGTTTTTCGTTTATTTATTTCTGAAAAGTACCTGTTATATGTATAGTAGGTAACTAACTGAAAATCACTAACTATAAGCATACTGTTAACTCCAATCAAAAAGTTTTTTTCCATTCGTGTTTTTATTACCTTTATATGCGCTATCTTCAATGATTCACATCATTGGATTATTTTGCAAAAGCTAATTAAAATGAAATGTTGTTGATTTTTTCCATAATATTGTACCTACTGTATAATTCGAAGGATATGGCTGAAGAAATTTGATTATTTGAGATAATTATAAATTATGCCATCTTAATATCTTTGTTGTTAAAATATTTAAATTTTTCGGTGAAATTGGTCTATAAGGATAAATCATTAACCATATTTCAAAATATTACCAACCATGAATCTAATGTGAAATTTTAGTTGTTTATTGTTTACAAACTTCTTTGCAAGATAACTTTGGCGGTTAATTTTGAAAATCAGAGGTCTAAAATTACTATTTGAAAATTTAAATGTGGAATTTAATTTGTTTATTTTATAATGTATCTAATAATATTAACTTTATTTTAATTGGGATGGTTAAAATGTTGATAATATATTAATGATAATTAATGCGATTTGATCTATAAAACAATTAATATCATTGGTATGTTCTTATCTGTATCAATATATTCCCTTATAAGAGTTTCAGTTTTATAGTGCTCATATTCTATTCACAAAATGGAAATTTTTAGCTATTTAAAATAAATTTTCCTAACGCTCAAAGAAATTTATTAAAGTTAAATCTAACTATTTTAATGTTTCTTTGGTGTATTTCAAATTATTATTTTTTCACCTCTTTATAAATGAAATGAAAAAAATATTTTAAAAACATCCTCTTAAATTTTCGCTATATTTATAGTATGAAGAGTATTCAATATTTCTACAAAAATAATATTTGGATTTTCAATGAAAATTAAATTTTTATTGTATGTAACCGATCAATAAAGGTTATAGATAATACTAATCATTCCTCTGCGTTTACATTTAAAACTTACTATTCGTTGTTATTAGAATTACTCACCAATTACTAGTCAGTCTTAATCAATTTTTGTTATATAGAATTTATCAATTATTCTACACATTAATTGAGATTCATAAAGCCAAAATTATTCTTTTCACTATTAATTTCTACCAATAAAAATAATAAAATATCATCAATATTAGTTCCCTTTAATTTTTTCTCATTATGATTCTCAATTATAAATTCCACACAATACTATTGCAACTAACTTTTAAGATATACATTTTTCAATTAAGTTTTGAAAAAAATTGCTTTATCTATAAAAATATGAATTTTAGCATGAAAATAATGATACAAAAACCTCACTTAACAACCCGTGGCATCTTTCACAGTACCTGTTGATGTGAGACTTGATTAGGTCTTCCGATTAAAAGAAAAACATACCTAAACTTATATGAATACAACATTGTGTACAAATTTCAAAACGACCGACAAAGAAATTTTAGCGATTAGCAATTTTGAACAAATGAACATTGTATATACTTTTTTTAGCAAAAGTTGACATAAAGCTATATTTTTGGCACAAAATGAAAAACGTATTGTTTATGAAATAAATCAACGGCTAGTTTATCTTTTTCGACCAAAAAACGATTTTTCAATGTTTTCCATTTTTCATAAATTATAAATCTAGAAGAAAAATAAACAACAAAGATCGTAAATTTATCAATAAACTTTAAAAATGCTTTACGTTAGACATTTTTGAGAAACAGTACATGTCAATAGATTTCTCAGAATTTTTTTTTTTTTTTTATAAATTCCATTATAATTATAAAGATTATTAACCATACAAAAATCAGTGGTTTGTGTCATTTGATGGTCCATTCCATCGATAATTTGAATATTTTAGTTTTGCCGCCCATGTCTGAAACGTTGTTTCGAAATAAACGCTGGCGGGGGTGAAGCATTTCCATATTTAAAGATATAATGAACCACGCGCGTGAACCAAACGATCCAATTAAAAAATATTTAAGTAAATCTCAAACATAAGACGACAAAATGATAAAGAAAATTGACCGAGTAGCCTAGAGAGGCAATGTGTTTTAATTTGTTTATTTTATTTATGAAAATGAGATAATAAAAATAATTTCAATTAAATAGTGGATGTCATAAAATATATTTATGTTAGTTATTAATTTTAAATTAAATCAAACCACAAATTGAACGAACATTTTCCTACATCGAAATTTATTACTGTTAATGATCGAAAATTGTCAGATTGGTGATATTTTTTCAATTGATAAACTGTAACAAAGACTTTCTCTCTGATCGAAAAAATTCTATCACGTTTAATCTTGAAAATCTCGACCCCAATTATGACTAATTTTGTGTTTATGTTTAAATTATATGGGAAAATAAATGACAAAGTTATGTCGTGCAGTTTTGCATAAATATACATGTTTTGAAATCAAAAGTCCTTCGGCAAAAGGACGTCCCCTTGTATGTATAAATTTCCCATCAGTCATCATAATCATCATTATTTGATAGAGCGATCCCGTTTATCCCCCACCCTCATAATGTCGAGAGACAATTCAGCCTAAAAAAGAACATTTTTGGACTTTAGAAAATTATGTTTGTCTCGAGATCCAACCTTTAGTTTGTCGTTGAATTTTTTATTAAAACAAAATTTTATATATGCGCGCATCTGTGGTCATTTTAAAAATTAGTCAAGTAATTTATTAAATAATTTTCTGGCCTATAATCTTATAAATTCAACAATTTATCCGCTGGACATGATAATTTATTTAATAACAAAATTGATGATGGAATAAATTTTTCCACTCTCTTTTTCTACGCAATAGGTATAACAATTCTTTTTGAGTGTCTAAGGGATTTTTGTTCGATTCAAAATATTTTGATATGATAACATATTAGCGTATAGTATGCAGCTAAACATTAACAAAATTAAAAACTATCAATTGATTTGGATATAACAATAACAAAATGAATTCTAATATTCTGGCCAGAATATTGGGAACTTAGGAAAATGTAATTTTTCAATTCAATATCGAGAGCAGTCATGTGTCTGGCTTGCATCTTCACTGGAATGTATAAATAAACTAAACAAGAATAAGTGACTTTTCTACTTTATGTTTTAACATGCGATAGACTTACGAGAGGAATCGTGGTACAAAACTTTAAGTAAATCCGCGATGAAGTACGAGCAGCAATAAAATTTCGTGGTCTAACATTTTAACCATTCGATTAGCATATATCTAAAAAAGTACATAGTTAACGAATGAACAAATATCTTGCAAAATAATTCAAGCTATAAGTTTTCTCGAAAATTTTCTTTACTAAATGAAATATCAGAAATCAACCCTTATCATATTTAATGTAGTCCGATATCCTTTTACTCTAATGGCTGATTCAATTAGAACGTCGACCACGTTTCGTTTCCTATGTACGCGTATCCTCATTTCTACTTCACCATTCTTCTCATAGTTCACATAAAGAGGATATGGCAAGACCTCACTCTTGCATTCCCTCGCCATATGATCCCGCAGGCTAAAAGGGTTATTTGAAACGTACAGACTCGGACGAAAACATCACGATCAGAGACTAACTATATTTGATGTATATCTGCAGATAAATATTTTCACAAATAATGTGAAAGAAAATTCGAGAGAAAATAAATTCTAAGTAGATAAAATATTTTGTAATGAAAATTTTGTAATATTAGCAATGAAAAAAAAACATATAGAACCTACGAAATCATAATGTGTTTAAACTAGCGATTATAAATACTCATATACTTTTTTACAACCCGAAAACATCGTTTTGAATAACATTTAAGAAAATCTACCATTTCTTTGTCAAGCATTCTTTTTATATTGACATTGGAAGAAGTTATTTTCATGTTTATTTTATTTGTTTTCAGGAGGCTCAAGGCGGCGCCCTGGATCGATGGAGTATTTGCAGTCCTGAAGAGGAGCCGTTAGTTTTGCAACAGTTCTTACGTTTCGGCGAAACGAGAGCTATTACACAACAGTTGCTGCTTGCGCAGCAGGCGGCTGCCTTGGCTCAGGAACAACGGCAAGGAGGGCCTGCAGGAGCCGCCAGCTTAGGTGGTATACCCCACGCATCATTACGTGGACACTCATCATCGTTACGATCATTAGAACGATTCGAGGAATCGAAAAAACGTCTCCTTCAGTCACTCTCAACGAAACTACCATCTACACCAACGACATCGTCATCATCATCGAAAATACCCTCCTCTCTACAGACTATGTCACCAAGTCGTCGACCATCACCTCCGACAGCATTGACGCCTCATCATTTACATTTAGGCATTCATCCCTCCCGAATACCACATCCACCTCCAATGTCTCCTCATCAAAAACACGTACCTTTAAATTTCCTTAAATTACCTCCCTCAAATGGTCCCGTGTCAACATCTTCTCCACCGAGCAGTATAAGCAACAGTCCTATTAGTGTTTCTCCATTAAACCGCCTCCAAAACATGCAACCGTTCGATTTTCGTAAACTTGGCGCTGGACTTGCAAATTTTCCGACTTCAAATGTCAGTTCCGACATTCACCATCAACGACGACGTCAATCCGAAGAACATGGTTCAACCGGCTTAAATCTTTCCATGTCGAATCATTTGCCGTTTAATTTACCGCCTCCACCACCACCACATTCAACAGTCGCTATGTCGATGGCAAATAGTTTAAGCCATTCTGCAGCAGCTATGGCTGCAGCGGCTGCAGTTTCGGGTAATCCGTTAGCTGCAGCTACCCTTGTCGCATCTTCATTTCCCGGTTTACTTCCTTCAACCGGAAAAAAGTCACCATCTGCTGCTGAATTTTTAAGTGGCGGTGGAAACAGTGATTTTGGCTCCGAAGAAGATGACGATGAAGATGAAAACTCACAAAGCGCATTGAATTTAAGCAAAGATGCAATGAAAGCTCCCACCAAACAGCATAAAGTTGGTCACATTCGCAAAGCCAACACACCAACAAAACGACACTGGGGTTCAGCTGGACTTCCTCTCAATTTGGGTACTCAGTTCATTAATCCAGCGACGGGAAAGAAGCGTGTACAGTGCAATGTTTGTTTAAAAACATTTTGTGACAAAGGTGCATTAAAAATTCATTTTTCCGCGGTACATTTACGAGAAATGCACAAATGCACAGTAGAAGGTTGCAACATGATGTTCAGTTCACGACGATCTCGTAACAGGCACAGCGCCAATCCAAATCCCAAACTACATTCACCCCATTTACGTAGAAAAATATCCCCACATGATGGACGCAGTGCTCAATCACACCCAATCATTCTTCCACCACAATCCGGTTTAATTCCAGCCGGAGCACTCAATCCATTGAATCCATTTAGTCCGTTCCCTCTTTTGACTCCACCACCTGACATTAGACATCATTCTTCAGCATTAGCAGCAATGGATTTCAAACATAATTTGGACTTGAGCTTACAACAACGTTACGAAGATGCAAAGAAAGAATATAATACAGCATCATCAGAAGATGGAGCTGCTGCTCCAACTACAACAAGTAGCAACCAAGAAGATGACGAGTTTGACGACGACGATGGTATTGTTGTAGTAGGTGGTGACGATGATGATGAACCTGAACAAGATCAGGAGCATGATGTAAAATCTACACAAAAAATCAATGAAATAAATGGTGATATTTCCGATCAACCGGAAGATTTTAGTATGCCGTCAAAACGATCTAAAGTCAGCACGGGCGGTGAAGGAGACGAAGAAATTACAAGTAATGTTGATAGTAACGATGATTCTCTGAGTGTCGTTGATACACATAGTTTAAAAGACGATGCATCTCACTTAGTAATTAACAAACGTAAACGTAAAAGTCAAAATCCTACACGGTGTGCAGTTCCTGTTGTTATGGAGGAAGATGGACTTAGTGACGGTGATTCCTCTAATGAACAACCTTTATATCCTGGGCTTCCTTCTGAACAACAAGAACCTGAAGAGTTAACAGTTAAGAGAAACAACGAAACGAAAACGATCAAAACTGAAAATCTCCCCGAACCAATGGACTACGATGAAGAAAAAGGTGTTAAAATAAAACAAGAATCTGAACAGAACGATGAAGAAAACCGTAATAAAATTAGTAGTCCTGATGTAAATGCGAACGAAAAATCTGCTGATGCCAATATTGTCGATATTAAAAAAAGTTTAGCTCCTTTGTTTTCAATCGATAAATTAAAGAAAGAAAAATTAGAAAAAACTTTAATTAGTGATGAGTTTGAACGTAAAGAGGCGAAAATTGAAAAAGTGACTCTAGAAGCTCAACGACCGCCGAGTTCGGTCGGCAGTAATAAAAGTGAAGAATCGTTAGATTCTTCAAACGCGTTACGGCATCTCGAAAGTTTATCGCACGGTCATTTCGGTGATTTAATGTCGCGCGGTGGTTTAAATCTTAGCCTAGGTTCAACACCACCACAATTTCCACCATTGGGGTTTATGATGGGTGGCGAGCCATCGAGTCCTACGCGATCGCACACTTCCTCAATCGGTGGCGGCAGTTCGAATGGACGGGATTCGCCTTCGGACGACAATAGTGAAAACCAAATTTACGGACATTTCGACAACGGTACATTCATCAGTACAATGGATGTGCCGATTGACAAAGACAATCCTCGCAAGTGCACAGCCTGTGGTAAGATATTTCAAAATCATTTCGGTGTAAAAACTCATTATCAAAACGTTCATTTGAAACTGATGCATAAATGTAACGTAGATGGATGCAATGCGGCGTTTCCATCGAAGCGCAGTCGTGACAGACACAGCGCAAACTTAAATCTTCATCGAAAGCTGTTGTCAACATCATCTTCGGACAAACCAGGTGCAAGCTTGTTCATGGATAAATCACCGTTCGCTACACTCGCCTCAAATCCGGCCCTGCACAGTGAATTTCTCGCTCGTCTCTACGCGGACACGCAAGGTCTACCCTTAAATTTAGACACCACAGCATTTAAAGGTCACCCTTTACCACCACCACCCACTAGTCTTGCCGAGCACATGTTCTTAAATGGAGATCGTGTTCCACCCCCACCGCTACTGCTACCACCCCTAGGTAGCTTAGCAGCTTTTCCTGCGTTGAACACTTTCGCAAACCATCTTGGTTTTGCACCAACTTTAAACGGAAACTTTTTCGCATCTCGAAAAGATCGTTCCTCTGGATCCGTATCACCAATGTCTGCCGCGACACCACCACCTACATCACCCATTCCTTCAGGTCTTGTACACTGTGTCGAAGAAGACTTACCAGCCCTGGATCGGGACGGTCTCATCCCTTGTCGTTTGTGCCGAAAAACATTTCGAGAACCACTTTCGTTTAAAGAGCATTGCGAAAAGACGCATCTTTCCGAAATGCATAAATGTTCCATATCTGGATGCAATAAAGTTTTCATTTCGAGAACACGACGAAATTTACATTCAGAAAATGAAATGGCTCATACAAATAATCATATTTCTGGACGACGACGAGGTTCCGAAACGACAGCCTCGTGACCCAGAGTGGGACCTTATTTCCTCGCTAGACCTACAGTACCTTTATGGTGGTGAACCATAAAAAACAGACTATTGGAAAGATTATCCCACCCTCTCTAGTGTTTTTCTCCTTTAAATTTTATTTGTAAAAATAATTATATACTGTAAAAAGTTAATATCATTTTATGTGTTAAACATTTATGAATTACAAACATTAATTTCCTTTGTAAATGTTTTACAAAAAAAGCCAGTCTTGCAAAATACTCATTTTAAATACTAATTTAATAAAATCATGTATATAGGTATTCTTAATGTGTATAAATTTAAAACAAGTAAAACTAAAAATAATTAGAAAATTTTCAAAAATGTTTAATCTTAATGTTTAAAAAAATTTAAAGTAAATACTTAAGAAATTCTGGAAAAAGTCGAAAGTTTTCGTTGAGAACTTTCGATTAATGATTTAATAGCTATTATTTATAAGCCGGCCAATGCCCCCCAGTGATAATTTAAATTACTTAATTAATTATTATATATAAAAATGAAAATGTATTTAGATGTGCAATAACGCTATTTATAAATAGTGTGTAAATAATTAAAAAAAAAATGGCAAAAACTCATCTTTTGTTGCTCATACGAAATAGACGTACTTATTTGAATTGAAAAAAATGCAACATTTTTGTAAAAGACGGCTACTTATTGTTTTTTAATGTATAAATGTTGTACAGATTTTAAAATAAATATAAATTAATAATTTAAGAATCAATCTTAATAAAGAAATAGTTACAAAATTAGTTTACACAAACTCATACCGAATGCAATTATTAAGAAAGAAATTAAAATAAACTATCAAGTATACGATTCGTACATAATGTAAATTATTCAATTTTTTCAGAAAACATAATAATAATGTATACCTACCTAAATTTAAAGTCACAACATACAAATTGAAGTTGTACTCATATATATAACTATGTTTCCTGTTTTTAAGAAAAATTCTGTGAATTTTTCCCATTCTTTTTATCAATGTAGGCTTGAAAATATTTAAAACAATTAAGGGAGAAACTTTTTCTCTAGGTTTACATTGACTGAAAATTATTATTGCAATGTATTGCGCATACGACAAATAAAAACGTAATTGCTGTCTTAATTTTTTTTTAATTTGCATTTAAAACCCTTTCGCATTTTCCTCAAAATAATTTTTCTTCCAGATGGTTGTAACATGTTTTTCTTTGGATAAGGAAGTAATCTCAATTGTCACACTTTACAGGGGGCTTACGACTTTATAATAATATTATTATGAATTCGATAATTTTATGAATCATAAATTTATTAACCGATATGAAGCAGTTTTGGAACTGGTTTTTGAGCCATTATTGAAAGTCTTCGAATCTTTCAAGGTCTTTTTAACCAATATTAATTTTTTACAAGATTAAATTTAAAAAAAATCTCCCATGTTTATCTATTCGGAGGTTCGATATCTTTTAGTACTTTAAACAAGTAAAAATATTAGGTGAGTATAAAATAGATAATAGTTTTTTAGTTTTATTTAACCTGTTTTAAGGACTAGGACTAAGAAAAATAATAACTTCAAATTTTAATAATGTTTAATAGAGTTAGGCAAAGATAAAATCACACTTGATAATTACTCTACAAATAAGTGTTTAATAGGCAAAGTGGTCATTAGTCACCTCATGCAACAATTGAAGTTAAGTTGCATATTTAACGAAGAAAATAACAATAATTACCTCACATTAGTATTTACACATCTATAAGTATTAAAAAATAATCATTTATCGGTAAAATTTTTCCTCATGGCTAATTATACAATAACGGAACACGAGTTCACTTTGTAGAAGTTAAAAGTTTTTCAACTAGCAAGGGAAGTGCCTCTCTTTTCATTCAAATAAAAAGTGTGTAGATTAAAATTTGTTCCACGTTATATACATATATTTTGCTCTAGAACAACGGTCGGGGAACAAGGGTAAATTACACCAAATAGGGTAAACATGAAAATTTTGGCGGTAATAAAGATTATTTTTTAATTTGATATTTTATAAACGTGTTAATATTAGCTATATAAACATAAAAAGGAAGAACCAAAATTGACTAAACACCGAAGACTGTATTCAAATTGCACTTAAATCAAAAAGCCCCAATTTTGAAGTTATTGTATCAAACATAAAGCAACATAATTACTCCAAAACCTAAAATGGGAAAGTTTGAAATTATTTTTTTTTTCCAATATAGGAACTTTATTTTGTTTGTCTATTACGTACTTACTATTTTCATGAAACTTTTTTTTTCCGCGAAAATTAATTCAATAAATAATGTTTAAATTAAATTTCCATTGACTATCTCCATTTCAAAATGAGAGGGTATTCTTGACTTATGGAAAAATATTTTGGGGTAATAGTTAAAAGAATTCCCCGACTGCTACTTTAGAACAGTGTTTTTAACGTGGATGATATTACCTTTTTGTAGGTGCTTTTTTCAGGCAGAAAGAAAACATCAAAAATCGTTTAAATTTTGCCACACAACAATAAAACTACATAACAATTTTTTTTCAGTAGTGAAGGGGTGATGCAAATAACGAGATGTTTTCGACGCGGCTGTACGTTAAGTATTTCAATGGTTAATTTAACGAGACGGTGTTTATTGACAACGTCGCAACATTCAATCCGATTAGTTTAAAAAATTCAATAAACATGTTATTACACGTACCTAACAACACGTAATGTTTCAAACAAACTTTTCAGTGAATTTTAGTAGATTTGTTTTTCTGAGTCGGTAGAAATATGTCGCAAATGTATTCAGCTTATTTTAGCTATTTTACAAAATCACTAGTTGTTTTACAAAACAGCTATGTTATGTAAAATAGCTAAACGACGTTTATGTGGATTGCCATTGAACTACGTTTAACAAAACTAATACTCAAGTTAAAACGTAGTGTACAAGGACGTTTTTACAGTTATAATAAGCGTAAAGTGGAAAGAGCAACATGATAGAATAAAAATGAGTTTATGATTACTTTTATAATAAAATATATTGAACTATTTATTGAGGTATGTATTGACATACGTAAATCAACGTTATAATGAAAAATCAAAGTGAAAATAATTGAATAAAAATTAATAATTTAGTATTTACATAATGTTTCTTGATTAATCAACAGCTTACGACAATAGAA
Source organism: Sisyra terminalis (assembly GCA_958496175.1). NCBI lineage: Eukaryota > Metazoa > Arthropoda > Insecta > Neuroptera > Sisyridae > Sisyra > Sisyra terminalis. Next base: position 33,741,950 of record OY292274.1, read on the forward strand.
AACAGTATTTTTCACAGCTTAATCAAATATTCATTTCAGTTATACATTTTTATTTTTACACTTTGGAAACTGAGAATTATACACGTATAGCAATTTTTATCAAACGTAACCATTCCTGTATTTCTATGGCACATAGAGACTTTTTTCACTTTGTTTTATATAATTTATGTATAATCTCTAATCGTTGATTCGCTACATTCATATATGCGACACGTTTATGCAATTCTGAGTTTTAAAGCTCAGTAGTTATAGAAAACAGTTAAACGTCGATTAACTATTTTTCATAACGGAAGTGTTTTATGAAACAGCGGTAAATATACTGCGTTAATCTCTATAGCGCCGTAGAAAAATACAATTGAATTTTCTTACAAAGTAAGTATAGGTGAAGAAGTGGATTTTAAATCTATTTGAATAAAAAAAATCTTAAAATTGATTCAAATCAGGAGTGACGAATTCCTCAAATGCAAGTCGTTGAAAATTCCATACATGAAAAATTATTATTGATTTTGAATTTCGTACGCAGAATTGTGTGGAAACATTTATAAGTAATGGATCAAAAAAAATGTGTTTCGAAATAGTATACCAATAATTAAATAGTTCTATTATCTTTTTCTCCGTATTACTGATAATATCATGATACACAGGTACTCAAATTATTAACCAACCCCTCCACAAAATTATTTATATAAAATATTACAGACGTAATGCTACATACCTACTCGAATAAATAATTTATTGTTTATATTTATTACATTTTATTTATATTAATTATGCTACAAGAGTGTTTTCCCTCTCGAGACTGAATTCATCGCTCCTAAGTCAGATATTTTTCAATGTTGTAATTTAAAAATTAGCTATTCTATAATATAGAGAATAGTACATTAAAGATATTTAAAGAGTAAGTTATAGAAGGTAATAACTATAGAAACGACATTGAAATATTGATTATCCCAATTGACTAATACCAAATACTGATCTTATAAATAGTTTCACCGTTCTATTAAAATATAAGGTATAATTTTTTCTGTTTAAAATATACAGAGACTTTTTAATTAAAGACTATTTAATTACTGTATCTGCTAGGTATGTTAATATGAAACCGGAATTTGCCAATAATTGACTGTGACGACCAATAGAGGTCTACCAAACCATGTCATTGAAAATTTTTTTTTGTTTCGATATTTTTTTTTATTAATATACATATTGGCCATCAGGACCATGGTCCTTTCATCCAATCTGATGGCAGAGCATGGAAAGCATGGAGAGCATGAAGATCATGATAGAGAACACTCCCACTGGAGTGTCTCTTAAGCATTAGATAGGTCACGCGGCACTTTTCTCTTCAATCGCCTTGCAGGTTGAGGCTCCAAGGCTGACGTCATCAATTTGGATGGTGGTACAATTTTTCAAAATAATTGGTGGCACGGGTCTCAACTTTGCTGGCTACCGCTGGAATTAGCAGGTCTGTTCGCAGGGTTTCATTGGTTATACCAGGGGGCATCGGCCAGTTGTCTAAGCATTTTTGATTGTGTACGTTCTATAATTTTTATACTAGATTTGCTGGCAGAACCCCAAAGCTCAATGCCATACGTCCAGATTGGGATTATTACTGTTTTGTATAGAAACACTTTATTGTCCAGGGAAAGTTTTGAGTGTCTTCCCAGTAACCAGTGTAGTTTCTTGAATTTGTTGCTAGCCGCTTTTCTTTTTTGTGTAATATGGTGCTTCCACGTGAGCCTTCGGTCTAGGTGGATTCCGAGATATTTAACGTGATCTGACGAGGAGATATCGATGGCGTTTAGGGTGACCGGAGGGCATATTCCTTTTATTAGTGTGAATGTGATCTGCACCGATTTAGTCTCGTTTATGGTGATCTTCCATTTAACTGCCCACGCGCTTAGTGAATTCATGTGGTGTTGGACGTACTGAGAAGCAGAGTGAGCGTTATTGTGAGTAGCCATAATTACCGTGTTATCCGCAAAAGTTCCTGTTAGAGTGTTGTCTGTAGTAGGCAAATCCGATGTATATAGTAAATATAGGAGGGGGCCCAACACGCGTTTCGATATTTAACAAAGATTTTCAAATCGCAAAAGTATAAATTTCCTACGGCTTCATCATTGTTAATAGCATTGAACATATCGAGTTTTATGACTAAAAAGTACGACTCACGGACAGCATTGATTTTCTATTACTTTTTAAGCCAAAACTGCTACGGAATCGCATCGAGTGCTTGTCAAATCATACATTGAGCATGCTCTTAGGAAATCTCATTGTTTTAAGAGGTTTTGAAAAGTTGAAAATGACGATATCGACGAGGAAAACGAAAATCGCGAAAGACCACCGAAAAAGATTTAAAACAACGAATTGTAAATATTGTTGAATAAGAATGGTAGTCAAATGCAACAACAACTTGCGATTGTAGATTTGAACCATGCTTTAGCTCGAAAAACTGCCAAAATATCAAAATAGGCAATACAAAGCGATCTTACTGCATGATAATTTCCCAAGCGACTGCGCAAAACGAGTGCAGGATATAATTGAGGTATTCAGTTGGGAAATACTTTCATTTGCACCTTACTCCCCAGACTAGGCTCTTTCAGGTTATTACATATTTACATCGATGGGACACGCACTTGTTGAGAAGCACTTCACAACTATTGAAGGTCTACAAAAATGACGCGATAACGGGTTTTGCTCAAACAGAACATTTCTTTTTGGCATGGGATCCACATATTGACAGAATTCATATAGATTTCATATAGAATAAGGAAAAAAATATAAGTGAGGACATACTTATTCAAAATGATTTTTAAATTTTAAAAAATATATTTTTAAACATTGATGAAAACACCACAGGGCTAAGATCTGATTAGGCCCTAAACTATTTGAGATAAGGGGACCATTTTAAGTCCAGATATTCTACGCGTCAAACATGATTTTTGGTTACCTTAGCCAACCTTAGCAGTGCTTTTCCGACAGGGAAGTGCGGCTCTTAGAGGGCCTTGAAGTTTCTTCCACAGAGTCGCGAAATATTTCCATAATAATAATAATTAATGGTATACCTACATAAATAAAATACTATTGGTTACTATAATATATATACTGATGATTACTTTAAGCTTAAGACTAAAATTTAAAAAACATAGGGCAGAGGGGGTGGATTTTTTTTTCTTATTTAGAGTGTTGCGATATCAAAATGTTTGAGAAGCACTGATCAAAAGGGTTACACTGGGTTACAATTAAGTAATAATAAAGAGAGAGAGAAATAATATGTTTTTAACTAAAAATTCTTTTTACTCATAACAAACTTAAAAATGCAGTATATTTAAGGAAAGGTGTATGACAATTGCTTATTCGACCAATTTTAGGGACCCCCTTAGAAAGTGGAGCCCCTAAGCAATAGCTTAAGGAGAGCTTAGATATACGTACATTTTGCACTAACTATATGTGTTGGTGTTAAAAATAAATTCATATTTTTAACTATCAAAGTTATTTGCCACATCACATTTTTACCAGAGATCCACCAAAAAGGTAAATGCGGTCATGTTTTTTTAATTGTTGTTTATCGTTGTTTTATAACTATTAAGGTCTTTAGCGATTCTAGGGTTTATAAAAATCTATAATCGGGAAATATTGAACATTTTGCTCGATACAAAAATCGAACCGAACACCTACCAATTTTGGAGCGGTCACCTAGACCACTCGGCCACCAGTAGGCTTCGGGCATGTTTTTATTTATATTACAGAGGTAGGTGCTTATAAATTTTTCTAATACCTTTTATGATATAAATATTAGTTTTTAGTTTTTTTAAATTAATCAAACATTACATAGTGTTAGATATAATGAAAATGTATTCATGGAATTTTTTATAAATACAACCACTTTAACCTGTAATTGCTTTACAACTATCCAGACTTCTTAGAATTCGGGGAGATCAAATAGTTTCAAAATTAAATGGCTGTAAATGACGCAAGGATTACATGAATCAAGCGATTGCCTTCATTCAAGTACACATTTCAATCAAATTGAAACGAGATCAATTTATTTGTGATATATGACGCTTCATACCATTCAAAGTTCTGTAGGAATTTTCATCATTTTTGTTAATTTTTATAATATACCTAAGAGTTAAAACAACCATTATAGGGTTGTACTTGTACTATTACTTTATTTTTGACAATATTTACACTTTATGTATATTAAAGGAAAAGCTAAATGAAAATGGAGTATTACTACAGTTATTTTAGATTCCATTAAATTGTAGGTATACAACCATTGAAAGTAAATTAACCAATTCATTTATATCTAATAACTTCTTTATTTCTCTGCCTCAGTGGTATATAAATAGATCTATTTAATATTGATTAATTGTTATTTTATTTTTGAGTTAGACTAAGTATTTATGTTATTCTTTTAGGTGAATTTTTACGTACTTACGTTGGATTTTGGATATTTAGTATTTAACTTTGAATATAAAATAAGCTAAGCTCTAATTCTTGAGGAGCTTTGTGTTCTGTGCAACTATGTTTGGATCCCTTTAGCGGCCACTAACCCATCCCGATTACACAGGATTTTTATAAATTCAAGAAATTTCTTGAAATTTCCAGCACACAATGGCATAGGTAGGTTTTAATTTCTTTAATTTTTCTCTATAAATTGGATCTACTGAAAAATTAAATTTCAAGCTAACTAAAATACTGGAGAAGGGCGAATCTAACTCGCGCAATAAACATTTCGGAATATGGTTTGAGATAAACAACTGATAGATATCAAATTTGTTATGTCTGAGTTGAAAAGTTGATAACATGATCTTAAGTAGTCTTTATACATAGCTATAGATAGTAGATGTTTATGAAGTTTACCTAAAACTGTAATTATCTAATTCTATTACACACCTAATTGAATAATAATAATTAAGTGCGGCATGCACAAATTTGTATTGTTAAGATACAAAAATACGTAGGTTACATATACGACCAAGCAATTAAATATCAATAAATAATTTTACAATTAGAAAATGTCATCTAGAAAATATATGATGCTTAAATGTCTATAAGTAGTTAAAAGTAATTACTGACGTCGGTCAGAAATTAGTATCTACGTATTTATATATCTGTAAATAAAATTACACCTTTTGTTTTTATTTTCAATCCTTTTCATCCTTTCTCATAATTAATACTTTGGTATAAAATTAAAATTACGAAGGTAATGGGCCCTTTTTATAAAAGCATCAACATAATTTGAATATTATAGTTTGGACTGAAATTGTTCAACGAAACATAATATAAATACCAAATAAAAGAGGGTAAATGTCATTTATAAATACGAAATTAATAGATCGGGCGTGGTTCCTACCATTATTTTAAAAAGTTAAAGAAAAAGCCAAATTAAAAGATAAAAAATAAAAAAAAACACGATCCCATTAAGTCGACGAAACGAAACGCAATCTTGAACCTTTGATAATTATAAATCTGTGTGATTGCAGGCTGGCTATTTTTTATTTCTCAGTTTAAATTGGTGTATAAATTAAAATAAACTCAGAAGATAAAAAGAATGAGACACCAAAGTACAAATTAGGTCGAAAAATGGTCAATTTCTTTCAAAAGTCTGTGCGAATGAAAAACGCACGCTATTCGCAAGAAATTTTTGACAAATAGCTTTCAAGGAAAATTAGGCGATTGATATAAATAAAACAAATTCACAAAAATTTCCCTTTCACATGAGGACTCTTCGTGCAGACAAGTGTCGAGTCTCATATAACTATCGTCCTTCTCATTAAACGTGGGAATTGCATGTTTTCTTGAGATAAACGTAAAGAAGCAACTTCGAAGACAACGTTGTCCATTTCTTTCATATTCGATACGTTAACGTTGTTTTTTTACGTTTTTTTTTTAAATTCCTTTTTGCTGATCGTCCAAGGCCCGTACAGTACGCTGAGAAATGATGAGACAACATCAGCTTTCTCGTTTTCAAGCCCGCGTCTTAATTATACTCTTTACAAACGAGCAGAACTACAGAAACGCTAAGAGGGCGGCTTACAAAAATTCTGTCTACAAAATCTTCGGTTTTCACACGCATTGATTTTTTTGATCGTTTTTTCAGTACGGCGCTGATTTTTTTAAAATTACCTCAAGTTTTCATTTTCAATTCAAATTTTTAAAATTCCCTCGGGCTGCTCAGCCACAATTATTCACAAGTCTTCAGGTGGTGAAGACCGTTAAAAGGGTTAAAACTCACACATACAATACATTCAAATTAAATACATTTCAATATCAACATGCATAAAATTGCATAGGACATGCACCTAATTTTGCAACGGGATAACTAACAGCAGCTACGCTCCCTAAATATTCCGTTTATAATTTTCGGTGCAACTTAAGATGCTTCATCATTATTATAAACAGAGAAGAAGAAATTATAAATAAATATGTTATCATCTTGGGTTTTTGGCTTCAGGTGGATTAGACTTCAAGTTGCATGTTACATCTCATCTAACATCTGCACAAATGAAGGAAGGGCATTTTTGGTCGCTTTTTTTGATTACAGCCGATCGTTATATTGAAGCAAGAATAATAAAATATGCCTTTTAGTTGATAATTCGAGCCTCAATTACTTTTGCATAATCTGGACAACAAATTTCAATAATTTTAGACAAATTCTCGTGTTAATTTCATATTTTTTCTTTCTAACTATAAATTTTGCATTTTATACTGTTACATACTATTAAATAATTTTACGATGCTATTTAATTAATCATATACAGTATAAAGAATGTAAGATAGGAATTGCAAATGAACAACTTGAAATCTTTTATGTATAATGAGGTATGTTGGAGCTTTTTAGTAGAAACGAGAATTTGATTTTTAAAATTCAAAACTCGGGAAATATGTTTTAAAATTGACATTTACACAATCTAACAGATTACTTAAAAATTAATAAATATTCTTATTACTAACTATTACCAAAACTGATAGTAGTAAAATGCACCAAAATTGTGTAAATCATGGATAAATGCTACCAAAAATAAAAAAAAGTAGCGAACATTAATATGCATTACAATTCACATTGACGTTTTTATAAAAATATGCAAAATAGAAAGATATATTAGTTTCACGCTTAATTCATGAAGTTAATTGATTAATATGGAGTGTAAGCTCTCTTGTTGATCTAACTGAATATTAAATACGAACTATGTTTGGTTTTATTATTTTACTTATTTTAATCTTTTTTAGTAATTGTATATCTAAATAATGTATAAATAAGTAGTTAATTGATTATTATTAGTGCTTTTTATAAGATTAAAAAAAAATATTAGTCTTACAAAGAGCTGACAGAAAAAAGTACCCTAGTAACTTTGAAGTAACTTAGTTACCATAAAGTATTTAAATTACTGAATTTTAGTTCCTTCATTTTTTGGCAAAAAGTAACTAATATCTAGATATTTTAAAAAAAAAACAATATTCTGTAACTTAAAAAGTATCTTAATTAAAGTAATAAAAATTGAAATTGCTCTTCATTTTTTGCTTAGCATTGATTATCATTTACTAATGCGACATCTCGCTTTACTATTATTTATAATTTTTAATTGGACAAAAATTTTTTTATTTTCTTTATAACTTTCATCAGTTGACCATAACTCAAATTTCAATCCAGGAGCAGGCGGATTTTAAAATTAGTGAAAGGAAAGTAAGCAAATTGGCAAGAAAGTGCGCGCAGCCTTAAAGAATAAAAGGGTAGCTTTCCAACGGAAAATTCGAAATAGGCGATGGGATATAAAATCTTGTGAAGGATTGGACCATCTCAAAAAGAATGTAGTGTTACTGCAAGGGTTAAGACTTTCAAAAGAAGTGATAAAAAAGTAATCAGTTTTAATGGTTAAAGACTATGGTAACTAAAGTACGGAGTATAGATGCAAGAAGTTCAAACGTAATGTTAAAAAAAATGGCATCTATTTGGGGTCACTTCTACAAAAGCTCATTTCACAAAGTACGCGTTTGGACCATTACACAGGAAGTGTTGTTGTTATAATAAACTATAAATGTCAATCTTCTGCACGATGGGAAACGTGTCCAGATATGACACTGCCGTAGGAGTGTCTGGAATACTAACTTATGTTACCTTATTTACCATACAGAAAGTATATAGTTTCGGTTTTAGTTAAAACTGCCAACACACTAATGACGGCGCCACTTAACATATTTACCATCATGCATTGCAAGATTGGAATGCCTGCTTATAAACCTTACGTACGTTTTGAATGTTTGCGCTGCTAGTGACAGAAAAGAAAACTATGATCTGGGTCTGTTATTTTGTACATGAATATTATGAAAAAGCCTATACCGTTCGGACTCTTTGTGTCTATACTCCGTGGACCAAAGTATCAATATATTTCGCTGGTTCACATTTCATAGGTTCTTGTGAAACCACAACATTTAATTTTATAATGCGGCGGTAGTTTAAGCCTTTATACTATATTGATTTCATATTTGATATTTTTATCAATTTTATACTACCAATTCTTCAAACTCTGTTGTCCTAAATATATAAACTTTATAAAATCTATTATCAATATTTAACAATTTTTTAAGCTGTAGTTTATGTCGACACTATCACGTGACTATCACTTATCGTTACGAGATTTGACACTCAAAATCAGTGTCAAGCGTTGCCACGAAATTATTACTTTATCTTTCCACTACCCCCATGACCATACCTATACCTACCTATTTTAAGAAGATACCTAAAACCTTCAAAGTTCAAAAATATTTGATGACCTCTTTAAAATTATCATCAGTTTCAATTTTTGGTTCTATTTTAACAAGACCAAATTTCACAAGACCAAAGTATGAATATTTGATTGTATATTTTCTTATATTATTTTTTTTGTAATTAAAAAATAGAATTCCTGATTTAATAAACATTTTGTACACGCCCCTGAAACGCTAAGAACAGATCGCATGTTTCATGTTCTTGTTTTATTTTTTCGTCGTCTCTTCACATCAATTGTATAACGATTGTATATGGGTATGTATATATAGAAGTTATATATTGGTGCGAGTGCTCTACGCTAGTTGATGCTTAAGGCCTTTACAGCCTCTAGTAGTAACCTTGAAACCACTCGCTATCCCTTAAGCTCTGGAGCAACAGTAATTACAACATTCGCCAATCAAGCAGCGACTATAACGCAACGGATAGCCATCATCTCAAATCCATATGCATCGAAGCCTGCAGTCATTTAAAAAATAAAAAATAAAAATCCCGTGCATCGAAAGTGAATGATTCATGCATATCTAAACAAAAAAGGTAGCCAAGTCTGATATTTGATTTTACCATTTGAAGTCCTAGCGGGGAATTACGGTACATTTTGCACCATATGCTAAATGGCTTTTGATTCAGAACAAAATCTACAACCTCCAACCCCCATGCAATATATTTCGTTTTCTTAGAATTTCAGTCAGCATTTTTTTATGAGAAGTATGATTTTTTGCAATCTATCGTTGATCTCTTTAATGACACATTCTGAAGCCTTCTTGATTACTTTTACGACATTCTTAACAGTAATTAAGGTTCCACTTAATGAACGACGGAAAAGAAAGAAGTATTTATAAAAGACGGGACAAAGGTCAATATCAACATTTCAAGCACTCCACCATGCAAAAATGTGTACCAAATCGATACGGAGATTAGGGAAAATTATTAAATTGTTCATATTTATTTTCATTGAAATAAAGGCAAACGTGTTTTGATCGTCTTTTCTTGGTTAATTTTGCTATTAAAAGGCACTTAATGTTTTATGTTGATCATTTTACTTTTATGCGAGTGTTAAATTATTAAGCCGAGAAAGAATCGCTGCTTCATAATTATATCTTTAATATAGAGTGTTTTCAAGAGGTATACAACTTAACTTTGTTTAAAAAAAAAGCAACAAAACATTGTGCCAAATTAACTACGTTCATTCGACAGATCATATCTTACTAGTTATCATTGAAAATATGTAATTTCAAGTATAGTAATCTTCTTTAAGGCTTCCTGAATCTTTAAAAAATTATCTTTATTCTAACTTTTATGCTAGAGTGCGACAAGTCTCACAAAAATGTTAAAAACGGCATTGTACCTACATAAAAAATTACTTTGATTTACACATTATACCTCTATACCCAGAATCAGTTCTATTTTTTATAAATAAGATAGAAACCTACGTTTTAAAGGATAAAGAAGATTTCAAAGAATATTTCTTTATATTTACAAAAGGTAAATAATTCAAGAATTATAGGAATCCAGAAAACTGACTTTACCGCCCATTTATAAGTGATATGGAAGAACCAATTAACCAATTTATTAAAAACTTTTTTGATAAGTAACAAAAGATTGTTTTCTGGAACTGTTCGTTACCGGTTTAGTATAATTCTCAAGCGATTTTTGCTTTGTCGCATTTGCGAAACAAAATCCTAGATTTCGATATAGACCATATAGGAGCGTTGATAGTGACGTCACATCGTAACGACAATCTGCCTGTATCCGATTGAAAACAATGATTATATATTAAAATCTAGAGATTTTCAACAGTTGTTCCGCAACGTGAGTTGTTATTCGATCGGAAAAGATATATATCCATTGGAAAAGCCTATGTTTCTCGATCGCACTATGTGAGATCATCATCTGTGGCCACCAAGATTGCAATAATTTCCTATGCTTCTTAGCAGTCCATGGATTATTAGTAAAACAATACGTAGCCATATATAAAAATCCATGATATTTGAAAAAAAAATCCAGAATTAAAATAAGAATTTTCACTCAAGCAAACATAATATGTTTAAATGTGATATGTATAAGACTATATTGATTTTTTGAATGTTTTATAAACAGTTTTATCATTATTTTAAAAGGGTAAATTTGAATAAGGCGCCAATGACTATTGAAATATATGTTTTTTGTACACTCAATTTGTAATTTCAATTAGTAATTTTTTGTTTAGAAAACCAAGTAAAGAAATTATTGAATCCATATATTTTATATCTGCTTAAAAGTGTTGTGACGAAACTTTTTATCAATAAACATTTTTTGTAGAGCACTTTTTTTCTATAACGTATCTCTATAAAAGTTTTTGATATTTTTCACAGGTTCTATGTTTTTTGCATTAAACTGAAAATATTCGTACTTTTATTGTTTTAAATTAATAATATTCCCTGAATTATTATATTTTTAACATATTTTTTTTTTTTTATTACTTAGAACCTGTAAAAAATATCAAAAACTTTTATGCCGATAAGTTATAGAAAAAAAAGTGCTCTACAAAAAATGTCCTATAAAATTTTCTCATAAAACTGATGGTTGTGTCAAAAAATTGAAAAAATATTAAAATTTCTCTTTAGTTCAACTTTGACCTTGAATAACTTTTGAAGGAATAAATATATCAAAAACTTGTACAAGACCTTTTTTGTAGATCGTTTAATTTTCTACAAGAATATATCTTGGTTATTCCGAAATATTGTCACCACCATCATGAGCTATAAAATTCCAAAGTGCAAGAGAATATTGTTCCCATGTTATTTAAATGGAAAATCGAAATTTGCGATGCGGCACCTCTTAATATTAATATTAAGAGCTTAAACTTTCACAGGATTTTTTTTTGTCATTTCCAACAATATTTTCGATATAATTAAGAAAAAAAAATCATCATTTTTTTTGAATCAGTCTAATGTATATATATTACATTGAACCTAACTTTTACAAAAATTATAGATATGATGTAACTAATATTGTTAACTAATATTTCCATTACATAAAACCACTTTGTATTAGGTAGTAAGATTTATAATGAAAATTTTTCAAATATAAAATTAATTACCTGTTAAAAATACTTAATTTCTAGCAATTAGCCTACTTAGAATTCTGAACAAAAACACTGGATAGTTCTGGATAAGTTCTATATCATTTATGTTAACAACGACTAAGGAACCCTAAACTTAGCCCCTCAATTTTAAATACGGTCTTTATCCCCTTGGAATTGATGTATTTTTATAGATTTTCGTTTGTTCGTGTGAGATCTACGTTTGCTCGTCTTTGAATTGTTTTAATTTTTAATAAAAGCCAAAATATTTAAAAAAACGACTTAAGGTTTTTATTTCCTCAAATTTGTTTATTTTTTTATAAAAAAAAACTAAAAACGAACAAACGAAAAAATTTCTGAACAAACAAATGAGCAAAAAAAATGTTTGAAAAATCAAAAGTTGGGGAGCTAACTTTAGGAAGCTCGGCTAAAGATAGGTACTTTACTTAGTACTAGTTAAGGAAAATCTGTACAGTGCCGAATTACGAGAAAAGGAGAGGAAGGAGAAGCATTACATCCACATGTATTACATGGTCAGTTCATAAACCATTCCAGATTTGAATATTATACAATATCACAAAGAATTTTTATTTAGCTTAGAAAAATCATGTTTATCTCAGAAATCAGCAATCTTTTTCATCACAAAATGTATTTGTTTTTCTAGTGTAAACTCTACGAAACTTTTGATTTGAAAAATATTATCCCACAAGAAGATTTTTTTGAATTTAGTAAATTTTAATGTTTTTGAAAAATTATAAATTACAATTACAATTAAAAAGGAAGTTCTCTAACCAGTCATTGAAAGAATATTCAAGAAGAGCCATAAGCTGGCGTCCCCAAATCGTTAGGGCGTTGATTATTCGAGGAATTAATTTTACAAAACTAAAAAAGAAAGAGGACGATTTATTATCCTTTATAAATATCTAGGAAGGTAAGATTTCAATATAAAAAGTAGCTTAGATTACAATTAATTAATAAAACGAATCCAAGAGTAAACCCGTCAGTCAAAGTGAAGTCAAAGTAAAAGTTTCAAGCTTCAGTTTTAAAAAAATAAGTACTTTATTATTGTACATAAAAAACAGTCTATTGCAGATAAATTTAGGGTAGTGATTTATGTTAGTTATAATGTATTGAACAGTGGCTTTTGAATTCACAATATTGGAAATATCTTAGTGTCCAAAAAATGTAACCTCATTAGATTTTTCAGAATGTTATTCTGGAGATGATACGGAGATGGGTTTATCGGAACCGAAGTCGAAATTGGAGGTGAAATTCGAGATACATAAGTTATGGGTAGATTTTATAAAATTATAGTAATATAATTACAAAACTCATACTTGGATAAGTTAAATTTAAATCATACAACACATACGTAACATGAAACAATAATTTAATAAAAATAATAATTTGAAAATATAACTTTGAAAGTAGCACATTGTTTTCTATTAATCCATGTTGATAGCTTTATTCCCGATTAACCTCCCAACTCAAAACTTTTGGAGCCAATTTCGGATGTATAAAGTTAATCGGAAGTTCATAGTCTTTGGAATTGAAGCTGTATAACAGGGGTGGGGTAAAACTGGTATGATCGACAATAATTTTCCTTATTTATTCTCGATCGACTTCGGAAAATCGACTTCGTTAAAACGAAAACAAATACAAAATTAAACAGAGAATGAGTACAATAGTATTAGAAGCACTATTTGGGAATCGGTAAAATCTGTTGTAGAATAGATGCGTGTTTAATTTGAAATTCAAAATTCATTGTCTGTTAAACTTTAAGTACACATTTTAAGATTTTCAATTAAAAGATTTGTTTACCTAAAAAAATAATTAAAATACCTGCGATCGATTGTCGACCTGTTCGCGATCGACTGTTTGCCCACCCCTGCTGTTACCCCTATGTTACCTTTAGGATGCTTTTCACGTTTCAGTCAAAATTTGTGATAGTCATTTGAGGTAACCGAGCGCAGTGGGTAAGCGTGCGCATCCCGTTTATTCTGAAAGATTGGGGGGATAAGTCGTAGTTGACTGAAAGATACAATAATGAGGAATAATTTATCTACAAGATCGTGACATGGTGTTATTCATTTTGTTTTTAAACAATAATTTTTAGAATTCGGCACTGTAACTATAACTTTTGCCATCTCGGCAAAGATTCTCATATCGTACTGAATACACTCACCAAGATAAATCTTTTTTTTTCAAGTTAGTAGGTTATTCATGTTTCCTGTTCATCATAAAATTTAAGGGTGTATTTAGTATGAGCAAAGTTATATGAGTATATATCAAAAATCTCGGTCTGGGGTAAGTGTGCGCGAGTAATTTGGATGGACAACTTAAGTATGCTAACATTGCCACCACATGACAGTCACAAACTCCAACCACTGACAGAGCTTTTTTCAGTCTTCGGAAACCTTAATACTGTGTTGCATGCAATAAATTCATGTCAGGGTACCCTATAAAAGCTATTACCCAATACTATGTAGCTCGGTTATTCAATGAAGCTTACAAAATGGGTGCCACATTAGGAAACGCTGAATTTGGCTTTAATTTCGTAATTTTTTGTCCACCTATTTTATGTGCTTTTTTATTTATAAGTCGATATCTAAGCATTATAACTATAAAAAAATGCGTACATTTACAAGTCGAGTCAAGTATGCGCATTTGGAATTATTCTAATTAACCTTTTTTATTTTTTAAGTGTCAAGGTCTTATGTGCTATTACTTAATTTAATTATTAGTCCAATAAATACTTCATCATATGCAGGGTTTCTTTTTTTCTTATTCCTTATTGTTTAATTTTTACTCCGGTTTAAATCCTTAAGTGCTCACACTTGACCCGAATATTATTGTGTCACTAATTCCTTAAAATAGAGATTTTTGTTGGGTCTTATAAAGGACAATCTTTATGAACAAAGTTAATATCAATCGGTCCCTAATACCTGGAAATCTGTCAACTTCGTATTAATTTTTTGATTTCTTTGAAATTCGTTGAGGTATCCTGAAAAATCAAAATTATTTTACGATTCAGGTAATTTGGGGAAACAAATCATAACATAATCTCTTAAAAAATTTTTTTCTGTTAAATATACGAGTACAACTCTTTATTTAAAAGTCGTAAAGCATGCAGATTTTTTATGCTTTAAAAAAATATATAGTAACAACACTAATAGTTCAGTTAAAATATATGCGCTATGTATGAGTTTAAAATATAGCGTGGTTGTCATCGTGAGAATATTTTTGACGCTATATATTTTAGTATTCTTGTTTTCTTTGTCTATAATCTACTCATATTAAGTGATGAGATTCGAAAAACAAAAATATTTTTCTTTTAAAAACAAAGAATTATGGTAATAAATTGGTCTTTTAACGGTAAAACGTTGTCACGAATCTCTAATTTTCATATATGCAATTATGCGATTAGAAAACATTTACTGAATTACACCCCAATAATCGACTCCCTTAAAATCAGCAACCTCAATTATTTAGGAATAGTTTTTTTCCTCCTAAAGAGGCGAAATCCAATACTTTCAAAATCGTTCGTCTCTAGGCCTTCGCCTTTTATCCTTCTCGTCTTTAATTTCTATCGTGGAATTATCTCCAAACCGCGTGATTAAACGTATTTTTCTCATCATAAACAGATATTTGTTAAAATGTTTGTGTGTCCTAAAATTAACTGCAACCCATATCAAGAGCGTAGAGCGCAGATAACGTATTATTATTGTGTCAAAGTTGGGGCGGGTCGACAGCCCCATGGGACCGACCGAGACCGTCAGCCGCGCGGTTGTGGTAGTTTCATAATTACACTATACTTTTTTCTACACACTCTAAATATGGCGTTAAACGGATGTACAGGGGCGATTTACGAGCGTTTTGGGTCCCAAATCAAATTAGCAATCGGTCACTTCACAAATGATTTTTTTATGAATTTTTATCTCTTGGAATAGACGAAATAAATCAAAAACTTGCTATTTCAATTCATTTTCTGTGCAAAAAGAATGGAAAGTCTCCAAGATGGCTCAAAGTGATTTAGTCCCAACCTGTGTCTAATTGGCGCTACGACCATATTCTACATGTAAGGAATAATAAAATGGAAGAAAAAATTTGGTCTTAGAAATAAATCATTGATTTTGACAGAGTAATGTTGGCTGACGATGATCTAATAGTTACTTTTGATGAGTCCATGTTGGTCATTCTCGTGATTTCACGTAACTAAAGAGCGGCGATCGAAAAATAAATTTTCTGATCTCCTTCTCGATATTTCTCAAATGATTTCTTATTTTAAATTTATTTGACTAAATGTTGACCACCGCACACAAAATAATTTATGAACACGATCATCCTCAGTGATCTATTTATAAAAATTACATGCAGACTTCAAAGACCATATACCTGTACCTACGTATGTTAAGGTCTTATAAAACCTCATGAATCTTACAACTATAATTAGTTTATGAGCAATAAAGTAATCACTACAATCAAAATACTATGAAATTCACCCTATACCGATTAGCCAATAAAATTTTTAACTTTGAATTTTCCGATTTTTTTTTTGTCATTGGATGGGAAATCGTTCGTAGAGCTTTGAGAAAGAAACTATTTTGTTTGTGACAAAATAGTGTAGTAGTAATTAGTTAGTTACGAAAAATTAATTAGTCAGTCATTGATATAATAAAATTTTAAGAAAATAAGGTTTTTAATGACATATAATAACAAAAACGCAGGAAAACCTAGAAAACTGTTGTTTGAAAATAAAACAAAACAAAAATTAAAGAAAACTTAACAGAAACTCTCCCCCCAACAAAAAATTGGAGAAAATAAAGGCATTTATGAAATTATTTTTTTTCCTTAAGTTATATTTTCACAAAATTTTCCAAAATAACAAAAATCGAGACATAATTAAACTCTTTTTTCACCCAAACATTTTCATCGTTTGTGAAAATCAATTTTTCCAACAAAAATTTTTTGAATATTGAATATATGTATGTGAAGTAACACAAAGTTTTTTTTTGAGATTCGAAAAATATTTTCCACACTTTCCGATTTAGTCGACTACTTTGCCAGACTGGCAAAAATTAAAACAGCAATGATCACGCATTTCACACATACATTTTCATCGTTTGTGAAAAACAATTTTTCCCACAAATTTTTTTTGATTATAAACATATGCGGTAACACAATAAGTGTTTTTTATAAATATTACGAAAAATTGTTTTTCACAAACGATAAAAATGTATGTGTGAAATGCGTGTTCATTGTTGCTTTAATTTTTGTCAGTCTGGCAAAATAGTTGGCTGAATCGGAAAGTGGGGAAAGTATTTTTCGAATCTCAAAAAAAACTTTGTGTTACTTCACCTATTATGTTCAATATTCAAAAATTTTTTGTGGGAAAAATTGATTTTCACAAACGGTAAAAATATTTAGATGAAAAAAGAGTTTAATTATGTCTCGATTTTTGTTTTGGAAAATTTTGTGGAAATATATGATAACTTACAGAAAAAAATAATTTCATAAATGCCTTTGTTTTCTCCAATTTTTTGGTTGGGGGGGGGTCTAGATTCTATTAAGTTTTCTTTAATTTTTCTTTCTATTTCATTTTCAAACAACAATTTTCTACATTTTTCAGCGTTTTTGTTATTATATGTCGTTAAAAACCCTATTTTCAATACATTTTACTATATCAATGATTGACTAATTAATTTTTTGTAATTAATTAACTATTACTAAACTATTTTTTTACAAACGAAATAGTTTCTTTCACAAACCTCTACGAACAATTTTCCATCGAATGGCAAAAAAAATTCAGAAAATTAAAACTTTAAAATGTTGTTGGCTAATCGGTATAGGGTATGAAATTCATTAAATTCCAGTCTTTTGGCAGTCCTAGTGAACTATTAATTAAAATATACGAAACTTCAACATTTTTATGCTTTTTTTTTCAAATCTAAGCGAAGTGATTTTTCTTTATATAGCTGTGGCTAAATTACGTTCTCTTTAAATCGAAAGGCCTAAAACGATCAAATACACAACAGTGTATAATTATCCTAATGGCTATTGTTAGAAATAGACAAGCACGTGTCAGTAAATCATAACATCACACATGTGGTAATTTTCTCTTGATTCGCTTTTATCCTTCTCAATTTTTAATTAGAGGACAAAAATTTCGTTTCTTTTTATTCGCCGTCAAGTTTTGTCCTCGAGCATTATACAAGTAATTATCAAACAAATAAATCCTTTTTACAAGAATGTTAATCGTTCAAATTATAAATTTAAAAACAGCATCTTCAGATTGGAAAAAATAAATTGCCAAAATATATATTTTTTTTCTTTTCTTTATATGTCATTAATGTTTCAGATACATGTTATAACATTGCCTCCCACTCAATGAAAGAGTTTATTGTGGCGACTAAGCCTCTATAGTTAGAGGTAAAGATGATGGTGATACAGGACATGATTTGCATTCATTTGCATACGTCATCCAACATGATGCACCTTGCTGTACCTCGTAGGACGGTTCTTGACAACTCCGCAAGCCATTTATTAAAATAATTAACAGAAATATTATTGAAGCTTTTCTTTTCCCATACGTTAGTTCCCTTCATCTTCATATTAATTAATAGTCAGGTATAAATTTGGATCATTGACGGTTCGAATGACAAACGATTTCATTTCGCATCCCACACTGGTTATTTAAGACGGTATCAACAAAAATCATTCTTTCCTGGGAGGGTCAAATATTTCGGTGTTTTAAAGACAATTTTAAAAATATTACCATTAGTCGATAGTTATTTGCTGAAAAAAGTTAAAATTATTAAGAGTTTTTTTTCAATATTTTATTCTACACATTCGTCCTTAATTTCCATATAGACAATGCATAAAATTACAATACGATACATTCATTTAATTTATATTTAAATTGCTTGTGTCAAACGCAAGTTATGTCTTTGCTTTTTCGCTTCCATCTTCCTCTTATTTGTGGGTAACATAGGATAAAAGGTGATACATTTCGGGGGATGAAGATCCAAAACACGCGTAGATCGTGAAGCCTGGAAGACATATATGTGTACACATATTTTTCCCCTTGTCGTTTTTATATATTTCGATTTTGTCGATCTGGGGCTGTTCTGAAAAAAGGGATGAGCGCTACGTGCAGAGATGATGTATGAAGGCGGCATTCACAGCATGCTGTCCCGGGACAAGAGCGTTGAGAGACCGCATAATTACCACATGATTTACGCGTTCAACTTCTACTTTACACAAACATAAATGTAACCAAAGTATTCATAAATAAATAAATAAGGCACACAGACAAAGATGAAACACGAATATAATCAAATAGATCAGCCAATATTCTTGTATTACAACGTATTCTCAAAAACCCTCCGCAATCACCGCGTGGTCACCGTGTATAAGTACCTATATTCCGACCTGCTATGGACTGACAATTTTACGTTTCGTTCCATTCGACAAGTTGTACAACAACTTGCCCCATAACTCGAGAAAAAAATAAATAATTATTTTCCTATCTCACCATGCCCTGTAACGATAATTACACTCTTTATAAATATGTCACAGAATCCAACAATACATGAAGCAACAAGTCTATTGAAGTTCATATGCATTAACAACTACAGATGCATTTGAAAAAGCCCAACCGACCAAATATCAACACATAATATATGTCGCCATATAATATATGTCTACTGGATTACTTTTAATAAACGATATTTAAATCATTTGTCGTAAACATCGATCATAACTGGTTATATATCCTTAACTATATACAAACATTTTTAATTATTTTCACATTCACATACTTTGTTCCATAATACTTCAGATAACCAATTCATAATAATTCAGTCATATAAAACAATAAAAGTTTTATCCCAAATAAAAAATCATAAGATTTCACTTATAACGATATACCTTACAACAACAAAGTTTAACTATTATGATAAAATTTAATCAAATCGTAGATATACAAAACAAAGGTACTTAACTAAAAGTTTAAGTACGCCATATGTTCAATTTAACAATTAATATTATAATTCGCGTAAATAAAATTACTTTATAATTTATATTTAAATACAATAAACGTTTGAAAACAGAATTGTTTTTTGAAATGAGTAAAGCAGTGGTTAATTGATTTCATTTTGTTTAATTACGTTACAATGTTAAGTATAATAATATTAGACATAATTTATAATAAATGTTACACGTAACATGTATTTACAAAAAGACAGTTGAGAATAGTTCTTACAACTATAATAATATGTAAATTTTGTTGCAAGAACCTGTTATTAATGTTACATTTACTTTATATATTAAATATTAAATACAGAATATCAATTGTTGTAATCCTTGTACACTTTTTAATTTGATTTACATTAATTCATTAGGTCATAAATTAATTAACTATAATAGGATCGATTTATTTAATATTTTAAAGCTTCGAATACAACTCCAAAAAGTAGAATCTTCTGATTGATTTTATTTCTCCAACTTCGACTTCAGCTCGGAATTTTGAAATCGAAGGTTAATCAGAGGTAAAGCTTTTTAGTTTTTGTTAATATAAAACTGTTCATCAAAGTATTAGGGACAGGTAGACTTTGAAGCAGTGCAATCTGGCAACGTCTCATTATATATTATAATATTAATTCAATTTGCTAATAAATCGTCCAAAATGAATTAATCGATTTGTTTGCGAATTGATATAAAAACAAAATATAGCAAAAGTATGTATCTGTGTCAATTATTGTTTCATTGTTTCATGATAGGTATGTGCTTTTAAATTTTATTTTAACCAATCCAGGGAACAGATTTCTTATTTATATTTCTATGACTTCATAAGACCAACCCTTAACATCTGCATCTTCAACTTCGCTTCCAATTTCGACTCGGAAAACCCCGATAAAATCTCCCCAATCTAATTTTCCGACTTCGGTTCCGATAAAACTGCGGTAACATATCTACTATTAATATAAAAAAATTCTTTGTAATCTTATAAAATGATAAAATAAATTTAAAAATAAATCAATTTTTCCCAAGATTTTACTCTTAAGACACCTAAATAAAAACCAATTAACCAATTACCGAATTCAAAAACAATATTTTCTACATCAGTACTACAGAATGAAGAATTTATTTAAAATATATTTTGAATTAAATAATTTTATTTACCGTACGTAGCAGTAACAAATCACTATCTGACAACGTCTCGTTTTCTATTTTCCTTTTAATTCAATTCGCGATTTTGTTGTTAACTCAATTCTGGCATCGTCTAAATTTTCTTTTGACGCTAAATTTTCATTTTAGTCGATTTATGGAAATGAGACTTGTACTAATAATTTTGACTTTTTACAGTTCACTAGAAAATTATGATAATTTGAATCATAAGAATAATTTTAAAAACTTCATCTCTACCAGCTCAAAAAATATCCTCTAATATCTTTTATATCTAATACCCTCTATATATCTCCTCTAAATTTTTCTCGTGCCCCTAGGGATATGGAATTTATCACACATTAGGACACATTGTTATAAGCTAAGTACAATGTATACAAAATATAGAATATATTGCGGTCCAATTTATGTAGTATAATTTAATATAATAATATACAAAAATAACACCATAAACATAAATTGGAACAGAAGTTCAAACAAAAATATTTGTGACGTATTGCCCAGATACGTATTTCGATTGCCAAGCAAGCTTCCTCCGTGGTCATCAAAAAATAGTTATTGAAAAAAGTTCCATTGTATACTTAATTGTTTTCTGTTTCGGTAGCTCACTATAACAGAAGCGCATTTACGAATTTGCCGCCTCTAAGCTGAAAAAATACCCCCACCCCCTCTTCATCTTTGAAAATTTACCGTTAGTGCATCAAATAATCATCAAACAAAACGACGTCGTTTTGTTTAATAATGTATTAAAAAGATTTCCACTATAATACATAAGTATAATCGATGCGCCTTATTTGGTTTATGAATCTGTTTGTATATATGTAAAACACTGTAGGTTTTTCACTCCAATATTTGCCGCCCCTTTGAAATTAGCCTCTCTAGGCTATAGCCTAGTGACTAGGCAACTACCCCTCACGATGACTAAGCAACCATTTGTTTGTTATGTTTGTAGAAAAAGACTTCCATAGTACTTGTATCGTTTCCTCTCTATTTCACCTGGTGAGGTGCTAATAAGCGCCACGCACATTAGTGACCCACGAGCTAATAATAAAAAAAAAGTATGAACAAAATTTGACCCTCGCCTCAAAAAGGTTCACCATCCCTGGCCTAGGTTATAGCTATAGCCTTCCTAATCTTACGGTAAATTCGACCCTGCACTAGAGCAATTGAGTTATAAACTACACCGAATAGATTGAGCTTTATCAAAAAAAGGGTTCCCGAGAAAAGTGGAAGTTTGGATCTCTACTATCATGGTTTTAAGAGCGAAGCTCTTTTTCTTAGGTTTTTTTCTATTAAATTGAAAAATAAGAATTCATATAGAATTATGATTTTTTAATTCCGAAAATTAAATATTCTTTTAATTTTTAATATGCTATAAAATATGCTATTATAGAAAGAAAATCAAATTTTAAAAAAGTAAAAACGCCTAAGAATAATATTGTTGATAATGATTCATTTATTTTGCCAGTTAAAATAGTACCTTAAATTAAAATTCTCAATAACGACAAACTATCATAATTACTTTAAGTATGTAAATCTGTTTTGGTTTGTATATTCTCTTACTTATAGCTCAAATGCTTAGAATAATGGGAGTATTTATTTTAATGCTATTTATTCATTTGTACTTTGTAATTAAACTTGGCTGAAGATTTAATGTTTGAAAGACCCATAAACAAAGATATTTAAACCCTTTTTTTCTAAAAATAATAATATTTTATTAAAGAACAAGCAGGTACAATAAGTCACGCAGAACCGTATGCCAAATGAATTTATTTCTCCCAAACATGAATTAACTAACGCCATTTAAAATCGTTAATTAAAACAACAGTAATTGTAATACCGGACAATTAATATCAAACAAACATTGTTGTAAAATTTTATCAGATCCAGTAGTGTCCAACATTTTCTATCTTTCTCGATTTGAATTTTTCATCATGTGCATGTTCCACTGCAATCCTTTTAAAAAACCCTATCGCATAGATAGACGTACACACCCTATCATATTCCTGATCCTGAGTATCCTAGTACAAATTAGTGAGATTCGAGCAATATTCTAGTCTTGTTTGTGTGGCGTTCGATATTTGGGGTGGAGTGTTTCATAGCGATGTGATCATATCAGTGGTATAATTTATTATTTTGAAAACGTGAAATTATTTAACAAATACTGTCGGTGACAAGCGTATCCTATACAGCCTTGGGCTAAAAAGTAGTTTATCTGCATAAACACATCTTTTATGGCAATTACACAATTCCGTTTTGTATGAATGTACACAGTCATCAACTAAAGTATCGATCTAAAGATAACGACAACGCAATAATATCATCAACTTCAAAACTATCGAGTTTGAGGAACAGAGAGTATGCAAGTAATCCTTGATTCAAGTAGCAATTGGAGCTTAGAAATCGAAATGAGATTTGAAAGATTTAATTGTTTTATGAAAGGAATCGGGCACAAAATAAACGCTTTCAGGAATATTAGCGTGCCACATAAACAGATCGTAACGGTGGTAATAATGGGCGTTATCAACACAAATCGTTCGTTAAAAGTTCATTTGTGGAACATGAAATGTTTCTATCTCACATCTCATTTGAAAAATAGATAAAAGTATGGGGTTTAAGTTGTGCAAAACCAACGAAATCGACGCACGCTATCCCTACATTGTTGGTCGTCGTGACGCTACTAAGACACACGTCACATCCGGTCACCTGCGACTATGTCTTGTCCAAACCGGGGGCGGCCTCGATTAATTTGAAAAAAGTAAAATAAACTTTCATCACGACATTTTATATGAAGATGATTTCAAATCCGTTGTTAAGATGAAAGAAACTCATAATTTTTATCTTTAATGAGAAACGCGCGTTTTGATACGCCCTCTACAAAAAATAACTAATCCATAATAAAATCGAATTTCAATTAAGTGTAAATAACAATCCGCTGATGTGTTTAATAAGGCAAGTCCTCGAATTTTAACTACTTCATGACACGAAGAGGTACCGATTCCAATTACATTTATATCAAAAAATAATCATTTTATTCCATTAAAAACCAATCAAATCTTCTAATAATTTACAATAAGTCCTTCAATCCCAAAAAATAAATAATACATCTTAAATTCAATGTGCTTTATTCTGTAGATATAGATTTCGAAAAGTATTGTATACTTAATGTTTATGTAAGTAATTAAATTTAAAGTATTACTTTAGCGCAGGGCTTCTCAAACTTTTTTCATTCACAACTCCGTTTATGATTGCAAGTTTCCTGGCGACCCTATATAAATATAAAAGAATGATAAATAAATATTTTTTGATGTCTTATTTATTAGGTAACAATATACATATACATTGAAAATGTATATAATAAATAGTTTTAGAATTCGTTTAGAAACATACAAAAATCTGAAATTAAAAATTACACAAATAATACACATATTGGAAATCGGGACCGTGGTCCTTTCATCCAATCTGATGGCAGAGAATGGAGAGCATGAAGAATATGACAGAGGACAATATCTACAAAGTTGGAATTACAAATTGTCTTAGGGTATTTACTAAACTAAAATGATTTCAAAAATAGAAATATAAAAGAAGAAAAATGACAAACCAGTTAAAATTCGATCAAGTTTATAATTAGTTTTCTTTAAATTTTTTTATCCAAAAACCTATCCACATTCAGAAAAATTCAGTATAGAGCAGTGGTTCTTAACCTTGTTAGAGGTACCGGTCCTATGCGGTCCTACCATATGCGCATTTACTAAACCCACCTTCGAAAAATAAAAATGGTTTTTTCAAACTAAACACGTAGATATATCAAGATATTCGAAATATTATCAAAATATTTCACATAGATATTCAAACATAGATGCACAAAATCATATGAGTCGGGGGTGTGTTTTGATCTCCACCGAACCCGTGAGACTGACTCACCGAATCCTAGTTCAGAATCACTGGTATAGAATTATCAAAGATGGTGATGACAATTGTGTTGATCGTGAAACAAATTGTCTCTTGAACAAAAATTGTAGTTATCCATAACTAATTAAAAATAAAAATGTTAAAAAATATAAGAAAAAGTATAAAATATAGAAAAGTAATTAACTTTTGGGACTGAATATGCCTTAATTTCAACTTAACAAATCAAAATATTTCTGATTTGATACTAAGTTATGAATGGAGAATTTTTGAATACTATTAAATCAAAAATAAAATATTCAATTAGCATGTTTTTAACACAATTAGAACTAAGAAATAAAAATTAAATTAATAGTTCAACATCATTTAAAATAATAAAAACGTGATAACGCTGTCGAACTGATAGGTTGGCAGCGTTGGCAAGTATGTCTTTCTCACATGATGTGAGAGAGCTTAGGCAACATGCTCAAAATTTTGAAAATAAATTATTTGACATATTTCATCCTTTTCCGCTTTATATTGTGTACACATGAGTGTTACAAAGATAAATTATGCGTTTCATTTTTATCTAACCAAACGTACTGACACAGCTTGTATTATATAAAAGACGGTACGTCTCAGCTGACGATAGTGTTGCCGCACTGTCTTATACACATATTAGCTTATCAAATAAAAACCACATTTTCGGCCAGTTTTAAATTTGTTCCTAAAAAACCGTGTAGTGAATTCAAATAAACTTATGCAAAATTAGTTTAAACTACATATTTTGAAAGTTTGGGAATATATCTTCGTTGATAATTTTTTTTTCTTTATCATTTTTATTTATAATTTTTGAATCAGATATAAATATAAATCTCTAACAAAATTTATTACAACTTTTAAATCTAAAGAAACTAAAGTAATTATTCCTCCCTACACCTTTGTGTAGAATTGGATGTGAAAGGGCTGATTAAAATAAATTTAAAATATTCAATTACTGAATCTCCCAAAGATTACGTGTAATATCATAGTATTTTTAAATTTTAATAACCTTTTAAAGATTTAGTGAATCGTTTTGAAAATTTTCACAGATGCTTTAGCATTAAATAAGGAACATTATACTAAAATTTTAGTTGTCTGGTAACATTTTGACATATCTCCATAACACCCTTAAGGATACCAAGATAACCTTTAAGTTCGATTGTTCCGATTTTTCCTAGAACCGATTTGTCACAGAAGACTAGATTTGAAAATTGAAAGAAAACGTAAATAATGATCCTTCGAAAGGTGATACAGAAAAACTTAAGCAACAATAAACTTGCAATAAACAACAATAAATTTGCATTTACATAAATAATATCCATGCAGAACCGCACTTATTATATAGACAGATAAGGAGTACTTAGAGGCTCCCATGAAATGCGATAAGAAAATGTGATAAATTAATGCTTTTACTATTTAAAACATCTGATTTTAAAATAATACTTTATCCTCAAAAACGGGGCTCATTGCGTAGTTATAAAACGATCCATACTACTTGAAGATCCCTAATGAGGATTACTTGGCAATCAAAATACGTATCTGGATAATACGTCATAAATACTATTTGTTAAAACTTTTGTTCAAATTTACGTTTACAGTTTAATTTTATAAATAATATTTCATAAATTAGACTAAAATACATCTTATATATTGTTTACACAGTTTAAACTGTTCAAGCAGTGAAAAAATTTAATTGACCCTTTCTTCGTCTAAACTCTAAATTTAGCCCTAAATCTCTGTTTTTCATTTTTTAAATGGTTGTATAACTTTGAAATATTTCTTTACTTCCTATAGTTGAAAAAAATGGTCTTTTACATTAATGGTTCACAAGTCATGACTAAACAAACCATTTGTGATGATATTTTTAAATGTCAAATGTTCATTTAGGGAAAAATCTATTCTCCAGATAACTAAGTGCCAAATTATTCTTAATCTGACTGCGTTTAGTTCGTTTTTGATAATTTACAACAAAAGCTCAGATTGCAGATAGGAATTTCTGAAGAAATTTTTTAAACTTTTTCGAAAGTTATACCTATTGCATTTTTCAAAATGTAGGGATCACTAATGAATTATTTTTAATTTGAAGTACTTTAAATATATGTACATTGTACGTACATACTTCCAACGACAATCTAAAAAGAGTGTCATCTTAATTTTTGTATTATAAATTATCAACGTTTATTAATCTGTATTATATTTACATGTCAAACTTACCACTTAGAAAATTTAATAATTCGTAGTGCTAATAAATAAATAATGAAAGTTAACGAGTTTGGTTGGTTAGGTATTAGTGGTACTATAAAAGTAAAGTCAGAAACATACCTAATGTTGAAGCTTGGTAGATTTAATGTGGGTACAAAGTAATAGCAATTAGCATAAACGAATTTATTACAAAAACGGCGCCACTAACGAGTTTTGAATGAATTGTAGGCATTAATATGAAACCAAAGTAAACATTCACACACAAATCTCCCAATAGTTAAGAAATAAAATAGGATCAAATGTTGAGTTATTTTTTAAACGATGCAGTAAAGAAAAAAAGCCGAGTGTCATAGAAATAATAATTCACGAGGAGAGAAAAGAAGAAAAAAATTAAATGAGCGTAGGTAGTCTCATGTGGTGATTGGAAATGAATTGAGGGGGGCACACTGGGGGCTCCAATATGGTCCCCAGGAGGGCAGAGCGCCACCGCCACAGGATCATTTATTTGTCTTTGAGATATCCGCCGCTCTCATTCGTTGCACACACTACTTAACTTTATTGTAAATTGTCTTTGTTTTAAGTTGGTGCTTCTTTTTTTTCATTTTCAATAAAATTGCAACACCATCCCATAAATTATTGACTTTGATATTTCTTGACTTCCACAAAGTTCATTCAGAAGGCCATGACAATTTAACTGAAGAACAAGATATCCTTTTATTTATGCACCCGAAGATTTTTAAAAAAATGACTTTAATGAATTTAAAATCAGTCATCATTACATTGATCGCTTCTAAAGAAGTTCATCAATCAACGTGAGTATTTCATTTGTAGAAGACAATAAAGATAAAAACGGTTCATTTATAATAAATTGTTCCAACCAAGACATATCAGAAATAAAGAAAAGATTTTAAAAATTGCGTACACTTATTCCACCCATTAAATATTTTTCTTTGTCTCTTTTCTTGTTTTAGTTAACGTTTCCATTTTAAGAAGCCCGTTGCGTCCTCCATTTTACAAACCAATCAATATTTGTTTCAACTTCCAGTTCCAACTTCGTTCATGAAAAGAATGACATATACCTATCGACTTGAATTGAGCCAATCAAAATCCTAACTCAAGCGGGTTATCTTATCTTATTTTTAAAATCTCTTCACAACTAATATATGCGTTGTATATGGATATCAAATTGAATGATAATGATATAGAAAATTAAAATGAATACCGTAGAGGAAGCCCAAAACTGGTAATATGACTAAATCGAATAGGTTGTTTAAATTGGAAGCCGTTACTGCTTAGGTGCAAATGTGGGTAATGCTATTTAATTCAACCCTCAACTAAGCCGCAACAATCGAATTCTCCACTTTGACGTAATCAATTTTAAGAAGAAAAAATTTTTTCATTACTTAGATAAAATCAATATTTTTAAATTGTAAACTATATGTGTTCTGAAATGTTTTATGGTGTATGTAATTAAGATATAGATTGATGGCTTACATCCAAAAATTTGCAACTATAGTGATTATAATTTTAAGGCTAGCTTTTAAATTTGAAAATAAAGAGACTAGATTTGGGCAAACTGGGTAGGAGTAAAGTAGTAAGTAAAACAATGGCCAAATATAATATAGCAAACGAAACCGAAACCGTTATTTAGTATACACTGAATTTTTCAACATGCACAGCCATCCTCTATATGAAAATCGAATTTAAGGAGTAACATGAGTTTCACGGCTAAAAAAATAGTTTTTTTTTTATTATCTTATTATTTTCTACAACATCTCTAGAATATTGTCCTAAACTTTCCAGTTGATTCGAGTAATAGTTTCGGAGATACAGCCTTGGGAAACTCAGCGCGCTGCAGGTATATCGGTGCAGCTGTTCATCTGTTGTCGCGTTTTTCTCGAAACTGTGTTTTCAAAGTCGATTGTCAAGATTTCTCAAGAAGTACTAAACCGATTTTGATGAAATTTTACACAGGTCTTTGAGATACAACTCACAAAGACTTGGTGGAAGAGTTTGTTTTTTTTTTCAATTACAACTAATTAAAAAGAAAACAATATAGAGTAAATTTCACCGAAATTTAAATTTTTTTAAAAAAATTTTTACCAAAAATCCAATTTTCACTTTTTTTTCTTTTCTTATGTTCAAGTTCTTGTTTATGGTCTTAACTAAAATTCGTATTTTTTTTTTTCACTTCAGGCAACCCTGTCATCAAAGTTCTGCTGTCATCCGGACATCCCTTTTAAATATTTTTTTACAAAAATTTCAGAAATTCTTTGTCAAAGATGTATGTTTAAGACAATAAAATGTATTTGTCCCGATTAAATCCCATGTAACTCTTTAAGAGCGTTGATTTAAATAAGTAATAACTAAACCCACTAGTCATGCATTCCATGTTATAGCAGGGGGTTTTATTATTGTGATATGTGCACAAATAGTTTGTTTTTTAAAAATTATTGCAAATATTCTCAAACGAATTTGTATTTTTAATGTTATTCCTTGTAATTTTGTTAATTAATCTTTATTTATTTTGTCCAAACAATTAACATTTATACTGTATAGGTATCTACCTTAGTACAATATACTCCGAAGGGTAAAACGGATAATCGAGAAAAAAAATCGTTTTTGTTCCAAACAGTTCTTTGTATTTGTTCTTAAGCATTAGAACGTAATAAAAATAATTATTGAAAAAAGTTCCATTGTATGTTTAAATATATATTTTTTCATAATTTCTTTGCATACCCGTTTATGGTTTTAAAAAATTAAATAACGTCGTATAATCAAAATAAGATTTTTTCTGAATCATCACAAAGCAGTTACGGAGTGATCCAAACTACTTGTTGACCACTGAGGAAGGTTGCTTGGCAATCGGAATATGTACTTCCACAAGTTTCTTGCAAAATAGAAAATAAGGTAGTTTGAATCGAATGATATTTTAATACATTTCTTAAGCCAAGAAAAATAACAAAACGCAATATTAAGACAAAATGTTTCAGTACTTATGTATGACTTTCAACACAAATCGGGTTAAATTTTCCGGAAAAATCAGAAATTTCCTGAAACTGATTTTTCGAAAAAACTTTAACTAATTATATCCAATCGAAAATGCAGCGAAAATTTGGAAAAACAAGTTTGACTTTTTCCAAAAAATTTATACCTAATAAAGGATAAGGGGCCGGATAAAGGGGAATTATGGGCCCAACCGGGCCCTGTATTTGGACAGGTCCCGTATTACCATCAAAATAAACAACAGCAAAATTTAAATTAAAGTAAATTACCAATCTGGCGATCCAAAAATAGTATTACTCAAAAAACACAAAAATTAAGTAGATAATAGCCAATAAATATTAGTCTCGAAAAATTTAAAAATAATAGCTTTTTAACAAATAGTAGAACGGACGAAGAAAGGAGCTGAAAAACCAAAAGTAAAAAAAAATAACATTTAAAATCTTAAAATCCAAGCTCCCAAACTAATAAAACTTACTTATTTTGAGTCTAAATAACATTTATTTTTTAAATAAAAAATAGAAAAATAAAAAGAAAGGAAATACCCTATAGCTTCAAGAATAAATTCTAGTTTATTTTAGGATGTTCATACCATAATCAATGTTTCCATCAGAAACTTTTAATAATCAGAAGATATAAAACCTCAATAATTAATCAAAATGTCAACATAAATATAAGGATGTTAAATATCTAAGTTCTACTCAACGAAGGGTCATCAAGTTTACGAGTCTAACGATAAGAACAAAGTTAAGTCGCTGCGAAAATATATTACCCGATAAATCAAAGCTCTGAGCTTGGGACAAGTCTACCGAAACACAAATCACAATTTTGCCACTATGATAAAATACAACTATTAAGACACAATATTTTTGTGTTGATATATTTCTAAAATTAAGATTGTATTTTTATTTGTTTGTTGTTGATATTTTTTTTCTTTCAAAAAAGGGTATTTGTCATGGTTT
Organism: Sisyra terminalis; assembly: GCA_958496175.1. Classification (NCBI taxonomy): domain Eukaryota; kingdom Metazoa; phylum Arthropoda; class Insecta; order Neuroptera; family Sisyridae; genus Sisyra; species Sisyra terminalis. The sequence continues at coordinate 33,773,064 of OY292274.1, forward strand.
TGTTTCGATCGGATGGTGTTATCAAATCAAGTATGTAATGTTAAAGCTACTGAAACAAATAAATTTGGACGGAAGAGCTTGGCGCACTGACCCCTCAAACGGTAAATCCTTAATGTAAGCTGCCCCTCTGAATTTTCCGCCCGGTCGCGTTTGACAATCAAAAAGTTCTTTATGCATCCCATCGACAAAATGCAAATCTCCTTCAACATCGAAGGTAAATCCCTCTGTATGTTCAACAGTCAATCGTTCAAGGGGATTTTCTATTCACCAAGAAAAACTTTTTACAATTCTGATAAAAGCTCAATTCAAAACAGAGAATGTTTTAAACGAAAACCTTAAATTTTATTGTCAATTTCCACTTTCTTTTTTTCTTATATACCTAATAAGTAACTTCACAGCTATTGATAAACAACACTCAACTTGAACTTGTAAGAAGATTCTTACTTTGTATAATAGAAGTTTTTCTATTATTTCGGATGAACCTCTAATGGTCCGAAGCTTGTGTAGGATGCTATTTTACAAAAAGCCGACTTTCAACAAAAGCCAAACCCAATTCACATGTCAAAACACAATTTGATAGATCGACATACGTTCAGTTACCCATACATCAGTAGCAAATAAATATGATCCAAGTATTTTTAATGATCTATGAATCAAAAATCACTCCAACTACCCATACTTTGTCGGCGCCCGATCTTTTCATGTCTATGTCAATCACGAATTCGTCCAAATGCGCCATCAATCGAACCTTAATGCATGTATTTTTAAATCCTTCTCCGACATTTAAATGTATGCTTAATGAATGTTTACCTTACCCCTTTAAATTTCAATTCAAAAAATCACTTATCCCTATTATACAATTAGAAAATTTTATTAAAATTTTCTTTATGGAAAATCAATTGCTCTTATATTATTTAAAATAGAAATGCTACTTTGAAAAGCATATCAACATGAGCATTTCCCAATAGAGGGAATTATTCCAAGATAAGAGCTTAATAAGAGAATTCACCCCTTAGTCACCCCCTCTTATGGTGACCACAATGGTCATACGTCATTATAGCAAGACACATTATCGATAAGTTGTAACTGACATTGTATGAGGAAAAACTTTAAGCTTTTGTGTTAAAATCATTTCGGGAATATTTTTCAAACGCTATTCTTATTAATGGTAAAATAAGCGTAAAGCTTGTGTCATTTCAGAAAATTTCCTATCTTTAAAATAAATATTTCAAAACGAGCTTATCATAATTGTTATTTAACTCCCTGAAGACATATGTGAACACTCATTCGTCATCGCTTCACAATGATCTTTCTTTTTCATCGCCTTGTCATATTATTTATTATTTCTCTGATATGAAACTCACCCCATTTAATCAATACAAAAGGAAATAATATTATGCTTATACGCAAAAGCTTGTCTTTAAAGAAAAATCAAGAGAATTAATTTTCCTAAAAGGACTTAGAAGTAACAAAAATCCTGATGGTTGCGCTTAATATCCTCACATCCTTTGAAACGTGAAAAGATTTTCTTCTATATGTAAATGTGATGGAAACTTTTACGAGGGTCTACGAGAACAAAAAGGTATTCAAAAAACTTTATGTAAGTATATCTTTAACCAATATATTTTGCATTGAAAATAAACTTACGAATGGATACAAAGAAAAAAGTATGAAATAAAAGTAAGTACTCTGACTATATACGAGTATACTATGAAATAAAATGCTCGAAAAGAAAATTGAAAATTTTATCTAAATTTATATTATCTATATAATAAATTAAAAGTAGCGATAAAGTGAAACTATATACAAGTAAACCTTCATAAATATTTCATAAAAATAAAAAGAATTACATTAGACTATCCGCATTCTATCAACTTAAAAATATAACTACGACATTCGCGAAAGAAAAAGTAACATGTATTGATAAAATAAATCATTTGTGATATAAATTTAATTACCTTTCATCATTTAAATAAAAGTAAAATACAGTGAAAATATCATAGCAAATCACAAATTGCACGACAATAAACATAAAGAAATTCAAATTTATTCATTGCATTTATCACTTACAGAACAACACCCTCGGACTACTTATATTGCAGACTGCATTTCATTTCGTGCTAAAAAAATGTGCACTTTTAAATTTGCGTTGATCCATATCATTTGAATCCATAAATTTTACAATGCAACTACGTCCTTTTTACGATGTATGACATTTATTACACATAATTTGATTTTTAGGGTTTTAATTATTTCAATTGGCAACTTATTACTTTTCCCTTTTTAACTGAAATAAAAAAATATTACACACGTCATTGTATTTTAAGTGAACAAAAAGTCTTATATCACAACCATAATACTCATGTTCCCAAAGCTAGCAGAATTGGTGTTTATTGAGTAGGGGTACGTAAAAATGTATACTTAAACTATTTCCTAACGCAGATTTGCGCGTCCAAAACTATATATTTTACACTAAAAATTGTTTTCATATGAGATTATTTTCATTAGACCCAAAAATTTCAAATCATTAGAGCCTTAGAGATATTGAAGAAAGTATTTTATAAGTAAACTATTTGATAGGCGATAACCTATATGAATTTGGTGCTTTCTATGATATAAACTATAAATTAGCCGTAAATCTATTTTCATTACAAATTACACCAAATACGATAATAATCGGTAATTATTTAGTAGCATTATAGAGATCGTACTACGCCCAGCGGCAAAATCGCTCGAATTTATTTTTTGTTGCTAGTGCTTTAAAATGTCAAATGCAAGGGAAGACAGTGTGACTCACAGTAAATGATAGAGGTCATTCCCCAGAAATTTATATCCTCTTCCCGCCCCATCAAAATAATTTCAATATTAGAAGCTTTTCTTATACTTATTTTGTTTCGGTGTATGATTGAGATAATCAAGATAAGCTTCTCATAATGAATAAATTATGATTTAATTGTTAGTAAAAAAAGTGCAAAAAATTATTTTCGATAAGTTTTTGTTTTGTTTATACAACCCTTAAACATTGCGAAAATAGTTTTGATAGTAATTGTGGCTGAGTCGTCTTGATACAATAAAAAAAGAATTTCGACAAAAAGAAACATTATGATTTCCTTCTCGATCAAGAGAAAAGATATCAAGTGGATTCAGGAGCAGGTACAGTGATGAGACAAGGGGTCCAATACCCAATATCCAATACCCTTCCTTACCCTTTTAATTAAACAAAAACTAAATATTGAAAATGTATAATTTGTAATTTACAGAGTCCGACCGAACTTTCAGTTTCGGTGAAAAACGAGCTTCGGCTTAGTTTCGGTTTCGGCTGTTGTTAAGCCGAAACTACGACCAAAACCGAAACTGAATTCGTGACATGCTAAAAAAATATTGTTTTTCACTTATCTTTTGATTCTTCGATTATGAATAGTGATAACTATAGTTCATTAAAATTTTGTTTAATATTATCTTTCATATTTTTTTTTCAGTTCGAAGGAAAACTAATCAAAGTTTAGAAGATTTTTTTTTCTTTCTAAGATATAAGAAGGAGTACTTTCTATTTTGTGTACCTAAACATATAAGGTAAAAAGTTTTTTTTTTTGTTTTATATCTTTTTTTTTATTATTTTATGTTATTCGTAACTAATATTAAAAAGAAATATTAGGTGCATTTCTTTCAAATTAACCCCTTATTTCAACATAAATAATTTATTTGAAATAAGAAATGGTAATGATGTGTTATGTTAATATTAGCTCAAATATTAGAGACTAAATGATTAATGAATAAAGGATTTAAAATTAAAGACTGACAAATTATGATTAAAAATTTTTCTACGAAAACATCACCATATGTAGAACTTTCGGTTTCGGTCGCAAAAACTAGTTTCGGTCGGGCACTAAGCCAATTTATAAAATTTTTGAATCTATAAAAAATTGTCAATACCTGTTTACCTGTTATTATCAACACAAAAATGTACATTGTATCATTTTTTTCAAAGATGAAGATCACATGAAGTGTTGCTCAATATTAGAGCTTTCTCAAAAATTTTGAATTCTCGATAGAGGATTTATTTATTGTCAAAATATTTTGCTATATTTGGAACTTATGGAAGCATATATTTTGGCAGTTTCAGTAAAGAATACCATAAAACAGGATCATAAAACTTTTGGATGATATTTCTGGAAAATAACATCCAACACGAGCCTCAGTCTACTTTGAGCCATCCATTCCCTCTTTTCGTTTTTGGGCTTTAGCATTATATAACGGTGGTTGTAATAAACGAATTTAAGCGACTTTTTGTTAACGACTGTAGAATTTAAATACAAAATTTGAAAAATGTCTTGATTTCAATTTACAAAAGTTCCTAAATAGCCAATAAAAAAATACAAATTTGAATTTTGAAACAAAATAATTTTTTAAAATTATTATAGAAAATATGATGTGTCAATTGTACTTCAAAAAAGATTGGTCCACAGTGCAGCGTTTCATCATTTTATCCAATCGGATTTCCTAAATAACCATTATCCTAAATAAATTTAAAATAAGATTTCTAACATTTTAGATTTTTTTTAAGAAATAAATAAAGTATTAAAGCTTGATAAAATTTCTAAATCGTAATGGTTCAAATAACAATCCATAATGCGTTTATGAATTTACGTATATAATATTCGCCGGGAGCGAAGGCATGGTGGGGACAATTGAATCGATTGCAGCGCTAATAGCGGTCGAAATTTCGTTAAGTAACGCTCGTAACGCTTTTGTTGGCTCTAGTTGTAAATATACACATCAAAATTAAATATCAAGATGATTCATAATAGTTCTTCTGTAGTTAATTGGGAAAATGTATAAATATTACTTATTTATGTACGCCGGAAAAAAAATAGAATTCACTCTCATCACTCTTTCCTGTTTTATTCATATTTACTTTTTTTAAAAGCCACGGCAATAAAACAATTACTACAACAATCAAAAATTCGGTAACGAATCCATATAATGTATAATTTACCATAATTTAATGCAGCCGTCAGATATCATTTCCATCCTGTACGCAGCGAAGAAGCATTAATATTAATAAAATATAATTTAATTATAATTAAAACAAAAGAAAAAAAATCAATTTTAAGCTATCTTGTATTAAAAAAAATTAAGAGTTTAAAGAAAATAATGATACTTTGATACCATACATTTCGAAAATTTAGGTTCAGCTTAATAAAACTTATTTATAAGCCGATTATATACAATCATATAGCATATACATATAAATTTTTACTCAATTTTTGGATAAATATCCTTTTCAAACTATCTTCATTTCAATTTTTTTTTTAAAAATGTTATCCTATTGTCTTCGTTTCACAAAACGACTATAGATGAGACCAGAGAAGGGAGACCTATATGGAAGTTCAATTGATATGGACCGAGATTAGGCTACTCTGTCGGTTCTCAGAGCTTCGGTTAGCCGACCACTAGTTGTCGCTGTACAAAATTAGTCATACAAAATTAGATATTAGCATTCGGCTAACAAAAGCTCTGAGATCTATCGACAAAGTAACCCAAACTTCGTCCACATTTTCAATACACAATTGTACTTTAAAATAAATCTCTCTTCTGTGGATAAGACAATTTAATACAAAGAACGTTAAAAGCTCAAGAGTCAGATCAAGGTGGGTTTCTTTACAATTGAGTCTTAGGACAGATACTTTTCCCTAAGTTAACTTAGGCCGGCCGCACACTGTAGTGAACAATCATCCTCAAACGAATAATTTTTTTAAGCTGGCAGATAAGCCAGACAATGTATTGAAGTAGTGATGGAGGCTGACACTCATACGTTCCCGGGCACCTGATCGCTACTGCTAGTTCAAATAATTATTATACTAATAATTACAAAAAAGGTAAAACAGCATCAGGGGATCGAGAAAAATGAGCTGGCAGACGAACCAGCTAAAGAAGATACGAGGAGGGAGAGACCGTCGCAGGAAGGACTCACCATGGAGGACTCAATTAGAGAGTGCCATAAACGAAGTTGGGCAACATGGGATACTATAGGGCAGAGCCATCCTCAAAAACTGCAAAGGGTAAGAAAATCAGTGCTGGGTAGTCCTTCCCTGAGTACCCCGACTAGGAGAGAAAGTATGGTGTCCGTCAGGCTGAGAGTTGGTCATATCAAATTGACCCACTCTCACTTGATGACCGGAGAACAGACGAGATGCAGAAGCGGAGGCGAGCTAACGGTGGACCATATCCTCGTGGAATGTCAGAACTACAGGGAGGAAAGGGAGCAGTGGGAATTACCACAGGATATCGAAGAATGCCTAAACACAACTAGAGGGATTCAGGCGACCATCAGATATCTCAAAGCGGCGAGACTATACGAAGACATTTAATCCACAGTTTTAAAGTAATATATTGTGTATATTAAAATAATGTGAATGTAATAAATCTGGACAAGAGCAATGTGCGAGTGCAGTGTTGTTTCGAGTGAAATGATTGGAGAATAATATAGTGTGGATAAAGTCGTGCAAGACCCAGGTTCTTAGAGCGACTTTAAATAACATTATTAAAAAAAAGAAAATTTAGAAATCGAACTACTATGACGTTTTTTTGTTTGTGGCGAACGATAAGTATGCAAACAACGACAAGCAATATATAACGAGCAGAATGTTGTATAACGTACAGATAGCCGGGAATAAGTTCGACATCCTCCAGTGCTTTAATTCATGGTCTGGCTTATCTGCCAGCTTCAAAGAAATGTTTCGTTTGAGGATGATTGTTGGTAACAGTGTGCGACCGGCCTTAAGAAAAGCTATCTATAGAAACAAATCCGCTTTCGATTTTCTTAAATATTTGTGCTAAGCTAATTCTTCCTTAAAATATTGTAGCGATCTTATCGAATTTTTTGAACAAGAAGATTACTTATGATTTTCAAAAAGTGAGGACTTTTTCAGTGATAAATTTTCAAAAAATACTCATTCAAAATAAATTAAAGCTATTAAAAAAAAAACACAAATCAAAAATAAAATTTCAAATTCTTTTTCCTTAAAAATTGATGACTAGAAGAATGAATATTTTTAGTTCATAGTTTTCTTCCGATTTGCTTAAAAATTTCACTTAGGTACTAAATGTTTTTAAGGAAGTAGCACAATATAAAAAAAATAAGTAAATTTTAAATAAAAAGTAAAATTAAACTAACAAACTTTAATAAATTTCTAAAACTAAACAAATTTTCTCCATTGTCAAGAAAAACCTTTTTTTTTAATTCATTCTTACGTCTTAGTTTAGAAGCTAAGTATTGTTCTTTTCTTCATAAAATTAAACTACAAAAATAAAATTTGAAAATAATTTATTACAACATTTCTTTTTACAATTATTTTTAAACACACTTTTCATTAACTTTTTTAAAAAAAATAATTTTAACGATTTTGTTTTATATTATGGAATCAACTAATTATAACAATTTTGTCAAACATTTAAAACTCAACATTAAAAAGTAAAAATTTCACTTAAAAAATAAAAACAAAAACATTTACTTTTTTGATCTGCTCCTAGTATTATAAGAGTGATTATTTTCATTTTGCAATTTCTTTGATGACAGTTTCACATTCTTCTTTGGTAAATTATTGGTTTCCTAAAAAAATAATTTACATGAACGTTAAATATATTATATATGTGATTTTCACATAATTTCGTCACACAATTTCCGTTTACTTACTTTAGTTGTAGAACTTCTCTTAATTGTTTCTTTTTTGGGTGGAGGATTCAGTACTACAACAGGAAAATTTTCAATCGAATTTAAGCTATTTTTATTGCTTTTTTCTTGTTTACTTGTTCTCTTATTTGTAGCAGTTGATATGTTGGTAGTGTTAATATTTCCTTTATTTAACTTGACGAATAATTTTTCTGAATTATCTTCAATAATTTGTGTCGAATCTTCATTTAAATTATTTAAATTCTGCTTCTTGACATCTTCAATATCTATGAGCTGTGTAAGATCTTCATTAAGAGTGTCGTCATAACTCAGACTTAAATTTTGCCTAGTAATTCTTTCATCTGTAAGTTGGGTGAGATTTTCATAATAAATATCGACTTTATTATTTGGAATTTTATGTGTTGAATCTTCTGCTTTAGTTAAATTTTGTCTCTTAGCATCATTATCATCTATTAATTGAGTAAGAACGTCCTCGAGATTTACAGTTCCAATATTTTGTTCTAAATCTTTTGATTTCTTTGTTGAATTTTGTCTACTACCAAAGGTTTCGTCTATATATTGTGTAAGATTTTCATCAGGAAAGTCACAGTTTGCAGAAGTTCCACCATTATCAATTATTTGTATAAAAGTTTGTCCAAGATCAATTTTTTTCTTTTTCTGATTAACTTTTACTTCTAAAGTTTGGGGTACACTTTTTTCCAAGCAGTTATTCGATTCATGATTTTCTTCAATAACTTGAGTAAGTATATTTTCCATGTCATCATTCTCTTGTCCTAATGCTGTTTTTTCTTCTATTAATTGAGTCAATATTTCCTCAGAATTACAAATATTTTGTTTCTTATCTTTCTCAAAAATCCTTTCTTTGTATGTTCCACTATGAACATTTTTATTTAAACTATTTTCTGGAATACCTATAAATTGTGTCAAAGAATCGTCGTTATCAAGTATATTAACTTCTGTTGTCGCTTGATTGTTACCGATAGATGTTTTTGTAAAACAAATACCCTTTGCCTTTGGACGTTGAAAAATGATTTCATCATTGTCTATATCTTCATCACCGAACAATAATTTTGGCTTAAATTTAGGTATTGAGTTAGTTTTCGTATCAATTATATTTTCTTTTGTGGCATCAGTAAGAACTATTGTACTTTGTTGTATTGATTTTCTTTTAATTTCAACTTCCTCACATACAATTTGAGTAGGTTCATCATATATAAAAGATTTAATTTCTTTTGGTTCCAATTCATTGTGTTCAATTATGGATATATTAGCAGGTGAATCAAATCGTGGAGTTTCATCTTGGAAATTAGCACGTAAAACTTTTTCTTCTTTTGGTCCAGTACCTACCAAGTCATCTGAAAGTTGTGTTGAGGCATTGAAAATAGCAAACGACTTATTTAAATCATTGTTCACTGTAGGTGTATCAAATATACTCTTCTGTTGGAAAGAAATAATCGATTTAAATTGCTTTTCATTAAATGAATTAGATTTTATTTCACTTTTTATTGAATCGATATTTTTGTCAATCACTTGAGTTGCGATATCATAAATATCTTTAGCATCAGACTTCGAAGGAATGAGACATTGTTTTTTTAAGTTATTATTTAAACAGTGTTGTAAATAACTACCCCCTTTCTTAACACCAATAGGTGTGTCAAATATACTCTTCTCCTTAGTATAAGTATCAAACTTTGAAATATTTTCTGGGTTCTTTGGAGATTCAATACTATCAAGATCAATTAATTGCGTTGAAGCTTCAAATATTTGAATGCTACTATCGTTGATTTTTGAAGATGAATTGCAATCATTTTGTGTTTCCTTATTAACACCGGAAGGTCCAGCTTCCAACAAATCTAGTGTATTAATTTGGAAGTCATTTCCAGCTTTTATTTCATCTGCAAATAAATCATCATCGCTGCTCTCATTTATTTGAACCCAACCATCGGTGCTATTTTTCTTTAATTTGCCAATTAATCGTATTGTATTAAGACTATCTTCGCTGTCACTATCGATGACTGGATGTTTTTTACCTATAACAGATACTTTTGTTCCGATTTCTTGAGAATATTCAGCCATAGATCCTCGATATATTTTTTCATATAAACTTTCAATTACTTTTAAATCGAACTGTGTTTCTGATTCAGAAAACGATTTACCTTTATTTTCTTTGTTAAAATCAGATCCATTTTCTAAGACTTTCATGTCAGAATTTTGAATATTTAAATCGAACTGGGTTTCTAAATCTAAAGATAACTTACTACAATCCTTAGCTTGATGGACTTCTTGCTTTTCAATATTTTTATCATTTATTTTATACAAGTCAGTATTTATAAGTTGTGTTTCTAAGTTATTAATATCTTGAGTCAAATCCTTTGTAATTTCATTTGTATTGATATAGTTATCCTCAGAACTGTATTTTATAGAGTTGTCAATCTTATGTAAACCTTCTATCCATTCTGTCTCTTCTTCAAAAAGCCATTTTTTATTATCAAATGTGGTTCCTTCAACGTTTTCCAAATTACTCATATTATTTAAGCAAGGTGAATTATTTTTTTGTTGTTCAAGGATTTCTGTTTTACCTGTATCGTTCTCAATAGTGATTTTTTTTTCCGTATGAAATTCTAATTTTGATAGCTCTAAATCAGAAACGTCCATTTCATCGATCCAAGTTTCTTCAATTGCAGTATTAATGTTATCAGTAACTGCTTCAAATATAAATTGAGTAGAAGGAATAAAATCATCATCGTCGTCATCTTCGAAAAAATTAGACTTGTCAAATGTATTATTTGGCACATTTATAAATGAATTTATTGAAGAATTTCGAAAATCTGTTGGTTCACTTCTATCACTGATTATAAAATAAATGAAATTACAATTTCCTATAGAGAGCGACATTTTTGATTTCAATGAATTGCATATGAACGGAGTAACGCTTGAATCATTTAATTTCGAAATATTTAATGAATTCAAATTGCTAAAATAATGCTCCGATCCATTAACAATAATTGCTGCTTGAACCTCTGATATTCCCTAAAAAACGTTTTTCTAAAGATGTATTTAAAATAATCTATTTTTTTACTTACTGGGTTTTCTAAATACACTGTCACTAGATGTTTATTACTTCCTATTAAATTGACACCTTCAAAAATATCATAGCGATCTTCGGAACAATATAATTCAGCAACCTTAAATTATAAATAAAAAATCAGTTGTTATCGTTGTGATTCTAGTTTTTTGAATATGAAAAAAATAATAATTCAGCATATTAAATATTTGTTTATTTAAAACTATTACCTTCTTTCGAGACATATTTTTAAAAATGTACGTTTATCATTTAAAGATTAACCGCCATTTAATTAAAAGCTTAATTTATGTTTTATTGATTAGTTGCATTAGATGCTTATTTGCCGCACTTGTTTCACTTGTTCAATATGTTTACTGCGTTTGCTGCGTTTATTAATGTCAAATGTTCATTGTTTACCATGGTAGGTTGGCTGCACTGGGTTACGGTTTGCATCTGATGTTTTGATAAACTTTTAGAGCGTAATTGAGATTGCTCACATCAATATTACGCACAAATGTTTAAGTACAAATAAAATAAAAGATATAAACACATAAACTCCGAAAAAAATACAAACGGCTAATTGATTACAAAATGCACCTTCAATTTCTTTGAGCTAAATTGTTTTGGTCTCAAATACGCCTATTGACTTCTATGCCGTTCATGTTTACCGCGTTTACCGCTATAAATGGTGTCATCTGGCATCATCTGGTTTTACATCTGTCAACATCTGTCATTTGCGGCATTTAAAAGGTCACTTATGTTTATCTATAAAGTCTATAATCATAGATTTGCTGAAAACTACGAAATTTTTGACGTTAGAAATTGGTACAAATAGCTGTGAAAAATGGCTAATAAATGTTTCATTTGTTCTGAAAATTTTAAAATAATGATTTCTTTGCAACAATGTTTGAATGAATGTGAACAATTATCTGTGGCTCAAATTCTACAAAATTTACACTTTTTAACCGTAAGAACATATAAAAATGATCTATAAGAAATTATTTCATTATGTGATTTTTAAATATTTTTTTAAAAAATGTGCGACTACTTTTTAAGGATTTATTGTCGTTTCCTAGGCAAGACTACGATTCTTCTGGCGACACAAAAACAAAACAAAAATTAAGAATAAACTTTTTCGATATCTCGCTTACTTTCGAAATATAGAGCCCTAAAAAGGGAAAAAATAATTGATTGATTGCTCCATCAATTGTTTGTGCTAAAAAAAACATCAACAAGGGGTCTAGAGGCGAAGCCCTGGTGATGGCAGGGGGGCGTCACTCCCCAAATGAAAACATTTGAGATGTTTATTCAATAATTGCGGAAATATGATACAAGCCCTCCTTATCGACATCAATATCTGGCAAGGCTAAATTTAGTTAAAATTGATAATAATGGTATCTATTGCGAAATCATCTAAAGCATACATTTTTAAGTCTCATGTCGTTTTAGCAACATAAATATCTGGCAATATTGCATTTTTGATTTAGTTTTCAATTTAATTCGTATATATATAATATATGTCTTTGAGATTCAATTAAAAAATTATTTTATTACAACGCGTTTCGACAGTTTTTGACTGTCATCAGGTAATAATAATAATATTTTTTTTTTTGAAAAACATTTCTTTTTTTTGAGTGACTTCGGTCCCCAACCTTCACCGGGGCTTATCCCCTGGACCTCTAGTTTATATTTTTATTAGCACAAACAATTGATGGAACTACGGTTGTAAACATTTACCTTTTTTTCTTGAAAATTCTGAGAAATTAGAAATTCGTCTAAAAAAGTGAAAAAAATTAATTAATTTATCCATTTTTTGGGGTCGATATTTCGTAAACTAAACGAGGTATCGAAAAATGTTCTCCTTCATTTTCATTTTTTATTCGTCGAGATCTATAAAAAGTCGTCAAAATATCGTGGCGCCGGAAGAGTCGTAGTATCCCCGTTTCCTAGACTGTTTTTTAATTGTTCAATTGTTTTTTTTTTATATAGAAAGAAGCTATTTAATAATCATCAACTGCCATTAAATTTATTAGCTTACTGGTAATTTTTTTACTGTTCATTAGCACTACGGCATTATCCCAAATTTTAGCCAAAAAAATTGAAGGTATCAGAATAGGCAAAAAAAAAGAAGTACAGAAAAGTGGGGCCAAATTCCATTTAGAACAGTCGAATCTGGCAGCGTCGCATTTTCTACTTTGTTTTTTAATCTATTCGCGATTTTTTTGTTGATTCTTATATGGTATAATTATCTGTTTTGTGACTAAATTTTCATTAGGGGCCGATTTATTCGCGAATTAAATTCAAAACAAAATAGATAATGCAACGTTGCCAGATTTGACTACGCTAAAAGGGACTTGAGCCAAATTTTCATTATGAATTAATTTATTTGAGAATTAAATTAAAAACAAAGTAGAAAATACAACGTTACCAAATTTGACTGTTTTAAAAGGGACTTAAACTAAAAAATGTAATATATATGTTTTTAATACATTTTCAAATTGTAAATTTATTTGAGCACGTATAAAACTATGATAACTCTAGCGAATTAGAAAAATCGGCTCAAGTCCCTTTTTGAACAGTCAAATCTGGCAACGTTGTATTTTCTACTTTGATTTTTATACTTTTTGCGATTTTTTGGTTAATTTAATTCTAATATGAGCTACTTTTCTCTTTTGAGGCTAAATTTTCATAAAGGGTCAATTTATTCGCGAATTAAATTAAAAACGATGTCGAAAATGCAACGTTACCAGATTTGATTGTTGTAAAAGGGACTTTAACCGAAAAATCTTCAAAATGGTCTGCATGCGGCCGATGCAACCTTCGATTTTACATTCTTTCCTAGTGGTTCCAAACTATTTCCATTTGCGTACCCCTTGTTATGTTAATTCCTCATTTCAAAGTTATAATGTTGATAAAAAGTAAGGCTCATGTCCTTTTCAGTAACGTTTCATTTTCTACTTTGTTTTTAATTTAATTCACGATTTTTTGTTAATTCAATTCTAATATTGTATAATTTTCTCTTTTGTCGCTAAATTTCATTATGGCCCGATTTATTCACGAATAAATTAAAAATAAATATATTAACCTCGCTAAAAGAGACATGAGCCAAATGTAATATTCTTGTTTAATGTTCATTCATATACAAATAGAGGCTCAGGTATCTTTAGAGCGATACAATCTGGCAAAGTCTCATTTTCTATATTGTTAATTCAATTCGCGAATTTTATTAACTCATTCTGTTTAGTTCATTATCGGTTAATTCGTTTTTTGCGTTAATTCGTTATTGCTCTATTTATTATGGTTGAATTATTCATGAGTTGAATCTTCGGTCCTCTTGTAATCCTTATCAGTTATGTAACCCGATGTAAGCCTTATTACCTATTGTCTGTAATTTTCTTTAAATTAACAAAAAGAAATCGTCTTGTAGCTAGTAAAAATAAATAAATATTTTGAACTTAGTCAGGCAATTTTGCAATCCTATATTTGAAATTTTATTTACGGAAATCTGAGCTCAAAATTTATATTATATCATAATTCAATTCATAACAAAAAGAGATTATGGTTCTTTGTCCGTCAGCATTGGGCTAGAATACTTACAAATAGAAATACAGTAATTGAATAAAATTCGTAAAACTTTACAATTTTTATGCCATTTAAGAATTCGCATATTATGAAGTCATTTTTTATGATTCAGAAATTATTTATTTAAATTTTAAGATTATTTTAATAATTATTGTAACAATGAAGTTATGTACCATAATTTTTAAATAACAATATGGTAACTGTTGAATTTTTTTATCATGCATGTTTAACTTTATAAATCATTTTTACTCACCTAATTCTTAATATTTTAAAAGATTTCAGATTTGCATCAATCTATTTGTTGCATTTGCATAGCAAAAGTTCAGTCTTGTTTCGAGTTTAAAAAGTTATGTGGTCAAATAGGAAGTTACTTGGAATCTTTAAACGACAGTTCAATTTACAAATCCATTACTTCAACTCCAATAAGATCAATTATACAAGAAGAAAATAAGGAAATTCAATTAGAAAGTTTGAATGAAGATTATAAATTAAGAAGAGTTGACGCAAAAGAAATATCTGTAAACAATGATGGGTTAAATATTTTTGAAAATGAAGTATCTAGCGCGGAGGTTGAACTGCAAATATCATCTTGGACAAGTTATTCACAATCTAAAATTGAAATTGACGTGGAAAATTTTGAAATGAAAAATGGTAAGATTTGTGAAAAAATGCTAATGTCTACAGAGTTTACTATAGCTAATAAGGAAAACGATAGTATAGTAAAGGTTTTCGAAAATGATTTACTCAAAACTTTTCACTTTGGAAGTGTAAAATTGAGCGAATTAATGAAATCCAGGACAACATTTAAGAAGATGTATCAAATACAGAAATTTGAAAACAAACACCAATTTCAACATATAATTCCGATAGTAATACAGAAACTGATGCAAGAGTACTTTTCCCTAAAACAAATAATTCAATTATAATGTATCTTATTTTTTCAAGTCTTTATTTTTGGTATTCACTTAGGCCATTTTTTTTGTTTTATTAAAAATTATCTTTGACCAAATATAAATTTATTAAAGCTTTGAGGCTATAAAAGTTGTAAAAAAAACGATACTTTGTAACTTATCTCTTAAATAACATTTCTATTTTTATATCAACTCTTTGACTGTCTGGATTACTGGCTTCCAACGGGGGTGGTATCGCTCCATAGTAGATTTTGGAACTTCTTAAAGAAGTGATAAAGACACAGACAGATTGGGGAAACTTTTGTTATGGAATTTTTCTTTTATTTTTTCTATATTGGTAGCATAACTTATTGTAACGCGGTACGATAGATTCTTAAAAAATTTAAAAAATTCGGAACCTATTGCCTATAGATTTATCTATATTCTGAAAAAATGGGTTAATCTGGGAAATCTCATAGTTTCAGGGATGACCGCCAAAAAGCACAGATCAAATTTAAATATCCACAGGTGTGGAACTCTACAATTTCACCAATATATTTATTTAAAGTATAGTTAAATTTGCAGAAATTAAAAATTAACGACTACCAAATGCTATAGTTAGTCTATCAAATCTGAAATAATTTTCTATCGTTTTAGATGGATCATTGACTGAATCCAATATTACAAATCAACCTAAATTAGATCAATCTGCTAAAAAACCATATGTGTGTGATGTTTGTAGTAAGCGCTAATAAAGATATTATACAATGGAATTGGAATTAAAAAAAATGTTCAAAATATATTTTTTTATTCTTAGATAAATCGTTTATCCGATCAAATAATTTAAAACAACATAAATTAATTCATACCGGGGAAGAACTATTTGTTTGCGATGTTTGTAGTAATGACTATTACGCTAAATATATTAGAAAAATCAGATGTATTGATATATTTTTTAGATAAATCATTTACTTTATTGGCTCATTTAAGAGCTCATAAACTAACACATACTGGCAACAAACTTGATCGTTACGTTTGTGATGTTTGCGGTAAGTGATAAGTTGAAATACTAAATTTCAAGTTTCAGTGAACATTTTTTTTTAGATAAATCATTTGCATTGTTCGGTAACTTAAGACAACACAAACTAATTCACACAGGAAGTAAACCTTTCGAATGCAATATTTGTAGTAAGTAATAGAAGCTATAGCGACTAACTTCAATTTTAACAGTATAGTATTTTTTTAGATAAATCATTCACTCAATTCGGTAATTTAAAAAGGCATAAACTGTCTCATTCGGAAGATAGACCTTATAATTGCGATATTTGTAGTAAGTGGTCGCTAAGGTATTCATATTTTAATTATAGAACGAAAGGTAAACTATTTTTTATTTCAGATAAGTCCTTTTCTCAATCCAGAGTTTTATTGCGACATAAAATTATTCACACAAAAAAACCATTTATATGCAATATTTGTTGTAAGTAATAACTTTTGTTGCAATACTACATTTTTAATATAATTGCAATATCTTCATAACACAATAGTTATATCGTCTTTAAATGCAAACCATTTACAAGCTAAAATAAATACTTGTTTTAGGCAAATCATTTGCGGAAAAGAAAAAATTAACCAAGCACAATAAATTTGTTCACGGCAGTAAAAAATAATATGATTAAGATACTTTCAGTAAGTGATTAAATTTCTATTAAGTAATTATTTTTAGTAAAGAAAATATTTAATTAAAACATTTTTTAGATAAATCAAACTTATTGTTGCGACAAGCTTTAAAATTTGGAAAAAGAATGCATGCTGTTAAGTAACCATTGGCTTACATTATTTGGTAACGTTTGAATGCTTTTAATTAGCTTAACTACGTCAGTAAAATATATTTATTATGATTAAAGCTAATTTTTAGCACTTACCGTTTTGTGCAATAGAAAAACAGAACGACCAGTGGTTAATCAAACTCATAAAGTAGCTGAAATCATAAGAATTATGCAATGAATTAAATAAACATAACTTATTAGGAAGGATGCTAGCGATGTTATATAATTGTAATAATAAAAATATATAAACTTATTTTCTATGTTGAATAAGCAATCTGTTTATCTCATAAATTAATATAAAATCATCTTGAAAACGTACTTACGAATTATTATAAAAATAAAAATTTTAGTTACTTTGTAAAAAAACTAAAATATATTTCAAATTACCCTTTACTGGAAGATTTAAAGTACATAGTTTATTTATTTTGTAGTTAAATCAATAATAATTTTTGTAGAAGTAAGTTTCCGGGAAGTGATGTATGTTTTTTCCAACCCCTGAAATACCATATATCTAGAGATAATAAATCTGTTTGTATATTATTTTATAAATGTCCATCCGTAACAATCAATCATTAAAGGTTTTATAATTAAAAAAATATACATTTTTTTCTTTATTCTTACATTATATCCTTACCTGAACCGGGCAGCTAAAACTACGTTATTTCTTAAGAATAACAATTTTCTTCTATTATGCATTACTTTTATATACATAATTCATCGAAAATTCTTGAGATATAATAAAAAAAGAAAATTACAATTTTTTGTTACGAGCATCTAAACTGCTTAAAGCTAACTAGACGTCTTTTGGTAGGAGCGATATAAAAATAAAATAGATTTTGTACATTACTTTTAAATAAAGTCATGTATTTTCATTTCTTTTTTTCAAAAAAATCAAACTTCGTTTTTGTCAACGTCTCCTTTATATAGATATTATTATAATGTAGCACAGTCTGTTAATAATTCCTAAGCAATAAACTAGGAAGGAAGATTTCCTGAGGAAGTCTTTTCAAAGATGTCTATCAGGCGTTCAAGTATACCGTCTTATCGACCTCATTTTTCAGGGTTCTCAACAAAAGAGTCTTCTAGAAATCTTTTGATTTTCTGACTTTGAAAGAAATCAAAAAGATAAACATCATAAACTAAATAAAAATAATCTTTCGTCAAAAATATGTACTTTTTAAGAAGTCTTTTTTCTGATTGCATAAAGACCTTAAAAATCTAAGCTTTTTAAGTTTTCTAAGATGATATCTTTGAGATGTTCTAAAGACTACAGATTCGTCATTTCAAGATCAACTCAGTACTTCTTGACGAATTCTCAAAAAACTATTTTTTCTGAGGTCAAAAAATGGACTTTACGCAGAAATCAGAATAAAGAGCTTTTTCTGACTTTTAAAAAAGAACTCTCGCGGGTTTCTTAGACATGTTTAAATTTTAAATAGGATTTCCTCAATAACTTTTAAGGAGATCATACTGTTTATTGCAAAATTATTAATTTTCTACACATATTTTTACTGTTGGCTTATGGAAAACAATAAGATCAAGAAAAAGCTATATCTAAGTTTATTATATTCCGTTTAAAAATAAATAAAAAAATAATCTTGCGTTTTAAAATTTTTCTTGAAAAAACAAATCCAACTTTAATTATATCTCTCTCTAATGGTATAGGCTTTCTCTATAGGTTTCTGATGTTTCTAATGCTATAGATTCGATTGTTTGAGTAATTAATCGAGATGTAAGAAATCTCGTCAGTGGTAACTGGTTTCTAGGCACTTTTAAAAAAGTATTTACAAAAGAAGATAAGAGGAGATACAATGTTTGAAAAAGGCTTTTATTAGGAAATAAGCTTATTACTAAACTATTGATTTTACGAACTTTATGTTAGAAGTTATAAATAAAAATAGTTATATTAATAATATTGATCTTCTACTGCTAAATTCCTCATTAGTAAGTGAATGGTAGTCAACAGAAAATGGAGGTTCCCAAGAATCTTAAATTATAATTGAGCCTCTTATAACACTATATTATACAACACGGATATATAAATTGTGGCATTTTTTCTACACTACACGCTTTCTATAACAGGGTTTCAGAAAATTCCATACACCCCGAGCATTGAAGGATTGTGACTAAACGAATTTACATGTTTATTGATGAGTCAATAAAAAGGCTTGGATCAAAAGTAATATTTTTAAAGATTGGTTTTACAATTGCTTTATATAAAGTCGAAAACGCAACGTTGTCAGATTTAAGTGTGCTAAATGGGACTCGAAACAAAACTATAAATGAGAGCTTGGAATTGGCTATTAAATTGAATTTTTTTTTATTAAAAAGGATCCTTTAATGGAAAGAAGTTCGAAACTCAAGAGGGAATCACAACAGATTTTGGAACCTTATAAAGATATACGTAAAGGTTTATGCGCTAAAAGCCGACAATCCCTTACTACCGATACATATTCATATAAAATATTTTCGGTTTTGTTTTTGGAACGTAAAATCAAAATCATAATTAAAATGATACTTTCTTGTTTCCCGTTTTAATTATTTTTTGTTTTTCTGTTATATTTCTCTAATCTTCCTTATTTGTTACGTTTATGCAATATACAGACCGTAAAATCTAATAATGAAAATGATCAAGGAAGACTTGTCTATAATTTGTTTTTGAGTTTTTCTCAATTTTGTTCCTGTTATTCAATTAAGTTTTGAAAATTGAAATTTTGGAGTTTAAAAAAAGTAGGTAATGGAGGACCTGTAGGACGTAGGCTGCAGTTCACTTGGTAAATCCAGGGTTTCCTTTAAAGTCCAACTTTCCATTATTTTTCAAAGTAAGTAAATAAAGTCTCTACCCAAACTAAAAGGCTTTACTTGTCCGTTTCTCTCACTTTCCTATAAAGAATATTAACTCTGTAGAAAAAATGACCCCTCCTGAAAAAAATAAGTCTTTCTAGAAAGCATTAACAGCTTCTCAGTCTTTGAATACAAATTTATTTATTGCTGCATTAATAAGTATTTATAAAAGATCTTCCACTTATTATCTAATAGGAAACTGTTGAAAAGATTTGTTTTTTTCTGTCCAAATTTTAAAGACTTTCCCTTTGCAAATGAACCACTGTTTTTGATACTCAGTTGCCATCAATTTTAAATCTTCATATGTTTTAATTGATTCTAAATTTATTTCAAATTGATTATTTTCCATTTGAGTAATTTCCAAAAATTGATTTAATAATTGTCGTTTACAAATTAAAACCTGTGCTTTTGGCGAGTTAAATTGTTTTCTGGTAATTCCTTGTTTACGTCCATTCACCGATACTTCTAATGGCCTAAAAATTATTAGAATTATAAACTGTATAATATATACTCTATACTGTATAATATATAATATATACTCTTCAAAAAAATAACTGCAAACCTTATTTTGTTATCACACCAAATAATACTTGAAGGGCAAGGTGTTTGGTTTTCTAATTTATAATTAAAATCAACGTTTGATTGTAACACTATCGGGGTTATTGCAGTTAAGAAGTTATTGTTGAATCGCGTAATTAAAGCCCGATTAAAGGCGTTTGAGCAAAAAGGAGCATTTCTAGGTAAAACTATAGATGTTATATAAATTGGACAGTCAATTAGTAGGAGTAGTAAAGCTCCTTGAATTCCTAATCGAATCCATTTGGCTATTTTATCACTGCATGAAACGGACAATGTGGGATCTCCTCTTCCTGAAAGTATAATAGAAGTAGGTTTATTTTATTATATAAATAATTGAAATTGTTGGTCAGATATTAACCTGGTTTAGTTCGTATTGCCCCTACAATATGGTAATTAATTCCGGATAGTTGAGGATCTTTTACTGAATTATTTTTTAAACATTTGGCTCCAGTACGATGAATATCGTTTATAGATTCTTCAGTATGTTCTGTCTTTTGATATTTTGTTAAATTGATCTCATCATTGAAGGAATTGTCAGATTTACGTTTTAAAACATTATCTGATGAATTCATTTCATTTAAAACCGACGTTGTCTGTTTGGGGAAAATTGATGCATCGCCACAAGGTGTTTGAGTTGTAAACATATGAAATTTAACAAAATGTTTGAGTTTACATTTTTTTGACTTAGTGTGAAAATTAAAAATGGAATTTTCGCTATTGACTAAATTTGCTATTTGGTTGTATAAGTATCTAAGGAAAGCTCTACGACATATAATTTCGGCATGTGAATCGTTTAAGACGGAACCATCTTGAACAAGACTATTTTGGCCTATACATTTCGTTCCTGTTCCCAAGCTCACTACTTTTAAGGTATTTGTTTCCAAATTTTCCTCAACGATACATGTTAGTATAGTCCATTCATTATTGTTCGGTTTGCCGGTTTTTGGCAATTTATTATAAGCATCTACACATTTTATAGCGATTTCATCTAAAATAGAGGTTATGTAATTATAATTTACTCAAAATAATATTGTAAAGAAATGTTTGAACTTAAAATATAAATAAATAATTTTAAAATAGGCACCTTTTTGAATTTGAATTTTGTCACAGTGTATTGAACATAATGATGGTGAGGATGGTGAAGACTTTTGAATTGCATTTAAGTTTGATTTATTCATGGTTCATTTTTCCTTGTTTTTATGTAGGCATTTCTGTGAATAAATTCAATGAATATAATATTGTTTTTAACTGTAATTTACCGACCGCATAAAACAGAAGTAAATCTATAATTATTAAGAGATTAAAAAAAATAATTCTATTTTTTCGAATGTACTCAACACCATATAATAATATCGCCTTAATAGCTAAGAAGTTATTAATTTTTAATATTCAGCCAATTTAGATACAATTTTTGAGAATAATTTGCTAAGATAGGTGATTTTTTTGTTGTGTATTACTTAAAGGCCCTAAAGGTATTTGAACATGTAAATATAAAAATTTAATATTTCATTGTTTGTATTAGTCATTGAGTTTATATGAACTTGGTTTTCTTTATACTGTAAAACAATGGTGAGCCGCATGCTTTCAATGCCGCATGGTTCAATTTGATTATAACAAGTAATTTTAAGAATACCAACTGTTATTTATATTATTTTAGAAATATTTCCAATTGTATACATTTTTTCAATTAACTACTAACTAGTCCCTGTTAAAAAAGCCTTTAAAGTTTCTTAAAAATATGTAAATTTAAAACGATCCGAATAATTTAAAAAAAAACCGTTATGCATATTTTTTAAACATCATAATTTTAATCGCCTTTTCACCTACGAGCTCGAACTTAACGCTGTTAATCGTTGAACGCCACAAAGATATGAGATAGAAATATATGTTCTCTTTGTTATGCTCTATCAAGAGTCGTGAGTTTGCTTGCTTGAAGGAGGTATCAGGTGGAGCCATTAATGACGGAAAAATACAAATTAAGAAAATTAGCATCTATTTTGTATTTCCTAAAATTATTTAATGCACGCATCCCGTCACACGAAAATTACATAAAATATTTTCAAATACATGGTTTAAGTCCCTTTTAGCATAGTCAAAACTTGCAACGTTTCACTTTCTACTTTGTTTTTACTTTAATTCGCAAATAAATCGGCCCCTAATGAAAATTTGTCACAAAAGAGTTAATAATACCTTATTAGAATTGAATTAACAAAAAAAATCGCGACTAGAATAAAAATAGAATAAAAAACAAAGTAGAAAATACAACGTTGCCAGATTTGACTGTGCTAAAAAGGACTCTAATGAAATTCTAGAGCTAGCCGAACATATTCGAACTAAATAAAAAGTGTTTATCGAAAGTTAAATATATTGATGCTGCGAATTTATTACTACCATCTGGTGACTTTTGAGACAACATAACTCAATCTGTTTAAAGGCGGGGTTGTGTAGTCAAGTGGAGTTATTAAACGTTATTATTATCCTTAATTTAAGTTTTAAAAATTTATTTAATACCGTTATTTAACTATTGTTTATTATCGTTCACAAAGCTTATTTGAAACTCTAAGTGTTCCAATATAGGTTCCCATTTGGGGACCAGCTCGCCATTCTGATTCGGCTAAACCCATTCAGAAATGCATTCTCTTTAAAAGCCAAAATTATATCAAACACCACAAGGTTTATCAAAATCGATTGTAAAGTTCTCGAAGTAAGTAGATACCCGTCCGGTTCAAATATAGTGACGAGTTTATATTTCATTTTATTTTAAAGTCAGTAAAGATCTTAGTATCTATTTAACAAACGATGGTAAATAATCTTATGCGAATAGCAGAAAGGGTGATTCGGGTGATTCAATCTTAAGATACATAACTATGATCTATATTCTCAAGTTTTCCTTAAAAATGAACATGCTTTTTAAGCAAATAAAATCGCCGAAACCAGCACCGTCTTTTTTCATCCCTGTTAAAAAAAGCATTTAAAGGCATTTTTATTGTCTAAAAACCCATTAAAAATCATTTAAAGTTAAATACATTTTTAATGTAATAATTTCAAAATGTCTCTAACTGCTTTTTTTAACAGGGATTTCATAATCGTGAAGATTAATTATTTTGTATTGTCACTTCTTTTTCAACACGTATGTTTTGATTTTTCCATGGAACTATTCTTATTGGGAACTTAAAACTTGTTCTTATATAACAGGGATATTGCATAGTTTGTGTAGGAGTGGTCACTATACTATTCTAATGTTCACTCTCTGATTTTAACACATAACTGAAGAATACGATTTTTGTTTTTACGGATATCGAATTGTTTAAATAATCGAGAAATTAATTACGATGATTGATAGTATAAGAACTAGCGATATCGAAAAACAATTCATTTTAAAACGAATTTTTATATTCCTTTTCTTATTGAAATTAAATGAAAAAGAAGTGCATCTGACACCCGAGAACTGAATTACCATTACTTTTTCGCAGTCTTTTTGCATCTAGCGTTTTATTAATTAAACCACTATAAATAAGAGTTATTTAGAATTGTCCGGATGTACTCTTCAGTTAATGTTATAGCAAGTTTTATTGTACGGCATACTGGAAAGAAATAATTCACTTCCAAAGTTTAAAATACGTTTTTGGTTCGATTTATCTATGTGAAGTTCCAAAACTTTTAGAACTTATTGAAATAAAACATTGCTTTTCCAGTGTTTAAAAATGAGACAAATCTATTTGCGCAAACAATGAAAACAGAAATAATAAGCTAATAGTTTTGAACCTGGAATTGTCAGATAAGAAATCAACTTACTCAGATATACTTTTTACTTAAAAAGTTTAAAATTAAATTAGATTTTTTTGCCGACTATTGAACAGTTATATCGTTTAAACAGTATATAAAATATATTATCTTATTTATGTAAAATAATTTACAAAAGTTAACTACAATCATAAATTTGAACAAAAGCCCAAAAAATGTATTTTTAGCGTGTTGTCCAGATATGCATTGCGATGTGGCTCATCACATAGTTACGGAGCCAAATACTTCCAATACCGACACCTCCATGTCCAATACTTCTTGATGACCAATGAGGAAGATTGCTTGACAATCGAAATACATACCTGGGTAATACGTCAAAAATACATTTGTTTGAACTTTTGTTCAAATATATGTTTATTGTTTATAGTTTACTTTTGTAAACTATATTGCATAAATAATACCATAATACATTTTATATATTGTATAAACTGGAAAAGTTTAGTTTAAATAAATAATGGAGATCTTAAGATTATGATTAATTTACTGGAAAAGAGCTATAATCGAAAACATCGGAATTTTAAGAACTTCTTATAAAGTTGCAGTTAGTACATCGGATGGTAAAACTTGGCAAAACATTAACTAAATAGTGAATTCTGCCAACTCTAAATAATTTTAATTAATAACTGTTCAGTAATTTAAGCACTGAGTATACGAGAACAAAAAGGCTCCTCAAAGATAAATACAACAGGTCATAGATGCCAGGCGTACTGTATTTTCATCTAGTTCCAATATAAGCCGTCTTTCAATTAATTATCGAAAACGTTACCCTTGAAATATGAACTGAATTATTTTTATGATATTTGATACTTGTTGATCAAAATTATTGTTCCATAATATTATTAAGATAGAAAAAGTATCTTTGCATTTTCAGTGTTTTCTATAGATCGTACGAAATAGCGAAAATTACGTATGTATTTATTGTTTTACGATAATTCTCGACTTGACACCGATTGATTTTTAAATCTATTTAAATGTGCTAAAAATTAATTGCTATTTACTGTATCTGCCACTCTGTTTATTTATTATTCATCCATATACTACTATCATGTCATTTCCAATTATTCCATCATATTTTAAATCTAAATAAAATAGTACTTATTATTAAAATAATAAAAATCATTCTAATATTATAAATGCGTAGGTTTATTCAAATAAAAATTTTTTTTTTGTTCTTGACTGTATATTTCAGGTTTTATTATTTATTTAAATAAAATATTGATAAGATATAAATGGTGTGTTAGTAATTTATGCGATATAATACATATATCTTACATATACATATATATATATTTATATGTATATATACATATCTATACATATAGTTATATACATATATATTCTAAAATTACATATGAATTTTAAAAAAAACAAAATTACAAGGATACGAGTTAAAAGAACTTTTATCATTATGTAATTACAGTTCAAATAAAATTTGTTTTAATTATTATTTATTAGTCAAATACACGAATTCTTCACAATTTAAATCTATGTATCATACTTAGCTTCCTGTTAGTAATAATGACGACAAATAAACAGGGAAAATACGAATATGTTTTTATAGTTCTAAAAATTTCAATGAAGTTTTAAGTATTTGAATTTGTTTCATTGTGAAATTGATTATAATTAACGGTGTTAACATTGATAAACTTCTACTGAATTGATACCATTAGTACAATAACAATTATAAATAATAACTTCAGTGTTTGTTAATTGAATTTAATTAGAAGAGTGCATAGATCATATTTGCCTTGTCGTATGAAATTATTTGTATTTAAATTATTTATTATGCATACAAACGACTCTCAAGTGAATAAACGAATCCATTTGTCTTTCTCGTGTTATAAGTGACGAGTTTATTGAAAATTAAATGGAAGTGAAAACGAAATCTACAAAGTAATTATTAAAAAATACACAGCGACAAACCAGTTTGTGAAAAAAAAAATTAAAGATATCATGATGGACGACTCGTTACAAAAAGCAGAATGTGGATTCCACAATGAAGAAAAATCAAACTTAGTTCACAACTTAAATAGAGTATCAATTGAAATTGAAGAAAATACTTCCAGACGGACAAGTGTAAATCAAAATATTGTATTTTCATATAAAATATGTTGGCGTCAAGTAATGATATTTAAACCACTGTTGTAGTTGTTGTTAATTATTATTTTTATTGTAGATCATTGCAGCTTGTGTAGCGCACAGTATAGTTATACAAGTTGGAGTAAATATGGCTTTCAGTGCAATTTTACTACCTCAACTTAGTTCAGTTGATAGTGATATTAAAATTAATTTAAATGAAGCGTCATGGATAGGTAAGATTTCATTCATTATATTCCGTATTATAATTTCTTACCGCTGAAATTTTAGCAAGTTTGGTTGCTATTGCTTTACCTATTGGATCCTTGTCAGTAGGACCTCTGATGGATCGTTGGGGCCGACGTCTAATTTGTATGTTTTCTTGCATTCCATTTATGATTGCATTTTTAATTACTGCAACTGCTCAGTCTTTAACAGTGTTATATTTCGCAAGAATACTTTCTGGAGTCGCTGGAGGTAAATCTATGATAAATAGCCTGTTAAAAAGGTATTTAAAGACATTTTAAATGTTCAAAAAACCCATTAGAAATCGTTAAGTTCTTAAAGACTATTTAGATGTATTGATTTCAAAATGACTTTAAATTAAATTCCTTTTTTAATATATATGTAAAAATTAAGTTGTAAAATAAATTGTATTTTATAGGATTGTCTACTTCTGCTATAGTCTATGTGAGTGAAGTTTCCATTCCTGAAATAAGGCCTGTGCTGTTATGCTTAAATAGCGTATTCGTATCTTTGGGGATACTTATTACTTGTGTATTAAGTAGGTATTGAAATCGTTATTTTAATAATTGTTTGCCGATACTTCTTATTACAATGCCTATCGTTTATTCTATCAATAACATTTTTATTACATGCTATATCCTGTAAAAAAGAAACAAAATGAATCAACAAGAAGAGGTTTTTATTTCCTGCATTTTACATTAGTTCCATGTAGTTTCATTTTGTTTTGATACAATAATTTACCGATAAATCGAACCATTTTTTGACGTTTTTCATCTAAAAAGAAAAAATAAATCTCTTTTTTTTAATTTTTATTCCGCTAAGGTCAAAATTTTACTGATTAATTTAATTTATTGTTTTAGGCTTGTGGCTTAAGTGGAGAACAATTGCAGGCGTGTGCGGGCTTTTAACGTTGACTAGTTGTATTTGTATGTGGTGTATGCCAGAAACTCCACATTGGATATACACTTTTAAAAAAAATGATAAATCTATTGAAAAATCTTTGAAATGGTTATATATTAATACAGACGTGAGATGAAATATTTAGGAGCTATTCATAAATTACGTAAGGCAACTTTATTTTTTATTTTTGAGTCCCCTCTCATTTCGAACATCAAAATAATACCTTCTTTGTAAGTAAATGGAAGAATACTGGAGCTCTCCTTGATCCCTGTACCTAAAATGTCTTACATAATTTATGAAAGGCTTCTTAAAAAATATAAAAGGAAAATAATATTTATTTTCAGTTATATAATCGCGAAAGTCGACGTTTTAAGATTCAAGAAGAAAAAGATGAAATTGAAAATGAAGTTAAGCCATTACTTACTTCGAATTCATTAAAGGTTTACCAGGAACCTGCTGTTTATAAGCCATTTTTTATATTGATTGTTCTTTTTATTATGCAGCAAGCATCTGGTAGATTTTAAAAGTATAAGTTTTTTTCTTCAAATAATTAGCACTGTTCATTTTAGGTGCTTATGTCATTATATTTTATGCAGTTGACTTATTTAAAACAACAGGAGGACGGTTTGCAGTTAATGCCGATGAATATGTTAGCCTTGTCCTTCTAGGTACTATAAGGTTTATAATGTCTGTAATTGCAGCTGGAATTTCACGACGTTGTGGTAGACGTCCATTACTTATGACTTCTGCATTGGGAATGAGTTTAAGTGCACTCATCACTGGATTATATTTACGATACGAAGGAATCCCAAAGGAAGAAAATCCAATTGTAGTCATCTGTATTTTATCATATGTATGCTTTAGTGCTTTAGGGATACTTGTCATTCCTTGGGCTTTGATTGGTAAATTATTTACGCAAAAATTAAACTTATGATTTTATCAGACTCATAATTAATTTTTAGGTGAACTTTTACCAGTAAAAGTTCGTGGAAAGCTTGGAGGTGTAATGGTTGCATTAGCCTATTTATTCATGTTTATCGCTGTAAAAATATGGCCAAGTTCACTTCAATTATTAACAGCTCCAGTAAGTTGAGATCATGGGAATCTTAATTTTGTAATATTATTTTTTTTTTTTAATTTTTAGGCAATGTTCATTGTTTTGTCATTAACTTGTTTCTTCAACGTTATATTTGTATGGTATTGTCTTCCTGAAACTTTGGGTAAAAATTTTTCTCAAATTGAAAAATATTTTCACTGAAACCAAATGATGTAATAATTTTTTAATAAAAAGTGCCGAAATAAATTTATAATTTTATTTTCATTTTTTATATAATACTTATTAGCTAAATATTAATCTAAACTCATACAGAGGATTCACAGTCCACTGTTTTCAAATAAATAAATGTGTGAATAATGAAAAAAAATTATTCGAAGGGGTATTTTTTATAACTTCACTTCTCTATTAGTTATAATTTTTATTTTATTAAATTAAATTAACTCATTTATTTGAATATATTTTTATATAACAATGAATGAAAACGCAGCGTTGTAAGCAGGCAGAGGACAGTGGAATGCCATGTAAGGTATATAGTTACATATATATGTATGTATAAATACATACATATTTATACACATTATACGCACATAAAACTATTGTGTATTATTTACATAAATAAAATTAATAATAAAAATAATGATTATTAAAAATATAAAACAAATATAAACTGAACTTTGACAATTACAAACGCTGTGATTTCATACAATATTTGGAGAAGATTTGTTCTTATCTTTAGAAACGCTCTTATTTAAAAAATCGTTTTCTCGTGTTCTTCTTTGCCTACCCCGAGAAAGAGTAAATTTTCATCACAAATAGCTACCATCAAACTGTAAAATACGATTGCGGGTATTCGTATTTTTTAACTTTCTTCAAATTCTTTTTTCTCTCAATATATTTACAAACAGGCTACGTAATAGGTAGCAGGTCTGTCATTCTCATTTTTCATAATTAATAATGATAATATAATATATATAACATAGTTCGATAAATGTACAAATGATTGCTTAATTTACAATTTCAGAAAGAAAATTTAAAACTTACGATGATAAATTGTTAATTATTCATTCATAACGAACTGTTTCCTTTTTAATTATCTCATATTTATAGAATATAAAAAAAGAAAAACAAACATATGCATATAGCAACAGAACTGTGAGTTACGTTCAATGTCCGCTGTTTTTTTTTTAGTTTAAAAACTACACAGCCTTGCAGCCATTATTTTTAATTAGAATATTTGAATATTGTTAATGCAATCTGGTCTTAGTGATTTTGACCAGAATATAGTTTATAATATATATTTTGCTTCTCATCTAAATGTGCAGACATTGTTTCATAACTATCGCAAATGGCTGTATCAAACATATATACAAAAAATTACAATTAAAGTTAATTTACATATCGTTTGTTTCATCATCGATTTCATAAATCTTTTATACGTCAATTGACTTTATACAAATAACTACAAATAACATTGTCATTATTGTTCATCGATTTAAGTAAACTCCGCGCCTAAGCGTTAGTTAGGCAATATTTCACTTTCTCGAATATTTATCTATTTTTTTAGGAATATATTAAATACGTTTATTTTTATTACTATCTTTTCATTTTAAATTATTTTTTATTTGTACCACAGTAAGTTATTCATTTGCATCACACATCACTACAATTGTTCTACAAATTTGCTGAGTTGATCCTGGGGAGTCATTGTGGACGGGGGCTGGTCTGTTTGATCATTAGCAGAACCTTGTGTTTGGCCCGGTTGAGAATTAGAAAGCATCATCTCAGATGGACCGGCCATATCATGGCCTCGTGGACTTGGAGTAGGTTGACCTCGCGGACTTGGTACTGGTCGCGGAGAAGGATTTGGTTGAGGACTACGAATGGGCGGTGGACTGCGTACACTTTGCATTAACTGCTGCACGCTCCCTGCCGGTGGCCCCATTGATTGTGGGGAAGGTTTGTGTCCTGATTGAGGCATATAGTTAGATTGATCACCGCCAAAACCACTATTGGCTACAACAGTCCATTGTTGGTGAGGTTGTCGAGGAATGCCGCCGGGCATTCGTTGTTGTTGATAAGGTGGAGCTGGTGGTTGTTGAAATTGTCCTTGAGATTGTAATTGAACTTGCTGTTGTTGCTGTTGCTGCTGTTGTTGCTGCTGTTGTTGTTGACGTTGCATCGCCAGCATATGCTGTTTGTACCATTGAGACGAAAGCATTTGTTGATTAGGACCCACCTAGCATTTAAATCGTGAATATAATGTATTATAAAAAAGAAAAAAAAACTATAAATATTTACCTGGCTTGGACCTGAAGCTTGCTGTGGATTTGGGATAACATTACCGGTTTGAGGTGTAATCATAGCTTGTTGAATTTGTTGTAGACGACCCTGCGCTTGAGCCTGCTGAGAAATCATATGTGCAAGTTGTGTTTGAGGAGCACCAGCATTTCCAGTATTACTTGCATTAGAATTGGCGTTAGCATTCGATTGTGCCTGAAGAAAGAAAGTATAAAAAAAATCCAAAACTAAAAGCATAACAAAATTAGTTTACCTGTCTCTGTTTAATAAAAGCAGCCATTAATTGAGGATTAGATTTAAGAATTTGTAATATTTGAGCTTGTTGTTCGGGAGAATTTGGAGATCGAAGAGTTTGCATTAGTTGTTGAAGAGCTTGCTTGTGTAAAACGGAACCACTTGACGTTTGCGTTCCAGGCATTGCTGGTCGCATACCAGCCATGTGTGGATTTATTCCTCCACTTCCAAGTACTTGCTGCTGTTGCTGTTGTGCAACTTGAGGATGCATAACACCAGGTTGTCTTATACCTGGCATACCCTGAGATTGATACCTTGGAGTCCATTGTTCCATTGGTAATAAATTTGATCCACCAGGACCAGTCATTGGACCTCTTTGCATTTGCGGCGGAGGTGGCATTACTTGTCCACCAGGACCTGTTTTACCGTATCCTGTACCATGGGGTGCTTGTTGTCGTGCTGCTTCTTCTTGCACTTGTTTTACAACTTGCAATACATTCGCAGGTGGTGTTTGAGTTCCACCTGGTTTTAAACCCACGCCAGGTTGATGTGGTGACATTAAACCAGCACTAGTAGATGATACAGCATTAGCTGGACTATTTGTACCAGGACATGGAACTCCCGATGGTAGAGTTCCACTCGTAGGCAATCCGGTATTTACTGTTTTCATTACAGCCATGCGTCTTCGTAATAGATGTGCTTGTTGAAGTCGTTGTTGTAATTGTTGTTGTTTTAACTTATGTTTAATGTTGGAACAGAAAGGTACGGGGCATTTAATTTCTTGACAATGCTTTGCATGATAACAACATAGTGCAATGAGCTGTTTACATATTGGGCAGCCGCCATTCGTTTTACGCTTGCAAATTTTCGTATGTGTAACGACTCGTTTCATCTTCTGACAACTTGGTAACCGACAATTGGCATCTCGACATTGACACGCGTGCACTAATGATTGTATACAACGCTGAATAGAGAGCTTCCTTGCTTCTTGCGGATTTGCTTGTTTCTGATCAGAAGGCGACGATCCATCATCCAAATCAAGACCAAGTTTATCCATTTTATGGGGATGTCCATCTTTTTCAAAGCATTGGATACATAAATCGAAGTCATCGCAAACAGTACAGTGATACCGGGTCTCCACATGACCTTTGCAATTATTGCACGTGTAGACAAACTTATCTTGACTTTGATTATGTAATTCGTATAACATTGACATAGAACTAAACTTAGCACGACGCAGTGATGAAAATTCATAATGTCTTTCCCTAGCCATTGTCAAAAATGCATCACGTCCGTCCATTAAATCACAGTTGATGAATGGATCAGGATCTTGAATAGGCTGGAAATGGGAATATAAAGTTATAATATTTTCAAATTACGCGTAAGACATTTATTTTTTTAGTTAATTTAAGAAGTAAAGCTTTTTTTAAAATCTTTCAAAACTACTTTCTTTCCTAATATTAATTGATATTACAAACATTTACGAGATACGCTTTCGAAGCACAGATAAACAATTCACACAAAAGTTTGATAGAGAAGTTAATGATGATTTATCTTTAAGTTACAACGGTTGTAAAGAAATAACAAAAGTAATGGCAACAGAGAAAAATTTAAATCAATATAATAGGCGAACGTTTATAATATGTGTTTATGTCGGCAAAGATAGAGAAAAAAGAATGTAAACACATACATGTTAGTGAAAATCAAATATAATAATCATTGCCTCAAATTTTATTAAATTGATTGCTGTCATTTGTTTTAACTGTCACTTCGGTTTCATTCAATTGCCATTTATCTATTGTTGTGTCAGTGTTGGCTGTGAAAAGTTCACGGGTAACTACTAATCAATACAATAATAAACAAGCTTACATATATGAATGTATGTTGACAAAGCAGAGAACAAAAAATGTAAACACATACATGTAAGTGAAAACCAAATATAAACATCATTGCTTCAAATTTGATTTAACTGATTACGCTCATTACGTTCAAGCGTTATTTAATTGATAAATTTTATCATCTACAGGTTACTGTCAGCGTGGGCTGTAAATACGGGTTGCTACTAGTTTATATTAAACGGAAAACAGATCTTAACGTATTTTATACACAAATGTTAAGAAATCCGAATTCATTAGACGCGCAAAAATTAATTTTCCTCTCTTTGTCGTGGAATTTAATAAATTAAATGCTCGCCTTATCTCCTTTCTTAAATGACTAAATATATCTAGATCAGAGATGTCTAACATGATTTTGTGGAGGATCAGATTCAAAATTTTTATTTTCGCAGCGGACCAAAGAAAATTTCTAATAGTAAGCAATAGCAATAATTAAACATAGATGGCTTAAATAAAATTTAAAAAGTTCGCGAGTAGAACGTTGGACAGGCCTAATTTAGACTAATAACATTAAAAATATAAAAATGAAATTTGTTACTTACCGCTAGACTAGCAGCAGACTGGGCGGAATGTAAACGTATAACAAAAAACACTTCTTTATGTTTTTCCATAGTCGCTAAGATTTTATCAGATAAATCGTTTCCGGTTTGAGGTGTGTTAGATTTTTTGCTATTTTTTCTTTGATTTGCTTTAGATTTGTTACTCTTTTTGACTTTCTTTTGACCCTTTTTCTTTCCATCAGGACCAATTTCATTCTCATCAGATAACGAAAATATCTAAAAATATTTTGAAGATTAAACTACATTTCAAAAAGAATAATGTAAGTTCCATACCGCATTAGCTGCTGCAGCTTCGGCCGCCTCTACTTGTTTTCTTTTTTCTTCTTCTTCCTGATCTAATTCTTTGATACTTTCTTCTAAAACATTAGGCCAGAAATCACCTTCGAAGTATGGTAAATCAGCAGCAGAGCTAAATTTATCTCCCATTGCTTGTTTATGAATATCCTGGAAGTTTTAAAATATTTGAATTAGTTTCTTCCCGTTGCCAATAAAGTTGTATTGATTTACTTACTTTATAGTCAAGCACGCGTCTTTCTATAATTCCTTTGTCTAACATTTTTTTGTACCATTCCTGAAGTCGCTTTGGTTTCGGAATTTTTTGTTCAGTAGGATGGCAATGGAAAATATAATCGTCACCTTCCGATGGCGGACACGCCCAAATATGAGCCATTGTATATCCTAACTGTTTTACATAATCCATATAACCGAGTAAAATTTCATGATAAACGGCGGTACGAAATTGTCTCGGTTTAAAAAAATGCACGGAATCTAAATACGCTATATAGACGCGTCGCGTATTTGGTGGTGGACATTCAGAACCGTATTCTTGAACATGCATACCAAAAAAGCAAACGTCTGTACCATCAATTTCTTCAAACGCAAATAAAGCCTTAGCACGATAAGGAAATTCACCCGCTAATTGTCCTGTTTCAACAAATCGACTTCGCATTCCAGGCTTTACTTCTACAGTCTTTTCTGAACTTGAAACTACACGAATTGACACTTCACCCGCTCCGGCCTCTTTCTTTTTCAAAAAGTTATTTACACGTGTTTCTATATAAATGCCTAATTTCGTAACAGGAAGGCGTTTCGCAGTGAACTTATTTTCTTTTCGTTTAGTACCTTTTTTCTTTAAACAATTATCACAAACAAAACCTGCGGGCCAAATTGTATCTAAATGGAGAACACAAATTTGGTGCACTTTACGACCACAATCTAAACACGTCACAAAATGTTCTAGTTCCAAATGGTCGTTTTTCATTTCCACGAATTGATCCTTTTTGATTTCACTAGACAGATAAAATAATTAATAAATCAAATTTCTATAAAGAATACACTTTATTATAATACATACCTTTGTGATTGAGTTGGATCATCTCCAAGTGTTACAGTGTCGCCCGGAATATCGTTGAAACATTTTTGGCAGAACGTATACCTGTTGGAGCCGAGTCCATATGCCTTTAGACTGATATTTTTATGGCAGGTAGGTGAAAAGGTAGGCACGTTAAAGCAAGCGATAATAATGATGACGAAGCGACGGCAGGCAATAAAATGAAAAGAAAACACACCAAACGTTAAGGTACGGATCAAATCACATACACATTACTCGTCTGAACAATGATCATTTCGCAATACAAATATAACATATTTACTAAGGGTTTAATACCACGACACCAAACATATATAGTGGATTAAACAAGTACATAAGACATAATATTAAAATTATTTTAAAATAAAATTCTGAAATAGTTTGAAGTTCATTAACATTATCATTTTATTTGTAAAACAACTAAAATTCATATACTGTATACTTCAATACTGTAGGTTACTATTACAAAGAAAAAAAAACTCAAGAGAAGAAAAGATTTTTAATTGAGTGCAAATAAAATGTAAGGTTTATAAATCGAAAGTTACAACTGTTACAACGTTAATGTGGCGAAAAGATAGTTCTCCTTTTTACCACTAAAAATTGGTAAAATATACATGAGACAAAGAAGTATTTTCATTATTATTGACGGACGCTTTATAAATCTTAAAACAGTGATTAACCTTGTTAGAGAGGTGCCACCAGTTTCATATGCGCAATCAATGAACACATCTTAATTGGAAAAATAAACTATGATTTTTTCCAATTTAAAACATAAGCATATATTTATACATATGTCATATGAGTGGGGAGGGGTGCCTGGACCCCCATCAGATTCGCGAGACTGACTCACCGAACCCGTGGGGTAGGATTGAACCCAGGTTAAGAACCATTGTCTTAAGGTCTTTAGCGACTCTAGGGTAAATAAAATCCACAAATCAAGAAATATTGTAAATGTGTCTGTTACGAAATTCGTACCCAGCATTGATCATCTTCGCTACTCTGCCTAATAGGCTCAAAATACTTTATACAATAGTTTTTTCGTTTGAACAACATTTATTTTATAAGAGTTATTTTTCATATTAATATTATTATTTTTTCTTAAATACATCACCGAATTTACCTAATATGAAACGATAATACGAAAGTGTTACGTTTATTTACCCTTCTCATAAATAGTTTATCATTAAAGAACGTTTACAATTTCAAGAAACAATAGCAACAATTTTTCCATTAACGGAATCGTTTTTATTTTTTCCTTCTAATCATCGGAAAATTTTTTGTCACTGATTTCTGAGATTTTAAAAGTTTTATCATGATAAAATATTTATGGAAAAAGAAAAAAAAATTGTCCGATTATTTTTAAATATTAGGAAAATTCTATCCAATACTTAAGAATAAAATACTTGTTTGCTATAGGAATATTCCTGAATACGAATTTCATATAGTCGCTGAATAGTAGAATTAAGTAGCAGAATTCGTAATAATTGTAAGTAGCTACTGAATCTTGCTATACGGATAACTTAAACTCTGTTTAAAGGGCGATGTGTAGCACTATATGTGTAGTCCCTGGCCATATCATTAGATAAACATAAGTTTTTTTTACAATTTCATGTATTTTATTAAATTAAATATAACATTGTTAACTTATAAAAAGGAGTCCTGTTTTGAAAAAAATATTTTTTAAATAACGGTATAGTCTTGATTATTATCCCTATTTCCTACTCTAGGGTAGTTCTGATATGAACCCCATTGAAAATGTATGGGAGTTGATAAAGAGAAAAGTGGCTTAAGAGGTGATTATAACAAAAAAGAGACCTTCAAAAAATATTCGTATATGAAGCCATCATCCACAAATGCAACAAACGATACTGATCTGCTTAAACAACACCCTACGCTTTAAAGCTTTAAGAGCACTGAAGAGGCCTTCAATTAAATATGAAATAATTAAATTCGCCAGAATCAAGAAGTTTTTTAAAGTAATAAAGAAAAATTACTTTTTAGTAAAGATTTTTTTTCACGTTTATTTGGTAAATAGGCGTAATAAATTTAATCTTTATAGGAAAGAAAAATACAATCAAAAATATGATCCCTGAAAAATAAAAGAACTTATACTTCAAATTGTATACAAAATCTATATCGCGTCTATTATCTCACGTTGACGTTTTTCAATAAAATAAAAACGGTTTTATTTACTACAGATTCCAGTATTTCTTTCTAGTATGATATTGCGTAAAACAGTCTTGCAAAACGCTCAAATATACTGAATTTAACTCTCTTAACTAAAAAAAGAACTATACATTGGTTTATGTCTTACTAACAAGCTAAATGTATCTCCTTCATATTTCTTGAACATTGGAGTATAGCATTGTTCGTATATATAATGGAAATAATATTTATTTGAATTTCTTCACGGGAGAATTACCATAACTATATAACAAAAAAAATTATAAAAACAAATTTTAACAAAGAGTAGGAAATATAAAAAATAATAAAAAGTATATAAACCATACGAACTATGCATACATTTAAAGACGGAAATCTCTGATCTATCATTAAAGTGTTAATATGGCCAAGAACTGTATACATACATAAATAGGTTTTTTTTAAAAATATTTGTTATGATCGTCATTTGACGTTGATTTCTGGTAAAAATTTCTGAAATACCGTAATACTGATATAAATATGATTAATAATACTGGTTGAGTTTGAACATGATTTTTTTCTGGATTAATGCTAATATTTTTACATAGTCTCCCGCAAATCATTCAGTGAGTTTCAGAAGGAGTTCGATGCATTCATTCGAAACGTTGAAATTGTTTATTTTATACTTTCGAATATTTAAGATCAATTTACAGAAAAAATTACATAAATCGGGTAAACAAATACCGCGAACATCGTGTCGTTTAAAAGATATCTATAAGACGATTTCCGGTATTTATTTAAAGTGAACTAAAATACATTTAAACATGCAACAAGGGTATTTTAACCATTTAACACAGTGAACGATATTTTTAACACTTGTTTTGTTGGTGTAAAAAATATAAAAACTTAAAACAACTTATTTAAAACAATACATACAAAGCTTAATGCCACATAGAAATAATTGAGAGATTAAAAAAAATATATTTTAATTAGTTTAGACATTTTATCTTAGCTACGAGGACATCAAATAATATATATTCACATTTCACATACTTTTTTTTTTATTTGAACTAGTTGAAGAAAATTTATTTATTTGGATGCAAAATAAGAATACGTTGACAACATTCAATTTCATACCAAAAACGGTTTTGAAGAGATAAAATTTAGCTTTATACTTTTGTTTGAAAGCAAAGTGGTGTATATTGTGGTGATTTAGGTTTGAAATAATATAAATAACTTGATAAACTTACTTATTTTGATAACTGTAGTATTTGGCTTCTCTTGGAATAGTACATAATTGCTTCCCATAACAACATAGAACTTGAGGATTAAACGTATATTTTCTACCACAACAATAACCAAGAGACTGCATTACAGGATCAATTTCTTGCTCAAACACTTCAGACAACTGTAAAAAATAATAATTAAATATCGGGTTTGTTAATTAAAAAAAACGCTCACATACCTTAGTACAATGTTTGTAAACTTTAGAATTTTTACGATTATAAAGCCACGCATTGTCAAACATTAACCATACGTCGTCAACATATTCCCAAGGATCTGAGTACTGTCCCGTATCTAACTTCCGTTTTATTGTTGAAAGATCCATTGGTTTTTTAACAATATCAAAATAATCCGGAATTCCTAAAGCTTGTGGGTCAACTGGTTGTCTAAACGGTATAGATTCCGGATCTTGTCTATATAATTTTTCTAACGTAGGCATTAATGCTTGGCGTAATTCATCAGGTTTAAATACTAAGAGAAAAAAATGATTTAATATTTAAAATCATTGTTTATAAAAAAATACTTACAGCATTTTCGTTTTTTATCAGTGGCACCAAGTTGAATCGGCTCTATTTTTGGTTTGGTCTCATTTGTTGAATCACATATACTCGACATTGGAGATCGGGGTTCTTTTATTGCAACATCAGAATCATCCATCGGCTCACAAGGTTCTTGCTTAATTTCTGAATTATTTGAATTTTTACCACCATCAGCATGATTGCTTATATCATCATCTTTTTCTTTTTTGATTTCATCTTCATGTTTTATATCAAGTTTTCCTTTTGTAGAAGCCGGAGGTGAAACGTCATCATCTTTGTCATGGGCGGCGGTAATTGCTGCCATTTGAGAAGACATACTACTTTGTCTTGGTGCGTTCAATGCTGATCGCTCAGCGGAAGTCATCCCTTTACCCAAACTTGTTGATAATACTTGTGATGGTGTTGTGGAAGGAGGAGGTGTATTTGCAATACTTGTTTGAAGTGGACTTCTACCAGTTAAGCCTGGAGAAGCTCCACGAGATGATGAAACAGATGTTGGTCCTGTACTTTGTTGTGATGTAACGGACGCTATATTATCTGATACTACTCCCGACATTGATGAAGGTAATCGAGTATTAGTCGAATTGAGATTATTAAATTGGTTTTGGGATTGGTTGCTTGGTATATTTCCAAATGGTGACTGAGCTGTTGGAGTAGAAGGGCATTGAGCCATTCGAGCTTTAATTAAATCTGGGAAGGAGTGATTTCCAGCAGGCGACGAACTTGGCAAACCTGTAGTTGGACCATTAGAATTATTAAACTGGCCAGTAGTCCCACAAGCAGTTGAACCAGGAACATTTCCCAAACTTGGAGGACCTTGAGAAAGTGGTTGACCAAATGGTGACAGGCCTGGATTAGGTACAACCATATTTGATTGCGTTGAATTGACGGATACGTTAGCATTAGGACTAGGACCTGGAGGTCCGACTAAGTGAGATTGATTGGTAGTTGGAGGTTGAGGTGTTTGTTGCGGCTGTGGTTGTTGTTGAGATTGTTGCTGCTGCTGCTGTTGTGGAAATTGCATACGAGGTCCACTAGGCATTGGTGTTGGAGGTTGTGTATTAAGATTACTCATCGCTGGACTATGACTTCGCAATCCAGTAACAACTGCTGAAGGATTAGGTTGACCTGCTCTAAGTAAAACTCCTCCAATTGCTCCAGGAACGTTTGGTCTCATTTGAGGCTGTTGCTGCTGTTGGTTTACTTGCTGCTAAAGAACATAACGAATTTTCATATACACTGTTGGCATTACTAAAATGTTATGTACCTGTTGCTGCTGTTGTAATTGTAATTCTTTTCTTTTTTGACGTTTTTCTTCAAGCTCCTTTTGTATTTTATAAATTTTTTCAGCTAATAAATGATAATACTCTGACCTTGAATTTGCCATTTCATACATATCTCCTTCTACTTTTCTAGCGTATGCTACTAAATTATGCATTCTTTTATCTAACATAGCTGAAGGATCTGGTGTGGGAAAAATGGCTTGAACTCTGTAAAGATAAACAAAATTGAATCGTTGTTTAACTTAACAAGTTACCGAAAATACTCACAATTTATGAACTAAATGGTTTCTTAAATCGGGTGTAACAGATTGATGCCACTCCTTGGTACCTTGAACTGGATTTGCAGTAACTTGTCCTGGTTGTAGTCCACCCGGTAGTTGTAAATTTGCTAACCGTGAATCACCAGAACCAAGTGGTCCTTGTCCATCAACACCGGATGACAATCCGAAAAATTGTAATTGTTGTATATTAGCAGCTGTAGCTTGTGCCTGAGCATTAGCAGCAGAACCAGGTGGCCCTTGGCCACTAGTTGAAGATGGATCACTCCCCAATGGTAAAGAAACGTTTGGTACTCCTCCTCCCTGACCCTGATAAAATTGCCGAGTTTAAAAATTAATTAAATTATAATACAATAAGAACCAATAAATTACGGAGTTTACGATTTTGAGAGTAGTAGAATATTTCTTTAAACTTTTTCTATTTTTTTTTTTTAAAATTTCATCTATTTCGATCATGATAAAAAATATTTTCTAATATTCGTTTTCGAAAAATCATGACTTATGCTAAATAAATAAAACATATACTATGTATATTTGTAAAAATTAAATATTAAACATATTGTGCTGACAAGAAACTAGCGACACAGAAATATAAAATATATACGTCTCTACCATATAATCAAGTTTATATCTTTAAATAAAAAAAAAATAAAAAATGTCTGGAGTGCAATATGTACAAATTTTGAAGTCATTAAACAACGCGAAAAAATAAACTTATAATATTTGGGCGTCTTTGTCATTTATTTACACATACAGGTCTCGAATTAACGTTGATACAAATGTAATTATTAGAAATTTATGTTTTTGCGATAGTTATTATTTTTTAAAATTATTTTAAAAGCGCCAAATCATTAGATGTTCGTTAGTCATATTTTTACAGAAATATCGTTTAGAACTGAAGTAAAAGCCGTTTCAAACTTATTTACTTTCTATTCGTTTTTATCGAATAGTATATTTTCTGTCTATTTCCATCTATTCTATTTTTTAGAAAACGTACCGTAAACTGAAATTTAGTTCCGCTTTTATCGTTCTAAACCCCTTTAAACGTTTGTACTTAGTATTCTTCGTAACGTGCAAATCATTAAAAATGTTATTCTTTAGTTTTATCTATTATTAAATAGTGATTTTGGTCTATTATACTATAAAATAAGGAACTACTAAGCTTACTGGTGACCGCTTCAAAACGGGTAAGTTCGAATTTCATATCGAGAAACTTTTGATATTTTTCGGTTTATGGGTTTTTATTAACTCTAGAGTCGCTAAAGACCTTGGAAGTTATAAACCAACAGTAAATAATATTTAAAAAAAAATTTATGGACAGAAACCAAACATTTCAAAATCAAAACAGTAATCAAATTAACTGGTAAAGTTTCAAAAGGTTAAATTAAGTAAATAATAATAAACAACAAAGAACTACTACAAAAATAATGACTCATCGCAACCATTACTACATGTCAATAATTGGATGAATATGAACTAGCAGAAATACGATAGTAAAAAAAGTTATTATTCGTATATAGCATTACGATTAGCAATAAGTATCTGTTGAAAGCGAAATTTTCAAATAATAGTTGCATTTTTCTTACATTCATATTCATGCTATTCATCAATCCAATTATAAAAATAATTATTTATATCGTGAACTTACTATTGTATACGTTACTAAAGTAAGCCTGTTAAGTCCATTTTAATAGTTTTTACAGGGGAAGGAAAAAGTGAATGTAAGCAATATAAGTCAAGTACAGAAAGAAGTTTTTCGTTTCATGTTATATTTTAAAATTTTTATATTTAATGGTTTATCAGTTTGCACTCGATAGAATTTTGTATTCTCTTCTTAATGGAACAAAAAATAAAAATGCATTTAGCAGGTTAACACTTTAGGCCGACGATTTGTTAAATATTTTGACTGTAATATAAAAATAGTATTTTAAAGAGGTGGGCTTTTCATTCGTCAAACTCATGATATCCATGCCTTCATCTAAGTCAAATATGAATACAATGAAAACATTTTTTGTATTGATTGTTTACCTATCAATGAAATTTTTCGAGCTTAAAATATTTTTATAAATTTAAAAGCATAATATATCTTAGTAACCATTGATTTAAAATAAAAAGATAGTGTGAAATTTTTAGTTAGTCCTAATTTTTAAAGAGTACTACAGCGATAATCTATACGACTAATGAATGATTTTTATTTTTCCATTATATTTGTAAATCGCCATAATTTTTTTCGTAATGGGACTGTTACTTGCGTAGAACAATACGATGTATTTAATTACAAACTTCTATCGAAATTTATAAAACTGTTCTTGATTTAAAAGATGACTTATAAAGTTATACACGAAGAAAAAAATTATAAAAATAGTAAATTTGTGCTATGGATGCTTTGAAACTTATAAAAAATAGGGTTACAAATTTAAACGGATAGACAAAATTTTATAAATTATTGTAGATAACGGAGATTCAAAGCAAGATTGGTCCTTATAAAAATCTAAGGCTACTGTCAATTGTGTTTTATAAAATGTTTATACGACTACAAAAATATTTACAACAAAAACTGAAAAACTGTATTTGTTGATGAAACATGTACAGACAATTTTAGTTAACAAGTCTAATAAACGAAAGTGACAAATAAAATAAAATTCAAAGCACACTGTTAATTTTTATAAACTGCCTAAATCAAGGCAAAATTGTGTTGTGTGAAAATGTTTCTTCTGTTCGTTTTAAAAAAAATAAATAAAAACAAAATTATATTACCTGTGAGGGAGCTAATACTCGTACTGCATTCATGTTTGGAGGAGCTGATGTCGTTTGCAGACCAGCGGGACCAGTCATTCGAACACCACCAGTCTGTCGATTAAGAGCTTGAGCTCCTCCAGGTAACATAGAACTAGGTGTACCAGGTGCTGAACCCGTAGTAGTGGACATAGTTGGACATTGAATCCCCAACGCATCATATGCTCGTCGCATATCAGATGGTGATGGATTCGGTGGTTGATTGTTCGTTGGTGGGTTTGTTGTCGCTGAAATATAACCATTTTTAACAACGTTTCAACAACAACTTCTCTAAGTAAGTATAAAAAATTCTATATTCACATTCATGCAGAATAATCTTTTTTTAATAGTGTAAAGTTTAATTAAAGTCATTTTTGGTAAACAAAAAGATGATTTTGAAATTTGTTAAATAATATTAAAATTTTAATAGTTATAATAGTTTAAACAAAATCTATCGCTACAATACCGCTATTTCTTTAATATTTTTTCGAATTTTTAAATGTCAGATATGTTTATTCTCCATAAACAAAAATTGTTTCATTAGATAACCTTACAATTCATTATTATTTATTGATTTTAGCAAAAAATATTTTAGTATGCATTAACTTTCCTTCATAAAATCGATTACAAATTGATTAATATGTATATACATTTATAAATAAAACTAAGCGAAACTAACGAATATATTATATTTTTATTTGAAAGTCAGTTTTTATATACGAAAACCTCCAATTCCTTTAAAACAACTTTAAATCTTGAAGTTCATTTTGAAAACTTACAAGTTGGATTATTGTTTCGTTTGTCGGCTTGTTTTAGAGGTAGACAAACAGGACAATCAGATCGAGTACAATGTTTCCAATGACTAATAATTTGTCGTGATGAACTGCAATGTGGAACTGTACAGCCTTTTCCAGCTTGGCATGTTGTCATATGATTTAAAACGTTTTTCATCGTTTTACAATGTGGCAACGTGCATTGCCAAGCTTCCCCATTTGCTTGTGATTCACGTCGTTGACATTTATGTGCGTGTAAGAGTAATACTAACTGTTGCTGAATAAGCTTTCTTTTTTCGGGATCAGCTGTAAAAAAAAGGAAACAAGCTGATAATTATCGGTTATCATTTTTTTTTTAGAGAAATAAGTTTTAAAATTTTTTTAGTTGGCTGAATTGTGGAAATGATGATAAAATAACAAACCCAAACCTGTCGACGTAGGTGCACTAGGATTTGATACATTGGGTGGTTGATTTTGCTGGGTTGCTGTTTGTGGACCTGGTTGTCCTCCACTTGGTGCGCCACTTTGAGGTTGAGCTGGTGATGGAGCAGGTGGTTGGGCTTGTGAAGCCATTCCTCCTTCGTTAACATTACCAATAGGTCCAGGACCACCCGAAAGTGATGAATTAGAACCAATAAATTTTGCTGCTTGTATTGCCGCCATAGTTGCAATTCGTTGCTGAGG
This sequence comes from Sisyra terminalis, assembly GCA_958496175.1. NCBI lineage: Eukaryota > Metazoa > Arthropoda > Insecta > Neuroptera > Sisyridae > Sisyra > Sisyra terminalis. Next base: position 33,817,739 of record OY292274.1, read on the forward strand.
TGTTGCAACTCCTAAAGTAAAAGAGTTTAAATATTTTTTTTCTAAAAGTATGCCTTATTGATTTTATACCTGGCGGAGTATTGACACCACCCACACTTTGGGGTCCTGCATTCGGAGATCCATACCCATACAAGTTTCCAGTTGCAGACATTCCTTGTCCTGCTAGAGCATTCATGGTTCCAACCATGTTTGGAGGTGCTTGCATTCTTGGTCCACCAGTTAACTGATGACCAGGTCCACCTCGTGGGCCAGTCATATGCTGTTGCATTGCTGCACGTGTGTTCAACATGGGTCCATTTTGTAAACCTGTATGATGAGGACCTAACATATTACTAGTTGGACCAACATTTCCAGATGATGGCAGTGGTTGCTTATTTAAACTATTTGTTACTACGAGACTACCCCCGGCCATTCCACCCATTGTATTCATATTGCTATTTGTCATTATCATACCGCCACCTGGTGGTACACTGTTCATTCCAGGCATTGAGCTCATAACTTGTACGTTTCCATTACTAGCCATTGACATAACATTTCCTATTGACGACGTTAAGCCACCAACACTATTTGGAATATTGCTCATCACAGAGTTAGCTATACTAGAAGGCATATTGCCCAAAGACATTGGATCTACACCTCCCGGACCTTTTGCGACTGAGACATTTGGCGGTGATTGAAGATTTGGACTTTTACTTCCCAATTGTCCAGCGGCAGCTAAAGCTAGCGAATTACCAACTAAATTTTTATTTCCCTAAAAAAACGAATTTTTTATTGAAAATATCATTCCATTATTTGCATTTAGTTAACAAACTTGTTGTAATATGTGGTGATTTAGTTGAGCTTGCATCTGTTGTTGTCGTAACGATACATTAGCAACTTGTACAGTTGAAAGTTCCTGTTGACTTGGATCAACAGAAACACCATTTTGCAAGGATCCTCCAGGACCAGGGCCTTGCGGAGCGGGTGGTTTGCTAGTGTTTGAACCAATATGATCGGCAGACAGCCCCCATGATCCACCTGATGTCATTAACTCATCTGGTAAATCATTTTCCAGGTCGAACATGTCCATGTTCGATAGAACATCTGAGTTTTGAAGAAAAAAGATTCTTATTGAACATTCACAAACTTAAAAGTTACTGTTTTAAAATTCTATTTCAAATGGAATTGTATATTGAATTGTTTATTGTAAATATGCAATAAAATTAATTTTTCCTAACTTTTTCTTTTCAAAATAAATATAATCTATTTTGTCTTGCAGGAATGATTTTTGAAGTTTTAAATATTAATAGAAATAAAGTTCACATGCAATTTACTTTTCATGCTCAGAAAAAAAATTCTACGTTATTTGCTCAAAACATGCCAACATGAAATATACTTTGATTTACGTATAGTACTACAATATAATAAAAAATATAAACCAAATATGGGAAATGATTTTATTTAAAATTGAATACAAGAAAATTCGAATTTGTTGGTATAACATGAGTGCCTTTTTGTGGATAGTTATTTGAATATTGTTGTTTATATCTAATTATTTACTTGTTTTTTGGGGATATATTGGACCCCATATCTGCTGATGTTCTTGCAGTGCTTGTGAGAGACTGTGTTTTGGAAGCCCACCACCAGTGTCCGAACCCACCAACCCACCGCAGTTGTATGCATGGTGCATCATTGCCATTCCGGGCACTATTTAATTCAAGTTTTGTTAGAATTGCTTAGTTGTATAAATAAATATCACCTTATAAAGTATTTATAAATATGAAGTGCTTTTATTATAATGAATGACTCAAATGATTTGTATGAATTAAAACGAAGCTTAGTTTCAAAAATTCAATTGCAATTATTTTCTTAACGAAAATTCTTGCTTAGATGGATTGGTGAATGCAGATAGAAGGTGATGAACATTAAAAATTTCACACAGTTTGGATAGATTTTCTTCCCGTTTAGTTAATTAGTTACAAACATTTTAAGGATTGCACGTAGAAAGTTACAATTAACAAGTATGCACTTTTCGTCATTTATGAAATGAAAATTTTCTATTTGTACGAAACACATTTTTTTCTAAACATGCAGTAATAATCATATCAATCGAAAATGTGTGAATATAATTATTGTCAGATTCACTTCAAGTAAAGACGGAAAAGAATTTGCAAATTAGTTTACATTAACAAAATCGATAGTGACAAAAGTATTCTTGGAAATATTCAAGATATAAATATTTTAAAAGAAAATATTCATGCAGAAATATTTGAATATCTACATATAAACAAATATGTATCAAGACATTGTAAGTGAAGTGAATATTAAATTTTAAGAATTTAATAGCAATTAAACAGAATTTTTTTTAGAACAATTCTGAAAATTTTTAATTGTCAGAAGCAAACGCATGCATGCTTTTTATAAATGTGAGTGAAAACGAAAAGAGAATACGAACGAGCGTTTATTAAATGTGTGCGATAATGATAAGAGCATGAGACATGTCGCGTTTGCGACTGCTGCTCTCTACGATAGTTCAATAATAATAATAATCATAGTAAAAATGTTATAAACACAAATTAAATGACAATAAAATAGAAAAATACGCACCAGAAGAGTCTGATGGACCCTGGAAAGGGTCCAACTTGGGCCTTTTGGCATTTGTAGGCCCTTCAGCCATAGTGGTGTTGATCTAGGCCTGTGTTTACAAATCTGATGCCGCCACAGCACGGGCCAAATGCGGCGGACAATCACTTCGTATCTATCCACTATTTACCAATATTTAAACTGTTCGGACATAGTTTTTACGTATTTTTAACGTATTTACAGCGATCAATGTCGATGTGCCAGTAGTTTGATGTACGTAACATCCACCAAGGCACATATTAAACAATAGTATTTACCCATTGGCCATAATGAAGCCTCGATTGGCCGACTACACAGTGTGAGTAGGTCTCACCATCTTCCGACGGAACTAACACAATGATCTCAACTTAAACCGAACACTAGTATAAACATTTCATTAATTTTTTAATTAAACACACACTTTCTTTCAAACGCGGTCACAATAACAACATTTCAATGCCCAATTGAACTTCATTAATTACGTATAACTACATAAAATTTTAAGATAACATCCGAAATTCGACAGTGTCTCAATAAAGGAATATGGCGGCTGTTGATCAAAAGGTTTTCTACGCTTGTCATAAAATGTCTGGCTCATAAGAGATGAACAGGCCCTAATCATTGGCTTACGGTCACCACGTGACCACAATGGAGCTTTCTATTGGTTACGATCCGGCCGGAAACTTCACTGCGCCGCAGTTTCCGCCATTGGCACTGACGTCACTTACATGATGGCAGACCCAGCCGATTTACGATCAATTATTATTAAAAATTTTCAAACAAATCATAATTTATTCAATTTTTGGCATCGTCAAAATATACAAATATCAACTATTACCATTTTTTCATTGATATATTCATTTATAATCTCATTTTAGTTCGTAATTTTAGTAAAATACACTAAAGTAAATTTGATATGTAAAATTTAGTTTACATACACAAATTGGACAAAGATTTGTCACTAAACATACTTTTACTTTTTCAATTTTTAGTTTTTTATTAAGTGAAATGCATTTAATCCATTCAATATAACGTAACTTTAAAATTTATATTAGGTTGTGGGTTAAATTTATAGTAGTTTTGAATTGATCAAGTTTGGACGATTCGGACTAAAGTTAAACTATTACAAATTTGTAGCATAGGTAATAGTAAATAAAATATGTAGTTATTGTGTTAAAAAATATACAACAATATGTCTACAATAATGAATAATTTAAACTACAATATATTGAAAAAAATCGAAAAATAAAACAAACTATTGTAATTGATAGAAAAATCTCCATTTTACTTCACCGTCTGAATTGTCTAAATATTCATATTAATTTGTAAAATTTGAATAAATAAAAAGAAAATAATTTTTAAAATTAACTGTTTAAACTTTATTGTGATATACTCATATTTTTTTTTTATTCCATACGTATACTTGCAAATTTTCTTTTTTTTTTGTTTTACTTTTGAAAATGTTTTTTTCTTAGACAAAAGTATATTTATTTGAAAATTACTTATAATATAAAAATATTATATACAAATGTCATTAAAATTTATCATAGAATGCACAATTGCATTGCAGAGTTATGCAACTAATGTTACTGATCTAACTTAAAATAATATAAGTTAATACCTATGTAAAGGTGTTTTCAACATTTTTGAACTCTGTATAAATACTTGATATATCGAAGATTATGCTTTTATTAATACGTACAAAATTAAATGAATATATAACAACTGATATATAAGCACATAAGCACATTTTCAAAAATAAGAGATTATTGATAATTGTTTTTTTTTAAATTTCCTTCATGGATTCAATGTTTTGATAATTGAGGTCTATAGTGGCTAACTATAAATCTTCTATTTTTTTAATTTATGACCTGATCGAATATTCGTTCACTTCTTGTTGGTTTCTAAATATTGGTTCTTACCGTTCTTATACACTACAGTTATAAAATTATACGAAATCGAATAAAAATAAAAAGTTCCTTATTTCTTATTTAAAGTCCTGTAATTAAAATTTGATGCTTTAGAACAAATCTTTATTTTTATTGCCTACAAAAAACTTTTAAAATATGTATACTCTCTAATTTTATTATCTTTTAACCCTCAAATTTTAATTATTTTTATATGTTGAACTTATATGAACCGTTATCCTTTTCCTCGGCCCAGATTAGTCTTTCATTCTTTTAGTAAGTTTCGAGATTTTAATTTTCAGATTTCTTTAAGGGCGTCAAAAAATAAACTTTTTTCCTCCAAGACTTAAGATTTTCATTTCGGCATAAAAAATATCTGTTAAATATTTAATGTTTAATATTGGCATTTATAGTAAATTTTAAATAATTTACTTAAACCTTAGTCGCACTATTATCGTGTAGGCCGAAACATATACAGATATTATACAAAACGCAGAGATGAGACATTTTCAAATTAGTAGTATTTGAAATGAAAAATACAAAACACCTATTTACATTTTGTATTTAAATGCTTTTTTAAGAAAAATATTTTGTATTTTATTTGAAATACTTTTTAGGGTATATTTTGTATTTGCACAATGCAAAATGCTTTCTTATTATTATTTTTAATTGTTAATTATCGTCGCTTAATTTATCGTAGTTTAATAATTACTAATGTCTTCAGAAACTCTAGGGTTTATAAAAATCCGTAATCGAGAAATATTGAAAATTTGTTCGACACAAAGATCAAATCCAACATCTATCAGTTTTATAGCGGTCACCTTGACTACTCGGCCACCAGTAGGCTTGATAAAATTTGTCAACTGTAAATTAATGTGACAAATAATAGTTTTTATTTTTTTTATTCATTATGGCTACCAAAGGCAAAAGGATGCTGGAAATAAGATTAACAATAATGATAATTGATCCTTTGTTTAAAAAAAATCTAATAAAATAAAGAATAGAATAAACATCTAAAAGAATTTTGGAAATACGTATTTTTTATTTAGTATTTTAAATATAAAATGGAAAACTTTTTTACGTTTGAAATATAAAAAGTATTTGCATTTTGTATTCAAATACATTTTGTAAACTATTTTGCACATCTCTGACTAAACGTTTGCGAAATTAAGTTTCTTTTTGTTTCATTAAGTGCTAAAGCGAGGAATTGATCTTAAAATAGTAAGGATAGGACCATAATACATCTTTTCTTCCTATACTAATACAAGTCAGGATAGTTTTTTAAAAAAGTAAGATATAATCATTAAAATTTACGAAACCATTAATTCAGACTTGAATTACTTAAAAAAATATTTTTGTATGACGCAAAATTGGTTTCATATAAAAATAATAAGAAGCAAAGAGATATTTCCTGTTATTTTAAAGGAATAAAAAATGTAACACACATCACCTATATGTTATCAAAACTTTTGAGGAGATATTCTAGTGTTGAAATTTGCAAAACCACATTTTTTATATTTTCAAAGCTTAACATTTCAAGAATATGTCCTTCAGAGGAATTATTAAAATTTGAATTATTTCCAAAGATATAGTTATTTTAGTGACACGATTTCTAAACTGGCTCGGCCTGAGATTAAATAAATGGAAGAATAAAATGTCATGTTATGGTTGACACTAGGCGTAATTTTACCCGAAACTTTAAACGTCTCAAAATTAAAGTTTTCAAAGAGTTTGTTATGATTTTTCAAGCTCTACATAACAGATTTACTTGAAATTTGTTATGAGTCTTCTCAATACATATCTCCATTGTACTAGCAATTATTATAATAAAATAATATTTTTACCATTTTAAAAAAATCAGAAATCAAAAAAAAAAAAAAAAAATTTGGACAGTCGTAATTTAGCAATAAAAAAAATTTCCCCACGTTTTCTTAGTACGATAGCAGCATATATTCTAAATTAATATTATTTTTTTGTTTCAGATTATTGGAAAGGTTTCAATCGTGACCAATCGTGACAAACTTGGCGCGCTTTTTTTTCAATCCGCCACTTCAATAACTTATAACATATTTAGTATTTAATTTTTTGACTTTTTTTAATGTATTCTTAAAACATTAGTAAATATCTTGTAAAAAATAGATTGTATTTTTTGTTTGTGTTTATTTATAGCACCCGAAAAAACACCTCAAATTCATGCCTCTAACTAGAATATTTCATTAACTTGGACAATACTTCTGGTTCTGTTTGGAAAGAGAGTACTTTTTCAAGATATCTTAATGTAACTATTCATTTTTTGATTGTTTTATATAATGGTAAATTTATCTAAGGTAGCATTTTAATTTATTGAATCCAGACGATGCTATTTTAATTATTTAGATAAAAGTTTTTCTGTATTGTTTTCAAACTTCAGTACCTATCGAAGTAGAACAAAAATACATTTTTAATTAGGTAAAATTGATAGATAATTGTATTTAATTTTTAATATTTAAAATTTTATTAAGAAAAAAAACTTTCGAATATCCGATTTACTAAAATTATTTTGCAATTAGTGGGGTTTCGGTGTGTGTCCGTCGACATAAAAATTCCTTGTAGCTTTTGGTAATTCCAATTCCATTCCTTCCATTTCTTTGGTTAAAACTATTTGACATCCTAAAATAAAGTTAAACGTGTGTTATATTCAATATGGTAAATGTTTTAACAAGACTACGATCAAATTAAGGTTTTTTGTGATATTGAAATCTAATGGTGGATTCTTGTAGAATTTGACAAAATAAAACGTAAATATTAGATGCTTTTATTCAATAAATGGTTTGTTTTAAAGATATAATTTTTTTAAAAATAAACCAAACCATTTTTTATAGAAAAAATGTTTGGCAAAATATAAATGAAAATATTTTTTATCTAAAAATTTTTTTTTACGTGTACATACAGTATACGTATGCTCGTTTCCTTTCTATATACGTAAGTCTGATTTGTATATTTTTAATGCGCTGTAGTTTTGGAACTATAATTTACATGAAAAGTTTTAAAAGCAATTCATATAGTTGATACCACATATTTACTCTCTTATATGGTAATGTCAAATTCGTCATGTTCTTTTGAACTGTAGATCATTTATGAAGAATATATTCGCATGATAGATTTTTTTGTATTCTTCATGTTTATGTCTAATATATATGCGGAATCGATCATAGTAATTCCTGTTGAAAAGGCATTTAAAGACATTTTGAAATTATTACATTCAAAATGTCTTCAATAATTTAAAACAACTTCTAATGTTTTTTTAAACATACAAACGCTTTTAATGCCTTTTTTAACAGGGATAGGTAAGAGATAAAATGGAAAATTAAGTTTCAAACTATTTAGACACCCTATTATTTACGATGCAGAAAACAATGTACATTTAATTGTAATTTTGCTCTTCAATGCGTTCACAAAAATACATGACTAATAGATATGATATATCAAGCTAAGGGGTTAATCTATTCTTATTTGGAAACTAACGGCTGGTATTTTCACTATTAGCTAGAAAAGATCTATAGCTATCTATATTCTTAAGATAACTATTTAAAAGATTAATCATTATCTGTTGGATATTATCTTCATATGAAAACACAAATGGTTTCTTTATCCTTCCAACAAAAATTTGACTCATGGTCTCTCTTAAAACCGTCAAATCTGATAACGTTTCATTTTCTACTTTGTTTTTATTCTATTCTTGATTTTTATGTTAATTTAATATGGTAATTCTAATATGGTATAATTTTCTTATATGTGGCTAAATTTTCATTATGGATCGATTTATTCGCGAATTAAATTTGTTAATAAAGAAAATAATGCCACGTTGTCAGATTTAACGTTTCTAAAAGAAACATGAGCCCAAAATTTTATATAGATCATAGATGTCGCGACCTAGATGCGGAAATACCGGTAAAAGTGAGATATCGAAAAATATCAATCAGCATATTCGTTTTATTTTGTGAAATATAAAAGAAATGAGAATCCATCGTTAGATCTTGATGTTACTGAGACTCAAGGTTTGTAAATTACACAGGTTGCTCCATTAGAAAAAAAAATGACGTCATACGAAGAATTTTGAAATTGAATCAGTTTGAAGATATGTACGAATTTCTTCTGGATACGTAACGTATCCATCACGTAGCCACCATGAGGCCACCTGTGTATTTTATAAACCTTGACCGAGGCTAACTTCTCAGTTTAACCCAACACAGTAAAGAATGATGGCTTTTTCGCTAGAGTTACCAACTCTCCAGTTTACGTTCGGAGATCCCTGAAAAAATAAACTTTCTCCAGACTCTAGTTCATAAAAAAATCATCGCATTTTTTAATAGTTATTTACCATCGCTTTATAACTACCAAGGTCTTTAGCGACTCTAATGTTAATAAAAAAATCCGTAAATCGAGAAATATCGAAAATTTGCTCCATACAAGATTCGAATCTAACATCTACCAGTTTTGGAGCGACCACCTTAATCATTCGGCCACCAGTAGGCTGATTTTTCGTTTTTATTTTAAATGATTATTCTTGTAAATGCACCTATCTTCTTACTAAATGCAACTCTCCGGATTTTGTCATAAGATCTCCGAACATTCTGAAATTTCGAGTTGGTAACTCTATTTTATGCACATCAAGAATACCTAGCCGAGAGTTTTCTTTTAAGAATGGTGCCATATCCAAGAGATCTTCTTCTTTTTCAGTAGCTTCCGATAAGTGATTTAGATATTTATTGTTCACATAAACATGACATGTTGTGCATGCCAATGAAGCTTCACAAGCACCTTCCATTTCGATATTGTTCTTATGAGCCAAATATAAAACGTTATCACCCACTTTGCCTTTGACAGGAACCTTTTCTCCCTTCTTATTCACGTATGTAATATTAACACTGAAATTGTAAAATATTAATAATAATTTAAATATGAAATAACTAATGACATGTATACACTTCTTCTTCAGATCGCGGTTCTTGCCACTCATATTCGCCGTGGTTTAGAACTGCAAAAATAGAATGTAAAATGTTGAATATTTTATTTTTTTTATTATAAATACTACCTTTACTAGATCTTATCAATCTACGAAAACTAATAGGTTGTATTAAATGGTTCAAAATTTTCAAATTGCCGCTTTTTAATTGCGTTGACGCCATATACATTTTTCTCAAAAATAAATTCATTAATAATTTTCGAATTATTTATTATACCAAAGCTCATTGTTAGCTAAATGCAGCAAAAATTAGACAAAAGCAATCATTATGATATAAATTATGTATGATAAATAATTGGATTATTTATCTTTTTGAAAGGCAGATTCCGGAACAAGACAATGATTAGTTTGACGTTTTAAAAAAATAGATCAGCTGATTGAATATAACCTTTAATTTATATTTATTATATAAGCCTAGAAGAAGACTTCCAAACTTTTGAATCAATTTAATATTACGAACATAATTTATTTAAAAATCTATACAATACAAAAATTAAGAAAAGTGTTTCTTTTCATACCAATTTAAACTAGTTAAAATGTCTGAATTAAATGTGGATTTTTGTTGTATTGATGAGAAAACCCCATACAATAGTAAATTATCAGCATTGTACAAACAAAGTTTTGCCTTTTATACGGTGAAGGAACGAATGCCGGTAATTTTAACAAGGATAATTGATAATTTAGTGCGGGATAAAGATTCAATTTGTGCTGAGTACAATGAACAAGCCCGAGATGAACTGAAAATAATAATCGGAGAAATATCTAAATTGAAGTATGAAATTCAAACTAATAAACCGTTTACAAAACTATCATCGCAATTTCCAGATTCTGAAACGTGGAATGAGTATTTGGAGGAAGAATCTAAATCTAATACACCAACGTTTTTCAATACAGTGTGGTTATATGCTGAATGCTATATGTATCGACGCTTGAAAGATAAGGTGTACGAGACTTCAGCATTAAAGAACTTTGATCTTTTTAGAAAACAAAAAGATGAAGCTCTAACAACCGCAGTACCATTATTATTATCCTTATCTGATTTATTGTTCTCAATATTTGAAAAAAATTCCAACAATCAAATAGAGAATAAAAACGATTTCATCAAACTCCTAAAAAACAACTTATGGGGCAATAAATTTGATTTGTCATTATCTCAAGGTGCAGCGGTTGATATGGGATCATCCAGCTTGGAAAAATTAAATGAAAAACTGTTGGTTGATCAATCCGAATTGATTTGGGAAACTGTAAAATCTCATGCAGATAATGATATTATAAGCATTGTTACTGATAATGCTGGTTATGAAGTTTTCTCAGACTTTTGTCTAGCAGACTTTTTAATTACAAAAAACCTAACGAAAACTGTACAATTTCACGTCAAAGCAATTCCATGGTTTATTTCGGATGTTACATGTGAGGATTTTGAAAGAGTTATAAAACAGTTGTTAGATCATGAAAATGAAAAATTAAGAAAAATTGGAAAACGTTGGAGTGATTATGTGCAAAATAAAATTTGGACCGTACAAGGCAAATTATTTTGGACATCGCCATTTGATTACAGTTTGATGCAGCAAAAAGACAGCACTCTTTATACTAATTTAAGTAAATCCAAACTAGTTATATTCAAAGGTGATTTGAACTATCGCAAATTATTAGGAGAAGTTAATTGGGAACCAACGACTCCTTTTTCCAAAGCTCTTCAAGGCTTCCACCCAACAAACGTATGTGCACTTCGTACGTTAAAAGCGGATTTGATTTGTGGTTTGAACTCCGGAACTGCGGAGCGATTAAATGAGGCAGATCCTGATTGGTTGATATCTGGCAGTTATGGAGTAATACAATTTTGTCCTTCAATTTAATTATACATTGATTTCACCGAAGTACAGATGTCCTATATTCTTTTTTACAAATTTTGTTAATATAATATGTATGGGTACTATTTACAAACTATGTATATATGTTTATACCAAAGGCTACAAGCTGTGTTGTTCATTTTGATTATATAAAATTTTATCAACTATCTAATGACTATTATTAGTAATTACCTTCAAAGTTACCGTTATCCTTATTGCAGTTAATTTCTTCTTAAACGAGTGGATCTTAACTGGGGTTCAATCGAACCCTAGGAGCTCGGTAAGTCAGTCTCACAGGTTCGGCGAAGGCCAAGAGTCACCGCTGACTCACACGACCATTGTATAAATATATACTTATGTTTTGAATTTGAAAAAAAAATTTTACACTTAAGAAGGGTTTGGAAAACACGCATATGAAACTGGTTGGGTCAGTACCTCCAACGAGGTTAAAAACCACTGTCTTAGACTATATGAATCACTTCTTGCAATAAAAACCTCTCTTAGAAATAATATATTTTAGCTTATTGTAAAAATTACACTGAGCGAAGCACTTTCAATGATTTAAGTTTTATAAAAGTCCACTAATTTTGTGGACAGTTTCTAAGTCAGGATAGACTAAGTTCTTTATGTCCTAAAACATTATAAATACTTCTCCAGTCCGATTTCTGTGATTATCTCAAATATTTTTTTTTTGAGGCTCTTATAACATAAAGTGATTCATTTTACTATGAACGTTTTAAATAGTCTATTTATTCTAAGACTAGTTAGACAAAAACAAGTAATAGTAGGTACTCTGGTCACAGGTTTAAAGCTATTTGTCATCTGGTAGATACAAAAGTACAAAAGAAAAGAATTTTAATCTACAAAACGGAATGCAATGATTTAGTGGACATGGGGTCATAAATTTCTACTTGATTAATATTTGCTTTAAATAAGTAAATAGTTTGTAATATAATTAAATAATTATAACTAAATTTTTCTTGACTTTAGGACTTAAATACAAATCGTTAAATTTGTTTTTAAGCCCACATAGAAAGATTTAATGAAAAATAAAATAAACGAATTAAAAATAAAACGAGCAATAATATCGAGCAATATCTAGTAGGATATTAGAGTCATGCCTATTTATTACGTTTATTCATTCCACTTTATGGGCTAAAGTTCTTTTCTCACTTATTTTTATATCTAATTTTTCCAAATATCTATTTGACCGAATTAGTTACTAAATCGGAATGTATACTGGACTACGAAATGGTTAGACTTGATGGACTTGATCAAAATGTGTGTCGATGATGGATAAGTAAGACATGGAATTGAAGTATCAAAATTATTAAGACTATAACAAGGCGATAATTAAAATTAAAATATCAAAATTAAATAGAGAAAAAAATACTTTTCATTATATTTTTCTTTTCCTATGAACGTGGGAATGGAAATAACTGAAAGGGGAAAGCAGAGAAAACTCTTTGTTTAATATCTTTTTGGTTGTACTAGTTGTATAGTGTTATTTTGTTATGCATCGTAAAGTCAGTAGTAAGTGTAGTAAGATTCAACTGAGGAATCAAATTTAACTCGAAACTATAGCTGGTTGCTCGACCTTAAGTTTAATCTTTAGCTGGCCCAAATTTTCCTTAATTTTTCAAACTTTTAGCAGTTAATAAACTATAACGAATAATACTAATTCTAAGAACTTATGTTCTAAAGAAGCCACATTATTCATAGCAAAAATAAAACTTCAACTTGATTGAGTCAAAGATCAAAAATTATTCAAATTTTCAGTGCTTCCCGCTACCCGCCTAAAATAATACAATATTAGCCGATCGAAAAAGTAAAAGATTTTTTTTGAAATAAAAAAAGCCAGGATCTTTCGGCTTATATAATCGTAATTAATTTTCCTGGGAGTGCTATTTAAAATGCATATTTATGTATAATAGACAATTCTATATTCTTGATTGGCTAAGATTAAATTTATAACGCTTCTAAAGTCTCTATCTTCAAAAGTAAGTAGCATATATTCGGGAAATTTTCGAGATTTCCAGAAAAATAAATGCGATTTATGAAAGATAGACATATGGTACATGCTGAAGTATTTTATCTTAATATCGGGTTTCGAAGTTTTTGTCGGCTTGAAGGATTCAATAAAATCGATACAAAATAAGTCGATCGATACAGAGAAGTTTGTTTCTATTTTTCGGAAAATTTATAAAATTTTTCAAAAAGAAAATCGAGGATTCCTTCTGAATGAACTTTCGTGATGACGAAATTCTGCAACCCGTACAAATCAAATTAAAATTCACATTGTTCTCATTTTTGTATCTGTCTTGCACGTTAGTCAAGTTACATCGTTAAAATAATGTGGTTTAAATATTTGCTAAGAGTTTAGAAGAGTTGTAAGAGATGCCGCTAGAGTTTACACTGATCATTGTTGCAAATTCAAAATGGAAGTAATATAATCCGTAAAGGTAGTAAAGTTCCTGAGCATATTTAAATTATAAATTTTCAAACTATAAAATTATTACAATTTTTCACCATTAAAATGTACAAAAGACTATTAGACTTATTATTCGAAAACTACTAATTTTCAAAGTTAATATTTTTTTTCGAAATATTCTCAAATAATTTTAAATCGATAGATATACCTTGAATATATTATAATTTCGGCAAAACCTTCAAATTTTTTTTCTGTACAGAGTTGAATGATGTAGAAATTTATAATTTTTGTTTATTGTCTGTTAATCGTAGATCTCCATGTAGACAGGAGATAAAACTTTTGAATTTAGTTCAAACTATAATTCTTTGAGGATATTTTGGAACTCAATTTTCTAGTTTGATAAAGAACCGTTTCGATTGAGTTATAATACTTTCCCAAACTTACCACCGTTGAATACGTTGAATAGTATCAAAAAATTTGCAAAACTCGTAATTTTGAATTGGTACATACCAAGTATACGTTTGGAAAAGATAATTATATAAGTTGCTCAAACATTGTTTCCCAACTATAACATAGAGTTCTTAAATAATACATCTAAATAATTTCGAAACAACACGTATAGTTTGAGCTAATTCCCTAATTTTTACCTACTTATTACACAATCTAAAAATAACTAAAAGATAATTAATATTAATTTCGTGTAAATATAAATTACTTGTTGCTTATCATTAGTCACTTATTATTAATTTTGTTATAGTATTATAGTTTAGTCCGTTAGTCTATTAAATAATATGAATGATATGAATCATAGGATAGAGAGGATAGAGAGGTTGTTTTTCAAGCTTGCATAAAGCTCTGTATTTCCATTTAATGTTATACTTGAATCATAGATGCCACTGAAGCTTAATATTATTTTAAAATTCTTAACTTTGAAGCTAAACACGCCCAACGCATTCTGTCGTATGCCAGTATGTAACATTGATTATAATATAGATATTTACATTATTTTGAAAATATAAAATTTTCAATTCGCATTTCTCTTAACTTCACAATAATCTGTAGTAGTGTTTATTTATTTTTAATTAACAGTATTTAAACTTTTTACTATAAGTTTTATAAAAAAAGTATATATGTATGTTTAAATTGGAAGAAATAATATGTATAATACCTAGTTAATGTTTGTTTACTTACCACTGTTTCTAAATCTGGTACATCATCAATATTTATAAAAAAATATTAAGTTTATTACTACGTTTAATTACAAGGAAATATTTGAGAAACCCAAATGGCCGAAGAAATTCTTATAAAAGGTTTTCTTCATCGACAAACATTCCTGGAATTCTTCTGTTGAGTGCTTTAGGCGAATACATTATTGACTGGTCTCATACGGTTTTCGTAGGAATATTTTATGCCGTACACTTAAAAGACACTTAAAAGGAATATCTAAGGATATCTATGAACTATTTATCACTTAGTTTGAAGAATTTAATTTTAAGTTATTGAAAAAAAACCAAGAAGCAAGAAAAGTGTGAAAGAACTATCACTATTTTATAATGCTCAATACATTTTTCGCTTTTATTTTTTTGTTTATTTTAATTTCTATTTACTATTTATGTATTGAAAAATCATGGAAACATTCTTTCTCTCCCCGCACGTGCTTTTAAAGTATTCTTGAGCCCCACGTGTCTCCACGTGCCAGAGAAACAAGATGTTCCTTGTAATAAAGGAGGAAGCATGTCCTGCCTTTTAGCGAAGCAGTATTCACCTTTAGAATGTAAATAGAATATTCAGGTAGCTGTTTACCCTTCATTACTTCGACTTTTAACCCCCCCAGGGTCTACACTCAATTTCGTGATCTTATACTTGTCGAATCTCTTTTATCGTAAATATAAATATATGTATAATAAACTAATTTACATCTTTTATCTTTGATACCAAATTGGAAGCTAGTATTGCTTATATTCGATGTACAAATGAGGAGATGTCAGGGTTGGTTATGGTTATTTTGACTTAAATAAATGAAATTTCAAGTAATGAATAATTGAATATATATATTTTTTTAAATTTATTGACTGTGAAAACTAATTCAATATTTTATTGTAGAGTTTTATTTGGAAATTTTAAACTTTTAGACTAACTTAATATTCTCAATATTTTTCAATATTCCATTCATATAATGATCAAAATAAGAAATGAAGTGAACTTTTTGTATCAAATAATCAAATATATTATTAACCTAGGAACCGAATAATTTTTTTTCCATTTTTTTAATTTTTAAATTTCATTGCAACCATTATACTTTTACATAATTCGTTCTGTTTGAAACTGCGTTAAATGAGTTTTATTGTGTGTATTCAATTGATGTTAAATTTTGAGTTCAAACAAGAATAAAAGTAAATAATTATTTCAAAAGATAAACATGTTTCAAATTTTCCAATTTTGTTATTTGTTCTGGTTACTGGTTAGTGTATGATCAACACGGAAACAGTGGTTCACTCTTTTTTCAAAAAAATAGAACTAGATTTAGCCATCCCAATTCTAAAAATTCCCCGTAAAGGGGTCGCGGAAAAATTTTCCGGTATCGCCAAATTTATATGATTATTACAAATATACGGCTTTTCTCCAACAAGAATCAAAAGTACCAGTAAAATAGTAAAAATAAATTATTTTCTTTATAGGGTTAGGGTCTTTAGGGTCTTTATAGGTTTATAATTAAAATCAGTATATAATGATCGCGATAAATATTTATATTATAGTTGGCATACCAAACTTATAGAATAGAAATCAATTGAAAAAGTAACAGAAGCGATGGTGAACCAAAAGCTTGGTGCAGTTAATCAATCTGTAGTTCAAGTACCTACACGATGAATTAAAAAAAAACATAGGTAAGTATCTTAAAATAAAATGCACTTTATATTATATTATCAATTTCTTCTTTGTACATAAATTTAAGTTTACATTTATCACTGCATAGTAACGTGTAAGAATATTTAATAAATGTGGATGTAGAATTCTGTTTAAAGAGAGCCAATTTTAGGGTGATATTCAAAAAAAAAAAATACTCTAAACCAAAATTTTGATCAAATTTAGCAATGTTAGGTATACAATATTTGTATTTAAATAATGAATTATGTAAATAATCCTTTAACCATTAAAAGTATTATTTTTAAAATTGTTTAAAATACAGTAAACGGTTGTCAGAAAGGTTTCTGCTCGATAATTATCGAGAAATTTGTCTGTAAACGAGACGGGAAAAAACGCCAAGGCCTCGAGATCTCGAGAAACGAATTTTGTACACTAGGTATCTAAGAAATATGGATGGAGAATGGGTGTGTTTTTTCGTTACGGAAAAAAATTTCAGTAAGGAAAAGTTTTTATAACGATTAAGCTTTAAATTAAGATTTAGTTATTAGTTTTTTTTTTACGGATTACTGGTTTATTTTAGTTGACATACTATGCTAAAATTAAAAAAATAAATAAAATTGAAAGTTAATAATGATTTTCTTTATCAAAAGACTGATGTTATTGACTGATGTTATTAACGTAATTAACATAATGGTTTATAAAATATAAAAGGAATTTTTAGTTTAAGTTGGTAGCAAAATGTTTGTTTTGCTATGTAACAAGTTTTTGTAGTTATCAAAATATGTAAAATAGTATTTTGGTTGATTAAATTTTACTAATTAATTACTTTTTTAACTAATTACAAACTGTTGTACCTTTGGGAACTGGTACAGACCCAATAATTATAAAAATGTTAAGTACTACTCCCCTCTTTATTTGTTTATAAAGGCCAGTCGAGTATAGTTTGTTTAAGTTATTGTTTGTTATTGACTTGTTATTTAATAAATGCAATTTAAGGTAAATAAAAATTAACTATTTGATTTAATTGAGCTCATCTATCAGTCTAATTTGTAATAAAGAAAAAAATTGAAAATTATATAGTTTTAATAAAAATTCAAAGTTACGGGAAATACTGGAGAAGTCCTGAGGTGTTCAAGAATTCACGTCTTTGAGAAATAAAAAAGGTCGAAAAACCAGAAACCTTAGTTGTCAGAGTTATGGGGAGCTATTGCATCCATTTCTTTTTCTGGAGTTGCTCCTGTAATTTAAACTTAAACATAACTCACAATTAGTCTAAGAAATTGTCACTAGTTAAAATATTTTTAGAATCTTTTAGCCATTAAGAATTATATTCTTGGGTTATAAAATCTTTTGAAAATCCTACAAATACTAATTATTAATATTGAACTGTTGTTTGTTTCATCGAAATAATTGTTGATTTGCATCAAACGGCATACCTACATCGACAATTGCTTACAAGATGTAATACATAAAATAAGTTCTAAAAATCTTAGTTACATTAGTTCGTAGCATAAAAGGTGCAACATAAAAATTTACTAATTCTTCTTTTGACACATTTTAAAACTTTAAACTTCATATAGGAAATAAAAAAAATGCTTTACTGTTTATACTATTATACTTTGGGCGTAAATGTAAACCGACGTATTTAATGTACAACATACATATTTGTATTCCCACGGATTCCGAAGAGTGAACGATATAGATAGTTATATTTGACTCTTTTTGAAGTTATACTTCTTTAGCGGCGTTAGAAAAAAAGTAATGAGACTGAATTTTTAATAAAATGATGCTTTGACGCAACACTAGGAAATTGCTCGCAAATGGTCGCAATTTTTGGGAGTTATGCATAGTAGTAAGACGATTAAAACACTCTATTGCATCGATCAAGTCAAAAAGGTGGGAAAGGGGGAGGGTTAATCATCCCGAACAATCCCGAATCAGATGCGATGTTATAGCTAGCAAACAGTCACTGTCAGATGTATTTCTTATTTAGAAATTAGAACGATTAGAACTTTTAGAACATGGACAACATAGAAATCGTTGAACTAAATATTTTAGAATTTTACAGTCTATGCAATATCCAATTTAATAAACATCGAGTAATTTTCCGTAATATATTCACCGTCCAATACTGACACAACTGACAAATAAATAAACTGCAGATAAATAAAATATACAATTACTATTGAATTAATTTAATTTTTAGGACGTCGCTATTTAGGATTGTTTGTACATATCTATACATGATATTTTCTGGCAACAATCCACTTCTATATGGTAAATGTTTCCGATAAGTATTTTTTAAACATGTGACTCAATCGGTTAATTCGGTTAAACGGTTAATTCATATAATATATAATATACATTTTGTATAATTAACCAAATGTGTAAACATATAGTGTCTTTGTATACATAGTCAATTCAATCTTTTATTTAAAAACCAGCCGTGAAATATTCACAGCTCAATACTGACATAACTGATAAATGGAAAAAATTAGCAATTGAATGAAATCGAAATGCCAGTTGAAACTAATGACATGGCAGTTCTAATTTGAGCTAATAGTTATTATATTTGTATTCCACAAACATGGATGTATTTAAAACTTTATATTCTTTGTCTTTGTCTTTGCCGCAACACATACGTTTTCTTATTACCTATGTGTTTTGATATTAAAAGTAATTTGGATTATAAATTGTATCATATTTTAGTAATCACAAACTTTTATAACTGGTGTGTCAGTTCAGGCACTACCAGAAGAGGCTACGTCAGTGGATTAAAAACATCTTTTTTACTACACCAAATAAGTATAACTTCTTACGCGTGTACATAACGACACACACTGTTTTTTTTTTACTAAAACCATAATAAGTCAAAAAAGTGTTAAAATGGAAAAATTGATGACAGTTTAATCCTCAATAATTAAAATACAACAATTACGCACAATTATTTAGCGAAATTTGTGTATTTTTAAAATTTCTATTAAAATTAAATTTTAATTAAGAAAATTATAATGGTCTGAGAAATTTAAGATTAAGGAGTAGTAATTATTTGATAGAAGTATGTCTTTTACGCCAGAATATTTTGTTTGGGGTATATTATGGCATGCAGGAAAAGTTACGGGAATCAGCTAGATAGTGGTTGGTATTATCTACGTGAAAAATGATGCCTTTAATATATCAAGGGAAATTTTGCCTAATTGGGAATTTGAAAAAAAAAAATTATTGATTTTTTTCATGTATTTTAAAACTTTATTATTAATAATATTGATATTTAATACAAAAAACTTAAAAAAATTTTTTTTTCAATTAATTATAAACGATTAAAAATTGATAAAATTTAAAAAAAAATCACGTGACTATAAACGCGCCATGAATGGTCACCATAGTTGTGACGTAATAATGTTATAGCTATTTTATAACAATACAGCGTTTACAGCTATTACACGTGACTAGACAATAATATTGAATATTTATTGCTAAAAAACGAGTCGTTAGTTGATTCCAATTAGCTATGTGTGATAAATGATTTATAAAGGCAAAGTCTGATAATATTCCTGCACTGCTTGAATCCATTTATTTCGACGTTTGCCATCTTGGGGAACATTTAAAAACATTTCGTTAGGAGTTGTTTTTGTAGTATTCGTTCATAATGGTACAAAACAAGAACAGTAACTTTTAAGGTTCGACATGCTCAATATAAATTTCAATATTTAACTATCACAACATAATTAAATCAATCAAAACACTGTACTTATTATTTCTGTATCAACTGCAATCATTGACAACTAACATTTGGACGTCACACGCGCTCGTGTTTGTTCGGGAGCTGTCGGCGTGTTTTCGGTACTAGATTCAAAAAATTCAAAAATTAATTTTTATTTTGAAATAACTTTTAAATTATTGCGAAAATAAAAAAATAAAAAATAGTTTTGCTATAAAACTTATATATGATCTTTCCATTTATCACAAAAAAAAAAAAAAATTCACAAACCCAATTATGCATTTGTTGTGAATGTTTGATTTGAAAGTTTTGCTACGCTATCATTATTGTAGATAGGATATAGGATACACATTATGTAGTTGGTTGTGTTGGCCACGGCGGCTTTTCCAATGCAGTGTTGTAGGACGCAGGCCCGCACCTGTAAGAGCGCGACGCCAGCTTCGACGCCGCAGTCGTTTCTCACTGCGTCACCAATCCAGACGTGGCGTCTTCTCTACTGTGCGCTTCCGAATTAAAACGTCTCATCCCGCCGGTACTTTGCTCTATACTGGATAACTGTACTGTTACGGATCATATATTCCGTATACATACATAAACGCACATATATACATATACATCATGTTATATACATAAATATATGTATATTGCTTTTACATTTGATATACTGGGGGTATTTGAAATGCATACACATGCAACCGTAATGCAACTACTTCTGATTAATTAGTGCACATTAATTAATCCGATTGCATTATCAATAGACAACAAGGTGTTGGCTTCCGAGTACTGACAAATTGTTCATACGGAATCTGCATAGTTTTCCAACAAAAGTGTTTTCTTTGAAACTTTTCTTCTTTTGAACTCGAGAACATAATGTGAAATAGTGAATAACAAAAATTCTACTAAAGTTCTATTTTTAATTGGCTTACAGTTTTAAAAGAGATAAAAACAAGTGAAAACTGTTGATGTGAAAACTTTTATTTGGAGAATCAATGGATTCATAAACGGTATAAATTTTATTTTTAGTAATTTTTTTTTAAAAAAATATGAAATTGATTGAAATAATGCGGATAATGTGAGCATTTCTTTAGAAGTTAATAACTTTATTACTCCGTGATATTCATTGACCTGAAGACAATCTTTCCACATTTTCTTAATTTTATTTTTCGTTCACCCTTTTGACACAGAACAACATCCCGAAAACAGAAACAGAAACTGTCCGCATCTAAAAGTTAGTCAACCGTTCAAATATTGTCTGTTTCTGACTCCGTTTTGTGAATTTCTTCTTATCAAATCTTACATTAGTTTGCATTATCCTTTAATCATTTGAACCGCTTAAATAAATAGCAATTCAAAATGTGATTAAAGGAATAGTTTTTCTACTGTTACAAAACAGTTCATAGTACGTTTTATTTGAACCACTTTTTCTGATTAAACGTACGTCTGTCACGGCTTTAAAGAAAAACATAAAAAATTACAGTAACGAAAAATAACGTTTAGGAAAAATGTTACGCACACACAAATTTTAACGTTATCGAATACGTGACTGACGACTGAAACACTAAATTACCATTTTCATTCCTTGTTAAACAATCACAACAAAAGAAACGAAAAAATATTGCTTACACTGTACCTACAGTGTATAAGTCATAGAAAAACTGAATCTTAATAATTAAATACAGAAATTTAATTTAAATTTAGATTCCCATCACGTATCCACTGTATTTTTTTTTTGAAATTTAATTCTCTAGTTTGTTCTTTTTATATGTTCGTAAAAGTATAACAAAAATCACATATATCTCCACCGCTGAGTTAGATGCAGACATTTTGGTTAGTTTTCATTTTAAATCTCATGAAATCGTCTTCTTTTTTTGTTTTTACGAATGACTGCTGTGTACTATCGTCTTCACAGCACTATCTCACCTTAATTTTACCCCGTTCTCTCATTTTCTAAGAAGATGGATATTAAGAACTTGGGACTCAAAGCTCCGTTAGAAACGCGCTCGTTCCTACCATAATAGAGCTTTTATGTAACTTAGAATCTCGTAAAAACGATAAATTAAATCTTGGTTCCATTTACGACATGGATAAATATGTATATACGTTCTATTTTACTCTTATGAAAGGCCAAACGAAAAGAAAGCCTGAAATTTAAAAATTACTTTTGAAAAAACAATTCTCTATTCTTTATATGAAATCAATTTCTTTTCTCGTTCAATAAATGCAAATTTCATTAAATTTTGAGGAAGATTACAAAAATGTGCACAGAAATAGGGAAAAAAATTATAATAAAAAAATACTATAATAATATCATAAATTCTGCTGTATTATATTAGAGTGCAGGATTTGAACTAACGCTTTATACTTTTTACAATTCCGCATCGTTAATTTAATTTGACAAAGATTACTACTTGAAACAGCAAACAGTTCTATTCACATTCATAAATTTTACGATATTCAAATAAGAAATATTTACATTAGTCAGATAAGACTAGTTACATAAGAACAGTTTCTCCTATTATACAACTATTTAATTTTATTCTGAAATCTACAAAATACTCATAAAATGGGTTACAAATAATGAGAAAAATAATTATTTGAAATTAATTATGAACTATGAAGTCAGAGAGTAGGATTGATTAAGTAGTTTTGCCTTTTTCACAAGCATGTTTTACATGTATGTGTATTGACGTGCACTCACAGAAAATAACAATATAAAATCGTAATTTCTGAAATGCTACTTTTTACAGAAAACTTTTGTTATAATATTACGATGTTATAACGTAAAAATTAAAGAGTAAATATAAAATTTTAAATAAAATCTGGTAAACAATAAGATAGTGAAAGTCTAGTCCTAGATTACGATGTTCCAATCGTAATTACTTTTTTCTGTGCATACATCTAATTAACTTATGCTTAATGTTTCGTCAGCAATTCCAAATTTCTCAAGAATGGATGTTTATGAAAGGAGATGAAATGATACAAAGATAGTAAAACAATTGGGAAAATTTAAAACAATTATAAACGAAAAATATTAAAAACTTTGAAAAATGAAACATTGAAATCAATAATTTCTTTTAGATTCAGTGATTAAAATTAAAAAATTATAAATGTTTCATAACTTTAGATGACTTTAGATGTTTATGTTTTTAAAGGATTATCTACGACTTGATATTCAAATTGCAAGGTTGAAATAACCTTACGTCAATTTATATCTTGTGAATTTATTTCAATCAAAATTTTCAATATGTTCTTTTTACGGAAATAAAAAATGGATGAAAAATCGCTTGATTTCGGGTTTTCCGGAACAAAAATTGTCTCCTCTTTTTCTCATAAATAATTTATTATTATAATTCTCTTTTCATTCCTTCATTTTTTTGTTATAAAAGTTTGAGTAATGGCTTGGGGTGTTCTCGAACGTCTGGAACGACATCATTCGGTTAGAAAACGATTTCCGTTTTGATATCAAAACTTAATTTCGACAAAAATAAAAAAAAGAAAATTTATGGTTTAACTTGGAAAAAAAAATATCAGAGCAGAGATGATTGGTTGAAAAACATAAATATTTGTGATATCGCGTTGCAAATCGCTTGGTCAGAAATTTACACACTTTAAAATTTAATCCTTTTAAAAAGGTTTCATTTTTTATCCTTCACAAACATCGAATAATTTACTCTTTCATTATACTCGCCTGCCGGGAGATATAATTGTTTATGCAAATCACTAAGGGGAGATAAAAAATTGCTTGTAAAATTGATTTTTTATTATATTTTCTTCGTTAAGCTTATTATGTGTTCATTATTTTATGAGTTCAAAAGAATTGTATTAGCGTAACATCGTAATTAGTGTCATTTTTTAAATCTTTTGAAATTCCTCGGAGTAAGAAAATTGTGATTCTTTTTTACAAAGATTTGAAAGCTGCCGTCACTTGAAACCTACATATCGCATAATATTGCGCTAAGCCCGAAAATAGGTATAGGGAATTTTGGTAATTTAACAATGTTAGTGAATCATTAAATCCTTACGTTCTTTGTTTTATCATTAATAAATTTAAAATTTTAATTTTTTATCAAAATTTTGATACCCATTTGGGTGCTTTATTTATTTATTGAAACGTTGTTGCAATATCTCGTTCCTACGAAACTTTTTTAAGTAATTGATAACTTTAATTTAAAAAAAATAATTTTGTTCCATGAAGCTTTTAGCAACATTATTTTTTTTTTTTGGCCACCAAACGTCGTGATCGAAATGATAGTTCTCAATTGGAATTTAAATTTTAATTTATGAAATATTAGGACAAGTAGTTTTTAGCAGCATCAAAATCTGACATCTGATTTTCTGTTTGTTTTTAATTCAATTCGCGATTTTTTCGTTAAGTAAATATTGTATGATTGTCTCTTTTGTTTATGATTCATTCGCTAATTAAATTATTCAAAACAATAAAGAAAATGAGACGTTACTAAAAGCTAAGTGTATCGATATTTTACCTATGTGTACCTATTAAAATTTAAATATCTAAACTATCGTTTCGACCACGACGTCTAATGGCCACAAAGAACCACTCTTAATGTCCTGTATTATAAAATAGTATTAAACCTGAAAATCCGTTCAATTATAATGAACACAAAAATATTTTTTCTACGTTATGGTGAAGTAATTTAATTTCTTTACCGTACAAGAAAGTAGGGTTTAATACGTTTAATGAGTTATGTATGATTGCCGCAGTAAATCATGTAAAAGAAAATTTAGAAATTGCAAATATTTCCAAAATTACATTGGAAAATAAAGAAGAATATAGATAAGTCAAAAGTCTACCAACTGATTCTGAAAATAACAAAATATAAATTCATTACTGAAAAAGTGGTTACTACATTTAAAACTTTTAACTTATATGCTCTTAATTTACAAGAATTATATTAATTGTTTTGTTTTGAAGTTTTATTTTATGTTATTTACAATGGTAGGTGACAGTAGTTGCTGGTAGGCGCATTTGAAATATCACATTTTGAAATGAATATATAAAACTATATATTTTCTTTCAAAAGCTATTTTTTAATCTAAATGTACTCTAATAACCCTAATGTACAGGATCTAAAAATAATTTTTAATATTTTAAAAATGCTATAAACTAATATTAAAACATACTATAGTTGTTAATTTTTAACTTTACTTGATAAAATTTAAGAATTATTAATTTAAAAATGCAAAAACAAATTGTTAAATACAAAATGCCTAAAACGAGATCCTATTGGTCCAGCATTAATACGAACAGTATATCAAAATACGAAACTTCAAAATCCCATGGACGTTTTCCTATGATAAATTCTTATGGCAAAACTTAATGTACTTAAATACAAATGTATAAGTTGTCTAAATCGTTTAAACATTATGTTAATGATTTAACCATTTACAATCTACACAACCTCTTTTCCTAAGGAAAAAATTGTTTGTAATTTTTAGGGTAGAAAAATGTTTTGCTTGGCGAAAAATTGTGAACAATATCAATAATTGTGTGAAAACTGTATTACTGTTTTTTGGTAACCGCTCAATGATCAATTTATATCTCGGTTTCAATACGTGTACTGCGGCGTACTGTGACGACACAGAAGCGCACCCATAGTTTTAGAACTCTCATTTACCAATTAAAATGATAACTTTTTCTTTCTGCCAAAATACAAGCATTTCATAACTAAAAATTGAGTTTTCCTTGTACATATTCCTTTAATACACTTTTTCCATTAAGATTTTTATTATTAATTTATTAAAAAAAAACAATTGATATAGAAATTTTCAGATTGAATTAATTTTCACTCTGTTTACCCTATAAAAACTGTTGAAAAAGAAATGAAAATCGGTTTAATTATTATTAAACATTTAGATGCATTTTAAAGGGTTAAAATGCAGTATGAAAATGAAGACAAGCTCAAAAATTTTATATTTGAGCTTATTGATTCTAAAGATCATATTTTTTTAAAGAAATGCATCTCTGTTTAAAGCCTCGTTGGGAAAAATGAATTGAAGCGAACGTAGCAAATGATTTTGATTGAATAAACAGCTTTTGAGAATTATATAATTATGGAGTTTTATATACTCAATTAAAAATCCAACATTTTATAATCTAATTAATTAAACAACATTATTTTGCGCAGTCGCTAACTAACATGGAGTTGAAGCGACTTTAAATAAATTTAAGGGAAAAATATATTGACATTGCCTAACCTTGAAGATACATGCTGATGACACCTTTCTAATATAGTATAATTAATGAATTTTCTCTGTTGTGAGTTTTAGGCAGTTTACGGTATTATACCGGAAAATTGAAGAAAACGTGTATTCTACCGTGTAATTTACCGAATCCAAGAGCTTTATATCACTACTTATGTTTTATAAAGTTATTCGCATTTTATTAGCTTTCCAATTTGGATTCTTTTTCTGTATTTAAAATATTTTCTGTGCTGAATTTGAAGTAAATTAGTTGAATATCTCACTTAGAGATAACAACAATTCATTATATAAAATAATAATGAAACAGTTGAATATAAACAAACGAATATTTTTTTCAATGGATACAATATATATATATATATATATATATATATATATATATATATATAACTATGTTTTTAAGAATGTTACCAATCCATTACTCAACCATACCTAGTTCATTGAAAGCTAGTAGCTGATTGCATGTGTACGACAAATAAAGCGTTTTATGGCATTTTAAAACTAAAGCCAATGGCGATTCATGACTTTCGGTTATTTATCTGTTCAAAACCCTCATTTCACAAAAACATAACGACACCTTTCCTAATGACTTGGATGCAGCATTATTTCGTTTAGGCTGGACCAAAAAAAATTGACTATTTTTTATGATTTTATTCAGTTTTTGTGATTTGATTTTTTAACTTTAGAATTTTATAACTAATGAACAAACTATTAATTAGAGATTTTTTTATGTATTCTTAAAGAAAATCAAATGTTCTACAAAAATAATCCCTTAAGCAGGCCATTCACGTTCCGACTTCGAAAGTCGGACCACAAGTTAGACTGCAAGTCGGAGCGTGAATGGCCTGCTTTAGCATTTTTTGATAATTTTACTTCTTTTAAAGTTATTCAAAGTCAAAGTTGAATAATTGACCTCGAATAAAATTGAGAGACGTAAATTTATCTTAAATATTAAAGGATCTTTTTTACACAGCATTTAATTTTCTTCTTTAATATATATTGTTTAATGCTTTTACTGTGATAGTTCAAAAGTTTTGAGAAAAAAAACACACTTTGGATTGAAAAATCGAAAATCGCTATGCTAGATCTATTAACATCAATATTAAGGGTATGAAATTTCACAATATTTTTTTGCCATTCTAAATAATATTTTTGATACATCTTTTAAGAAAAAATACGGTGTGTGTACCTACTTATGTACACACGTTAGAAGTTATACTTTTTATCGTAATTAAAAAAAATCCATTGCCAAAACATCTTCCGGTAGTCTCTGAAATGGGACAATAGTTGTTAATAGTTTGTGATAACTAAAATATGATACAATTTTATAGACATTTTTTTCTTTTAATGTATGATTGTTATATATCGATGTTTTAAATATAAAATAACAGCTGATGGTGATTGTTACTTTGTCGTTGGTCATTTTAGTTGGCTTCCCTAACCAAAAAACAAACGACATGTGCTAGCAATCGATTCGACTGCGTTTTTAGTTCTATCAAAATTGCTCCAAAAACTTTCTACTGTAGCGACGGCGTTATCTTTCTTAAAAATTCATTATGATCATTTTTTCAATGCCGCTTAAGAAGTATTACTTCAAAAAAAGTCGTTTTTTAAGTTCATACAAAATAATTTTAAAATCCCAATGCCAATTTCGATTTAAAAGTTTATTAAAAATTATTATTAAAAGTTTATTAAGAGTTTTGTAACTTCAACCACATGCATTTCCACGAAAATAGTGTTACACATAAAAAATATGTAACTTTTATTTTTGATATAGTTTTGCTATCAGTTGGTGAATCAAGATAAATAACTGGTAATTTAATGATTGATTTTTTTATAACTGGTTCATCAAATTTTTACTGTCCATTTTTGTTAGAATTCTTAGTCATTTCTTGGTGGTATTTCTTCAGATAGTGTTCACAGAACGATAAATGGGAAAATGCCAAAAAAAATACTGCTTATTGCTCATTGTTTATAAAATACTGTTAATGTAAAACATAAATCTCATATCACTTTAGATAGGTGGTGAAGAGTGAACATAATATCACTCTTTATATCTTTTTAGAAAAATAATTAAAATTCAAATAATTAAAAAAGTGCAGTTTCTACATATAACGTAATGTTATAAAATCTTTTGTGTTTCAAAAAGCTTCTACTCTCGATGTTATTTTTTTATTAAAATGTTAATAGTATGTAGGTTGTTAATTCCTTAACAAGGCAAATGATCGCAACTCAAAATACTTAAGTATCGCGTGGTAATTGCTGCAGATACCGCAAAATACTTCATAGAGTTAAAATATAGATTTATGTACTATTTTTTTGTAGTAATATAGGTAACTTATATATTTATAATACTAAATTGGTTCTCAAAAAATACTTCCACGTTTTTAAATATACTGATTTTTGACAAAAAAGTAAATGGTAGCTTTTTTCATCATACCACAATTGTGTTTTTTTTTTTTTTTTATAAACTTTTGTTATTTGTTTTCTCAACTCAAATTTTTCTTTGGTTTCACACGTTTTATCATTGAAAGTCTTCAAATTCAAGAACTTAAAACTCGGTAATTATTGTTGGATATTTGTTTTGTGGATTTTCTGAATCGTTTTAGCAACTTTTTTATTTTCGTTCATTGGAAATTTTAAGACCGTGTTGGAAGTGCTTTTGAGTGGGACAACAGTGAGTTTAGGATAGTTTGAACTTTACACGGGTTAAACAGAAACATCAATTGATTTTGATTTCTGTTTACTCGTTCGTCAACTATTATCTATTTTCTACTTCAAACTTGCCAATTTGATTTTCCCCGAAAATCCTTTCCAAAACAGAAGGAAAGCGGAAAATTTTCTGCTGCCCTCGAAACGTTGTAATTAATTACATTTTGCCAACTATTAATTTAATTAAAGGCAACACAATTATGAATTTGTACACAAAAGTGTAATGAAGGAAAATGTTGCAAATGGAAAATGAACTAAACAAAAGAATATCTACATCTTTTGTTAGTAAATGAAACAAAAGAAGTAATATCATTTGTTTTTTACTCCAGTTGAGATGTATAAAAACGTATGGTTTGATTATTCTTTTTCTACATATAAATATATTTATCTTTCCAATCAGCATCACTCCTAAAATCGGGAACTAGCTTTGAATAAAAGATTCAGCATCATAATGTTTTATAATTAACATAGTCATCCTGAGAACTGCATAAAAGTAATTTTCTAATTGGATTTTTAAAAAACCTCAAGAAATTGATTGGATTTGATCAATATAGGCCAAGAAGAAAATTTTTAAATATTAATAATATATTATTGTTAAATAATAAAATGATATATGTAAACCAACCAAAAAATATGTCATTGTCAACTTTTTAAAACTTACTATTCTTTAGTATATATATTATTAATATATATTTCACAGGGTTTAAAATTAGCTTAAAGTTGCGTTACGTGTCGGGAGAATCTATCGAGCTTTTCATACCCTAACAAAAGTTATTTATTAACAAATTCAACATTTGATTTTGTTTATCTTTTATTATTTTCAATAAAAGTAAGTATTTATTAAAATTTAAATATATAATATTTAAATATTATTATCAATTATACAGGTTGCCTTACTAGAAAAAAAAATGTTATCATCCAAAGTCTCTGAAGCATTTAGAAATGTGTATCAGTTTGAATATATATACGTATTGAATAAATATACGAAATACACGTACGATTTGGATATATTGTTACCAATGCTCCCAACAATTATGACTTTGAATTCCTTCTGAATACGTCACATATGTCACTTTCACCCATGGTGAAACCCACTTGTGTATTTTATAAATCTTGTGTATTTTTATTATAACAGTTGTGTCTAAAATTTGAATTTAGCGTCACCATCCATGTACATACAATTTCTCGAAAATTGATCAATTCTAAAGTGTACATTCATGTAGAAATTTTTTAAATTAAAGTTTTTAAAACAATAGGTTACAACCCCAATTCGTAAGTCACGAGACCTGCAGCAAGGGTCGCATTTTTAAGTTTGTTGTTTATTTATAATTTTGACATGGTCTTTTGTTTTAAAACTAAATATTTGGATGAATATTTTTCTTAATTTTATGGGGTTGTCACTCTAAAACATTTAAGAAACCCTGATTAAAAAGAATAATGAAAACCATATCAAATTCGTTCCTATTTCAGGAAATCAAAATTGATAGAAAAAGCTGTTATAAAAGAGTTTTATATAGTTACATATTTACTGGTAGCTGCCCATGAAATATTCATAGCCAACACTGGTACGACTGACGAATAACAAAAATTGATAATTGAAGGAAATCAAAATGACAGTTGAAACAAATGATAATAATGAGTAATAAAATTAGATTTTTTCATTGGCTTTGAACAGTTATACTGTTTATATTATACATAGGTAAATATTATATGACCACTGAGGAAAATTGCTTGGCAATCAAAATAATATTTGGGCAATACGTCAAAAATATATTTGTTTGAGCTTTTGTTTAAATTTATGTTTAAAGTTTAGTTTTGTAAATTACATTACATAAATACGCTCCAATATATTTTATATTTTGTATAAAAAACAATCACTAAGTTCAAATTTGAGACAAATTTCAATTTGCCTATAATTATATTGATACCATCAAGGCCGTTAGTGATAGCTATGCAGTAATACTATATTAGTTAAAAAAGTGTAGCAAGTATACAAGTAATTTTAAATCAGTGACGAAATAATATAATGTAAGGAAAATTTAATTTTATATCAAGTCTTAAAATGTTGTCATTATATGGTGTTTAAAAAGATAATGATTAATTCTGAATTGGTTGAAATAACTTCTGCAATAATTTACTCTTAAGTGATGAAAACAGTTACGGCGAGTTAATCTTAAACGAGTGGCACATGTTAGTGGAGAATTATGAAGATTACTAAAATAATGAGGAATTGGAGTATAAAGTACATATACCTATTTGGTAAGAACATCGCACACATTAGTACTCATCGTCCTTTGTCTGTTTGACATTTCAATTATAATGCTGAAAATTAGATGACGTAAATGATAAAGTTACCTCGAGCCGGCAGAGGCGTTGGTGTAGTTGGTTCCAAATTTTCATACGAGACGTATGTATTATAAGGATTATAAGCTAAATATAATATTAGGGTATATATACAGACCTTTTCCATACAATGCTTTAAGTTGAATGAAAAGCATCAAAATTGGTTAAGCATTTCATTTAAAAAAAACTAAGCAGTCACAATATAGCAGTTACAATATTCAACGAAAAGTGACTAGGTGGTTAGATAGTTATAAATTTTAATCATCACCTTTTCCTATTTTTTAATCACTTATGTTTTCATCCGACAAAATTGAGGAGAATGATTCATTGCCAATTGCCCAATTGTGGGCCTAAAATTTTGTCTTACATGTGCTAACTTTGTACGGTAAGTTTTCAATTTCATAATTGTCCGATAATACCACAAACAAAAATAGTTTTTTTTTTTCTCAAAATATTTACTTTTCTCTTTACCTACTTAGTTTTTTTCTATACTTGTGACTACACAAATAGACTTAATCGTTTTTTTTTAAAATTGTTTCTTACCATAGCTTTATAACTACTAAGGTCTTTAGCGATTCTAGAGTTAATAAAAATCCGTAGTTGAGAAATATTGAAAATTTACTAGGTACGAAAATTCAACCCAAAACCTATCAGTTTTGGAGCGGCCACCTGAACTGACTTGAACGCCCACCAGTAAGCCGGTCTTAATAATTGACATTTTGCAAAAAAAAAGATTTATAATTTTAAGATACCTACCCTTAAAAATCACATAAATTTTGATTTTTGGAACATTTGCATGATTTTTTTCATTGTTTTTATTTTTGTTTATTTATACTCTAATTGTTAGAGTCATGGACGATTTTCTTTGACACTATGACACTTTGACACTAGTATATATTATTCACTAGCAGTTGCACTCCCACTATCACCCGCAGTACTTTTTTCTTCTCCTTCCTATTCAAAATAGTTAGCACTCAAAATAATAGTTCAAATGTTTTGGTACAGTCTCGCAAAGTTAAGGAATCTTATGGCCACTTGAATCCCTCTAGCTGTGTACATGCATTTCCCAATGTTCTGCGACATCTTGCACTGCTCACTTTCCTTTTTATAATACTGATATTCCAGGAGCATATGGTCTACTGTTAATTCACCCCCACATTTCCTGTATCCCGTCTGTTCACCCGTCATCAGATTAGAGAGGGTTAGTTTGGGATGACCAACTTTCAGCCTGAAGAATACAACATCATCCGTCCTAGTCAGGGTACCCAGAAGTGGACTACTCAGTATTGTTTGTCTGACCTACTGCAGCTTCTGAAGATGGCTCTGCCATATATCATCCCATTTTGCTCAAATTAGTATTTGACACATTCTAATGGTGTCCTCTATGATGAGTCTTTGCCGCTAGTAAGATGGTCTCTTCCCCTTTGTCGCTTATTTTGTTTGCCTCGATTCCCTGATGTCCTGCGTTCCACACGGGCTCCATGACTCATCCCTGCAATCTGATTAGCCTTGTATGACTTTGATTACATTGTTTTTATTGCAGGGATTCGCTATTGCTGAAAGGCTTGCGAAGGAATCTGTTAAAGTAACTCTGCGATTAGTTGACTGGGGTTTTTGTCTCTTGTTCTAAGTTCTAAGCTCTTGATTTTGACTCTTGTTTTACAATATTACAATATTGAATATAGGTGACTCTTCTGTCAATCCTTGGTACGGTTCGTTGTCCGTTATCACCGCAAATCCGCTTTTTTGTTTCGTGAAAAATTCTTTTTCTTTTTTTTTAAGTTGAGATTTCCAAAATCAGATTAGTTAAGTCTTGCAGCTTCGGATCTTGTGTTTCCTGGTTTCGTATTTCACTTAATTAAAGCCAAGTAGCTACGCGAATCTCAACAATCGGTGTACAAGGTTTTTCTAACTATTTCACTTCTAGGGATTGAGGTTCCCAGTTCTTCATGTCTCCATTCATTCAAAGTACCGCACTTCCACAGGATGAGAGAAGCGGCTTCATACTTTGTCTGGAAAAATCTGTATTTTGGATCACCCACTTGTAATCCCATTATATGCAGGTGCTTTTTCAGTCCACAATGACTGGTTATTAGATCCGTTACCATTCTAACTTGGTTTCTTCTAAGATCGAGTATTTCAGTAGCTTGGTTCATCTTTAGGACTAATTGATTTTATGAGTAATCAAAAGAATTACGACGAACAGTTTAATGAACACATTTTTGTAATCGCGTTTTTTGGGTTCCATTAGGGTTTTTTTTTAACAAAGAGCCATTACCTTTAGAAAAGATTTCAATTTTGGCGAGGGAATCACAATAACAAAAGGTAGTTCTGTTTTCAATTGACACAAGTAAATAAATTTGATTGAAGAATATTTCTAAAATTATTGAATAAACGAGTTTATTCTTCGTAATAACAAGAAGTATATATCTCTTTTTTCTCAATATGTCACCAACTAATCCACTCTCATCTTTTTTCCCGTTCTTTGGAAAAACTTGTTGGCATTTTTAGTGGCTGAAGAACGAGGACGTAGTGAATAAAAGCCGCGTGTTGCATAAGACAGAGAAAAAATGTCGGTGAAAGGACTAAGGGGTGTGAATGGAGAGGAATCAGAAAATAAGAAAATCTCGAACAACTGACAACGGTTTTTTATCGTACGAACAAGTGTCTTTCTCAAATCAATAATGGCGATAAAATATACTTCTTCTGTATAATACAAATTTACAAAAATGTCTTTTGGCGTGAAAATGAATGGAGGAAAAAAAAATAAAAAATATGTAACTACATTCCCTTGGAGCCACAGTGTGATTTGTGAAAAAATATATTGAAAATATCGTTATAAAAAGGTATTTGCCATATAAAAAAATGACAATTTTATTATATTTTTTTTGTGACAAATAAATTTGAAAAAAATCATGTTGGAAATAAAACAGAACGTACTATATAAATTTTAAAGCTTCAATGAGTTGTAATAAAGAAAAAAAATAGACTCGATCAAAGTAATTTGAATATAAAGAATTGAAATAAATTTTGATTTCTTTGCTATTACTAATCCAAGTTTCAAACATTTATGTATATAGTTTATTTTTTATAACTTTTCAATATTCTTTATTTTTGAACATTCGTCTAATACACAACTTTTGTAGCTATAAATAGTTTATATTCAAAAACATCAATTTTTTCCGGCATATAAATTTTTACTTTTTTATCCCCGAGCATGCAAAGATATTTTCATTTTTCTTCCTTCCAATTCTTTCTCATCAAATATTTCTTGATTCCTTTGTTTTCATACAATTTTCACATTTGTGCAGTTTCTTTTCGTTTCAAAATATGTTTGTTGTTTAGTTCGGAAAACAGAATAATTTATCTTATTTTTTTTATTGTTATGAATCAGAATGTTATTGATCAAGACAGCAAATAAAATTTGTTGCCTAGTGAATTTTCACATTTTCATCCATTTCGTCACTGATAAATAAATGATTAAAATATAATCCCCAAGCTTTGGTGTTCCTTTATTTTTGAAATGTTATCTTTTCGTATTAACGAATCGTAATTAAGAGAAACGGAAAAGGATGTTTCATACAGGAAAATAAATTTTCCTATATCTTCATTAGGGTTATATGTAACCCCATTTTCTTTCCTATAGTAGGTCTAATAAGGATAGAGACAGCTAATCTTTGAACATCCTTTTTTGTGTTATGAACATTTCTATTTGACTAAATAGAGGTTTAATTAAAATTTATACACATATTTACAACATTTTGTGAATCAGTTTTCCAACAGAAAAATATTTGTTTGAGATTTATGTCCCATGTAAGGCTGCCATTTAAAAGTGTTTTGATTTAAGGTTAAATGAAAATTTTAAATGAAAATAAAATGTAAAGTGTACCTAATATTATAAAACTATTATTAATTTTGATTTCTCTATATATTCGTGGACCTAAAGTATTATGACTTTATAAGTATATTAAAGATCTGTAGTTTAAGATCAAGGTTTAGAAAATACATAGGTAACCTCATGGGCTCACAATAATCAGAATATTGAGGGAAGTGATGTGTCCAGATGGAATTCAAATTCATAACTGTTGGTAGTATAGTATCAATCAAAAAATTGAAGTCGCACTTATTTTTTTTAAATTTTTCAAAGTTAAAGTGTTAACTTTGGTTTAAATATTCCAATGGCTTAAACTAAAATATCATTTGTACCAATTTTTTAATCACTATCACAGAGTATAGATACAAGGAGTCCGAACGCAAAATTATAAAAATGGTATTAATTTGAGATTCAGTACCGGTAGAGTACGCTATATTTCACAGAGTACGCATTTATTACGGGGGAAGTGTTTTTCTGTTATTAGAAATTGTAAATTACAATCTTCTGTACCACGGATTATAGATACCAGGCGTCTGGACGCAATGTTAAAAAATGGAATCAATATGAGGTTCAGTATCAGTAGAGCGTGCAACACTTTACAGAGTATGCGTTTGAATTATTACGCGGGAAGTGCTGTTGTTATTAGAAACTGTAATTCTAATCTACTGCAAAATGGAAAATGTGTCAATATATAGCACTGCCACAAGAGTATCTGGAGTACTGACTAATGTTACCTTAGATACCATACAGAAAGTACATAGTTTCGGTTTTAGTTAGTACTGCAAACTCACTAATGACGGCGCCACATCTTGACACATTTCCCTTCATGCAATACAAGATTGGAATACCTTCTTAAAACCGTAGTGACCTTTGGTACGTTCAAAATACTTGCGCTGTAAATGACAGAAAAGAGAATCATGATCTGGGTCGGTTTTTGTGTACATGAATTTTGTGAAAAAGTCTATACCGTTCGGATTCCTGATATCTATACTCCGTATTCAGACTGATTCACATTTCAAAACACTTCAAATGACGTCATTTTTTTCTAATGTGGCAACCTGTGTAATTTATAAACCTTGGTTTAAGATATTGATTAAATTGAACTATTTATCAAAGTGCTTGTTGATGAGCGCAGAAACTGGAGACTGAGATAGTGGAATGGAATGATGATAAACAAATATTTCCATTTTCCAACTAGCTAGCGGGTAAAGCTTCTATTGTGAATAATTTTTTATCTTTTCTCCCATTACCATAATAGTTACAATAATGAGCGTTAAAATAAAAAAGGACGTTAATTATATATAACTAACTAGTTTTGTTGAAATTTTGTGATATTGAAACCAGGAACCTCCAAGTTATTCATATTATTTGTAGCTAGTTTACTGGCAACTAAAATCCGTAATCAAAAGTTTGCTCATTATGAACCTAACATCTACCAGTTTTGAAGCGGCCACCTTGACCACTCGACCACCAGTAGTCTTGGCAACTATGACTATTTATGGTTATTTTTTACTTATCAATCGTGAACTAGCAAATAGTGAATAAAGTAGTTTGAATTTAAATTTATACGTAATTTTATAGGTCCCCAGAACGATGAGGATGAGCATTCTTATTTTGGGCAAGTTTACTATCAGCTTGTACCTTCTCAAAATCTAATCACTGAAATACTAAATGGAAGTAGTTCTCAGACCAAATTGGTGATATACCTCATAACCAATCAGCCTGAGAATGTATCTTTAAACTATTGTATGAAGTACCGTTACACCCTCCAATATGCAGATTCCGTTAGGCAAAAAGAGAGAAACTGCTTCTCACATCTTGTTTAAATGCAAAACTTTTTCTGCATGAAAGAGTTGGGGGTCTCCGATCCCTGTACTGAACTAGTCGAACACCATCTTGTTTGCTGGTTGCTGAGATTTGCTTGGCTTTTTGGCTTACGACAAATGAAATAGGGACCCAGGGGATCATAATAAACCTGAAGCTGCAGTGTTATGATTCTTCGAACTTCATCCTGATGAACCATAGCTATGGGAAAAAATCCGCTTGTAAATTCATTAACTAGCGGTTTTAAGTAATCGATGACTAACTCATTGATAAAGTTTAATAAACTAAAATGATTTTTATTCGTGTTGTAAATTTTGTATCGATTTTAATGAATAATATTAAAGGTAGCGACGTTTAGTTAAAAGTAGTAATAAACTTATTTTCCCCAAGTTATCATTGATGTTCTGTATAATTAATGAAATGTCTTTTAAAATAGATTAAATTTATGAAATTTATGGATGACTAAATGCGAGTAAAAACATATATTTGATAAAAAATCAAACTAAATTCTAAATAAAAATTCTAAATGTATTTTATTAACCTACTCTTTTGAACCATAGAACCATGAGATCATTGATTGATTCCATTTCAAAACATATTAAATTCGTGTATCGTATGAAATAATACGAGTACTGTAATAGAAACCGCGATTCCATAATACTTCAATTTATAAACCAATCCTTTAACATCTTCTTTTTCATTTTATACGGGCACAAGGCTTTACAAAAATTCAAAAACTTTCACGAAAAAAGAGAAAAGTTTTCTTAAATTAAATTCTTTCAAGTATAAATGATCTAAAAAGTTTTCAGTCATAACTTAAAATGGTTTTAGAAAAAATAATCTTTATTTAAAAAAATAAGTAGACACAACATTGTTTGTTTTCTCCTGAAAAGTTTTTCTTATGAAATAAATGTATAAATACTAAAATTTTACTAAATTTTTTCTTGTTTTTGTGATACTAGCTAGTTCGTTTATATTGTTTATTTCTATTCGTTCATATTTTATGTTACACAGCTATTACATATTTATTTTTAATATACCGAAATAAGTTTTGCATTTTTTTAGTGATTAAAATAATACTTGTTGGAAGACATAGCGTAATTAGTATAAATTTTAGTCAAACAAAAAAGGTTAAATTTCTTAGACCAGTAAATTTCATTAACTGTTACGATACTTCAGTGTAAGCCTATATCTTATACATCTCCATATCTTTGTCTGGCTATATGTCTTTTCTTAGAAAGGTAAACTGATTTTAATGAAATTTGGTATTAAGATACCAAAAAATGTTTCACTTACTATGGAGTGTATAATATATATCATTGCATGAAAATAATAACGGAAAATGTCCTCTAAGTAAAACTTAAGGGTGAAAAAAATCAATTTATACAACCATGCAGTATATCCTTGGTAAGATTTTAAAAATTATTTGATAAGTTTCCTTAAATTTTGCTGTTAAAAATATATAATAAGGAAGATAGATTCTTTTAAAATAAAATAGTTGTATAACTACAGATAGTGTAGTAATAAAGATATTTATAAAAACAAACAATTATTAGTGATGAATATCTTAATGACATGGTTTTTTTTATCTCCAGAATGGTGGTTTGTAGAACCCAAAAGATGAATGCAGAAAAAAATAAAGAAAACCGTAAAATTGCATTTAAAATATTTCGTTTAAAATATGATGTCAGCATATGATATGAATGTGAATATGTGTCATGTTTCTAAATATATTTTTGAAAAATTTACTATTATTATTCTTTATATATAATATGAAATTTGAAATGTACCTTAAAATTAAGTATAACACGTCTATAGAACAGATATAATACTACTCAATAATGGAGATTTAAACATTAATAAATGTAATATATACTCCGATTAAATGTAAGACTCGAAAATTGCGATTATGGCTATTCGTATATCCGTGGAGCTGGGGTTTCTCGACCATAGCGAATTAATATTTTATATTCTGAGAGATATATCATGAAAACATATAGTACAAATCGAGTAACAAAATACTTTTACCTACAAGTAAGTGAAGAATCTATCGATTTTCAAAAATTATAAACTTACAAGTGCGAATTATATTTATAATTAAGTATATTACTGAGCCGTACATTTCCTGGACTCTGGCGAATTAAATTTTATGAATTGGAATGAGTAGTGTCTATTGGTACAGAAAGGGCGCCGTTTTTAAATAAGGGTTGGTATTTTGAAAGTATAAAGAATGATAAGTTATAACAATAAATGATTATATAACAATAACTTAATATGTTCATACAGAATAGGAGGCTACTATACTTTAATATTAAATGTTTGTTTTTAAATCGTAACATTAGCGTTATTAATGTCTACTCGACATTTTCAACGTCTATATTTTTACATGTACTCGCATACGCTACTTATCATGATCGACTGGCGTAAAAAGATTATGCCTACATTGACGTTGAAATATTTCTTGAACACTTACAGTAAAAAGCTTTTTGAGAATGAAATCAAAACAGTGTTGGTAATTTGTAGGTGGTTAAAAATAAAATCCTATTCTAATGGTCAAAAAAAAGGAAACAAAAACAGATGGACATTTAAAATGTCATAAAATGACTATTACTCGTATAATTATTATTTCCTTGTTACGATTATGACCACGGGATTAGCCTGTACTCATCAGTATCCAAACTTCCGATGTGAGAATTATAACGGCTCCACGCTTAACTGTCCTTTTAATTAAATCTACAAATAGGCAAACGGACAGAAAATTATTTTACTGACCATTTAAATTAGACTTGTAATTATATAATAACGAAATGTAGACAAATAAAAGCAAACTTTATTTGAATATTTCATGCAAAGAGCTCATAAAAATAATTGAAGGGAATGAAATTATTTACTTTTAATTTTTAGTTATAAATCCAGGCGATATCAATAAAAAAAAATAGAGGAATGAATGTCGGGAGTTTTAGGTAATCAGAAAATATACGGTAACTTTTAAAATTATATATTGATAAGTCTATGACTTGGTACTTATGTGGTGTTAAACTAATGGACACATAGGATATGGATTAAATAAATAAACTCAAAGAATAATATTTTGAACATATAAAGTTTATAAAATAGTTACATTTATAGTAAATGTGATAAGAAAAGGAAAAACATATATAACTATATATTTTGCTATTTTCATTTGAAGTAAAATAAATCTAAATAATTCTAAATATGTATCAGCTCCTTGATGGTAATATACTATATAATCAGAGGATAGTTGTTGGAGCGGGCAAATAAGTTAATACTTTTTGTTTAACGCGACGTTTCGCAATAATTTATTGCTTCTTCAGGCGCTCAAAACATACAATATTAACTTCGTTATATATAATTTTTAAGTGTATGAGTTACACAATAAAAAAAAGGATAAGTTTTTTGGCTTTTTATATTTTTTTTAATTTAATTTTAAAATATTTAATTTTAAATGTACTATAAGTTACAAGTAGACTACTACAAAAAATAAGAATATGGCAAAGCAATTATTATATACAACGAAGTTAATATTGTATGTTTTGAGCGCCAGAAGAAGCAATAAATTATTGCGAAATGTCGCGTTGAAGAAAAAGTATTAACTTATTTGCCTGCTCCAACAACTATCCTCTGAACATATAGTAAATATTAATAATTTTAAATAAGTTTAAAACTATATGAGATCGTTTTGAGGAAAATAAGATTGTAAAAAAAATTCTGACAACCAAAATTATGCGTTGTAATGCGCTTAATTAAACTCTAATGGTTATGCTTTTTGTTAAATGAATTTTTCGTAACTATTTTTACATTGATACAAAGTACGTAGTGCATAAAATGTTAAATAAAATACACAGGAAAAAAGTTCTGTCGCCTATCATCGAAGGCGCATTAAAAAGTGAATCAATTTTAAGCGCTTGTTGAGTTAGCATGTTTAAAATATTTTATGGTGCAAAAGTTGTTGATATTAGCTTATAGTTACTGCCCGTGAAATATTCACATCTAATACAACTGATAAATGGCAATTGAATAAATTGAAATAACAATTGTGACAAATGACAACAATCAATTAGTTCAAATTTGAGTTGATGATTGACAAAATTGATAATATAAATATACTTAAAAACAAAAAAGAGAAAACCAAATTTAAAAAAAAAAAAGATTTTAAACTCCTCGCATGTATTAACTAAATGTACTTAAAGGATAAAAAATATTTTTATGAACTGAATCTTCGTAGCGATTGCATAATCGATATTAAGGTGATATTAGCCAATTATTGAGAATCGTAAGTTATTTAGTTGAGCATCAAAGTGAGGGGTGCAATTTTGTTTATATGGAGCATCCTTTGTTTTGATGTACAGCTAAATAGCTTAATATCGATGTTGAAATTTGTACTAAGTTTCAGTTAATAAATTTATTTTTTTACATTTTAAAGCATTTTCTCAAGATCTAAAACAACTTTATTAAATTAACCGTTACATTTTTACTACAGTATGTAATAATCTAATTTTTTAATCATAAATATTTTGTTATTTCGTTACTGTAATTTTGAAGATCTGAAAAAGTAAATTAAAAGTATACGTTTACTTGAAAAATTTAAAAAAAGTTCCATACAGAAATTGTCTAATTGAGTTAGAGCTTACACTTGATTATTTGAAAACCAATATCTGAAGATTAAACTCAAATAGAAATGCTTTTGCAAAAGACAAACAGCAGTTTCGGCAAATAGAATTGCACTTAAGGGCGCCACCAACGAGAAAATGTGTCAG
The DNA here is from genome assembly GCA_958496175.1 of Sisyra terminalis. NCBI lineage: Eukaryota > Metazoa > Arthropoda > Insecta > Neuroptera > Sisyridae > Sisyra > Sisyra terminalis. The sequence continues at coordinate 33,859,872 of OY292274.1, forward strand.
AGGATTGAAATCCTGAGTGTGAACGCTACTTCCGGTTAAATAGTCGTTAATGAGATTATTTAAGTGCTTTGATTGCTTTCAATGCCACGCCTTGCTTTTGAATATGAGGGATGTTTTGTTTATATATTATTAAAGCATACATACATAACGCTCAAATATATGGAATTAAACGGGACTGAGAAGAATAAACGGGAACAACACAGGGGTAGTTATCCGAACGAACGATGAAGCAATCGAGAAATCCGCTTTATTAACATACATTAGACACACGGATTTTACTGCATATACAATTCATATAACAATGTCTGAGGTGTAGGACATTTGTGTTTAAAAGGATAAAGACTTGAATGTTGTGTGTGTTCGAGAGAGAAAGTCATAAAGGATAAATCGGGTGATACGGGACTTGTATTTATTTGCATATAATAGGTGCCGTATATGTATATACATATAGAAGATACTTCCCTCAACAGTCCTGGGAAATGAGAACAAGGGAGAATAATCCTGAATGTTGGCGACGACAACGCCACGTGGGCAGGAAGGGTGGCAAAATGATAAACGATGGGATCAAATTTAGCAGAAACTCGAGCGCATAATATTATTATTATTGTTGTTGTTATTATCGTTATTATGATTATTAATTTAATAGATTCGGTAAGGTCTATTGTGTCTATTTGTATATGTATATACTATGTACGTAAGCACTATATGTAAGAGCGAGAAGGTCAAGAGAGTTGTTTCTCTAAGTGCACATTCAGGGTGCAGTTCCCTGTTGTCTTGTGGCCAACCAAAACATAGTGGAATTAAGCTTTGGGTTTGTCGATGAAAATTGAGAGGGAGGACAAAATTAGGGATTGACTCAGGGAAATTATCGCGGGTCAGTGCATTTGGCGTGTGCCATTGTACACACATAAATCTAAAGTCTCACAAGTTTGTTCATATTTTCTAAGTTAATCATTATCCATAAATTATATGTAAACATGGTGTAAAACTTTGAACTTTCATGTAAAATGAAATAATTCTATTATATTGGGCATTGAAATTATATTCTATTATTCTTATTAACATGAAACATTGAAATTTCTCTTACCCTGACAAGTTTAAATGTCAAACAATAAAACCATAATATGTTTAAGTTATTTAAACAAGATATTCATACATTTAATATAAGGTTTTTAGAACAGTACAACATTAAAAATTGTTTAACATTTGATGAAGAATTATATTCGTATATAAATTAGTTAAAAAATCTCATATTTGCGAAAACCACAGAGGTCAGGTATCTTGGTCTCCTTCTAGGCAGACAGTTCACCTGGAGTAATAACATTCTTAGTAACAGAACCCAATTGAAGATTATGGTCAAAAAATTCTGATGACCGCTAGGGAGATGAGCGTAACGGTTCCTGGACGGTAAATTAGCCACTTTTGGAATTGTCGTTCGAGAGTTCTGAAAGAAAAAATTTAATAGCTTCACATATTTACACATATATCCAATATAGAAGCTTTAATACTTATGAAAGCAAGCGACGAATATTAAATATGCGCGTGATGAAATAATTTCTTTCAGCAAAAAAACAACTTTCTTTCTCGAGCAAAAAAACAACACCAATTAATGGCGCAAAAAACGAATTTTCAATATTTGAAAAATTACTAGAATCGAGCTTTTTTCTTCAAATGGCTATATCAGAGAAAATATGCAAGCTATGAAAATGTTTCTTCCAGAACTCTTGAACGACAAAAAACACCAAAATATTCCGTAGTTTTTTTTTGCGAAATTCCAAAAGTGTAGTGTTAATTTGATGGACGTCTTAGAAATCGCCACGTTTAGGGAAGATATAGCCAAACATAGCCTTAAATATCAAGCCTGGTTGAGCAAACCACCCCAACCATCTGGATATCTTCCTTTTCGACAGTAGCAAGGAAAATAAAAGACTAAACCGATTATCCTTCTTAGAGCTGCCATTCTGATAGCGATTATCGCCACGCGTCACAATAAGTGATGCCTTCCCCAATATATACGCTCATCAGATTCGCTTATTGTTCAGGGACATATCGCGAATTGAAATGATAAAAAACATTGAACCTATGGTATGAAGAGAAAAATTGTTTTTTTTTGTCTGATTTTTGTTTATCTTAATTTTTATCTTAAATACTCATGCCAGAGGGTAAAAATTCGTGAACAGATAATTTTTTAAAAAAAGGTATTCTCCCAATTCTAAATATTATAAATCTAAAGTTTTGTTTACTCATTTTATGAAAATGTATAGATTAAACGAAATAAAACTAGTAGATTAGATGATTGATAGATGTGAAAATGCTTTAATATTGCCTGATAAAGTGGAAAAATAAATCAACGAAACAGTGCAAAATTTCAAAAATTTAACATCTAATTATTCTGCATCTAAATTCTCGAGAAATACTTAACTGGCATCTATAATTAACTATTACTATATTACTATTTGTTTTTATTAAATTATCATTATAAATTATTAATATTTGAAATAGTTCTTAACAAATACTACATACTTCAGTATAAAGATGCCACTGTATGATTAATTTTTTTTGTAAAATCAAGCAAATATAAAACAGGATGAGTTGAACACATTATGTATTATTTAACTATAGATATTACTCCAGGTTTATAAAATACACAGGTGGCCTCATAGTGGCTACGTGACGTATCCAGAAGAAAATCGTACATATCTTCAGACTGATTCTATTTCAAAATTCTTCGTATGACGTCATTTTTTTTCTAATGGAGCAACCTGTGTAATTTACAAACCTTGGATATTACTATCATCATAATTTTTCGTTATATATATTACACATGCCCAAGAAAAAGCGTAGCCATAGGGCATTTCCACTCTCTTCCTCTACATCGTTTTGGAATATTTTTGTCTCTCTTACATGGTCATGCGCATACGTTCGATTGTGTTTTTGTGTGCTTTGTTTTATTACATCATATCTGGTATGTACAACAGAATTTGTAGATGTAAAAAATCGATTATATAAAAATCGGTTCTTAAGGAGTAAACTCCAAAAATATTGTTTCAAAATTTATATCATGCATTGGAAGAAGCCAATCACAGATTTGTGTTGGAAAAACATTCTTTAAGCGCGTAGGACCTTGTTGAAAACGTCAGGCGGGCGTGGCCAAATCACATTGAGGAACAATATATTTTATTTCTAGAGTTACATTAGACACAGCTAATGACTCATCTTTCAACTTCGTTAGACATCAGTTTCCAGTTCGTCTCTCTTATGCAATCAAAATAAATAAATCGCAAGGATAGACGTTCAAAGTAGTTGGATTGTATCTTCCTGAACTATGTTTGACATATGGTCAATTTGATACCGCATTTTCTACAGCTGTTACATCAGATTCTTGAAAAATTCAAGTTTTTGAAACATCATATCAGGAAATAGAAAATGATGTTACAGTAACAGACAACATAGTTTATAAAGAAATATACGACTGAAACAATATTTTGTGCACATATAAATGCACAGGGGTCCCCTAGTTTAAGAGTATTTGAATGAAACAAACTTCATGTTATGCTACATCAATTTCGTTTCACACCAAAAAATACAGTTTAATTTCTGATCTGTTTTTATGACACGATCTATAGAACTATAGGTAACTTCAATAAATATTTTAAATAAACATACATTTTAAAACTGAACAAGGATGTCTTATTACTGTCATATAGGATGTCATTAGATTTTTTGTAGATAATAGATAGTAAATCAGTAGAGTACCATGTAAAATGATAAATATCAGAAATGAAGTGAAAATATTTTAACATATTAGAATATATTAAAACTGTTGCATAAACTAGAACTGGTGAAAGATCATTTTTTTCTACAAAGCATAGATCAAAGTTGGAGTACATATTTTCTATAACAATGTGATAATTTCGTGTTTTATTTATTCATTGTATACAAAGATTTTTTACCTTTGAACGAAAATGGTCTAAATTTATTAAAATTTGTTAATTTAAATAAATGAAGTATACCTAAACTGTTGTAATGCCAAGCTTATAAGTGAATAAGAGTTTTTTAATTTTTTTTCCGTGATTAAGTTCACCCACGGGAAACTTCTTTTGAAGATGCCGCTACATCAAAAGTCTATTTATTGCGTTTGGAGAACCATAAAGAGCGCACTAGAAAGCTTCTAATACGCCCACTACGATTAAGTGGCAGCAGGTGAAGAGCGAATTAAATGCCCGTTGTATCCAAGGGGTTAGGCAAAGTGTAGTGCCGAATGTATTATTCATAATAGAGGTTTATGTAATTTAAAAATTTATCGCATTTAAAGAATGAATTACTAAAGAACGATAAAACTTCTATACAACCAAATAACAAAATAAAATATAATTTCTAATAACAGAATTGTTTTAAAAATGATAATAAACATATTTAAATGAATCACAAAATATGAAGGTATCAAAAAAAGTGGAACAAAGAAAGTGGAAACTTGTTTGTCATTAATACAACTGTGATAATTTTTTTAATATCAATTTACCATTGAAAATAAGACCTGTATAAACTGTTCGTGCAATATTAGCTTTTTTATTTAATTTTGTTCAAATGTTAAAGCTTTGGTGCTTTTGGTTGCTCATAAGCAATTATAGTTATAAATGTTTAATTTGAGTTTAATGTTTCCTAAAAGAAACAAATAAATAACTAAAATGAGCAAAAAAGTTAAGAATGTCTTGGGAAAGTTTGGAATTTCATAATTAATTTAAGGGAAGAAAAATAAATCTTACGAGGAAGCGGTCCAAGCTGTGAAAAGAACTAATCAACCGTTCAATATATGTAGGTATATACTTGCCTAAATAAAAAAATGATATAATATCTAGGAATTTTTATGCAGCGAAAAAAATAGTTTTAAAAAGTAGGATAATTGATTAAAAATTTCAAAACGATTCAATTATGGAACGAAAATGATTAAGAAATTAAATAAATATATTTGCATTATCAGAGACCCCTTAAGAAAATCAATGAAGGACGAGAGTTTGTATGGAAAGCTTGATATTTTTGAAGTTTGAAACGCGTAAGCTGGTATTATTTAGAGATTTACTCTGGGTTACTTATTGACTTAGGACATTAATAAATAAATACAAATCAAAGAAAGACTTTGTAGAGAAATCAACTCACGGGCGCTTGAAGAAAAATATAAAAAATCAAGACAAACAAACGAGGAAATGTAGTTGAATTATTTTTAATTTTACATTTTCTCAATTAGAATTAAAGAAAGAAACACATTTGTATTAATAAGTAAGTATTATTAAACCATCCTACAGACATACATGTGTAACACAAACATTTAATTCAATATTGGTTAATAGAAAAATAAATAGCCTTAGGTTTGTTCATAGATAAATGGCATAATTAATATACATTGTGCTTGTGTATACCTATTTACTATCAATTAAATGCTGGATGCTTAATATCTTAAAGTAAAAGAAATTTTTTACTACCTATATCTTTTATAGTAGGTATGTATGTATGTGATCAAAAGTTTGAATTCTCTAATGATATATTTACGTTGTATTACCTTTTTTATTTGAGAAAAATAGTTAAAAAATAAATTTATTAACTGAATCTTAGTACCGATTTCACCATCAATGTTAAGGCGATATAAGCCAATTAATGAGAACCTTAAGGTATCTCCTTACCATCCAGCGGCTCATCAAAGCGAAGGGAGTTTCATATTGCCAAATTGTAATCAAAATTGTTCCCCTCTATTTGATGCTCAACCAGATAGCTTACGATTCTCATTAATTAGCTAATATTGCCTTAAAATCGAAGATGAAATCGGTACTATGTTTCAGTATATAAATTTATATTTCCTTTTTAGCGCATTTTAACAATATAAGGGAGTTTTTTAAGCGAGAGATTTAAAATAATTGATTGTTGTCATTTGTTTTAACTGTCATTTCTATTTTATTCAATTGCCATTTTTCCAGTTGTGTTAGCTGAAAATATTTTATGGGCAGTTACTATAAGTAACTACTAACTAGAAGAAAAGTAGAAGCTTTGAAGAAAAGTAGACTATTCAATAATTATTGTAACTAATTAAATGTATTTTTATTTACTTCTTAGCGGCAATAAAGCTTTTTCATAATTTTATAATCAAATTAATCAACAATCAAAATAAGGTAAATTATAGAATTTGAACCAAAATCCATTTAATCATTTGAATTATTTCAATGTTATGAGTTTTGAATTACTTTTATAAAGGAAGACGTCATTGTAAAACGACGCACTACTTTAAAAGATTGAAGTGCTTAAAATAATAAAAAGAATTAACTAATGAATTCTACCAAAAATGTCATGAAAACCAATAATCCTATACTTATGTAATAATAATTCACGTATTTTACGACAAGTCATTATAAATGAAGCTATAATAAACATATTGGTAGGTGTCACTTGACTATTGCGCCAACAAATTCATAAAATGTAATATATACCTAAGATTGAATTTTAAATAATTATAAAATATTATTAATTATATAAATTATGTGAATGAAATATCAAACTAGTCTGACCGTTATTTAAAGAAAAATATTTTTGTTTCAATGGAACAAGCACGAATAATTGCTAAAGTTGCTAAAGCAAGAGTGCATATTGAATTAAACAACTAAAATCTAAACAATTATTGAAAGTTTTGTTATCAAAAATACCAAGTGGTTTAGTTTCTCATGCTGGCGAATGGCGTACTAATGACAATAATAACTGAAGTAGTAAATATGAGCTCATAAATTTTAAGCAACGACAAGTTTCACCGCTAATTTTATAATTTAGCTAATAATATTAAAAATTATGCGCATTTCTCTAAGCTACACGACACTCAATAAAACTATTACTTACATTGCCACAGGTTAATTATTTTTAATCAAAATGAAGCAAACTTTTTAGTTTTGTCGATTAACTTTTAAATATTTTCGTATTCAGTACGCAAGTATTAAAACTTAGATATTATTTGAAAATACTGATTTTAAAAAAATAATAAATTCTTTGTAAACTCAGTCATAGTCAAGTCTAATTATTTTTTTAATTGTTATTTACTGTTGCTTCATAACTACTAAGAATTTTAACGACTTTTCTTCTTCTTTTGGTGCCTCTTATTCAATGTTGAAGATTGATGATCATCATGATTATTTTAATTTTGAGACAGCAGCATGGAAAACGAATCTAGAATTTATAAAAATCCATAAATCGATAAATATCGAAAACTGTCACGAAACAAAATTCCAACCCAGCTGTAATTATTGTAGTGCTTAATAAATTATGTAAATAACACAAAATTTGTTTTACTTAAATTTGTTGGGCTGCTAGTTCTGTTTGAGAATAATAAACATCCTTTATTTTAAAACTAAATAATTGTTTTTATCTTTTACAATAAAATCAATGTTTTGAATCGTGACATCAATAGTCTCCGTTTTACCTAAGTATTAGATATATATTATATATAAGGGACTCACTTGAAAAGTAACCAAACCATGAATTTAACACTTGAGACTAAGTTCAGGCTGGAACAATTCAATTATTAATTTCTCTTCATAAGTATTGTAAGCAAGAGGCTCAAATTTTATGCCATGGTTAGTAAATTTATTATATATAGGTATTAGCATAAATATTTCCTCTCCTTCCCCAAAGTTTGTACACTTTGGAGAAGATTCAATAAATTCGAGAACGCCATTAACTGATAAAAACATTTTGAATAATTTGAATAATGAAATGCGATAATGAAAAAAACATAGTGGGAGTAGTTATATTTTTGGCCATCAGATCGCGTAGCGCCTAGCGCCACTTATCAAGAGCCAATAGTTATGGATGGATAAGACCTAAATACTAGGTAAATTATGATTGAAAACTTTTTCGTATTTTTTTCGTCTGACATTTATTTTCGCCTGCAGAGTAAAAGTTTTATATCAAATGTAAACGACGTTATATATTTGTCAGATCCTTTTTGATTTATGGGGACCATCGATATGCAAATAAAAATATTACCTTTGCGTGATGCCGATTCCATTCAGATAAAGTAAGAAAATCAAATGTTAAAATGGTAAAGGTACAAATATATACATATAAGTGTACAAGTATATAGTGTAGGTATATAAAAATGCATACATTTTTAACAAAAAGTAGCTATTCATGTAACATTATATATGTATATTCGTAACATAATTTCATTAGAAGATGTTTTTGCTGATTTCAAAACCATTAAGTACTTATATATAATCATTTAAAGCGTTTTATATTTTGAGAAAATAGAATTAAGTTAGAATTTTTAAAATTACCTCACGTACAGAAAAAATCTTGATTTTTTTGTACATAATCATTAATGAGTCCCTGCTGTACAGTTGGAAACATTTTAATTTTGTGAAATGTTTTTTTTTCTTTTTTAATTTCTCTTTTTGTTTTTGTTCGTCTTAACCTCTTGAAAAGTAAAAAAAGAGATTATCACTTCTTCATTAAATTTTAATTCTATACAGACTAAATATTAATATTAAACTTCTACGTGAGCATTATTTATTACAAAGTAATTTATCTTATATTCGTAAAAAAAAAACAACTTTAAAGCACTTCTTTTTTACGCATTTTTTTAATGTTGTTTATTATTGAGGTGTATTCATAATCCTGATAATATATATTCATAAAGATAAGGTCCCCTGAGAGTTTTTCTACACGGGGATTATTTTAGAGGTATATAGTATGTAGAGTGAAAACTAGCCCTTAACTCAGGCTGGGACCCTTATGTTTTATATATACGAATTTATATAATAGAAAGGTTTTGTTTATTTTTAGACTGATATTCCAGGGAATAATTTGAGCGAAGTTTTACGACGAAGGGAAAAAAACTTTAAAAAACAATACCTTTTCACAGTTTTACGGTTTTTTCACCGATTTTTTGCGCAATAAAACTGTCTGTTTTCGTTTTGTACGATGAGCTTTTAAAAGGCTCTGGTAAGAGTTGTTAAGAGTTGTATTAATCAGCTTGGAGGATTTCTTTTTGTTATTTTTTTTTTGAAATATTTAAACATTATATGGTTACCAAGTAAAAAAAGTATACCAATCACAAAAACTTTTCTAATCAATAGAAGAAATATAAGACGATTTAGTTTATCGTCAACTAAATAATCGTTTATTGTGTCAATGTTTAAAGTTGTCAAGCGGGTTTTCAACTTCTACTGAATTTTACTTAATTAAAATAGCGAATTCAGAGAAAATGAAGCGAGACATCCATAATGAGTTGGTGCAACTTGAAATGTTAAATGTATAAACTGACTGAAAACTTTTTCCAAAAAATGTATATTAATTAACAGAAAATTGAAATACAAAAAATGAAACTGTCGTTTTTTTAATAGGGCTGTAAACAAATTGTTCTCGTGTTGTTAATTTTGTTAGATTATCTTTTAATGAAATTAGTTTGAAATTAATTAGATCAACAATACTGAACGTCTTTGAGTTTTCATATGGTATTGCCGCCGTCTTTTAACAACTGTCCTCATACCCAGAATCTTGTCTTTTGCCATTCCCAGTTGAAAATCCAGCCGATGAATGGAGTTTTCGGCTAACCGAATATTTTGAAAAGCGGGTGATAATTATACTCTTAATTGCTTAATTGTTATTTAGATAATTCGTTGTGTATTAAATATCAGTTTAATTAAATCAACAGTAGGCGTTGTAACAGTCAATGTCTATTTAAATAGAGTACTCGTGCATAAACATAGACACGGGTCCTGAATTTTCCATTAAAAAATAAAATAATAATTTTATTATTGAATGGAATGTAAACAATAAAGGCAACTAACCATATTAAGTAAGTACTTATTATGTAAAAAAATATCATAAATAATTTTCTGAACAAAGAAAAAAATGCACCAATTAAATGTTCATTTTATGGACAGTTATTACGTAAATGTAGTTTTTGTTAACTAAAAGTTGCACACTTCGCTAAGAAAAGAAAAAAATAATAAAACATTGAAAGATGATGATTAAACTCTTAAAATATCTTTAGATATAAGTACCTACACTTTATATATCAGATAAAAAATAAAATTTGCCAAATTTTATCACGTTTCGATTAAGTACCGATACCACCGATCAATTGAAAAATCGTATCCAAGTAGCTGTTTTTGTTAATAGTCTCAATTTAATCTTCAAAAATATAATTCTTCAAGTCCATACTCAAGCTTATCTGGACATATGGAATACTGTTGTGAGGAGCCGTCAATGGCTCCATTGTGGACAAGATTCAGTGCTTTCAGTCGTAAATCCTGAGGTCAATTATTGACGCTTCTTGGCACGTAACTAACCACGACTTACACAATGACTTCAAAGTGGCTACGGTAAGGAGTGAGATAGCCAGATACAGCTAAAATACCCAAAAAGATTGGAGGAACACCTCAACTATCTGGCTGCTAATCTTTTGGACAATTCGGATTCCCATCAAAGATTGAATCGCGTTTCATTTCTGGAGTAACCATTCAGACACCTTGTAGCACTTAAGTCGGAAGTTCTTCTCCTACCTGTTCTCTCATTCTATTCGCTTAATGTCCAGGGACAGAAATCGAATCGATGTCGCGGGGAAAAAAATTCTTATGAACGTGTGCATGCCACTGAACTTCTACTAAACCGCTGAAAAGATTTTGATGAAATTCTTGTGAGTTTCTGGATGGTTTAGATTCATCATTGAGCTCTGTAACTGGCGTTGCGATAGGGTTTTAGTTTTTTTTTTTATTATTTGACATTTCATAATTTGGAATTTATTTCATTTGAAGGTACATACAGGTTCATAGATCAATAAAACAAAAGCAAGCTTCGTAATATTTTTTTTTAATATTTGTGGAGTTGTGAGCGAATTGATGATAGGATTCCAGGAATATATTTTTTCCATTAAATGCGTGAACTGTGTAAAAATCAACCAAAATATTAATTTTTTAATAAAATCAGAAACAGTATTAAAAGACTATACAAAATCTCTGAAGCTATTATGGCTAGCAAGTCAAAATTTGTTATATGGGAGGTAAAGAAACAATTCATTCTCATTCGTTTGACATCTTAAAATCTGGAAAAAGATCAATATATGTACAAAGGAATGAATAGTTGATCAAAATAAGAGACACTGATAACATATAACCACTCATAATATATTACATATCTTATGACCACTAAAAGACTGGTCATTTTGAATTTTAGCATAGATAAGGTAAAGATAATTAACAGAATAAGATTGGGACATTGTAGCACATGTAATAGCTTTACATATGCAAAATATTAAATACCTACGCTATTTTGTTAATGCTGAAAGGTGGACCACTTTAACCATGTGCTGCAGTAGTAAAAAAAAAAGAACAAATATATCTTCCTACTGTTTAAAGAGGTACTGAAGAAAACAGGAATTTTCCCAATAAGCACTCAGCTGCTGACTAGCTACCCTAAGGGATAATTAGTTAAAAGAACAATACAATTTTGAGGAATACAAACAGTCAAAAATGTGTTTACAAATACCTACGTATGTTTACAAACTCATGAATAAGTGATCTTATGAATTTTTGTACGCATATTAGTTTTAAATGTTCAAATATTAAATACCTAGATATGAACCTAAATATAACATAAATGAGCTGTTTGTGTTGAAAGTGGCCTAAGTCTATTATCAAGGACAATCTATATGACAACTTTTGATTTGTTGATATTTGTACTATTAAAATTTTACAAATTATTGATATGATATTCGTTTTCGACCCACTAGTACTAACTTCTTTGGTTGTGAAATTTATATATGTATTTATTGTTGCACAAAATAGTAGCTATATGAACTCTTCTTAAAACAGAATTGCACCACTTTCAAAATAAACGGCTCATATATGTATATGTACCAAATTTGTATAATCAAGTATAAATATACGTATTTTTTTAATAATTGAGTTTTTAATAATTATTTGAGTCTATTTTCAAAAATGAATTTAAGGAGGTACGAAGTTCACCAGGTCCTCTAGTGCAGTGGTTCTTAACCTTTTCGCGGCTTCTGTAAAATCCGACAGTATATTCGCGGTCCCCTTAAAATTTTAGAATATTTTCGCAGCCAGTACCCTTACTCCAATATCATTACTTGTAATTACTATCACAAAAACAAACTCTCAAATGTAACAATAATTCATAAATAATTCAAAAAGCAGAACTAAATGTAGCATTTATATGTGTACATTTTTAACGTTGAGGACGCAGCAAGCCCAACAAATAGCCAACTTTCATATATTTTGTAAAGATATAAAAACTTAAACAAAAATAAAAAAATTGATGGCCTTCCTACATACTTTTCGTGGCCCCCTGCTAGGAATCGTTGTTCTAGGGCCTAGAAGAGCTTTTGCTCTTGGTAATCATATGGTAACAGACTGCGATACTTTGATATCCTAATTTTATTAAACATGTTTTTACTTCCTCCAACAACAAGTAATTTCAAAAAAAGCAAACTCTTATTTCTTGTTACTTTCAAATTACTATCTAAGTCTAAAAGGTAAAAGTGAAACGATTAAGTTCTATTGGCAGTTGTAAAGAGTACATTTTCTTGATGACCACCAATTAAGCGTTTACGGTAACTCGACACCTTTTACCTGATATTTTTTTCTCTAAATTGCCTGTTTTTGCTTTTAGTTTTATTCAAATCGCTCGAACAATTTTAATTCAATTTATTTGCGAAAATGAAAGTGCTCGAATATAAGTTGGTATATTATCCCAAAACTACTCGCGAAACATTATTTGTTGATTTCTTAAAATTTATTTAAATTCAAACAACATTGTGCAGCTATTATTAAATTGCCATATTCGTTTGAAAGCTTTTTTGCTGTTTTCTCTGACTGTTCTTTTTTATTGTAAGTACAGACTTATTGAAAATTGTTGAAAATTACTTCATTCATTTAATACTCCAATACTATCATAAATGTATTACTACATAAACGTTTGAGTAAATAAAAGATCTGAAAAAATATTTTGGAATGGGCGAAAATAAGGGAAGAGTGATTACAAAGCTACGGAAGAACTACAATCGCAAAGAGAGATATAACAAAACATTCACACTTTACTCGGCATATGGTAATATTTGAAAGCCAATAATATTCATCATTCGCAAATAAATTAACATTGAAAAAATATTGTTTTCGAACAGTAAATGTAGTTGGTTAATTAAAAGCCAAGAAATTGGATTCGGACAAAATTAAATTAAGGCAATTTGATTCGTGTAAATATAAATTTAGGTGAATGCGTTAGGTAAATTGTACAATAATCTTGGATCGTTACAGGAAATCTAAATATGTACACCTAATTCTGTTTTTACACGACAGATACGTTCCCGTAGAATTCGTGTAAAAAAAATTCGTGTAAAAAAAGACATTGAACTTATGATAAATCAGACGATTGGTTCCGCATCTAAAAAAACACTCCAAAAATAATACAAAAAACACATGAAAACTGTTGTTTTATTCATATAGTTTTCATATAGTTTTCATAAGAAGTACTTACTTAATGTTTTTCACAAATCACAATATACAATCAGCAGTCGTCGGTAAATTTGCAAACTTACAGATGAGAGTGAAGCCAACTATAAATCAAATGTCAATAGCGCAGTGCTGAATTGCTGATGCAGTGTTGCCACAGATTAAAAATCAAATCGTCCGATGTTCAGCGTTATACTTCTGTACGCAACCAGCTAAAGATACACTGTTATCTCAAAGAAGAATACGTATATGTACTGTAATATTTTTTTTTATTCGTGTTAAATCAAAACGATTCGTGTAAAATGAGAATAATTTTTTTTTTAATTCGTGTTAATTCAAATTCGTGTAAAAAAAGTTCGTGTAAAAACAGAATTAGGTGTATCTGGAAACAATATATAGGTACTTCAAAATTGTTTAGGACAGTGACAATATTAATTTTAATTTATGTTAATATTAAAGTTCATTACACTGTGTAAAATATGTATTACAATAAATTTTATATATTAATATAGCGAAATATCGTGAATTGGAGACCAGTGTAATTTGCTTTTTAATTTGTATGTTTAATACATATGCCTCTTTCCGCAAATAGGATTTGTGAATGAATCTTGAAAAGCTTCATCAATATTTACTTAAGTAGAATCTTTTTCAACGAAAAACCAAAATTTGTAAAAGGCTGATAAAAAGATAATAATTTTAAATCCATTTTGCTTTCAGCTAAATCAGTTAATGTTGAAATAAATATTGTTAGAGTGGATGTTTCGAAAACAAAATATGGGACGTGAGATGCTTGTTAGCGGTCTTAGCATATTAGGGGAGAGTAATAGTGGATCACTTTTTTTCTTAAGTAACACAGTTTTAAAGTTTATGGTTAAATGAATAGTCATTTAAATTAAATCAATACATAAACATCTAATCTTTATCGAAAAAGGAATTCAATGACGTTTTTAACTGAAGCTTACAAATTATAATCAATTTGAAAAAAATGGGAAATGAATCAATGTGATCCGGAGCTGGGTCACTTTGTATCAATGCATGAGTGACAGTGAATCAATTGGAAAAACAAAAAACATGTGCTAGCGATCGACTCAATTGACTCGACTGCGTTTTAAGTACTATCAAAATCTTTCCCAAAATCGGTCAGCTTCAGTCTGAAGTTGCACCTTAACCGTTTGCGAGCTACTACCTACTGTAGCGATGGCGTCACCTTTTATTAAAAATTCAGTCTGATTATTTTTTCATAACGCCGCTAAAGAAGTATAACTTCAAAAAATTAAAAAAAAAACTATTCCACTTAAAGACAAAAAAACGTAGTTTGCGAATAATTCAGGGTATAACAATCCTACGACCGACATAAAATCATTTACATTTCTTATGCACTAGAAAGATGAACTAGAAGATGATGATTTTTTACTTTTATAATCCATCAATGACTAGCGTGACGGAAAAAGGAATGACCAATAATAATTCGTTTTTTTTTGCTGTATATGTGCAAGTGCAACACATACTGACTTACAGTAAATATCCACTGTACCCTATGATTCAATGTGACCCAATCTCCTTTACAGTTTTATGATGAATAAAATCTTAAAATGCTACAACGGCTTTTAATAGTATTGATGATTTTAAAATCTGCATAATGTTTAAAAGTACGAAAGCGTAGGCGATGGCGCTGGTCGCCCACGTTCTATGATACCTGTACACAAACACGGAATGTTTATCATTGTCCCTTGATAAAAAGCACATACAGCACAAATTTTGCAATATAACGTATATTTTCAACTAAAAATTTCAATATAAATGAATGAAAAATAGATGACAGAATGTTTATTTACTTAACTAGAGAATGCTTTTATGCTATGACAATAATTTACTTGCAAGAAAATATGCAATTTTTCACAGTTTATTAAATAAGTCATATTTTTTTTTCTAAAAAAGAAACGGTACCTAGGTACTTGTATTTGTGTATTATGAGTTATACCTATTTCTTTTGTGAAAGTAGACTTTCTTAATAGTTGAAAAGAAAATAATTATAATATTGGGCTGTGTTAGTAAAGTCTAATTTCAAGTAACGTTTTAATTTCAAATATTAATTTTATTTTCTAAAAAAAAAAAAAATTTTATTAAATGCAATTTTAGAGAAATGAGGGTAGCCATTTAATTATCATTTATTTATAAAAAAAATCGATTCTTATTGATTTAATAACTTAATATTATCAATAATTTATTATTTAAGTGAAATTTTAGAACTTGGAGTTTAGAGTTCTACTTGAATAATAAATGATTGATAATATTAATTTATTAGATCAATAAGTATCGATTATTTTGAATTATATATATCATATTGGTACACATATTGAAAACATGTTGATTATGCTCTGTAGTCATAATTAAGTTTTGAAGAGACAAAGAAAGAAGCTAATCCACCAGAGGCTTTTACCATGATTCCATCAAGTTCCAGGTTAAATAATAGGGACAATACGAAGTGCCCTACTCGGTATTTTCTATTATTATTAAGAGGAAAGATTTGATTGTTTGTTTGCTTTGAATAGGCTCCGAAACTACTTGACCGATTTGAAAAATTCTTTCACTGTTGGGAAGCTACACTATTTCCGGTGAACATAGGCTATATTAAATTTTCAAAAAAGCTAGGAATCCATACTAAAACTCCAATAATGTAACCCAAAGTCTGAAAAAATTACCAAAAAAAAAAATTCTTTTATCGCGTGCGCTGCGAAAACTATTGGTTATAGAACAAAATAATATAGTACGATTTTGCAGAATATATCATTATCTACAAAAAATAAAGCGACAGCATATGTCTAACTATTATAGTTATGTCACAATAAGTGTTTTTTCATTTTAAAAAATATATATAAATGTCACCGCTGTAAAAGCTCTTTTATATATACTTTGAGATTAATCCTTTATCAAAATTAAGGACTTCATATTTAAGTTTGCTTCAATACCATTATATAACTTTTTGAGTCTACGGTAGGTATACCTACCGTAGGTCTATTGCGTACGGAATAGACATACTCTTTTTAGATATTTATAAATATTTTTTGAAAACTAATTGATTATTACATAGAACAATTTTATTTTTTGCAACAGTTTATTAAGTGTGTTTTTTTAAAGTTGACAAAATAGTGTTTTAAGTATTTAAGTATGATTATGGTTATCGTAAAAGAAATAAGAAAAATAAAAATTTTCATATACCACTACAGATGGCAAATTTGAAAAGAAAACATAATCTACACCTACGTTACGCAGACGAAGTTGCGGGGATCAGCTAGTATATTATACAAAACAAATCTTATAAATACTTTTAATAGTAAAAAAATCTATAACAAAATGTTATCAATAATTCTTTTAAAAAAAATATAGGATTGATTGCTCTTTCTAGTATCAGTACATCAGTTAATTATTATTATAATACGAAACTATATTTTTTATTATTCTTTGACGGTGT
This sequence comes from Sisyra terminalis, assembly GCA_958496175.1. NCBI lineage: Eukaryota > Metazoa > Arthropoda > Insecta > Neuroptera > Sisyridae > Sisyra > Sisyra terminalis. The sequence goes on from OY292274.1 coordinate 33,876,852, forward strand.
GAAATTAACGTACATAGTAACAATGCTGATACAATATTGTGCTGTTGAAATTTTAGGATTACCATTGTAAATTAATGTTGCTTATTCTAACGAGCACCAATAACCCGAAGAACATCTTATCGGGAAAAATTGGATGTTAAAGTCTTCATTTGCAGTCAATGATATTTTTTTTTTCCCCCCGTTTTTGTATATTTGCAATCTGTCCCTGGACAATGAGCAAATCTGGTCTACGTCCGCGCTCTATATTGACTCTTTATTGAGTCAAAATCAAGCTCCTTGAACTTACTCCCTGTGAGGCAATTCCAGAAACGTGTAGCGCTTCAGTCTATTGTTCTCTCCGCTGTTGTCAAGTAGGCTGATCGCCAGATGATTGGCGTGGTCTTCCAGTCTTTTTTGATATTTTTGGCTGAATCTGGCGATCTCTTCTCTCACGGTGGTCACCTTCAGGTCTTTATGTATGTCGTGGTTAGTGATATACCATGGAGCGTTCGTAATGAGTCTGAGTGTCTTAGACTGAAAGCGCTGTAGGATATCCACATTGGAGTTGCTAGTTGTTCCCCACAGTTCGATGCCGTAGGTCCAGACTGGCTTCAGAATTACTTTGTATATCAGTAGTTTATTGTCCAGGGACAATTGCGACCTCCAACCAATCAGCCACTGCAGTTGACGGCATTTGGCTTTAAGCTGATCTCTTTTGGCAGCTATATGTCTCCGCCACGTAAGTCTTTTGTCCAAGTGCATTCCGAGATACTTGACTTCTGTCGCCTGCGGCACCTGAAGGTTGTTGAGATATACCGGTGGACAGGTATCTCGCCGAGTAGTGAATGTCACATGAACAGATTTGGCTTCATTGACTTTTATTTGCCATTTATTAAGCCATGGTTCCAAATCGTTGAGGGCCCTTTGTAATTTTTCGGTCGCAACCTGTGGGCATTGATCTGTCGCCATGATCGCTGTGTCGTCCGCGTACGTTGCAATTACCAAATTGTCAGTGATAGGTAAATCTGCCGTATAAATTAAGTACAGTGTGGGTCCCAGTATGCTACCTTGTGGCACCCCAGCACCGACCGGGTGGAGTCCCGATTGATCTTCGTTGTAGCTGACAAATAATTTTCTATCCTCCAAGTAGGACTGGAGGACGCGGTAGAGCGGGTAAGGTACCACCTTTTTTAACTTATACAGCAGCCCCAGATGCCACACCTTGTCGAAGGCCTGTGTGATGTCCAGAAAAACTGCGGAACAGTAAGCCTTATCGTTTAGCGTCCTCATGATTGTAGATGCTACTCTGTGAACTTGTTCGGTGGTGGAGTGTTCCTTGCGGAATCCGAACTGGTGGTTTGGAATGAGACTCTGTTCATCGATACAGGGTTGCAGTTTTTTTAAAAATAGCCTTTCGAACAATTTCGACAGTGTGGGTAGCAAGCTGATTGGTCTATATGCCTTCGCGTCGTTTTCGGGCTTTCCTGGCTTGTGGATCATGATTATCTTTGCAATCTTCCAGTATGATGGGAAATAACCTCTGATAATGATGGCATTGAAGATGGAGGCAAGCAGCATGATTGCATTGGAAGGGAGTTCTTTCAACATTCGACCAGTTACTCTCTCGTATCCCGGAGCCTTTTTTGGGTTTACCTTTTCATGTATGCAAGAAGCCACTTCTTCAGGTGTAATATAGAAAGAAGATAGTTCTGCTCCATTACTTGGTTGATCATTTGCTGTTTCTTCAGCGGTGAGCTCATGTTGGTCATCGAAGGGTTGGAAAACTGTTGCCAAGTGAGTAGCAAACGTTTCGGCTTTTTCTCTATCAGTTCTGGCCCATTCCCCACTTTGCTGTCTGATTGGTGGGACTGATTTGTGGGGCCTCTTGATTTTTTTTGTTGTTTTCCAGAGAGAGTAGTCTGTGGCTGAAGTGGCCGTTAAGTTATTGAGGAAGTATTGCATTGATTCTTCCTTCAATTCTCTTAGGACCGTTTTCAATCTGGCTGTCGCTCTGTTGAGGGTTGTTTTGTCTCGCGGGTCACGGGAGCGCATCCATTCCTTGCGCAGCCTTCTTTTTTCTGCAATCATTTCTCTTACCTGTGTGGGACAATCATACTCCACGACCGCCATCGGCCCAGTTGGTGTCGCAGTGACGGAAGCATCGATCATCGCAGCAGTAAAGTATTTACATGTATGCTCTATGTCATTATCCGTTTTTAATTCGAATCGATGAGGTAGACTATTTTGCAGAATGCTACGATATTTCCCCCAATTTGTTTTGTTGTTGTGCAGATATTGTGGTCGAGTTTTTCTAAGGATACTGGTACTAATCCTTAGCAATACAGGGGAGTGATCTGACGATAAATCCGGTTCGGTAGAAGTAGCGGTGTAGTTCTGGTTTATGCCCTTAGTAACGAATATATCCAGTACATCAGGTATCTTATTTCTGTCCGTGGGCCAGTGAGTTGGTTGGTTTGCCGATAACACGCCCAATTGCAAACTATGGATCACATCATAGAGGGCTCTTCCTCTCGGTGTCAAAAGTCTTGAGCCCCACCATGTGTGTTTTGCATTATAATCGCCTCCAGCAACAAATCTGTTCCCTAATTTTGTGAATAGTTGTTTGAACCCGTCCTTATTTGGTTGATGTCTTGGGGGGCAATAGACGGAGGCAACTATCATTGGTCCTAGCCAATCTTCGATTTGAATGCACGTGGCTTGCATGTATTCTGTGTGAAATCCTTCGAGTTCATGATGTTTGATTTCGCTTCGTATGATAATTGCTGTTCCGCCATGTGCCCTTCCATTCGGGTGATTAGTATGGTAAAAGTCGTATTCCCTTATTCTAAGGAAAGATCTGTCACTGAAGTGCGTTTCGGTGATTAGCATAACGTCGATTTTATTGGTCTTCAGATATGCTTCCAGTTCTGCCCTATGCTGGCAAACTCCGTTGGCGTTCCAGAGAACCATTCTATATTCGTTGGCCATTTTAACCCATTTTAGACACCAAGGCTGTTAGCAGGTTCAGTAGTAAGGCAGTTTGTTCCGCCTGCTTAGCTATGATGTCCTCAAGTCGACTAAGTCGTTGTTCCAGGTTGTGGGATGTTTGTTGCTCACTGTTGGATGATTCCGCCTGGGGCCAATCTGTTCGACGTTGATTTTCTTTTAGAGCTTGGGCGTAACTGACGTTTGGCATTATTGGGTTGGTTGGAGGGAGGTTATTAAGGTAACTATTTTCTAGGGATGAGCGATGAGGAGGATATGTGATGTTTGGTTTATTAGCCGGAGGGAATTTTTTCTTTTGTTTGTCTTTATATACTTCGCAGCCTTTATAGTTCGCTGGGTGCGTTCCATGGCACAGTGCGCATTTAGCCGGAATGTCTCTGGATTTGGTACAAGTATTGGTGTGGTGGTCCTCTCCACATTTCACGCAGCGAGCCTGCCGCATGCAATAGCTCTGAGTGTGCCCGTAACGTTGGCAACGTTTGCATTGAGCTATTTGCCTCTTTTTGTTTGGAGGTTCAATTGTTATTTTCGCTCCTAACAGATAATTGGTTTCGTAGATATCCTTGTTGTTAGGTTTCGGTTCAAGATCTACAAAAAACAGAGGCAGCGGTTGTTTCGTTATGCTGTTTCTTATGTTAGAAACTTGTCTGACAGTGTGCCCTTTTTCTGTCAGCTCAGTCTTAATATCCTCTGTCGGAGTAGAAAAGTGGAGGTTTTTAATGACCACTCGATAAGCCCTTTCTTGTTTTATCTGGAAGGTGTGGTACGAGACTTTACGGTTGTTTAATACTTTTATTGTCTTCCGGTACCCTTCTATTGTATCAACTGATAGTCGTACTTGGCTTACGTTGACCATTTTGTAGTGATATTGTCCCCTTTCTACAGCTAGTACTTCGATAATTTCCAGTAGAGGTTTTATATTTTTAACGTCGGGGATGAAAATGGGTGGTGGTTTAGGGACGGTATTGTTGGTTGGCGGCTCGTTGATGGGCAGCTCGCTTAACACCTGATATCGGTTTTGAGTATCAACGTTAGCAGAGGTGGCGGCCTTTTTGTTGTTAGCTTCGACTGTTCCGTCATTGTTTTTTCTTTTACGGGACTTGGACTTGGATTTTTGTCCTTGCCACTCGTTGACGGCAGTGTCACTATCACTACCTTCTAATTCCATGCTTAATAACTATTATTATCTTAAATGACTAGTCAATGATATTTGATAATTTTTTTTCTTCTTTACCGAGAAATCCGATTATAGAAATTCTATTCCATTACATTTGAAAAAATCCATATATTCATCAAAAAATCCATTTTTTGTTTAGAAGTTATGTTCATTACTATAGATATCATTTTTGTCGTCTTCCATTGTGTATTTCGTAACACAAAACCCATCAACTGATGATACTATCGAACTTATAAATTCAAATTATATCACAGACATTTCGATATTTGAAATAATAATCCTGGTAATGTATGTGGTTTCTATGTTGATTTATGGAAATGTGTACATTATTTAATTTACTGAAATAATCGAAATAAAGTTTAATAAATAATGAAAATAAATGTGTATGCTAAATTTCATTCCCTGAAAACTAGAACCGTAGAATATCTGAGGTTAACAATAGCTGGAGGTCTATTCAATTCAACACATCTTTAACTTGGTTAAAAAAATATTATTGGTATTTTTAATCAACACTTATCTATTGTATGTATTTATCTTCTGCTGATATTTTTAATTCGCCAAGTTTCCCTTTATCAATAATCAGTTGCGTTTCATTAATTTTTTTATTTCGCTAGTCTTTCTCGATCTATTATTGCTTTAATTTTTTCCACGGCTTTATTCAATGCTTTTAGAAATCTTATAAACAATGTTATTTTATACATTTAATTGCTGTTTTTTATTTTCTCAGATACTTAAGAAGTAGAATAGTGTTAAATTTGATAAAGTATTATTATTTACATTATATCAAAATATTTCCACTTTTAGTGAAAAATATAAGTATAATAATGAATGACATATTTTCGTTATCAATATTTTTCCTTATTAAAAAAAAAACTTAAAAATAATATTTATTTATGAAAAATGGTATCACTAAAGTTGAAAACTGTTTTTCATAATATTTCCCCTTTTAAGAAACAAAAAAAAATACGTGCATTGTACACATTGTACACATTTGGTTGAGAATTATTCTAATGAGTTAAAAATTGCTATCGTTGAAATATTTAAATGTAGCCTATTATAAATATCCAACTAAACAGAGAGCTTTTAATATAATTTGAAATATTTTTTACTTTAACGAAAGTTACTACAATTAATGTTTCCATTTACCAAATTACATAATAATTAAAATAAAAAAATGACTAGTTTCAGCTAAGTTTTAATTCAATTTTGCATTTCTTCTTTCTCTCCCTCATTTGCTCAACTCATTGATTTTTATCTAACATATTAACAACGTTAAAAATTCCGTCGGTTAGTTTTAATTAAAAGATGACTTTTCTGTTTGGTTTTCTTTTTTCAACGTTCTTTAAATTCAATTCAATCAAACTAATCAAATAGATGTGAGGAATAATTGAAAAACGTTAGTTGTTGGGTTGAGTTGAGGGCTTTTCAGAATAAAGCTTACTTAGACAGATAAACCATGAAAACTATGAGAATTTATGGCGTTTCTGTAACGAAGAGATAAACGTAATTGAGACAGGATTTGGACGAGACAGAAGGACGCACGGGGTAAGAAGAAAATTAATGAAGGCAGCGTTGTGGGGCTGGTCATATCTGAAGTAGTCAGGTGGGGTCTTAATTAATCATTTTATTAGTAGGAAAATTTATCATAATCATCATCAGTATTGAGAAATTTACGTTATTTAATATGAAAAGTTACGTAATTTATTTAACATGTTTTTTTTCTTTTTACGAGTATTAAATATCACGAAGTATCATGCAGAACATCATTACTTATCTTATATTAAATTATATTTTATAGATAAGTTTAATAATTTCATCGCTGCACCAATAAAAAAAAAAGAAATACTAATACAATACTTTCTGTGGCATCACAATAAATTATAATATATTTTTGACATATTTAGTGTAGATACTTATGTATTTAGTCTCCTATTATAAATGCCGAAGGGGCAAAATAATATCAAGAAGCTTTTTAAATGCTACTTTAAACATTTGTCCATATAACTATCTACCTCCACTGACCAACTTTTTTATTTTATGGTTAAAATTTTGGCTAAATAAAGTTCTTTAGCGATTCTAAGACCAATAAACATTTATCCCCTAAGAAATTCTGGGGTTCGGAAAAATATTTTAATGATACATAGGCAGAGGTGTCAAAGATATTTTGGGAAAGTATCTAGATACTTTTTAGATAAATATCAAAATAAGTTATAATTTTAAAAAGTGTCCTAAGATACTTTGAGTATCTAGTTACTTTAAACAAAAGTAACTTATATACTTATTTTAAGTAACTTTAAGATACTTAAAAAGATACGTTTGAGTTATTTTGCATACTATGTATTTACTAAGTTTCATAACGTATTGGGAAATGTTGTTAGAGTTATAACGTTAATTTCGGAAAAAAATTATAAATTTAGGAAAAAGACGATTAATATAAGAGGTCTTTATTGAATTTTATAGAACTAGACAAAAAATCTCCCCATGAAAAAAATATATAAAAAAACATACCTAACAACTAATATCAATAATAATAAAGTATTTTTCCGAAAACAAAATAATTACAAACTATTAGTTTTTTTTTGTACAAGTGGTGGTTGGGTTCCCCATTTTATTATTTATTGTATTCTTTATATTTATTATTTTTTAATAAAAATGTGTCTTAGATACCGAAAAGTATTTAAGATACTTTTTTTAGTTACAAGAGTTACATTAAAGTAAATAAGCTACTTTTTCCTAACAGCTTTGTATGTAGGAGATGTGTATGTACTAATAAAATTCCAAGTTAATGAATTATTATAGATGTCATATGACTCAATCTCTTTATTTGTTTATTGAATACCACGCGTTTCATTAGTCTTTAGCTGTCATCTTCAGGTAATGTTTATTGTGCCAATTGTAAACAATTTTCATATGATATGAAATTATAAGAATAAAATATGAAATTTGTTTACAATTGACACAATAAGCATTACCTGGCGATGCAGCCAAAGACTGTTGAAACGCGTTATATTTAATAAAAATAAAGAAATTGAGTCATACGACATATGATTATTCATTTCTTTAATAGTTGTGACTCGGAAATATTAAATAAAGTATTTACCAATATTACAATTCAAAGATTCTGAAAGTTTTAGATTTTTATTTCCATTGGTTTCTGAGCAAAAAAGATAATATGAAAAAAAAGTTATTGCAATTAACTGTACCGATTCGTCTAAAAAATGTTTAAACAATATGTATATTGGAAGTTGGTAATAAAAAATTGCTTATTTTTTCTGATAGTTATAATTTTTTTAATAAAAGTAAATTTTAATTCTTCTTTTGATAATAGTACTCAGCTTATCATGTGTAGAATAATAAGTTTTATTAAAAACACAATTTAAAAAAAAAAAAACGGAAAAAAAATAGATCAGAAGGTATTTTTGGGTGGAAAAGTATCTTAAAACCAGTATTTATCCAAAAATATACGTGCCACGTTAACCCTTAAAATTTTATATTGGAGAAATTAATATTTTAATTTAAAACAAAAAAAACTCTTGCCTAATTATTATTGTTATTGTTGCTGTAAAAATTTTCAATGCTTCGCAAATATCTAATATCAAAAATCGTGTGTGTGAAACCTGAAACGCCAATAAATAAGCATATTTTTTATTTATCTTTACTGGTTTTGCTCTGCTGTAGCTTGTAATTAAAACACACAACCCCATTACACGTTAAAAGCTGTTATGAAATTTATTTTTACCACTAAATAGAGTAGATAATGCTAATCGTAAAAAATAATAGTGAAAATAAAATAAAAAATAATTCTGTTTAAATATTTCACACTTAACGGATTTAAAAGCGTAAAAGTACCTATTAATTATTTTTTAAGGAAAATATTGTTTCATCCCTGTTATTATAACAGGGCTTTATTTTTCAATATGCTGTCTTCCCTGAGCGTAGATATCCCATATCCCAAAGAGAATATAAATAAAATATTTGTCTAATAAATGTTGACATATCGATTTAAACACGTGGAAATAATTTTCAAACTTTTTCTATTTGTCTTTTTGTAAAGCCCACGTGGATTAAATTTTTATTTTTGTCGACACATATATTTTTTTTTTGTTTTCTGTTTTTGTTTCCTCGTTCAACAAACTTTATGGCTTTACATTTCCAAAACAGAATAAGACACGACGTTATTACAGTGGAAACTTCGTTGTCCATTTTCTCTAATAAACATTCCTTACTATTTATTTTCTCCATTTTATTTTTGTATAATGTATCGAATGCATGTATCTGAAATGCATTTGTTGGCTGACGGCCAAATGTGCGTTTGGAATTTCTATTCCCCAAACGTCCCGAGATTATTTAAATGTATGCGTTGAAAATATTTGAGAATATTAATAGGAATACGGAAATTGGATTTCGTTACATATAAATGTTTTATATTTTCTAAAATTGTGTTATAGTATATGCATGTACGCAAATCGAAAACTGTGTAAAGCTTTTATTTAATTTGAATGTTTTGTTTTAACTTTTGAGTTATTATTACATATTTATTATGCTTTCGTTTTTTTATGTTGAGTCTTCGTAGAAGAAGGTATAATGTTCGAATATACCTAAAAGACTGCTCTATGGAAAATATAAATAAATTCAAAATGGCGTTGATGGGAACGATATCAATTTCTATTCTTTTTTCTCAGTCATGATTTCCATTTTACATGTAATAGGCCTGTCTCAAGTGTATAAAATAATATTTATCGCAATGGAAAAAGACTGGCAACTTGAATTTATCATATTAATGAAGGTGATGAAAAAAATGATAAAGTCACCTTTTATTTGTTTAATAAAATTTCATAAATGTGGAAAAATATATAATATCCGTAATTAATTCATATTTAAAATTTTTAAATTGATGATGAAAAATCCCTCATGTCAAGTTCTTTGTGCTTAATCGATTGTCGGTATACTTCACTCATCATCTATGCAAACTCCCCTTGTATCCCCATTTTTACGAAGCTTTTTTTACTTCTCACTCCAGGTTTGAGTACAGAATTTTTTTTCCATTAGCAATAAAAAGATAAATTTAATTCAGCGTGAAAAAAAAGACAAGCAAACAAAACACATCGCATAAATTGAAAAACTCATGTCGGAAAATTTTTTACTGCACGCATTTTTATTGTGAAATGGTTTCATTAAAATCAATTTTTTGTTCCAATAAAACTTTATCTGTCATATGAGAAATATAAAAAAAATATTCAAAGAAAAAAAATACACACACTAGTTTGAAACGTCTCTTTCAAAACCTTTAATATATAGGCTTTAAAATCAAATTCACTTCACCAAGTCCCAATTCCCTTTCAATGCTACTGTAAAAGTTAATAAAACAAGAACATATTCATTGATGTTCAATTCAGAAACGGATTATGTAGGATGGTTGATGTAGGACAACAAAAGAAATTTTCATCGAATTACAAAATACAATAAAGGGAATCAAAAAATAAGTAGAAGATAGGAATCACTGAACAGATTGCTGGACTTGATGAAATTATATATGAGAACTCAGAATTATTATAGAATAAATGTTTGAAATAACACATTTGTATTTCATTAAGAACTTTATATCATCCACCTAAAGTTCAGTATAAATAAAATCTAGCGGAAATATCTGAAACGTATTGTGAGCGAGTCATGAAACAGATGCGTTTTATTTTTATGATTATTACTGTTATTATCTTGTCCAGACAAAATTGGGGACGTCAAAAATGATCGTTAAGCGTTGAAGAACATATAAGACGATTGTAGCGGTCAAGAAATATAAAAATATAACAAAAGAAAAAACAGCCGAGAAACGACCATATATCCAATTACAATTTTATCTCTTTCAAAGACAAAGTAGACTTTATAACAAATTTGTTCCTACTCTTCAACATCAAATGATAAATGCCTGAATAATTGAAATAACAATTAATTTACAATTAATTGTTTAATGCGATATTATTGCAAAAGTTTTCTCATTAGAAAGTTAAACGGAACGATAATATTCAATTAATATTCAACCAATCGACGCTATATTTAATTCGAAATTATTAAAAATGAATTTTCCAAGTGTTCGTGATTGGCAATAATGCTGTTCTGTGATAATAAATTAAGAAACGTAAACGAGAAACAATTAATTTATTTTCTTCCTTTAAATTAACTTTGGTATTTGTATTGGAATAAATGTTTGAATAATAAATTTATGATACATAATGTTGATGGGATTGGTGGTTGTAAGACCACGTAGGGGGTGGGGGTTCTGTGGTGGTAAACTAATAAAGGATGGTTTTGGTATTAAACTAATGGGATGAGACCATGGCAGGGAGTTTAGTTGTTAATTGTATTCATTGCTTGTTTTACAACCCCCGCGAATCGGACGAGCTTTACAGTTGGATGTTGATGCTGTTGGGCTATAGGGCGCGGTATTGAACACTTCGTTACAAACATTTCCCTCTGTCAAGTTTATTTATGCAATTTATTTACCCATCAATACTCGAGTGAACTCAGTCTTTCGCAAATTTTCAAGCCTAAATTCCCTTTTGCATTAGGCAACAATGCCAATTCACATTTGTTACCAACCAAAACAGGTAATTACCAAATTAACAATTTTACAAATTACTTTTGATAAATTAATGGTCATCGCTTACCCTCTATTTTGGTTGATTTAAGTATTAATATTTTTGAGTATTTACGAGAAAAAAGCAAAAAAGTGTATTTCTTTCACAAACGGATACTTTTCTTATTATTATAAGTAATATAATATCATTTTTCAATATTTTGATAGAAGTTTTACTCGTGCAATTATACCAAAGTGATATAGTTGACGGATTATCACGGATATTTTGTCTTCGGATTATAATTATTCATGTTGTCACAGGTAGTTGAAATGGAAAATTTCAGAAACTGTAAACGTAGGAATTTAATTTCCAAGCACTTATCATCTTCAATATTCCTACTATTCAAATTGTTGTGCAATTGTTGTTCAAGTATATAGCTATGGATAAAAATAATTTAAACATGACATCGAGGATAAGTAAAATATAATTGAGTATTTGCATGAAACAAATAGACTCAATAGAAAGTGTAATAAATCACTAAGTGTGAATCAGGAAAAACATCTTCAATTTATGGTTCATATTTATTTTCTTTGAAGTTATACTTCTTTAGATGTATTATGAGAAGAACAAAATAAATGATGTTACAAATTTTGTTACGGAAGATTGTTTGGGTTGTTACGTTATCACTCACTGCGTACACAAATCTGAATTAGGCCTACTGTTGGCCGAGTGGTCAAGGTAACCGCTCCAAAACTGGTAGGTGTTGGGTTCGAGTCTCGTATTGAGAGAATTTTCGATATTTCAGGTGTTATTGATTTTTGTTGACGCTAGAATCACTAAAAACCTATAAACGACGATAAATAACAATGAAAAAAAAATAGATTGAACTGCACAGAAAATAAATGCACATGTGCCTAAATGGTTACCCCCTAACGGATAACTTTTGTTGTATAATATGTATACAATTTTACTATATGAGATGTATGCGTTTTTCAAAACCAAACGTAACTTTTATGTTAAATTTTAACCAAATTTGTGAAGAAATTTAATTATGTGAAAATATAAATAAAATAATATAATTCAACAAAATAATCAAAAATATGAAATTTGTATGACTATAAAAGCATAGAACATAATTGTAAACACAAACGTGTGAGTGAAATACAATCATTGTTTCACAAACTGACTAGCTCTTGTTATGGTTTCAACTGTCCTTTTTTTGTGTCAGTGCTAGGTTGAGAATATTTCACGGGATGTTACTAGTCAATATATTACTAGGTAAATGTTATAAATATCTTAGCAAAGATAGAAAACATAGAATTTTTTTTCTTTATTTTTAAACAACTGTTTTCTAAATTTTCCTTCATTTTTGTTATTATATATCATTTAAAAACCTTATTTTTATAATATTTTACTATATCAATAACTAAATAATTATTTTTTTGTAAATAATTAATTACTACTAGACTATTTTGTCACAAACAAAATGGGCTTTTCACAAACCTTTACAAACGATTTCCCAACGACTCGCAAAACAATTTTGGAAAATTCAATCTTTAAAATTTTGTTGGCTAATCGGTAAAGGGTAAAATATTTTAAATATTTACTGCGATTTTTTTTAAGTAAAAAAATTTTGTTGTCTGAAAAGCTTGTGTCGATTTCGTAAGATGGCATAAACACAAACTAAATTTTCCACTGATTTTTATCTAGGAGATTCTGGATGGACGTAATTTTTATGTTTCCAGAAAGATATATTAACAAAAATATTAGTTAATATTTAAGAGGTTCTATACAGTTAGAAGGCCGAAAAAAAGGGAATTTTCCAGAATTTTTTCAGAAACAACTTTAAAATTTAATGATCTAAAAATTTGTACACATATTATGGTATCTTTTAACTGTATTTAAAGACTAAGTATTGGTAAAAATATTTATTTGCAAACGAGCTACATCTCCGAGAGCTCCTCTCAAAAAAGACGTTTTGCGGTGATCACTATATCTCTGAACTAGATCCTCTGAAATTGAAAAACCAAACAGATTTCGCTAAAGTAATGTTAAATCTAGTAATTAATCGAAGAAATAAGCAAAATATTTTTTTTTTACCAAAATTTTGGCCTTAAATTGTTTATAAAAAAATATTTATCGGTGAGAAAGAATCTTCGATTAATTACAAAAAAATATATTTAAGAAGCTCGTGTTAAAATTTGAGACTAAACGGTTGAGCCGTTTTCGAGTAATGTTGGTCACCGGCTTTGAAAACACCATCTTGAGAAAAACGCGTTTAAAGTTTGGCCTCGTACTTGCAAGCACTCTGAAACGCTTTTTCAAATTTGCGTGTAACTTCGAAAATATTCATCGGAACGATATGAAATTTTCTGTATGTATTCTTAAATATATGTACATTAAGAAAATAAAATTAAAAAAAACGATTTTTTGAAAATCCTAACTGTATATAACCCTTAACCAAAACTACTATAAGTTGCGTTTGAACTGTCTTTTAAAATCGGTACGAACTATTCGGACAACCTTAGAATCAACAGTTTTGGGATCTGAAAATTTGGCTAATATCGAATAAAAAATAATACGGTTTATATAATTAAGAAGGGGCTGTTGTGAAGTTATTTAATGGAAATAATTGTTTTGTTTCAGATGGTGGGACGTTGAGGGTGATTAATAGTTCTTTGGTAGGGCGCACACAACATGGTGTGGTATGGGCTTGTGGCCATCACTTGTCGTCGCGGCGCTGTTATGCGCGAGCGCTTTTTGCTCTCCTGATTGGACGGATGAATGCCCGACAGCGTGTCGTTGTAAATGGTCATCGGGTAAGAAAACCGCATTATGCCGTGAAGCTGGATTCACCACACTTCCGACATCACTCAATTCGGATATGCAAGTGCTCGATCTCAGTGGAAATGCAATTCCGTATTTGACTAAGGATGCATTTCGATCTGTCGGCCTGATCAATTTACAGCGCATTTTTGTTCGTAACGCCCGCATTCGAGAAATTCATAAAGATGCATTTCGAGATTTGCTCATACTGGTTGAAGTTGACCTTTCAGAAAATTTGATTACTAATTTAAATCCCGCAACATTCGTAGGAAATGTACGCTTGCGGGTTTTGTATCTTAGCAGTAATCCATTACGGGAATTAGTTGCGGAACAGTTTTCAACACTATCACATTTACGAACGCTTGAACTTGAAAAATGTCACTTGACGGTTATTCATCGCGATGCGTTTGTTCATATATCTGGATTAGAATCGTTGAATTTAAAAGACAATAAGTTGTCGGAATTATCTGAGGCCGTGTTTGGGCCAATTGCTCGATTGAAAACATTGGTGTTAGATGGAAATCCTTGGTTTTGTGATTGTCGTTTGCGTGGTTTCCGAAATTGGTTTTTGGCGAGTAAGTTACATTCAATTTCATTGACATGCAGTGGACCAAAACCTTTACATGGACTAACGTGGCAAAATGTACCGTCAGAACGATTCGCGTGCGCGCCTCAAGTTACGTTAACCGAACGTCTAGTGCAGGTAGATTTAGGCGGAAATGTGACAATTGGGTGTCGAGTGCGCGGTGACCCCGAGCCGGAAGTGACATGGCTGTATAACGGCCGTGTGATTGGCAGTGTAAATACAACTCGGCCGGACCAAGTGCTCTTAATCGAGGTCGAAGAAGGCCTTCTCGACAAGTGGATTAATATAAGTGTGTATAATGTTAGTGATTTGGATGCCGGTGACTATTCTTGTGTAGCGAAAAATATAGAAGGATCAGTGAGTCGTAATGTGACATTATTGTTACCACCCGTAGCGATTGTTTCGACATTGAGCCGAGCCGACACTTCTTGGTGGTGGTGGGTTTATATTTTATGTGGTGCATCCGTGGCTTGCTTGATTGTTATAATTGGGGCGGTGGGAGTTTGTTGTGCATGTGGTCGCAATCAAAGACGACGCAAAAGACATCGCCGAAAAGGAAAGCTTAAAGGGAGTGTCAGCTTTACTGACCAAGAAAAGAAATTGCTTGATTTGAGCATAACGACAACAACAGAACGTCAATCAGCTGCTGATAGTTGCGAGATGTTAGGAAGTACTGGGGGAGATTCGCAGCCTGATTTAGATGGGATGGATGCTTCTGGACCGGTGGAACTATGTGAACCACCACCACCACCTGTTCATATCACTATTGAAAGTCATACAGCTCAAGAAACGAGTATTTTACGACCGAGTCAATCGTCTCAAGCGACATATCCAGCGACTTTAGGCGTCTATCCACCACCGCCTGAATTTTCAACCAGCATATTACCAGTAGGCGCTTTCGGTAATATTTTAATTTCTGTATCTGTAAGTCAAGACCCTACAATGGATATTCAACGTTATCCAGATCTACTAGATATCCCTCATAGAGGTAGTTCTTCATCTAAGCCAACTACGTCATCGAAAGGTGTGAGCGTTGCGGCTGGTCCTGATGTTCCGTTTTGCTTGGCAGCTGAAAGTTATGCAACATTACCCCGACGCCCTTTACGTCCGTTGGCTTGCTCTGGACCTCAGTATGATAATATGGGTCCACGTGTTACAGCTGGTGGTAGTTCAACTTTGTCCTTACCTGATGTAGATCCAAATCTCCAAATGGCCAGTATTCCTGAAGATATTCCTCCTCCTCCACCACCGCCAATTTGTTCACCACTAGCCGGTGAATATGTATCACTTTAAAAAAAAAACTGTCGATTTTCTATAGGTTAGTTTAATTAACACATCGGAATAACGCAACGTTATTTTACATTAAATAAAAATCAAAGCAGACTGCAAATCTTTTAGTCAATGCTTATAGTCCTTGAATTACAGTCCCTGGCCATATTATTAGACGCACTCAAGATTTTATATAAAATGTACATATTCAAGTAAATTAAATTTAATATGATTTACTTTTTACATTATAAAAAGTTATATTGATTTTTAGGAAATACATTTTCTGGTAAAACCTTTTTTTTTTATCCCTATTACCCTACTTTAAGATAATAGGCTTGATTTGAAACCCATTGAAAATATGTGGAAATTGCTGAAGAAAAAAGTAGCTAAAGAGGTGTTCACAACAGAAAAATAGCCCTAAGAAAAAATATTCACATATGGAATCATCATCCTTAAAAACAGCAGACGGTATTGTCTTACATAAACAGTGCAGACTGCGTAAAATAGGAACTTAAATATCAGTAAACGGACTTTCAATTAAATATTAAACAATTCAGCTCGCCATAATTAAGAAGATGTTTACTTAATTTGATGGTAAAAATTTATTTTTAGTAAATATGATTTTTGGTCATGCTAGTTGGTAATAAGCGTAATAAATAAAATTTGTGCAGGAAAGTTAAATCCAATCAAAAATATGGACCCAAAATAAAATAGCTCTTACTTCAGGTTTTATACAAAACCTGATTTTGTGTGTCTATTAGTATGGCCAGGGACTGCAAGTGTATACGCGTTTTGATAATAAATAATACCTATGTATTACACAAAATAAAATAAAAATATGGATAGAATTTTGATATCCCCTTATAGTAACAACCCCATTTTTTTGTAATATACTCGTAACCCCTTAAAAAATACTTTAATACATTGTATTTGAAATTGTTATGCAGTTTCAATTGCATTCAGTGCAGTCCTCTATTATGAATATGAGTAGGTACAAATCTCAAATAAAAACTGTATTTGCGGACCAAAATTCAAACAGAAAATTTAAAAAAAAATAATAATCGGTCTAGTTAAATACAAATTTCGTTGCGTTGTTTCTGGTGCTTGTCTTTGTTTGATAATGGTCAAGACTTCTAATATTTTAGTTCGATCATAATACAAAGTTTGTACTATAAATCATTTTAGACTATTTCAAAATGAAAACAATGATTAAAGATAAATATTAATTAGATATATTCGTAAATTATAATTATGAATATTATCAAAAGTAAACAGAAAAGTAATATTATTAAAATGTATAATATAACATATATAATATTAAACAAAATAAATACAATATTAACAATCAACATGTTGTTGTTTCAAAATTTTAAAGATAAACATTTTTGGTTCTCAAAGAAAATTTAAATCTTATAATCGATTTTTAGTTTGTATAAAATAATAGTTAATTTATTTTATTTACTATATTGTCAATTAATTATGAACACATTGTTTACAGTCATAATTTTATCTTCCTTTCCATTAAAAATTATTTTTTGCCTAAAATTAATTTACTTTTTCATTTATAGAAAAGTTAAAGTGTCTAAAATTTGAGTAATGTTTATCATCTCTTCTGATAATAGGTATTTTAAAGAAGCTGTTTTCTCATTGCTTTTAAAATAACTTATCTATGTTATAAATGCGATTTATGACTTGAAAGTTAAAATTAATTATGACTGTTAACAATTTCTAAAAAAAATAATAATAAAAAATAATGTTGGAGGTTATTTTAAGGAAGTAGATAGCTTAAAATTTATTCCACTAACGATGACATATTTTTTGACTATTAATCATGTTTTTTGAACACTCTCTAGGCTCATACTTTAAATAAATAATCTAGAAAACTGTAAATAAAAACGATAAATAATAAATTTTCATTGGAAAAGTCTTAAAAAATTATCTAACATTTTCATTAACGAACATGTTAATCCGAGAGTTTTGGACCGTACTGTTTTCGACAGTTTTTAGTGTATGTAGGGACTGATGGTTGGGGAGCTGATGTAATTAAAGTGCCCTCCTTTCCTCAATCGATTTAACCACGGACGCCACACGGATATTACAGTTTATATTTAGTCAAACATTAAAGAGCTTTCACTGTTTGTAAATTAGATATAGATCGTTCCATAAACGACTTAACGATGAGGTACAGGTATACTCAGCCTATTTTTAAAACTTTTCTAAAAAAAATTTGTTTATAATAAGAATCTACCATGTTTTTATTTTAAATGAATATTTTATACTAAAAATAATAAACATTTGAAGATTCTCCAAATACGATTATTTAATAATATCTTTGGATGTCAAAAGGAAATCAAGTGGGGATTATTTAAATAAACTTCTTTGATGCAGATCTTAATGATTTGCTTGCATACTTAAATAAAGATGAGTAGGGATGACCGGGGATAATTGACCACCATATGAGAAAACTACTTAGACTAAAAGAAAGGTAATTAAGTTACTGTAGACGTCAACATTTCTGCCAAAAACACCTATTGTAAAACTAAAACATTTGATTTAAAAAAAAATCAACCAACTCTTTGGGGTAGGTACTAAAATATATGTAGTAGGGACAGATTAACTTTAATAATAGTAAGTTACGTTAAACTTTAAAACAGAAGTCACTAAAACCATCACATTTTAGTCATTAAAAATTGAAATTGTATTCGCTTTAAATAATTTGTTTATTTAATTAATATGCAGAAAAAATAAACTTTTCATATTGAAAATATATTTTTAACAAAATAAACTTCCAATCGTTTTGATTCATGGGTCCCCATTGTATCTACCGCAATTAATTAATGGGAATCATGAGTATCAAAATGTATATAATATTTTTTTAATTGTTATTTACCGTCCCTTTGTAATTACTAAGGTTATTAGTGACTCTAGGGTAAATAAAAATCCGTAATCGAGAATTTGCTCAAAACCACGATCGAACTGAAAACCTACCAGTTTTGGAGCGGTCATCTAGACCACTCGACCACTAGTAGGTTTAATAATAAGTTTGTTTTTACTATAGATTTTACAAATTTAGCAAAATATAGCTTATTTTAAAACTACCTAATCAACCAACCCAGAATAAATATGTTAATCAATCTCCATATGACATTTTTTTTCGCTTTTTACGTTTTCACGTTGCTCTTAACAAAAGCACTGAATCAAAAGTAATGCTTTGAATTTAAAAGTTGTTGCATCGAATTTGATCAAATTTTTGGCAGTATGAAATCAGTAATGAAATCAGAGATACAGCAATAAAAATCGTGATGCGTAGAAATTTTACTTGCATGCGTTATTTATCGAAATGTAAACACAGCTTCTTTACCATGTGTGATAGTAACATCGTGGCTTGTATAATTAAGGGGGAAATCACGACGGATTCAGTGGCTTTAGTTAGATTTTGCTACACTCGTACCTCACAATAGTTATTATAAGTTAGTCTATCTAGGTACCCCTATAGCCAATCAGCCCGGTCTCCCCTACTTCCTGAAGTTATGGATTTTTTTGTGTCTACTGTCCATGGGCTTCATCTGTGTAGGTAAAATATTCAAAGTTACTTATTTGAATGCAATTGTTCGAATAAAAACAAACTTCTTCGATGCGAAATTAGCAATAGATAAAAAAAGTTCAAGGATTAGTAATAGAAATTGAACAATTTGCAATATTATAAATAAGGCCCAAATGAAGATCAAATTGTGGCTTTAAATTAAAATCGATTGTTTGGTTTAACCTAAAATTTTATAATTTTACCATTCTTAATGGTAAATCAATATTTAAGTAATGTAAAATAAGGAATAACTTATTATTTAAAAAAGCCTCAACATCCATAGAAGGTACAAAAATCCATTTAAATGATTTTTGGATAAATTAAGAAAACTACACAAATTTTCAAGCAAAAAAATTATCGATTTTTATTAAAGTTTAATTTATTATTTATTGCTAAAAGTTGCTGTATCGTTAGTGACTACTACACAATTTTCGGCAGTTTTTTGATTGAAGCCGAATGCGTGATAGAACTGGAGGCCAAATTTTACCAATAAAATACCCACAATACTATTTTTTTTATTTAAAACACTAAGTTAGAAAAAAGTGCTTGCGGAATATTTAATCAAAATTTATGTTTTTAAAGTGCTAAAATAATTAACGAATATCAATCGTTTTGAACCGTTTTATTTATAAATTTTGGTTTTCTCATTTCAACGTAATGTTGTTGAGTATCGTTAGTAAGTTGAGAATTAAGAACTAAAAAGATATTTTGAAAATTAATAATGTTTACAATATGAGCACGTGAATACAGTGTTTCTTGAATTTTATTTTTGGAAAATTTATTTAGGTGTAAACTTGCCATACAATTGCACATTTATTGAGTTTAAGGATCATACGAGTAATATATTCTAATGGAAAAAAGGAGCAAAATTTACCAAATCTTTGAAATAAAGCATTTTTAGTTTATTGAATTTGAATAAAATTTAAGCTATCTACTCCATATTAAGTAGTTAAACGATATAATCTTTGACATTTCCATATCTTACTTAATTTTAATAGACACTGTTGTATTATTAAAATAAATGAATGCTTATAATAAACGATTTTTTAAATCCAATGTATATTAATTATGTTCTTTACATATTATGTACTATACTTCTTTGTTTGATTGTGTAGAAGTGAAAGTAATAAAAATATTTTTTTCAATAAAATGATTATTTGAGAAATTTAAATATGCTTGTACCTTTCATTTCCATTTTCACTACAATTTCAGAAGTTTTGCGAAGAAAGAGTTGGTATTAAAAGAAATATGAAACTATAAGTTTATACACACTGGTGGTAGGTATGTAGTTTGCGTGTTGCTTTTTAATAGTGTTTTTTAATGTTGAAGTAGAAAATTTTAAATGCATAAGTTTATTTGAAAGTATGGTGAGCTATTAATATGAAGATTTTCTTTCTAATTTGGCTAACAATAGCCAACCTTTTTTGAGACTCAGAAAAAAAGCCGCGTCGCGAAAATTCGTTGAGTGGGAAGAGAAAAATGAAAAGGAGTAGAGTGATAAATTTGTACATGGAACCATGAATATTTCTGTCTCTGTCAAGCTCATTAATAATTTCTTTCAAGACGCTTTCTGGGCAAATTCATAAGTAAATATAATGCATATAAGGCGAAAAAATATTTGTATATATATACAAAGTCTTGGCTAAGGCGGGAACAAGTGGGAGCCATAGTAGAGCCATGGCGCTGGAAGATGGCCGTAAATTTTCACGAGAGCGTCGTGGAATAACAATTAATAAAACATTACTTTCCGTAATGTGGTTGAGTTGTGTGAAGACTAGAAAAATAGCTTCCAGAAAATCTTTCCTTGCCGCAACCAAACCTTTTGTGTGTCCCTTCTTTTTACTATTTTTCCTCTATATTATTTTGTTCTCTCGCCAACTTTTATTATGTTTATCTTGTAAGATATCCTATTATAGCTATATTTTATTTCTATTTTTCATATATTTTAAATTTATATATGACAAGCGCTTCAACTTTACGACTTTACCCATGAAATTCAGGAAATATTCTCAAACTTCAAGATTTCTAAAAGCAATTTATGACGAAAAAAGAAGTATACCGGGTCTATTTAACAATATTTAAAAATATTTTCCTCAACGTGTTTTTATTTTATTTTTTTATTTTTCATAAAAACTTTCGTTATTACATTAAAGCATACTATATAAAAAGTGAAATATTACAAACGCTATTTAAAATTCAAATTTTAAATATTTTTAGCTTCTCGTTCCATGTAAATTACAATAAAAACCAGATTTAAAATTTTATGATTATATGATTTTACCTCAAATTTCTCTTTAAATCCCCACACAGAATCATAAATTAACGTTTTGCATATTCGAAAATTTTCCAGTGCTCAATATAAGTGCGGTGGCATTTTGATCATAGTGCCGACATATCTACGTACCTAACAAAGAGTTGCGACAAAATTTTACACTAAATGACTTTTCGAGAACAATTTAAAGGATAATTATATTTGAAGCTCGTCGCAACTTTTCGACAACAAAAGCAACGATGCCAGTTAATTCACATAAAAAATTTACAGCTGAATTATATTAAAACCAGCGACCGAAAGACGCAGGGAAGTATTAGGGAGGTATTCCGGGGAGCCATTCGACTAAAACACTAAAATCGCTACCACTCCAACCCTCAAAACGTTATGGACATTTTCATAAAACCTACAACTACAATTTAACAAATTATTATTTTTTTAGTCAACAATATTTTTTTAAATAATTTATAATTTTGTTAATAAATTTTGTAAGGCCATATGTTTGTTAGACTTTGACAGTTTTAAAATTGTACAGTATGCTTCATACTTACAAAACAAATACGTGGCTTATAATGAGAAGAACAATATTTTTTTATGTATGAAACCTCTAAAATTTGCCTAAAGGCTACCAAAAGCGATATGTTGCATATTTTGTTTTTAGAAAAATATGGTAAAGGTAACAAGGTTAAGTATAATAAATATGAACTCATTTTTTAATTTTTATATCAACTAAAATATAAAATCTTCCATACTAACTTTTCTTCAGTATTTAGAACAATTTAAAAATCAATTATTGTTATTGAAAATAAATAAAATATTCGAATTTATTTCCACGCTTTCCACCTATTTCTCACAATTTTGTATGTAGAACGTCCAAATATGCGAAACCGAATAGCTTTTTAGTAATGATAATTAAAATAAGAAATATGTTTTTTTCGATTTACATGTATATTCATAAATAATTGTACGTTTGTGTCGATGAAATTTGGAAAGTGTCTTCCTTATACGATGTAGGTATATAAGATCGGGTTTTTAAGAGTGAAAATATACTTGATTATGGAAGAACTGGGTTCGTGCAAATGTACAAATTTCAATTTTGCGGTAGTGTTGGACATTGCAGGAGGGTAATTATTTTGGGAAAAAGGTTCATTCGGGAATCGAAACAGGCAATGGGATTCCTACTAATATTCAATATCTAGACCCTTAACTTCTGTTATTTTGACGCGAGAACTTTTGACTGTTTTAAATCATAATTAAGACCAACTTTATTGAACTTGACGATATATTTTATTTATGTATAGATGCTGATTGATTTATGGATTATTTGGTTCACGGTAGGTATACCTACAGTCGGTATACGCGATAGACCATACTCTTTTTAGATATTGATAAATATTTGTTGAAAATGTTTTGATTATTACCGAATACTATTTTATTCTAAGCAACAGTTTATTAAATGCGTTTTCTTAAAGTCGACAAAATAGTGTTTTAAGTATGATTATGTTTTTCGTAAAAGAAATAAGAAAATTAACAATTTGCATATACCACTAGAAACAGCATATTTATATATTTATTAAAGCAATTTAAAAAAAGCTCGTTTTGATTCACCAATATACGAAATCAAAGTAAAAATAATACCTTACAGGGATTATAAATAACCGTTCATCTCATTACGTTTGATTTTTGTATTGTTTTCAAATATATTTAAAACATTTAATATGAAAATTCATTTATTTCAGACGAAATACAATTTTGTTTCTACACATAATTGAATTGTTAATTCTACATCCATCTCTGTCTTCATAAATGCGATAAAGTCATTAGTTTAAATGTAAAAGGGGATTAAAGCTCGGTCAAATCGAGCGTGATAAATGAGTCATCCGTTTACAGGAAATTGGAATTATTACTTTCTTTATAATCCTAACATCTAATATCTAATTACAATTTATTTTTGATGAAAAAAAATGGAGAAAATTCAAAGGGCAGATAAATACAATAATTATAACTACACCTCCCCATGCAGTCAATAAAGGTGAATTATTGTAACGGATGGAAAATCAGTGGGGTGGTTTGACAGACGATATTATTTAATGCCGTGCAGGTTTTCATTAAAGTGAACAACACCTGGAATATTCAGCTTTTTTCAAGAGAAGATATTAAAAATATAAATTTAAAATTAAAAGAAGTGAAAAACAATGATGGCTAATGTATTGTATATAGATAAAGATATAATTCAATTTCAAGCTAATACACCCTTTTGGCTGGATAAAATTGAAAGCTTGAATGAGACGTCAGGGATTCTTCGAACAATATATCGGTTTAAATGTACAAGGTTTGTTTTATTCGATTTGCATTTGATGGTCTGGGATGATGATTCGTTGTTCAATTATTTAAAACTCTTTTTATATACATGAAAGTACACCCAATGCATGTTTCTTCTGAAGTAAAATGGTTTTTTTAATTTTTAATTAAAAATTTCGAAAACTCAACCATATCGACTGAAAACAATTATTTTTTAATTTCACCAAAGCTTAATGAAATTCAAATTCTATTATTTTCAAATTGCAAAAAAGAATCAGGGAGTTTATGCTATCAAGACTGCATTATTAAATAACTGGAATGGGAGTTAATCAGTACTAAAAGAGTAT
Source organism: Sisyra terminalis (assembly GCA_958496175.1). Taxonomy (NCBI): domain Eukaryota; kingdom Metazoa; phylum Arthropoda; class Insecta; order Neuroptera; family Sisyridae; genus Sisyra; species Sisyra terminalis. Next base: position 33,900,770 of record OY292274.1, read on the forward strand.
ACATTTTATTAAAATATAATTTTTTTTTCTTGCTTAAAATACTCTTGACTGACTTTATTGTTAATGACAGTTCAGAAAAGCAACAATTTTAAGTAACTAAGATATGCTAATTAAATTAACATTTATTAGATTAAAAATACACTTTAATATTTTTAATGCAAGAAAATTTTTAAAAATGCTCAAACCTGTCGACTGATGCAACAATTATAAAGAATACACTTGGGGAGAGGAAAATGAGACAGTGAAAGAAACAAAAAAATATTTGTTAAATTGAATAAAACCACCATTGTATTAATTGAATGGCTTTTCTAAATAAAGTATGTTTACCATACTTAGAAAATTGGCTGAAAAAAATGTTATTTATGTAAAGTTACCCAGTAAAGAATTAATTTTCAGGTCATTTTTTGTTGTTTTTATTTTAAAAAACATTTATTCAAACAAGAATTGTTATTTAGAAATGGACTTCGAAATTATAGTTGGATAGAGCATGCATATGGAGCCAAATTGAAATAAGAAAAATCTTGTGTAGGGTATGAAGCACCGTCTACATGGGTACAGTTTTAATGGTAACTAGTGTCCGACCGAACTTTCGGTTTCTACTTTCTATGACTTTGAAACTTCGATACTACGACCGAAACCAAAACTGAATTCGTGAGTTAAAATGTTAAAAATTATTGTTTTTCGCTTATTATTTGATTCCTCAATTATGAATACTGATAGCTACCAGTTCAATAAAATTTTGTTTAATAATATCTTAAATGTTTTTTTTTCAGTTCGAAAGTAAACTGATCAAAGTTTAGAAGAAATTATTTTGTTTTCATGATATAAGAAAGAGTACTTTCTATTATGTGTACCTAAACATCTATATATATATATATATAAAAGAAAGTCGTGTTAGTTACACTATTTATAACTCAAAAACGGCTGAACCGATTTGACTGAAAATTAGTGGGGAGGTAGCTAAGAACTAGGGGAAGGACATAGGATACTTTTTACCCCGTTCTCGTTGTTCCCGTGGGACGTGCCTTTTTGAAATGTAAATTTTTTTATACTTAATAAACACTTAATAGAATTATACGGTAATAGCACATTCGCTTACATATCTGATATTCTAATGCTCACAATAAAAGGGACGTGGGTTCGAATCTTCAAGTAACCTTTATTTTTATTTTTTTTTTTACAAAATTGTTGAAAATAAATCCTTAGGGGTTGCTCAATAAGGAAATATTAACGAAAAAAGTAACAGTAGTAGTAAAAAAAATAATTATATTAATAAAGTTTAAAGTAAATACGTTTTAAAACCGTGCATACATAAAATCGTGTAATTATATATTTCCTCTGCCAGATGAAATTTTAATATTCGGTGTATTCTTTATAAGAAGTAGGCATGTGAAAAGATTTTTTTTGGAAAATTCCTACCCTAAAAAAGTGAATTGGGGTGATTAAGTTTTTTTGAGAAAATTTAGAGTTAATCAACAATCGGAATTTTGAATTTAATAGGTGTAATTAATAAATAAATAATTAATTAATAATAAGTTTCTGTTTTTGTTATATAATTTTAACTAAGGCATTTTAAATAACGTCATTTCACTTAATTAGTATGAAAGTTTAGGTAGTAGGTACTTATACCAAATACCATAGAGGCGGTTTTTAATTTTTGTTTGTTTTTCAACATTCAAACTTTTTAAAATCTAATTTTTATGAACCAATGATTGTGACCTGGAGCAATTATTTATTCTGCTGAAAAACATTAAGGGAGCAATTTTTTGTCATATATTTCATTATCAATCAAAATATAAATCTTCCAAACTAACTTTTCTTCGGTATTCAGAAAAAATTGAAAATCAATTATTGTTCTTGAAAATATATAAAATATTCTATTCTTATTTCCTTCCACGTTTTCTACCTGTTTCCAACAATTTTGTATGTACAACGTCTAAATGTGCGAAATCGAATTGCTTTTTAGTAATGACAATCAAAATAAAGAAGGTCATAATTTTTTTCGTTTTACATTGTATTTTCCAAATAAAAGCATATTTGTGTCGACGAAATTTGGAAAATGGTTTTTTTTAAACGATGCAGATATATAATAAGAGTTTTAAAGGGTTTTTGATAATTCCTCCTCTAAAAAAGTGAAAAATGGTGGCAAAGTTTGTATGGCATAAAATCCATCAAATCGAAATTTCAAATTTAATTATCAAAGTATGTTCGTTATAGACGAAACGTTTTATCGTTTAAAATAAAAAAAATGTTGGTTTATTATTAGATTATTAGATTCAAAAACGTAGGACCTGCTTAAAAATTTAAACTCTAATATATATATATATAAATATCTGAAAAAGGTTTAGTTCATAAGTGAGCATTAAGTTTTTTGGCTTTCACATATTGTAACCCTGAAAATCCGAAATACGTATTCACAAATAAATACATTAGTGAGCGAATATCGAGTAGCGAGCAATTCGGCGAAATAAAATAAAATGGTTTAATTATATAGTTGAAATTCAGATATTTTAATAATAAGTGCATAGATACACAATGGTTATACTTGATTATGGAGGAACTGGGTTTTGTGCAATTGAACACATTTTAATTTCGCGGTAGTTTAGTACATAGTGAAATAGTTTCGAGAAAAGGGTTCATTCGAAAGTCGAGACAATGAAATGTGATTTTTACTACTATTCTAAATATCTAGGCGAATATTTTGATAACTTCTTACTGTTTTAAGTTATAATTATGAATGACTTTATGGAACTTAACGATAGTTTTTATTTATGTATAGATGCTGATTGATTTACGGATTAATTGATTCACGGTAGGTATACCTACCGTAGGTATACGGTTTTTTTAGGTACTTTTTAGATATTAATAATTATTTTTTGAAAATTAATTGATCATTATATACAATTATTTTATTCTAAGTAACAGTTTATTAAATGTGTATTTTTAAAGTTGACAAAATAGTGTTTTTAAGTATGACTTTGTTTTTCGTAAAAGAAAAAAAGAAATAAATTTACATATACCACTACAAACAGCAAATCTAAAAAGAGAATATAACCTACACCTTCGTTACGCAGACGAAGTCGCGGGGATCAGCTAGTATTAGATAAAAAGTAATTTTGTTTTGTAACTTTTTTTATTATTTTTTGTTTTTCTTAACTAATATTAAGAAGAAATATTAGGTGCATTTCTTTCAAACCAACGCCTTATTTCAGCATAAATAATTTATTTGAAATAAGAGATGATAATTATATGTTATGTTCATGATAAGCTCAAATATTAGGGACTTAATGATCAATGAATACCTATAGAATTTAAAAGTAAAGACTGACTAATGGTTAGCTTTATTTTCTACGAAAACATGACCTTATATGAAAGTTTCGGTTTCGGTTTTGGCCGAAAGTGGGACTAATGTCAAAATTCGGTTTCAGTTTCGCCCGTAAAAAACTATTTTCGGTCGGACATTACTGGTAACTAAAAACAACAGCTAGCAATTGAGTGCCGTTGAGCGCCAGCCCACACAAATAAACGCTTGGAATAAACGCCTGAAACAAACGCTTGCATTTGACTTGCTTTAGTTGACCACAATAGAGGAAACTTATAGAACTAGATCTTTCTTCCAACGCATCCAAAACTGGTGCTGTTGTATTTTGCTTTGTTCACTTCAAAGTTGTACCCACGAAGAGGTGCTTGCAGTTACTTTTAGTTCAGCTTGCCATTTGCTGTACAGTGCGCTATCCATTAATACAGATCAGTGGTTATGATGCATGTATCTTAAAGCAAAGACTTATTAGTTTATATTACTTTACATTGGAGTATAAAAAATAGAATCGTTAAGACCTTAGTGTACGGTAAAACTAAATGTGTCAACGTTAACAGGATAGTGCATAACTTGGTGCTGAATTATATGCCTTTTCTTTATTTCTTTTTTGTATTTATTCTTTTATTATCTCTATATTCCTATATCGTTCATCCAACTGTGTTGAAATTTTGGATAATCATTATATTCACAGGCGAAATGAAAGTTTCTGAACTAATAAAATTATTTACCTATAATAGCTTCCGCGATTGCGGTTAAACGGTTTCAGCTATAATTAAGAACTTTGACGGCAGGTTGAAACTAAAAAATTATCACTTTTCCGTTTATTCCCACTTTACAACTATACAACTATACATTTTACATACAACTTACATATTACAACTATATATTTTATACATGCTAATATTTTTCAGAATGAAAAAAAACACGGTATTTGTGAATGATTGATATAAATTATTTAAATTATATTTGGTTTCTCTTATACACGTTAATCGAATTGATACATTTTTAGTCGGGGATACAATTTGTAAGCCTATCACGGCTATGAAATAATTCATGGCACTTATTAATATGTACAAATTGGTACATTTCATACCGCACATATAAAATCATAAATCTTATTACAACTTAAGTTTTAACATACTTAACATACATTAAACAATTTAACATAAATTAAATCATGGCATAGGGAATTATTCTGAGTCGGAGAACTATTCCGATTGTGAGTGAGGAGCACGTTAAGTCGGAGAACTCTTCCAACTGTAACTTAAGAATTACTTCAAAAATGAGAAATAATTCGACATTCAATGAGAGGTACGTCGAGTTTAAGAACTACTTCAATTGTAAAGGTTTAATCGGAATCATTCTGGTCCACAATAATTTGCTATGTATACACTATATATTATCCATGATGTATACAAATATATTTATATGTATAATAATGAATGAAAATTCTAAATGAATAATAGTGCATAAAATTGTATAAATAAAACGAAATTAAAACCATAAATAATTGAAAATTGATACTGATAAATGATATTGAAATAACCCGTGAGAAATTTAATTATACAATAAAACGCATATTATGTCATAAAGTATTTTTACGTAAGCCATCTTGTTATTTCTAATTTTCTCACATTTTCTAAACTACTAGAAAACTTTATAACTTAGACTGTAACAATCACTTTGAGATTTCCTGTTAATTTTTAGGCTTTTTTTATACTGCAACAACTATTATAACAACTACTTTTAATTTAACCTCTAATGCTTATATGTATACCTTTGCATATATAAAAGTTTATTTAGATAAGACTAAAGATTCATCAATGTTTTCATGTCCTATATTTTAGAAAATTAAATTTTACTCAAAATTTTATCTATTTACTACAAGAATAAAACATGGACATGATAAAGTTTGTTGGATCTGCTTATTATACGTCAAAGGAATTTGATTAAATCAGGGATTACGACAAAATCCCAGGAATACCTATTAGTCACGTGATGAAGTTTCCAGCATTTGTATCATAAATAAGATCATTGAAAATAAAACATTATGTAATATATTTTAGTATTAATGAATTCAAAATTACATTGAAATTTTGAAGTATTTCAAAATGGATTTGGCAACAAGCATGAAAATGTAATTATGTTATTACCAATTTTTTCATAATCATGATGAATCACCAATAGAATGGAAGCTTATATCAAAGGGCATATTTGCAACACAGACTTTATATCATTGATATGGATATGGGAGAACATTAAATTTGGAATGTAAAACCCTATAAGTATGTACTTACAGGCGGTATAGAGTGTAAAGCTGTATATTTGTATATGTTATTACATTATATTTACCTCCAATTACAAATCATTACTGAAACTTACGAAATTCATTCTAAAATATAACCCTAAACGTATTTAATACCTCTTAGTATGTGTTTAATTAAGAATAATGTTTACTAAAACAGGGATCATCAATTTTTTCGAAGGGATCAGTAATGTTTTAGGCTTAGGTGACTACTCATGATCATTATTCCCAACTTTTCAACTCAACGTTACGAAAACACGTAAAAATTTACATATTTTTCATGAAATAACAATATCATTCTGCAAGAGGGATTATAGGATTAAAATTATTTCATTTAGCGAATTTGGTTCGCGAGTTAGTTTGTCGACCTCAATTAAAGTACTGAACCATTAAAAATTATATTAATAAATTAAATTAAAAGGCTATTTTTTTCAGTAAATTATTAAAGTATTAAAAATAATTAAGGTAAGTAATCGTATTTTGGAGTTCCCAGGCTTGAGAGATGTGGTTTTTAAGTGAACCAGTGAGCATAGGAAAATTGTATTTTTCAGAAATTGTGTATATTTTTTGGATTATGTCGGTATTTTCAGGATATCAAGAGCATAAATTTACTTAACGAAATAACCCTAAAATGTTCCTATTTTTACCATAAAATATTTTCGTTTTTCTTTTGCAAATTATATTTTTGGTTTGAAAATATATTTCCAAAAGATTTTTTTTCAATTAAAATTCTAGTCATCTTAATGTTCATATATTTAAACCTCTCCAGAATTTAGTCGTTCCTATAATATTTTAGCTTAAATTTGTGTGGTTAAATTTGTGTCGTTAGTTACTTAAAATAAAGGCTTTCGTTTTAGATTAACTATTTATTAATGGGAATAGTTCTTACGTTTGTCTTGTTTACTTTCTGCTTATAATAAAACATTAAATCTCTTTGAACTGTTGAATCTTTATTTTTTTTTAGAAAATCAAAAATTCTAAACAGTAAAACAAAATTCAATTTTAAACAAATATTAAAATTTGAATATTGTTCTCAAATGTAAAATGCAAAATACGAAACGAAGAACAAACATGTAGATTTGCATTACTTTATATTAAAAGAATTGTGTAGTTGCATATGGTCAATTGCTTTTACCTTCTTCTCTTTGATTAAAATGAATAAATCCAAATGACAAATGCTAATAACTAATAAGAACTTAAATTATTATCAGAATAAAAGTCTATTTATACTTCAAATATTCAAATACTTCAAATTAAAATTGTTCAAATGAAATAATGAAAATTTAATATTAGATTTGCCTTTTTTCAAAGATATACCTACTTTCTCTTTAAAAAAGAACTAGAATTTTCTTGAATAATTAATGCAATTCGTCTCATAAATGAAATATGTATAATGGTCATTATGATATGTAATAGACTCTAAAAGTATAGAGATGAAAGAGAATTTTTAAACACATAAATATATATAGAGGTACATACGAGTGTAGCATAATATTATGTTCTGTAAAACTAAACATATTCTAAAAGTCCATTTGTTCATGGTGCTTGTTTTCATTATTGGATGATTTATGTCGTGATTAAAATTAACTATACGACCTCAATATTGTCTATGAAGAGAAAAAAAGAGGTAATTATTTTAATTTTTATTATAAAATTTGCTACATTGTCTACTTTTATGTTCTGAAAGGACAGCGACTCGAATTGAATGTCATAGAAAAATGGAAATATTCAAGAAAAAGCAAAGAAGGAGAGTTAAAATTTTGAAATTTCTGTAAAGCGGACTAAAATATTTTGGATTTAAAAGAACATTTTCATGCTGACACTAAACGCTGTTTTAGTGTCAAATGTGGTCACGTGATTAAAATGTAATACGCGCGTCATCTGAAAAAAGAAGAAGCGATAAAGCTAAATTTTGTTAAGTTTTTTTTTCGGATTCCATCAGACATGCCATATTCACCAGCCAAGATTTTTCTGTAAATACATTTCCAAAAAGAGTACATAGTCGGAACATTTATTGCTCCTAAGCTGAATGTTTACTAACAAGTATTAGTACTTATTATTTGCAATTAAATACATATATACAATAAAGGGGTTATATCGATACATTGTCATTGGATTAAGAGTCTCAGTTGTCGCTTAAACTTTCTAAACGCTGCAATTTATTAGGAACATTTTATTTTTTAATCACATGACCACATTTGAAGCTAGAAACCAGTGGCAAGCGTCCGCCTCAAAACGCACATTAAGACCACTAAATTTTGTAAAAAGTACAATTAGGTAGAGAACTACACTTGGTAGGATATGAAAAGAAATAACCAATCAGATAGCTAAGCCTATATTTTTGAGCGAAACTTTTTTAACAAGGACATAAGGTGAGATTTAACCGAGAAAAAGTGTAACGCACGGTAGAGTTTAAGGTCGAGATTGTCTACAAATCGTGTAGAAATATTAAATTAATATCCACTGATCTTGTATAAATGATAGCGCACTTTTCAGTAATTAATAAGCCGCACTAGAAGTAACTTAAGTGCCTCTACATGGGTAAAAATTTGGAGTGAACTAAGCAAAATTCAACAAAGCCTGTGTTTGAAGCGTTGGAAGAAAGTTTTATTTATAGAAGTTTCTCATCGTTGGCCAACTGAAGCCAGTATAATGCAAGTGTTTGCTTCAAATGCTTATTATAAGCGCTTATTCTTGTAGGCTGGCGCTCAGTGGCACTCAATTGCCAGCTATTGTTTTTAGTTACCATAAAAACTGTAGCCACGCAGACAGCGCTTCGTACATTGCACTAAATTTTTCTGATTTCTATTTGACGCTATATGCATGGTCAATCCATTTATACATATCAATGTTTATATCGCAATTTCGTATTCTTACTATAGAGTAAGTTGGGACCACGGATGGGGAAAATTAGACACAAAGTGGAAACTATTTTCGGCTCCAGGCCTTGGTTACGAATTTGACGCTTGTTCATGTTTGTATCTGTATTGTTTGAAGGTCATCGGATCGTGTACAAATATTATACACACTACACACTGTGAATGAAGTTCTGGATCTTTGATTGGCAAGACATCGGTCCTTTTATTATCTTTGATATATTTGTGACCTGACACCCACCCTAAGTTGACCTTATTTTTGGTAGCTAAGTTTGTTTGAGTTTTCTTACACTTCCAAATCAGTTTGGGGCTAAAGCGTATATATAGGAGCTATATGTGAATCGTACTATTATTTTATTTATAGTTAACTTCTACAATACTCAATAGGAGGATCAGTTCAGCTTGAATGTGGCTTACCCGTAATTCCACCAATTTTATGTGGTGCCTTCAATACTTCAATATAAATTTTGCGGATGACCAATTAGAGTCTTTCAAAAATTTGATTTTGGAAAAATTCAATTTAAAAATGATCAATAGTTCATTAAAATCCACAACTAACTACGGTACCTCCATTGCCACGTGTTTTAGTTACTTCAAACCGATAATATCGATGATTGGATATGACTTATAAATTAAATTTCAATTTTTCAATTTTAATTTTCACATAATTGTAATATTATATTTGTTAAAATATTGAAAACAATATATTTTAAATGATATTTTGGTTCTTCTTTTAGACATAAGCATTACCCACATAAAATTCACATGAGGTTAATTAAGAGCTTTGCTCTTATCGAATGTTTCGTGACATCTCTGTAGGATTTTTGGTTTCCTTGTAAAAAAAATCGTTAAATAAATGAAAATTTAAACAAAGGTCAAATTTATATTCATATTATAACTAAAATCTTTAAGGCTTATACAGTATATATTTTTAGTAATTGCAATATCTTGTTTGTTTTAATTGGATGGATATATGAAAAAATGAAAAGGGAAGTGTTTCTTTGAAGTTTTTCAAGTTCTATAAAGATTTTTTTTATATTCTCTTGTAAATGGAAGTGTTTTTACTCTGAAATCTTTGAATAGTAAAACCAAGCAACTACATTTCACCGCCTTTTTCGTCATATTTTGCGTACATGTACATATATATTTTTCTCACAGCTCGATTATGGCATGAAAGAATTTTCCATTCGTAACTTCTGTAGATAAAGAAGCTTATCATAGGCAGTACAGAAATGATTCTATCCAGCATAAAAGCTATGAAACGTTATGTACAGTGAAAATCTGGAATCTAAAAAAAAAAGAGAGATACCATACGGTAAAATGTAATGAAAGAAAAGTCGAACGACAAATACGCGGAGACAGGGAATGGTTAACCTTTTTTGAAACGGGACAACTCTTCGTCACCTTTACTGAATTGTAAAAGGATTGTCGAGAATGGGCGTTGATCGTCTTATATGGAATTTATCTATCCCCTTCAAGGGATTTTATTTTTTACTTTTTTTAGCTTCTTTGCTCTATTTTGTTATTTCTTAGATATTTTCAATGTCGTTAATACGAATAAATGTAGCTTTTTGTATTTTTTTTCTTCTTCTCAATATAAATTAATGGAACGTACGTGCTTTTCATCAAATACTTTTTTAAAGTACGGAAACCAATTTTTTTTTATATTCAAGTGAAATAAAAAAATATTTACAATCTTACAACTTTTTATATACGAACTTTTAATAGCACTTTCGAGAGTGTTATTTGTAGTAATTATAAAATCGATATCAGTCTTAAAACTTCTACTTCATATTGAAAATTAAGTCTCAATTCTGGAGTTACGGAAAACAAAAAGAAAATCCGATTTCCATTTATTTCGATCAACCAAATTATTCTAAGGGGATACATATTGGGACAATTTTCGAAAACAAATCGTTAAAGTTAATGAGCTAAATAAACCAGTAACGCAATTGGAGGCTGCAGTAGTTTAACCCATAGAATCACCATTTTCAATATATATGGAACGATATAATAATCCTCTAAATGGGAATAAATCGAGATTTGTTTTTGTGTTATTTGCTGTTGTTTTATCCCTAAATCTACAAGATAAACGTGCGCAAACGCACACATGAAGAAATATTGTTTACTTTAGTCATTTAAAGAATGAGACAAAACAAATACAAAATATGAGACGAAAATTATTTTAAGACTAACTATTTGATACCTACATCTTCGTCCGCGTGACGTGTATGCTGACAATATTTTCTTTTAAGATATGCTGTTTGTTGCTCTGTGGTATATAGAAATTTGTATATTTTTCTTACAAAACATTTATTCATATAAAAAAATATGATTTTAACATTTTTAAAAACACACATCTAATAAACACTTTCTTTAAATAAAAATGCCTTTGGTAGTGTTCAATTAATTTATAAACAAATATCCAATAATATTCTACAGGATTATGTAAATTGATGTATATATGGTGTATATTTTTACCGCAAATTGAATCATTCATCAATCAATCAGCTATGCGTAAATGCAAAATATGATTAAAATCTATGAAGTAGGTCTTTAGTTGAAATATGATATAAAACAGACAAACAGTCAAAAATTTAAAAAATATTCATGTTTTAAATCTGTTTCAATGATCAATGTTTTATCTACATTGAAATTGAGTTCAAATTTCAAAAATATAAAAGCCTAGATTTTTGTATATCTATTAGTAGAAATTGCAATCACTGTGAAACTTTTTCTTCAAACACTCTCTTGCACTGTCCGACATAGCTCCTAATTGTATGAAAACCAATTCCCCCATAATCACGGTCTTATACTCATAAGATACAAATAGGGTAAGCATTAGGGTGGCGTAAAAAATCAACAATTTTTTACAATTCTTATTCTGAAATATGATAGTTAATTATGTTTAAAGACCTCTCCCAAAAATAAAACAAAAAAATTAAGCTGGCTTAAGATTGATTTTTTATTACTTTCTGGAATTTTGAACTTTAAATATCTATTTAAAAGATCGCTTATCTTGGGATCATTGCAGTACTTCAGGGCTGTCTAAATGATAGCCCGCCAAATTATTTTTACGGCCCGCGAGTACATTTTACTTTGAATAACTTTATGATTCTAAATTATTATTATTATTGTTAAAATTATTTTCTATGTGAAATTTTAAATGTAATACCCAAAATGAAGAGATTTTGGAAGAAATTTTGTATCAATGTTCTGATGACTGTATATTAAATACATACAGTTAAAATATAGAAACAGTATGAAAGATTCCACTCTTGAAGATATAAATGGACTTATCACAACAAATATTGACGTGGACATAAAAGATATTATTGGTAAATAGTTACGACCACAATGTTCTCATTAATATATTACGAATATTTTAAAGTTTTCTTTTTAGTATAAATAAAATATTTTTTTATTTAACATAAACTGACTTTTCATTTATCAACCTTTTTGACCCCAAAAATGTTTGGTGAAGAAAATATGACCCGTAAGCTATGATAAGTTGGACAGCGCTGTAGTACTTGATGTATTTCAAAATGGGACTTGAAAAAAAATAGTTGGTTATTTTCCGCCACGCAACCATCAGCCCCCGCTTTAGGGGTGGGCAACCCGGGCGGTCGCCCGGGGCGGAAAATTTCAGGGGCGGCATTTTGTCATATTAGATATACAATATGAACAAAAATGTGAAAAATTAGTTTTTAGTTAAAAAAATATTTTTCCAAAAAATTAAAAATTTTGTGATATTAAAACTCTGTGTTTTTGAAACTCTGAAGGGGCGGCATTTTTTCATCTTGCCCAGGGCGGCAAATTTGCTAGAGCGGGGCCTGCAACCATAATAATAAATTGAATAATATGTTTAACCGGTTTAACCATTGTATGACTTTATACTTATTAATATCTGAATTTCATCTTTACCTTGTAATTTACTGCAATTCTTATATTATATTTAGCAGCTAGGATATGTATTGTTACATGTTTAAGATTTAAAGGTATGTGCATAGGCCTTTTATCCAGCGTCCTGCTGTGTGCTTACCGAATTATGAAAATAAATAAAGGGGTAGCAGCCAAGCACAACGAGATGAAGAATGTTCTAGAAGTATCTTTTAGGATTTTGATTGAAGAGAAAAATGAATAGACAATAAAAAATAGAGTTGAATGTGTTAGATCTGGAAGAATCTAGAACTTCTAATAATCGAGAAGCATGTCTAAGCTACTGTAAAAGAGGTTGACTACAGATAGATAAGTAAGTTAATAATCAGGTGTAGTTGGTGAATGAATCAGTTATGAACAGCTAGCCATTCAGTGGTTAATCAGTTAACAGTCAGTTACAAGTTAAATTGTAAAATAAATAATTAATTGTATTATGTGAAATAAATAAACGATTGTGTATTAAAATTAATTTGTTATTGTTGTATGAAAAACAAATCTTAACAAACCCGTCAAATATAAATAAAAGCTAAAAATGTAACAATATTAGAGTGCATAAATTTATTTTCAATCATTTGCTCTTGAATATCTTTTTTAATACCTGAAAAAATTAGCATGGAGGATTTTTTTTCAACGATATATCACACAACTTAGTCTAGTAAAAATATTTTTCATCCTTCAGTTTTAAATAGTGGTTACCTTCTCTTAATACTTTTATGTAAGGATATATAACCTAAGTGAGTGGATATTTTTTGGGATCTTAATATCAAATTTTATTAAAATCGGTTTTTTGGGTATTAAGTAATAAGAAGTAATATAAACAAAAATAATAAAAACATTAAATTTGGAATAAGGGAATTAAAGAATTAGAAAACACATATTCACTTTAAAATTGAGTTGAAAATTAAAATGTTCAGACAGACGTAAGAATTTTATATATTAGTATGGAAATTATTGAAAAAGCTTTTTAACAATTTATCATTATAAGATATTGCAAAATTTTGGAAACGTAAGGTTTATAGGGTTGTTGAAACTAATTAAGCCATTAGTAAATATCATTAGGTTCCTTCCATCATTTCTCTTCTCGTTTTCTATGTATGTTTTACAATTAGATAGACAAACCATTTAATACCGTTTACTAACCGGCAAATAAAATAAACTAATAAACACAATGGTAGTAAACTGAAATACTGTAGAATTTTATTTTAACTGTAAGTTGTTAAAACATTCTATATTGAAAATGGAAAAGTGAAAAGGTTTTTAAATATTTTTTTTTATAAATTGCCTACTATAGTTTTTTATATTTGCTCATCTATGTGTGTAACTATGCTATGCATAAAAAGTGTGGTAACATTTGTGTTTATCTGCAGAACATAAATCACTTTCACACCGAATTTCTTATTTAATGTTTAACTTAAATTTAGATCATTTATAATATTATTTGAGTATTTTTCGGGTTGTAAACACGAATTATAACGGTGATAATAATAATAGGGAACGGTAATCGTTATCACATACGGTCATTAAATTTGAAAATGGCCTAATAATGTAACATAAAGCTAACTGGTCTCGGCCGTAGTGTTTTCGTTTACATCACGTAGTCTTCAAAATCATTTGTAGCGAGAAGGGTAGGAATGAGAAAATGAGGAGGATTTTGATCTAAGCTTTAAGAAAATAAAAAGCTCCGCCGTGAAAATTAAGTACAGTGACGTGAATTTGAAAACTTTTAACGATGTAAATTTTAAGTTTAAAAATAAAGTTCTGGCAAAAATGACATCGAAAATAAGAAAAAAAGCTTCTTGTTTCAAGCTTAGTAAAATCGAGCGGTTCTATGAAAAGAAAAAAATAGGGCTGTTCCAATTACTTTTTCTTCCATTTTTGTTTCTAGTAAAAAATTAGTAATGGCATCAAGAAATAAATAATTTAGTGAAAAAACTAATAAAGATTTATTTGTATTATTGTAAATGTATATATACTTTTCGTCTTAAAAATATTTTATTGGCTGTGATAAATTTTATTTCTACAATTTCCTTCTGAGAGTAATAGGGGTTGGTTTCTCTTTTTTTTTCTTTGTAGATACGAAACGAACCTTAACCCCTCTACGACTTAGTTACCAAACTCTCTTTTTAGTTTACCCGTTTCTCTCTTTAACAGAAAAAAAATAGTAAGGGATGAATCAGAATGGTTAGATATAAATCTTGGTCGTTTATATTGACATATTTGCTTGTTTCCATGCTTCATTCGTAGCTATTTAAGGGTTACGGATGATAAGGAATTCAATTGTCGGACAATAATAAAATTTTAAAGCTTTTATATAGATTTTTGAAATGACCAAGGGGTGAATAGAATTGGGACTGGTTTTTGAATTTTTTCTTGTTCCATCATTTGGAACATATGATATCAATGTGGTAAAACGTATTTTTTTTTGTGAAAAAAACTCTGTTGCATTTTTCATATAACTTGGTAACAATGGATTTGATTCCCATTTGGGCATTGTCGACGACCGATTTATTAGAAACAAAACAAAAGGGAAAATGATGTAATCGAATGATATAGAATATGTTCGTGTATTGGAAAAAAAATTAAATTAAACTTTGATGTGGTTTTGAACTCCCCTTTGTTTGAATAGAAATAATAGAACGTAGTGTTGAATTATGAATTAGTCACTAATTAATCAATGAATTGAATACTCAGTTTTTTTTGATTTATTTTCCTTCTACATTAATTTGAAAGAACAAAATAATAATGAAGAATTTTTTATTTATATATTTTTTGTGATGAAAAGCATTTTGTGGAAATATCTTACATTCTTGGTCAGCTACAAAAGAGTATATAGGGGCGGTAGGAAAAGGTTTTCTTACTTTTTTACGTTTCTTATTACTAAATATTCATGAAACATAATCAGCTGTTTTATGGTTCATTTATTTCTTCTTTGTTTTTTCTTGGTACAAAAATAAAAAAAAAGATGTGAGAAAATAACAAAACAATGATTCAGGAAATTGAGAAAATGTTGTTTTGGGAAGTTCATATTTTTTTTCACCACTTTTTAGGGGACTTATGTATAAAACTTTTCCAGTTGTGTTTTCTACCCTTATTATTTTGGAACAATAAAATGTTTAAATTTGAATACGGTCATATTTTTATTAAGACTCGGGCTATAGTGAGCGGGAGACGCTTTGTTAATAAACGGGATGAGATGAATGTGAAGCACGCGAGAAAGAAAGAAACAATTTTTTTAAGGAATTTAATAAAAGCCAAAGTGCTTTATGATGAATATTTTCCACGAACACCCATTTTCCATTTAAGAGATTCATGTGTGTTGCTTGTATGTAAAACAAAGACAGTTTCTAGGGGCTTAGGTGCTGATAAAAATGCTGGTACGAGTGAAAACGTATTGTAAAAAGCATGGTCATGAAATTTTGAGTATAAACAATACGAACAACATTCACATTTAACCGAAATATTTGTATTAGAGCTTTATTTATGTGTTTAATAAAGTGAAAATGTAAAGTAAATAAATACAAATTTTTACAAAAAGAATTTATATAAAGTAAACTTAAAAACTATTTTCGACAATAAAATTTCAATTTTCATAACATTTATTTGATAAGAGAAAATTATAATTTTATAATCCTAAGCAAAGAGTATGCATCTCTACTTAACAACAAAACGCATAAAATTTTATATTTCGATAAAATTAATGGATATCGCTTCCTCTCCAAGAGACTAAAACGGCTGCACATAGACCAATTTATCGATTATTTGATTAAAAATTTGATAACTACTTAAATTTGACTGTCGTTTAAAAATATTTTTTTTCATCTCTTAAAAGAAAAAGGAGATCAAACAGGAGATGAGAGAAAGAAAGATATTGCTACTACCCATACTCTTTTATACACGTTTGGTATTCACCGAGAGCAAAGTCATGGTGGAGGCAACTGAATCAATCGCAGCGCTAATAGTGGTCAAAATTTAGTTAGTTTATGCTTGTAATGCTCTTGTTATAAATATAGTAAATAAACACATCAAAGTTAAATATAAAGATGGATCACAATAGTAGTTGTTAATGGAGAAAATTTATATTTATATAATTCCTATAAATATATAACTCCTGAGACCCTAAAAAAAAAATCCTTTTTAATTCATATTTCCTGTTTTATTTTTATTTATTTTTTTAAAGTAATGATAATCAAAATAATTACGACGACAATCAAAAGTCCTATAACGGAATCTACATAATGGTAATTTAGCATAATTTAGTACAGGCGTCAGATGTCGTTTCCGTCGGGCACGGAACGAATAGGTTATATTGCACAGATTGTATTCAACAATGTATATGAGTGATTCTCACGAAATAATTAAAATATTTAAGGAAACTTAATAAAATTGACTTAGCAGGTTAACACTTAAGACCAATATTTGACTACATGTTTTATGTTAATACCACATTATCGCATATTCATGTTATTGCAACTTCACGGAAAAACATCAAACTTATCGTGCAAGCACAAAATGAAAGTAGTGCCAATTTAAGAGGTATAAATATACCTACTAATGCATATCAGAACTCAATTTAACAAAAACTATCATTATTACTATTAATGTAAAATTTGTTCTGAGATTTGGTATTTAGCGTCGCGAAAAACTTCTGATACAATAAAGGCGCCGGGAACCAAAAAAATTTGGAAATCCTTTTGTTACCTTCAAAGAGCGCAGATAGTGCATTGCAGGTTTCAATTATCTCCCTCTCTTTCTTTCATACTTCATCTTGCTTTCTTCATCTTTTTTTACAGAAAGGATAATATGGTCATCGAAATTTTTAAAATATCGCTATGTGAGAAAGTATTTTATTCAGTAGATGAAAGAAAGGACTAAAAAAGTAGTAACAATCAGTGAAATATTATCGTTAAATATTTCATCTTCGTAACTGTTTTATCTGAAAAAATGCATTTATTATATTTCTCTGATCTTTAATATTATAAATTACTACAGGATAATTGAAATCTCGATTCATTTTGTGGTAAGAAACATTATTTTGGCAAATTGAAATAAAAAAATAAAAATAGAAAGAAATCAATAATAAGCTTCCAAAGGAAGTATTACTCTAAGTTATCTTACAATTCTTAGGGTTTTCTTCTCAATGCTTACCAATTTTACTAGCTACATTTTTTTAACTCCCGTTATTATATGATAAAATGATGAAAACAGAAAAATGTTAGGGAAGCATGTAAACTAGCGCTTATAATTTGTAAGGTGAGTGATGGAGGATTATCCTCAGCAATATCGTTTGAATTGTTTTTTCATTGCAACAAGTAAATTTACATATTGTATGTCAGCAATATTCTGAAAATATCTTCGGCAATTTAGTAAAGGGTAATGGTAGAGTAGTAATTTCATTAATATCAAATTTTTTTGATGATGGAAGTAAAGTAAGAGGATCAAAGGTATCTAATGTTGAAGCAAATTTATTTAATTATTTAAATCTATCCATATTTCAGGTAATAAACATTTTTTATTATTATGAATTTACTTCGACAAAATATTCCAGACTATAAAATTTAAAATAGCGCCAAATTATTTAAAAATAAGTTTCGTACTTTAGTAATGAGCAACTGTTATACTTTCATCATCCAAGTAAGATCTTAATAGAGAAAATTCATGAATCTTCATTGTAAAAACCTTCTTGACCAATACAAAACAATTTATTTTAGAGAGCTTTCGGTGGAAAAAAACATTAAGTAAGCTTTGAATTATTTAAATTTCCTTTAAATAACCGAAATTGTGCTTTATTTCAGTTAACCAATAAAGAAAGAATACCAATTTTATCAGGTCTTAGTAAGTTTATACAATTATCGATTACTATAAAAACCAAAATTAACTTCTAGGGCTATTGTAGGCCATATGATCAATAACCAAGTTAATAGTCAAAGTAAAGTAATTACCTATGCATAGATGCGTGATCTCATAAACAGAAAACAATATTTAAACATTCATCTAGAATAAAACAACGGATATAAGAAAAAAGATACGAGAAAAATACGTAATCGATTAAATTCACAGAATTGGCCTTTCTGATGAATGTTTCAACAATCTTTATTTACTGCGGTTAATAATGGAAAAATAGTTTGTATTAAACTTCAGAAGAGTAAATACTGGAAAATCTTGTCGAAAATTGGCAAATACCAAAATAAAACTTTTCTACAAAGATAAAAGAAAATAAAATTTATCAAATACCTGTTAATATTAAAATTAAAATGATTATTTATTAAGTTGACTCTGACGTAATGAACTGCCGTTAAGTGGTTATTTCTGGTTGTAAGTCAAAAAAAACGTGTTTTTTTCCGGAATTTTTTGTCAAGGGGCATTTTACTATGTAAAAACATAAAGAAACATGTGCATTAAGAGAATTTAATGTGCTTTAAGATCCTTTAATTAATTTTTAAAAACGTTGTGTTGTTTTCCTGTTGACGACCTGAAGTGCTTCCGCAAAAAGGTACATAGTGGTGATGATGATATGACTGGTGCAAATTATCTGAAATAAAAGAAAATTAACAATTTATTATCAGCATAGATAAATACAGGCGATGAACAAAGATCAAAATTTTAATTTTTGATAAAAGGGCACCATTCCAAAAACAAAAATATTTTTTTTAATTCATTTTTTCTTGTGACTTGCAAAATTGAAAATTTTTGTCAATAATTATTGCTATTTTATTTCTTTATTAATTAACTGAGGAATTTATCTAAGAAGATCGTGTATAAATTTGAAGACGATCAGTTCAGCCGTTTCGGAGAAATTTCCTTTATTGACTATGAAAACACCGTTTGGAGAAAAACGCGTTTAAAGTTTAAGACGCATTTACACTTAGTTAATTTTTTTTTTCTACTTACCACGAATCTTTTGTTCAAAAGTCACAAGATTTTACTGTGTAAGGGTTATACTCATCACAGAGTGTTACAATTTTAAAACCAAGTCCCCAAATTGTGATGCTGTTTCAAAATTTACTAGTCAACTGCATGTTTTACACTGTACATTTTCACTTATAGTTGCAAACACTGATATAAAATTTTACTATTACCCGAATCAACTTCAAATTTTCAGAGAATATACTTTAAAAATTTCAGAAAATTTTAAATAGGCAAAACCTCAATCATTATGATCTGATTAAGTTGCGAATCAATTTAAAATAAAATAGAAAATCCAACGTTACCAGATATTGATGTCGCTAAAAGAGACATAAGCTAAGTTGGCTGTTTATACATACTGTACAGTAATTCACAATATTGGACACAATTGACTACTTGTACAAATTTGTATCTTACATATATGAATTAACTGTTAATACAGCATGGATCACTTGCTTAAAAAATACTTATCGAAAACATTTACTATATATAAGTAAGTTTAAGTCATATATTATTCTGTGTAGATATCAATAAACAGTTAATATATACTAAATATACATACAGTTTGTCTAAATAGTCAACTGTGGGTACCTACCACCTGTATAAAAAGCGACATAGTAAAAGTTAAATTAATGCAATAGTAATTGTAAATTTTTAATACTGATTTGTTGTTACGTATTTAAAGTGATTTTTAATTCAAATATAGAAAACTGTAATGCAATATAATTTATCAATTGACTTTCTTTGCTTTATTTTAAATATTTAAATATTGCATTTGAATAATTTCACAATATACCATTCATTTACATGAATTTAAACTATTATGTATTAATATGGATGTGGATCAAACTATAAACGACGTTTTAAATATAAAATAACAACTGACAGTGCTTTTTTCTCTTCCCGGCACTTTTTAACTTCGTCGTCTATCATTTCAATTGATTTCTCCTACCGACTAACAAAAAAACTGTGCTAGCGGTCAATTTGACCGACTTGATTGCGTTTTGTTATTCCTATGCAAATCGGTCAGTTTTCATCCGCTTAAAGTCTCTTGTCAACCGTTTGCGAGTGACTTATTACTATAGTAGCAACGGCGTAACATTTTATTAAAGATAAAATTCAGTCTGATTATTTTTTCATAACGCCACTAGGAAGTATAACTTCAAAAATAAAAACCATATCACTGTACTTAATAATTCCGTTCTCAATGTACTACATCACAAATCTACTTATAAATACATGTTTACTTTTAGAATTTATTATTTGTTAGAGTTGAACATTCAGTACCAATTGTAACATGTATTTTAGGTTAGTCATTAATGACGAAGCTGTTATACAGTGACTCTAAAAAAATAAATAAAAATAATTAAGATTTTTACCCATGGCCGTTATTATTTGAATGAAACTTTATTATTTTTAAAGTAACTTGTATCTTAAATAGAAAATGTTTTTATTATCGCTTTTCCTGGTTCCTTGCTAGTGTATCTATACCATAGATGTTCACCAATGAAACAACAAAATTCAAATGTGCTCCATCGAGGGAAGTCTATTTGTTTTGGTATGATCAGTAAATAATTTGAAATATATTTGTATTATAAAAAAAACTTCTGTTTCTAAAGGTCGTAATAATAAGTAATGAAATATTAAATTTTTATATTCACGCTTTATCCGATAATGTTTAACGTCATTTTTTAGTATACAGTACGAAAAATACCAGCGCGAACACAGGCGTTAAATATATTATCGTTGTTTTTTCGTCGAAAGCTTCCAAGTGAAACTTTATTCGTAACGCACTGATGATTTGAATATCAAATTTCGAAAAGCAACCTTTCTGCAGGGTTTTTCGTCGTGCGAAAAAAAAAAAAATACAAAAAAACCAAATGAAAAATAAGATTTTTTCATTTCAAACAATTCTAAAACAATCAATTGAATTCGAAATGGGTTTCACGAAAGTTTATTTGAATTAAAGTTTTAATTACATATTTTCCCTTTTTGTCAAATGTTTGACAAGGGGGTCGCTGTTACCCCGTGGCGTTTACTTTGTAAAAGTTGTATGATTTCTAACATGAAACTTTGTTCGTTACGATCGTAAATAACGATGATAAATTTTTGTTTTAAAATCGAATATATAAAATATCTGCAGATGAAAACGACGAGAAAAAAACAAGCTTCCGGCGAGGTTGTTTGATAAGGTCGCATTTTGTGGATACTTAATGTTACACTCAAGTAGTATAAACGGGGTATTAAGCATTTTGTGTTTCTTTTTTTTACTTTAACTGACGAATTATTTATGACTTTTTAATATTGTGAAATAGAGAAAAAAAACTTCGTTTTCAAATTAGATTAATAGCGTTAGATATTTTTCGTACGAATATCGTCCGGTGTCGCGTAGAAAATTCACTCTGGGACTCGGATGATGAAGCTTCGGGTAAAACGACGTAGGTACTGTAAGACGGGCCAGGTAGAACGAAACTAGTAAAAAAATTGCTTTGTATTCAGTTTGAATTTCCCGCTACCTTTTTATCCCGACAGTAATCTGTGACATTGATTTACTTCCTTGTTACATAATATATAAAATAAGTACGGCTAAACATTGATATACCACAAACAAGAAGATTTAATTTTAACTGCATTGCAGCTAAAATGTTAATCGTTAACCGTATTCATATTATCGTTATAAATTTAAGGAAAATTTTTGATAAACATTTGAATTTAAAGAATGAAATTGTTGAAGTTCTATATTTATGTGTAAAGTTGCTGGATGCAAGATAAGCTTACAGACTCGGATATAGTTTCGACTGCATTCATCAATTCGCTTCGTTTATTTGCCTCACTTTCGTTCGAATTCCAAATACAAAATAGAAGCTATAATGGTTAAGTGATGTGTAGAGCGTAAGAGGTAGGATTTACATTCTATTGTGAAGGCAAAGGACGATCATTTACAGAATAGCATATAGGACATAGGTCTTTGTGGCCGATTCTGTTTTACACATCCGACCAAGATCCTGTCGCAGATAAAGCTGCAAACAGTTCTCCAATTTTCGATCGTTGCACACGTGTACTACAGCCTTAACCACATCAATTAAATTGCATCCGGCAATTTTCGTCCTAATTTCCTCTTTATGCTTCAACCGTTTACAGTGTAAGCTAGTTTCGTTGACGTTAGATAAAAGGTTATGAAAACTTTGTCACGAATAAATACGGAAAAATAAAATTGATTTTTCATCTATTGGGTGGGAAACTTTCATTGCTTTGACAAAAAGCTAATTATCTGAATTTTTATCACCTTGTCAACTATCTTTTGAAGCTTGAAACTTTCTTTAGTCAAAGTATCAACGCGATAGCAAGAGAAAATAAAATAATTCTTTGTGGAAAATTAATTCGAGCACAAAAGAAAATAGGGCGTGCGTAAAAGCCAACACGTCAAAACGTAATTTACTCATTTCATTTTTTGAGCTTGGATTAATGGCTTAATGAAAATAGAAGCAATGGAATAAAATGAAAGACAGAGAAACGAGTCAGTCTGCTTTAATTAGTCTTAAAATAATTAATATTAAGCAACTAATTTTGAAATGTTTGTCTTCGGTAAATTGTAAATGTATGCATGTATATATGATGTACGTAACATAACGTAACGTTACCGGTACATAGAAAATTGTTATTAAATTTAAAGTCAAATAGTGGAACCGACAACGACGTAAATTTATGCCGTGAATAAGTATAGGGAATATGCGAATATAATTTCGTTAAATTAGTTTGTCAGCATTTCAGTTTGAATTTACGAGAAAATTAATTTTGAAATTTGCTGCTCGTCTCTGATCATTTTCGAAAATTTTTGTGGGGTTTAAGAAATTCGTTTCTTGTAAGTCAGAAAAGCTACCACGATCATTTTCGACATTAAATCGTAAGTTGTCAACTTGTAAATTTATTATAGCTGTGTCAGTGGTTCTATAAGTTTTCTTCTTCATCCACCCACACATCCATTCATTCATCGTATTTATCGCACTCTTTTACTCGCTTCGAACACTTGGACTGAAACGTACGATCGTTTCACGATTTCTCAATTTTCGTGCGAAAATAAATCATGATTTAGCAGCACCCCTACTGTTCATGGACAACATCGCGACCGATTGGACTACAATTTATCACAAAACCAAAATGTACAATAGACGTTATTGTGACCCAACCTAGATAAAGACGGACAGTCTAGTTGAGAAACAATTCACATTCGTAATATCACAAAGTCTAGACAAAATCGAAACATTCGTCCGTTAGGCGAACAGTACACAAAGAATATAAGCGAGTAAACACTTCGTGAGTTGCATATTTGAATAAGATCGAAAACTTTTATTTTTATGAACGCTCAAATTCGTTTGAATGATTTCTTAAATGCTTTTATTGTGGGAAAATCAAAGTGTCACGAACTGTTCATTGGAAAACGAAAACTATGTATCATTTTTGATTTAGAATTCGTGTCAGAAGTAAATCACAGATATTTTGGGTCAGTAATCTAAGTAAATTGGAAATTTCGTTTCGAAAGCTCAGATACAACATAAATTTCAAAACTGATCCAGCAATCTACATTTTAAATTAAGGAAAAATGATTTTTGGTGATGTTTTAAACATTATTAGATGAAATAATCATTGAAAAGCAATAAGAAGATATTATGCCTAACAGCCCTTTGAATATACAAAAGTAAATATATTCGATTCGTTTGAAGTTCGAGAGCTTAAAATTGTGTTTGCAAAGATCTGTGTTAGTCAAATAAAATTTTGACTTCACTTCCGGACTTCCGGCTTCTTCTGAAACATCCGGTTCCATGGTTCTGGAACCAGGTTCTTCAATCTTGATTAATTCATCCATTTAAATACATAATAAAATCATTTTAATTGAATGGAATATAAGTATTTTCATAGTATTAGGCCGAAGCACAATCAATTAAATTCGAATTCAATGCTATCAATGTTCGTTTCAACATTTAAGACTACTAAACTCTATGGATAGCATTCATGAAATATTTGAATAAATGATAAATAAAGTTAATCAAAATATGTATACATATTTTTTTCCCAATTTGTTTTCTCTTAAAACTAGTCATTTTTCTTAGAGCGAAGCTATTTTCGCAAGAACATACGGTGAAAGTTAACTAAGGTAGAGTGTAACGGACGATAAGATTTAAGATCGAGTTCGTCATCAGATCGTGTAGAAATAGAATATCTATCATTAATATGTATATATGTTAAATTTATATCATTAAATGTAACTTGGCTCCTAATATCAATGCAGAAAATAATCTTAAAAAAAATAGTTTAGCCCGAATGCACCAATAAAAATTAAACAGATTTGTTTTATTGTACTTTTATGATGTGAATTATATAAGAGTTACAGTGGTTGATCAAGACACAAGCACATCAAGTTATCTAAAATAGCAAGTAAGAACTTATACATTGTAGAAGTCCGTAGGATATAGCCATTGAATAGTATAACTTATTGCCACCTGACTTTTTATGGTAACTAAAAACAACGACCGGCAATATAGCGCCGAAGTGCGCCAACTTAAACAAATAAGCGCTTGTATCGCTTCAATTGATCACACCAGAGAAGAGAGACTTCCGTATATAGTTCTTTCTTCCAGCGCTTCCAACACAAGCGCTGTGATGATCTTGTTTCTGGTGGTCACGTTTTTAAGGACTTAAACAGCTTAATACAGCTTGACTCGATGAATATGTGGATCGTGCTGTTGTTTTATTCACAATACACTTCTACAATATTCAGTAGGAAAATCAGTTCTGCTTGGACGTAATTTTCATAAAGTTTCTTTAATTTTATGTGGTGACTTTAATATTAGCTTATATTTAATTTAGATTAATGTTCTTCAAAAATTTTCTTTTAGAAAAATTCAATTTAAGAATGATCAATAATTAATCCATCCGAATCTTTAACTTACTATAGTATAACCGTTGGTTCTGTTTTTCCATGATTCATGTATGAAATGAAGTTATGTTTCAGATTTTAATTGTGTTGGATTTTAAAAGAATAGCGTATTTTGCCAATGCATATTGGCGCGAACTTCCGTAAATCATGTTGAACGTTTTATATTACGCGTAATAAGCATTCATTGAAAAAGCCCGAAATCATTAATTCCGATGATATTTATTAAAGTTTGGTAAATATGACAGCAACTGCGAACCAAGATATATTGGATTATTTGTCGCTTTTTGCAAATTAGTATTTGTGCTAAAAATATGGAATTCTGCTCTTAGTAGCCGAATGTGTAACTGAATGCAAGAAAGATATGTAGTATGCATACCAATTTTTAAATCAATTAAATAAATTATTTTAAATGTACTTATTATAAAAGAAGTTTCAATTTTAAAACTTTTTATAATGAGAACGTTTATTTGAGTGGATTGTTTTACCAGTTTGTGTTACCATGTACTGCGGCTAAAATAGTAAAGAAGAATTCAAATCTGAGTAGATCCTACGATTTCTTTGGGTGTTTTTAAAACATTAGGCTTTAGTTTTTCCTACTTAAAAGTTATAGTTTTTATATTCACATTAATTTTGTGTTTTAAAAATTTTATTTCAGAACTATACAATTACTTGTATACGTGTTTTACTTTCACGTTAAATATTGCACATAATATGGTGTTACATATAATATGAGATTATTAAATTAAGTTATCAAAATCATTAACCTCTAAAATTTGTAATCAGTCAAAGTAATGGGACATGACGGTAGAAGCTCAGTCAGATTGTTAAAGCCGCATAACTTTTTGATGAATATTTACAAAAGAACCATCAATTCATGATCAATACCTTTTTGTTTGTATTTTCTGCTTCATAGGTCACCATAATGGATTGCGTTTCAATTACGAGTATGTTTGTCAATAACTGTTCCTAATTAAAGTTGAATAATTTTAAATATTTGGAATCAATTTTACGACATCCTTGAAATACAACATTTATAATGAAATATTAGGGCTTTTTTATCTCAATAAGTTATTAACCTGTACAAAATAAAATTATTAGTTTTTCGCTTCACTTCAATCGTCATACTCCAATAACACAACCAAAGTGAACAATAAAATATTGTCATGAATTATATTTTTTGAAATATTTTCCGTCAAAAAATAAAAAAAGTTCAATAAAATTAAAAAAAATATCTCTTGTGCATCTACAAATGCACTACTCTGTATATTTACAGATTAATTTATTCACAGCGACACTATATTGAAAAGTTTGTCCGAGCTAGTGACAAAAGGTTGTAACAAATACAAAAATACAATGAACAGTTTTGTAATTAAATTGTTGTCAAAAGATAAAAATTAATCAAGTTTTAAAATTGTTATTTCTATTGGATAAAAAGTATCAATAATCCATGAGTACAGTATCGGATACTAAGGGTACTAAGAGCAAGATTCCAGAGCAATAATATTCAACACTTCAGAAAAAAAAAGTTTTTTTTACAAACCTGTGAAAAAATTTCCATTGTTCCTAATTTAACATACATCTCTTATTTAAATTTTTTTATCATATATTCCATAAAGTTATGGTAGATGGATTTCTCACCATTCTTTTGCTGTGTTTTTACCATTTGGTGTTGCTCCACAGGAAACAATTGATTTGTGTAAAGACATTCTTTGATGGGTTTTTTTACAACCGATTTTGTAACTCCAACCTCTGGTTCTGGACCAAAATTTGAACCAACGAATGGTGTCGACGAAAAAGACCATCTGCTTTTTCGTTGGTTAGACACCCGACCCAATGTAATTTGATTTTTGGTGGCTAGATCAGTGAGGAATCGCTGCTTTTTCTATAGTAGTTAGGAGTTGACCTGTGACTTTATTAACGCTTTTAGTACAGCCTTGCTATCGAAGAATTTGTGGTTCATACTCCCGAAGGTACTGAAAGCTTATACGTTTAAACTTTTCCGTATATACCAACGCCAGATCTTTTATTTGTCACAAGACCATCAGTAAATCATACCTGTCCATATGGCAGTAGTTTCTTCTTGTATTCTTCCCATTTCTCATATGATCCGTATGTCGTTATCGTCTAGGGCTTATCAAACTTTTACATTTTACATGTTTCATTTGATCAGTTTTCATATTAAAAATTGGGTTCCTGATTTTTTTTCTACTGCAGCATAACCGTTTTAATTTTGCTTCCTCATTGTATAAACTCGCAAAATGTATATACTCATCCTCGCTATTCCATACATTACAAGCTCAAGGGGAAGAAAGCTTTATAATACTATATCCAACTTAATATTAAAACAATAAATACCTCCGTATGGTGATAAAAACATAATAAATTATAATGATATAATAATTTATTGAATAGATGCAAAATATGATTTCTCTATAATGATAGGAAAGAAAAAATGTTTTCTTTATTTGAAGTAGAAAAGCCACCTTTAATAAATTATGCTATTTTAAAACAGTATTATTCTCTCGTCCTTAGTTCAGTAATACCAATACTATATTATACAATACATATATTAGTTGTTTTATATACCCATAACAAACTTGTATATGGACATTATATTTTCTTTAGATTTATAGCCTTCCATGAAATATTGTATCTGTTTAAAATTTTTCTGTAAGAGATATAAGAGGAAAACACCCAAAATTTAGAAATAATTTCGTTTTCAAACTGTAAAATAGAAAATTCAAAAGCTATAGAATGAAAATTAGAATGTTGAATTAAAAAAATTATAATGGTTGTTTTTGATAACTTTTAAAAACCTATCTAATGACAACCTACATGATTATGTAAGCAATTTTTGCAATACACAATTATGTGTAGTAATTTATTCCCTTATTTTTCATGTGTTACACTTTACTATCGTTGGATCAATGAGTTGTACCTTAATATATAATTTTATTAAAATCGGTTTAGGAGTTCATGAAGAAAGAAGCGACACAGACAAATTTAAATAGTAATTTTTTTTAAATATATTTACTTAATTTAAGATGTTTTTATCAAAACAAATATTTAATCGAAAATTAGACCAAAGTTAAAACCACTATAGAATTCAATTTTTTTGTATGGATCTACTTCAGTTCAATAATAAGCCAACGTGTATGTATGTATGCTGGCAAAGCCAGAGAACAATGATTGTAACCACATATGTATAAGCTAAACCAAAATAATTGTCTCAAATTTGAAATAACTTATTGTTGTCATACTTTCAACTACCATTTCATTCTCATTCGATTGCTAATTTTTGCCATTTGTCAGTTGTGTCAGTGTTGGATTGAGAATATTTCACGGGAAGTTACTAGTCAGTATGAACTGCGGTCATAAAATAGTAAATTGTTTTTTTGGTTGTTGTTTGATTTTTGTTTTAAAAAGACGGTTTTCCAGTTTAGAAGTGTAATGAGAGCTTAAAGTTTTGCTCAAATAGGTTTAAAGTACTAAAGATAGAGATTTACTGAAAACAGAAATGAAAAAAAATACCACATATAAGTAATTCAATATTTTAATGAAAAATAAAATTCATTTAGCTTTAAAATATAAAAAAACTGACAAAAAATCACTCCAACAACAAACATAGTTTTAAATTCTATATGTGATTTGCTGTTTTTAAAGCTTTACAGAAAATTAAATACAAACTTTTCCATCTTTGTGTTGCAGCAAAATCATTATAAATATTGTAATAGAAATAATTACAGATTTTAACTGTGAAAATTTTTACACTTACAAATGAGGAAAAAATGATATTTTAATTATAATAAATTCTTACTAACGTTTACCATTTTAATTAATCGTTTTTCAAAAAAAACGTAATATCCTCTAAACTGTAAATACATGTTTTCATTATTCTGTATTTAAATTGAAATTTATATCGAATGATAGAAATACCTGGCAATATTAAACGACACTTTTTAAAATTAATTTGTTATTGACCTTTATTGACTTTAACGAATGGCGACATTAAATAAAATTCAATATTTGAGTTATTTTCATTACTACATTTTCTTCATTACATTTTCCTCGAGTCTCGCGTAAAAATACACTCAAAATATTACAACCTCCGTAAAATTAAAATCTTTTATCGATTAATGAGATTATTAAATTTTATATATTTCATCACATTATAAAATTTATTAATAAATATAAAAATAATAAATTGTTAAAATATAGTTTTTTTAATGTTAAACAGTTAATTTTAATGTTAGTAATCAATTAAATATATAGGTATTATAGGTATGTGCATTGTCTTTATTTTTAATGATACTTTTTTCATTATTAAAGCTCGTAAAAGTACACATACGGCAAATTTTATTAGAACAGCTGTAATTATTTGGTAACATTGTAGACATGTTCCATGTGAAATTGAAAGGTAATTTTCTTACATTTTTCGTTCCATAATAAAACTCTTAACTTTGACAATAACTGTATGTTATGAAATACCTATACTTATTAAATGAAGCAATAAAACGAACATTATAGTATAATAGCATATAAAATATCTCTGCATATTTTTGGTGCTTCACTAATTTTTGTGGAATTGATTTATGAATATTTAAAACTTTCAGAAAAGGAAAGGCAATATTTTAATATTTTAAATACCTGAAACTACGAAAATAATCTAAATTGATACTATTCTGCAACGTTTGATACAAACCAATAATTTTTACAACATAAAATATCAGTTTAGTGAATTTTATTATTACTTTTATACCTTGGTTACATTTGTCACTTGAAAAAATTAGAGTGGTATTATAATTTAAATGAATTAAAGAAAAATCGCCCAAATATATGAAAGGCACCATTCCAAGCAGATAAAAGGAGTGCTAAGATACAGTTAGCAATAATTTTTTTATTTATATTATTTCACAGTTTGTAGTATCTTTTATCTTCACAAATTCTCTGCGCGATTTTATGATATTTATTTATACATCAGAGATCACTTTACAGCTCTCGGATGACTCAAGAGTAAGATATGTATGTAGGTAGGTTATATGTCAAAATAGTAGACATGTGAAAGTCATTTGAATTCGTTTTCACATGCATTTGTTTTCAATATAAATGTCTCTTTAGTATTTTTTTTTAATTCACAAGCTTCAAAGTATACTCTATGCATACAAGTTCTATAGTGAGATGTTCTGATATGTCATATCATGTTATGTTCTATTCGGTTATGAGACACGCAATGCTCTATGCGGCAATGATACATAAAAATCGGTAAAGAATATATAATCAAATATTTGTCGAAATTGTTTTAAACCTGAACGAAATACAAACCTTTTTTTTCTAAATAGAAGTCAGCTATATTTTACTAAATTGCAAAACCTAAATAAAGGTTTATCCACTTTTAGTCAAATTTAATTAATCTCATTATTATCCTATTGAATAAATAAGTATTCTATTTGTAATGTTTCCTTGATAAAAAAAATAATTAAATGAGCAAAAAACTATAAAAGTGATCCTGCTATTTTTAAAGCCTTACAGCCTGGTGTTTGTTTAATAAGCACAGTGATACCTTGAGAAATTAGTTTAATTCGTTCAGTAACCTTATTCGTATGTCAATTTGCTCGTATCCCAAAGCAATTTGGGATTGAAGCATTGAAAATAATTGAAATGTCATTAATTCGTTTCAGCCCCCAAAATGTCACCCCAGTTGTTTTTGTTACGTGTTTTTGAGTATAGTACACATAATAAAATGTTTAAACGCATATTAAGACAACAAAAGCTCAAAGTCCTAGAAAAACTTAGCATAGATGCTGCGACAACGAGGTAAACAAATATAGGTAGCCCTTGGTTTACGCCGTAGTTCTGTTCCTAAAAACACCGACGAAACTGAATTGGCGTAAATTGAACCTAATTATAATGGGAGGTATGGATTTAGGTTCCATCTCATAAAAAATAGGCATATATAATGTAAAATAGGCAGGTATAATGTTATAATATTTGATCTTCCATTCTTCGAATCACCTTCATATTTTTTTCAAATGTTATAGATTGATGTGGCTTTATCGTAACATGTTCAAATAACTTTTCTGCAATTTTATTAGACATGTTATTGTTAGTTTACTAATAATTTACGCGAAAAATATTAAATAGAAAAAATAGAATTAATTCTAACACTGCGTTTAATAAATGTGCATATGTCGTAGCAGCTCGGTAAATACGTTATCACTGGATCATCAACCTGTCTAGATGCTTTACTATTTCCCCGGGGAAACCCAGTACATATCCAGTTAAATCGGCGATTTTGAAAGTGGCGTTATTGTGAATCAGCGTTAAGGAAACCGGCGTAAACCGAGGGTTGCATGTACATTGGAGGGATGCGTGGGATAATTTAAGAAGTACGAGGTGCAGTAGGCTATGTTATTAATTGTCGTTGTGTATCTACAATGTTGCTCGTATCTCAAATATCTCATATGTTACAGTACTCGTATCTCGAGGTATCATTGTACTATACCAAATACTATTTGAATTATAGAAAAATCGTTATTGTGATACTTTTATGATTTATTTTCTATTTTATTTTTATATACGTCATTATTATTTATTTTTCGCATACCACCAGTACAGCCAGCTATTTACGTACCAACAGTGACACACGTGCTACAGGTTGAGAAACGCTGCTTCAACTTATTATTATTTTTAAAACCGTATTTAATCTCGTATTAACATTAAAACTCATCAAACTTTTTTATGCTCATTTGTTCCTAAACCGCTTTTTCTGTCGTATCATATCTGTACACATAATATATGGTATCGGAACTATAATGAAGTGGAACACTTTGAACGCTTTTCAAGAATAATACTTAGCAAAGTTGACAAGAAGCGCGTTTTTCTAATAATTTTCATTCTATTTCAGTATTTCTATATTTTTATAGCATCATCATCATTTTGTGAAGGACGTTGGTCTGTATAACTGGTACTGACATAGCTACTCTAAACATTTTCTCGTAAATTACCGTTGTTTTATGCTCTGAGACTTAAAGTTTTTTAGTTACACCGTATCGCTAATCATTTTCATTTAATTTTTCTTTTTATATTAAGGAAAAGAAGTTTAGGACTTATGATAATCTCTTCAATGTGTTTTGTCCTATGTGTGTTATTACTGACCTTTTTTAATGGGATTTTCTCATTTTGAGAATCAAATTGAACAGAGTTGGTGTATGGACTTAGTTCATTAATTCTGTTACTTTTACAAAGAATATCAGTGAAGGATTTTTTCCTAGAAGTTCTCTGACCTATGTGGTTTCCCTATTTTTTAAAATCTCTTATAAAGCAAAGTTTTATAAAGTATTAGCTTAAATACTAGTTATTGATTAGTTTGGCTTACTTTCGAGAAATTGGTAGGTATATATATTTATAATTTCTACTACTGCTTTTTAAATAAAAAAACATGTGTGTAAGTCACACACGATTGAAGCTAAACCTTCAAAAATGTGAACTTCAAAACAATGAGACGAATCTAAAATTACTGGATTAGGATAATTGTAGGATTTAGTTCTGATAATATTGATACCAAGTTTAAAACGTAGAGTTGTAGTATAGTGGACTCATGTTTAAATCTTTTTACCTCGAAATTGATTCGAAAATCTTTTCTCTCTCCAACTGTTCTTTATATATGGATATGTATTATAGGATGCCCGTGCATACGGTGTCAAATAGAAATACGTAAAATCTAGTGTAATATACGAAACGCCGTCTCCGTAGGCACAGTTTTCATGGTAACTAAAAGCTGACAATTGAGTCCCAATGAGTGCCAGCCCTGCCAGCCTACACAAATAAGCGTTTGCATTTTACCTGCTTTGATTGCTTATGCTTCCAACACCAGAGAAGGTAACTTATATATATAAGCCTTTCTTCCAACACAGGCCCTGTCGCATTTTGTTTGAATCGCTTAGGCACAAATTTGTAACTACGCAGATGACGCTAACAGTTTCTTCTAGTGCAATTTGGGTTACTGTATAATACGCTATTCTTTATAAACAGATCAGTGGAAACCAAGCAAACATTAAATAATGTTTTCTATCTCATTTTTTTCCACGTTAAACCCTATAGATTTATATTTTTGTCGCTTTTTCGTTTTATCAAATTTCAAATCACAACGATGTTAAAGAAGTTTTCACTTCCATAAGTTAATGTTCTTACCTCAAAAATGTCTTTTTAATACCCTTAAAAGAAAACGTATGTATTGTAATCGTAATGAAACAGATATAAATCTATTAGTAACTGAGAGGTCAAGGTAGCCGCTCCTAAACTGATAGGTGCTATGCAAGATTTATAAAATACACAAGTAGTCTCATGAGCTCAGAATATTTAGGAAAATGACGTGTTCAGAAGAAATTCCAATTTACAACTGTTGGTAGCATTGATAACAATATATAAATTAAAGTCGCGCATATTTTTTTAAATGTTGGCTACAATGTTTCCGTAGTTTAAATCAAAACACCATTTGTACTAATATTTCAATCACTATAAAATACATACAGTATAATCTATCTGTAGTTCATACTGATTGATATTTCAACATATTTAAGATAACGTTTTTTTTTCTAATCGGGCAACTAGTGTAATTTATAAACCTTGGAAGCTATGTAAATACTCTTGGAAGTTATAAGCACTGAGATGCAGTATAGAGTGAGCTTGGTCATATAACTGTCAAAAATCTATTGAAAGTCATCGGCTCCCTTTTTTCTACTTGTTTTTCTTAGGGAGGAGTAAATATATTTTCTATTAGTATTTTGTTGAAGGAGTATGAGGACTCGCAATGCAAAACATATTGATAATAATAATAAAATAACAAAATAATGAATAATTATGTTAGTCGTATGACTTGAATTCATTATTTCTTTCTTAATTACGAGACGTTCCAACAGTCTTTGGTTGTCATCATCAGATAATGTTTATTGTGTCAATTGTAAACTTTTACAGTTTATAAATTAATAAATCGTTTACAACCGGCACAATAAATATTACCTGACGATGACAACCAAAGACTGTTAGAATGTCTCGTAATCAAGAAATAAATAATGAATATGAGTCATATGACGTACATAATTATTCATTAATTTATTAATTGTGACTCGGAAATAATAAATAAAATATTTATCAATGGGAAATAACACTTTAAATTTATCATTGGGTTTATAAAGCACTTTCAGTCTAGGCTACAGTTAAGTGATAGTAAATAATAAATATAATAAACCAAAGTTTATACATTTTTAAAATAATTTTTCATTTAATTAGTCATTTAAAGATAAAGCCAAAAAACGAGGATGACAACACAAAACAATTTATTTATCGTTTAGCATTAAAAATAAAGTAAAAGAACAATATTATAAAGACGGTTATGGAAATAAATCAACGGTATCATTTTATCCGTCAATTAACGACGGTGGATTGAAAAACGAATGCATGGAAATTTTGTTCCGCTTTTTCAATTGCTGAATTAAATTTTATGGATTTCATGAATTAATGAATAAATAGTTAAAAAAAGAAGAAGAAAGCCCTTATTGTATTCTTTATGATTGAAAATTTAAAAGAAAACAATAATCAAAGTGGATTAGAAGGTAAATATTACTATTTGTTCTACAAAAGTTTTGATTTTCACTTTATAGGTTTGCCTTTATAAACTAAAAATTTTGTCTCTTCCGATCGAAAATTCTGCACTTTTTTCGCTAAATTTAAAAACTGCTAACGTTGCGTGTTTATTACCGAAAATAAAGGCTTAGAAAGATCGATAGGAAAATTTATCTCCAAATTGAAAAAGAATAACTCAAATCGGACCAGTAGATTTCAGTTGGTTAAGTCTTAAACGGACCGACAGAGAAATGAGACATGGGGTTTTATATATGTAAAGAAATTAAGAAGAGGTCTAAGTGTTATTA
Source organism: Sisyra terminalis (assembly GCA_958496175.1). Classification (NCBI taxonomy): domain Eukaryota; kingdom Metazoa; phylum Arthropoda; class Insecta; order Neuroptera; family Sisyridae; genus Sisyra; species Sisyra terminalis. Next base: position 33,935,976 of record OY292274.1, read on the forward strand.
AAAAATACGCTATATCTTTCGTTTTTCTTTGAAAATAACTAGTATGTTTTCAATAGTTTAATGTTTATTCGTATTGGTTTGAGTTGGTTCAATTCATTTGAACTTGTGATAAATCGTTGGAAAACTTAAAATAAAAATAGGAGAATTTTAGTGCTGTATTGAAAAAAAATATTACGTAATACTTTGTTGAATAATGTTTAGCTTTTTATATCAATTTTATTTTGTAGCTTCGTAAATGTATTGGTAAAAATAAATTGTCACACGTTTTAGCATGATACAGGAAAATTGAAATCGGGAAGGCAAAAGTGTTTAATTACATTCTAAAATTACGTTACACTTTTGCTACTTTTCCATTGGGATAGCGATGGTATACTTAATTTACCCATTTCTATTTGTCGCACAAGTCGATAGAGTTTTTGCTAGCGATCGCGCTCCGACGACAAATTTGTGTATTTGACAGGGAATCGACGAACGAACATTACGATCCTGTCATCTCGACAACCATTATGTCATATGACTCACGTTCACGTTTCTTTTTTCTCCATTCGTGCCATAAATTGTAAATATACGACCATAGAGCGTCAAAACATGCATTGGCCGTCTGCGAACTTCACCATAAAGTTGGAGAGCATTGCAAGCAAGCGAACTATTGAATTGCTCGTTTTTTCAATCGGAATATATTGCCCAAAAAAAAAAAAGAATATAGGTCAATATCAAAGCACGTATTCGTCTCGATTTTTATGACGGCCCTATAAAGGTATTGTGTACTTAAAAGAAATGGCCAAGATAGGTAATATAAAGTTACAGATTCTTTCCGTAACTCGATCTCAATCATATTTCTGAAGGAATATTGAACGTTTTGACCGGGAAAATTTTTCGCAAAGAATAGATATTAAGGTTACTCAGGCTCATATAAAACGTAAATGCCATCTATGCATTTTATGCACAAAAGCTAGACGATCTGAAGGAATGGAGAGATTATTTAATGTAAAATCTATAAAGCACTAAAACCCATTGCAAAAGAAACGAGATTTAAGAAAAACTTAAAAAAATTTAATTAAAAAGTCTTACAAATCTTGCGGTTGTGATATTTTATAAATTATCTTATTCTCACACCCTTGTCCAACTAATCATAACGAAATCGTCTCCCCTTTCTCATTTATTCTCCACCAAAAATCATTATCCCTTTATTAAATGATACCATCGAATTGCCAGAGCTATATAATTTTTCTATGTGGGAACAAATAGAGAATTTTTTGGCGAGTATGCGTTTTTCGCACAAAATTCATTACGTGAGCTTTATTTTTTACACATTTTTTTTTGAGAGGAAATAAAATTTAAAATGGCGTTGCGGTTATGCTAATTTAATAGCAAGTGTGCATGCAGAGACCAAAAACCTTACCCTATTCATGAATTATTAATTTAACACTTCATTTTTTTTCATTTATACACAATACATAAACATGATATAATGGAATGGAAAAATGTAACCCCATGAAATTATTTTATTAAATTTCAATAAGAGTAAAAATTTTCATTTATGATATCCATGTATTTAAAACGAAGGTACTCATTAATAATCAGTAGCTTACCTAAATTTAAAAGCGTTTCAATCGATTAGAAAGGACGAGTATAAAATATAAAAAAATAAGTTTTAAGCCATTTAGATTGATTTATGGAATTTGATTCAGTCGTCGCAGTGATAATCTTTCGTTTCGCTACTTTTATATACAAAATTGAAGAGTGCATTTGAAAATAAATAGCTTGAATGATTCGACGTAATAAAAGTGAGATTTTTCCATGGCGTATAAATTCCAATTCCTGTTTGTAAATTCTGAACGTTCTATCTCCCTTACATTCATGTATGCTCCAAATTGTCCTCACTAAAACGCTTACTACGATATGATCTTTTTTATAAATACGCAAAGTGCATCTTCAATTTGCTCTTAAGCTCAGATAAATGGTGACGATTCAAATATTTTTGGTGGAAAACTTTTCTTCTATTTGTTTTAGTTCCACTTGCGAAAATATAAGATTTTGTAGACACTTACGTTTCTTTTAAATGTATTATTTTGTTTTCGTGAAAAACGTGAGGGGAATTTTTTCATGTTATTGTTTTAAATATTTTTTGAATAGAGAAAATCCGATAAGAAATAGCATGCGATGCAGTTGCAATTTTTTATATAAACGTTCGTGTTTTCAAATAAAATTGGAATGTAGTTTAGCTTTGAAAATTATTTACAAGTATGCAAAAAACGTGATATAGCATATTTTTTTTAGGGGGTGAGGTGGAGAATAAAATTGGAAGGACCTCGAGTGAATTGAATAACGAAAGAATAAAAGAAGCAATGGATAGGTCGACCTTAGTACGTTGGAAATGCTTGAAATCGTGGCTGGAAAAGCTCGGTCGCTCCAGTGGCTTTGGCTGCATCAGATCGGATGTTGAACTTGTTTCTGGTCGTCGTCTCGTGCTTTTTTCCCTCCTGTTCGTCTTAGCACCCCTTTCCACAATATGGACCTACAACCCCCATCGTGTCGACATATTTCCAATGTTCAAATGAATAGAAATAGCTACAACGAAACTCAAATCGTGTCCAAACGGAATAAAATAAAAAAACCTCATTTCTTTTAAATATAACCACCTCTGAAATATTACGAGCATTGTTGTGAATATTTTCCTCGATCTATTTCATTCATTCACACGAACTTTCCGGTTTATAAAACCACAATAATTGTTACAAAATAAAAAAAAAAAAACAAACAAATACAAACTTCTATTTTCCTCAATACATTTTCATTATTTCGCTAGTTTGCTTAAATGCATTGTAATTGGTCTTGGGGAAAATTTTCTATTCACTTACGTTTAAAAGCTTTCTGAACTTTTTTTGTTGTAATCTTTTTAAAAGAATATTAAAAGTCTTTCTTATGAAAATTGATTTTCAAATTAAATGCTTGTTTCATTTGCTTCGGTATTTTGAATGAATATATTTTCTAATGTTTTATTATTTGCATTGATGTAACAAGTTCTTTATGTGCAGCGGGATAGTAGGAGTCGTCGAGAATGGGGGCTTGTGATACATACACATGTTTTATATAGATATAATAATATGTGAGTGCATTCAAATGCATCTTTTCGGAATACAAAAGCAGAGTCGCTTGAATTGAGCTTTCGTTTTGGAGTTGTGTGGTGAGCGCCTCCTCTGAATTGTATGCGTTCTTTTTTTGTGAAAAAAAAATCAAAGACTCTTTCTTCCTCTTTCCCTTGTATTGCAGGCTCGTGTATATATAAAAGCTGAATATTGTAAACGTATATACCTACATTGAATATACAGTAAAGTGAACTTTTTGTAAACTTGAGAGTGTAACATATTTTTCAACAATGGCTAATGTTTATAAAAATTTATATATTTTGTGGATAATGCATTTTATGTGCATTTATTGTATTAAATATGAACCAAACTATTCAGTATTCTATACATTTGGAATTCACGAAATTTAATATTTTATTGCACTTCAGTTTTATTATGATTTTTACGATGTTCCTCTGTTCTAAGGTTTTTGTTTTAAGTTATACTTTTGGAAGATTAATTGTTAATAACTATTGATAAAGATATTAAAATATTTGTAAAAAGTTCGAGTATATCGTACATACTATCTGTTAAGAAACTTGGTTCAGGGAACAAGGGGGCCATGAAGTTCGGGTTTTGATTTGAAGCGGTGGCGGTGGGTTTAGCAGTGAAAACAGTGAAAATAGCAAAATTGTTTTTATTGTTGACAATTTTGAAAAGTGGAACAAAAAATAAATTATTTAATCATTATTGAGCCGATCGTCGACTTATAAAGTAATGTTACCAAGTTTCTAAAAAGTAAAGTAATTTACCAAGTTTACCGAAAATAAAAGTTATTGTACCAAATTTAATACAAAGAATCACTCAAGTGATCGAAACACTCAAGTGAGATTAATTTTTTGCTTGAGAAAATAAACACTATCAATGGTTTATTACACATAATGGTGATTACACTGAACCACTTACATAATAAAATATTGGTTTTACAGTGGCGTAGCGTACCTTTTCGTCGCCCGGGGCCGACTGTTCCGTCGCCTTTTATCATCGCCTTTTAATCATTAGTCAAGAAAATTGATAAAAAATCAAATCACCTTTTAATTATTTGAATATGTAGTCTTCCGTATAAAGCAAAATCTTTTATGATACTATAAAAGTCAACATGCCGCCCCATTTTTATGTGCCGCACGGACCATGCCTCTCTACATCGTACTCTCCACGCTATGCTGTGGGGTTGCCATAAAATCTCTGATATTTTTAATAAATAAACTTCAAATTAAAATACTTTCGGAATATTTATTGCATTTGATTGAAATCTGTGGTACATTTCGCTAATTTTTTGGTAGTAGGAAACCTGCTGTAATCGTTTAATCTGGCTGTAGAGAGCTGTAGTGAATAATACTTGCCACCGACCACCATACCGTAACCATAGTCTTTTTCTGATGAGTCTTCATTTTTGGAAAGTCGTTGAGAGATTTTTCAGTGTGAACATCTGCGGTTATCATACCGGATCCATTTTTCGCCATACGTTACAATTCGATCCAAAAACGGGCCATTTTAATTGAGCATAAGCAAAGAAAAAGAAATCTTAAAACGCGACAATTTCTGCCAATCGTTCAAAGTATGTGGCACCCTTTTTCCAAGTTTTTTCACCTTTTCAATGCGTTTTTATCCATTTGTAACTGTAAACATTGTAACTAACCCCTAGATCACTTGTAATTCCCCGAACCGTTTAGAATGGGGGACAGTTTCCACAAATCTTTGTCTTGGATTACTGTAGGTTTACCACTACATGACATTTCGAGGCCGAAATCTACAGTGTTGAATTTGAGGAACCACCGCCGTTTAGCATTTTCCCAACACTATTTGGGCTCCACATTAGGTTAATATGTTGAGTTTTTTCCGCGGCGACTTGTTTCTATTTTGAATTAAAATAAAAATCATTCGAAATTGCTTTTTCGATACGTCTCAGTTTTATTCCTAAGACAAAGGGATCCAAGTAGGGTTAGTTAAAAATTAACAGTAACGTCTTATCTAGTAGAAAGTTTGCTATAAAACGGCGTATAATACCATTTTATTTAAAAAAATGAGTCAAAATTCAAATGCCACAAAACGCTCAGAACTTTCATGACAACCTAACACATACAAAAGAACTATTGTCTTTAAAATGCTTCCATAAAGTAAAAGAATATTATATCTTAACAAGTTTAAGAAATGAACCCAAATTTTTTCACTTCAATTCAATTTATGATAAAAATTTACCAACTCGATTTGGCTAATATTTGAACACTAGTAACTTACCGTGGAAGATTCATAATCCACCACTGACACAATTAATAAATTGTAAAAATAGGCAAATGAATGAAATTTTGACAATTGAAACCATAACAACAATCAGATCAAATTTGAAATAATGATTGTATTTTAATCACACTTATAATGTATGTGTTTGCAATCTTTCTTCTTTGTCTTTATCGACATATAAACTACATACTTTTGCCTATCATAATTATGATTATTTTGTGCCCTCTAAAAATAAATGAAATCCTTATTTTAGTGGAATTTAAAAGTGGAATTTCAGTGGAAAAATTCGCACAAAACTCGTCACTTACAAACTATGATCTAGAGTTCTTAAAACTAAAAAACTCAAACAGAGCAGGAAAATAAGCACTTTTAGGTAAAAGATAATACCAATAGTATTAATAAGAAACTAACGATGCATGAACTCACCTTTGTAATACCCAGATCTAAAAACTCAGCCCCGGGCCCGGATAATCTACCGAACATCATGTTAAAAAACCTACTTGTGAAAGGATTTTCTTAGCTTCTAGATATATATAACTACATTTGGAAGTTTCAAGTTTTCCCTGACAACTGGGAAAAGGCTATCGTAATCTCAATTCAAAAACCTGGAAAGAACGAATATTCCTCAAAGAACTACCGACCAATTTCTTTGACAAATAACATCTGTAAAATAATGGAAAAAATAATATCCAGACGAATAAAATGGCACCTCGAAACAAGTAAATACTTCTCCACTCACCAATTTGGCTTCCGAAACTCTCGATCTACAATAGATGAACTCGTATGTATTAATAGCGAAATATGCAAGGCCCTTAGAGACAAATGTCATGCGATAATGGTGGCATTGGATCTGAAAAAGGCATACGAGATGGTATGGCAACATAGAGTCCTACTACTACTAGAGAAGGCAGGCATAAAGAGAAACTGTATAGCCTTCATAATCAACTTCCTAAAAAATAGATTCCTTCAAGTTCGAATCAATAACCATCTTTCCCCACCTCAACTTTTAGAAAATGGACTACCTCAGGGGTCGGTACTGAGTGTAATAATATTTCTAGTGACCATAAATGAACTGATGGAACAAATCGAACCATCATGTAAAGGATTTTTGCTTGCGGATGATGTACTCAGACTAAAGAAAGGAGTGGACCTAAAGGGATCAACTAAAATCATACAAAATAGCATAAATAAACTACAGGACTGGGCACAAAGGTCAGGGTTTAGATTCTCTGCAAGTAAATTAGAAGCAATTGTCATATCGAAGAAACATAACAAAAACCTCAGGAATAATATAACCCTCCAAAATATCCCAATAAAAATTACATCAACACTAAAGATACTGGGAATAAAATGTGACTCAAACCTGTCCTGGAAACCCCACATAACAGAATTAAAAACAAAACTGTTCAAAAGACTAAATGTTATAAAGATGCCTGCCTCCACCTCTTGGGGAGCGACTTCACAAATCCTCATAACCACCTACAAGGTCATAATCCAACAAAAATTGGACTATGAAGCCATAATATATGACTCAGCGTCAAAAACAACTCTGGCAACTATAGACAAAATCCATAACGAGGCACTACCAAGAAGTATAGGAGCCTATCGAACTAGCCCTATTTACAGCATCTTGGCGGATTCCAACGAACCACCCCTCACAAACAGACGTAAGAAATTAGTAATCAAATATTGCCTAGGTTCTAAAATATCTTTAAACCAACAACCCAATGTACATCTTTTATTATAACCATCCGAAGTTTCCTCAACCAATCCACATAAGACTTTTCAAATACACACAAGAACTTAATATAAGTATTCCAAAAACAACACATACTATCTCCCTCTCCCCCTTCCATTGGAACAAACAAAAATTGTCAATAGACCTGTCCCTAAGACTTCATCCTATCAGTGGAACACCAAACATTGTTTTCCAGAATCTGTTCTGGGAATTAAAGAATACAAGGTATAAGGACTACTTGGATTACAACACCAACGGTTAAGTGCTTGATAGAAGGGCTGGATGTGATATTCTCCGTGACAATGAGTCTTGTGGATTTTGACTCCCAAACTACGCCTCAATTTTCTCATGCGAAGCGTACGCTATCCTGAAATCCTTAAAAATGATAGAACGAAATCAGCGTAGAACACCTGTGGCCATACCAATATACGGATTCGCAATCGACCCTCAAAGGTGTCCTTAACGACAAAAACCCAGATAGCATAGTAAAAATTATTAAGAAAAGTTATACCAATTAGAACAAAAAGGACAGAAAATAGCCCTGGTCTGGGTCCCAGGACATCAGGGAATCCCAGGGAACGAAATGGCCGATACAGCGGCCAAAGAAGTCACAAGCGGTGAGGAAGTTGATGGAGATGATATCCTTTTGGAAAGTGACTTGATGGCGTTGGTAAAGAGAGAGAGCTGGAGAAAGTGGAATACCTTGTGGCAAGGGTGCCCACAGAAATTGTACAGGGTAAGGGATTCGGTCTTTGAGTCAAGCCTTGAATTTGGAGGTAATAGATGGGAACAAGCCCTTATAACAAGGCTTAGAATCGGACATACCGAACTAAGCCACAGCCATATACTAAAAAGGAACAACCGAATAATTGCCCAGGATGTGAAGAGATACTAACAGTTTATCACTTACTCATGGAATGCAGAGCCTACATTGGTTGCCGAACCGAACAACAACTGTCAAGTTCAATAAAGGAGTGCCTTAACTTGCGGAAAGGCATCGAAAAAACAATTAGTACTTAAAATCAATAGACATAATAAACAAAATTTAAAGAAGACAATATCAATCCATTATTACCACTGCTATGTTATTATTATTGCTATGTTATTATTATTGCTATTCTGTTATTATTATTATTATTATTGTTGTGGTTAACGTTATCCACTACTACAATCATATTATTACTATAATATTGATTCTTACTGTTAAAGTTACCATTACTATTACTAAACTGCTGTTATTGCTACTACTACTGTCGCTTTCATTCTGTATATATAACTATTATAATCATATCCGTATATTATTATTAGCATAAGAACTACATAAGTTATTAATTATAGATTTACAACGCTAAATGTATATGTACTATTTATTGTAGTGGGCATAGTTTTACACTATGTCCTATAGTCGCTAATAACCTGAGAAGTTGAAGCGACTTTAAATAATGTAAATAAAAAAAAATGATTATTTTGTACCCCCTAAAAATAAATGAAATCCTTATTTTTAAAAGTTTTATTGGTTTATTTTATAATTTTTTTTTAAATATTACCAATAAAGAAAATAAAAATTTAAAAATATAGCTTTGTAAATACGATAAAAATGAATTATTATTATTTTTTTTCAGGTTGGAATATAAAGACATTCAAATATTGATAAAATCGATGATTCAAATTTTAAATTAGTTTAGCTGATACGAATATTGTTATGTCAATATTAAACGGATCTTGTAATGTCAATTCGATGTGCTGGTAATTATTAATTAGAAAGTAGAAGTTAGGTAATGTATTTGTTTAACCAAAATTGTCTTTTTAAAGCTTGACTATTTCATCTCGTTAAGCTTACGTAAGTGCTATTTAATAAATTTATTATGAAAATGCTTAATGAATTTTGTATGATCAGAGAACATCTTAGACGTTGGGTTCGTACTTCAAAGTAATGTTTTTGAATTGTAATAAGGGATCTATAGAATAGCTTATGAAACTACTTGTTTTTTTAATCGTTCCAAAAATTTTTTTTTTTCTTATTGAGGACATTACAAATTTTATTTTTAATGTAACCAACACTGAATCACTTTCAAAAGGTATATTTTTTAACAATGCACACGATCTAAAAATAATTTTAAATGTTTTAAAAATGTTCTAAACTAATATCAAAACATAATGTTGTTGTTAATTTTTAACTTTACTTGGTAAAATTTAAGAAATTTTAATTTCAAGTTGTAAAAACCAAATCATTAAATTCAAAATGCCTAAAACGATCTCTTATTGGCCCAGGATTAAAATGATGTTAGAATACGAAACTTCAAAATCCCATAAACGTTTTCCAATAACAAATGTACTTAAACACAAAAAGAAAGGTTGCTTAAGTCATTTAAAAATTATGTTAAAGATTTAAACCATTTACAGTCTACACTGTCTCTATTCCCAAGACAAAAATTGATAGTAATTTTTAGGGAATGAAAATATTTACATGACGAAAAATTGTGAAAAATGTTAAAATTTGTGTAAATTGTTACTGTTTCTATGTTAACCGTCCAATGATCTGTTTGTATCCCGGTTTCAATACACGTACTGATACGGACTGTGACGTCATAAAAGACCAATAAGCACTTTTATCGTTTTTGAATTCTCATTTGCTCATTAATTAAAACTTTTTTTTCTAGCAAAATAAAAGTTTTTCATCACTAAAAATTGTTTTTTCCTCATATTAATAATATCCTTTATTTATTGAAAAAACAAAAAAATGTGTACATATATGGTCTCTTGAAGAAAAGAAATATGCCGTTGAACTTTCACATTGTACTTTCACTATATAAATTTTTGTTATAGTTTTGTAAGAAGACATAAGAATAAAAGAAACTTTCAGATTAATTTAAAACATTTTTTTTTCAATTTGAAAATAAGTTGCTACCTACAAACTTATATAGGTATAAATTGTTTTCTTATGAATGTATTTTAGGAATTTTATCGATGTCTTATTATATGAAAATTTTGTCTCACGATATTTGTTACCAATGCCGCCAAACCGATTGTAATGAATTTTTCTGAATATGTATGCTTGATTACAATTAACAAGATAGGATAGTTTTGCAACCGAAAAGTGACCCTTAATATTTAAAAGACACTTTTTTAAGAAGTATAAACAAATAAGTTCACATTTTTAATAGCCACATTCTTTGAATCCTATGCGGTAATATTTCTATTTTCTGGGATATTTCTCAACGGCGGCTATGACACTGACGACCTCTCACAGGAGGCATTGTGATGTCAGTGGCGACACTGAGATGTATACTAGAGTGAATTTGGTCATAAATCTCTCAAAAATTTATCGAATGTCATCAGTTTCCCACTTTCCCACCTTTTTTTCAAAGTTATAACTAAATCGATAATTTCTGACTGATTTATTGCTTGCAATTAGGAAAGTAAAAATAAATATTACGTATATAGTTACATATTTTATTTCAATAAATTTTATTAAATAATAATAATTAAGCTTTGCTAGATATATCTTCAGCTTCTTCAGATTTATATTTCAAGGAAATGGATATTTATTGACCAAATCAATTAAATTTTGTGTAACACAAATGTGAATCATCACAATTTTAAACTTACCTCTACGTCGACTTAGAGAAGAGAATATAATTTTTACAAAAATGCTGTGGAAGAGGGTCAAGGATTCGGAAAATTGACAGGAAATAAACATTTAAATTTTATATTGCGATTATGGATCACGTTGTTCCTATAGTACATCACAGTGACTGAAGGCCCATTGAATTGTGAGCACTGAGTTGTACCATAGAGCAGACGTGCTTCATAAGCACAATGTTAAATTTGAATTTTTCCCCTCAATTTATCGAGACATCGATCCCTTTCTTGACTTGATGGGAGCAGGTTGATTCCGGGAAAGGAAAGTCCCCTGCAAAATTACGGTAGTCGGTAAGAAATGTCTTTCAAAGGAGATAGATATTGAAATGTTATTATGGATATATTCAAAGTGGATTACGTAGTGACGCAAATCAGCATAGATCAAATAGGTAAAGCTAAATTATCCAAGTTACTAAAACGTAACAGAAATATAATACTTTTTGTATAGATAAGTAGTAAGTGTTAGGCATATTTTATTTCACAAAATACGATTCGGAAGGAAAAAAACGTGAAACAGACAATATTTATTGTAATATTATAATCATGCGTACAATTTTTACATACTGCAATTTGTTTTCATCAATTTTTAGAGGTTCTATTTTAATATTTTATTCTCCGACAAATACGGTATGAATTTTAAAAGAAAAAAGAAAACGTATCAAATCTTTCAAACTAAACCCCTGTATGACATTGCACTAATGTTATGAATATCAATTGAAAAGTTTCTGTCAGTAAGAAAATAGTATAAAAGTATTGCAGTTACTTAATTTCGATGATACCATCGAAATTACCAATATAGATTCATTGTTGTATGTATACTTATAAAAATTTTAAAACTGAAACTACAAAAAAAATCAATCAACAGCAAAACATCGCACAATGCAACAAGTATCTCCAGAATTGACAATCACCTATTAAAGTCAACACACGATTACTTTAGCAAAATATCACTTATATTTAATGTTCATTATTCATTATTGTCAAATCCGTTGTTCGAGTATCAGTCAAACCTATTTTCATTATTTTGTTTTTGTTTTATTCTTCAAAAAAGTGACATTAACATAAACTAAAAAACTTCCATATTTCATTCATTATTCAACTACTAATTCTTATCATTCTCATATTCAACGGCCTTATCAGCTCATAACGTTGGTGGAAGCCTATTTCATATGTGATGTTAGGACTACCAAGTAGAGCGGTAAGCGAACGGTTCGTATGGGTGTGAAAGAAAGGAAACCTAAACTTGATGGAAATTAAAAAGTTATATTTGGTTATGTAATGTCTAATAAAACAACAACGGATTAGTTATCACATATTATAAAACAATTATTATTATAAATAAAACAGTCAGTCGGAAAACACAAAACATTGTACATGTTACAATTGAACTTTTGATAAATATAAATACTCGTACATAACCAGTTGAGGTGTGATGTTTGCAAATTTCGGATTGTAATGGGGTGAAACAGAGGGTTGAAATTTAATTAACCGCATGCTCACTTCAAAACTATCACCTTCAGAAAATTTAATTTTGCAATTACTACCCTAGATTAAAAATTAACGTTGTAATGTTTTTAGTTCGTTAATTTTGGAGTTGATTTTTTAAAAAAATTCTTCAAATCAATGGTTGGTGGGATACAAGCTTCTAAAGATGTAAACATGAGTTTTGAATTATGAAGAATAATATTTTGATAACAATCAGTAAATTTGACTCATTGTTTTGCTACACAGACGAAGTTGTAGGTCTTGACTATACTTACGTATTATATGGAAGCATTATACTAATATGATGTATACCTACTTATACTAATGTACTATACTACTATACTATACACTATACTTAAAGGAAAAAAAAACATCGTGATGTTTAAACTTATAATTTGAACAATTTAAAAATTTTTTTTTGAACAAATGAACAATCTTTATTTTATGACACTTTTTCAGTGTCGCTATTTTCCAACAAAACGACATTTTATTATTAATCTGAAGGTTTGAAGTAGAATAAATTATCAACTTAAGGTAACTAATTTTTTGGATAAACATAAATATTTCATCAGCTTTCATCACCGTTTTCTTTTCTATCATTCTCTTGAGTACATAATTCAAATGACAATACATAGGTAATTCATAAGCATATTAACAGTTTTCAAAATATTACATTACAAATAAAATCTTTGAACTTTAACTGTTTGATACCTATTTATTTTTTGTATTCCAATGATAACAATGATAATTAATATTATTCTTATTTAAAGATGATATTTTTAAGGAGACAAATTATGATATCACACGTGAGAGTCATTGAAATTAATTAGTAGGTATTATTTTTAGGTATTATTATGTTGTGTTGAAAAAAAACTTGGATATCAGACTGTTAATATATATTCATATGTTTTAAAAGTTAACTTTTATATAGTAAACAAAAACTCATTTGTAGAATACATTTGGTTGCGATTTGAACAAGTACTTACTTATAGTATCGATTTCATATTACAGGCCTAGCGTGCAAAGTATTTTGATTTGATTTAGTAATGAATCATTTAAATTTTATCAGTTTTAATAATCGTTGTTTGATTTTAATTTAAGCTACAAATTTAAACGATATATTAAAAAAACATTGACTTCAAAAATATTTGTTTTTTAAAAGGAATATATAAATCATTGTTGACATGTAAAGTGGAATATTTGCTCATATTATTATATAGGAAAATGTTTACTTACCAACCATTACAGAAATCTTGACTGACAGTGCTAAGTTATGGGAAGTTTCGTATTATACCTCAGTTGATGGTCGCTTAAGTGTTATTTGATATTTATTAATTTCTTTGCTTCTATATTTTTCTTACACGTACATAATTTCTTATCTAAGACCAATAGTATTAGATGCACATTAATTTTTTTTTAAAGTAAAATGAAATTCTTTTTCAAGGCGTCTCTGTTCCAAACTTACTGTTTTTAAAATGTCTGTCAATCGGAAGATGCATTCTATATATCAAAAATCGTATTAACATAATATGTTTATTAATGGTGAAAAATATAAACTACTTTTTTTTGTGGATATTGCATTGCTTATATCAAAATTATTAAAGCTTCTGGTATTTTTTAAAGAAAACAAAAGTTAATATTTTCGCACAAATGATTCAATCAATAACAATTGAGTCAGTGACTCAATTTCTAATATTTTTATCAACTTTTTAATTACGTTAGAATAGAGCTTTCAGGTTGCGATGCGAAGAATATGGGTAGTACTATTTTCACCTCTTCGGATGTATTATTATTATTTTTGCATTTAAATACTTTTGTAGGGATAAAAACAAGTGAAAACCTGAAGGATCCAAGTCTAGAGAATAAAGCAGAAGCTTTGAAACATCCCAATTCAGCTCCATTAACTTATGATGCATATGTACCAAATTAATTTTAACCACGCGAGAAACTAAGCCTACCGTTCAATAGAAAAAAAATCGTTCCAATTATTTATAACTCTTTAGTTACCTAATAACTACATTATTTTTATTTAGTATTCATTTTTATACAATTCAGATTTAATAATTTGTATATAATTGTCAATAAATGAATATAATGCTTTTAAATTAGATATTTTATTTAATTCGTTCTTTGACATGATTTACCTTGAAAAAAACAATTAAAAATAAAATATTTTTCAATAAAATTCGCAGTTGAAGAAAAACTGTCAAGAACTTAGTTCCTGACGGGGGTCCAATGACCGCATACATTTTTTAATTGATTTTGTTTTTGTAGTACTTATATATAAATTTTTAATGAAAAGAATATAGTTGTGGAAAAATATTGCAAGCCGCGAGTTTGACATATGTGACTTTAGGTAAATAAGAAGTAAATGTATGAAGACTCAATTTTTATATATTGGTAAAGTAATATTTAAGATGTTCATTTAGGTACTAGAACAGGTTAATTTCAGGGTATTTTTTAATTGTTTTAGTTATACTGTTCAATAATAACTTATAATTTTTAAAGTTGAGTTTTTTATCCTTAAGTAGTACTTCGTTTGTTAAACTATTTATAACTGAAGAAGGGCTGAACTGATTTTCATGATCTATGATTTGTTGGATTCGCCCACTCATAGGTTAACAGGATAATAATTAATAAATTCCAATTTTAAATAAATTAGGTTAGACATATTCCGCAATTGTTTACTCACGTTTGACTCACGTCATGCACATTTAAAAATTATTTGTAATCATTGATGCCTGTGGTTTGCGAAAAACGCATGGCGACCGTTTGAATTTGTCTTGTTTATTTATTGAATTTAAGTGTCAAATTTATAATTTAATTCATATTTTGTGTGCGTGGAAGTGTTTATATATTAATAAACCTTATTGTGAGAGTCTTATTATGAACAATGCCACGATCTGAGAGATTTAATGTTTCTAATACATTAAAAAATAAAACCAATCTTAGTAATATTTTTCATGCTGCTATTTAAAGAATTATGGCCAAAATGATGGTGGGATTTCAGGATTATTTTTTTCTTATTTAACAAATGCGTAAAAAGTGTAAAGAGTCGTGAAAGGGTAGAAATTATGTTTACTATCAGAAACAGTATTTAACACTACAACAAAATCGAAATTACCCAAAAGTATTAAGAGGACCAGGTCACAAAGAGGATCACTGAGGATCAACAAATTAATTAGAGAGAAATATGTTCAAACCTTCATTAGCCATTTTAAAATCAGAAATAGATCAATATATGTTTTAAGAATTGAAGATTAAGCCAAAAGAAGAGAAAACAATTCATCAAATAACATCTAATATATTACACATCATACGGTGCCTTAAAGACTTTGATTCACTCCAAACTATGGTACAGAAAGAATAACAATAATTACCGGAATAAGATTGGGATATCATTTTAGCACATTTAACTAATGCATTTACATTCTACTAATGCAGAAAAGTGAGCCACCTTAATCACGTACTGAAGTTTCATATGAAAAAGAAACAAACAAATATTCGGTTCAAAAAAGTACAGAAGAAAACAGGAACAACACACAGGTCCCCAGAAACTGGGAACAATTCCCAGTAAGCATCCAGTCCCTGACCAATAGCGATCGTAGGAGCGAACTGGCCAAAAAAAAAAAACAATATTATTTTCAGTGGCGTAAACAGTCAAAAATAAAAATGTGTTGAAAAATATCAATTTAAGTCTAAAAACTCATAAATAAGTGAGGCTCTTTATGGAATTTTGTATGCATTTGAATATTATGTTCTATGTTCTTATGGTGTTCTTATGGTTTAAATCTAAATACCGTCTTTTTCCGAAAATAAGACATTCCCCAAATTGGAATATAAGTCCTTCTCTGAAAATAAGTCCTTGTTTAAATAATGTGGAAAACATAATTCGTTACAAATACTGTTGAATTTACTAGGTATCTTTAGCCGCTTTAATAATACTGAGAATTGAATAAAAGTGAATTGAGTAAAAAATTCATGGCATAAAATAACTAACAGTTGTGTTTCCAATGCACTACGAACAGGCTACTTAAACAAGAAGTATTCATTTAACCATAGCTATATTGCAATACATGAGAGATTTGGACCAATGATTCTACGGGAAATTGATTTGGAGGAAAATCAGAACGGAATTCACAATTTCATAACTTACGACAATGTTCCAGAAGAAGATGGCTAGACTGTTATTGGATACATTTCCGTATATAAATAAACATTAAACAAAAAAATATTTATCGACTTATTATACTTGAAGTCTTCTCCCGTAAGTAAGCCCTTCACGTATTTTGAACCGAAAAAGAAAGTAAGACAGTATTTTATTTTAGGAAAAAGATGGTTTGTTAAATAAAATGTACCTATATGTTTACAAAACGCATTTAATTTGTAATAATCAAGCATAAGTATATGTATTTAATTATAACCATATTTAGAATTAAAAATGTAGCAGTATTACCAAATAATTTTCGCTACTTAGTTTTAGGTGGTACGAAGTTCACCGGATCCTCTAGTTTTATATATAACTTCTTAAACGTAACAATTTGTGCAATAAAAGAGTTTTTAATTTTCGATTTTTTATTTGATTTCTTTCTTTTCTTGTTTGGTTTGCTTCAATTCAAGAGTTTATAAGAACACAGAAAAAAGTTAGAATATTTTAACGCTTGTAAATCTTTTAAGAAATGATAAATTTTAAATAAAAATAAATATGAGATGATTCCTTGTATAAAAGAATATAATCGCTGTTTTGTACAGTAAAAATGACAAAAACTTGGAGACAATAATAGACAAAAAAAGAACACATCCACAAGGGATAGAGGAACGTCACATTTTATATGCTGTTCGTATCCAAGAGGGAGACTTAATCCCAGACTGAAGTGTTTCATCGGTATAATGTTCAACAGTAAATAAACAAAGACATGAAATGAATGTTAAAAACGTTCGTTTGAGACCATTAAAATTTAAAAATGTAATTATACGGTGTGCCGCTAAAAATACCAAGTAATTATATGAACGAAATGCCGTTGTCCTGTTAATTCACCGTCGCCTTTTTGAGTGAGAAGGCATGTGGCAAAGGATACTATAGAAACGCATAAAGGATTCTGGAAAAAAGGATTGGGATGTCTACGTGTGCCTTGCGGTAAAATCAACGATTTGGCGTGCGCTTGTCCTTCGTGCACTTTAATCATAGACCGACGGATTAAGTGTAATCTTTAAAAGCACTTTGCAGCCAACTCTTTCTCCATCTTACATCGTCTCCGTTTATTTCTGATGTTAATAGCTTTACACAGGCATTACTTATTTGTGCTTCTTCACAAGATGGGCGAAAAAGCTTGTTTTGTTCGTAGGAAATAAATGATTTTATTATTATTAGTGTTATGAAATATTTAGAGCACGACACGTAAAATGATCACTAAGATTTCAGTTCGTTCATCCGTTAATTCCTTAACACGCAAGAACATATTGAAATATTTCCCATTGGAAAACTTATTTTCCCTAAGCCAAATCTTGATCCATTCAATGCCTTAAAATTGTAATTAATCGTTTCATCACGCTCTAGGTATTTTATTTTGTTCAAAAAGGCTTACGATCATTTATTTCTTTTTTCTGCAGGAAATTCTTGTGAGCTTTGTGGGGCCTTTGATCTTTTCTTCCCGTTTTTTTTTCTTATTTTTAATTTCTTCGTGGTTAGAAGCTGGGAAATTTATCCGAATCTTAAACATTTTCATATTTATCATTTGAGAACGGGAATTTATCCTTGTTAATCCTTAATGGTAAAACACGGAATCTCAGTCTATTTATGGAGTTATATCCCACTTTAATCCATTTACGGTACGTTTTATAAATTCAATTTCAAGTTTCTCTTCGTTGATGATTAATTTAAAATAATTGAGAAAGTTTAAGGATGCAACTTATTTTTTTATTATTCATTGAATATACCGAAAAAATCTGAAGGGAAATCATTTTTTTTTTTGAGATAGCATTTTGAGATTTGGTATAGTCAAGTCCTTTTTATATTAATGATCTGTAAGGGTAGGGAAGAAAGAAAAACTCTCCGAACAAAATAGGGATAAAATATAGATGAAAAAATTGTCTATACCGTTTGTGGATGGGCACTTTTCCGTTATCATTCTTAAGATAAAAATGTCACGTCCGAACGATGTCCGTGACAGTATGAATTTTGCTGTGGTTTCCGTAAGAGTCCTACCATCATTTTCTTATACCAACTCCAGTTCTCTCCCTTTCAGTAAAATTCACATTCATCTCGTTTTATGTTACGAAAAACTTGTAAGGGTTGTAAGGGGTGTGTTTATAGACACATTTATTGTGTATGTAACGAATGGAACACACCCACAGAAAAATAGAAAACCAGTACTTTCATTTTCCTTTTCCAAATTTTCGTGAAGAGTAGCAATAGTAGTAAATTAAAAAATTATTGAAAATCAAAAAGGGGACGCATTTAATTAAAATCGTTTCTTGTTGAAAGATTTATTAGAAAATTTGTCACGAAGAATTAAAATAATTGGTTTTAAATTCCACAGTTTGACATGAAATGAATGATTTTCTGAGATTCAACCACGTGGAAGCAAAAAAAAATCTTAAGGGAACGGAACATACATTGATATTAAAAAATTTCGTGGTAAAAAAGGGGAGCAGTGAAGTGAATAAGGACGTGATAGGATGAAACGGGACCATTTTTATTTTTTAATTGAACATCGTCACACATATGCACTTTACCTATTGCCTTATGCATACCATGCTGTAGCAGCTGTTGCCAGCATGAAATTTTCATTAAAAGTTTTGAATAATAAAAAAAATCATTCATTTCTGACAGCAAAAAGTGCAAATGATGAATGTTAAATGTCGTTAGTGGTGAAATAAATACAAACATGGAACCATGTGAATGTTGCATACAATAAAAAACTAGAATAAATAAATTATTTATAAATTATTGTTTAATATTTAAAATCGAGGATAAAGTTACTAAAATATATTTTACTGATAGATTTTTCAAACCACATAATGAACTTTAACGTGCTAAAATAACCGAGGTTTATGGTGTAATTATTAAACACTCGATTTAATTTTATTTTAACAGGAAAATCATTTGATATTTTTTAACATTAGATATTGTTCTCATTATTATCATGAAACACTTTTTGAAGTCCTTAATACAAAAACGGAATGTTTTATGTATAAAAAATAAGGCTCATTTTTATATTTCCTATTTCCATTAAAAATAAAAAGTTTTTAATTTATGCAAAAACAGTGGTTTTAATAAACTACCTTTTGAAAATTTCCAAATTAGGGAAACAAAGGCTTTGCTCAACTTAAAATTATTAGCATTGCAATATTAAGACGTTACTTAATGAAATCTCATATTTATATTATGCGAGATTTTAATCGTATATCTACTGTATTTCTCGATTAAAATTGATATAAAACAAAATGTTTTTTATATCAAAAAATAATTTAAGTAAGATTAAATATTTATGAAATTAATTTTCCTATTGATTCATTGAAAAAAAATCAGGGTCAAATCCCTTTTAGCACATTCAAATCTGGCAACGTTGCATTTTCGACTTGGTTTTTTGTTCTGTTCGCGATTATTTTGTTAATTCGATTTTAACACGATACACTTTTGTCTTTTGTGGCTAAATTTTCATTATGAACTGATTTATTCGCGAATTAAATTAAAAACAAAGTCGAAAATGCAACATTGCCAGACTTGAGTGTACTAAAAGGGACTTGAACCAAAAATCATTTATAAATTTGTTGAAAGATTAATTAAAAATTTAAACTTCGATGAAAAAAATTATTATAGATATATTGATAGCCTTAATGTCAAATTAGATAAAGCTCTATTATATGCTATAACATTAGAGATTTATTATTAGATAATGTAACTTTATAAATAGTTGCTGTAATGTATGTTCCAAAACAATCTATAGTAATGAGATCAAATCTGATTTATTTGATGCAATTAATTGAGATTGCAAAACTTGTATTCTTAAAGATTTAAATAAAAATTTTAACTTTTTTTTAACTAAAATATAATATTAATATAGTTAATATCTACACATATAAAAATAAAGAAAATTATTACGCTGAAATAGAAAATTGAAACTTAATACTTAAAACATGCATTTTATTGATTGTCCGGAAAATACATGCCAATTTTCGTTAATGGCATAAAGGTGATTCTTATCAATTTTCCAGTGAAATATCTAAGAGATTCTGGAAGGAAATTTATATGTTATCTGAAGGATGAAGAAGGCTTATAGAACCGAGTGGTAACTTTATACAAAGCTTAATAAAATCGGTACTAATTTTTCGGTTTGTATTCCGTGACTCAGGTTTAATAAAGAAAATATTAAATTAGAATATAAGATTTTAATAATATCTTGTTACTGTCATACTTTTTATCATCGAAAAAAGTAAAAAATCTAATTATAATAATGAATTAATAAAGTTAGAATTTTACGGACTGTATGATTTATAAAAATAATAATAATAGTAATTTTTTGTTTTTGTACAGTAACTTCTTTTATATTGCTTTATAGATTCCTTTATAAATTTTGTATACTGTTAAACTTTAAAATTGTTAATGTAAAAAAGTCAATAGTTGAA
Organism: Sisyra terminalis; assembly: GCA_958496175.1. NCBI lineage: Eukaryota > Metazoa > Arthropoda > Insecta > Neuroptera > Sisyridae > Sisyra > Sisyra terminalis. The sequence continues at coordinate 33,956,838 of OY292274.1, forward strand.
AGTTATAATTTCAATGACAAATTTATCTCTCAATATGAAAATTGATTTTGGAACATTTATGTGAAATAAAAATTCGAGATAAAATAATAAATGTTTAGGTCAAATGAAACTATCAAGAAATGTAGGAAAATTTAAAACGTCTCAAATTGAATTTTGTGAAATGCGGAATATTTTATTGTTCATTTTTCAGTGAAGCAATCGCTTTTGTCATTTATGCGTATTTATCAGATGTGTCTTGTGAAATATTTTTTTGAATATACTCAGATGAAAGGGATGATAAAACGAAAACGGGAAATAGTAGGCCGCTTGAAATTCAGACGGGGGTTCTCTTTTGTGTTTATTTCAGATATCAGACAAAACAAATTTTCTAAGTTTAGCTAGCGTGAATTTCTCGTTTGTCGAAAAAAAATATGAAACTTTACGAGAGAACTATAACATTATTTTGCATAAAATTTATGTATCTATATAACTTATTAGTCTGGAAGAATAACAGAAGAAAATAAATGTATTTTTTTATATTTATAATGAAGAACTTTAACGGTGGATGATTTCAGTTTTATGAATGAAAATCAATCAATTTAACTAAACATTTTTAACTTCAAAACTTCTCGGTAATCGTACTAAATGAATCACAAGACGTAAAACTCATTTTGTATCAAATATAATCAGAAGAATCAGAAGACTTATACTTAAATAGAATTATCATCATTTTCATATATCTATACTTAGTAAGTTATTAGTGGAAAACTATAAAAGGTGAGATGGTTGAAATTCTTAGTAAAATATACAGAATAAATGTAGATGCGATGGAGAAAGCTTATGTATGTGTGTAAAACTAAACTATAGCTGTATCACACATTCTAAATGTGCTTTGATGAGCTTAAAAGCTGCAAAAGTTATGAATAAGCTTAATTCTGTTCAAAGGCTGTGAAATATAATTAATATCGTAAGTATAAAGTTTAATGAATGTATATATATGCATGTTCCGAATTTAATACAGAATCAACCACTTTAATTTAATAAGAATATTCAAGGGTATCAAGACGAATGATAAAGATATTTAGTACCAAGATATTTTTTAAACTATTTGTACCTACTGAAACTAGCAGATTAATTTAAGAAAATTTCTTAGCATAATATCAATCTTTGAATGACAACGACATGCATAATATATAATACTAGAGGGCTCGGTGAACTTCGTTACACTAAAAGTTGAATTGCGAAAGTTAATTGATATTGGTAATATTACCCCACTTTTAAAAAAAAATATGTATATAATTAACTACACATACTTCTGCTTGATTATTACAATTTAAGTGCGTTTTTTAAGCATACATTTTATTTTATATAGTTAGATTATTACCTATAAGAACATAATATTAAAACCCATATGCATACAAAATTTCATAAAACCTCACTTATTTATAAGTTTTTTGACATAAATATTTCTAAACTCATTTTTTTTGACTATTTGCGCCCCTGGAAATTGTATTTTTTTGGCCAGTTCGCTCCTAAGGTCCCTATTGGTCAGGAACTGGATGCTTACTGTGAATGTTCCTGTTTTCTTCAGTACTTCTTTAAACATAATATTTGTTTTTTTTTTCATATAAACTTCAGTACGTGATTAAGGTGGCTTACTTTTCTACATTAGTAGAATGTAGCTTTTTAAATGTGCTACAATAATATCCTGATCTTATTCCGGTAATTATTGTTATTCTTTCTGTGCCGTAGTTTGGAGTGTATCAGTTTTTAAACCCCCGTACGATGTGTAATATAAGGTGTTAGGAGTTATTTGATGAATTAGTTACTCTTCTTTTGGTTTAATCTTCAATTCTTAAAACATGTATTGATCTTTTTCTGAATTTAAAATGGCTAATGATGGTAAGTGATCCTCTTTGTGACCTGGTCCTCTTAATAGTTTTGGTGATTTCGATTTTGTTGTACTGTTAAATACTGTTCCTGATTTTAAAAATCATTTCCGCCCTTTTATTCCTCTTCACATTTTTTACGCAATTGCTAAATATAAAAAAATAATCAAACAATTTTATAAATATCGGCATGAACAATATTGCAAAGATTGATTTTATTTTATTGACGTATTAGAAACATTAAATCTTTTAGGTCGCGGCATTGTTCATAATAATACTCTCACAATAAGGTTTATTAATATTAACACTCACACTCGTACAAAATATTAATTTAATTGTAAATTTGATACTTAAATTCAATAAATTAAAAAGTCAAAATCAAACGATTGCTATACGTTTTTCGCAAATCACAGGCATAAATAAGTAGAATAATGTGTGCATGACGTGCGCAAGCAATTGTGAGGTATATCAAACCTAATGTACTTAAAAACGCATTTCATTCATAACTTTTTAGTTATTCTGTTAACTTAGGAGTTGGCGCATCTTACAAATCTTACATCATGAAAATCGGTTCTGTCATTCTTCAGGTATAAATAATCTAATTAACACGACTTTGTTATATACATATATATTGGGGTCTGATCACTTTGATCACGACGTCTGGTGACCAAAAAAAAAAAAACACTAGGTTTTGCATGCGCTATATAACTGTTTTAAATAGCTAGCTAGAATTAAATTAAAAATAAAATCCACATTTTTAATTGAAATGGAAGGTATCTAATCAATTATTTGTAAAAAAAATAGTTTAATATGAATGGTCATGGAAGTAAATCACATGAAAATGTAGAAATAAATTTTCTTGTTATACCCAAGTCTAGTAGCATTTTTGTTTACGTCCAAAATTTGTTCGAAAAGAAAGCAAAAATGTTTTCCTACTTTCGGAATCCTTCAATTCTGTGAGGTTCTTTTATACGAGAAAATTGTAAACAAACACGTGGAAAACCTACCACATTATTGCTTGTATTTTCAGTATTTGATCCCATTTAATTTAGTAAATGTCAAGTTTCAGTAATTTTTTTTACGTCAATAACATTTTTCTAATATGGATTTGATTCAATCCAGTTAAAAAATTCTTTTTAAGGAAATAAAAACAAATTTTATATATGTGGCAATTTTTTGGTTGCACACGATACGTAGCCATGTTATTTATGTTCCACCTACTGGTCAGTTTTCATTAGATGCTAAAGTAATGACTAGCCGTATATAACCATGGCTTTGTTCGTTTTATTATAAATAGTAAAGATTTGAATCACTAATAATTCTAATTTTTCATTTGTCAATATAAACTCTTATTCTATAAAAAATATTTTTCAGTATAAAATTCGAGGCTCATGTCCCTTTTGGATCCATCAAATCTGACAACATGGCATTTTCTATTTTGTTTTTTATTTTATTCGCGATTTTGTTTGGATAAATTGATAATTTTCTGTTTTGTGGATAATTTTTCATTATGAATCGAATTATTCTCAAGTTAAATTAAAAACAAATTAGAAAATACAATGTTGCCAGATTTGACGGTCCTAAGGGGTTCTAAGGGACATAAGCAAAATTCGCTTGAAATTTACAGGTACAATTTTTTTTTAACTAGAATATTTTGTGTTTTTATGAAGAATAAAAATAAAACAGACAATATTGTATATGTACATTCATTTTCATAATGGATCTCAAATGATTAAAACAAAAATTTAATTGCTTAAATATCGACTGTTACAAGTACATTGCACTCGATGTGTAGGGGTAAAAATTAAATTAAAAAATTGTATCATTAATCTGGTTTTATCCGGAAACCATTTCCTAAATTATAATTTTTTAACAATCATTTGTTAGATGAAAGAGAAAAATTGGAGTGTCAAATATGTAAATATTCAAACAAGGATTTAAACAAAAAATATTTGTGTGTAAGGGAATGCATAGCCCTTCAAATATATTATAATACACCTAGTATCAACGAAGGTGGAAGGCTGAAAGCTCATTTTTCCAGTTTTCATGTATTGTTATAGATAGTGAACCAGGAAAGCTTGTCTGATGATCTGTTGTTTATGTGTTTGCTTGTTAGGCATTGTATATAATATGAGCTGTATTTTGCTGATGACGTATACGAAAAATGGAAATGTGGTATGTAAAATATTATTTTGACTAGTGTTAATATTATCAGTACGTTCACGGATTATAAATTCCGACAGTTTCGACGGCTTGATTTTATAATTTCCGGGAGCTTATTTTGTTGCTTTTAATTTTATTTGGAATTTCATTAGCCGGAAGAAAATAGTTTCACATTATTTTAAAAAGTTTACATTGTTGTAAAATTAAATGTATTGAATTTCCGAAAGTTTCTTATACTATATGTTTGATCAATTGAGAAACTATTTAACTAAACTGTGATCAATGAGAAATTATTCCGCCAACTATGGTACAACAGTTGCATTGCATACGCAAACAAATAACTAAAATTGGTGGGATATTATTGATTAAATGTACTTGGCAAACATTTAATTTGATAAAAAATAAATTTAAAATTTGCTAAGGGTAAAATGTTGTATCGTGCCAAGAATTTGTCACGGCTTAAAACTGAAACTGAATTTAAATAAGTTGGAATAAATTTTTAAATTTCAAATTTTCAGCGAAAATCTGGGAAGCGTACAGAGATTTTTTTGGTTGATGTTTAACAAAAAATATATATATTTTGCCTCTGTGAAATATAAAGCTGTGAAAGGCAATTTTAATTTGATTCCCTCGTGTGTTTCTTGTATAGAGATGAGTTTTTTAAAACTTAAATTGGTTTCGATTGTGCCAAAGCTCTCGTTTTCTTTTCTTTATGCCGTTGAGCTTTATACCGATACCTCCCATATCCGTATCCGTTATATTTCGTGATTGGAACGTAAACTACTAAATACGTTTAGGTATATAATGCGACTATACCCAGGGCCGTATTTTCATGTATAATAATAATAATAATACTAATAATAATAATAGTTCTAGTAATAACAAACGTGAATACGAAAACAAGCAAGATAGCATCCTTATAAAATTGAGTAGATAAGATAAGTCATACGACCCCTGATTCCCATTCTATTTAACTTCCATTTTCCTTATTTCGCTCTCATATATTTCTCACATACATATACATCTTTTGATGCTTAGTATTTTGCACATATTGATTTTCACAAATGGCTTTATCTTTGTATTTGTAAGTAAAGCTTTTGAGTATGAGGCGTTGGAAATGAGGTTGGCGGGCGTTTGCATTTAGTTTGAATTTTGTACTGCATGACAACGACGACGGCGTCTTTTTCAATCTAGCGGAATACTCTCATTTTACACAAATAAGTAGATTTGGCATCATTTAGAAAAGTTGCAAAATTATAGAATGGAAATTTTCTCCAACATTATCACTAAAAATACTTTTATTTGTCGATAAACAGAACATTTGATAGCATTTTTAGTTATTGTAAACTTTTGATAAAATTGTATTTAGTTTCCTTTTTTCAAGCCTGTTATTTATTCCGTTCATGCTTTCGGTCCTTTTACTAATTGATTTGACGATCTTAAATGAGTTTGTGTTTCTTCTGTCTTCATTTTCTAGACTATTTCGTTTTCTTGGGTATACACTTTCCCATAAGTATTACTTCGAAAGAAAAATAGAAATGTGGAACGCAAAGCCTCATTTTCTCATCGTTCTACAAAACGATCCAATATCGTTGCTGAACAAAATTTGATTGATGAGTAAATAACAAAAATAATCCTCTAACGTACCAACGTTTTGTTATTCCTTATATATATATATATATATATATATATATATATATATATATATATATATATATTAAGTTTCTTACGAGGTGATTGTGTGAGAAGAATAATGTGAAAAAAAAAATTTAAGTAAAAAAGAAATTGAATGTGATCAAAACGGAATGAAATTGGATGTTGATTTTAAGGAAATGTAGATTATCAATACAATATTTGTTTGTTTTTCCTCGTTGAAACGTTATTTCTGCCCGTTTGAAGCGTGAATATATTTGATTAAATAAATATTGTGTTATAGTCTAATAAGCATTTGAAATTAAGAAATTTTTCTTTGAACCTAATACCATTAAACGTTAAATTCGTTTGAGTACCTGCTTCTTATTACTTTGCTTATCATATTTAAATTATCATTTTCATTTATCAAACATGACATAATAACAAAAATATACAAAAGTTGATACACAAAGCTTCTAACTACAAAAAATATTTTTTTTGTTTTAATCATTCCATAACTTTCAACAAGAATAATACCTTGATATTGTTGGTAATTTAATTAAATAAATTTTATATATTAAATTAGCAGCTACTTAGGAACTTTACTCATGAATAAATGCTCATCACACGATATGGAAGGCAGTTGAAGGATAGCAATCTGCTATTGTTTCATTTACAAAAGTTATTATAGTTATCATACCATGTTAATAATTGCAGATATTCAGAGTACCTACTTAAATAGAAAGTGGTTAGTGCGTACGGAAAATAATGAAACTAGAATAATTGAGAGATAAAGCTGGGAAGAAAAGAACATTTCGAGAGAAAATGGAAACTGCTGCGTGGCATTGTACTTTACAACATAGTCTAGATGAAGACTGATGATTTAATGACTTTAACAAGTCAATAGAAATACTTCTTAGTCGATACTTTTTGGAAGAACTCTAATTTTAATTTACAGTAGTAAAAAAGGTGATAACTTATATTGAATATAAATAACATTAAAATAATCTTACTTACTAATCAACCTCTATTTTCCATTTAAACATTTTATTATTTTAAAATTGATTCATCGATTTTATTACAAAGCCGCATTTTCAATTAATAATATGGATATAAATAAAAATATGTAGTTATACTTGATTATAACAAATTGAATGTGATTTTTTTTTAAATAAACATTATTTTTCATATTTAGATTAATATGTATATTTGACTAATTGATTTATTTAATCTATATCTATATTGAACATTTTAAAATTCATATGCATAAAAAATTAATTAAATCACACTTATTCATGAGTTTTTAGACATACATTGAAATTTTTATACAAATTTTTATTTTTGACTATCCGACAAAATGTATGATTCTTATTCTTATTCTATGCTACAATGTCCCGATCTTATTCTAGTAGTTATTTTTATTCTTTTTGTGCTATAGTTTGCAGCAGTGTTTCTTAACCTTTTAAGTAAACCGCACTCCTTTGGTTCTAAAAATAGGTCTCCGCACCGCATTGAAATATGTGTTTTTTATTGTAATTTAGAAAATATGTTTTCTGCGAAAATTATTAACAAAAATTTCATAATTTATACTGTAAGGGGCTTCTTTCACCCCTAAAAATTCCTTTTTACATCCCTAGGGGTGCAAGCACACCAGGTTAAGGAACACTGGTTTGGAGTGAACCATAGTCTTTTAGCCATCGTACGGTGTGTAATATTTTATGAGTTGTTTGATGAATTGGTTTCTCTCCTATTGGTATACTCATAACTTCTTTATACATATCTACGAATGAATGTTTAAACATGTTTCTTTTTAATTAATTTGTAAACCTTTAATTCCCATTTACGACTTTGTTACCTGCTACTAAGAACAGTTTTGATGGTTTTCATTTTCTTGTAATTGTTTACTACTGTTTCTGATATAATAAATAATTTCTATTTACACTCTTATTATAACGTATTTGCTGAATCTAAAATATTCTTTTAAATCTATCAGCATTTCGTCTACACTTCTACAATTTTCAGAACGATAAATATTGCAAAGATTGCTTTTATTTTATTGACGTATGGGTAAAATAGATCGTTTAAGTTCTGCCATTAATAATAAAAATAATTTCTCACTATAAAGTTTATTAATAATACTAATCCAAACTATAAAATAAATTATAAATTTAATAACAAAAATACATAAAAAAGTGGAATTCAAACAGTCACTAAGCGTTTTTCAAAACAAATAATTTGAATATCAGTGATAAGGATCACAGATCAATCAATGAATAGGAACCCTCTAATTACCTAGTGATATGAAATATACTTTATAACCTATTCTCTTACCTACCAAATATACATTAAATTTCATCAAAATCGGTTGAGTCGTTTCGGAGGAGTATAGAGGATCACAAACATCGTAACACGAGATTTTAATAAATAAGATATAATATATGTTATTAAGTACTCAAATTACAAACAAATTCATTCATAATTTCACGTAACCACCAATGAATCTGTGCTTAACATTTGCAAAGATGTATCTCTCTTTTAAATTTATTTTTTAATAGAAACTCTCAAATGAAATGTAGAACTGATTAGCACTACTAAGTCCACCAATTTGTTATCATTGTTATTCAATAACACTGATAATTTATGAGACTATTGAAACTTTTGATTTCAGAATTGAACTTACGGAGGTAAGACGGTCGTTGAACTGAAATTGAACTTTCAATAATAGATATCCTTTTTTGTCGATTTTTACCTCCGTATACGGATACTTCATCTCTATCAAAATATATTGATACTCTTATAATTAATTAAAAATAATACCTCGCCACCACGTTTGCATAGACTTTGATATCGGTTCTCATATTGATTATTGTCACTAAAATTGACACTTTTTTAAACTTTTAGTTCTTTGAACATTTTCAATTTTTATAATTTAAAAAAAATCGTTTCCATGCATTTTCTTAAATTGTTCATTTATTTATGTTAGTAGTTTGTTAGTATTTTTTTTAATTGTTATTTACCGTCGCTTTGTATCTACTAAAGTCTTTAGTGACTCTAGTGCAAGGGCGGATTTAAAGGGGTGGATTTAAGGTATTTTTGTATACCATGGAGATTCTATCACAGTACATACTTAGAAGCAAATCAAATTATTAGAGTTGTTAAAATATATGAATAAAATAACAGAAAGAACATTAATGAAACTCGAATCTATTTCTGGCTGGAATTGCGATATTTTTTCGCTGCATCCCTTTCACACACTTGCAAATGAAAGATGATATTGTGCCCACTCCAGAAAAAAATCCTAAATCCGCCCTTGATTCTAGAGTTAATTAGAATCCGTAATCGAGAAATATCGACAATTTTCTCGATATAAGAGTCGAACCCAACACCAACCAGTTTTAGAGCGATCACCTTAACTATTTGGCCACCAGTAGCTCGTATTGTTATAGTTCATTTGTTAAAGTCTCTTTTGTATACAGTGTTGTATTGGCTAATTTTTACTCACTTGAAAGATATTTCTTGTTTTACATTTCTTCTGTTAATCAAACACTGACTTGACATAAAAGTATTTCATCCCATTTGAAATAACAGTTTATAAAATGGGTTAATAAGAATATGAAACGATGAAATGTTGCCGCAGTTAGGTTGATAGTGGATTTTTATCTCCCAATATAAATTAAATTGATCACATTTAAAAGGTTTTTTTTTGTAATTTTATATAAGATTTCACACAACTAACGCTATGTATATTGTATGAGTTCTGAATGCCTCATTTTATAGCGACAAATAGGAAAAGCTTTCGGTCATCAACCACAAATCGTTGGGATCGGATATATGTGTGAGGAATACAACATTTCTAAAGCTTCAAAAGTGAAGTCGTTATTACATTATTTTTATAGTGTACGATGTTTCTGTTTATTTCCATAAAACCGTTTCCATTTAACCTTCCATTTCACATTTTTAAATATTCTCACATACTTCTATAGACAAATGGAAGAAAAACGGATTTTCATATAAACTAAAAAAAATAAATGTCTCATGTATTTATTAAACGAGAGTAAGAGTCACGGAAACAAATAAAAAAGTTCAAAAACGAACTATTCAACAAGAGTTATAATGTAATGTGCAGGTTGAGGTTTTTATATATATATATATATGAGTATGTAGAGATTGCCTTCTCATCCTAGTTGTCCTATTACTCGCCCCCTTCTCCACCCCTGCTATCCCATTTCTCATAAATGTTTGATATAAACTGACATGTAGGAATGGCTGCATATACAGGTGATAAAAAAACACGATGGATGCGAAATGACTGGTTCATAAATTGTCGATGATAAGATTGAATATGACACGTAACGGAAACGGAATGATCGAAAATGCAAACAAAAAATCATAATAATAGTAATAATGAATATGATATATGGCATCGATATAAATAAAGCTATAAAGGCATAAAAACTCTAATCAGAATATATATATATATATATATATATATATATATATATATATAATCTAAATGGATTTCATTTTTATTCATATATGCGCGAAAGCTCATATAATATTTATATTTTAATGAATTTAGCTGTCTGATTGAACGTATGTACAAAGTGGGTTATACGTATGATGAGTTGAATGTGTTGAAATTTGCAAGAAAGAAATATTTCTCCTTCAATACGAACCGACTAGGCGGTGGCTCATTCATCTTATTCAAATTATTTATTGTGTTACCGGTGCTGCCACTATGCGGTTTTACAAGAACGAAAACCAGTTTCCATCTCGGGCAAAAACTATTCATTCCAAGAGCTTAGCCGTAAATCCTAGCTACTGCTTTTCCCTTTACCGTCCTTTTCTCTGCATGTTCCATCATTCCCTCCGTCATTCTTCATCATCATCCAATTTTACCTGGATGTATAGGTTGAGATCTCGACACATTTTAAATGTTGCCAAGATAAATGAAAAATCTGTCAACGCGATACTATAAAAATGTAGGATTTACCATTATTTAGTCGTATTTCGTTTAATTTAGCTAATGAACAATTTCGGAATAAATCTTTATTGAAAATAATCAAAATAATGTAATTGCCGTATATTGTACGTCATTAAATCGAAAGGTTCATAAAATTTACAATATAAATTGGGCGAATGATAAAAGGGTAATTTTATTTATTCTTCGTAAGCGTGAAAATTCATTCACGATAATGTTAATCGTATTTTTCATTTAACATCTGTTCTCGTATGGAAAATATTTCAACGTTTAAGTATATATTTAATATATACACAGATTATATTCGGATATCTATTAAACGTTAAAAGATAAAATATTGAACGGGCAATCGAATGGAAACGAACGTGAGCTTTTAAGCTTTGCTCTCGTAAAATTAAGGAAATGATTCAAGAGATGGTTTTATGCTGATAATAGTGCTTAGAAGGATTTTTGTTATTGAAACTTTAGAAGCTTATGTTTTTTTTTGCTACGATTTTATTTTTGAATTTATTCCAGGATTACGTAGCAAACATACATAGTTTAATCTGCATGAACAATATAACTACTATATAAATAAAAATATACAGATTTTATTTTAAGTGCTTTCTTATTTTTAAACAAAAAGCAAAATTGTTTATTTACAATGCTAAATAATTTATTTATTTCCGAGGCGCAATTAACAAATAAATGAATGATTATAACTTATGTCATATGACTCAATTTCTTTTTTTCTTAATTGAACACAACACGCACGAAGCATAAATGATAGGAGAACAAAAGCTATCGTCCACGAAATAAGGGCATAGTGCAGAGAACTCCATAGTTAATAGTATAAATGTATAAATATGAGTGCCAGAAACATTTTTATATAATTCATAAGAGATTAACAGTTTCAATAGAAAATTGTTTCCTAAACATAAGTAGACTTAAGTAATAATTAATTTACTTTGTAATAATAGTATTAAATTATATGAAAAACATGAATATAATGTTTTGACAACTTTAGTTTCAGTTGAATAACAATAACAAAAAAGTGAATAATCAATAACAATTCAGTACATTAAGTTGGTCATGTTTCTTAGCGACAATGCGCTGATAGTGGCTGAAAAAATAATTAAGCCATGTCTAAATTTTTGAGGATACAAGAACTAATAAATTGTCTATGTCGTTCGTTCTCCTGTTATTTATTCTTCGTGGCAAGGCGTTTCAACAGTCTTTAGTTGGTATCATCAGGCAATGTTTATTGTGTCAATTGTATACAAATTTCATATAATGAGTTTGTTTTAAATAATTTGTCGTCAAGGATATTAGATGGATCCTGTTTGTGGGCTATATACATACATTTTATATTCTTCCAGGATAGTTCATTTGTAATGCTTTCTTTCAAATATGTAGCGGCTTAAAGTTTGTTTCGATATATATGCATTCCTGATTTTCGTCATAAAGATGTTTCGTAAAATTTGAAGATATTGATTAGGTTTTCTGGGTATAGGTTTCTTATATTTAGTTCCGAAAGATCTACGAGCTTGGTCAATGTAGAATGGTTTACATGAGCGACATCTAATTTTATATATTCCGGTTTTATTTTCTATTATGATTTATGCATTCAAAGTAATTTAGGGTCCAATCCTTTTCAATCTCTACGTTGCGGACTTTCCGTCACTAGACCACTGCATCACCTCAATGTACGCGGATGACATCGCCATCTTCAACCTGGACAAAGGTCTTCAAAGGGCCGTTCATAAAACCCAGAAATCTATCAACCACCTATCTTCCTGGTTCAGTAGATGGAAAATTCTCAAATTCTCATAAATCCATCTAAAAGTGTCGCAAAAATTTTCTCTCTAAGACATTTCTCCAACCAATTGGAGCCTATCGTGTTGGGTTACATGGAAATTCCGTGGTGTGAGAAAAAAACGCCTGTTAAATATCTGGGCATACTTCTGGACTCGAAATTAACCTGGCAAAACTACATCTCAAGTAAAATCAGAGAAGCCAACACTCGACTCATCCAACTATACCCACTTATCAACAGAAGGTCTCGTCTAAGTATGGAATGCTCATTGATGATATACAAATCAGTCATTAGACCACTTCTCACATACCCTTGTGCAGTCTGGCTCCCATCCTCAAAGAAAAATCATAATGAGCTACAAGTGTTCCAAAATAGAGTCTTGAGGATTATCACTAAAGCGCCATGGTATGTGAGAAACAACCAAATTAATCACGAAATGAACGTTCCATACTTAAAAGACTTTCTAACCGCACTCACAAGGAACTTCCTTAACGGCCTAGAAAATTGTCCTAGTGCAGTGGAACTAGGCTTGGGAGAAACCATAAATCATAGAAGGCTGAAGCGGAAACTCCCACAAGAGCTCCAAGAAATAGTAGATGTTTGACCACAAGATCAAGAACCAACCAACAATTAAAAAAATACAAAAGACAGAGGAATGAAGTTCGACTCCTCCAGCTACTTAAACGCCGCTAAAGACCAATTGCCTGCCATCACCACCATGATATAGCGACACATCGCTGAACTGGTGCAAAATTACATAATAGTCCACAAAAAAAAAGTAATTTCATAAAATGCTCTTATTTTGATATAACAAAAATAGACAATTCATTTTTATTTTTAAAAATATAAACTAATTTTGCGTTGTATTAAGCGTTAAAAAAGTTTCGTGTTTAACGGTACTTTAATTACAAAATTTGAAATTTCGATTGTTGATCAGATGACGTGTAATGTTATACAAACTTTCATCACCCGTTTCCGCCCTTTTAGGGAAGGCATTTTGAAAAATCCCCATATATATATTATTGATAATATGCATTTAGCAAAAAGTTGTTATTTTCACGTAACAAATATAAAGAATTTAATTTTATTTTCATTAGGTTGGAGAAAAATAAATCCATTTTTTTACCTAAACTTCAAAGTTTTATTTAAAATGTTTTGGATTGTCCGATTTAGACCAAATATGTTCCGTTTTGTTCTATAATTCGCTGCCATTTTAAATGTAGCTTCATAGTGCCTCTTTAATCTGTATTGGATTGGTCCTTATTGGCGAAGAACTCTAGTAATTGATACTTACAATCTTCTCTTGATACCAATTTCTTATCACTAAGAAAGTTTTACAATGCAAGAAATATGGTAATCGCTTGTTACCAGGTCCAGACTAAATGGTGAAGACATAAAAACTTTCCAACTAATCTCCCGGAGTTTCTGACGAGTCACTAAACGTATGTGGCCTAGCGTTGTTCTGATGGGATATGATACCTTATTCGTTGGTCAATTCTGACCGTTTTTAATCAATCGCTAGCTTCAAACAGTCCAGTTATTGATAGTAGAGATCTGAATTTAGTGTTTTGTTTATATGAAACTCATAAAAATTATTCCCTTGCAGTCCCACCAAATGCACAGCAGAATTTTTTTGGTTATTAGTCCTAGTTTGGCCACCGTTTAAGCTGCTTTACTGCGCTTTCTACCACGATCGTTGTCGCTCTATGTTGTCGATTGTTCCCATTTATCATCCTCAATCTCATCCGTTGAAAAAATGGGTCGATTTCATTCCGTTTGGCTAAGCCTTGGCAGATGGAAATTCGATCCATTATGTTTTTTGGTGTTAGTTGGTGTGGTATCCAAACTTCAAACTTCTTTTTGAATCCAGCTTTGTGCAATTATCTTAAAAATGCTTTATGGTCGATATTTATCTTCCGGACTTGATTTTACTTTACTTTATTTACTTTATTTACTTTATTTTACTATTTTCACTTGATTTTACCGACAATACCAATACTTTTCATTGTTCAATGTTGTTTCATCGTTATTACCCCATTGTTTGTTTTTATATTTTTAAATAAATTCTTTTTTAAAATAAAAGTAGTCTTAGTTATTTTTTTAATTTAGCTATCTGACAATAAAACTTTCGTTAAAATCGGTTCAGCCGTTCTTCTATTATCTGAACCAAATAGCCAGATAGACAGATATTTCAAAAATTGCATTTTTGGAATGTAGACTACATAAACTTTCATATAAATCTAGCATAAAATTGGTATTTTTGTACTACAAACACTTTATTATCATTTATATTATTAGACACACTTAAGATTTTATACAAAGTGTACATATTCTACTAAAATAAATTTAATATTGTTTACTTTTTACATTATAAAAAGTTGTATTGATTTTTAAGAAAAATATTTTTATTTTTTTTTTAAATTTTTTTAATATTTGTAAGGAGATTTGATCCCCTTGATTTGAAACCCATTGAAAATATGTAGAAGTTGCGGAAGAAGAAAGTAGCTAAAAAGGTGGTCACAACAGAAAAATAGCCCTTAGAAAACATACTCCTGTATGGAATCATCATCTACAAATACAGAAGACAGTATTGTCCTACTGAGATAGCGCAAAATGGGAACTTAAATATCAGTAACCGGGCGTTCAATTAAGTATTAATTAATTCAGCTCGCCATAATTAAGAAGATGTTTAATTAATTTGATGGTAAACATTTATTTTTTAGTAAATATGATTTTTGATCACGCTAGTTGGTAATAAGCGTAATAAATAAAATGCAGGAAAGTTAAGTACAGGAAAAAAGTTAAACCCAATAAAAAAAAAAAATGGACCCAAAATAAAATAGCTCTTACTTCAGGTTTTTTACAAAACCTATAGTGCGTCTATTAATATGGCCAGGGGTATGTATGTGGTGTGTAGATGAATAGATAATAGAAGATGGAAATAAAATGTTTGAGAAAGGGATATAAGAATCATTAAGAGCTTCGCATTTAAAAACACTGAACTTAAGTATGTAATTAATGACAAAAATTGTTTAGAACTCAGGAAATGTATTTAAAAAGTTTACATTTAAAATAATCGCCAGCAAGACAATAATGAAGAACCCAATTAAATAAAATATATTTTTTCTTTTAGAGGAAAAACAGAACGTAAGAGAAAAATACTATACTTTTTCCATTGAATCGGGCACATTTTTCCCGTTTAAATAGACGTGAGAAAAGTGGGAACACGGGTTGTATCAAATGTGTCTTCTTGAATTATTGTTATAATTAAAAACCCGAAAAATAAACTTTATATTTCCCCGAAGAGGACGTTTTTAATTAAAATCCCGAAAAAAGGACCGATTTTTTGGGATACAATTATTCATTCAGTTGAAAAAGAAAAAATTAACAGGTGGTTTGAGATAAGTAGAATATGTTTTGTGTAGGTAGTAAAGTAGGTACCTATAATTTAATTTTATGCTACAAATAGGTTCTTCTTAGTTGAACCACTTTTATTGATACAACGTGTCATTATTTATTATCGAGATTTTGTATTCTTTTCCTAGCTTATCACAACCCCTCTAGCGCACCTACCATTATTTTTCTTGTCTTCCGATTTTCTGTTTTTCGTACGAATATAAGGGATGAAAAATAAAATATAATACGATGAAACAATGTAAACTGACGCGAAACGATCGTCTCACGTGACGAATAAATGAAATGTAACAGAAACTCTTAGTCGGTGTGAAGTCTTTTCTGTTTGGCTTTGACTATGGGGGAGTTTTTGTACCGCGCTTATGTATGCTTTTAGGGGTGAAGGTGTTGGTGGGTGGACGTATGTTTATCTATGGTAATAAGAGTGAATTGCCAAATGAAGGTAATCAAATAAGACTAAAAAAGAAATATATGTTACGTACATAGTTGACATTTATGCAAATCATGACACCCCTCACTAGTTTGAGTCGTTATTCTTTATCTTATATCTCTCTTCTTTTCATTCAAATCAAACATATATTCATCTTTATGTTAAAGCTAAGAACATCTTGAATGTAACAAATAAAGTCTTTTTTAGAACTTTATCATTCCGGAGCCTCTAAAACACTATTAACACTAATGCGAAAAGGGATGTTATTCTATTTATTATATAGGATTTAGAACAAATTTTAAGGGATGAGAGTGGTGTATATTTGTGTCACCGGAACAATAACAATGTTTTCTTTTTCCTTTTTTGTGGTTTTTTTAAAATCTTATGTTCTTTAAGTATAAATCAACCGGAGACTCGATAAGAATTTTTTCGCATTAGAGATAAATTACAAAAGAACAAATAAATAAAAACTTCTTTATCAAATGTTAACAATAAGATAATTGAGTTGAAGAATAATAAATGAGAAAATAAAGAAAAATATATTATCTGGTTATACCAACGTGGGTATTAAGAACAAAAAAAATCTCTGAAAGATAAAATACATATATACATGTACATTTATAAACATATATTTAAAATCAAATTAAAATATTTCCTCGAGTAATAGCGGCTATATATCAAATATTTCTTCGGGGTGGTTTTAAATGATTTTGCCTTCATAGATTCTCTTTGAATAAAAGAGGAAATTTGCCAAGAAAATTTTCCTAGATTTTTTTATCATTCTTTTTTGTTTTATCCGCCACTTGGGAATACATGAGGAATTTCTGTCTCGTATTTTTAAATTTGTTACCACATTAAGACCATTTTATTCCTCTCTGAAAAAAAAAACATATTGAGTTTCCTTGTTTCCTTCACAATTTATACATTTCCTCCGCAACGACAATAATTAGGTATAATTGGTACTTGATGGTTCGCAATTTGAGGTTTGCTTGGAAAGATAAATTTGTGAGGCAAAACTTTCTGCGGAAACATTCCCAATTTATTACAAACAATTTATTAACAGCGAATTGAAATACGAGTTTATAACAGTATCGTTTTTCTTTTAATAAGTTAAATATATTATTATTCCTACACAAATAACTTAATAATATTTACATGCTGCGTTTTTGGTGAAATTGTTCAAAATATTGAAGGATATTTGCCAGAAGTTAAATTATCCATTCCGTTTCTATCAGCTTGCGGTTATTTTTTCTTTCAATATATTCAAATAGCAATAATAATTTCCAGATTTTGTATTAGTATGTGTTGAATGTATTTGGTAACAAAAGCTTATGAATGAATCTAACTTGGTTCCAGTGGCAACTCGATAACAAAACTCCAATGAAAGAGGGAAAATGAGCTTAAGGTTGAAAATATGAAGATGAAAAGCAAGAATTCGGCAGTGTGAGGGAAAGATGTAAGCTTTAGAAATTTATCTTTTGAAATATTTCTTGCGTCTGGTCGGCGTTTGAAAATGATTTTGCTCGATGCTCTTTAGAAGTAAATAATTCAATTTATTTTTGGGATCAAGTGCTTGGGAATATGAAAAACCAAATATGACAGGGAAGATTTTAAGATTTTGACACGAATTGAAGACGGAAAAAATTCTTCATTTTTATTTGCGTAAAAAAGGGAATAATTCACTATTTAATTTTTACAGTAAAGCCTGACGCTGTATAAGACAAACCAAAACGAAAAAAAATCAACTTCTTTTTTCAAGCCCAATTTAATGGTATTACCATCAGCCAATTCATAATGTTATATTACACGAAACACTAACGTTTAGACAGTTTTATGCTTTAAAGGCCGATATAGCATTACACATATAAATTGCCACCTTCATCCCACACTTTCTATCAATTCTTGCTCGAACATCTCAAGCCAATTCCAAATTTAAACCATTACATCATATTAATAATTTAGAGTTATTATGGCTTAAAAGATTTGCCTATAACGGTTTGCATGTTAATCTTACAACATTTCTATAACACGGTTCTAAAAAAAGCGTGTGTGGAAAGATTTTAGAAGGGATGATTTATAAATTTTTTGCTTTACTCGTAAATTTATTGTCATGTTGGCGTCTGATAAAGAGATTATCGATGAAAAGCCTATGTGATCACTTAATCCTAGTAATATATTCTGAGACTAGATCAAGAATCGAATGGCAAATAATTGATATTTATATTCTTCGTTTCATTTTTTACTATTAGCAAAAGTGTTTTATTCCACTTTTTTTTAAATTCTCCTTAGTGTCATAAATTCATTCTATACGTCCCAACATTTATAGCATTAACGCCACGGCCCCTCTCTCGTGCCAGCCTTAAATTTAAACATGTCCTCCGCAAAATATGTTTCGGATATTTAATTAATTCAAAGAGGCATTTCATTTAACATTGTTTTAGGATGGTTTCGCTACATAGAGTAATAGTTTTCGAATTGGATATCAAAGAAGGGGGATGAAAGTAGGACGAATGGGTGGTTGAAAAGCCATTCAGCTTCGATTAGTTCGTATTTGGGTATGAGTTTTGTATAATCATTTTGTCTGCTATTAGATTTGAATAAATGCAATAGGTACTCGTAATAACCACCTTTCACCCTGTCCCGTTGATGTCGCGCTTTGAAATTGTACGACTGCGATTAACAACGATTGCATCCTCATCCTCTATTCCAAAAACTATAACAAGTGAACTGCTAAATGCATTTAATATGCACCGGTCAAATTAATTGGTGTCAACTAACTTTAATTTATATGTCACAGGACCTTTCGATGCGATTTAGAACGATTTACTTTGGATGTTTGTATTTAATTCAAATATTGGAATGGAACAATTACGGTTTATTATTATTGCAAAATGGTTGGAATTTTTGGATCGGCACTTTGGAATGAGTTGGTTTTTTGTTTGTATTTTATAAAATCAGAGAAAATAAATGAGATGTGTTTTTGCAAAAAAATAAAAATAATAGCCTTGCAATATCGATGGGTTTTTATTGTTTTATTGAAAAACAGGTCACATAAAGCGACGCCGACATTTCGGTTTATATCACCTGGTGTAACAACAATCTTGCTGATGGTAATCTACGATCGTGTCGGGACTCGCGTTCTCTATCACCTCATCCTGCAGGGAATTGTTCACCCAACGCCATGTGACGTCGTCTCCTTTTCTACCACATAACCACACACCTACCTCTTGCACGAAAATTTTTATTGTAATGGGCTTTTCATTCATTTTCTCTAAAATGACAAAGATTTGGAATTTTCAATGAAAAAAATGTCTCATCTACTCACCTATTGGTACATTATTTGTTCGTAATAAAATTTATCATCAAAAGTCTCAAATGAGACGTGCCAACTTTATTCAACACTTGCTGATGCCCTCGACTCCGTCTGCGTAACGTAAGTGTTGGCTATATTTTAACCTTTTTCTCAAAATTATTACCTTCCTGCAATGTACAACTTTACCGCGAAGTCGAAATTTGTATAATTGCACAACACTTAGTTCCTCAATAATCAAGTATAATCATTTTGTATCTATACACTTATTATTGAAATATCTGAATTTCAACAATATAATTAAACCATATTGGATAGTCTCGAGTTCACCATACACAATTGGACGTATGCCTTTTGCTCTTGAAGAGCATTTTAAATTTCATTTATCATTATAACTTAACGTATATTTAACATTCTATCCCCCCCCCCTAAATTATTATTCTTTCTCTGTCGATAGGAGCCACTAACTTTAGTTCACAAAAATGCCGGTAAGTATTATCTTTTAGTTCGCCGAATTTCAGGGGGTGCTCGCTCATTAATATATTTATTTGTGAATTCGTATTTCGATTTTTCAGGTTTACAATATATGAAAGACAATAAGTTTAATGCTCACTTATAAACTTATACATATAAACTTATACTTATAACACTTATAAATTATTTGGATCGAATTAGAAGGAATTTTTTTAGGATATGTGTCTATGTTCTAACCCCCAAATTACACTGCATTAAAATTTGTTTGTACTTCAGTTGAAAAAAAATAACAGTCGTTATAAAATTCAACAATGGAATAAGTGCATTCACAAAATCGCTCATAATTTTTTTTGGGTTAAAGTTAGAAACAAATTTTTTTCAGCACAATCCTCTACATGTCAAGGCCCATCTATGGCCGTTAAATTTTTTGAAAAATCTAACAATGGGGGCTAGCGATTTTTCAAAATTTAATAACTTTTTTTCGGTTGCGGTACAAACGAAATTTTTTTCGGTTAAATCAAATACAAACAAAAGTCAATTTAAAAATATATTTAAAATTTTAATTTGTAAAAGTCGGTGCTAACGTGACAGAGGTTAAACTTTCATACTATTTAATTAAATTACGTTATTCAAAACGTTGTTATTAAAATGATATATCAAAAACAAACACTTATATTTTATTTAAAATATAATTTTAGAAAAACTTTGTTTTATAGTTACAACACTTTGTTTATTAAATTTAAAACTTCGATTGTTGATTAAGTCTACATTATCTCATATAACTTAGTCACCCCTTTTCTCTCTTTCAGGGTTGAAATTTTCAAAAAAAAAAACATTGGTCGTTGATATTTTCTTATTGAATAACCCTCAGGATATATTTACAACAATTTTGTAATTAAAAAAAGGGTTACTGTGAGATTTGAACTCATGACTATTAATTACACCATTACAGTGGCAGATAAGTGAACCAATGCACTATTAACATAGTTATAAATCTTTTGTTTGTTTGCATATAAAAATTTATTTCGAAGAAACGATTTTTTGTACTTTAAATTGAATTCACGGTGCTAGTTATTAGTTTAACAAAAAACATTAATACAAATTATTTTCTAACTTTTAAATACCTTTTCTTTATCTTAAATACCTTTACTTTAAATAAGTTTTTACGTATTAGATTCCTTCCCTTATTATTTTTAAGAAATGATAAATAGTCTATTGTGAGTGGGTAGTTTTGTTGTATCCTAATACCAAATTTCATTAGGGTCAATTGTTCCGTTCTTTAGTTAAAACTGGACACACAGATTGACAGACAGACAAAAATTTTAAAAATGTTAAATTTGGAAGAAGGGCCTCTTGAAACACATATTTACGCTAAAATTGAGTTCAAAATTAAAATATACAGACAGACGTAAAATTTTTATATATTAGTATAGATTTGTAACAGATTTGTGAGAAAAAAGCTTTTCATGTTGGAAAAAGATTTTACTAAATAAAGTCTTCGGCTATTAGATACTACAAAGTTTTTTTTCTTAAGTATTTTACAAAGTTTAGATGAAATAGCAAACTTAACATCATCTACTTGCAAAATTAATTATTAAAGTTGTATTAATAAATAAATAATTAAGGGAACAGAAAATCTATTAATGTAAAATACGGGCACACTTAAATCTGTCTCGTTTTATGTATAATAAGAAAACGAGATAGGAAGATAGTCGGTTATGAGGCGCAAAATTTTCACGAATAGAAATTATTATAAACATTATCATATGAAAATTCATGAAAGAAAATCTAAGAAAACACGAGTAAATAATCACGCCATGAATTTCGAAACGTTTAAATTCAAAAGGCGAAGCCAAGCTTTTCATTTTCTCTTTGGTGAATGTGTGCTAAAATGATGGGCAGATAACGGGAGACTGACTGCACTGGTGATTAGTTTAAAACGGATTACGGTTTGGAAAAACTGTTTTAATATGTAAAGCACGTATATGTGAAAGCTTGCTATCAGATATGTGTGGATTTATCACCATTTGGTTTATAAGGTTACTTTACCTTTATAATTATGATGCAGGGATTTTTAGACGCTCTTTCATAAAATCTTCAGATTCAAAAAATGCTGCTAATTAAAAACAAAGAAAAACATTTTATGTGAGAGCCGCTCTTTCTTCCACTTCAGCCTTTTTCCAAAGCTCACTTGTACATAAACGGCTTGTATGTAACTTATGAACTGCACCATCATCATCGTCATCAGCCACCCTCATCCGCATTGCCAACCGCCTCCACGTTAATTTTATCCGCGTTCAAGCCACCCGCCCCACTCACAACCCCGTAACAGTAGATAGTGTCATGTTTTTATTAGACACATCATTCAAGTGTAGTTTGTCTGCAAGCTCATCTACCGCAATTCTTCACCATCCAACATTTAACACTCCCTTCTTCAGCCCCCTAATTCTGACACGTACAAAACAAAGCTTTTTAGAAAAGCGTACGTCTATGTTAAGCGTGTGTATAAAGCTCTATCTACCTTATTCATTATCATTATAATTATTATTTTTCGTGAAATGGATGTTACATTTTTAATTTTCGAAAAATGAAGGAGTAAATTATTTAAAATGTGGCTAGCTTTATACATATTTATATATATATAATTAAATTTTTCTTAAAAAAGTGTCAAAAATGTATTTATCTTCCGACTTTTGTTGAAAAAAAGTGTGTTTGTGTATTGATAAAGGCACGTAAGAAATTATATTTTTTTGAAAAAGTCTATTTTTTCTAGAAATAAGAGTCTGCACATATAAGCGCTTGCATTTTACTTGCTTCAGTTAATCACACATACACTTTCCAATGAAATCCACAGATGAAAGAAATTTGAAACAATGTTTATATTTGGTTTTCACTCACACGTATATGTTTTCCTTCTTTGTTCTCAGTCTTTGTCGACATATATACCGACATTTCTCTATTATTATATAGATTTAAAATATTTTATTTTTACTTTAACTCAGCAATAAATTCAAAAAACTTGGTTAATATTTAAACGAATAGTTTATTCGTCGCTAGGAAATAAAATTCTAATTATCAAATTTTCAACCTTAAAGGTTTTTAAAAGCGTATATATTATCTCGCGTAGTTGGTATGATTGATGTTTTAGATACAGTAAGCTCTCGCTTTATAGATGCTCACTTAACGGAAGTTTGATATTACGGACATGATTAATTAAATATCCATCGGTAAACGACAATACATGTATACTTTTTTCTGTTTTACTTACATTTTTTGTGAGGAATACCAAAATAAAATAATAAGAAAAGATTTTTAATACAAAAAGACAGCTTAAGATTGGTTTCGGTATACGGGAATCCCAAAATAGTTATCAAACGTTTTACGAATTAGTACTCGATATTATGCGTTACCGGATTTTCGATTTACGGACAAAGTTTATGAAGAACGCATCCTATCCGTAAAACGGGGGATTACTATATTTGAAAACTTAGCGCTTGGGCACATGCGCAGTAGAACTTTGTTTAGTTCCATTTTATACTTCTAGAATTGTATTTCGTTCAGTGAACGTACTAACTCCAATTAACTTCGGTAACAAACATCCATAACCGATTTTCGTAACAAATTTATTTTTTCCCTTTCATTCTGCGCCTAAAGAAGTTAATAATAACCAGTGGCGGATTTAGGTTCGATGCCGCCTTAGACCCCATTTAATATGCCGCCCTTATTACACCATAACAATGTGGTTATTCAGAAAAAAACATCAAATTTTCAAATACTTACTTCATGTGCTTATTGTTAATAGTTTTAAGTTAACTTTCTCCAAAGAATGTGTAATGTACTAATAATTTTTGAAAGTTTATAAGTATGACTTATTTCCACTACTAGAGCTCCACTAAAGAGCTTTAAATGTTCGGTCAAAAAATTAGTCCTAAATATGGAAAAATGGGTATTTCCAATTTGTTTTGAATGTTCCCGGAATGGCAGTTCTCT
The DNA here is from genome assembly GCA_958496175.1 of Sisyra terminalis. Taxonomy (NCBI): domain Eukaryota; kingdom Metazoa; phylum Arthropoda; class Insecta; order Neuroptera; family Sisyridae; genus Sisyra; species Sisyra terminalis. Next base: position 33,980,895 of record OY292274.1, read on the forward strand.
TATTGCCAGTGATTTAATAAATGTAAAATAGGATGTGGTAAATAGAAAAGTTAATTAAATATACTTTATTGAAGATGTTCCCTACATTCAAAGCAAAGCTAACTTAAATCAATTTTTGAGTTTGAATTGTCTGTTCTTTTTTTCGCCCCTAACATTTTGGGAATCCGAAAATTTTGCCACCCCTAAAATGGTGCCACCCTGGGCCCGAGCCTAACGGGCCTAGGCGCTTATCCATCACTGAGTATAGCTTTAAAAATGGTACTTTGTTTTGAATTTCTTTTGATTCATTATTTAATAGTTTTAATACTAGTTTGTTACGACCTTAAATGTACTCGTAGAATCAAGCACTAACACAAAGTTATAGTAGGTAATTATACTTGCACTGGTCATTTTGAAAAAACGTATACTAAAAAAAAATAGTTACAAACTCAATTTTGATTGAGATAAATAAATAAATCCATTTGAAAAATTCATTTATCTCTTTAGTTTTAATGCTGGAATTTTTAAAATACCTACTCACAGTATAATTTACACGCTAGTCAAGGTAGTCGTTATATGTAATCTTTGGGGATTGGGCTCAAATCCCGCGACAGGTGAGATTTATTTCTAAATTTATCGGGTTATTAAGAAACTTTGGGTTTCAAAAGACCTTAGCTTAAAAGCAATCGAAAATAAATTGCAACAAAAATTAGAAAAAACAGTAATAAAATAAATTCTTTTTGTTACACCTAAACTAAACGAGAGCGATCATTCCAATATGCAACAATAAAAATTTAAATAGTTTGAACTATTTAGCCAGGTGCAGAAAATAGATAAATAATTGGAAGGCAAAAATAATTTTAAATATGATCATAAAACAAGAAATCACAAATGCGTCAGCTTTAAAGCTCTGTTAATAGTCGACACTGAAGAAGTTTTATGTGTTCTAGAAATCTCTCAATGCTTTGACAAATATAACTATCTTAATTTTATACTCATATGCGTTATTGTGAAAAAATAGAACCAAAATAGGTATGGTACCATGTCGACATTTTATTTGGATAATTAAGATGATTTTTCTTTAAATTTATATACAATATTTTAATCACTCTCTATTTATTAGTCAAATATGACAGTAAAAGATAATGGGAAAATCATTAATGGATAATAATATATGTCTTATGAAACTCAATTTCTTGTTTATTACGACGCGTTTCAATAGTTTTTGACTGTCATCATCAGGTAATAATTATTTTGTCAATTGTAAACAAATTTCATATAGGTTAATTGTTTCATATTGTTTGTCGTTAAGGATGTTATTTGGATCTAGTTTGTGTGCTTTATATATTTCATATTCTTCTAGGGTGTTCATATGTGATTCTTTCTTGCATATATGTAGTGGCTTAAAATTTGTTTCGAAATTTAAGCATTGATGATTTTCATCATAAAGGTGTTTTGTAAAATTTGAAGTTGTTGTTGAAGTAGGTTTCTTAGGTTCCTTATATCTTGTTCTGAAAGATCTACCAGTTTGGCCAATGTAGAATTTTTTCACAGGAACCACATATAGTTTTATTTTCCGTTGTAATTTGGTTGTTCTCCAATGGTTTGAGAATTTTCTTCATGTTGTTGTTTGTTGAAAATGCGATATTGAAGTTATTTTTCTTTAGGAAGTTGGCGATTGTAAAATTGAATACATTATTGAAGTCTGATTTTATATATTTTTTGTTTTCTTTTTGTGGGAGTTGGATTTTAATTTTAAGCCACTACATTTATGCAAGAAAGAATCACATATGAACACCCTAGAAGAATATGAAATATATAAAGCACACAAACTAGATCCAAATAACATCCTTAACGACAAACTATATGAAACAATTAACCTATATGAAATTTGTTTACAATTGACAAAATAATTATTACCTGATGATGGCAGTCAAAAACTGTTGAAACGCGTCGTAATAAAGAAGAAATTGAGTCTCATAAGACATATATTATTATACATTAATTTATTGTGACTCGGAAATAAATAAAATACTTATCGAAGGGAAAACCATTTCTGAACCTAACTTAAGAAATAATTGATCATACAAAAAAACATGTCAGAATGGAAACGGGACTCGTAACTGGCAATTGTGGGCTGAAGAAACACCTGTATACAATTGGAGTACATGTGGATGATCTAATATGTAGATTTTGTTAGATAGAGGACAACACCGTTTCTCACGTTCTGTGGGAATACTACGCTTTATATGAATGGAGACATAAGGAGCTAAGGATAACAAACTCTAGAACCGAAATAGTCGAAAAACATAGGCCATTGACTGCTAAGGTTCGCTCGGCTACTCGGTCTGACCTAGATGAAATGGATATGCAGGAAGCATTTATTAACCTCATCCACAAAATTCCAACTAAATTAAAAAAATACTTCCTCAAATAGTTATTCTCGTCCGTGTGATGGCTGCCGAGAGAAGCCATTTAGATTGATTTGACTATAAATTATTTTGAACAATAAATTATTATACCCTTCTGAACAAAATAATTACAAATCATTCATTTTCTTTTATGCCGTTTATAAAATACCAACCTGCTTACAAATGTATTATTAATCCTCATGTTCTTTTACTAACCAATGGAAAAAAAAGTATTTTAATAAATTTTCCATAAACTATCAATACTATACCGTATGTAGAATACTTGGGTGGGATTATTATTGTATACCTAGTTGTTTTATTTTAGTAGTGATGCTGCACGGTTGTTACAGATTGTATCTTCTAATGTCTGTGATTAAAATTCTCAAAATCTAGAGTGAATTTTTTGGGTTCAAAGAGGTAAGGTTTTTTGAACTGATATAACTATCAAATTTGTATAAGTTTTTAATTAGCATAAAACTTTGCAAAACTGGTTGTATTGCTATTTAACCAACAGCTGTTCATTTTTGAATTCAAACACTGGGCGAACATAAGATGTACTTCCTTCCAAGTTTATATTGTTCTAATTTCTATAAATACATGTTATTCTATTTTGTACTTAAACACAATTTTCCATTTATTATCTACTATCCTTCATTGTATAAGAGTTTCAAAATGGAAAAAATCAGAAAAATAGTTCATGTTAATCGAGAAACGAAATACAATAAACTCTCAAAGTAGCGTCAAAATTTAATGTTCCAAACGGTAGAGATTTTTGACTTTTGGATAAGATTTAGATACTTTATGTACATTATGATTAAGGAGTCCTTGTTCTATACTGGTTCTGAACTAGTAATGTGAAATCTTTGTAAACAGAGGTTAGTTTTATTTTTTTTAAAACCAAATTTTAAACTAAGAAAATTAATAGTAAATAAAAAAAATTATCAAAATGAATAGTAGTTTGTGTTTTAAGAGAGAAAATAATTTAGAGATCTTAAATTTGTTTTTCTTGTTTCATAAACTTTTAGTAGACCTATTCAAGAAAACAATGTCACAATTTTAAAACTAGTTTTATTAATTTTTTTGTCAATTTTTTTATTATTTTTCTGTAAATTTGTATAATTACTGTAATTTATTACCGCATTTTTGCCAAAATTAGAGAAAGCTCAGAAAAAGATGTATTCCGGAATAAATGAAAGCGACAAACTTTTACTAAATTCAGCATGCTTTTAATTGCTATTTTTTCAAATCTGCACTTAATTATTTTGTCTAGTTTTTATAAGTAATGCACGCCGTATAATGTGGTCACATCGGGACTTAGGAACATTGAAGACGATAACCGATTGCTAATAATATCAGCAAAAAAACAAAACTTAATTTTAATTTTAATTTAAAATACATATTATGTAAAATACTTTTCTGCTAATAAATTTTGATTTTCACAGAGCAAATTTTTAATGAAAAGAGTTTAGCCGGATCAGTATAGCGAGTTGACCCTCAAATGGGAACCTATATTAAAACATGTAAAAATATTGACTTGATATAAACATACATTTTATTTACTTTTCCTGACCGAACTCCTCTTTGTCCTTGAGATATGAGTAAAAATGTCCGACCGCATGACTATTATTCGAAGTAATATACAAAAGTAGAAGTAATATATCTCAAAAACTAATTAAACTAGAGAAGTGAAACCAACTAATGCATCTGAAAATCAGATGACCTCTACTGATGATCTATAGTTTTAAAAATGTTTTTTTTGTTTAGCTCAGTATAACGTTCAGGAGGTTACTATCGCTATCCATTCCTCGAACTCATTTACCGTTATGTCAGAGGGTTGTATGTTTAGGTTTTCAGGTTCTCCGTATGTCATCTTTTAAAAACCTACCATATTTGAAAGAATTTTGAATTGATATTTTGGAAATTTGGTTCCACGATATGGTAATGAGATGTTTAGTATCTTGTATACTGGTGTTTAGATTATTTGCGATCAAATTTGGCCTATCCTTTATAGTTTCCCAAATTCCAGGAGACATTTCTTTCCGATAATTCGCCTTTATAGTCCTTATAATGTCTAGATCACACATTTTCCTTTATGTTTTTTTTGTTTTAACCGAAAATATTTCTGAGAAAAAAATTGATAACATGAATCAAAATCATAAGTACTATAAACGATTTTTTTTTTGTATGTTGTATTATATGTCTTGCCCGGTTTTTCGCAATTAAAATGATAACAATGTCCGACTAATAACAATATCCGTGATACCAATAAGCAGCATGCACTGTATCTATACGATCTTTTGTATATAGTTTTGCCAAGTCGTCAAAAAAAAGTAAAGAATATCCATGTCAGCGAGGCGGCATTCAGAAACAAGAAAATTTTTCAACTAATTTTTCTTTCATCATTTTTTCTCTGAAACATTTATTTCTTATTATTTTTTCTTGTTTTTTTTTTTATTTTTCTCATGCATATTCAATATTCATGCAAACTTTTTTCGGTTTTTCCGAGTTTTCAAAAAAAAATATATAAGCAAGAAGGAGATAAGCCTGTTATAACTTTTTTGTTATGTAGACCAAAACTTAAGTTTTTTTCAAATAATATAAAAAAGACCAGTTTCTAGTAGACGATTTGGAGAATCATTTTTTTCATTCTTGGAATACAACAAAAAAAATAAATCAATAGTTTCTTTTTAATTCAAAATTAGGAAAATAAAATAATTAAAATCGAAATATTTTTCTCAAACGTGTTAACTAAATGAGGTTCTTCAATATTCTTAGTAAATATGTCAATGTAAATTCTTAAAATCTTAGTAAATATGTTTTTAATTAGTTATTTACTGTCGCTTTTAATCAACCTAGGTTTTTAGTAACTCTAGGATTTGTAAAAAAATTCGGAAACTGAGAAGTACAGAAAATTTGTCTGTTCCGAGATTTGAATGCAATACCTACCGGTTTTGGAGCAAGCACCTAGATCATTCGGTCACCCGTAGGCATGTATTATCCCACGAATCTTTGATGATAACGTTTTGTAGAAATTAATCTATAATTTCAAACTTATTTTGTTAAAATCTAATAGTTATGACTTATTTAAAATAACTACAAAAACATCCCTTGTTAACAAAGTTATTTTTCTTTATGTTGGATTGGTAGAAGTGGGGAATAAGATCTAGCAAAGAGATATTTGAAATGAAATAAAAACTATGTGTCCGAATCAAGAAATTTTGGATGTTAACTCATTTATAAAACTACTATAAAATTTAAAAGGAAAACTGTACCTTTCGATGTAAAAAAAATAAACATTTTTAAAAGCATTGTTAGTTTGTCTTATTATATTACAATAGGATAATAAGGTCTATTATTTTAAGGAGTGACATTGGTTTAGTCGGGGAAAAAACCGCCTATTGACAACAACTTTTTTTCTGTGTTAAAAATATAATATTTTATTTAAATTTTTCATTGTTATAAACATATACACCTGACAAAAAATTTCTGAAATTTTCGTATAAAAATATTTAAAACTCCGCCATTGCAACGTCGTTTCCGGTGACCCATCGGAAAAGAGGTGTGTCCGGATGACAGCAGAACTCTTGACAGGATCATCCGAGGTAAAAAAATACGTGTTTAAGTTAAGACCAGAAACTAGAGCTTGGATATGGAAACCGAGAAAAAGTGAAAATGGGTTTTTTGGTAAGCCTTTTTACAAAAAACTGCAAATTTCGGTGAAATTTGCTCTACATGTTGTTTGTTTAAACAGTTGCAATTGAAAAAAAATTCTTCGTTCAAATCCTTGTAAATAGTATCTTGAAAACATTTGCAAGATTTCATCAAAATGGGTTGAGTAGTTCTCGAAAAATCTTGACAATCGACTTTGAAAACACAGTTTCGAGAAAAACGCGACAATTGACGAGCAGCTGTACCGATATACCTACGGCGCGCTGAGCTTCGCAAGACTGTATCTCCGAAACTATACTCGGATCAACTTGAAAATTTAAAACAATATTTTAGAAATGCTATAGAAATTAATAAAACAATAAAAATTGATATTTCGAAACCGTGATCAATTATAATAATAGATATACGTTAATTACGTTAATACGTTAACAATTGTTTTAAGCTGTTGAAATGTGAAGGATCACTCAAGAATTCCACCGGTATTACTCGCTGAAAACCACTCTTCATATTACCACTTTTACCGCATTTGCAACATTGCCTAATGGTTTGTTATTTTTAATGCTTATTTTTTTGAGAGATGAGGTCTACATAATTTTTTTACATCCTTGTTTTTGCCAATCAAGTTTTTGGTGGTTGAAATTTGAAACCCTTTTAAAAAAGGCACTTTGATATCATTACATTTGAAAGGTCTTTAATTAATCGACTAAACGACTTCTAATAAGATTTTTGAATATTTAAAATTTAAAAATATCTTTTTCTACCAGTTTTTATATCCGCTGACAACGCGTGTAAAGAAAAACTAAAAAAAAACATTATTTGGGCCATGATTCAAAAATCAAAAGTCATAGAAGCATGAAATAAAAAAAATATACTACAAAATTATATGCTAAAGTTTAATATTACCAAAAATGCAACCGATTAATTCACACTATTGGTGCCTTACTATTGGTGCCATGCAACCGCTTCTTACAATAAATTTCGCTGCAATAATAGCAGCCAGCAATCTAACAAGTCGCCAAAAGTTTGAGGCTTTACCAATGCGTGTTAGTGACTTGCCAGTATAATCTTAAAAGAAATTGATCGTTTTAAATTGTACGTTTGTCATTTAGGCCTTATTAGTCGACAAGCCTCACATGCACCTACCTTAGATATCTAATTTATGACTCAAGTCTCATTTAGAACCATCAAATCAGACAACGTTGCATTTTATACTTTGTTTTTAATTTAATTCGTAAATAAATCGACGACTCATAATGAAAATTTAGCCACAAAAGAGAAAACTATACCATATTAGAATTAAATTAAAAAAAAAATCGAATAGAATAAAGTGGTAGAAAACGTATCATTGCCAGTAAAGACTGCAATACCGGACCAAAAGTTCAATTCCGGTGTTCGGTTTTTTTTAAAGCTTGATTGTAGGATACCGGTTTATAATACCGATAGTAGGAATTTTTAAAAAAGAAAGAAAACACAGGAGTGTCTTTGCTTAATTTTAGAGGGAGTGAATATCACAATAAATCGTTTGTAACTTATAAATAATAACAATATATAAAGAATCATTAAAAATTAAAGAAACTACGAACATCGTACGCATTTAAGTCATAAAAAATGTAAATATCGCCATTGAGTCTATGGTATTTTTTATAAATTTTTGTATTGTGATCTAAATAAACATTATATATCAATTGTACTTTCGTTAAGCCTAGAACGTAATTTTTCACAAAAATTATCAGCTGTCAATAACGCTTCTTCAGGGTGTACGCTAGTTGGTGGTACTGTTACGCAAAGCGCGGTATAATTTATCCTAGTATTTACTTTTTAATTCCTCATCTTCAAATAAATCGATTACTCGTCGGATGGTTTTGGGTATAACTGATTTTTGTTTTATATTTTGTTATTTAACTCTAATTTTTGTTCAAGAGGCAATTTTTTTCACTACCAACACAAGTGTCATCATCTTCGACAACTATAACGAATTCTTCTGAATGTAGATAGGTTTGTGAGTAAAAAGTTTAATGAAAATTCACTACAAATTTGAATAAACTCGAATTGGTAAGTCTTTGTTTTTCATTTTTGAAATCATTATAATTATGCAAATACCTACCCTAAAACATTTTGTAACTCCACCTTTTTATTCACAGCCATACTAAATATTCACCCGTTAGGGCGACGTAAAAACAAAAACGTACTATTTTGCTAGGATGATAGTCCCTAAAAATAAAGTGAAAATAATTTTTTTTTTTAATAAATATCGTAAAAATGATATAAAAACTTGTGTTTGCCGGGGTATTATAAGATTGTATAAACCGATATTCAGTATTCCGCTAAACCGATATTGCAATCCTTAGTTGCCAGATTTGATGGTTCTGAAAAGGACATGAGTTTAATTTATTAACCATATAACACAAAAATCAGGGTTTGCTGTTAATATAATGTTTATTTTCTATTTAATAATATGTTTAGTAAAAGAAGTTGTCAGAATGTTTCTAATTGAGTTTGAAAAAGTGTAACTATATCAGGTATTGTTTAATATTTGTGACCTTTAATCATATCAAAAACATAAATCTTAAAGGAAATATTTTTGCTTTTGTTCCTTTGATTTAAATTTTACGTCAAACTTAAATAGAATTTCTCAGATAAGTTAGCTTTATTCTCGCATAAATAGAAAATAGAATATTTGAACAATAGCGTGAATGTGTGCACGGATTTACTTTGAATGTGGAACATTGGGAATTCACTCGTTGTTTGTCTATTCAGAAATTTGAGTTAGAAATGGAGAGGCGGAAAACTGGACGTTCGTTGTTTCGTCTTTGTACATTGGTAAATGATATTTTGTGTCTCTCCATTTTCGAATATCATGAAAATAGTTTTGGGGTTTTGAGCGAACCACTTGTATGTTTCTAAGCCCAAAGGAGTGAATAGTCCAAATACGTAAAGCATTTCAAATGCATTCACAGAGAGATTTTAGATGTAGGCACATTAAGATACTGTAAATAATTTCGCACTGTATCATTATTGTCATATGGAAGAAACATATTTCAAACATCTTACGAGCAAAAGTTTTATTTTATTGCCATTATTTACAAAAAAAAAAATAGCAAGGCTAACCAACAATACGCTATTTTACTCATTAGTAGGTCATTCTTTATGGATTTTGACACAATGGATATTTTTCATTCCATAAAGCTGAATCGTGATACGTTTACATTACCGTTTGTGCTTTATATAGACACAAACTTGGTAATTGAAAAGTTTCTATCTCAGTAAAAGTTTGCTCCACCAGTATCAAGTATGTAAATGCAAGCAAATATTTTATCACTTTTTTACAGTTAAGAAAAAAGAAAATTATTTTATAAATTAATAAAAAGATACATATAAAAGAAAAATAAGATTGATTAGAAGTGTGAAAAAAAAACAGTGTGTATACTTATGTGCGCGCGTGAGAAGTTATACATCTTTGGTATAGTTAAAAAGTTGTTTTTAATCCACTTCCGTAGCCTTTTCCAGTAGTGCCTGAACTGGCCCACCAGTTATAAGGTTTGTGATTACTAAAATTTGACACAATTTTAAACACAAATTACTTTTAATATCAAAACTCATAATAAGAAAACGTATGGGTCGCGGCAAAGATAATGACAAAGAATATAAAGTTTTAAATATATTCATATTGGTGGAATACAAATATAAACATTTTTGACTCAAATTTGAATTACCATGATTTCATTCAATTGCTAATTTTACCCATTTATCAGTTGTGGCAGTGTTGGGCTGCGAATATTTCACGAAAAATTACTGGTTTTCAAATAAAAGATTAAATTGAGTATTTATGCATAGATACTATATGCTTACAAATTTGGTTACTTATACAAAATGTATATTACATATTTTATGAATTAACCGAATAAACATAATGGGTCATATGTTCAAAAAATACTTTTCGAATACATTTTCCCTATAGAAGTAGATAGTCTACGATTCAGCTACGAAATTAGTACATGAATATTGTTAATAATCAAAATCTATTTTTTAGTATTTTTACAAGTTGGGGAATTAATTTTTCATAGAGGCCAGTTAAAAATTGTCGAGAAGTATTATAAACTAAAATATTATTAATTGACATTTGGAGAAATATTTCTTTCATATCATATGGAAATAAAACCTACACCACTTCACAACAGTTTATTTAAACACTTTAAAAAATCATGGGTGCCGCTTATTACTTAGCCGGAACCTCCCCGCAGCCACGTGTAAATAGGTATGGTTTTGGAGAAATATTTCATTTATGGGTATCATTTGTACTGTATTAAAGCTAATTTTTATCTGTATTTAGTAGTAAAAGGGTGCCTGTAAAAAAAGCCAGAAATCGAGAGTGCCAGCCCTTAAAGATGCTAGAAATACTATACTTCTTTACTGGCGTTATTAAAAAAAAAGAATGAGAGTGAATTGTTAAAAAAATAACGATTTAACGTAAAAATATGAAGTTGCTTGCAAACGTTTAAAAAATATATGATTCTGAAATTATTCAATGCAATATTTTAAATAATGTAAGAAAAATCAGTTTCAATACATAGATTCAAATGGGTTAATAACATATACAATTACTATTGTATTAATATAATTTTCAGGTCGTCGCTATTTAGGATTGTTTATACATGATATTTAATAGTAGCAATCTACTTCTTTATGGTAAATGTGTTCGATAAGTATTTTTCGAACATGTGACCCAATGTTCATTCGGTTAATTCATATTATATATAATATACATTTTGTATGGGTATCCAAATGTGTAAACATTTAGTATCTTTACATAAATAGTCGATTTTATCTTTTATTTGAGAACAAGTAATTTTCCGTGAAATATTCACAGTCCAGCACTAACACAACTGATAAATGGCTAAAATTAGCAATTGAATGAAATCGAAATGACAATTGAAACTATTGACATGGTAGTTCAAATTTGTGCCAATAATTAATATATTTGTATTCGACTTACATAGATGTATTTGAAACTTTATATTCATTGACTTTGTCTTTGCCGCAACACATACATTTTTTTATTATGTGTTTTGATATTAAAAGTAATTTGGATTGTAAATTGTATCATATTTTAGTAATCACAAATCTTATAGCTGATGTGTTCGTTCAGGCATTACCGGAAGAGGCTACAGCATTGGATTAAAAACATCTTTTTAATTATACCAAAGAAATATAACTTCTCACGCACGTACATAAGTATACACACTGTTTTTTTTTCATAACGCCGGTAAAGAAGTATAACTTCAAAAATTGTGAACTGATTAAAACAAGCGTATATTTGAACGGATGGAATAATAAACTTTAATTTGATTTTTTTTTTACTTTCTTCCGTTTTAATTAAATTTTTGACAAGTGAAAATGCTGAAAATATGTAATTGTTTAATTTTCCACACAAAGAGTTCGTTTTTTTTTTTTTTAAATTGAAAAGCCTTTTTTATTCATACGCTAGAAAAGATGATGAATGGCGTCTCAATTTTTTTTTTATAATATGTAAAACGTCCATTTTCGTGAAGTTGGAATAACAATAATTCAAAAACAAGGATAATATTGGTTAATGAAGGAATCTTGGACAAAAGCCCATTGTAATCCAGCGTACCGCAAAGTTTCGTCGAAGAGATTGTCGGACGAATTGAGAGAATGTGAACGAGACCCAACTCTTGGCATCCTTAAGAGCGTGTATGTGTGTGAGCACTCGTTTCCCACCCCCATAATGGCCACAACTTTGAAGCAATTAAGAACATTAGTGCGATGGAACACACATTTTATAATGTGCATGTATGGCCCACATTACACGACTTAGACGTAAACTTGACTTGGCCTCCTCCCCAAAGTATGCTCACCATTCGGTTCTTGTTATCCGTAACTATCAACCCCACGTGCCACCCCTTTTCTCTCTTGAGGCACAGCCAACTACCAAAGTATAACATTATCATATTTGCCGAGTGAACATAAATTTTCACGCTGCAAAACTTCGCGGTCCATCGTCGCCTCCAACACACTACGATGTTTCCATTTTATACTTTATTAACGTATGTAATGGCCCGAATGAAAAATGATGATGATGACCGGCTACGAGTACGGAAAGTAGCGGAAAAACACACAAGTGAAAAATGCACAATTTTCTGTTTCAAATCCTACGTGAAATTTTAATAATTTCAAACTCTGGTAATTATTCATTTCGTTTGACATGCGAGTTCGAAAATTAGGCCCTGTCAAATTAATTAGATACATGAATCAAAGATAAAGCGAGATATTTTAATGACTAACTGATACACACCATTATGAACAGAGAACGAGGAAATTCGGGAAAGCCACAAGGTAATGTGCGTTTTCCGAATGGAAATGAAACCGAATTTCATAAGTTTGCTACGCTGAATATTATAAAACACGAGAAATTCTAATGTTGAAAATTTTCTGGAATTAGTATCCAAATTATTTGCAAACCTGGAAATGGGAGCGCAGGGTGTTCATCAAGTAGAAACTGTTTGTATCACGACTTTTTCAAACTCAATTAGTTTGATCTTTCTTCATTTCCAGTTCATTTTGCTGATTACGTCTGTAATGGTTGGTATTTGATTTTAAAGAAAGAGAGATTGTTTCAAGATTTTCAACTTTTTGTGTTCTTTCTAACTGCAAAGATGTTTCATTAAAATTTCCTCTGCATAATTTAATATTCGTGTTGATCAAGGAAAGCCAAATTGGTCTCAGGTGTTGCCAGTCAAGAAACATTTTACGAAACTTATCTATAGGTACCTACGCATAAAGTATTTGAACAATAGAACTTTATAATATATTGATTACTTCACTTCCACTTCCAGCTTTGTCGCAACTCATAAATTTTTCCCCAAAAATAATTGTTTCTTGAGAAATTTGAAAACACATTAATTTGAACATACTTAGCGAATGAATATGCAGATAAAACAAAACGTGAGCTTCACTGTTCTTTTTCCTCTCATCCTTTTCTCATGCCACGTTATTAATTCGACTGTATTTCGAATCGTACCATTTCTCCAGCTAATGTTTTCCTAATTTTTAATTCATTAACACATATATACACATTTGCAGTAAAACCGATTTAATTAAAACACAACATTATTTAATTGGTTTTATCTTTTGACTTATCTAAATTAATTTTATGCTCTAACTTTCGAAACTAATTATAATACTGCATGTGTTTGTTGCATCGTGCTATTATACCCCCTCGTACGTAAATACCGACCCAACTTTCTACAATTCAAAGCCATTTCTGCTTCTCCAATGCAATTTCCTTTCATATTTATTAGAATTCGTTGAACTAGTTATATTTTCCCTGTGTTTATACAAATATTGTTAAAAATAAAAATTAATTTCGCTCTTGAGAGAAATAGCAAATTGAATTTTTCATTTTTATTGAGACGCTTGTTGTGTAATCTTTCAAAATGGGCTTTACCGACTTATCATATTTGATATGTTTTGTCGCCGCAACTCGTTTCGCTAATTAAATACATTCTTCACTTTAATTCAGCCACTCAACTCCCGGGTTTTATATTACAGACATATATCAGGCAAATTTCCCGCACCATTCTCGCAAGCCTCATTTTCCCTCGTCTCCACCCTCTCCACCCTCCGACCGTACGTAAATTAGTTTCAGGCTTACCGACTAAATTTGATATGCACAGGTATGCATGATAATGAGTTTAGGAAGAGTGAAGCATTTTCGACTTTCAACAAGCTAGACGGAAACAGAAACAGGATGAACAAGTATATGTGTGTGTGTATTCAGGTAGGAAAGACTTCTTGTCCCGTCTGTTGCGCCTTTTTTACCCTCTCTTAACTTATTTTCTTAATTTTCCAGCACTATGTATATATATCTTTTAAACTTCCGGTTTTCTTATGAAATAACTTCATCTATTCTATAAATTTAATATTTTGAGATTGGAATAAAAAATAAAATTGTGCAATTTAAATTAAAAGCAATAATTTAAGAAATGTTTTTGATTTAAACTTTATAATGAGTCCTAAAGTATCTACTTTACATGGTTGAGCCAAATAATTTAATTATTTTAAGCCCCAGTTTCACCTGCATAATATATGTTTTATTATCCTCCTATTGAAAACCCTTAAAAATAAAATTCATGAAATTGTGAAAGTGGAATGAAATTTTCATGCAAAGCATACTTTTAGTTGGTGTATTGCTTCAATTCCAATAAATAACTAAAAATAATCACTGAAATATAATATTTCGCATATTTATAGATATACAGTGAAACCTGCATAAGTGAGACTTGAAGAGACTAAATTTTTTTTCTCATTTATAGAGGTTTCTAACTTACCCGATTTTCTCACCTAGAGAGGAAAACTCAGATAGATAAGGTCAAAGAATAATAAATAGAAATTGAGAATATACATTACTCTACTGAATAATGAAACATAGTAGTTCTTTATCTTAATTTCGTAAAATTTATAATTAAAATTCTGTCATTTTAGTTTGTTTTAAGTTATAGTTAGCAGTCAACAATTTTTCAATAGCAAACAATTTATCAAATATAGTTTTATCACTAATATTAGAAAGTTCAAAATATTTATGTAAAGTCTCTTATGCTTTTTCCGCATCGGATTTAGATACTTTCTCAGCCGTGGCTTGTTCTTCTTCCTCCTCCTCCTAATGAATGATACTGAATGTGAATATGAATGAATTCGAAATGTCATAATAGAGAGTAAAGATAAGACAATTTACAAATAAACAGGTGACGAATACTAAATACGCCTTAATGAGCGGATATTAAAAGAATGTTGCAGATACAATGAAATAAATAGCTTTAAATATGAGCGAAAAGAACAAGTAAGTCCTGAAAAATGTATCACTTATAGAGGTTCATCAATATCACTTAAAGAGATTTTTCAGTGCGGAGATACCGAGATCCGAGAAAAAGTTTCACTTATAGAGATTCTCACTTCTGACCTTCTGTCTAAGTTTTTGCTAAAACGAAAGTTAAAAAACAATTTAAATCAAATTAATATTTCTGAGCATAAAAATCCTAAAAATTGAAATAAACAAACAATTGAAGCAAAAACAGAAACTTTTTAACATGAAAATAAATATCCCAGAACGAGGGCATTTTTGAGAATACAGTTCCTGGCCATATATTATAAGCAATTAAGATTTTATACAAGATGTACATATTCTACTATATTCAATTTAAAATTGTTTACTTTTACATTAGAAAAAGCTTTATTGGTTTTTAAAAAATATATTTTTTGGATAAGGGTAAAACCTTGTTTATTATCCCTATTAGCCTATTTTAGGATAAAAGCCTTGATTTGAAACCCATTGAAAATATGTGGAAATTGCTGAAGAAAAAAGTAGCTAAAGAGGTGGTAATAGAAAAATAGTTCTTAGAAAAAATATTCACGTATGGAATCATCATACACAAATACTGCAGACGGTATTATCCTACATAGATAGCATAAACTGCGCAGAATGGGAACTGAAATATCAGTAAACGGGCTTTCAATTAAATATTAAACATTTCAGCTTGCTATAATAGAGAAGATGGTTAATTAATTTGATGGTAAAACTTTGTTTTTTAGTAAATATGATTTTTGGTCACGCTAGTTAGTAACAAGCGCAATAAATACAATTTGTACAGGAAAGTTAAGTCCAATCAAAAATATGGACCCAAAAAAAAATAGCTCTTACTTCAGATTTTATACAAAACCTATAGCGCGTCTATTAATGTGGCTAGGGACTGTAAGTGTCGTTTTTTTCTTTTGTAAATTAAGGCTCTCTTTCTGGGCATATTTGTTTCCTTGTAAAAAAGTTTCTGTTTTTGCTTCAATTGTTTGTTTATTTCAATTTTTTAGAATTTTTTTGCTCAGAAATGTTAGTTTGATTTAAATTCTTTTTAACTTTCATTTTAGCAAAAATTTAGACAGAAGAGTTTTATCGATTAGGCCAGAACACATCTTTAATTTTTTTGAAGTGTTTTTAATCATATTTCCAATATTTTTCCGAAGTTATTGTAAAATAAATACAAAATATTAGAGAGGAATATTAATGAAACTTACTTAAATCTAGGCAGCGGTTGTAGTTAGGGCCATAAATACTTATTTTTTACCAGTAATATTGAATACAAATTCAATGATTACGTTCATAATGATTTTTGACATATTTGATTAATGTATTTTGTACCAATCAATTTTGATACAAACAATTTTATAAAATTTTCGTTTATTGTATCATTTGTCGTAAAAATAATATTTCATCTACCCAATGTTTAACGAAGCTGAATTTAAATCTCATTAAGTAGATCAAAATTTACTTTTTTCAAAACTGATATTTTTTTTGAAATTTTACCATATTACCTATATCCTACAAATTGTCATAATATATTTCAAAAAGAATTAAGATGAATTTAATGACTGACAATTACTATACTCAATACATAACGAATGATTTTTGAATCTTATGAATAAAACAATTCCAATGAATCTATGAATTTAATTGCACTTTTTTGTATCGAGTTCAAAATATCTCTGTCACCAAAATGAAAGACATTCTTATTGACAGCTTACATAAAGATGGTCTATATTTAATGCATAGAAAATTCTTTTAAATGAATCACTTTGTTTTGAAGAAAATGAATGAAAAAAAGAACTAACTGATTCACCAAAGTGAGAGAAAAGTATGATAAAACAATAGAGTGAAGAAGACATGCTCGTGGATGGAAATAATGTGCATACAGGTTATAAGGAAAAAAACAAAAAAGATAATTTGTCTAGTTTGCCACAAGAATGAAAGACATAGCAAGATAAAAAGCCAGTGGAGAGAGAGAGAGAGAGAAATAGAAAAAAAATCATTGCATAGTAGTACGCTAAGTGATCGTGTATTTAACTTTTGGTCATAACATTAGATAATCATTAGCTAGATTACTCAAAAAAAATAGGTGTAATACTTTTGTTAGGTATATTGTTATAATTCCAAATAAATTGTTGAAAATAATTGCTGAAATATAGTATTTCATATATTTATATAATATAAAAAATCGGCATAATAAAAATAAAATAATAATTAACATACAAAAAGAAAATAGACCACATGCTCAAAAGCAATTACCAAATAAAGTTGACTTGGATCCCCGGACATCATGGGATAGATGGCAACGAGCAAGCTGATGAAGCGGCAAAAAGGGAAACCACCGAAGAACTGATCGATGATCACGAGCTGGAATTAGAAGACTGGAAGAGGTTAGTCAGGAGTAAAGTCCAAAAAACCTGGGACAGTATGTGAAGCAATACACCGCAAAAATTAGCTACGGTGAGGGACTCAGCCACCCAAGAGGAATGCCCATCGGTAGCAACCAGGAAGGAGCAGACTACCATAACTAGGTTGCGTATTGGGCACACTAACCTGACACATATCCACTACATCAATAAGGAGCAAAAGCCAAAATGCAGTAATTGCGATCAAGATCTGACCGTTAAACATGTCCTGGATAGAGTGTGGGGCATACAATCGTCAGAGAAGCGCGACTGACATGCCGACAACGATGAAAGAGTGCCTCAATACAGAAGGAGGGATTAAAAAGACTATAGAATTCTTAAAAAAAATTAAATTAATTGATACAATATAAAGTACAAAAACATACCTATAAGCCTAGTTTACTATTAGAATTTATTATATTATTATCATTTAATAGAATTTGTTTATTATTATCATTTATTAGAATTGTTAACTATTATTTATTAGAACTGAACATGTATTACCAATTGTAACATGTAAATTATTTTAGTCATTAATGACCAAGATGTTAAACAGTGACTTTAAATAAAATAAAATAAAAAAAATAAAAAAATAGATGTAATGTAAAAATTGATTACATCATACAGAAATTTATTACATACAGAACTTTATCAGGGAAAGCATGCAGAAATTAAATGTCGCGATGTCACAGTGCTTATCCGTTTTCAGTTGTGGTTGCCACCTGTCAAATATCTATTTTTCTTGTTGAACTATGTTATCTACTTTAGATAGTATTTAAAACGCGCACTACGAACAATGAACTATAAAATTATAGTTTAGAAGTATCATAGTTGACATCACATGTTATGAAAAGCGCAATGGAAATGTGACATTGAGGTAAACAGGGGGAAAATCTTATAAATCTTGTGACGTTATTTATGGATGATTCCCAAAATGTTTGCTAAATATTAATATCATTGTTATCTAAGTTGAAAGATATTCAAAACGTTCTTCACAATAAAGGACAATTTTATTGCCAGAAGTATATTAACCTTTCATTTTCTTTACTATTTTATTAATTTTACTATGCTATTAGACTATGCAACCGTGAGAACCAATTTTTGGTATTCTCAAATCTTTAACGGATCTTAACGTTGTTCTACCTGTTTCGATTTGTACACATATAGAACTTAAATATCTATTAACGAAGTAAATAATAATTTCAAGTTTTCGTAATGGACACTTTTGGTTCAATTTTCACCTAAAATAAGTAAGAAGTAACTAAACATAATATTTTTAGGGATTGATATTTTAAAAGGAAAAAAATAAATCCATATACCATCAGTTCATTGCAGCTTGTATATATCGGTATATATCGGTTATCTTCTTCACTATAGGTTATAGGTACTTTACTTAATGCGGTATCCAGCTTTTCTTTGGTCTGCCAACACTTCTTCTTCCGTAGAATTTATTGAGTATCGTAATTTGGAAAGTTTTTTTAGATGCTGCATTTTTGTGTTCTTTCTATTTAATCTGATTTACTGTTGATTATTCTTTCATGTCAAAGATATTTAGCTCTATTCTTAAAACTCTGTTTCTTATTTCATATAGTTTAACTAAATAAAATAGTATTATCTAGTACAATCTCTTACTTTTCTAAGAAGTGTTATCTCTTGTGCTTGTATTCGGCGTTCTTCTTTTTTTGTTGTCATTTACGTTTTATTTCCGTAATAACCGATTGTGACCACATTAGCTAATAAACTTTTATTGGTGTGTCTCTTCTGGTTTAATTTTTTAGTTTTCTACTAAAAGCTCCGCAAATATGACTGAGTTTATTGAGTTATCCCAGTAGGACGTATAATAGATGTGTGACATGTACCTAACGGAAGTGGGCAAAAGGGAATCCTTTGTGCTTTAAAACCGGATTATTCGGCCGAGGAAGACAATCCCAAAACAAAATGTGGTTTTACCCGTCAATAGGTTGAGCAAATGGCTAGTAAACAGCTTTCGATATTACATACTTACAGTACCAAAAATTGCTTCGAAATTACAAAACAGTGAAAAACGCGGTTGTTTATTTAAGAACTAGAGGACGCAGAGGAACATCACACATAAATCATAATGCAAACGAAAATTAGAACCATTTATTTTGCATTTTTAACACTTTTTCGCGTGTAAATCTAAATCTGTGAGATATTCAGCTTGTTTTAGAATCATGAGGTTTGGCAAGTGTAAGGCTTTAATTGAGCATTTGACATTTGTGTTGAGGAATGTATGTAATTGAAATTTAAATATTTGTTTGGCTCGTTATTTTGAACTTTACATGTTTGTACATAATACATTTTACGATTATACTTGTAAATTAGTAGTACTCTTGCTAATATGCAATATTAGATTTACTTTCACTTCATCTTCGTAGCAAACTAGCAAGATGATATTAATTTATTGTACTGGTAAACTGTGATTAAATTCTTGCATTTTTGATATTGATCTGATAAAACCTTTGGAGCTTGAATGAAATATAGTTAGAAAAAAATATAGGATTGAAATTAACTCTATTTGACTGATTTTTTTACTATTTTAGCTGATTTTGTTATCAATATTTAATGAATAGGTTCTTATTTTTCATGATAAAGAATTCAATTTTTATTATGTCTTTAGAAAAAAAAATTCTTTAGATTTCTGTTTAGTATAAAACATTAAAAAAGTACAACACAATGGAAACAAACTTTAGATTGACTTTAATTTTTGAATGATACTAAAAACGAACTTGAATAAAAACTGATAAAAATATTCAAGTTGTGTTTTTCTTGGTGGAAAAACTATCTGGATACCTACAAGATTGTAAAAAAAAATTCTTACTCGAAAAAAGTTTCGACTTTTTTGATTTTTTCACAACTTATCTCTGTGAATTATGAAATATCTAAGATTCTACAATAATGAAAACTTAGTTTTAAAACCTCGTATTAAAGGATATGTTCTACTATCCTAGGATTTGAATGTTATCAAATAAAAGGATTCATAGTACTTTCATAGAATTGTAGCTTTAATTTAGAAAAAATAAATTTAATTGAAAATTTTAGGAATTTGAAAAAAAAAACTTTATTACATCGCTTTGAAGCTGTTCTTCAAATACGATAGCGGTTTCCTAGTATATTTTAATCAAACCATGTTACAAAATTATAAAACAGTTATTGGAGCTATAAACTATGGTTGTTCGCTTTTAGTTTTCAACCATCATAAAGATATTCTATTCTATGAAATTTTCGAAGCATAATAGAATTGACGAGGCAATAGTATTTGTTGGTAGTATATGTTTTTTGCAATATTTCGTATAAAACAACCATATAATAATATATAATACATACCTACTTAAAATTGTAGTAAATATTACGTAAAAATTATATGTTTATACAAAAAAAAATTTTTTTTTTATAAATTAAACTAAGAAACAAAGGTTTAGTTTTATAAAATTTCACAGCTGATTTGAAATGATTTTGCCAGGCTGATTACAAGCCTGTTTTTGTAAAGTTTCGTTTTTATAAAGCGGCACTAATCTTTGAGATAATAATGGTAGGAGATTTTAACAAGTATATAAGAATTGAAATTTTTTTTTTACACTTTAACTTGCATGTGTTTTGTAAGATTTTCTTGAATTCGCCCATACTAAGTTACTACTCTGAATGGTCCAGTTGTAACTTAGTTATGTAGTAGTCCAGTAGTAGTCGTTTTATTAGTATTCCAACGACTTAGGTGACCTAGGTATCGTTCTACCATTACCATTGTTGAATCTCCCCAAATCTTGTCCTGGTTAACCATATAGGAAAAAAAAGTATTTCCTTATTTACTGCATCTTAATGTTCTATTTTAACATTGGAATTTTTGTAAAACCACGTTATATACAAAAATATTTTAAAAAAATATTAATATGGAAATTAAAAAAGCAATATTAATTTAAAGTAAGTTAATTTTAAACTTTATATAACAAAATTATAAACTATTAATAATGTAAGTTTATTATAAACATAGAAATTGAAGTTCTTTTCAAAAAATGTTCCTAGGTATTGTCGTCCGGTATGTATTAATATGTATATATATTATAATATAAACTTTACTGGAAATCATCAACTAATCATCAAATTAGGACAGAGAAATTTTTCCATAACTGCTTCTTAGCAATTCCTAGTTGCAAAGCATTTCTGTGAATGCTTTCAATCTTGTATAATTTTATTATCTTTTATTGAATTAAATTTATACGTATTGCAATTCATTTCTTTATATTGCAAATACTATATTTAAAGTTCAGAGCTAACGAGAAAATTTTATTTTTTACTGACGTTTAGATTAGTGACTTATCCCTGGAACGTTAAATGAACTATCCTAACTTTCGTTCGCTGAGGTGAAGTGACAAATTTTTACCATTTAATGAGAATGGATTTAAATTACCACGTTATATATTTTAATTTTGGTGGTTACTGAAATCCTGGTATTTTCTATTGTTCCGTGATATTTTTTCTATGTATAGAATGTGAATTCAAAAGTAGCGAAACGAACTTAAACTACAACTTGTGAACGATTTTACGAATATGATTATTTAATATAAAAAACGAAGGTCAATAATAAAATACAAAAAAAATAAAGGCGAGCACTAGCGGTGATAAGAAAATTATATATGTAACAAAACGTAACCTTTTAAGTTCGAAATGTCGTCTTATAAAAATATTTCTTGATTTTATTTCTATTTTGCCCATAATTGTGAAGCTTATTTTTATTTTATTGCTGTGTGTACCTTCAAACATGTCACTTTCAGAGTCTAATTGTGAATCTGGGCTATTCAAGATCCCACTCAAATATACAAAAAAAATGTCGACAAAATCGGTCCAGCGGCTTAGAATCATTGAACTGGCATCATTGTTACATACCTAAGATTTAAATGTGTGTGTGTAATCTCATGTAACCTGTTTGTGTCTAGCGTCATGATGTGTGCCTACCGAACCATAAAAATAAATAAAGGGGGAGCAACCCAGCACAATAAGATAAAAGATGCTCAAGATCATATTTGAAGAGAAAAAAAGATAGACAGTAAAAATATGATTATAGAACTATCTAGAGCTTGAATGATCGAGAAGCTTTACTAAACCACTATAAAATAAGTTGAACGCAGTTGGAAGACAATCAGTTATAATACGTTTATAATAATCAGTTATACTCGGATAGTGAATCAATGTTAAATAGTTATTCATGCAATGATAAACCTGTTGTAAACAATAGGTGATTGAATCTGCTATAGTGTTAAAAAAATAAACGATTGTTGTAAATAAAAAAATTAATAAGTGTATAGGGTAACATAAATAAACGTTTGTGTAGTAAAATAAATTTGATATTGTTGCAGGTCCTGAAACACAAATTTAAACGAATCCTTCAAATATTAATAAAAGTTAAAAATGTAAAAATAAAAAATAATATATTAATATAAATTTAAGCGCTATGCGACTTAGGTTACATGTGCCACTGGTATAGTTACAATTTAAATAGTAATAGTAAAAATAAGAGTAATTGTGGTATAGTAACAGATATAAAAAATTTAAAATGACATTTTTTAATGGATAATCATGGATTGAAATTGTTAAATTATCACAGATTACTTATCCATATTCATTCTTTTCAAAGACACTAAAAACCTATAACCTCAATGGTTGATATTGATTATTTAAGATCTTCCTTTTTTAGAGTTCAATGTTTGGATAGAGCTCCATTGTATCTGATCCAACGTTTATGTTACAAGTACTAGTGCTTAGTATTTTAATAAGCAATAACAGCTGAATTTGTAACCTTTTGAAAACAAGAAATATTTCTTTTGATTTTTTTTCTTTTTAAAAATAAAGGTTTATTTCATTACAAATTGAAATGAATTTATGAATATATGTTTTCATGTTAGTTGTTACAATTTATAAAAACAATAATATGTTATGTCGGTGTAATAAAATATTAATTGTATTTAATACAGAAGTTTTTATCAAATAATGCGTTATTCATTAACCTGAAATATAGATTTTCTCGCATGGCAATGAATCGTTATTTCAACAAAGGAACAAAAAATGAGTGCTAACACGCAAATGTCTACAATTAGAAAACTTATTTTCCATTTAATTTTGATACTGAAGCGGAAAAAATGAGGATGAGTGAGCGTTTCAAAAAAATTAGGTAGTAAAAAAAGACAAGCTAAAACTTACCCCCTATAGGGAAAATGTGTAATATTTCATAAGCTTTTCATAGTAGAAAATTATTATTTTCATAAAGAAAGATATTGTGATGTTAAAATGGTTTTATGGAAAGAGTTGGCAGACAAAGAGAAGTTGGTTGTTGTCTATAATTTTATCTATTGCATTGCATGTTTAAAATATTTTATATGTATATATGAAAAATTTATAACTTAAACGTTTGATAAAAGCTTCGATATGTTGGAAAATTATGTCAAAATTCATTTAGGTGTTTTTTGTTGTTGTTAATGTTTTTTTTTTTTTGTAGTACAACAGGATAAACAAATTAAGAAAAACGAATCAATTGGCATTCTCAAAAAAATAATTTAGCAAATTCTTGTGTGCTTGTTAAATTCATTAGTGAAAATTCATCTTAAGGCAGCATTTTCGGCCTATACAAAATCATCATTATTTCCCATTATAATTTACCCAACAACGAACGAACAAATGATACTAATTTTTCAACAGGGGTAAGTAAAAAGTTTTCCTGCACCATATTCGGAACATCTTTTCGCTCACTTTGTTCTTACGTCAAAGTCAAAAGAGGTGGAGGAGATTGGAGCCGTAACAAATGGAACATCCTCGTCCTTAAATTTTATTCCTCGTTCGCCTCTCGGAACCGAAACCAGAAAGGACCACACAAAAGAGTAAAAAGAGAAGACGAGCACGTGATTGATTCGTTTACAAGAAAAGTTAATGCGACTTGATGTTGTTTTAAAATGAAATATGTATTATTTGTCAAGCTGCCCTTGGATTTTGACTTCGTGTGGTTTAGTATATATATATGTCTGTCGTTTTGTTTTTACAACAAAAACAACAACAATGGCGATAGAAGACGATTTGTGAAAACTGTGAAACGAATTGCTCCTTTTCATTTCGCACAAATGACCGGAATTCTGTCACATGCGATCGTGGCGTCATAAATGCCGTCGCTCAAATCTTATTATTTTCTGTTATTGTCAAGAAAACATTTTTTTTTCCTCTTTTTTTTGGTATAAATGAATAAAAATATAACTTGAAGCAAAAATACGAGCTTCATTTTCTTCAGCTTGCAATCATAAAATTGGAATATTGTTATCAATCGAATGTGTTTTGCACCAATCATTCGAAAATATTTTAAGCTAACTATCTCTTAACAAATTCCATCTGACCCGTTTCGTCCCATGTAATCTGGAAATTTATTGTTTTTCAGAAGTCAGTGACCCTATTTCTCTTCCTCTTTTCCGGTCTTTTAACAACGCTTGTTCATTAAAGAAATCTATGCTCAGTTTTAGGCAATTTAATTATCTCTATCTGTATCCGAACTATGTATTCGTTCCGTTTGTTCCATAATACAATTCACTTGCATGTACACCACACAATTAACACAGCGTACAACATAAAATTCACTTCAATTTAAAAAAAAAATAAAAAACAAATAAAATCTGATATTATTGTGAAATACAAAAAAAATACAAATTGATTTTTTTATATTTCAGTGACGTGTGAATTAAAGAAAAAAACATCATTTAAAGCGCTGAATATTGAGCGCTTGTTTTGTTCGGAATCTTTGATGCTGAAAGCTTGCCTGTCAACGCAGGCTTTATATAAATATCTATCAGAAAGTGTAAGCTACTTTGTTGAGCTTTCAGCTACAAATATATTCACACATACATATATGTAGTTGTGTGGAAAAAATAAATATATAAGCTTTCGATATTACGCGACATGACGTTTTCGTAAAGCTCAACTTAACAATTTCCGCGCATTGTGTTACAACCATTACCGAAAGTAGTTTTTACATTCCTGTACTTTTTAGATTTTCTCGTTTTATTTTTTATCGCAAAAGTTTGATTTTATTAAATACAGAAAAGTTTGTCAAGATAAAACGTTAACCATAGAGTTTAAATTGTGATTAATTTATAGTGCAATAGTTGTAAGAGAGTTTCCAATTATGAGGTAAAATCATGAAAACTTTTTCTAATTTCACCTTTCTATATTCATCTCTGTTCAGCTAGCTGATACTTGCGATTTCGTCAGTGTATCATATTATTACGTCAACAATGTTATTGATTAGTTTTATTATCTTTCGGGAAATACTTATTTTCATTTTTTCAATTTCCTTCCTTAAATAAAAATAACGCCCATATTTCCAACGCATATAGGAATAACTAACACATCTTTGATGAAGGCAATATTTGTAAAAGTAATCGTTATAAAACAGGTAATGAAATAAGCCAACGTTAATAAATTTTTGATAAAAATTTTTATCGAGTTAGATTTTTTTGCTGACTGAAAAGTTTATACTATAGAACCAATTAACAAAGTATATTGTAGTCTATTTTATGAAATATAGTTGACAAAAGTGAACTTTAAACATAAATTTGAATAAAGCAGTTAAGGAGAGATCCAATACTTAACGACCCGTTATGACGCATGCTAGGCAATTGAAATACATATCTGGAGCAAAATGTCATAAGAATATTTTCTTTAAACTCTTGTTCGAATTTATGTTTAAACTTACATTTTTAAATTATATTTTATATATAAGGCATATTTCATAAATCATAATGATTATAGAATAAAAAAATTCAATTTATTATTGATCGCTTTATGACTACTAAGGACTTAAGCAACTCTAGGGTTAGTAAAAATCCGTAAATCGAGAAATATTAAAAATTTACTCGATACGAGATTTGAACCCAACACCTACCAGTTTAGAAGCGGCCACCTTGACAACTCCATAAGTAGGCTTGTTTTTATTTAGTTAAAGTTTAAAAAATCAAGTTGCCGAGGCAAAACGAAAAAATGAAAGATATAAAACAAACAATTTATTTATCGTTGACGTATTGAAAATGAACATAAAAACGTATCTAGAGGCTTATGTATCAATTGTATGCTATCTTTTCATCCGTAAATTAAGTTATAAAATCATTTTTCTTATAGTTTGACAATAGGTAGGATGACAAATTTTGATAAACATTCCTATAGTCATTATAGTGTTCGAAAATGTATACATTATTTACGAAAAATAACATTTTTCTACAGAAATTACAGGCAGGTAGGTTTAGTAGGAAAAAGTGATATTTTTTATCTAAAAATAAAAAATCAACATAAAAAACGCTTAGAAGTGTCCTGGTGTCGCTTGTGACGTCACGTTTTAGCACTTAACGTATATACTAAATAATTTTAATAATCTGAGTTCCTTGTCTTTGGCAATAATCCCTCTTTTCTTTATAATATTGACAAATTCCGCTCTGCCCACATTTCTATTCTCAACTTAAGCTGCATAGTTATTTTCTTGGAAAATATTGAAAGCTGATAACTTATTTTTCGTATCAAATGTATATTTTTTACGCTTTAAACGTAAAAAAGTAATGCAAACGGTAATTATTACAAGCAATTTCACATTGAAATATCCGCATCACTACACTTTCGCTTGGTAAAAACAGTTCACCTTATTCTAATGCATTTGTTTACTCAAATACGACGTCAGTCGCTTTGATTAGTGTTCAGCATATCATCAGATTACCGTATTTTTGTAGTTATATTTTTTATTAAAAGAATAGTCAATCTTGCTCTTAGTAAAATATGAATACGTGGTTAATATTCGGTGACTCGAATTTTATTATTGATATTATTGACTTTTAATTTCTGTTATTATGTCTATTATAGAATTGAAATTTTTGAAACTTAGGAGTAAATGAGTGACAATTAAAAAAAACATTTCAATCTTTTGTTTCACTACTTTTGATTAAAATATTTTTTTCGATCAAATTGTTGTTCCAAAAATTTTGGACATTTTTTGGTAAAAATTGTTATTGCTATCGTTATTATTATCGTTAAGCATCTACTAAGACCATTAGAAATAGTTTATTTATAAATTAAATAAAATGACCTAAATAAGACTAATAGATTTCAATTGATTCAGACTTAAGCAATCATGCAGACAAGGAAACGATCTATTTTATATGTATAAAGGTAAAGGGTATGAATACTTGTATATTTGACGTAGAAACCAATAAGTTATAAACTTTAAGTACTGATTTAAAGTTTAAAGAAATAATGTTTTTAATTTATTGTAGAGTTTCAGATCCTCGATGATGATAAATTGGTAAAAATATTCAGAGGGCTAGGATCAAATAATAATCAGTCAAAACTATTTATTACTGAGCCTGCTCAGGCTCAATAACCGGGCCGAACCGTCGCGTATGTAATAAATAGTTTTGACTGATTATTATTTGATCCTAGTCCTCTGAATATTTTTACTAATGTTTTTAATGTAAAAAAAAATATGCCAACTAAACTATGTATTTTACTAAAAATTAATTTATATAATATTTTGTATATTAAATTTGTTACGTTTAGTAAAATAAAATGTCTGAGAACACCAATTTGGTTCAGTAATCATTTCAGTAATTGTCTAAAAATTTTAATAAAAAACTACTGAACCATTTCTCTAGGTAATTAAGGAAGAGATGAGAAGGTTGTCACTGATCCTCATTACAAGTTCACAGTAATGCTATCAAGATTCTGTGCGACATTATCTAATTAAATTGTTGCATGGTTAGCTCCTTGCTTCTGGAGATCTTGATCTTGTTCACTCGTTTCTGTAACTCTGCTTCTTTCCTTGAGATAGTCTAAGAAACATATCGCATTCAAAACAAGAAACGATTCCACTTTCTGTTCTCCACCTACAAACGAGTCAAGATCCTCACCGTTCCCGTCGTAAACTTACAAAATAAGCACTGGTTAATTAACGTCCTCATCTTTTAAAAGTCAGAATTGCACCAAGTGCCTGAAGATTTTACGCGAAAAATTGAGTTTCTGACTCGGAAAATTGAAAATAGATGAGAAATGAAAAACACTGAAAACTGCAGTTATTCATTAAAACATAATTCAAAACTTGTAAAATTGGAAAGTTTATAAGGCGAGAAAACTTATAGCTTTTAAGTGAATGGTTATTGATTTGTAGAAGTGAAAATAATTTAAAAAATCGATGGAGATACTCAGTGTATATTCCTATTCCAGAAAGTATGTACATATGTTTATATGTCCTGTTAGGTTTATATTTATTATACTCTAAAAGACTATTTAAAATAAATTATAAAATTTCCAACAAACGTAAACATTTAACATTAAATAAACTACATGATCGATACTTGGTAATTTCCATATCACTTACTTTATAAAACTTTAATTTAGTTTCTTACTCTTTCAAAATTTGCAATCTTTTTTTCAATTACAATATAGTCGTCTGCCCCCTCCCAGTGAACGATAATATATTGGAAGAATCGTTGATTATGTTATCGATACTGTAATCAGTAATGCATTTGCCGCTTTAGAAAGAAAATAAAGATCTAATATGAATGAAAAAAAATACAAAATCCCAATTTTCATATTTTGAAATTGTTTTTTTTTTCAATAGTGTTGTTTTATTTCCTTACACTTATCAGGTATAGTTATTACACCATTTTAAGAGGGTGCGCCCTATAGTTTAGGAATCGTTGAGTTCAGTAATAAAAAACGTTGAAACCAAAATAAAATACCTTAGAAAATACTTTCTTCGCAGTTAAACATGTGTGTATAAATCAAAAAATAAATCACGACGTTTTTTGCGTCAATTATGGATAATTATTAACTGATATTATATTATAATATTATTAACTGATACAAAGGTTCTGTTGGTTTAGATGACTCAAACCAATAATAGTGGTGGTTAGATGGAGGTGGTGTATATCAGATAGTGTACATTGTCATTTCTTTTCCGAAGCTCGAAATTTCAGCAATTATATCATGCAAGTTGTTAAATATATCTTCTATTTTCTATGACTTTACAGCCTTTTGCGAGTTTTGATCTGCTTCACAACATTTCGTCATGATTCCTGGTACGCTACATCCACTTCTTCTTTCCATTTTTTACATGGATCCCTGCTGAACCCATCCTTGTTGAATCTTATTACATATATTATGTTACCGTCAAAATATGGGAGTATCAGCGTGTCTTTATTGATCTGGTCGCCAAACGAAGTAACATTGGGTTACAAATAACGTATTATTTCAAAATTATTGTGTTATAAATATTGGGTCTTATTAACGACCACTGGAATTAAAATTTAAGTTCTAAGACTCAAAAAAAGCTTAGCTCAAAGAAAGAGACATTTTGTCACCAACAATCAATTAGGGAAAGTGAAAGACCTTATTATCCCCAAAATTAATACACAGACGCAAACATACTACCCCTTAGTCACCGTG
The DNA here is from genome assembly GCA_958496175.1 of Sisyra terminalis. NCBI lineage: Eukaryota > Metazoa > Arthropoda > Insecta > Neuroptera > Sisyridae > Sisyra > Sisyra terminalis. The sequence goes on from OY292274.1 coordinate 34,010,705, forward strand.
CTAGACCAGGAAGAGGGTGGTGGCTTTGGAAGGATTTCCCAAAAGAATTTTTCGATTGCTTGCAATCTTCTGGGTTGCCTTCACATAAATTGGTTTTAATAAAAGGGTGTCCTGTTGTTTTATTACGAAGCCTTAATCCACCCAACTTGTACAACGGTACACGTCTGCAGATAAATTTCTGAAAGCTTTTATTATAGAGTGCTAAATTTTGACCAGATATGGAATTGAAGAAAGGGTTTTAATTTCCTGGATTCCAATGATGTCAATGAATCTCCCGATCTAACTCAAAAACATAGTTTCCAAAGAAATTGTTATTGTCATTGAAATTGCTCAATAATTATTAACAAATCACTAGGTCCAACATTCAACGTCGCTGGCAAAAACTTGAACGTATTGTGGTTTTCCCATGGACAGCTATACGTAGCTCTTTTGCGCAGTACGTCAAAACAAAGTTTGTTCAAATTGTGTTATGAAATCAGTTTCAAAGATTGATTACAAAGAAATTCTATAGTTCAAGGCACTATCTTCACATTTTTCACCTCTTTTCTAAATTTTACCAATGCGAAGTTAGGGTGTGTCGCCAGTATCTAATAAAATACCGAGACACACTTGAAATTCCAAAGAGAAGTGAAAAAGAGAAAAAAAACTCTTCTCAAAATTGACGTAGGATTGATCAAAAATTTTAATATCATTTAAGGGTTGATTATACCTTTTTCTTTAAAAAAGTACCAATTATATAGTTTTATGATGCACTTTTTTGCACATTTACTAAAATCTTACATGCTGAGCTTACGCATTCTTAAAATTCCTCTACTCTCTGTCTTAATAACCATCTAAATTTATTTTTTTAAAATTCTTTTCCAACGCTCATTTTTCACACAATGTGTCCTAATAATTATAAAGTGTTCATTTAAAGTTATTCCAACCCACCGACTCTTACTCCCTTTTCATGATATACAAAGCTTTACCAATCCGATGTAGTGGAAAAAAGTAATTAACGTCCAAAGTTAGAGAGTACGATTCTAATTTTTTTTTGTTCAATTCATTTAATTTAAATTTATTTTAACAATTATAGCCTCAAGTTCTATTACTTTTGATGAAAAAATTGAGCTTTCTTGAAACATCTCCAACTATAATTTTGTACCACACTAAACGTAAGTATTATATTGATCCGATACGACTGTAATGTAATCTTATAAGAGAGTTTTAACTCTATAGTTTTAAAATATTTGAACATTATGTTTTAACATGGCAAATTAATTTTTTTGGTTATTTTAATTAAAGCCAATACGAAATATAATATTAAATACTCGAGGATTGTAAATGAATACAAATACATTATGTAATTAAATTTGAACTGAACATAATCTCATTGAGCTCCAATCATCTTCAATTGAACTCTTCTTGCGCAATTTTTTGTGAATGTAAATTAATATAATTTGATTTGAGAACTGTCGATTTTCATTACAATTTATCTTGACTGAAAGTGTTTTTTTTCAAATACATACTGAAAATTTATGAGTTCGGGTTTTATAATTTAAAAAAAAAGAAACTTGGAAATACCAACGTTAATACTAAGTACAACGAAGTTAAAGGTTTCATTTAGCCATTCTTAAAATGCTTTATATATATTTTTACGTTCATATATTTTCTTTTCGGTTCGACTGCGTTACACTTGAGGCTTCACTAAGGCAATTTAAAGTTTAATTCGATGTCAACAAGTTTTCTCCACGACATGCTCAACATTTTTGTGCGTAAAATGCGTACCTTCTCTGGAATGGACTCCAGACCTCTAAACCCTCGCACGTCTACTGTTAATGAGGCGAATTTTCTATAGAAATTTGTCCCTTACCAAGAGAAACGTTGAAAGCGCTCGAATGACTCTAAACATAATATATGATACTAACTTTTTCCATTATTCTTTTTAATTCAAAAAGAAAAATAAATTGTATTATATTTTCTTTTTAAATTTTCTACACAATTTTCTTAAGAAAATCTCATTATTGTATTTTCTTTTTGATTTAAATATTCAATTCTGAAATTAGACGGTAATAATAAAATCTCATAGAATATTCATTAAAAAGATTGAAACGGGAAAAAGAAAAGAGTTTTGAATCCATTCAGAAAGTATGATAAAACGTGATCATTTTTTATTCCGATAAAAATAATATTTGAATATTTCTATTGAATGACAGATATGCGAGGAGAACATTTTTCAATATTTGTTTTACGATTCCTTTTAAACGCTGATTAGATTATTCAAAAGATTAATTTTTTGAAGCGCTTTATTCGCCCAATAAATCTTAAAGCTTTTGTCTTGATGAGACGTCGCGCAGATCTAAAGCTCTCGTATCACTAGCTTAATTAAACTTGTTCAATACAATCTCTATCGAACGAATGACCAAGACAACGGAGCTTTATCCCTCTTCAATTACTCGTCTGATAATACGACTCCAATAGAAGTCAGATTATGATATTTCGAATGGTAAATATTTATAAATTCAATATTTAATTTTCTGCCAAGAAACTAATTTCATTTTTAAAACGTACATTTCATAGTTTGAAAAATCAAATATTAACAGCTGATAAATTAATTTAATTAATGCAAACAACAAATAAAATTGATGAGTGAACGATTAAAAGCAAAAATAATTCATATTCATTAAAATTGTAATTTCGTTATTTAATTTATGGGGTGAAATAGAGTGACATCTCGTGAAAATAAACAATGCAAAGCCTCCAACATGCTTACTTTCCCAATGCACCATTCATTTCCGGACCACCTATCCCCACATCACACTGTAAATTATTTTATAACGTTATATAAATATTTGAATCATATTAGTTTGACTACATGTATTTGTTTGTGTGTATTTTAACGATAAAGCTGTATACAATTAGACGATTATTAATGAGTGCATAAATCTAATTAAATAATATTGACAAAAAATTAATTTCAATTTATTTTTTAGAGTGAATGACAAACTAGTTGTTAAAATGAAAAATGAATGCGGAAATTAAAATAATTTCTGCTCTTATAATTTGTTTTTCGTTTAGCTCGTCTATTATTCACGTCTACACGTCTTAATGGTCACATTAATTAAGGAAAAGTGTCTAATTGCATGTAATGTAGACTGCACTCGTTTCTTAATTCCTGTATGACGCTAGAACAACCTTTTACTTTGCATTCTTGTCTCAAGTGTATTCTCTCACATTGATCTTTTACATTTAGATATATAGATCAAACGCGTCCTTTTAAGAAATTAAACTTCAAAGATGAAAGAAACGTTTATTTCTAACCAAAAGGAAAAAAAAACATCCTCGTATACTATGTATTTATTTATCTTTGATTATATTTAAGTAATTAAAATGTATTGTAATATAATTATTTAATTCATTTTAAAGTTGCAATTTAATATAATTATAAATACAAAAAAAAAAAACTCTTTATTTAATTGATTTTTTAAAGTAATTGATTTTTTATAATTAAAATGAGTTAATAAATTACAATTTGTTCAATTGCGAACATTTTCACTAAAATAGAACTTTAGATAAATAGAACTTTTCAGCATTTTTATATACACATTATGATGATTGTTATAGATGCGATGAATAGTGATTTTGCCGAATCCGATTATCTGGCTGAAGTACCGAATATTCGGCAAAATATGGGTACATTTTACGGATGATAAGTTTCTAGTGTCCGACCGAACTTTTGATTTCGACAAAAAACGTGTTTTGCCTTAGTTTTGGTTTCGGCTGTCATCAATCTGAAAATATGGCCCTATGGCCGAAACCGAAACTGAATTCGTGAGGTTTTACACAACGATCGGATATGCTTGATGCACGGAGTTGCGAACAATGAAATGACATTTTGACGATTTTGCATTCGTACTAATGTCCAAAATAAATTTTGCATATATTTTTTTTTTGTATTATGAAATATAGATTTGGATGGAGAGTTTCAAAGTCAAAAATTCGAAAATCTGTTTCCGTTTCGGTTTTGGCCGTAAAAACTTGTTACGGTCGGACACTACAAGTAACCCAAGGAAAAATAGTATATCAAAAATACCTACGAAAAGAAAAAAATGTAGATAGAATATTTGATCAGTTGAAAATATAATTTCTTCATTGCTTAAGCTTTAAGTTTAGCATGACTGTGAAGAGAATGACATATTTGGTTGCCAAAAAATTTTCTTCATACTCAGCTGAAAACCAATTTTCTGGGATAAATTCAAGTGCAAGAATTTAAACAAAAACATTTTAGAAGATTTGAAATTGTGTTAAGACAAACCAAGTAGAACAAAAGTATCTTTTCCACTTTGTAAGAAAATAGTTATTCAAAAAAATGATAAAACCGTTGAAATATACGATAGTTTTTGAAACTGCCGTGAAGAAATTGCTATAGATACTAAAATGCAAAATGATGAAGGCCTGGAAAATAATATAAAAAGAGATTGATTTTATATGAAATCTGTTCGCCGGCAAGTCTTTACAAGTGGTGATCAGCAAATGCAAAACAGTATCTAAGCTTCACTGAATCCTTAAGATTTGTAAACATTTTCCTGACAATAGTTTATAAAGCAGTGGTTTAATGGCCGTGGTTCTTAACCTGGGTTCCATCGAACCTTTGTGAGTCAACTTTTAACTTTTGTTAAAGTTAACTTTTGCCGAACCCACGATTCGGCAAAAGTTAAGACATCCCCGACTCATATATCTTAACCTATGTTTTAAGAATAAATTATATTTAATTTTTCCAATTAAGAAGAGTTTGGTTAATGCGCATATGAAACTGATGAGAGTCAATATCTCTAGCAAGGTTAGGAATTACTGATATAAAGGGACAGGCCATTTTTCGAAGCAAGTCTTGTTTATGAGATCATAAAGATCATTCATTCTAACTAACCACTGACAGATTTTAAGTACAAAAGGAAATTATTTGTGATTTAAAAAAAAATTAAGGTTATTCGAGGTAGTTCGTGCCTATTTTTGTTAGGTGGATAAAGACAAATCTGAATTTCCCACTGAAATATCTGAGAGGTTCAAGAAGGACGAAATTTTTAAGTTGCCTGAAAGATGAAGACAGGTTATAAAGCAAAGTAGCAAATAAATAATTTAATCGAAACACAAAAGTAACGCGTTTCAGCTTTTATTCAAAATTTTGATATGAGGTTTCCGGACAACCAAATATTTCTGATTTAATTTTATTATTTATTGCGTTTTTTTCCATATTTTGATATTTTGTATTCACCTGAATACCGTATATTGAAAAATATCAAATAGTATAATAGTTGTATATTCGTGGCATCTATAGTAATAACTTTAGCCATATTGACAAATTTTGAATCATTTTGCCACGGTAGAGTTTTTTTTATTGATACACATTTTGATACTATATGTATTTCTTACTTCTAAGAAGAATATAGAACACAGTTTGTGTTAATGGTTGTTTATTAAACTCCAGTTTTGATTATAACCGTAGAAGTAGGGGTAAGGCAAGGTTGTATACTCTTTCCTTTCTTCTATAACATATACAGCGAATACACCATAAGGATAGATAGTTCTTGATATATGGGAAAGTATAATATCTATTAACGGTAAAGAAAATAAAGAGCTTAAGATATGCCGACGACCTTGTAATAGCAGCAGGTCAAGAAGTCGAGATAATGAATAGTTACCAATTTTAACGAGCAGTACGGTCTGAAAATTAATGAAAAAAGAGAACGAAAAAAATGATTGTTGACAAAGTAATAATTCATCAGAAGTTATAGAAATAAATGGCTGCAAAGTAGTATCATATATCTCATACCCAGGAATATTAGTCATTAAGATCGGAAGATGTAGTGAAGAAACCAATTGATATATAGCAATAGCCAGAACAGTAACTGCGAAACTAATGAAAATATGGAAAAGTACATCCATTTGGAAAAATACTAACTAACGCACTGATTTTTCCAATTGTCACATACGCCTGCAGAGTTTGGTGCCTAAAAAAATCTACAAGCGCAAAATTGAAGCCTTTGAATTATAAGTATGTACATAAAGGTGCATATTAAGAGTCTCATGAAGGGAAAAAAGAAGTAATAAGTCAATCTTGCATGAAATACATACATTAAATACTCATAAGTATGATAAACAAAGTAACAAGACATACTTGCGGGACTTCGGTCATATGGCTGGGAAAACTGTAGAAATAGAATTACTTATAGTTGAAAGAAAATTAAAAGACAAACAAAGCAGAAGAAGATCCCCTAAACAATGGTCTAACCATATAAAGAATTTGACAGGTTACTCATTTCTTTAAATCATATACATCGAGCACTGGACAGGGATACACCAATGTATCACCAAACTCATACGTAAATAACTCGGTTTGATACCTTCTTATTTTACTGAAATCTACATACTCTAATATTTGTATACTTGAATTCGTATATTCACGAGTATAATCATAAAAGAAATCCAAATTAATTTCGAACTTTTTAGAAAAATCGGTATAGAAAATCCAAACTAAAAAAAATGAAATTAATTAATATCATCTCGAAATTTTGTACTTGAAGAAAATATTCCCTAAAATTAATTCAGAAAAAAATAACTGAACTTGTCTAAGACAACATAATACGAATTTATATTTTTTGGCCTAAAGTAATCTACAATAGTCATCAGTACCTACATATTTGAAATAAAATATAGAGATAGTTTACATTTAGCCCAGAAAAACATTTTATATTGTAGATATTAAGCTATTTAAAATTATTGATCATCCTAAAAGTCAAAGCTACCAAATCAAAAGTTGTTGAAAAAAAATTTAAATGACTGTTCAATATAGTAAAAAAATTTTGACACGAAAAAAATTATGAAAATACAATAAATTTAAACTTTTAATAAGATAAGATTTTTCAAAACTAAAATTTTCCGAAAGAAAATATAACTTTGAATCCAAAAAACCAAAAATATTTATATTTTACCCTCGGTATATTGCAATCGTTTGAAAAATTAAGTTAAAATATAGCGTTAGAAAATGCAAATGAGCAGTTTTATTTAATTTTAGTCCATAAACCAATGGTTGTTTTATATATACTCAAACTCTTGCAATATCAGCCAATATTAAAAATACTGACTTTTGATCTTCGTTAATACTGGTTTTACCATGTAAATTGCAAACTAATATAAAATACATTCAGTGTTCCGGTATTTCCGCTTTTCAATAAACTCTTTTGAACGTACCGAACAATTTGACACAGTGACACGTATTTTATTTTTAAAACTGCTCAATTTATTATATTCCACCCCAACTATAGCTGTTTGTAATTCTACGAATTTTTTTGTCTGATTTAAGTGGGAAAATTTGAAATTTTAACCCTCTTTACATTGTGTCACGCAGATGTAAATCATTTCGTGTGGTATGCAAACTTTTTTAATTTAAAAAAATAATATATAAATATAAATTAATAATAATAATAAAAAATAGATATAAAAATACCGATTAAGTACTACATGAATGTTCTTTGTACTCGGATACAGATTTGACTGAGCTTGAGGTCAGATTTAACGAGAAAATACTTGCACCTGCACAGTTTAGATTTAGAACAGAACATTCCACAACGATGCAACTTTACATAATTATATAACCAACGCGTTTGGACTCCGGACTGAAATTCAAAAACGAACTAATGGCATCTACGCATTAAACATAGGCACTCAAAATTATTTACTAACAAAAACTTGTTTTAGCATGCACATATCTAACTTGGAGTTCCGCGAACAAAACTAAGTATAAAATTATCCAAGAAAAACCTACCCTGCAAAATATAGGATCTATGATATACATGACATTCGTATATAAAGGATTATGAAGAAATGTTCTTTTTAAAGGAAATAAATAGTGGATTTAAATATTAATATGTTTTTTCATAAAAGGAATATAAAACATAATGATTTCCATATACCACGACAAAAAGCAAATCAAAATAGAAAGTATAACCAACATCTACGTTACATAGACGAAATTCGCGGGAATCAGTTAGTATAGTATAAATTAATTTATTAATGTTCGACCATACAATCACTGCTATGATCTCTACTGCCTCACTGACGTCACTGGTCGATATTGTTACTCCATACTAGTAACATCGATAATTATATATGTATCAGGGGTGTGCAAACTTAGTACTGTTATGATCGACCATAATTTTTCTTATTAATTCGAAAAATGAGTTTAATTAACAACAAATACTAATTTTAGGATAGAGTGAGTAAAAGGGAGTATTAAAAGCATTATTTGGGAATCGGTATTATCTGTTGTAGAATACATAGGTTTTCAATTTTAAATTCAAGTTTCATTGTCTGCTAAATTTTTAGTCCATATTTTCAATTAAAAGATTAGAAATTTACCTAAAAAATTATTTAAAATGCCTGCGATCAGTTACCGACCAGTTTTCGATCGACCGTTTGCCTACCCCTGATATATATTATACACTAAACTTTTGATAACCTAAAATATAGGTATATAAAATTAGCAAAATTCGTTAAACATAAAATAATGTATGGGTTTTTAGTTATTGGTGGTTTGATGTTATTAGAATGAAATAAAAATAAGGATCAGTGACGTCAGTGAGGTAGTAGAGATCGAAGCAGTGATTGTATTATCGAACATTAATAAATCAATTCATCACCTACGTAACGTGAATGTAGGCCATACTTTCTTTTTAGATTTGCTGTTTGCCGTGGTGTATGGAAATTCTTATTTTTTATATTCCTTTTACGAGAAACTTATTTATGTCTAAAAACACTATAATTTTCTTTAAAAACACATCTAATAAACTGTTACTTCAATCAATATGTTATTGGTAATGTTCAATTCATTTTTAAAACAATTTCAATGAAATTCCATAGGATTAATTGATAAATTGATATATTTATTTTCTAATGGCTTTGGTGTACAGGAACGCTGGCCAACTCGGGGCTCGTTTTGACCATTTTCCAGACTTGAATAAGAATTTTTAACGCTGGTTGGATGGTTACATCAAACACTTTAAAAATGTAAGCAAGTGTAAAATCTATGGAGCAATAAATTTTAGTATAGTTATTACTTTAATACTAGCCTAATAATGTCGTTTATACTCGTATGTTTTGATTTCGAACCTATGAATAATATATTAATTAATATATATAATTATATGATATATTTTTATATTATATATTGTTAGGCGGTTTCCGGTTAATGGATAATAATATATATATGTCTTTGAGACTCAATTAAAAAATTACTTTATTACGACGCATTTCAACAGTTTTTGACTGTCATCATCAAGTAATAATAATAATAATCTTATTATTATTACTTTTATTATTTAAAATAAATTGATTATTATTATTATTACCTAATGATGACAGTCAAAAACTGTTGAAACGCGTCGTAATAAAGTAATTTTTTAATTGAGTCTCAAAGACATATATATATTATTATCCATTAATTTATTGTGACTCGGAAATAAATAAAATACTTATCACGGTTTCCGGTTATTTCTCGAGTAGTTTAGCTAAATTATAATTAATGTAGCTAATAATTAAATAAAGAGAAATACTAAGTAACCATTTGTTCTGGTTACCAAGGTACCAGTTACTTCTCGCGTATATTTAAGTGATATTATAATTAAAGATAAACAAGTAAATGATGAAGAATTCAACAATAAAATAAATAAATTAAATGAATAAATTAAAATAAAAAAGAATATTTGAAGATTAACTAAATGATAAATATAAAAATCATAAATTCAATTCAATAAAATAATTGTAATTAAAGAAAGAAATAAACATAAACGTTTTGTTTGGACAGGTCAAATTTAATTTACAACCTTTTAAACACCCAAAATATAATTGACGACAAGGAAGGAATTTTAACTCAATCCGACCAGAACTACATCACTTGCAATGAGGATGGGATCTTCACGTCATCCGATCAAGAAAAATATATAACTGAGGACGAGGATAGGATCCTTCCAACTCTGACGTGTATAACTCTATTAACAAAGTGCAAGGGCAAACATCACACGTAGCTGGAGTGCATTTGGAGAAGTCATACTATTTTCATGGTCCATTCTATAAAGCCTATTTGCGTTGTCTAAGTCCGAAGTCCGAAATCTATATGTCTTTATACCTAATGAGAGAGAATAATATGGTATACAGTAACATGGTAGAATAATACACGTATTTGCACTCTTCTGAAGAAGATTTAATTTGCTAAATGTTTTGTTAATACTGTAAATTTTTTAAAATCTTAGTACTTAAAATTATTTATTTTGTTAATGAAACGTCTAAATAAGCTATATAATGCAGTTTTTCAAACTAAGTTAAACTTAAGAATTCTGAAATGTTGATAATCCTCGTCAGGTAGTAAGAAATACAGTAAACAAATTATTTTATTTTCAATGATCTTTGACGCTTTTTTAAAGACGCCAATACGAGAGAAGTCGCGAGTAATAGCTATCTGTTAATAATTGAAATTCAACCATATTGCAACGTATCACTATGTAGAAGAAGTCAGCGGTATTAATCAATTATTTTTTAATATGAGGAAAGGAAGTAAAAACCATTTTTTTTCTTATTAGGAACTAGACTTTAATTATTTTAATTATACCGTTTTTTTTCGTTAAAAAATTGTAAATATGTATAAAATTTTACATTAATAACTTAATTTCGCAATGGCACTCCTGAGGAACTTAGATAACCTAAATACAAGGACGAATTACAATTTTTTTAATTAATGAGAACGTTAGAAACTATCTGCACGCTTTGTGCAGATAGCTATTGAAAAAATTCACACCTCATTCAAATTTCATATCGTGGACTCTTATAGTCACATGTAAAAATTAATTTAGGGTTTTACAGAGATAAAAACTAAAAATATACCTATTTGTATTGCAATTAAAAATAAGGATTTAAAACAATATTAATTTCAACATGTACTTTCTAGATGTAGTTTATACATATAAATGATCATTAGGTATTTTGTGAATGCATTTTTTTAGAGACATATTTTTGCTGTTGAATGCTAAACAAAGCAGAAAAATAGTTTATTCATTTACCAGAAATCGTTTTAATGTGAACATTTTCTGCATATTTAATTTGTATAAAATTTTATTACTTTTATTCATCATTAATAAACAATGACATATTTTATTTAGTGCAAAAACGTTTGATGTGTAAATCATAGATTTTTGTTTTGTCCTGCAATAGTAATTATTTTATAATTAATCAATTAATAATTAATTATTTTTGCATAAATTATTTTTTGCAAGACTATCAAAACGTTTAAAAATGTGTGGAAATGTTTGTTAATTTATCGACAGAAATAAAATAACATTAGTGTTCTCGTAATTATTGTTGAATTTCCAATTTTAATTTTTTTAGTGTTTTGGCATATTGGGAATGATTTTATTTTAAAATTTCATTTAGTCAATTTATTAATAAAGAAATTGTTACTTTTAATATCAAATAGAAACGAAATTAAAGTTTGAAAAAAGTTTATACTTTTAACATAACCAAAAATTAAAACTTTGCATACAAACTTATTTGTCTGCGAGATTACATGTTGTGTAGACGATTAATCTTCTTAAGTCAAATTAGTTTAGCTGGAATTTCAAATTAGCTTACGTCCAGACAAGCTTCGGGTAAACAAGCTTTTGAGCACTAATATCATAAGTGATAACTCTTTTACCTACTTCTTTATATGAACAATATAGGGTACTCTTTAACTATAGTTCTAGTTAATTTTAATATTGATTTTTTTATTAGTTTATCAAAAACTTACAATTTAACACTAAGCTTGTGATAGTTACAAAAAATTTAGGTTACAAAATTTTTGGGAATTTTTTTTCACATTTATTTTCATAGAAAACTTTTCAATGGTTAAAATGAAATCACATAAATCTAACAATAAGCTACTAAACACTAATGGACATAAATCAGCTTTGGCTTAAGTTATTGTGGAAACTAATTCATATTTTTATCGCATTGGTAATACATTAAGTTTTAAAGTTTTTAATCGTCAAAACCACATTAAATTTTGTAGTATATATTGGAATTGCAATGATTCAAATTTTAAAACTTTTAAACTAAAACGAATATCCTCTAACAATGATTTTAATGTAAAATCTAAATTTAAAAAAAAAAAGAAAAAACTATGAATCTAGACTAGGAGTGCTATATTAAACGAATTATTTTGCTAAACAAAATTATAATCTTATTCAAGGTATATATAGTTCCGATTATTGGAAAGCAAATGTAGAGTAGATATTTTCCTCGAAATATATATTGTATATATTGTACTGCATAATTGTATTTCCGGTTTGCAATATCTACTAAAAGTATAGATCAAAAGCTTTTAATATATTTTCCTGTGTCAGTTAATAATTTTCTTGACTTGATCATAATTTGATTTAAATGTAAGTTTTGCTTTTAGTTTACGTCCTGAATTGATTACTGTGATTGATTACTTGCTCCATCATTTTTAAAAACAGCGCATTGTTCCTAGGAAATTCAATTATTTTTCGATATTATATGAAAAATATTTTTAAAGCATTTCTCATATTCTTATTGCAGAAATTACTGCTCAGGTTAGATTGTAACCATTTCTGATAGTGAACCCAGACATTTGCGCGGTGAAGTGTATTTCCGGCATAAGGGGACTAATGAAAATAAAGATTAAAATATTTTTAATAGAGATGTGACGTTGAGAAGATAAATATGGTTGATTAATAAAAAATCGATTTTTTTTCAATAATAATCTAACAATTTCAATAATAATTAATAAAAAAATCGATTAAAAAATAATCGATATTGGAAAAATCATTTTTTTATTATTAAAGTAAATTGTAAGGCAGAACAATATTACGTTGCGGAACTTAACGCGAGTTTTGTTTTACACCAGATTTAATTTTTAATTCGCCGTTTAATATACTAACAGAAAACAATCAATCTAAATTTGTTAAGATAATATAAAAAAGAAGGATACGTATATTGAGGTGAACTTGGCGAAATTTTTTCAAAAAAGGCATTCAGTTTTGAGCACAACTAGTATGAAATTCACCATAATAGATAATTATGAGATATTATGGCATTCAAGTATTACCATGAAAAGTTTAACGCGTTTAACTTTTGGAGTTATAATTTCATATATTTTATTTGGCATAGTTTAACTATACACCGGCATAGTTTCTGAACGCATCATTCTCTATTTTGCTTTTATTTTTATTTATTTTGCTATTTTTTGCTTTTAATTCAATTCGCCAATAAATCGATTAAAATTACATCTTTTTAACATTATTTAACTTTATACTTTCCCGGGCGCTTTTTCAAACTGGGTTCATATTTATATTTTTGTCATTTTTGCATCTCTGGTTTAATTGTATTTAATGCACATGCGTACTTGTAAGCAAGTGCGTTTAGCAGTTACTTTGTCGTTTATTAAAGTATACTATGATGGTATTCTTTTTTCGGCTTTTTTGTAATAATTGTGAAGAAAATTAGATTTCCACCACCGGACTATTTCAATTTTAAATGTTCTCAACGTTTTAATACTAATTTTATGTATCAACGATTTATTTTGAGGAAAGCCCTCAAATGACAAAATTACCGAGCCCTTAATTGGCCTCGATTGTTGTCGCTAACATTTGTAACATTATTTTTTTATTAATAATTTTATAATTTTCATGTTTTTATTTACTTGAAACATCAATTTACAAATTGAGCTGGAAAAGTGTTGCATGGTAATTTAGGTGAAATAAGCATTTCGTTACGCTTTACTCTCGTCTATGGTAATAAAGTTTTTAAATTCTTCTTGCTGTTTCTTTGGGATGTTTCATAAGACTGAGATACTGTGTCTGTACTCGTTTCTCTAAGGATAATTGCGTTCCTTCCGTAGTTTGGAGCACCTAGTATAGCTCTTATGATTTTAAATTGACAGTAATCAATAATTTGATTTTTTGCTTGAGCCCCGTAAAAGAAAGCCATATGTCCATATGACAAAAGAAAAGTTTTGCTGTTCTAGTTTAACATTGTACTATCAAAACGATCAACATATACACAAGCTCAGTAAACAATAAAAACATGTCGAATTTTTCTTAAAAATTGTTTAGTTACAGTTTTTGAGAATAAGATAAATTTATTTTTGATCGTCACGAAACTCCAGTTACATTGAAAACAAAAATTGCACGAAAAGAAAGAGTAAAGGAAATGGGATAGCGACGAGACTTGATAACAAGCGGCAAACGGACATAAAGATCTATTTGTTTATTTTTGCTTTCCAAGGCGGAACAGGAATTGAACGATAGAACCGATCTGTTTATCTGTCAGTCCATCGTTCCTTAATCGAACTTTTATTTTTAACAAGAAAAAAAGGGTTCAGAGTTCAAAAAAGTTCTTGTAAACAAATTTATATGGATCGTTGTGATAATTGATGAAGAGCGTTAAAATTTTGTTAGTTTTAATTGTTACCGTTATGATAATAGTAAAAAACGACTAATATGAATACATGTTTCTCATTTTCACGTTGTTTCATCTTTCGCTGAATTTGAGTGACGTGGAAACTGATGTGATTAAATCGCTCGGGATAACACCTGAGGGAATGTACGTGTATAAATGTCATTTGACTAGAGGAAACAACCGAACCCTCCAGATCCAAACACGGACGACACGGGTTATAAACACATACAGTCACAGAAATTTCTACCTTTCTCATGTGTATAACAAAAGTATTAAGCATACAAGAAAAGGGGAAAAGCGAAAAAAAAAACTTGAGAAATCAAACTGGTTCTTCTAAATTTAATAATACAGTTGCGTGCGGAGGAATTAGAACAACCAACAACGAAAAATAGTAACAATTAAATTATTTTCAGAATTCGGGGAAACTTTATAAAAGCTTTTTTAATGAAACGCAAGTGAGTAAAATTGTTAAATTGCTTTCAACTTTTTTGGTTTTGTTAATTGAGCTTTGGCTTTCTGTCTCGTCACATTATTTGACATTCCAAATACTTCTTAAATAATAATAATATGTTTGGCTGTGTTTGTGCCGCGAAAACAATTAATTTTATTACACAATTCTAATTTAACATTCGCTGAGCACAATAAACTAACAATTTCACGTAATTGACAACGTTCCCCTGACATTAATTGAAACGTACGACGGCTTTCTACCTCGATTCAATGCCGAAAATGTTAGGGACCGCGCCCCCATCTTCATTGCAATATTTTTCACATAGATCAAATGTGTAACCTAGAAATTTGTAAGCTCGTCCTGTATACTTTACTACATTTCAATTTAATCTTTCATAAAATATCCGAATATTTCTTTTAAATTTATCATTGCTTTCATTCGATAATTTCCTTCCCCAAATGTTGTTTCAAAACGTAGTGATATTTTCGGAACGCAATGTTCAAACGAGATAAATAATTTAGAAAATATGAATACTTAATATAACAATGATGGAAATTTTCCGAAAATAATATGTCTTTTTGTTGAATGAAATTAAACATTCTTATCATTTATGAAGACAATTTTTGCAAACATTTCAAATAATTTAAAATTACAGTTGCTCTTTGGAAAATATAGCTGAACAAGCATTTATTTTTTGGATAAAATTTCTATATATAAATATAAAGGTAGGTGAATACGAATGTAAAAAAGAACATTAATAAATCATCGTATATTTAAAACGAAAATACAGGTAAACGAGACTTTATCCTTTTTCGTTTACATTAAATATTATGAATAACGAAAAAAGAAAAATATATTTAACTGGAATTAGATTTTTTTTGGCGATATTTGACAGACAAAAATGTCATTTTATGAATAAAATATTAATCTGAGTTGTATAGCTATAAAGATTTCCCAGAAACCTCTTATCTTCTCAATTTAATTTTCATCCATCGTTTATATTGGTTGACAAAGAAACAAATTACAAAACATCAAACAAGAAAGAAAGTTCCATTTTCATATTTAATTTTTAATTTGTTAAAAAATTTGCATTTAAAAGCTATGAACAGAACCGACACAAAACGTGTTCTGGTTAAGTATATGTGCAGTTTGGTCTCGGTTTTACAAAAATTGGTTTATAGAGATTTATCAAACATAAGATTTGGGGAAGGTAGGATTTGAAATGACAAAATAAACGATGGCCTTGATTTTTGAAGGAAATAGAATTATTATCAAAATTAAAGAGGTAATATTTTGATATATTTTTATTACTGTAACGTAAGTTTTAGAGATTATTTTCACACCATTAAATCATTGTAAATAAATTAATTATCTATCCGCCGTGTAGAAGACTGCAGCGCCATACAAGATATGAATTACAGTGGGCTGTTAGAATATGTTTTAATATACATGTCAATAGCAATTTGCAGAATACAAAGTATTTTTAATAAAAAATTTTAAAAAAGTATATACAAAATTCATTGTAGTTTGGTTTTTAAGTGAATTTAACCAAAAACATGTATGTTTAGTTATTAAAAATAATGAAAAATGCAGTAAATATAAGGTTCAGTTTCTATTAATAAATATCAAACTCTAAAAGTATTAGAAACCCAGATATTAAAGTTGAAAAAAATAATACTAACAATATTCCAAATTTGGAAATTAAAAAAAACAGGCATTATTATACAATTTTTTTTAATTACTAACTTATTTTTTTTTTGAATATTAAAAAATTTTTAAATTTTGCTCCATGGTTTGTTAATCTCCAAATTATTAATCTAATTAATAAAATTGGGGTTTTGGTGCCATTTTTACTTAAATGTATGTTTAAAACTCCAAATTACTGATCTTTGCGTGTAAACTCACCCTGCAAATATTAATCTTTTACAACAATATTTGGATGTTTTATTAATTATTTTAAGTATAATGAAATTAAAAAAAATACTAATCTCAACGAAATTGTTATTGATGAAATAAACGGTGAGTAATAATTGTACTGTTTTAGTTTTGTTTGTTATAGTTTAAATTTTGTTAATTAATTGACATTTTATTAGTGTGCGCGAAATTGAATGTGAATAAATAAATGAATTCGAAAATATACTTTATAATTACGTCTCTAAACAGTATATTAAAATTAAATTATGCTTCATATAATAATCAATAGAAAAAGAAATGCATTTTTATTTATGGATGATGAAAGTACTTATATAAAACTGATTTACTAAATTTAATCCTAAAATGTTATCCGTACAGAATATTCTATAAAAATAAAACAAAAATTTATTTCTAAACTTTTTTTAAATAGTATTTTCTGACTTAAAAGAATATTTGAATACTACTAAAAACTAGTTAGTTGTTTTATTAATTTCAACCAAAAATGCAGAAAATGTTAATTTTCAGGAGAACTGTTTTACTTTCGGCTAAAATCAAAAGTAAAATTTGATTTGAATCAAATACGCGCCATAATACAGTTTTCTACATGGCGTGAACCAGGTGACATCACACTAAAGTAAATGACATGCGACTGAAACCCCGCTCAATTGTTGGAATTTGTTGCACTAATAACAGTTAGCAAGTAGTATGTAGCATCACAGTGTATAAGTATATCGAAAGTAATCCCAGAAAAGCTATTTTTCCTGCTCCAATAAATCCTAAAAACCGATAAAACGGGTTAATTTTTGCTCATCGAGACTGTAATAGCATAGTACATAAATCAAAAGTACAAATGTCTGAAGATAATTTTCATGTAAATATTATTTTATATCTATTACAGTAATGTAGTCAGAAAGTTTTTGCTTAATTTGGTCTTTACTACTTCATTTACACAAAAATTGGTACTCTTTTGGCCACCAGATGTCATGACAATAGTGGTCAGTTCCTAATAGAAATAATTATTTTGTTCAAAATAATTCCCTGTATAAACTATATCTTTTTGATATATTTATGTCAATTTGTGGATACTGCCAAAAAAATTGCTCATCTTTTGAGCAAAATCCGTAATCAAATCATTTTTGTCAGTTCTCGTAAAGATGTGAAGTTCTGCTCAACAAATGCATGTCCCATTGACGCAAATAAGTAATAACATGAAGGAACTAAGTCTGAAGAATAAGCCTCATGCGAAAGTATTTCCAAACTAAATGCTTCAATCATATCCTTTACTAATTTTTCTGTATGGCCAGGGGAATTATGAAGTAGCAAGATCACTATGTTTTGTCTTTTTTTGATATTCTGGCCGTTCTTCTCGTTAAAGCTTGATTTAAATTAACAACCGAAATTTGTTCTTGGGTTTGACTCCCATTCTCATCTGTCAACTCTAACAAATCGATATCCTCAAACTTTGTCGGTGGTCTTTTTCGTTCTTCATTCTCTACGTCAACATCGCCATTTTCAATTTTTTAAAACTCCTTAAAACACTAAAATTTCCAAAAAGTATGCTCAACGTAAGCTTTGACCAGCATTCTAGACGATTCCGCAACCGATTTTGTTTTAATTGCTATCAAAAATCAATGCTGTCCGTGAATTGTACTGTTTATACACAAAACAAGACACTTTTAATGCTATTAAAAAGATAAAGTAATAGGAAATTTTCACTTTGGCGAATTGAAAATCTTAGTCAAATATCAAAATAAAAAACTTGCTCCAATGAAATGATTTGGTTAGTCTTCTATTGGTCGCCACTACAATTTATGGACAAATTCCGGTTTTATGTTCAAATCGTTGTTAAACCGTTTACTTTTAATGTTGATATTTAACTCCAAATTTGTATGAATCGTCAAAAAATCAAACAGAAGAAAATTTATCTGCTGTTGTAGAAGTTCAAGACTGGATGGTTTATACATAATGATCAAACATGAAGTCCTTTAAAATACGTACATATCAATTTAATGTGAAATTACTAGCCCATGTCATATTATCAGTATTGTTATTTTATCAATCTATTATCTACAGCTGGAGGCCATAGAAATTAAATCTGTCCATATCGTATGACCTTTTACCTCCACCTTGTTTATCTGTGAATTAGAATAATCATAAAATGAAATTGTAACGTTATCATGTCAAAACAATAATATTTGAATAAGGTTTAGCTCCAACGGGAAACAGAAATTTGAATTTGATCCACATTTTCCAAAAGAAAAGTAAAAAAAAAATACGGTTGCAAATTTTGTTATTTCAATTTGATGCAAGAGCTTTGAATCGTATAACGTACGAGTGGAGTGTTATTTCTGAATATAGTCGTTAGTTTTTAGAATGGGATTGACATGCATATTTCATTTCCGTCATAACGAATTCTACAACTATTAGAGCAGTGGAATAGAGTTCAGAAACAAAATTATGACTCCAGAATTATTCTTTCAAACAAAACAGACCACACATTTGTATTACAAACGGGTAGAGGGTTAAACCTATTCTATATGCGGGCGTCAACATGTCCAAAAGACAGAATTAACTATAGAGATGTTATTAAAATTATTGATCGAGATTCTCTTTGTTTGAATTCTTTTCTATGAGATTATTCACAGTTTGTGTGCTCCATTTTTAAAGCATATCACACATAAACGCGCATCATTGTCATGTAAAAATAAAATTGATTTATTTTTTATTATTCATTTTTTCGTAATTTGAAAAATTTAAAGTCATAAATTGTCCCTTTCGCGTATTCAGGTCTTCTATTTTTATTTTTTTTTTTATTTTTCACATTCGTCGCTTGATTTTGTCTCGCCATTTCAGAAAAAGGAAAATTTATTTTGTTATTAAATGAATCTTTAAATTTATGGTGAGTTATTAATGTTTTAATTGAAGCCTACACAGTACATAAAAAATGAAACTGTTTGTTAGTATTCGTTGTATTTTTGAAGTTATACTTCTTGACCAGCGTTTTGAAAAAAAAAACTTATGAGAGTGAATATTTGGAAACTATATGCATAATAGTAAGATGATTAAAACACTAACGCATCAAGTTAAGCCAGCACTCACATAGGTTGACATATGTTTTTCGTTTATCGGTGGACTCGAGAAGACTCGATCATCCCGAATAATCCCGAAACAGATACGAAGTAATAGATAGCGAACAGTCGAAAACAGTCAGAACAGTTAGAACCATTAGAACATGGAGAAGACAGATATCGTTGAACTAAATATTATCGAATTTTGCAGTGTATACAATATCCATATTCTTACACAACTAAGTAGTAAATTCCCGTAAAATATTCACCGCCCAATACGGACACCACTGACAAATGGTAAAAATTGGCAATTGATTAAATAAATCAAAATGACTGTTGAAACCGCAGCAAAAGTCATTCAGGTCAAGTTTGAAACAATGATGGTATTTCACTCACACGTGTGTGTTTACAATTTTTGTCTACCATTGCTGAAGTATATGTATACATATTACTTATAGCCTATTATTATTATTATTATGGGAATTAAAATGCGTTTAAAAGATATTTTTCTAAAGCAAATCAGTGTAATATTATAATTAATGTAATAGAAGTCGATCGTTACATTATATTACAATATATTTTTCTATATTTGAAATAAAAATCAGTTTTAATACATAGATAAAAATGGGTAAATAAAATATACAATCACTATTGTATAAATATAATTTTTAGGACAGCGCTGTTAAGCATTGCTTATACATATCTATATAAGATATTTAATGGCAATAATCTATTCCTATATGGTAATGGTCACAGTACATACTTAGAAGCAAATCAAGTTATTAGAGTTATTAAAATATATGAATAAAATAACACACAGAATATTAGTGGAATTCTAGTCTACTTCTGACTGATATTGTGCCCTCCCCCCACAAAAAAAACCGGAATCCGCCCTTGGTAATGGTTTATGATAAGTATTTTTCAAACATGTGACCAAACCTGTTAATTTGGTTAAGCGGTTAATTCATATAATATGTAATATGTATTTTATATGAGTAACTAAAGTGTAAACTTATATCATCTATTATTATAAAGAGGAAAGATTTGATTGTTTGTTTGCTTTGAATAGACTCCGAAACTACTTGACCGATTTGAAAAATTCTTTCACTGTTGGGAAGCTACACTATTTCCAGTGAACATAGGCTATATTAAATTTTCAAAAAAGTTAGGGATCCATACTGAAACTCCAATAATGTAACCCAAGGTCTGAAAAAATTACCAAAAAACATTCTTTTATCGCGTGCGCTGCGAAAACTATTGGTTATAGAACAAAATAATGTAGTACGATTTTGTAGAACATATCATTATCTACAAAAAATAGAGCGACAGCATATGTCTAACTATTATGGTTATGTCTCAATAAGTGTTTTTTCATTTTAAAAAATATATATAAATGCCACCGTTATAAAAGCTCTTTTATTTATACTTTGGGATTAATCCTTATCAAAATAAATGACTTCATATTTAAGTTTGCTTCAATACCATTATATAACTTTTTGCGTTATTCAATTGGAACATTCCATTCGAAAGATATCACAAGTTTAAAAATGTAAGTTATTTGAAAAATGTCGCATGGTTACCGCATTTCACTTATAATTAAGACCAACTTTTTTGAACTTGGCGATATTTTTTATTTATGTATAGATGCTGATTGATTTACAGATTATTTGGTCTACGGCAGATATACCTACCGTAGATATACGCAATAGACATACTCTTTTTAGATATTTGTAAATATTTTTTGAAAATTAATTGATTATTACATAGAACAATTTTATTCTTTGCAACAGTTTATTAAATGTGTCTTTTTCAAGTTGACAAAATAGTGTTTTTAAGTATGATTATGTTTTTCGCAAAAGAAATATGAAAAATTAAAATTTTCATATGCCACTACAAATGGCAAATTTGAAAAGAAAACATAATCTACACCAACGTTACGCAGACGAAGTTGCGGGGATCAGCTAGTAGATGTATAAATAGCCAATTTAATCTTTTATTTGAAACCCAGTTACAATTCGTCAAATATTCACAGTCCAATACTGACACAACAAGTAATTGACTAAAATTAGCATTTGAATGAAATTGAAATGACAGTTGAAACTAATGACATTGTAGTTCAAATTTGAGCCAATATTTATTATATTTGTATTCCACCAACATGGGAGTATTTAAAACTATATATTCTTTGTCCTTGTCTTTGCCGGAATACATACGTTTTCTTATTATGTATTTTGATATTAAAAGTAGTTTGTGCTTAAAATTGTATCATATTTTAGTAATCACAAATCTTATAATTAGTGTGTTAGTTTAGGCACTACCAGAAGAGGTTACGGCAGTGGATTAAAACAACGTTTTAACTATACCAAAGATGTATGACTTCTCAGGCGCGTACATAAGTACACAGTGTTTTTTTTTTAATTTAAAAGGTTAAAGATTTTTGTTAATTTCCACCAAATAGAAAATAAAAGAAAAGAATAGTGATTTCTTATGAGAAATAAAAAAATATATCAGACCAATGATTTCTTTGAGGAATAAGTTGAAGAAAAAATATGGAATGTTATCACGAACATCAAAATCTGCCTTCGTAACTAATAGAGGCTACAGGTGAAAGCCTCGTCGACCTAAATTTCTTAATAAAAATAAAGTTGCCTGGATCTGATTGCTTTGCGAGGGAGGAAATGGAATGGAGCTTTATGTCATGGGAGTTGCCACTATCTACAGATTAAGTCAATATAACACTGTTACGGCGAAATTTAGAGGCTCAGGATTTTCTAAATGACGAACAAACCGGGGGTGGCAGTTAGTTGATTCTGTTCAGCTCTAAGCTGTTCACAGAACGATTTTTCGTATTGCCAGGGATAAAAGCTACGATCAAGGGGAAAAAATAATATAAACTTTTATATTGAATACAAAACTTTTCTATTGACAATAAACACTTTAATTAATGAAAAGTTTGAGGAATTTTCTATTTTTACGATGTTCATGGTTTTATTATTGAAGAACAATAAAGTAAAAAAAAGTTTTTTAAAATATTTTTATTGAACTATTTTTCTATATACTTTTGAGAATTAGATTTCTCATTTAACTGGAGAACTTTTTGTTTACTCGCTTGACACTTTTGAAAATGAGAAGAAAAGTCAAAGAAATGAAATAAAATGATAAAATCGAAAATATTGATTACGTTTGTTTTGCTCCCTTCCTTTATCACTCAAGGGATTTTTTTTCCTTTAACAGTTTCCTCGTAATGATCTCTTGAGAACAGCACTTTATACACTTGTGTTTGATGAAGTCTTTGATTTGTTCGACTTTCATTTATATGATAGTAAGCTATTAGATTTATACTTCCTTTATACTTGCATTAGTGATTTGGGTGAGTTCATTATTTTTTAAGATAAGTTATGTCAACTAACTATTAAGTAAGATTAATAAGTTTCGGTGTGCCCAAGACTACAATAATAACACAATTAGGGGAGATCGGCAATTATTGACCAACTTTTAATTTAAACTATACTTTTTTCAGTTTTTGTAATTATATGAGAAAAACTACATCAAACTAAAAGAAAAACTTTTATTAGGCTGCTGTACAAGTCAAAACTAAAACCAAATCATTACAAATTTCCAAAATTTCCCAATTTTATCTTTATTATAGATTTCACAAATATAACAAATGGCTACCATATTTAAAAACTTACTAATTAATCATCCCAAAAACAAAGAATTTAAGTTCCGGACCTCATTTTTTCATTCCTTCCGTTGTGTAACTAATAAAAATTGCACTGTATATAAATTAATGCTATGTAACACAAAGCTATTCCATCGAAATTACAAATGAATCAATTTTCCGTCAGCATTCAATGAAATCGGAGGCAATGTAACCAAAAACGTAATACGAATTGTTTTTTCTTTCATACGTTAGTTATCGAAAGGTTTTTTTTTTTTTTTTTTTTTATTTCCACTTAATTTGCACAATCTGCCTCTTGGCAATAATTGCAAATTGTCGTCTAGTCCTGCTCTTGAATTGGTTGTGTCCACCAACACAACTCAATATTTATTTATTAATTAAATTATTTAATTTGATTCACTTTTTATTAATTATTTTTTATTTGAATCGGTCTGTTAGTTCCAAAATTGAGGGTCTTTTTAGTCTTCTATTCTCGGTGCTATTGTCGAGCAAATTGAGGGCTAGCTGGTTAGGATGGTTGTCCAGTCTCATTTGGTAACTTTTAGCACGCTTTGAAATAACATCCTTGACTTTATCAATTTGAAGATCTTCGTGTATGCGGTCGTTGTTGATATACCATGGCACGCCTATTATTTTTCTTAGAGTTTTGGATTGAAATCGCTGGATGATTTCTATATTGGAGTGAGATGCTGTACCCCAAAGTTCCAGTCCGTACGTCCAGATTGGTTTCAATACTGACTTATATATCGCCATTTTGCTTTCAATGGATAGTTGCGACTTGTGCCCGATTAGCCAGTATAGTTTTCCAAATTTTTGGTTCAACTGTTTTCTTTTTTCCTTAATGTGATATGTCCAGGTCATCCGTCTATCTAAATACATTCCCAGGTATTTCGCTTCTTTGCACTGAGGTACTTCAACTCCATTTAATTTCACCGGGGGACAGTTCTGGTGCCTATTGGTGAACGTAACATGATTTGATTTGGTTTCACTCACCTTAATTTTCCATTTGCTGGCCCACCGGTGGAAGATGTCTAATGCCTCTTGCAGTTTGCGCGACGCTGTGCACGGGTCTTTAGCAGTGGCCAGTAATGCAGTATCATCCGCATACGTAGCCGTAGTGATTCCGTCGACTGTTGGGAGATCAGCCGTGTATAGAACATACAGCAAGGGTCCAAGGATGCTCCCCTGTGGCACCCCAGCTCTCACTCGACCAAGCACGCTGACTGCGTCTCTTTGTTTCACTTGGAACGTCCTTTCACTCAGATACGATTTGATCACTCTGCAGTAGTCAACCGGTAAATACTTGCCTAATTTTTGCAGCAGCCCCTTGTGCCATACCTTGTCAAAAGCTTGAGCAATATCCAGGAAGACTGCTGAGCAGTACTCTTTATTTTCAAGCGCAGTTCGTATAGTATTTACTACTCGGTGTATTTGCTCTACTGTAGAGTGCGACTGTTTGAACCCAAACTGGTGATCGGGTATTTGACCACTTTTGTTTAGCACATCCAATATTCTTCTTAGGAATCCCTTCTCAAACACTTTGCTCATTATTGAAAGAAGGCTGATAGGGCGATAAGAGTTGACCTTGTCCTTGGGTTTGCCAGTTTTTGGAATTAGAATCACCTGTGCCATCTTCCATTGAGCGGGAAAGTACTTGATTCTGAAAATGGCATTGCATATAGATGTAAGATACACTATGCCCTTTCTTGGTAGTTTCTTCAGGATTCCTCCAGTAATCAAATCGTATCCGGGCGCTTTGCTATGAGGCATTTCATTTATTATTTCCTTCACTTCATTAGGAGTGAAAAATCTGGGTGAGCCTTCAGATGTGGATTCCGTGTCCAAGTTCTCATCAGAGCTATCTTCGTCGTCTTGGGCCTCGTTTGGAGAAAAAACCTGCTCCAAGTGGGTAGCAAATAGTTCCGCTTTTTCGAGATCACTCCTTGCCCAATCATGGTTGCCCCTTCTCAAAGGAGGAGTGTGATGAGTTGGTCTTTTGAGATATTTAGTCGCCTTCCAGAGGGAGTAATTTGTATCGGCTGTTGGAGTGAGCTGTTCAACGTTCAACGAAGTGTTCATTTCTGGCCTCTAGGATGGTTTCGTTGAGTTTCTTGGTAATTTTGTTTAGTTCAGTCTTATCGTTTGGATATCGATTTGCTTGCCATTTTCTTCTAATTTTCCTTTTTTCTGATATCAGATCTTTAATTTTATCTGAGTAGGTGATGTCGATGGTATTCACTTTGGTTATAGGTGTTGAGTTCCATGCTGCTGATTGAACTACTTTATTAAAGTTTTCGATTGCAAGTTCTAAGTCGTTGTAAGTTTTTAATGGCACTGCTAAATTTAATCTTTCATCCACGATTCCTCTGAAGATACTCCAATTTGTTTTCTTGTTGCTCAGACTTAATGGGGGTTCAATCGCTCTGATTGCTGAGTGTATTGTGAGAATCACCGGAGTATGATCTGACGACGTGTCTAAGCAGCCAAGAATACTTGTAAAGGTCCTCGGTATACCCTTAACAATAAAAAAGTCCAATAGATCAGGGATTCGATTTTGGTCCGTTGGCCAATAAGTTGGCTCGCCCGTGGAGATGGCTTCTAGTTTTCTCTCCTGTATGGCACTTATTAGTTGTCGGCCCTTGGTGGTTGTCAACCGAGAGGTAATCACAGCTTTTTAGCATGTATGATAGCAAGGTCACGATTTCTATACTTAAGGGGAGGGGAGATATCAAGATGGGTTCTTGGCTTTGGTTAGAATTCGTTACACTCATACCACAGATGGTATTAACAGTCTATCAACTCTTATAGCCGACCAGTCCCGGTCTCCCCTACTTTTAATTTATTTCATAACATGCAATAGGGTATTATAAAAGACACAGTGTAATTATAAAAGTTAAATTTTTCATTGAATTATTAAGGAAAATGTATGTATAAAAATCCAAATAGCGATTTTAAGCTTATGAGTGCTGCAATGTAAATGGTCAAAGTTCACGTATTCGGACTTTTTCTACGTCTACAAACTTATTATGAATTGATTATTCGAATTATTTATCATAAAACTAATAATGCAAATGAAAAGTATATAATTTAGCTTTGTCTGCGTAAATCACGCGTGTTTTAGTTTAAGCAGAGAAAAAACAAAAATTAATAATGTATTTTGGCAAAAAAAGGGGAAAATATACATTTTTACATTAATTATCCAAAATTCACAACAAATTTATTCGCAAAAAGTTTAAAATTTTTTTCAAATCTCAATCCTATTTCTGTATATTTATAAAATTAAAAAAAAAAACAAATTAATTGAAAAAATTATTTGAATAAGGTAAAAAAATATACCAAATGCAAAATTATACCTAATCATTTTTAATTACATTTTGCAGTAACTTAATACTTAACGGTTTGCATGAGGTAATTTTGACCTTAATTGAATATATAGATCTCAATTGATACCAAGTTGAACTGCGTAACCAGTTAAGGGTTAATTTGGATTAAATGAGTAAAATTTATGGTAATTTTTTTAAAGTACTATGCTTATATTAAAATAAAAATTTTCAGGTTTATGAGTTAATAATAAAAGGAAATATAAATATTGTCCAAGAAATTAACTATAGCAGATTAAGTATGTTAAATTGTTGACAGATATGTTTTATAAATTATTATTTTTCTTCTTTATTCAATAAATAAACAAAACTTTAGGGCAGTAATTCTTGAATTTTGAGACACTAATTATTTAAGTTTTTTGGATTATAAGTCAGAACTTATTGGTGAGAATTCATATATAGCAATAACCTTAACCACTATACCTTCAATGTGACGGGTTCACTCTTTTGTTTTAGAAATTTATAAATATTTTCCAACGAAAAACTTTTACTTTGTGTACAACAAATACAATTTACTACCTATAACAATATTGGAGAAGAATATTAAGGCAGAAAATTTCCCACGAGGCTCTACTATCCCTATATTTTAGAAAAAAAAACGAAAGAATGAGAAAATTCATTTTCCTAGCTTTAAATATAAAATAATTTGTTAAAGTTTTTTTGTTACTTAGAAAAAATATGCCATGAACAATCCTTATTTCTCGAATTTTGAATTTTTAAAAACTGTTACACAAAGACTACCCAATCTCAAACTCATCACCCTGAGAAAATAGTTTTTAAATGTAATTATATTTATTTCATTTACGATAAATTGCAAGATGAATTTTACCTTTAGGTTTTTGTTTTCATACTTTTATTTCATCCATAAACCTAACCATGAAGCAAAAAAAATATATAATTTGAACAATAAAAGTTTGCTTTAATAGAAATGAGCGATATTTTGAAGCGTTTTTAGAGTAAATACAAGTACAAGAATTAAAATTTTTCCCCAAATCGATGTTTTTTATCGTTAAATTAATTCGCTGCATACAAAACAAAATTTTCACCATCTTATTGTTCTCATATTATATTTGTATTTTCAAATACCGATATTGCTCGTTTAAATTTATGAATAATAATGTATTATACGCCAGAAATAATAAAACATTTTTTCTATTTTAATAATTATTAAGTATATTTAAGATAGCGACCTTAAAAAATGGAAGCAATACGCAGATTTAAAAACAAGAAAATTGAAAAATTTTCAATCCATTATTTTTTATGCATAATAACCACCTAGTTATTTTTATTATATAATTTTTGAAAATGAAGTTCAATAACTACAGTAATAAATAAACCTCCTTCCAATTAGATTGAAAAGAAATTAAATAAGTTTTAAAAAATAGCTTTTGATCATTCTGGTTGTTCAAATTTTTTTTGTATCTAATTTTATTATATGTAGTTCAATAGAAGTAAAGATATTAGTAGATATATCTAAGTACTATACTATTAGACATTAGTGTAGGTACATACTATAGATATTACTATTAATTCATCAATATGATGTTAATGATTAGAAAACTTTTCTATGAAGACAGACCATAGAACATTTTACTATAAAATATTTTTTTCAGATTTCAATTAGTATTAATAAAATAAAATTTTTCAAGTTTAATGCATCAATTTTTAGTTTATTATTTTCCATTTCTGCAACGTTTCGTCACGTATCATGACTTCCTTAAGCGTCATGAAATAAATAATTACCACAAATGTTAGTGTTACAATAATTACAAATAAATTCAATAAAAATAAAATTAAAAATAACACTGACATTTGTGGTAATTATTTATTTATTTCAAGATGCTGGAGAAAATCGTGATACGTGACGAAACGTTGCAGAAATGGAAAATAATAAACTAATATATTTATAAATTTCTAAAACAAAAGAGTGAACCCGTCACATTGAAGGTATAGTGGTTAAGGTTATTGCTATATATGAATTCTCACCAATAAGTTCTGACTTATAATCCAAAAAACTTAAATAATTAGTGTCTCAAAATTCAAGAATTACTGCCCTAAAGTTTTGTTTATTTATTGAATAAAGAAGAAAAATAATAATTTATAAAACATATCTGTCAACAATTTAACATACTTAATCTGCTATAGTTAATTTCTTGGACAATATTTATATTTCCTTTTATTATTAACTCATGGTGAAAATTTTCTTTTTGGTGAAATTTGTTCCGATATGTGTTAGGTATTTATTAGATTACAAAAATGGTGAGTTTAAGCAAAATTAAATTTAGGGAGAGAAAAAACATTGAACCAAAAAAAGTTTGAAAATAGTTATTTTCGATACATATGCGTAAAGTGAGGTTTTCTAGTAGGATGAAATTGATGCACGAGCTGAAGGGACTAATCATACACAACGAGATCGAGTGCGCTGTGTACCGCCACGAGGCCGCCAGGCGAGTGGGGGTAGGCGCACGAGATCTCGTTGTGTATGATGAGTCGCTTTAGCAAGTGTCTCAATTTCGTCCTACTAGGTAGCTCACTTTAAGCATAAGTATCGAACAAAATTTTTTGCAACGACTGCTTCTAAAGTTCAACAGAAATAGATTGAGAAATTAATTATTGTTATTTATATATGAAAAATTTCAACTCTATAGTAAGAATAATTTATAGAAAAATTATGAATAAAAACAACATTTTAGTTTAAACTACAGTCTAAATAATTACCTATATTAATTATTTTATATCAAAGTTTATTTAGGTATCAATTTATTTTACTTTTCCCCACTATTATTTACTTTTGCTCACGATTTCTGTACTTTCACGCACTCTTGCCACCACGATGAGAAAACGGCTCTTTATCCCCGCCACACAACTAACGAAAGATCAACTTTAGAAGCAGTCGTTACAAAAAAGTTTTTTTCCTACATGCTAATATTAACTAAAATTAGCATAAACGTTACCAAATTTATGCAAAAGTTAGCTCAATTTTTCTAAATCTCTAGCTGTAAACTTAAAAATATAGAAGTAAATATTTTATATATTGCATACATTCCATATATTGGTTAGTAATACCGGTGAACCGGGGTATCGAATACCGGTATATTGAACCATTTGTACAATTTTGTAATACCGGTGTTCATATGCTCCGTTCTTTCGATATTTACTAGAAATTTGTTAAATTATTTGTACTTTATGTTCGGGGATCACCATCATAGCGAAATAGTATACCTTTTCGTTTTTATGTCACCCTAACGGATGAAATTAATTAGACTGTGAATAAAAAGTTGAAATTAAAAAATATCTTAAGATATTTACCTACCCATAATGATTTTAGTAATGAAAAAGAAGAAAGAAACCAAGGTAACCAGTTCAAATTTGATCAAGTTGAAAATAATTTGCATTAAATTTTTTACCCACATTCATATTCAGAAGAATTCGGTAGTTATTGAAGATGATGATGACACTTGTGTGGATAGAAAAAAGGTATTACCTCTTGAATAATAATCAGAAAGTTATCGATAACCTAAAAAAAATTGACACACTAAAATACAATACCGAAATCAGTTTTGTCCAAAGGCATCCGAAGAGTATTTGATTTATTTGAGGATGAGGGAATTAAAAATAAATACTAAGAAAAAGTTTATCACGCACTGCTAACAGCACCACCTACTAGTATAGATACTGTAAGAGCGTTTTCGATAGCTGTAATTTTTGCACTAAATTACGTTCCAGGCGTAACGACAGTACAATTGATGCATTACGTTAATGAAGATCATATTTCTAAAGTTGGTAATAGTACCATTGATAGAATAGTGATATTTACACTATTTTGTGACTTAAACACATACCATGTTTGTTATTTCAATATTTATATTATTATATTATTATAATATATTTTTAATATTTATATGATACAAATATAATGCTACGATATTGCAATCCCTAAATTTGCACCGTTATATTTATATCAGGTATTATAATAGGGTTTTATTTTTCTTGATAAACTTTGAAATTGAGCAAAAATAGTATATTAAAACTCATACAATTAACTAAGTTTTATGGCATAGAGCTATGGGAATGCGCTTAATCATTCAACATCAACATTATTCAAGGAATTTAATCTACGGCATTCAATCTCTTGCACTGTATTACACCATTAAATGAACATTACATATAAACCTGCAAATATTTCAACAGTATAAGAAAAATTTGAAAAAAAAACTACCATTGAAGTAACAAACAAAAACAAATAAAAATTCTTTTTAAGAAGCAGTAAATAATTCAAAATTGAATTTTATATTAATGTTTATATAATTAAATTTGCAGTGTTACGAGTTACTACAGTTTAGCAGTTTGATAGAGGTACCTTTTATCGCTTTTGTTTCATTATTATCATATTGGTGAAAACAATTGTCACTGATAATAATTGCATTACTTCCTAGTACAGACATATTATAGTTAGAAAATTTTCAGTTTGGTTATTTTAACGATGACATCGATGATTATCCCGGAATCATATTAACTATTTACGATATTACGTCATATATAAGTACGTATGTGTTAACACATATCTCAACAAATCATAGAATATTGTAATCTGTTCCTGAATCCTGAAGTTTGATACAAAAGTTACTTGTTATCCCTGCGTTTTTGTTAAAACCGAGAAAAAACAATATCCTACAATATCTCTTCATTCGTTACTCGATAATGAACGTTGTAGTTTGTTCATGGTACAAACCTTCTTCGTGCTTTTCTTTTCTCTACGATACTTATTACTTCTGTTACTGACATATATGCTAGGTCTTTGATTCGGTCTATGAATCAAACAAGAGATCAGCCTTTCGTTGTCCTACTGCCTACATTTCCTTGGATCACAATTGTCTTCACCCCGACCTTCTGTATCCTTTCAGGGATTGTTGGGAGCAATCTTTTATGACCGCTTATTTTCAGCTCCGTACGCATGGAGATGTTTGCTCTTTGCACTGTCCAAGAAATCCTCTACGTCGTGCGGTTGCATATCATTTCACTGTTGGTATACTCTTACGACATGATGCCTTTAGTGTCCACAATTTTGACCTATAAGTCTCAAATTGGTCATTATCTGGATATTGTGATATTTCCAGATTTTCTATTGCCATTCCAATCCTTCTCTGGTTTTCTGGCTCAGAATGTTGGTTTAGTTGTTTTTGTACCAAAATAGTTAATAGTGTCACCAGCCTCTGTGTGGTGGATATGTCGAAGTAGCGTTGGAATTGTCTTGAGTCTGCCTACAATTAACGGACATTTAGTCGGAGGCAAAATTATGAACTTATAGCTTCCGTACGTTGAAAGAGTTCAAACATTTCTTGTTTGTTTTGTGTTATTCGCATAACGGAAGTTAACCCTCCTAGTTTTGCAGTCTTTCTAATGATCAATTCTCTATATGTGTTCAAGAGAGTTGAAGATAGAATGCACCTTTGTCTGATGCCTTTTCCAACATTGAAACATGTTGAAAGATTCTCTCCTATTTGTATATGTACTTTATTCTTGAAATACTATAATACAACATTCAAAAAAAATTATCAATACTTTTTAATTGTTCTACAAAGCTTTTACTAATCCATTTTCAACGATATGTTATATAGATATATAATTTACTAAATCATTAGGCAGAATATAATCAAATAGAATTGTAATTAAGTAATTAAACATGTCAACAATGATTGTGTATCTTAAGTACCCATTCATTATTACCTACAGGTGTATGAACGAAATTGTGACCCAAAGGGAATCTGATAACATATGAGGAAATCACCACCCTTTTCACACGTA
Source organism: Sisyra terminalis (assembly GCA_958496175.1). Lineage (NCBI taxonomy): Eukaryota > Metazoa > Arthropoda > Insecta > Neuroptera > Sisyridae > Sisyra > Sisyra terminalis. The sequence goes on from OY292274.1 coordinate 34,043,489, forward strand.
TACGAAATGTTTGATTCTATTATTTTAAAGTGTTAAAATCCAACAAAGAAAATAATACGAATATTACATGATGAAAAAAGAAAAATTAGAAGAACTAAAGGATATATAGATACTTGTAGGTAACTTAAACGAAAAACATAATTAAGACTTTATTCATTATATTCTTCACATATTTAAGTTATACAAATTTTAAGAACTCTATAAAAAAGTTAATGGTAATGATATCATTGAAGACTGGAAATAGTTTAAGTTTTAAATAATATTACCGAAGCTTTATTATGAGTTGAATTCAACACCGTCTGCCTATATGACGAGGTTGTTTAGAATGGAGTAGCCAATTCTTCTTTTTGACAGTTATAGCGAGCACTGATAATTATTCCTTTACGGAAACAAATATTTTATTTTTTTTCATTTAGATAAACCGATTTCAGATAAAAAATACAATTATTTGAAATGAACTGCAAAAAAATTGTCTACTTGTGTTTGGGTATATTAAAAGGATTTTTTGTCAGATTGGTTTTATATACTGTAAAAAAATTTATTCTGAGGTCGAATTCCTTAGCAGTTTGACTGCTTTACCTTCAGTGAAATCTATTTTGCTTTATTCAATCTCAAACGGTTTGAATCAAGAATTTTATATTTCTTGCGTCAAGAAACACGCGTAATTGAATAGAATGTCTAACACATTCACAACAATGGTAAGTGTAGTTGAGTGAACTTCTCTCCACATTTCACATAAAAATTAGGGGATTTGTGTACCTAAGTTGCTCATGCGCATAACATGAAATGTTCAATCAGTTCCTTATAGTGCTGGATCACTATTGCCAATTATTGTTCATGCCGTTTATAAGAAAATATAAATACTATCCAAGAGTATCGACAATAAATAAAAACTATTCCTTCTTCTCCTTCTCTCTTTTGTTTTAAAATTGTCATTCATTAATTTTATTAGAAACTATATTCAAGTTTTGAAACGACCGCTCTCTGACCTAGGTCATTGAAGTGAAAAAGTGAGTTGGGGAGAGATAGGATTGTCGAGTCGAATACGGGATCAAACATGAATCCTCTATACTTTACCTCTGTGTTTTCTAAGCTGTATTATCGATTTGAACCTATGAGTTTTGCTTTTCATTTAATATTTTAACTTGTAAGTGTATAAAATTATTTTTAAATTATTTTTTTAATAAGTGTAATAACATATTTTAATATTTATAAAAAAAATTTTAGTGGTAATTTGTGCTGAACGATTATTACATTTATTGTATTTTATAAAAATGGCTGATGACGCGGTCAAAGTATATTTAATTAGTCGGGGGTTCGAAGATCTTATTGATAGTTTTTTAGGTTTGTATATTATTTTTTAACAAATTAAAATATTTATATATTTATAAACTTTTATTGTTCCTCCACGAGCCGGTGTATCAGTCAAACAAAAAATTATTGGAAACGTACGTCAAAAGAAAGTCAGCAAGGATTTGCTGTTCATATTAAAGTAAGTTATATTTATAATAATATATTTTATAATAATATATTTATGTTTTATTCTAATAAATGATTATTTGTATTTTATATAGTATAGACAAGGAGTTTTTAAAGTTCTTAAATATAGTACGGACTTATTCTTTTAATTAAATAATTTAAGTTTACATATTTTGTTTTGTTTAAAATTATGCTATAATTATGTACATTTGTTCTTAATAAAATATATAAAATGAAAACCAAAGCAGCCTTTCTTTAATAAATTATACCTACTTTCTAGCCAAGTATATTTTTAATTTTAAATAAAATTTAATTGAAACTATTATTTTTTTTGGTTGAAATATCTGTGCAAATTAAACCAAATATAAAAAATTATTCATTCAATTTCGTTTATATTTGAATTAAGTATAGTTATATTTGAAAGAAGTATCCAAATTTTTAATCAAGTTTATATATTGTTTGAAATAAATATGATGGTGATTCCGTACAAAGCAATCGAAGTTGACTTAACGTCACTAAGTTCTCCACTCAACTGAATGTTTCTTGGCCCAAGAAACATTTTGAAACTCGTATAGCGCTTGATTTAAAGATCATGCGCATTTCGCCATATCCAACCTTACAGCTGGTTTTAACCAAACGAAAAATGTTTGAGGTTAGTACGCTCTTTTTTCGGTGTACGTTTTAACCTTTTAAAACTTATAAATCCTTTAAACGAATCCATGGAATAACATACAGTGTCCAAAAAGAAAAGCTGAAGTTTATTTTTGGCTTATCGTTGTAAAATATGGTTGGTTTTAGAAAATATGGATGATATTGTACCGAAGTTCGTTAAATTTCAGTTCATTCGTATTACAATAGAGCCGTATTTGGGGGCTTTTTAAAATTAGAGTTCTAGGTTTGAGAATTAGAAACGATTGATAAAATAAGAAGTCCATTTTGTTAAAATTCATCCTTATTAACTAATACACGGAGTTAAGAACTCAACACCAAAATATTGTCAGTACATCATGTGAAAGCCGAAAATACAGCTAACCTAGGAACTAATCGATGCATCTTACAAATGAAATACTAGAGCGATAGTACAAATTGGTATGGTACTCAAAAAAACAAGTTTCTTTTTGAATCCAGCTTTGTAAAATTAGCTTCAAATTATTTTATAGTCCATATTTAGCGCCAGGGCTGTTCTGGGCGATGCTTTGACTACTAACATGCTAATCAACTTCGATTATCTTTGTGGTTTTATCGAAATTTTTAACGATGAGCCTGCCTGGGCGGTGTACGGAATCGATGAAAACAAAATGGCTCAAGTGTACTTTAGCACACCCACAATCTGGCAACGTTGCATTTTCGACTTTGTTTTTAATTTAATTCGCGATATTTTTGTTGATTCTATTTTAATATGGTATAATTCTCTCTTTTGTGGCTAAATTTTGATTATGGACCGATTAAATCGCGAATTAAATTAAAAACAAAGGCGAAAATGCAACGTTGCCAGATTGTGGGGTGCTAAAGTACACATGAGCCACCAAAATTGTACGTTATTATCCGTTACAGTATTGGGACCATAAACACCTTTTAGTTTCTGCCGCTTGGCTTACATTTTCGCCTTTATTAAAGAAAAGCTGTAAAATGTACCAAATTTTTCTTTGTTCACTTCCATTTTTAACGCTCTATAACTTACAAGTGAATGGACGATTGAATGGACATGGCAAAATATTTTTTAGTGGGAAATTTTACCTTGACAACGAGCATAAATCAGGAATTGTTTGAACGATATTTTACGAGATAACGATCACTATTGGTATCTACCGAAAAGAATAATAGATTTCTTTTTCCCTAACTTAAGTTTGTTTAGAAGTTCGATGGGGAATTATAAGAAAAAGGGGGATTTTTCTATGCTTACAAGTAGGCGTTGTAGATATTTCTGCCAGGCTTTCATACACTTGAACTGAATTTTGACGCGATTTTCTATCTTAACGTTGAAACCCCCAAATATAAATGATTTTGATATTAATCGACGCGGAATATTTCAAAGAATGCATCGCAATGTTTTCAAAAAAAGTTCATTTCTACGAAAACAGTTATCGCGAGTTGGTTATAATCTTCCATAACTTTCTCCATTTATTCAATGTTTAGCGGTTCAAAATTACGCAACTTGACGTTTGTTTTATTCTGCAAATAAGCCTCAAATCGAATTGAAATTTTATAGGGCCGGGTCAAATAGTTGACTACCTACAGTATTAATTTCAATTTTTTCTCATTACTTATGATTTTCTTCTAAGCAAACTTAATATTTGATTCAGTGATCAAACCACGAAGTATTAATGACAAGAGAACTGACGCTGCATTGCAAAGTCGTCCATAAAATCAGGATACAGTGTAGAGGATTCTAATATCAATAGTATACAAGTATGAAAATATGCGCCAAAAACATTTTCATATAATTCATAAGAGATTTCAATGAAATAATAATTTCAATGGAAAATTGTTTGCTAAACATAAGTAGAATTAAATAATAAGGAATTTATTTTATATTAAAGGTATTAAATGAAAATGAAGAACATGAATATAACGTTGTTACAGCTTTAGCCTCACTTTCAATTACAATAACAAAAAAGCGAACAACCAATAATTCAGTACATAAAGTTGATCTAATAATAAATGTTTCTTAACAATAATGCACTAATGGTGGCTGAAAAAATAACTTAATCATGTCTAAATTTTTGAGGACACGTGAACTAAAAATTGCTTATCTCGTTCGTTCTCCTGTTATTTATTTTTCGTGGATCAAACACTGGCTACTCTTTTTCTACAACTTGATATCAATATTTTTAGGAATATTTTTAACTTAAGTAAAAATTGTAATCATTTTTAGTCTGAACATTTCATTAACATTCTATTCTATTCTATTTTTACTTTTTTTTTCTATGCAAATATTAAATTTGTGTGTTACGATATGATATGAAAACTAAAACTCCCTATATCTTCAGACCTATGTATATAAACTTGAAGACTACATATTTTATTAAGACTTGGTAAATTAGTAAAATGAAAAGCTTGTGTATAATGCTTCTTTTAAAACTTTAATAATGAATTTTAGGTTTTTTTAACCGTGAATAAAATTTTAGAATTTTTGTAAAATTAATTAATTTTATTTTAAGTTTAGACAAATAATTAGATAATTATTTCATAGACAAATTTCAAACTCATAGTTTGACATTAAATCCTCACCTGGTGTTACGTTGAAGTTAAAATTTACTTAAACAATAATAAAACTCCCCTTTCAACACACTGAAAATCATAATAATAATAATTATGTTGATGATAATTATAATTATAATGAGACTGATAATATAAATTTTAAAAGCTCACAATAATATATTTCACTTTACACCGCCAACAAATGTGCAAAGACGCAGAAAGACAGAAGAATGGTTTTAGTTAGGTGTTTGTATAATCCTATTTTGAAATGAAATAATAATCCCACAGTCAAGTATATAAATACTAGAGCTATGTGTCTGGAAAGTTGTTTCCATATCTTTTACTTTTTTTTTCACGCGATTATTTTTGTGGATGGTAGAAGCGGTTAGAGTTGGGTTAAACGAACGAGGCAAATATTTGCTCAAATGAATAATGTAATTTTAAAATAATATTTGCCCTGACCTGCATGTTCGTATGAGTGCTGACCATATTTCCCATTTCCATTTTCGCTGAAATAAACTCACTTTATACCTTCCAACATTTGAAATGTGGAAAACGAGTTCTATTATTGTCCGGTTCTAACAAAGGAAACCGACCGCATGCAGAGAACGATTTTAAATAGAAAAGCTATCGTTGTCGATGTCTACATGTTGTCATCGTTTCTGCTCTGTCATTATCTTGATAATTATTATTATTATGATAATGTTTTGTTTCTTCTCTTTGCAAAGAAGATGAGATTGTGTGCCCACAAAAACCCCTCTTATACGAAGTTAGTCTCACCCCATTTCCGCCGACGAATATCTCGTTGAAAGTTTTTGACGCAACACAAATTCATACTTTATCAAAAATATAGTATAGACGGATTGCGTCTTATTCATACCCATACATATTTATGGACCGATGATGAAAACGAAAAAGAAAGTAATTGCAAAACATACAAAATGGTTGAAAAGACAACGTAACACAAAACTGAAAAAATTTAATAGATTCCTGTTTCAATTATTTTCAATTTTTGTTATTCCATGAGAAACTTGGTTTTATTATTACAAAAAAGCTCATTTGGGAATAACTTCACTTATTTATTTAACGTTTTGTGTAGTTTTATTGTGATCACCCAATCTTCCCACTTTATACTTCTAAAGTATCACATACAAAAGAAGTGGTAGGTCGAATTTCCTTTTAACTATTTTTTTATTCCAAAAAGTTATCAAAGTAATAAAACACAATTGCAAATTCTTCCTTCTCTTACCACCCCATTGAGACAAACCATTCCCATCACTAAACTTTTACGATAATTTCACAAAGTTATATCCACTTTGCTAAATAATATTTGTTCATTATTTAACTCATGTTTTGGGAGTTTCTGGTTAAGATGAAAATAAGAAAAACGCTTTTAAATTTCACACAAAAGTTATATAGATTCTCGCTTTTGAGTTGAAAGAGAAAGTAGAAAATACTCGTACAGTTTGTCTAAACAAAATAAATACATACATATTTGTTTTTTTAAAGCAGAAGTGATAAAACTTTATTTATAAATATAAAGGAATGTTTAATTTCCTTAATTAACCAAAATAAGCTTTTAATGCTGCTTTCTTACCGAAACAATTAAAAAATAATAAGGAAACAAATCCAAATAGACTGTCAAAAATAAAAATCAACGTCAATTAAAATTTCATTTGATGCCATTCGTTACTCGTTTATAAGATTTATAGTTTTCTGTTTGTTGGTTGTTAACTTTTAAATAGGAAATACATTTATTATTTAAAGCTCAATTATACATCTAATATTGATAGTGCTTGTAGTTTGTAGAAATAGTGCCTCTTCCTTAAAAACTGCATAGGTGTGCATTTTTGTGGGAAGTTTTGAAAGAATTTTAGATACTTTTGAAGACTTGTTTATACTTGTTAAAAAACTTTCTTGGATTTTATATTTTAGGATTGTAAGTAAATAAATTAAATATTGAAAAGATTTATAAATGATTCATTTTCTTAAATAGCACTTAAAATGTAGATACATAGATTCAGTAGTCGCTTCCAACTACCTTTGGTATTGCGTTTTATTGATATGCTAGTTATTTTTTATGAATTATATCTAGATCTCACATCAATAATATATGGATGTCGTTATCATAGAATGTATGACATGTACTGGTAAAATTTAATTTGTCAACACTGAACTATGAAAATCAATATAATCTTACATTATTTTTAATTTTTATTACATTTTTTCTACTCACAGACACGTGTTTTCATTGTCAAGCAACTTCATTAGTGATTTATGACAATTGATAGTTGATGAATAGTTAACCTTGAATAACTTTAAGAGAAGTAAATGCATCAAATATTCTAACAGACCTTTTTTGTAGAGCATTGATTTTCTTCAATGATATATATAATAATTTTGCTCTGAAATCAATTCGTTCATTAGTTACAAAATTCCAAAGTTAAAAAACCAAATCATAAAACAGATTAATGTTTAAGGCTGATTATAAGAAAACGGTCTGATGAAAATTTACAGTCAGACTTTTTTGTAGAATATCTAATTTTATTCAAGAATATATGTTGTTTAATTCTTATAGTGTGAGAAATAATTTTTTTTATCCTCAATATTAAACTAAATTTGATATATCTTTGAAAATGATGACACTTTTTTACCTAGTCTACAGTAGATAGTTCTGTAATTTAATAATAAAACCAAGTAACTTCGAAAAATCGAAAATGAGATTTTAATTTTATTTACTTAATAGAAAATAACATTCTGTGTATACTCTTGTTCACGTTCGGTTATGAAATTGAGCCTTTGAAAATAAAATAAAATATTGATTTCTTTAATGAATTTGAATACTTAAATTTCAATAATATAAATACTAAACGAAACGAAAAAGTTGAAAACTTTTTTTTCAATTGCTTATGAACAATTTAAAGTGATAAAAAGTATAATTAAAAAATCACTTAGCTCCAAATATGCCATAATATAACGTAACGTCACAATGATAAAAATAATTTCACCGTAGTTGGCTGTCAACGATTAAAATATTAACAGCTATGAATATAAAAAAAATGACAACAAATTTAAGCTAGATCTTTTTATAAAGTGAGATAAAAATATTTAGAGGATTTATAACTTTAATTTTTGCTCCATCTTCTATTATAGTGCAGCAAATAAAAAAAAGCAAATTCTTTATATTTCTGTTAACTAAAAATCGTAAATGCATTTTTGCGAGTTCTGTTTGTCATTTTGGTTCACAACGGCATGAAACAAGGACGGTATGCTTAAAAATTTAACATTTTTAATAAATTCATTTGTTAAATTGATGATAATAACAAATTTTTATAAATGATAACGTTACGTATTGTATCAACTGCAAATAACAGTATAAACTGTATAAACTGCAAGAAAATATTAACATTATGACGTCACGTGGTTGCTACGGAAATTGTCGAACCGTTTTTCGGTATTAAGTTAAAAAATTAATAATAATTTTTAATAACTTTTTAATTATAAAAAAAACACTTATTTTGTTAAACATATTTATGGTCTATTCATTTATGATTAAAAATACCTATTTTTTAAGTTACCATATGTAAAGTCGATGAAATTATATTAACGTAATTTTACTATTAGACCATTGATAATACGTTTCTTTATTTCATGCATCGTATTCGATTAACAATCTCTTTCATTACAAATTCAAAAATACTTAATGGGCGCTAGAAAATAACCACACAATTGAAGTATGTATCAAAGAGTAATACTTCAAAATGTTGTTTTGATCAATCTTTATTTAATCAACTATATGTAGCGACAAATGAAACCAGCTGAAAACCTTTACATTTTGAGAAATAAAACTGCATTTCTTAAAAACATTTTTTTCATTTTTTATTTATTTTAAAATTTGTACTTTTAATACGTGAAAAATTTTTGAAGTGAACCGCCAATTTTTAAATAAAACATCAATCTTCAAATCTGAAACAAAATCTTTGAGGAAAAATGTGAAACCTTCCGATAAATGAATAACTAGTTATCTACCGTAAAACGCAGGATCTGTTCAGCTTTTGTAATCTCTTTCTAATAAGAAAAACATGAAAATTTCTACTAATTAATAATAATTAGTCATTTACCGTATAGAGTCAGCTGTTGTAAATTATTCTCATATCCTAAAGCGACTAAAGTCATAAACTTATTTTGTATTTTGGTTTCATCTCTTCGTCAATATCAAAACGCTTATTTTCCAATTAATTGGAAGTTATTTGATGACAAGTTTAATTGCAACTTTAAGTTCAATCGACTACCCCAAATTATGTCCCCAATGGACTTTCGAAGCATTCATTGACGTCATTCAGACATATGTATGTAACCTAGTAAAAAGCTTTAAGTCACTAGTTTATGATGATAGTAGCTTTTTCTCACCAAAATAATCAATGAGGTGTTTAATAATAATTTTTAATGCCGTTCTTATTATTAAAATATGATTTAAATGAATTTTGTTCCATACTATTAAAAACATCGTCGGGTATTCACAAATTTGGGAGTAATGTTTTATAAAAAATAACATTTCTGATAGGTAATTATCACTTTGATAACATTCATGGTGTCCAGAATGTATATACTCTAAAAGAATGCTAGAAGCTCAGTTGGTAATTGTGAAACAAATTTTATAGACTTCCTCTGAGATAAAAAGGTAATTAAAATATTTTTTACCTTTTTTTTTTTATTTTTATCTTACTAACCAAGTTTTGTTATAATTTTCGTTGTTAGAATTTCTTTCCGAATACCGTGAAGTAAGCAAAGCAATTATTACGAGTATTGTTGCGAAAAATTAAAAAAAAACTCACCTAATGTAACGTCAGAAAATAATAAGTAAAAAAATCCGAACTACTATTATACAATATTTTCAATGTGCAAAATGTATTCATGTATTAGAAAACAATAGAACTAATTTGAAATGCTTGTACTGCACATATTAAACAACAAAACCGATGGTGTCGACGATATATAGTACACAAGTGCCTAGAGATAAATGCATAAAAAGCAATTGTTACCTTAGTTGAAATTAGACGATAAACTCAAACGAGCAACATTGTCGAAGATATTTTACAGTACATTGGTGAAGATACCAATTTCGGAAGATACCGTCCAAGTCCGGTTGTTTTCCGATTAAATTTTAGTGGAGAAATCAACTGGTACATTGTACGAATTTGGGGGTGAACATACTTGAAATTCTAGGAATATGTCCGAGAAAAGTCAATATTTGGTATGGCTTAGTGAATTTCTCAAACAATTTATTACAAATGAATATAATGTTGATATGTTAGTTATTTGCTTCGTTTAATTTTGGATATGGAGTAACAAGTTTAATAGACGAGAGATGTGGGAAAGTTTCTCGACTCCATTAAAATTGTATAGACAAATGAATGGAACCAAGTTACGTAAAACTACTCATTATAAAAAAATTACCTTGTGTTATTTGTGGTGTTTCGGAATTCAATTATAAGCGACACATATTTTCTATCGGTAGGAATTGTATAGATGATTGTTTTTCGTTGATGTGGAAGTATTTAACTTTTTATCGTTCTATGTGTAATACAGAAAGTATAAGTGAAAAGTTGGTCATTAATAGCTTAATACCCATAAAAGAGTTTAAACACCGAAATAAACAAGTTAAAAATTAACTTAATAGATTATCTTTTATATTAAGATTGCTGATCGGTGAGACGTTTTCGTTGGTATGGAGAAATATTCTCTCTGACTCCATCCGCATTAACTCCATGCATATTAAAACTTGCATTGTATTTGAACTACTAAGCTCAACAGATCTCACTCGCTCACTCTTCTTCACCAAAATTACATTTCGTTGTAGGTAAAACAGCTGATCTCTGTCCGTCATACTTTCTGGTAGAATGAACCCTAGCCGGTTCTACACTAGTTGTATATGAAAAATAAACAATTATTGAGTGAAATAAGAGCAAAAAAAAACGGTAAGAACTCATATGGTTGCCTTATATCAACTATTTGATGTAAACATGTAACGTCTGTGTATTTTAACGAAGGTATTTGTTAATTTGCTGAGAGAAAATTTTAAGCTGATAATTCCCTTTCTTCATAACTGCTACTCAAAATTCCACAAAAGAAGTTTAGAACAATCGATGATATGTACATGTATGGGTAGACCGTGTATTTGGAATGGAATCTAGAAGTTGGAATGGATCATTTGGAATGAAATAAGAGAATTTAGTGCATACAGAGCGCTACCTGAGCTAGTTGAGCTCATTGTACCAAGTCCCCATCTGAGGAAGTAACGTTTTTGCAGTAACAAGTTAAGTGCCGATGAACGTCAGTCTACACAAATAAGCGCTTGTATTTTAGTTGCTACAATTACTCATACTGATACTTATGACTAGTCCAATACAGGTACAATTGCATTTTTTTAAATTCAGTCCAGATTTCTACTAGCGCAAGTGGCACTAACAGTTGCTTCTAGCGCTGATTCTTGTTTACAGATATTGAGGGTGGACGAAAGGAACCCATTCCTGTGTTACGAAAAGTGACCCTCAAATTACAAGAAATAAAGATGTCGTTGGTGTACCAGACGACAATTTTTAAAGAAAGTGTTTAGAGTGTACACATACCCATATTCTCCGCTATATCAACACCATTCTGATCCCTTTATTTAATAAGTAAGCTATGGATATTTTTTGAACCAAATAAAGAAAAAGTTGGTCGAAATAAGAGTCTGAAGCTTCAGTTATAAATATAAAAGCAACTCGTTATATTAAACAAATATTAGTGTATTGTTAGTTTGTAAATATTCTAGTTATAAATAAATAATTTGTGTCGCACATAAAAAAATAGCTCAATTTCCAAACATCTAAAAATACACAAAACATGGCATCAATACATTATAGTGTCAAAAATCTATTTATATATGTCACAATTTATTCAGCTATTGTTTTTCTTTAGAACAATATTTTTAATAATCATTATTACACTATTTAAATACATTTTGAAATACAAATACGTTTTTAAATACATATTCAACTATTTTGACTATCATTTAACAAATATGAACAACTTTTAACATATCGCTCATAATTTAATATATATATATATAGAAATGAGGTTCAACAACAAATGAGGTTCTGGTGCGCCTTCTTGGACGCTCGTGCCGGGTCCTCAGCTTCCTAACTGGTCGAACTAAACTTGTGGCGCCAAATTTTAATTTTGACCTCACAATATTAAGATAGCCAAAGTCGATTATAATTAAAAAGCGACCTTTGATCGTAACATATGGAAAACGTTTCATTTGCTATTACTAATATTTCAAAGAATTTTGTTTGGATATCTTGGTAATAATAAACCAAATTACTTTTTTGAATTGCATAACAAACAACTAAAGTTGATATTTAGTTTTTTAGGATAATAAAATGTGAAAATTAACCAACTATTGGCCGAGTGGTCTAGGTGGCCGCTTTAAAACTAGTAAGTGTTGAATTTGAATTTCGTATCCAGCAAATTTTCGATATTTTTCGATTTACAGATTTATATTAATCCTAAAGTCACTAAAGATCTAAGTAGTAATAAAGCGACGGTAAATAATAATAAAAAAAATATAAAAATTGATGAAAGTCATTAAAAAAAAAAATATTCGTACTTATGATCAATCTATTGGTTTTCGTTCCCCTTTGGAAAGTCATCAATTTTAATAAAAAAAAAAAACTTATATACAAAATTTAGTTACGACTGAACACTGTACAAATTATATCTTATCACAATTTTCCAATTTATTTTTTAACAAAATAATTCTGGTTGGAGAAAGTATTCGATTTTAATTTAAATTTAACGAATCCGAAAATATCAAACGACACTGTAATTTATTTTTTAAAAGTATGAGGTATTTCGATCCATATTTATTGCAAATTTTTATTTTCCGAGAAAATCGATTTGCAGACAATCAAAGGCGAAAATAAATTAGGTTTTTTTTTGTATCTCCATATACTTTTTGTATAATCAAGTTGTAACTTTATGTTCACATAGGAATTATGTTATTTGCTTTGACTATACACATGTATACATAGCGATTATTGACTTAGACTTCCATCTTTTGATTGCAAAATCCTGCTTAATTATCCGTTTTATTTAGTTTAGTTGAAAATAAATTGGTCTGTTTTATATTAATAGTAATTTAAGTATAAAGTAAGTAAATTTAAAAAAATCAATTAAACCAATCGAGTTTCGAATTATTCAAATAATCTAATTTAAATCGTGATTGGAATATTCTCGCTGACTTTATTAATGTTAGTGTTATTATTTTGACTATTATTATTATCTTGGCATGCATCGATTGCATCTGTGAAATAAATTAATAACGTATTTATTATTCCACAAATGAATTCAATCCATACAATTGATGGTTCGTTACTAAAGTGATAAAATGATGGATTTATATAAAATATCTATCAAAATACGCCAGTTTTAGAAGCAAATAATATACTGTTTGATATTTATGTGTTTGATATGTTTCTTTTGAATTGCAACGAAAAACTTCGATTGGCATAAAAGGGGAATAGAAATAATGAAAAAAAAAACAACTGATTCAAATAGTAGGAGAAAATGGGAAAAAAATGAGAGATAGTTATCGAGGATAAAATATTACAATGTTCGGCGAATAAAAAAAAATGAGGAAAACGAGAATGACTGAGACGAATAAAAGGGGATGATGAAAATGTATCTATGTGGGGGTGAGATGATGGCCTTGTGGTTCATTTGTAACTTGGGGAATGTGAGATGTGACTCAGTGGGAGATGAGAATAACGGGTGTAAAGGTCTCGATTGGCGAAAACAAATGACAGGTTATCGAACACAGCGCACCATTTCGTAAGCGCGTTCATTATTTTTATCAATGATTGTGGTGGTGACGACGCGGTTAAGGGTAGGTAAAGACGCTGAAGGTAAAAAGCGGCACAAAATGTGTCGCACGGTTAGAAGATGGGGTGGAATTGTACCCAAGATTTCTTTTCCTGTGCTTTCACTTATTAAAGAAAGTAGCAGAGACGAGAGCTGCTCAAGCAGAATGTGTAAATGACTTTTATTCTACAATATTTACACAAGGACCCAATGATGTGACAATCTTCTAGAATCAAACGATAAAAACAATTCAAATCAATTGCACAATTTTTTGATTTATCAGTAAAAGCTCGTAAATAATATCGACTTACAAAATTATTCTTATTAAAATTTACATAAGTTATTTTTGTTTAATCTTCAGCTTAAAAGATAAACCAATATTCAAAATGCCACTGAATATTTTTTCTTTACAAATTAGAATTTTTTATTACCTTCTTTGTCGTGTTCCACTTGACACTGTTGGAAATTCTTATTGTTAGTCTAATATTCATGATGCCATTTTAAGTCCTTCTTAAATCATTGTCAATATAAATCTTAGCACAACGAAACTATAAAAACTACTCTTTTGAATATGTAAGAAAATATATCCAGGTATGAAACCAAGAGAGGCAAAAATACATCGATTTTTTTAAAACTTCGATATTTCTATAAAAAAACATCGATATTTTTTTAATTTTTTTAAAATTTAATTTATTACCTGGATGTAATACATACATATTTACATACAAAATTACATACAAATTTGCCATCGAAATATTAAATCTAAAACCATCGATTTAAAGACATCTTTTAAAATGAGGTTTTTCTTGTCACTATTTATGTTACCTTTTGGCCATAATTATAGTTTGTCGTCTTGTGCTGCTCTTGAATTGGTTGTGTCCACCAATACAACTCAAAATTTATTGAAGTTGTACTTCTTTAGCAGAGCTATATAAAAATAATCAGATTGAATTTTTAATAAATGGTGACGCTGTCGCTACAGTAGAAAGTTGCTTACAAACGGTTAGCGAGCAACTTGAAACCGAAGCTGACCAATTTTGGGACTGATTTTGATAGTACTATAAAACGCAGTCAAGTCGATCTAATCGATCGCTAGCACATTTTTTTCTGTTTTTCGGTAGGGGAAACCGAATGAAATGATGGTTGTTATTTTATTTTATATTTAAAACATCAATACCGTCGAACTTAACACTTTCAACTTGTATAGTTTTAACCATATCCATATTATAAGACAATAGATTAAATATATTTGAAAGAATGGGATTTTGTTGAAATCATTCAATGGAATATTTAAAATAATGCAAGGAACGTCGATTGATGCATTACATTGCATTAAATTTTTCTATATTTGAAAAAAATCTGCTTCAATACATAGATTTTATTGGGTACCAAAAATGTATAATTACTAATGTATTAATTTAATTTTTACTGACGCCATTTGTACATGTAAGTACACATAATTGACTATTTAGACCAGGAGTGTCAAACTCAAAAGCTTACTTGGACCATTATATAAAATTGGAACATTATATAAAATTAAATAATAGTTTACGACATGATACTTGACATCTCATCTCTGCTACTATCTTTCCAATTTCGGAAGAATTTTTATTGGCCGAGACTACTTTCAAAATTGACCCAACGTAAGCGTTATTAATACAATTTAGTAAAGTTTATAAATAAAGTGTATTATAATTTTATGTGCTGGTTTCGTTTCTAATTCACATTTCAATTTTATTTTTACTTTGCGTTGGATATATTCACTGGACCGGAAAAATGTTCAACTCGAGCCGCAAGTTTCACATCTCTGATTTAGACAAACTGTATTTACGTATATGCAATAGACTGTTTATTTACAATACATCTATCATATCTATACTTGATAGCTTATGACTACAATTAATTTCTTTATAATTGGTTTTGATAAATATTTTTCGAACAAACAACCCATGCTATATTGAAAAACAGTTAATTCATATATGTAAGATGCAAATTTGATAAAAAGTCAATTATGTATAATTTTAAAAATTACTATACAAAATGTACAAATAATCCATTATGTATACATCCAATATATTTTAGTTTCAATTTTGTACACAGTGTACCTATGGACATTGTAGGTGCACTGTGTACTACACAAAATTGAAACTAGTTGCTGTTAAACATCATTTTGCTCAAACTGTGCTTTGGTGTAGTTGAATGGAGTTGAAATACCTTAGTCCAAACAAGCAAAATACCTGGGAATATACTTAGACAAACGAATGACCTGAGCGTATCATAACGAAAAAAAAATGAATACAGCTAAACCTAAAACTAAGAAAATTATACTGGTTGATTGAGCAAAAGTCGCAACATCAATTAAAAACAAAATAACGATATACAAATTAGTATCAGTACCTGTGCACCTGAGTAAAGACCGCTTCACACAAA
The DNA here is from genome assembly GCA_958496175.1 of Sisyra terminalis. Taxonomy (NCBI): domain Eukaryota; kingdom Metazoa; phylum Arthropoda; class Insecta; order Neuroptera; family Sisyridae; genus Sisyra; species Sisyra terminalis. Next base: position 34,059,503 of record OY292274.1, read on the forward strand.
GCTTGCAGTTTCGCAAGATTTGTCGTTGGAATCCTTTCTAGCGACTGAGGTAACTATGAATTAAAGATAGGAAATTAATAAAAGGCAACAGAAAAAGAGAAAAAGTATGTAAAAAATATAGTACGTACCATAATATAACAAATTTCTTAAATATAAAATCTAATATAAGTACATGCTAAACTTACTGATGGCCGAGTAGCCAAGGTGATCGCTTCAAAAGTTGTTGGGTTCAATTCTAGTATCAAACAAATTTTCAATATTTCCCGATTATGGATTCCTACTAATCTTAAAGTCGCAAAAGACCTTAGTAGTTATAAAGCGACGATAAATATACATACTAGTGATGAAGATGATAGAATTATTTTCTATCTTTATAGCCAGCTCAGCCACTAGCAAGAATCCCATACAAAAAAAAATATCAGAAATCAAAAATAGTGTATATTAATTTTAACTTAGTATTTGAAGGAATTATACATATTTTTTACAACAAAAAAAAATGATGTTTTGATAATAGATGTTTTGGTTTCGAACATCGATACATAAAACCATAAACATTATTATTTTAGAGACAAATACTTAATTATTGTTATTGTTGTTTTAATGTCCATTTGTCGAGTAACGAAGAATTACTTACTACGGCGGTATCATTACCATGCTTGACTCATATTTAGTCACAAAAATAAACGTAAAAATTATTTATTATAGATTTCTCTTTTGTCAACTAAACAAAAACATTAAACCATACATATATAAAAAGTAAATAAAATATGATACCAATTATTCACTCATTTGGTTCTACTTTTCGTTTTCTAAAAAAAGTAAATACATATTTTTTCCCAGTTAAATGAAATTAATTCTTTTTGATATCAAAGAATTTATGTATTAAATGTTTAAATGTTAATCCACTCATTGAATAATAATAGTTTATCATTGAATTTTCAATATAACCTTAGGCTAAATTTTAAGCTTCAAAATGGCTAAAAAATTTGTTTACCTAATTTATATTGTATTTTCATTTGCTTTTTTATTTAAATAAAAACTATATTAGTTAATATTTTGCAATTCGATTTTTTCCCAAAGTCGAATAAATAATAAATAAGCTTTTAAAAATTTATGGTAAACGATCCATCATTTGTCAATTAATTGAGAATTGTTGTTTTTTATTGCAAAAAAAATCAGAAATCAGTTATAGCTTGGAGGATTTGGTGAAATTACAAAGTTTAGGTTCCGATTTCAGTATTAGAACCAATTACTTTTAGACTTTTGCTCCAATTCAGAAACGAGTGTTTAATGTTTCCGTACAGCTATTTTCGATAAGTATAAATATTTATAAAATAATGAATAATAATGTATGTCGTATAACTCTTTTTCTCTATTTCTTCTTTATTACGACGCGTTTCAACAGTTTTTGGCTGTCATCATCAGGTAATAATTGTTTTGCCAGATGCAAACAAATTTCATTTGAAATTTGTTATAAAACTTTTATTGTAATAAAGAAGAACTTGAGTCACAGGACATATATTATTATTCATTAATTTATTAATAAAGGAACTCGGAAATCAATAAAATGTTTATCAATGATAAAAATATAAATATATAAGCTCTGACTCTAAATACCTCCAAATTTAATAGTTTCAAATTCTGGCTCTTGAACCTCAACTTTAGCAATGTTGAAGAAACTGAAAAGTTTGATCGTTATCGTTAAAAGCATTTGTTAGAGGCCTTGGGTCATTATAGTCAAACTCACAATTATTACCAAAATTTCAACTTATTTTGTTTTTAAATATAATCATATGTTTTCGAATTCCTCTGTTCAATATGTTTAAATACTGTATAAATATTGTCACAAAAAATGTTAAACGATTTGCTTTAGTAGTTTAGGAGAAAATGGCTCAAATATAAAAAAATACGAATATTCAGGAGAACCAATTGTTTGAAAACCAGAGGGAACCGGTTTGTAGGGTATTTTATTTCTATCGAAATATCATTATAATCGATTCTTAAATGTGGTAAAGCAAATGTGAGAATCACAAAAAATTAGTACCAAATTACTCGGAAAGTTACATTTTTAAAATTTGTAAAAAAAAATTGACTTGACTTCTTTGAAGTTGTTGAAGTAGGTTTCATAAGTGTATGTTCCTTATATCTTGTTCTGAAAGATCTACCAGTTTGGCCAATGTAGAATTTTTCACAGGAACCACGTTTAATTTTATATATTCTGCATTGGTCAAACTGGCAGATCTTTCAGAACAAGATATAAGGAGCATACACCTATGAAACCTACTTCAACAACAACTTCAAAGAAAAAAAAGTCAAATTTATTTTTTTACCCAAGGCCTCTAATAAATGCTTTTAACGATAACGATCAAACTTTTCAGTTTCTTCAAAATTGCTAAAATTGAGTCTCATAAGACATATATTATTATCCATTTACTCTGGTATCTCAATTCATTAAAATAAAATAAAAAGTTTTACATGTATTTGCTTACAATTTCATTAATAATAGCTTATTAAAACACATAAACTGACTATTGAAAGTGCTTCTGTCGGTTTGACTTCCTCTACTATGGTTTCACAAGAAGATGAGAACCAATGAAAAAAAAACCATTAAAAATTGGGTTTCAACAATTAATTTATTTAAATATACGATCCAGTACTTAAACAAAAAATAAGTCAATTCGATGAACTAAAATATTTTTTTCAGCAAAAAATGTTTGGCGTATTAGTTTGAATTGATCGATTGAGGGTGATGGTAACAAATGTATGGGATTTTTCATCACTGTAGGCTGAGTTGAACTATTAAAAAAAAAAAAGAAAAGAAAAACCAAATTGACAATATCTTAGTGTGGGAGTTAGCTGATTCAAATTGGTAATTTATAAGAATTGGCACTCAATTTTATTAGCACTCTGCTATAATTATTTAGAGCCAACATTTTTATATCATTTTTTCGGCGTGCAAATAATTTAGGAAGTTTAATAATGAATAACTGATGAACAGTGTCAACGCTCTATTTATTTGATCCTATTTGTTTAATAAACTCGACTCATTTTCTATGTAATCAACTGATTATAACAACAGCATGGCTACTGAATTCGAACAATATAGATTTGAATTTATGGTGCGCAATTAATAGATTTTAGTCACAATAATAGAAATACTTGATTATAATTGTTAATTAAAATGGAGAGGTTTTGAAATTATTTTGATTTCAATCCAATTAATTCATTCAATTTCAATACTTATATTTTAAAACGTTCAAGAAATAAAATACGCGCTAAGTACAACCTCGAAGATTTTCATATAATAAAATATAATTAACATGATTAAATTGTTCAAAAAGGTACCGGAATTGTAAGTACGATTGCTACACCCATTACACCTATAATTCAATTCTTACATTTAAAATATAACGTTGAAAAAGTGAAGTTCTTAATGCCAATTGACGATAGTAATTTTCACTACAGGCAAAATGAAATCGTGGTATTTTCAATTATTCTTTTCCATTTCGTTGCGTTTTTTTTTCCCAACCAGTGCAATTATTACCATTTTGTTTCCCTGAATTTTAATCTCTTATTTTTGCTCGCTTTGGTGTTATGCTTCTTTTTTAAATATAATTTCACTTGTTGATAATGCAACGATTTACATTTTTCATTTGATTTTTTTTCAGAACAGAAATCAATTTTAGTACAAAAAAAAAACGGAGAAAATAAATTTTGATTGCTTTTTCCTCATGATCCATTTACAAATAAACGCTTTTCAATAATCCAATTTATTTAGTGAGCTTCTGAAATGAACGATTTCTGATCAAATAATTTACTTAAACACGAAGTGCAAATGTAATATAAAATAAATTCTGCACTTGGAAAAATATCTATCATACTTTTTTCGTTCTGATTGAAAATAAATATTCGAGCGTCGCTATTATTAGTCATAAAAGATGGAACGATTATGTGTAATATAACAGATAAAATTTTCGATTAATTTCGGTTCTGTATAGTGAAATAAATTTAACGGGGGATATTGGGGATAGTTGGCACACGAAATACATTTCCCAGGATATTAAAACTAAACCGTGTTTGTGTTGTATTTAAAACATTACAATTGCATACTTACTGCAGAACTTGAATGAATGTACGTTTGAAATGGATGTAAGATTCTACGTTTGGTGAAATGAGAGAGAATTTAAACGGATAGTCATTGGCAATGGTGGAAATAAACATAGCAATTTCTTAAACGGGAAGACGAATACCAAGGGGATGAATGCTCATAGGAATCATAAAAGTAATTACGGGGAAACTTACAAAGTTGGCGGTGATGAAGAATGAAACAACAAACTAACGTTGATTATTTACATTTTGAAAAAGGCTATCTTGCACCTAACATTAAATGAATGTTTAAGAAAAAAAAGAAGTAAATTAAAACCAATTTAAAAAAAAATCTTATGGAGTATATGTTCAATGAGAGGTAGTGAGGAAATTTAATAATATTTTGATATAATAATCAAAGGTGTAATGTTGGTTTTTGCCGCCCCGGCAAAATTCAAACCGACGAAATTCATTACCCTCTATTTTTACTATTAGTCAAAAAAATTGGAAAAAGTCAAACATCTTTAAATTCTTTGATTGTTTAAAAATGTACAGTTTGGTTTTAAACTTATTTATATTAACGAGTTCGTTGAATTTGCGTTTTAGGACATACAACAATAACAATTTATTTTATTACTCACGTTTATTAATTTATTTCAAATAACCAACTTATTTATTTATTTGATAAATCTACAATTAAAGAAGCAGTTGTCGAGACCGATTTATTTTTCACTGTTAACTAATATTGAACTGTGTTGTTACTTTTCGAGGTTTATAAATTACACAGGATGCCCCATTAGAAAAAAAAAATACGTCATCTGAAGTATTTTGATATGTGAATCAGTCTGAATATATATGTATATTGTATAGTGATTGAAAAACTGGTACAATTGGTATTTAAGTTTGAATCATTGTAACGATTAATAAGATAATAATATATGTTATTAATAATAATATTAAGATAAGTAAGATCCATAGTACCTACCCAATTCTTAAATTTGGAAAAATTTAAAAGCTTTAAAAAACTCACATTTTTAAAGATTTCAATTCAATCGCGTGTGACTTGCACACAAGTTTTTTTTGAAGTTATACTTCTATACCGGCGTCTTGAAAAAAAATAAAGGAGAGTGAATTGTTAAAAACCAACGCTTTAAAGTAACCGTATGAAGTTGCTCGCAAACGGCAAGCGAGAAAGAACGGTCCAAGCGGGTAAAATATGGCCGATTTTTGGGAACGATATGCATAGTGGTTAGACGACTAAAACACTATTACATCGATCAAGTTAATTCAGGACTCGCATATGTTGGCATAAGTTTTTCGTTAATCGGGTGACTCGAGTGGAGAGGACTGGGTCATCCTGAACAATCCCGAATCAGATACGAAGTTATAGCTAACGAACAGTTAGAAACAGTCAGAACGGTTAGAACCTTTAGAACATGGAGAAGATAGATATTGTTGAACTAAATATTTTCGAATTTTACAGTCTAAACAATATGCATACTAATACACAACTAAGTAGTAAATTAAATTCCCGTAAAATATTCACCGCCCAATACTGACACCACTGACAAATGGTAAAAATTGGCAATTGATTGAATGAAATCAAACTGACTGTTCAAACCATAGCAAAAATCATTCAGTTCAAATTTGAAACAATGATGGTATTTCACTCACACGTATGTGTTTATAATATTTGCTGCTTTTGCCGTAATACATGCATACATATTAAACTTACGTTTGCCTATTATTATTATTATGAGAATTAAAATTCATTTTAAAGAGAGATATTTGCTAATGCAATTCAGTGTAATATTTAAAATAATGCAATAAAAGTCGATTGATATTACATTATATTTTTCTATATTTGAATTAAAAATCAGATTCAAGACATAGATAATCATAATAATAAAATTTTATTTTTTACAATTAATTTACACGTGTAAGTTTACAAATTAAAAATTTTGTTTACTTATCTTAACATTTTTACTTAACTTAAAAGTTCCTTCTTGTGTTTACCACAATATTTCACCTTTTAACTTTTGCTACTCATTTCCCTTTCCCTTGTAAGACATAGATATGAATGGGTAAATAAAATATACAATCATCATTGTATAAATATAATTTTTAGGACATCGCTGTTAAGGATTGTTATACATATCTATACAAGATATTTAATGGCAATAATCTATTCCTATATGGTAATGGTTTTTGATAAGTATTTTTCAAACTTTTCATTTTGTATAAGTAACCAAATGTGTAAACATATTGTAACAGAAAGGGACAAAGTCTGTCTCTCTCTTTGTGCCATGCCGGCACGCGATTGGCTGAGTGACTTCTATCTCTCTCCCACCAATTCGAATGTACATATAGATTGTTCTAGAAACATCTAGTAGGTGGTGGAATGTTGGCGAACAATGGAGTACATTCTAGAATGTTGGGTTGCGGGTATATAAGTCGCTCAGCTCAAGCCCAGGGACAGATTTGTATGAGAGTTCTGTATAGGAATTCAGTTGTGAATTTCCGTTACAACAAAGCGATAACCAAGCGATTATTAGTGTGATTTCGATTTAAGAAGATTATCGTCATTTAAGTGATTGTTTTGACAAGTGTGATTGTGGAATAAAAAGTGTATACAAGTGTAATAAAGAAAGTAATTATTAAGTGTGAAAGTGATTATTTATTTCCAAAATAAATTAAAAGAACGAATAACGCCATCTCAATACAGTTTTGAGACGTCACGTTACAATATAGTGTCTATGTATAAATAGCCAAATTAATCTTTTATTTGAAATCCAGTTACATTCCGTGAAATATTCACAGTCCAACACTGACACAACTGACAAATGACTAAAATTAGCAATTGAATGAAATCGAAATGACAGTTGAAACTAATGACATTGTAGTTCAATTTTGAGCCAATAATTATTACATTTGTATTCCACCAATATGAACGTATTTAAAACTTTATATTCTTTGTTCTTGTTTTTGCCGCAACACATATGTTTTCTATTATGTATTTTGATATTAAAAGTAATTTGTGTATAAAATTGTATCATATTTTAGTAATCACAAATCTTTTAACTGGTGAACTAGTTCAGGCACTACCGGAAAAGGCTACGGCAGTGGATTAAAAACCTATTTTTAACTATATCAAAGAAGTATAACTTCTCACACGCGTACATAAATACTGCTTTTTTAAAGTTACCTGACCTTACCAAAGCATTGAATCAAATGTAATGTTATAAAAAAGCTTTTGTACCTTACTTACAAATTAATCAAACTTCCGCTTAAATTTAATGAAATTGGAGGTATTACAACAAAAAACGAGATACGGAAAATAATTACTTGCATGCATTATTTATTGAAATGTTAACACAGCTTTTTTACCATGTGTGATAGTAATGTCGCGGTTTGTATAATTAAGGGGAACATCAACACCTCTCTTGGCCGTAGTTAGATTTCGTTACACTTGTAACTCAGGTTAGTTATTTGTCTACCTTCCACTATAACCAACAATCCCCGGTCTTTCCTATATCACACGCGTAGTAAAAAAATAAATAATATAAAAATAACTACAAATTACAACTATTTTTCATGTCTAACATGAATTTGAAGTCGATTTCATTTGAAATGTTAAAAGCTCGAACCAATTTTCAATCGACATCATATATTTTTAAATGATGTTCTTAATCGTATTCTTTCAAATTCGCTTCAATTATAGCTAATCATGCATGGGATTGAATAATATTCCGTTTTAAATAATTCACATCAAATCTGCTTTGAAATGACATAATCAGAAATTATAATCGTTCCCAGACGGAAATTGAACTTGACGCTCAATTTTACTGGTAGGACTGAAATAAGATTGTCTCCTTTCATAAATTTTAATCTGTTTATTATGTTCCCTGTTCACTCTCATGATGAGAGTGGAGTTTGGAGAATTCATTTCTTTATTGCAATCTCTGGCCTTTGGAATTAGGACAATCGAAACTTAATAATAACCAATGCTATTTCCACATGAAATAAATGGAATTCACAAATTTATTGTTCTACTTTAGTTTGAATGTAAATTTAAACGTAAATCTAATGGAATAAAGGAAGAAGTTTCCTAATAAAATCCAACCGTATAAAACCACTTGTTAAAATAATTATGAGAAAAGTTATTTACTTGAAGTACGAATCCACAATGTATGAGAATTTTACGTTTGATTATAGATAAAGAAAAAAGTAGGTTGAAAGAATAAATATGACTTTTTTTTTTCTCTCTACCTTAAAAGCGTCATTTATCATTAAAGTTCAAAATTCTTTCAATCTATAATTTTTTCATTTAATCCTCCATAAACTCTTCGTCTATGCGACGAAGAAGTTTAAAAAGCATCCATATATAATAGTAAAAGGAACGCCGGCAAAAACTTTTTATGCAAGTATAAAGTAAAATAAAAAACACAGTGTGATCCTGATGGAGATTATGGTGATGCTGGTACTGTAAAAAATCAACATTTTTCTTTTTCTTCAAATCTATTTTATCACATCATGATCAGATACAATAAAAAGTTTTGCATCTAACAGGTTTGAAACTGGTGTAATTGTATGCTTAGGTACCTATACGTAAATAAATATTTAAATTGTTCTTACGAAAAAACAAAGTTTTTTTTTTTTGTTTTATCCAACCACCTAGACGTTCTAATATAGATTGCGGGTAAATTTATATATTATACCATTCTTTTCCATCCTTTCTTACTCGAATAAGAAACACAAATCCCGTTTGTCGTATAAAAACAAATAAATTAAAACGGGAAGAAAATCCGGTCGTACAACTTTTATAGGGTTTTTCAAACTAAACTCAATTACACATATAAGGTAATATTATTAAAAATATTTCCGTCTCGTCTATCTATACTAGAAAAACAATATCGTTAAGAAATCGATTTTACTATTCTAAACCGAATCAGATTATTTTAATTTGTGTTATAAAAATAAAACGATCGTTTAACGTTTTCCTCAAAACCACTTCTGTAGGTAATCGATTAAGAGAAGGACGTAAATTTTCTATGATATTCACATTTCATAAAATAGTTAAGTTCCGTGTATTTAGTAAAGTTTTTTTTTTTTTTTTTGACAAACATAATGAAAAATTGACTAGTTTTTGTAATCTTTAATTTTAAGGAATAAAGAACTACTTTGGATGCTTTAAAAAGTAATATACTGAATTAAGAAAATATAAACGACAGTTTTATATAACAATTTACAATGCAATAGAACTGAAGAAAAGTAGCAAAACCTATTAAGTTCTATTTTAAATGATAGTGTTGCAAAGCGTCAGTAAAAAACTAAATAAACCTTTCGGGTTTATGTTTTAAAGTATTGAGGTTCCCTAAACGCCATTGTACAGCAATGTTTATAAATTACACAGGTTGTACTATTAGAAAAAAAATAATAACGTCATCTAAAGCATCTTCCACCACCGAACAAGTTCACATAGTAGCATCTACAATCATGAGGACGCTAAACGATAAGGCTTCCTGTTCCGCAGTTTTTCTAGACATCACACAGGCCTTCGACAAGGTGTGGCATCTGGGGCTGCTGTATAAGTCAAAAAATGTGGTACCTCACCCGCTCTACCACGTCCTCCAGTCCTACTTGGAGAATAGAAAATTCTTTGTCAGCTACTACGAAGACCAATCGGCACTCCACTCGGTCGGTGCCACAAGGTAGCATATTGGGACCCATACTGTACCTAATTTATACGGCAGATCTGCCCATCACTGCAGATCTGCCAAAAGAGACCAGCTTAAAACCAAATGCCGTCAACTGCAGTGGTTGGCTGATTGGTTGGAGGTCGCAATTGTCCCTGGACAATAAACTACTGATATACAAAGTAATTCTGAAGCCAGTCTGGACCTACGGCATCGAACTGTGGGGAACAACTAGCGACTCCAATGTGGAGATCATCCAGCGCTTTCAGTTTAAGACACTCAGGCTCATTACGAACACCTCATGGTATATCACTAACCACGACATACATAAAGACCTGAAGGTGGCCACCGTGAGAGAAGAGATCGCCAGATTCAGCCAAAAATATCAAAAAAGACTGGAAGACCATGCCAACCATCTGGCGATCAGCCTACTTGACAACAGCGGAGAGAACAATAGACTGAAGCGTTACACGTTTCTGGAATTGCCTCACAGGGAACTGATTTGACTCAATAGAGCGCGGACGTAGATCAGATTTGCTTATTGTCCAGGGACAGATTGCAAATATATGAAAACATGGAAAAAAATCTAAAGCAGTTATTCTCAACTGCTGGTTCGGGGAACCATCAGTGGTCCCCCAGAAAAAAATTCTAATTCTTCGGGCAAAACGCATTTCTCAATTTTTCGGAGATTTGAAAATATTTGGAAAATCTTGTTTTTACTATCGAGTTGTTTGGAGTATGCTCGAAATTTTGATACGTCACTTGTTATAAGCCTTAGGAAAATTCCTTCCAAACTGTCTTTTCCAAATTTTTCGAATAATATAATTTTAATTACTTTCTTACGACTGCCTTTTTAGTTGTTCATTTCTGTTAGGGATATATTAGACATATAGTAAGCGAAATTTAATATTACATATAAAATAGATAGTATAATATATGTCAAAAATTCGAATAAAATATCGGTTATAATAAACCATTCAAAAAATTTCCAAACTTGGTTGGTAGGTAGTGATCCAAATATTTTACGGTAATTGCAGTTTTAAATTTGATCTTAACGTGGATATAGGCATTTTTGAAAACTAACAAAAATTAAGTTTTATTATTAAAGTTTTATTATTTTATTATTTAAGTTTTAATGCACCATTTCTTTAGTTCATGAGATGTAAAAAATATTAGTAAGAACGTGAGTGAAAATCAATCAGAACGTATTTCAAATTTGTGCTTTGTAATAAAATACATAAATACTTGAGAATCTTTTTTAAACAATTGTAGATTTAAAACAAAAGTAGTGAAAAAACGAGATAATGTAATAAGAGGCACTTTTATTGTTACGATTCAAAAAAAAAAAAAAGAAATAAAATCGAACATTTACCCGTTCTTAATTTATCAATAGTTTTCTTTTGAAAACTTTCATTACTAGATTTGATGGCAGAAGTTTTATTCTCTTTTTACATGTTAAAGTATATAATCAAACATTGAACACTTCTGTTTTTCCCAAAGGTTTTTACAACTACCTACTCATAAGTAAAAGAATTTCAAAGTCCTTTTTGTATTGATTGTGGCACATACTTTTGATGTATTTCATATGAGTTTATATAGCATTGTTAGAATATTTCCCTTCAATTGTTACAAATGGAGAAGAAAAGCGTAAATTTTCTATTGATGTCCTTCATAGCGTATATTGTTGAACAGTCGCATTGTCTTCATTTTAAATTGTCTCCCTACGCCATTCTGGTGTCTAGACTTCATTATTATTTAAATTTTAGATACAAGACAATATAAAATAATAAATAATGGTTTAAATTTCTGATAAGGGCTTAGTTTTAGGACATGAATTCGAATTATTATGAGAGCATAACAAAAGAAAAACCAGCAGCTTTGTTTGATTTTATGAATCAACAAGTTTAAAATTAAAGTTAAAACCTACGTTAGAGATATTATATATGACACATAGCACTTTAGTCACCAATGGGAGACTTGTTTAATTTCAAAGGGAGTTAAATTGTATAAATTTAATAATTGTAAGATCCTTTTTCAATTATTTATTCCATGAACATTAAATTTTCATTCTATCATTCTTTGAAACATCTATGCCTTCATCCCATACATTGGTTTATATATAAACATATGGACCGAAAAACAAACAGATTGACATTAACCTTTTGGTTACGGCTTGTGACAGAAACAAGTCCTGCTTAATTGGGCAATCCTTTTTTTTCTTTCATTTGAAATATACAAACGAACCAATCAGCCTACAATTAACCTCCGACACACAGTTGATTTCCATCAAATGAAATGCAAATAACACAAAAGTGACATTAAACAACATTATCAACAACAACAATCAACATTAAAGTATTTACTACCATTATGTTTCCACAATATATCGACTCCCTAACTCTTTTCTCTTTTTTATTGTTTCAATACAAAAAATGCCACCAATATTTAACATAACATAGAAAATATATTTACATTACTCAAACATGAAAATTTGAGAAATATGATGAAGAAAATTATTTATTTCACGAACCTAACAAGATAACCAAAATTATTTCAAATAAAGTTACATTAAATAAAACATGTCACTAATAATATCAAATTCCGAAAAAGTACTCCTTCATCAAATTTTCAAATAAACTTTCCATTTTTGCCAATTTAAAATAATTTGTGTATTTTGTTAATTGAAAAAGACTTTACAATTCACTGAAACATAAAAATGTTTTACCAAATAATATCTACAGTAAAGTTTAATGAAATATTCACGAATTGTCATATTTTAATTGGAATTGAAATTATATTCTCTTAATTAAATCGTTCGAATGAATGAATCACTTTAACTCAAATGAAGTCTATTTTTAAAATATAGAATGAGAAATCATAAATAAACTCATTTTGCTAAAGATTTTTCTTAATTAATAAAAGTAGTTTACGTCATGAACAATTCCATATACCTATATTAGTTTGCTGTTTTTATCAGTTTAAAAGAAATTATAATGTATTCTACTTTTATTTAAAAACTACAATAGCTGAATCCAGCAGACGTTGTTCCGGCAGTCTATATTATAATGGGGCTTGTAAATAAATAAATTGAATTTTAAATCAAATAAGTTCGTGAAACATTAGAAATACTTCCCTTAGCAACCCTCAGCATCCTTCGCTGTACCTATTGTAACTTATCTTCAAGATGTACATTTTTCAAATAAATTTTGAGAAAAATTGATATATCTTTGAATATATCGATTTTAGCGGAAAAGATTGATAAAAAATTCCATTAGCAACCCGCAGCATCCTTCGCTGTACCTATTGATGTCCGACTTTAATGAGTCTTTTGTATTACCAATAAACATGTAAGTATATGAATATAAAGTTGTGTAATGGCTTCAATTCGATCGGCTATGAACTTTAGGATATCTCCGATTTTCAACAATCGAACAATATTTTTTTTTATTAGGTTCGAGAATAAGCTCGAAACGTTTTTATCAAAGATTATTTTTTAAACAAAAATCAGTAATTATAACAATGTATTAATCAACTATGTAATCGTTATTGCTGTTTACAGCCTTCTCCCATCTCTCGAACTTTTTTTGGATGCCGTTCCACCAAAATTGCCCGATCTGATAACAAAAAAGTTTTTAAGTCAGTTTTTAACTCTTCCGTAATTATGAGTATGTATTTAGTACATTCTACCTTTAATAATTTAAACATCTCTATAAATATAAAAGCCAGTGAGTTCATTTTTAAGCTATTCCTAAGACATTTACACATAAAACAAAATCATAGTGGTAACCAAAAATAGGATGTATCCTGTACAATGTGAGTCCTGTACAGTTTATCAAAAAATCCATCGTAAATTTACCAATACAATCAAACATGAGTATTTTTGCGTATGCGATAGTTTTGCATCCTTTCTATCATATTCATACATAATAGTTAGAAAGGACACTCACTTCGCTTTTCAGTGTATCTATTTTTCATACATTTCGTTAGTGAACATGCGTGGTAAACAATCTCAGCTGAGATATTTCAGATATTTCATTTTGGAGATTGTGACAGGTATACTCAAATGAACTGTTATTTCTCATCAATATAATGAATAAAAATAACTGTAATAAATGCTGCAGTTCAACTTAAACTGTAATCGGTGAAACAATATTTAAAAACATTCAAATATTTCAGAATTTTAAACTTTTTTTGTCAATGTTGTGGAAACTACATAGTACGGTATTATACGTTCTATTTTTAATACCATAACAGGAAGGTTAAGGTCACCTTTATTGTCGAAGATAACGCACCTTATATGATTCGACAAGAAGCGGAAAATAAGATTATCCGTCAGTGCAAAGTCCGGAGAATACGGCAGATGTGGAAGGATCTCCCATTCGAGTTCTCGGAGTGCAACCTTGCCCTGGCATTGGCGTGACGAAGTGTGGTTTGGTTTTATCGATGTGATCTTTTGATCCGCCGTATTCTCCGCACCGACGGTTTGCCATATTTTCCGCTCCTTATCGAACCATATGAGGAGCGATACATTAGACCAGAAATGACAAACCCAAATGATATAATTCGGGCCTCTTATAAAATGCATCATAACTCCGTGGACCACTTATGAAATTATATACCTCCAATTCTCCACATTAATATTAGATTCACTGTTAACATTTTGAATCAATTGGTTTTCTCCAATTCGGTTATTATAAAATACTAGCTGATCCCCGCAACTTCGTCTGCGTAATGTAGGTGTAGATTATGCTTTCTTTTCAAATTTGCCATTTGTAGTGGTATATAAAAAATTTTATTTTTCGTATTTCTTTTACAAAAAACATATATGTAAAAACACTATTTTGTCAACTTGAAAAAGACATATTTAATAAACTGTTGCAAAGAATAAAATTGTTCTATGTAATAATCAATTGATTTTCAAAAAATATTTATAAATATTTAAAAAGGGTATGTCTATTGCATATAGCTACGGTAGGTATACCTACCGTAGACCAAATAATCTGTTAATCAATCAGCATCTATAAATAAATAAAAAATATCACCAAGTTCAATAAAGTTGGTCTTAATTATAAGTAAAGAGCGGTGACCATGCGATATTTTTCAAATAACTTACATTTTTAAACTTGTGATATCTTTCGAATGGAATGTTCAAATTGAATAACTCAAAAAGTTATACAATGGTAATGAAGCAAACTTAAAGATGAATTCATTTATTTTGATAAGATTTAATCCCAAAGTATAAATAAAAGAGCTTTTATAGCGGTGGCATTTATATATATTTTTTAAAATGAAAAAACACTTATTGTGACATAACTGTAATAGTTAGACATATGCTGTCGCTCTATTTTTTGTAGATAATAATATGTTCTACAAAATCGTACTACATTATTTTGTTCTATAACCAATAGTTTTCGCAGCGCACGCGATAAAAGAATGTTTTTTGGTAATTTTTTCAGACCTTTGGTTACATTATTGGAGTTTTTGTATGGATCCTTAACTTTTTTGAAAATTTAATATAGCCTGTGTTCACCGGAAATATTGTAGCTTCCTAAGAGTGAAAGAATTTTTCAAATCGGTCAAGTGGTTTCGGAGCCTATTCAAAGCGAACAAAATCAAATCTTTCCTCTTTATAATAATAGATAGATAGATGAAAAAAAATGCCTTTGTACTAAATTTCTGCTTAATAGGGATACAGATTTAGTTGAAAAATTATAAGAACTGCTCGAGTCGCTAGGATGTTTGGATAGTAAACGATTACAATATACTGTTTACTGAGAAAATAAAAAAATGGATTTGGTATTTGAAAGAACTTCGTTTTCTCGAAAAAAATGTTTTTAGTGTTAGGTTAATTTAACTGCTTTGCGAATTTAGAGCACATAATTTAGTTATATAGCTATTTATATAGTTTATTAGACTATCCCGACTTGCGCGAGTTAATTTTTTTTTTTACTTATTCCGGTTTATCTCCGGAATGGTTAGACCGATTTTAATCGGAATCTTACTATCAGGTAGCTAAAAATAAATAACAATAAATTACTAAATTTATGTGAAACTATATGAAGTCCTTATACCAAAAAAAACTAACATCTATGGGCTATACATTTTAATTTTGAACCTAATTTTAGGGAAAATATAATATTCGGTAAAAATTTCCAGTTTAAATTTTAATATTCGGTGTATTTCTCATAAGAAGTAGGCATGTGTTAAGACTTTTTTTGAAAACTCCTATCTTAAAAAAGTGAAATGGGGTGACTAAGTTTCTATGAGAAAATGTAGAGTTAATCAACAATCGAAATTTTAAATTTAATAAGTATAATTAAAAAATAAATAATTAATTAATAAGTGCCTGTTTTTGTTTTATCATTTTGATAACAGAATTTTAAATAACGCTATTTCACTTAATTATTATGAAAGTTTATGTAGTAGGTACTTATACCAAATACCATAGAGGCGGTTTTTAATTTTTATTTCTTTTTAACAAACAAACTTTTTATAATCTCTTTTTTATGAACCAATGATTGTGAACTGGAGCAATTATATATTCTGCAGAAAAGCATTATGGAAGCAATTTTTTGTCATATTTCATTATCATCAATAAATATATATATCTTCTATGCTAACTCTTCCTTGGTATTTAGAACAATTGGAAAACCAATTGTTGTTATATGACAAAAAATTGCTTCCATAATGCTTTTTAGCAGAATATATAATTGCTCCAGTTCACAATCAATGGTTCATAAAAATTAGATTTTAAAAAATTTGATTGTTGAAAAACAAACAAAAATTAAAAACCGCCTCTATGGTATTTGGTATAAGTACCTACTACCTAAACTTTCATACTAATTAAGTGAAATTAAGTGACGTTATTTAAAATGCTTTAGTTAAAATTATAAACCAAAAACAGAAACTTATTATTAATTAATTATTTATTTATTAATTACACTTAGTAAATTCAAAATTTCGATTGTTGATTAACTCTAAATTTTCTCAAAGAAACTTAATCACCCCAATTCACTCTTTTAGGGTAGAAATTATCAAAAAAAAAATCTTTTCACATGCTTACTTCTTATAAGGAATGCACTAAATATTAAAATTTCATGTGGCAGAGGAGATATATAATTACACGATTTTATGTATGGACGGTTTTAAAAACGTATTTACTTTAAGCTTTATTAATATAATTATGTTTTTTACTACTTCTGTTATTTTTTTCGTTAATATTTTCTTATTGAGCAACCCTAAGGATTTATTTTCAACAATTTTGTAAAAAAAAAATAAAAAAAAAGGTTACTTTAGGAATCGAACCTACGTCTCTTTTATTGTGAGCATTAGAAAATCAGATACGTAAGCGAATGTGCTATGACGTATAGTTCTATTAAGTGTTTATGATGTATAAAACATTTATATTTCAAAAAGGCACGTTTTTGTATTTTAACATTTTTCAAATAAGTTACATTTTTAAACTTGTGATATCTTTCGAATGGAATGTTCAAATTGAATAACTCAAAAAGTTATACAATGGTAATGAAGCAAACTTAAAGATGAAATCATTTATTTTGATAAGATTTAATCCCAAAGTATAAATAAAAGAGCTTTTATAGCGGTGGCATTTATATATATTTTTTAAAATGAAAAAACACTTATTGTGACATAACTGTAATAGTTAGACATATGCTGTCGCTCTATTTTTTGTAGATAATAATATGTTCTACAAAATCGTACTACATTATTTTGTTCTATAACCAATAGTTTTCGCAGCGCACGCGATAAAAGAATGTTTTTTGGTAATTTTTTCAGACCTTTGGTTACATTATTGGAGTTTTAGTATGGATCCCTAACTTTTTTAAAAATTTAATATAGCTCATGTTAACCGGAAATAGTGTAGCTTCCTAACAGTGAAAGAATTTTTCAAATCGGTCAAGTAGTTTCGGAGACTATTCAAAGCAAACAAACAATCAAATCTTTCCTCTTTATAATAATAGATATAGGTATAATTTGTAAGTGTGATGAATCTCGCGGATCGAAAAAATAGCCATGGCGGGCCCATGCGGTCCGTGGACCACGGGTTTGCCACCCCTGCTTTAGACAAAAAGTAAGACCTTAAAATCGGCTTAACAACTTCTTTGAAACAAGACCGGATGATTTTCGGCGGGAGATGTGCAACAACGGCGATTATATAGCTGATTTACTATAACTATTGATTTTTATTTAAAAAATAGTCTGATAAAAACGCTAAAAACTTATTTTTCAACCTTATATAAAAATAGATTCGATACGATATTGAAAAAAAATATACAAATGTAGATAGTTTACGTATTTTTAAAGAATAGGAATTCTTTTGATGAAAAAAGATAATATTTTTCACTCAATTAAGTAAAATAACTTGCAAAATATTAATACGGTATTTAAACAATATAGAGTTATTATATATTTTTTATGTTTTATAGTTGATTGAACAAGTGGAGCTGTAAAAAAATTTGACACATGGAGAATATTGAGTTTCACACTTTATAAAGTTTCTTACCGAGCAATGAAAACTTCTTCAAACAATTTTGAAAGATAATAATATACGTAGGTATGTAGGTACATACTGGCTACTTTTTAAGATTCTTAGTTTAGTGTACTTTACCATGTATTATAGGTATATGTACAATGTACATAGTATCTAGTGCCGACATTTGCAATGTAGATGAATATTGTACATAGAAAATACACGTACAACTAGTAAAAATTATAAAATATTTTTTATAAAAATACATTTAATTGAAGAGCCTAAAATGAAATTATAGAAGAAATAAAATATTTGCTAAAGAATTTCTTATGTAAATAACTGTATTGAAAATAAAAAAAATAATAATAAAAAACTTTAATTGCAATTCTTGATTTGAAGACCAATATTTGAATATTTGGCAGTACATACTTATTGTATTAAACATAAAATTAAGACGGCGTTGCTATATCAGAGGATCATTTTAAAGAAAGCTATTGAGATGGTCGATATTAACAGTTTACTTTTTGGATTAAGCTATGGAGGGAACCTCTATCCTCCCTAGGTTAAGCATAAATTTGGTTTATTATTTAACTATGTTAGCCGTCCAATTTTCAATGACAGTTAATTACTTAACTACTTGAATCCAGGTAAGTACTTAAAAATGTTTTATTATTTCCATTCAGCAAACTTCAGTTCATCGAAAACAATTCAGTTCACTCCATATCGTCTACAACACTAGCGCCATTCTGGCCTCTGTATTTAATGCGTTCAATGTATTCCAGGAATACTTTTTGAACCAAAGAACTAGAAGAGATTGTACTCCTTATCACTACATTTTATATATTGGATCTAACAGGGATTCATATGTGCTAGCTGTACGACACACAGTACAACACGGACAAAAAAGTGTACGAGTTTTGAATTGTTTACTTTGGTTCAATCGAATCTTCTTGAAAACAAAACTGACAATCTATAGAGCAATCATGTAACCAAAAGTAAAATTTGGCTCAAAATTAAATATTAAAAATTATCCACAATAAAGCATATAGCGAATATTTAGATTAGACAGCTTTCAAAAGAATGCACAGAACAACGAAAAGAATAGAAACAAGACAGTCGATAAGATATGGAAATGTGAGGCTTTTGAAAAAGAAAACAGATAACCAAGAAAATTTTGGACTACTTTCCACTAAATAAGAGGAAACGAGGAAAACTAGTTGTCTCATCGTAAAAGCATCGTAAAATTATGATAACTATGAGGGATCTGGCAATCAATGAAGATGTCTGGAGAGATAAAATGTGGCGACGAAATAAACATGTATGTACTTATTTTTGCTAAGCAGCAAAAGCTAGATTAGTTATAATTGAAAACTCGAGAAAGACAAAAAGGTTCATTGTTCAGGTCCAAAAAAGTTTTAATTTTCTAAAATAGAAGGTTAAAATTGAAATAACTTATCAAGTAATCTAAGTTTTAATATCATTTTTTATTTTTTTACTTTTCTAACTAATTCATGTAACGTTTTAACGTTTTAGTACATGCAAGTTTCCTACTATATTGAAATATATGTCATTTACCCCCTACTATATTTTAATTTACATTAATTTCCCGACAATATTCTAGAACAATAGTCCCAATCAATGTCCGCAACCATTCGTAATAAATTAAAAATTTTTGAGAAAAATAAATTTTCTGTCGACAGGTAAGTAAACGATCTTGTATTTTGACTTAAAAATTAAAAAAAAATATTTGTACTTGTTTACGCGCGTGACAAGTTATATTTATTTGTCGTAATTAAAAAAATGTTTTTAATCCACTGCCATAGCATCTTGCGATAGTGCCTGAAATTGTTCATCAGTTATTAGTAATTGGTGGTAATTAAAATATGATGCAATTATAAACCCAATTTTTGTTTTTATTGTCAATAAAAAAGACAAATGTATGTATGGTGTCAACGATAGAGGAAAAAATGTACACAAGTGAGTTTAAGACAAATATAATAACTGTTGTTTCAATTTTGAATTAACGGACTGTTATCATTGGTTTCAACTGTCATTTCATTTTCATTAAATTGCCAGTTTTGTCAATGTTGGGCTGTGAATATTTTTCAGAAAGTTACTGGTTTATGTTCCTTTTAACGATATCAATACCTGGCAACATTACACTTTCTACTTTGTGTTTAATATAATTCGCGATTTGTTTCTTAATTCAATACTTATATATTATAACTAGCTGACCCGGCAAACTTCGTAGTGCCTAACAGGAATTGAGCGTAGTGTTTTTTATGAACGAATATTTTAGCTACTCTTAATTTATAATTTTAATAACAAACTAATACGAATACAAATATGAAGTTCAATATTTAATTAGAACAATATTATATAATAATATTATATTATACAATGGGAGTAAAAATTATTAATAAAAAACAACAAAAAAATGTCTACAATTCATTTAATTTATTGAAGCTATGAATTTTGGTGCATGCATTGCCCTCAGATTGATTCTCCTCATTGAAGCACGTTGCCATTACATTGACATACGATTTGTCAAATTAAATATCTTAAATATACTAAATAAAGTCAGGTTATTTAAATCATTTTTTAACTAAAAAATTACTGGTCTGATTTTGATGATTAATGATTAGTTCAATTCACCATCGCTCCAAATAGCAGAGTAACTATTAACATATCGTAATAATACACGGAAAAATATGAATAAAATCAGTTTTTAAATAATTAGGCTTGGAATTTTCCGTAGTTGGCAGTTCACGTGACCCACACTTTGATGTCAATGCTGTCAATTTCATATTGGCTATAACTCTTTCTTAAAGGCATATAACGATAGTTATTGAAAGATCTATCTTCGCATTGACTCAATATGTTTCGAAAGCGCAATGATTTTATTGTTGGTGATTTCCCCCAACAGTGCCAAGTATTCCAAGATGGAATTCTACCAATAAAATAAATACTTGCTTAAAATCATAAAATCTATGGCACAATGTGAAGAAATTTCAGTTGGAGACATGAGGCATGCGTTGCGGAATGATCAATCTGCTGAAAAATTTCCCAAGCAAATGTTGAATATCGGTAATAACCATGTTCCTGTCAACGAATCGAGCGTATTAATTTCATTTCCTTTGAATTTTTGGGATTTCGTCTCATTCAAAATTTTTACATAATTGCTAGCTTTTTCACAAAACCGCTGAATAATGTTTTCGTAAACTTAATTTGAATAAAAATTCAAACAATGAACACGGTCATTTATTAATTTTTTGGAGAAATCATCAGCCGAAGGATCGTTCAGCAATACAATTTTCTTGTTTTCTTCCATCTGAAGTTTATTTATATGGTACCAGATATTTGATAATTTAAAGCAAGCATTTATTTTATCGACAGCAGTGGATCCTTAATGTCTGAAGTTGTCCACTGTATGGAAATATTTAAAAACAATCAAATTAAACTCGAAAATGTAATTCGAATTGCAGAATAACTAATTTAGAAAAGTGTTTTCCAAACAATTTCTCGATATTGGTAATGGCAAAATTTCTGTTGACACATCACCTGCATACATTACATTCTTTGCCAATTTTGTCACTTTACTAAATCAAAGACCGACCTCATCGAGAGGGTGTTCCCAAACTTGGTTACAAATTACAAAAATCATGTTTAGTTGAGAGAACGTGTTATATTGACCCCAAAAAACGTTGTCAACGAAAATTATATTAATGAAATAGATAGTTCAGATTCAAAATAGGAAAACTGGCGAATTAGAGACCTGCAATTCGGTTGATTGCGTTACTAATAAAGATGATTATGGATAGAATTTTTAAATTCGCTGAAATTCTCCGGGTTACCGCCTCATAATCCAATTAAAAATTGGATCAATAATCCTTATGTTGTGCAATGTATAGATCAACCACGTTTTGGTCATAGCACCCGACTTGCGGTTAAAAAATTAATGAACAACCTTATCGAAGTTACAAATTGAATTGAAAATACAAAGCAGAAGACATTTTGATTCCACATATCTCAGTTTTCCGAACGACGTGTCGTGTGACTACAATTTTCTGCATTTTCAGATACCTCCGTAATTTTTGGACAATGATTCGTTTTATTGTTTATGTTTACGGATTATGAATACAACGCCTATCAATTTCTGTATCTGTATTGCTCATAAAATACATTTGTAAGATTTGATGATCTAGTAGTGGTCTAGTAGTGGATACCTAGTAGTGGTAACAGCGCTTCCAGTAAGTGATAAATTTGTTCTTGTCTGCATTTGTTAAGGATTTTCTTAAATTATTTGAAAAATAAAAATTAATTTAAATGTTATCCAAAAATTATTATGGAATTATACCTTGAAGGAGAACATGAATTTATCCAGCACAATATGCGTTGCCCCAAACGACGTCGTTTGTAATCAACTGTTATATTTTTGAGTTTTGGTCCAGAAATTTTTAGAATCATTTCGTAGCCTATAATCTAATGAGCGTAACGGATCTGGTGATGGGACCAATTGTCGCAATTTTACTTTTCCACCAGCTCAACATAACCCAGTATATTCACAGCTGTAGTTATGGTTGTTTAGAAGTGCGGTGGGGAAAATGAGAGTGAGGGCGGTTTCCTTATGCTTACACAATGGGCATTGTAGTTATATCATTTTGATAACAGAAATTTAAATAACGCCATTTCACTTAATTATTATGAAAGTTTATGTAGTAGGGGAACTTATACCAAATACCATAGAGGCTTCTATGGTAACTTCTATGCTAACTTTTCTTCGGTATTTAGAACTATTTGAAAACCAATTGTTGTTATATGACAAAAAACTGCTTACATAATGCTTTTTAGCAGAGTATATAATTGCTCCAGTTCACAATTATTAGTTCATAAAAATTTGATTTTAAAAAGTTTGATTGTTGAAAAACAAATAAAAATTAAAAACCGCCTCTATGGTATTTTGTATAAGTACCTACTACTTAAACTTTCATACTAATTAAGTGAAATGACGTTATTTAAAATGCTGTAGTTAAAATTATATAACAAAAACAGAAACTTATTATTAATTTATTCTTTATTTATTAATTACACTTAGTAAATTCAAAATTTCGATTGTTGATTAACTCTACATTTTCTCAAAGAAACTTAATCACCCCAATTCACTCTTTTAGGGCAGGAATTTTAAAAAAAATATATATTCTCATGCCTACTTCTTATAAGGAATACACCGAATATTAAAATTTTATCTGGCAAAGGAGATATATAATTACACGATTTTATGTATGCACGGTTTTTAAAACGTATTTACTTTAAGCTTTATTAAAATAATTATTTTTTTACTACTACTGTTACTTTTTTCGTTAATATTTCGTTAAAATAGGGGTTGATCGTAGAAGGGTGAAAATTAAGAGTAATATGATTTTTTTGTTATTCTAAGTCATGACAAAATAAAAATCTAGCCAAAAAAATTAAAGTTTTTAATTAATAAAAAAATAAGGGTTGATCATAGAGGGGTGAAAATTTAGGGTTGTATGTATTTTTGTATGATGTATCATAAAAAAATAAAAACAAAAAATTTTATCCAAAAAATAAAAAAAAATATTTAAGGGTGGACCACCCTTACCATTTAGGGGGATGAAAAATAGATGTTGTCCGATTCTCATGCCTACCGAATATACATAGAAAATTTTATGAAAATCGGTCGAGCCGTTTCGGAGGAGTTTAACTACGCACCCCGTGACACGAGAATTTTATATATTAGATGTGCTCTATTGTTGGTAAAATTTTCATTATGACCTGATCTATTCACGAATCAAATTAAAACAAAGTAGAAAATGCAACACACAGTAGGTCATTTATACATACTGTATAGTTTTTCACAGTATTATACATAACGGACCATATACACAAATTTTATATATTACATATATGAATTAACTGTTTATCAATACAGTATGGGTCACTAGTTCAAATAATATTTATCGAAAACATTTATCATATAAAAGAGGATTATAGTCATAAACTATCATGTATAGATATGAAGGATATGATTAAACAGTCTATTACAAAACATATAGTATGTCTAAATTATCAATTGTGTGTACCTACAACATGATTAAATAGCGATTTATTACCCATTTATATCTATGCATTGAAACTGATTTTTAATTCAAATATAGAAAAACTTAGTGCTTTATAATGTATCAATCGACTTTTTTTTCATTGCAATGAATAAGTCAACGGAATAAGTTTCTTTCAAATGTTTTAATCTATTGTGTATTTTTATGGATATGGTTCAATTTATAAAAGTAGATAATTTGAAGCTCAACAGTATTGATATTTTAAATATTAAATTTTAACATTAAAAATTAAGTGTAAATTCGGATTTCCCTACCGAAAAACAAAAAACATGTGCTAGCGATCGACTGAATTGACTCAATAGAGTCTTTTCGTGGTTTAAGTCATTTTAGTACTATGCAAATCGTTCAGCTTCAATCATAACACCGCTAAAAAAGTATAATTTCAAAAATACAAACTTTATGTCTACCTTACTACTGTAACACACTAATACAAGATAAGAGAATAATAAATTGAAGTTGTAGCATATGTTTGAGAATATTAGAGATGTTATATCAGTTAAGTATTTTTCGAAAGCTAGGAAACGGAATAATATGGTATTAAATTTTCAAATTTTGTAACGTTTCGTTGATATATTTTTCAACTTCTTCAGGGAATATTTAAACTTAACGTCATTTTTATTACTACTCTGGTTTGTATTACTTTTTTCAGTTGATGGATAACATAAGATCGGATTATTAAGTTATATGTGTCAGGTGACTGGTTACAGAGAATATGAAAAAATAGTTTTGTCATTCACTTGCTATTTAATTATCTGGCCCTGTGTTATCCATCAAGTGACAAAATAATATGAGTCAAAATATTCCAACGATGATGGTCACTTTAAATATGGCCTGAAGAAGTTGAAAAATCTTACAACGAAACGTTACAAAATTTAAAGTCAATTTATTCCGTATCCAAGTTCCCAAGAAATACACAACTATTATTAATTTAACATCGATGAGATTCAACATACAGATAATAGAGATGTAATGCAAGACACGTGTCCGCGAACATTGTTTGCAAACAATATGTTGCCTTGTCATTACATATGCTCACGAACAATGTTTGTAGGTGACTTTTCTGTTTTCCATAGCCAATCCTTATACACAGAATACGTTAAGAAATCGAAAAAGAAAAGCTGGAGGAAGGTGAAATTCTATTGCTGTACTGTTTGTACAATAAATAAAATATATTAGGGTCCTATTTATGAAATATAATTTACCAAAGCGAACTATAAATATAAATTTGAACAAAAATATTTATGACGTATTACCCAGATAGTTATTTCAATTGCCAAGCAATCTTCCTCAGCGGTCATCAAGTAGTATTGGATCGCTCTGTAACTGCTGGTAACTGCTATGTGATGATTCAAAGCGATCTATCATTTTTTTCAAAACTGTTTGGTGTAGCTCTTATTAACCTTAGCAACAGATTAAGAGATTCTTCAAATTCCAATAAATTATAATAAATACTTTCTCTTCACGGAATTTAACTTTAATTTAATAGATTGTGTCAGCAACTATAGAAGTAATGACAAAAACAAACAAAATTCAAATATTGAATTTTTAAATTACTGATTACACCAGATATTGACAACAATCTGTACTTTTATATGCACCCATAACCAATATGTTCATCCGATTATATGGGGAAAAATTACATTATAGATAAGATTGCAAAAATTGCTTTGGGGATGATTAACTATCTCCCTACATAACATATTGAGTATAGAATATACATATTTATACTTCTCTTTAATCTCAATAGGAAAATTTACGAAAAGATTGTTCCCAGACGAATTATTGTCACTCGATGAGATCCTTAAAGTGGGAGTATCCGACGTCAAATTATGCCTCCAGTTCCAGGTCCCGAACTTTATCATCTATAAAACCTGATTCTTGTTCTATTCTGACCTCAGTCTAAATTGTTACTACGCGATGAAGTTTAATTTTGTTTAGCTTTTTCACTGCATTCTATAAGACATGTCATGCATGCCATTCCCCAGATAAGATTTTCTCTTTTAATACATTTCCAAAAAGAGTACATGGACGGCATATATATTATTCGTAAGCTGAAAAGTCCGGTCAATTTAGACATTCGAAGCTACATAAATTTCCACCGAGCTAAAAATCAGTAAGATTGTTTAAAATTGTAGGAGTAATGGGTATATATTACACCAGAGGATCGAAATAATATAATCACACGAATTACAATTGATATTCTCTTTATTTCTCAATATATATTTCCTCTTATTGTATGTACCATGTGCTTGCTTTGCTTGCTGAACTCTATATCACTAGACGCAATTTACTACTCGGTCTTGCAAATCTCGCGCATAGCCGATAGCTGCGCCACACATACACGTTTGGACAAAGCTATTTCTTACAAAAATATAATTAAAAATAAAATTTGAAAGTTCCCCATCTTTCCCTTGTATGGAAAAAATTTTATTCAAGATCAAAAATCAAAAAAATGAGTTTTTTACGATTTTCAGCAAAACGGTAAGTTTTATCATAAAAATACTTCAGACAAAAAATATAGATCATAAAATTATCTACAAAAAATGTATCAATATTTTTTTCTTACGAGCCACCATTTTTGAGATATAACGATTCAAGAAGTTGTAAAAGTTAACCTTTGACCTTGAATAATTTTTTTTCCTACGGGGGAAGGATGGGGAACTCTCAAATTTTATTTTCAATCATATCTTAAACTATCTTACTGATTTTCAGCTTGGTAGGAATTTAGGTAGCTTTACTATCTTACTTTTTGGTCTAATTTGACTGGACTAGATGCTAACTTACAAACATTAATACTTATTACTCGGAATTATACTCATATACACGTATCTATAAATAAAGCGTATATATTGATACATCGACATCCGATAGAAAGCCTCATTTGTCGCTACAATTTTAGAGCACATGTTACATTTCAATCACGCGATCCCATTTATCGTTAAAAACCAGCGATTAGCGACAACATAAAAATGCTCCACAATTCACAAGTAACTTACCATCGTATCTCATCTTAAACACAATTTTCTATCAGTTATACTCACGCCTAAAATTATGGGGGTTTCAAAAAATGTTTTAGCAGTCAAAATATGATCGTTAGTATAATAGTTAAAGCTAAATTGATGTTGATAAAATGTGATGGCTGCATTCTTGTTTTAGCTCCGCTAAAATAAATAATTTAGTTTCTACTATGGTTCCTCAAAAGTCTTTCGACTCCTTGGTTTCACCCTCCGGCTCCTGAGTCCTAAATCCATTTTTCTTATAATCAGACTTAAGATTCCATGTTTTTCGTTACTTTTTTCTTTTCTTGACTTCTGGTAGTTTTTTGTCCTTTTATTCCGTCTCAGTATGAAAATCATCTATTGAGCTAGTTACCACAATAATGATCGTTGTTCATTCGTTGACTTTTAATATTTCTATGTTTGTGACTAAATTCGTTAGTTTGATTTTCTCAATTCTTCTTCTTCTTTATATTCCAGGACTCTGTGGATAGTCTGCATTCTAAGAAAATATTTTTTTCTTTCCAGCTGATGTTTTCATGTTTCCGATTCATACAATGCTAAACATAGCGTAGCATTTTAGTCTATATAAGACACGTAGGTAATTATTTTTTTTTTTGTATAATTCTAAATCTTATTATCACATCCTTACGATGCTCATAACTATTTCACTAAATATTACTAAAAACAAAAAAAAAACGTTCAAAAAAATAATTTCCTTGCTTTGATATATATTGGCTTAAAATTTTGAATTTCTCAGATTTCTTTTTTTTAAATGAAAACATAAAATGATAAAATTTACAAAGAGAACCACGGGTGTCATATGAAAGTAGGTCCTGAGCGCTCCAAGAGTTGTGTTCGCTCATGTATGATGTCCGAAAAAATGAATGCTTAAAATGTATTTTTTTAATAAAGCCGAACAAATAACAGGTACAAACTCAGTTTTCATTTATAACAATAAAACATCAAGTAAGCATCAAGTGAAATTTAAGCTATTTAATATTTAAATTTTACAGCAGTTACCAAACTTTTTGGGTCTCCGCCTCCCTTAAGTATCAGAATTTTTCTGCGGTGCCCCATATCAAATTTTCAATGCAAACCAATGTATAAACATTCGACTTGCAACTGTCCTACATACTAAATCGTAGCGAGGGCGCCGCACTTGGGCCCTAAGGTTTCCCATAAAACACTCTTGCTAAGTTATTCCCTCTGGCATAGCCTATATCAAGGATCGGGAACCTTTATGCCTAAAGGAGCCAAATTCGGAATAAAAACTCTTTTAGAAAAAGTAAGCCTCATGTTTATTATCACTAAAATTAAAAAAAGAAACAATTTCTAAAATAACATTTTATCAACAATTTATAAAATCGGTTCTTAATGCAAGATTTTACTTCTATTTTTTTGAACAGTTGAAACTTAGTTTGACATTTAAAAAGCTATTGGGATAGAATTAAAGAGCCGAAATTTCCTAACTCCTAGCTTACATAGTCCAAACAACATTTTACGAAGTACTAATATTAATAACATATAATTTTATATAGCAAATTTTTCACGGCGCCTTAATAGAAGAGCTACGGTGCCCTAGGGGTCACGGTCCACAGTTTTGGCAAAACTGTTCTACAGTATTATTTTTTTGAATAAAGTATTCGTGTGATACTAACTCGGTTCTATGCAAGAAAATAACTATACTAATATGATGATTTCAAAAGTTATAATTTATTTTCATATCTTAAAACTTTATTTACGTCTATCAAGTCGAAGAAGTTTTTTGAGAATCTGTAAAATAAACTACGAAACGTTTTGGTGTTTTTTTGTCGTTCAAGAGTTTTAAAAGAAAAAAATTTTCCTCTCGCATATTTTCTAGAAAAACTGTTCGATAATTTATACTTGTCCCTAAATAAGAATTTAGATATTTTCTATGAGTATTAAATTTTCGTTTTTTTTGTACCATTAATTGGTAGTTTTAATCGTTCATGAGTTTCGTAGACATAAACTTTTCCACTCACATATTTTCACATTGTAAAGAATTTTTCAATTATTGCAATATCAACAAACAATTTACGTCATTAAGTGATGTTTTGTGTCGTTCAAGAGTTCTGAAAGAAAAAACTTCTAAGCTCTCATATTTTCTTAGAAAACGCTATTTACATAAAAAGCTCAATTTTACCTCAATCAACCTTTAAAATATAAATTTTTAAAAAGTAATAATTGGAGATCTGAACAGTTAAAACAATCCACGCTCACTTCTTAGTTAGTTGCCAACAATTTATGGCGTAAAATAAGGTATTTCAATATAAAAAAATGCCTAAAAATTGAACTTAATCGATAAAAATCGTTTTTTCGAAAATGACATGAGCTACAAAGTGTTTTATTTAATGACAAGGAAGACCAAAATATTTCATTGGTTTGTTTTATAAATTTCAAGTCTAATGCTAATTTGAAGGATCTAAAAAAGAGAGGCGGAATATAATACCGTGAAACCTAGTTTAAATAGCCTCTGATTTCTTGAGAAGTCACTGCTTTTGATAATTATGAAACTATTTTTTTTTTGAAGATATACTTCTTTACCGGTGTTTTGAAAAAAAATAATGAGAATGAAAGGTTAAAAATATTACGCTTTAAAGCGTGCTTTAAAGTAATAGTTTCCAGTTGTACGCAAACGGTTAGCGAGAAAAAACGGTTCAAGCGGGCGAAATCTGGGCGATTTTTGGGAGCGATATGCGTAGTAGTTGGCCTACTAAAATATTTTATCGCATCGATCAAGTTAAGCCAGCACTCGCATATGTTGGCATATGTTTTTTATTTACTAGGAGACTCAAGGGGAGAGAATTCGATGATCCCGAACAATCCCGAATTAGATACGAAGTTATTGTTAACGAACAGTTAGAAACAGTCAAAACAGAATTTTTAGAACGTGGAGAAGATAGATATCGTTGAACTAAATATTTTCGAATTTTACGGTCTAAACAATATCCATATTAGTACATATCTAATAATTCCCCCGTAAAATATTCACCACCCAACCAAATATTGACGCAACTGATAAGCGGTAAAAATTGGCAATTGATTGAATAAAATCAAAATGACTGTTGAAACCATAGCAACAATCATTCAGTTCAAATTTGAATCAATGATTGTATTTCACTCACACGTATGTATTTAAAATATTCATCTACCTTTGCTGAAATATAAGCATATGTATTACTTACGTTAGTCAATGATTATTATAACGAGAATTAAAATGCATTTAAAACAAAGAAATTTATCTGAAATTATTCAATGTAATATTTAAAATTATATTATCAAAGTCGATTGTTACATTATATTACATTATATATTTCTATATTTGAATAAAAATCAGTTTCAATACATAAATATAAGAGTGTAAATAAAATAAACAATAACTATTGCATTAGTATAATTTTTAGAACATCACTATTTAGGATTGTTTATACATACCTTTAAATCAGCGGTTTCCAACCTTTTTGTTACTACGCCTCCCCAAAATAAAAAAAAAATTCCGCGCCTCCCTTACCTTTTATTTTTTTAATACATTAAATAATATAGACACGTTTTAAATAATAAAAACTTTATTACAAAAATAAACTGAAAACCACAATTAACAGAATAATAACAAGGTTTAGTTATAACATACACATACGTGTATATTTATTTTTATATATAAGTTTTTTTAAACAATTAAACCAACTACATCTATCGCATAAAAATTTAATGCGACGGTTGTTGTTGTTTATTAGCACAAAGCTTATCAAATCTTGGGGGCAATGTGGAGAGTGCCATTCGTATCTCTTTTTCGACTACTAACCTGGAGCGATATTTAGTTTTCATTGCACCCAGTGCCGAAAAGCCCGTTTCGCATAAATACGACGTTACAAACGGTAGAAGCACTTGCATTGTTTTGCAATACAAAGATTCATACTCTCCTTTAAGATTCATCCAAAATTGAATTAAGGTTTCATTTTGAAACTTTTGTTTTAGTAGGCTATCGCATGATAATTTTATAAGTTTTTCCTTTTCAATGGTTGTCAGCTCAAATTTGTCGTTTTCATCGTCGATAAATGGATTCTGTACCCACAAAAACTTTGAGAAATCAAGGTCTTTAAAATAATTTGAAAAATGCAGCACTAGACCATCCAAGTGTTCAATAAAAAGATTCTTGCTTGTTTCAATATTGGCTGTGGCCCAGAAATCTTTTAACAGTGAAAACATGTCCAACTCATTCTTTTGTAAATTTGACTTCCATAACTTCAACTTTTTAATGAAAGCTTTTACTTTGTCTTTTTGAACAAGTGCATGCATTTGTGATCCCTGCTTTGATTTATTCAAACTGCTCAATTTTCCAAAAATTTCAACTAAATAGGCAAGTTTAACAAGGAAATTATCGTTCGTCCACAAATGTGCCTCTGCGTGGTGATTTTCTTCGAGAAAGGCTGTTATTTTTTCTTTGAGTTCAAATACCCTTTGAATCGCTTTTGCACGAGATAGCCAGCGAACTTCACAATAATACAGAAGTGAGGTATAAGTAGCTTCCATATCTATACACAACTTTGCAAACAGCCTAGATCTTAAAGGACTGTTCTTAATGTAGTTTATAATTTTTATAATTTTTGTAAAAATGTTGTTAAGTTCCTCGCTCATATTTTTTGACACTGTGAAGCATACAGTGCGTCCAGATAGCATGTGGTGCTTTCTTTTTAACTAATGCTTGAAGACCTGCTTTGTGTCCGGACATTGAGTGAGCTCCGTCAGTACACAGTTCAATACAATTACTCCACGTTATGTCGTTTTCTTCAAAAAAACTGTCCATTATATTAAAAATGTTAATGGATGTGGTCTTTCCAGGAACAGATTTGCAAAATAATATATCTTCTAATATATTTTTTTCCACAACATATCGAACATATGCAATTAAATGGGAATCTTTAGCTATATCAGTTGCCTCATCTACTTGTATGGCGAATTTCGAAGTACGCAGCCGAGAAACTAATTGATCGCAAATATCTTCAGATATATCATTGATTCTTCTTCCGACTGTATTATCAGCAAGCGGAATTTGTTGCAACTGTTTTGCAAATGATTCGCCGAACATTATTCGAACCATATCAATAGCTGCTGGTAAAATTAGATTTTCTCCTATTGTATGTGGTTTCTTACATTTTGCGATTCGGTAAGAGACATGGTACGAAGCCAATAATGCATTTGGTGAAGAAAGAATATTTTTGAACGTTTGCTTTTGATTATTAAGCTCATCCAATTTTCTTTCAAAATATTCTATGGACTTATCAACATATTCAGAATGTAGAGTTTCATGGTGCCGTTTTAATTTGACTGGTCTCATACTATCTGAAGCCAAAACTTTCGAACACAACAAACACATTGGTTTTTCAAAGCCATCTATAATGACACTAGTGAATCCTAATGATAAATAGGATGAATTGTATTGTCTTTTCTTGGGAGCTTTACTTCCTTGTACTTTTTTGATTTTATTCTCACTAGTATCAGCATCAGTATCTTCATTATTGTTGACTTTTCTCTTGTCACCACTCAAAAATTTATACATTCGTCTAAAAAATATTTTATTGATATAAATTAAAATAAATGATAGTTTAAATAAAAAAAAAATGAAGTTTAAAATATACTAACGATTATTTTCAGGAAGAAATCACGTCAGAAACAATTAAAAAAAACAATATCACACCCTGCCGACACGCTTCAGTTGACACGAGTGACATTTAAATTTGAGGTTATTGTTTTATGCAACTAGCGGTCGTTTTGTGTATTACCGAAACAGAGCGTTTGCAAACGCGCCATTTTTAAATTTCTCCACTCCAGATAATTTTTTTAATAGGAATTAAATATATGTAAATGTAAAAAAATGAACATTCATGCGCTGAATTTTCACTGTTACGTTAATATATCAAGTTTTATTCATTTGTAGATATTATGGTATAAAAAAATAATTCATTAAAAAATGTTGGCGCCTCCCCTGGCAATAGTCCGCGCCTCCCAGGTTGGAAACCGCTGCTTTAAATGATATTTTATGGCAACAATCTACTTCTATATGTCTATATGATAAAGGTTATTGATAAATATTTTTCGAACATGTGATCCATTCTATTTATTTGGTTAAACGGTTGATTCAAAAATATGTAATATACATTTTGTACAAGTAACCAAATGTCTAAATATAAAGTATCTATGTATAAATAACCAATTTTCGTGAAATATTCACAGTCCAACACTGACACAAATGACAAATGACTAAAATTAGCAATTGAATGAAATCGAAATTACAGTTGAAACTAATGACATTGTAGTTCAAATTTGAGCCAATAATTATTATATCTGTATTCCACCAATATGGACGTATTTAAAACTTTATATTCATATTATGTTTATGGTTCATATTATGTATTTTTATATTAAAATAATTTGTGTTTAAAATTGTATCATATTTTATTAATTACAAATCTTATAACTGGTGGGCCAGTTCAGGGACTACCAGTAGAGGCTACTGCAGTGGATTAAAAATCTATTTTTAACTATATCCAAGAAGTATAACTCCTCACGCGCGTACATAAGTACGCACACTGTTTTTTTTTTACATATAAAACAATCAATATATTTATAAGTATTTTAACTATGTATATACGTATTATATATGTATATACATATATACGTATATATACGTATATATATGTATTTTAGCTTAAAAAATATTTGGCTTCATAATTTTTCACTTATAGAACTTTAATAATAAATATTCAATATCTGATTTGAAGCCCTTCAAATCAATAGTATTGAGAACTGACAAGAGAGGCACGTGCACTTCTTTTATATATAAAAGATGATAAGATAATGCACGAAGCCAATAGAAGGGTGATGAAGCATCATGAGAGTGATATAAAAAGGGAAAAACATAAAAAGAAAAGGGAATTGAGTGTGCAAGGGTTCATTGAGAAATAAGGAAAGCAGCAAAAGTAAAAAAAAAGTTATCTTGTCAAAAACTTTAAAACACAAAAATGACGGTACTTTCAAAAGGTTATAAGATTTAAATACAAAAATCTTCTTTTTCTGCGAACGTAAGGCGAAAATTCTAAGAAAATTACATTTGATTTTTTCCTCTTTGTGGATATCAAGAGTATGCAAATCTTTCAGAACAATATTTAGGTTCGTTATTCGTATAAAAAATATTTTCTCCTTTATTCTTTTAATTAAAATGCCCGTCTCACATTTGACAATCTCGTTCGCTCTACTTGCTTCAAAATAAAAATAAAAAAAGAAGAACATATAAAAACAAAAAGGTTGCTTCCGGATCCGGTTACTTAGTTAGTTAATAGACTATGCAAATAACTAACGAACCTTTTTATTAAGCAAAAGTCTTCATAAAGGCCTCTATTTAATTAACAACTCTCGGTTGACACTAATGTACATTTTCATTGTCAAGAAAAGCGGCTTTTCATTTGACAAAATGATTGAGATTGGGAAAAAAGCCATTTCACGGACGCCTACTAAGTTTTATTTATAATTTTTCTTTCCCTTCGATCGAATTTTTTGTGTTTGATTTCTTTCTTTTTTTGAACTCGCATATAAACTTTTATGAAAAGAAAATTTGAAGAAAATAATCTTGTAAGATATATTTTTTTCTTATTTAATAGAAATAGGGGAGAAGAGCAATATGAGTGACAAACAAATTATGAAGACGGGTTTAAATTACATTTTCTTCTTTTACCTCTTTTATCATTTAAGCAGCCTACTATTATTAATAGGCTGAACTAAAGCAAATGGAGATGATGATGAGATTTCTAGCGAAAAGGGATGGCAATAGGGTGAACGGTCTAAAATTTCCATTGTTATTTTGGACAAATACACAAGTTGTCTTGTTAATGAGTTCGCCGAACACACTTTATCTATTATCTCCATTTGAATTCAACCCCCTTCACAGACTCATTGAAAACTTTCAGCTAGATTCGTCTACTTACTTTGTCCCTACTGCAGTGATCGCAACTGTCGTTGCCGTTCGCATCGTTGGAAAATGGATAAATGAAAGTCGAGCAATAGAAACGAGATATACGAACCAAGCAAAAGAGGGATTGCTCGGTTTGCGTTCAAGAGGGAGGTTATTTTACAGCTTATCCAGCTTTATTTCAATTAAGTTTTCATTTCAACATCATCGTTATCAAAACGAAGTGCAATTTGTTTTTAACTGATTTTTTCCACAATCGAATCGAACGATTGAATTCGATTTTCCCAAAAAATAAAAAAAAAATACCCATTCGAAAATAATTAATTATCGAATCGCTGAATTGCACAAATGCTCTTTTCAATTTGCGAAAACGATGAACAATAACTCGAATAAATCATCAAAACAGAATAATGTGGAAGGAATAGCGCGACCAATTCCCTTTCGTTCAAACAAATACAAAGGTATTTTGAACCCATTAGTTCTCACCTCATTCCCATACAGACCGCAGCACACAATCCACACAAACGGTACGAATCCGTTCTTTAAATCCGAAAAATCCTTTTTATTATTGGAAAATTCCATACGTTTTCGAATAACGGCACCCCTTCGTAAAATAATTGGCGAATATTTTATTATTATTATTATTCAAATTCTATAAAATTGGTCCATTCGACCAAGTTCTTTTTTCATCCCTGACTCAACCCTTATTTGGCTTTTCCGTTTCATTTAATTTACGTGTGACCTTTTTTGTGTTAGCCTTCTAAATGGTTTAAAGATATCTATATGTCTAGATAATGGATTCTGAAGGCTTCACTTTCTTTAAATAATCCCTTTTTTCCAATGAAAAAAAGCGTAGCACTTATATACTAGTTTTTAGATTTTTTATAACCAATTCAGTAGATATTACATTGCTATTACAACTTAGTAGAATTGTATTTTATTTAGAGATAAGGGTCGTTCTTTTTTCCTCCTTCATAGCCTTCCTTCTTTCCGAAAATTGGAAATCGTTATGACTAATATTACTTTTGTAGCTACGACGAGAAACTAGTCAACTGAAGTTCTCCTACGTCATATACTCTTTTACCCTTGAATTTTGTCTTGCATGCTAATTTGCAGTACTTGGTATAATTGTCACTATGCGTAATGTGTCCAAGGTGCTCATCTCATCTGTATAGTCCTCAGAAATGTTTTTTCCTTACCCCTTTTTTAAATTTTTCATCGTTTGAAATTTTTTCACCCAGCGTATTTTCAGACTCCGTTTGTGAGCTATATTTCACCTCTATTCGCTATGTGTGAAGCCATGATAGTGGAAACCAAATCGACACAAGCGTTCCCAGTGGTCAGTTTGACCGTTAGAGGAGGTTATTATAAATGCATTGCCAAGCAATACCAAGTGAGAATTTTTATTTAAGTTATACTTCTTTAGCGGCGTTATGAAAAAATCAGGGTGCATTTTTAACAGAAGGAGACACTGTTACTACAGTAGGAAGTTGCCCGGAAACGGTTAGCGAGCAACTTTAAACCGAAGCTGGCTAATTTTGGGAGCGATTTTGATGGTACTAAAAAGCACAGTCGAGTCGATTGTTAGCACTTTTCTTTTATTTTTCAGTACGAGAAACTAACTGTTGAGCAGCTGTACAATCAAGTCGACCGAGTTGAGAACAAGTTTTTTGTTATTCGGTAGGGGAAGCAACTGAAATGATGAAGTTAAAAAGGGCCAGGAATAGATAGGATTGGATAATAGACATAAAAGACACCGTCAGTTGTTATTTTTGTTATTTTATATTTTCAACATCAATATCGTTGAATTTTACAATTTCAAATTATATAATTTGAACCATATCAATATTAATGCACAATAGTTTAAAAACATTTAATAGAATAATATTTTTTAAAAATTATTTAAAACAATATCTAAACTAATGCAAGGAAAGTCAATTTATACATTATATTACATCATATTTTCTATATTTGATTTCTAATCGGTTTCAATACATATATAAAAATGGGTATTGAAATTAAACAAATACTGTTGTATTTTAAATTTTTACTACATCGCTATTTGTACATGTTGTAGGTATACACAACTGACTATTTTCACAAACTGTATGTTTATACAATTTACTGTTTATTAATATCTATACATAAATGTTTATGACTACATTCCACTTTCATATAATAAATGTTTTCGGTAAGTATTTTTCGAACAAGTGATTTATGCTGTTTTGATAAACAGTTAATTCTTATAAATATGATATGTTGTGGAATGATATGTTATGATATGTTGGGGCGGGTTTTTGGTAGCTGGTTTAATTGTTTTAGTTAAATCACTTTCACTGATTTTGCTTTAATTTTATTTAAACAACAAACTTAAACTTTTAATTCAATACAAAAATAAAAAAATAAAAATTATAAAAAAGGGAAGAAATTAATTGAAGTTGTGAAATTATCTACTAAAGCGGTTTTTCTAAAGAATGCGGTTCACTAAGGTTATCTAGAGCGGTGTTCTCGTTGATTATCAAACTTGTAATGATTGTTTTTCAAAATACGATTGATTAAGAGACGAAATATGTTTTTCTAACTTTTACCGATAAATTTGTTTTTTTTTTTTTTTTTGAAAACCAAACATGATACCAACTATGTCTATGTATAAGTAGTCAAATGTGTGTAGTATTGTGAAATACTAAACAGTATATACAAATAGTCGACTTTGCATGCATACAATATAAATAAAAAGCCAATTTGACTCATATCCCTTTTAGCAACATCAATATCTGATAACGTTGCATTTTATGCTTTGTTTTAAATTTGATTGGCAAGTGAATCAGGCCGAAATGAAAATTTATCAACAATAAAGCAAATTATACGATATTAGAATATTAGAATCTAATTATCAAAAAAATCGCGAATTTAATCATAAACAAGTAAAGAATGCAACTTTGCCAGATATTGATGTCGCTAAAAGGAACATGAGCCACCAATTCAATTTATTTTTTGAAAATTAGTAACTTTCTGAAAAATATCCACAGACCCAACACTGATAAAACTGACAAATAGTAAAAATTGGCGATTGAATGAAAATGAAATGACTGTTCAAACCAATGACACTAATCAGTTAGTTCAAAATTGATAAAATTATTACTATTAAATTTGTATTACTCTTACATGTATGCATCTACATTCTTTGTTTTCGGTATTTGCCACCATACATATATTTGCCTATCATATTGACATTTAAAGCAAAAATTGTTTTTAAACTTTTATTATATTTTAATTATCACTTACTACTAATAACTGATGTACCATTTCAGGCATGGTATCTGTGGTGCTATCTGAAGCAATACATTTTGTTTGAATTTTTTTTCGAATGCATATTTATAGTTTACTTTTGTAAATTATACCTACTTTATAAATGAGTTTATAATTCGTTTTATGAATTGCTTATGCAGACATTTTTGAGTTATTATGAATGCTTTTGTTTAAATAAGGCAAAATTTAATAATGTAGATGTATTTCTCGACAGCCAGATTAATAAATCAGTAACTTAGTAATTTAAGTATTATTAAGTAAGACTGACGAAGTTGCGGGTATTGCCTAGTTATAAAATAAGTAAGTTCTTTGTCGTAAGTGCTAAAAACCCATTAAACCAACACTGAAAGTCAGCCATTATTTTTTCAACCATAAACGTTTTCACATTTAAAGAGATATAATTACCTCAATCGTTAAATTATAAGGTTAACAAAACACTTTTTTTTCATTTTCGGTTTGCGGTGAAAATGAGCTGTTTTAATAAAAAAAGTTTTTCAGTTTTCCTTTTAAAAACGAAACAAAAACAAAGTTTATTTTTATTTTACCATGCCGTAGGTACTTGTTAATAGTAATCTTTGCAAAAAAAAAGTCTGTGTAAAATACACCCTATTTTTTTTTTGTTTCATTGTATTTTCGAAAAAAATCCCAGTTAACCTTAATTTAATTAATTTAGTTCTATTTAAATTTATGTGCAAATAATTTAAACACGTCGTATTTCTACTCCAGTTCAAAAAGCAAAAAATTATCAAAGTATATTTTTATAAAAAAGATTAAAATTATTTTATCTTATGATAAAGAGTTTAAGCGAAATTAAAAGAAAAAATACAAACCAAGTGTTATGTAAATTTTGGGAGCTTGTACCCTTTAGGCTCTTTTTTATTTATGTAAAATGAAATAAATTACAAAACGCTTTTAATTTATTCGTATGAAATAAAAAAATAATTTCTTACTTTAGGAAGTTTATTTCGAAATAAACTGTTAAGTTTCAAGTTAAAAATAATGCTCAAAATCTTAGGAGTCGCTCTTATTTTTAATGTTTTTATTTTTGTTTTCGGAAGTTCCGAGAAAATTAAAACAACGCAAGCGTAACGGTTTATATTACCCTTGAGGATGTGATTTTGATAACATATAACTACTTACCAACATAACAACTTTCCTGATTTTGAAGGACTTGGCTGTTTGTATATACAAAAAAGCCACTTGTTGTACAGCAGTTAAAAAAACTACGATTGCTGAAAAAAAAATTAGTAATAAACTAATCATTATTGATTACCTGATACCCAAGGTTAATTTTATAGTAAAAAATTGTTCTCCAAATAGTAGC
The DNA here is from genome assembly GCA_958496175.1 of Sisyra terminalis. Taxonomy (NCBI): domain Eukaryota; kingdom Metazoa; phylum Arthropoda; class Insecta; order Neuroptera; family Sisyridae; genus Sisyra; species Sisyra terminalis. Next base: position 34,099,532 of record OY292274.1, read on the forward strand.
TTAATTCCTTCCTTTCGTTTGCGTCACCCACTACTAAGGACTAGTTATTTTTTTTACAAAAGGTTAACCCAATAAATATTAATAATTAAAGGCCAATATTAATTATTATGCAAAATGTTTCAAAATATCTTTGCAAACAATCTTCAACGTAGCACAATAAAATTGCTGCAAACTTCCACTAGTCTTTAAACTTTTCGATAAAAAAATATTTGACAAAAGGCTGGTTTTTGAACATAAAAAGATGCAATTTTCAATTGCAAAATATATTACTTATGTTTTTCGTATTTTTTACGGTCTATCTTTTATACTTACTATTTATCTTTTATGTTTTAGCGTAAATTTAATTTTCGATTGTCATATTCTAATTTATACCCTTTCTCCTTACAATACTTGGACCTGACGACATCTTTTAAGTCTGGATAGTCCATTTCTTTTCTTTTCTTTTCTATTCTTTTCTTTTTTTAGTATATTAAAGATTTAAGTTTCGCTTGTTGCTTCCAATTTTCCTTTTATAATATCCACTAAGAGCTTGTTTTCTCTAAGAAAAAGAGCATCTTATAATTGTTTTCCTATCACCAAATTATGACCATTGATATTGTTGTTTCTTAAATTATTATTTTTTTGTAATATTTCAATATTTGGCATATAAAGGTAGTCTCTTATAGACAAATATAGATCCAAAATTAAAAATTGCCCTCAATATCAAGAATAGATAGTAAGTGTGTAACTCCCTGATATTATTGAAAATTTAGCTTTAAAAGTCTAACTTTAAGTACATTTGACGGTATTCTATAAGACGCAAAATATATTTGAACTAGTTTGTTTGTAAAAATTATTTAAAAAGATATTATAAACCTTGCTTCTTTTGATAAAATGCACTTTTATCAAACGCACTTTTTAGTTTTTTAATATATTTATAATTGTCAATTATTGTCTCAAATTTGAACTAACTGATTGTTGTTATTTATTTCAACTGTCATTTTAATTGTTCAATTGACTCACCTTTACATACGCCAGTGAAGGTAGGCAATCGGAGTTTTTCTTCATAAATGAATATTTAATTAAAGTAGGTATTAATAATACTAATACTTGGTGGTTATTACATTTTACCACGGATTCATGTGTTGTCATCGAAAGTAAGTAGGTGTCCCAAAATTGAGCACCATAAAGTGCTGGGAAGTAGGTGAAAAATAAGATTATAAGTTCCGTACCTTACACACTGACAACAAAGTGAGTTAATAGAAGTAACAATTCCTAAAAATGATATTGAATATACTGCATTTTACCAAATTTAATACTATGTAAGTACATAAGATTTTTTCAATTTTTAGAAGTTGCATTAAGCTTAAACCTTTTTATTTTAACCTAATTTTAACAAATCGATACTTTAAGAAATAAATTTTATATTCACTTGTATAGCTATTATGATAGACCGTTTTAATGTGTCGTTTTAAATTTGCCGAATTTGAATAAACTATTATTGTTTCCTTAAAATGATTTAACAGAGTACTTAATTTTTGAAACTGCAATATTATGAATTTGTAAATAAATATTCCAGTGATTTTAATTCTTGGTACATAAAATATACAATATCTGTTTTTTATAGCAAACAAAAAATAAATATAATTATACTTAACTCTGCTGTATGAAATTAACAAAAATTAATTTCTTTTTTTCCACATGATATTTGTTGAACCACAAAAGAGACAAATTATATAGACGAGCCTTTATTACGTTTGGCAGGGAAAACAGATATTTTTGTATTTTTTTGGAGTCACTACCAAAGGTCACATAGTGATGACACAAAGGATCGCGTTCCTGTCGAGATGAGTGGGTAGGAGCAATTTTAATTTCGCTTTGTGTTAAATTGGAATTTGATGTAGATAGACCCTTCCATCTGTGTACATATGAAAACTTTCTGTTTCCGGTTGTTTTGGACGCATTTATTTTTATACATTCCACCGAATATTTTTATTGGACTAGTAACATATATACCAAATGAAATGAAATGTTTCAATTTCAAATATTAATTGTTTGTTGAAATCACATACTCTACCGTGCTTAGTTAACCAAAATTGAAAGCTTTAATTTTATTATACTTTTAAACTAGTTGCTTGTAGACCACTTGTCAAAATTTGTTGCCATTTGTTATCAAATCAATTTCGTCGAATACAAACTAATTTTTGAAAGGTATTATTCAATAAAACTTTCAAATAAAAATATGAGAAGGTAAGAAAGTTGAACAATAACCAACTTAAAATCATTTATTTCTTATAAAATAAATATTCACGATTTAATTGTACGTTTAAATACGTTTAAAATTACACAATTAAATATACATACAATATCTTATAAAAAATTCAAATGCATCAAGTTCCTGTTCGTGAAAATAGTTTAAAATTGCATAATTTATACGGAATTGACTCTTAGATTTGGAAAAATTCACTTAGAGGGTAGCATTACTTGGTTACACTAAAATATAAAAACCCAATCAAAAACTATATTTGATCTAATTAAAAACTAATATAAACAATACAACCAATTATACAAATATAAGCGAATCAACGGTCGTGAAGTAACCAGTGATGTTTAATGTTTAAGCGTCTTTAATTTAATTAAAAATGGTTTATAATTCAATGTAGGTATTTGTTTCAAAATTTTGTATATTAGTTTCTAAATTTATCTTTCTAAGAAGATTCAGCTAAATCCGAGAAATCAAGGAAGTTTAATTAAAAAAAATGCGATGAAATGTTTTTACTTACTTATCTATATATTTCTATTTTTTAAAGTTATACTTATTTAGCAGCATTAGGAGAAAATTATAATTTTTATTTTATTTTTAATAATGAAAAAAAAATTGAATTTCAAATTTGGTGACAGAAAAAACTACAGTATGAAGTTACTCGCTAACCGCTTGCGAGCAGCTTCAGACCACTAATCAGGTGAATGAAAGCTGACCGATTTTTGGGAGCGATTTACATAGTACTAAAACGACTAAAAACACTATCAAGTTAATACCAGCACTAGTAAAGTTTTTTTTGTCGATTGAGAAAACGAACTGGGATGATCCACCCAATCAGATAGGAAATTAAATAGGTTTTATCTATATTGTTGGTGCACACCATTGACTATTTAAATATACTTTATATGTATATCGGCTCAAGTCCCTTTTAAAACAGTCAAATCTGGCAACATTGCATTTTCGACTTTGTTTTTCATTCTTTTCGTTCTTTTCGTGATTTTCTTGTTAATTTTTTTCTAATATGGTATAATTTTTTTTGGCTCAATTTTCATTATGAACCAATTTATTCGCGAATTAAATTAAAAACAATCTTAAAACGATCCTCTGAACATATAGTAAATAATAAAATAATATTAATAAAAGGATTTATAAAATTTTCATGGCTGGATCGATGGTGAATAATAGTGTTTTTCTTTTAAAAACTGAAATTCTTGTTTTATTAACTTTTGAATTTAATATTGAAAATCCTATTATTATTTTTTTTTTAATAAATATTTTTAACAAATAATATCTATTTGTTTGCAAATAATATACGAAACTTTTCATAAGATAGTGAAAACCAATACATTTTTTTAAGTTTTTAAAACTAATGAAACTATTAATATCAAAGAAATTATTATGTATTCAGAAACATTAAATTAATAATTGGCTTTAAAAGGTTTGACAATTAAAACATTTCATAACTATTGGTTAATATGTTGAAAGGGTGAAGAATTGAGATGTAATTCCCATGATGGTTTAATGCTTTCAAATTGATGAGGCAAGTGAAAATTAATTTGACGTAATAAGTAAAACTTAAGTTATTCAGACGAAAGGCTTAAAATCACCGCTAATCTGTCTATTGCTATATTTAACAAATTGATCAATATTGACAAGGGTAAATATTATAAAAAGGTAACGTGTCAAGATTTGTGAATCAAAGGGCTGTATCAGATTTTAGAGAAAAAATTGACAGAAAAACAAATATTTTCAGGTTTGAAATATTCGTTATCAAACATTCTTTACAACCTTTGATATCATCAAATGTGCGATTATCGTGGAATAATGTCATTATTTATTTTTCATGATAAGATGGTTCTAGCGGTGACCATAGATAAGGATATGTAGGTAAAAAATCTTTTTAAAAAATGTTATTAAAACGATATTTTTTACATTGAACCAGAGAAATGTAGAGGATAACGTGAAAGGTAATATAAATCGTTCTGATTGGAAAATGATCGATTTGATCGGTTCGAAATCGGATATGTATGATTCAATCAACACTGAAACAATAATGATAGTCTCTATCGGGGGTTTGGACTGTTGGTCTACATGAGGAGGATATCGAGTGTGAGAGATTATTGTATTTTACAGCTATGAAGCTTTGTAATTGCAATAGACATTAGTCCCATATGCTATCACGTTTGAAACCACCCTTCAGTTACCACCCTCTGCACACCCATCAAGATTTAAATAGCCAATGTGTATCATTTCCTTATATCCGGTTTTGTTTCGTTCATGATTTATAAATGCATTTTCCGCATAGATTTAATACAATTCGATCATATTGAATAATGTCCAAAAGAAAAAAGGAGACCAACATATATTGGGATTGATTTATTTTATTCAATTTGAGTAGAAAGGATAGCTGATATGATCGTTAATTTCCAAAAAAAAAAAAAGAAAAAAGAAAAACCTTTTGTAAGATCTCTCATTTATTTCGTTTCCGTTCATTTTACGGCATGCTAAAACTCCATAATCTAGTCGTAAATTTAATATTATTCCCCTTGCGTCTGAACATATTCCTAGTTAGCTAAACTCATTAATAACTACACCACCTATATAGGGCAAGAGAAAATGTAGTTTTCCATTGGTAAGTTAGAGAAGAAAAGAAGTTGAATAAACATTTGAAACATTTAATTTTCCTAACCAATGCTAAAGAATTAAATCGTCTATGCAAAGCTGCAAAACTGGAACGATCTGTAAAATAAATCTAAATGTTAACCTCATCTTTTAAGGTTTATTAAGCTGCTTAAGGCTATGTCGAACAGGACTATTAACCTAATTATATTTTATTATAGGTTTTCAAATCGAAAATAAAATCGTTTTTTTATAGTTCTCGTAACAATTAAAATTAGTTGTGTCATTCCGAAATGCTGCAGCCCTTTTTGTATACTATTGACGTATTCATCAAACTGTAAAACCAAATTTAACTTGGACTTAGTTTCAAATTGTTGTTGGTTCGAAAGTCAATTATAATTTGACAAACTAATTATTTATAATCCATTAGATATCACAGCTAATTTTGTACTAAAAATCAATAGTGTGAACTATCTATGCTCTAATCTATATCCAGCTTGTTCGGGAACTTTAGTACTGGTATCGGGAAAGAGGTGACGCGATCACCCGAAGGAATATTTACTTTATTCAATGCGTCCATCAAAACTTTCATGTGCATTTTCGTTTTTGTTTGAATACTACACGAAACCGCTCAAATCATCGAGATAAACAAATTTCAACAGCGACGGTTCAGAAAGTTATTCATCGTATCTTACACTCGGTCCTAAAGGTATTATCAAATTTTGAGCTTTACAGTACCAAAGCCCAGCGAAATTACATTTAGTATTTTAGCAAATTCAAACAGGAAACGTAAGTTTATTTAATCTTTCAAACAATAACAACAAAACATGATTGCCTGTCGGGGGAATAAAGCAAATGAAGGATCGGTTTCGTAACGATTCGAGAACTTCTATAAAAAAATATTAATCCAAGTTCAAATCTTTATTTGAATGGACAAATTGAACGTTTGGTCCCATAAATAAGTTATTTCGTTCCTATATTATTATGTACGTGCGTTTTTCACAGAAAAAAAAAACGAGAGAATACGCAAGTTTGATTTGAGTTCTAAAGAACATTCATAAAAATAAAAGCGAACGTTTCTCATAGTATATCCCAAATATACCCTTTTTCGTATAACTCGAACCCTTACATAAGTTCCTTTCTATATACCGACATTATTGGATGATTAAAAAAGAACACGAACGACATCCAATAAATCAAATAATTAAAAGACTCGTTTTCCGTTTCTAATTATTTTTTATAGATTATCTCTTTATATTACAGTAGCTGTAAAAATTAAATAAAATGTAATTCAATGATCATCACAACTTCCATTAAATCGAAACGAAGAAAACCTATTAAAAAACTATCATTTCACTTTTATCATTTAATGCTTTTATTTTGCCGTAGACATAATCAAGGTATTCAATGTAATAACATTAAAGAAAGGGATAAAATTTTCAAAAAAAATATACTTTTGAAATTTAAATAGATACCTACAATTTATTCAAACTGACTATTAAACTTTTTAAAATTAGTTTAAACCATCACAGTTGGCATCATATTCAATGAAAATTATTCATTTAAAAACACACACAGAAATAAATAAAAATTAATATTTTGATAGAAATATCGTAATCTAAGGCCACATTTTCATTATCTCATTGTTAACAATATTTTATTTAAAATTTCCTTTTTACACTTGATTTTTTACGTTTTAACATCGTAATATAAGCAATTGTTTTTGTAAAAGATAGCATTTCAGAAAATACGACCTTATTTTTTCTTCTGCGTATGCAAGTGAATAACGTATAAAACATATACAAGTAAAAGAAATTGAACTACCAATGCTATCCCTATTCTCTGACTTCTCAATGAATACACTCATAAGAGTGACTCTTTTTGAGTATGTATGAGCTTTTACATCAACAACTTCTATACGCGACCAGAGAAGAGAGCCCTTTACGCTTAAAATACTCATAAGTCTACGTCGTTTAAGTTAGAATAACGATATTGGAATTTGAAAAAAAATAACCATAAATTTGTCGCTTGTATATTTTCCCATAAAAAGCCATGTGAAGAAAAAGCTCGATTTTGGTCATTTTCAAAATATTGAATTTCGATTTTTTTTGCGCAACAATTTGGTTTTTTTTTTGTCGTTCAAGAGTTCCAAAAGAAGAAACTTCATAACTTTTATATTCTTATATTAATGAAAAAAACCATTTCAAGAAAAAGCTCTCTTGACATTTCACAAATATTGAAATTTCAAAATTTTTATTTTTCCATTAATTGGTGTTTTTTGGTCACACAATAGTTTTGAAAGAAAAAATATTATCGCTTACATATAACCCCGGAAAAAAAATTTGAGGAAAAAACTCGATTTGGGTCATTCTCCAAATATTGAAATTTCGAAAAAATTTTAGCGCCTCTAATTGGTGCCTTTTTATCGTTCGAGAGTCCTGAAAGAAAAATCTTCATAAACACCAATTAAGGCGCAAAAAAAGAAATCGAAAATTTTACAATATTTTGAAAATGACCTAAATTGAATTTTTTCCTCAAATGGTTTTTTCCAGGATAATATACAAACAAATTTTTTTTTTCTCTCAAAATTCTTGAGCGATCAAAAGAGCGCCAATTAATGGTGAATAAAATCATTAAAAATGTATTTTTACTAATGTTAAATTTTTTTAAGGGGGTATTCTACTCTAGAAATTTGAAAAAATCAAAAAATTTTTTTTTCATAATCCGATAGTTCAGATATTCAAAAATATCCTTCTTAAAGGATTTTTCAAAATTCAAATTATTTCCGAAGTTATAGCGGTTTTGTATGAAGCTGGGATGGCTGATTAAGAGAATGTAAGTAATACATACTATTCTATCAATTACGCTGCCTGAAACTTAACGTAAAACTTTAAACGCGTTTTTCTCGAAACTACTTTTTTCGATGCAGTGTCCACAATATCTCAAGTTCTAACCAACCGATTTAATTGAAATTTGGCGTGAATATTCTTTCAATATCTCTCTATCGTATGAACCGACAAAAAATGAAAATTTGAAATTTGTAATATTTTAAAAAAATTTGATAAAGTTAAAAAAATGGTGAAAAAAATGACCTTTATTTTCAGTAGCCGCCATTTTATGAAATTTTTTTTTTTTTTTTCAGTTTTGCCGCTTCTTACGATAACGACATTCGTACTAATTAAGAATTCACCAATGTTTTATTTTTCAGATGACCATAAGGGTAGAAATTATGGATACGAGGGCACGGCGTTTTTTTTCCCCCTCTACTTCAAAGACACATAACTCGAAGGATTTTTTTTTTTTTTTGAAATTTATTTTGTGTAATCTTTAAATATAAATAAACAAAAGATAAAAAAATGGACAGTAAAAATATCAATTGCTTTTTTTTATCAATCGCCAAAAAACGCTCGAAATTCGGGCCTCTAGAGTAGAATACCCCTTTAAGCATTTGCAAAAATCAGTGAATTGAAGAAAAGCTCAATCAATAAGAAGAAGAAATATATTTAATTCAACTGCTAACAACACAAATTGAAACAAAAAGAATAATTCAAATTGATTTTACAACCAAACCAATGAAACAAAATAAAAGCATGAACTTTAACGTTCCGTCATAGTAAATAATACATTCAATTGAATTTTACAAATGCACGATTCATTAAATGTTGCCACTACAAAAAGACTCAAACAATATGATTTAATTGCACTCATCGTTTAGTGTACTTATCTAACCTATAGTTAGAAAACTGTAAAATCAATTTAATAAAGCTATGAAGAGTAACTTATTCAAGGAAAATAAAATTCAAAATATTTAAAAATACTTTAGTAAAATTGACATAATTTTTGTTTTACGTTTATTACTAGTTATGACTTTTTATATGAATGTTTTTGATGCTTATCCACGCATAACATAAGCAGAACAGAAAATTAAAATTTTATTTGAAAAAGCACAATCCAGCTAAAACATTAGATATTATCGATTTAAACGTGTTTACTTGTTAGTTTACGGATTTTCTGATTTATGTTCCAATAACTTTCAGGAAAATGAACTCTTTAATAATTGAAATATAAAAATTTTATAATAAAATTCCATTTTCGGTCGCATTTTTGTTTGTCAAGAAAATTCCCTTCTTTATGAAATTGACAACCCAGCTATCAGATAGTAATTTTACAAATAAAAAACGGTGTGTATATTTTTGTACGCACGTGAGAAGTTATACTTATTTGTCGCAATAAAAAAAAATGTTTTTTATCCATTGTCATAGTATATCCCACTAGTGCTTGAAACGCTACATTAGTTATTCGTGGTTTGTGATAACTAAAATATGATAAAATTTTAAACACAATTTTTGCTTTTATTGTATATACAACTTATTATAGCCCGTGGGCCATATTTTCTTCACCAAACATTTCAGGAGCCAAGGTTGATAAATGAAAAGTCAGTTTATGTCAATTAAAAAATAATTTATTTACACTAAAAAGAAAACTTTAAAATATTCGGTATATATCAATGAGAGAACATTGTGGTCGTAATAGTTTAGCAACAATACATTTTATGTCTACATCAATATTTGTTATGACAAGTCTAATTATAACTTCAAGAGTGGAATCTTTCAAAGTGTTTCTATATTTTGACTACATATTTCATATCGGAGATGCACGCTCCCAGATATGGATATGTACTTCCGAACATTGATACAATTTGAAGTCCAAAATCTCTCAATTGCGGATATTTTTCTTTACCAAAAAATTTGAATATTTCTATTCCAGTTACTTCACGAGATGTAAAAAATGTGGCAGCCTGCAGATCGCATAAATCATTCGACATTTTTTCCGCTTAGAAACTATTTCAAAGGCAAGCTAAAAGACATTTTATGATTAAAGTGACTTGGTAACTAATAAAACAAGAAAAAAACAATTTTTCGTACTGAAAATTCCCTGAAGGGGTTAGACAATCATCCAAAGAGATACAAACTAGCTATATTGTATGCTCTTCGACTTTTACTGGGTGTTAACGCAAAGTTGCTACTAAAAACATTTTAAATATTTATAGCTAGTGCATTAGATGTTTATTAACGTTTAGTGAGTATTTGAAGTTCAAATTCGTTAATTTTGAGTTAAAAAATTAAAAGATATATAATTAAAATAATATGATGTCAAGGGGTTACAATTGGGGTTCAATTGGGAAAAAACGGCCTTTTCCAACAATTTTTTTTCTACTTGAAAAATAAAATATTTTGTCTGAACTTTTCATTGTCTAAAACATTTTTACACATTTGACAAAAAATTTCCAAAATTTTTCGTAGAAAAATATTTGAAACTTCGTTAATGCGACGTCATTTCCGATGACCCATCGGAAAAAAAGTGTGTCCGCGTTGACAGCAAAGCTCATGACAGGATCGCCTGAAGGGAAAAAAGACATATTTTAGTTTCGACCCTAACCTAGAATTTGGACGAAGGAAAAAAAAAGTGAAAATTGGATTTTTGGTAAACTTTTTTACAACTAGATGCAAATTTCGGTGAAATTTGCTCTATATTTTTTTCTAAACAGTTGTAATTGGAAAAAAATCCTTCGTCCAAGTCCTTGTGAATTATATCTCGGAGATTAGTTTTCGAGAAATCTTGTCATCCGACTTAGTTGTAATATGAAGAACAATATTCGCCTAAGTCCTTGTGAATTGTGTTTCGAAAACCTGTGTAAAATTTCATCAAAATCGGTAGGGTAGTGCTCTAGAAATCTTGACAACCGACTTTGAAAACGTTTTTTTCTAGAAAAACGCGACAATTGACGAGCAGCTGCACCGATATATCTACGGCGCGCTGAGCTTTCAAGGTAGTACCTCCGAAACTATTACACGAATCAATTTGAAAATTTAGAACAATATTCTAGAGATGTTGTAGAAATTAATAAGACAATAAAAAAACGATTTTTAAGTGGTGAAGCCAGTGGAACCCCTTAAGGGAGGAAGTGGTACCAAATCCATGTCAAAAATTTATCAAATATTCCTGCTTAGATCGATCAACCAAGTACCCTAAAGTTTCCAAGAAACATCAACAGAGAAAACTTTATTATGCAAATAATGTAAAACTTCTACACAAGAAAAACCATGGAAAAAATTAAGGTTGGGTGGTATTGTGGGTGATATCTTATCTACCGTAACCGTTCAAAGTTATTCCATCGGATTTCTAATTAATTTTATCGATACAATATTTTCTAAGTGGTAAAAAAATAGAAAACTTAAGTGATGTTCAAAGTATGACTTGAAGATATTTTTTTTATCAATTGTGTTTTATTAATCTGTTGTTCAAATTTGCACACTTAATGTCAAAAATATTATATTACGGGTAATAATTATATCATATAGTTTATCATTAAGGAGTGAATACGTGACTAATGAAGATTATTTTCATCGAAAAGTATTGAAGAAATACTGAAGAGTTTTTTTGCTTCGCAATGTTCCCAAAACTAAATAAGAAAAGTAAAAGCCAAATGAGTTTCTTTTTGTTTTAATTTTTTTGTTGTTGTTGTTAAATATAAAAACTTTCATTTTTTTATCTTATATTAAGGAATAAACTTACAATTCCGATTAGTTTGTTCTTATATCCTTTAGTAATATCCATGACCTACCCATACTTCATTAAGAAGGCAAGAGTAAAAGATTCTCTAATACTTAAAAAAAAATTCTTCCTCTTAGATAAAAGTTTTAACACAACCACAAAAATAACAATTCCGGGAGTAATTTAGTTTGGAGATAAAATTTAATGCAAAAAAATGAAGCCTTATACCGTAGTTACTCTTTTTGTTTCAAATACCATATAACATAGGTAAATTTATTCGAGTATAAGTTTATTTTTTTAATTACAAATTAAACACAAGAGAAAATAGTTGGTGTAAATCGGATGTAGAATGTCAAGAACGAAACGAAAGAAATAATGAGTCGGCTATAAATTTCGAACTAAATTAAATGGTAATTACAACAATTTAGGAACGAAATAATTCACGGGAAAATCGATTTACGTGTTCAGCGTTCTTTTCATTCCCATGTCTCATACGGATAATTTGCAACAGCTATCGTTAACTTTTTCCCAAAAAAAAAAAAAAAACAAAGAAGAAAAGAGAGAAATGTATAAGGAATTTTTAATATTATGTGTAGATGTGAAAAAATTCATTTAGTCTATCGTTTCTTTTTATCGCACAAAAAGTTCTTCTTAGATGAAATAAAAGAGATAGGCCTTAATGAACTTTTCCAATTATTCACGAAAACAGTTTTAAGAAAATACGATTGATAACTGGTACAAAAGACTCATTAAGATGAAACGAAAAAAAAGCATCAACAACAACAACAAAAGACACGAGGAAAAATTTAGAAAATCCTCACTTTCTCGTATTATCTCGAGAAAATTACTATTGTTGTTAAGTCAAGACTCTATTTATCATTTCCTTTTTCCTCGGTAAGATAAAAACAAGTTCCATGAAAATTTCATCAAAAAACTTTTAATTATTTAAGTGCAATAGTTTTTATTTTTATTATTTCTCCTCATTTTAATTAACAATTTTATTGCTCTCTCGTTAGACGACCCTTCGGTAAAGCGTTGGCGAAGTCTGCCCATGACGTACACTAAAATTGGACACAAATAATAATATCCTACTTTAATAGAAAACGTCTACTTTTCCCTATTAATGGACACCATGCTGTCGTTTTTATTAAGATAACATTTCTATTAACTTTCCCGGCTGGAAATTATACGAGCCATTTATGACTAAAAAAACGTCTTTGAAAATAAAATGAAAAAATTTGAATGATTTAGCTTAACTTATTTTTTAAAAAGAACATAAATAAAATTATATGCACAACAAAGATAGATTAAACTTCAAATGAGCTTTGTGCTTTGCACTTTACACTATTCGTTTTCATAGAACACATGTTTTCGTTGTGTATTGTGCATGTGTCGTCATCATCATCATTTTAGAGGTATTGTTACGTCATCATTAAGGGGTGCGACAAAAGTCTCTTATGAAAAGCTCGGCGAAGAAACGACATCAGAGAGGGTGTTTATGTGATGGCACTATGTTCGCACATACATTTCACAAACTAAATTATCAAGGCGGCTTCGGTGTGCGCTTTCAAGCTTAAGATAAGACGTACTGTACAGACTTATTGTGCTTTTACGCTCGTAAACTTGACTATTTCGTTATCGTTACATATTTAAAGTTGGAAAAAGAGGCGAAGAGATTTGTAAATATATGTAAATATTTCTCTGAATCCTGGACTTTAACGTATAGGACTTAGATGAATATAAAATCAAAGTCTATAAAACAGAAAAGTAGATGTAAAAAAAAATTATGCGAATGTAGATCTTCCTTCATGTAGATATTATAATGTAATGGAAATTATCCTTTGTCACGCGTTACAATGGAATCAATTTAAAATGACAGAGAATACTTTGAGAGCAATATTAAGGAAATAAATCATTAAGAAAATGAGCAGAACAACTGTTCTTCTTTCTCCAGTTAATTCTTTAGTTCAATTTTTTCTTCCTTTAAAAATGATTATCTTTCAACTCAAAGATAAAGTAATAAGAGTTATCAGGCACTCAGGCACTCCAAACAAAACGAAAAAAAAATCTTTGTCTATAACTATCAAAGAATTGTAACCACTCGACAAAGTATAATAACTTTTATCTAAGTATGAATAAATAAGATAGCTCGACGATAAAAAATCAAGTAGAACCTACTGAACCAATTATATAATTTTTTTTTTCAAAGTATTTTCGAATATTGTTTTTAAATTATTTCACAAAAAGATAACTGTAATCATTAGAGGTAATCAAAAATTGAAATAAATTAAAGTCCTGTTCTGATAATTTTTAATTGAACCAGTAGAAAAAGTTAGCCAACATTTCCTTAATTTTTTTATTCAAAATCTTAAAAATTACATAAGATAAATAACGGAAAATTAACTACGAATTCAAAGAATATTCAAAATGATTCCAAAATTTTTTATCGTAATTTTGGTATTAGTCTTAACGGTGGTCTCTGCAAAAACTTTCAAGTAAGTTTTGTTTCAAACATTTATTAACAGACTTACTTACTTTTTCTTCAACTTCGAATCTTATTGGAAATATAATTTAATTTATTTAATTATATAGAGTATATTTATAAATAAATGTTTTTTTTTATTTATTTTGTATTACTATTACACGACACATTATGTAATGGGACGAAATAAGTCCAAAGGCAACATTTAATATTTTATGAAAACTAAGCGTTCATTGACAATTATAATATACAAAATTGAATTATTTCAAAATCAATCCTTACTTATATTATAAATGCGAAAGCTTTGTATGAATGGATGTGAGCTTGTATGGATCTTTGTTATTCTTTCACGCAAAAAATATTGAATGGATTTTTAAGAAATTTTACAATAGTATATTCTATAGATTAGAATAATATATAGGCTATATTTTTAAAAGATATTGTGTCAATTGTCCAAAATATAACTATTAGTTAAGTACGTACAAAAAAATTCTGCCATCTGCGAGTTATTCTGGCGTGTTGCAAAAACCATTAGAGTTATACAATTATAATGTATAATGGAAATGTATATCTCAAATAGATTTACAAAAGAGCCCCCAACAACATACATTTTTCTTTGATATGTAAGTCATTATCGCCAAAATAGTAAACTGTAAATACAATAAAAAATAATAATTTATTTCTAATGCACATTTAGTTGTAACAAATTGATCAATATATCAAAAAAAAAATAATACTTTTATCATTTTTGGTATTATATTACTTGGGAATCATTTATAGAGAAAAATTTATTGAGAAAATCGCGAGGAAAAGCATAGTCTATCTTCAAATATTTAATTATATATTTATTGTTTGTCCCAACTGACTGATCAAATTTGGAAGGCTTATTCCTTATACGATGTACACATCTGATAAAAAAGAATTTTTCGAAAATCCACTCCCAGAAAAATAAAAAGAAGTGATAAAGTTTGTAAGAGATAACATGTGGTCTAACAATCAAAATTTAAAATTTAAAAATCAATATGCCGTTAAAGACGAAATATTATTACCGTTTAATATAAAACTATTATAATTGTTAAGGATTAAAAGTTGAAGGTTTGAATTTATTTTACTTCACTGAGAAGTGCACAAGGATAATGGTTTTGGCGGATAGGTTTATTCGGAAATTCAGACTGTGACTGAGACTGCCACTAATATACAAAAATCTAAGATCTGTTCTTTTGAAATTTTGACTCAAATTCAATACAGACATATCAATTTCAAGAAAATATACCCATCTTAAAATGTGAGTATTTTTAGAACTTTTGTCGGTTTCTCTGCTTTAAGCTTTTTAGTTTTAGCTTAAGGCTGATTTTATCGATCTCGACGATATTTATTTTTTATATATGCATAGGTGATTGAATTGCGAATAATAGGATTCACGATCTGTATATAGCATAGTCTATACACCAGAGGTAGTAAACGCAAATAATCTTGTAGGCCACTCAAGAAATGCATCATTGAAACAACATTCAAAAAATTGAAATATAATGAGCTTGTATTGTTGTGCTTATAATTAATCTTGTATCCAACATACATCTATATACTATACACATAAAAATGTTATAACAGTTTGTATACGCTTCAAAAACTCAAAAAGTTCTGCATCAATTTAGCTTAAATTTTGATACGATATACATCTCGCTTTACAGATAGTTTTGACCTATTTCTTAGGTCATTAACATACCTGCGACCGGAAGAAAACACGGTCAAAATAAAAGCTGCTAACTATCAATATTTCGTTGCTACGATCGTGTAAGGATTTTTAGAGGTATAGCAATTTTGATTAAAACTTAATTGAACAATTTATATTGTGAAAGTTAGTTTTAAAAGGTACATAACGACGCTGCAGATTGCTAAGGGAGGCGTTTTTAATGTTTCAAGATCATATTTTAAAATTCTAGTTTTTTATTTATAGCCATTTAATATAGGCTGGCAGGACAACGTCTGCCGGGTTCAGCTAGAACTAAATAACAATAATATTGGTTAACTATGAGTTACAAATACTAGGATCGATTTTTTTGTTTTCCGCTTACTAGCTGGCTTAGTTTTCCGTGAAAGTGGATTTTCATTCTTTGAAAATTATACATTTTGAATATTTGAATTGAACCCCGTTTTCTAGTTGTAAATTCTTTACGTTGATGAGTAAAATTTTTCTCTCTTCGATATCAACCTGATTCTTAACTTCCTGTATTTATCCTTTCCATAAGAGTCTCCGACAACATAACATAATTTGTAACTCTTTTTCCGTTTTAGCCAGTAATTCTATTTTCGGCTATTTATCACAAGTTGAAGATTCCTTGTCGGTTTTGCCTAATGATTCACGATTATTTTTTTCCAATACACCAAATTGATCAAAAATCGTCTGGTAGTCGATTAAACACATATATAATTCTATACATTCTATGCATAATTTTTATTCTGCACTAATTCTTAGTACGTCTATGGCATGCCTCGTTGTTTTATTTTTTTCATGTGTCAAATTGATTCTCTTCCATTTTCCTTTCCAATCTTTAGTTTAGTATTTTGGTGAATACTTTAGCAAGGTGAGAGATGAAACTATCAATTTTACAATTACTGCAATTTCTTCGCTTAAAGTTTTTTTCAAAACTTTCATTGTACCGTCCAAAAAGTTTGAACACCATTTTCTTGTGAAGAAAATGTCGTTGATTACATTAGTTAGTAAAAGTTTAATTGGTTATATTGAGGTGATAGTCAACCATTAAACTTTTAATTTTTCTTTTGTTACTTACAACCAGAACTGTCAAAGATACTTTTGAAAAGTATCTAGATACTACATAAGTTACTTTGTTAAAAAGTACTTTGAGTTACTTTGAGTATATAGTTACTCTTAAAGAAATAAACTTAAATATTTATCTTAAGTTACTTTTTAAGATACTTTTTAGTTACATTGTATACTATGTATGTACTAACTAAGTTTTGAAACGTATTAGGTATTGGTCTTAGGTAATCAGATAATATTTATTATATTTATTATCTCTATTACTTTAGGAAAAAGGAAAGTTTGTCGGTCTAAAACTCTGTCAACCCAACATATTTAAAAAAAACGATTGAAAATTTTAGGAATATACAAATATAAGAGGTAAATATTTATAGAACTAAACTAAACAAAACATGCCTACAACTAGTTTGAACAAAATAAAAATATATCAGTTAAAAGTTATCATATTAAAAAAATCAAAAAGTAAACATTATTTTGCACAATTAGTCAAGCAGGCCATTCACGCTCCAACTTGCAGTCCAATTTGTGGTCCGACTTTCGAAGTTGGGTCTAAAGTCGGACCGTGAATGGTGTTGTTGGAAGTTGTCTTACTAGTCGGATCATTTAGGCAATCCAACTAGAAGATCCAACTGATAGTCCGATAGTCCAATAGTCCGACTAGTTGGACTGCAAGTCCGAACGTGAATGGCCTGCTTTAGTTAAGAGCTTTATTTTATTCTATATATTGCATACTTTATTTTCAAAAACTTTTTATAACACAGTATTGCAGATACTTTTCAATATCAGAGATACTTTTTTAAGTTACAAGATACACTTTTTTTACTAAGTATCTAAGTTACTAGTTACTTTTTTCCAAAAAATAAAGAAGCTAGAGTATAGTATTTTAGTTACTTTAAACTTAAAGTAACGAAGTTACATCAAAGTAGCTAAGATACTTTTTTCTATATACTCTGCTTACAACTATAGTTCATTTGAAGCTCTAAGAAAATTGTAGTGTTTATCATTAAATAACGCCTTTTTACAATTATTCACATAAAAATTTGACATTGTATGACCTAATTTTTGTTTTGATTACTTCAAAGAAGAATGACTTTATAGAATACTTTATAATACCTAGACACTTTTTCAAAACTCAGTGTGTGAGTAAGTTTTAATTTTAAAAAGATTTATTTAGAATACCTTTTGAAAGAAAAGCAGTTCAATCCATTCAAGATGTCCAAAATTCTGTTGTGTTTTTGACTGCAATCAATGAGGTATTTTTATTTTATTTTCCGTCATATATCATTTGTATTAATTGTATTAATTAAAACAAAGAAATTATTTTTATTTAGCATTCTTTTTTTATTTCTTAAGCTGTATTATGTAACGAATATCTCAATTGGAACACCTCCACAGATATTTACTGTTGGATTTTCAACTGCACTATATACTTCTTTTGTGCCTTCTATTAATTGTAAAACTTGTGTTGGTAAAGTTCATGAATATAGCGTATTTTTAAACGTAATATTTTCTGTTTCTATTTTTTCAGCTCAAAATTATTTTGACGAAACTAAATCATCTACTATTGAAATGCTTAACCAAACTGAAAGCCTGACATTTTATAATCCTCAGAGAACTCGTGTAATGGGAAACTTATTCGCTGATACTTTTAATGTATGTAAATCAAAAATAAAATATTTTGCTTTAGAAGTTTGAAAAATTATGTTTATTTTTACACTCTTATTAAATGTAAGAATTATTTGTTTATTTTGTAGTTAGGAGGTTATAACATTCAACAACAAACGTTTATTAATGTATTGATAGAGAAAAATTATGATTTTCCTATGGATGGTGTAATTAGCTTAGCATTAAGTGAAGATAACTTTATATTTAAAATGGTTTCACAAAATATGATAAGCAATCCAATACTTGGATATTACATTTCTAAGTAAGTACAAAACTACGTAACCGTAAGTATTTCAAAATCTTAAGAACATAAACATTTGCCTACTGACCAGGCCGAGTAATCCAGTGTTGGGTAATTTTTTATTTTTTTTCCATTCATCTATTTATATTTGCCAAATAATTAAAAAAAAATATTAGTATTATATATAATATATAAATAATAATAATATAATAATCAATAAAAAATAATATATTTTCCTGAAACTCATTTTGTTTTTGTTTTTCTAGTACATCGGGAGAAATAGCATTCGGACAACCAGATTCTAACCATTTTTCCGGATCTTTGAGCTATTTCAATCTACGTTTGGGCTATTCTTGGGTCTTGGCACTTGATAATTATACATCGAATGTTGGAAATATAAATGATGCTATTGCATTATTCGATATAAGTGTGCAAAACATTCAAGTTGGACCTGACACTACTAAGAGTATTAATGAAGCCCTTGGAGCACAATTGCAATTAGATGGATCATACACGTTCGATTGTGATAAATTAGACCAATATCCTCCATTTACTTTTACTTTTACTGGTCAGTCATTAACGTTGCTACCTCAAGATTATATTCAAGTGAGTTAACAAAATCAAAGACGAATATATGATAAATCATTATACACATTTTTTTCAGATTAAGGACAACAAATGTATTTCTTATTTCATCACCAGCAGTTTCTTCATTGATGGAGTATTTACCATTGGTCAACCGTTCTTTCGAAAGTTTTACACCGTCTTTGACTTTGGAAATCAAAGATTAGGATTTGCAAACTCAAAATAAAATAAAAAAACAAATTTCTGAATTTAAGAGACAAAATAAATTGTATTTTATATTAATACACTTTTGTTTTCAATACCTACCATTGCCAAACTTAACGGAATAACTTAAATATTATTTATAATATATTTAACTAACTTTAGTACAACGGTTTATATGTTTCACTCCTTTGTCGAGCAAATTATCTCGATCAGGGCGTTTGCACTTCATAGGAAATCGTGGTTAAGGCACCAGGGCCAAAGAGCTACATAGAGCTATATAATTTTTAATTCATAGAGAGAGAAGCATGATTTCTAACGGGGAATTTACATTCCCCTATCTGTAGTTGACTACCTGAAAAACAGGGCAAACATGGCTTCGTGTTTAACTTCATAGTTATTCGAAATCACAATCGTTTTATAAAAATGACATCACCTCTAATGGAAAAAAAGGAACTATTTTTAAAAAACATCGAGTTTTAGTGACCCCTAGCAGAATAAAATATAAAGGTGTTAATTTTTAAAACCCTAGCAACTGTTAAACTGTTTATAATACTTAAAAAATTCAATTAAATCAGTTTAATGACATAAGCATAAAATAATCAAGCATAAAGCATAAAGTAATCGCAGTAAAAAGAACGAATTATTAACAAACATTTACGGAGGAACTGATTTTCCAGGGATTGCAGCTTTTACATGTTTTGGTTTTCATTGCCTTAAGTTTTATTTTTATTATTAGATTTGGTTAAATAGTGCAACATCCCATGAAAATGCTGCATTGGCATATGTGGTGCAAAAGTGATTCTACATCGTCTGCCATTTCAAGAATTGGGTAATAGTGTTTATACGCGGCAAAAGTGGATTGAAGCCATTCGGAATTCAAAAATTAATGATATGAACTATCATGAATTCCGAATTTGCTCCAACCACTTTGCTCGCCCTATAGACAGTAACGGAAATAGGCTTGCGTATAATGATTTTCCAACTATTAATTTACCCGGTAAGTAACAAAAATCTTAATTTATTACAAACATCCTCTTAAAGTTTATTACAACAATACGACTGCAAAATTTATTTTCCTTTCATTGTGTTAAAGAACATTAAAAAAAAGATTAATACAAGAAAAATGATTACGGTATTACGAAAAGTACATTCTCAACAAGTTCTCAACGAAATATATTAAACTAAAAATTAAAATAACGCAAAATCGTTGCAAATATTAACTTAAGTTTTAAACATCTCACTGAATGTCACCGTTACTGAACTATCGGTATTATAATTCGACATGGATTATATTTATTTTATATACCTCCAACTACAACCTCCTTTTAATCAAAACGTACAGTAATAAAGAAATAAAAAACTATTTTGATTGAAGCTGAAATGCCGCATTTAATCATGAATGTATTCCACTTGTTATAATTATTATGAATTTGTATACAATTTACAATCGTGAAAATTAGAGATTTACATAAAAATTCAATGAAATTAATATTACTTTATTTCATATAAAAATTACGATTCTTCTTTTAATTTAAAACAATGTTAACCGGGAAACTCAAGTTAAGTTTCGTTTAATGGTTCAATATAGCAATGATAGCATATTATTTTATTCTTATCCCTGTTAAAAATGGTATTTAGAGGCATTTTGAAATCATTACATTTAAAATGCGTTTAATAATTTTAACCACTTCTAATGGGTTTTTTGGACATTTAAAATGTTTTTTAACAGAGATATTATTATATGAAAGAAATAGATTGATGCATCAACAATTATTCAAAATATCATATTTTACTAACAACTAAGTTTTAACTTTTATATTAAATTTTATTAGAAATATAATTTTGCTTAAGCATTTATTTATTTAAAATTCATATGAGATACTATGGTAATTACCGAATTTTTACTCGGTAAGTTGATCAAAAAAATAAGACACTCCCACCTTTGGCCCTATTGAGTTTGTATATGAATTTAATATTGTTCTTAAATAATTTTTTTTTTTTATTATATTGGAGCCAAAAGACGTTAAAATGTTTTTTTAACAGGGATATTATTATTTGAAAGAAATAGATGATGCATCAACAATTATTCAAAATATCATATTTTACTAACAACTAAGTTTTTACTTTTATATCAAATTTTATTAGAAATATACTTTTGCTTAAATATTTATTTATTTAAAATTCATATGAATTACTATGGTAATTATCGAATTTTTACTCGGTAAATTGATCAAAAATATAAGACACGCCCAGCTTTGGCCCCATTGAGTTTGTATATAAATTTAATATTGTTCTTAAATAATATTTTTCTTTATTAATTAGGGCCAAAAGACTTTTGATCGAAGGTACCAAAAGGTCAAACGATCAAAGGGTCATATAAAGTCATAAGGGGTCCTAGGACTTGTGCAAAAGAAATTTAAAAAAAGTTTCATTTATAAAAATAGTAAAATATAAAATTTATAAAAAAATATATTAACGGCAATGGGGCCAAAGGTGGGTGTGTCTTATTTTTTTGATCAAATTATCGGGGAAAAAAATTCGTTATTACTATAGTTAAAATGTAAATAAAAAGTTTCAATTTAGTTGGGTTCTATTTAAAAAACTTATGAGTTTATTATTTAGTTAATTATTAAATTAAAATAAGTAATAGTTCGAAATAAATCGCAACAACCGTTAAAATAAATGTTATAAAATAAATTAATATGTTTGTAATAAAATAAATAGTGTAATGTCTTGAAACAAACCTAAACGAGCCTATCGTAAAAACGTAACAATATATTTTAAGTAAAAAAGGATATTGAGGAAAATTGCAAATTTAAAAGATAATAACATATTATAAACAAATATTATATATATACAAATATTATAACATTTAAATGTATCGCTATTTTACTGAATGTTACTTAATTATTTTATATTGGGGCTCTTTTATGCATAATACTGAAACTTGTAAATCTCATGATTATAAATATTTTAATTTAATATAATTATTATAATTTAATCTATTTGACGGGTTCGTTTTGTGTTTCAATACATATAAAAATAACACCATATATTGTATTACACACGACTTATTTGATTATTTTATAACAATTCCTTTTAACGGTTGCCGCAATTTATTTCAAACTGTAACGTAACTGATAACCCCTTGTGGAAGTCGATAGATTGAACTCGAATAATCGAACGATTTATAATTTTCCATATTTTTTTATCCCAAATTAGAAGCTTCCGAAGAATGTTCTGGAATGTCTTTCGTCTTACTGTAATCCCATTGTTAGAACTTTTAAATCTTCTAACTATACCCAGTTAACACATTTCTATTTGAAGAAGTTTCTTTGTATTAATTTTTTTTTTTTGTTCCGGGAAATAGGAAATTCAACAGTTCTTTACTGGCAATAATTAATGCCGAAAATTTTTGCATACTTTTAAATGTAATTGGAGTATAGATCCTGTTTAAAGCACAATTAAATTTCTAAGGAAAAAAATGCAGTCAACAAAAAAATTTCAGTTTTTCAAAAACTATAGTTTAACATAATAAATATAGTTAAAATATAGTTTTTCATATTATGTTTAACATAGTATATTATAATGTTTTATTAAGATTATGTCAAGAAAGTGGATGTTTATTATTAGTTAAATAAAAGTATTTCAAACCTAACATTAGATTGAAATTTCAGATCTTAATTACTACATAAGTCAACCTGAGTCAACCGTCCCAACCAGAAATTGAGGAGGTCGATGAAATACAAAATCTTCAAGAATTACAAACCGACCGCGACACCCAGTCTCAAACAGTACCCATAATTAATGATGAAGACCAGAAGGAAGTTGTACACGCATTGCGCCGAAAAATTAGAAAATTGAAACGGCAATTAGATAAGGAGAGGGAAAACAGTTTTGACACTGTCGTTGGGAGGGCACATTGCTCGGATTTGCTAAAGGAAATTGTTAAGAACAAATTTCAAAAGAACAGAAAGAATCAATTGTCGAGGAAGGGTTGCCGGTATTCGAATAATTTTAAAAAACTATCCATGAGATTTGCCAGCATAATGCCCAGTAAAGCATACAATTTCTTATCGAATGAAATAGAAATGCCCTCATTAGCCACCATTCAGCGTCAGATGCCGATTGTGGATCTTCAACCTGGAATTAATCATGCTATTTTTCAAAATTTAACTCTAATTTTAAATGATGCTAATGATGAGAAGATAAAAAATTGTGTGCTTCTGTTTGATGAGATGAGTTTAGGGGTAGGTGTTCACTACAATAGTAAGGAGGATCATATCTTCGGTTTTGAAGATATTGGTTCCTGCAGATTTAAAAACTACGCTGATCATGTTTTGTGCTTTATGATACGCGGCATTTTCCATAATTACAAGTAACCGGTCGCATTTTATTTCATTGATAGTGTGACCGGAGCGAACATCTTACAACAATGCATTGTAGAAGTCAATCTTGCCTTGCAAAATGCAGGCTTTTACGTACGAGCGACAATATGTGACCAAGCACAAAACAATTCGGCAGCCATACGAGCATTAACTACATTTTCAAATCAAAATAGGTTAGCCAATAATGAGGAGGTTGGGGAATCGTACTTAATTAATGGGAAAGAGATTCTCCACATTTTCGATCCTCCTCATTTATTGAAAGGTATTCGAAATAATATGTTGGAGAGAGATTTTTGCTTAAACGATAAAACTGCCAAGTAGAGTCATATAACTGCATTGTATAATATATAGTTATAGTTAATATATAGTTATAAATATATATTATTAATATATATTATATATATTATAAATATGTATTATTAATATATAGTTAGATTCAAAGTATAGATTTATAACTATTGATTAAGGTAATATTTATTATTTAATTTTTACTTTGTATATAGTTTAATAAGTTATATTTTATGATTTGCGTATGTTAAATGTTTAATTTCTATTAATTTTGTATATATATATAATCATTTTATATTGTTGTATTTTTAAAACTATGATACAATTATACATGTTGTACTGATTTTAGATTATTCAAATTAAATATATTACTTTATTACAATTTTTTTTTTTGATCCCGTTCATAATTTCCTATTTCAGATACTTAATTAAAATAAAATTATATTAATTCATGTTATCCAAGTTTCATTATTTAAAATTAGCAATGACTCAAACCATTACTACAGAATTGCATACCAAAATTATTTCCTTGTACCAAACCGTATCATACGTTTTTCATACGTTCTAGAAAAAATAGTCACTAAAAATATACTAGAAACTCCGGCCATGGCCCTTACTTTTGACCACGTTTTCGCATTGAGTGCAAACTCCCTGTCGATTTACCGAATTCGATGCGCGCGCACTGTGACACAAATTTAACAGAATGAAGTTGCCCACTAAATCGGATGCGCGTGCACCGTGACACAAAAATAACAGAATGAAGTTGCCCATTAAATCGCTCATGAAGTTGAGGAAAAAATGCTACCAACAAAACAGAAATGGAACCTCTGTAGTGGCGCATGTTGGCACGCACGCCGCCTCCGTTCACTGTGTATTAAATTTATAATATTTATCCACATGCTTTGAATTTCCACATTTAAAACACGTGTTTTCATTATACAAGTGCGAATTTTATATGTGCCTCTGAATTATAATCAGAAGTGATTTAAATTGAATATTTAAATCAATACTAATTAATATTAGAAAATATTTGTGAAAAAAACTGTGCTCATCAACCTTCCTAAGTGCTCCAATACAATTGAGATTAACTATCCGTATGTATTATTTAGTAATAAAAATGACAAAATTATTACTTGATAAACTAATAAGTAGGTATATAATAAAATCATGTTTCTCTTTACAACAGACTATCGTCAGTTGCGACGTACCGTATAATTTTTCTTTGTCACCGCCACCCAATACTTACACGACTGACAAATGCTAAGAATTGGAAATTGATTAAATGAAATCAAAATGACTGTTGAAACTATTACAACAATCATTCAGTTCAAATTTTAAACAATGATGGTATTTCACTCACACGTATGTGTTAACAATATTTGTATACCTTTGCCGAAATATATGCATACATATTAGTAACGTTTGCCTATTATTATTATTATGAGGATTAATATGCATTTAAAAGAAAGATATTTTTCTGAAGTTATTCGGGGTAATATTTAAAACAATGTAATTAAACTGGATTGATACATTACATTACAATATATTTTTCTATATTTGAATTAAAAATTAGTTTCAATACATAGATATGAATGGGTAAATAAAATATACAATCACTATTGCATAAATTTAATTTTTAGGACATTGTTATTAGGGATTGTTTATATATATATATCTATACATGATATTTAATGCCAACAATCTACTTCTGTATGGTAAATGTTTTCGATAAGTATTTTTCGAGTATATGACCCAATCTGTTAATTCGGTTAAACGATTAATACATATAATAAGTAATATACATTTTGTATAAGTAACCAAACGTGTAAGCATATAGTATTAATGTATAAATACCCAATTTAATCTTTTATTTGAAACCCAGTTACATTCCGTCAAATATTCACAACCCCACACTGGCACAACTGACAAATGACTAAAACTAGCAATTGAATGAAAGTGAAATGACAGTTGAAACTAATGACATGGTTGTTCAAATTTGCGGCAATAATTATTATATTTTTATTCCATTAAAGTGGATGTATTTAAACTGTATATTCTTTGTCTTTGCCGCAACACATACGTTTTCTTATTATGTATTTTGATATTAAAAGTAAATTGTGTTTAAAATTGTATCATATTTTAGTAATCTCAAACCTTATAACTGGTGTGCCAGTTCAGGAACTACCGGAAGAGGCTACGGCAGTGAATTAAAAACCTATTTTTAACTATACCAAAGAAGTATAACTTCTCACGCGCGTACATAAGTACACACACTGTTTTTTTCTTTACTCATTGGTAAAGTAAATCAATGAATATTTTCTGATAATTATTCAAATCATATGATACTACTTTATTCTCTTCCCACTACACGTTTCAGCAGCTGTTAACTGTTATAGCCAGGTGGTATAGAAACAAAAATATTACTGCTACAAATGAAAAAAAATTGCTAATGACACTTTGTTGATATCATTCGAAGGGTCACAATACCAATTCAAAACTGTGAATAGTTTGGTGTTGACGGATGATGTTATAAACTAACCTGTGGAGTTGATATAGAAATTCAAAATTTTGCTATTCCTTGAATTGAACATCTTAACTCTTCATTTCAGACAATATGCGGACTGTTCATATTGCGAATGAGTACTATAAGTGTTCTTATAAGGTGAAAGTTTGTTCACAATCATTTTTAATACTAGCTACTCTACTTCCCAAATCTTAGAAAAAAAAAACTTAACATTAAAAGCATAAATGCTTGCCATGTTACATATCTATGTGCATTTTCAATTTAAAAAAAAATATTTGGAATCTAGCTTTTTCTCTAAATTTATAGCAATTAAAAAAAAACAGTAGATTGAATTATCTGCATTTATTTTGAAAAGTTTAAATGACTAAATGCTAGTCTAGACATCACTTTGGGTAAGTCGTAATCCTACATAACGAATGGCAAATTATAACTCAAGAAAACATTCTCTATTTTCCTTACGACAAAAGTCAAATTTTTGCCGGGACTTCATTAAACTCTTTTACACTTTTAAAGTCTAAAATAAAGCGATGACTCTACGATAAGGAATTTATTTTACGGAAGATCACTTTTAATTCTGTAAAGTTATAACTAGTACTATGTCGCTCTGTTTCCAATTCAATCTACTCTTCATTCTAATCAATCTAATTACCTAATGAAACGGCATTATTCCATAATAGCGTAAAGGGCGCCTCGTAAAGGTTCCAAATGTTACTCCAACTCTGACCACCATTCTCAGAATGCTGATAATGCCTTTGGGATTTCAACCCCAATGAATTTATATTATTTATATTAAGTAAAAATGGATGATTATCAAAAAAGGTCAGAATAAAACAAATTTGAACAAATCTTGAATAAGAGTTGAAAAACGAACTGATATGACAGTCTGCAAAATTAATAGTTTGTTGAAGCTAAACTTCTTTAGGCGCAGCATGAGAGGGAGAAAATAAATTTGTAACGGAAGTCGGTTACGGGAGATTATTTGAGCTTCTACGTTCACTGAACAATATACGATCTTAGTTAGAACTAAACAAAATGCAATTGTGCATCCAATCTATATATTTATGAATAAATAAGATAACTCGGCGTTAAAAAACATAGCAGGAATTACTGAACCAGTCACTTCATTTTCTACTAGCTGATCCCCGCGACTTCGTCTGCGTAACGTCAGTGTAGACTATATTTTCTTTTCAGATTTGCTATTTGTAGTGGTATATGAAAATTGTTCTTTTTCTTATTTCTTTTACGAAAAACATTATCATACTTAAAAACGCTATTTTGTCGACTTGAAAGAGGCACATTTAATAAACTGTTGCAAAGAATAAAATAGTTCTATGCAATAATCAATTTATTTTCAAAAAATATTTATAAATATTTAAAAAGAGTATAACTAAAATAACTAAATAAACTTTTCAAGTTTACAATATGTGAAAGCCAAAAAACTTAAAGCTCACTTATAAACTTAACTTAACCTTTTTCAGATATATTTATCAGTTTAAATTTTTAAGCGGACCCTAAGTTTTTGTTTCTAATAATAAACCAAGTTTGTTTTATATTAACCAGTAAAGACGTTTCTCCTTAAACGGACTTTGATTATAAAATTTGAAATTTCGATTGTTTATTAGACGTTATGCCGTACAAAAACTATGCCACCCTTTATTCACTTTTTAGTGGGGAGATTTATCGAAAACCCTTTCTTATTATATAACGGCATTCTATAAAGAAAACACTTTCTAAATTTCACAGACAGAAATAAGCATTAATATTTGAAAATACTATGTAAAACAAAAAAATTATGACCTTCTATATTTTAATTACGATTAAAAAGCAATTCGATTTCGCACATTTGGACGTTGTACATACAAAGTTATTGGAAATAGGTGAAAAATGTGGAAGTAAAATCGAATATTTTATATATATTCAATAACAATAATTTAAAAAAATAATTTAATAAAACCGCCTCTATGGTATTTGGTTTAAGTGCCTACTACCATAACTAATAACTTTCCATAACTTTAACAACCATAACTTTCATACTAATTAAGTGAAATGACGTTATCTAAAATGCTGTACTTAAAATTATATAACAAAAACAGAAACCTACCATTAATTAATTATTTATTTATTAATTACACTAGTAAATTTAAAATTTCGATTGTTGATTAACTCTACATTTTCTCAAAGAAACTTAATCACTCCAATTCACTCCTTTAGGGTAGGAATTTTCAAAAAAAAAATCTTTTCACATGCCTACTTCTTATAAGGAACACACCGAATATTAAAATTTCATCTGGCAGAGGAGATATATAATTACACGATTTTATGTATGCATGGTTTTAAAAACGTATTTACTTTAAGCTTTATTAATATAATTATTTTTTTTACTACTACTGTTACTTTTTTCGTTAATATTCCTTATTGAGCAACCCTAAGAATTTATTTTCAACAATTTTTTAAAAAAATAAAATAAAAAAATAAATTTAGTTTGGGATTCGAACCCCCGTCTCTTTAGTTGTGAGCATTAGATTCATTAAAATATCGAAACGTAAGCGAATGTGCTATGAACGTATAATTCTATTAAGTGTTTATTATGTGTAAAAACATTGATATTTCAAAAAGGCACGTTTTTGTATTTTAACATTTTTCATTTTTCAAATAAGTTACATTTTTAAACTTGTGATATCTTTCGAATGGAATGTTCAAATTGAATAACTCAAAAAGTTATAGAATGGTATTGAAGCAAACTTAAATATGAAGTCATTTATTTTGATAACAATGTATCTCAACAGTGCGGGCAGCAGTACTTGACTGATACCCGCTTTCTCGCCTTCCATTTATAATTCCCTAATCACATGTACCCCTTTCCTCTGTTTCCTCCCCCTCCCTCCCACCTGCATTTCCCAACCAAATAAACAACACTTTTACTTATAGCTTGACAAGCTGATTGTAAAACAAAAAATAAAAAAATAAAAAAAAAAAAAAAAAATATTTTGATAAGGATTAATCCCAAAGTATAAATAAAAGAGCTTTTATAGCGGTGGCATTTATATATATTTTTAAAATGGAAAAAACACTTATTGTGACATAATTATTATAGTTAGACATATGCTGTCGCTTTATTTTTTGTAGATAATGATATGTTCTTCAAAATCGTAATACATTATTTTGTCTATAACCAATAGTTTTCGCAGCACACGCGATAAAAGAATGATTTTTGGTAATTTTTTTCAGACCTTGGGTTACATTATTGGAGTTTTAGTATGGATCCTTAACTTTTTTGAGAATTTAACATAGCCTATGTTCACCGGAAATAGTGTAACTTCCCAACAATGTAAGAATTTTTCAAATCGGTCAAGTAGTTTCGGAGACTATTCAAAGCAAACAAACAATCAAATCTTTCCTCTTTATAATAATAGATAGATAGAAGATAAATAAATAAAATTTATTTTGTAAGCATAATGATAATTTTTATCAAAGAAGGTAATCAGAAATTAACGTATATCAAAATCCTGCTTAGATAATTCTTTATTTAACCAATAGGAAAAGTTTTACAACATTTTTTTTATTAAAGATCTTAAAATTTACATGATATAAATATCGGAAAATAAATCAGGCATTCAAATAATATTCACAATGAATCCAAAAATTACAATCGTGAATTTAGTATTAATCTTAACTGTGGTCTCCGCAAAAACTTTCAAGTAAGTTTTTTTTTTATATTTAAAAAAATTATAACAGAATTACTTATACATAAAATTTTAGGATTCACATTGATAAATATTTTATTTATTTCCGAGTCACAATTAATTAATGACTAATAATATATGTCTTATGACTCAATTTCTTCTTTATCACGACGCATTTCAAGAATTTTTAGCTGTCATCATCAGGTAATGATTATTTTGTCCTATA
This sequence comes from Sisyra terminalis, assembly GCA_958496175.1. Classification (NCBI taxonomy): domain Eukaryota; kingdom Metazoa; phylum Arthropoda; class Insecta; order Neuroptera; family Sisyridae; genus Sisyra; species Sisyra terminalis. The sequence goes on from OY292274.1 coordinate 34,130,016, forward strand.
CATTAAAGACAAAATTCTTATATATAGTTACGACAAAATAGACATTACCTGATGATGACTGCCAAAAATTGTTGAAACGCGTCGTAATAAAGAAGAAATTGAGTCATAAGAGATTTATTATTATTCATTAAAATTCACGATTTTTTGTTAAATCAATTCATATATCGTATAATTTCCTCTTTTGTTCATTATGGCCCGATTTATTCAAAAATAAAATTAAAAGCATAGTATAAAAGCTAGGTTGATACTTATGTTCTTTAAAGGTATGAAAGCCTAATTTTTAAATAAAAAATATTATGTAATATGTATGTTTATATTAAGTTATAATAAAGAAATAAATTTTTAAAAAGTTCCTCAAAGCCCGGGGCTTAAAAGCATTATTTCCAGTTATTTCCAAGCAGGTACACCTCTGGTTTAATATCAATTATCTGATACTCTCGCCTTCGTCTTCGTATGCGTAAAGTAAGTAATTTTAGATTTGCTGTTTTTTTGGGTAATATGAATATTTTTTAATTTTCATATTCCTTTAAGAAAAAAAATAACAAGTACCTAAAAATTACACTTTCAACGCTTTTAAAAAGATGCTCTAATAAACTGATGTTTTAAATAAAGACGTTGTTAATAATAATTAAATTAATTTTGAAAAAATATCCAATGATATTCGATTGTATTATGTAAATTGATATTATTTATCCCAAATAAGTACGGTGTATGGTGAACACGTACGGTGAATCAAATCATCCGGAACAATAAAGAATGGCATAATATATATTTTAAAAACTATTCTATAATAGTAAACTGTCCATTCTCTAGTGTGCATCTTTTACAAAAAAAAAAACTTGGAAAAAAACATGTTGACTTTTAAAACTCAAAATAAAAGCAATTTAAATAAACAAACGAGGTATTTCCTATTAAAACAATTTTGGTTACAGTAGTTTTTTTTTGTTTGTTTACTTAACTTGGTTGTGAATTGGCGATGAAGCTTGGCCAAGTCTTGGGACAAACTTGTACACCAAGGCTTAGCAGTTAACAACTGGACCAAGATATGTCTTGATGTGGGTATTGGGTACCTGAGGTATATTGAGGCTGCTTTTGACTAAAAACTTAAATTTTACTCCGAAAAAAAATGACAACAATTTCTTCTAGTCTTATTTCCCGTGATGAAGTAACTATCTGTAATACCTAGAAGCTTTTTCAAAACTCTCAGTGTCCGAGTAATTTTTAATATCAAAAATGTTTATTTAGAATACCTTTTGAAAGAAAAGCAGTTCAATCCATTCAAGATGTCCAACCTTCCGTTGCGGTTTTGACTGCAATCAATGAGGTATTTATATTTTATTTTCCGCCATTTATCGTTTATATTACTTGCTTCACATTGAAATTATTTTTATTGAGCATTCCTTTTTTATTTCTTTAGCTGTATTATGTGACGAATATCTCAATTGGAACACCTCCACAGATATTTACTGTTGGATTTTCACCTGCAATAGATACTTCTTTTGTGCCTTCTGTTAATTGTGAAACTTGTGTTGGTAAAGTTCAAGGATATGACGTATTATTAAACAAGTTATTTTCTTTTTCTTTTTTTTTCAGCTCAAAATTACTTTGACGGAAATAAATCATCTACATATGAAAACTCTAACTGGACTGAAGGCCAGGCAATTGTTAATCCTGCGAGGACTCATGTCGTTGGAAACATATGCGCTGATACTTTCAATGTATAAAAATCCATAAAAAAATGTTTAGTTTTTGAAATTTAAAGAACTGTGTTTATCCACACTGTGTTTAAATTTAAGAATTGTTTGTTTATTTTGTAGTTGGGAGGTTATAACATTCAACAACAGGTGTTCGTTAATGTATTCAAAGAGAAAAATTATGATTTTCCTATGGATGGTGTAATCAGCTTAGCATTGCTTAATGATAGCTTCATACATAATATGGTTTCACAAAATTTGATAGAAGATCCTATACTTGGATATTTCATTTCTAAGTAAGTTCAAAACTTCGTAATCTTAAGTATTCCAAAATAAAAACATAATAAACAAACGCCTACTGATGGTCAAGTAGTCAACATGGCCGCTTCAAAACTGGTAGGCCTTTGGTACGACTTTCGTATCCAGCAAAATTTCCTTGTGTCCCGATTTACAGTGTTTGTTACCGCTACATAAGGAACGTAAGGAGTTATACTTATTTATAATAGTTTAGTTTTTCTGGAAATAAGGATGTACCTAGTTAAGAGCTTGCATTTTACTTGCAAATTAACAACACATACATTTTCATGAGATCGACAGAAGTGACAACAATCTATTAGTTCAAATTTGAAACAATGCCGATTATATTTAGTTTTCATTTACACGTATACGTTTACATTCCTTGTTCTCTATCTTGATTGACATAAAGATTAACATTTGGCTATTCCCATTTTGATTTGATATATTTGAATTTTATTTTAACTCAGGTATGAATTTACAAAAATGGTTAACATTTATACGATTATCCCTTGGAAGGAAACAAACGAATAATTTAGAAAAATTTCAAACCTTAATGGTTACTTTTGGTTTTTCAATGCATATTTGTTATCTCGCGTAGTTGGTATGGTTGACATTTTAGAATTATGAGAATCTATCCCATTGGGAACTTGCGCGGTTACATTTTGTTTAGTTCAATCAAGGATTTAGTATCGTTAAATGAATGTAGCAGTCCAAATTAACCACGGTAACAATTTTATATTTTTCATCATGATACGCCTACAAAATTCAAATTTGAAAAAATTAACATAGTGGAGGATTGGATAGTTAACTTTAAGGATCTTACTGGATTTTTTGCTGAAGACAAAAAGGGTTTTCATCATCAAAATAGGTCGACCTCATTTTTATAGATTAAGTTTAAGCCATTTATGTAGACCACGAATTAATAAAAAACTTAATAATTAATAAAAAAGGGGCAAACAATTACATCCAAAAAATAAAAATACAATAATTATTTTAAACGATTTAAAAACATCATATCTAACATTTAGTAAACGTCATGAATTTCTTGTTATAATTTTTCTTTTTATTTTAGAACTTCGGGAGAAATATCATTCGGAAAACCTGATTCTAACCATTTCTCGGGATCTTTGAGCTATTTCAATCTAACTTCAGCCTCTTCTTGGATCTTGGCACTTGATAATTATACATCGAATGATGGAAATATAAATGATGTTGCAATGTTCGATATGAGTGTGCAAAACATTCAAATTGGACCTGCCACTACTAAGAGTATTAATGAAGCCCTTGGAGCACAATTGCAATTAGATGGATCATACACGTTCGATTGTGATAAATTAGACCAATATCCTCCATTTACTTTTACTTTTACTGGTCAGTCATTAACGTTGCTACCTCAAGATTATATTCAAGTGAGTTAACAAAATCAAAGACGAATATATGATAAATCATTGAAATTATACACATTTTTTTCAGATTAAGGACAACAAATGTATTTCTTATTTCGTCACCAGCAGTTTCTACATTGATGGATTTTTTAACATTGGTCAACCGTTCTTTCGAAAGTTTTACACCGTCTTTGACTTTGGAAATCAAAGATTAGGATTTGCAAACTCAAAATAAAATAAAAAAACAAAAATCTGAATTTAAAAGACAAAATAAATTTAATTTGACACAAATGTAACTTTTTTCAATACCTACCATTATCATATTTAAAGGAATAAATTAAAGATTTTGGGTAAAAAAAATATATTTAAACTCACTTTAGTAAAACGGTTTAAATGTTCCACTTCTTCGTCGAGCAAATTATCTCGATTTACCGGTTTCGTAAAAGGTAAGCATATTAAAAATCGTATGGAACTACTTTATTCTCTTTCTACTACGTGTTTCAACAGCGGCTGGCTGTTATCTTCAGGTGGTATTTTCATTTTGTCTATCTTTAACTTACTACTATTTTTAACTCTAACCTTACAAAGTATTATTAATTGGGTTAAGTTTATGGACTAATATATTTCATATTATTCGAGGGTATTCAAAGATGATCTTTTCTTACGAATAAATTGAGGTTTAAGCTTTGTTTAAAAATTTATGTGCTTTTGATTTATGTCGCATAGATGTTTGGTAAAATATGAAGATGCTCTTCATATCTAGTCCCGAAAGATCTACCAATTGGACAATAAAGAATATTTTCCATGAGTCATATTTAGTTTTTTATACTTTTACACTATCACTATCACTACATAGTATAAAACAAAGTCGCTTTTTCTGTCCCTATATCCCTTTGTGCGCTTAAATCTTTAAAATTACGCAACGGATTTCGATGAGGTTTTTTTTAATAGATAGAGTGATTAAAGAGGAAGGTTTATATGTATAATAACATCCATTAAATAGTGGAGAAATACTTTCATTAGACAATTTTAAAGATACCAAAAAATATGACATTTTGAAATTTAATTGTTTAGATCAGAGAAGAGAGACTCTTCTCTGGTGCACATGCGCGACAATTAGTTAGATAAGGATGCTGAATATTAGTAGCATGTGTTTTTTGAGCCACTGCGCAAACTCCGATAAATGGTATTCAGCATCCTTATCTAACTAACGGTCGCGCATCTGAACCAGAGAAGAGTCTCTCTTCTCTGATCTAAACAATTAAATTTCAAAATGTCATATTTTTTGGTATCTTTAAAATTGTCTGCCACTACTGGCCACTACGTTAACTGCGCGATAATCATTTAATAGATATAAAATTTAATAGATTTCATAGGATCCACTTTAATCATTTTTTCAGTGAGTGACAATGGCTATATACAAAGTGTCTCAAAAGAAATGTCATATTTAAAACTATAATTTAAAAAAAAAAGGAAGGAGTTTATTGAAAAAATATTTATTGCATATTAAAATACATTGTTTGGGAATTTATTTCTTAAAATGACATCGTCCAAATGTAAACCGTTGCGTTCACGGCGTTCCTTTAATCGAGTACTAAAATTACCTATGACGGCTCGGCAGGTATTCTCCGTGATGGCTGCGATTTCGTGACGAATATTTTCTTTTAATTGTGCGAGGGAAGTTGGTTTGTTAGTGTAAACTTTGGATTTGGCATAACCCCACAGGAAAAAGTCCATGGGTTGTCAAATCGGGACTGCATGGAGGCCAACTTATGTCACCTCTCCTGGAGATCAACTTGCCAGGAAAAATTTCACAAACTCTTGGCAAAGACCTGTTGGACATGTGTGAAGTTGCTCTGTCTTGCGGGAACCATGTTCTTTGGTTATAACCCGGAAAGTTTTGCACCTCAGGCACGAAAAAGTGATCTAACATCTCCACATAATGCTCTGAATCAACTGTAACTGTGCGTCCTCTTCCATCTTCGAAAAAGTAAGGACCGATAATTCCTCGCGCCGACATTGCGGCCCATACGGTGACTTTAGGTTAATGTAGGGGTGCCTGATGTTTTTGTTTTGGGTTGGTTTCACTCCAGTAGTGGCAATTTTGTTTGTTTACATTTCCAGTAAGATGAAAATGGGCTTCATCCAAAAGCAAGATGTTGTTAAACGTTGGAAAGCGCTCAATCATCTGGTTTACGAAGTCAAGCCTCTGACCAGCATCCTGAGGCTTTAATTCTTGCACCAACTGAATTTTGTACGGGTGAAGTTTTAAATCTATGCAAAATGTGGCATCAGGACGATCTGTGCACGTTTAAGGCTACAGCATGCCTCCGAATCGAAAGGTTCGGATCGTCCCGAATAGACTGGGCGACACTGTCTATGTTTTTGACCGTTCTCGAAGATCTTGGACGCCTGGATTTCGGTTTGTCCAGTGTTGAACCGGTCTCTTCAAACTTCTCGACCCATCTTGCAATGAGTCGAGTGATTGGCGCATTATTTAAGTGACGAATATGTCGAATGGTGCAGAATTTTCTCCGCGCTACAGTCGTCGAATCACCGTTTTCATAAAACTCGCGTATGCACAACGCACGGTCCGCTCCCGAAAAACGCTTCATAGTGACTAAATTCCCAAAATCCAGGCTACCGATTGACCCCTCCCGCGTGCCTCTCAGAATAGTTGCGTTCACGCAATAATCAAAACAAATGTGAACTTTCTTTTGAGACATCCTGTATTTTATACCCGTGCGAAGCCGGAGCGGGTCGCTAGTTTTCTATAATTTGAAAATTTTATGGATGTTGATGTTTGTCGATAATGCAATGTTAAATATTATTCCTCTCTCGCTTTTAGTAGGTCACTTAGTTGCTAGTTTGTAAGATACGGAACTTATAATCTAATTTTTCACCAACTTCTCTACACTTAATCGTACTTAATTTAGGTACACCGACTTGTTCTCGATGATAGTGCATGAATCCGTTGTAAAATTTAGAAAACCATCAAGTGTTTCTATAGTAATTAAATACTTAACTTTATTGGCGGAAAAATACTTATGTTGCTTACCTTCAAGGCGTATTAATATGAGTATGCATAAATTAATATTAAAAATATATTAAAAGACTAAAAACGAGAAAATGAAAATATTTAATAAAAATTCTTAAATCTTCTCTTGTATCGATAATTTGCCCTTAAAAGTAAAAATTAACTAAAAAATAACATTTTATTTTGATAAATATTGTTTATGGCCTATTTCTTTTCCATGTGGTTCATATAAATGTCGGTTAGTAGTCCTGATATAGCAGAATTAATGACCAAACCTTAGGTACTTTTGATGAAAGAATACCTGATTAAAAGTGCAATAGTTTCGCCTTAAAATGGTGTTGAATGAGCACATAATATCGTTGATTATCATGAAAGTATATATTTTCCATCCAGTTGAAGGCAGTTTCATAGCCCCTGGAAAAGCTAATCGTTTCAAATTCTACAAATTTTAACTATCTAAACCAGGCCTGTACAACATACGACCCACCATTTACGATGAAGGCTTTTTATCTGATCCTCAAACTTAAATTTTAAGCCATCCATGTATAATAATTGCTTTAGTTTTACTATTAGACCTTTCCTTTGGCTCGCTACGGAAATAACAAAATCTTAAATAAGTCGCTCCACAAAAACATGTTGTGCATCCCTGATCTGAACCATCTAGACTCTAGGCCAGTGGTTGTTAACTTTGTTGGAGGTACTGAAGTCCACTAGTTTCATAAACGCATTCACCAAATCCTTTATAATTGAAAAAACAAAATATGATTTATTTTAATTCAAAATATAGGTGTATATTAACATAGGTGCACAATATCATATGAATTGAGGATGTGTCTTAACCTCCGTCGAACCCGCGCGACTGACTCACCGAACCCTTGAGGTTCGATCAAACCGAGATTAAGAATCACTACTCTAGGCACTGCAACTATAGTAAAGAAAATTCTGAAAATATTTAAATTTATTTGAATTTTGAATGGAAAAGTGAGTTTTATACTAAAAGATATGAATAGTTGTTAGTTATAATTAAATATTAAGACCATAATAATATAATATGTCAATTGAAACATAAAATGGTAAATTTTAAACAAATGAATTTAATATTGTTAGATTACAGTCTTAAAAAATTGATTCCACTTAAACTATACGTCATTTATTAAAGGATTCAAATACATTTTCAGTTTAATAATTTAATTAATAAGAGTAATTAAAACTGCAGTCAATTTATAGAGGTTAAAACTATTTACTCGAAGAAATGTTTGATATTAAGAAAACTTCTCTAATTATCTCCACCATTTAATAACTTTTATTGTAATCCCTGAAGAATTTAATTACAAATTAGGAAGAAAAACATTTACATAAATGTGAATATTGAAATCTTTAAATTTGAGAATTTTAATTTCTTCGTTGATTTTGCTTACGAAAAATATTCAATAAATATATGTAGTTAAAAAAAGTAAGAAACGGTAATTGAAGTTCCACAAGTCGTTACTCCTTTTTTTCTCTCTATCTCTTCTAAAATTATTTTAGCAACTTGGTGCAGCAAAAACTTACAAGTGTTTTATTGACATCAAACATAAACTTTTATTTTAAAAGTACTCATGGATTCTTTTTAATCTATGGTTTCCTTGCATTTTAAACAATAATTTTCAAGGGCAATCAATATGAGTTATAATCTAACTATTTCAATTCTATATAGCTATACAATATATAATATATATATATATATATATATATATATATACTAGCTGATCCCCGCGACTTCCTCTGCGTAACGTAGGTGTAGATTATATTTTCTTTTTAAATTAGCTATTTTGTAGTGGCATATGAAAATTATTATTTTTCTTATTTCTTTTACGAAAAGCATAATCATACTTAAAAACACTATTTTGTCAACTTTAAAAAGACACATTTAATAAACTGTTACTTAGAATAAAATAGTTGTATATAATGATCAACTAATTTTCAAAAAATATTTATAAATATCTAAAAAGAGTATGGTCTATTCCGTAAACCTACGGTAGGTATACCTACCGTGAACCAATTAATCCGTAAATCAATCACCATCTATACATAAATAAAAACTATCGTTAAGTTCAATAAAGTCAGTCATCATTATGACTTAAAACAGTCAAAAGTTATTAAAACACTCGCCTAGATATTTAGATATTAATAAAAATCTCATTTCATTGTCTCAACTCTCGAATAAACTTTTTTCTCAAAACTTTTACACTACTGAAATGTACAAAACTACGGCGAAATTAAAATTGGTTCAAATGCACGAAACCCAGTTTCTCCATAATCAAGTATAACCATTGTGTATCTATGCACTTTTTATTAAAATATCTGAATTTCAACTATATAATTAAACCATTTTCTTTCAATTCGCCGAATTTTTCGCTATTTGAAATTCGCTCATTAATGTATTTATTTGTGATTACATATATCGGATTTTCAGGTTTATAATACGTGAAAGCAAAAATACGTAATGCTCACTTATGAACTTAACCTTTTTTAGATATATATATTAGAGTTTAAATTTTAAAGCAGATCCTAGTTTTTGTTTCTAATAATAAACCAACATTGTTTTATTTTAAGCGATAAAACGTTTCGTCTATAACGAACATACTTTGATAATTAAATTTGAAATTTCGATTGTTTATTAGACGTTATGCCGTACAAACTTTGCCACCATTTTTCACTCTTTTAGAAGAGGAATTATCAAAAAACCCTTTCTTATTATATATCTGCATCGTATAAGAAAAACACTTTCCAAATTTCATCGACACAAATATGCATTTACATTGTAAAATACAATGTAAAACGAAAAAAAATATTTTACCTTTATTTTGATTATCATGACTAAAACGCAATTCGATATCGCACATTTTGACGTTGTACGTACAAAATTGTTGGAAATAGAAAGCGTGGAGGGAAATTCGAATATTTTTTTTTTTTTTCAATAACAATAATTGATTTTCAAATTTTTCTAAACACCGAAGAAAAGTTGGTTTGGATGATTTTATTTTTTGATTGATAATAAAATATATGACAAAAAATTGTTCCTTTAATATTAAATAATTGCTCAAGGTCACAATCAATGGTTCATAAATATTAGATTTTAAAAAAGTATGATTGTTGAAAAACAAACAAAAATTAAAAATGCCTCTTTGGTATTTGGTATAAGTACCTACTACCTAAACTTTCATACTAATTAAGTGAAATGACGTTATTTAAAATGCTGTAGTTAAAATGATATAACAAAAACAGAAACTTACTTATTACACTTTTTTATTAATTATTACACATTATTAATTATTTATTTCTTATTACACTTTTAAATTCAAAATTTCGATTGTTGATTAACTTTACATTTACTCATACAAACTAAGTTACCCCTTTTACTCTTTTAGGGTAGGAATTTTCAAAAAAATATTCTAATCAGTTGTCTACTTCTTAAAAGGAATGCATCGAATATTAAAATTTCATCAGTCAGAGGGGATATATAAATACAGTATTTTATGTATGCACGGTTTTAAAAACGGATTTACCTTAAGTTTAATTACTATTATTATTATTATTATTATTATTATTATTATTATTATTATTATTATTATTATTATTATTATTATTATTATTATTATTATTATTATTATTATTATTATTATTATTATTATTATTATTATTATTTTTATTACTACTAAGAGCCACTCTAAGGGTCCATTTACAACAATTTTGTAAAAAAAAATAAAAAAAAGTTTACTGTAAGATTCGAACCCACGTCTTTATAATTGGGAGCATCAGAATGTCAGATACGTAAGCCATTACGCTATTATCAACAACTATATGTTTATATATATAATGGTTTATATTTCAAAGAGGCAATTTTTTAAAATTTAAATTGAATTTACTGTGCTTTTTATCAGTTCAACTAAAAATATTTTTACAGATTATTTTCTAACTTTAAATTACCTTTCCAATGATACATAGCTCACTTGTTTAGTGTAAAAATTTCTGTTTTCATCCCTAGAGAATACCTTCCCTTATTATTTTTTTGGATTAATAAGTAGCCTATAGTCTGTGGAAAATTGTGTTGTATCTTAATACCAAATTTCATTAAATTCGGTTGTTCCGTTCTTTAGTTAAATCGGGACACACAGACAGACAGACAAAAATTTTAAAAATGTTAAATTTGGAATGAGGGCCTCTTGAAACAAATATTTACCCTAAAATTGGGTTCAAAATCGAAATGTACTGACAGACGTAAGAATTTTATATATTAGTACCTGTAGATATAAAATCGTTTGTCCTGACTGACTGTTGGATTAAAGCATAGCCTAGGGCACTGGCCCCAGAGTCGTATATAATTTGACAGGTGTATTTCTCATATAATGTTGCCGCTTGATAATGAAGGAATGTTTAAAATCTCTGCCCTACAAAGGTGAAAAGGGGCGAGAAAGTTTGTATGGGATAGCGTGTGGCCTGATCAGCAATTGAAATTTCAAATTTAATAACCAAGTGCCCACTTATAAGGAAACATTAATCAGGAAACAAAAATATTGATGCTATAAAAAGAAATTACTAATGACACTATGTGATGTCGTTCGAAGGATCACAATACCAATTCAAAACTGTGAATAGTTTGGTGTTAACGGATAATGTTATAAGCTATCCGTGGAGTTGATGTTGAAATTTAAAATTTTGCTATTCCTTGAATTTAACATCTCAACTCTTCATTTTAGCAATCATGCGGACCATTCATATTACGAGTGAGTATTATAATTGCTTCTATAAGGTGAAAGCTTAATCACAATCATTTTTGCATTTTTTAATTTGTCGTTATTTTTTATTATTTGAAATATAGCATTTACTCTAGATTTATTAAAAATTAAAAAAAAAAACAGTAGATTTATGTACCTATCAGCAATTATTTTGAAAAGTTTAAATTACTAATAACTAATCTAGATATCACTGTAGGTTGCAATTTTACATAACGATCCGCAGATTTTCACTCTGGGAAATGATGTCAGTTGCATCAATTCTACTAAAAAATACATATTTTATTGGAAACCTCCTCTAAATCGCTAGCGTCAAATGTCTTATGGTCATTTTAAACAATTTTCAATCCGTTTCAAAAAAAAATCATCTTCTTCCTGCACAGCGATCAGCAGGTTTATAACTCAAATTTTTACCGCGACTACTTTAAACTCTTTCACAGTTTTAAAGTCTAAAATCTAGTAAGGACTTTACGATAAAAAATTGATTTTATGTAATATCACTTATCGTTCTACAAAGTTATAGCTAGAACTATGCTGCTCTAGTTTGAATTCAATCTAATCTTCAATTCAAGTCATCTTATTCTATTCAATCTAATTACCTAATGTAACAGCATTATTCCACATTGGCATAAAGGGCGCTTCGTAAAGGTTCCAAATTTAACTCCAACGCTGATCATCATTCTCAGGATGCTGATAAAGCCTTTGAGGTATCAACCTCAATGATTGATATTATTTTTAATCAATAATTACGGATGGTTTTCGGAAGAATCGAAAAGTTTGAACAAAGCTTTAATATGAGTTGAAAAACGAACTAGTATAACAGTCTGGAAAATTATAAATTTATTGAAGTTATACTTCTTTTAACTGCTTTAGACGCGGTATGAGAAGGTAAAACTAAATTTGTTACGGAAGTTATTTTAGACTTTTACGTTCACTTACCAATACACGATTTTAAAGTTAACGTTAAAGATAAAGTTGAACAAAATGCAACTTCTCATTTATTAAAAATTTGAACCATACCAACTACGCGAGGTTTTAAATATGATTCTTAAAACCTAATGTAACAAATAATGTAAGCACATACGTGAATAAGTCAAAACCAAATACAATTAATTATTGTCTTAAATTTGAACTAATTGATTGTTGCCTTCTTCCATCTGAAGATTTCATTTGAATGTGTATGTGTATGTTTTGTGTATGATTTGATTTTGTCAGTTTTGAAAAGTGCGCTTAATCGAAATGTGAGGATAATATTATTATATTTTCTGAATCCTAAAAAACCACAATTTGTTAATTCACATATTTTTATTCACAATTTACTGTAGGGAAAATTGATTTTCACAACCGATGAAAATATTTGTGTGAAAAGCGTATTTAACGATATCTCAATTTTTGATATTTTGGAAATTTTTCTGTAAATATATGTTAAGGAAAAAAGTATTTCGTAAAAGCCTTTATTTCTCCAATTTTTATTTCCCTTATAAGCCTACACAAATCCATGCTTTCCTATGTGGTTTCCCACATAGTTCCATTTTTTTCTATGCGGTCTTCTACATAAACTCATCCTCTCCCATGTGGTTTCCGATATAAATCCATATGGATTAATGTCAATTTTTTTGATATAGGGTATACACACATTTTATGTATCGATATAAGTTTGAAAATTTGATAAATAAAAAAAATACTTTCAAAATATCTTCAATAAAGAGCCAGAAAGAACGATGATTGTTGACAAATGAAAATTTTAGGAAACGGAATAAAAAATGTATAGAATCCAATCATATTCATTTAACTTGTTGCAGAATTTTGTTGATTATTTTGTGACTTAAAAACCTATAGTATAACTCCTATTTTAAAATTTCCCCTAGACTCTTGAAATTCAATAACACATCTAACTTTTAAGGAGCAAAGTTTTAGGGTAATAAATAATTGTTGGATTTAAAGTCAAAATTTTCGATCATATAAATATATCTACTTTTGCCAGTGTAGAACATGTTACTTTTTTGGATTTTAAAATCTATTTGACATTTTTACAAATTTTACTCTTGGATATTGACAAGTTTGGTAGTACGAAAAAACAAAAACAAGTAAATAAAATATGAAAAATCGTCAAAAAAAAACATATTTATTATTCAGAATCAAATTCTTCGACTTCACCTGAAGCCATTAAATTATAAACGACAATAAGCACAACGAGAAAACCGACAGCAAGCAAAAAGGGTATCCTCCATTCTTTGATAGTTTTCTGATAACATAAATATAAATTCAGTACCGAAAGTTTTTTCACATTATTTTACTTAGCAAATTAATTACATGGACTTTTGTGACTTTTCCAATAATTATGGGAACCGTTATCCCAGGAATTGATGCAACTGTATTAGTTATGCCCATTAAGAAGCCAGCATAATGGGGAGAAATGTCTATGTGGTTGGTAATCCAAGAGCAGAACATTGCACCGTAAAATGTAGTTCCGATTATGATGACAGTAACAGCAAATTTTCGACTTCCACTCGAAAAACATAGTAATATCAAGCATATCATAGGAATAATTGCCGCTAAAAATGCAAAGCAAAATAATTACCTACTACAGTTTTTCGATTTTAAAACATCTTTCTTATTTATTATCCTCGTTTCGTATATTCAATGTAATTGTTGTAATATATTGAACTAAAAAAAGAAACATTCAAAATCATACCAATATTTGCAGCCAATTTACGAGCTGTTGTTCGAGTGATCTTTCCTTTCTCTATTAAGTGATCAAGTGTTTTCCCCAAAATTATTGTAAATATCCACAAAAGAAAATACGGAATTGACACTAAGGCTGCATTCTAAAAATAAAAGAAATCATTCTTATGTACCCTCTTTCTTTCACAATTGATGGGTCCACTGCAATAATGATGAAAGTTCAAAATTATACATCCATCAGGTAAGCACTAACCATATGGAATTTGAAAAATTAACTACGGGATATTTTGGTGTTTCTTTTTGTCGTTTAAGAATTCTGGAAAATCAAATGTTGTCCTACGCCATCCTTTGATCGCTATGTAGTGCTAACTTGACGTTTAGAGCTTTTCTATTAACAAAGAAAAGTCAATTTTTTTCCCCATTAATTGGTGTTTTTTGGTCGTTCGAAACTTCCGAATGAAAAATTTTCATAGCTGCATATTTTCCAGAAGAATTCATTTGCAGAAGAAACTATTTGAAATTTATAAGCCCATTAGCTGTCTAAAATATCTACAAGGGGGCGCTGGCGTCAGGGGAAGGATCACTGGTCCAAATTGTCTAGCTAGCCTTATCAAATCTGAGTTGTTTTCAACAATTTATAATATTAACACCTAATTATCTTAAAATAAAACAAAAACGATATTCAGCATTATTGCAGAGAATCCTTCAAATTTTATGTAACTTAAATCTTTTAACCTCTGACAATTTAAAATGAAGAACTTCGTTCAAGTAAATTGGAGTCTCAATTAACAGTATGTACCATCCCCAATTACCACAAAAGTGAGCGACCATTATAGCCCAAAAGGGTTTTGACTTGAAAATTGATTTCAATGGCACTTTCTTGCTCTATTCATTGGAATTATTTAGAAAAACAGTTTTGTTAAAAGTAGAATCAATTAAAAACTACCTCACTTCCATGAGATTGGTCTATATTCGCTATTATATAATCTCTTTCATCACTTCTTATCAAACGGTTATTTAATTTAGATGGAGTATCTGCAGCAAAAATAATCCATAACACACACCAAATAAGACTTAATCCTCCGAAAATATAAAAAACAGCTTCCCATCCAATACTGGCCGCTATTAAGCCACTAAACAACAAGCTGACTACAGTTCCCAGTGATGTTCCGGCATAGGAAATGGAGCCAATTAAAGATCGTTCGGGTATTGGAGCCCAGGCAGCAAGCATTGCGTGCGTTCCTGGAAAACTTACACCCTGTTGGAAATTTGCTTTTAATAACAAGCGAATGAAAGTTTTAAAAATAATTACACCGCCCACTCCTTTTCCAATGCGTAACAATACCACAAGACCCCAATGAATGTTTGAACATAGTGGTACCAGAATACAACAAATCGCATTTATAGCCACACAAAAAAAGATCACCCATTTCGAGGAAAAATTGGTAGCTATATATCCGCCAGGAATTTGTGAAAACATATACCCTCCAAAATATGAAGATAGCATATAACCTTGGATATCACTATTCCATTTAAAAGGGCCATCCAAACTCTATAATTACACAATAATGTTCCACAAATTTATTTAATTTTGTTAACTTCGTACCGGATCTGGAGCGGTATCATCTGTTGATGAAAATTGATAGTTTGATGTATGGTTTACCATTTTCACTAAAGTCATTGATAGTACAACTTTCATCCCGTACGTAATGGCCATTGCCACTGATAGTAGGAATGTGAAAACATATCGAGCTAAATCTAAGTTGCAAAAAATTAGTAAATAAAGTGAAAAAAAAAATTTATATGTGCTGAGGAATAATTCAATTTAATTAAAAATAATTTATTCCAAATTTCAAAAAAACCAATTTGAAAAGTTCAAACTGGTGAAAATTTTTATCCGGAAAATAATATAATTTAGGAGAAATATTTTTCCATTTTCACCGGGTTAGCAGCACTAAAGTTCCTGAGATTGGTTCTAGCACCATAACAGTTTAATACATACACCATTTCGGGAGTTCCATTATTTCGGTGTACCACTTATAGTTTGGACAAATAATTTATTGAGTAAAATTTTAGTATTTATGTTTTACGTTAAAAACGCTAAAAATTGGCATAAATTTCAATATTGTCATGGAAATTCCACATTAAATCTGATATTTTGAATTAATTTTTCATATTTTTCATCGCTCGTTAATTTTGATTGAAATATAACGAACTTTCATGTGTTCATTGACCATTTTAAACAATTTTCATTTCGTTTCATCAAAAATTCATCTTCTTTCTCCACGGCGATCAGCAGGTTTTTAACTTAAATTTTGGCCGAGACTTCTTAAAACTCTTTCACAGTTTTAAAGTCTAAAATCTAGTTAGGACTTTACGATAAAAAATTGATTTTGTTTAATATCACTTATCGATCTACAAAGTTATAGCTAGTACTGACTTGTACTATGCTGCTCTAGTTTGAATTCAATCTAATCTTCATTCTAATCAATCTAATTACCTAATGTAACAGCATTATTCCACATTGGCATAAAGGGCGCTTCGTAAAGGTAGCAAATTTAACCACAACTCTGACCACCATTTTCAGGATGCTTATAAAGCCTTTGGGATTTCAACCTCAATGAATTGATATTATTTATAATCAATAATAACGGATGGTTTTCGGAAGAATCGAAAAATTTGAACAAAGCTTTAATATGAGTTGAAAAACGAACTGGTATGACAGCCTGGAAAATAATAAATTTATTGAAGCTATACTTCCTTTGACGCGACATGAGAAGGTAAACCAAAGTTTGTTATAGAAGTTATTTTAGACTTTTATATTGACTTAACAATACACGATTTCAATTTAAAGTTGAACAAAATGCAACTTCGCATGTGTCCAATGAGATAACTTCTCATTTATTAAAAATTTAAACCATGCCAACTACGCGAGATGACAGAGGCAGAGAACAAAGAATGTAAGCACATACGTGTAAGTGAAAACCAAATATAAGTAATTATTGTCTTAAATTTGAACTAACTGATTGTTGCCACTTCTTTCATCTGACGATTTCATTCGAATGTGTTTTTGGTATGTTTTGTGTATGATTCGATTTTTGTCATTTTTGAAAAGTCAGTTCAATCGAAAAGTGTGCAAATATGTTACGAATCATAAAAAAAACGCATAATGTGTTGATTCACATATTTAAATTCAAAAAATTTTTGTCGTAAATGTTGATGTTCCCAAAAGATGAAAACATTTGAGTGAAAAGCGTATTTAACGAAATCTTCATTGTTGTTATTCTGCTAAATTTTCTGTAAATACAAGTCAAGAAAAAAAGTATTACGTAAAAGCCATTTTTTCTCAAACTTTTTGGTTGCAGGGGGCAAGGGTGGATTAAAGAGGGCACGGAGTCACGGGAGCACATGCCTCCTCCCTCCCAGAGTATTTTTGTGTACTAGGGAGATTCCATCACAGTACATATTTAGAAGCAAATCAAATTATTAGAGTTATTAAAATATATGAATAAAATAACACAAAGAATATTAGTGAAAGTCTTGGTTATTTTTGGCTGGAAATGTCATTCAGGTTCCCTAACGCTCCCATGCAAAGAATCGGACAGTTGCAAAAGTCGCTGTCCTATAACTTCAGCAACGAAGTTGTAGAGGATGTTTCGCAAGGCGCTGAATTATATAAAGAAGACCTTCCTAATTTGTTAGCTTTGAAGGGAAAGCTAAAAATTTGGCAACAGATGAGAGAAAATATCCCAGTATCTCTAGCAGATGCCTACAAAAGAGCGACGGTGCTGCCAAATATTAGAACTCTTTATCAATCGCTGTGCACGTTTCCAGTGACTACTAGCGCTGCCGAGCGATCTTTCTCAACTTTACGCCGATTAAAGTGCTATCTTCGCAACAGGATGACAAAAGAGCATTTGAATGGCTTGGCTTTAATACATATCCATCAAGACGTTGCGGCAAAAATGAACGCAAATGAAGTGCTGGACATCTTTAGCAGAAAGCATAAAAGAAAACCGTCTTTTTAAACATCTAATTTTTCTATTGTTTTGACACTTTCATAAAACCTTCCTATAATAACTCCTATAAACCTTCCTATACATACTTGTACTTGTAGAAATAAACTATTTGTTGTATTAATTATTGTTGATTTTTTTGCCGTCCGCCCCTTGTGCCCCCCCAGAAAAAATTCTAGATCCATCCTTGGTGGTGGAGGGGGAGTTTTGGTAATTATTTTTAAATCAAGATGATTTTTTTTTTAATTTTACCTACATTTTTGTTTTTATTTCTCGCTAAAAACGTATTTTCTCCACGTTTTACTATATCAATAACCAAGCAATTAATTTTTCGTTTTTAATTAATTAATAGTGAAACATTTTGTCACAAACGAAACGTTTTCTTTCACAAACCTTTACGAACGATATCCCATCGATTGACAGAAAAAAATTGAAAAATTCAAATTGTAAATTTTTTTGCTAATTAGCTTAGAGCAATTATTATCATTGTCAGTGATCGTTGTGATAATGAGTAATAATGTTTAATGAGTAACTACAAGTATTTTAAAATTTTATTGATACAAATTTTGTTAAAAATTCTAATTATAAAACAAAACCGTTTGAAACTTATTTTTAGAAAAAAAAACATAAAGATGTGGATTCTTAAGTGGTGTTTTAGGATGAATTTCTATGTGGTTTTCCAAGTTGATTCCTATAGAATTCCATTTAAGAATAAGAAATTATGTCCAACCAGATTTTCACAGTATTTTCCTTCAAAATATTATAAAACAGTACTGTAAATTACTGACTAGAAATTAATTTTCGTTATTTCGTTCTTTATTTATTTTTAAATATTTTGTTACGAAATGTAAGGCTCAATTCCTGTTTATAACCGTTAAATCTGGCAACGTTGCATTTTCTACTTTATTTCTTATTCTTATCGTGTTTTTTTATTAATTCAATTCTAATATTGTCTAATACGGTATGATTTTCTCATTGTGGCTAATTTTTTATTATGAACCGATTTATTAGCGAATTAAATTAAAAGCAAAGTAGAAAGTGCAATGATACCTGATTTGTGGGTTCTAAAAGAGACATGGGCCAAATGTAAAATTAAGTTTTTCCTCCAGTGTTAAACGATTTTATATCACAATGGACATTGTCATTTTTCACGTCCCTCAAATATATCTAGCATTTAGTAAAAATTAAAAGCATATTTAAAACAATGAAAAAAACACAATTACGATTTCTAATGCAATGTTCGCATAATATCTTGCAATCTTGACTAACAGAAATGTCTAAATTTTATTTTGATAATATGGTTATGTGTTTTTATGGTCCGCTAACAGGAAATATAGTCTCTAGCCTACACTCTCATTATTTCCCTTATAGGCCTACATAAATCCATGCTTTCTTATGTAATTTCCTACATAGTTCCATTCTTTCCCACCCTTCCCCATGTGGTTTCCGATATTAATCCATATGGATTAATATCGATTTTTTTAATAAGGTATACACAAATTTTTTACCTATATCTGATGGAAGTTTTGGTAAATAAAAAAAAATCTTTCAAAATATCTTCAATAAAGAGCCAAAAAGAACGGGGATTGTTGAAAAATGAAAATTTTAGAAAACGAAATAAAAAAATTCTATAGAATCCAATCATATTCATTAAACTTGTTCATTTGCAGAATTTTGTTGATTATTTTGTGACTTAAAAACCTATAAATCAGACCTTTTTTAAAATTTCCCCTAAACTCTTGAAATTCAATAACACATCTAACTTTTAAGAAGCAAAGTTTTAGGTGTAATAAATAATTATTGGATTTAAAGTCAAAATTTTCGTTCATATAAATATATCTAATTTTGCCAGCGTAGAACGTGTTACCTTTTTGGATTTTAAAATCTATTTGACATTTTCACAAATTTTACTCTTGGATATTGACAAGTTTGGTAGTACGAAAAACCAAAAACAAGTAAATAAAATATGAAAAATCGTCAAAAAAACATATTTATTATTCAGAATCAAATTCTTCGACTTCACCTGAAGCCAGTAAATTATAAACGACAATAAGCACAACGAGAAAACCGACAACAAGCAAAAATGGTATCCTCCATTCTTTGATAGTTTTCTGATAACATAAATGTAAATTCAGTACCGAAATTTTTACACATTGTTTTTACCTCACTATTTAATTACATTGACTTTTGTGATTTTTCCAACAATTATGGGAATTGCAATGCCAGGAATTGATGCAACTGTATTCGTTATGCCCATTAAGAAACCTGCATAATGGGGAGAAATTTCTATGTGGTTGGTAATCCAAGAGCAGAACATTGCACCGTAAAATGTAGTTCCGATTATGATTATAATAACAGCACATTCCCGACTTAGACTCAAAAAACATAGTAATATCAAGCAAGTCATAGGAATAATTGCCGCTAAAAATGCAAGGCAGAATAATTACCTACTACAGTTTTTCGATTTTAAAACATCTTTAATATCTATTATCCTCGTTTCATGGATTGAACGTAACATATATTGAACTAAAAAAAAATCATACCAATATTTGCAGCCAATTTAAGAGCTGTTGTTCGAGTGATCTTTCCTTTCTCTATTAAGTGATCAAGTGTTTTCCCTAAAAATATTGTAAAAATCCACAAAAGAAAATACGGAATTGACACTAAGGTTGGATTCTAAAAATAAAAGAAATCACTGTTATATTCCATCTTTCTTTCATAATTGAAAGGTCTCACTGCAATAATGATGAAAGTTCAAAATTAAACAACCATCAAGTAAACATTAGACAATTGGAATTTGGAAAAAATAATTATGGATATTTTGGTGTTTTTTTTTTTTGTCGATTAAGATTTTTGCAAGAAAAATCTTTATAACTTTTATATTTTTCCAGAAAAAGCTATTTAAAGAAATAGCTTTTTTTTTGTTAATAAATAATAGCTTTTTTTTTGTGTATAAATTTTTGTTTCACCGTTAATTGGTGTTTCTTGGTCGTTTGAGAGATTGAAGAGAGTTTGAGAGATTGAGAACTTGCCTATTTTCTCGGAAAGCACTATATAATGAAAAACCTCTACATTTGTCGACTACTAAAGCTTTAAAAATTATGAAAGCAAGCCACGAATATTATACAGGGAAGTTAAAAACAATTTTTTTCGAAACTCTCGAGTAACAAAAAAATACCAGTTAATGGGGCAAAAAAAATCGAAATTCCAATATCTGGAAAATCTCGCAAATAGAGCTTTTTCGTCTTATGGCTTTTTCCGAGAAAATATTAAGCGTTTGAAGATTTTTTCATGCCATCTAGCTTGTCGATTGTCTAAATCGGTATTTCTTAACCGTATTGAAAGAAAAGTCCCATTTACCACAACAAAATTATTCACTCCCCTTCCTCATCCAAAAAATTTGATTTTAGAATTTTATTCGTTTCTCTATGTTTTACTTTGGATTTTACAATGGCCTTCCCCGACTACAAATAAAAAAAAATATGAGAAATATAAATAAAACACGAGATTATTTTTATAAACATTATGTAAGTATTTATTATATACTGCATTTTATGTCATATGAAATGCTAAAATGACGAAACCCTGCAGCACCCCCTAAAATCAATATATCGCCCCCTTGATGCAAAAAATTTATAAACGCCCCATTAGGCGAGCACCTAGGTTGAGAATCACTGGACTAAGCTTTCTAGTAAACATCTTTAAATTTGGTTTTTTTTTTCAACCGTTTGTAATATTAATACTTAATTATCTTAAAATAAAACAAAAACGACATTCAGCATTATTGCAGTAGATTCTTCAAATTTTATGTAACCTAAATCTTTAACCTCTGACAAATTAAATTGAAGAACTTCGGTCAAGTAAATTGGAGTCTCAATTAACAGTAAGTACCATCCCCAGTTACCACAAAAGTGAGCGACCATTATAGCCCAAAAGGGTTTTGACTTGAAAATTGATTTCAATGGCACTTTCTTGCTCTATTCATTGGAATTATTTAGAAAAATAGTTTTTTTAAAACTCGAATCAAATAAAACTACCTCCTTGTCATGAAGTTTGTTTATATTCGCTATAATATAATCTCGTTCATCACTTCTAATCAAATGGTCATTTAATTTAGATGGAGAATCTGCAGCAAAAATAATCCATAACACACACCAAATAAGACTTAACCCTCCGAAATAATAAAAAACAGCTTCCCATCCAGTTTTCGCCGCTATGAACCCACTAAACAACAAGCTGATTACAGTTCCCATTGATGTTCCGGCATAGGAAATGGAGCCAATTAAAGATCTCTCGGGTATTGGAGCCCAGGCAGCTACCAACGCGTGTGTTCCAGGAAAACTAACACCCTGTTGGAAATTTGCTTTTAAAAACAAGCGAATGAAAGTTTTAAAAATAATTACACCGCCCACTCCTTTTCCAATGCGTAACAATACCACAAGACCCCAATGAATGTTTGAACATAGTGGTACCAGAATACAACAAATCGCATTTATAGCCACACAAAAAAAAATCACCCATTTCGAGGAAAAATGAGTGGCCATATATCCGCCAGGAATTTGTGAAATCATATATCCTCCAAAATAAGAAGATAGCATATAACCTTGGATATCACTATTCCAGTTAAAAGGGCCATCCAAACTCTATAATTACACTTTAATTTGCCACAAATTTACTTTCGTTAACTTCCTTACCGGATCTGGAGGGGTATCATCTTCTGTTGATATAAATTGATAGTTTGATGTATGGTTTACCATTTTCACTAAAGTCATTGACAGTACAAGTTTCATCCCGTACGTAATGGCCATTGCCACTGATAGTAGGAATGTGAATACATATCGAGCTAAATCTAAGTTGCAAAGAATTAGTAAATAAAATGAATAAAGATTTTTTAAATGTGCTGAGGAAAAATTTCATTTTAATTAGTAACATTTTACACTAAAATTCAAAAAAATCGATTGGAAAACTTCATACTGATGAAAAAAAAATTCCGGAAAATAGAATAATTTAGGAGAAATATTTTTCCATTTTCACCGGGATAGCAGCACTAAAGTTCCTGAGATTGGTTCTAACACGATAACAGTTTAATACATACACCATTTCGGGAGTACCATTATTTCGGTGTACCACTTATAGTTTTGGACAAACAATTTATTTACCAAAATTTATGTTATTCATTAAAAATGCCAAAAATTGGCATAATTTTCAATATTGTCATGGAAATTTCCGAAATTTCACATTAAATCTGATATTATAATTAATTTTTCTAATTTTTTATCGCTCGACAATTTTGATTCTTTTAGCTGAAAGTTGGAATAAAATACAACGAATTTTCTACAGCTCAGAAAAAGGATCATAAAGTAATCTATTGTAGAACAATTCTATTCTCTGCCCAATTAAAAGTATACTATTTACCACAATTACAATATATATTAAATATATATGGAGTAATGTATGTATGTATGTATGTAATGTATGGAGTAATTGGCTGACCCGTCAAACTTCTTACTGCCTAATAGACAATGAAAGTATTATTTTATGAATGAACCTTTAAACTACATTTAGTTTAAAATTTTAATACTGTTATAAAATTATTACAATCATTAAGTTTAATAATTCATTAGCATGATAAATACCAATAAATACTATAAAGAAAATAATGAAATCAATGAAATTTCAATGGTCAACAATACTTTTGCTTTATTGAAGTTATGGATTTTGGTGCATGCAGATTAATTCTCTCAATTGAAGCTCCTTGCCAGTTCAATGACATACGAAGTTTGTCAAATCAGATATCAAATTTTCAATATATAAAACAAAGTCGTGTTGATTTAGACCATTTATAATTAAAAAATGACTGAACCGATTTTGATGATTTATGATTTGTTAGATTCGTCTTTACTCCGAATAGCAGAAAAACTATAAGCATATTTTAACTGTCATATCTGCATCGATTTGTTCAATATATTTTTGTGTTTGAAATTGTATCATATTTTAGTTAGAATAAACTACTTTAAATTGATGTACCATTGCTGATGTGCTTTTGAAGTTTTTTATAGCTAAATGAGTTATTGAAGTCCAAATTCGATAGTTTTGAGTTTTACTAGCCGTACCAAAACAAGAATTTTAAAAATTTTAAGCAATTAGATGTTAAGGGAGGAACAGATATCAAATCCATGTCAGATGGGCAAAGAACTAACAAATATTCTAAATCTATCTAAATCGATCTTGGTCGATCAACCCCAAAATTTCGAAGAATTTGCAATAGCGAAAACTTTATTCTGTAACACGATAATGCATGGCTCCTGCAACCCTGAAAAAAATTAATAAATGAAGGAAGGGTGATATTGGCTTACCCACCATAATTCTTCAAATTAGTTCCTTTTTCAAGCATTGTAATATTTTCTATGTGAAAAAAAAATAGAATGATGTTCATAGAATGAACCTTTAATAATGTTCACAGTAGGTATATATGATTTTCAGATAGTGTACTTATCATTAAATTTTTATTAATTTGGTATTACTGAACCAATTAAAATATTTTTTAATTAATTTAATAATTAATTTAATTTATCAATATTAGTTTTAATGAAATCAATTTTGTAATCATAAAGATAACTGTAATACATAGGTAATTAAAATTTAAAGTAATCAAAATCCTGTTCAGATCATTTTTTGTTGAACCAAGAGGAAGGGATAGACCAAGGTGTTAAACAAAAAAAAAAAAAAATTTTAGTCAAGATCTTAAAAATTATATGCTAAAATTAACGGAAAAATAATCACCCATTCAAATAATATTCAAAATGAATCTGAAAGTTATTACCGTAAATTTGATTTTAATCTTAACTGTGGTCACCGCAAAAAATTTCAGGTAAGTTTTTGTTTTGCTATTTATCAACAGAATTTATCAAACATAAAATTTTTAAATAAAAACTACCGATATTTAGAATACCGTTTGAAAGAAAAACAGTTCAATCCATCCAAGCTGTCCAAAGTTCTGTTGCGTTTTTGACCGCAATCAATGAGGTAATTTTATTTACTTATTCGCCAATTACCGTTTGTATTAATTACTTTCGCATTGCATTTATATTTAATATAACATTCTATCCTTACTTTTTTAGTTCTATTATGTGACGAATATCTCAATTGGAACACCTCCGCAGATATTTACCGTTGGATTTTCAAATACAGTAGATACTTCCTTTGTGCCTTCTATTACATGTGAAACTTGTAATGGTAATGTTCAAGAACATGGCGTAATTTTAAACGTGCTAATATTTATCTATTTTTTCAGCTAAAAATTATTTTAACAAAACTAAATCATCATCGCTTAAAATGCTAAACTATACTCTAAGCATCCCAGTTACTTATACTCCGAGAACTCGTGTTAATGGACATGCATTCACTGATACTTTTAACGTATGTAAATAAAAATAAAAAACTTTAATTTTAGAAATTTGAAAAATTATATTTAATTTTTATATTTTTAAACTCCGTTTAAATTAAGGTTTTGTTTGTATCTTTTGTAGTTGGGGGGTTATAACATTCATCAACAAGTGTTTCTTGATGTATTCAAAGAGACAAATTATGATTCTCCTATGGATGGTATAATTAGCTTAGCATTAAATAAAGATAACTTTATATTTAATATGCTTTCACAAAATTTGATAAGCGAGCCTATAGTTGGATATTTCCTTTCCAGGTAAGTACAAAACTACGTTACCGTAAGCAACCGTAAATATAGCAAAATTTTAAAAACTTAATCAACATAAGCCTACTAGTGTTCGAGTATTCAAATTTATTTATTAATCGGCCCTGTCACGTTGGGCCCAATGAAGTGTAACTTTAAAAAATAAACATAATTTAGGATAGATTGGTTAACCTGAATAAATTTGCTGAATTTGTCGCTGAGGAAAAAGTGGTTTTTCTCAACGACAAATCTGATAATCTCATTTTTTACACATTGGTGGTCTAAATGGATTAAAAATTGTACGTATTTTTTTTCGATCAGTACATCTATATATATTAGCCAAATTTATAAAAAAAAGATATACATACTTAAGTACGTACATGAGAAATTATATTTATTTGATGTAGTTAAAAAATTGTTTTAATCCACTGCCATAGCACCTCCCGGTAGAGCCTGAAATGGCAAATCAGTTATTAGTTGTTTATGGTAACTAAAAGTTAGTTTTTGCTTTTAATATCAATATTATAGGCAAATGTATGTAGGGCGGCAGCGATAGAGTAAAAAAATTTAAACCTGTGAGAGTAAGAAATATATAATAGCTTTTGCCCCAATTTTGAATTAACTGCTTGTTGTCATTGGTTTCAACTGTCATTTCATTCAATTGCCAATTTTTGCCATTTGTTAGAATTGGGCTGTGAACATCACCCAGAAAGTTACTAATTTCAAATAATAGATTAACTTGACGACTCATGTCCGTTTTAGTGACATCAATATCTGGCAACGTTGTATTTTTTACTTTTTTTCTTTCGATTCGTAATGTTTTAACACTTCCATTCTAATATCAAAAAATTTGCTCTTTTGTTGGTTAATTTTCAATATGGCTTGATTAACTCGCAAATTAAAAAACAATGTAAAAAATGCAATGTTCCCAGATAAACATTTAAATAGGATAATACACAATTGGCTATTTGTACATAGTGTATAGTATTCTACAATATTATTCACAATTGACTACTTATACAAATTTGTATCTTATATATGTGAATTAACTTATCGAAGTTAATCGAACTTACCATATATAGAAGTATATTGTAGCAATAAACTTTTATATATAGATATGTATAAACAGTCTATTGTACGGTATGTATAAATAGTCAATAGTAATTGAATATTTTTATTATCCATTTATATCTGTGTACTGAAACTGATTTTAATTCAAATATAGAAAAACATAATGGAATATAATGTATCAATCGACTGTCCATGCATTATTTTAAATATTGCATTGAATGATTTCAAAAAAATACCTTTCTTTTAAATTTATTTATACTACTGAGTTTTTAAACGAATAGGGTTCAAACTATAAAAATTGAAAATATTAAGTTCGATTATATCGATGTTTTAATTATAAAATAGCGATTGTTTTCATCCTGTCACTTTTAAACTTCGTCGTCGAACATTGCATTCACATTACGTTTAAATATATTTATATAATTTTAAATAATTTAAACATTTTAAAAAGCATCATATCTAACATTATGTACCTAAACGTTTAATACAAAATCCTATTTTGTATTAATTTCTCTTTATTTCTCAGTACTTCGGGAGAAATATCATTCGGAGGACCTGATTATAACCATTTCTCAGGAAGTTTGTGCTACTTCAATCTTGCTTTTGACCATGCATGGATCTTACCACTAGATAATTTTACATCTAATACTGGAGAATTCGTTAATTATATTGCTACATTCGATGTGAATGTGCCAAACATTCAAGTTGGACCTAATACTACGAAGATTATCAATGAAGCTCTTGGAGCAGAATTGCAATCAGATGGATCATACACGTTCGATTGTGATAAATTAGACCAATATCCTCCATTTACGTTTACTTTTAATGGCCAACCATTTACATTGCTACCCCAAGATTATATCCAAGTGAGTAAACAAAATCAAAGACGAATACCTGATAAATCATTGAAATTATACACATTTTTTTAGATTAAAGACAACAAATGTATCTCTTATTTCGTCGCCGATAGCAGCAGCTCTGTTGTTGATCGAATATTTATGATTGGTGACCCATTCTTTCGAAAGTTTTACACCGTATTTGATTTTGGAAATAAAAATTTAGGATTTGCCAACTCAAAATGAAGTATAAAAATAATTTCCGAATTAAAAATTAAAAGAATTTTGATTTAGCATTAATATGTATATTTTTTTTAATTATCTACCAATGTATTTAAAGGAATAGCTTAAACATTTTGGTTCTTAAAATAAATATTTTCTCGTGATGAAGTGGCGTTAATATTCCATCTTTTTTGAGCAAATTATCTTGATTTATCAAATATCTAAACGGTAAACATTCTTATATCCTTGAATACTCCGGAAAATTTTTATCTTTACTCATTGATTAGGAAATCAGTGAATATTTTATGTCATTATCATATAATTATATATTTTATGATAATTACTACTACATTACTTTATTCTCTCTCTATTGTGCGTTTCAACGACGGCTAGTTGTCATCGTCATGGTGGTATTTTTATTTTGTCAATTTTTAATTCATTTTCACACAAAGTGCTTGTTGTAAATATTTAACCAGTAACGTTATTGGTTGGGTCAATATAGTGGGCTCTATATATTCCATATTCTTCGAGGGTATTCATATATGATCTTTTCTTGCAAATATGTAGCAGCGTAAAAAAATTGAGTTTCAAAGTCCTCCATGAAGATGTTTACAATTATGGGTGAGATGGGAGAGTCCATGGTGGCACCTGATTTTTTGTTTGTTGAACCTATCTTCAAATCTGAAGTACGAGGAGGTAAGGCTGTGCTCTATGTGTGGGAAAAGATTAGATGGGATTTCTCGGATTTGCGGATAATTGATTAGGTATTTTGGATTTTGGAATTTGGAATTTGGACATTCGTGAACAAAAAAACAACATTATACAGGCCAAGTCATCAAACTGTTCACAAAGTCCCTAGAATTCATCATATGAGTTTGATTGAGACCAACATGATTTTGGAGTGGTTTAATCAAATATTGGGCAAGATGTTATGTAGGACCCCCAATATTACTTACAATTGGATGAAAGAAGACAGAATTTTTGTGGATCTTTGGAAGGTCATACAGTCTTAGAGACGACAGTTCTCTAGCCAAAGCCTTTTGATAACATCAAGTTTCAAATATGCGTTTTTGAGGAGCTGGATGGTTTTTCGAGTTATGATGTTCGTTGGGTCACTTTTCAGGGGTTCGTACGTGTTACCATCTGTGAGGAGAGATCTAATTTATCCATCATATTTATCTTTGTTTATCCCTATTGTAGCATTTCTGTCGTCAGCAGGAAGAATTACAATATCATTATTTTACCTGAGACTTCGTAGTGCTAACCTTTCATCTCTAAAGGTGTTGGAAACCGGCAAGCGTGCACGCTGAAGAATAATTGCGGCCTTATTTCTAATGATACTAGATAAGGTCTACTGATTATTTCTTCAGTAGGTACCCTTCTCAGTATAATGGTGGAATTATGACCCTTTGCGAGGACGGAAATTTGGGTTTTTGAAGGGATTATCTTTCTCAGATTTTTGACCATGTGTGTAAGGGTAGTTTGGGATTTGGGAGGATTAAGGACAAGGAGGACATCCCACAGATCAACGTTTAACTTATTCGACAGAGAGAAATGCAGACGGAAAAGAGTTGAAGACGTTTGAGCTATTCGGAATTTTGTAGTCGCAATTCTTTCTTTCAATAATCGTTCTGCCGCACGTCGAAGAATGGAAACACTTTTAAGTGTAAAAAAAAGATTCTTCAATCGACAAGCTGAAATCACGCGATGGCAACGTTTCAGAAATGTTAAGTTATAAAGTTGTATATGTAACAACTTTTGGAACTTCGGAGCTTCGTAAACAAGTTCTCTTATCTCACAGTAGCTTCTCCGTAGAAATATCAGATTCTAGATTTAAGGTTTTCATGTCTTAATCAAAACCCAACTCTTCAAAGAAAGTGACTTTGACTTTCGGATCCAAAGCCGTGTTAAGGGATTGACTATGTCGCCAACGTTTCGCATCCTCTTCAGATCGCATCTTCAGGGCGTAATTGTTCCGAAACTAATTTCAAGATAAATAATGGATATGGAATGGATGTGGAATAATAAATAATTAAAGCAGAACAGCAGGTCAACCAATTAGAAAAGAAGGGGCTAATTCTTCTCTATTTAGTTGAATAGGTCTTCAACTAAAACCAGAAGGATTATCATCTTCTCCCCTTATTGGTTGACCTATTCTGCTTTAGACATTTTTATTATTCCATCCACCATGAAAAGTCCACCCATCATAATGTTTTCTTTTTTATAAACTAATGAGCTTTATTATCACTACTTTTAAACTGATTATTATCATTGGTTTCAACTGTCAGCTAGCTGTCAATATTTCACGGATAGTTCCTAGTATTAAAATATTAAACTGATCAGTTACAGACCGCCAGATCAGTCGTTCTTTATTCAATTTATATTTAAACATTGATCAAAAAACAAAAAAGTTTTGTTCTCTACTTGTTTCATGGTCACCATTTGAACTGTGATAATGTTTAATGTTGCCGTGAAATTAAATCCAAAATTTTAAAATTATAAAATAGTCCTTATGGAATTCCATGGTAGAAATGGAACAAATATAATCTCTTATTTTTTTTATAATATTCTATTGATTTCCAAGGTTTTCTAGACCAACATTTTGGTTTCCTTCTTTTACACAATGGGTTTTTTGATTTTTGGTGGTATAAAATGTACAAATTCATATAATATCTAAGTTGACTCTGTTTGTTAATTTACCTAATATTACAATTGTTTTAACAACTGTGAAAGATTGTGTATTAAATGGATGATTACTATTAACTTCCATACCATTACATTATACATCATATAACATTCCAAATATTTACTTGCATAAGTGATTCTAATGTAGAGTTTGATAAACTAATATTAGATATATAATATTAATTCATAATGATTTATCCAAACTGTTTAGTTTTCTTTATTAAAGTGATATTAAAAACATTGAACTTAAAATAAATTTGTAATTTAATGATGTTGAAAAATAAATTGCTTTCTTTTTAAATGTTTAATTCAATTAATTCCCTCTATGTATAAATATGTTATAAATTAATTATTTACAAAGATTAAAGCGTTCGTTTAAAATACATACCTATACTTAAAACGGTTTCACTGTTTGTGTTGATTCTCTTTACAGATGGTGAAGAGATGCACCTTTATTAATCAAAAAAAAAAAACTTGTTATTATCCTGCGGACAAATCTTTTTTATTTTGTTGTTTCATAAATTATTATATCGAAAGCTTCTTACCGTAATGAAAAATGAAAAAAATTAATATTTCATATGTACTCAGTGTAGTGAAGAAAAAGTAATCCATTTTCATAATTAACAAGAAAATATCCTAGCAGATCAAATATAGATTCAACAAAAAAAGGATCACTCGACTACATATACATTCATATACTTACGTAAATACATTATTTTTTAAACAATTATTTATTGCATCATATATTTTTGAGAAAAATGGAATATGGAGATCTTCCTCTACAGTCTGCAACGTATTTCTAGTCAAATATTTGAACGTTTTAAACAAAGAATTTCATCAAATAAGAATATATTATAAATGTGAAATAATGATAACTTACGAAATAGGAAAATTAAATGGATTTCTGAAGCTCGCTTCGGGCAAATACATTTTTATCGGTCCATATTTTGTGTGGACGTTTTCTATTCATTTTTATTTCTGCCTTCTTTGATGACAAAACGGTGATAGATGACCCATTCCTCCCGTGTCCCAGCTCCATTCATCTTCAGTGCGTATCCAACGGGTTTCTCGTTTAGGAATTTATGAAATAAAAGATCTCCTAAATGTCACATTTTATTTAGCCATGTCTCGTCTATTTCAAAGATATAATATCGTTTTTGGACGACCGTCGGTAATGGATATTTAAATGGGACATTAAAGTTCAATTTATTTATTTATTAAATAAAGAAAACGACAAAAATAAATAAATATAAATGTTTTCCTATGAACCGAAACGAATTGAAAAGAAAAAAAATAAAAACTTGTTTCAATTTGAAAAATGAATTATTTTATTGCACTATATGAAATTTGGTTATATGAGAAAACGATATTGCTGATCGTTTATGTTTGAAAAAAATTCAAAAAATGATCGAGTTTATAAGAAATAAAAAAAATCATTCCTTTCTCATTTATTACTTTCAAATACTTTAATTTTATATTCTACAATTTTATAGTGGTAGAAATTACAAAAAACGAAACACATAATAAATGAAAATAACCATCAACTTACAATCGTTTAAAGTTTTGAAGAAAATTATATTCCCAATTTGCCACTTAAGTATTTAAATAAATAGCAAAAGATAAACAATAAAGAGTATACAGCCATGTAATTTTATTTTCATAAAACATTTTTCCATTTGTTTTTTGCTCGGTAGCTTATTCTTATTTTTTTGGTACAAAAAAAATGGTCCATATATATATATATATCTATTAAGTTTAACGGTTATTATTTGAAAGGGGTTGATTTTTCATAAAATAATACAGAGCAATAAAAGACTACAATTTATAAATGACTTTGGTGAAATAATCCATCATCACATCATCCCTATCTTTTGCTTGTCAGTAAAAAATATTCGTAGATACGAATATTTTATAGCTTCCACTAAAAACAGTATAGTTTTCTTTTTTAATCTCAATTTTATTTACCAAAAATTTTCTTTTTTAAAAACTAATATTTTTTTGGGAATATATTAAATATTTTCTTCTTTTTAAAAAGACAAAAATGTATGTGAAAGAAGAAATTGATGAAAAAATATTTGATCAAATTGAAAATAAATTTACTTTGCTTAAATTACTTTTTTATAATTTTGCGAGCATTCTATCAAAACATTGTGAAAGGATATGAATTCAAAATGTCGATGATTCAAAAAGATAACTCTGTAGATTAGCGTTTCCCAAACTATGGTACGCGTACCGCAGAGGTACATTTACCTGTGACTAGTGATACACTAACTTAAAATAAATTTACCAGAAACATCAAAACTAACAGCTGTAAGGCGGAAATATTGTAATGTTTATCTAGAATTCGATTAATTTTTGATGTGGTAATGAAAATGAACGAATCCTGCAAAGTGTAATATGTTATGAAAAACTATCAAACGCCTCTACGAAACCCTCACTGTTAAAGCGAAATTTCGAAGGCAAGCACGACGATTTGAAAAGGGAGCTACTTGATTTTTTAGAAAAAAATAAATAGAATTTATCCTAACAAAAAAAAATCATGTTTTACATTGACAAATGGCCAAGAAGCGCTAGAGATATCATATTTGGATAGTGTTCGAATCGCTAAAACAGCAAAACCATATACAATTGATGAAACATTTACTTTCTTCAGTCAAGGATATGGTGAAAGCTTTACTTCATTCATCAGCAGCTGAAAAATTAAAATCTCTAATGGAAGTAGTTTAAAAATTAATTGTAAATACCGAAAAAATGGTATATAAACTTGTGAATACCAGTATTACAAAATTGTACAAATGGCTCAGGCGACTGGTATTCGGTATCCCGATATTGCAATCTACCTAAATGGGATATTTAAAAGATAATTTTAGAAGATTAAATTATTTAAATTGAAGTTTACAACGTACAAATATCATTACTTTAATCAAAAAAAGTCAAGGCAACTTAGGGCTTAGGTTGCAATTCACTTTTAACGATATAAAGAATCAACAAGTATCATTGATAACTTTGGATAAATTTTTAAAGAAAAATGAATTAATTATGATGAACATTAGAAAAGACTGGTTAACAGTTTAAGAAAATATTTAAAAACTATTGATGTTTTTATACAGTGGTACGTACATTCAAAAAAGTATTATATAGATGATACAATATAGAAAAACTTTGGGAACCGAAAATATAACTTATTAATTTCAATAAAGTTTTACAAAAATTAATATATTTCATAGCTTTTTTTCAACTATCACTTGACATTAACTTCTTTTTCCTAGCATTAGTTTGCGCGAAAACCGTGGCAGAAACGATGATTATATCATCCTAATCGATTTCCTGCACTAATTGAGGTTCCATAGATATTAATGGGAGGACATTAGGTCTATCTTGGCCTATACTTACACATTAGTAACATTTCAGGGCTGAAAAAAAATTATCCTTTTAACAATTTGGTACTGGAGCCTAAAAAATGCGAAGAGGAATGTAAAGATTAGGATACACTTTTCGAAGATTCCGTGAATTCAATATATTCCATATACTTTGGTCCGAGTGGATATATTCAGTATTTTTTAATGAATCTTTAAATAGATAATGTAACTAATATACATTTAATTACTAAAGTCTCTTCTAAATCGTCAGCATACAAAACTGTTTTATATAAGTACAACGTATTTCGACTACCAGAATTACCATAGCACATTAAATGTTCTAACAAAAATATATCGATTTAGCATTACGCTCTTATGATTTTTCGCTAAATCTAATGGCTTAAGAGTAATTGGCTTATCTATTGACTTAAGAATGCTGCACTAATGGTCAATGCAAATATAATGCATTTTTTAACTGAGTAACGCAAAGATAATAGAGTTGGTTACATAGCTAATATTGAATCTGATGACAATGAACAAGTACAAAAAATGAAGGATGAACTACTACAGCTACGTCGTGTAAAATCACAGGAATAATATTGTATTTGCGTCTTTTTGATCATAAGTACAAATTTTGTATAATAAATTTGATATAGTTCGTTAAAATAAGCATTTACTTAATAATTATAGTTGATAATATTAATAATTATATAATAATTAAACTTTCAGCTCGAATAACTCTTAAGTCAATGAATTAGCGAAAAATCATAAGAGCTCTTTTTTGTAGAGCGTTAAATTTACAATAAACATGACGCGATTAGTTACTTTCGTTTTATTTGTCGCTGAGTTATGGAATTCTAAAGAACAAATTAAAACTTTTCCTACGTTATTTCCATAAGAAACTTAAGTTGGAAAGCGAAATATCTTAAAGTTAATATTAAAAGCTCAAATTTTCAGGGAACTTTTTTTTATCAATTATAAGCATTTGAACCCTTGGCAGCAAAGAAATTCAAAAACACCCCATTAAGGACCATCCTAGTGTGCCTACGTAGATGGCGCTAACAGTTGCTTCTTATGCGATTTGTCATTGTGTGTACAGTGCACTATCTACACATATATACAGGCCACTGTCTGAATATTGTCGGAACATTTTCGTAAAACAGCTGATTTATCAATCCATCTAGGACAGCGATTGTCAAAGTAGTAGTCTTTGAGAAAATTTTGCTGGTGCGCAAAGAAATCTAAATTATAGATACTTATCTATTATTATAAAGAGGAAAGATTTGATTGTTTGTTTGCTTTGAATAGTCTCCGAAACTACTTGACCGATTTGAAAAATTCTTTCACTGTTGGGAAGCTACACTATTTCCGGTGAACATAGGCTGTATTAAATTTTCAAAAAAGTTAAGGAACTATACTAAAACTCCAATAATGTAACCCAAGGTCTGAAAAAAATTACCAAAAAACATTCTTTTATCGCGTGCGCTGCGAAAACTATTGGTTATAGAACAAAATTATGTAGTATGATTTTTCAGAACATATCATTATATACAAAAAATAGAGCGACAGCATATGTCTAACTATTATAGTTATGTCACAATAAGTGTTTTTTCATTTTAAAAAATATATATAATTGCCACCGCTATAAAAGCTCTTTTATTTATACTTTGGGATTAGTCCTTATCAAAATAAATGACTTCATATTTAAGTTTGCTTCAATGCCATTATATAACTTTTTGAGTTATTCAATTTGAACATTCCATTCGAAAGATATCACAAATTTAAAAATGTAAGTTATTTGAAAAATGTCGCATGGTCACTGCTCGGTTAGACGGCACTATAGTAAAGAACGGAACATCCGAATTTAATGAAACTTGATATTAAGATACAATACAATTACCTACATACGTTAGACTACTTATCATTCCTTAAAAATAATAAAGGAATGTATCCCTTACGTTAAAACTGAGGGATAAAAAAAAATATTTTACTTTAGACAGGAGAGTTATTTATCATTGGAAAGGTATTTAAAAGCTAGAGTATGATCTGTATTAATCTTTTTAGTTGAACTAATAAAAAGCACAGTAAGTACCGTTAAAGACGTAACGTAATTACCCTTTATTATAAAACAATGTTGGTTTTATATAAGAAACAGAAACTTTGGGACTGCTTAAAAATTTAAACTCTGAGAGATATATCTGAAAATGGTTAAGTTAAGTTTATAAGTGAGCTTTAAGTTTTTTGGCTTTCACATATTGTAAACCTTAAAATTTGAAATAATTACATTAGTGAGCGAGCACCCCTTGAAATTCGGCGAACTAAAAGAGAATACCGACATTGTTACGGTAAGTCATAATGATAAAATAAATTTAAAATGCTCTGCCAGAATAAACGGCATACCCCAAATCGTTTATGGTGATCTCTAGACAATCCAATATGGTTTAATTATATAGTTGAAATTCAGATATTTAATAATAAGTTAATAGATACATAATGGTTATACTTAATTATGGAAGAACTGGGTTTCGTGCCATTGTACAAATTTCAATTTCGCGGTTGTGTTGTACATTGCAGTAGTGTAATAATTTTTGGAAAAAGGTTCATTCGGGAATCGAAACAGTGAGATGGGATTCTAACTATAATTCAAAAATCTAGATCCTTAACTTCTGTTATTTTGACGCGAGTATTTTGATTTGATTACTTTCGACTTTTTTTAGTCATAATTAAGACCGACTTTATTGAACTTGGCGATATTTTTTATTTATGTATAGA
The DNA here is from genome assembly GCA_958496175.1 of Sisyra terminalis. Classification (NCBI taxonomy): domain Eukaryota; kingdom Metazoa; phylum Arthropoda; class Insecta; order Neuroptera; family Sisyridae; genus Sisyra; species Sisyra terminalis. The sequence continues at coordinate 34,166,540 of OY292274.1, forward strand.
TGCTGATTGATTTACGGATTATTTGGTTCACGGTAGGTATACCTACCGTAGGTATACGCAATAGAGATACTCTTTTTAGGTATTTATAAATATTTTTTTAAAATTAATTGATTATTACATAGAACTATTTTATTCTTTGCAACAGTTTATTAAATGTGTCTTTTTCAAGTCGACAAGATAGTGTTTTTAAATATGATAATGTTTTTCGTAAAAAAAAAAAAGAAAAATACAAATTTTCATATACCACTACAAATAGCAAATTTGAAAAGAAAATATAATCTATACCAACGTTCCGCAGACGAAGTCGCGGAGATCAGCTAGTAATAGTATATTTAAGCTTGAAAAATTCTTTAGTAATCTACGGGATTTGAACAATGAATTTAGTGATCCATGAGATGACAAAGTTTGACGACCGCTGATCTGATATATATGTAAATATATATATATATATATATAACATGTATTATGTTATTATGTATGTTATATATAATAACCAATTTATCCAATTTATAACATAATCTTGTTACGATTTTTACTATGATTACTTTTTGGAAAATCTATATTTATTATCTGAGCTTTAAATTAATGCATAATATGTCTATGTATTCATTGTATAAATGAACTTTCTTAAGTAAACCTCTTCTCTTTAAATAATATAGTAAATAAGTAGAAAAACAAAAACAATGGGAATCAAAAAATAAAAAAAAATCGCTATTATTATTGACCTAATATATTCATTATAAAGTTATATATCTGATGAGTTTTAAAACTGACAACTTTGTCATTTTTTAAACTTAAATGTAAAATACATTGAAAATTGACTGAAAATTCGTTATAAGTATATTTCAAGGTATTGAACTAGTTATAGGTATTGGTACATTAGCTAATATATTATTCCATTGGTACCTACCATATCAAAGTCAATATCTTCTTAGTTATAAGGCATTATCAGTACTGACATAATGTTTCTATGTATTATGGTTTAATGCTTAATACTCGTATGTTTCACAAGAAACATAAACTCAAGGATTTAAAAGATACAAAAAGACATCGAAATTATAAATAGTAGGTATATAGAAATATATGCTGTTTTGAATAAAAAAATAAAACACAAACTTAAAAGAGCAGACAAAAAGTAAAAGACTGTAACAAGCTCAGATACCATAATATTCCGAGTAATATATTGATTGGTTGGTAGCTTTGACGTAATAGAAGAGTACTTCATCAATACATCATTTTAAAACCAAAATCAACAAAAATCTTCAGTTTTTCCGAGTGGAAATTAAAAAATAAAATTGCTATGAGAGTAGTGTTATATATTACATTATATTTTTACTTTTTGCGTCGAAACTGTTAAGTAGATACTTAAGAACGTGAAATAAATATAGAGGTAGAAATAGTTAAACAATTAAGAAATAATTTTCTTTCATGTTCTATATCAAAGGATGCAACATCACAAAATGATCAAACGACATAAAGAAAACCCTTGTTCATTTCACTTAACAGTAGATAACTAAAACTATCTATATATCTCCATCGCTCTTTTTCGTATGTCTATTTACGTAACATTAGTTTCTTCAGTCTTTATTATGCATACGTATATAAGTTAATAATTAACAATAATTAGTCTGTAATTATCGCCCTCTTTACAAATGATAATTATCAACATGCATATATAATTTGATTAAAATTTGTGTTATATATACGCCATAATGACTGATTTTCATTTCATCTACTAAATTTTATTCATTAAACATTATCGTTTTTATTTTTGAAAAAAAATTTTCGGTCACATTAAACCCTTTTAGCATTTCTCCTCGATTATGTTCAAATTTATGGAAAACGATAATTTTGTTATAGGTTTAGACTTTAAACATATCCATTTCCTTCTAATGGCAGCCATCGATAAAGTAAGGCTTTTAACTATTAAAGACACAAAGACATCTTATTTCAAAAGGTAGCACTTTCAAAGATGTAAATAAAAGTTGTCCTCTTTAATTTTTCGGTCACATTTTCAGTATATCTATATAACGAATGTCATATTCAGTAGGTATATCTATATAACGAAGGTAGTAAACTAAATGAATATTGTTTATTAAAAAAAAAATGTTTCAGATAAATCTACATTTTTATTTTGCTAATGAAACGAGAAATTATAATTTTGCTAAAATATTCTAGTTGCCTATTAAATTATTTTTTTTTTCAATTTACATATACTGAGCTTGAAATTGCACGCTTTTGCAAAATGAGAACGTTGGTTTGCCTCTCATTCGATTGGGTCACACAAAACCTTCATACAATTGTTAATAAATTGAAACCACAACATTTTGAAGACACATAAAAGCATGGTAATTGTTTGCTGATTAAAATCATTGTTGTAATGAAATGTGCAAATTATTTCGAAAAAAAAAATGTTCTCAAATGAAGTTTCCCATTTTGCGTTTCTTTTTCCTTTATCCTCTTATACTGTTGTGAAGGATATAAAATAATGTAGATCCAAAGATGGTTCTGCCGTTGGATTTACACACCTGTTTTGTATTTTATTAATTATGCATACGAAACTGTGTAGAAAGGCTCATATATACGAAGGAACATGAAACGCTTTGCTCACTGAGCCCTATAAAATGGAAAGGCTAACGATAAATACGACAAATATTTGCCACTCCCAGAATATGTGTTTCGATGTTGTTCATTATCATCGTCATTTTCGTGTCTATGCAAATCTCATATTGTTTCATACATTTTGAATTTCTTAAGAGGAAACAGAAATTATACAACAAATATAATTTAAATCCTTGTGACATAAACGATGAATATGTGACTCAAAAGCAAATGTTTAAATTATTTTTTTTGCATAAGTATCTTGGAACAAGCATTTATGTAGGTACTGTGTGCTCATCATGAAAGTGTTTATTGTTCTTGTTATATTTGAAGTAAAACTGTTTCTTTATACTTATTGATTTAAAGCGATCTGCATATTTTACTAGCTGATACTCTAGACTTCGTCTGTGTCACGTATGTGATGGAAAAATTTCCTTATAACATTCATATTTTAGATTTGTGCATCTAAAATTTTATATTCTTTTGAAAAACGTATCTAACAAGTACGCAACTAAGTTTCCATTTTTTTTTATGAAAATGCCACTTGATTGTAAAAATTTACATAAAAGTTCAATTCTGTGTTAAAATGTGGACGAAATTTGGGCTGTTTTGTCGGTAAATCTCAACGCTTTTGTTGTTGGTTCGTATTTTTGTTAAAAAGTTTTGATTTTTCAATTTTTGACTGAGATTTAAAAGGTACAATATATAGTACTTACTTTATTATTGTGTACGTGTGTGGTTTTACAATATATGCTATATGTGATAGTTTGATAAACTCAATTAAGTTCGGTTAACCTTTAACCAAGCTCTTGAATCAAAATTTTAATTAAGAATATTATTCCTTCGTCCAAAGTCTGATTTTTTGCAAAAAGTATTTTTCCTAACTGTCCAGGATATGAATTCCCTATGTCTTGTTTTGAATATAGAACTACTTGGAATCAGATCGAAAATTTGAGATGTCACTTAGGTAATACTAGTTTAAGGACATTTTCCAATTGATTTTTTTTGGATTTCCGGCTTATATAATTTGGATTAATTTTCCAAACATCACGTTCAAATGTATAGGTTTATATTTTTGTTCAAATTGCCTTACATTTTCGATTGGCTATAATTAGGTGAGGTTGACAAAGTGTATTTCTTCAAATATTCATTTTTGGTAAATTTATGCGTTTTCCAGGAAATTCAACCTCATCTGTGGAGATTTACAAAAGCATTTTACCTTAATGATGGGTGTTTTTTTCTTTTTTTAGCTAAAGGAATGCAATAAAGCTATAAAGTATCAATAGATTCAAGTGGATCTTTCTCCTATTTTCTGAAAAACTTATGAAGTTGTAAGAAAATGTTTCTTAAAAAATTATTTAAAACAAAGGACAGAACTCGTTTTTCAAAAAATTCTTCCAGAACTCTTAGTAAGCCTTCTAAATAACGAAATTCCGTTGACCGAAGAAACTGTTTTCCCCAATTTTTCGGTACCAGAAATACATTGAAAGTAGTTTCAAATTACTTTTTTAAAGTCTTTAAGGATCCAAAAATTTTCTTGCAAAAATTGTTTGAATCAACTAGACGTATTTTTACGTTTGAGATTATAGACTTAATTACAAATACAATTTACAAGTCATCAACCATCCCTAATTTTTCCACCCTTAGAAGACGATTTGAATCATTATATTTAATATTATCTACTGATCATTATCTACTTAAAATAACAATTATATTTCTCAAAAATTTGTTAAAAAATTCAAAGATCTAAATCCAGAATTTGAAGAATGTTTTCAAGATTTCGAGGAGGAAGTTATTTATTTAATTTACCCTTTTTCATCACTGAAATTGGAAATATTCTAGATGTATACATATATTACACATAAATATGGTATCCTTTCAAAAATTAAAAAAAATATACCTCCCTGTCAAACTAAGAAATTCCTTTTTAACCAATGAAAAAGTAAATTAATTAAGAAAAAATCAATAAAATAATCGAGTTGGAGACTTCTAAGCCAGTGGTTCATTATTTACTCCTAGCATTGTCAAAAAAGTTTTATTCATAAGCTAAATCTCTTATTATGGTCGCTGATTGGGGTAAAATATTATTTTTCTTTTAAACAATTTTGGTAGTGTAAGCGACACTTAAAAATATAAAGGAAATATCCTAGCAATGTTGAGTTCTAAGTATTGTTGTATGCCAAACAAAATAAGCGTTGCAAAAATTATTTTTATTTTTCTTAGGTATAATTTTTCTTTTGGCTAAACAATGCCAAGAAAATGAAAAAGACAATTTTGATGTCTCTCTTTTCCGTCAAACTAATTACAACATATAATATTCCACCTACATAGAGGATATTGTTAATTATAAGATCGTAATTAGTGACAACTAATTATTACAATTAGCCTGAACGAACTTTCCGGTAATTTGGTTTCATATTTAAAGCTCGCTTTTTCATTACCGTAGAAAAATAGATAAGTATCTCCACGTTAACGAAATCATTGAATGCAATGTAGGAAATAATTCTCAAACATTCGTTGACAAAATGAAGCTCTCAGTTTTGGAGGAGCGGAATAAGAAAATTTTATTAGAATTGTCAAAATGGATTCGAGAATGAATCTTTTATGAACTATGTAATGTCGTTTGATTGTTACGCTTCCGTTAATTTTAGGCTCTGTAAAGCTTTATGATTACCGTTAGTTCTTGTCTATTTAGTTGTAAGGATCATTAGATTTCAAGTGCTTACAGGCACCAATTGTAACATGATTACGTTAAATTAATGATAAATTCCATTTATTAATTTGAAAATGAGATTTTTAAGTAGAATTTAATTTATTACGCTGTAGCAAAAAAAATGTTTGTGAGTTGAAAATGCAACCTCATTTCTATTGGGATGACACTGACACATTTTCTAATGGCAACCATTACAAGAAAGGCTTGACAATATCGAAAATTTACGATTGAGGTTTAACCCATTTTCGAAATTGTATTTACTTAAGAAAAAATGCATCCACAGGAAGTTACCATAATTTATGATATTGGAACAAAATAAATTCTAAAGGGAATGAAAATCAACCAAAAATATATATATACTAACTGACATAAATTAGTTTTAAGGAAAAACTTTAGTGAATTTTTTGTAACTAGACGCTCGTTAAGATTTTTTTTTCTAAATTCATTTAGACTTTAGCAAATAATGATGTTTACCAATTGTTTAAAAAGAAAATTGGGAAAACTAAAACGACGACAAAGAACGTGGAAAGCAGAGAAGAGAAAAAATTCACGTTCACGTTCGACGTTAATGCAATTAATTCGATTGGTTCCTATTCCGCTTGACTTATGCTTTGGCACTGGCATGAAAATCGGTTTGTGACCAAGTTTTTCCTAGACTGTCGCTACGCGAAAGCAACATTTTGTGCTTTCGTCCATTTTCCAAGTGAATTATTAAAATTGTAAATATTCGTTTGGAATATTATTGTGAAATTCATCGGAGCTTTTAAATAATAAATCTACCACCATTAAATTAAACCATTAGGTAGATACATATATATGTATACGAAAACAAATCGTGTGAAACGATCAATAAAATAAAAACTTTTTCAACAAAATGTGATACTTACGAAAAATTCCGTACTTAAGAATTAATTATGAGGGAGGAAAATCCTTCCTTCTTTCGTTCTAATTAGTTAATTGTGCTAAATATATGTATGGTTGAATTGTTCACTGAAGAAAATAAACGCATATATATTTATCTACCCAAAGCAGCGTAAACCTAAAGGCTTTAATACTTCTCAACTTTATGTAAACTTTACGAAATTTACCTCAACGCACAATCGATAACCACGCGACAAATATTCGCACAGACCGAACGGAGGAATTTCCACTTCTTATTGTTTTCTCGCACGCTTTTGAATTCCCTCTCTAACCAAAGTTATACGAGTGTGAAAATTGATCTTAAAAATTACATCACAATGAAGCGGAAAAGTGAGGTTTAAATTTGAGGAAATTTTTAATAAGAAAATTACTAATTCAAATATTTTGTAAAAAGGAAACTCTTTTATCGTTATTTGAGCGTAAAATACCTTAACGTATACACTATACATATTAATAGACTTTACGAAGACAATACATACTTACATTTACTATTGTAACATACCTATTAAAAACTAAGTTTTTATTCATATACTTAGTCAATAAAATTGTAAGCTTAGAATTTTTCGATTTTTTTTCATGTAAAGCGATGGGAACTTGTTTGTAAAGATTTGTGAAAGAATCGGTTTCGTTTGTGACAAAATAGATTAGTAATAATTAATTAATTACGAAAAATTAATTATTTATTAATTGATGCAGAAATATGTTCCGAAAATAAGATTATAAGAAAAATATTTTCCAAACTTGATTCAATTATTTTCATCGTTTGTGAAATTCAATTTTTCCCACTATAAATTTTTGAATTAAAATTTTGAAATAACACGTGACGGGTTCTTAAGAGCTTTAAGCCCGATTGTAAGAAAAATTGTTTTTTAAAGGTTTGAAAATGTGTAAAAAGCGTCTTTAATTTTGTTTCGGTTTATGTTAACTTGGAAAAGTTGGCTTAGTTATAAAGTTTGGAAAATATTTTTCGAATCCTCCAAACTGTGGAAAATTTTGGAAAAATTACAGTGGTAAAATTTGATTTTCACAAAGGATGAAGATATTTGGGTCGTGGAATTTGTGACCGACGAGGTCTCGATTTTTTTTAGCTTGGAAAATTTTGTGAAAATACATATGAAGGAAACAAATAATTTCACAAATGTCCGTTTTTTCACCATTTTTTTGTTTCGGGGGGAGGGGGGGAGGGGGTAATGAGTCTGTTAATTTTTCTTTTTGTTTTATTTTCAAACAACAGATTTCTTAATTTTCCAGCATTTTGTTATTATATGTCGCTAAAAACCCTTTTTTCTTAACACCTTACTATATTAATGACTGACTAATTTTTCGTAATTAATTAATTATTACTTAACTGTTTGGTCACAAACGAAACGGATTCTTTCATAAACCTCTTCAAACGATTTCCATTCGGAAAATTCAAACTGTAAAATTTTATTAGCTAATCGATATAGATTTTGTATTCCTTTTTAAAAATGATGCTTATTTAAGAATTGCCAAATGGTAGTTAATATGAACACTTATAAAAAAAAAATCTTGCATAATTTTTTTTAAGATTATTTCAAATCTAATGATACTTTAACTCTTAACGAGCAATTTATATTTCAATAAAAGATGGAAATATGTCTGTTCCTAACATAAAAGTATCTAAAATGTGTATTTTAATTAAACTACAAATATCATTGATGTTTTAGTAGAAATTAATGTTAAAACGCCTATAAATGACTGCATTATTTTTCAGATAACAAATCACATTAGAAAACTACGTAACTTCCTAAGACTTAGGTACAAACTTTGGATGCACTTCAAACTTAGGATACAATGATACCTCGAAATACGAGTTTATTTCGTTCTGTAACCTTGTTCGTATCTCAAAGCAATTTTCTCCATTGAAATTAATTTAAATGCCATAATTCCTTTCCAGCCTCCAAAATATCATTCTAGTTGTTATTGTTACGTGTTTTTGAATAAGGAAATAAATTGGTTTGTATTTGTATTTTGATTATTTAAATTCAATTTACAACCAACTAAACAACACTTTACCAACATGATAAGTGTGTGAAAGCATAAAAAGCACAAAAAGCATAAATCTCTTGAAAAACTTATCAAATATGGTTCGAGTGTTCGACAGGGAAATGAACAGCACAGAAGGATGCGTTAATTCGAGATACACGAGGTTCAGTAAACTCAAAAACTGATATGTCGTGTACTCAAAAGTAGTCTTTTTGTATCCCATATGTCGCTCGTATCTCAAATTTCGCTCGTTTCTCAAAGAAAAGCTTTACTCGTTCGATTTCTTCTTTCTTAAATATCTCGTATGTTAGGGCATTCGTTTCTCGACATATAACTGTATTCTATCATTTCATGAATATGTATTGATACTGGATAGTTGAGCATTGATACGCATGATCTATAAACGCGAACTCTTTCATGAATTTGGAAAATGGAAAGCTCAAGACAGAAGTGTTTAATTAAGAAATAATAACATTACTTCTTTCCTATTATTGCTAAATTATTTCCCCATTTTCAAATGATTTTTTAATTGTGACATTTTTATTTCCTCGTGCCTACCAATTAGATTTGTTACACATATCTGCCCCCTTTGAAATTGCGCCCCAAAGTTTGAAAATCACTGTTATAGTAGTTATAAAACGTTGATAAATTGAAATTTGTTCTAGTTTTTATTACATCAAGAAATCAAAACTGTAGCTATCATATAGTATAGTAGTGCACAGAATATAAAACTTTTACAAAGTGTCTCCGACGTTTTTTTTTTTATTTTAACTATATTTATATGATGTAAAATTTAATAATGTTGAAGTTATTATAATCTTCTAGGTATAAGACTTATAAAGACAAAAAAAATCTCCCCGTTTCCTCGAGATTTTTTTCGTCATTCCACTCCATTATTCTCGGACCAAGTCAAGTGAAGACACCTAAAGCACCCCATCATTAAGCCTCTCAACACATATAGAAATGATTTATTTTCGCTCGAAACCACAAATTGTGAAACGTGATCACTTGATTTTCGTTTAGCATAAATTTGATATTTAAAGTGCACAGGGGTCGTCTATAATTCGGGATCGGCAAGGATTGAGTCGGAATGGGAGCAAAGTTCGTTCAACAGAGTTTTTAGATAGTGGTTGGACATTGTTTAGATGATATTGTCAAAGACTAATATAGGGATGATGAGGATGTTGGGTGTGATTCCCGAGGTCTACTTCTGTTTGTATTTTGTTACCAGGATAAAGTTTTAGGCTTTCTAACATTAACGTCCGATAATTAATCCTTGTTTCAAATTCGCTAGAATTACCAAATTACGTCATTCATTAAATAAGTAGCACATAATATTCCCCTATGTTTCAACTTTCAAAACATTCCTATCACTGTTTCAAAAAGAGATATTGTCCATGAAGGGAAAACGAACTGTACATACTCACCAAAATCGAGTGAGTTTTATTTTAGATTTATAGTCCATTGCTAAAAGCACTTCATTCTGATTTTAAATTTTTTCATACTTATTGGAAAAATATTTTTTTTTGTCAAAGTGTAAATATTTAATTTGCCACGCAATATTCCCATTGGAGTTATACTTTAATGTCGCAACCTACATACGAAACAGTGACATAAAAAATGTATAAATTGTCCAAAAAATTAGTTTATTAGATCTCAACGAAAACCTCTTGAGATTTCGCATTTTACCCCGAATCTAATTTTTTGTTTTTTGGGCTGTAAAAAAAAAATTTATCATTAATTACTTCATTACTTCAAGCGGCTCCACACTCAAGTGACGAAGGTAGGGAAAAAAATCGAATAAGACAAAACAACGACGCCTGGACGTCGCACCCATTTATTTAGACGCAGCAATTACTCTTCATTTAAGAAGGACGGCCAAACTTTTATTTCTTGGCCGCATACTTCCCTACCATTGTCTCGCTTTTAGTGCTATCGCTACAATATAATCCTCCGGAAAACGAATTATGAAACTTCTTATGTCGCTCGTTCTTTGCTAGCGTATTGAAAAGTATCTCAGCAAAGCTCTAATTTTATCTTTTGTTCCTCAATAAATATACTAATATGAAATGCTAAACTAGTTTCAAAACAAAATTGTTTCGGTTGATACAGGCTAAATATAGCATGTTAATGCGAACATAATTAACTACCAAGGGACGGGAGTTCAAATTGATTTCAACGATAAGCGAAGTTTGATTTGTGATGATTTACGACAATAAACGCATCAGATTAATTGAAATCAACACAATTATAATGTGAGTGATGCTGATCGATTTGGGTGGCTACAATAGGGAGGTCAGAAGATAGGGCGAGTTTGACGTAAACTAAATTGAAACGTTGACAAACGGAAACTGCACACAAATAGCCAAATAAACAGGTGGTCTTGCAAATAAATGCATACAATCTCTATTTTAGATTTTAAACAAAAAATGATCTAACCCATACAAATTCCTGACACCAAAGTATTCAATTTTTGTTTATCCTCTAAAAATATTATATGCGAACTTTTATAAATACATTGGACAAATAAAAAACATCTTTTCTACATGCCCATTTTAAGTTTTAGTAAATATATTTTAACAGAGTAAAATAAAATAAATTATTTAATAGTTTTTGTCTAACGTTTCGTTTATTATTTTGAATTTTTTTTCCAGATAACAACATTAAAAAAAAAAACAAACAAACAATAGTACACAAGTAAAACAAAAAAAAATAATAAAATGGAAGAATCTTTCCGTGTCTAGGAAGTACAAACATTAGTGGGAATCTGACAAGTCAGCAATAATTCTATCTGATAGTAGACAAAATAATAAACTATGCCAAGAATATAGGACATTTTTCTCAGAACAGGTATCTATAATAAAAACAATCTGATAGATTGAAGGTTCCGTAATGATGGTAGAGGACAAGGACGATTTGAAACGATTCCTATAATCATTCAAATCAAAGTCATAGCTTTCGCTATGCAAACGTCCATCATATATAGCAAAACTCTGGTTGTTTCTAAAGAACTATTGAGAAACAAACTTTCTCCGAAGAACAAAACAGTAAACCAAATTATGTTATTTAACTATTTAGGCTACTTAGGATAGATGCTACAACTATTCAACTCAACTCAAAGTATGTGTGGTTTCTGTATATTGCTCTCCAAACGAAAAAATAACTACTTAATCTTTATAAGTAACTTGGAGAACGGTTCATTACTGCGGGTGACTATAATGCCAAATCTCCGCAATGGGGCTCGAGACTAACATCACCAAGAGGAAAGAACCTTTTGACTTCAATAAATGCTAATTCACTGCAATGAATTTCTGGTGGTTTTCCTACCTATTGGTCAACTGACAAGAGAAAAATTCCGGACCTCATCGATTTTGCAGTTAATAAAGGTATTAGCAGTAACAGGGTTGAAGCCAAAACAAGTCACGAACTTTCGTCAGACCACTCCCCAACAATTTACAAATTATATGAAACAAGTCATAATATTTCATCTCCAAATAAACTCACAAACGGAACCACCAACTGGAAGATTTTTAAAAATGTTTTCAATAACTCTTTTGAGGAAAGCTTTAGACTGAGAAGTACAGACGACATTGACCAAGCCGTATAGTATCTCACCTTTTTTATCTGTGAAGCTGCGACTCAGGCCACCACTTACCAAATTAACAACAGAGTCTGTCAATTTACGTCACAGTTTTACAATAATGTAATACTTCACCTGGTTCAGGAAAAAAAGCCGCCAAAAAAGTGATTATAATTTAGGTCACAAAGAGCTAAAGCTTTGTTAAACGAGGCCACGAAACAACTGAAAAGTGCACTTCATTAGCATACCAACGAAAAATTTCAGGAGCTTATGGTGAATGTTAACAACACGCAAGCGACAAGTTATTTTTCGTGGAAACTTACAAAGGAATTAAGGAGACCTATTCTGGCAGACTCACCTCTCCGCAATCCTTCAGGAGATTGGTTTGAGTCAGATGATGAAAAGGCTGAGGCTTGTGCCCAACATCTAGCAGAGGTATTTACGCCTAACCTGCACACTAATTCAACCGTCGTATCTTGCTTCCAATACAAAGTGGATAGTTGTTGTAAGCCACTAAGGGTGAGCTTCTTCTCCCTTAAAAATAAAGTAAAGCACCTCAAAACAGGTAAAGCTTCAGAAGTGCATCTGATAACCACCAAATGGTTGACAAAAACAAAAACCTGTGGAAGAGTGAGGAAATTGTACAATAGGCGAATGGATCATCAAAGTTTTAAGATTCGCTGACTATTCGGTACTATTGCCAAACACGGGAAAAGAATAACACGGTAAAAATTTGTTATTCTTTTCCCGTGTTTGGCAATAGTACCGAATAGTCAGCGAATCTTAAAACTTTGATGATTCATTCGCCTTATGAAACTTCGGAAAGAGATGAAGATGTTCTCTAAAATAGATTTAAAAAAAACTGTAGGCAATTTTTGGAGAGCTTTGAAAATGATATTAACGAAGAATAAACAAAATTAAATGAACGTATCAGGACACAAATTCGGCAATAATGGGACCAGCTAACAAACAGAGAACTATCATCGATATGGTAACAAGAAGAATAGCACACTTAAACTATAAGTTTTGAGAAGAAAAGAATTCATACTTGATGATATAAAAGAAAAACTGGAAGACCCCAAGAAAAAAGAAAGAAGATCGCTTGAAGTCCTAAGCTGGTTATGGTGAACAAACGTAGTTTAAATCATTTTGAACGTCAATACATACCAAGGTGTTATCAGCACATTCATCAAGTTAGCACTACACTTTTGGAATTTCAAAAAAAGAACTTTGGAATATTTCGGTGTTTTTTTGTCGCCCAAGAGTTCTGGAAAAAAAAAATTGTCGCTCGCATATTTTCCAGGAATATCAAATGTAGTGCCAACTTGAATTTAGAGCTTTTGTATGAATATTAAAATTTCGATATTTTTTTCCTCCATTATTTGGTATTTTTTGGTCATTCTAGTGTTCCGCAAGAAAAATTTTCTAATTTGAAAAAAAAGCTCAATTTGGGTGATTTTCCAAACATTGAAAATTCTAATTTTTTAGTCATTAATTGATGTTTTTCGTCGTTCGAGAAAAAATGTAATAGCTTGGATGTTTTTCCGGGAAACGCTTTTTCTTTAATGGCTTTTTTCCGAGAAAATATGCAAGTAATGAGAATTTTTTATTTGGAATTATCAAACGACAAAAAACAATATTAAATGACGCAAAAAAAATCAAAATTTCAATAATTGGAAAATCACCCAAATTGAGCTATTTCTTCAAATGGCTATATCCGGGATTTTTTCGAGCAAAGAAAATTTTTCTTTCGGAACTCTCAAACGACAAAAAACACCTAAATATTCCGAAGTTATTTTTGCGAAATTCCAAAAGTGTAGTACTAACTTGATCGACGTGTTAATAGAGGAAGAGAACATAAAAACGTATCATTTAATAATAGATAATTATATGTAATTGAAGCGCAGACTTCATTTTTCGTTGCCAACTAAACAATTAAACAAAATCACATATAAGATTTTCATCACATTCGAAATAAATCACTCTTGAGTCACTACATAAATATAATAACAATTTCATAACACAAGAATACATTAACTATTATTACCAACTATAATCTATACGAAACTTTTTTTTAGAATGAAGTTGGATTTCCAGGGTGAGGTTAGTTGACCCTTATCATTGCTGCCTCGGGCTTTTTGTGCTTCCTGGGTCCCTATTTCACTTAATGCCCTCGTTCTGGGCATATTTACTTTCATGTTAAAAAGTTTCAGCTTTTGCTTCATTGTTTATTTATTTTAATTTTTAGGATTTTCTATGCTCAGAAATTTTAGTGTGATTTAAATTCTTTTTTAACTTCCATTTTTAGCAAATATTTAGACCAAAAAACTTTAACGATTAGGTCAGAGCACATATTTTACTTTTTCAAAGTGTTTTAACTATATATCTAAATACACACGCTTTTCAAAACAAGTTCTCGCGAAAATAAGAATATTCCGTAAAAAATAATCTTAAATAGAAATTTTATTTTTGAAGAAGTTTTGTATTTTGCTTTGCGGTAAAACGAATATTAAATGTTTTAATTGAAACGGAAACGAGAGAAAATTGAAAAAAGCAATTACACTTTCCTATATGCCGCTGTCAATAAACGTAATAATATTCCATAACAATATTAATTTTTTATTTTTAGATGTGTAAAACTGTACACCAATTTACTTATTCGAAACAACAAGTAAGAGAATTGTTACCATGGAACATTATAATCCTTGGAGCAATAAACTCAAACAATAATCGTAAATTGCATAGGAAAATTTATCAAACTTGTTCTACAAAATATAGAAATCATAGTTAGCATGGGAATTGAATTAGGGAAACTTTGATTGACGATGCCAGTTAAGATGGAAATAACGGTGGAAAGAGAGAATTAAAAGCAAACTTTAGATATCGGTGACGTAGTAATTAATTAATTAGTAAAGTGTTAAGTTTCGATGACAACTTATTCATTGGAAATTTTTCTTTTCATTCGATTGTATTGTCATTTCTCCAGTGCTCTTGTGCTTCAGATTTGATTTAAAAATGGCATATTTCGAAGTGCAAAATTAGAGTGCAGAGGTCGTGAGCTCGGTTACAGTCCTCTTGAATACAAAACAAGCAGAATTGAAGAACTCTCGAAAGATAGAGAAGTCAGAATTGCTGACTTCGATCGTTTCAAGCGGTTTTCGAACGTCAAACGCTGAAGGCGCTCGCATGTGGAGTACAGTTTGAAAGATAACACTCCCTTGTAAAAGATGCTGGAGATGGGTGACGTGACAATGATGATCTAGAAAATGCATAAGAGTATAAGAGTTGAGGTATTGTTAGACAAGATGAAAATTATATTTTATAAAAAAGATTTCCCTCGAGACTTTTTTTCTTAGATCTAATTTCGAATTTAATTAAAAACGAAAAGAAAATTTATACTTTTTTTTTTCTGTTCTAGATTTCGTGTCTTTTTAAAACTTTAGAAAAAATAAATTAAATTAGCATAATTTTTTGCAAAAAACGACGAGAACAAATAAACGAAAAATGTAATATTATTAATTTTTTTAGTTCAAGTAATTTATTCAAACGAAATTTTGATATTAAAGTACAAAAAAAAAATACCCTTAAGGCAATTTCATATTCTCTAAAACTTACTTATTTCAAACCATCTTCTAAAAGGTGGTTGAACAATGCTGTTGAAAGGAGTTTTGTAGAAAAAAAAAACAGTGTGTATACTTATGTACAGACGTGAGAAGTATACTTCTTTGGTATAGTTGAAAAAATGTTTTAAATCCATTGCCGTAGCCTCTTCCGGTAGTGCCTGAACTGGCATACCAGTTATAAGATTTGTCATAACTAAAATATGATACAATTTTAAACACAAATTACTTTCAATATCAAAATACATAATAATAACACGTATGTATTGCGGCAAAGACAAGGACAAAGAAAATAAAATTTTAAATACATCCATGTAAGTGGAATACGAAAATAAATATTGGCTCAAATTTGAACTACCATGTCAATAATTTCAACTGTCATTTCGATTTCACTTAATTGCTAATTTTAACCATTAGTCAGTTGTGTTAGTCTTGGGTTGTGAATATTTCACGGAAATTTACTGGGTTTCAAATAAAAGATTAAATTGATTATTTATACATAGATACTATATGCTTACACATTTAAGTTTTCCCCTATATACATTTACCTAGAGCACTTTTGCAATTAAAAAAAAATATTGTTACACGTTACACGCATAAGATCTATGGATGGTTTGAAAGAGGTACATCCGTAACTTAAGTAAAAAATGTACAAAAATATTTTATATTAACTTAAAATATTGTATTTTTAATTAATTATTGCAATAAAAAAGTTTTCTTATTATTATTTTACTATGCTTATACATTTAGTTACTTATACTAAATGTATATTGCATGAATTAACCGTTTAACCGAATTAACAGATTGGGTCATATATCTGAAAAATACTTATCGAAAACATTTATCTTATAGAATTAGATGTTGTCATTAAATATAATGTATAGATATGTATAAACAATCCTAAATAGCGATGTCCTAAAAATTTTATTTATACAATAGTAATTGTATAATTTATTTACCCATTTATATCTATGTATTGAAACTGATTTTTAATTCAAATATAGAAAAATGTAATGTAATATGTATCAATCGACTTTTCTTTCATTATTTTAAATATTACATTGAATAATTTCAAAAAATATCTTTCTTTTAAATGCATTTTAATTCTCATAATAATAATAATAATAATAATAATAATAATAATAATAATAATAATAATAATAATAATAATAATAATAATAATAATAATAATATTAATAATAATAATAATAATAATAATAATAATAGACAAACATAAGTAATATGCATGCATATATTTCGACAATGGTAGAAAATATTGTAAACATACGAGTGAGTGAAATATCATTATTGTTTCAAATTTGAACTGAATGATTATTGCTATGGTTTCAACAGTCATTTTGAATTCATTCAATCAATTGCCAATTTTTACCATTTGTTAGTTGTGTCAGTATTGTGCAGTGAAAATTTCACGGGAATTTACTATTTCTATTCTAGAGGTTTTAACCGTTCTAAAGAAGAAATACATACTTACATTTGATAGTGTATGTATTTCTTGACTGTTTGCTAGTTATTACTTCGTATCTTATTCGGGATTTTTCGGGATGATCGCCCCTCCCTCTCTTTCCAATAAACGAAAAATATGTACAAGTGGCTTAACTTGATCGATTTGATAGGGTATTTTAATAGTCTTACTACAATACTATGCACTTTAAAATCGTTTTTTCTCGGTAACCGTTGGCGAGCAACTTCATACTAGAGCGTAAAAACGTAATTTTTTTACAAATTTAGTTTCATTAATATTTTTTTTCATAACGCCGATAAAGAAATATAACTTCCAAAATAATATTTTTATCGGCCTCGTGTGGCTTTAACATAATTCTCAATTTCAGACAAATCAAAGAACAAGATTTATGCAATAAATTATAACTATTGTTTTTTTAAAATTCATCATAGTAAATTCAAATCATAAATTCACTTTTCAAGACCAAAGCACTCGTGCCATTTTATTCATACAACGGGAAAGAGTATATTTTCTCTATATTATTTTTTCGTATCAATCATTCGATTAAATTGCCTTTTTGAGTGATAGCCGTTTAAATCTGTTTCAGTTTTGTTCAAATAAACTGAACGCTATTAACGAAACGTGAATCATACATTTCAAAAAAAGTTCAATTAATCACTTCTTTTTTATATTTCTATATATAAATTAAAACGGAACGTTTTTATACCCAAACATAGAAAAAAAAAATCATGACTATATTTTTTTAAAGCCAAGTTTTGATCAATTTTTGTAAATGATTTTTAGACGTTTATTTTGAAACAATACAATTGTATATGTATTAGCTTTAAATGACCAATAAAAATAAAACTTTATAAAACTGACACTCATAAACATAAAGTTGCAATATCGAGAAATTCAATTTCTATAAATCAAGTATTACAAAAGATTAAAAGCACAATATCAGCAAAACTTGTGTATATCTTCAAAATGTTCTGTGTGTTTTGATTATATTAATGTTTTATATCATTTGTATTTCTTTTCTTTACGACATCTGCTTTTATTCAAGTGGATATATCCACAAACGGTTTTCAAAAAGATAACTGAATTTGTGGTTCTTGCATTTCGGCCATTTTGTCGAGTTTGCAGTGTCGCCACCAATGACCCAACCACAATGTTGGTGTCAGATGGTAGACGGGGTTCCATTTCTCCCGGTCATCTCGACGAATATCCCGGACACATAACCAGACAAGCTTCGATCAAACCATTACACTCATAGACGAGTAATGGAAATCGGCCGCAGGCCAATTCAGGAACGAATTTACCTTTCCATTTCCAACGACAAAACGATAAAAGGCGACCTCCGGCTAAAAGTAAGTGGGAAAAAGTAAAACACAATGAGATATTATATCTCTTTCATCGTCCTGATTTTACGGCATCTCTGTTCATGTTACGGGTTCCTATATCACAGTCAAGAACAACAAAAGCAATTCCCCAACATAGAAAACTAGAGGAGAACAAATTCATCCAATTCACAATGATTATTGTATGACTATATATTAATAGCGATGTTGGCTCTTATCACGAAAAAGTGCATTTTCATATATATACATATTGAACGTAATATCCTCAGCAACCCCTTTTCTATTCTTCTCATCTCATTTTAGCCGTGCTTTACAATATCCAAGTTGATGTATTCATAGAAATCAACACCTTTCAAATCGATTATGCAAAAACTTATCGACAGCATGCTAAAAGCTTTAAAGCTCGCTAGTTTATTAGAGAACAAAGACAAAGTACACGATAATTACCATGACGTGATTGAGGAAATATTTTGTTAATACCAACCAAACTCTAAAATTAATTTAAACACAAAAAAAAGAATTTATAGACCATATGCAAATTTTCCTTAAATCGATAAGGAACGTTATCAAAGTGAGGAAAATCCAATTTTTAGTTCTGAAAAATTTATATTTTATCTAAAAAAAATAATATTAGTGGGCAAATGAGAGTCCGAAAACAATAAGTGTGCTTATGAGTCTTCTGTGACGTCATATTCCATTTATTAAAACCGAGATATAAACAGATCGTTGAGCAATGATCATTAAAACAATAATTAACCCAATTTTTATCATTTTTCGCCACAAAAAACATTTTTATATCCTAAAAATTACTCTCAATTTTTTTTTCGATAGAATAAAGGTTAACTGTGTTTAATATATGTGAAAACTAAGTATTTTATTGATAATTTTAATACTTAGTCTTTTGATACAAGTAAGAAAAACAGCCAAACGATCAAACAATAATTGCAATCTAAATAATTTTCTAAAGATTTAAAGAATATTGAGTAGCCTGAAAAGTGAGTAGATTCTTTTTATTGTTATTTATCATCACTTTATAACTGCCAAGGTTTTTAGTGACTCTAAAGTAAATAAAATTCGGAAATCGAGAAATATTGAAACATTACTAGATTTGACGCCTACTTGTTTTGGAGTAGCCACCTTAACCACTCGGCCACCAGCAGACACTTGAGAATTATTGTTTTTTTTATTTTTAATGTGTCATTGTGAATCGATTCATAATTATTTTTTTATTATTAATTTATGAAACTAAACCTGAAATTTGCAGAAAAGTATTTATCAACAGTTCAAAAATGTTAACTAAAACGTAAAGTGTAGAAAAATCCATAAGACGATAATCACGAACAATCAGTCCGTGATAGGTATTCGGACCATTTTTGGAGAATGTATTGGGACTGCAAAGATACGTTTATACTCCAAATTTCAGCTTTCTGTGTTTTTTTATTAACGAATAAATCCAACAAAAAAAAAAACAATCTAGAAAAAAAAAGGCTTTTCAACATTGGGTGAACCAATTCGACTGAAATTTGAACATAGTATGAAAATATATAAAGCCTATGCTTAGAAAAAATAACATCCTTTAATATTCATTATAACTATTTGAAGCAGCAGATTTCTCTAATTCCCTGTTCAAATGATTAATTTTGTAGTGATTTCTAAAGATAAATTAATATATTTTTTTCTTTAAAAAATTTACGAAATGTAATATAATATACCTATTCACACTAAATTTCAAATAATGTAAATGGTTTCAATCAAGGGCGGATTTAAGGGGGGGGGCACGTGCCCTCCTCCCCCCACGGTATTTTTTGTGTACTTTGATGATTCCATCACAGTACATACTTAGAAGCAAATCAAATTATTATAGTTGTTAAAATATATGAATTTTTTTTAACACAAAGAACATTAGTGAAACTCTAAATAAATAAACTCTAATCTATTTCTGGCTGGAAATGCGAATTTTTTTCGTTGCATCCCTTTCACGCATTTGCAAATGAAAGATGATATTGTCCCCCGCCCCCAGAACAAAATCCTGAATCCGCCCTTGGTTTCAATCATTAACATTTAGTTCAAAATATTTAAACAACCTTATTATTTGTGTTTAAATATATATGTCATAGGAAAATTTCCATGAGACTTTGAAATTTCTGTATTGTGACGTCATTTTAATGCCGAGTTAATTGGAGCTTTTTTAAGGTATTTAAAGTTGAATGATTTTCTTGCATTTTTAAATGAATATTTCTTTGATTTTATCAAGTAAAGATAAAAATGTAAACCTTCACTATAATTTGATATTAGGCATTAGCTTAGAACATTTTAAATTATTTTTAGAACATGTGCATTACGTGTGTGGGATAAACAAAAAAAATTGAATACTATTTTTTTTCCGTAAATATCGATATAGAAGAAAATGATAATAATAAATTACTTTTAGCCAGATTTGAGGAGACATTAGAGTGGATTATTTTATATTTTTACTTCAACCCCGAAGAGAAAATTTCACCAATTTGCATACAAATAGAATGGCGTCATTTGTTATTATAATAGGGCTAAGTAATGGTGTGTGCAGGAGGATGGCTACGCGTACATAAAATGAAAGAAGAGGGAGCGTAAAAAGATGATGACCTGTAAGAAGCAGGCGACTAAAACAGCCCACTATTAAATGCTTTCTTCAGCACTTTTCCTGTTTTTAAATAGATATTTCGGATAATGGAAATAATAGGGGGCAAAACGAAAGCTTAATGTTCATCTCATTTGAGGTTAAGTCTCATACTTAGTTTTAAGACATGCAAATCATCTTATAAATAGTATGAAACGTTTATTTAACGATTTAAAAGCTCTTTAAAAAAATTCAATTTAAAGATATTTTAAGGATGACCTTAATTTGTTGCATTTGTGATTGGAGTTTTTCTTTTTCCCTGAATCAGAACGGAAAGCGTCGCCTTATTTTATTGTGATGTTACAATTGAAAATCATCATAAGTTTTTAAATTAATTTCAACTAAAAAGAGGTCAAACGCGAATGAAACAATCTGAAAAGAAAATGGCGCCAGCTTTGTTGTCACAAACGAGGTCTGATAGATGCAATCGTATAAAAAATAAAATAAATTCAATATGAAAAGTTGCATCTAAAAATAAATGCATTATTTAGTTTTATATGAATGTTGTTTGTCAGTCTCCGGAGTAACAAGAATTTTTCTTTTAATGTAGCCTCTTATTCAGGAAGAGCATACTTATGACACCGACGATATCATATTCGTTTCCATAATTTAGGAAGATACTACATTTATTTCACAGAAATAATTTTTCGATTCCAGTAACAAGACGCGCTGAGTTTCTAAATTGAAATACCATCATTTATGAAGATATTCTTTTTCGAATTTTACCATCCGTGATAGTTAAAATAAATTGACCGAATGCAAATGATGATAGAGAAACATTTTGAGTTTGCGTTAAATTTTCAAAGGGTTCGATTGATTTTAATTGAAAGCTATGAGAGTTACGATAATGATGGTCGCTCCAATGACATAAAAGTAGTTACATTAACCTTGAGAGAAGTTGTTAAAACAAACCTTATCCCTTTTAGATAGTACCAAACCGTTCTGGTAGCTCTCTTCTTATGTTTGTACCTGTTTGTATATGTAAAATATAAACATAACTAATTCACAACTATCGACAAAGTATTTTTGCAAAAGTTATCTATGTTAACTAATACGTGCAGAAGTTGCAGTCTAGTAGCAAATTCAATTTGCGAGATTTTTCAAGTTTTATTTGTTCCTCGCATAGAACAATTGCTGAATATCGAATGATAAAAATTGGCGTCAAATTGAAATTGGTACTAAAAATAGATTTATCTCGGAAATAAAAATAAGCTCATTAAAAAATAACAAAACGTTATCTAATAAAATTGATGGTTTTACTATATTTACTGAAATCAACTAAACTTGAAATATAGGTTCGTAAACAGTTCGTTAATAGATAATTTTAAACAGTTTATTGGTACAGAAAAATCGAAGCACACTGCCAATGAAGTAGGTCGATCATCAAATAAAAAATTCCGTTCAAACATCCAAGGATAGAATAAAACCATACTTTTATTAAAACTTGAAAATTTTACACATCGCCTCGGACGATACAGTAGTACACAATCATACAGCAACAGCATAAATAACGTATTTCGTCGAACATACGCTGCATTCCAATTTCATGTTTGTAAAAAACGGAACAAAAAAAAAGTTTTCATATACATAGTTAAAGAAATGCAGTTAGGGACAGATTTACATATGAATTAAACACGCTATAATTTTATACTTGTAGGGGTCTCTCGAGGCCCATAAAAAGTTTAAAAGAAAAAAAAACGGTGTGTGTACTATTACGTATGCGCAAGAAAAGTTATACTTGTTTGTCATAATTAAAAAAATGTTTTTAATCCATTGCCATACCATACTCCGGTAGTTCCAGAAATGGTACATCAGTTATAAGTAGTTTGTGACAACTAAAATATAACACAAATTTTAAACACAATTTTTACTTTTAATGTTAATAAAAAAGGTAAATGTATGTATGGCGGCAATGACAGAGAACTAAGAATGTAAACACATACATGTGAGTGTAATACTGATATAACAATTATTGTTTCAATTTTCAACTAGATGATTATTGTCATTGGTTTCAACTGTCGTTTAGTTTTTCATTCTAGTGCCGATTTGAATAAAACTTGAAACCAATTGTTATATATTAGTCTATATTCAGACCAGCAAAGATTATATTCATTATGTACACACATCAACAGATGGCACAAAAAAAAATCCGTTTTTCGTGGAAATTTGTGTTTTTCCATAGAAGACAACTTTACAGATAAACTTTAAAAACAAAATTCTAATAAATTTCAAATTTTCATCAAAATCGTTAGAGCCGTTTTCAAAAACCAAAACACATACATATATATATACAAGAATAGCTAGTGTAATATATAAGATTAAGAGTCTTTTTTATACAGATAAGGTTTGTCTAAATAGTCAATTGCGTCTATCTATCGCATGTGCAAATAGCAACGATGTAAAAATTAAATTAATAAAATTTTAATTGTTTAATTTTATTACTCTTTTATATGTATGTGTTGAAACTGATTTTTAAATCAAATATTAAAAAACATAACGCAATATAATGTATCGATCGATTTAACTTGATTATATTGAATATATACATACATTCAATAATTTTAAAACTACCTTTCTTTCAAATGTAAATTAAATATTGTGTATTATTTAAGATGTGGTTGAAAATACAAAAATTAAAAATGTTAAGTTCGATGATGATCGATTTTAAATTTAAAATAACAACTTATGGTGCCTGTTATGACTGTTATCTCTTCCTGCTACTTTTTAATTTTGATGTTGATCATTTTAGTGGGTTTCCCTGACTGAGTAAAAAAAAACCTGTGCTAGCGATCAACTAGTTTGCATTTTTATGTACTATGCAAATTGCTCTCGAAAATTGGTCAACTTTCACCCGCTTGAAGTTTCTCGCTAACCGTTTATGAGCGACTTCCTTCTGTAGCATCACGGTATCAGATTTTATTAAAAATTCAGTTTGATCATTTTTTCATAACTCCACGAAAGAAGTGTAACTTCAAAAATGTACTCTATATAGTATTGCTTGAATAGATATAGACGCAATTTCAACAATATATTAAGCTACCAAGTAAAACAAACAAGGGGACATCCATTATTCACGTGAGATAATTTTGGCTAATTTTCGACCCCCCCCCCTTGGTTAGATTTCGTGAGATTTCACTCGACCTCCCTCTTCCCCTAATCACACGTGAGAATTTTTAAAATGCATATTTGCAATGAAAATTCGTTAATCTGTGTTTCGATTACATTTGATTTACTTAAAAAAAACAATATTCTTACAAATTTTTTTTATTGAAGACTAGTTAAGTATTTAAGAAACATTTTTTATGTAAATTAACTCTGTTTTTTATGTAAATTAATGTAAATTAAGTTTTCTCGTAAATTAACACTGTTTCTTGTGCAAAAAAATAGGTAATGTTGTAAAGCCCCCCCTACCCTAAACGCCACACGTAGTTGATGGATGTCCCCGAAACGACTAAAAGATAGGTTATATATCAAATCTTTATTGTAACTTGTTTTTCATACATTTATTAAAATACCATAATTTTATAATGTGACAATAAATTAGGCAATAGAACATTTAATTTTTAATTTTATTGATTACACAATATAGGAACTTGGATCATCAACCAAACAACAATGATCAATACACCATTGCCTTGAGTGTATCACTGTTTTGTAATTCGTTACAAAACAATCCTTTGTCCTTTTCTATAGAAGTTGGCGTCTTTTAATAAGCCAAGCGATTATTAAGCGTCCGTTGGTTTGTTCTGAGAATATTTGGTTGAGCATTTGCAGTCCAAAGTAAACTTTAAGTAGAAGTAAAACTTATCTTTATTTAGCAGCTGTACATTTCTTATGTTTTAAGTTGAATTGGATTGAAAATCTAGAAATATTAAATAATTTAAATGTTAAGAAACTTGGTTCAGAAAACAAGAGGGCCATGAGGTTCAAGTTTTGATTTGAAACGATGGCAGTGAGTTTAACAGTGAAAACAATGAAAGTAGCAAAATTGTTTTTATTGTTGACAATTTTAAAAAATAGAGCAAAGAATGAATTATTTAATTATTACTGAGCCGATCGTCGACCTATAAACATGGTCCTCTATAAAGTAATGTTACCAAGTTTCTAAAAAAAGTAAAGTAATGTACCAAGTATACCAAAATAAAGTTAATGTACCAATTTAATACCCAAGAATCACTCAAGTGAACGAAACACTCAAGTGAGATTAATTTTTTACTTGAGAAAATAAACATTAAAGAACAAAAGTTAATTTTGTTCATCTTCATCGTCATCTTCGTTGCCCCGATTCGTTGTTTCCAGACCTTCCAGAATTTCAGGGTTAATGCACTCTCTTTCTTACAACCACTTTGTATTGAAACGTCATTAAGGCAAGCTTGCTCATTACACTGTCCCCAGACTAAAGTTACTAATCTGAAACAATTACCAGCGCCACCTACGTAAGCACAAATTTGGACTGAACTAAACAAAATGCAATAGCACCTGTTGTGGAAGTGTTAGAAAATTCTACTCTTAAAATAGAGTCATTCTTATTGATACTGAAACCGTTGGTTGAGAACCCTATTTATTGAGGCATGCGCAATGGCTCAAACAACGCGTAAGGCTAACATTAAGTATCCTTGTTTAACTAGTAGTGTCGCGCGATTACTCTATATTACTTTATTTTCAATTCCTAACATCTTTAAGGGCAGGTAACTTCGACTTACGGCTTCTTTTACAGGTACCCCTTTAACATTAAATATATTGAAAAAAATTGCTTTATTGTGATACAAATGAAATAAATATACGTCATGAACGAAAAGTTTACACGAAACCATACCTGTTTACATGTGGCTGCATGGTGGTCCCGGCTAAGAATTTCGCCACTTATAAAAGTACTTAAAAATTACATTTTGATAATTAACATTATTCATATATTAATTTCGCAGTGGACTTAAGGTTGCTATTTTTCCCTGAGCTACATTGCGAATTTCGTTTGGTTCATCAGATTTCTAGTTAGGCACCTGATGATTTTACCCTATACCGGCTCGCGACCTCTTGAAGAAGCTGAAAATTTGGATCGTTTCGTATCTCTCTAGTATTTGCAAGGTGTTTCTGACCATTCTAAAAGAGTCCTGAGGAAACATAATTTCAGGATGATGTTCAAGCCTCCTACGAAAATATCCTGTATACTTCTTTCCCTGAAGAACAAGACCCCAGTTCTGGACTAACCTGTATACTGAAGTATAGATCTTATACCAATTAGCTAACAAAATTAAAAGTTTGAATTTTCAAAAAAAGTTTCTTGCCAATCGTTAGGAAATCGTTCGTAGAGGTTTGTGAAAAAAACCATTTCGTTTGTGACAAAATAGTTTAGTAGTAATCAATTAATATAAAATAGGGTTTTTAGCGACATATAATAATAAAAATTAAGGAAAATTTAGAAAAATGTTGTTTAATAATAAATACAAAAGAAAACTTAAAGAAATCTTAACAAAACCTCCTCCCACCAAAAATATTGGAGAATAATAAAGCATTTATGAAATTATTTGTTTCTCTAAATTATATTTTCACAAAATTTTTCAAAAAAATAAAAATCGAAACATAATTAAACATGCTTTTCACCCACATATTTTTATTGTTATCGAAAGCACTTAATGTGTTACTTCGCATATTTATATTCAAAAAAAATTTGGGCGCCAAATTGATGTTCACAAACGATGAAAATATTTGAGTAAAAAGCGTGTTTAATTATGTCTCGATTTTTATTTTTTTGAAAGATTTTGTGAAAATATAATTTAAGGAAAAAAATAATTTCATAATGCCTTTATAAATGTATGTTTGAAAAGCCTGATTATTGTTGTTTTGATTTTGGCCAGTTCGTAAAAATTGGCATAGAAAAGATAATAAAGTTAAAAATAAGGGCAGTTCAAGGGTGACGTGATAATTCCATGAACAACTATCCGTTGATCTCTTCGTTGTTACATACTAGTTGTCTCGTACGTATCTTTTTTTTCCTACGATTTTTTACTGTCTATTGAGGTATTCATATTTGCTGATGTGTCTACAACTCCGACCTTTCTACGAATTTTACAACATTCATTTTCGTCAACATTTACCACATCATTTGACCTCAATCTGTTTTATCCTAGTATTACAACTTTTTTTTACCCTATCAGGAGACTTCAAATACCTTTTAAAAGTAACAAAAATGTAACTGATGTAACTGTTAGTTATATGTACTCTAGTATGTTCAACAATAATTTGCCATACAATAATTCAATTTTTAAGCTAAAAGGTAGACCGATTTAAAGTTGTTGAGAAGCTTGTCTTTTAATTTAACAATTGAATTATTGTGTGGTAAATTATTTTTGAAATTATTAATATTTTAAAAACAACATCAATATGGAAATAAAAGAATTATTGAAAATATTTGCATTTTTTCTTCATTATAAAATTACATTTGGAATATTGTTAACAACAATGAAATATTTGTGAAAATAAAAATATGACTTCCATGTGATCATGTTAAAATTGATTTTTTACCTGTTTAAAAGACTGATAGAGAGGCAATAGCCAATAGTTGGCTTTCTTATAATCCTTTTTTCCCTAACATCGCTAACTCTCTGGTATTTAGATTGCTCTTAAAATTGTTTCTTTTAATATTTGATAAAACGGTATCTATTTTAAAATTTTCAAGTCGTTATATTTCTCCTTCCATTTCTAACTTATTTGCCTTCCGCTGGAAAATTCTGAAAAATAAATAAATAAAAAATTTATCGAAAGATAATTGATTTGAGTAATATATTTGTTATCGCTTTTGAGATTTGGAATAGTTTCGATTACACGCCACCTTCTTAAAGTTAACCACAAAAATAGCTTTGTTTTTCTAATGTGTTTTAGAAATATTATGAATTTCAAGTAAACACACATATTTTTCAATTTATTTGAAAAGCTTAAAGGTATGAAGACCGGTAGGTGAATGATATTTATAATACTTATATTTATAATACTAATATTTATAATAGACTAAAACGATTGAAATAATTTATATATATATATATATATATATATATATATATATATATATATATATATATATATATATATATATATATATATATATATATATGTATATTTATAGTCCGATCTAGTCATCCCGTTTTTAATTTATGGATATATATATGTACAAATTAAAAACGGGATGACTAGATTGA
The DNA here is from genome assembly GCA_958496175.1 of Sisyra terminalis. NCBI lineage: Eukaryota > Metazoa > Arthropoda > Insecta > Neuroptera > Sisyridae > Sisyra > Sisyra terminalis. The sequence goes on from OY292274.1 coordinate 34,194,654, forward strand.
ACTATTGGATTTCAATTGATTGAGAAAAGAAGATGTACGCTACCTATTGTTAATATTCGATTCTCAAGTCGAGTGAATTTATCAATATTTCTTGTTTTATAGATTTATTTAACCCTAAAGAAGCTTAAAACCTTGGCCGTTGTAAAGCAACAGTAAATCACGACAAGAGTAAAATAATATTATTATATTTGAATTAAAATTTTATTCCAAAAAAAACCTTACAAATAGGGATTGGGTTCGATTTTTCTATAATGTGAATGGTTAGTATTTCTCGATTTACGGATTCTTATTAACTCTAGAGTCGCTAAAGACCTTGGTAGTTATAAAACGACAGTAAATAACAATAAAATGAAATTAATACAAATAGATACTATGCCTTAATTTCTTTGTGAAATATGAATATCAAAAAGTAAACTATAAATATAGTAATGAACCCAATTTTAAACAGACAAGCATTTTGTTTGAATATTTAATTACCTTTATAAAGGGTGTTTCAATAAGAGCACAAGATTTCAGTGTTCAATAAAACATGGTTTTCTGTAACAAAATATTGAAACATTTATTGATTTAGAAAATATGCATATATATATATATATATATATATATATATATATATATATATATATATATTTATTTTGGGAATTATGTATGAAACAATTTTTTTTAAATAACTATCACGGCTTTGCTGGCATTTGCATTCCCTTTTGATGAAATTTTCAATAACGTTATTGAATACATGTGGTGGTATTTCATTGATACAGCGTCTAATTTCAGCTTTTAATGCTTCGAGGGTTGCAGGCTTATTGGAATAAATCTGTAACTTCAGATAATATCACAGCCAGAAATCTAAAGACGTTAAATCGCAAGAGTGTAGAGGCGAATTGTGGTCACCAAATCGGGAAATGACACGGACAGGTGTAAACTCGTGCAAGATCGTCAATGTTTCACGGATGATATAGTATGTGACACCGTCCTGCTGAAACCACATCTCGTCAAGATCAATAGCTTCCAAATGAGGCACAAGAAACTGTTATCATATCACGATAACGTTCGCCATTCACCGTTCTGTATTACCTTTTTCATTTTCAAAGAAAGACGGTCCAATTTTTTGTCCAGACCATAATGCAAACTATACAGTAACCCGTTGTGGAGGCATTGCTTTCTGATAAATCATTCATGAATTTTCTAAGCCTCAAATGTAACAGTTTTGCCTATTCACGAAACCATCGAGATGAAAATGGCCTCATTACTGAAATTGATTTTGTTTACAAAATCAGCAGATTGCTCAAGGATACAATTGGTGAATTATTTTCACTGTTTATGGTTTACTATTTCATGTTTACTAACTCCCATCTGTCTACTTTCGATTTGGCACATCATAATCATGTATGGTTGTCAAACATGACGCGCAATTCAAATCTTGCGCTCTTATTGAAACAATCTTTAGTTACATTTTTGTATATTATATATCATCAAAACGTAACTACATTCAATTTCTATGTATTGTTTATTGCTACATACTATTTTTTATTTTTACTTTTTAGTTGCTCTAACTGCTGGGGTCATGCGCGACTCTCTTTGATACTTTACGCTCATACTATAATATTTATTTGTAGTTTCACAATAGATAGCACTCGAAACAATGGTTCAAATGGTTCAATGGTCCAGTACATTTGAAGAATCCTATGACCCTTGCATCTCTCTAACTGTGTTCAGGCATCCATCATGGTCCTGGATGCATATTTTTTTCGTATTCAGAGAAGTCTTCAAAGAAGACTAAATCCCCGAAGTTACGTATTCTTGAAACCTCCCCTTCGACACAATCTTATACTCTATCTTTTATTTCTTTTTGATCGCTCATACTTCAAGATTCAATAGTTGTACCCTCAAAAATTAAACCTATTCAGATTGAAATAACTATAATCTGAAACTAGCCTTATGACAAATTTATCATACAGTGTAGGTAGTAGACAAAATCTATTAGCGTCCAAATTTAAGGATGCGACGCCATAATAACTCAAACTGATTTATCAGTTAGCAGCTGGTTTTCAATGCTTCTGATATAGGTACCAACACTTATCCAAAATTATTCAAACTAAACGGAAGAATTTATTGAAAATTCATAACTTTATAAAAAGTAGATATGAATACTCTCTAATAAGGTTCTGAAAAGTTAATTTATTTAAGTAATGCAAAAATTCAAAATTTACCTAGAAGCTTTTTTCATTTTTTTTTATTATCAAAAGCGAAACATTTACATTGATATTATTAAATATCACAAGTTCGGAAAAGTTTTAAATTCCCTTGGAAATATTTGTATAACTGCAACGCGAACTTTCGTAACAGAATCGAAACTTTTACGAAATTTAAACAAAGTTAACGATCAACACAACTATAGATCGAAAAAGAAAAAAGCGAAAAGAGTTTGTAACGAAGAGATTTTTCTGTGAAAACTTTCGTCTCCGTTCTCGTGACTCAAAAGTTTTAAATTTTTTTGAATTTTTTTCCAATCGAAATGCGGTCAAAAATATACAAACGAAACGCTTTGAATAGTTTGACCAATCAAAGTTTATGTATGCTTCACTCGACATTTTTCGTATAGTTTTTTTTTTAAACTTCCTCGGTTTTCTTATATTTTTTTCCTTCAAATGGATAAATCTTAGTAGACATAGAAATATATTTCTCTCTGTATTATAAACCATTTGTAAAACTTGACACGAAAAATAAGAAAAATACGATGGCTGGATAGACGAATTTTGGATTGGAAGGGGAAATGAATTATAAAATATGGGAAAATGGAAAAAAGGGAAAATCTATAAAATACGAAACAAAATTTTCCATACGAATGAGGTTGATTTTTTTTATTTATTTATTTTAGTAGAAATTATTTATTATGTCCTTTGTGCTGTCGATGTTTCCTTATGAACAATTTCAGTCAAAATAGATATTTTTGAATGGTAATAGTAATAATTATTAATATTCCTTTTTATTCTGAAAGAGTACAGTTTTGCTATCAGACTAAAGCTTGTTGAAATAGTCATTTTATTTAATGTTCTTTATATCCGCATTTTCTACATAAATCTCAAGTAAAACCCAAAAGATAATTATAATAAATTTAAAGATTAAAATATAAAATGTTTCAAACCAGATAAAAAATTGATTAGAATAAAAGGCACATAATAAATAATGCTAAGAACCATCCTTTTCCATTTTCATAAATGCACTTCTGTCATAAAAAATGGAAACTCATAAATAGCATGTTATGTCTTAGAATTTCAAAGTTCATCCATATTTCTCCTGTAACAGAAAAAGAAAGCAATTAAAATCCTCATTATTTATTTGAGTTAAGTTTCACAAAACTTTGCCAAAAAAGGGAGGAAAACAATATTGATTAATGATGTGCCAGAAAAAATTGAATGAATCTAACGGCGAATGGAAGAAATAAGAAACGGAGCGAAACATATACTAAGGAAGCTAATGTGAGGAGAAAAAAACGAAAAAATACGGAAAATGTTCAAGAAAAATACATAAAACAAAGATCAAATTGCGTCAAAAGTACAAATAGTCGTCGTTGCAAAGTCATTAATTACAAAAGGAAATACAGTTTACGAATCGTTTTAAAATGCAAAATAAAAAGCAAGACATAGAGTTTACTGTAAAAATAATTCACTGGGAAAATGCAGTTTGTCGTTACAATTGAGAGTCAAGGCGTTACCTAATCGATTTTTTTATTTTACTCTTATTATTATTTTGCACTTCTATTGCACGTTTTTTTAAATAGAAATGAAGTTTAATGGTGTTTTATAACAACACAAATGAATTGTGAAAAATAGAACGAAATTACGAGGAAAAAATTTCAACAGGTGCGTTTTTTATAAAAATGAAATATAAAATGTAGAAAAATATTTCATTAGTACCGCCCCATGAAATATTGTAAATAATAATTATTTTGGAATATCAAAACACAATGTGACAGTTTATTTTATGTACGAGTATAAATATTTGGGTGACGCAAAAAAAACGATTAATTTTTTTTTCAAGTCACTGAAATATGTTAATTTATCGATTTAAAATCCTTCTCCAAAAATTAGACTCAAAATTAGTTTATTAAATGTTGCTTAAATTTTTTTTAAATTCCAATAAAATAGTCAACTTCTGATTTTTCAATTTTCAACACGATAAAATTTTGTACAAAAAAAATACTTTTTAAAATTGTTAATCCTTACCTTCGCAACAGATATTATTTTATAAGTAGCAGTTAAAACTTTTATTAATTATTTCCGGAAGCAATTAAAGAAATGCAATTACAACAATCATTAATAGGGTACTGTGGATGAGTAGTTAAGGTGACGGCTACAAACCAGTAAGGCCACGAAGTATACACACAAGGATTTCGAACGGTTTAAGCTTTTTCACAATACTCATCTACATAACAACCACAATAACAAACTCAGATCATAGTTCACCTTTCTGTCACTAGCAGCGCAAATATAGACATCTAGAAATTAATACTAAGCATCCCTCTAATTACACCATTTAAGTAATTTTATTAATACTTGAATAAAGTAAAATTAATCAAAATTAAAGCAAATAAAGTAAACAATTATTTAAAAATTCACAAACTTCACGTAACTAATCAATAATTAATTTTTATTTATTTTTGAATAATACTTTTCTTGATGTAGCATTGTGGTTACATCAAGTTCTGGTATCTTTGCTTGACACATATGAGTTGAATATAAAGAGCTCGACAGTATTTGTTAGTAAATTAAAGAATTTAATAATACCAAAGGTCACATCATGGTTTCATTACATATCGTATCACTATTTGCCACTGTCCCATAATCGTTAGCAAGTAATAAATGCCATTAATGAAAATTGGTCGCTTATAAAAAATATATCAAGATTTCTAAAGATCACTAAAGATCATTTACTAGAAATAATCTCCATATGCTTTGAAACTAGCTATTGTTGTTTTCTAGATGATTATTATCAAAAGATAGAAGAAATTAGTTTGGGGTATCCTGCTAGTCCAGATATCGCGAATATTATGTGTCATGTTCTGAAGAAGGCTGTCGATCGTCTTGGCTTTGAAGTTCCTTGTATAAATCTATATGTGGATGGCACTTTTCTAATGAATACCTTCGGAGCAAGTGAATAATATATTGTCAGTATTTAATATATTCCATGAAAAGATTCAACATTATATGGAAGAAGAAGTGGAAGGGAAGATTTTTTTTTAGATGTGTTCGTAATATGAAACTATGATGGTACATTGAAGACTAATTGGTATTCAAAACCTACAAGTTCCGGCAGGCTAATGCATTTTTCTTCAAACTGTCTTATGTTGCAGAAGATTAGAATTCTTGGACTGATATATCAAGCAATATATTTTAGTAATGAGGAGTTTCGTACTGAGAATAAAAAGAATGTTTAAGATCTTAAAAATTAATAACTACCCGACTGTTTTCAGAGGTATGATTTCTTAAAAGAAAGGTATAATATTCATGATCAGAGCAATGAAGACAATATTTGTCGATTCAAGTTTCCTTACATCAAGAATATAGCTGGATTAATTAATAGTACAGTCATTTGGTCGAAAAAATAGAGGTTACCTGGAAAGTTTTCCGGGAGTTTTGAAATTTGGCAATTTTATAGATTTTGGTATGCTCTTGCCAAATTTCAACTTTGCCACCTCGTATGGCTGCCGCTCGCGCCGCCATATTGAAAAAATGGCGCCCAAAAGCAGTTTTTTGATAATAACTCCTTTCTGGCACATTTTACAGGAAAAACATATTTATTCAAAATAAAAGTAGAAAAAATTTCCTACAATTTATGTCTTAACCTTTTCTTTCCTAAAATCAATAGTTTCGGCGTACGAGCACCGTAAACCATTATACATCCACACCAACGTGTAATATTTACTTGAAACTGCTCATATTGTGATTTGTAATTTATAAAAATTATACGAAGGTTAAAATATTGTTCCATAGAATGAAAACCTAGCTAACTACTAGTCTACCATGTCTAGCTAGTCTGTTATGTCTCCGCAGGTATAAATCATCAACAGGGCGAATCGTTTTCATCTATTTGCAATAAATACATAACTTACGTCCGATCGCACTACACCTCCAATGCCATTTTAGTATTTGACGGATATCCAGAAGATGTAGCAGCCCGTAGTACCAAATATGTAGAACGATCCCGACGATCACGAAAAACTGCTTCAGTCGACATAATTTTCGACGAAACAATGACGCCAACTGTATCACAAAGTAAATTCCTGGGTAACGATGCAAACAAAAACCGCCTCAGTGAAATGTTGAAGATAAAATTTGAAGCTGAACACTTCGTGGTTAAACAAGCCACCGAAGATGCGGATACGTTAATAATTAATACCGCAATAAACTTCTCATCGGCATTTGATTTCGTTGTAGTTGTCGGTGAAGATATAGATCTTCTCGTTCTTTTGACAGCGCTATCAACGCATCCAAATATATACATCCTCAAACCAGGAAAAGGAAAAATTTCACGACAAATATACTCCATAAACAGTATAAAAGATAAAACAGCCGCAAATCATATTGCATTTTTACATGCCTTTAGTGGTTGTGATACCACATCAGCATTATATTATCAAGGAAAAATGAAATTTATTTAAGTACTTCAAAAAAACCCAGACTTAAACGAGGTTATCGAAGTATTTAAAAATCAAAATGCAGATCCAGAAGTCATTGCTAAAGCTGGAGAACGTTTCCTTGTCGCATTATACAGCTACAGCGATGTGAAAAGTCGGAAAAGTACATCTCTAAATAATTATAGATATGCATGCTTCACAGCATCAGCATATAAGAGAAAATTTAATATTGCGTCGCTACCACCAACAGAAGCAGCAGCACGACAACATTCGTTTCGAACTTATCACCAAATTCAGCAATGGTATGGAAACGAAAAAAATGCAGAACAATGGGGATGGAAAAAAGACAAGAACGGGCTCATTCCTGTTACTACATTCGATCCCCCTGCTCCGGAAAGCTTACTGAAGCTTATTTCTTGCAAATGCAAGAAAGGTTGTCAATCCGCCATTTCCGTCACAAGACGACATTGAAGAAGAAGAAACGGACACTATTCTCGAGCAAATAAACGATGACATCGAGAAGGAAGAGGACCGCGATGAAACTGATGATCCCATCGTCGATGATGCCGAAGAAACTTCCGTCTTCGATATTTCAATCGGTATTGAAGACGATGAAGACCCAACACCTGGTCCGTCAAGAAGAATGAAGCGACGGAAATTGACCTAAATACTTAAATAGTGAGTCAGATGTGGATTAGACCTACTGGGGATACCACGATAAAAAAAATGCGCCGATTTCTCTACCTCATGGTGGTGTGGAAACGAGTATTTCTGCCGAAACGTGTATTGAATTACAATTTACGGCGCTCCTACACCGAAACTATTGATTTTAGGAAAGAAAAGGTTAAGACATAAATTGTAGGAAATTTTCTCTACTTTTATTTTGAATAAATATGTTTTTCCTGTAAAATGCGCCAGAAAGGAGTTATTATCAAAAAACTGCTTTTGGGCGCCATTTTTTCAATATGGCGGCGCGAGCGGCAGCCATACGAGGTGGCAAAGTTGAAATTTGGGAAGAGCATACCAAAATCTATAAAATTGCCAAATTTCAAAACTCCCGGAAAACTTTCCAGGTAAAAATACTAAAGGACTGTACTATAAATCTTTCGTTGAAACTAAATGTAGGCCAGTATTCTACAATCTCTTTAGTCTCTTTGCTTGATTCAAAATGATTAAAAATAAACAGTAGTTGAATGAAGTTGTCTATAAAATTCCCTGCAGTTGCGGGATATCATATATAGGAAAAATTTGACAATGACTCGAAAAAAGGCTGTAACAACACAAATACGAGTGCAGATTAGCGAACTGTCTAAAAATTTGGTCACTATACTCGCTAAACATCACATTAATATGGGCCATAACTTTCAATTTGAATAAGTAGAATTTCTCGACATGAAACCAGTGGGAATAATGAGGAAATCAATGAGATGACCCAGATTCAGCTTAATAACACAGTGAACCAAAACACAGACATTAACAATTTAAGTAGTTTATATAACAACTAGTGTAGAACTCGTTAGGCTCTATCCTAACGGAAAGTATTACGGACAGAGATCAGCTGCTTTAACAACGAAATGTTATTTTCAAATGCAACGCAAGTTGTAGTATGCATGGAATGGATGCGGATGGAGTAAAAGACTATATCTCCACACTAACAAAAACGTCTCACCAACCAACAATCCTAATATTTAAGATTTATTGAAAATATTTAAAAAAATAATTGTCAGTTTTCGAGTTTAGTGTCAACATAGTAACTATTATTCAAAAACAAAAAATAATTAATAGTTGATTAATGAGTTGTGAGTTGAAGTTTTAGAATTTAAAAAAAAATTGTGAAAAATTGTAAACTTTATTTGCTAAAATTTTGAATAATTTTAATTTAACTTTATTAAACTATCAATAGATTGGCTCAAGTATACTTTAGCACACTCACAATCTGGCAACGTTACATTTTCGACTTTGTTTTTAATTTAATTCGCGTTATTTTTGTTAATTCAATTCTAATATGGTATAAATTCTCTCTTTTGTGGCTAAATTTTCATTATGGCCCGATTTAATCGCGAATCAAATTAAAAACAAAGTTAAAAATGCAACGTTGCCAGATTGTGGGTGTGGTAAAGTACACTTGAGCCAATAGATTTTTATATTCCCTAATATTTTAATCTGTTTGATTTGTTTGTATTGTTTTTATACACAGAAGCTGAAAAAGCTTTAAATATAGCGAAACGCCGCTAGCTAATACTGCACTTGATTTTTTATGATCCATCAATCTCCTAATACTTATTTAAGTTCATAAAAAATACAATTTTCAATTTACAACAATTGAAGACAAAAAAAATGAAAGCTGTAATTATATTCATAGAGCAACACTTTCACTTAAAATTGAATGTCAAGATCAGTGAGACGTGTGAAATTTTCACAAATCGACTAGAGTTTCCAGTTTACCTACTGTCATTTCCATTTTGCATCAAACATGGGAAAATTTAATAAAATATTTACCTTATTTTTGTCAGAATTTCATTTTTTTTTTCTCAACATTACAATTTGGTGGAAATGTTTTTTTTTTTTTCATAAAGCCTCGTTATTTCAAACCACAACAGACAGATATCAACCCTGATTCAAATTTCAATAAAGCGAAATAATTTTTATTCTCGTACGATTTTCACCACCGTTTTGTATCGTTCTCTGGGGATGTAGTTAGCATTGGTCGTAAACTTCTAGATTTTAGACTGAATTTTTCGTTTTTTGTTTCCATGATTATTTTTGCTAAGAAAACTGTTCAATTAGTAACTTCTTTGATTGTTTTAGTTCCTACTGAAATATAGCAGTTCTTCGTTTATTAATTAAAGAAAAAATCATTTTTTTATTAATCATTATTTTAAATAAACTAATTTTTTAGAAGATGCAAGATTCAATTACAAAGAAATTATCACCAATAGATCACAATAAATTGTGGTAACATGGTTGAAAAGAAAACAAAAATATAAATATAAATAGGAAAAAATCTGTATAAAGATAATTCATTTTGCTCTAGAAAAAAAAATGAATGGAAAATGTGGATATAAATTTAAAAGAAAAAAGTTCCGTGTCGTAGCACCATTTGGAGTTTTGTGTTTACGACACATATGAAGAAGATGACGCCGCATGAAGGCCACAGCAGGAGCCATCAGTGCCGTACACATCCCGTCTTCCTCCAGGAACATAAAATCTTCCGCGCGCCAATATTATTATATTTTCCATATCACACACGTGCGTATTCGGTTTTTACCTTAATGCTTAAAACCTACATATGTCACATTCTTTAACAGCCTTTGCCCACTTTCCCTCCATGCTGACTTCATCACCAACGCCAGCCTAATACTAACATATCCCGAAATAGTCGTAACAATATAACATTGTGTATTTCACTATATTACACCTTTATATTTTATGATTTCCGAGGAGTAACGTCACGAAGTTTTCTTCAAATCATTTCATCCCCTTTTTTTGTCCAAACGAGGTCATTTGTGGGGCCAGCATCAAAAACAACCGCATACATTTTTTATATGTCAATAGGTTTTTCTTGTTCGAAAAGAAGGGAATAATCAAACTAACGTGAAATATTTATGGGGAAATTTTATTAATTAATTAATTTATTTTCCGAACCCTACATAATGATTTTAAAACCCATTCAAATATTTTAAATATTTCATGAATCAACTTCAACGCAAATTTAATTTCAATAATTCACGATAATATTATATATGCATAGTGATAGAGTAAATTGGTATATAGGGAGGTCACGAACGCACAGATGAGGGATATTTTCAATAAACAAAAAGATAGAACGAATAATAAATTAATTTATGCCACAATTAATAGAGCATTATTCATATAAAATAAACTAATAACAGATTTCGATTTGATAATTTTAATTAAATATAAAGTAAAGATTTTTTCCCTATTTTTTTTCTGTACAAGTAAATTAAAAATCATTCGAATAAGTAAATAAAAACGATAATTGATAGCAGAAGACTTCAAAAATAAACTCTGGGAAAAGTAGCGTACTGTGCAAGTCTAACTTGAATTTCAACTTTACGGTTAATAATAAATGAATATGTGTCCGGGTGGCCTTCTGACATATTGCCTACGCACATCATCACATTCATTATTTATCTGAGTATAAGGAAGAATAGAAATGTAGGATCACATGAAGGGAAAAACAAACCAAGGAGCAACTTTTCATGCATTTTTCTGCTTGATGTTTTCGATTTAAAAAAAATGAAATAAGGTGAACTACATATATACAAGAACATGCAAAAGTATTTCTTGCAAACTCCAACAGCATATTTATTTCTTAAGTATTTTATATTTAAATTTCATGTTTCTTTCTTTGAGAATTAAATGTTCAAATATTTACCAAACAAATACGATTTATAAAAGGACAGGTATTTGAAGTATTATAATATGAAATATTCTTACGTTTAATTTATAACAGTGTAGAGGAAAATAGGGCGAATTGTCCCAAACTTATATGGATGAACTTTTCATTTATGCAACGTTTTATTTTATTATTCATGAATTTAGTTAAGATTTTCTATAAATAAGGCCCAAGGTATTTTTTAATCTAGTTTTTGAAAGCTTCTCCTTTAAGCTTTTCTACTCTCATTTCGTGATGGACAATTGTGTCTAGAATCGTAATTCCAAGATCTGTGTTTTAGATCACATCCATACCGTTTTATTGGTTGGATGTTTCTCGGGAACTTGGATAAACAAATAATTTTATGTTAACTTTTTTTCAAATTTTGTAACGTTTCGTTGATATAATTCAACTTCTTAAGGCTTCTCCATTGTTTATCCAAGTTCTCTGAAACATTCATCCAATATTATTTCTTGATCCCCTGAACCATTTAGACTTGCTCCTAAGATAAATCTCTAAAGTTTATTGGTTGGGTATTGCTGTGGATATTTTCTCGGTTATATCCACATAGTTTTAAAGAATTGAGTCAGCTCCAAACAATATCAGAAATGAATGGTTAAATAGGGCGTAAAAAGCAGTTTCCTCCTCCTCTCCATCTTCCTGCATTTACTTGAATCGTCACGTGTAAAGATGTTTCCTTGGTTTCCTTTGGTGGTTATATAAGACTCTGATTTTCTTCTTTCCAGGATTTAAAATCTGTTAGTAGTGTTTTTTTTTCAAATCGCAATCACTTTAACCATGGAGTATAGAGACAAGTAGTCCAAACGTAATGTTAAGAGAGTGACATCAATTTTAGGTCCAGTACTGGCAGAGCATGCTACTCTTTAAAAAGCAAACAGGAACTGTTGTTGTTATTAACAATTGTGAATTGCAATCTTCTGTATAGTGGAAAATATGCCAAAATATGGCGCCGCCACAAGAGTGTCTGGTGTACTGACTTATGTTATCTTAGTTACCTTACAGAAATCACATAATTTTGATTTAAGTTAGCACTGCAAACATAACACATTAGCATTGGCACATATTCCATCAAGCAAAATTGGAATAACTTCTTAAAAACTTACATACGCATTTAATATTTACACTGGTAATAACAAAAACATAATTATCATTTGGGTCGGTTTTTTTTAATTGTTTTTTACCTTCCCTTTAAAATTATTAAGGTTTTTCATCACTCTAGGGTTAATAAAAATTCGTAATCAAGAAATATCGAAAAATTGGTCAATACGAGGGTCGAACCCAAAAACTACCAGTTTTGGACCGATCAGCTAGACCACTCGGCTACCAGTAGGCTGGTCTATTATTCTATCCATGAATATTGAGGAAAAACCTATACCGTTAGGACTCCTTGTATCTATATTCCATGATTTTAAAATTCGGAACCTTTTTCTTAGTAGTTGCTTCATGATTTTATTTACCTTATATAACCCTAGTTTACGCGGTTAAGCAACACGGTACAGTGCACTTTGATACACACTATGCTAATTTTGGACTCATGAACGGCATTATTAAACCTCTTAATTTTGTCATTACCTCCAATGTCAGCATGTTCTTCCTCCAAAGCAAATACTATATTGTTGAGCGTTACTAGGTTAATAATGAGCTCTTTGCACCTCTAAGAACACTAATTTATAGCGGTGTATTAAATTATTCTTAAGAGTTTATGATACCTTAAGTTTGAAAACCATTAGTAAAGTAGTATTTAGCTCAGTCTTTAGCTTGAAAAAGGATACAAATTTTAATTTTGATTCAAATAACAGTTTTTGTATTTCACCACGTCCAGATGCATTAATTGCATAATAAAATCTTGTTAAAAATACAAATTGATCTCACATAATTTAACATAATTTAAATTCTCAAATAGTGCGAAATAAAGAATGAAATAGTCTGCTTTGCTAATTTTTACCCCTACCTCCCCTACAGTTTTCTCTTTATAGAAAAGAATTAAAACGATGCCAAATATTAATTACACATATTTTAAATTAAACAAAAGAATAAATGATAATAATTAAGATTTTTGCTTCCTAAGAGTAAATAAAACATTTAAAATTTAATAAATATTTTTTAAGATTTTCATATATATAAATAGGTAGTAGGTATATTGCTCAGGGCTTGTATTATATTATATATTCATAAAATGCAGTTACATATAGTTGTTTAAATTTTTTGTTTTTTTAGTGTGTACGGATCATCGCAAATTTCATATTATATAAATATGAATATTTAAAAGATGAAGGTTTAAATATTGATATTTTCCATACATGAGGACGAAAGCAGAAATTTTGATACAAGTTTATTTTTGATAAAAGTAATAACATAGCTTGAAGAGCTTCGTATTATATATTATATATTCAACTACCTTTCATATTTTCAAAGATAATATTTGATTCAAATTAATTAACATAAAAAGCATCCTTTAGGCAAAGAAGCTAACTTAATATTAAAGTAAAGGGTCTGTTTTCAAAGAAAAACCAATTTTTATGTAATTTAATATTTAATTTAAATTATTTCATACTGAGATAGGATACAAAAGAGAATGTTTGGGGACGTTTCGTAAAATAACAAGAAGTTTATATGTGCTTGCCTCTCAAGATAACAATTTCGCAAAGAATAACAATATACCCACCTATATCATACATATTATGCAACTATATACAAATTTCAAAAGTCAAAAAAACTACTTTATCAAACAATGGATGTAAAGGTCAATGTGTTTTTATAAAAAATAGCATAAAATTAAAAATATTATGAACAGTTAAATTAAAAAAAAAATTAAACAAGGTCCGTAAAACGTTACCATTTACAAAATTAAAATTAATTTAGAATGGCAAATATAAAAAAGTTTTTTTCCAAAGAGTTATTACTTATTTGAGAAAATTGTAAAATTTATTAATTATACTTAATATTTTTTCTTGTCTAAACTTTTCAATATGACCTATTTATAACGTATGAACGAGGAATTCTATATTCTTGCATTTTGTTATCAATCCGTCAGTTCAATCAATTAATTACTTTATACTAAAAATGATTCTCATATCTATAAAGTATCTTAACAATACTGTATAATATTATGGCGATCAATAGATACGATGTACGATAATTCTACAGATTGAAATAAATTTTAATTAGTATATATCAAATTCTGTTACAATATAAAATTTCGTATTATACTGTCCGTAACCCGCGACTTTGTCAGTATAACGTAATAATATGTCAACAACATAATTAATTATTGCAGTGGTTAAAGAGAAATACATATCTTATTTATTTCAATTGCTCTTCTGCAATTAAAAATTTTGCCTATACCTCAAAAATGTCTTTTAAACATCCTTAAAACTTTCATATATATTTTTATGTGTAAACATCTCTAAGAAGAAAAGGTCTAACAAATTAACAATACTTTACTCATATAATATAACTACACTATAGCTATAACCATGCTGTATGAATTCGAGCAGGAGCCAAGGTAAACTTGAAGGAGTCCCAGATTAAACCACCGCTCCTAGCTACAACAAGACTGTCTGATGCCCCTTTGTGGGAACGTGTTACCCCAAAAATAAATCTTTCAAATAAATATGCAATGGAAAATACCAGCCCACAAATTTTCCAAAAACTCTTTTTAGAAATGGAAAACACCATATATGGTGACCATTAAAAATTTCATACAGTTGGTTCAGTGATTAATGGAAAATTAGGTTTCGTAGTACATTCTTACTGTAACACTATCAAGGAAAGAATTTCTGATAGATCCTCCACATTCACCTATGAGGCGAAAATGATCCTGAGATACCTAAAAATAATAAAAAAAGAGCCAGCGGAGGAGCAAGTAGCCATCTTCACTGAATCGCAATCTTGTATAAAGGCCATAATGAGTAAGAAAAATAAAACTTTGTTAGTATCCCAGATACAAAATAAACCTAGAGAACTCCACAATAGGTATATAGAAATAATGTGGATCACCGAGCATAAGAATATCGCTGGTTATGTCTTAGCGGACTTGGTAGCAAAAGAGGCTATTAGTGAAGAGCTGGGACCAGAGCAGGCACTGACTGTCAAGGATGCACGGAACAATAAAGCAGAAGGACGGCTTTTGACAATCACAACCACAAAAACTAGCTAACATCAAATTATCCACCTCAGAAAATCCATCTGGGCAAGAACTGCCACGAAATCTGAAAGTAAGTCTTTGCAGGTTGATAGTGGGACATACAAGGTTGGCCCACAAGTGAGTCAAGTGGCAAGGGCCTTAAAACTAAAACAGCCATTGATGACCTTAGATGTTCAAAGCGACAATAATTAACACAAAGAAAAAAAAGCTACTACAAGTGTAACTAATGTAGTTACTACATAAAATATAATAATGTTTTAATAAAAAATAGAAGCGAAGAAAGAAGGATCTGAAAAGCGAAAGAAAATCCTTTTTAATCTTGATAACCATTGAAACTTGGAATCGGCGCTAAACTATCAAATCTAAGAAATAATTATTTTAAGCATGAAATGTTGACAAATAAAAGTCAGATCTCAATATACGAGACTTTGTGTGAGTTTCATACAACTAAAAAGAAGGCATATTAATGGTTTTTTGTAATTTTTTAAATTTTAACCAATCTTAGTCAAGCTATTATGTACATGGTTTTGGATTTTATGTTCCCTTGTTTTCCCACTGCTCCCTCGTAACGATAGTCAGAGGAATGTAAATATTTTGTAATTGTGTAAAGTTGGACTAATGTAGACTAGGACCCTAAGGGTTCAATTTCTCCCAAGTAAAATTAAAAGTAAAACATAAAAAAAAGCTAAAAATATCTTCTAGATATTTTCTATGGAAAATATTAAATATTTCCTTAATCCAGGCAAACCGATGATGGAATCATAATTTTTGCTAAACAAATAGAAATACAAACGCTTGCAACCCGTAGTCGTACTTACTGCAGTAACATTTTTTCCAATTCCCAACCATAAGGGGTCTAAACCATAAAGGGTTGAAATGTTTTTTCAAATGTTTACTTTATATGTTAATTCATGACTCGAGAAAATTTGACTGAAAAAAATAAAACCGTTAAAATCTTGTTTTTTAAAATGAATATGATTTTCATAAAAAAAAAATATAAAAGATAAAAATTCTCATATCCCATATACGTCAAGCAGATGAAGTCGCAGGTATCAGCCGCAATAAAAAAGAAACAGTAGACTTTTGCTATTTGGAAAGTATAATTGTATAAATAGTATGGCTCATGTCCTTTTTAGAACCGTCATATCTGGCAACGTTACATTTTCTACTTTGTTTTTTATTTAATTCTCAAATAAATCAACCCATAATAAAAATTTATCTATAAAAAAGAAAATTCCACCGTATTAGAACTGAATTAA
Organism: Sisyra terminalis; assembly: GCA_958496175.1. Lineage (NCBI taxonomy): Eukaryota > Metazoa > Arthropoda > Insecta > Neuroptera > Sisyridae > Sisyra > Sisyra terminalis. The sequence goes on from OY292274.1 coordinate 34,211,117, forward strand.
CAAAAAAATCGTTATAAGAATTAAAAACAGAATAGAAAATACAACGTTGCCAAATTTAACAGTTCTAAATGGGACATGAGCCAATAATTTAATAGTGTCAAACATTTAGCGCGGTAGTGCTAGTTAAAACACAGTATTTTTAATTTGTATTAAATCCTACACTTATTTAAAATCGGAATTTTCTTTGCACCATTTGTAGCACATTTTCTTTATTCTCATATATTTAAAAGCTTAAAGACTAACGGGAGAATAACAAACTATTCAACTAGATATAAACGGAGACGTTCTATCACCGAGGAATTTACCAACAAACAATTTCACAAACTTTTCTAAACTAGATTAACGGCATGTGTAAAGGTAAATCCAAATCTTAGAAATCTTGAAAAGCCTCAAGCATAAAAGATAAAATAAGTATAAACGTATAACCAGTTACTACGCATTTGAGCAGAAAGGTTTAAAAGGAAATTTGACAAGCTTTTCACAACAAAGCAGATTGTTCACATCGTATAATATGTTAGTCATCATGCTATTCCATTCAGCTTAAATTATTTTTGAATCATAGATCTTACGGGCTTCAAATCATCCCATTCCAATATATTGATTTTTATTTAATATTCCTGTAACAAATAAAATTCAAGTATTATAATAAAATGTTGTTTACTCTTATCGACATCGCAATATTTAAGCGAAATTTCTCCCCCATTTCTTTTTGATACTAACTCCTAGTCATAATAAAGTAGATGTAGTCAATAGATAGAAAACAATATTACCTATGATTTGTTTCACCTCCCTATATCGACTCCATTCCAACTATGGGTGAGCATTTTTCGTTGTTCTTTTTATTCTAAAACCTTATTCCTAAATTTCAGTTTGTCATCCTCTAGCCAACTCACTCCTGATTATTCTAAAGATTCCCACATTGTCTCCCCTTTCACCCTACTATTATATTGATTTTAAACATGAAAAGTAATAAATAGAGAGAGCAGCGGATTTAGATGTCGAATTGAACGTTTATACGGTGCACCCGTTTGGAAATTCGAATCTCAATAAATTTTGGAGCCCCCGGCCAGACAAAATGATGGAAATAAGAAATGGAGGAAATTATAGAAAAAGACAAAACAGCAAAGCAAAAAATGTCGCAGTAAAAAGCAATAATTTACCTTATACTTTTTCTATGTTATTATTTATTGTATTATTAGGAATTTTAAATTAAAAAAGGACAAATGTAAACAATATGCTTCGTTGACAATGGAAATAAATGATTTGTCAGAAACGAGGCTGATGGATTTTAATTAAATCTACATGGTAAGCGGAAAGTGGGACGAGGCATTACAAAAAATGAGCGACACAAACCGCTCAAATTTATTTTCTTAGATATACTTTATGGTTATGCTAATTTTTGTATAATAAATTAATAGAAAACCGCCATCAATCTCGTTTCAGACTCCCACACGACCGGAACGGAACGAAACGGGAATCCAGATCACAAATTATGGATGCCACGAGATGTACACTGGAAAGACGTAATGTGGTGTGTAGAAGATAAAGGTGAAGGTAAGTTGGCGACGAATTACTCCCTGCTCATCTCAAAAAAAGCTCGTCCTTTCCATTGAGCTTTTTAGAGTAGAAAAAAAACGACGCCGTTTCGAGTCCAGGACTACCACAGAAATGTTTCCGTTCGACGCGCAATTAATATCTTTCCCTGACTACTTCAACAATCTACTCATTCATATTGTATTTTCCATTTTTGTTTTCTTTCGTTCTTAAACTTTTTTAATGCGCCACCTTATTGCCGTTTAAGTTTATCAACTAGAACCGCATCAAAAGATTTACTCGTTTCATATATTAATTATTTTATTCACTGATTTAATTTCAATAGTACTTTCAAACAAAATACCATGAACCGTTTTAATAACTAAAAGTAATTATTCCATAATTATCTATAGGTGCCAATTGTTTTAAAATAATACAATTGAATTTAAATTTTCTATATTAAATTTATAATATAAAAGCTCTCTATCGCGTTTATAATCTCTATCATAATTGAATGGCATTAATTAATCAATTCAAACCGATCAAAAATTAATTACAACAAATATGTATAATTGTTTATCTTCACCCTTAATAAATTGAAATTTTCAATTCTCAAAAATGTGTTAAATTGTACAAACGTTAACGTATGCATCGCGCATTCAACAGTTATGAATGAATACCATTTCACCCTAATAAAATATCTACAATGAAATTCTATGTCATATTTGAGTGAAATAGTAAAAATCAAAATTGGTAATTGCATTGCTTTATTGTAACTTTTTAAAGTAAAAAATCGTTTTCAATTTCTTCTTAAATTTTATGCTAGTTGGTCTGCGTAACGTATGTGTTGGCTATATTTATGAAGTTATATTTCTTTAGCGGTGGTATGAAAAATTAATCATTTTTAATTTGAATTTTTAATTAAATAACGCCGTTATGCTGCAGTAGGAAGTCGCTCGCAAACGGTAAGCAAGAAACTTCAAGCGGGTGAAAGCTTTCCGATTTTTGGGAGCGATATGCATTACTATGCATATAGTAAAACGACTAAAACACCTTATTGAATCGATCAAGTTGATCTCAGCACTTATTAAAATTCGTTAAAAATAAAGGTATTTTTTGAATTTATTCAATACAATATTAAAGATAATGAAAGGAAAATCGATTGTGACATTGTATATCATTGTTTTTTTCTATATTTGAATTAAAATCAATTTCAATACACAGATATAATTGAGTAAATAAAATATACAATTACTGTTGTGTTATTATAATTTTCAGGACGTCGCTATTTAGGATTGTTTATGATACATATCAATACATGATATCTTATGGCAACAATCTACTTCCATATGGTAAATGTTTTTGATAAGAATTTTTCGAACATGTAACCCATGCTGCATCGCTTAATTCAGATAATATGTAATATACATTTTGTATAAGTAGTTAAATGTGTATTCATACAGTATTTTTGGAAAAATAGTCAATTTAGTCTTTTATTTGAAAATCAGGAACTTTCCGTGAAATATTCACAGCCTAACACTGACACAACTGACGAATTGATAAAATTAGCAATTGAATGAAATCGAAATGATAATTAGAACTAACGACATGATCTTTAGGTCAATAATTATTATATTTGTATTCCACGAATATGGAAGTATTTAAAACTTTATATTTTGGTCCTTGTCTCTGTCGCTACATATACATACGTTTACTTATTACGTACTTTGATAAAGTAATTTGTGTTAAAAATTTTATCATTTTTTAGAAATCACAAACCTTATAACTAGTGAGCCAGTTCAGGCACTACCGAAAGAGGCTATGCCAGTGGATTAAAACATATTTTTAACTATACCAAAGAAGTATAACTTCTCACGCGCGTACATAAGTATGTACATAAGTGTACAAGTACATAAGTATGTACACACACTTTTTTTTTATATAAATCAAGTTACCCAGTAACTATAAAAGTATATATATTGAAGGTTTACAAATATTTAGAACTAACCGGTAGGCGGGACTTAAAAACATGGCTGTGTATCAGTGGCGTGCATTACATATCGACAAAAAGACACTGCCTACCCTACATAATTCAGATAAATATTTATAATTTTGTTCTGATATCTAGTTTTATTTTATTTACGAGTACTATCAAATATCAATAAAGAAACAATCTTAACGGATATCATCTATACAGTATACAGATTATGCCAGCTCCTTCGTTCGTTCAATATTAAGTAAGCGACTGGTAATATTTGTATTGCGATACACTAGCGCTACTAGATCAGCAGCGGGAAAGACACAAACTATTCGTGTCTAAATATTTATATGTGTGCACTAATAGCTATATATGCGTCAGTGTGTGCGTTCGTATAATACAAATATACAATTCTACACCTACGCACGCACACAACCTCATAGAAAGACACTGTTTTTTTACAATACGACAAATTACGAAAATTCCCGAAGTAGCATCGTTTCTTATTCATTATCAAAGTTTGAGTTTGGTTGATCTCAATAATCGATTTAACGATTAGTAATCTACGTATATTGTTATTATTTAATTCTAATAAATTTTAATAATGTATTATCTATTATCTATATTATTTATCCCTGACGATTATATTGTATTTCTTTAATAAAGTTTACAAAATGAGTCTATGGATATCTGTGGTTAAAAATATCAACATCATTATTTACCATTTACCGATTAGCCAATAAAATTTAAAAGTGTGAATTTTCCGAAATTATTTTTGCTAATCGATGGGAAATCGTTCGTAGAGGTTTGTGAAAGAAACCGTTTCGTTTGTGACAAATTAGATTAGCGGTAATAAATTAATTAAGAAAAAGTAATTAATTAGTCATTGATATAGTAAAATGTTAAAGAAATAAGGTTTAAAGCAGCATACAGTAACAAAAATGAGGGAAAATTTTGGAAACGGTTGGTTAAAACTAGAACTAAAAAAAAAGTTGAAGAAAAATATTTCCCGAATTTCAAAAAACACTTAATGTTCTACTTCGCATATATATTTTCATCGTATATATATATTTTCAAAAATTTTTGGTGTGAATAATTGAATTTCACAAACGATGACAAAATTTGGGAGAATAGCCTGTTTAATTATGTTTCTATTTTTATTATTTTGTAAAATTTTGGGAAAATATAATTTGAGGAAAAAAATTAATTTCATAATTGCCTTTTTTTCGATGGGGGGAGATTCTGTTTAATTTTCCTTAACTTTTTTTTTTAGTTTTACATTTAACCAACTGTTTTCTTAATTTTCCCGCATTTTTGTTATTGTATGTTGCTTTGAACCATATTTTCTTAACATTTTACTATGACTGATTAATTAATTAATTTTTCTTAATTTATTATCGCTAAACTATTTTGTCCCAAACGAATCGGTTTCTTCATCGATCGTCAAAAAAAAAATCGGAAAATTCACACTTTAAAATTTTGTTGGCTAATCGGTATAGGGTTCATTATTTACTCATCATGACGACGAACTAAGCAGCATTTTTGATTATATTAAAGTAGCTTTAAAAAATTTCTGTCTACCGTGTCTAAAATCTCTGTGCACGTCACTGCTGTGTATAGTGTGCAAAAAGAATTGCTTTTAAGTTTTCATTGAGTTTGTATTATTAATTTAATTTGTTTTTATTTCCTTTAAAGAAACTTTTCACTGGGTTTAATTTAATCCAGCTTAAAAAAAATTTATTTACGCAGAAAAATTAATGAAGCTTGACTATTACTTAATTAAATGTGATCAAATAATGAAAATACAAGCAGTAGTGTTGAGAGTTTTACAACGTTTTGCTTAAATGTTCTTATGTAAAAGAACCTTAAGGAATTCAAGGGTAATTTCAAAAGAAGGAAAAAATTGTTTGCTTTCTTTCCGAACAAATTTTTGGTGTAAACAAAATTGCTACCAAACTTGGAAACAGCACGAAAACATACTTTTCATTTTCATGTAATTTACTACCAAAACCATTGATAGCCCAGTAAACTATATTATTCTTATACAAGTAGTGGATTTCACAACTTCCACTTTATTCATCAATTTATTTTAATTTTAGGTAACGACTTTAAATAGTTATATTTTAAAGTGCACACAAAAACTATTATTTTTTCGGCCACCAGACGTCGTGACCAAAGTAGTCAGTTCCCATTATCTCTAAGGGTCAGCCCCCCCCCCTCTAAATCTTAAATTCTATATTTTTTTCAAAACTACCATTTGCAATATTGGCATAAACGCTCACAAATCCATTCCACTTGGGTCCATGATCATAATGTCCATAACGCTCACAAGCTAGTGGAATACGAAAAAAGCGGCCATGAGCGTGAGCGTTGTGATCACTTAGGGGAAAGCATCCTTAGCTGTTAGGATATGTATTGTGGATATATAAATTTATTTTTAAGCCATTCTAAATACCGGTACAAATTTAGTGTGAAGCATTTTATTGTTTAGTTGAAATACAAAATACAAATTATCTTCCAGTTTTATTTCTCAAACGAACCCTCGTAATTGCCATTCTAACAACTGAAGTTTTCATATTAATAATGTTTATAATATAACAAAACCAAACAAAACGATCAAATTTGGTTTCGGTACTGTAACATATTATATGTACGCAACTGATATAACGACAGGAGTACCAATAGATAAAACTGGTAGACTTAGCAGCATGAGTAGCAACGTATTACATATCAATTATAAATTCCCCGGTCATGGCAACTCACGCATTAATTAAAATTAAAATCGAATATGATAAAAAAATATAAAAAATTTAATTACTAAATTTCAGGATTATAAGATTATTAGCAACATTGATTCAGTCCTTAAAACATTACAATTTCATATTTCACAACAGTTGTTTTCAGCTTTTTTACATCATTCAAATTCCTCCATATATTTAAATATTTAAATTACCCAAGAAAAAATATATTTAACCTTGATTTATCTAAAATTAATAACTTCAGAAGAAGTTTCAATCATCCATTAGTTTTTTGAGAACTTTGACTCTATGATTCATTGTAACACAATAGTACATCTATTTACATTTGTGACAAATCCACGTATTTATCCATCTACTTGTTTCAAAAGCAAAGATGTAATTCAATTATCGTCACAAACATCTTGACTTGACACTCTATTTGTACTCAAACCAAATGAGCATATTATTATCAATTGTATCTTATTTAAGTCCGCAGTTCTAAACTAACAGAAAATATTGAATTTGATTAAACATCGTCAAAGTCATAATCATATTTCACAAATATAAGAATAGTATTGTGATGATTTGATTAAAAATAAATTATTTGTTACAAATGAATTCAAAGCATTTCATTTAAATCACAGTTTTATTAGTAGAAAACATGTTTCCAGCATTCCATTTTTTGATGAAAAACAATTATAAAGAATTATGTTTCTTCTTGTTATGATTCTACTTTATATCAAATTTATTTGAAACTAAAATATAAAACGCGATTAGTCCTCAACCATGTGATACATTCCACATGAAATCAGTTTTGAATTAAAAAGAGTGACACGTGATTTTTGATTTTAATAAAAAATTTAGGATAATCTTTGGGATACTGGAATTACTAAACCAAGATATTTTTTTTTGTCATACTTTTTGAATACTAATCATTCGAAATACAAAATTGTTCAATTTCATATTTGTACGTAATGGATTCTAGCTTTTCACACAGAATAGATATTGAAATGATTGTTGCTTAATTTGAGAGGGTAGTTAATGTATATTCTACATCAGTGGATCTTAACCTTTTAGTAGTCGCGGCCTCCTTAAAATCTAAAAGTATATCCGCCCTCTCTTTAAAGTCTAGAATATTTTCGCAGTCACTACCTTATAAACATATTCGTAAAATTCGTAAAACATAAATTTTTAACATTGAGGGTGCAGCAAGGACAAACAAATAGCTAACATATTTTGTAAAAATATAAAAACTTAAATATTTCTAATATTTTCGCGACCTCCTACATACTTTCCGCGACCCTACAAGGGGCCCCGACCCCCCTTTTGAGAAACGTTGTTCTACGTTATTAAAGAAACTTGACTTGTACAATTAGAAACAAAATGGCAACTATATAAATTTAGCTAAATTTTTACTTAATTTTACGATTTTCAATTGAATCCTGTGGTAAGTAGGATAGAGGTTAAGGGCTGATATTTTCTGTAAATAAACTGCAAACCTTTCTTATACTAGGAACAAATCAGCATTGTCCTTAAGTAACATTTTAAATGAAAGTAAAATGAAAATGGATCATTTTGAAAAAAGCTCAATTTTGAGTTTCAAAAAAACCATGTGAGGGAAAAATAATAATCTAATAACTTGATATAACATAGTCTATACCTATTTTAATCACATACATTTAGTGCCAATCTGTTATTTCCACCTCTTTTGTTAAAAAATGTTTTTTTAAATACACTAATTGACGGAATGATATAAATACAACCTTGAAGGATTGACTCATGTACACTATCTGTACTTAACGTCATACTTAGGACTTATAATCACCTTAAAAATATTTTTTATCAATTTTATAATTTATAAAAACCAAAAAAATCGCGATATTTAAAAGGTTAGTCAACTATAATCCATTATAGTTTTACATAAAAAGAGTAAATACTAATTTTTAACCAAAGGAAAAATGAAAGTTCTCACTTCGCCACAATTACAATTTTGTATGTATAGCCATAGTTAGAATTTTCGACAAAATCATCAGATTTTATTTTATTTTTTATAATTAAATGGAGTATACCGCATACATTTCAGCTGGTAAAAAATTAAAATCATCTTCTAAGGATGGAAAAATAGAGGATGATTGATAGCCTATATACCAAATTTGGAATAAAATCCATTATCTCAGGAGTACAGTTATGTCGATTCAAAATTTTTTTGCACAAAGTCAATAAGATCATTAACCATTTTCAACTGTAATTTAAAACCATTTTTATTGGTTTCATTGCTCCCGGAATCCTGGAACACCGCTGGTACGGGTAGCGAAATTGTGTCAATCCGAACACTCGCTAAAGCCTCTCAGAGAATATTGTTGAAAAGAGGTTTCTGTATTAAGTTTCTTTTTTTTTTAATTTCTAAGTAAAAATTTTCCTAAACCTTCACAAATTTCTTGGAAAATTGAAGAATTGTTCGTTGGATCGACTGATATCTTAGTACATTGCTCTAGGCGAGATAACATAACAAAATGCGATATTTAGGTAAATACTCTATAGTTAGTAAACTTAACTGATTATAGTTAGTTGAAAGCGCAGATCAATTTGAAAAAACAACCATAGGAAAATTCGTTCAAGTTAATTGAATTAATAAGTCTGGAATTTTTCTAAAACTTATTTAGTGTGACGTACCAAAATTTTGGGCTTATTTTAACCTATTCGATGGTAAAAATAAGACTTACCAAAATTTTCCCATCACCGAAAAATTAGGGAAATAGTTTTTTCCGAAAAATCAGAAATTACGTTTTCTGAAGTATTGGATTATCTCAAATTGCAATTCTCAAATAAACTACATTGTAGGATGCTTGATTAAAGGTTTTCCGACCTAATTTAATTTTTTTCAAGAAATCTGTTAAACATATACTGTTATACACAAAAATTAATTCGAAATTAGCCAGTATCTTAAAATTGAAAAATAAAAACTGTTTAATCCAAATAAGATTGCTGACCACTGATGAAGATTGCTTGGCAATCGAAATACGTATCTGGGTAATACGTCACGAATATTTTTGTTTGAACTTCTGTTCAAATTTATGTTGGAGGTATGATTTTTTAAATATTATTATATTGAGTTTATATATTATTATATTAAATTTGTATATTATTATATTAAATTTGTATATTATTGTATTGATTTTGTATATTATTGTGTTAATTATACTACATAAATTGAACTGCAATATATTTTATATATTGTATACACAAAAACTGTTTAGTTAAAAACATTAGAATCGACAAAAAAGGAATTGAAAAGCGAATATATAAAAATATTTGTAATCTTAATATGTAAGCTTTCAAACAATTGAAATCAACTAATTTTGAGTCGATACTAAGCAAAAAATCAACATTTATTTAAAATAGTTATAACGTAATTATTAAAATTGTGTCTACTTATTAGACATTAGAAGTTGTACTTCTTTGTAAAAGTCTAGCTGTTTTGGGAAATAGTTTTCAATTTTTCTTGTTTTATAAGTTGAGTTCTTAACAAAATTTAAATTAATTATTTATTATTAATTATTTTGTAAATATTGTGATACATTTTAAAATTACTTTTACTTAGCTACAAGTTCCAAAAAACGGTTAAAATTTGAAAGAATAGTTAATTTAAGGAATAGTTAAAAATGGAACCAACTACTATTTCAAAAATAGTAACGTTAATTCTTCCCTTCCAGATGCAACCTCTATAGAAGTATAACTCTAAAAAGTATTGTACAAGATTCATGCTAGATCTCGCATAACAATCGCACAGTATTGTAGGCTATATTTTACTGTCGCCATTCCATGGTTTTAAATTATAAATTTGTGTGTTAAATAGTTTGGCGCCGACTCAAAATTAGTTAGTTTTATTTTTTTGGTAACTTAGATATTGAGATTAAAAAGATTTTTGTAGTGTTTGCTTTTGAGTTTCTTTTATTGGTTCTATTGTTGTTAAAAGGTTTTTTAAACTAATAACGAAAAAAACGAAGAATAAAAAAAAATATTTTTAATTTGTCCTAAAAAATTCAACCACTGTAAAACTTAGTATTTATTTACATCTAAATAAATTATTGTTTAATTACCTTTTTCGAGTTCTGATAAAATGAAAGCGGTACATTAAACTTCAAGTATTATCTTCATATCATATTTATTGAGTCATATAAGTTATGAAACATAGCGACAATAAAGCTATTATAACAATAAAGAACAATTACGTTTCATTCTTAAGCCAGCAAACTAGTTAGCTTTTTGTCAATACAGGATGATTATGGTACATGAGCTCATCATAAAGCTCAACTAAAAGTAGATAAAAACGGTACAGATAACTTTCCAATTTAATTGATTTATTATAGAATAACAGCGTAACAAAAATGAACTTTATGAGACATTGAATTATTCTTGATATTTCAGAAAAGCTTTTGTATTTTTAACATTTTTGTTATTTATTATTTTTTCAGTGCAAAGGTGTACTTGTTGTTTATCAAGTTTCTATATCAAAAAAATAATAGACTTAAGTTTTTCATGAATTTTTGATTTAAATTACAGTAGTAGTTATATCCCAGACAAGTAAGGAAAATCGAAATGTCTGCCAATTTTTTTTTAAAAACATGTTCTATTTCTGTTCTTTTGTTTAAAAACTGTTTTTTTTTTAATTTTTCAATGATTCATTGATATATTTATAAACTACTTAGCAAAATTTGATCGAAAAAAGAAATATCATTTTTACGGCACTCAAAATCTTTAAAAGTCTTTAAAAGTATATTTAAGCTCTTGCTTGTACTTGTATAGTGAATTATTATCAACAAGAAGCCTTTGTTAGAAAGCAATCTGCCGTAATCCATTGATTTATTTAGATATATTCATTTTTTTCAAATAAAAAAACTAAAAATCAATAAGCATCAAAATCATTTAGAATACTCAGTATACTTTTCATGGTCAAGCAGATAAAATACTAGCAAAGGGTATTGTTTCAATAATCATTTTTTTAAAATCTTTTTGGATACCACCATTTACATATAATGTAACAAGGATTTCCAAGACTCACAAGTTCAAAATACTAAAAACCTAATGAAAAACTAATAGATCTGAAGAGTCACCTAAGCTCTAAGTTCTGATTCTATAAATCCTTGATCAATTGTATTGTTACATGCTTAAGATTTAAATATATATAAGTGCATTTTTTGTCTACATAGTTGCATCCGTGTGCACATCCTGCTGTGTGCTCGTCAAACTTTAAAAATAATAAACAAATGGGAAGTGGTCAAACACAATGAGATGAAAGATACTCTAGATATTTCTTTGAAGATTTTTGATAGCAGAGATCAAAAGAACATACAGTAAAATTAGAGTTGAAAGTGCCAAAGATAGAAAACTTTGGAGGTTCGAACCTTCTGAAGCATGTCTGAACTACTATAAAAGAAGTTTTCCACAGGTGCAGAACAATGAGTTATAAACAGTTGGTGAATCAATTATTTATCAGTTATAGTAGATAAATGAATCAGTTATAAATAGCTAGTGAGTCAGTAATAATACGTTAAAGTGTTAACTAATTAAATAAATGGTTGTTGAAAATAAATAAATGTGTGTAGTATGAAATAAATTAACGTAAAAGAAATTGTAGTAGAATAATTTTTCTATTGTTGTGTGTCTTAAAACACAAATTCAAATGAAGCCATCATTTGTGACTATAAGTTAAAAACGTAAGTTTGCAAATGCTTATTTATATGAGTCATTCCACCAAGTAAAATACTTTTTACGAGATGATCTCTGTCGATTTTTAACCTATGTTGTATTTATATGTTTTCTTTATTTAAAAAAAAATGAAAAGAGGCTAGGGCTATAAGGATGGTGAAGATTTCTTAATGACACTTAAGAGGTGTATTGGTACTAATAAATCTGTCTTAGATCTTTACCTCAATTGTGTATTTTGTGGAAGAAAAAATACTAAGTGAAAAACAGAAAAAAAAATCCTGGAATTGACTGAATAGATTGATCTAAAATTTTAATACTTTCATAAGGCCTTCTTTAAAAAAAGTGTAATCAATAACTATATAATTTTACGAATCTTTAAAAAAAGCCGTTAACCATGAAAAAATATTGTCTATTTACATAACGTCTAGGTTTTTTTAAATATTTTGAATAGGTACTACACTATAATAAAAACGAAATTCACTTCCATGATTAGTATCAATTACTCTTGTTTAACCTAAATATGTACAAAATTATAACCTCAAAAAAGATAATTCCAAAAGAATGAGTAGGAATATTAATTTCAATTTGTGTTTCTCACAATTTTTTTAAAATATTTTAATCAGAAAAATATTTTATCATAATTATTTAATAAACCGTAATAAGTCTTGTTTCAATACCTGCCGTTTACTATTATTAACTTAAAAAGAAAAATAATTGCTTCATTTTGAAATTATTTTTGTATTTTTTTTAAATTCTTGTCAAGATGAGTAACCGCATGAGATTTAAAGCGTCTTGTTTTAACCCTTTTAAAGAATCATATGATTGAATAATAAGATGATCAAAAAAAAAATCTTAACGAAATTCTTCTATTGAAATACATGCTTTTTATATAAATATTAAGATGATCCGCATCACACTTTTCTATTTTCCGTAAGAATAACACAGGATTTTTTTTTCCTTTTTTTTGTGTAGTTTACTTAAGTTACGATGTACAGTAAAGTTCTTGGCATTATTTTGTAGAGAATAAAATGCCCTACAAAAAAGGTGTTGAAGTAATTTTTAATAAGTCAACTCAATCACAAGTCATTTTACTTGGATCGAAAAGTGTGATGTAAATTTTAAGTCTACATTATTAGCAAATCAAGAGCTTATATGTTAGCAAGTTTATTTTAGTACCTAAGCCGAAAATTATTCCTTAATTATTTATTTATATTCTTTTTAAACAACCTCCTATTTTTTTACGGGGCTCTTTAAGGGAAGGTATTTTCACATTAAGATAGAAACATTTATCTTCCAGATAAAAATTTTATCCGAAGAATAGTGAAAACATGCGTATTTTCATCAAAGAATAGTGATATATGTGGAATTAATTTGTAGGATTTATCTAACAGATACATTTTTGTCAATTAAATAGCTACATTAAGAGCTTTAAGATAGCTACATCAAAACAACTCACGTCCATCAAGTTAACATTACGCTTTTAGAATATATAAGGGACAATTACGGCATATTTAATTGTTTTTTTGCTTTTCAAAAGTTCAAGAGAAAAAAAATATCGCTCGCAAATCTCCAGAAAAGTCATTTGTAGTGCTAAATTGACATTTAAAGGTTTTATATAAATATTAACATTTCGAGAAAAAAAAACCAGCGTTAATTTGAAAAAAATCACTTACACATTTTCCCGGAAAACTCTATTTAAAGAAAAAGGTTACTTGATGGTCGTAATCAACTCAGCAATAAAAAAATAAATCAATTAAGATTGAAACAGAAAAAGTGTTTTCTTCAATATAATGTAATATCAATTAAATTAGCTGGTATTTATTTATATTTTGGTTTTGATAACGTTTTAATTTTTAATTTGAACTTTTTTCTAAGAAGAATAAATAAAAGAAGAAATTTTTTCTTATATTTATATTTGTAAAACTACATTCAATTCCGAAATGTGTTAATAAAGGAATAGAAAAGAAAATAAGTTATTTTCGTTTTTTAATGCATGAAAATCATGTATATTTATTTTTAGTTCTTATTACCTACTCTTTTGGGGAGGGGGGATCGCATTGTCGCAATTATTTTCGCATTATACTTTTTCAATTATTGAAAAATATGCACATATTTTTGAATAGTCTTTAAACATAATCTTACATTTTAAATTCATTAGTAATCGATTGATGAAGAGAGACCAATGTACGTGAAAATCGAATGTTGAGCAACGAACAGAAATTCTATGGATGATGAATATAAAATATATTTACGTTGCAATAGAAAAAGTAGAATTTCAGACTTCGTCATTCATTTTACTTATTATTACAGGAGCTGAAATCAATTATAGTTTTTATCTTTATTTCAAATTACAATTTCCAACAACTAATATAGAATTATTCTATGCAAAAACGTAACCATTCAAAAGTTTAAAATAAGGGATGTCCCATAATTTCCTCAAGTTTTTAATTTGTCACCATTTTCAAGGTAAAAGAAACGAACCAAAAAAAATCAACAAAATTGGTAGCTAACAGTAGAGGATTTGTAACAATTGAGCACTGGACGGCACAAGAAAGCAATTTTATAGTTAAACAATACTTCCAAAGCGAATGCTGCTTTTTCGAGCAAAATAATACTTAGGGATAAAGATCTTTAGTATAATATAATCCAGTGCTCCGCAAACTTTTTGTATCTAACCCGTTTTTGCCCAGTGTTCCAATATTGGAACATTTAAAAATTTTACCCCCATTTCATTATGCATGACGCAATAAAAGTTTAGAGTGTATTAGTGTTCCAAATGAATCAAAAAATATTAGAGGTACACCTTAAAAAAACTAAACAGACTCTTTGGAAGCAGTGGATACTCAATACTCTCTTACGCAATACTCTTGAATACTTTTTAAATGTACCTAAAAATAAGTTAGTTACTTTTTTTTAATTTACCGTTGTATTGTTATTTCCCGTCGCTTAATAATTACTTTTGTCTTTAGCCATTCTAGAGTTAATCAAGATCCGTAATTGAAAATTAATAAAATTCTCAGAGGACTAGGATCAAAAATAAGCAGTTAAAACTTGATTTTTACTCGCGACGTTTCGGCCCCTTTATTGAGCCTTCCTCAATAGTGTCATTTTTAACTAATTTTTAATGATTTTTTTGATTTTTTATTAAAATTTTATATATCTTGGAAGTTTAATTGATGATTTTACCAACTGTACCGTGTCTATAAAAATGAATTATGACAATGATTATTATTAACAAAGTTAAAGCGATTGTTTATGAACGCCTAAGGAAGGCTCAATAAAGGGGCCGAGACGTCGCATGAAAAAATCAAGTTTTGAGTGCTTTTTTTTGATCCTAGTTCTCTGAGAATTTTATTAATCTGTTACCATCAAGTATCTGAAATTTTACCATAATTATCGAAAATTTACTCGATGCGAGGATTGAATCCAACACCTACCGGTTTTGGAGCGGTCATCTTGACCACTAGGCCATCAGTAGACTATATCTATGTTTGTAGTTTATTTTTATAAGTTATAGAACATAAATTAGACTACATTTTTTTTTTATTTTCTATATTGTTTAATAAAGAACGATGGATTTTATTTAAATGAAATCTTGTGTAAATTGTGGAACATTCTTTACAACTAATACCAATTCAATCACTAGTTAATAGGTTTAAATTGATAATTTTTGTTAACTAAAAGCACAAAAATCCCTCTCTATAAGACCAACTTTTTTAAATTACTATTTTTATGTTTTGCACAAAACGAAATAAAATAAAAACATACCGGAAATATAAAAATGCCATAAAACAAATGACATTTAAATAAAATGCTTAGCGCTCTCTACAAACAATTTAATATTAATTTTAATGATCGGAATAGGGCCCATAAAATCATAATAATGTGCTTTTTACGTAATTTACGGCCTTCAGAACCTGAATTGAAGTTGGAAAATGGGAAACGACGACTCGAAGAGCATTATTTTTATGATGCAGTTATTAAAAACTCAACGGCCTCCAGCTGATAAACTTTGCCTCTTTCTTTTAAACATCACCTGAACTCCTGTTAACCTTACCATCGAATTCCTCCCTAGTTTTTGTTTTGAAAAATATATAACTTACTAAAATAAATTATTCAATAAATAAATTTAATAAAAGTTGTTAAAAATTATATTTGGTCCCTTTGCTTTTTCTTTATTTTATTGACCGATTTTCCGAACGTCGATTGTGGTAAATCTAAACGATATTGCTGGTTCGAAAACGTTATGCATCGCAAAAATGAATCATATTTGCTCTACAAAAAGTTTAGCAGAAACATTTTTAGGAATTTATGGTATTATGTCAAGCTTAAATGAAAATTGTGTTTATCACAAAGAAAAAGTTTCAAGCTGTTCATAAAAAAAGGGTTTAGGGATATAAGTTGATCGTATTTTAATATTAATTAATACCTAATGTATGTCCGTTACAAATATTTACAGAGGCTAAAATTAATTTGTGATGCCTTCAATGATAAATGTACTTTGATATAACTTCTTGACAAGAAGCAAGCGAATAAAGCCTTTTGTCATTTTATCAGCGTTTATTTACATTTCAACACAAATATAGGTCATTTTATTTGACCGAGTAAGAGATTTTATAAATGCAACACACAAGAATGGATATACTGTAATGGAAGGTCGAGGGGAATTTGAAGCTCGGGAGTTCCGGGTTATCATGTCGGAAATTGTTGGAAAATCATCCTAAGGTTATTTAATATAAAAAATAAAAATAAAAAAATCCTACCCAGCACTTTTGTTTCCTTTTTGAATATTTAATTAAGTTTTCCTTGCGATCTCTCTTGGTGGTGGAATAAATGCATATTTTTTGACAAATGCACATGCAATTAACTTTCCTGGCTTTCTACCGAGATTAAAATGTTTAGAATGTACCATATTTCATTCGAAACCGTTAGCTAAGTTCGGAGGAGGAGGAGGGTGTCCCACTTTTGCTTTCATATTTTCTCCATTTTATTCAAATTTTTCAACAACCATTAAAAAAGAATACAAATTAAATGCCACGTCAACAAGAAAAATAGCATTTGTCCCCGTAAAAATAGACGAGCTGTGAAATCGGAGAAAACCATCCTTTCGTTTTTCGTCTCAAGAGTTTTTTAAACAAAAAAAAAAAAACTTTACTTTCAGTGTTTAAAATCCTTCCGATCTACTTGATCGTTAGCTGAACAAGGGTAACGACAAAAAAAAATATTTTATGAAAGTATTTCCTCAACAATAACTTTTCCTCTATGAAACTTTCCTCTTCTTTTGCCCGATTCTTTTCTTCTCATCTAAAGCCACTTATTTGCGCTCCCCTTTCTTCATTCTTTCACTGAAGTGTTTTTGGAAAAATCAAGAGCTCAAGTAACAAATTGTTAGTTTGATAGAGAGGAAATAGAAGAATAGAATATGCAAAAAGCAACTTTCCACATACGAGCATATATATACACGAAAAAGTTGGAGAACATTTAAATATTCTGTGAAGAATATTATCCGCTGCCTTTATCCTTCGTTATAATAAACGAAATTCTTTTCAATTTTCTTTAAAAATTCTATAGAATTTCCTTTAAAATTATTTCACAAGTTAAGACATTTGGAGAAGTTTCAATTCACAATTTTCTCAAGAGGAGTTTTAAACAAATATTAACTCGCTTAGCTTCGCTCAATGTATTCTTTGGAACTCATAACCACGTTACTACTATCAACCCGTCAACAATCATAAGGAAAAACAACAAGATCGTTTGATCCAATCGAAAAAATAGTATTTTATATTCTATACTTCAATTTAACTTTTACATACAGTGAATAAATGGATGCGGAATTTGGTTAAATGAAAAACTTCCATAACTTGAGCCCCCGGTAACTACGCATTAGAAAGCCTGTTTAATTGATAAACAAACCTCTCTAACTGGGCATTTTTTCCTTAAACTTCTTAACAACTATCTTATCGCTAATACGACACACAACGATAGCAAATTGTATTCAAAAATTTAATTTTAATTTTTCTGGTTTACCTTACATTTAGACCAACAACAGGCTATATCTGGAAATTAAAATTAAAATAATTATTGGTAATGAAAATTCACAATTGCTTTTTGAAGACAAAGCAGCACTTATAACAAACTTTTAACTTTATCTAAAAAGCTGGAAAAAAATGTGTATGTATACTAGGGTGGTCCTTAATATGGATGTTTTTGAATGTCTTTGCTTCCAGGGGCTCAAATGCTTCCAAATTGCTAAAAAAAAATCCCTGAAAATTTGAGTTCTTAATATTAACTTTAAGATATTCCGCTTTCCAATTTAAGTTTCTAATGGAAATAACGTGGGAAAAACTTAATATTTTCTTTAAAATTCCATAACTCAGCGACAAATAAATCAAAAGTAACTAATCGCGTCATGTTTATTGTAAATTTAACGATCTACAAAAAAGAGCTTTTATTATTTATCACTGAATCTATTAACTTATATTTTCATTGATCATTAGTGTCACATTCTTAAGCCAATAGATAAGCCAATAACTCTTTAGCCAATAGATTTAGCGAAAAATCATAAAAGCCCTTTTTTGTAGAGCGTTAAATTTACAATAAACATGACGCGATTAGTTACTTTTGATGTATTTGTAGCTGAGTTATGGAATTCTAAAGAAAAAATTTAATTTTTCCAACGTTATTTCCAAAAAAAAATTAATTTGGAAAGCGGACTATCTTAATGTTAAAATTAAGAACTCAAATTTTCAGGGATTTTTTTTTTTTATCAATTTGGAAGCATTTAAGCCCCTGGGAGCAAAGAAATTCAAAAACACCCTTATTAAGGGCCACCCTAGTATTCATACACACTTTTTTTCAACGGTAACAAAAATATGAACTATTTAGGGATTTTTTTTTAAGGTTTATTTATTATTATTGTGTAATTATATTTGCCACAATTTTGGAACAAAATACGTAGTCTGAAAATAACCAGGCGTTGCAGCTTTTGAACCCAAGCCTACTGGTTTATAAAGAGTTTACAGTGGGGATAATTAGCATTACGCTATTAAGTCGACTGGAAGTTCATTAAACTGGTAAACAATTTAACTAATATGTTAATCCTATCATCGCCATAAATATGTTATGCCTTTACAATAACACATAATATACAATTATTCAATGATTCAATGACTTTGTGGTCAATAAAACATATTCAAAGAAAAATTTGTTGTACCAAATTTAATTGATAATTAAACTTTAGAATGTAATAAAAATAGTGCTGCCTTTATACTTCATATACGATTCCTATGGGTTATTTCAGTGTTTCCAATGCGTGTGTCGCAAATTTGTTAAAACTTTAGATAAGAAGATAAATTAAAAAAATTTCAATAATGTATCTTCTGTAATGTATAATATAACAATTCGAGCGTACCTGGAACACAAAGTATAAATTCAAAATTTTATTGTGTACTAATTATATCTTCATCTACTATCTTCATTGCCCTCAGAATTCGTCTATATTTATTCAAGTACATTAGATAAATATTAACACTAAATGAGTTTTTGAAGTTCGAATTCGATAGTTTTGCATTTTCCAATTCGTACAAAACCAAGAATGATAAAAATTTCAAACAATAAAATGATAAAGCAGAAAGTGGTATCCTGATCAATTAACCAAGTAGCCAAAAGTTCTCAAGAATTGTTTACAGAAAAAAAAATTAATTTGCAACTCACACAATGCAAAACCACCCTATACCAGAAAAACCATGGAAAAATTGATCAATTAAGGAAGGCTGATATTGCCTTACCCACCATAATTATCCAAAGTTGTTCCATCAGATTACTTTTTATTTTAATTACTATAACAGTTTCTAAGTGATCCAAAATCTAAGTGACCTCAGTAATAATCATCTGTAATTTTCAGGTATTTTGCTAGTAACGTATTGATTTTTACTAATTTGGCATTAAAAGTTTGCACATTAGATGTCAAAACGATGATTAAATTAAAGATAATTATATCATTGGCCATCATTGGCTTAATATTAAAACATGTTGCAAAATATCAAAGTGTATTGCGAAAAAAATGGTTAAGGGACACAGGGTTTTCTAATTCCATTTTTAACATTTGACATTTTTTGTAATTTTTAACAAATAATATAATGTATTTGCAAACATATAATGCAACATATATTGCAAAAGAATTATTTTCTAAAATTAAGTACCGAATATTCGTTTTAAATGTATGGTAAGTATAAATTTAACCCATTTAACCACACATTAGCGAAATACACATATTTCACGATATACATGATTCATATTATTCATTTAATTTAGACCAATTGAGGCTCTAAAGAAATTAGAAAAAATAATATGGCAAATTATACACCTCACTAAAGCTTATAAAGTTTAAAAATACTTAAAAACAGTATAATTTTCCAACATTGTACTTCAAAACTAATTAATTGACCTAAAATAATAAAAGTTTGAAGTAAAAAAAGTATAAAAATGTGATTTTATGTCATTCATTCAAACTATTGCTAAAGGTTTTTAAATTTGTTAATTTAGTAAATCCTTAATATTTAAAAATTATTTTTCAGTCTGTAGACAACCTCTTGTATCTCATGTTCTTTATTACATCTTTCCATGATTAAAGCAAATACTCTAAACTTCAATCTGTTCAACTCTATCTTTTTGCTTTATAGAAATTCATTGTACAGTATCATACATAGTGCAAATGATATAGTGTTTTCATAAAGGTCTTAAGATTTTCCCAAACATCGCTTCTTGTTGGTTGCACTAATTGGCTTTAAGTAGTTATAATAATGAAAGATAAATTACGTCAATGATAAAATTGGCGTTGATTCTAAATTTTAACATTAGCAGTACGATTTAGAAGGTCGCTGTATTTTATTCGTAAAACCGACTCCTTTTAATAAGTGCATATATAAAATGTAATCGCCTTGTGATTTTTTCTTTAATTCAGAATGCGCAAATGTATGGACTGTAGATATTAATTATTAAAATTGCTAATATATTAGCTTAGAATCAATTTTAATTCATATTATTTAAAAATTTAATTGTCATAGTCTATGATAAAATGTAAAATGTACCTCAACAAGTCGACGTTTTCTAAGAAGAAAGCATCAACATTCTTTAAGTAACCTAGAAGTAACTAAGGGTTTCAATGCAATAATGCATCAAGTATCAAGAACAAAAAATGAGTCAAGTTGTAACTCTTTGCAATGAGCTTCTATTCGACGATAAGAAACTTAATTTAAAGTTATACTCAATGAATGCCGTTTTACTAACCACTTTCAATATAATATAACAACTAATTTTACTATTTATTGCCTTAATATAGCAATCGGCTTAACAATTATTTATCTTCCTCAATACTAAAAAAAGCTTGACGGTATGGAAAAATTATCACTGATTTTACTGTAAACGTAAATGAAGAAGAAAATTGTAGTATCAAATATCTCAAATACTTCTTAATAGTTTAGAATTCAATAACTACAGAGAAATTTAAATAATTCTAATTGAATCATAAGTGGAAATGAAAGAGGAGGAAAATGTATTGTTGCAGATTTAGGAACTTTTAAAAACTCTAACAATGAGATTGGAGTGAGACGAAAGACGTTCCGGAACATTCTAATATGGGACAGAAGGAGATGGAAATCGTTAGAACGTTCGTAAACCATCTAGAAGCGGTAAATTGGTATAAAACATTGATAAAGTAAAAGAAACGCTGGTCCATAGCCACAAATTAACCATCAGAAAGACAGCGGAGGGCTTCAACATTGCCTATGGATCCGTCCAAGATATTTTGGTTAATGCTTGGGGTTTCCGTCGTGTAGATGCAAAGTTGGATTTTGCAGCATAATAATGAACCACAGTGCCATCATTATCATTATTCGAAATTTTTTAACGAAAATGCAACAAATACCATCCAACAGCCACCGAATTCACCTGATTTGGTTCCCTATGACTTCTTTCAATTCAATCGAGTTAAGAAACCATTACAGGGAACGCGTTTCAGCAGTCGAGAGGAAGTAATGGAAAAATCGCAGGAAGCACTGATGGACGTACCGAAAACCGAATATAAAAAATATTACAATCAAGTGCTGATATAAATGTGTTGCAGTCGATGGAGATTGCTTTGAAGGGGACAATATAGATTCAGATCAATGATTCTCAAAGTGATCTATATCGACTTTCAAGAATCTATGAAAAGAAAATGAGGGTCCACGATAGTGGATCTCAATAGTACCTATGATAGTGATAGTGATAGTGATAGTACCTATTTAGTTACACTATACTATCTAATAGTCATAGAAGAACCGAATGTCATAATACAAGAGGAACTGATTATAATAAGTACAAACGAAGACCTTAAGGTTCTATTTAAAAACGGATATCAGGAATTCTAGCTGCCAAAAATCATTTCCGTTACTTATCTCGTATTACGAAATATGGCGAGGAAATTTTTAATTTCATTTCCATCGTCATTCCTAGTGGAAAAGAAGTTCAGCGCTGTTATTAATCTCCTAATGAAAAAAGAAATAAATTGGACATCATTAGCCGAAGGGATTTAAGATTAAACCTTTCAAAATTGACGCCAAATGTTGAAAATTTATTATTAAAGCATCAGGTTCATCCTTCCCACTAAAAACATTTATTTATTGCTTAGTGTATTTTATGTAACGTATATTTTATATAACAGTTAAAAAAATATTTTGAATAGTTTTAATTTAAATTCAATTAATAAATGTTTTAAACTTAACATGTGTTTTTTACTTTAATTTTTTAACACTAAACTTCACTTCACTAAGTTCACTTCAGTTATAAACTTACAAAAAGTCAATATCAGGTAAGTAGGCCTACCCAAAACCGAAAAACATGGCAAGGGGTCTACGATACAAAAAAGTTTGGGAACCGAACCTCTGATTTAGATGAATAATCTTCTATTTTTAATTTTCTGAATAATATCCGGAAACTTTTTGATCAAGGTGGTAAATAGTCAGTTTCATTTTTCATTTGAAAACCAGTAATTTTCCATGAAATATTCACAGCCCAACACTGACACAACTGACAAATGGCTAAAATTAGCAATTGAATGAAATCGAAATGACAGTTGAAACTAATGACATGGTAATTCAAATTTGAGCCAATAATTATTATATTTGTATTCCACTTACATGAATGTATTTAAAAATTTATATTTTTTGTCTTTGTCTTTGCCGCAACACATACATTTTCTTATTATGTATTTTGATATTAAAAGTAATTTGTGTTTAAAATTGTTTCATATTTTCATAATCACAAATCACTTATAACTGGTGTGCCAGTTCAAGCACTACCGGAAGAGGCTACGTCAGTGGATTAAAAACTTATTTTTGACTATACCAAAGAAGTAAAACTCCTCACGCGCGTACATAAGTACAATAGCCAGGGCCAAAAAAACGATTATTTTTTATTCTTAAAAGTATATCGAAAATATTGTTTATGGTGACAAAAAAAAAATATCGGGAAGATTTGAACCCTTAATATTAATATTAAGAGGTCTATCATCTTTAATTTCGATTTTTTATTTGTGGTTTCATTTTTGCGTCAATGCTGTCAAACTATCAAGGTACAAAAATGTATCTGTACATATATTTATAGAAAATTAAATTCCCTAAAAAAAAATTCTTTTTGAAAATTTTTGCCAGACACACCGTTTCCGAATAATCAAACTTTAAACATTGATATAATTTCTAGATTTATCTTCTTTATTTTGGAATTTTGTAAGTAACGAACAAATAAATATATAAAAATAAACTATATAAATTCTTGAAGGGAATATAATGTTCTACAAAAAAGATTTCTTTACGTTTTTACATGAAATCACTTTTTCAAAAGTTATTCACACTTAAAGTTGAATGAGATATTAAATTATTGTTTTTTTCGTTTTTGAATCAATTTTCTTTCACTCAGTGGGACAAATTGATATTTTATATCATCCAAAATTTCATAATATATCCATACCTATTCTCGGTTAACAGCTATTTATTTGACGAAAACGTAGATTTACTTTAATATTATTAATTTAATATTTCATTCAACTTTAATTGTGAATAACTTTTGAAAAAGTGATTTCATGTAAAAACGTTACCTGTAAGACCTTTACCCCATGTAAGACCTTTTTTGTAGAGCATTATATTCCCTTCAAGAATCTATATAGTTCATTTTTATATATTTATTTGCTCGTTACTTACAAAATTCCAAAATAAAGAAGATAAATCTAAAAATGATATCAATGTTTAAAACTTGATTATTCGGAAACGACGTGTTTGGCGAAAATGTTCAAAAAGACGTTTTTTGTAGGGAATTTAATTTTCTATAAATATATGTGCAGATACATTTTTGTACCTTGAGAGTTTGACAGCATTGACGCAAAAATGAAACCACAAATAAAAAATCGAAATTAAAGATGATAGACCTCTTAATATTAATATTAAGCGCTCAAACCTTCCCGATATTTTTTTTTGTCACCGTGGACAATATTTTCGATATACTTTTCAAAATAAAAAATAGTTGATTTTTGGCCCAGTCTAAAGTACACACATTGTTTTTTTTTCGGTGACCTTACAGTCGCTAAAGATCTCAGCAATTATAAGGTGATAGTTAATAACCCTTAAAAAATCATTAATTACAACCACTGCTTTCCTCAACATATTTCACTCCATAAGTGAAAAAATCAAGATTTACTATAGTTTCCCTGAATCAGGATTCACTTTATAAGCGTCTTAATAAACTTGAGAATAGTGAGAAATGGTTCGTCAGCTTATGTAGGCGTTTATGTGGTTTATGTTACGAATCCCTGTTGGAAATGATGAAGATGCAAATGTCTGTTTTTAGTGGACCTAATTTATCAATTGCGAATAGAATAGGGGTTTTAAGGGTGATGGCGGTTTATGTTTATGTTCAACAATAAGCTCTTCTAACAAGCTCATGAATTTTAAATCAGATGCACTCACATCTCATATTGCAAACGGCAAATGTGTCATAGTCAGAACTGGTCACAGAACGATACAGGACATTGTGTGTTGTTTGTGCAGATGGTGTACGATATGATGCAAACAAGAAGTCGTAGATCTCGCCGCCTTCAACCACAGATCTCACCGATTATGCTTTTGTTGCAGACGTCGCTCTTCACTGACCGGCATCTATGTAGGTTACTTATGTTTATGTCAGATGTGAAATTTGTGATCGAAGATTCCGTAATCCCATCTCTGATTTTTATTAAAGTCATATTTTATTGGAACAAAATAAGATGACGGATATATACGATATTTTCATCCACACAACACACGCTAAAAACGATAGGAAGAAAATCTACGTGGATAACAAGAAAATGATGGGATTTAGGAAACGTAAGGGATAACATGGGAGTTAAATATTCACATTTAAGCATCTATTTAAATTGAAATTATTCATACACATATACATAATAATGTAAATCTTTGAAACTAAATATATCCCGATTCTCATTCCCTTTATTATGCGAATCTCAAACAGAATTTCAACCGCAACAACATAGGCTTAATAATACCATATAATATTATTCTAAGCAAGTATGAATATTGTGATCATTTCGTTATGGAATCAACTAAAATGCCAAGTTTACGAAACTTATGAAACGGAATTATTATGGACGACAACCGCAAAGCCGATTAAAACCAGAACATCTGTGTGCTGCCACGACGTGGTCAAATCCAGAACCTGTCATAACGTTTTTGTAAATCCTTCCCATTCCTCCTTGTACCGTATTCATCCTGTAAACACAACTGGACTTTATGTTCCATATCCCCATTTCCCTTTGTTATTCCTTCCACTTTTTATCCCGGATGCATTCCGTTTTACACTGTCATTAGCCGTCTCATCTCTGTCGTCTTTTCGCGACACAAAATAAACTATTCACTTTTGTTCCTTTTTAAATTGCCGTACTTTAAACGTGTTATACTCCAGAAGGACATCCGGCTTCTGTCCAACCGCTTTTTATTATCGAAATGTAAGTAATATTGTCGAATTAAGGTGAAAAATTTCCAACAGTTATATAATACGAGTTAAACCTTTTTTAAAACCACCACTCATATCCCTTTTCATAATTCAAACAGCGTTCGATTAACTTGAGAATTTAATTAAAAAGTTAACATACACAAATTGTAAGGTTTAGACACCGATAAAAAGGAATTGAATTTTTATAAAATTGAAAATCATCAAAGAGAAAACGTTCACCTTTTCTTGCCTTTATGCAATTAAAACTTGTCTGGTTCAATTGCATTTCCTTCTTATAAATCATTTTACCCAGAAAGGAGGCGAAACGTACACAAATCGTAAAGCGATCGCATCGATTTCAAACAAAGAAATACGGAAACAATTTGCAATTTGTAAATAACGATCGGTGGAACGAGAACAAGGACTGGGAAGTTTTAAAAACAAAAACCACGGGAATTTCAAGCCGTCGCCATAAAATAGTTGAGACTGAGAGAGAAATTGGGGGCAATGAGTGTTATTTCACGTTTAAAGAAAAAGGGGATTTCTCGATAAATAATAGAGGAATTACATTGTTTATTATTATCTCGTATAAACCCTTTTTCAAACGTTTCGCTACGAAACAACTAACGAGTATCGGGATACTTGAACAATACAAAAATAAAACATGCAAATGCTTGGATTATTATTTATATGATTTTGGCAATTGTATACCTAGTTTTTCTTTTCCGACCCCTCTAAATGAATCTTTCGAACTTCTACAACCCCCTATGTTCATTCTCTGTTTCTATTTGTCGAAATATTTAAAATTTACCCATTTTAAACAAATGTAGGAAAGGATTTGTGGCTAAATTTGAGATTATGAATTAAAATTTCATGGAATGTTGCTGGGCGCTCTCTTTAAAATTCAAATGCATTTCCATAAATGTGGCCATTAAAAAAGTGATGACTTTTCTTTTCAATTTATTTGTCTATCTTTGACGTCAGCGTTGTAGATACTAAAAAATAATTAAACGAAATTCATCCTCATAGTTTGCAACACAATTAGAGGAGATTACTTTTAACGGTATAAAACCAAACAGTGATAATTAAAGTAAAAACTAGAGGATAACCTAAAGTATTTGTGCATGAAGCTTTTGTTCTTGTCTAACCATGCAATTTAGTTTGGTAAATACCTGAACAGTACTGTGGTGGGTGAAAGTAGAGACGCAGTGGTGTTATCAAAAATTAAACTATTAGTCCAAACACCTAGATTCTAGAAACTAGTACAAGTTTCACCGTATTGATTTTAAAAATTCGTTATTACTTAAATTTGATTCAATAATTCCATACAAATGTTGCCGTGTAATAACCTTCTAAGGTTCTTATTGTTATTTTTTGCTCATCTCCTGGTATTCCTAGAGAATCGACTCAGTTACAGTTGGAGGTGTTTGAAGTTAGAGATGAGCAGTCAAATGGACATGAGAAGCTGCATCCCCCTTTACATTTCTTGTATTCGCTTTAGTTGGCATTCATCCCAATAAAAATGTGAAGATGTTTTCTCAAACGATAGTGACCAGTTTACAAGTCTATAAGCATCCTAATACCCTTCCTTTTCCTGTTGAGAAGGTTTTTTGTTATGTATTTTCATAGTTTTCTTTACCATAACTTTTGAGAATTTATTTAAGTTGTTTTTTTTAATCTTTTGAGTGCGCGACCCAGTATTGCACATTTTGGCACGTCTACCTTTGGTTTTAGAACCTTAAATCTTGCACCAATCTTTACTAACCAATCAGATTCCTGATATTTTCTAATGTCAGTATATCGCATCCGTCGTAGAATAAAGACACAACTCAAAAATCGGGAAATCGTTAATAACGTTTTTATTCTATACCAGTGATCTGGGAACTTTTTTAACCATTACCCCAAAATATTTATGCGTAAGTCGAAATTATCCTTCTCCCATTCTGAAAAGAAAACAACCAATATAAATTTTAAATAAACATTATTTATTAAATTAATTTACATATTTGTAATAGGTATACGTTTTGGAAAAATGATTCATGTTTGATATAATTACTTTAAAATTGGGACTTTTTGCTGTGAAAGCAATTTGAATACAGTTTTCGGAGTTTAATCGATTTCTGTTTTTCGTTTTTATGTTCATTACAGTGATATAGCCTTGTTCACAAAGGTAGGTTATTGTAAATGGCAGAAACTTTTTACCGCCTCTTCATGTGCAATTTTGAAAGCCTTTGCAACCTTTGACAACCAAAACAAAAAAAAATAAACAAAAATTTCCCTATTACTCAAAAAAAAAACATTTTACCCCATTTGGGGTAATTTACCCCGGTTCTATATGTTCTGTATGACCGCTGTTCTATATGTTAGACTAGTTACTCCATAAAGATACACCCTTGCTTGCGTGGTAGGAAACATACTAGGGTTACCCTTCTGTTCTACGTATAAAATAGGCGGCTTCCTCAATGTTAAACTGTTGCTAACTCAAAACTTGCAGTTTTTGAGTTGTACCTCTATTCTACAACAGGTGCGATATTTTGGCGTCCAATACTTTGTAAATGTCGCTAGTTACTACAATAGTTCTTCAAAGTTTCTGTAAGTTTAAATTATGTTTGCTACTTTTGAAAATATGATACGTAATAAAAACATCTAATTTCTTTATATAACAAGAATTTTTTTATGAAACGTTATTTTTACTGTTTCGACGTTAGTATCTAGTATAATCAAATAATGATGGTATCAAAAATATTTTTGGAAAAATTTAAATAGTAAAATTTATCAATTAGATTTTTATTTTATTTTATAAGTCTAGTTAATTATTAGCCTTCTTTTTTTTTCTACTATCAATTTGATTTTCATTTCTTCAAACATTTCTTTTGACACAGTTTCCTCTTGTTGCGTTTTCAACTTTTTATATTGACAGGTTCTTTGGATTCGTGTTTAGGACAACACTTGTTTATTTCTTTATTTAACACTATTGCAGTTATTTATTTGCAATTCAACAATCATTTTTTTTCAACGTTCAAGTTGAAATTGCGCAAAGTGGCATTGTCTACTTAGTTTTTAATTTAATTCTCGATTTTTTTGATACTTCAATTTTAATATGGTATTATTTGCTCTGTTTTTGTAATCGCGAATCAATTTAAAAACAAAGTAGAAAATGCCACGTTGCCAGATATTGATGTCGCTAAAAGGGATATGAGCCAAATTGTCTACTAATATGTATTGTAAAGTATTTCACAGTACTATACACAATTGCTTACCTATACTAATTTGTATCTTGCTTATATAAATGAACTGTTCATCAATATAGCATGGGCCACTTGTTCGAAAACGGTTGTTTGGTTATCACAAACGGTTATCATAGAGAAGTGGATTTCAGTCATAAGCCATCATAAGCTATCATGTATAGATTTGAGTAAACAATCAATTGTTTATAGATAATTTTTTTATTAATAGTCAATTATGTGTACCTATAGCATGTACAAATAACGTCGGATTAAAAATTAAATTAATGCAATAGTAATTGTTTAATTTTATTACCCCTTTATATTTATGTATTGAAACTGATTTTTACTTCAAATATAATAAAACATGATACAATAAAATGTATCAAACGACTTTTCTTGAATTATTTTACATATTGCCTCAAAAAAATCCAAAAAAAAATCCTTCTTTTTAATGTATTTAAACTATTGTGTATTTATATGTACATGGTTCAAACTATTAAAATTGAAAATGTTAAGTTCGACGATATCGATGATTCAAATATAAAATAACAACTGATGGTGCCTGTTATGGCCGTTATCTCTTCCTGGCCTTTTTTTACTTTGTCATCGATGATTTCAGTTGGTTTCCTCTACCGAATAACAAAAAAACCTGTTCTAGCGGTCAACTCAGTGGACTTGATTGCGTTTGTAAATTCTATTTAAATCGCTCCAGAAAATCGGCCAGCTTTCACCCGCTTGAAGTTCTTCGCTAATCGTTTGCAGACAACTTCCTACTGTAACGTTACAGCGTCACATCATAATAAAAATTTAGTCTGATTATTTTTTCATAACGACGCTAAAGAAGTACTTCATTAATATGTTTATCGTCCTATTAATTTGATCAATGCATTCGAATATAGTCAAACATCGCAACCCAAAAAGTATAAACTATTCTCTATGAAACCTAAACCACACCCATAAATGTATCTTTTTGATGAAATGAGAAAATAAAACTTGGAAAATAATTTCTTAATAATCTCGGTAACCCGCGGAAAAGTAAGTTGAAGCTTAAAATTTTTCTCATCTCGGTAAAAAGGATATTAGATGTTGTATTTAGAATAGGTATATTAAAGCGACTCTATTTTATGAGTCGGAAAATGAGACGAGGAGGTGAGTCGTCAAGATCACGAACTAGCGGATAAAGAGTAGGTATACCGTTTCTTATCCTCCTTCCAAACGACGAGTCAATTCACTATTTCCGGTCTTATCTTGAAAATTCATACAGTCCCTTTTCGGGTGACCTCCAGCACAATTAAAACCTGATATAAACATTCATTACATTCAGCGGGAGCAAAGGATTTGAACGTAAATGAGAATACGGGACCGTAGAATTTTACCCCGAGTTTGGTAAACCTTGAACATTCCTAATTATTCTATCAGAAATAAACTTACTGACAGAAGTATAATGAGATATATTTCATAATATAAACAGTGAAATCTGTGTGGCGCACAATTATTACGATTAGTAGATATATATTAATAATTTCTTTATCCTTTCATGAAATTATTAATCCTCGGAGAGTGTTTACCAAATAAATATTATCCCTGGAAACTAGAAAACAAAATTCGTTGAATTTAAAATATTTCTGGCACAATATAATTGTTAGGCCTTGACTAATAAAACGTCATCAGTTTTCGGAAAACCCACTCGGAACAAACTCGTCTCTATAAAAATAACAACATTATTCAATTTTATCTTTTATAACTAACACGAGGACAATTTTATAAACGCGGTATGGCTTTGTATGTGTACACAGAGCTGATGAGGAGGGGGAGTTTTATGAATGTATATGTACATATACATATATATAAATATATATACATGTACATATATATAGATATAGAAAGCACAGGACGGAAATCGATCGTGTGCGGCACGGACTGCAGTATATGAGAGAGCAGATATTAAAACTGAATATTGCAATGCGGGCGAAACTCTCGTGCCCCCATCGTCATTTCAGCCTCGCATTTTACCCCAAATAAAGGGAAAAACAGTTCCCTCAAACCTCCAAATTCTACCTCTCGTCTCATCTAACTGTGAAAACCAAAAACTTTTCAATGCTTCTTTTGTGCGGTTTACCTGAATTGAACATTGAAACCAAAACGTACACATGACATTCAAATTCCAATCTAATCGTGGAAGACACCACCATAACGTTACGTACGTGGTAAATATTTTTCTGAAACACTCTTCTTCTTCTTTTTTTTTTTAAAGGAACAAGAAAAAGAAAATCGAACCATCCAGTGAAATAATAGGAAAAATGAAAATGTCAATTTTAAAATG
This sequence comes from Sisyra terminalis, assembly GCA_958496175.1. Taxonomy (NCBI): domain Eukaryota; kingdom Metazoa; phylum Arthropoda; class Insecta; order Neuroptera; family Sisyridae; genus Sisyra; species Sisyra terminalis. Next base: position 34,242,644 of record OY292274.1, read on the forward strand.
CTAATCACGATTGTATTGATTCATAATTTTATTAAAATAAAAATATTCTCTCTTAAGAATAGACGTGCGATGCATTTTTAAAGCGTAGCAGAACAATATTATATCATCCTTTCATTTCAGATACACAATTCTTTGTTTCTTCAATTCAATTAATTTTTAATATAGAATATTAATAGCGAGTTTGTCAACAAAATTGTTTCCAAAAATGAATTTTCTAGAATATGAATGCTAGAACCGCGATCATAACCCACTTTTTTTATTATTTTCCACGCACAAAAGTTTTCATGCATCTCTTTCCAATTGCCCTTTTTAAATATTTCGGATTTTTATCGAGCCACACCAACATATAAAATGATCGGCAAAAGTAATTTAAATAAATATAAATCACGCACGTTTTAGAATTTTATTCACCCTCCACAAGTAACAGAGAAGACGAACAAAATGTGTAACCAAATCGACAGACTAAGGGGGTGAGGATGGGCCATTAATTTTATCAAAAATGATTTTTATTTTATTAAATTTATATTTTTTTTTACATACAAAAAAAATATCAGTTCAATTTATACAAAATTTCCCTTTATCATTCGTAAGATAATTGAAAATTCAAATCATGATTTCATTTCATTTTTGATAAATTGAAAATAAAGTTTGTTTGATTTAGGTTTAGCAAACGTTATGTAAACGTTCGCATATAGGGAAAGAGGATATTAATGTATAAAGAAAAAAGTTTTCCTTTTTTCCGTTCAATCCCTTTATCTAATTTCATTCTTATAAGAAGAGTGAAAATATTTATACTTCTGTCTCTATAAAATTTATCATATACAAGTGTTTCTAAAATAAAATGTGGATACAAAATATTATAAACTAACACATATCTGCGATTTCATCTGCATACGTAATGTAGGTTATAGTTTTGTAAATTATGGGATTTTTTAGTTTTCATAATCCTTTTAAGAAAAAGATATACATACCTAATAAACAATATTTGAACTCCTTTGCAAAGCCACATCTAGTAAACGGTTGCTTTAAACAAAAGAGACGTTGGTAATGTTCAATTCTTTTTTAAAAAAAATATTCATTGAGGTTCCACAGGATTATGTAAATTAATGTTCTTTATCCCTAATGAGTATGGTGTATTACGTATATCTACCGTGAATCAAATCATCCGCAAATCAATCAGCTTTGTATAAATTAAAGTATCGTCAAGATCAATAACATCAATTTTACTGACTTAAAAAAGTTCCATAAATATTCACTCTTTAGATGAATATATTATCATGAAATAGATATGTAAATATTGAAATTGAGTTAAAATGTCATCAAAGTTCAGGGCCTAGATTTTTGAGTATTAGTAGAAATCTCAGTCATTGCCTCGATTCCCGAATGAATCTTTTTCCGAAAACAATTACTCTCCTGCACCGCCCAACACTGCCGCTATTTTAAAATTTCGACAATTGTACAAAACTCAATTTCTCTTTGATCACGTAAAACCATTATAAACTATACATTTATTATTATCTGAATTTCAACTGTACAATGAAACCATATTGAACAGTCTTGAATTTACCATATACGATTGACGTGTACCCTTTACTCTGTAGAAACATTTTAAGGTTCATATATCGTTATAACTTACCATATATTACACTTTCAAAATAATATTCCCTCTTTTAAAATAACATTCACTTTTCGTCGTTAGGGGGCACTAACTAGTTCACAAAATTACCGGTAATTATTTTCGTCGGGATTCAGTAGGTATTCGCTCACTATGGTACTTAATTCTGAATAGGTATTTCGGATTTTCAGATTTACAAAATTTAAAAGCCGAAAAACTTTATTCTCACTTGTAAACTTAACTATAACTCTATCTTTTTCTGATATATTAATTTACTTTAGTTGAGAAGCTCTGCTTTCACGCATTACATATAAAGTAGGCATAATCGTAACTCAAATATTACATTAAGCCGTTAGGATAAGTTTGTGGGTGCATAAATTAATTTTCAATCATTTGTTTTCAAACTGTTCAAAATACCGGGAAAACTTAGCGTGGATCTTTTACTTTTTATTTCTTTGAAATAAATGACAAAAAATTGCTCCTTTAATGCTCTAAAGTCTAGCACAACGGTGGGCAACCTCCGGCCCGCGTAAAGATGCACTAAAAGCTTTTAATAACTAGTTGCTTCTGTAAAAATTCCATAAAGAGAAAAGTAATCTTTACCATTTTCTAACATTACTTACTTAAAGTTACTATTATAATTCTCAAAAGTTAGTTCAAAAACTTAAAAATCTTTACTTAGAGTTTGAAGAGCGTTTTCAAGGTTTCGAGAAGAGAGTTATTTATTTTCATTCATTTAATTCACCGTTTTTCATTCTTGGAAATTAAAAAAAATATCCTAGAAAAGTTTCATTTGACAGTTTTGGATCTCAAAGAGAAACATTTAACTTGACACCTTTGCAGGAATTTTATATAAATCTGACGAATGAAGAATTTCCAAATTTGGTTCATAAGGCAAAGTGCATTTACTCCTTATTTGGCTCAACTTATAGTTGTGAACAACTTTTCTCGAAAATGAAGTCTTTAATGTCTCATGTCCCTTTTGGGAACGTCAATTATGAACGTCAATATCAATATCTAGTAACCTTGCATTTTTAATTTAATTCACGAATAAATTGAGCCAAAATGGTTCTGATCCACGGGAGTACCGTTTGACGTGCATAAAAATGTTACCTTTTGAAGAAAAAAGAAAAAAGAAGAAAAGACTATCTATAGTATTTTTTTTCTGTACTCGGTTTTATATACAGGGGGTACTTCATAATTTGTAGGGGATTATTTTAAATCTATAGTGAGGTAAAAATTGTTTTTTATTTAAATACCAAATTTCAGTAACATCGGGTGTTCTGTTCTTTAGTTATAAGAAGACAAACCGACCGACAGATCGAAAAAGAGACACAAATTTTAAAAACGTTTGATTTTGAATAAGGGCATTTTAAAACAAATATTTACCCCAATATCAGATTAAAAAATAAAATTTATTGACATACATATTAGAGTTTTATATTTTAGAGTAGATTTAGGTATGATAGATATATTGAAAGTAAAGTTTATTTTTACTATGCAGTGTTTATATTGTATTGAAAGTTAATAAAATGTTGAAGAATAAAAAGTGATACGAGCAGTAAATCGTTTTATTAGATTGTAGCAAATCATTAAATTTATAATTTTGACTATTCGAAACCATTAAATTACAAGGATACGAAAAGTTTATGATGCGCTCAATAAGGAATTGCAAACGTATAATAAATTAAATGTAAATTAATGAATTAGGAACGGTGGCGAGTTCTACGCGTTTCAGAGCACAAATTTGCAATCGACGACGAAAAGTTTCTCGTCTCTCCGCACAGATCAGTTTTGGAACAGCGATAATTAAATCTATATGTTTTGTGCTGGTTTATCCCAAGGCCTTGTCTGCAAAATTATCATCTTTGCCCATTTCCAGATTTTGGTCCCGTTATCGAAACAGATAACACACTCTTCGTATTCCCGCTGGATTCTTCTCCTGATTTCAGGGCTAATTAAATTTAAGCCACTTTAGAATTCATTACAGCTGCCGCTTTCAAATATTGTATAAAGTTTGTCGAAATCTTTAACGTCTTCATTTTCGTAATGTTCTGCCGTTCGAGTAGAAAGTTTCTTTTCCGAAACACGACAAAAAAAAAAACGGCATTAACTTATCATTACTGAAAGAAATGAAGTCCATATGTAAATTTCAATTCTTTCCATTTTCTCTTATTTTTCACACTCAGTCCGTTGTTCTACGTGAAAGCTCACGTACACATTCAATGCTTATACGTGAAAGCTTTATAATACACAGGACAAAGTATTCATGTGTCCAATAAAGCGAACAACTTAGTGAATTTCGTAAATGGAACGAGAAGAGGGATTTTGGAAACGAAAAGAGGCAAAAAAAAACTGCATCTTATTGTTTACGAAACGGATTTGTAGAGAAAAATAAATTCAAATATGTACTGTGACTTACAGCAAAACATTTGTGTCATTCTTTTTAACCAATGATTTTTCATTCCGTTTTCTCCCGATTTCCATTTTGTGAGAAAAATGAAAGGCTTACTTTTAATTAAAATTTACGATGTTTTTAAAAAGAGATTAAGTGAAAAAATAGCACGTTTCAATTGATCGTAAAGCCTCATTAAAAGTTTCGATTTCGTTTTGAGAAAATGGAGGAAATTTCACGTCGCCACCCCATCTATATTTCTCCATTGTATATTAATTCATCTTGTAACGAGAATTCTTTTATCGATTTCACCCACTTCCAAGTGGAAATTTCGTCTAGTTTTCGATTACAATCACAAGTCATTTGGAAACTATCCAGTACTTGCTCTTGCTTTTTTTAATGCATCGAAAACTATTCACAATTGATTTTTTTCTCTGTGTAATGTACATAACAATTATTTCAAATGAAGTAATTTACGCTAACGTGTTACAATGGCCGTTGTAGCAGAAGAAAATGCGCCCTGAAATTTCTCTTTAATTTCTGAATAGTTAACCCATAGAATCATTATTTGTCGTAATGCAATTTTCAAAAACATTTTCAAATCCCTGGTGAGATTCGGGTGGCAAAATAAAGCCCAACTACTATTCATATTATCATTCCACACCGTTAACATTTAACAAATTTTCAACCACAAATATTTTCCCAAAGCCATTTCAGTTTTGTTAATAATATTATTATTACAGCTAGGAGCTTTAAAACAAGGAACAGTTTTAAAATTTCACTCGGAAAAACATATATATATATGGTCTTTTATGTAGTCTCGTGGGAACTTTATTTTAAAGAGTATTTTGAAAGCTTTCCGACCAAATTATGTTGGGTGCCAAATAATTCAACAAACCGTAAAAATCAGAAACATGCACTTAATGTACAAGAAATTTACACAAAAAGATTAAGAAAATATTGCCAAAACAAAACTAATTCAGTATTAAAAAATGTTTAAATTTTAATCACTTCGATGTACATCGATTAAACTAATTAAATTATCTAGGTAATTTAGTCGTCATCACGTTACTACATAATAATTTACGTTAATACGTTATTAAATATTTACTTACACCTACTTATTTTAAAAACGATACCTGTACTTGCAATAAGATTATTTTATCATTAAAATTATATTTCCATTTATATCTACTTAATTACTTAAATGTAAGAAACCAAACGTTGTCGTAGAAATATTACTGACACTAACTCAACAATTAAGTGGAGAAATAATGAAGCAATTTAAATACAAAAACTCATATTTGTACAAGTGACAAAGCTCCATCCAAGCCCTTTAAAGTTCTAAACACGAACACCGAAAGTTAATTATGTTTTTAATGGATTTTTAAAATATTTATTGTTTTCTCACGTTACGACAAAACTGTTGCAAGTGGATTTAAATTTATTTTGATTAACGACAATTTTAAACACGAAACAAAATAATTTATCTTCAAAAGTTTTTAATATACGAATAAGTTCTCTATAAATAGGTGTCTCATATTTTATAGTGGTTTAAATTTACATAGATGTCTTTTTTCACAGTTAAATGATAGTTTTTATAGCTATTACAATTTTTTGCTCAGAGAGATTAAAACAAAAACAATATGATAAAATAACCCAAAAATGTAAGAAACAAACAAAACCGTTAAAATTTTAATGTTTGTCTTGTAATGTACTAAAATTTCTTATTTTTTTTAGATTTACTGGTGTGTTTATATAAAACAGAAATTTGCCAATAATTGGTGATGACAACCGATAGAGGGTTTGCTAAACCATGTCAATGAGGCCATTCTTTTGTTTTGGTATTTGACAGTGATTTTGAATTCGCAAGAGTGTAAATTTCCAACATGTTAATCATTTTTAATAGTATTTTATATATTGAGGTTTGTGCCTAAGTACTATTGATTTTTTATTACATTCAAACAAAAACTGTTGTGGAACCGCAATGAATGCTTGGCAAAGTTTACGATGAGCATACTTTTAGGAAATCTCAATGTTTTATGGTACTTTGAAAAGTTGAAAGTGGCAATATGGACGTGCAGAATGAAGAACATGGAGGAGCTCCAAAAACAAATATTTAGAAAAATGGAATTGTAAAAGTTATTGGATGAGAATAGTAGTCAAATGTATCAAACTTTAACAAAATACGTTTTCGGAAACATTAACAACCCCTCCTTTAGCATCTCCCCATTAAAAACCCACAGCATCTCTTACTGTACTTTTTCTAGTTTACCTTCAAGATAAATATTTTTCAATTAAGTTTTGAGAAAAAAAAACTATACCTCTGAAAATCACTACCCGATCGTAGTTATGAAGTATTAACAATTAGCAGCTATTGTATTGACCGTTAAACAAGCTGTTTTCTAACAGTCACTAGTATGATACTGATGCAAGAAATTGGTAGAAATAATCTTTGAAGCGGGTTGTATATTGTGTCAAAATTTGAGCTAAATCGATGCAAAACTTTTTGAGAAACTTTTGAAGCATTAACAAACCAATATAACATTTTTATATATAGAGAAGATTATATGACATTAGTTTTATATTTATCAAACTTCACCTGCGTGATATAAAATATATCAATAATACAAAAATTAATTTAAATTTGCTCTGACATTTGCCTAAAATATACCATATTTCAACTATTTCAAATCTTCCTTATATATTAAAAACTAGTCAATACTTCGTTTGTATGGTATAATAATACCTAATTATTAATATTCTTTGAACTCGCTAACTGATGTCAAGTGTCTGATTCATTTCATGTTCTCCAACATGAATAAAAATATAAACCTGCATAACTCAGTAATACCATCTAAACGCCTTTAGAAGTTAATAGCATGCCAACCATTGTTTAAAAAAATTTACTTCTAAAGGCAAATAAAGAAAAATATCGACATTAATTTTTAATACTTTCTTGTTTGACAACTACTAATTGAACCATTTTTTACACCCAGTACGTATTGGAAATTTACAAATATTACTTCTTAAAAATTAATTCTTGTCTAAATATGATTATTCTATTTACCAAAAAAAATATCTTTAATTATTTTTAGTATCTTAGTTCCTTTATTTTTAATCAATAGTAGATAGTATATTAGATACTTTTTGAAAGGATCTGTATCTCATAACTTAAAAAGGTATTTAAGATACCAAAGAGTTACTTAAAAATCAAAATACCGAGAGATTAGGTACAGAATTTTATTTTGTTTTATTCAACAAGAATCAATTTATATCTCTTATATTAATCTTCTTTTGTTTTAAAAGAGGTTAAAGTCTATTGGTGGTTTAGTGGTCAAAGTGACATATTGATACGTACTGGGTTCGAATCTTGTAGCGAGAAAATTGTTCGATATATCTTGATTTACGAATTTTTATAAGCCCTAGAGTTACTTAAAGCCTTGGTAGTTACAAAGCGACGGTAAACAACAATTAAAAATAATAATAAAGATAAAAAATACATTATCTAATTACCAAAGAATTTTACCTAATATGTTACAAAATATATTTATAATTATATAATAAAAATTTGTTACATTATATTCAAAGTAACTAAAAAAGTATTTTTTTAAGTTTCTTAAAAGTAATTATATAAGTAATTGAGTTCCTTTTTTTAAGAGTAATGAGATACTCAAAGTAACTTCAGATACAGTTAAAAAAAGGAACTTATTTAGTATATTGATCATCCCCAAAGTATATTTACCATCTCTGACTACCATGACTTTTAAGTATGACGTCATTGTTTTTTCTGCCATCAGAATATTAGGAAACTGCCGAAATGGAGGTGAATCACACTCCAGTTTGGTTTAAGATTTTATTTACTGCTACACAGTATTTGCAGCAATAACGATTTGTTTTTATATGTAAGAAACATCAATACATTCGATAACTTTCGATTGTCAGCCTGGTTAACCTCCATTATTGTTCCAATTTTTACTTAATAAAAATAATACAGAATCTTATACATTATCTTATACAGAATCTATCTTATTTTATTAATTATTGATTAAAGTTATCCATAAGTGATTGCTACTGTTAGTTACAGGAAGATATATTTTACATTAAAGTCTTTATTTTGCGTTTTTGTATCATTCAATATACTAAAGAAGTTTTAAAATTCATTAACTATTAATAATTTTTTGTTTCATTAGGAGTAAACCACGGTTGGCGCAACAGTTCTTTTTTGCTCTATGTTTAGTCTTGTATACTTAACTACCAAGGAACAAAGACTAGTGCAGTGTATGCAGGTATATATAATGTATATTGAATCACTGTTCTAAAATACAATGTTTTATGCACATATTTTCACAATGAAATTTTCCAATTATTCATGGGATATGATTTTATTTTACATTGTTTCAAAAACATCAGATCTTATCATTATGTATTCACTTTTTTTTTTAGTTAAACTAAAATACAAAAACTTACTAAATGGTACAAAATTATACTTAAACACTATAGGAATAATTTTATTTAAATTTGTTTTCCTAATTGAACTTTAAACCTGTTTTTTTTTTGCAAAAAGCCATCAAAATAAAAGATTGTTAATTAAAAAAATGATTGTTAAATATTTAAGACGAAAAAAGTACTTTTGCAACGTTACAAAAGAGTCAAATTTGAATAGATTCTTTTAATAAGAGAAATTTCTGATTTATGAAAGTAGTTTGCCAACATATAGAAACTTTATTTTAATTGAATAATTCATATGCTAAGTTTGGATTATCTTCACTATAATATTCTCAATTTATCTTGTTTATAGAAACTCGCGTAACGTAATTACAGAAATGGTACTTTCGTACATCCAAGACATCGATATTTTAAATACAATTTCTAAATTATCATTAATGGTACAGCAAGGATAGTTAAGCTTTAAGATAGTGAAAGCAAAACTGAAACAATCTTGAGTACATTCCAAAAATATGAAATATTTATTAATTACAAAAAATTAATCAAGAAATACGTCAACAATAATCACAACAATGTATCACTGCTATGAGTACTTATAGAATCTTATAAGTTCATCATTGGTTCAGGCGTCTAGATGCTTCAATAAAATATCCTCAGACAAAACATCACCACACAAAATATCCTCAAATGTTTCTTCGATTATTATTTGATTAATTTGATTTTCCTTTAAAAACACTAAAAGAAATTGTTTTCTTCATTATTAACTATCTCCCGTTCCTTCCTCTTTTTTACTTTATTTTTTATTTTTAAAAGTATTACTAGAATAAATTATACATAAAGGGTCCTGGAGCGAAGCTCCTCAATCTCAAACAATAATATTTTAAATGTTTATTTAATTATAACCTGATTTATTTGCGAGTTAATTTTAAAAATACAGAAAATACAACGTTGCCAAATATTAATGTCGCTAAAAGTCCCATTAAACAAGCTTCGCCTCTGAACTCCTTGTGTGTAGTTGTTTTAGCATAAGAAATAGGTGGAGCCGTCATAACAATTGCCTCGTTTTAAAGAAAATCTATGGAAATTCGATTAACAAAGTGGAAAAAAAACCATTTAAATATTTTTAAGTTTTGGTCTAAGTATTGCTATATCTATAATGACCAATTTAAAAGTATCCAAATAGGAATATAGTTTGCAAACAGTGTAATCAATAAAAATTAGATACTGGTACTTAACCTGATATCTATTTTTTTCCAAAGATTCCTCTTTAAGCGCAAAAATTCGGTGTGAAATTATAAGATGATTATAAAATTTTGGTAGGCAAAAAGTTTTAAAAGTATTCCAAAAAAGTATACTTACATACATTACAGTTAAAGTATGCACACAGTTAAAATATATACCAATAACACAATTCAAGTTATAAACTCTTTTAAAACAAATATTCCAATGAAATGTGTGAAGTTTGGGAAATTGATAGCGATCATTTATTATTTTACATCAGTTTTAAATAAACTAAGTGGGATATCAAAAATTGTATTCTTTCTTTTCGTTTTATTTCGTCGAGATGTATAAGAAGCCGTCTTCAAATCGTGGTATCGGAAGAACTGTAATCTTGCCTAATATTCAATTGTCGGGATATTTTATATTGTCCAGGGATATTTTTTCTTAGGGTATTTTACCAAAAGATCAAATATCATGGAACCATAATATTTTCATTATTTGAGAAAAAACTGTTGATGTTCTTATGGAGAAACATAAAAATTATAATTCTTTAAAAAAACTATTTTTTTGGAAATAAGTTCCACCCGTTTTTGTTTTGTACATAGAGCTTTTACTTAATTCGAATCATTATAATTCTCAGTTAATAACCTGTTACCAACAACCGTACCTAAAAGAGGAAATAACTAAAAGATACTCTTAACTAAGCGACATATTCAAAATGTACATCAACTCCACAGTCCACAGTCAGAAAACATCTTAAAACTTACTACCACCGAGGAAACAAAGATCTGAACAAAGGCTGAAAAAAGACACGTGGACAAAAAGTACACAAACTAATAATAAAAAAAATACACTATGGCCATTGAGGTATCGCTATACTTTCGACAAACACCAAGCGAATCTAACAATAGATCATTTACTTTATAATACCATTATCCAAACTGGAAATCTAAATCTGCAATGAATCAAAAACCATTTCAAGAAATAATAAAAGTTTGTTAACATTTTTTTAGCTGCTAGGCATTAGAAAACCAAAAAGCGTAACCGAATTCCGCAACGAAATCGTAAAGTCAATTCTTTTTCTCTCTCACGGTGCGCCGAAAGATAAACTTCAAAAAAAATAAATAAACTAAAGTATAACTTCAATAATATAGTCATACATAATCAAAATACCTTGAAAATTTAATAAGTTTTGTTCTTTTTTTTCTAAAACGTTAGTCTTTGAAAATTAAGTTTGTCATATGTGGACTGAAAACTGTAAAATGATAAAGGTGTTAACGTAATTGAAATAGATAGAATACATACACGAAGTAGTCTCTCGAACTTAAAGACGGCGCTTTGAGAATAAGAATAGAGACCAGCCAACTTAAAGTATTCATCATCATTAGTACTTACGGTACTAAAATACTGGCACATCCTATTCAATAGTGCAACAAATATGTAACAGTTGAAATACAAGCGACCTAAATTTTATTGATTATATATTTCAGGAAAACATTCTTTCCTTGGATTTGAAAATGAACTAATATATTTTATATTTCGCAAGTTTTTCTAATGTTTTGGGGACAACAATTTTGAGGTTTACAAGTGTTAATTTTTATAAGGATATAATATTTTTTAAAATAATTAAGTCGCTTTTGTTAGCAATAATGTTAATTTTTGCTTGTAAATAATGAAAACAATCACAGCTCATAAAGACTGATAAAATATTATGCGGTTTTTCATTTTATACAAAATTTTAAATGGCAGTATTCTACGCTTTTTACAAGGAGTTATCTATCCTGCACATTGAGTATTCATCCTATTTTTAAGACATTCGCAAAAATGAAATTTTTGGCAACAGTGCACTCTTTACATTCAATCAACAACAAAAATTGTATTTATTAAGTTACAGAGACATTTTAAAAAGTGGGGCACCTATCCTGGATTTAATCAATTAATAAAACTACATTATTATCTCAACTTCCCAGAAAATAAAAATAATGTTTTTCCCAAAAGTTCTCAGTAGAGCATTTCGAAGAAACAGCAATAAATGTGTGTAGGTTTAAGTTTATAATACATTTGGTATTCAATAGCGAAAAGTGTAATAATACCAAAACCAGAAAATATAATACTAATACAACATGTCTAATCCCCAACAAGATTTTTTTATCCTTTTCTTAGAAATTTATGATTGAGAATAAAATCTACTTCATCGGTTTTATGCTTGTTTATCCTAAGCGATGTATCCTTATTTCAAGATACATTGTTATGGGATAAACTCGTAATTGAGAATTCAGTTAAAAGTTTGTATGTTGGATTTACAAATTTATTGATTCACAGTAATTCTATTTACAAGACTATCATGAGATTACTTATCCTTGAAATACGCAAATACATACATTTATTTGGTAATGTATTTTCACTTAAATTTAATAACTATTAATAAATATTTAATTATTCCACATCAAGCTCATAGGACGAATATAAATCAGCATAAAAAGTTAAATTTTCATACCATAAGTTATTTTGAAAGCAAGTGTTTTTCTTCGTAACGTAAAACATACCTTACGTAAATATCACAAAAGGTGATATCAAATTGTAAAAACAAAAAATCAAACATTCGATGTAAATTACAGCCAATTTTTAAGAGGTAACATTCGTCTTCGGTACATTAACTGTTGAATGTTATCATAAACGATTCTGACCATTTTATAGTAAATTTATTTTTATTAATCATTTCATTTTATTAATCATTTCGTGTAATCAAGTTAGCATTACACTTTTAAAATTTGTTAAAATAAACCATCTTCGAAATATTTTTTTTGTCGCTCGAGAGTTCTGAAAGAAAAAACTTAATGGCTTCCATGTTTTCCTGGAAATCATAGTTGAATGAAAAAGCTTTATTTGGTCATTTTTCAAATATTGAAAATTCGGATTTTTTATTTCACCATTAATAATTAGTGTTCTTTCGTCGTTCGAGAAATTCGAAAAAAAAATCGCTCGCATAGTTTACCGGAAAACACTGTTTACAGAAAAAGCTCAATTTAGAGCATTTTTAAAGTATTGTATTTTCCAAAAAAAAAAAAAAAAATGCACTTTTAATTGATATTTTTTCTGTTGCTCGACAGTTCTGAATGAAAAAAATATCGCTTACTTATATAATGTTCTTCATTTGCCATTTAAGTATATTAACGAATGTGCAAATAGAACTTTTTCTTTAACTAGTATTTCCCAAGAAAATATGCAAGCCATAACCTTTCTACTGTCAAATCTCTCGAACGACAAAAAACAACAATTAATAACACAATTATTTTTTGAAAAATTCAATATTTGAAAAATGCTCCAAATTTAGCTTTTTCTTTAAATGACGTTTTCCGAGAAGCTATGCAAGTGACAAATTGTTTTCATTCACAACGTCTTTGAAATAAAATTTGGAAAATGTTAATATTTGCGAAATACCCTACAAGAACTTTTCCTTTCAACAGCGTTTTCCGAGAAAATATACAAGCTATTAAGTTTTGTCTTTCAGAAGTCTTGAACGAAAAAAACACCAGCTTATGGCGCAAAGAAAAATCGAAATGTCAATATTTGGAAAATGGCCCAAAGTGAGTTTTTTTTTAAATGACATTTTCGGAGATAATTTGCATGCAAACATTTTTTTTCAAACTTTCGAACGGCCATAAAACTCCAATTATTGGTAAAAATAAAAAGACTTAATATTTATGGCACTACTCTAAACATCACTACATAGGGTTTTTCTGGAAAATATGCTTACATTAATTTTTTTACTCACACACTCTTCAACGATAAAAAAAATATTTCGTAGCTGACGAATTAGATTTTTTTTCGCTGACTGAATAGTTATACTACTTATACGATATATAAAATAAACATAATTTTGAATAAAAGCTCTAACCGATGTATTTGACGTATTGCCCAGATTCGTATTTCGATTTGCCAAGGTTTACGGAGCAATCCAATACTACTTTATGACCACTGAGGAAGTTGCTTGGCAATCGATATACGTATCTAGGCAATACCTCAAAAATACAATTGTCTGAACAATCAAAATTGATAAATTTAAATTTAAATTTAACTGGAAATACTGGGGCCACCTAGGGCAATAATCTCACACTTCTTACGCTTATGTAATTTACAAGTTTGTATAACTTGTTAGTTCTAGTAAGTAACTGACAATATTTGTAGGTTATTGTTGGTAATTAACTACTTGTTAAATGCAATTTATAAATGTCTATGAGTATTAAGAAATATTATTGAAATATTTATTGATAGTTTAAAGACATGTTAGTAGTTAACTTAGACTCTTGGTTGTATTTGCTGGATATCAGACGTAATATTTTGTATCATAGAACTATTTATTGAAAATTTCAAGGTTTATATTTTTGTATTTTTACAATGTTTAAACTATTTTGTTTTTAACAATAACTGTACTTGTATGTTTCTTAAAAATTGTTATTTATAAGTTGCCTGATGAAGTCGGAATTACATTGACGAAACATTGCAAGTTGGAATAAATAAAAGAAAGCATTGATTAATTTTGGTCTACTACATCCTGACTTATTTTTTTTGTTTATGTAATGTTTATGTAATGGCAACTTAGGCCTAACATATTGGTATATACCAAAATTTTATCACTTATATATATGGTAAGTTGTATTTTATAATTCTATACAAAATTCGTTGTATGTTTATATAACCAAGTATAAATCTGTCTTTATATAAGTTTCGCCTCTTCTTTTTAATACTAAATATTGTCTACATATGTAATGATTTCTTAAAAAAGAATTAAACCCCTTTGAATACGCAGTTAAGATTTTAACGGCACAGCACTAAATAAATAAATAAATTTCAAACTACTGCTTTGACGAAAAGCCCCACAAATGTGATTTCAATTTCAAAAAAAAAAATAGTTCCAATGAAACTCGATAAATAAGCTTATGAACCATGTGAATATTATAAAATATACATCAATGAATATATTTATTCAAATGTGACACTTCAACGAACACGTTTTTCTTTATTCAATGAAATTTTAAGTTTTCACACGTACCGCCCATTTTTTTCTTTAATTTTTACTTTTACTGAAACAATATATAAAAAATTTTATTACAACTTTTATAAACGTGCGTCTATATATTTGGTACCAAATTATTATCATCATCCATATTCATTTATCATTTGAAAAATACCTGCATTTAAAATAATTTTATTCTCGTTTTTCTTCAAATGGCGAGACAGTCACGAATAACGTTACCACTAATGTTACCACACAAAAAAATTTTCACGCTTCAAAAAAAAACGAATACATTATAATGTAATAAATAGATAAGCTTTGAAAATAAAATCCAAACAAGCAAATAAAAATTGGAGTTATACTTCTTCTAACTAATTATTCTGTACTTTCCAAAAACGAAGTTTATTTTTGGCAAGAAACTATTACAAATACAGATGTTCGCAAATTTTATATTCCACAAATGTTATTAGCCAAAATGTTTTTCTTCTGTTAGTTATTTGCTCTGATATATACCTAAGGTATATCTAAGGCTAGCATTCTTTTCTATTATAATCATAATAGCTCTTGCTGGAACATCTGGCATATGCCTACCTTATCTACACTTGTCTTATTCTTTAAAAATATAACTTTTGTATCAAAACCATTTTCTTGCATATTTTCCAGCAAAAAAAATTCTTGATAGGAATTAATTAATAGTTCTTATTCTAGTATTGCCAATTATTTTTACTAATAATATTTAAATAATCCTCAGCTGCAATTTAAATTTTAATAACTAAGAATTTAATGGGTTCCGTATTTAATCTATACACTAGTTAGCTGAAAATTTATTAAACATGAGCTGCTTAATTGTTCATTATTCGCAGCTAAAGAACTAACCGCCTTAAGTAGTATTCTCCTTACAAACGGTATCTATTTTACGGATATCTCTGTCCAGAACGAAAAAGTTGGTTTTACTATTATACTTTAATTTTAGCTATTTTTTAACCCGTCCTCCCCCCTTGGTAAGCTTTCGTGAGGTTTTGCTGGACCCCCTCCTCTAATATCACGTGGGATTTTTATAATGCGTACTTGCAATTTAAATGAGTTAATCTGTGTTTCGATTACATTAGATTTATTTAATAGAACAATTTTAAAAAATTACGTGATATTTTCCGAGACCATCCTCCTCCTCCTCCTCCCCCCCGAGATTGTGTTAGACTTTACTTGACACCTCCTCCCCCCTAAACGTCTCATGTAATTAATGTATGCCCTCAAAACTGCCAAGAAGTATTACTGTATGGAACATTTAAATTCGTCTGTGAAGCAGAAGCTATTGCAAGAGCAAAAGAACCATTTGAGATTTTACCTTTACAGATTTCTTGGTAAGTTTTCCAGCTATAACAAATCCCAGCAATAAAAGCAATGTTTTAAGGCTAAGTCCAGGCTAAATAGATTTCAGTCAAAGAAGCGAGTCATGAAGTTCACCAGATCCCGGTACATAAAGATATCGAAGAAAACAAGCTAGTCGATGCTAAAGAAACAGGAGCCAAAAAGGAACGGAGGACCATTACCGTGGACGGCTACATTAGAGTGTATTCAAAGAAAATTTGGAAATTATGGGATAACGTACGGCAGATCCATCCGTATAAGCTGTAGTGGGTTAGACCACCAATGTTGGGTAATACACCTCTTGATATCCTGAATAGAAGGGGTAGTGTGGTGTCCTTCGGGTTGAGAGTCAATTATAACACTTTGATCCATTTACATCTGATGCCCAGAGAACAGACAAGATACAAGAGATATAAGGACCAACTAACAGTGGATCATATTCTCCGGGAATGCAAGTATTACAGTGAAAAAAAGGGTCATTGCAAAGTACCGCTGAACATTGCGGGGGACATGCCTAAACACGGCTAGAGGATCCAAACGCTTATCAGATTTCTTGAATTTGCTAGACTTGGACTAAAGACACTTGGATCATTATTTTCTTATATTAACTATATATCAACTATTGTGAATAGGATGAAAAACTGAGAAAAGTAGCCTGCATCATTTAAATCATGATTGAGCCACTCCTCTATATTTTACTTATCCACGTATTCAAAAAAAAAAATCCAATAGTCCTCACATTTTAGATACAAAATTTTCTTTATTTTCTTCTGAATCCATTTTATATCAGAACGAATCTTTCTCCATGATAGAACGAATGTTACTAGCTTTACTTTTGATCAATATTATTCTAACCTAGTATTTTTTAGAACAAACGAAATCCCAGGGCTCACAAACATGGGTAATAAATTTTGAAATTAATGGTAGTGTGATGTTTCTGTGTGCCCCTATACGTATTTCTTTCAAACGACGCGAATATTCAAGATCGCAAATCATTAATGCGTCCGATACCCTAAGCGTAGTAGAAAAAATCAATCAAATTAAATTTGTAATAATTTTTTTTTCAGGCACGAATAATCCGCAAACTGGATAATCCATGCACGGATAATTGTATTTTACATTTCCAACGCAATCTGGACCAACTTAATGCAAATTTTTACTAAATTAATGTACTCTTTCGTTAAGTATCTGTATAAGATATGTGAAATTAAAAATTAACTTTATTGTTTTCATAAAAACAAAAACAGTTCTTTTAATGGGCATTGGTTTCAAAAAAAAAAAACAATTTAGTGTTCTATTAAATTTGATCAGTTTTGGTTACATTTTTACAATATAGCGCCTTGGGACACAAATATGCCATAAAATTCATACAGTATATATTTGAATGGAACGTGATTTGGAATTTGCAAATAAATAATGGGGTGTGTCAAATTATGGATTTTAATGCCCATTTTCGTTGTCAAAACGACAATTGATATTTTTTATTGGCTTAAATCGATTCTTGTTTCAATTTAAACATCTACACTATCATACCTCTAGTGAAACAATTACTTGTTATTCATACCATAGAACCCCATAGAATGTATGGATTTGAAAGTCTTTATCTTTTATACATGCAATATATGAAATCATTCAAATAATGTGTTTTGTAGAAAATAAAAATTATAAAATCTACGTAGCTCAACATAATTACTTTATAATTAGAATGTTAACTTGATACGTGCGTGGCTCATTTCTACTACGGTTTCTATGATTCGTCTATATGAAACAAATGAACGAGTACCTACATATTTTGTTTAATATTCAAATAGAGCTTTTGTTTTAAATAAAAAGCTCTTGAAGTTTTCAATGTAGTAATATCCATTTTAAAAATATATTATATCTTCGTTTCTTATGTCAATAAATTATTTTTTATCGTTAAAGAGACTAATTACCATTATAACATTCTTAACGCTACGTTTCATTCTCATAAGAAACGTAAATAAATAAGGGCCAACGAGAGCAATCAAGAAGAAAAGAGAGAAATGAATATAATTAAAATATCAAACGAGGAGCGGCAAAAGAGATGATGGCTATTAAAATAATTTTACTGTATTAATGCACACACCAAATGGATGAATTACATCTTAGAATGAAGAAAGTCAACAATGAAATGGTACGATTACAAATTCATATTAAAATTAAGGTTTTTTTTTATTTGAATTCCATAAAAACCAAAACAATGCTGTTGCAGAGGCTTTAAATCATTTACAGGTGATGGAATGTTTCCGTGTGCATACTGATATAAATTTTTACCTTTATTTTCGTTTTTTCTTCATTCAAATCAATTATTTATCCTGGCAAATACAGACGATAATGTTGTCAATAGAAAATGGAATATATGCATACAATTTACTCTCACCTCGTAGTCAAAATCCTCCTTGCATAAACCCCCTTTTAACCGACACAAAACAAACGTTCATATATTTATTCAGCGCAAATAAAACGCACGCGGAATCCACAAAACGTAAAAAATCGATTTTGATTTATCGCACTGGCTAAAGTGAGGCAAGGGTGAGAACAAAAGAAAGTAACTAATAATACACCCAGTGGCAAAGAATTTCGATTTTTAACATGAAACATAAGTCTTTACGTTTCATGCTTGTTGCAAACCAATTTCATTTTGATTGAATCAGAGAATTCTTATGCAAACTTGATTTCAAATCCAATAAAATGTTAATACGGGAATGAAAAAAAAGGAAATCCGTTTTTCATAGAAAAATCGTCATATCGTCTTTCTCATTTTTGAATATTATTAACATTACTTATGTTGACATGAATAATTTGCAAGTGTCGTAAATTCTGTTATGGTGTCGGCATCATTTGCCTCTGTTACTGTATTTATGATATTAGATTTTATATATAATCGAAATTCAGAAAGAAGAAGATATTTTACGAAATACTAAGGATAAAAATTAAGTTTGAAAGCATTATTATCCGCCGAATGTTTTTCGCATACTTTGATATGAAGCACAGCAAAGAGCGACAATTTAAAGTAGATATTTAAGTAACCAATTTGGAGAAAAAACTCATACTTTTTTATTTTCCACATTCATTACAAAAATCTGTCCTAAGACTTCAACCAAACTTTCATAGATTGGCTCAAGATGTCACCATATATTAAACGGGAATGACTGAGGAAGTTTTTTAAAAATAGCTTGATCCACATATTTACCTTTAGCGAGGTCTTAGGAAAGCACTAGCTAGCAAAACCAAAGATCAGCTCTAAACTGATCTGGGAGTGGAAAGAAATTCTTACAAGCCTGACTATAAAAAACATGATAAACTTAGGATGAATGCCAGGCCATAAAGATATCAAAGGCGATGAAAAGGCTAACGCCTTTGCCGGGCAAGGATTCCAAATATTCTTCTCAGGTTCACAGCCTGTACTTGACGTTACAAAATCGGCAGTAGGAGTGCGCTTATGAAAATCACTACATATCATGGAACAATACCATCGGACAAAAGCACAGTAAAAGATGAAGGAAAAACCATTATAGAGACAAACTATTAAAATACTAGGTCTTACAAGAAAGCAAGTCAGGGAGGTAACGAACCAAATAACCGGCCACTGTGAAATGACGAAGCTAAAAGGATTGCATGTGGGTAATTCATGATACAGTTTCTGGCAGACAGAGGATGAAATCGCTTCTCACGTTCTATGGGAATGCAGTTCTTTGAACGAATAGAGACATGAAAAGCTAAAAATATCAAGCCCTGGAACTGAAATTGTCGAAAATCACCTAGTGCGACGAGTACTGAGGTTCGCTCAGCTGCTTCATGAAGTAGCAACCCTAGAAGCACACTGAGCCTAGAGGTTACAGTATTAAAGCTCAACTTACCTCATCCAGGAAAACCTAATTTAGAAAAAAAAAGATTGCTCACGAAACAGTCTTGTTTATCAAGTGATTCTGAGTTGAAGCACCAACCAACCAGCATACTACGTGTGGAACCATCCATAAAGTGAACTGCACGCTGAATAATGGAAATAGAGGCAACCAAGACATCCAACATCCTAGAGAAATACTAGGAGCAACGAATCAAAAACCCGGCCTCTATAAAACACTTTCAGATCGTTGGTTCTGGATTTGTTACTTCGGACTACCGATCACGGGACCAATATTAGAAAACCAAGAAACGCGGGCCCTCATACGTTGAATCCGGAAGAGAGTGAAAAGCAATGGAAATTTGAAGATTGTAAACTCTCCAGAATGGTGAAATAATAAAGCCGCAATTAATTCTTAACCATACGAAAAAAAATGAGAAAATCTTAAGAACATGCACAAGACAAAGGATGTTGGCTTTTATATTTTTCAGCTTCCAGAAAGCCAGGATCGAGGTATGTAATATTAATCATATGTGATGTTAGGGGTCGGACTATGCCTCCAATTTTGCAGGAAAATCTATGATGTCAAAATTGGAATTTAGCACCTTAATTGTGGTTCTATCAATGTGGGTTTCCTACGGAGAGCATAAAAACGAAACTACGGTACCCGAACGAGGTGAGTTAGTGAGTCCAGCAAAATTGAAATTGTTATAAACTGGCTCCAAATGCCCCAAGATTGACAGTGTGAAAAAATTATATTATTGTCGCTATGGTGAATTAATTATTATTAATTTAGTAATTCAATGTCTATAGTTAAAGGATTAAAGAATACTTAAGTGTATATAAAAAACTACAGTTACAAATAAGTTTAAATTTTGGAGTTTATAAGAAAAATAATAGAAGGCGATTTGTTTGAGTTACTACAAAACGAAGATTGGATAGAACAAAGACCAATGAAACAACTATCTCGTATATTTGTAAATCAATTGTATAAATGATTCAAATATTTGCATATATTACCTATGAATTTCTACTGTTGCAAGTCATTAATACTTATAAACATTGTACTAGATATTTTACCAAAACTAAATTTATAGTTAACTATAATAACAATAAAACATAACTAAAAATCGTTGACACTTATGACTTAGGTACCTACGAAACGATGTTAAAATCAATGGTCAAAGTTATAAAAACTGTTTATACAAAAAAAAAATTATCTACATAAAAATTTTAAATACGAAAATAAATTTATCTGTTTTAATCTTTGGGAAACAAAAATTTTATATCAGTTTTGTCGAAATTTGGTATTGATTTCTTGATCCTTAAGCTTAAATAAGAATCGCTTTAAAATTAAAATCTAACTTCTCAAAGAATAGTTAAAACTAATACCCTATTTTAGTTATACGGAAAAATTAAGTTCATTAATTTTATTTGAAATCATACACTTACAATATGTATACTTACTGGTACATAATTTATTCAATAATGAAAACTATATTTAACCTAAATTCCCTATTTCATGATTAAAAGTACACAGAGTCGAGAACCTTGTCTAGATTGTTAATCAAGTTTTAGAGCAAACATGAAAGCCTATGTCACAGGGGCTTCAACTTAACAATTTCCCAAACGGTACAAATTTTTAATGTAGTTTGAAAAATTTAGCTATTTTGCTTTTCCGTTAAAATGATTTTCAAATTATTAAAGTTTTCAAGAAAAAATAATTATGATGCTACACGTACATATTAAACTCTGTGTATATTAAAGCAATAATAAACACTGCTTTTATAATATTTTTTCTTTGTTTTAAACTTCACTGTTATGGATGATAGATGTTTTGAATATAAATATGTATCATATTTTTTAAGATAAACTTTAAATGGTACTTTTAGATAAAAATATATTTACATAGTTGAAAATATTCCAGGTGTATTGTGCTTTATTGAGCTCTTTTGTTTGTTTTCTCAAAGTTCCTATAGTTTCGTTGATTCACCGTTTTACCAAGCGATAAGATGCACAAAGAACACATTTCGTGAACCAACTGACATTTCTAGAACTTAAGCGATGAAAACTTTTCGCATGGGTTTAATTACAGATAAAGAATTTTTTCAACGAAAACACTTAGGTTTTATAACTTTTTAATCAAATCAAATCAAAATAACAAGTCTACAAATTTTGGAATAAATTCAACTTTATTCTATATAGTTAATTCTAACGCATATCAGCCAGTAATGGTAATTGTAATGATTTTATAGCATTTGTTTTATTATCGAAATTATACCAATTATGTCAGTCAAATGAAAAGCCGACGTTTGGGTAGGACAACATTTGCTGGATCCGCTAGTATATTATAAAACTAGTAGTTGCCCGTTGCATTCGCAACTAAAGGTTTTATCTCAATAAAATGTTTAGTATGAGATAATGTAGAGTTAATCAACAATCGAAATTTTAAATTTAATAATCAAAGTGTTGTTAATTAAAAAAACTATCTTTTTTTTTTTTTTTATTAAAAATATTTATTGTGTTCTGTATTTATAATACTTTACAATATATTTCATATATTAAAATTCGCCATCGGAGTGAAACTCGTCGACGAAGCGGTGCACCTTTGTGAAAGAAACCAGCCAGCGCTGGCACTTTCCCTGTTATTTTATTTGAAATTTTAATCCAGGTCCGGTAAGAGGTCCCGAGGCCACCTTCTTTTTAGACGGCGTGGAGGGTTTTTAGAGTGAACATTTGTTGAGAGGGCTTGTGCTTGTGGGTTTGGGTGACCGTGTAATTTGTTGTGAAATTTGGTAAACTGGTCTTGAATAAAATTTGGGACAAAAGGAATTTAGCCACAAAAAAGAAAATTATACCACATTTGAGCTGAATTAAAAAAAAAATCGCAAATAGAATAAAAATCATGGTTGAGAATGTAACGTTGCCAGATATTGACGGACTTTAAAGGGACTTGAGCCATTTTCTCTTTTGTGGCTAAATAATCAATATTAAATTGGTCGATTTATTTGCGAATTAAATTAAAAATTAAGTAGAAAATGCAATGTTGCCTGATCATGATCGACTTGAAAGGGATATGAGACGAATTATATATACAAACATTAGCCCCAAAACCTCTCAATGGCTAAGCAGCTTTTCCTATTCCTTAGGAAAAGAAAATTTCCCACTCGACAAATATGATACATTAGGAAAATGAATATCACTTGAGGAAAGGGAATTTTATTGTTGTTTTAAAATACTATATCTTTCTGTTTGTCTAGCGGTTAAAAACTCCAGCAATTGAAACCCACCCTGCTACAACTATTTTTTTTTTCATCAACCATAAGGGGTGAAACAAGAAATATATTTTTAATTATACTTCTTTAGGTACAACATGAAAGGAAAATAATAAATGTGTCGCGAAAGTCAGCCGCGGAAGTTAGTTTGGACTATTACAAGCAAAATGCAACTGCGCATGCGTCCAATGTAAATTCTCTTATATCAAACATATGAACGATATCAACTTTGCGAGATAATAAACTATGCTTTTTAAAATCAAAAGTAACCTTTAAAGTTGGAACTTTTGTAAACTATTTTGCCGTTCCTAGCGACAAAAACTTTATCAGTTAAAATTTTAACTAGTTTATTGAATTTAAATCTGAGATAAAATAAAAATAAAATATTTTAAGTAAGTATAATATTTGCCAAACGTTGGTCTATATAACGGCAATAAAAAAAGAATGTAATGCAATAAAGAATATAAACATAAACGTGTGACTGAAAACCAAATATAATAATCAATGTCTCAAACTTGATCTAACTGATGGTTGTTATCAGTCATTTGATTCCATTCGAAAAGGTATGTTTGCTTAACTAAAGCAAGTATGCGCTTATTTGTGTAGACCCTTATTCCTTTATTTCCTCGTAGACCTTTATCCCCCAAAAAAATAGACTTTTACACTTTTTTCATATTTTCATTTATTAACTCATAACAAAACAATTTTTTCCAACAGTTATTGTCAAACTAGATTTTTCTCAAGTTCACTATTATTGAGTGATAAATAAAATGAAAGACAATAGTTGATTTATAAGTCTATAGATACGTTTTTATAACTGTGTACTTTTTGTACTATTAAATTGAAAGTATGTGGAATATTCATACATATGTTACCGTTCAAACTCAATTTCAGGCCAAACAAGTTTGTCATAGTTTTTAGAAGCGTCATAATCAAATTCAATAAATTAAAATTAATTATGTTTCCAATTTATTAACAAATTTTACAGTGGCTTTTTTTCACTTTTATTTTAACGAACAAATTTCAATTTAATTAAAATTTAAATGAACATTATCAAAACACAAAACAATCGACAGCAAAAAATAACACAAATATTTAAATAGCATTTGACCTATTACCCTATTACCCATGACTTGGTTAGCGCATAAAAGTACGTCAACATTGTTATTGATTACTTTTGCTAACTTTAGAGATATATATGCATACTTAAATTGTTGCAATTAATTTTTCTTCAATAAGTATATTGTCCATATGTTTGGAATACCTTTTAAATGGCGTAAAAGTCTACATATTACTAGCTAAACTATTTTATCCTAGCTCTCAAAAGCGTCAAAATCTGGCCACATCTTATCATCTATTTTGTTTTCAATTTAATTCGCGAATAAATTAAGCCATAATGAAAAGTCAACAACAAAAGTTAAAATTATATATTATAAATATACTAACCAGAAAATTGTGAATTAAATTAAAAGCAAAATAGAAAATAAAAAATAAAAAATAAAACGTGTTTAGATTTTGACGCTTTTAAAAGCTAGGACAGACTAGTTTGGGCAAAAATCAGATTAGTTTTAGGATGATTAAATAGAATTTTTGGAATATTTATTGTTGGTTAATATAAAAGTAAATAAAAAATCCACTGTAAAATTCGTTAATAAATTAGAAAACTGATAAATTATAATTTTTTAAATTAGCTTTACAATTTATATTTTTTTAATTTTAATATGAACTGTTTTATGAAAAAATAATAATCAGAATTTTCCTTTTATATTTATTAAAATTAGAAAAATTGATAATATTTTTATTTTTTACGTCAGGAATAAACTAAACATCAAATGATTCACTAAAATCTTTTTTGAATGTATTCCAAATGCTTATCAAGTATGATGATTGACAAAACAGTAACATGTGACATTCGTGGTTTCTTAAAATTTACAATATCTTAAAATTTATCATCTACGACCATTTAAGTATCGAGCATTTAGTTTTGAAAGCTATTTTTTTGTGATCAGAACTGTCGAAGATTCTTTGGGAAAGTATCTAGATCATCTAGATCCTTGATAAGTTACTTTTTTAAAAAGTATCCGAAATTACTTCGAATATCCAGTTACTCTTAGAAAAACAAACTTCAAGACTTACGTTAAATTCCGTTTTAAGATACTTAAAATTTACTTTTTAGTTACCTTGTTTGTATTCTGCACATAAGTTTAAATTTTGTAACGTATTCAGTTATGTCGATAGGTAATCTGATAACATATTTATTATCTTTATAAATTTAGGAAAAGGAATATATTTGTATATAACTTAAAAAATAAAGAATATACTTAAAAAATGATTAATTGAAGAGGTGTTTATTGAATTGTTAAGAACTAAACAAAATAAAATTCTAAATGAAATTGAAAAATAAATAAAAACATCAAAAGGTACGTTAAACTTAGTTAAATAAAATCACAAAGTAAGCATTATTTTGTTCACCCAGATATAGTCAGGAGCTCTATTTTATTGTTTACGGCATATTTTATTTCTAGTTACTTTTCGGGGTCAAAGTTACTTTTTGGCCTCTAAAATATTAAGTTTTTTAAAAAGTATCTGAGATACTAGTTACTTTTTACTAAAAAAATAAAACATTATTAGAACAACATTGCCTGATGAAGTTGGACACTGACAAAACGTAGCAAATTGCAATAAATAAAATAAAACACTGCTAAAATTTGTTGATGTACTATATCGTGACTCATCCTTCATATCATTGAAACAGTAAGTTAGATATTTTAAAGTAACTAAGGTACTTTCTTCTGACAACTTTGTGATACAACGTAGATTCGTACTTATAATAGATCTAATACACATGATCAAAAAATAATTTTAAATGTTTTAAACTATTATCAAAACATAATGAAGTAGTTAAATTTTCAACATTACTTAATAAAATTTAAGAAATATTTAATTAAAAATACCAACAAAAATAGTTTGAATTCAAAATCCCTAAAACAATCTCCTATTGACCCGGCATTAAAATAACGGTACAATACGAAACTTTACAATGGATGTTTTTCTAAAACAAATACTCCTAACACAAAGAGAAAGGTTGTTTAAATCGCTTAAACATTATATTGTTTATTTAAACAAATTGCAATTTTACATTTTTCACAACCTAATTCCTAAAAAAAATATAGTAATTTTCATGGTATTAAAATGTTTTCCATGGTGAAAAATGTCAAAAATTGGCAAAATTGTTACTGTTTCTATTGTAAATGCTCAATTATTTGTTTATTATTACGGTTTCAATACGCGTACTGTGACGTCACAGAAGACCCATAGGAACATTTATCGTTTTCGAACTCATTTGCTCATTAAAATTCCAATTCTTTTTTCTGCCAAAACACAAGTTTTTCATAGCTAATAATTGATTTTTTTTCATGTTACATTCAAAAAAATTCAAAAAGTTTCTATAAGATCCAATATTTCTTTTTTAATAAAATTAATAAAATTGAATTTTTATTTGCTCTAATAAAGGAATTGAGATTATTACTAACTAGCTGATCCCCGCGACTTCGTCTGCGTATCGTAGATTATATTTTCTTTTTACATTTTTTAAATTATGACCTTTATTTTGATTATCATGACTAAAAAGCAATTCGATTTCTCACATTTGGACGTTGTACATACAAATTTTTTTAAATTTTTAATAACAATAATTAATTTTCAAATTTTTCTAAATACCGAAGAAAAGTTAGTTTGGAAGATTTTATATTTTGATTGATAATGAAATATATGACAAAAAATTGCTCCCTTAATGTTTTTCAGCAGAATAAATAATTGCTCCAGGTCACAATCATTGGTTGATAAAAATTAGATTTTAAAAAGTTTGATTGTTGAAAAACAAACAACACTTAAAAATTGCTTTTTTAGAATAAGTATTACATAAACTTTCATACTAATTTAGTGAAATGATGTTATTTAAACCATTGTTATTAAAATTATATAACAAAAACAGAAACTTATTATTAATTAATTATTTATTTATTAATTACACTTATTAAATTCAAAATTTCGATTGTTGATTAACTATACATTTTCTCATGCAAACTAAGTCACCCTTTTTACTCTTTTAGGGTAGGAATTTTCAAAAAAAAATCAGATGTCTACTTCTTATAGGGAATATATCGAATATTAAAATTTCATCAGTCAGAGGGGATACATACATAAAGGATTTTATTTATGCACGGTTTTAAAAACGTATTTACTTTAAGTTTTATTACTTTTATTATTATTATTACTACTACTATTACTTTTTTTGTTAATATTTCAATTTTTAACACCTCTAAGGGTCTATTTACAACAATTTTGTAAAAAAAAATAAAAATAAAAAAAATTACTGTAAGAATCGAACCCACGTCTTTATAATTAGGAGCATCAGAATGTTAGAAACATAAGCCATTACGCTATGAACATCAACTATGTGTTTTATATATATATAAAGGTTTATATTTCAAAGAGGCATTTTTATAAATTTTTAAAAATTTAAATTGAATTTACTGTACTTTTTATCAGTTCAACTAAAAATATTTTTACAGATTATTTTCTAACTTTTAATTACCTTTCCAATGATATATAACTCACCTGTCTAGTGTAAAAATTTCTATTTTCATCCCTAGGGAATACCTTCCCTTATTATTTTTTTGGAATGATAAGTAGCCTATAGTCTGTGGGAAATTGTGTTGTATCTTAATTACAAATTTCATTAAATTTGGTTTTTCCGTTCTTTAGTTAAATCGGGATACACAGACAGACAGACAGACAGACAAAAATTTTAAAAATGTTAAATTTGGAATAAGGGTCTCTTGAAACAAATATTTACCCTAAAATTGGGTTCAAAATCGAAATGTACAGACAGACGCAAGAATTTTATATATTAGTATAGATTACACACGGACGAAGTTATAGGCAAGAAAAATTTCTTTAAAAAGCATTGCCAGTTTAATTAAATATTTTTTTTATTAAATTGAGTTATAAAATAAAATTTTTAAATATATTGATTTAATCTCCATTTTTTTTGGGTACAAATTTTTAATATTATGTGGCGTTGCTTTGATGCCACAAAAATAATAACGACTTATGTAAATATTGAAATATTTACTATGTGGATGTTTTATTTCTGTAAGCTATTTACTTGGAATTGAAAATAATTTGATGTTTATTTGTAAATGTATACACTATTTTAACATAAGTAATTGAAAAAATTTCATTACCAAAAAAAAAAGAAAAATAGAGAATGTAGATGGATGTCGATAAATGTAGATTCGTTACATTTAGGTTGAAAACGTATAGAGTATATTATCGCATTGAATTATTTCATTTTTAATTTAAGTTTATTTAAGCACAAAACAACAATTTCATGTCGTTAAATTTTACTAAATGTTGACAATTTTATTTTATTCGCATTTAAAAATAAACCGATTGAAACTCGTTGGAAAAACGTCAAATCAACAAAAAAGGCATGCATACGCCCATATAGTTTTGTGTGATAGTTCCATTTTTTTTGTGGTATGCCACGAATTGCGCCAACATTTAAAACTCATGTTATTTTTGTATGACAATTTGTCTATTGTAGAACATAAAATAACCGTAGGACACACATCTTTCATTTTTCGATTTGACGTTAATGAAATTCAAATTGATGATGCCGTTAGGGCTGTAGTGGATATGTTGATGGTTGGTTTTGTGTGATATCGTAAAATGAAAACATATTTGAAGGGTGGTAAAATATATTTTAGGGGATGATTGAATATCATTTTGTTATAGCGACATCCGATCATGCGTGTAATAATGAAACTTGGCCGTTCAAACCTCAGAACGCCTCTTTCTCTCTCTCTTTGTCCCGCTCTTGTGCTCACTCCCCATTTCATCCAAGGCTACTGTGAAAGCTTGGCCGGAAATCCGGAAACGATGAAATCGTGTCATTCGGGAGCAGACACATATGCCAAATCCAATATCCGCTTAAATTTCAACACATAACATTAAAATAAGATCCTGTTGAACAAAATAAAATCAGAGATAATATAACACAAAAAAAAAACACAATTTTTCCTCATTTTTCGTTTTATTTTTATTTTAATTATTACATAAAATAAAAAAAAATCTTTAATAACAGTTATATTTACAACTTCCTCAACAAATTTGTCAAGTAGATTAAGAAATATAACTCATTTTATAACGTAAGAACTTTTATTTTATAAGAAAAAAATTTCACTATATATTTAACCTCAAATACAAGCATCATCCATGGTGTTTCTAACACGTTCATCAATTTAACACTACACTTTTGGAATTTGAAAAAGCAATACGAAGAAAAGCTCGATTTGGATTATTTTTCAAATATTGAAATTTCTCAAAAATTATTTCATCATTAATTGGTGTTTTTTGTCGGTCAAGAATTCTGCATGAAACAATTTTTTTTAATTGTTATTTACCATCGCTTTATAACTACTAAGATCCTTTAGCGACTTTAGGGTTACTTAAATCCGTTATCAAGAAATATTGAAAATTTTCACGATACGAGGATCGAACCCACAACCTATTAGTTTTATTAGCAGAAACAATTTTGATTTGCATATTTTCCCGAAATTCACGCTATTAATAGAAAATATGTGCCATCATAACCAACAACAATGAAATTTTCTACATGTTGAAAGACGGAACCTCAATTTTCACCTGGGACGCCGTAGCAATTGTGAAATGCTTAGAAATCATAAAAAAAAAACACAAAAGAACCCGTGAGTCATTTATTTCTATACTCGTTATCAACCCTAAATGCTTTAAAAAATTGGCATAATAAAAATATGATAATAAAAAATAAATAAAAAATAGACCATATGCTCAAAACCAAGTACCGAATAAAGTTAATCTGGATCCCTGAACATTATGGGATAAATAGCAACGAGCAAGCGGACGAAGCAGCAAAAAAGGCAACCACCGAAGAAGTAATCGATGACCACGAGTTGGAATTGGAAGAGCCTAGTCAGGAGTAAAGTTCAAAAAACCTGGAACAGTATATGGAAAAATACACCGCAAAAATTAGCTACGGTGAGGGACTCAGCCACCCAAGAGAAATGTTCAATGTTAGCAACCAGGAAGGAGCAAAATACCATAACTAGGTTCCGTATTGGGAACACTAACCTTACACAAATCCACTACAAAGGAGCAAAAGCCAAAATGCAGTAATTGCGGTCAAGCCTATTTATATTACTTACGTTACTTATGTTACTTATAAGCCTATGTTTATTATTAGAATTTATTATATATCGTTTACTAGAATTATTGATTATTATTTATTAGAACTGAACATTTATTTCCAACTGTACCATGTAATTTATTTTAGTCTTTAATGACCAAGCCGTTATACAGTGGCTCTAAATAAAATAAAATGATAATAATAAAGAAAAAGCTCTATTTAGATATTTTGCTAGTATTGAAGCTTTAAAACTTATAAAAGCAAGCAATGAAAATTATATATGCGAGTGATAAAATAAATTATAAAATAAATAATAATAATAATAATATAAAATAAAAAGTGATAAAAACAAAAAACACCAATTAATGGTGAAAAAAAGTTTTGAAAAATTCAATATTTGAAAATTGACCCAAATTGAGCTTTTTCTTTAAACAGGATTTTTCGTAGAAAATTTGTTAGTTAAGATGTTTTTTCTTTCGAAATTCTCAAATGACAAAAAACAAAAGTTAATAGCGCAAAATAAATTTCGATATTTCAATATTTGGAAAATGACCCAAATCGAGCTTGCTTTTTCTTCAAATGGCTTCTTTCGAGAAAATATACAAGCGACATAAGGTTTTCTTTCAAAAATCTTGATTGAAAAAAAAAACACCAACTAATAGTGAAATAAAAATTTTGAAATTTCAATACTTATGGAAAAGCTCTTCATATCAAGTTGACACTACGTATGGTTTTCCTACGAAATATGCAAGCGACAAACTTTTCTTTCCAGAACTCTTCAACGACAAAAAAACACCAAAATATTTCGTAGCTATGTATTCGCAATTCCAAAAGTTTAGTGCTAACTAAATGGAAGTATTTCTAAGTTGACTTTTTTATTCATTTATATTCTAAAAACTATTGTGTCACTGTTCAAGTCAATCGGTAGAAGAATAAGTAATTTTCAATTAATTTGCCCCATTTAATTTAACTTATTAAATTATTAAGTCTATTTGAATTTTTCCTGACGATGCAAAAAAAAAAATATTATTAAAAACTTGTAAAATAGCGCAAGTTTGAACTAAAGTTCTGGTAATTGTGTTTTATAGGTACGTTTTCATGTCCTCCTATCTTCGTTTGAACCAATTAAAATGTCGCAAATTCACCAAAGATTCATCAAAATCAGTTGAATGGTTGTCCTGAAGAATAAACTCACTTGTTTCAAAAAAAAAAAAAAGGAAAAAAGGAAAATAGTTTCAAAAAAAGTGTATGTTTAAGATAAACATTTTTCACCTCTTTGGAAATTCTTGCCACTTGTGAAATATTACTTACCTGCTAATTAAACTTATACCCATATTTCAAAACATTTTTTTGTTGATAATTATAGAAAAAAAAGAACCGTAGATATACTCCATGCAGTGACTTCGTCGTTAAAATAGAACTGCTCTAGTTGTATATGGATTTCTTTTCTTTCTGTAAAAAAAAAAACAAAAATATTTACAATTATATAATTCAAATCTTAGCAACTCTTTCATGTAATGATAAAACTTTAAATTAATGATTCCCAGTGACTAGTTGTAAACTTTATTTTATTTGAAATAAGTATTTTTTAGACATTCACTGTATTTATTTTAGCTCAATAAACCCGAAAATTATTAAATAACAGGAATATGGGATAGTAAATAATGAATTTCAGCTAGTTTTGCAGCCATGTATATACACATATTTTTATTTGAAAATTACTTCATATTTTCCGCCAGACTTTGTCTTAAATTAATGGATTATTATTTAGGTCGTATGATTCAATTTTCTTTTTACATCGCGTTGCAACGTCAGGTGGTTCATCATCAGGTGGTATTTTATTTTATTTTGAAAAAAACTTCAAACCTCTATATATTAACATTAACCAATATTAACAAGAAACTATCACATATTAGCATCTTGAAAGAGTATTAAATGTATAAACCCCACAAACATGATCCGATCAATATCCTTAACGACAATTTTTTTACAATCGTGAAACATTTTGTATGATTTTTTTTACAATTAACACGAGTATTTTGTTTACAATTGACAAAGTAAAGTACCACCTGACGATGACAACGGCCCAGTGCTAGACTGGCCTACCGAAATACCGGGAATAGCCCCGTGAGCCGGCCCACAAATATAATCAAGTTTTTTTATTCTTTCTAATGAATTGATATAAATTTTAACTATTGTTAATTCTTTTTATTTCTATTTAACTTCTTAATTGTATTCTATCTATTTCTCTTTGTTAATTGTACTTCAACAACTGGAGAAAATATTTGTAACTTAAAATACGAAATTTTACAAATTATGAAAATTCATTGTAGTAAATGTGTTGATAACTGCACTGACGGTGCAGCGAATATTCTAGGTATTTATAAAGGTTTTAATGCACGGTTAAATTAAGTTTTACCAAATCAAATTCATACTTGGTGTAATTCAGATTTATTAAACTAGAAGTTGCCCGTTGCATTCGCAACTAAAGGTTTCATCTCAATAAAAATGTTTAGTATGAGATAATGTAGAGTTAATCAACAATCGAAATTTTAAATTTAATAATCAAAGTGTTGTTAATTAAAAAAACTATCTGAAATTATATTAAGAAATATTTTATGTATATCATTTTAATAACAACGTTTTAAATAACGTCATTTCACTAAATTAGTATGAAATTTTAATACTTATGTAGTACTTATACCAAATTGTCGATTTTAAATTTTGGTTCGTCTTTCAACAATCAAACTTGTTAAAATCTATTTTTTTATGAACCAATGGTTGTGATCTGGAGTAATTATATATTCGGCTGAAAAGCATTAAGGTAGCAATTTTTTGCCATATATTTCACTGTCAATGCAAATATAAAATCTTCCATACTAACTTTTTTTCGGTATTTAGAACAATTTGAAAACCAATTATTGTTAATGAAAATAAATAAAATATTCGAATTTACTTCCACGCTTTTCACCTATTTCCAACAATTTTGTATGTACAACATCCAAATGTGTGAAATCGAATAGCTTTTTAGTCATGTTAAAAAATAAAGGTCATTATTTTTTTTTCGTTTTACATTGTATTTTCAAATATAAGTGCACATTTGTGTCAATGAAATTTGGAAAGTGTTTTCCTTATACGATGCAGATATATAATTAAAAAGGGTTTTTGAAAATTTCTCCCCTAAAAGAGTGAAAAACGGTAGCAAAGTTTGTAAGGAATAATGTTTAATAAACAATCGAAATTTCAAATAATCAATCAAAGTCCGTTAAAAGCGAATATTTACAACTGGCTAACTATTTGTCGCGCTTTTATTACAAATAATATAAATTTAAATTCATAAAAAATTGTACCATCGGGTGCGTAAATAATTATTTAATGTGCTTGAGTAATAATATTTTGACAAACGTAAATAGTTGTTATGAAAAAAATACAAAAATAATAACAAATTTGGTAAATAGCCGGTTTGAGCAAATAGGCATGTTTGAATGCCGTGCGCTGTATCAACTTAACCCTACCAACGTTTTGAATGCGTAAGTGGGGATAACAGAGCGCATGCGCATAGCTCTGAACGCACGGACGGCAGGATAGCCAATTTATATATAAGATTTTATTATTATGGATATCACCCAAATACCAAATATAGTATATAGTGTTCTATCCTATATAGTATATAGGTAGATATAGTGAAACTCTTGTCTATTTCTGGCTGGAATTGCGAATTTTTTTCGTTGCATCCTTTTCACACACTTGCAAATGAAAGATGATATTGTGTCCCCCCAGAAAAAAATCCTGAATCCGCCCTTGTTTAGATATATATATGGTTTTTTAAAAGAATCTTCTATGTGTGCTAAAAATATTCTAAATAAATTGACAATCATAGAGTAATTGATAAATTGAGAGAAAAAGTGTAATATTAAAATACTAGTTTAATTAATAATATTTATTAAATTATTTTTAATTACTCAATTTTGATTTTTGTTGCAATTTCTAAAAAAAACCTTTATTTTATTACTCTAATAAATATGTTTTTAAATTACAAATGTCCTTTTTTTGATTTTGTTTTCTTAAATTTAATATTGTAGACCTACGTCACCGATATTTCCTTGGCCTAAATGGGCTTCCAGTTCAGCCCTGCGAGCAACCCGTTGATGAAAACTGTTATCAATAAGAAAATTGATTCATACGATTTAAAAATTAATTAAATAATTAATTGTGATTTGGAAATAATAAAATGTTTATCAATTTGTCTTAAACTTTGATTTAATGTTCACCACAGATTTCGTTTATTTGCAACCATTTTATTGTAGAAGTAAATAGAAGTTATATTTTTATTATTTTTTTAAATCATCAAAAGTTACCAATTTTACAGATAATTTATTTAAGTTTAAATTTTTCTTTTTTGCAACAAAAAATTGGAGGAAATATTCGAAAAACTATTTCTTTAAATATTTAAGTCGATCAGCAACAGGTGATGTAAAATTTTTTTATTCTGTCTTCAAGTTAATCTTTTCTAAAGATCATGATAAAACCACTTTTCATCAATATGACTTTAATAATTTATTATAAAAGTAAAAAACAAAACAAAATCCCACGATAAAAAGCTCATTTAGTACAAAATAAATTAAAATGTCAAAAATTCTATCGTAAAAATATAAATTTCGGTCATCAGCTTTTTTTTTGTGATAATGATTTAAAGCATTTTTAATATTTTATAATAGTTTGCCTATCTATATATGATGGCGTTAGTGTGGTTAAAAATAAAATTAGGCGGTGGTTACGACTACGGTAGAATGAGCCGAAGTTTGAATACAAAAAAAATACAGGAAGGTAATTTCCCATGTGGCTGAGGGTGGAGATCTCTATCATTAATCGATAATATAGTTCGGGGCTTTAACACAATGCTAATGGCTGAAGTATTTAACACATTTATAAAATACATAAATAATTCTGGAATGAGGACAGGGAGCTTTGACTGATATAATGATAAAATAGAAAACGAAAAAAGTGTTGTTTCGTCCCCCGGTACTCTTTTTTATATCTTTTTACATTAACCCAATTTCAAAATAACTTTTGTGTTGTTGCGAAAACCATTTCTCTAAAATCATAAAATATTTTCAAATTATGAATGCAATAAAGAATTTATTTTAAACGAGACAAAGATAACTTTTGTGATAAAATGGCATCAATTTCACTCGTAAATCTTTCCAATTAAAAAAGTATTTTTCAAAACTGTAATTGTGATAGAACATCCATTTTACTGGATTCTTTCTATACAAATTGATGAATGATAAAATTTAATGAATTCCACGTTATTCAAAACACATACTTTTCAAATTAATTGAACATAGAACTTTTATTATACATAGTTACCAATAAGGGTAATATCTATACCTGGAACTCCCCACGTGACAGCCATTTTTTTTAATCGCCATACATCGGCAGTGATGTTGGATTAAGAAGAAGAATCTATAAGTTGGTTGTGTCCATATTTTACATAATTATATTTATTTTTAGTAGGATAGTGGACATGAAAGTATGTAAATCTATGTACTAATTATTAATTTTGCGACACGTTTTGGTCTTTTATTAGACCTTCATCAGGCTTCTTAATATGAAGTACACATTATACATCACAATAACATCGAATTTTTTTTTCTTTATCGCACACTTACATTACAAATTGTTTTATTTACATTAAAATTTTTATATATTAGAATTTATTTTCATTAAAGTTATTTATAAAATTAGTTAAAATCGTGGTAATTAAACATTTTTAAAAAAGGCAACGATACTAATCATGGCTTGTATATTGCACTTTTTTAAAAATGTTTAATTACCACAATTTTAACTAATTTTATAAATAATTTTAATGAAAATAAATTTTAATATATAAAAAATTAATGTAAATAAAAAAAATTGTAATGTATGTGTGCGATAAAGAAAAAAAAATTTCGATGTTATTGTGATGTATATTGTGTACTTCATATTAAGAAGCCTGATGAAGGTCTAATAAAAGACCGAAACGTGTCGCAAAATTAATAATTAGTACATAGATTTACATACTTTCATGTCCACTATCCTACTAAAAATAAATAAAAAAAATATCTATCAGTTTTTATTCTTATAACGTAAACAAAGTTGGGGTGCAATAGTTCTTACATAGTTCTTACGTAGCGCCTAGGAACTCCTAGAAAAGACCCCTAATAAGAAGAAGAAGAAATTTAAATATAACAAGGTATAATTTTAAAATTATGAAATTTCGAATTGGTCTCTACTAAAAATAAAGGAATTTTTGTTTGAGTATTTTTTAAATATTTTAATCCAATAGTTATCAATTTAATGCTTCAAAAGTTCATTATTCTTCGTTAAATATTTCAAGCGTCGTAAACTTATTTTTTGGTTTAGGTAGTTATAAATTGCATTATTTAAACAACCTGAATATTATAATAGCATTTAAATTCCAAAGATGCAAAAAAATAAAACAAAGATATGTTAAGAAAATAGCCATTATTTTAGGTTATTCGTAATACTAAATAGTGAGGGACTGCAGAGAGATAAAGGGTTAGCAATTGCTTTCCTCATAAAATATATTTTATTCACAAATTAAATACCACGTGGAAGAAGGTTTTGACACCGTTAAATATTTGACAACAAACAAATATGTCATTTCTTGACTTTGTAACTTTACAAAAGTACTACCATTTACTTATATTTACATATTTTACTTATATTTATGATAATCTGTAATAATTGGGAAAATGACAATTATTTGTCAATATTGCAAGGCATTAAAAACATCGGTTAAACTACTGGGTTATGTTGTGCTAGGGAAAAATTAAAATTGCCACAATTGGTTCAACCACCAGAGATCCATTAAGCTCTTTAGTTTTTGGGATAGGAAATGATTTTAAAATCTCCTTGGCCAATATTCAAAAATATAACAGTTATTTTTAAATGACGTCGTTTGGCGCATACAATAAATATTACGTTTATGGAAGTACTGAAGAAAACAGGAACATTCCCAGTAAGCTTCCAATGTCGGACTAATAGCGACCTTAGGATCGAATTAGACAAAAGAATAATACAATTTCAAGGGATACAAAATATTCAATAGTAAAAATGTGTTTAGAAATATCGTTATATGTCTTTAAACTCATGAAAAAGTGAGAATTTAATGATCTTTGTATGCATATGAGTTTTAACATGTTTAATATTTTATAGGTGTAAATCTAAATAAGTAAAATACAATGTTTACTAATTTAATTGTTAATAATTATTGTTAATAATTTAGTATTTAAAAATGTAGCAATATTACCGATATCAATTAATTTTCGCAATTCAATTTTAGGTGGTACGAAGTTCACCAGGTCCTCTGATATCTTATTAAAAAAATATTTGCATATAATATAATCAAGTACATATCAATTGTAACGCAGATAATTTGTAAAATGCTTTATTTTTTTAGTGTATTTAGTATTATTACCATGAAATTTGAAATTTGGTTTGTTTGTAAAAACATTAAAAATATTATTTAATTGTATATATACAAAATAAATAAAGTATATGCTCAACTGGTGATATGAAATAACATAGTAAAAGCTAGAAGGCCAAAATGTAAGAATGGTAGGTATAAATATGTCGTTTATGGAATCTGAACCAGTTTGAGGTATTTATTATTTGTTGTCAATTATAATTACATTAACACCTGTGTCCGAATCCATAAATGAGACCTTTGAATCTGCCTTTTTCTCACATTTTGGTCTTCAAGCTTTTACTATGTTATTTCATATCATCATTTGGGAGCAGGTAAAATTTTTAACAATTTTACATCTATTTGGAATTTATCCGCTTTTGCTTACAATATTCAACAATATGGAGCAAAGGTTGATAAAATTTAACGCAAATTTTTGTCTACCTTCATTCTATCGTATGATTGAAGAAAAGGTATATCAATTTCGATAATACTTTGTTTTCAGGTATTTCTTAGTGTTTCGCCCAGAAAAAAGTATAAGGAAGGTCACAGACAAGTCTAATCTAAATAGTTGCACCAATATTTTATTCTGATTTCACTTATGGTTCTAATTTAAATACGGCTTTTCTGATTTGACAGAAACTTTGTAATCAAACTCAACTAATTTTTTTTCGGAAGAAAATGTTCCCTATTTACGTTTAATTATTAATAACAAATTCAGAAGAAGACCGATTAAAATAAACAAATGGACACCCATTAATTGGTTATAAATTGGACCCTTTAATTGTACATCTATGTTCTTTTTTAAGATATGAAAAAATCAGCATATTTTAAATCAGGAGTGACCAACCGAAATGATATTGCGGGTCACTTCGGAAATGCTTCATAACTCCGCGGGTCACCATTAAAGTTATATCTCGAATTCTTCATACTTAATTTAGTTAAACATTTTTAATATATTGATTTTCACCACTTTGGTCATTATAAAAGATATAAATTTTATAAATTTGCGTTCCACGGGTTAGCCACCCCTGATTTTATATAAACAAGGAATAAGCTATATTTTATCTACATATATAAAATTCTTATGTTGGTTTGTGTAGATTTCAAAAACTCAAAAAATTCTGCTTCAATTTAGCTCAAATTTGTCACAATATTCAATCCACTTCAAAGATTGTTTTTATTTTTTTCTTGCGTCAATAAAATACTTGCCACCGCAAGAAAACAGCTTTTTCAATACAATAGCCGCTAACTGTCATTAGGCACTTCATTGTTATGATTATGTAGTGATTTTTAGAGGTACAGTAAATTTTCTCAAAACGTAATTGAAAAAAGTATATCTTGGAGGTAAGTTATAATTGGTACAGCGAAGGATGCTGCAGGTTGATAAGGGAGGTGATTCTAATAATTCACAAGCTTTTTTTTTTTCCTAAATTCAATTTATTTTTTTACAACCATTTCCAACCATAGGCTGGCAGGACAACGTTTGCCGGATTTAGCTAGTAACAAAATAAATTAATAGCAACGCTAATTATAATATATTCAAGTATGAAAAGTCTTTTGAACTTCAGCTTTAAATAAATAATTTGGCAATTCATATAGATAAAAAATATACTTAAAAAGTTTTTTGTTTAATTGAACAAAGTAAAAAAAGCGTATTTGTAATGTTCTTTAGAAATTGTATTCAAAATAATAAAATAATCAAACTTTCACACTTTCACACTTTACAAAAGTAAATTTATTTTTGCGAAAAAATGTTAAATGTAATTACCCTTCTCGAAACTTTATCTGAAACCTCTAAAACGCAATACTCTGTCTTTATATCATCAGAAGAGGATAAAAAAAAGTTTTTATTGAAACTTTTTCAGCCACTTTATCATTTCCATTAAATTTTGTTGGCTAAGTTTTTTATTAATTTGAATAATTCTAGTTTCTATAAAACCTAGACTTTTAAAAGTGCTCACTCAACAAAAAAAGCTATTTACAGAGGTTCGTCAAATTTTCAGTTGAAATGGTTAAGTACTCGATGTTTTATTTACTTTTGTGTCGGTGAAAAGTTCACTTTCGAGTGATTTTTTAAATGGATTTGTTTCTTTGAAATATTCTTCTTCATTTTACATAAAAATCAAAAATAACTTCATTTAGTAAAGTGGCAAATTCATATAAATGTATGTATATGGTTGGTTCGGGGTGGAAATTTCACACTTAGCCGATGTAGTGTTGTATTCTAAGGGGAAAATGACAAAACGAACAGATTTACAGCGAGTACGTTACAATCGTGACAAGCATAGGTGAGAAGAAAGAACGTAACCTGACTTTTCCTTTGATCCTTTCCCATTCCCGAGCGTGAGCATTGTTTAACAATCTCTCAACCTGTTTCCCTTTATGTTTCCGAGTTAAGACAGCTTTAATTTTTTCTCTGATCCTCAGGGGCTAATTGAAAACGATCTATTTATGGAAAAAAGTGTTCAATCATTTGTAAATATTTCATTTTGTTCTCTTGATTTATAGTTTAGTTTTGAAAAACAACCAATAATGTTCATCCTGAAAACAAGCTTTTCTTGGTGCATAAATTATCATATTTTAAAATATGTTGACATAAATGTAAATATCTAAGTTTATGTGACAAGAATGGCGAGTCCAAATGATTCTGTTGGGACTCACTAGTAGACAACAATTTTATGACAAACTCGTAAATTATAAAAACAGTTTTTCCTATTTAAAAATCCACAGTGTAATTCAATCAGCTTCAAATAAATAAAAAAACATGCTTATAACTATTGTCAATCCACCTATGTATAAATTAAATTTATTTTTAATTATTTGACGATAAAATAAATCTTCTTATTTAGAATTGATTTTTGAAGCTTTTTTATTCTTTAAAAATTAAATCATCTTGGAATATTGATGAAATGTTTATTCTGTATTAAAAACGAAATTATCATTATGATACATTTTTTAATATTATCTTTTTATTATGTTCATATTTTCTTATTTAATTTATGCTAGATTCCCATGATATTTATTTAGTTTTTTTTTTTCCAATAGTGAAAAAAAGTATATCAATGCAATTGTTATACGTTACATTTCGTACTACATAATAATATTAATAAAAAATAGAAAACACATATGTTCAATTCGCACGCGAAAGAAGTGAAACCTTTAAAAATGTGAACTTCAAGATTGTAAACGAATGTTAAATTTCAAGAGTAAGATAACTATAGATTTAAGTTATGATAATATTGATACCAAGTTGAAAAATAATTTTACATTTTAAACAAATATACAGTATTATAAAATTTTCCAGACTCCGAGTTTGCATTGTCGATAAACGATGTGAGAGGCTTACGGTAACTGAAGTATGAAATAAATACTTCAGTTTCGATTTCACTAATAGATATATCTTTGGAAAGCTGCATCAATTATTATTTTTGATTCTGTTGAGGATACAGTGCGACTGCTGTACATTTTTAAAATGAATTTTTGGTGTCTGAAAACTCAATCAAAGAAATCGTTGTATCTAATAAAAATCTAAAAAACCACACTAGAGGTAAATGCCAACGCCGTCTACGTAGGCCCAAATTTGGAGTGAATTATGCAAAATGCAACAGCGCTTGTGTTGGAAGCGTTGGAAAAAAGACTTATATGGGAGATTCACTTACATTATGGGTGAATCAAAGTAGAAAAAAAATTATTAAAAGTTTGTTTGTTTTTTTGTCAATTTCGTAATATTTGTGTAACTAGATTTTACCATTATAATGGTCCCCAGAATAAACTTTATTTTTTTAGACGAATTATAAGGATGACTTATAATTTTGAAAGTGAGGGAATTATTTTTGTAGGTCATACCGTCATTGAACTGTGTTCGTTATTGTTTGATGCAGAATAAAAAGTTGGGTCCTAACTGTATTATTGTTGCGTTAATGTGATACTCCTCTGTAAAATGTTATTTGTTATTCTGTACCGTCAAATGAACTACTTGTGTCTCTGCATTGTTGTAATAATTTTCACTGGAGTTAATATGAATTCTTATCTTTAAACAAAAAAAAAAACGCTAAATTTAAGGATTAAATTAGCCAAAAAACGAAAAAGTCAAATTCGACTAGTTTAAAAGCCATTACCTCCTATATCACCAATTTCTCGTTTCAGTTTAAAGTGTGGGAATGACGGTGAGGGAATAACGAGTTGAAGTTTAAGTTAGAAAATTTTGGTACTTAAACTTTTTTTACTTCTGAATTTTTGTGTAAGCTTACTGTCTCTGACAACCTACTTTACTGTGCAATTATTATTAACATATAACAAACACCTTTATTTTTCTTCAATGTGAGGAAATGACGACTGAAAATGTAATCTTGAAATAATTTTCATATTTTTATTTTGTTAGCGATAGTCTAACACGTGTAAGATGGCTAATATTTGTAAAATAATTGATTGTATTGTCAACAATCAAAAATCGAGGAGAGCCTTCATGAATGATTACAGATGCGTTCATAACTCGACTGTTATTAAATGTGTGAGGAAACGATTTTCTTTTACGGGCCACATATAAATTTTTTTTTCAAAACGTGATCTTTACTTTTCATTCCAAACTCAAATGATTTTTGAAAATCGATTGTGTTTTTAATCGATTAGTCAAATTCACAAACAATTTTTTTGAAAATGTTTTGATTTAGAGTTCAAAAATTTGCTAATCTCAAGTTTGGGACATAGTGAAGGAAAGATTTTCAGAGTACTATTTATTGATTATTCTATATTATAGAGATATTCATATACGTCGATTAACGATTCTAACAATTTAAAAATCATTACAATCACTAAGCGACATTAGATTCTTCTTTGCTACTTTGTTTTTTTTAAAGCTAACAATAATATTGAGGGATAAAATTATCATAGTGATTAATATAGCAGTTTACATTTTCATATTAAGAACCAAAAAATTGTAAAAATTGTAAATGTCATTAGAAATTGGTAAAGCAATCTGGAAATGATTTCAATTCAACATCTAATTAATTGTTTCTTTACTCGAGGGACATCTTAATTATGATTGACAGTTTAAATTGTTATTTCCATTCTTCGATATGATGATTCATCATTTTTTGAATATGCGAGATAGGTAATCTAATTTTGAAGAAACAGCTTTTGCTTGTGTTTGTTCTTGTAATTTTAATAATAATAAATAATAATTCAATTAAAAACATTAACAGCTTTATTAATAAGACTAGCTGATCCCCGCGACTTCGTCTGCGTAACATAGGTGTAGATTATATTTTCATTTTAAATTTGCTATTTGTAGTGGTGTATGGAAATTATTATTTTTCTTATTTCTTTTACGAAAAACATAATCATACTTAAAAACACTATTTTGTCAACTTTAAAAAGACACATTTAATAAACTGTTACTTAGAATAAAATAGTTGTATATAATGATAAATTAATTTTCAAAAAATATTTATAAATATCTAAAAAGAGTATGTTCAATTGCGTATACCTACGGTAGGTATACCTACCGTGGACCAATTAATCCGTAAATCAATCACCATCTGCATAAATAAAAACTATCGTTAAGTTCAATAAAGTCAGGCATAATTATGACTTAAAACTGTCGAAAGTTATCAAAACACTCGCCTAGATATTTCGAATATTAGTAGAAATCCCAATTCATTGTCTCAACTTTTACACTACTGAAATGTACAAAACTACGGCGAAATTAAAATTTGTTCAAATGTATGAAACCCAGTTCCTCCATAATCAAGTATAACCATTGTGTATCTATGCACTTATTAAAATATCTGAATTTTAACTATATAACTAAACAATTTTCTTTTAATTCACCGAATTTCTCGCTATTCGATATTCGCTTATTAATGAATTTATTTGTGATTACGTATATCGGATTTTCAGGTTTTCAATATGTGAAAGCCAAAAAACGTAATGCTCACTTTTGAACTTAACCTTTTTCAGATATATATATATTAGAGTTTAAATTTTAAAGCAGATCCTACGTTTTTGTTTCTAATAATAAACCAACATTGTTTTATTTTAAGCGATAAAACGTTTCGTCTATAACGAACATATCTTGATAATTAAATTTGAAATTTCGATTGTTTATTACACGTTTTACTGTTCAAACTTTGCCACCATTTTTCACTCTTTTAGAGGAGGAATTATCAAAAAACTCTTTCTTAATATATATCTGCATCTTATAAGGAAAACACTTTCCAAATTTCATCGACACAAATATGCGTTTATATTGTAAAATACAATGTAAAACG
Source organism: Sisyra terminalis (assembly GCA_958496175.1). Classification (NCBI taxonomy): domain Eukaryota; kingdom Metazoa; phylum Arthropoda; class Insecta; order Neuroptera; family Sisyridae; genus Sisyra; species Sisyra terminalis. Next base: position 34,286,823 of record OY292274.1, read on the forward strand.
AAAAAATTTATAACCTTTAAGTTAATTAACATGACTAAAAAGCTATTCGATAATGAAATATATGACAAAAAATTGCTCCCTTAATGTTAAATAATTGCTCCAGGTCACAATCATTGGTTCAGAAAAATTAGATTTTAAAAAAGTTTGATTGTTGAAAAACAAACAAAAATTAAAAACTGCCTCTTTGGTATTTGTTATAAGTACCTACTACCTAAACTTTCATTCTATTTAAGTGAAATGACGTTATTTAAAATGCTTTAGTTAAAATGATATAACAAAAACAGAAACTTATTATTAATTAATTATTTATTTATTAATTACACTTATTAAATTCAAAATTTCGATTGTTGATTAACTCTAAATTTTCTCATACAAACTTAGTCACTCCCTTTTACTCTTTTAGGGTAGGAATTTTCAAAAAAAAATTCTTATCAAATGTCTACTTCTTATAAGGAATACATCGAATATTAAAATTTCATCTGTCAGAGGGGATATTTAATGCATGATTTTATGTATGCACGGTTTTAAAAACGTATTTAATTTAAGTTTTATTACTATTATTATTATTACAACTACTACTATTACTTTTTTTCGTTAATATTGATCAATTCTAAGGGTCTATTTACAACAATTTTGTAAAAAAAAAAAAAAAAAGTTTACTGTAAGGTTCGAACCCACGTCTTTATAATTAGGAGCATCAGAATGTTGGGTACGTAAGCCATTACGCTATTAACATAAACTATGTGTTGTATATATATAAAGGTTTATATTTCAAAAAAGCAATTTTTTAAAATTGAAATCGAATTTACTGTGTTTTTTATCAGTTCAACTAAAAATATTTTTACAGATTATTTTCTAACTTTAAATTACCTTTCCAATGATATTTAACTCACCGGTCTAGTGTAAAAATTTATGTTTTCATCCCTAGGAAATACCTTCCCTTATTATTTTTTTGGAATGATAAGTAGCCTATAGTCTGTGGGAAATGATGTTATATCTTAATACCAAATTTCATTAAATTCGGTTGTTCCGTTCTTTAGTTAAATCGGGACACACAGACAGACAGACAGACAGACAAAAATTTTAAAAATGTTAAATTTGGAATAAGGGTCTCTTGAAACAAATATTTACCCTAAAATTGGGTTCAAAATCGAAATGTACAGACAGACGTAAGAATTGGGTTTGTGAATTTTTTTTTTTTGTGATAAATGGAAAGATCATATATAAGTTTTATAGCAAAACTATTTTTTATTTTTTTATTTTCGCAATAATTTAAAAGTTATTTCAAAATAAAAATTAATTTTTGAATTTTTTGAATCTAGTACCGAAAACACGCCGACAGCTCCCGAACAAACACGAGCGCGTGTGACGTCCTAATGTTAGTTGTCAATGATTGCAGTTGATACAGAAATAATAAGTACAGTGTTTTGATTGATTTAATTCTGTTGTGATAGTTAAATATTGAAATTTATATTGAGCATGTCGAACCTTAAAAGTTACTGTTCTTGTTTTGTACCATTATGAACGAATACTACAAAAACAACTCCTAACGAAATGTTTTTAAATGTTCCCCAAGATGGCAAACGTCGAAATAAATGGTTTCAAGCAGTGCAGGAATATTATCAGACTTTGCCTTTATAAATCATTTATCACACATAGCTAATTGGAATCAACTAACGACTCGTTTTTTAGCAATAAATATTCAATATTATTGTCTAGTCACGTGTAATAGCTGTAAACGCTGTATTGTTATTAAATAGCTATAACATTATTACGTCACAACTATGGTGACCATTCATGGCGCGTTTATAGTCACGTGATTTTTTTTTAAATTTTATCAATTTTTAATCGTTTATAATTAATTGAAAAAAAAATTTTTTTAAGTTTTTTGTATTAAATATCAATATTATTAATAATAAAGTTTTAAAATACATGAAAAAAATCAATAATTTTTTTTTTTCAAATTCCCAATCTTATATATTAGTATAGATGCTACTTAAAAATAAAGATATTGTAACTTATTACTGTATTTTTTCCATTTTCCAAAAGAAAAACTTAAAATGTAAAGTAAAATCGTAACATTAATTATTAAAAGTATATATTATGATTATAGGCTTCAATTACATAAATCGTTAAAATTTTCATATAAATTAGTTTGTAATTGATGCTTGAAACAGTTTTATATTTCCAAAAAATAATCCGTGAAAAAGTTTTCTATGAAAAGAGCGAATAACACAAAAAGCTTCGGTAAGACGAATATAAAAAGTAAGTGTGTTTCTTTCATAAAATTAATTGGTTTTTCCAATATTAAGTTTGAATGAATGTTTTTAGAAGATTAAAACGTTTTGAAATGTCTATAATAAAAAACCAATTTTATACGTACCACGATGCACGAAATATGAAATGTGAATTTCCGGCGACGTGTTGCGACGGCAATTGCTTATTTCTGATATTACAAGCATATCGCACATATCGCACCGGTAATTCAAAGCAATTGAACCAATTGCAAGTATTTATTATATCACACTTATATGTGGCTTATATAGATATATATTTTGTCACACAGAAATTGTTGCTCTATATTGTCAAAACTAGAGTGCAAATTTTATTTAAACTAATTAGTCATTTAATTAAAATTTGTTATATTTCAGTTATTAACTTTACTTAAATAATTTTAATTGAAGAAAATTTCAATTATTTAGCCTAAAAAGAGAGATCTGTAAAAGGAACACACTTTTATACGACGCTTTATGTAAAAAAATTACTAACGAAGCATTTCTTTAGCCAAAAGTTCTGATAACATCTTATCCGCGTATAAGAGGAGACTAGTAGTGGACCTATACGGCGATGTCAAGCTGCAGTAAGCATCATACCAATATTGAATATTCGTGGGTGATCTTAGAGGAGCTTCAATACTGAATATGAAACTACTATGTCAAATAATATGAGAATACTAAATTATAATCTTAGAACAATCCTGTAGGGAAGGAAAACAACGAATTGAAACCCTGGTCTTATAAAAATAGAAAAAGACTACTGCCATTACGTTACTCTGAAAGCTCGTTTGGGAAAAACGACGCAAATTTTCATTATACCCGATTTATTCGTGAATTGAATTACAACAAAAAAAAGAATGAGAATGGGACGTTGCCATCTAGCGACTTATATAAAAATTACTTGTACCATTTGAATAATATTAAAATCACAGAAATTCTTATTTAATATATTGTTATGGAATTATGGAAATTTTTGGGGTTACTTATATGATAATTATGGGCATAGAACCTGAGGAGATAAGCATAGTAAAAATACTCCAATCAAAAATTCAATTTTGACTGCAAAACAGTATAGGTTTGGATAAAAGAAAGAATATCTCAACATTTTAGGCTTCTAACACAGTAGACCTTATGCTTGTATTTTTATTCATATAATCGATAAAGGGCATAATTAATACGGCGAAAAACCAATTTTTAGTTTAAAAAAACTTGTATTTTGACAGAATTTTTTTTTTATTTTTAATGAGCTAATAAGAGTTCGAAAACGATAAGTGTTCATATAGGTCTGCCGTGACGTCAAAGTACGCATATTGAAACCGGTATATAAGCAGATCATTAAACAGTTGCCGTAGAAACAGTAATTATTTGCACTATTTTTGATAATTTTCACAATTTTTCGCCATGGAAAACATTTTTATATCCTAAAAAACCTTATCTGTGTTTGCCTTAGAAATGGAGATTGTATAAAGAGTGAATGATTTAAGTCACTAATATATCGTTGTTTCATTGACTTTGCAATCATTGTTTAAACAATTTAAACAACCTTTTCTTTCGTGTTTGAATACATTTGTCATAAAAAAACGTCCATGGGATTTTAAAGTTTCGTATTGTGACGTCATTTTAATGCCGGGTCCATAGGAGCTCGTTTTAAGGGTTTGGAATTTTTTTAACATTTTTAATTGAATATTTCTTAAATTTTATGAACTTTAAAAAAAAATAATAGCCTCATTTTATTTTGATATTAGTTTAAAACATTTTTTAAAAAATCAAAATTATTTTTTGATCATGTGCATTAGGTCTATTAAATTTTGAACTCAAAGGTTTTGAATAAATCAAAAATATATTGGAAATATTTTCAAAATATGTTTCTCTGTGAATGATTTGATTATTTAGGAAATTGAAGTTATAAGAATGCCTACTTTATGTCACCAGTTAATTTATTAAAAAATTTTGCTGAGCATTGACTAATGGGGGACTAATGAACTAACAATTTCCATATTCGGGTGGTATTTGCAAAAATGCAATATCTTATATTGAACAAGCAATTCTTGTATAAATATATTTATATTTTGAATTCCGAAGATGGATCTAACGTTTTTTTATGAATATTTGCAATTTTATAACGCTTTGTTTCCTAAAGTTATGTGCATTTTTGGCTTTTATAGAAAAATAAATTTTTCGAGAAAAAAATACTCATACATCATCTTTTAGCATTTTATGTTACTTATACAATCGATTAGTGTTTCAATTAAATAATTAAATCCTTTTTATTGTAATTTTAATTTTATATAAGATTTCATTTACTTGCAAATGAATCCCTAGGTACGTCTGTAGGAGTCTACTTACGAGGAAAGCTTTTGCAGTGAATTAAAACGAATTTAGGCTCTTAAAATTATATTTTAAATTAAAATTCAGGATAATGAAAAACGTTTAATTTTAATCAAACTTCAGGTAGCCAGAGAACTCTCGAAACAGAAACTGAAGAAGAAGAATATATCGAATAAAATCATTCCAATGAAGTTCCAATTAAACTTGTTTAGTTTATCGCTGAAATTAACGAGAATTATAAGTAAAAAATATTTTTTTCAGTATCCTAAAAGAGTGTAATCAATTGCGTGTGCTATAATGAGTAGCCCGTGAAAATGCAGAATGGTATGAACGACGTTTAGAAGGTCTAAAAAGGAACCGTTAGCAATATTTTTCCTTTTAAAGAGAGCTATGGTTTTTAAAATAAAGAGAATTTACGATTAAAGTGAAAAAAATGTCAATAATGTTTTGCACTTTAAGTGGTATATTTTATAGAAAAGAGTTTTTTGTCCGTAATGTTCATTCATACTCGTTCCTCTTTGCTGCATATGAAATGTCAAGGTAAATTTTTAGTTTAAAAATTGAATTTTTAAAAGAAGTTTTCATCTTTAAAAGTTGTTATTTTAAAATCAGAAAAAAATTATTCAACTAAAACTTCTTACATTATGCGATAAATTTTCTTCATATCATGAAACAATATCTGTAACATCTGTACTATATATTTATTAACAATTTTGTCTTTTATGTTATTACTTTTTAAGAATATTAACTCATACAAAGCTTAAGCATATACTTACATGATATAAAAAGTATAAAGAGAAACCGTATTTACAGATTTCTAAAGACAAAATGGTTGCAAAATAGTTTGTAGTACGCGCTCCAAAAGATTTAGTTTCGACCCTGAGTAAACCCATTTAATTTAAGTTTACCAAAATCTAAACTTCAACTTGCAAATCTAAATATTTGAAGTATAATTTAATGTTATTTAAAATATTATGAACACAAATAGCCTCTAGGAACTTTAGTGTGTATTTCTGCAAATATCTTATTACATTGTTCTTGTGTGTATTTGGAAAATTATAAAGCCAAAATAAATTATTTATATAGATATCAAGTTTTCCTTTCATTAAAAGAATAAACATGTCTTTGGTAAAGTTCAAAATATTTAACTCCAGTTTCGTTTCACAAATTGTTGAAAATATAATATAAGATATCAAAACGGTATAAGGTTTCAAGTTTATCGACTTTCATTTGTACTTATAGAATTTGATTAAAATAATAAAAATTATACAAGTATTTTGTTTATTTAATAATTGTATTTTGTTTAGTAACTGTACTAATGATCTAAATCAGTTTTCCCAAACTATGGATCGCGAGCGAATATTAAGTTGAGGCCTTAATAAGCGATTGGCCACCGTATAAGACATGAATAAAATAAGGAAGGGATAAATTTTATATTTTCAATAGCATTTTTTCTAAGAGGTGGGACCCAAGATTCGAATTTTTTGTTAAAGATGGATCGAATCCCAGCCAACATTGGGAACCACTGATCAAAATTATAAACTTGAGTATACTTTCCAATTTGATACATATGTTTTGATTATCAGCGAAATTAAAAAAAAAGTACAGACCAGTCCACCCAAAAGTAACTATTCCATTGTTTGGAATAGTTTTCATTGTTATAATTCAAAGTTAAAACACTCAATAATAGTCAATAATTTATAACTAACTAACAACAATAATACTATTAATATAGGCGACCGAGTGGTCGAGGTGGCCGCTCAAAAACTATTGGGTTTGAATCTCGCATCGAACAAATTTTCAATATTTCTCAATAAGTCCTATAATCGCTAAAGACCATACTTGTTATAAGGCGATGGTTAATAATAATAAATTGTTGCTTAAATATTAACAAATAAATATTTTAGTCCTTTATTTTTAGACGAAAGTAATTTCCCAAAAACAAGATACTTTTGAATTTGTAAAGTAATTTTAAGTTTGTTGTGTTCATATTGAAGTATTAATTACTTATTATAATAGAGTATTTGACTGCTACTGGAAAAAGTTATATTTTATTTATTACAGTATAAAATAATGTTGATTGTGTTAACATTTTTTGGATAACTATTTTATTTATGATAAAAATTCAATGGTTGATTTTGAAAATTTTTCCAATCATTAGAACATCTACTTTAGGTATATTTCTAGAGTCAGCTTACACAAATGTTTTCTCCATCTTGATACATAAAATATTATTAACTAATGTATTATTTACCGTACGTAACCTTACGTAACCGCATATGAAAATTAGTACTTTTTTGGCCACCAAACATCGTGACCAAAATTGACCAAAATTTAAAGGCTTTATGTTTTTATTACAGAGTTCTATACAGTTATTAATCGTTCAACATATAATGCATGGGTACCTATAGCTCTATATCTCAAAAACATATTTATAGCAAATTTGAAATTCTTAACTAAGAAAACTTGTCCTTAAACACTACGCAAAATAAACTGCAAAATGTTGTAAATATATTGTTAACAATTATCTACATATTATATATTTTTGTATAAATTAAAATGTTTAAGTTTCCAATTATTTCGTTTATAAATATAAAGAACTAGCTGATCCCCGCGACTTCGTCTGCGTAACGTAGGTGTAGATAATATTTTATTTTCAAATTTGCCATTTGTAGTGGTATATGAAAATTTTTATTTTTCTTATTTCTTTTACGAAAAACATTACCATACTTAAAAACACTATTTTGTCGATTTGAAAAAAACACATAATTTGATAAACTGTTGTAAAGAATAAAATAGTTCTATGAAATAATCAATTAATTTTCAAAAAATATTTATAAATATCTAAAAAAGTATGTCTATTGCATATATCTACGGTAGGTAAACCTACCGTGAACCAAATAATCCGTAAATCAATCACCATCTATACATAAATAAAAAATATCTCCAAGTAAATAAAGTCGGTCTTAATTATTAGTAAAAAAGTCGAAAGTTATCAAAATACTCGTGTCAAAATAACAGAAGTTATGGATCTAGGTTTTTGGATATTAGTAGAAATCCCATCTCACTGTTTCGATTCCCGAACGAACCTTTTTTCGAAAACTATTACACTATTGCAATGTACAACACAACCGCGAAATTGAAATTTGTACAATTGCACGAAACTCAGTTCTTCCATAATCAAGTATAACCATTATGTATCTATAAACTTATTATTAAAATATCTGAATTTCAACTATATTATTAAACCATATTAGATAGAGTTCACCATACACTATTTGGCATATGCCTTTTATCATTATGACTTACCGTAAAAATGTCGGTAAGTATTTTCTTTTAGTTCGCCGAATTTCAAAGGATAGCCAGATTTACAATATGTGAAAACCAAAAAACTTAAAGCTCACTTATAAACTTAACTTAACCTTTTTCAGATATATTTATCAGTTTAAATTTTTAAGCAGACCCTAAGTTCTTGTTTCTAATAATAAACCAAGTTTGTTTTATATTAAGCAGTAATAAAGTCTCTCCTTTAACGGACTTTGATATGAAATTTGAAATTTTGATTGTTTATTAGACGTTATGCCGTACAAACTTAGCCACCCTTTTTTCACTCTTTTAGTGGGGGGAATTATCGAAAACCCTTTCTTATTATAAAACGGCATCCTATAAGGAAAACACTTTCCAAATTTCATCGACACAAATATGCATTTATATTTGAAAATACAATGTAAAACGAAAAAAATTGACCTTCTTTATTTTAATTATGATTAAAAAGCAATTCTATTTTGCACATTTGGACGTTGTGCATACAAAATTGTTGGAAATAGAGGGAAAACGTGGAAGTAAAATCGAATATTTTATTTATATTTAATAACAATAATTGGTTTTAAAATTGTTCTAAAAACTGTAGAAAAGTTAGTATGGAAGATTTTATATATTTATTGATGATAATGAAATATATGACGAAAAATTGCTCCCTTAATGCTTTTCAGCAGAATATATAATTGCTCCAGGTCACAATCATTGGTTCAAAAAATTAGATTTCAAAAATTAAGAACCGCCTCTTTGTTATTTGGTATAAGTACCTACTACACAAATTTTCATATTAGTTAAGTGAAATGAAGTTATTTAAAATACTGTTATCAAATCACTCTGTAAGGGTACGAATTTAAAAAAAAAAAATCTTATCACATGCCTACTTCTTATAAGGAATACACCGAATATTAAATTTCATCTGGCAAACGAGATATATAAATAGACGATTTTATGTATGCACGGTTTTAAAAACGTATTTACTTTAAGCTTGATTATTATAATTATTTTTTTAACTACTACTGTTACTTTTTTTGTTAATATTTCCTTATTGACCAACCCTAAGGATCTATTTCCAACAATTTTGTAAAAAAAAAGGTTTACTGTAAGATTCGAACCCAAGTCTCTTCTATTGTGAACATAAGAATGTCAGATACGTAAGCAAATGCGCTATGAATATATAATTATATTAATTGTTTATTATGTATATTATAAAAACATTTAAATTTCAAAAAGGCAAATTTTTTACTTTAAATTAAATTACTGTGCTTTTTATTAGTTCAACAAATAAGATTAATACAGATCATTTTTTAACTTTTAAATACCTTTCCAATGATATATAGCTCACCTGTCTAGGGCAAAATATTTTTTTCATCCCTCAATTTTTACGTAGGGGATACATCCCTTTATTATTTTAAAGGGATGATAAGTAGCCTAACGTGTGTGGGTACTTGTGAAGTATCTTAATATAAAGTTTCATTAAATTCGGTTGTTCCGTTCTTTAGTTAAATCACCAGCGCATGCAATGTAAGAAAGTTTTTTGGAAATTTTTTCACACATTATTGGAGTTTTAGTATAGACGCCTAACTTTTTTGAAAATTTAATATTCCCCATATTCACTGGAAATAGTGTAGCTTCCCAACAGTGAAAGAATTTTTCAAATCGGTCAAATAGTTTTGGAGCCTATTCAAAGAAAACAAACAATAAAATCTTTCCTCTTTATAATAATAGAAAATATTTGAAAATATGTCAATATAACAAGAATAGTCTTCGTTTTCGACGGCATGCATGCTATAAAATAACCACTTGAGCACGTTTCACAAAATGCAAATATTTTTATTTAAAGAAAACAAGAAAATTACTATACAGAAATAAAAAAAAATAAAAATCTATTTTACGTTCATTTTTATATTTTCATTTTGTAGATAATTATAGTTTTTTTTTTATTTTATTAGTTATTTTTGGTGTTCACAATTTAGGGTGCAACTTCTAACAAACATTCAAGATACCTGCTGAAATGTTTAGTTATACGAAAATTTGGTACATATATTTTCCTGTTCATTTCCTATATAATTTCTATACTTACAGCTTCTATACCCAGAAAAGATAGGCTTATATAGAAGTACAATTGATATAAACGAAGTTTGAGTTACTCTGTCGGTAGATCTCAGAGTTTCGGTTAGCCGACCACTAGTTGTCGCTGTACAAATTCCATTTGGCAAAGATTAATTTTGTACAGCGGTAACTACTGTATAAGTTGGCTTACAAAAGCTCTGAGATTTCCTGACAGAGTAGCTCAAACTTCGCTCCCATTTTTAACACAAATTTAATTTCTATGTAAGTCTTTCTTCTCTTCCATACCTAAATTTTTAAAGAGAGAAATTTTCTATAGTTCTTTTTAACTCTATTTTTTTATTTACATCTTTCACATCTAATCCAAATAATCACTAATTAAAATTATTTTTTTTTTAAAAATTTTATTTTACATAAAAACGATTTCGATTTCTCGTAATCAATTTATCAATCCTAAACTAATTTTTAAAATTTTCTTTACTATTTGATAAGCATCTGAAAAATCTACTCTACTTTCTACCTGCTCAGTATTTAATATTTACGTTAAAGAGTAACTAATTATTAACAAAAGCTTTTTAATAAAAAAATGAACCGACGAAAAAAGGAATTGAAAAGCGAAAATTAAAAAACAAAATTTTTAATCTTGATTTACTGCACAGAAACGCGTTCCATTCCAGGAATTGTCATTCAGAAAATAAAAACATCAAGATCACTACTCTTAGATAATACGCCGGCGTGGTTTGATGTATAACGGAATTAGTCCTGTCATCCATTAGTCCTGCCCTTGTAGTCCAAGAACAGATTACAAATATGAATAAAATTAAAATCTTAATAATCTAGTTCTTGAACCAATTAATTAATTTTGAGTCGGTGTCAAACTACCAAATACACAAACTAATTATTTAAAGTACCTATGGAATGGTAACAATAGAAGATCGGCTCACAATATCGTATGATCGATGTGTGAGACCTAGTGTAACGGGGTACTCAAAAAATTTATGTTGGAAAAATTGGTTTTCGCAAACGATGAAAATGTATGTGTGAAAAGCCTGTTTATTGGTTGAATGATTTTAGTCACGTTACCACATTTGACGCTTAAAACTAGCGACTAGCGACAGCATGAAAATGAACCTTTATTTTAATTTAAAAAAAATTTAAGCATTATTTGATTTAACTATTTTAATAATTCTTTGTTACGAACTTTAAATTAGTTCGTTTCATTGGCTTAGACTTTAGAAATTCGGTTAATGTACACAAAATGTTTTTGTATTTCGTTCTTCACTTCTTATGTTCGTTTGTCTACTTTTAGTTAATTTTTATTATTTTTTAATTATTAAAAGCTCAGATTTACTAGCATCTGCTTATTTAGTTTCTTTGTACGTGTATAAATTCAATTGAGTTTGGTAAATCTTTAACTGGGGATATCCGTTAGGCCGAATACGTTATTTCCGATTTTTCGAACGAAAACGTTTTTCACAATTTATCGATAATTAAAAAATAATTTAAAAATCTTGTTTTAACTATCGAGTTACTAGAAGTAATTTTGATGTATTGATACAAAGCTTATAGTTAGTTATATATGTTTTTAAAAAACTCCCAACTGATATTTCCGAATTTTACAATCAATATAGTTGTAGTAAATTTATCTTAGCTTGTTTAAATTGCTCCAGATTCACGATTAGCTATGATCAGTTAAGATTTACTACGTCCATATCTTCAAATATTCTCAGTTTCAGAAAACTTTTGAGTTTTCTAGGAATTCAATCCGATCTATGATGATAGACATACATGCTGAAGCATTTTATGTTGATATAGCATTTTGTTATTTTTTGGTTATTGGAGTATCTATCAGTCGATCAAATCAAACTTTTCCTCTATTTTGCGAGACTCATATAAGGCTTAGGAAAATTTTACTCATTAAAATAAAAAATAGGACTTCTTTTCCAAAACAATTGTTCGAAATCTCTTAGTGAGGGTGCATATAGACGGAATTTCTCGACTTATACAAATCGTTTTCCACGATTTTCTAGGAGAGAAATTATAATAAAAATAGTTTCAAATAGCACGTGCAAAATCCTTTGAGATCTCAAAACTTTTGTTTAAAAATTGTTTGAATCTACGTAGTTTTGCTGTTGAGATTATGGATTTTATTCCAAATTAAGTTTACAAACCAACAATCAATCCCTTCAACACAATCAATCCTTTTTTCGTTGGTTAACAAAAAAAATCTTTTGAAAGGAGAAAAAATTCTTAACTATGAAGAAAATATTTTGAATCAAATATAACACAAATATTGAGAGATGAATGTTAAGATAAATGTAATCTGTACAAATTTCATACCATTTTACTATTTCACAGTTTCCATGCGACAGAAACACTTTGTGGTATAATTTTGTTCGTTAAGTTTGTGTAGTATGAAATATCTATTGAAGATGTAAGAGAATCATCTTTCAAAGAAACTTCTTTATCTTTGAAAGAAAAGATCAAAACAGCTTGTTAAGAAATCATATATATAACTTAAATGATAACGATGGAAGCACTATGCTCTTTATGCTCATTACGAAAAAGTTTCAAAGTTATAATTATAACTTCAATCAAATGAAATTGAAATATTAAAACAACCTAGACGCACTAATGCTAATTAAATGCTGCACTCATTCAATTAATGTTTACATATTATTCGAAACACAAAATACATTTTACATTAGCAACAACAATAACTTTAAATAAAAGATCATTATCATCTCTGGTTAATTTATCATTATATTCACGAAAAATAATTAAAGTTATTTTCTAAAGGATAAAGTTAACAAAATATAAGTATTTTTGAAACTTAAACTGTTATAGTAGTATTGATTCAATAATAAAAATAAATATAACTATCAAATCAAAATAATTGAAAATTACTGGAAATATTAAAAGTTTAATTACAAGAAATTCAAATTTAAATTTTTCGTTTGGGATCACAAAGTTGAATAGCATTTACAGTGTTTTATATTATACGACTTGATAAAGAAAAAAAAACTACTATCTTTGTGCTCTTATAGACAAGCACGGCACGTGATAGAACAAAGACCAAGAAACTGTATCAAAAAGCTCCAACAAAGGCCGAAAATGACAGAGAAATGTAAGACCTTGTTCTTTTAGTTTCAAGAACTATTCCGTGGATAAATAAATAAAATGAAAAAGCGTGCTTAGTTTCTTAATATTCTATACTGTTTTACAAAAGGGAGAGAATAATTTTTCATACTACGCCACTACTTCATTATTCAATTATTTATTTTAATTTTGTATTTAAATAATGATATAATATTGAATAGATACTCACATTTTAAGTGTAAACTTCGAAGGATCACTAAACTAAACTTCTCAAACAATATTCCGTGATTGCCTTTTTAGTGAAGTGCCTAGGGGTTTTAATCTCGGGCTTTTACAACAGTGAATGAATTTTAAAAATTCAAAATGAAATTTTTAGCTACTAGGTGTTATATACAATAAAAAAAAAATCTAAAAATTTTTTTAGTATTTTTTTTTTGAAAACTTTTGGAATAGACATATCTATATACCATACTTCTAACAAAATTTATTGAAACTGAAAACTAATATCCTGTCTAAATAATTAGAAAATTATCTAATTGTCTAAAAATTATACCAAAGCCCTTGATTTTTCCTTTAGAAATTGAATCTTGTGTTTTTTTGGTTTTTATTTTTGTAAAATTCAGTGTCAAAAAAATTTGATTTTTTTACATTATGAAAATGGTATGTAGCATATATTTATAATGGCATATTATTAATATAAGAAAATCAAAACTGCTTAGAAGTTATTAATTTTTATCGCTAAAAAATTTAGAACAAAAAACTTCCAAATTATAACATTATGACCTAATAAGTTTGTTCTATGATTTTAAAACTAGCAAATACATTATTAAGACACTTTTTTTTTCTTTCAAATGTAACTGACTCTAATAATAAAAGTTTTTCATCACATCTTTTAAATATTTTCATTCAAACATATATTATTTTTCATAAATATTAATTTATTTATAATGGTTTTATAAAGATCTATATTTCTTTATATTTATTATATATTCTATATATTTCTATATTTTTTCGGACAATAAAATATATAAGATTTTAAAAATGTTCATACCCATAATCTGTAAAAAAATTAATCTATTTTCTACCTGACGACAGATTTAATTACCCGCGTGGTTGAATTCTTTCCTCCACCATCGACTATTACAGGCAAGACTCAAACTGGGGTAATTCATTCCTCGTTTCCATAAATCTAAGATATTAATTCGTATTCTTCATCTTTTCCTGGAAGCTTCCAGTTTACCTACTAAAATATCGAGAATAAATACATTTTTACATTTTGAGAAGTAATCCACCCAGCTTGCTTTTCTTCCTGTCACAATAAATATAATACGTTAACTTTTTTCATCACTTCAATGTTTACTCATCACATCATTACTACAATATGACTTGATCCGTCCAATTAAGTTTATCCATTTTTCTCTAGTACTGCGTTTCAAAACACTCCAGATTATTCCTTTCTTATTTTTTTAGTTTCCAAATTTCCGATCAATATAACGCTACTGTTAACATATAATATTTTAAGAACTTCTTGCTTCTTGCAAAGTTTTAGCTCTAACTTTCCAATTAAAAGATTTTCCGTACTGTTGAACGCGACTTTTGGATTCTTCATTCTTGACGATGATACTTCCTAAATATTTAAAATAAACCGATTTCTTCTTTGAATTCTATGATTCTTCTATCAATAGAACATTTCACCCCAATTTCCATTTTTCAGTTTTATTATCCTTTTAATATTTATCAACAATTCTCAAGGAAACTTCTGGCACATCTTTCATCTAATTGTGCTTGGTCGTCTCCCTTTTATTTATCCTGGTAAACATACCGCATGACGTCGCCAGGTGTAAGACCCACATAATATGTACACACATTTAAATCTAACAAGGACCATTTACGATCAGTAATGCAGTTAGTATCATTACTGACAGTATTTACTTATTCTTCATCAGTATGTTTGAGTCTTATAAGATCATTTCAATTCATCAGTATTTCTGTCAGTACAAACAAGTACGGATTAGTTGAACAATCAAAATGGATTCTCGACAAAAAGCGTATTTGGCTATTGTTTTAACAATGCATACAAAACGTAAAGTTAAACGAAAACTTTAGGTAATAGACTGGCTAAGTATATGACAACATTTTTTTCTCCTCTTTCCTGAAGTTCTAGCATAGTGTGGTAATTTTTTTTCAACGTCTTCTCACTTCGCATCACTGTTTATTTTTTTGAAAATTTCTAAAATCTTATCCAGAGCATTGCTACGTTTATTTTTGTTCAAATTTCACTTAAAATTTCAATATTTGTAAATTGTTTTAGTATTTTTTTTTTAAAATGACTTTTTCTGGAAAAATATGCAAGCTATGAAAATGTTGCTTTCAAAATTTTCGAATAACAAAAAAAAAGACCAATTATTGGCATAAAAAAAAATTGACATTTTAATGTTTATAGAAAAGCTCAAAACGTCAAGCTAGCACTACATAGGGTTTTCATGAAAAATATACGAGCCACAAATTTCTTTCTCGAGAACTCTTGAACGAAAAAAAACACAAATATATTTCGTAGCTACTTTTTCGAAACTCCAAAAGTGTAGTGCTAAGTTGATGGACGTTACTTTAGCAGCGTGGTTAGACGTGGCAAGGCGTTGAAACCAATACCATGGAATCAAATAATTTTGAACTCCTTCAATATCAACGTAGTTCCATCAATATTGCTTTTACACGGTCAGTAATATTGTCATTAATTGGAGATACTGACAGTATTTCTAATCATGTAAGGTTCCCTTAAGGCATGTAGCAATGCGATATTGATAATGCAAAATGGTTTATTAAACCAGTCGTAACTATTGAGTAAAACAAACAAAAACAAGTGATTTTAAATAAATTGATTGACAAATGGTGACTATAAGTAGATTTATATTTGGCAGAATAAGGTTTTTTTTATAATAGTATAATGAATGATTGAAAAATTCTATTGACTAAACAAAATAATTATTTTCAAAAAATTGTATTTACAAGAAAAAAAGTACTTTACTAAGTGCACAACATAAATATGAACTCAAGTACAAGGAAGTCATGTGGTGGCCCTATCGGATTTTTATTACATCTAATAGTAAGAAATTTTTATAACTTTCATCCATAATGTAAAAGGAAAGTGTAAAATAACCATCACACTTACATATTATAGTAGGTAACTACATTGATGCGCACTGCTCTTTTCTTTGTTGAATTATTCTCCTTACTTTGATTTTTTGCTGGCGTAGAAATTCTTATTTATTTCTCTGTCGTGATCAAAAGAAACTCTCCGGCATTGGCAATCAACGGTTCAGAAATACATTTTTCTTATTATTAATACCTAATAATGATAATGATGATAATCTAGTTCTTTTGATGTCTGCTCACTTTTCGCTTTATTCTCTCGCATTTTGAAAAAGCAATTACTAATTAATTCATTTCCTTTGTACATCCTCATACATCTCATACTTGAAAATTATATCTATATATACTTATGTACAATATCTTGATAAGATCTGTTGAAATAATATGAAATATTTAAATTAAATAATTCATACCTTTTGGACGAAAATTTCGTCCTCTTAGGTTTGAGATTTCTTAATTTATAAGAACATAATGTATTCTAAATACAAGTATTAGTGGTTGTATTAGTAGAAGTAGTAGAAAAACGTAAATATAAAATGAGCTGTTATAAAGAATTTCATAAAATTTAATTATACCGTCGTCGTTATATTGTGAAAGATTTTTTGCATTTGGTAATGTTATTTTTCATTCTGCAGAAAAATTTCCATTAAAAAAATACCTTCCATAAGTATTATACAATACTTCAAAGAATATAAAAATTGTAGACAAGAATTTTCTTTCAAATGTTATTATTACAAATTTTCACAATAATTACTTCGCCATATGAAAATCACATTCTCTATTTACCTTAAATTTTAAAAAAAATATTGCCAGTAGTATTTGAATAAACTCAATGAAATGTGAAAGCCACGACTAAGGAGAACAACTCCTAGAACAGATTTAACTATCTCTAAACTCAAAAGCTCCACGAGCACCGTACGTTTTTAAGGAACAGTGCGCGCGGAAATTGTCTGAGAAAAATCTGTAACTTGGAAAATAAATCAGACCAAAGAGTGTGGAAAATAATAAGTGGTACGGCATTCATTCTGCCCGAAGGAACGACTCGGGGAGACAGGCGCGGATTTTTCCACGAGCACAATTCCCGTCTTCAATCCATGCGATTACGTTTTATCGAAGGAGAAGGAGGGCAGCGCATTGTATGAACCCAGTGCAGCAATATTTTAAAAACTCAACCTGGCGATGCGAGAAATTTAATATTTTAATAAATATAACAAGACTTTTTTGCATTTCCAATCTATAACAGTTTTCTTAATCAGTGTTACGATAATTCGCTTTAAGTAATCTTTTTTCCGTCAACATAGAAAGATTTTTCTGCTACTAAATAGGGTAAGGTTGCATAAGTCGCACTACCGCTCATGTTATACCTTTTAAATCAGGAATGGGCAAATTTAAAACTCGTATGGTCCACATTAATTTTTCTTATTTAAATTTAAAGAGAGAGTGAGTAGAAGAGAATCTTAGGAGAAGCACTATTTGGGAATCAATAATATCCGTTGTTGAATAGATGCGTGCTAAAATTTAAATTCAAGTTTCATGTCTACTAAAATTTTTAGCATACATTTTCATTTAAAAGAATTGAAATTTACCGAAAAAAAAAGATTAAAATTCCTGCGATCGACTGTCGACCTGTACGCGAGGGTCGATCGCAATCGACCATTTGTCTACCCTTGTTTTAAAAAGTAAAAAAAACATCATTTCAAATGCGCTATTTCCGACAAAACGAGTTATTCCTTAGTCCACCATATTATTTTATATCGTGTACATATCCTTCCGATATTTCGCAAAATTTCGTGTAAACTAGTATGTTTACAGTAATTTACTTATATTTTTTTGTCTCTTTAGAAGATTATATTGCACGTACGTTGTTGATAAAAATATGCTTTGTAAAGGGTGTTTCAATAAAAGCGCAAGATTTCAGTGTTCAATAAAACATGGTTTTCTATAGCAAAGTATTGAAATATTTATTGATTTAGAAAATATACATTTGGAAAGTATATATGGAACAAAATTTTTTGAAATAGTCGCCACGGCTTTGCATACCGTTTTGACGAAATTTTCAGTAACGTTATTGAATACATCTGGTGGTATTTCATTGGCTTTCAATGCTACGATGGTTGTAGGCTTATTGGCATAAACCTGTAACTTCAGATAATCCCACAGCCAGAAATTTAAAGGCATTAAATCGCAAGAGTGTTGAGGCCAATTCTGGTCACCAAATCGGACGGTATGGTAGGTGGCACCGTCTTGTTGAAACCACATGTCATCAAGATTAATACCTTCCAAATGAGGCACTTCATATAAGTTTCGCGACGTTGATGGCGACTAATTTTGGAGGTGCTAATTTAACACTTCCAGTTATCCAATCGAGCTGAAATTTTACTCATAAACTTGTGCTACGTTACAATTTCATCAATTAATGAACAATAACAATTTCAGCCTGATTGAAGCTAATTTAACTAACTTTTTTGAAATTTTCACATTCTTATGTGATATATTACATCTAATCTATTAAGATCCATCTAATCAATAAATGTGATGAAATTAAATAAAACATAAATTAAACTAGTACTTTTACTCAGTTAATATCCATTATTAATTAATTTGATTATTTACAAAGGATCTTTTGACTTAAAAATAATCAAAGTTTTTCTTAGTGATTTTTTTTTTTTGCTTTTCGTACGACGTTTCGTCGCCTTTCGGGACTTTATCAAGTACTCAATCATAGATCATTAAAAGTCAATATTGTTAAAAATATAGTTTAAATTATTGTCGACATATAAAAACATTATTATTAAAGCTCTTTTAAAATATATTTCCCTCATTATCATAGTTAAATATCACCAATAATAAACTTAAACTGTATGTTGGTAAAAACCTTTTTTATGAAAAAATCATTAAGAAAAAAAAGAATTATTTTTTGGTCCAAAAACCTTATGAAAATAACTAAATAACTACAGTTAAATAAAATGTTTCAAGGATTTAGAATGAAAATTTTGTGTTTATGGGTTACTTTTTAATTGACCAATTAATAATAATTTATACTGATATTTTCTTACAGGGTATGACTTGCACAACTTTACCCTATGAATCGATTTTATTCTTTTACTTCCTCAAGTATACCGAAATAAATCCGTCGGTAATTGATTCAATAATAAATCATTTTCAAGTGAAGAAAAGGCGCAAATCTTTATGTAACGACATACATTACGCATTTCATTTTTGATAAATGGATGGATAAGCATTTGATTGTAATTTCGGATAAGCACACGTTTGACTTTGAACAACCGGAATGACAAATTATTCACGTTGCGTTTTCCACTTCTTTCTTTTACTACCCAAAACACATACAATATTTGCGCTTTAAATAAGAAATAAATCATTGATAACAAATGAAATATATGTATAAAAATAATGTATAATATTTTTCATTCATTTTACCAAGTTCTTAATTTATCTTTCATTTTCTTAATTAATCTTAACTATTAATGGCAACAATATCTGAAATTAATTGATAAGAATTGCTGCCAAAAATGTACCGTCATATATGTAGCGTAAAATTTTCATTGGATATCATATACGAGCACTCGTACTTCATGTTCCATGTACTAGTTTTCTTTGACTCCAGCCAACTTCTTTGGTGAGTTTTCCCACTGGCTAGACAAAGTTATCGTTATCATCAAAGCCGCTATTTTCTCTTTGCCCCTCTCAAACCTCAACTAGCATATAACCTCTTTTAACGTTTACTCGATTATAGTCTTACGAAGCTCCTAAGTACATACGACGATAACGATAATATTGTAAAGTACTCGGAGAGATGAAACAGGCAAAGTAGCAGACGTCAAGTTACTTTACTTTTTGATTGAGCAATAAGCTTTGCATTGAAAATGTCGAACGATTTCTTGTATCATATATCGCCATTTAAAAGTATGAAAAATGTACACAATACAAACGTTTTATAAATGATACGAATAAATGTTTTCCCAATTCATTTAGTAAAAGAACTCAATCTGTTCTATTATGTTAACACTTAAGTGGAAATTCTGCCATTCTTTTTTATACGTCCAGTATTTGATGTTGCAAGTGTTGTTCAAGCTTTTGAAAAGAATCTATAAAAAAAAACATAATTCTGCTTAAAGAAAGATTTTGAAAGTGTTTACAAACTATGAAAAAAAAATGTTATCAAAATTGTATTTGCTTCAATATTTTTTTAACAGCTAAGTTTAAGTAGCCAATCATCATTAATTTAGGAGTTCAAATGAATAAAAATAATAGTATTCGAAGTAAAACTTCCTTAAGAAACTGTACAGAAAAATTTCGATATGAAAGTAAAGCAAAACGGAATACATTACATTTTAATAAAACGTAACGATAAACGGTATAAAAAGGCTGATTTTTATTAATTTTCCTTTCGTGTAAACAATTTAAAACCAAAAGAAGTATAATAAAACAAGAATCATAGTGGCCGAGTAATGAAAACCGCTGCTTCAAAACTGGTAAGTGTTGGATTCGAATCTCGTATCGAGCAAATTTTCAATATTTCACGATTTACAGGCTTTTACTCACCCTAGAGACTGCTAAAGACTGTGGTAGTTACAAAGCGATGGAAAATTTCAATTAAAAAATATATCAGTACCAGAGCAGTCAAAGATACTTTTGGAAAGTATCTAGATACTAGACAAGTTTTTATTAGTTACTTTTTTAGATAAGCTACTTTGGGTTTCTAATTGCTCTTATAAAAGGAACTTAAATTACTTTTGAAGATTCTATTTAGTTACTTTATATATTATGTATTTACAAGGCTTCGTAACGTTATCGGTAAAGTTCTTAAGTAATCAGATAATGTATATCTTATCTTTAGTTATTTAAGAAAATGGAAAACATTTACATCTAAGCCCCAATGTAAACACAACTCAATTAAAAAAAACTATATAAGATTAATATAAGAGGTATATATAATGAATTTCATAGACACTAAACAAAATAAAACTCTAAATGAAATGAAATTAGATTTGAAACATCAAAACATATCAATCAAAAAGTAAACATTATTTTGTACAATCAGATAGTCAGGTACCCATTTTATTGTTTACTACATACTTAATTTTTTGTTTCTTTTTGTTACCTTAAATACTTTTCGATATCTAAGTTTCTTTTTAAGTTACAAGATACAGTTCTTTTTAAAAAGTATCTTAGATACTAGCTACTTTTTCTAAAAAATAAAGGAACTAAGATACAGGAATTTAGTTACTTACCTTCAAATAAATAAGTCACTTCAAATTTATTAAGTAACTTTTTTCGGACAGCTTTGGTGTGTACTTAGGTACGTGCATGAAAAGTTATATTTCTTTGGTATAGTTAAATAAATGTTTTTAATCCACTGTCATAGCCTCTTCCGATAGTGCGTGAATTGGCATGCTAGTTATAAATGCTTTGTGATAACTAAAATATAATACAACTATAAACACAATTTTTGCTTTTAATATCAACATATAGCCTTATCATATCCATTAAAGAAATAGGCTGATTTTGTTCCATTTGGCCAAGGTTTTGCAGATGAAAATTTGATCCATAATGTTTTTTAGTGTTAATTGGATTGATACCCAAACAAGAAGCTTCTTTTTGAATCCAGCTTTGTGTAATTGTCATAAAACTGTTTTATGACCGATATTTAGTTCCTGGACGATGCTGCGACTACTAATAAGCCAATGTGGTCAACTTCGATTATCACTGTGATTTTATCAAAATTTTTAGCGACGAGTCTGTCAAGATGGAGTGTCATTTGTTAACGGTCTTTAACATCAAAAATACTTGAACGAAATCGATGAAACCAAAATTGTACTTAATTAGCTGTTACAGTATTGGAATCATAAACACTATTCTCAATATCAGCAGCTTGGCTTGCATTTTCGTCTTTATAAAACGTTGTTTAACACCCTGTAATTCTCAACTGAATGGGTCAAACAAAAAGCAGCAAAATATTTTCTTAGTACAAAATATCATCTTGACAACGAGTAAACATCTAAAATTGTTTGATCGATTATTTACGAGATATCGATCACTACAGATATCTATCGAAAAATTAATGGATTTGTTTTTCTCCAACCTAATATATTTAATTTGAGTAATGCCTTTAGAACATACGATTATCCTACCTAGTTGTTGTTTTCAAAATATTTTCTAAGCTTCATTTGAAAAGATTCAAATCCAAGTATGTAAAATAAATATGAGCTTATAACGTAGAGCTTATAGGAGAAGTTTTGTAAAGAAAATAATTAACTAGCAAATACTAATACAGATTCAAAGGAAACGTAAATGAAAGAACCCGTCGTTTGACTAGCATTTATCAAAACTGATTAATTTGCAACAATTTGAATTAAATTATCCTAAATTCATTTATTTCATGCTCTTTCCACAATGTGAACAAAAAGAGGTTAAACAGCTCTGATTTACATTAATAAATGTTCTATTACTCATCTGTTCTTTGACTACACATTCGTAAATGTAAATCATTTAGCACTCGACAAAAGCACAAAAGCTCATTGGTAAACGAAAATGCTTATACTCACACGAGACGTATGGACAATCCAATATAATGCAATCAATTCCCGTCATAAACACCATTTCCATTTTCTTTGGATATTCATCATTCCAAATTGTTAAATTTGTACGTGAAACCATGACACGCAAGGATGACTGAATCTACAGAAACTATCAATACTTGACTTGTTCCAACAATAAACGACATTGTTAATTAATTATTGACGGAAGTCACAATAGGTATGTAGCAATTAGTGATAGTTGGTTTGTAGAATTTCAATTTGTTATCTTCAATTACAACTTCCATTTAAACCGCATTTACTGATAAATGTAGAATTCTTTTTTTCTTTCTGCTATTAAATTGAATCGTCATCGTGGCTAATGAATCCATTCCCATCCACGCCTGTCGAACAGATTTTTTACAGTTTGATTTTATTCTTTTTCTCGTTCTTCTTGCAATATATTTCGCTTCCCTTCCAATCGAAGATGAAATAATGTTAAATTTTTCCAAATGCCATTAAGAATCTAATTATATTTTCCTTTCGAAATCATAGAACCGTGTCAATAATATCATTATTTCAAATTTATAACATCGTTATCTGAAAGAAAAATTATTATCTTCTGTTCATTTCAAGATAAATATTTCCTCAATTTCATTGGATGATAATTTTTAACTATACTATTCATTTATTGAAATAATATCATCTTCAATTATATAAACTAAAAAATAACACGTTTCAAATCACGAATATTTAATCGAATTAATTACCCTCTCTTTATTATTTTATAGTATGTAATGAGTATCTAAATCTTCAATTGTAGGAAATCTGGTGAAATGAGTTTTATTCATATTTGATGTATGATAGACTATGACGGCGCTGTCAAGTGTCCTCATCAAGTTTGAAATATTCTCGAAATTCATTTCTAGAGTCAACAAGCCTAAAGGCTACTGCTTACAGGGAAGGAATAAAATAATATACCTAGAACATCACGGGATGAATCGGTTGCCCTCTAGACAAATACTTCATGAAGGATTACTGGCGGAAACTAAGCAAATAGATCAGTAGTTCAAAGTAAATAATTTCACAATAACAGATTGTACGGCATATTCGAGGACTGAGAGAAATTGTAAAGCGCTAGAAAAATGGGGGAAACGGTGGTGATAAATGTTCTTTAAAGAATATAGAATATTATTATTTTTTTTAGTATTCAGATGGTGATATTTTTTTCAGTTGAATTACCCTCGATCGAGTACGAGTGTTTAACTAATGCTATCTATGAATGCAGATTGAACATTTCCCTACTGGCGAGTCTATATTAGTTAAGGGACCAATAAAACTGGTCTAAGCTACCCACAGCAGGGGGTAATTTTCGGACGGGTCCATTCGTGTGGTGCCAACTCCAGACCTGATCTGACACTTTAAACACAATGGAACCATGATGTGATTGAGCGATCACTATTACACGTACGAATACTGATGATCAATACTTGGTGCCTGTAGAAATGGAGACAAACGGGCAAATGGATGGACCGATAGATGGACATTGCATATGTACACATAGACGTAAGTTACGTATACATAACACGACGATAGCCTGTTGATTGTGCTCTTTCCTCACATAAATTTGCACAATACGGCCTTTCGTGCCGTTTATACTAATTGATTTTAATTAAATTTGTACTGAAATCAACCCCTCGGTTACCACAACATCTCTCTACTCACCCTCCATATGCATTTGCTTTGAAGTATGCCAGCATAACATACCATAATTGTGCACTATGTCATCACATTTTTACATAATTACAAACAATTTTATAAGAATATAGGTACTAAAATATTTTTCAAACAATTAAAAAAAAAATACCATAATACATAAAAACAACACCTAAAAGTAAATGATAACTCCAACTTTATTGATAACTTTATAGGGACATTAATATATTACATTTATAATTTCATAAAATTAACACTCATTTTGTTAATATATTTTTTTCGTTTTCTTTTTTTTTCATATAGAAATTAATACCACGTAATACTAAATTTTTGTCATTCAAATAATTAAATATTTGTGTTGAAATATTATGTTGATTTTACTGTGCTAAATTATAGTGATAAAATCTACCCTATTGGTATATTTGTCCTATTAAACAATAAGTACAAAGGAATTTAGTTTTTCAATTTCACAAGTAAAATAAATAAAGAGTAAAAACATAGAGGTTTGTATTAATTAACCGAAAAAAATAAACATTATTTAAATACCTTAAAATCAATTTATTCATCGAAAGTTTATTTACACTGAAAGAAATTAATTTCAAAGCTTTCAAATATTGAGCTCTTTTAGTGGATTTTTTTTCTGCTTCCGTAGAAAATGAATACAAAAAAAATTATTTCATTTGATTTATTCTGGAAATATAGAATCGAAGTAACATTTTTCAGAGGAATTTCCAAAATTAAATTATTAGCCAATAACTCGTTTTTAAAAGGACTATTGCACCCTAACTTGTTTCTAGTCCTAATTGGTCAGGTCTGCTTCTCATAAAAATCTCAGCAGACAATCAATTGCATCATTGTGTATGTTTTTCAACTCACGTCCGATTAGGCCAAGAGAACTAAAACGGGTTTGAGTCAAATGTGGGCAGTCAAATAGTATGTGGAAGTTAGTTCCTTCTCCCCTACCATATGTCTTGTATGAACTTGACTCTATATTTTTCCGTATTGTTTGGAGGTGCTTTCTTAAGTAGCAGTATCACTTTAATAGACCCACTAGCATTTTAATGTCCTTTCTTCCTAAATTCAGAATTCTTTTACCTTTACGTTCTTTCAAGGATTTCTTTATTACCTTTGATAATGATAAGGTTAACAAAACTTCTTACTAATTTCCATAAATTTTTTGAACATGAGCTTAAACAACTTATTAAGTTCAATAAAAATTTTCATAGACTAATATAGCTTAAAGCTTTTTTTCCAACTATCACTTGTGATATTAATTTCTTTTTTCTAGTTTTAGTTTGTGAGAAAACGTCGACTGGCCGATATTTGCAAGGGCGGATTCAGGATTTTTTTCTGGGGGGAGGGGGCACTATATCATCTTTCATTTGCAAGTGCGTGAAAGGGATCACGAAAAAAATTGGCAATTTCAGCCAGAAATAGACTAGAGTTTCACTAATGTTGTTTCTGTTATTTTATTCATATATTTTCACAACTTTAATAATTTGATTTACTTCTAAGTATGTACTGTTATGGAATATCCACAGTACACAAAAACACCCTAGAGCGGGGCACGTGCCCCCTCCCCCTTAAATGCGCCCTTGGATACTTGCACATTAGTAACTTTTTATCCTTTTCAAGGTGAAAAAAGATCTTTCTCCTGAACAATTTGCCGCTGAAGTTTAAAAAATGTACAGAGAAATGTCAACATTACGATACATATTTCGAAGATTCCGTAAATGCAATACATTCCAAATGTTTTATACAAAGGGATATCTTCAGTACTTTGGAATGAATTGTTACATAGATAATGTAAGTGAATTGTGAATGCATTCATTTACTAAGGATTCTTATAAAGTAAAGCGAGAATATACTACATCAGTGATGGGGAACCTATGACCCTTGGGTCAAACACTGACCCACGGAAGCTTTTTAACTAACCCACGATGGCTAGACAAACGTTTGTTTGTTATGATTGAAAAAAAGGACTTCCGTAACACTTATATCGTCTCCTCTCTATTTTACCTTTTTTAATATTAAAGTATTTAGCGATTCTAGGATTAGTAAGAATCCATAATCGAGAAATATCGAAAATATACTCGATACGAGGATCGAATACAACACCTACCAATTTTAGAGCCGTCACCTAGACCACTCGTCCACCAGTAGGCTTCATCAAATATAATACCTACATGTAAATATTAACACTTAACGTCGATTTGTGATTTTGTGTTAGTTTCTTGATAATAATATTTCAGGACGTAGGTTTGGTTTCAATTGACAAAGTTCTTTTTTTTCTGAAACAATTATTTCAATTTTAAGAACTAAAAACCCCACAAAGATACAATTTTGTTTGGTAAGTTCGTTTTATTCTCGTAACATAAAGTTTTTATTGATTTAACTTCTAAAGATTGAAAAAAAGCATCATAAAAAATCTGTCTATTGTCAGTTTTAGTTATTTCTAGTTTTAAATTGTTGACAGTCTACCATAAAGCTTTTAACTTCTTTTAAACTGAAACACCAATAAAATCAATAATTCTTCTATTGGCTTTCAGTTAATCTACTGACTTTTTGTTAATAATTTAATTGTTATAAGAATTTAACCTCAGTAAAAAAAAAGTAAAGGTATAACGCTAGTTTTTCCTGATACACCTAATACTTCGATTACCTCTAAATAATATTCCTTTAGGTCATTATTCAATATTATCAGGAAAATATATGTTTTAACATTCTGAATTATTTTAATTTTTGATAGGTGTTTATTAACAAGTAGTGACACTTGTGAGTAGCTAGCGGAACCAAGCGGTAGAGTAGAACTGTTTAAATATTTATAGTCCAGTAGAAGCAAGACATAACGAGAATCTATTGTAAATCTTGAGTGTATTAAAAGTTCAGTTTCGTAAGCTTTATAAAATTGCCTTCAAAAGCTTGACTGTTGTAAGAACTTCAAAGACAGCTCAAATATAGTCAAGTTGAAGAGGAATAGAATAAAAGGAAGACGATTGAGTAAAGTTTTGTTTTTGTATAGTTTGCCTAAACAGCATTGGTCTAAAAATTAAGTTTTTCTAAACAAATTGAGTCTTTAGTGTTTGCTTTCCTTTTTAAAAAAACTATTTAATAATCGTCAAATATTGTAATAAAGTATTTCTATTAGTTGGTAGATTTTATATAACTTAAAAAGCTATATCTCATCTCACTATCTCGCACAGATAATTTTCTACTAAGTATTTAAACATTCATAAAATCAAACACATCACTACAGCTACAGCAATACACTAATAGCCTTGATTGAAATAGCCCTATTACTTTGTCTCTGCATTCACACGTACTAAACTAAAGAAAGCGATTTTTTTGCATTCAACTGAAGTACAATTAAACGCTGAAATTTGGGTTAAAAAGTATTACGAGAATTATTCGATGTTAAAATTCGGTTTTAAACGATGTATCGATAAACATCGATGCAAGACTTCAATATTTTACTTCGAATTAAAACAGCGATGTATATTTATGTGGACACGCTATAGACCAGGAATGGGCAAACGGTTCATCGCAGACAATTTAAATAATTTACTAAGCTAATTTCAAACATTTTAATAGAAAATTTAACAGACAATGAAACATGATTTTAAAATTAACCATGCATCTTTTCGATAACTGACAACTAATATCTAAATAGTGTTTCTACTCAATTCTACTCATTATATGTACTGTATATAGGTACTTTTAAATAAATTGGTTGTTATGTCATCTAACGGATTTTCAATGATTGATAGAAATCAAAGATTTTTAGCCCTCTGGAAACAAAATTAATAGTTTTTTTTTTAATTTTATATCATTTCATCGCATAATTCATAATAATGCCTTATATGGAAAAATATTGAATGTAATTGATATTATGGATGGAGCAGTGAAAATTACTAATTTAATAAGAGTGCAAAGTTTAAGAAATCTATTCCATCTATATCTAATCTAAATTCGGTCAGTAAATCGGAATATATAAAATTTACTTCTATTTTGTCCTGTTAAGAGGTTTCACCCGAGTAAGCATTTATTTAAAAATTTCTAAATGTTTTATTTGAAATTTTTGCACTCTAATTAAAACTGTAAAATTTTAAATATTTTCCATATTTAGAAAAACTTATGGTGAACTCTATGGTGAACGAAATATTGAAATTTTTGCCCTGAACTTAAAAATTTTATCAAGAATTTAACAGATAATTTGCAAATCTCAATAATTTTCAACTAATTTTTGAATTTATTTCATTTCCTTTTGGAAAATTTAATGACGAGGATATGTCTTTAAATCTAGCTCATACTTTTCATTTGAATTCTTCGGATCTATAGTTAGAAATTGTAAGCGTATACAATATAATATAATTCTAAAAGCACATACCAAAAAGATTATTTTTGGAATTTATTACGATCCAAAACAAAACTATTCATTATTAAAATCGATAGTAATAATGGTATTTCCATTTTTTGGTCCCACTTATAGGAAGCAGCGTTTCACATGAAAAACATCAAATCATAATTTTGGAACTCTTGCTGATGGCCACTTAATTTTATCTATTTGATTAGTATCAGTGATTAGAGGCATAACTTTTCAAGACTTGTTAATGAAATGTCACTTTTTTGCCTTATTCCCCCCTCCCGTTTATTACTAATCATAAAAACCTTAAATTTTTATTTGCTTTTGCTTTTATTTCCTTTTTCGAAGTCAATCGCGCATAAAATAGAAAAATAATTGTCGATTATACAAATACAAAGTTTACCCACCCCTGGTATATACTGTACTCGAACTAGATGGAATTATAAATACAAATATGCCATTTAAAATAAATTCATAAAAGTATTTACAAATACAAGTAAAAGTTATTCTGTACCTCATAAGAATTTCCGGAGGTGTTAAAATCATAACTCAAATCTAATATAAAAATCGAATTACAATATATATTTCCTTGTACTTGGTTATATATTTAGTTGGATTAGAAATTTTCAGATCTAATGAACCTTAAAGAAAATTTAGTTACGAAAGAAAAAATTATACTCTATTAGATTTGAAAATTAACAAAAAAATCGCGAATAGAATAAAAAACAAAGTAGAAATTCCATGTTTCCAGATTTGATTGTTCTTAAAGGGATTTGAGCCCTTATATCATTTTTAATATTATTTACTTAAAATTTTATTTGAGTTTAACTTTGCAAACTATAAAATAGAACTACTTTATTTTGAAAGGTTAAATCTGCGGTCGAGGAACCGGGGTATTACCCTGAATGGAGTAAAAATGATTTTTTTTTTTGTAATAGGTAATATGTAAATTTAAATTAATTCAATAAATAAAGTTTATTTAAAATAGATGATAAAATTCAGATCTCAGCTTTTATATTTTTTAAATAAGAAGACAATCAGGTTATTTAAAATCTTTTTGTTTTTTATTTTTTATTTAATATTTTTATTATTCAATTAGCTACGTTTCGTTACTAATCGTAACTTCCTCAGGCTTCTATAGCAAACTTTAACAAAGTTTGATAAAATTAACAAATTCTATAACAAAATTTAAGTGGGATATATTCTAATTTGCTTTATAAATTTAAAAAAAATAGTGTAAAAAAAGTTTAAATTGGTGGACCTATATTTCAATAACGCGCGGTTGGATGTTAGTTGGGCTCATTAGACGGCACTGAATTTACATGTAATGTGTATGGGTAGAGTGTGTAATTTTTTAATTTTTATTTATTTCTTGAATTTAAATTAATTTTTTTTTTTGTGAATCAAGGTATTTTAGTAATTAATTTTATTATTATATATTTAATTATTTATAACAATATCTCTTAAAATATTTGTCATATTTTGAAATTTTGAGATAGTTATTATTATTTAATTACAAATTTTTTATATGATCTATATTATATGTATATTATTATATTTCTGAAATTTATGTATGATTGACATATTTTGTAATTATTTCAATTTGTTATAGAAGCCTGAGGAAGTTGCGATTAGTAACGAAACGTAGCTAATTGAATAATAAAAATGTTAAATAAAAAATAAAAAATAAAAAACAAAAAGATCTTAAATAACCTGAATTGTCTTCTTATTTATTTAAAATCTACATTGATTGTTTTCTTTTCAGAATGGGGGGGGTAATATTGGCTTACGCAAAAATATTTTGGAGTAATGGTTAAACAAGTTCCCCGACAAAAAAATCAAGTTTTAAAAGTTGATTTCCAATAAGCTTGGGTAAAAAAAATTGAGGTGCAAGCTTAAACATAAAACTGCAGTTATCTATGATTTTTTTATCTTTGATACTTGCAAGATGCATTATTACCAAAAAAAAAAAATATTTTCTTTTATTTAGGTACTTACTACTTATAGTTCAAGGAAGTAAAAAAGGGAAACGAATATGTGTTGGAAAATTGAGAAATACTCTACTGATCGATATTCGAAAAACTTTTCGCAAGGTTAAAAGTAAAATACATTTCTTATTATCATGCAATAACCGAACTTTCCGATTTCTTATATTCGCGATAATACATGTCCATTCGTATGTATAAACTCAAGGGAGAAAATAGCGAGAACATTCAGTGTACTGTTATCATTGATGCATAGCAGAGAAAAGCGTCTAATACCATGCTCCGACAAGACTCAAGGGTCCCATAATATGCCGTCACGGTTCCTTTCGTCCCCACATCATTGATTTGCATTCTCTTTGGCGCTTCATCCATTTACAGACTTCCTTTTCAATGAACAAAGAACGTTTTTTTTTAACGCTGCGAATTATTTTTATTTTTGTATTAATTGATTTAACAGTTTCTTTTTTAGGTAAGAACTCATTATTTGATAATTCTATGAAATAAGGAAAACGGAAATCAAATTTTAAAAGAATGAAATTCAATTTCAAATACGAAGGCAAATTTGATCCTTTGCACATTACATAGAAGACACGAAATCAGAAATGTAATCTGGACTGTCCGGAATACATAGCCTCAGTTGATGATGAGATGTGTGGGTAGAAACGACAGTGTACCTGAGGGAGGTCTGGACGACATTATAATTAAGAGTAAGTGAGGTGTGAAACAGCACCAGGAGCTACTAGCTCTCTCCAGTTTCAGGTTTAATTCTCGACAAACTCCTCTGACACTTTGGTTGTTACACACACAGAACCCAACTAAAACTTTATCTAATGTTCCATTCGCGTTGATTGTCTCTCTAGCATTTAATTACACGTATTTATTTTCGAAATGTTCCAGTCTAGGGAAAGAAAAAAATATGTTTATTAGTGCGATAAAACTCAACTTTTTTTACATACGTCTACCAACGCTATTCTCAATCTGAACTTATACAAAGAACGTAAATTATAATGTTCTACTTGAAAATAGGAAAGACAACAATTTTACTCTGATAGTTATCTATGGGAATGCACATATCCCATGGGAAGACACAACAAACCTAACCTTTCTCGGCAACAGCATGTTTCAGGTTTCAGAATAAATCGGACGTCGTTATTCACAGAAACGCCATCGATTTTAGGGATATATCGAAATAGTCGTCGACGTAGCCGCAATGCAGAACTCACATGAGACATAATATTTCTCCAGTTCACTTTTACGACAGAAATTCATGACCGCTATATACGTTATCGGCCAAATGAAATGAATTGGTTCTGTCCGAAAATATTTGAATGTTAATAAGTGAATCATTCAAACGCCTACACAATCCATTTCCGTCATCGTCCTATTATATCACTGGATCTTTATCTTAGCTGAACCGAAAATCACACCTACCTGACTCAAAAATACACGTACTTTCATACAAAGTTTACAAGTAATTTCCTTTTTTTATTGCAAACAAAACTTATTATCGTAAATAACTTTCTATTAATATAAAGTTGAAGCATTCTTGCCAATGAAGTTATTACCGATAGAAATGAGCATATTTTGATTATCTTTCCCAACTTATGTATTTGTTTTAAAGAACGCACGTAGAATATAATTTGTACTTCTGAAAAATAGAAGATGTTTGAAAGAAACGTATACCAATAAATCGGGTTATGATAAAATCTCTACAATGAAATGTATAACTACTTGCTTCTTCCTTATATAAAAGTTAAGCTTTATATGGGTGCCTTATTTGTCAAATTGATTCAATTTTTGGGAAAATTTTAAATTTTGGTACCGAAATAAATATTATAGTACTTTCGAGTGAATTTCTTTTTTTAACGGTGAGAATAAACTGGAAGAAAAATGTAATGCACGATAAGATATAAGGTTATTCAGAAGAAATTTACAAGTTATAAAAAAATTGAAACTAATATTATAGATAACCGACCGTTTGGATCATATGTCTCTGTAAAATTTCAAGTCGATTGAGGGCTTATTTACGGAGTAAAAAAAATGAAATATTACGTAATTTTTAACCGCTTAACCACAGTATAATCAATTCGCAATCGCAATCAATTCGTGATACATTTTTCCATCACTTTGAACTTCTTTTGAAAAAAATAGCGACATATTCTTTAAAATATTCCGCATCGATCTAGACAAAAATCTTAAACATTTGAAGATTTCTAAGCAAAATATTTTAACTTAAAGATAGGAAATTGCATCAAAATTTACTACGAGTGAATAAGTACCTTTCAAACATTACAATG
Organism: Sisyra terminalis; assembly: GCA_958496175.1. Lineage (NCBI taxonomy): Eukaryota > Metazoa > Arthropoda > Insecta > Neuroptera > Sisyridae > Sisyra > Sisyra terminalis. Next base: position 34,319,958 of record OY292274.1, read on the forward strand.
CGACAAAGAAACATACGAAATATATTTATAACGCCCAATGAGCATAGAGAAGTCCCCCTCACTCTATATTTCCCAACCGCACATCTAAACAACCTTAAGATCGAGATCGTCATCAGATTGTGTTAATAGTACCTATATCGTGTTTCCCTATGTAAGGTAGGAGAAAAAATGGGACAGAAAAGGCTCAGAGTGGAAACTCAGCTGTTCTCGGCTCTCGGTCTTGGTTACAATTTTGACGATATTTTATAATTGTATCTTTAAAAGTGCATTTTCATGCAATCGCTATTCACTGGTTTCTAGCGAAAAATGTGATCACATTGCTAAAATGTAACATGCGCCCCATTTGAAAAAAATAGTGGTAAAGCTAAATTTTGTTTAGCTATTTTGTCAGATTCTACCAGACATCTCATATTCACGAGAGATATTTCATATTAATACATTTCCAAAAAGAGTACATAGTGGATACATTTATTACTTAGAAAATGTTTACTAACAAGTATTAACATTTATAACTCGCAAATATATATACATACCTACACAATAAAGCGGTTGTATCGATACATTGATATTCGATAGAAAGCCTCATTTGTCGCTCAAATTTTGGCGAATATGTTACATTTTAGTCACGTGGCCACTTTTTTCGTTAGAAACCAGCGACTAGCAACTACATGAAAATGCATCTTAATGCTTGAACGTTATCCAATTGTGTACAAATACTATACACAACAATACTTACAAAATTTATAAATAATAGTGCTAGATTTTCACTAATTGAGAAGCGGTTTCATCCTCTACTTGACAGAATCTGTACAGCGGATCACCCACGTATACATCAATTGTATGCAAGTGTTTCTTCAGTCCACCGTGGCCGGTTATTACTATTATTATAGACAGTTATTATTATTATAGACCTGTTACCACTCTGATAGCTTTCTTTGTTAGGTCAAATATTTTAGTAGTAAGGTTCAGAGATGGTTTTTAAATCATCTTTTTACTGTGTTTTATTCCAGTGATGTTTTCCATTTTGAGCAGCAGTGATTTAAATAAACTAATTTTGTGACATCAAGCACAGGTTATGGTCCTGGGAATAGTGTCCTGACTGGCTCATTGACGGGCAAGAGCATTGGCCCATTCATCATTGTTCTTATTGTCCTCCTGTGCCCTGGCACCCACCTCAAGTTGACCTTATTTCCGGTGGCCAGGTTTATAAGGGTTTCCTTACACCTCTAGATCAGTTTGGAGCTAGTGCCTTCAATACAGCTTAACGGTAGATATTGGAATCCTACTATTACTTTATTTATAGTAAACTTTTACAATACTCAGTAGAAGGATCAGCTCTACTTGCGAATAATTCATACGAAATTTCACTAATCTGGTGACTTTGATATCAGTTTTGTAAATGACAAATCTGAATCAATGAATAATTAATAATTGTATGGGTCGTATCAAGGTTTATAAATTACACAGGTTGCCCCATTAGAAAAAAAAAAATGACGTCATACGAAGAATTTTGAAATTTGAATCAGTCTGAAGATAAATACGAATTTCTTCTGGATACGTCACGTAGCATATGAGGCCACCTGTGTATTTTATAAACCTTGGGATCGTATGACTTAATTTCTTTATTTCTTTATTGAATACAACGCGTTTCAACAGTCTTTGGCTATCATTATATGTATTGCTATCATGTATTCAATAAAAAAATTGAGTCATACGATTTATATAATTATCCATTAATTTATTAATTGTGACTCATAAAATATTTATGCAGTTTTAAATCTGAATCCTTCTTATTAATTTTATAATTAGTTTATTATAACTTTTTTGACTCAAGTTCCTTTTAGAGCAGTCAAATCTGGCAACGTTGCATTTTCTACTTTGTTTTTTATTCTTTTCCCGATTTTTTTATTAATTCAATTCTAATATGGTATAATTTTTTTCTTTTGTGGCAAAATTTTTATTATGGACTAATTTATTCACCTTAACTGAAAAATAAAATCGAAATTGCAATGTTGCCAAATTTAACTGTTCTAAAAAAGACTTTAGCCCTTTTTATAATACCAACTCTAAACAATAATATAAATTTCGCTCTTTCTTGTCAAATTATATCACATCTAGTGATATTAAGAATTATTTTTCTCCTTCTTTTGTGTTCAGTAGAGTAAATTGATTTGACAAAAATATCACCCATATATTATGATAATTAAATACCACAAATTTTGAAAATTATATTTTCATCATTTTAAGAGATACTTGTAATTTTACTTTAAGTTTTTTTTTTAAACTGTTGTTGTATGCATCACGTATGGTAATCAGCTTATTTCCTGAAATTGGAATAACGTTTTCGAACTCAAAAATTGAATTGTGCAAAACCATAATACGTAGGTTCCGTTAGGTACCTTTATTATGCATGAATCAATTCGTAACTAATCATGACCATACCATGCGAGTGTGTATTATGAAGATACATACGCAAAATATTCCTAATAATACATTGTACTGAACGTCAATAATATAAATTTTAAACAATCGTGTTAATGCTCTTTTAAGCTTCATTTGACCACATTATCAGAGGCTTCTAACGAATAGAATTTAGTATGAAAATAGATTAACAAATCATAACTATTGTGTCAGCACACTTCAGTTAGAATAAATTAAATTGGAAGTGAATTGTATTGAAATTTAAGTGTTTCATTTTAGCATATTATTTTTATTGTTGGTTATACATTTTACATAGTAAAAAGTTTATCAGTGTTGCAAAATAACTCACTTCGTATTTAATGGAAAAAAATATATAGAATGTCAATATCACCACGACATTAAAATCAATGGCATTATAATCTCTAGATTTTGCATTTAAATAACACTATGTGTATAATAAAGTATCTTTCTCTCAACGACTTTTATTAAAACTAAAGCTGGATTCCGTGTTTTGAATGTCTTGGGAGGTTATTGTTGAGATGGTTTGAGTCAAGGAATGCTTACAAGTAAAAGCGTATCGGTGTCACCAAAGCATCCTTCTTAGTATAAGTTCTAATAGCTAAAACTTTGTAGTAGACCTCACTTAATGTTACAGGAGAAGTTCATTGTTCAATGGTTGTAAACTATGTACTTGAATAAAATAGTTTATTGTTTAATAGCCTCGCATAAACATATTTGTTAAAAATTGAAAATTTATCTAGCTATATTAAACGGGAAAAATTAGTTAAAAAATTAATTTTCTCATGGATCACAAAGAATATAGGGAAATAAATTGAATTTTCTAGGTCAAACTGTAGTTTACGATTATAGTCAAAAATCACTACATTTTACAGTTTATATACTTACGACGTTGTAATCATCAACATGAGTCAAAATATATGATAATTGAGCTTTAAACACTAAAAAACCCTTATCGTTCATGTAGCATCAAAAGCTATAATATATTTTTAATTGCTCTGTTTTTTACAGAATCGTTACACTATCGTAACTACCTGAAACCCACAGCTTGGCTTGCGTGACAAAATAATGTGTCAACAATAATATATGCCTACTAATTAAATTTGCTGATTACTGGAAAATGTGTGAAGCATTTCAATTACTCCAATTACAAGGGAAAAAACTCCCTTTAGAACTACAATTATGTATACGCATACCTTTAATCAACAGTTGAATTTAATAAAAGGAGCATTATTGTTATTAAAATTTTTATAATTAATATTTTAATGAGTAAAAATTAAGAACTACACCTTAAAGTTTAAAAATTTCTCACTTCGGTATTTGAATTCATAATGTATAGAGAAAGAAAAATGAACAACTAAATCATCAATTTTTATTTAAAAGAATTTAAATGAATTTTTAATTCACAATTCGAAACCTATTTGGAAAGTTCTATATCACTTTTGTACAGCTGATACACTTTCTTTTCTTGATTATTTCGAAAATTTTGTTATTTTTGGCTATTATTATAATGATTTAAAATATTTTATTTATGTTTTAACTCAGTTATAAATTCAAAACTTTGATTAAAATTCAAACGAATTGTTTATTTGTGACTAGGAAACAGAAAATTAATTTTCATAGCTTCAAAACTTACTTTTGGTTTTGAGAAGCATATGTATTATCTCGCGTAGTCGGCATGGTTTTACATTTTAAATGTATTAGAATGTATTAGAAGTTAGTCCATTGAGCAAATACGCAATTGCTTGATGTTTTTCATATTTAGTTCAATCTTGAATTATACTCCTCATTAAATGCAACAGCTCAAATTTAACTACCGTAACAAATTTATTAGTGTACCAGAAAATAATATCGTTTTTAAAGCAATAGTCATTCAAATGGCATTTATCTGCTTATAAGTTATTTCAAAGTGGTACTAAAGACATTTTATGATTAGAGTAATTTATCAACTTAGTAAAAATTACAAAATATTGTTTATTCCGAAATCTATATTGAAATGGTACGACCGAAACTCCGAAAAAATATAAATTTGGTATTGTATGCTCTTCGAGTTTCACAGGATAGCAATGCAAAGTTGTTACTAAAAACATTTTCAATGTTTATCTAAGTGCATTATACGTTCATTAATGCCAAATGAGTTTTTTTAAGTTCAAATTCGATAATTTTCATTTTTCCAACTGGTACCAACGAAATATGATAAAAAATTCAACCAATAAAAAGTTAAGGGGTGAAATGGTGCCAAATGTATACCAGAAAGTCGAAAAACTGTCAAATAATCCTAATCAATCTTAATCGATCGACCAAATACCCAAAAATGTCCAAAAACTGTTAACAGATAAAATTCTATGCCGGAACACGGTAATTCAAGACTTCTGCAGAAGAAAAGCCCTGGAAAAAAAACCAATTAATTAAGGAGAAGGTGATATTACTCTACCCACTATAATCGTTCAAAGTTATTTTATCGGATTTTTATTTATTTCGATCGTTACCACATTTAGTAAGTGCAAAAAAAATTGAAAGCTTAAGTGATGTTCAAAATGTGATTGATATCATTATAATGTTTTGATATTGTCCTTAGTAATCAAATAATTTGTACTAATATGGCATTAAAAATATGCACACTAGATATCAAAACGTTGATACTATTAAGGCTAATTTTATCATTGACTTAAAATCAATTGTTGTAACAAAATTTTGTGTTTTTATTGTATAATGAAAAAACGACAATACTTTCTGTTCCCCCTTATATTTTCCCTCACATGTTGCCCCTAAACAAGTATAACTTCAGAAAAAAATAATTATTTAAAACTGTAACAACAACGAGCAATAATATCCTGAATTTCTCGATAAATATTTCACAATTTTCTGCAGTTTGAAATGTCAGCAAAATTTACAAAATTGCAATCAATTTAAAAATGACAGTCAGAATTTTCAATATTTTCGTTTCGAATATTTTCATGTACATCGTTGCCAATCTAATTATATTGCACAAGCCCTCAAACCATAATTTTCAAGTTCGCCTCGCTTCATTCAATTTATGATTGAGAATATTGAACTCGATATGCAACATCTTAGTGATACTTCGTGTATGGAATCAATCAACACAGCCTTACTGACTGTTCAAATACAAGTTCCAAGAATATGATTGCCTTGTGTCACTTCAAATATTTTTCAGTTTTGCAAGTATTTTTAGAAGAAAAGCCAATTTTGCTCATCCATTTGAATAATAATAGATGTTGAAATCTCTTTTTCAACTTCCAGATAAAGTAAACTTTCACGTGTATATTTTACTTGTTTAGTTAGAAAGGATGTCCTTTTTCATAAATGTTGATGATTGTGTGATGCTGTGTGATTTTATTTGTTTGTGTGCTGGGTAACATTTACATTTTATAACAAACACAAGTAAACTTTCTCTGAGCTTTTCCGTTTTATTTTCTTTCATACAATTTTGTTCTCATTTTACGTTCTCGTTAAGACAACAAATAACATCCCTGCTAAAATTGTCAAAAGAAAATTATTGTTATCAGTGATAATCATTTGATGATTTGTATCCACTAATGGACCGACTATGAGTGAAATTCAACCAAAAAGCGATTAAAATGTTATGCGAGTTGCATATATTTGATTCGGTAGGACTATTAAAATGTCCCCTAGATTCTGTACGACTAGACCAAGCGGGATTTCACTCGAAATTTAATGATGAAAACGGGGTTCCTATAGGTTGAAACTTTTGATCCGTGTAAATGAGAAAGGAGGATAAATGAATTTTACATGCACACATTTATTTCATTTACATACAAGCGTATATTTCATTTTGAAATAGTCGTTGCAAATTATCTATAATGGAATTCGCATTAATAGAGTCACTTCACGTATGCTCTTCCTATAATGGAAATTAATGAATAATTAAGGAAGAGATTTTACAAACCATCATCATTTAAAAATAAATTATCTAATTTTAAACCACTCAGCATATACACAAATACAATACAATAAACATAGCATAACATAAAAGCTACTCCATGTCATCCCAAAAAAACAACAGTCTTTAGGAACAAAACTAATATTTCTTGAAACCGGTATTTTTATTTAAGAGTAGCTGGACCGTATCCTTAAGATTGTTATTTAAGAGATAAAAATCTAAATATTAGATAATTTACGATTAATAAATGACAGGAAAAGGAACGCGACAAGCAATTTGTTAGTTTTCGTATCTTTAAAAATTCAGACATAGCTTAGTTATTTTTTCGACCACTACCAGCGAATTGTGCTAAGAAACTTTAAGATAATATAAAAGAAGGTATTCCAAACTGAAGCCAAAGCTGTCAAAACATTGCATTCATGTTCTTCATATATTATAGTACCTTTAATATACCGCAAATTCATTACTACTTAATTCTGCTTATGTTTAGAAAACAATTTTCTATTGAAACTTCCTTTGCGAATTATATGAAAATGTTTCTAACGCTTATATTCACACATGTATTCATAACGATACTGGAACCTTCTGCACTATACCTTCATTTCGTCAACGACTTTGCAATACAGCGTTCGTTATCCTGTAATTTATACTTCATGGAGAAATCCTATACAATTTACTTATCCTAAATATTCTTAGGTAAAAATACGCATGTTTTCTATATTACTCGGATAAAATTTGTATCGTTTTATTTTGAAATCAATGTCACTAACTAGATGAAAAAATACCGGTTCTTAATAGTATAGCGTACTACAATTTGAATGACATTGTTATGTTCTTATCTTTATTTTGCATTACCATCCAATTGTTTGGATTACAGATTTGTATTGACAACGTTCGTTAAATTTGTATTTAAGATAACAATCATTTATTTTAAACCCACGTTTATTTATTTACCTTAACGGTTGTCGCGATTTATTGGAGTTATACTTCTTTAGGTAGGATCATGAGAGGGTAAAATTAAATTAAGTTACAGAACTCAGGTTACGTTATTTGATGTGTCACAACTTTTTGAGATTTGCCAGAGCTGCCACCACACTAGCCAGTACACTTTCTTGGATTGAAAATAACCAAAGGCAATTGCGCTAGGGTCATTTTTTTCACGGAGAAAACACCCAAAAGGGGTAGGGTTGCAATCTCATACTGCCCCTACCGACTAATCTTTATGTTTAAGTTTTAAACCAAGTGATAAGCAAAATAAACGCAAGTGCTTAATACGGTAACTACTTTTATTTGTAAAATATGAACCAAGTCTATTACGCGAGATAATGTATGAGTTTTTGAAAACCAAAAGTATCTTAAATGTTTTCAAAATTTATAAATTATTTTCCCGTTTCCCCGCCACAAATAAACAATATCTTTAAATTTTATTCATTTTTTTTTAATTAATAGCTGAGTTAAGATAATAATAATAATAAAATATTTTTAATCGATTCAATAATAAGTAAATTTTGATCTATAATATATCGATAAAGACGAAAAACAAAGAATGTAAACACATACGTGTGAGTGAAAACCAAATATAGTAATCACTATCTCAAATTTAAACTAGCTGGTTGTTGTCACTTATTTCAACTCTCATTTGGACTTCAATCAATTTGCCATTTTTTATCAGTTGGAAAATATCGCAGAGCTACAAGTACTCAACAATTATAACGATGCAAATTCTATTAAGAACTCATGAAACAAAAATTGTTGAAAATTATTTTTAGAAAAAAACTAGATTTACAAAGAAGTATAACTTCTTACGGGTTCAAAACTGATTCAAGACTGTACTGAACTATGTAGTGAACCCCACTGTCAACAACCTTATATACAAATTTAACCCTAATCTGGAAACTTCGAGAAAGGTAAATATGTACTCTCTTTCTCATAGATTATGCTCGAATATCTTTTATTTCATTCAATTTTCATTGTTTGAATTTTTAAATGTCCTAAGTCTGCGACAATGTCTTTCGGAATAACCATATGATTACAGATGTTGATTTGTACACTTAATATTTAGTTAGCCTGTTTTATTTCAATTTCTAATTCTGTTTAATTTTACAAACTGATTCCCTAGGTACTAATCAAACAATACGGATAAACCAACTACACTTAGTTGGTTTAAACTTTAAAGCTACAAATTTTAACAATTTTTTGTATTTTTTTTGGTTACAATCATCAAACAATCCAATATCGATAGAATATTTTTATTATTCGTGGTCTCTTCTTAAACACTACTGTATGACTTTATTGGAGTTTCTTCTAAGTTGTTTATTGTATCGTAACACTAACTTAAAATTCATCAACTTTAACAGACAAATAAAATTAAAAATGTCTTATTTGTATACATGAAACACCTGTTTTGGTTTTCTATACAAATCATAATTTTCGATTATTTTGTGCTCTTTTTAAACAATGCTCTGTAATGGTAGTAACTATTAGATATGTCATAATTTAGACAATAATGAAAGCAATCATAATAATCAAATAAAAGAAATGTATGTGCAACTACTTTATTTTAATGTGAAAAAGTCGTAAAAGAGTATTCACCAAAATTGGTTATGGTTGGTTAAATATATATTTTTTTATTATCATGTAGTTCTGCACGATCTCCAGTAAGGTGCAATAATTGCAATTGCTTTAGGAACAAGATTCTTTTGCAATGGAGTGATCCCAGGGGATTTTTTTCTAGGTAACAAAATCCCTTTACAATTTACAGATTAAATCAATTTTGCTTTTAAATCTTTGATTAGATCATTCTAAAACTATTCAAGCAATCAATTCTTATGAAAGAAAAAAAATGAAAATAGCACGTAATGTTTCAGTCTAGTTTTTGCATATCATATCTATAGGGTAAGTCCAATCAATAGACGTCCATCAAGTAAACATTACACTTTTGGAATTTGTAAAAAACAATTACGAAATATTTCAAAAGTTCTGGAAGAAAATGAAAATGTCGCTCAAATATTTTCCAGAAACATTGGGTGTAATACTTAGTTGACGTTTAAAGCTTTTCTACAAATATTGAAATTTCTGAAGCTTTTTTGTATCATTAATTAGTGCTTTTTTGTCGTTGGGTAGTTTTGAAAAAAAATAACTTGAACACTCGCATATTTTCCGACAAAACACTAATTAAAACAAAAGCTCAATTTGGGGCATTTTTTAAATATTGAAAATATGAATTTTTCTTCACCATTAATTGATGTCTTTTAGTCGCTTAAAAGATGTGCAAAAAGAATTTGACGCTTCCATATTTTTCGAAGAAAGGCTATTTACAGAAAAAGCTCGATTTGGACAGTTTTCAAATATTAAAATATAATTTTGTTATTTTAGCAAAATTTGATGATAGCTAAGCTACTAGAGAAAAATTAGAGTAAAAAGTTTTAATTTATAAAGTCTACAACAATTAGTTTCTGAGAAAGCAACTAAAATTAAAACTAAAACCTTTACTAAAAATTAAAATTTGTTTTAAATGAAAAATATGCACTTATGATAAAATTTCGTTTTCTTAAAAAAAATGCTCATTCAAAATCTCTTCACGTCTCCAACGATTAGTTGATAAATTTAGTTTTAAAAATGTTGATTATTCAATTGATAAGTTTCTTTGTCAATAATATTTTTTTTTAAATTTTCAATTTATGAAAAATGCTCCAAATCGAGCATTATAATCGAGCGAATAAAGTTTGCTCGGATATTCAGCGATAGATCAATTTTTTTCTTTCAAAACACTTCAACGACAAAAAACGTCAATTAATGACGCAAAAACTTTTGAAATTTTAATATTTGTAGAAAAGCTCTAAACGTCAACTTAGCATTACATAGGGTTTTTCTAGAAAATAAGTATAAGCGATATTTTTTTTCCTCCAAAACTCTTGAAGAACAAAAAACATCAAAGTATTTCGTAGCTATTTTTTACAAACACCAAAAGTGTAGGTAATGCAAACTCGCTAAAACATTCCATCTCTTTAATTGGTGCATGTTCTCTGCGTTATCAAGTAGGTTGAAGACTTAAATATTGGTATTGTATGTATTGTATTGTATTGTTTGTATGGTTGTCCAGTTTTTAAGCTAAGCTTCGCTATACCTTTTCTACTTCTTGTTTAATAGTTGGCAGTTCGATATCCTCGTGTATCTTTTTGTTGTGTATATAGTAGAAAACATTTAATATTTGACTTTGGGTTTTAGATTGCATTGTAATATTTCAATGTTTGAGTTTGACGCTGTGCCCCACAGGCCACCATTCTATTCCATAAACTCGTATAGGCATCAATGTCACTTTGTAAAGTAATATCTAATTGTCTGTATCTAGTAACAATTTTCATCCCAATAACGAGTACATTCTTTTAAGTTTTATTTTTAGGGATTCTCTAAGTTTCTTAATATGCTAAGGCCGTGTTAATTTTTGATCAAGATGAATTGGTAATTTGCTGTACTCTTTTACGCCAGGTCTACTCCTCCCATAGGCCGGTGGATAGACATTTTTACGGAAAGTAAATAGTAAATGACCCACTTTGTCGCTATTTATTTTAATTTTCCATTTTTTGATTACTTTTCTACTTCCTTTGGGTGATTTTGGTTATCTTAGATTGTCTTGGATTATTAAAGAAGCTTCATTTGATTGGTTTGTTATGATTATGATAGATAGAAATATCATTTAAATAATAAAACTATATTTTTTTCCCCAAGCGTGTAATGCAAATATGTAACCAAAGGGAAAAACTAGTCCTAGATATCGCCCTAGAGTTCATAGTTAATGACTACTTTGTGGTACTTTCACTAAAACCTTTATAATAGTAACGTAACTCATTGTAATACGAAACTTTATGATAATGTTTCGAAGCATTTTTAATTTTAAATTTTCCAACTAAACTTTATACGCATTTAAAAAACGGTATTTTCACTTATAGATTGATAAAAAGATGATCCAAATCGTTTTAATATAGCTCTTTAATAGATAAAAAAAAATATATTTGATAAATCTTACACATTTATTCTACGCGTATCACTATTTTAAAAAAAACTACGCAATTTTTCTCTATCCTTCGGATAAAATTTTGTCTTAAAGATATATATCACTATTAACCTGCGAAAATACCTACTTATATATAATAAATACTACTTATATATAAATACAGATTTTATAAGTACTTAAATATTATTAATTTTTTTTTGACCAACTAGAATATTATATTTACTAAAAGCCGTTCATATGTAAAACACAATCTGGCCAACCACCATTTCCAGTAGGTACCATCAAGGAGGTTTTTTTAAAAACACCAGTTTTTAAAACAAGAATCAAATACAAAAAATGAGTATCTAATATGACATATTAAAACAGCAATTAGGTACACAAAGAAAGGAAAAATAGCATTGATGTTTTATTTGAGAAGGCTCATTGTTGTACTTCCTGCAGGATTTAGAAACAAATTCCAAAAACAAAAGAAGCATCGATTGTCTCAGATGGGCTATAGATACCACAAAAACTTTAAAAATTAAGCATGAGATTTTCCTGAGTGTAATACCTATTGAAGTTCATAATTTTTCATTAAAAGAATTACAATTGGGATTTTGAAAAAAAAAAAATATTGATTTTTTTCATGTATTTTAAAACTTTATTATTAATAATATTGATATTTAATGCAAAAAACTTAAAAAAAAATTTTCAATTAATTATAAACGATTAAAAATTGATAAAATTTAAAAAAAAATCACGTGACTATAAACGCGCCATGAGTAGTCACCATAGTTGTGACGTAATAATGTTATAGCTATTTAATAACAATACAGCGTTTACAGCTATTACACGTGACTAGACAATAATATTGAAAATTTATTGCTAAAAAACGAGTCGTGAGTTGATTCCAATTAGCTATGTGTGATAAAGGATTTATAAAGGCAAAGTCTGATAATATAAGTGCACTGCTTAAAATCATTTATTTCGACGTTTGCCATCTTGGGGAACATTTAAAAACATTTTGTTAGGAGTTTTTTTTGTAGTATTCGTTCATAATGGTACAAAACAAGAACGATAACTTTTAAGGTTCGACATTTTCAATATAAATTTCAATATTTAACTATCACAACAGAATTAAATCAATCAAAACAGTGTACTTATTATTTCTGTATCAACTGTAATGAGTGACAACTAACATTAGGACGTCACACGCGCTCGGGTTTATTCGGGAGCTGTCGGCGTGTATTCGGTACTAGATTCAAAAATTAATTTTTATTTTGAAATAACTTTTAAATTATTGCGAAAAAAAAAACAAAAAATAGTTTTGCTATAAAACTTATATATATTTCCATTTATCACAAAAAAAAATCACAAACCCAATTGCCTTCATTAATTAGCGTCACATACCAACTGTAAAACAATCAAAAATTAACATCGTTATATTTCAAAAATTAGATTTTTTTTTTAGGTGGTATCAACGGTAAATAATATTGTGCACTTGTTTGCCGAGATAGGTTTGGTATTCATTACAAAAATAAGAAATACCAAATCTTCGGTTTCGGAGATAAAGGTTCCTACTGATTTCAAAAATATACTGACCAATGTTTTGTGCTGTATGACATGCGGTATTTCTCAAAACTATAAACAGTTGCTTTTTAGGTAACTTCGCCGAGCACACCATCTTACAATAATGTACAGTGGACGATATATATGGTTTAGCTATCTTCGGCTACAAACATATGTTATAGGTTCCTACAGATTGAATTTGGGTTGTCAAGGAAAAATATAACATAATAAATGTATACAAATATTTTTCCTAATTTTATCCAGCTCTCATTCTCTTTTCAAATCTCTTATGAGCATTGCTTAATGGTATATCATCATAAGATTGCGCCTCTTTAAAGTATTTGTAATTGGCGCTTAATAAGTGTCGATTTGAAGGCTTCACATATTGTTTTTTTAATGTTGCTTCAAATCTATCTACTCTTGTGATCGATACAAGATACCAGCCAAACGATATGTGATTCCATATGTTGTCTAGTTTTAATTGCATTAGACGTTTTTTCAACATTAATTTTTATGCGTCTTAAGTCATTGCATTGAAAACAGTGATTCAATAAACTTCCGTATCGTTTTCTTGCAAAGTATTAAAGAGTGAATGGTAGTGAATTTGGCAGTGCTTAAATAAAGATCATTTACAATTTATGCATGACTAATTCAGTCATGCATAAAGTTCGTCAAAAAACTTGTCACATGCTGTGGGGTAAGATTCGTTTACAGCCCTATGGTCCGACTATAGCAAATTTCTAACATCTCATCCTTGTCCCTTAGCACTTTTTCCCCTTAGTCCCTTAGCGCTAAATATTCAATGTCATGTTGGGCTCTCTCGTTATCGTTATTTGACAAGTTTTGATTTAACAAATCAAAATATGTCAAATAATTTCTTTCATCAGGTAGAATTAGCACCTGACAAAATCATACAAGTTCTCATATAAAAGTTTTGTTAAGGGAGGGGTTAGGGTTTTTACTTTCGAAAAATCGATATTTTATTTTTTCTCTTATCTTATTGTTTAACATTTCAAGAATATGTCCTTAAAATTTTAGGTCGATAGAAGCAATATTCTTAAAGTTATTGTCTTATTAATCTCCTGGCATTTAACGCTCCAACTCTAACAGCTGCGGGCGGCCGGGTAGTTCATAAACTTTAGACGCGTTTTTCTCAAAACTGCTTTTTCAAAGTCCGTGTTCACTGTCATTTCAAAACTACTTGACCGATTCATTTCAAACTTTATACACATTTTTGATATATAAAATACCGCCCCCCCCCCAACGTTTGGTAAAAACATTTTTTTTTTCATTAAAGCTGTTTTCCACCCCCAAAAAGGCGGAATTTTTATTGGAAAATAACAATTTACACTTTAAATGGCCGCCAAAAATTTTTAAATAAAAAAAAATTATCAGAGAACGTAGGGGGGGGGGGAAATTTGATCATAATTTGACCAATTTTTCTTGGTTTTTTATTTTCAAATAATTTCTAGCCGAGTTATGGTGAACACCGCTAATTGTTTTTTTCTCAGGACGTTCTGAGGGAAGCTCTGTTACCGGCTTATGCTTCAATATTTTAGCATGAAAAAATTACCCTATATTGTCGAAAGTATGTTCAATAATGTACAAAAGGTCCGAATAAAATTACTCAATCCATATTTAAGAAAAAAAATCGCAAAAAAAGTATTTTTTTCTACCTTGAAACCCTAACCCCTCCCTTAAGTAAGCAGAAAACTTTTGGTAATACGATTTATGTTTCAGCGATCATAACTTCCAATACAGCTAAAGAAATATTCCAAAAGGCCTTGGTTAATTTTATGCATATTAATTTTACAATTGGAACCGTATACAGGTTTTAATTTTTCACATAATTCAATTAATTATTGATATCAATGTTACCTTTCAGTTTGGTTCAAAATTTGTTAACTACAAATCTGCAATGCAACTTTACCAGAACTTTATTCGCTTGCCAGTTGTTGCCATTGTACACTTTTTATTTGATTTTTCAAGCGTTTTCACTACCGAAGAGTACCAAAATAGAGCTATATTTTGGTAAGTTCCTGAGTTTTGTTCGGAAGTAAAGTTGACAAAAACGTTCATAACACTAACACATCGACTGATCGACTAAAAACACTTATACGTACCGAGTTTAACTTTCATCTTTTTTTCTAAATTGTTTGGTTAATTTTAATTTAAATTACAACGATATCGTTCATAATTATATGATCCTCCAGTTTTAATTTTTAAATTAAGAACCTGTGTCAACATGTTTCGAATTCTTTTCATTAGAATCATGAACGAGGAGGATTTCAATGAGAAGGATCACGAATGTCAAGATCCTTTTCCCCATTAATTAAGTACGATTCCCTTTCTTCCTCGTTTTTGCTAACCCTTATTTTGATGAAAAATTCTATCATTGCTCGTACTTGTTTTGTGCTTTATCTGATACCATAATAATACATAAAAGTCAGATTTCTGTAAAGCATATATAACTTGGCATTGTTGATTGTAGTTATAGGATTGTTGTTGTAGGATGATATACTTGGCCGAGTTATCGATAAAATAAAAAGCCACTGCTTATTTATAGCTGTGAGAAATATCTTCTACTATAAAGCACAAAACATGAACGGCATATTTTTGAAATATTGAGGAACCTTTATCCTCGAAACCGAAAATATGGTCCTTCTTACTATTAACTATTACCATCTCATCATACAAAAGCACACAATTTTTATCCGTTCATCGTTGATACCACTTTTACATTTAAAGTTAAATTTAAGATTTGAAATATAGCGTTGTTAATTCTTGGTTGTAGATTTACAATTGGTATCTGACACAGAATAATATCCTATAAGTGCACTCCTATTTCTTTTGATAAAAAGTTACATGCTTTAACAATCTTTACACTTGCAAATTTCCTGTTTTTTTTTTATTATGAATGTATTATCATTCTTCGGCAATAGGTATTTCTTATTTATTTTGAATTTGTGTTTCATTATTTCCCTAAATAAGTTCATACAATGTATCCTCTCACCAACATCAAAGCTGTTTCTCCTCTCTTTACGTAATAGTCGTTTCAGCATTTTAATTTGGATTCCCAATTGTTGGTTTTGTTTCTCGTATTTTTGTTCATTATTAGCTGCTGCTGGCTGATACTGGTTTGCTGCTACTGCTATTGATTGGCTTGATACTTGGTACTCACTTTCTGGTAACCAACTTGTATAGGTTGAAAAATGGTTCCGGTTAAAGTAACATCTGAAACATGAATATGTCATTAATTGTTAAGTAAAAATAATTTGCTTGTCTCTAAAACTAATTCTTGGATATTGATTGTTAAATTTAAGTAAAATGGTTAACTTGTAAATTTTCACCTTCTTATAATTTAATGATATAAATTGTAATAAAAAGAAGAGTAATATTTATAGCAAATTCACATAAATAACTTTACATTTTTTTTAAACTATAGACCAGGGGTTCTCAAAGTGTGCGCCGCGGCGCCCTGGTGCGCCATAGAAAGTAAAGAGGGGCGCCGCGAGTCGATCCTCTATCATTATCTGAAATGATCCGAAACCACAAATATTCGCGGGTACCTATAAAGCAACAATTACAACAACTACTATTATTATAGGTACATATTACTTTCGACTATATAATAATAATAATAAAACTTTATTTCCTCCAATTAATTTACACGTGTAAGTTTACAAATTTAAAATTTTGTTTACTTATCTTAACATTTTTGTTTAACTTAAAAGTTCCTTCTTTTGTTTCCCACAATATTTTACCTTTTAACTTTTGCTACTCATTTCCCTTTCCTCTATTTTTTTCTTTTTTGATTTCATTATAGGGGTGCCTTTTTTAGGGGGAGAAATTCAAAAACTCCCTCTGTCTTTGTATTTTCGACTATATATATATATATATATATAGTCTCCATATCCAAATAACTTACTAAAGTAGGGCGCCGTGACAAAATACTAACCTTGTAAATGCGCCGCGGGCTCAAAAAGATTGAGAACCCCTGCTATAGACTTTTAATCGCATATTTACATTTACTTTCAAATCTATAAGACTTCAACTAATATTTTATGAAATATTTAAATAATGAATAATTGATTTTTCATCTCCATACCAAAATGGTCCATTAATTCTTTTCACAATATTGTTACATACCTAAGATTTTAATGTGTGTGTGTGCATACATATGTGCATATAGCAGTGCTGAGCGTCTGAACGGTTAGGTTTAAAGAGTATCACTTTTAACTCATTTTTAATTATTTCTTATGGAATTTTTATGTATCCTGGAAGCTTTTAATATTACTTTTATTAACTGTACCGTGTCTATAAAATGAATCATAACAAGGATTATTGTTGACAAAGTTGTTTATGAACGCCTGAGGAAGGCTCAATAAAGGGGTCGAATAAAAACGTCGAATAAACGTCGTGAATAAAAATAAAGTTTTAACTGCTTATTTTGATCCTAGTCGTCTGAAAATTTGTATTAAACAAGTTGTAATGTAGTAAGTTTTACAGACTTATGTTTACAATTTTCTCATATAAAAGAACCTCACGAAATACAAGGCTCAGTTTCGAAACTAGGAAAAATGTTTTGCTTTTTTTCGAACAAATTTTTGACGTAAACAAAATTGCTGCATACTTTAGCATAGCGAAAAAACGTATTTCATGTGATTTACTGTCATAACCATACACAGCACAATAAATTCTACTTTTTTTAAACAACGACCCAATTTCATAACTTCCATTTCAATTAAAAAATGTATATTTGATTTTTAATTATGTATAGTTGTATAGTTGATATAGTTGTATATAAAAGAGCACACAAAAACAAGTAACTAGTCAAAACAGGTTAGTTCCCAATATCATTTGGAATTCGTGGTTTAATTGTTGCAGGACAAAATTATAATTTGTTAATCATTTTTGATATCACCCTTTTATTATATAGTTACATTACATATCATATATATAAATTGGCTATCTTGCTGTGCGTCCGTGCCGAATGAGCTATGCGCATGCTCTCTGTTATCCCCACTTACGTATTCAAAACGTTGGTAGGGGTACTCACTCACTAATGTATTTATTTGTGAATACGTATTTCGGATTTTCAGAACGAAAATTTTCATTCAACGATAAAAAGCTATTCGATTTTGCACATTTGGACGTTTTGCATAAAAAATTATGGGAAATAGGGAGAAAGCGTGGAAGTAAATTCGAATATTTTATTTATTTTCAATAACAATAGTTGATTTTCAAATTGTTCTAAATACCGAAGAGAAGTTAGCAAAAAATTGCTACCTTAATGCTTTTCAGCTGATTATATAATTACTATAGATCACAACCATTGGTTCATAAAAAAATATATTTTAAAAAGTTTGATTGTTGAAAAACGAACCAAAATTTAAAATCGCTAATTTGGTATAAGTACTACATAAGTATTAACATTTCATACTAATTTAGTGAAATGACGTTATTTAAAATGTTGTTATTAAAATTATATAAAAAAAAAACAGTTATATTTTATTTCTTAATATAATTTTAGATAAACTTTTTTATATTAACGACACTCTGATTATTAAATTTAAAATTTCGATTATTATTGATTAACTCTACATTATCTCATATTTAACATTTTATTGAGATAAAACCTTTAGTTGCGAATGCAACGGGAAACTACTAGTTATATATAACTATGCAACATATTGTCCTCATTTTTACAGATAATTTGAAAATTGCAGTTCTTAATTGCACTGCAATTATTTGTATCTAAAATTTTTGTCTTCAAAAGTTTAATTACCAATTGCATCTATCTATTATTATAAAGAGGAAAGATTTGATTGTTTGTTTGCTTTGAATAGTCTCCGAAATTACTTGACCGAGTTGAAAACTTTTTTCACTGTTAGGAAGCTACATTCTTTCCGGTGAACATGGGCTATATTAAATTTTCAAAAAAGTTAAGGATCCATACTAAAACTCCAATAATGTAACCCAAGGTCTGAAAAAAATTACCAAAAAACATTGTTTTATCGCGTGCGCTGCGAAAACTATTGGTTATAGACAAAATAATGTAGTACGATTTTGTAGAACATATCATTATCTACAAAAAATAAAGCGACAGCATATGTCTAACTATTATAGTTATGTCACAATAAGTGTTTTTTCATTTTAAAAAAATTACATAAATGCCACCGTTAAAAAAGCTCTTTTATTTATACTTTGGGATTAATCCTTATCAAAATAAATGACTTCATATTTAAGTTTGCTTCAATACCATTATATAACTTTTTGAGTTATTCAATTTGAACTTTCCATTCGAAAGATATCACAAGTTTAAAAATGTTAGTTATTTGAAAAATGAAAAATGTTAAAATACAAAAACGTGCCTTTTTGAAATAAATGTTTTTATACACAATAAACACTAATTTGAATTAAACGTTCATAGCACACTCGCTTACGTATCCGAATTTCTAATGTTCACTATAAAAGAGACGTGGGTTCGGTTCCTGAAGTAATCTTTTTTTATTTTTTTTTTACAAAATTGTTGAAAATAAATCCTTAGGGTTACTCAATAAGGTAATATTAACTAAAAAAATAACAGAAGTAGTAAAAAACATAATTATATTAATAAAGCTTAAAGTGAATACGGTTTTAAACCGTGCATACATAAAATCGTGTAATTATATATCTCCTCTGCCAGATGAAATTTCAATATTGGGTGTTATTCCTTATAAGAAGTAGGCATGTGAAAAGATTTTTTTTTTTGATAATTTCTTCCCCTAAAAGAGTGAATTGGGGTGATAAAGTTTCTTTGAGAAAATGTAAAGATAATCAACAATCGAAATTTTGAATTTACTAAGAGTAATTAATAAATAAATAATTAATTAATAATAAATTTCTGTTTTTGTTATATAATTTTAACTACAGCATTTTAAATAACGTCATTTCACTTAATTAGTATGAAAATTTAGGTAGTAGGTACTTATACCAAATACCATAGAGGCGGTTTTTAATTTTTGTTTGTTTTTCAACAATCAAACTTTTTAAAATCCAATTTTTATGAACCAATGATTGTGACCTGGAGCAATGATATATTCTGCTGAAAAGCATTGAGGAAGCAATTTTTTGTGATATATTTCATTATCATCAATAAATATATAAAATCTTCCAAACTAACTTTTCTTCGGTTTTTAGAACAATTTTAAAACCAATTATTGTTACTGAATATAAATAAAATATTCGATTTTACTTCCACGCTTTCCACCTATTTCCAATAATTTTGTATGTACAACGTCCAAATGTGCGAAATCGAATTGTTTTTTAATAATAACTAAAATATAGGTCATATTTTTTTCGTTTTACATTGTATTTTCAAATATAATTGCATATTTGTGTCGATGAAATTTGGAAAGTGTTTTCCTTATAGAATTCCGTTATATAATAAGAAAGGGTTTTCGATAATTCCCCCCACTAAAAGAGTGAAAAAAGGGTGGCAAGTTTATGCGGCATAACGTCTAATAAACAATCGAAATTTCAAATTTCATAATCAAAATCCGTTAAAGAAGAAACATTATTACTGCTAGGTATAAAACAAACTTGGTTTATTATTAGAAACAAAAACTTGGGGTCTGCTTAAAAATTTAAACTGATAAATGTATCTGAAAAAGGTTAAGTTTAAAAATGAGCTTTAAGTTTTTTGACTTTCACATATTGTAAACCTGAAAATCTGAAATAATTACATTAGTGAGCGAGTACCCTTTGAAATTCGGTGAACTAAAAGAAAATACTGACGTTTTTACAGTAAGCCATAGTGATAAAAGAAATTTAAAATGCTCTTCTAGATCAAACGACATACACCAAATCGTTTATGGTGAACTCTAGACTATCCAATATGGTTTAATTGTATAGTTGAAATTTAGATAATTAATAATAATTTTATAGATACATAATGCTTATACTTGATTATACCATTATTATACCATTGTACAAATTTCAATTTCGCGGTTATGTTGTACATTGCAATAGTATAATAGTTTTTGGAAAAAGGTTCATTCGAGAGTTGAAACAGTGAGATGGGATTCCTACTAATATTCAAAAATCTAGACTATTAACTTCTGTTATTTTGACGCGAGTATTTGGATACTTTTCGACTTTTTTTAAGTTATAATTTAGACCGATTTTATTGAACTTGGCGACAGTTTTTATTTATGTATAGATGCTGATTGATTTATGAATTATTTGGTTCACTGTTGGTATACCAACCGTAGGTATACGCAATAGACATACTCTTTTTAAATATTTATAAATATTTTTTGAAGTTTAATTGATCATTATATACAACTATTTTATTCTAAGTAACAGTTTATTAAATATGTCTTTTTAAAGTTGACAAAATAGTGTTTTTAAGTATGATTATGTTTTTCGTAAAACAAATAAGAAAAATGAAAATTTTCATATACTACTACAAATAGCAAATCTAAAAAGGAAATATAATCTACACCTACGTTACGCAGACGAAGTTGCGGGGATCAGCTAGTATAAAATAAAGATATTATCGTGAAATTTGGACAATTTGAAACTTATTAATAAATTAGCAATTAAAGAAAACACAAATTTTGAAAAAAAATCAAGTAATTAAAGACTAATTGTCTGATATATACCACATATCTACATCAGCATTTCTTAGCCTTTTTCAATCCACGGACCCCTAAGGAAATTCAAAGCAATTTCAAGACCCCGTTAATAACAGAAATAGTAATCATTTTGACACATTTATTTTACTACAAATAAAAAACTCTCTTCGTTCATTAGACTGCGAACCCCCAGAGTGGACCCCAGGTAAAGAAACACTGATCTACATTACTGTAAATAATTGATATCGAATAATTATCTTGATCAGCGGTGACCAACCCGCGAGTCGCATTAGGCCTGCCTTGTTTCAGTTCCGTGAGAATAGTCATACTTTTTCTAAATATATCTAAATATATTTTCTAATAGCCAAAATGATAAAAACCAATAAATTAAAAATGTCTTAAATTTAATATGGAGATTTTTTTTTTTATTCTAAATTGTTTTTATTACTATCTATATACATACAAAGAATACAATAAGTAATGAGCTCGCATTGGGGTATTCAACTGTGACCAAAGCTACAGTTCAACCCGTAGCCAGATCACAGCTACGACTTGTCACCTGTGTGGAGGAACCAACCAATGTTGGAACTCCAAATTAAATGTTATTATTTAATAGGTCCCGAGGCCATCGTCGTTTTAATCGACGTGGAGGATTACTGGGATGTTGTGTGGAGGAAAGACTTTGAGCATTGGGGAGCTTTGGGGTTGGGATGGTAGGCAAGATTATTGTGGACATTTTGAAATCGGTTTTGGATTAATTTTGAAACAAAGGGAATTCCGAGGTCGTTATGTATGACCTCATTTTTTACATAATAAGGAGCATTTAGGATTTGACGGAGTACTTTTGATTGTAGGGATTGGATGCGTTGGATATTGGATGGTTTGGCAGAACCCCAAAGTTCTGCTCCGTAAGTCCAAATAGGCTGTAGCAATGCCTTATATATAGTCAGTTTATTTTTTGTGCTAATTGTAGAAGTCGGTCCTAGTAGTCTACGTAGTAGTCCGTATCGTTTATTTAATTCTTGTCTTTTTTGTTTTACGTGGGTAGCCCATGTAAGGTGATTATCTAAGTAAAACCCTAAATATCGTACGTTAGTAGCAGTTGGTATTTGTTTGTGGTCTATGTAAATTGTTGGGTTAGTCAAACGTCTAAGTGTAAATGTAGTGATTACACATTTGTCTTCGTTAATTTTAATTCTCCATTTCTGACACCATTTCGAAACGAAGTCAAGGTGGTGCTGCATTGTACTGGAAGCTTTTTCAGGATTAAGATCCGTGGCCAAGATAGCTGCGTCGTCAGCGTAGGTGGATATGAAAGTATGTGGGTGAGTCGGAATGTCAGCAGTGTATATGTTATATAGGATAGGACCAAGGATACTTCCTTGGGAGACACCTGCATTAATTGGAATTATAGGTGAATAATCGACACCACTTCGCACTCTGAAGCTACGATCCAAAAGGTAAGATTGGAGAAGAAGAAAGTATTGGGATGGAAGAATAAGTTTTAATTTGAATAACAAACCGGGGTGCCACACACGATCGAAAGCCTGTGCCACGTCTAAGAAAGCCCCGATACATACGGATTTTGTTTCCAGCGCCGCCGATATTGTGTCCACGACTCTAAAGCATTGTTGAATGGCTGAATGTGAAGAACGAAACCCAAACTGATGAGATGGGATAATGTTTTTGGATTCCAAATGGGGAAGGATTCTTTTCAGCAGAAGGCGTTCAAAGATTTTTGACAATAAAGGAAGAAGGCTGATGGGTCTCTAGGATGAAGGATTTGTTAATGTCTTACCCGGTTTAGGGACCATAATTATTGTGGAATGTTTCCATTTTACAGGGTAGAAGGATGTTCTCAAAATTGAATTATAGATAGAAGTAATAAAAATAATGGCTTTACGAGGAAGATTATGGCGGAGAATTATGTCCGTAATTAAGTCATGGCCCGGTGATTTTTTTGTTGGAGCACGGGTTATATTGGATTTAACTTCCGAAGGGCTTATGAAGTTTTCGGGTAGTTCCAGAGGGAGAGATGTCTGGAGATAATACATTACATGAATTTCATGGTGTGGATCAGTGATTTCGGGATGAGGGGTGAAGGTTTTCCCAAGTAATTCGGCGAATATTGCGAACCTTTCATGGTCACTCCTGGCCCAGCTACCGCCTTCCCCACGAATTGGAGAAGGGACACTACGAAAACCCACAATCTTTTTAGTAGCCCGCCATAGCGAATTGTCCTCAAAGGATAAGGATGATAGATATTTGGAATAATTGGAAGATCGATATCTTGCAAGTTGGGAACGAAGTAGAGAACAAAGGCTGTTAAGTATCGTCTTGTCGGGTGGATATCTGGTTTGTTGCCACCTGCGCCTCGCCGCTCGCTTTGCATAGATTGTTTTTACGATATGGTCTGGGAGTTGTTCTTTGATAGGTAGAGGATTGGGTTTCGGAGGAGAGCATGCCTGCTTACATGCCTCTTGGATGCGGACGGTGAGAGTTTCCACCGCAGTATCAATTTCATTAGGGGTTTTTAGGGATATCTTTAAGTCTAAAGAGGAGTTGAGGAAACCCTGAAATTTGTTCCAATCCATGGGTCCCGTAATTAAGGAGGGAGTTTTTGGTTTCAGAATAGGTTGCATGTCAAGTGTTAGGAGAACAGGTGAATGATCCGACGATAGATCTGCCAAGCATTCCACAAAGGAGTGCACAGCACCCAGTCCCGAGGTAACAAAAAAATCCACCACATCAGGAGCCCTGGTCGGATCAGTAGGCCAGTAGGTAGGTTGATTTGGGGAAAGGGTAAGGTAATGATTTAAGAGGATGTGATTATGCAGTAGGCGGCCACGGGAGTTAGTTCTGATGCTGCCCCAAAATGAATGCTTGGCATTAAAGTCCCCACCTGCAACAAATCGACCACCAAGACAGTTGAAGAGTAAGTCTAGGTGATGAGGATATATTATATTTGACGGAGAACAATACACTAGCTTGTTGAGATTCATCAAGAGTGTACTACGCCACTACTAGGGTTACCACCTGTACTTTATAATAAAGAATTGTGCATTATTTAGGGTAATTGTACTCTATACTTTATAAGAAAAATAAGATACGCGAAAATACTTTGTTTAGCTCAATTTGATATCTCTGGAATCCATTTTACGAATAATATACAAAAAAGGTTGGTTGAAAGAATTTTTGTGTAAAATGGAAATGAAAATTAATTTAAATGTAGACTGTACATATGCTGAACAGCAGTTTAACAATGATAATAAATTACTTATTAAAAGTTGCTAAAAGTAATGCGAAATATGTATTTAAGCAAAGTGAAAAAGTAAAATAAATCGTACTTTATTTTGACATAATGTACTTTTTTTCTATCTTCAATAACCAATATACTTTATTTGCCCAAAAAAAGTGGAAATCCTAGAGTTTTATTAAATAAATTTTAACCATTCAATAAAAATAAAATAAATTTCAAAATATCATTGTTTCAATAATCATTAAGACGTTTAATTTAAAATGAATTTTTAAATCTTATTGTTTCAATCAATTTTACAGTAGATGAGAAACAAAACATATTTTAATTATTACTTTACGACACTTACTTTACATTACTCGGTAAATTAATCGTTGAGGAAAAATCAAACCATAATCTTTTTCCGTTTGCATTTTTTTCAAGTTGTATGAAGCATATTTTGAATTTCCAATAATTATTTTCTGCGATTTCGAATCGCTTTGCGATGATAGAATCTATTGTCCATTTTCTATGATGGCAGTAAATGTTTTAACGACAAACATAAAGGCTACCAACATGTGCTAAGCATTGCGGATTCTACTTCACCCAAAAATCAATAAGAATAAATAATAGTAAGGTATTGAAAACTTTAAGTAATAATGTATAACAAACCTAGGTAAGCCGTTTCACAGAAAATATCTGAATTATGTTTTATTAGATTCACTTGTAGTTGCGTTTAATCACTCAATCTAACTAACTTTAAATTGCATTTATTTTTTGGAGTTTACCCCTTAAGAATCGATTTTCATATAAGGCGCCCAGTATGAAAAAATATGAATAGTAAAATACAGTCATCGAATGACCTCGTTACGTTTTTGGTGCGCAACCTATTGTGCGCACCTTTCACTTTTTCAGTAGTGTGTGTGCATTACTTGTATACTTGAGTGCAGCTGATGTACACAGAGTAAGCTGCGAGGCATGTAAGTATGTATATATAAGTGTATATACATACTATACATATATGTTATATTTATGGCGGGGTGGCTGTTGCGTTTGAATCGGATGGTGGCGATTATATCGCCATCTAGCGTAGCCGTCGTCACCTAGTGGATCGGGAACACTCGGAAGGGAACGGGAGGGTCGGAGGGTCCGACCGAAGAGAGGCATTCGAGTTTGGACAAGCAAACGGTGACGACGTATTCGCTGTCCGATCTTTAAACGCGCGCCTTTTTGATTTTTAAATCTCCATCAAGAAAATGAAATAAAAGAAAATCTTCTTTTATGGCATAAAAAATAAAACAAAAATATATACATTCTTTAAGGATTATCATGAATGCGTTTATTTACCCTTTGATATGATATCGCTTTTTAGTCTAATAATTTTTTTTTCTTTGCCTGTTCAAAGACAATCGTACTTAAGGAGTAAACTCCAGTCGTGCGTCGGAGCTGACACACAATTTTTTAATAACTGTTTTAAACAATTTGTCCTTGTTGCTTGGATAATTTAAATGTACATGATGAGTTAATTACAATTGACGCTGACAGGGGTCATTAAAATTCAAAATTTAAAAAAAAAAATATATTTTTGTTCAATTGTCAACAACAGTGGTTGTAATCAGTGGGGGTAATAATAATCAGGGAGGTTGTAATACTCTTAATCTCGTAATACTTATTGTTACGTTTTTGACTTTTATTTGTATTTGACGGATTCGTTTGAATTGTATTTCAGGACATACAACAATAACAAATTTATTTATAACACAAACGTTTATTTATTTCACTACAAACAATAATTTATTTATTTACAACAATCGTTTATTTCACTGTTTAACTTCTAACTGACTGTTTTTAACTGTTTGATAACTGATTTATGACTAATTCACCAACAATAACTGATGATCCTCCTCCTGCGGTCAACATCTTTTATAGTGGCTGAGACATGCTATTCGATTATTCAACCTGCAGATTTTTTCATTTCGAGCACATTCTACCCTAATTTTATCACCTTTTTTCTCTTTTAAATCAAAAATATCCAAAAAAAAACATCTACAATCTAGATTGGTGATCGCAATTACGTGGCACGCTTCGAAATTACAGACACCCGTAATCAAAATCTGAAAAAAAAAATATTATTATATGTATTATTTATTATTATTTTATGGACTAGATTCGGCACGCCGATATAATGGTGTGAGGAAAATCATCTTTTTTGGCACGATACCTAAAATCTAATTGCGACCACTGATCTATATCATATTTCACCTCATTATGCTTTACCGATCTCTCTTAATTTATTTTAATTGTTCGGTGAGCATACAGCAGGACGTTAGATCTAAATCTTAGACATGTATAATTATGAATAGATTGTGAGTTACAATAAAAATTAAGTAAATAATAAACCATATATGATAAGGAATTATATAAACTTTCAGCAAGAATTGTGTTACTCTCTTTACATATTGAAATTCATATGAATTCATTGATAAACAGATCAGTGTATAAAGTCTAGATTTTCGGCACCGGCTTCTGAGCTATGTTTTACTTTTACGTTGGTAAAAGTTAAACTAATATCAAAACATAATGTAACTGTGATTTTTAACTTTACTTGATAAAATTTAAGAAAAATGTATTTAAAAATGCAAAAAAAAATCTCTTATTGATCCGACATTAAAATAACGTCAAAATACTAAATCTCAAAATCTCACCTCCTGGTGACCGAGTGGTCGAGGCGCCCGCTCTAAGACTGGTACGTGTTGAGTTCGAATCTCGTAGTAAGCAAATTGTCGATATTTCTCGATTTACAGATTTTTATTAATCGTAGAGTCACTGAAGATCTTAGTAGGTATAATAAAGGTATGTCAAAAATTGTGTAAGCTATTACTGTTTCTATGGTAGCCGCTTAGTGATCTGTTTATATCTCGGTTTCAATAGGCATACTGATGTGTACTGTGACGTCACATCAGATCCATAAGCACACTTATCGTTCTCGGACTCGCATTTGCCCATGGAAAATATTTTTTTTTCTGTTAAAATACAAGTTTTTCGTTACTTCTTTTTTTCATAACATATATATAAATTGGCTATCTTGCCGTGCGTCCGCTCTGTTACCTCCACTTACGCATTCAAAATGTTGGTAGAGGTACTCACTCACTAATATATTTATTTGTGAATACGTATTTCGGATTTTCAGGTTTACAACATGTGAAAGCCAAAAAACATAATGCTCACTTATAAACTTAACTTAATCTTTTCAGATATATCTACTTACCTGAGTTTAAATTTTTAAGCGGACCCTAAGTTTTTGTTTCTTATAATAAATCAGCTTTGGTTTAAGCACTAATAATTATATAATATATTAAGCACTAATAACGTTTCGCTTTTAACGGACTTTGATTGATTATTAAATTTGAAATTTCGATTGTTTATTAAATGTTATCCCGTACAAACTTTGCTACCATTTTTCACTCTTTTAGGAGAGGAATTTTCAAAAACCGTTTCTTATTATATATCTGCATCGTATTAAGAAAACACTTTTCAAATTTCATCGACACAAATGTGCACTTATATTTGAAAACACAATGTAAAACGAGAAAAAATAATGGTCTACTTTATGTTAATTAACATGATTAAAAACGTTGGATGAAAATTTTTATTCAACGCTAAAAAGCAATTCGATTTTGCACATTTGGACGTTGTACATACAAAATTATCGGAAATAGGTGGAAAGCGTGGAAGTAAATTCGAATATTTTATTTATTTTCAATAACAATAGTTGGTTTTCAAATTGTTCTAAATACCGACGAAAAGTTAGTATGGAAGAATTTATATTTGAATTGACAGTGAAATATATGGCAAAAAATTGCTACCTTAATGCTTTTCAGCCGATTATATAATTACTATAGATCACAACCATTGGTTCATAAAAAAATAGATTTTAAAAAAGTTTGATTGTTGAAAAACGAACCAAAATTTAAAATCGCCAATTTGGTATAAGTACTACATAAGTATTAAAATTTCATACTAATTTAGTGAAATGATGTTATTTAAAATGGTGTTATTAAAATGATATAAAAAAACACATATTTTATTGCTTAATATTATTTTAGATAAACTTTATTGTATTAACAACACTCTGGTTATTAAATTTAAAATTTCGATTGTTGATTAACTCTACATTATCTCATATTAAACATTTTATTGAGATAAAACCTTTAGTGGTAAATGAAACGGGCAACTACTAGTTATTCGTAATATCCTTTGTCGATTAGAAAAAAAATGTGCAGATTTATTAACATTTTTTTCCTCGCTGTTTTAGTTCGCAGTGTGTTCCAGGACAGTAAGAAACTATGTTGAACGTACGGACGAGTGTACGCATAATGCACATATACACAATGGTGATAGTAGGGGGGGGCGTGCAAAAAAAAGTTGATATTGTGCCCCCCTCAGAAAAAGTTCTGAATCCGCCCTTGTATACACATACACATTTATAGGATACTCCTTTTGCTATTTTTTGGAATGATATGGATTAGCCTCCAGCTGTCGTCGTTTTGTGACTATATGCCTGTGCCAGATGAGGCACCTATCTAAGAAAACCCCGAGAAACCTAACCTTATCCTTTTGAAAAACTTGTTTGTTATTTATGTAAATTGGAGGACATAGCCCTCTCCTGATAGTAAAAGTCACGGGGATGGACAATAGCTTCATTAATTGTGAACCTCCATTTATGGAACCATTCCTGCAAGCTGATTAAGATGGCTAACATGTTGACATTAGTATCAGTTCCAATCTAAATGGTGAGGTAAGAAATTTTTTTAGACCAATTCAAATTATGTTCGTCAATTTTGTGAGCAAATTCACTCTAGTTGATATTCAATGCTTGCTAAATATTCAATGTAGACTCTAGCCTAACTTGATAGGTTTTGTCTCTGATGTGTTTAGTATATGCAATATTTATTTTTTTTCAGCTAACACTAAAAAAATAAACTAAAATTTCGACTATTTGACACTCGAAACAGGAATATTTTTATCTAGGTATAGAAAAAGATAGGTAAGCTGGGGAACTACCCGGGACACCAAACTAAAACGACGTCGAATCAAAAATAAAATTGTCTTTTTTTAGCTATTTTTCGTTTAGTTTGTAGCAAATTTGTTTATTGTTATATAAAAGGGCGCCAACATTTGTTTTGACCGGAATGCTCAAAATCCTAGAACCAGCCCTTTATTTATCTCTGATATATGAATTTTGTTTTGATGAATTTCAACTATCGAAAGTATCAACTTCTGTTCCACATCATCTACTTCATTTATTTGTGTATTCTTTAGCATTTTTCTAGCTTACCATAAAATACTCAGAAGCTGATCTGGACCAAAGAGATAAAAGATCACCGTCGTAACTTAAAAGATGAACGTAAATTCATAGGTGTATGTCCTGTTTTACACTGCATCTTATCGCTTACGACTCGACAAAATCCAATAAACACTTCATTCTCATAACATTTTTATCAAAGAAAACGCGAGTTTTGTTTTATTTTTATCAATAAAAGCAGATTGGAAAGACAAAAATATTTCCTTTGGAGAAAACAATTTCAATTCGTTATGGACTTTATTTTTCCTCTAGTTTTTATATATACATATATATCAGTACATTTGTTCTCTTGAACAAGTAAATTAAATATTAAACTAACGCCGTTTCTTTGGTTGAATTTAGTTAATTAAATTAATTCAAATTTATGGGACACCTGCATTTTAATTAGATTTAACATTTTGCTTGAAAAAATTTTTGTTTGTCTAACCGGGCAGCCTTCTTTTTACACTTTACATTAAGAAAAAAATGCATTATTCTGTCTTTATGGTGAAAAAATGCACGTTATTTTTTACTTATTCTCACTTTTTTCTTTAAATGTAATTTATGATACTCTTTGCTTGCGTTTAATTAGTGACCTTTTTTGTTTATGACAGAGAAAATTTAATTTATTTTATAACATTTAAGCGTAGTTGTGCCGGCTCTTTTTTTGAATGTTTATTTTAAAATAGTCAGTCACGTTTTACGTGGAGCGAATTTTCTCTGGTGATAAAAAATTAACTTGTTCAAAGAGTTTGATTTTAATTTAAAAATCTCACGTAGGTGGAGCGTTATTTTGAGAATATGTGCGAGAAAGGCATTTGTTCAAATAATAAAATACATAACCTCTGTTGTCTGTTTAAACATTTAATTGCATTAGGAGAGACAGGAGAGCTTCACAAGAGGAGTGAAATCTACGCCAGAATGGGTTACGACGACCAACATTGGCCATAAACAAAACTAAAAGCAACCCGGTTAAGGCAAGTAGTCAAGCAAACGTCGCGCTCTAACGCCGCTACTTAATGTTAGATGAAGAAGAAAGAGGTAAAGTTTCTTGAGGCTATAAAGGACATAACGACGACGCCCCCAACTCTTCCTCAATTTTAGAAAGCGATGCTATTTCCACCGCACAAAACCACATACACCAACCAACTTGGAAAATTATATATGAAAATGTTCTCTTACCTACCGTTCGTACACAACCTCATGTACGCATATCTTTCTCATTTTGCAAAATAAATCCTCATAAAGTGATTAAAGACTGCAAGACATCACCTTAATTTTCTTCAACATACTTTTCCCAACAGAAAAAAAAAATATCAAGTCATTGCAGAGACATTCATAAGACACAAGAGAAATTCACAAAAAAGCATTTAGCAAATTAAGAGGAACAATTAATTGGGTCTCCATTTTCCGTAAATTTTCGATGATTTTCGCATTTTTCGTAATAGTCATAAAAGTATATGGTTCGTGTTTGATTACTACAGGTGGTGGTACTTGTTGGCGTTTATTTAATGTGGTGAGGTTACACGTACATATTAATGTACCTTACCTAAATTATAAGCACAACGACATTCTACCGCCTCCGTTTTCTCCTTATTCTCATTTTACTGTAACTCTCATATACTCACAAAATGTATTATTTCATAATTAAAAAGGCCCAAGATGCTTTTACGTAGAAAATAATACGCATATAAATTAACATGGTAAATATTTGAAACGTCTCCATTGACGTGTTCTTAATTCCCATCTTTCATATAAACAAAAACTAAAAGGTGAACAAACATTTTACATAGACCGGTCGTTATCCAACTCCGTCTTGTAAAATTGATTCTCTAGAAAAAAAAATGGTGTGTATACTTATATACGCGCATGAGAAGTTATACTTCTGCAGTATAATTAAAAAGATGTTTTCAATTCACTGCCGTAGCCTCTTCCGGTAGTGCCTAAACTGACACACCAGTTATAAGATTTGTGATTACAAAAATATGATACAGTTATAAACTCAATTTGCTTTTAATATCAAAATTTAAATATGCAAACGTATGTGTTGCGGTAAAGACAAGGACAAAGAATATAAAGCAGTAAACACATCCATGTGAGTGGAATACAAATATAATAATATTGTCTCAGTTTTGAATTATCTTGTCATTAGTTTCAACTGTCATTTCGATTCCATTCAATTGCTAATTTTAGTCATTTGTCAGTCGTGTCAGTGTTTAACTGTGAATATGTCACGGAGAATTACTGGTTTTCAAAATAAGATTAAATTGACTATTTATACATAGACACTGTATGTATACATAGTTGGCTGTTTGTACATTCTGTATAATATGTATAGTGCATACACATTTGGCTACTTATACAAAATATATATATATATCATATAACAGGTCATTACAGGTAGTCCTCGGTTTACGCCGGAGTTCCGTTCCTAAAAGAAAACGGCGTAAACTGAATCAGC
Source organism: Sisyra terminalis (assembly GCA_958496175.1). Lineage (NCBI taxonomy): Eukaryota > Metazoa > Arthropoda > Insecta > Neuroptera > Sisyridae > Sisyra > Sisyra terminalis. Next base: position 34,352,542 of record OY292274.1, read on the forward strand.
GTAAATTACACCTAGTTACAATGGGAGCTAAAGTAAGGTTTCATCTCGTAAAAAATAGGGTTATGCAGGTATAACGTTATTATATTTGAAGTTTATAAATTAATATAACATGTATAACATAATTAGAATTACAAAAGTAAAATTATCTAAGAAAACAGTGAAATTTCAAAGAGGTGTTATTATTTCTATGTTGAAGTTCCCGGTTTCGGATCTCTTATATCTTCTTTGAAAAAAGTATCGAGTGTTAACGGCTTGGATTTTTTTTCTTTCTTTAAGAAATTCAGAATATAATGTTTAATAAATGTACTTATTTCGTAGCAGCTCGGTAAATACGTTATCACTGAACGATCAACCTGTTTAGTTATTTTTGTGCTTCCCCAGGGAATCGCAGTGCATACCCAGTTAAACCGACAATTTTGAAAGTGGCGTTATTATGAATCAGCGTAAATGAAACCAACGTAAACCGATGGCTACCTGTATATGAGTCAACTGTTTATCAATACAACATGGCTCACATGATCGAAAAATACTTATCGAATACATTTACCATATAAGAGTAGATTGTTGCCATAAAATATCATGTATTGATATGTATAAATAATCCTAAATAGCAACATAAGAACTAAATTAATGCAATAGTAATTGTATAATTTATTAACCCATTTATATCTATGTATTGAAATTAATTTTTAATTCAAATGTAGGAAAATATATTGTTTAAAATATTGAATGATTTCAAAAAATATCTTTCTTTAAATGCATGTTAACTCTCATAATGATAATCAATTATTATAATAGGCAAACGTATGCAATATGTATACATGTTGACAGAGAACAAATATTGTAAATACATACATGTAAGTGAAATACAATCTCAAATTTGAACTGAATGATAGTTGTTATAATTCCATTCTATCAATTGCCAATTTTTACCACAATTTATAGTTGTATTAGTATTAGGTGCTGAATATTTTACGGGAAGTTACAAGTTGTGTATTTGTATGGATATTGTTTAGAATTTAAATAAAAGATACAAGTGGCAGTAACTTTTAGAATGATGTAATGACTAATTTTTAAACTTCGTATCTGGTTCGTGAATGTTCGGAATGACCGAGTCCGATTCGTTCCCCCTACCGACAAACGGAAAACATATGCGAGCGCTGAGATCGACTTCATCGAATCAATAGAGTGTTTTAGTCATTTTAGTCAGTTTAGTAGGTACCTACTATGTAAAATGCTCCCAAAAATCGGTCAACTTTTACTCGCTTGAAGTTACTCGCTAACTGTTTGCGAGTAGCGAGTGCCGTCATATTTTATTAAAAATTTAGTTGGATTATTTTATGCCACTAAAGAAGTATAACTTCAAAAAGAAAATAAAACAATTTCAGCAGGTCAGACTAATATGACAGCATAACTACTCTCTTCCCGTTCTATACACTTTTTTTCTAAAATGGAGTCAATTTTTTATCGGTTGCAGAGTAATGCTACTGACAGGAAGTTGTAACAGAAGGTCGCTACGAAAATATTGGGCAAGGGGAAAACGAAATCGAGGCCAGTTCACAAGCGCAACTTAAAGGAGCCATCTCGTCCACTTATCTTGGAAATTTATGCAAACCAAACTGACCCTTGAGGCTATTTAAATGGCCTGACGAGGTGAACATTTATCATATGTGGGAGACGACTACTGCTTCCGACAAACTTACCATATAACCTCTAACCCCCCATTTCTCTTCCCATAATCATTTAAACAAATTTTGAACGTCCACGTACCGTATCGCATTAAGTTTTTCACCCGTCTCGCATATTTATGCTTCAACGTTAGGTATGGATTTTTAACTTCTTTAAAATCAAGCACAATTAGGTATTAAAGATGTAAAATAAATGAAAGGTCAATGGGACTATGAAAAGAAAAATTAAATTACAAGGGTGAAAAAAAAAACTTTCGCTTCATTATTCGGCTTTTGAGCGCTTTTTATAAAAAGTCTCTTTTATGTATTATATCTGTGTATGTAATTTCCTGTATATACGACACGCTTGGAATATCCAGGAACATTCTGAACGTTTTGAACGCGTTCATTACGTGTAAACAAGAACGACAGCCGTGTGAATATGTTTGTACAGGGAAATTGATTTACGACACCAAAGACTACAAAATAGATCCCTCCGTCCCTATACTCTCGATTAAAGCCGAGAATGCAAAACGGGAGGGTGATTTTGGATGAGATGCAAGGCAAGATGATGATAGTATGCAAGTAATGTAACCGTATGTGTATACTCGTATATTTCAGATCAGAGCAAATATTATTACAACACTGACGCTTGAGAATATTTGATTGAGTTAAAATAAAATTTCTTTTGCTGCGAATTAATTGCATCCCAGCTTCTCATTATTCTGTAACAGTTTGGTTTCCGTTTGTTTTGCAATTAGAGAATTGGATTTTATTTTATCGATGGGAATCTTCGATATTTCCACGTAAAAAAAGAAACGGGAAACCAAAGAGTTGTGGACGAGAAAAGGCGAAAATCCAGTCAGTGAACAGTTCCACCAAAGACGGTGAGTAGGTATTCTCAGTTTACGTTAACGTTACCTTTTTACGTGCCTCGTATTTTCTCGGATTTTAGTTTATTGTTGTTCAGTGGGCTGACGTTGTCGCCAAAGGCATTTTCATTGGGAAACCGGAAAGCGTACGTAGCGAAAGCTTTTGCTTTTTTTTCCGGTCGAAAAGCCATGCCATGAGGGAACGTGGACGAGTGGGTAACATTTTGCTATTATTATGATTGTATTGTGCTATTGTAGTTTCGTTATTTACTTCATAATAGTTTTCTTTTTCATATTAAATGTGTACTTCAAAAAAAAAAAACAACATATACGTATAAAGCTTTCACGTTGATTAAATTATGAAACTTAAAATTTCTTTATTTTATGCAAACAGGTGCTTGAAAAAATTTATAGCGATATTAACGTTTAAATGTAAATATACCTACCGATGAGTAATCATTTTACAATTTGCTTAAAAGTATTGAAATTTGTAAGTGTTCCACAGTTTTCCATTTTCATTTTTAGTTCACAATGCCATTTAGGTATGGGACAACATATACGAAGATGGATTTTGTAAAGGTCTCACGCCTCTTTTAGCAGTCAAGGAAGAAACGTGTTTGAAAGCGAATCCGTCGTTGGATTCATTCATTTCCTAAGCACACACCTACACACCCATAATGCCTGCATGCGAAATTCGTGACATCGCTAAAAGAGCGAAAATAACGTTCCATCCAACTCCCACTTACCGGTGCACTTACACATACCTTTAGTTTAATTTAATAAATTTATGATATGGTGAGCAGTTTCTTGTCCGGAAAATTAAATTGCTATTTTACGGTTCATGCTTCATTTTCCTCGAGACTTAGTCGCTTTGGCGCGCAAATGTTTCACGACGATTTCACGTCTTTCGCAACGATTTCTCCCGTAGGTACATTCGGTTAGTTGAGAGTTTGTGCCCGTTGGTCTATGCCAGTAGGAAGGTCTAAACGACCGGTCGAAATGCAAATTAGCCTTCTTCCCCGCTCTTTATGAAGTTATGCTTAAACTAGCTATTAAATCCTCCCTTGCAGCCACACATATCATCCAATCTTCCCAACCACTCTCCAATGCTATTTACGATCGCATATTTCAATGTATTTTGTGTGTTTATCTCGAAAACATTTGACCGTTTTAATGGATATCGTGTACTCCATGATCACGTGGTTCATCCTCGTTTGTATCCCGTTTTTCGTGTTTGAATTGCACCTGACACCGTGCAACATCATCCTCGTCGGCTTTCCTCTTTCGATCGGATTATCATTTATCATTTGATATGCCGAACACAAATGGCCACCACACAGAAACTAATACCAATATGAAAAGCTCATTTAAAGCTCCAGGTAACTTCATTTATCATTTGTATTTACGTGCTTAACGAAAATTGACCATAAAGATTGAACCAGCATCATCCACTTTCCCAAAATAAATGAAATTTTTAAATTTTACTAAATTAAGCCTAAATTATTGCAATATGCAAATAAATTATTTCCGTTTCACAACAAATACCATCCATATTTTCAATGGTTCTTGATGATAAAAGTTTCATTCGAAAATCCAACCTCAACGTTTAACGTTCATGTATTTTGCACAGATTGAAACAGATACTATTGGAAATGCATTTACATAATGTATTCAAAGCATTTTATGCTTTTGAGCTCTTCTGCATGAACCCAAGGGTCATAGACGCGCAATCAACATTTAGTTAATGTTAAGAAGTTACATACGCTATTCCTTCTACCCCATTATCGATACTTCTATTCTAATAAATTTACATTTCACATAAAATAGAATCATTCAAACGCTTTAAGTCATATGTTCCATTAAATCCCGTACGAAAAATGATTTACAATTTCCAGCATTCCATTGATTTATATATATAAAAATGTATCAACGCAACTTTGATATTTTTGAATATTATATCTTTTTTCACTATTACGAAAAAACATCAAATGTGAAAAAAAAATCACAAAAGTAAAGATTATTTTTTTCCCAGTAAACTATTTTCTCGTTGCTTTATGATGCTTGAACTAAAGATATTGATCAATTAATTTGCATTTCTTTCAAAAATAACCTAATTTTAAAATATTTTACTTTTTAATAATCAAAAATAGGTACAATGTTTTATATTCATATTTAAATCTATTTTTACTGTGTAAAACATTTTAAGCAAAAATAAGATCTTACAAGTATACATGAATATAACGACCCACGTAAAAATTATAGGAAAGCTTATCGTCTTCTTAATTATTCTAAATTATGTATGTACACAAAACGTTGAAATTTTAAAACTCTATACCTAGTATGTTATAAACAAGTCAAATTTAAGATAATTTGCAATTCAAATTTCAATTGAGAAATGCTTTATAAGCTCTTTTTCAATTGAAATAACAAATTACTAGGTAATTATTCATTGCTGTACTTTGAGTAGATATTTTTAAAGTATATTCCTGAAGATTTATTTATTTGTTTTTTGCTTTATTATAAACAGTATTTGTGTTTTAGAATAATAACTACTCTATTGTGTAAAAATGTAGAATATAAAAAAAACTAATTCTGCATAGCATGCCGACATGTCGTAGATATTAAAAGTAGTAAGAAGTAAACAACTTTATAATTACAATTAAAATATATATGGTCGATATTTTTACAAGAGAATATTTCAAGTTTTGAAATAACTTATATAGCGTTCAAGGATGCTAGACATTTCCTCAAAATAAACACTAGGACAATTTTCGTCGTGAAATAGATCACAAAAGAAAGCTAGAACGATGTTTGGAAAAAATGGCTATAATAACCGGACAGATATCCGAAATTTAGTTTTGAAATATAATTTGGGAAGAGTGGGTTTGACTTGGAAAGAGTAATTGATTTTAATAAGATTATCGATCGGTCTCACTAAAATAACCAATTGCTGCAAGGGGAGCTTTCAGCTGCCCCGTATATGGGGATATATTCACAGCCAACGCCATCTCACAGACATCCATCAAATTAGCATCGTCTTCACTTTTGGAATTTGTAAAAAATAACTACGAAATATTTTGGTGCTTTCTATCCGTTTAAGAATAGGTACTGGAAGAAAAAAATTTGTCACTCGCATATTTTTCACAAAAATCCCAAATTATGTATGTTAAGTTGACGTTTAGAGCTTTTCTATAAATATTAAAATTAAGATTATTTTATTAATTGGCGGCCATTAATTGGTGATTTTTTTATCGTTCAAGAATTTTGGAAGAAAAAAATTAGCCGCTTGTATATTTTCCGGAAAAACATTATTTAAAGAAAACGCTCGATTTGGACATTTTTCAAATACTGAAATTTCTTTTTTGTTGTGCCATAAATTGGGAGTATTAACTACCGGAAGGAAGTTAGCGTAGAAAGTTTTGCTTTTTCTAAATCTACAGCAGTTAGTTTCTGAAAACTTATAATTTAAAATGTCGATTATTGAAAATAAAACTTTGTACTAAAATAAAAAATAATAACTACTGATAAAATTTCTTTTACTCAAAAACTTTCCCCCTATATGCTTCATTAGAATCCAAAGTCTCTCCAAGTCTACAATCATTGGTTCATGGAAAATTTACATTTTAAAATGTTTGATTATTAATTAAACAACTATTTTTTTGAAATTTAAATTTTTAGATACTAATTGCTATAAACAGCTGTAGATCTTAAATCTTAAAAAGCAAAACATTCTATGCTAATTATTTTCCGGTTGCTGGTCACAAGTCTACGACACAAAATAGTTATTTTCGATACATATGCGTAAAGTGAGGTTTTCTAGTAGGATGAAATTGATGCACGAGCTGAAGGGACTAATCATACACAACGAGATCGAGTGCGCTGTGTACCGCCACGAGGCCGCCAGGCGAGTGGGGGTAGGCGCAAGAGATCAAGTTGTGTATGATAAGTCGCTTTAGCAAGTGTCTCAATTTCGTCCTACTAGGTAGCTCACTTTAAGCATAAGTATCGAACAAAATTTTTTGCAACGACTGCTTCTAAAGTTCAACAGAAATAGATTGAGAAATTAATTATTGTTATTTATATATGAAAAATTTCAGCTCTATAGTAAGAATAATTTATAGAAAAATTATGAATAAAAACAACATTTTAGTTTAAACTACAGTCTAAATAATTACCTGTATTAATTATTTTTTATCAAAGTTTATTTAGGTATCAATTTATTTTACTTTTCCCCACTATTATTTACTTTTGCTCACGATTTCTGTACTTTCACGCACTCTTGCCACCACGATGAGAAAACGGCTCTTTATCCCCGCCACACAACTAACGAAAGTTCAACTTTAGAAGCAGTCGTTACAAAAAAATCAATTTCAAAATTTTTCGATGGAGATACATTTTAAAAATTGAGTGGGAGGCAATTCAAAAGAATGATAACAAAATTGGGGGTTACAGTTTGGTATAATAGCCATAATAGCTACAAATCTATCATCTCTAACCAAAATTTAATTACACCATTAAGTAACTGAAATTACTTTGGGTATCAGTTATTCTTTAAATAAAAGACTTTAATAATTATCTTGTTACTTTAATGATACTTAAAAAATTACTTTTTTATAGGTTTTATTATTGTACAACACGTTCTTTATAAAGAATTATATTAGTTCCTGAAGAGGTCGGGAAACTGATGAAACGTGTTGAACAAAGATAAAATTTACAAAAATAAATAAAAAAGTCAAAATTCTTTAAAGAAAGAGAATATAAATTATTATAAACAAACTATGGAAAAGAACCATCAAAATATTACTCTTTTACTTACTTTGTATACTATGCTGTATGAATAGACTAAGTTTCGTAATGTTTTAGGTACAGTCGCTACGTAATCAGATAACGTATTTCTTATCTTCATTAATTTAGGAAAAAGAAAAGAATGTATGTGATGTATGTCTAAAACATTGTAAATACAACACGCTTTAAAAAATGATGGAAGATTAATATAAAACTATCTTGGTATATCTGTAAAGGTATCTATATATTTAAGTATTGAATTTTATAGAACTAAGCAAAATAAAACTCTTAATGAAATAGAAAAATATATAAAATCATCAAAATATTCCCACAGCTAAGTTGAGTAAAATCATAATAAAACATTTAAAATTTGCCAAAATAAAAAATCACAAATTAAACATTATTTTGTAAAACCAGAAAGTTAGATACTCCATTTGTTTACTTACTGCAAAGTTTATTTTCAAAAATTTTTTATATAAAAGTATCTTAAATGTCTACAAGTTTCTAAGATACTTTTTTAAGCTACAAGATGCAGTTATTTTTAAAAAGTATCTAAGAAACTGGTTACTATTAACTAAAAGAGAAAGGAGCTAAAATACAGTAACTTAGATATACCTTAAAGTATTTCAAAGTAACTAAGATATTTTTTTCGGACAGTTCTGACCACTGAATAGCTAAAGGATCAAAAAATTCAAAACTTAAAGTGTAGACTTGGACACATCGCGCGCGGCAAAGGAGGAAGCACCACCAATTTAAGGTTATTTTGCTATGTTTTGAGAGCATCAATAATCGGCATAACTTTTGGCACACATTGGTTTAAATTTTTATCGTCAGGCCTCATCAAAATCTATCGATTGCATATATAAAACGGTAAAATTAGTGAAATAGTTACAGTGAATATGATGGTAGTGGTAAAAAAAATATATAATTTCGGCCTATATACGTCAAAAGCCAAATTCAAATAAAGAAATCGTATACGATTGAAAAGGACTCAAGAGAGAGACTCTTCTCAAGAACAATCGAATAATACCAATAAAACACCATATATGACCGAGTGATGCAATGCTGGGAACCTAAAAGAATGAACTCACTATTAAAAAAGGCATTTAGTGGCATTTTGAAATCATTACATTTAAATTGCCTTTGATAACTTTAAATTACTTCTAATAGCTTTGATAACCAATATTGCAGCTTCCAAATAAGGTGATTTTTTGGTCGAAGCAGAAGCTTACATCAGGCTATTTAAAAATCAATGTTATAGATTTGGTTTATAAAATCAGTTCTACAATTTTAAGAAAATTTCAAATAGTTTGTAAAATATTTTCTTCAAAATATCATTTAAGTGTCTCATTTATCTTGATTGCACATTAAGAAAGTCATGCTAACAGGAAATAATATCCTTTTTATTTGTGTGTAAAAACGGTGCATTTAAAGAAAAATGCTACAAACACGTAAATGTTACAAATATCAGAGACTTAATTACAACCATTCTAGAGTTATACTTATTCGCGCCTATCAACGTATATAGGTGTATACTGCATAAATATACTTGGTACACTTTATATTAATACTGTCACAAAAAAGGAATATTTCCTTATGTAAATAATATAAACACTTCCTTTCTTAGTGAAACACGTATTTTATTAAATACGAAATTGTAATTATTTTCTATGAAATAAAAGAATTAACTACCGGTTTGTACATTTATAATTTTATTAAAACTTTTTCTGCTTACAGTAAAACATTGTATTTTTATTTTCATTGTGAAATAATTATAAAATGGTCTGAAAATATTCTTTACTAATAGTCGCTTCTTTTTGTACATAATTTGTCAACGTTAAGATTCTTTGGAACGTCAGTAGGTATGCTGCCAGTAAAAAGTTATGAAATTTTTCGACACATTTTACAAAATTAAGATTTATTACTCAACATTTACTGTATAATAAAATTGTATAGGTATGCAACCTTATAATATTTCGGAAAATGTTAAAAATATTATAGTACACACACATATATTTTCTAGAGTTTTTGTGATCGTGATATATATTATTTTTTTAATTTATTGGTAATAAATATCTAAGTAGACTTGGTACATTTCGTTTTATTCTAATGATAAGATTATGATATGTTGATGTGGAACGTGGTGTAAGGAATCCCTCATCAAAGAAACTCAGCTATATTGCATATTTAGGAATTTTCTTTTTTCGTTCATTAATTTAGTTAGACGATCTGTCTAAATGTATCTTCTTTTTAATCGGCGACTGTGTCGAGGGAAAGATTTACTGTCAAGTTATATTTAGGCATTTGAATGATTGATCATTGTATTTTCTAGTGCTGTATATCTCCGATTTATTATCTCCTCTAGGGTTGGAAACTTGGAACTAGAAGGTCTTTATGAAAGGTTGACCCACGCACTTACCATGAAGATCCGGTAATTAGGTTTTAGAATGTCTGGATTCTTTTAATTTGGTAAGGGGAGGCACTTCCTCAAATTGGAGATGCATACATCTAAAAGGGTCGTATAATGACGTATAAAGAATTCGATTCAGATTTCTTTGGAGGATGGGTTTAGGAGTGATATAAGTTGGGCCAATTGTGTTCTACCCCTCTAGAGAGTTTCACTGATGTGGTGCTAGAAATGTTAAATATTTTGCATATTTCTGCACAAAGTATTATTCAGAACTTCACAAATAAATTTTAGAATAATTTGTACCAAATTGCACTCAGAATATTAGGTCATTTAGGTATTTGAAAAAGGAATATTATTATAATTATTTCTTTTACTTCAAAATTACTCTTTATGTTTAGGGAGTACTGATTATTTCATGTCTAGAATTAACAGCGTTCAAGTTCTTTACAAAATATAGGTAAAAAATTATAATTAGTCTAAAATATAAGATATCGTAGAAATCAAAACGTTGAGGTGGACTATATGGAATTCTGTACGTATTCATTAACAAATTCATTTAAAAAAATACGCCAAAGTAATAACCACATCGAAAAAAATAATGATTTTTAAAATATAAAATAATAAACATGCTCGATATTCATATTAAAAATTTAAATCATATTTCTCATAAAGACATTCTATTAAAACTTTGATTATTTTGCAATTACCAAAATCACACTAGTTCCAATGGGAGCATAGTGGAAGGTTTACAGAATACACTATACACCATGCAGTGGTATACTCCAGTACATTTTATGAATGCTGATTGGAGATAATCTAATAAATTTATAATGCAATGATAAAACGTATGCAAGTAAAAATTGGAAAGCTTCTGAGATTTAAATTTGCTGTCTATATACTTTAATTGAATGAGATCAGAAACCTTTGCTTTTCATAAATAAAAAATTATGAAAACTATATTTTATTTAAGTAGACGAAAATTCAAACAGCAAATTAATATTATTTTTGATAATATTTTTAATTTTTAATTTATAATATATTTATGGTATAGATTAAATAAAAATTGAAACACTCCAAAGGAGTTAACAACACATGAATTCACAATGTACTAAAAACAGGTGGAATCTTAGGAATTGTAAAATAAAACCTTATTTTTCTTTTAATACTGAAACTAACGTGCTATATACTATTCTACTTGAGCTTGAGTTTAAAATTTTTAATTAACGATTAACTTTGATTAACGGTCAATAGTCTAACTTAAGTTTAAAACCAATTAATTTTCTTTCTTTTTCAAGTAATAAATGTAACATATATCATAAGTATTGGTTGCGCAAATTAATGAGTTGTATCAAACGTAGGTATATATTTTAATACTAATCAAAATTTTATAACGACCAGCTTTAATAGGTATTAATAGACTTCTGTAACAAAATCGACCGCAAGGTTTGATGGAAATTTTCTAAGCTTTCGATTTTAATATATTTACGGAAAAAAAAACTTCAACTTACTGAAAAATCACAAAAACAAAAGGATTGTAACAAGACGTTTTTTTTTTTGTGCTTAGTTAATATCATTTTAGTTCATAGCTACTAAGTTCTAAAGTGATTCTACGAATCATAAAATTTCCCAAACGGAAAAATATTTAAAATTAAAATTCTTGTTTGACACAAAATTAGAGCCCAAAACCTACATCATTCGGAGTCTTCGGAGCTACCATTTTTATTGACCTTCATCAACCTTGCCCGCTCATCCATTAGTAGGCTAACACTGTACTTTTAGTAGTTTTACATTTGTAATAAAGGAGTGGTGTGCTTTTATTCTGAAATAAAGAATTAAGTCCATGATCACTGGTTTTTTAGAAAAACACAAGTAAAGAAAATATTCGATTGGGGTATTTTTCAAATATTGAAAATTCGAAATTTCTTACCCCATTATTTAGTGATTTTGTCACTCGCAAATTTTGAAAAAAAAATTGTCATTGGTATATTTTCTGAAAAAACGTGATTTGAAGAAAAAGGTCTATTTGGGGCATTTTTCAAACATAGAGTTTTCCAAAAAAAAATGTAATTGGCGCTATTAAATAGGGTTTTTTTGTTACACGACAGTTCTGAAAGAATGAACTTTACCGCTTAGTAATATTCTATTGCACGATTTACCAAAGTTTTTCAGCGATGGAACATTGGGCAAATCCAAAAATGTTGACAGAACACTTAGCTTATTTCTTAAGCTAAGTAAACCGTAGATAATAGTAGAAATAAAAAATGTCATTAAAGAATTATCGTTTATTTTATAAACATAAAATTACAAATAAATAAAACTCCTAATAATTTTGGGTTCTTAAATGATTTTTTTTAATATCGCATTCAATAAAAAATATTGGCACTTGTTAAAGACTTTTATTGTTGTACCCAAATTCTAGATACTAAAAACTTTGCCTGCTCTTTACGTTATAAACCTCAATAAAGTTTAACCCTCATTCGTATGAAATAAAATATGTTCAATTTTCTAAATTTACTCCAATTTTTGCGAAATATCTATTTAGGCTCCGTAGAACACCTATTTTGGTTCTGCGCAACAAATTTGAAAAACTTTGTTTAATTGCTATAATATTCTTCACTTCCTTTTATAAATTTCGAAAGTTTGAAATTTTAATATTACAGAAATGTCTAAATAGTGCTCCTTCTTAAACAGTGTTTTCCTGAAAAGTGTGTAAAAAATACTTTTCTTTTTTTCTGAACTCTCGAGCGACAAAAACTATCAATTAATTTGTGCGAAAAATTTCGAAAAATAAATATTTGGAAAATGCTCAAAAACGAGATTTTTCTTTAAGCACCAATTTTTGCACTTTACAAAAGTGTAATGCATACTTGATGGACGTCAAAAAATGTTTAAAGAGTAAATTTGTAAGTGGAAAACAGAGTTAAGGTAAAATAATTAAAATTGTATTCATTTCAAAAAATGCATTATAATTTAAGAAGTATAATATTGAAATAAAATATATATACAGAAAAATTAGGCCTACGGGTGGCCGAGTGGTTGCAATAGATCGTTCTAGAGTCGCTAAAGACCTTAATTGTTATAAAGCGACGGTAAATAACAATTAAAAAAATATGTTTAGTACCTACTGATAAACCCCTATAAGAAGTTGTACTTCTTTGGTGAGGGTAAAAAATTGTATTGTTTATTTGTTTAAGAGAAAGTATTTTCACTGATGGATAAACTATATACATAAGATGACTACTTATCAGAGAAAAATTATCTCCTAAATAAATCGTACACATTCATCCTACATATATCCCTATTCTTAATTAAAATTGGCAAGTTTTCTTTATCCTCTGGATAAAATTTTATCTGGGAGATAAATGCCACAATTTAGACGGAAGTCTAGATGTAAATTAAATACCAATTCTAAAAAAAATATTATTAAGACAAACAACCAATAAATTACAATAGATACTAAGCAAAACTCTTATGTTTCAAATCAATTTATGTAGGAAGGTTTAGGGAGAAACGCATATTGCAAATTTGTGAATAACTTCAACCAAAAATAGTACACTCCATCAATCCAAAATAAAGAACTGTCAAAATAACAATGTTCAATTGTGGTAGTGTCAAATATGTTATTTGTGTACCATATAGACAGTTATAGAAAAAAAAAACATCACCACCAAATCACTAAAATCATGTTTATTTAATTTTCTATACTTACTGCATCTTTTTGTTCTTTTATCAATGTAGTACTGATAGCTATGAATTATGGTAGATAAATGCACTTACTAATGACACTTACAATAGGTAAGTACATTAATGCTGGTAACTTTGACCATTTTTGTTTTTACATATCATTAACTTCAATTTCTATGAAATTCATAGCACTTGCAACAAAATGATCCTTCAACCCTAAAGATTAAGATGTTAACGATGATGATCATCATTTTCTCAACTTTATTGCGTTCATAAAACGTGAGAATTTTTTTGATTTTATAATAACCTATTTCAACACACGTTTTGATATTTTAGTGGAAACAAACAATAGCACATTGTTCTTACGATAGCTTTAAAATTTAGTCAAAAAAAAAAACAAATAAATCCTCACGAATCAAAGTTATAATTAATTGGAGACACTTATAGAGTTTCAAGTTTCTCGGATAATTAATTTGTTGAAGAATTTTATGACCTACTTTCTTATTTTAGTATTGTTCAAACTTAAATGTCGTTGTTATGTAATTTTTGAGCATAAATTAAAATAAACTTCTAATAAATTTATATTAATTTTTGAACAAAATAAAAAATCGTTGATTTTCTAATAAAGTCTTTAAAATTGATGGTGATTTTTTATTTTATTTTTAGAAAACTGAAGTGCGTTAGATGAAAACAAAATTAGAACTAAACATCATATATACCAAAAAATATCCTTCTTATCTTTAAATTGCGGTTGTGACCTCAAGGGGTTTGAGAAACGCAAATAGTCCAAGCACGTATTTATTGGAACCACAATTATTTGTCCGTTTTCCTAAATCATGAAAACTGGTTACCACTGCTTTTAGTTAATTGAGAAGCAACACTTCTCTTTTTACAGTTGATTAGTCTAAACCGTAAAAAGGAAATCGGGTTTCCATAATTTAAGTTTCTGCAAAAAAGTATTGAAAATGTTAATTTTGTCTAGACAACCTCATGATAATTAAAATAATAAAATTTCATTGCTTTCAATAAATAAATTTGAGTTATTTTTAAGATGAGAAACGAGAATTACAAATTGTAATAATGGAAGAGGCCTTATCATTGACCGTAAACAAAGTATAACCCCACAATTGCAAACAATAATAATACATTTAAATCATTGACGACGATTAAATCTCACCAAAACACAGATATAGAATATAATTCAAGATCAAGTTAGGTCAACCTCTATGACCAATACAAAAATATCTCAATGCGGGTGAATTGCAACCGAAATATCCGGCATTTCTATATACAACTCAACAACATGAATTATACCACCAAAGGTATAGGTATAGTAATACGGAGTACAGTAGAAATATTACATTCATGTGTACAATACGAGTATAAGCAGGCTATATCAAACTGCCTAAATTAATGACAGTACTACCAAGAGGATTATCTTTACCGTTTAATAATTTCCAGATATGGATAATGCGCTTTAATTTATACAAAACATATTTCACCAATACGTTCTCTTAAGTTATTATTTCCAAATAATAATTCCGTTGATTTGCAGTTTTCTATTAAAAATATTTGCAAATTAAATTAAGGAAGAAAACTCAGGTTTTTACATCTAACGAATCTTAAAAAATCAAAGTTTTCTTCTTTAATTTAATAAAAAGCTAAGATCTGAATTTTATCATCTATATTCGTAAATTTTTGAATATTTATTACAAATATTATAAATTTAGAATACCATGTAGGTAAAAATTTTCATACATTTTATATTAGAGGAATAATTCCAGATTAAAATAGGTGAAATGCATGCATTTTCAAACCTTATTTTTCCTCGCATTAAGTGATTATTCGGGGAAAAAATAAGGCTCAAAAATTTTCCAGGCGACAGCTGCTCTAGCTTTCTAGGGGCAAAAGAAGCAGTTATGAGTCATTACTTTTTTAGAGCGAAGTGAGGATATACAGAAGGGTTAACCGAAAGAAATAATGAAACACACGACAAAGTTTAAGATCCAGATCGTCACCAGGTCATATAGAAATAGTATATCTATATAGTGTATCCCTATTTAGGGTAAGGTGAAAGAGGGAGTAGAAGAGAGAAAGCTCAGAATGGAAACTTGGTTGTTTTCGGCTCTCGGCTTCGGTTACAATTTTGACGCTTGTTTTTTTGTAGCTGTAAGCTTGAACGTCATCAGATCGTATACAAATACTATACACAATAATACGATACAAAATTAAGGAATAACTGAAATAATGAACTGAATGATTATACGGAGTAGGTGGTATTAGATAGGTATTAGGGGTATTAGATTGCATATCTGCACATTGAATCACCCACAAGTACTCCTAAGTACTACTAATTGTGTTCAGGTGTTTCTCCAGTCCGTCGTGGTCGGTTATTAGAGCCGTTACCTCCCAGACTTGTTTTCTTGAAAGATCAAGTATTATAGGTTTTATTGAGGTTCAGGGATAGGATTTCTTATCATATTTTTACTACACTTTAGTCTGGCGGTGTTTTTCCATATTGGACAGTGGTGTTTTTAAGTCCATGATCTTTTTCACTGCCGATATTGTAACACCAAGCACAGGCTATGGATCTGTGAATCGTGTCCTGGATCCTTAATGGGCAAGGGCATCAACCTTTTCATTACCTTTAATAATTTTTTGATTTAACATCCACCTCCAATTGAACTTATTTCTAGTAGCCAGGTTTGTAAAGAGTTCCTTAAACTTCCGGATAAGTTTGGAGCTAGTGTGTTCAATACAGCTTGACTATCGATGGATACGTGAATCGAGCCGTTACTTTATTAATAGTATACTTCTACATTATTCAGTTTTACTTGGACGTAATTTGTACGAAACTTCACTAATTTCATCTGGTAACTCAATATCAATTTTGCAGAAGAAAAATCTGAATCCTTCTAAAGAATTCAATACACTTTGAAGTAACTTAATTACTTGAACGTCGCTCTGTTACTGTATTTTACTCCCTTCATTTTTGGTAAAGTAACTAGTATCTTTGATACTTTTTGAATAGAACTGTCTTATTAATTAAAAAGAATTTTAGATACCGAAAAATATCTAAGATAATAAAAAGTAACTAAAAATAAAGTATATATCTACTCAATAATAAAATGGGGTACCTAACTACCTGGATGTACAAAATGTTTACTTTTGATGATAATACAAAATAATGTGATTTTTTTGTTTTGACTGTCATATTTTTATTTTGTTCAAATTAGCTGTAGGTATGTTTTCATGTTTTGATTCATTCATTATTATACATTATATTTTTCTATATTGGAATTAAAAATCAATTTCAATACATAGATATAAATGGATAAATAAAATATACACTTATTGTTGCATTAAAATAATCTTTAGGATTTTGTTGTTTAATATTGTTTATGCATTATATTTTATGGCAACAATCTCCTTCTATATGGTAAATATTTTCGATAAGTGTTTTTGGATCATGTGACCCATGCTGTATTGATAAACGGTTAATTCATTTAATATATAATATGTTTACAAGTTACATAAGTAGCCAAATGTGTATACATATTATACAGAATGTACGAAATTAGAAAAAAAAATTGTGAAAAAAAAACATGTGATTTTTTCTTGCTAATTTTGTAGTATTTGTGTAACTAAATTTTATTAATATACCTAGTGGTCCCATAAAAAACTTATTTATTAGATTATTTTTAAGGTAATTTATAATTTTGATAGTGAGGGAATGATTCTTTTAGGCCATACCGTTATTGTATCGTACCTGTTATTATTTGATAGTGAGCAAAAAGTTTGGGTCCTAACAATATTATTGTTACGTTAAAATAATAATCCTCTGTTAAGTATTATTTATTGTCCTGCATCGTCAAAACGAACTACTTGTATCTCTGCATTGAACTTTCAGTAATAATTTTCACTTAAGTCAATATGAATGATTTTCTCATCTTTAAACATAAAAAATCGGTGAATTTAAGGATTAAATAAGCAAAGAATTAAAAAAAGGTATATTCGACTAGTTTAAAAGCCAGTACCTTATATATCGCCATTTTCTCGTGCCAGTTTAAAGTGAGGGAATAACGGCGAGTGAATAACGAGTAGAACTATAATTTTTAAAATTTTGATACATAAACTGTTATTATATCTGAATTTTTGCGTAAGTTTACAGTCTCTGATAACCTACTTTACTGTGCAATTAATATTAAGATGTAATAAATACTTCTATTTTTTTCAATGTGAGGGAATGACGACTGAAAATGTAATCTTGAAATAATTTTCATGCCTTTTATTTTTCAACAGATACTCTATCAAGTGTAAGATGACTTATGTATGTGAAGTAATTGATAGTATTGCCAACAGTCAAAAATCGATGAAATTTATATATCGACTGTTTGTAAAGGTGTGAGGGAATATTTTTTATGAGACTCAAAAAATATATTTGAAAACGTGTTCTTTACTTTTCATTCCAAACTCTAAAGATTTTTGAAAATATATTATGTTTTTAATCGATTAGTCAAATAGGAAAACTTTTTTTTTTTAATAATTTTTGATTTTAAGGTTCAAAAATATGCTATTCTTAAGATTGGGACATATCAAGAGAATGATTTTCAGGTTACTATTTATTGATTATTCTATATTATAGAAATATTCATTTACGTCAAAAATTATAACTAACACCATTAGCCCAAGTAATGTTCTTTTCAAGGAAAAAAATACCAAATTACCATCACATAACATCATATTACATCCGATTCTCATGTCTACCGAATAAACATAGAAAATTTCATGAAAATCGCTCCAGCCGATTCGGAGGAGTTTGATTACAAGCACTGTGATACGAGATTTATATATATAAGATAAAAAGGATATTATAAATCAACACAAAAAGTGAATATTCTTTTAATAAATCGCTTAAAAATCGTTCCAAATTAGTATGTAATTGATAAATGTTATAGATAAATGTTATAGATAAATTGATAATAAAAATTAAAAACTCATAAAATGTTTACTCTTGGAACATTTTCAACTCAATTTTAATAAACTTTTTTAAAACTCAAAAAAATACTTTTTGTAATGAACTAGACATACTTTATACGTAAGTATATAATTTTCTTATCTTTTCAAATTAAATGTGTCTTAGACATGTTTAAAGTATGACATTGAAAATGTACGTGTATATTATAATTTTTTAAATTCTTATTTAAAAAGTACTTTAAAATATAAATTTATATCAGAAGATTAAAGTTGTAATAAATAAAATTTAAAAAAAAAAACAATTTTAGTGCAAATTGATGATTGATGACACATTTGTTACTATGATTTACATTTGACTATAAAAATAAAAGTGAAACATTTTTATAAATTGAAAATTTTCAACTAGTCTAACCGAAATATATATTATAAATTTGTTTTATTGTATCACGGACAAACCAATACGAAGAATCAAGGTATTTTATAACTATCGAATAAAGAGAATCGTCTTGTTTCGCAGATTTTTTCTTGGCAGGTGACGATTTTTTCGTTTTTTCATCTTTCTTGCCCTTCGTTTTCACTTTATCTTCTTTTCCTTTAGTTGAAAATTCCTTTTTCTGTTCAACTTTAATTGGTTGTTTTTCTGTTATAATAGCACCTTTATTAATATCTTCTTTACCAGACAACTTTTCCACTGGAACTTTCTCAATATTCATTTTACTTTCAAGATTTTCTACCACTTTATCAAAATTCAAAGAATGTTCATCTAATTCCTCATGGGATATTTCCATATTGTCAACTAAACTGTTTTGCATTTTTTCCAAATTTTCCTGAATTTTTTTCTGAGCGTCCAAAATATAACTATTTAAGTAGGCTTCTTGTTGCTGCAATTGTAATGCAAGTCTATCTCTGATTTGTTCTTCTGGAGTTTTGGTTCCATCTCCTGTTATTTTTTCTTTTAAATCTTTTAATAAATTTTCGGTATTTCGGAGCATTTGGGCTTTGGGTATTGGTTTTGTTTCTGATGAAGCTTTGTGCATGGGACATGATGCTGTACCCGCCGTAGGGGGTATTTTAGTAGTAGTTTCAGGTTTCGGAATTTGTCGGGTTGGAACAGGAACAAACCTTTCTTTTTTCTGTTCTATGGTCAATTTGACGGGAGGTACTGTTGGCTTCGAAGGGGGTTGGGTACGCTTTGGTGCTGAAGAAGTTGATGGTAAAACTGTTTTAGATGGAGAAGTAGTCGTTCTTCGTTCAGGCGTGGTAGTCTGTACTGGTGGCAGAGTTGATTTTGGAGGAGGATGAGTTGTTTTTGGTGCAGAGGTAGTTGATTGTACCGGTGCTCCAGTTGGTTTTGGTGCAGCGGTAGTTGTTTGTACCGGTGGTACAGTTGTTTTTGGAGGAGGTTGAGTTGGTTTTGGTACAGCGGTAGTTGATTCTACTGGTGGTACAGTTGGTTTTGGAGGAGGTTGGGTTGGTTTTGGTGCAGCGGTAGTTGATTGTATTGTTGGTACAGTTGGTTTCGGAGGAGGTTGAGTTGGTTTTGGTGCAGCAGTTGTTGATTGCACCGGTGGTACAGTTGGTTTTGGTGCAGCGGTAGTTGATTGTATTGTTGGTATAGTTGGTTTCGGAGGAGGTTGAGTTGGTTTTGGTGCAGCAGTTGATTGTACCGGTGGTACAGTTGGTTTTGGAGGAGGTTGAGTTGCTTTTGGTGCAGTAGTTGTTGATTGTACCGGTGGTACAGTTGGTTTCGGAGGAGGTTGAGTTGTTTTTGGTGCAGAGGTTGTTGTTTGTACCGGTGGTACAGTTGGTTTTGGTGCTGCGGTAGTTGACTGTACCGGTGGTACGGTTGGTTTTTGAGGAGGTTCGGTTGGTTTTGGTACAGGAGTTGTTGATTGTACCGGTGGTACAGTTGGTTTCGGAGGAGGTTGAGTTGTTTTTGGTGCAGAGGTTGTTGTTTGTACCGGTGCTACAGTAGGTTTTGGTGCAGCAGTCGTTGATTGTACCGGTGGTACGGTTGGTTTTTGAGGAGGTTCGGTTGGTTTTGGTGCAGTAGTTGTTGATTGTACCGGTGGTACAGTTGGTTTCGGAGGAGGTTGAGTTGTTTTTGGTGCAGAGGTTGTTGTTTGTACCGGTGCTACAGTAGGTTTTGGTGCAGCAGTCGTTGATTGTACCGGTGGTACGGTTGGTTTTTGAGGAGGTTCAGTTGGTTTTGGTGCCGCAGTCGTTGATTGTACCGGTGCTACAGTAGGTTTTGGTGCAGCAGTCGTTGATTGTACCGGTGGTACAGTTGGTTTTGGAGGAGGTTGAGTTGGTTTTGGTGCAGCAGTAGTTGATTGTACTGATAGTACAGTTGGTTTTTGTTCGGGGATCTGCACTGGTGGTACTGTTGGTTGAGAAGGTTGTATTGATTCTTGATTAGGATTGATTGGCTGAAGAGTTAGTTTTTCTGGTGGTTTTTGAGACACAGTTTCTTGTTGATTCTGTTGTCCAAATACTACAATATTGGACTAAAATTTTATATTAATTTAAGATTATAGAGATTATGTGTTAAAAACTTACATGAACTCCTAAGAGATACGTTAGTAAAAATAAATTAAAAAATTTCAAATATTCCATCACAATATGCCAATATAACGTTCTTTAAAAAATAATAAATTAATCCGTATATTCTTCTACAGTTACGATTAAAAAAACATTTAAAATTTTCTTTAATATTAAAAATTTGAAATGAAATTTTGATTATTTTTATCATGTTTTATGGCAATTTTGATATCTTTTTATATCCATTCTTTTATTACTTTACCAACGTCCGCGTCGGCTGTAGATTCTATTTTTTATTAATCACAACCTAAAGTAATATACACCGACACAAATATAAGGATCTTATTGTAATTCAAATTTTAATAATTTAAAAATTTATGAAAATCAATAAATTAATTTTTTTCATCCTCTAGAAGATGAATTATTTTTTTCTTCAATCATAATTTTAAACTTATATAAGCCAATAACTTAAAACGACACTTTAAAACTTAAAGTTAACGACATATTTTATTGATCTTATAAAACCTTGAATGTAGTTAGGTGATGGAAGAGTATTAAAAGGATTCAAAGTAAATATTCCAAAACGATTGAGATTTTTTTTAAAAAACTTTGATAAATAAAGACGTTTAATTTTTTTCATAATATTTTAACGTTCTTAAAAATCTTTTTATGCGTTTTTTGAAAATTTAATATTTTTCACCTCTAAACTCGAATTTAACACTGCAAATGATTGAATGCCCCCAAAACATGAAATAGAGATAAGTTTTCTTTGTTATGCTCTATCAAGAGTCGTAAATTTGCTTATTTGATGGCAGGGTTAGGTGGCGTCATTACTGGGGACAAAATATAAATTCAATTAGCATCCACTTTATATTTTTAAAAATCATTTAGGGATCATCCTGTTACAAAATTATATAAAATATTGTCAAACTATTTAATTCTAGACCTAGCCGAATTTATTCAAATATAATGAAAGGCATTTATTATTCAAAACTTAAATAAATTGGTGCTACTTTTTTTTCCGCCCTCTGGTGACTTTTAAGAGAATATAACTAAGTCTGTTTAAAGGCGGAGTCGTGCGGTCAGGTGGAGTTGAGTGGAATTATTAACGTGGCGAAGTACAAATTCATTTGAAATCTTTATCTAAATTTTATATTGAATCTAAATTACATTATTCCTTTAAATACATTCGTAAAACTTTTCGATATTATAGTGAAATAAAAAAAAAACTTAAGATTCAGTGTGAAATAGAATAGAATATGTGAAAACATTTAAAATTCAATGGGCAAAAATGAGCGACAAATCGTAGCGTTTTCGTAGTGCGCCTAAAGACCGGTCATACTTATGTCTTTGGCTTTTTTGTTACACAACTTATTTCTCTATTAACCTTATTACCAACCTATTGTAAAAACTTACTATTCAAGAAGCCGAACTTAAAATTACCAAAAAAAAAAAAATGTACTTTTTGAACAGAGTTAGTTATTAAATACGGTGCTCTTATTAAATAATATTATTTCTCATCTCCATTTCTTTCTTTTTTTATCAAAATTTAAGAACTAAAATTAAAATTACAATTAATATCTTTATGCAATGATGTAGGTAATACCATGTAATACTATGCAATTTATTGCTGCCTATTTCAATTATTTTTTTATGTCCTTTAGATTGAGAATTTATTGTTTACACTATACAATTAATTGAATAGTTTCAAAAATCGAAACATTTCTTAGTTACATTTGTGTTATAGTAGAAAAAATTATTTACTAATTATACCCAAACCCCTCCAATATCCACTGTACAAAGAATTTTTTTGCTAATTTATTTAATATTCATAGGTATGTATTAACCATGCTACCTAAAGATCTTCCATGTTTCATTGGTTGCCGATTACTTGACTTCATAAACTTCATACTTAATAAACATCGCAATTTTTCATAAAAACTGAACAACCGTTTATATAGTTTATTTATCTGTTTTCTCTTCATAAAAGGCTCATGTCCCTATTAGCGATGTCAATATCTGGCAACGATGCATTTTCTACTTTGTTTTTAATTTAATTCGCGATTAATCAAACCATAATGAAAAATTAGCGATCAAAGAGAAAATTATGCTGTATTAGAAGAGTAGTGACAAAAAATAGTTTATTAAATCAAAAACAAAGTAGAAAATGAAACGTAGCCAGATATTAAAGCCGCTTAATGGGATATGCACCCTTTCCGCATTGGCTGCTATCGCTGAACGATCAATGAAATACATTTTAAGTGATATTTTATACCTAAAACGCGTTAATGCTCGATTTGTTCCAAAAACACTGAGTCCTCTAGAAAAACAACGTCACATGATTGTTGTCAAAGAGAAGATTTGACAATGTTGAGAAAGATCCCACCTTCATGAAACACCTTCATGAAGAATATTATTTGGATGTTATGAGACGTTCATATTAAGCAATTCTCAAGAAAGATCAAATTTCTGGACTGCAATTACGTGAATTTTGCATCCCGATAATACGCCATCTCACACAACACTCGTTATTTCATAATTTTCGAGCAAATACTCAACTAATGTGATCATCCAAGCACCGTATTTTCCAGACTTAGTCCCAGGTGGCCCAGGATTTTTTTTTTTTTTTGGTTCCCAGACTCAAATTACTATTGGAATTACCAAGGAATTACTCAAATTACCAAGACGCGTTTTGATACGATTGAGGTGATAAAAAAGGATTTACTGGAAGAGCTGAAAGTCACACTTTTGGAGGCGTACGAAAAATTATAACAATTTTTGACATGCGTAAGTATCCTTCGATGGTGAGTATTTTGAAGAAAATAATAAAAGATATTATTAGAATTTTAGTTGACAAATCCACAATTATATTGTTTACTTTATTGTTTTTTCCTCAAAAAGATTTAAAAATGCTATAAATAAAATCGTTTCAATGAACAACCAAAGATTATAACTAAGTTAAAGTTATAAAAAAATATGTTTGTTAGTTTAATATAAACTTACGTAATTTTGATTTTCTGTGTTCCAGAATGTTACAAAAACATGAGAAATAATTGCACATGCATTTGCGAAAGACAAAGGAATCATTATTAATACAATTTATTCTATATTGAATAGATGATTAAGATTGAGTTTTGTAGGCATTTTTTGAATAATTGCAATTTGTAACAAAAGGTTGATAAAGAACCCTGTTAAAAAAGGCAATTCAAGGCATTTTAAATGCTCAAAAAACCCATTAGAAGACGTTTTAAAGTTATTAAAGGCATCTTAAATGAAGATAGATAATGATCTCAAAATGCCTCTAAATGCCTTTTTCAACAGAGAAGTGAATGATAGAAAAACCAATAAGCAAATGATAGAAAGTAACAAATACCATCAAGTTAGCACTACACTTTTGGAATTTCGAAAATATAACTATGGAATATTTTGGTGTTTTTTTTGTCGTTCAAGAGTTATCCTATGTTGTCCTATGTAGTGCTAACTTGACGTTTTAAGCTTTTCTATAAACATTAAAATTTCTAATTTTGAATATCTTCCCGGATATAACCGTTTGAAGAAAAAGCTCCATTTCGGTGATTTTCTAAATAATTATTAATTGGTCCTTAATTGGTATTTTTTTGTCGTCCGAGACTTCCGGAAAAAAAATCCTCATTGATTGTATGTTTTCCCAGAAAAAGCTATTTAAATAAAAAGTTTTACTTTAATTTTTCACAAATATTGAAATTTCTGTTTCTGTTGAAATTTCTGAAATTTCTTAAAATATTGAAATTTTTGCGCTATTATTTTGTGTTTTTTTGTCGTTCTAGAGTTCCGAAAGAAAAATTTTCATAGCTTACATATTTTCCCACATATAGCCATTTGAAGAAAAAGCTCAATTTGGGGATTTTCCAAATATTGAAATTTTTTGCGCCATTAATTGGTGTTTTTGTCGTTCGAGATTTCCAAAAGAAAAATTTTCATAGCTTGCATATTTTACCGGGGAACGCAATTGAAAGAAAAGACTCGATTTGGATCATTTTTCAAATATTGAATTTTCCATAACTTTTTCTCACCATTAATGGTGCAAAAAAAATCGATATTTTAATATTTATTGAAAAGCTCAAAACGTCAAGTTAGCACTACATAGAGTTTTCATGGAAAATATGCGAGCGACAAATTTTTTTTCCAGAACTCTTGAATGACAAAAAAACACCAAAATATTCCGTATTTTTTTTTCGAAATTCCTAAAGTGTAGTGCTAACTTGATGGACGTAACAAATACGACCATCATATGAAGTTTGTTCTCATCCTAGTTAACATATTGATAGATGAAAATAGTAGTGATTTCAAATTATTTTAATTTCAAAAAACACCTACCAATGACTCGATATAATTTTATAATATAATGGTTATATTTGTTCTTTTTTATCACATGCTTATTAGTTTTGCTTTCGTTCACTTCTCTATCGACCTGTTGTTAAGATTCACCAAAAAAAAGGGTTTCAAAAGCTCTAGTTTTAAAGTCTTCCCTTTAACAGGGATCTGTTTCACCTGCATCAAATTCGCATTCCTGTTTAATAAGACAATAATATATCCTTTTTAGGAGAACTAAGAAATTGATTACTATTCTCTTCCTCCCAAAGCTCCTTAATAACACAGGCCTGCAAAAAAAAAACTTTTCAAAAATTGTTTTGAAAGTAATAGGTCATTTCATTGTATTTTAGTGCGCTTATTTCAAATATGAAATCCTTTTTCATCCATCATGTAAGGTTTTCCCACAAAATGTGGTAATATATTAGGAATAAGTAGCAAAGAACGCATTTTAAAAAAAAATGTTTTTTTCCTTGGAGAAATATCTTAGATAACACAATTTTCCTACATTGAAATAAATTAAAAATATACATTAAACATAATTATCAGGGTTATAAGTCCTTATGGAGACGGTTGTGCTTTCTATTCAAACTTCTTTTAGAGCTTTTTCTGTTGTGAACTCGTGCATCGTCCCTCTTTACATTCCAGCAGTAATCGGCGATCATGTTTCTATTTCATCTTTCCTTCCTGATATCTTTTTTCTGTTCCTTTAATATCTTGATAAAATCTCTTCCCTTGCTCCTCGCTAACAGCACCAATATTTTCGGGAAAGTAGTCAATGAAGGAATAGAGAAAATGAACTTTTAGGCTCATCTTACACCCTAACTACTTAAAGTTTTCGAATATTTCGGCTACAAAAGACTTGTAGTTAGGATCCTTTTTTCCTTTTCTGTCATTGTCGTGACAAAGGTGCTATTCCTCAAAGGTTTTCAAATACCTGGTCTAAATACATCTAATTAAATAAATACATCTTCTTTCTACTTTGCCTTAGACAAACCAGGGAACTGTTCACAAATATATTTAAAACATTCTCCTTTCTTTGGTAATGCCTTAACAAGTTGATTCATGACTCCTTATTTATTTTAAAGTATTTTTTTTGAATCCACAAATGTTCTTTTTACCAATCTCTAATATTTTCTGATCTTGTAAGTATATGTTTTGAGTAATCAATGGCTAAGTAGATATATTTTAGGGATTATTAACAAGTTGCAGGCTTACATGCATAGAAGTAGTATGCATAGAAAAAAACAAAAATATTAAATATGTTATTTGGAACAAAACCTTATGTGATGAAATTTTTAATTATTTTTTCCATAATCAGAGCAAAAAATTCTATAAATGTCTGTTATTATATTTAAGACAGTTTTACCATCGCAGACCTGTGTAGTTAATGAATAGATTCCCAATATACCAAGTACTTTCTGTGCATTTTGTTTATTTTCATTCTTTTTGGAGTTATAACTATTTCTTTAGCGGCGTTCTGAAATAATAATATAATAATCAGACTGAATTTTTAATAAAATGTGGCGGCGTGACGCTACAGTAGAAAGTTGCTCCCAAAGGGTTAACGAGAAACTTCAAGCGAGTCAAAGCCGATCAATTTTTAGGAGTGTTTTGCATAGTACTAAAAACGCAATCAGGTCGACCGAGTTGACCGCTAGCACAGGTTTTTTGCTAATCGGTAGAGGAAAACCAACTAAAATGATCAACGACCAATTTAAAAAGATATAACAGTCATAACAGGTACCGTCAGTTGTTATTTTATATTTAAAACATCGATGTCGTCGAAACTTAACATTTTCAATTTTTATGGTTTGAAATCCATATTAATACACAATATTTTAAATACATTTAAAAGAAAGGTATTTTTTTGAAATTATCTAATGTAATATGTAAAATAATGCAAAGAAATCAGTTTCTATACATAGGTATAAATAGGTACTAAAAATATATAACTACTATTGTATCAATTTAATTTCTACTCCGTCGCTATTTATACATGCTGTAGGTACACGCAATTGATTATTTAGACAAAATGTACCTATATTTATACACTTAATTGTTTATTCATATCTATTCTTGATCGTTTATGGCTAAAATTCACTTTTATATAGTAATTTTTTTCGATAATTATTTTTCGAACAAGTGACCCATGCTGTATTGATAAACAGTTAATTCAAATATGTAAGATACGTATAAATAGTCAATTGTGTAAATTTTGTATAATATTGTGAAATATTATACAGTATGTATAGTCAATTTGGCTAATGTCCCTTTCAGCGACATCAATATATGGAAAATCACCATTTTCTACTTTGTTTTTAAATTGGATCGCGAGTAAATCAGGTCATAATGAAAATTTACCAACAAAAGGGTAAATTATACGATATTAGAATTGAATTAACAAAAAAATCGCGAATTAAACTTAAAACATAGTAGAAAATACTACGTAACTAGATATTGATGTCGCTAAAAGGAACGTGAGCCATTAATTTAATTTATTATTTGAAAATTAGTAACTTTCTAGGAAATATTCATATCCAAACACTGACAAAATTGAATGAAAATGAATTGACAGTTGAAACCAATGACAACAATCACCTATCTGAAAATTGAGACAAAGATTATATTTGTATTATACTCACATGAATGTGTTTCCTTTCTTTGTTGTCTGGCTTTGCCGCCATACAATCATTTCCCTATTATATTGACATTAAAAGTAAAAATAGTGTTTAAAATTGTATTATATTTTAGTTATCACAAAGTACTAATAACTGATGTACCGTTTCAGACACTATTGGAATATACTATGGCAATGGATTGAAAACATTTTTGAATTACGACAAACAAGTATAACTTCTCATGCGCGCCCATTTACACACATCGTTTTTTCTTAAATTATTTTCATTTTTCCCAACTTCTAAAACTTGTCTTTTGATTTTTGAAATAAAATAAGTTTAAAATGAACAAAATATATTTTAAATAATTCAACAACTCACCATTTAACATTAATTCTTTAGTATGGAATTTTTTCACATTTCTTCTGAAGTAAATTAAGGAATTATTTTTATAAAATTAAAAAACAAATGATCCTAAAATAAATTGTGTCATATTTTCACATTAATACATGATGTCAAATATATTCATTTTTTCAAATTTATACAATAAAATTTATAAAGTTTCAATAATGACAAAACATTTTTTCACCTCCCTCGGCCATTTTATCCGTTCATTTTGGGTAAGTGTTTTTTACATTGACAAATATCTCATAATTATATTTTGAAACTAAGACATAAACCACAATATTTTAAATAAAATATTATTAAGTGGTTTTCTTCTTTGTAAACATAAAAAAAATACAAAATTTGTTGTTTTATAAAAGACAAATTGGTTCCATTTTCATTGACGATTTACTACAATAATAATTTTAAAAACCCCGCTTGAATAAAAGCGATGAGAATTAAAACGAATAGCTGTCGGACTTGGTCGGACTTATTCCTCCAGTTGTTATTATAAAGCGAGAAGAGCGAGAACTACATTTTTTGTGATTGAGAAAGCGAATCAGAGCCATTTGTCAAATGTCAGAGGAAAATTATTAAAATGAATTTTGTGGTTCTTTCTTAATTAGTGTGCATTTGAAGTGTGTGATTTAAATATTTTGCAAAGTAAATTCTTATAATTGTAATAATCGTATTTTGTGTGATTAAAGTATAAAGCAAAACAAAAATTGGATCGAGGATTTAAGCACCTTGGCTGTGACTCAAGGAAAACGAAACAGTAATTGCGTTTTTACTAAAATTAGAATCTTATTTGTAAATGATCTTGTACTAGACACAAAGCCGTTGTATTAATGTGACCTACGTTTTTGCAATATCATTTCATTATCGCCTTGATAAAGAAAGCTTCTTGGTAATCACTTACTTTCTAATTTATTGTTCCATTTTACTCAATCATTTAATGTTAACATCAATACGAACTCGATTTGTTATTTATGTTTTGAATCTATTTATAAGTATGTATTGCATAGAATTTACATGTTTAATTATTTTCAACACATTTTTCTTTTATAGAGATCAAATTCACGAAGTGTAACCATGGCTGATCAAGTTGATGTAGATTTTGATGAAGATATGATGGAAGTAGGTATGGTTTCCTCACAACTACCTAACTTAACCATTCCTGATTCTGAACAATGTATTGCAAATTGGAAGGAAAAATTTGCAACGAATTCTTTAACCAGTGCTCACTTTAAAGAATGGTGGAGAGTTTGGGTACCACGTATTTACAGTCCACCGTTAGATGGAAATTGTTTAGAATGGAACTCAGACATTGAGAAAGCAGAAAAATATTTGTTCAATATCTTAGTCGAATTCATTTGTGATGGAGATCCTCGTGAAGTACTAACCAAACTCGCTGATCTAAATAAACCAGCAGCCGTTTGTGGACGAGTATTTAAAATGGGCGAACCCACATACAACTGTCGCGAATGTGGTATGGATTCTACATGTGTTTTATGTGTAGATTGTTTCAAACAATCTGCACATCGTAATCACAAATATAAAATGGGAACATCTATTGGAGGCGGCTGTTGTGACTGTGGTGACGATGAAGCTTGGAAAAATGAACCTTACTGTGATATTCATATCAAAGGAAAAAATTTAAAGGAAGACACAGGACCCATTTTACCTGCTGATATATCAGAACGTGCTCGTATTTCATTTGACGCCATTTTATGGTATGCCTACAATTTGTTAACACTAGAACATAATCCTGGATTGCCTCCTGATTTAAAAATGACTGAATCAGAAAGATCATCGATATCATTGTTCGATCGAATCTTAGAATCCGCAGACATCTATTGTGTTGTTCTTTATAATGACGAAACTCATACATTTGAACAAGTTATTAGTACATTAGCTCGCGTAATTAAATGCTCTCAACGAGATGCGATTGAATACGTTACAAATATTGATCGCGAAGGTCGAGCCGTTGTCAAATGTTCTACATTTCAACTTTGTTCCGGACTGAAAGTAGAGATAGAGAAATATACATCACGATTTGGAAACAAACCTTTAAAGGTGCTAGTTGTAGATTCACATGTCGTTGCCCATCAGTTATTCGCTATAAAGCTTTTGGAGTGGCTAACAAATTTCTTAGCTAACAGCGCAGGGTTTCGAACAATATTCAGTCAAGTCGCTTGCGAGGTAAAATTACCTGATACCTCAATTATTGAAGGCATTTTACTACGTGACTCGCAAATGTGGAAATCTGCTAGATCTCATTGGCATCATTTGCTCATATCAGGTATGCTTATGGAATATGAAAGTAAGAAAGCTTTGGCCACGATTTTCACTAAAAACTACGGTCATGTTATGAAAGATTTTATCCGAGATGATCACGACCATTCTTTCTCTGTGTCATCATTGTCAGTGCAGTTGTACACAGTACCAACATTAGCTCATCATTTAATTGCGAATGAGGATGTTTTATTTATTCTTTTAAATACTTTCATTTCGGAATGTTCAAGAAAATGTAACAGTTCCGGCAAATTAGCGTTTGAACGTAATGCTTCAACCAATAGTTTTAAAAGAGCCCAATTCATGTTATATGACATCAAGTATTTGCTGAGTGCTAAACCAAAGGAATGGACTGATAGTTTACGAAAAGGATTTTTGCAAGGTCTTTCAATTATTTTAAACCTTTTGACTATGATGCAAGGAATGGATTCTGTATCCAGACAAGTGGGACAACATATCGATTACGAACCGGAATGGGAATCTGCATTCAATCTTCATATTAAGTTAGCCGGTGTTATAACATTGGCATTGGAATGGTGTGGCTCTGATACGAAAGTGTTAGTAAAAGCTTACAAAACTACCTTAAAAAAGCTTTTCGATAATCCAAGTTATGATACTTATCAAGGGAATGAGGTCCGTGAACTTGTCGACCACGCTGCTGTTTGTCTCCAATATGACGTCTCCACCCAGCCCGTTTCAATTCATTTGCCTCTAACTCGTTTTTTGGCAGGACTCCACTTATATTTGGAAGCTCATTCGTTGAATTTCGATAACGATTTTCAAACTATAAAACCAACACCAGAACAAATAATGGAACCAGTGCTGCGCACTCAAGCAATGATTTCTCAAGTGAATGCAGGAATGTGGCGTCGAAATGGATATGCTTTACTGAATCAATTATACTTTTACCACAATGTCAAATGCCGAACTGAAATGCTGGATCGTGATGTAATATTGCTTCAAATTGCAGCCTCACTGATTGAAAGCAACGAATTCTTAATTCATATTATCAATAAATTTAATTTATTTAACTGGGCAAATCCATGTTTTGAAGAAATTAGTTTAAAAAGTTCAGAAGAAGACAGCATGCGACAGACTATAAATTTAGTTGAGGAATTTTTAACACTACTTATCAATGTCGTTGGTGAACGTTTTGTTCCTGGTATTGGCAAAGTAACATTAGAAGACCGAATTAAAAACGAAATCATTCAACAATTGTGTATTAAACCGTTACCTCATTCAGAACTTATCAAAACAATACCTGAGGAAATTTTAAACGAGGCTGCCCTTGATAATTTAATCGACGAAGTAGCGTCATTCAAAAAACCGGTACAGGGTAGTGGCAAGGGAGTCTACGAATTGAAACCAGATTACTACGATCGCTACAACGTTTTCTTCTACCATTACACACGTGAAGAACTTTCCAAGTCCGAAGAAGTACAACGTAAACGAAGAAAAGCAGATGGAAAGTTAGAATGTTGTCCGCCTCCTGATCTACCAGAGTTATGTGAATCGTTCAGTATTGTAGCAAATTTATTACAATGCGATGTCATGCTTCATATAATGCGTACTATTTTACAACGTAGCAATAATTTACGCGCACGTAGTTTCTCGGAGCCTCAAGTCCATAAAGTCTTACATTTAATTGGCTACGCATTACAAGAACAAGAATCAAAACGCTATCCATTTTTAGTATTTACCGAAAGGGCAAGTAAATGGGACATTTTGCCTTTGTTAGAAGAGCTTGTATCTAGTGCTCGCGTCGAATCCCACAAAGATTTATTGGTTTGGACTTTGAACAAATATAAAGACGTAACAGTACCGAAAAACGCCAATGAGAGTACAAGTGGAGAAAGTTCTTCGTTCATTGAACATCAGTTAAGTGTAAGCGATACTGCTAAAGATGAGAAAGAATGGCGTGCAAAAATGGCTGCCCAAAAACGTGCTACACTTATGGCTCAAATGACGACTCTACAAAAGAATTTTATGAAAGAAATGGCTCAATTACTTCCAGAAAATGCGGATAATGAAAAGAGAAAAGATGATACCGTAGAAAATACTTCTATGGATATGAGCGAAGTTGTCGAAACACCTGTATGTTTAGGTCCAAACCAAACACCAAAAGTGAGCCAAGAACGCCACTTTACTTGCATATTGTGTCAAGAAGAACAAACTGTAACAGTGGATGGTGAAGCTTTGGTTTTGGCTGCTTTTGTGCAGCAATCGACTGTTTTATGTCAACAGCGCAATTTGCAACAAGAAAATACAGTCAACGAGCCTCAAGTTTTGGCTGCTAATTTAGGACCAGCCCCATACACAAGTACTTGTGGGCATGTAATGCACAGTGTATGCTGGCGAAAATATTTTGATAACGTTTTATCAAAGGAAAGTCGTCGCCCATACCGTTTACGTCACCCTGTTAGTTTCGATGTTGAAAAAGAAGAATATCTTTGTCCATTATGTGAATGTTTAAGCAACACTATTTTACCGTTAATACCACCTTTATGCAATCTTCAGACTGCTCCCAGTCAGGAAAAAATCAGTTTTTTGGATTGGATGAAATATTTATCAATCACTCTACCTAAAAATAGTTCTTCTGAGACAACTCGAAGAAGTAGTGGTAGTACAACCAGTAGTAACACTGAAAGTATTCCTGGATCATTTACACCACCGCCACCTTCTGAAAATATTGATATTGATAATACTTACAAATTAATGAAACTAACCCAAGCATCAAAAACGCAAGAAATTAATAATCTTTTGGGTGAACATATTGATACAGCATTCGAAAAGAACTTTGGAACTGATACGAAAGAAGTTAGTGAAATTTTCCGGAATGTGATAATGTTGTACGCTCGAACAACATATATTCGAAGTTTTGGTTTTCAAACTAATGAATTCAGTAAGACACTGTTAACAGTATGGAATTCATGTGCTTATACAATACGTACAATGGAAATGTTATTAAGAGACCTAAACAAATCCTTATTAGGTGATTTATCCTGTCGACAACGAGATTGTTTAGAAAGCCTCGTGCGTATAGTAAGTGTCTTGGCATCTACATCGAAAAATAATAACTTTTTTGAATCATACACTTCAAAACTACTGGGATCTTTATTAGAATCATCATCAGATAATCCATCATTTCTAGAGTGGGATACATTTGGAATGTTAGTACCGCTTGTTTTATCATTTCCTAGCTATGTATCTGATCTGTTTTCTAAAGCTGGATTAGGTGTAATACCAACTGGAGGTATTCATGATTATTACATATTTCAACTAGTTTATTTGAATCATATTACGAAAATACTGTTAGTTAATGATTTGACTGAAAGTGGAACTGAAATGGATATTGACATAGAAACACCATTATCATCGGAAGAAAACAAGTTGATTATAAATATTTATAAGCAAATCAAAAAAACCGATACGGTGAATTTAACTGGTCAACAAATTTGGAATTATGTTAAAGACGCTAGTATTCCATTTTTAAGATGTTGTGTCTTATTTTTCCATTTCTTGACTGATGTTCCAGCTCCAAGTGTGTTTTCGGAAATAGGTGGCGATACATTCAGTGAAATGATGAAGTATTTTGGTTTTACCGATACTTGTGAATATTGGATGGGAACATTAAATAATAGTTCCTTAATACCGCTTTGGTGTAGTCATCCTAATGTTGTCAAATACCAGTCAAATAAAAACGAAGTGGAAATAATTAAAGAACCAGGAGTTGTAAACCGTTTAGTTACACTCCCTGCTGATTACAGCGAATTAATTAACACTGTATCATTATTCACATGTCCAAATAGTGATCGAGAGGATTCCCGAAATCCAACTATGTGTTTAGTCTGTGGCGAAATGCTGTGTTCTCAAAGCTACTGTTGTCAAACTGAATTAAATAAAACTTTGGTTGGTGCTTGCACTTATCACGCACATAAATGTGGGGCTGGTGTAGGAATATTCTTACGAGTGCGAGAATGTGAAATTCTCTTTCTAGCTTGTCCAAATCGAGGATGTTTCGTCGCACCACCCTATTTAGACAATTATGGTGAAGCTGACCAAGGATTACGTCGAGGAAACCCTCTACATTTGAGCAAGGAACTATACAAAAAGCTGCATACGTTATGGCTAAGTCACGGACTACACGAAGAAATTGCTCGGGCACTGGAATCATCTAATAATTTACTTTCAACGCAATGGCAACATTTGTAACTATCATGTTCATTTAAAAATGAAATAACAATAATAATATAATGCTATACAAAAATAAAGCCACATTTTTACAGAATCTCATCGTGCATTATTTAATTTAATAATATATATTTTCATTAATGTTGTTGTATTGGAACATTTTTTGTAAGCTAAATTATATTTATATATTTTTTTTTCTTTATTTTAGTTTTATTTTAAAAAATAAATATATTAAATATTTAGATTTCACTTGAATCACATTATTTTATTACTACCACCAATTTTTCGAAACGAATGTATTAATCGTATTAATCATCAAAGTAACATGAAAGAAAAACTTGTAAATTAAATACAAATTTATTTATACGTTTCTTTAAAATTTAGTAATTCAAAAGTAATCAAGAAAAACGTATCCCTTTACTAAGAAAAAATCAAACGTTGGTTTTTCCTTTTGATATTAACTGAATTCTTCATTATTTATTCAAAGTAATATTTAATAAATCTCTCCCAGGTCCCTCACACCGCAGAAATCATTTTGAAACACTAAGCATTTCGAAGTCTTTCGATACAAACTTATCGTTATGTGTATTTTTGATATACACGTACAACAGCTGCTATTGGTTTTATACATTTTTTATAGCAATGAAAATGTACAAAGTACAAGTACACACTTGTAAATATCCACTAAACTCCAAAGATATACAATGGATATTTTGCGAGGGAGGAATTAAAATTTCCACAAAGGGAAAATTAAAGTTATAAAATAGTTGAAATTTTGACACTGAACATAATGATTAATATGAAATGACTAATAGAATAAAAATTAGGTATCTAGAGTGAGCCGAGAACCCCAGTGAATTAAAAATGTACAAAACTAATGCGTATATTATGGACTAATTATTTTGGAAGAAATAAAAAATGTAGTTTATTGTGTATGAATGATATCAAGCATACTCCTAAACTGGGTTTGTTTTCTTTTTAGTAAAGGGAACATGAAAACGTTGGCAATATTCTTCTTTCTTTTAATGTCAATTTCAAAGTTTAATTGTTGCTTTCAGGAATAAGATTTTTCAGACTTTTTTTTTGATGAGAAATACAGATTGCATGGAGTATCGGCCTTATTTCTTTAATTTAATTCATGGAGAATTAAAAACTAAAGTTTAAATATATATTTATGGCAGATAAAACTACATTCTATTTTTATGTTGTATTATTATTTGTTTTATATTATTTAGATCTTACGGATGAGTTGCCTAGTTTAGACTCCTCACAAATAGTCAAAACCAGGGGTGGGCAAACTTAACACTGGTATGATCGAAATTAATTTTCCTTATTTATACTTGATCGACTACGAAAAATGGGTTAAATTAAAAACAAATACAAATTTAAAGAGAGAATGAGTAGAA
Source organism: Sisyra terminalis (assembly GCA_958496175.1). Taxonomy (NCBI): domain Eukaryota; kingdom Metazoa; phylum Arthropoda; class Insecta; order Neuroptera; family Sisyridae; genus Sisyra; species Sisyra terminalis. The sequence goes on from OY292274.1 coordinate 34,388,722, forward strand.
GGGAGTATAATATGATATACTTTTTTCTTTTGTGGCTAAATTTTTATTATGGACCGATTTATTCGCGAATTAAATTAAAAACAAAGTCGAAAATGCAACGTTGCCAGATTTGAGTGTGCTAAAAGGGACAAAATAGTTGATATTTGCCTAATAAATTATTTAAAATGCCTGCGACCGACCGTCGACTGTTTGCCGATCCCTGGTCTAAACAGTAATTATTTAAAAAAAAACGTCTTCGTCGTTTATTAAAGATAATAAAATCTAAAAATCTAGCTTATGCGAATTTATCTTTTTTTGGGTCGTTGGTTAATATGGTTTATAACTATTAAGGCTTTTTATAGCGGCTTTACAGTTAATAAAAATCCGTAAATCTAGAAATATCGAAAATTTGCTAGATACGCATCACCTACCAATTTTGGAGCAGTCACCTTGATCAGTAGGCTAACAGATCAGACACATCTTTTGTCAGCTCTATTTTTAACTTCTCTTTGATCGCTATACATTAAATGTATATTCAAAGTCTTTATATATACATACTAGTGTAGAACCTGTTAGGTTTCATCCTAACGGAAAATATTACGAACAGAGATCAGCTGCTTTAACAACGACGAAATGCAATTTTGGTGGAGAAGAGAGTGAACGAAATCTGTTGAGTAGTCATAAGTCAGTAAATAGTAAAGTAGTAGTAGTTCTTTAAGTTGTAGTTCAAATACAACGCAAGTTGCAATCGATAGGCATGGAATGAATACGGATGGAGTGAGAGAGACTATTTCTACGCAACAACAGAAACGTCTCACCGATGAACAATCTTATTAGTAATATATAATATTAACCTAAGTTAAGATCATAAACAGTATTAATTAGTCTTTTTAGCAGAAATCTGTTCTGAATTACATCAAGTAAAATGAGTTAAAAGTTCATCAGCCATTTGTTTTTGAAAAATAATTAGCTAAAAGGTAAATAAAGCAACCCTTAAAATCCTTTATCCGTAATATCCTATATCCGTATATCCGTTTTTTATGTACACAAATTTAGATCTTACAGAAGTGATACCCATTGAGGATCGCCCCCACTGGATGTTGAAACATAGGAAGTGAATGTCAAGAAATACTACAATATCGGTCATTCCTTCTTAAGAAATTGATATAATGAATTATTGTAGGATATGAAGATTGAGAATAGGAAGATAGGAATAAGAAGATTGAGAATGGTGATTTATAACAGGTTGGGGCCCTATGATTTGACTTTTAAGATTGTATCGATTGTATACTAATTTTAACCAGATAAAAAATGTACACAAATATCCGGAACTAGTCTCAAGTAAAATCACTCAATTATAACCAAGTCTTCATACGGCCAATACGAAGCTATAGATTTAAAATATTTTTTTCACAATAGTAAAACATGCCTAAGAAAATACAAAAAATATTTAGAGAATTGATAAAAATAATTAATTTCGATTTGTTTGACTACAATTATGTTTATTTTTGGAAATAGAGTGTAAAAATTGTTCTTTATCACTTGATTATTTATTCATTAATACAAATAAATTATTAAATAATTTAGAGTTTGTGGTCCATGACAAATTATAGCCAATGCTGACGATTTAAATACCACATCTACTTTTTACCACTTTATACTAATATTTACAAAAACATTTTCTCCAATTCTCTGTCATTCTCTGTATTAAATAAAAGTGTCGCAACGTGTAGTTAAGTGTAGCCAATTAAGCCAAATTCTGCTGAACTTTCAACTTGACTAGATCCGCGCTACACGGCCAAGTGTAGTTCAGTGTACTTTCTGACAGCTTGTAAAGTGTATGAAAAATAATTTGACTGTTGAATTGTTTTATGGACTTTTCCAATATCTTTCACTAATTATAAGTTTTTTAACAAAAGAATCTAATTTTACATTTTGTGATATTGTAAATTAAATGGTGCGTGTGAGTGTGTAGTATGTTCAGTAGTTAAGAAAACAGAATTGAATTTCTATTAAATATAGTCGATTTCTTCTCGCAGGAAAGCTGTAATGTATTAAAGTAACTCGACCCACCCTTAAACTATTTTTATGTCCAATATACTTATTAGTTTAAAAAAATCTTTTAAACAAATATCATTTTGAAATTCAACTTTCAAATACTATTTTAATTCGCATAAAAAAAAACTATGAACCCTTTTTCAAAGGATAAAATTAACCAAAACGGGCTCAACGTTTTTGATGCCGTATTTCTAAATATAACCAACCGTTTCGGCGATTTCTTCAATAACTAAACTTAATTAATTGTACTATGTCGCGTTTAGCTGATTACTTTGTAATTGTCGGTTATGATCACGAAAAAGAACGTAAGTGTAATGAATGATAAATAGATTTCTAAACGTTATTCTTATCATTTCTCTTGTTGATCAGGTGGTGGAAATAGCAATGGAATCATTTTACAAAGATTTCCCGAAAAAGACTGGAGTGATACACCTTTTATTGAAGGGATCGAATGGGTAAGTTTAAAATCAACTTGAAATATTAGGTTAACTTAGCCTATAAGGCTTTTAAATGGTATAAAAATATTTTTTTGAAACATCAATTTTTTGGGGTTCCGTAGCCAAATGGCAAAAACGGAATCCTTATAGCTCTATCCGTACATAGATCAGTCCTTTTATTTAGAGGCTAATGACCTACAAATAAAATTCGGAAGGGAGGTACTTTCTATGATTCGTTATACAATGGTATAAAAAGTGTGCATATATATATTTATATATTATATTTATATATATATAAATATATATTAATATTTATTAAATGATACATTACATGATGCATATATATATAATTTTATAATATTTAATAATATTACGAAACAAAATATCGTGTATTATTATCTCATCTAACTTTCCAACTATACGGAAGAAAATTCTGAAAAAAAAAATGTTTCTAAATAAATTATTCATGTTATTCATGCTGAGATAACCAATAAACGATAACTGACAACAATAAACAAAACTGGCCAAATTTCAAATCACTTATTCATTTCTAGTGTCTAACCGAAACTAGTTTTTACAGCCGAAACTGAAAAAATCAAAACTTCCATATAAGGTCATGTTTTCATAGGGAAAAAAGTTAAACATAATTAGTCACTCTTTACTTTTAAATTCTATAGGTATTTATTATTCATTTAGTCTTCATTTAATACCCTGTTTTAGCTAATCATTAACATAATATACTATTACTTTTTCTTATTTCAAATAATTTTGATACTGAAATAAGGGGTTGATTTGAAAGAAATTCACCTAATATTAATTACGAATAACATAAAATAAAAAAAGTTACAATACAAAATTAGTTTTTACCTACTATGTTTAGGTACACAAAACAGAGTGTACTCTTTTTTAGATCTTAAAAACAAAATAATTTCTTCTAAACTTAGGTCAGTTTTCTTTCGAACTGAAAAAAAAATAACGATAATATTAAACATACTTTTAGTGAACTAATAGTTATCAGTATTTATAATTGAAGAATCTAATATTATAAGTGAGAAACAATATTTCTCAACATTTTCATCTCACGAATTCAGATTCAGTTTCGGTCGTAGTTTCGGTTTGACGACAACCGAAACTCGCTTTTCAGCCGAAACCGAAAGTTTAGTCGGGCACTACTCATTTCAGGTTTAAAAATCCAAAAATTTTACATGTAAAAGAAAATAACGTTACAATTTTTTGAAAAATTTAAACTTTCAAAACAAATTTCATCATTCAAAAACTAATAAACTAGCAAACAAGACTAATTTATGTTAAATTTTGCCAAATATTTTAACATAAACTTAAAATCATCAATTCAATTATAAAATAAATATTGAAAAATGTAATTTGTTTACATCAAACCTCTATTCTTCTTTTGCCCAGATAACCTTTATTTTTGATTGCTTTTGGTCATATTCAGCAATAATCAGTTAGGGTAGTAACACATATGTTATTTGCCCACCACTTAGATTACTTAAGACCAATTAATAATAAGTGGGTGGCCATCTTTCTATAGGTGGAATTAATTTTAGGATGTAATACACCATATCTTACGCCTATTTCTTAAGCTTATAAGAATTATAACTCCAAAAATTGAATAAGTAGTCGACAAAAACGACTTTGTTTTTATAGTACCTTTAAAAATAAGACTATTTTCACGTAAATATTTTATTCTATTTTAAAACTATTAAGGCTTACATTATTAATACATTTGTTGAGCGGCGTTTTTGTTTGTTATTATTTCCCATAATTTTTATTTTTTCCCCATAAATTAGAATAATATTAAATCGAGAATAATTGAAAATTTGCTCAATACGATAATGGAATTCAGCATTTACCAATTCTGGAGCGACCAGAAGGAACATATACGTACTTTTATTTTAAATACTCATTTTTTATAAAAATAATTGCTCGTATTCTTCGTTTTCTAAATCTTAAGATTTTTGTTTCCGTAGATGTTGGCAGGAATATAAACGGCAAGCACTTCTTAAACATAATGTTGCTTTAATTAGAGTCATAATCATAATTTTTGATGATTGTCAAAAAATATTTAACTATAATAATTTGAAGAACCATGCATCGCTTAGAAGGAAGAATTCAACCACGGGGGAAACTGAACCTGCCGTCAGGCAGAAAATTATATAACAAGCATCTAAAAATCGAACGCCTGAAGAAGTTCGAATTAGCGTAGAAACATCGTATTATTCCCAAGCGCTGATTTCATATTACTTTGTATTTAATTTAACTTGAGAATTGAAATTTCTGAAAAAAATGATTTTTCTGAAGTATTTATTCGGCGAAGTTTAATTTATACATTGCTAGTTTTCGTTGAAATTAAAAAATATGTAAAAATTCTTGAGAAGATTCTTTACCCTAGCAATTTTAGTGCGTCGGAAGCATTATAGTAATATAAATGGATAAAAGTGTCACGAATAAAAAATGTTAGGAAACACTGATTCAAATGATTGCTTCTATTATTTTTAAATTATCTGAAGAATTTAAAATACAATATTTGATTGAATAGCTCCTTTATGGTAATCTTCAATCAAACTTAATTTAATGATATCACACCATCATTCATGTTGTTAAGTTCATTGAAGACAGATACACTGTCATTAATTCCTTAAGAATACACTATGGAATTTTTGAAAAGCATAGACCATATTTATTGAGAATTTTTTTTACTAAAATTTATGTTCATTTTAAAAATCAGCTATGAACCTATGATATTTATTTATAGTTTTGTCAACCGCAAGGATGGTCCTTATCCACAGAAAGGACAGAGCCAAAATTCTTTGTTTCTGTCCTTACGGATATTGATGCTAATCGACATTATTGTGCCTGCATGTGTTTTAATGAAACAGTTTCAATTACACCAAGCAAGCCTGTGGATGAAGTAATTAAATACTAATTTCAAATAATAATTATCTTTGTTCTAATTTGTTTCAATCAAATTATCACAACAGGAAGAAGATCCGGTTGATGGAAATGCGACTCTTGTACGAACAATTCCTACCATTACTCATCACAGCATTATGTATGCACCAAAATGTTTAGTTCTAGTTTCTCGATTAGATTATATAGAAACTTTCAGGGTAACAAAAATGCAAATTTTAGTAATCTACTTATCCATTACTTACATTTTACTATTTTAGAACTGCCTTGGTATTATTTACACAGTTTACATTGAAAATTACGGAATACCTCTAGAAACACTAGTAGGAAATATTTTAGGATGCATTCAAGTGCCTCCACCCGGTGGGCCTCAAGTTCGATTCGGTATTGGAGCTGGTGATCGTCAAGCATTACAACCTCCACTTTGTCCATCTTTGCCTACGACACATACGGCCGTTAATCTTCTCTTTCAACAACTGGGTAAATAAAATAACTGAAAAGATTTCCCTATTACTATAATTCAATTTTATTTCAGGGATAAGAAATGTTCTTGTTTTATTTTGTGCAATAATGACTGAACATAAAATCCTATTTCATTCAAAAAGTTATAATCGATTGACTGAGGGTTGCCGAGCACTAACTGCCTTGATGTACCCTTTTAAATATACTCATGTTTATATTCCTCTTCTTCCTGCTGTTCTTGTTGAATTTTTATCAACGCCCACTCCTTTTGTTATGGGAGTTCATTCTTCGTTAAAATCAGAAATTCCAGAAGCGGTAATATTTTTAATATTTTGATAAGTTTAACTGAAATAATATGAATTTATTTGATTAGATGGATGTCATAATAGCTGACATGGATGGTGGGTCAATAATAGTTCCTGATGGAGTTTCACTTCCTCTGCTACCAGAACCTTTATTAAGTAATACTCAAGAAGCTTTAAGCATTGTTTTGCAACCTGAGTTAGGTTGTGCTGATCACGCATTTCCACCATTGGCTGTTCGTGCACCACAACCAACAATGCTGGATAAAGAAATTCGAGCTGTTTTCATGCGAACATTTGCCCATTTGCTTCAAGGATATCGTAGTTGTTTAACATTAATACGAATTCATCCGAAACCAGTTATTACATTTCATAAAGCTTCATTTCTTGGAGAACGGTGCTTAATGGAATGTGAATTTACTACGCGGATACTAGATTGTATGTTTTTTACGGGATTCGTCGCGGAACGTGGTCCACCGTGGCGTACATGTGACGTTTGGGATGAACTCTATAACGCCTTGCCAGAATTATTACGCTTAGAAGCTCAAGATAGTAATTTAATTCTTTCTCATATTCAAGAGTTAGCAAATCAGTTATATATTAATGAGTATCCAAGCTCACAACCATATGTAGAGAAAATACCAAAACCACCTGATGGAGCCTTCTCTCGAATTCATCAACCACCATTACCACCAATTGATGCAGTACAAGTTCAAGCTATAATCGATGAAGGCTTAGCTAAAGATGATATCAAATCGCGTTTAGCGCCTTTACGACCAGTTCAACCCCGCATCGTTCCAATGGGGCCTCATATTACTAATATACAAGATCATCGAAATATTGTTAGCAATTCCGCTAGACGCTTAGAAGTATATTAAATCAATCAGTAGTGTGTACCTTAATAATAAACCATGCTTATTTTTAGGTTTTACGAAATTGTATTAATTGTATATTCGAAAATAAGATTTCTGATGCCCGGAAATCATTCCCGGCTGTGTTGCGAGCCATGAAATCAAAAGCAGCTCGTCTCGCACTATGTGCAGAACTTTCACAACATGTAATCGGAAACAAAGCTATGCTTGAACATCAACAGTTTGATTTAGTTGTGAGGTTGATGAATTGTGCATTGCAAGATGATTCTGTGATGGACGAACATGGAGTCGCTGCCGCTTTGTTGCCATTAGCCACAGCGTTTTGTAGAAAACTCTGTACCGGAGTTATTCAATTTGCCTATACTTGTATTCAAGTATATTGAATGTAAAATTAGGCTAAATATTTATGTTACTAAATTATTGCATTTTAGGAACATGCTGTTTGGCAAAATCAACAATTTTGGGAAGCTGCTTTTTATCAAGATGTACAAAAAGATATCAAAGCTTTGTACTACATACCACGAGCAGATATGCAATCATCTCGTTTAAGTTGTGAATTAATTTTAAGCCCAACAAGCCCTCGAGAAAACAAAGATTTTTTTTGGAAAGATCGTCGTTCAATTCTCAGTCGGGTACAAGAACCGTCTGCTCTGGAAATTGCTGCTGAACAGATGCGAAAATGCAATTCAATCGATCCTGATAAACAAAAAGAATTGGTTGCTAGTGAAGAATCTACAATTTATAGTCAGGCCATTCACTACGCTAATCGAATGGTATATTTGCTAATACCTTTAGACGTCAGCGCCAAATCTAATCGTCATGATCGTCATATTGACGAAGAAGGTGCCAGTAACAGTATCACAAATAGTGTAGCTGAAAGTGACAGTGCTGATGCAGAATCTGGATTCGAAGAACAGGATTCAGGGGAAACCGGAGCAACTGTAATTCGATTAGTTTCGCGTTTTGTTGATAAAGTTTGTACAGAGGGAGGGGTGAGTAGCGACCACGTACGATGTCTACATCAAATGGTTCCTGGTGTTGTACATATGCACATTGAAACACTTGAGGCAGTACAAAGAGAATCAAAACGACTTCCGCCCATTCAAAAGGTTGTAAAGCATTTGAATTTTAATAAATATAAATATATAATGACATGCTTTCATATAATTTTAGCCAAAAATATTAACACCAAACTTGTTACCCGGAGAAGAAATTACAGTGGATGGGTTACGAGTATATCTTCTGCCTGACGGTCGAGAAGAAAGTACTGCTGGTCTTTTAGGTGGTCCTCCTTTGCTTCCAGCAGAAGGAGCTATTTTCCTTACTAATTATCGCATAGTATTCAAAGGAATACCGTGCGATCCTTTCGGTATTTTTTTTACTATATTAACTAATTAACTAACTTGACTAAAGACCAGTGGACAATTAAGAGCGTTGTATTCTACCAAGAAATGAAAAATCACTATTCAGAACTAAGTTTTACAAAAGCATTTTAAAGTTTTATCAAAATATTGGCTTGATTTTTTTTTTTGAAAATATGACTTGGAATCTACTGAGTATACAACGTCCTGAGTAAAAACTATAAAATAATAGAATAAAGTTAGCCAAAAATGTGATGAGACATAGAAAGAAAGACGTATGATATGTATAATGTACTGGAACAATATTTCTCCTTTCACTTACGGAAAACCTACATCTTAGTCTATTCTCTTATAAGGTCTTTGGCTTTGAATTAACTAATGGATAATTTGCTGACAAATATGTACACATATATATTTGCTTGCATTTTTGTTTATAATGACGGTTTCAGATGTAGCTTGTTCATTAGACTCTATGCTTTTTTTTTATACTTTTTTCAGCATGTGAACAACTCGTCGTACGCTCTTTTCCGGTGACATCATTAACCAAAGAAAAAAGAGTTACTGTTCAATATTTAGCTCATCTTGATCAATGGCTCCAAGAAGGTTTACAGTTACGATCATGTACATTTCAACTAATCAAAATTGCATTCGATGAAGAGGTCACGCCTGAAAATATTGACAATTTTCGTAAAAAATTACACCGTTTACGACATCCGCCACACATATTCCACCATTTCGCATTCTCAGGACAAGTTATTGTTTCTCCAACACCATTACATAAAGGCAAAGAAAAAAATGCAACTCTTAAGTAAGTCAAAAAAAGTTCTTCATTTAATGAAAAGGAAAATGTAAATATATTCATTCATTTTCTTAGGGGATTTGCCAAAAAAACATTGCTAAAAACAGCTCGTAAAGCTGGTTTTAAACAAAAAGTTTCCTCAAAGCGACAAAAATTTGTGTTACCAAATATGAATGACTCAAGCAAATACTTAACGTCACCTGGAAGAATGAGTCTTCCTATAACTGAGGATTTCAGTCACGATGATGATTTATCAAGTAAAACGTTTTTTATGTTAAGTATTCATACATATTTAATAACTTGAATTTTAGTTGATGATTTTGAAATAAACTCAATACCAATTGTAACTCCTGCTCCAACTGATGCAAAAACTTTAGAACGATTATCAGAGCGAAGTTACGTACGTGACTGGTACCGTCTTGGTCTATGTACTAATCCTTTAACTAATGGGAATTCAAGGCAAACAAATGAACAATTTAGAGTTACTTCTGTAAATAGTGGATATATGGTATGCCGAAGTTATCCAGCATTAATCGTTGTGCCTTTAAATACAACTGATGAAAGTATTCGTCGTTTTTGCCGTTGTTATCGTCATGGTCGAATCGCTTGCATTACATGGCGTCATCCTCGTACACGTGCATTATTGTTGCGAGGAGCTGGTTTACATGGCAAAGGAGTTATTGGCATGCTAAAGAGTCATCCAACTAGCTCAGCTACGTCCACCGAAACAACTTCAACAATTGAAAATGAACGATATCTTTCAACGTTAGTGAATGCAACTCCAATTTCTGTAATGCGACAAAGTACAGCTTGGGGAACATCCGATAGCAGTTTAAGCATTGATTCGTTACTATTAGCCGCTGATGATCATTTAGGTATGGGTGGTACATTGACTCCTGAAGTAGCACGAAGACAAAATCCGTTTAACAAAGCCATGGGCACATTAGGGTAAGTTTTTTTTCAAACAATTTGATTATTTTATTAACAAAAATTTCATTGTTAGTATTATTTATGAAAATCGATTTTGGGTAAAAAATAATTTCAGAGTATTTCCACGTTCAAGCGGTGGAAAAGGTCCTAAAAATTTCGGTCGTTGGGGGTCATTAAAGGATCGACGACATAATTCACAAGCGTCTTTAACAAATTTAACACCGCAACAACGAAATAATATTCGTCATTCAGCTGATTCGGATTCAGGAACCGATTGTGTGCATACATTCCAAAGAGCTTCTCTTTATGTTTTGGGAGAAAAAGCACATATGCGTGCAATTCGTTCCGATACGGGTTCCAAAGCTGATTTTATTCCCGTAGACTACTATGATATTAGACATACAAAGACGGCGTTTAAAAAGTTAATGCGAGCTTGTATTCCCAGCTCTCTATCACAAGAACCAGAACAGACTTTCCATAAGTAAGTGATTATTTCTTTATCAAGTTTTTGAAATTGATGAATTTCTTAATTATTCAGAATTTCTTCTAACTTTTTTGTAAAAAAAAAGAAATTAAATGTTTTGTTTTTTTTTTTCTAGATTGGTTGAAAGCTCTGAATGGTTAAATCAATTGCAAAATATAATGCAATTGGCCGGAGCTGTAATTGATTTGTTAGACGTACAAGGATCTTCAGTGGCAATATGTTTGGAAGATGGCTGGGATATAACGACTCAAGTATCTTCTATAGCTCAACTTTGTCTAGATCCCCATTACAGAACAATAGAAGGTTTTCGAGTTTTAATCGAAAAAGAATGGATTGGTTTTGGTCATCGATTCAGCCATCGTAGCAATTTGGCTCCAAACACACAAGCTAGTGGATTTGCTCCAACTTTTTTACAATTCTTGGACATTGTTCATCAAATTCAAAAGCAATTTCCTTTAGCTTTTGAATTCAACGAGCATTATTTAAGATTTTTAGCATATCATTCAGTCTCTTGCCGTTTTCGTACATTCTTATTCGATTGTGAATTAGAAAGAGTGGAAAGCGGAGTAGCAGCCGTTGAAGACAAACGAGGTTCTCTATCATCACATCATAAAGGCGTTGATACGGGTTCAGACGACGACTGTGTCTACCCGGGCGGACGCTTGGCTGGCACATCAGGATCAGGGCCAAATTTGGGCCAATCAATTTTCGACTACATCGAAAAACAACATACTCGATCGCCCATTTTTTTCAATTTTATGTACACTCCAGATTTAGAGCACCCTGTGCTAAGACCGCAATCTCACATTCCTTGCTTAGAAATTTGGCAATACTATTTAGATGAAGAATTAGCTCGAGGGCCGAGTTACGATTTTGAAATAATTCAAATGGATTGTCAACAAGAAGAAGAAGCTGAAGCGGCAGATGGAATTGGAATTAAATCGAATAGAAAAATTGTAACTTTAGGGTAATTATTTACAGCTGTAATAACATAGTACGCGGTTCATTTAATAAAACTTATTTTAGCTATGACGATATTAAGAGGAACATTCCTGATGCTTTTGGTCATTTATTAGAAGAAATCCATAAATTGGAAACCGAGTTGGGTCATTTACCTCAAAAATGGAAGTTTCTTTGGGATAAATTGGAACTGCCTACTACAGATTCATTAACGGTAATATATTTGGTGAAATTTTCAATGGTGTAAATATACTTTATGATTCATTTTCAGAGGCACGCTTCATTCAGTACTGCTTTAGTTCGTTATCATGGACGACTTTTACACAAAAGATCAACTCTTGAAATCTTAATGCGAGGAAAAATGGTTGGAGCCAACGAAAGTTCGCATATTTATTCCCATCCTCATCGTTTTGATAAATATAATTTTACAACACCAACATATTGCGATCATTGTTCTAATGTTTTATGGAGCCATGTGAAGGTAAGTTTAATTTTTTTTATTATATCTAAGAACAACTTACCTGAAGAAAAAACCTTGGAAAGCTACAACTATCCTCCATGTATTCAGCTATGCAAAACACTATTTTTATTATTTTTTAATGGCCACTTTATTTATTGGTTTTGATTTTATGTGTTTCTAAATTTATGTCAAATGATGCAAATTCATAATGAATATTCTATATTCTGTACTTTGTGGTTCTATATTATGTTTTCATACGCAATAAATATATCATCGAAACCACCAAGTTATACATTAAAATTTAAACATGACCTTGAAAATCAATCTTAAAATCTCATTATCTTCTTATATATTAAGATTGCTCATCGGTGCAACGTTTTTGTTGGTGCGGAGAATTAGCCTCTCTCACTCCATCCGCCTCGTGCACCAATAATCTCGCTCATTTACTCTTCTCCACCAAAATTGCGTTTCGTTGTAGTTAAAGCAGCTGATCTCTGTCCGTAATACTTTCCGTTAGGATGGAGCCTAGCGGATTCTACCCTAGTTAGTATTAGTTTTAAATAACGCTACAGAAGGTTCAAAATAATTACTTTTAGAAATAATATACAGAATGGTCGATCTAAGTACTTATCACTTTTTTGGTAATTAAACTTGTCAAGAAGTAATCTTTTATTTTTCTCTTGATTTTGTTCCCTATTGATCATACAATATCTTCAATACTATTTCTTTTCAATTATTTCTTTAATTCAAAAACTCACCTTAAATTGAACTCAACTTCTGCTAAGCAGTAGAAACCAGATCTTACACTAAGTACAGTTTCTTCTGCATTAGTTCTATATTCTCGATGTTATGACTTCTTCCAAATTACATGCAATCATAATCAAAAAGATGCTTCAACTTCGGGCAAAAATTGAAGGGAGTAGTGGAGGACTTTTAGTACCACTATTAAAAATACTTATCTTCCTTTTTTGGCCATTTGAATGAAAATTTGTGGTTCTGTGATCAACAGGTTGAAGCGTTTTTATTTTTACTAAAACTGATGTAGCTTCTCTAAATACGTGGTTTTCAGACTATTATTTGCATATAATAAATTTAAGTATTGTACATTAAAAAAAAAACGAAGGGTTTACATAGTGCATAGTTGCTTATATTTAAAAACCACCTTTAAGTATCCTGTGGTAGTGTTAAAAGCAGATAATTCTCCTACATCTGTGACGTGGCTACTTTTATACTGGTGTTACGAGGATATGTCACCTTATATTAAATAGGGATGGGACAGTTCGTGAAATAATTAATTTTTCTATATCCAATAAAAATGGGTTTGTGTGAAAAACTTTATCATTCGGAAAACTGCACACTTTTTTATGTACTCATAAAACTTTGGATAAATATTGGACAAATATTGGCAATTTATTAGAATAAAAATAAAATAAAGCGGTAAGTATAAAAAATAAATAACACGACATTGTTCTAATCATAAAATTATAAAATAAAAAACAAAATAATATCTCTTTAAACATCTCTTTGTTTAAACCACCTTTAAAATTTAAACAATAAAAAAATTAAAAAGAATTATTGTTTATTGCCATAAATTTTCAGTTAAGGAGTTTAAAAAATATTTTTATAATCTCTTCCCTAAAAGACGTAAAATAGTTTTTCGGCTGGCGCAAAAGTGGCCATCACAGCGAGGTGTTTTAGTATCGATAAAATAATCGACTTATATGAAAATCGATTAGATCGTTTTTAAAAAAAATTATATAATAAAATTATTGAAAATCGATTATTAAGAATCTTTTATCAGAAAAATATAATCGATTTATTCACATCCCTCATATTAAGTATTTTGTGCCCTAGATCAAAAGTTTTCCCTATTTTTAAAATTAAGTATATTTATTTTTTTGTAGGATCCTTTGTATTAATCGACGTTGATCCAAATTTGTACCTCAGCTTGGGTTAGATGCTAGTCATTAGTATATAATCTGGTATTATCGATTTTCCCTTCATTTCTATTGTTTCAGCAAAAAGTTATAATAATATTTTATAAACAAACCAGTGCTTATTTTTTAAGAATTTAAAGAAATGTCTATAGTTGTTAAGAGTAATTCTCGGTTAATTATTTTCTATTAACATATTCAAAAAAAAATACTGCGACTCATATTAATTATATTCTCTATTTTAAAGACGGGGATGCGATGCATGGACTGCGGTTACAGTTGTCACGCGAAATGTGCTGAAAATGTTCCTAAAAATTGTACTAAATATAAAGCGGTTGCAGATGGTACACTGAATACTCAAACATTATCAAGAAATGCAGGCGACAACGGATCAGTAAATTCAAGTACGATGAATGAAAAGATATTAATGTAAAAATAATTAAGTACGAAATAATTATTTTTGTTTCATTTAGGTGTTACAACCATGCCTACATCAAGTCAGCAATATTATGAACAGTTTTCATCAAATGTCGCTGAAAATAGAACCCATGAGGGTTATTTATATAAACGAGGAGCGTTATTGAAAGGATGGAAACAACGATGGTTTGTTTTAGATTCAATCAAGCATCAGTTACGTTATTATGATGCAGTAGAAGATTCACATTGCAAAGGATATATAGGTAAACTAGAAAATCATATATATATATATATATATATATATATATATATATATATATATATATATATATATATCCATATATATATATATTCATTGATGCTTCTTTATGATATTTAAGTGTATTGCACACTTTAGCTATACTGGTTGATATTTGCATCACATGTGATTGGAAACATTTAAAGTAATAAAAAAATGACGTCACTATCATTGTTACCATGTGTGACCAGGAAATGATGTCTTTTCAGCAGTTCTGTATTGTATGGTCTAAGATTAAATGCACTAATTGCGACAGAACTGCTGAAAATACATCATTTCCTGGTCACACATGGTAACAATGATAGTGACGTCATTTTTTTATTACTTTAAATATTTCCAATCACATGTGATGCAAATATCAACTAGTATAGCTAAAGTGTGCAATACACTTAAATATCATAAAGAAGCATCAATGAATATCAAAAGAATCGATGTTTCTTGATCTCACTGTATGAGATCAACATATGTAGTTACCAAAATTTCAATGCCTGTGTATTGTATGGTAGAAGCGTATACTAATACTTTATGTTAAATTGCGTTTAATTCTATTAATTTCTTAATTGTTTATTCTTTCAGATCTAGCAGAAGTTATGTCAGTAACTCCAGCACTACCAACACCAGGTCCACCAAAGAAAACTGATGAAAAATCATTCTTTGATGTAAGATATTTAAAAGTATGTTAATTTTAGGCATTATTTCTTTTATTTTCTTATAGTTAAGAACAAGTAGGAGAACTTACAATTTTTGTGCGGCTGATGCAGCTACAGCTCAAGAGTGGATTGAAAAACTACAAGCTTGTCTACAATAAAAGCCAAAGTCTTCAAATAGTCACAACCAGTTACTTTATTTCGTAAATAATAATATATCAATGCATATTGTTCTTATCTGTAATCCTTTTATTTTTACGGAAGTGTAATATTTTAAACATTGCACATTTGGCTTTATTTCGCATCGTTTTTCTTGTACATATATATAGGGAGAAATATAAATAAATAGAATATGATTTTATCGGATACACATAATATATTGCCGTTTAAGTTGATTTTTACTAAAATATATTTATATAAAAAGAAATATTCATACAATATTATGCAAAAATATTATTGCAGTATATAATTTATGTTGAAATATGAGAAAAAAATGTTTATTCCAAATATTTTAATTTTAATAAAATTTCTTATGTTCAAAACGAAGAAATGATACAATTTTGAGTTATTCTTGATATTTTAAATATTAAATATGTATATTATTTTTTTAAAAATAAATAACTAAAGTTAGACAAAATATAATTCAATTAAAATTTTTTTTCTTTATAGTATTTGCAGTAAGGAAGGAAAAACAAAAAAAAATATTGCCATAATTTATCTTTTATATAAATTATAAGACTGTCTTTGGGCTCTTTTCAATTTACGAATAAGCTTAAATTAGGGAAAATTAACATTTTTTTTAATTTTTAGCCAATTAGCTGAACATATCAAAATTAATTTCTAAACTTATAATAGTCGAAGAAATATTTACAAAAACATTAATAAAATAAATAAGCAAATCTTATTTTTTACTAAATGTTAATTTTTTTTTGTCTTATGATTTGATACAATTTATATAAATTGAAAGTGGATATTATTGTCTATCTTCAATAAATCTAAAGTGATTTAAATAAGCTCTCTATTTCAATTTTCATTTTTATTATATAGTGATTTTATAAGAATTTTCATTGTTTGAATAAAATTTCGTTTTTCTTTTGTTTGTATAAATTGGAATATTGTTTAAAACTTTGAAAATTCCTAAGAAACTCAGGACAATAGATCAATTTTTAATGCATCGTATTTATGTAATTATGGTTTTCTCTACGCTAGATTGGAAAAACACAGTCTGAAAAATTGACACATAAATAAAAAAATATTATGAAATTATATAATAAGAATATTATGATAAGAAATTGTTACTTCAGGCAAATAATAATATAATGTTGATCTTTGTATTTGTATGTGATATATATAAGTGTAAAATAGTTTTGTTGGTGGCTTGATTTCATTTTTTTAAATCAAAACAAATTTTATCTTTAATGATTTTTTTTTACTTATTTCTAATTTGATAATGCCACAAATAAAAATAAAAAATAACAAGCATTTATTTTAATTCTTACATTTCCTACACATTTTATCTTAAGTTTTTCTATGCAAGTATCGCAAGTGTTAAACATTTGTCAAAACAATAAGCAATTACTTTAATACATATTTTTCCTATATTTTTTATCTAAAGTTTTAAACATCTGTGTAAGCCATATAGATAAATTATTATCCCTGCCATTTCTTGATAAAGAAATGATATAAACATTCGAGTATTACGATAACAAACGTTAGTAAGATTTTTTTCTCAAACCAAAAGCATTGAATATTCATTGAAAAAAGATGAAACTTTTCATTATTCTTGCAATCTTAGGATCGGTAACTATTCTAATGTCAAACGCTGAAACTTCACCGGAAGAAAAACTTTCTAAGGAAGAGCAAGTGAGTTAAATTTTTATTTTCTTGAAGAAATAGATGTATTTCAGTAATAAACATTTTGACAGGAATTCCGAAGTTTTATTACAAAATATCAACGACACTACAAAGATGACGAAGAGTATAATATGCGTTTTGAAATATTTAAAGCAAATTTGAAAAAAATTGAGGAACTGAATAAAAGTGAACAAGGAACTGCCACATATGGAATAACCAAATTTTCTGATTACACAAAAGAAGAATTGGAAAAAACCCGAGGACTTCGCCGAACATGAAAAAGATCTAATACGCACTATTTTGAAAATTCCAATTTATTTGAACTTAAAAAAAAATGTTATTTTGATAAAATCTAAAAGTAAAAATTTCAATCAAAATTTCGTTTTGTATTTTTTTGTAATTTCCTTTCTTTAAAAAAAGCTAGCTCATGTCTTTTTAAGCGACGGCTTATGTCCTTTTTAAAACCTTCAAATCTGGTAACGTTGCATTTTTTACTTTGCTTTTTTTCTGTTCGCGATTTTTTTGCTACTTCAATTCTAATAACGTATGACGGTATTATTTTCATGTTTATAGCTAAATTTTCATTGTAAGCCGATTTATGTGCGAATTAAACTAAAAACAGTATAAAATGCAACGTTCATGGATCTAAAAAGGACATTAACCAATTATCAATAAAAGAGAAAATCATAAGACATGTGAATTGAGTTCACAAAAAATTCGCGAATTAAATGAAACCGAAGTATAGCGTAGACGGTACCGGGGGAGGGGGGGACCCCGGGTGACATATGAAAAAAGGGGGGCAGATTGGTATTGATAATTTCATAAAAGAATTCGCATTTAGAAAAGTACGAAGTTACAAAAAGTACATTTTTAATTATTTAAAGAAATTAAAGGTATTTGGCTTTTTACCCATTTTCTTGACTAATGAGGAAAATAGAGCGGCGATAAATTACCGCTCGGCCCCAGGCGGCGAAAATTACGCTACTGAAATGAAAAACAAAGTACTGAATGTACCGTTGCCAGATATTGATTATCGCTAAAAGGGGCATCGCAAGAAACCGTTCAATTTTGTAGTTTTTAGGATATAAATTTATTTATGAATATGTATATACAATGATGAGAAATGGGCGCTACAAAATCCTCAAAAAAGGTATCCATGATTTGGAAAATGTGAGTCCCTCACTCTTTAAGGTCAAATAATAATCCCTGTTAAACAAGGCATTTTAAATGTTCAAAAAACCCATACGAAGCCGTTAGAAATCGTTTAAAGTTATTAAAGACATTTTACATGCAATGACTTCAAAATGTCTTTTTTTTAACAGGGATTGATTCTTTGTTAATTTTGATAACTAAAAGTCGAATTTTAAAAATGTAGTTTGTCATCCCTAATTGTAAGACAAATGTCAAGACATATAGTCTTCTTATCTTTCTTATTATTAGTTAACCGTTATCATATCTTTGTTTTTAAATATATAATAAAATAAAGCATTACTGAGCTTAATTATTGTTTCTCACTTATATAATTAGTTTCTTCAGTTATGAATAAAGATAATTATTATCAGTTCATTAAATTTTTATTGCTTTTAGATGTAAGAAAGGGTACTTTCTGTTTTGTGTACTTAAACACATTAAGTAAAAAATAATTTTGTTTTATAACTTTTTTTTTATTTTATGTTATTCCTAACTAATTAGTTTCCGATCGAACTTTCGGTTTCGACAAAAGACGAGTTTTGGCTCAGTTTCGGCTGTCATCAAGCTGAAACTACGACCGAAACCGAAATTGAATACTTATAGGATTTCAAAGTAAGGACTAATTATGCTTAACATTTTTTCCTACGAAAACATGACCTAATATGGAAAATTCGGTTTCGGCCGAAACTGAGACTGATGTCGAAATTCGGTTTCGGATTCGACCGTAAAAACTAGTTTCAGTCGGACACTAGAAATTATATAAACTCTATAAACTTATACCGAGTGACGTACCAAAATTTCAAAGTTATTCCAAGCAACTCGAAAGTAAAAACGAGGTAGACTGATTATTTTTCAATCACTAGAAATTGAGGAAAACTTTTTTCCCAAAAAGTCAATTATAAATGCTTTTTGAACTAGCAGATATTCTCAGTTAAAACTATATTGCAAGGAGCTCCGTGTTCGAAAACAGTACGAGTTTGAATTCTGCAAAAGTTACATTTTCCTTAAATGCACAATTGATTATTGAAACATTTTATAACAGTCAATATTTATAACTTGAAGACCGGTGTCATTGTCGGAGACAACTTGAATACCATTTTAATTCCAACACTCTATCTTTTGCTTTTCAGTAACTTTTTCGATCAATTTAATCAAAAAACTATTTTAAGTTTAGAATATATATTCGACATATTATACCTAAGTTTTATTTTGAAAAATTATAAAAAAACAAATACTTTAGCCACCCGCGTGCGGTGCTCATGCTGCGCCCCTTCTAGGATCGACCCTGCATAATAAGGAACTCGCGAGTATTGACAAGTTCAAAATAAAATTAAATAAATAAATATTATTTATCTTTTCTGTTTTTTATTTTAAAACTTTTTCAAAGACTTATTTTTATGATTTTTTAATCGACAAAAGTTTTTTATTGTATAACTACAAAGTTCAATCAATTAATCAATCATGTAATCAACAGAAGCAAAAACCTTGGTTTAATTTTAAATATATATAGTTAGTATTAGTCATAATTCTTATCGTTCGCGATTGTGGGTGTCCCCTCCAAAATATAAATTATGTACCTATCAATACTTATCACACATTTTAACAAGTGTAAATTAAATGGTAATTTCTAACTTTTTACCATAATAAAAAAGTTCCTTATCTTACGTTGTCTTACGTATATCAAAAAACTAAATTTTAGGTAAATACTTTGATAGTTTTTGAAGTTTTCAAATGTAACAATTTTTATCTAATGCAACGATTACAATAGGAAAATGATCAATTGAATTCAGCGTTTTATTAAAATGTGAAAAAGTAATTTCAAATGGTTTTCTTTTCTATATATTTGTTAATTTGTATTTCTCGAAAGATTTTCTTCAGATTTGCTGTAATTCTGAAAAGATTCAAATAGTTTACCTATTATTCTTAAAATTATGAAAAACTTCTCGTAAAAAATGTAAGTTATTTATTTTGTATACATATATAATTTTATTTATTTTGTAACCATCCGATAACCGCTACTTCGTCAGCGTTGCCTAAAACTCGTCAACAATGTTAATGATTGTCGACGGTTTTTAGACTACGCTAATTAATGTTAATGATTAATATGTTTATTATTAATCCTGATCCTAAGTTTGTTTTCAATTATTATGGTTCCGAGGATTATTGAGGATCTTCTATAATTCAAATAATTAACACAGTTTTTATATTTTTCGCATCGTTTCGCAGCTTATTACTAGTCCTTCAAGCGGTCATAAATAACAATATAAAGGTAAAAAGCTTGAGTTACAGCAATTTAAGAAGACTTCAAACAACAAAATATCTTATATTTAACTTAAACTAACATTCTACATTTAATTATGGAATTATTATATTCTATTATATAAAGTTTTAATTTATCAAAGTACCATATAGTAGAGGAAGGGGTGGTAATTTGGACCCTGCTGTTTTTTTGGAACCCTTTAATATCACAGAAACAGGCAGTGACATCTACCAAAAAACTATGTAACTACGTTGTACTGATACCATAGAGCATATTTGCTACCAATAACGTGAATTTTGAATCGAATTTGATCTATCACACACAGCTGACATTTCACGTCAAAATCAAAAGTTTTTTTCTCTCCGTTGGAAAAACTGTAAAAAGTTTTTGTTTTAGTATAAGACAAATTCTGTGCGTGTTATAGGGAGTCCATACCGACTAGTTTAGATTGTCGAAGGTAAGTTTTAATGTATCTTTTAACTAGATGTGATTTTCTTGGTTATTTGTTAATTTAGTTAGATTTTGAATTTGGAACCCTATAGGTGCGGGTATTATGGAACCGGGTTCCAAATTACCCGCAATGTATTCAATACAATTTTTTCTATTTCCAGTCATGCCTCGAGCTCAATTGTCTCCAAAGCCGAAGGCGAAAAGAAAACAATGGACCAGAAATAATATGATTGAAGCTGTAAAAGCAGTAAGAGAAAAGAAAATGGGTTTAAAAAAGGCGGTTAAGCTTTACAATGTCCCAAAAACTACTCTGCAAAGGTTTGTGCACAGTGATCAGCCTCCCGAAGAAGTTGTAAAAACTACTATAGGGAGAAAACCTGTCCTGCCATCTCAACTTGAAGAAAACCTTGTGTCATACCTTCTCAATATGGAAAGCAAATTCTATGGCTTGACCCGTCAAGATGTTAGGAAAATGGCCTATCAATTGGCTACAAAAAATAATATCAAACACCCGTTTAGAGATAACATAGCAGGTCGAGCTTGGCTTGATCATTTCTTATTACGCCACAAAGATAAACTTTCCATTCGATCACCAACAGGAACTTCGAATGCTCGTGCTCAAGGTTTTAATAAAGAAGCAGTGGAAAAATTCTTTGATATCCTTGAAGAAGAATTCCAAAAACATAATTTTCCTCCAGAGAGAATTTTCAACGTCGATGAAACCGGGTTATCTATCGTACAGAGTAAAATAGTTAAAGTGATTGGTATGCGAGGGAAAAGACAAGTAGGTAGCATAACTGCGGCTGAACGTGGATCACTGGTGACAGTGGTATCAGCAATGAGCGCTTGCGGCATATTTATTCCACCATTGCTGATATTTCCCCGCAAAAACATGACGCAAACGTTAATGAAAGGAGCTCCGCCAGGTTCTATAGGAAGATGCCACCCATCAGGATGGATTCAGGCAAACTTGTTTACGGACTGGTTCCATCATTTCATTGAAAAGACCCACCTAACTGAAGCCTCACCTGTGCTTTTGATTCTTGATGGTCATTATTCGCATACACGCAATTTAGACGTTTTGATGGCAGCTAGAGCTAATAATGTCACAATTATTAGTTTACCTCCACATTCAACGCACAAGATGCAACCTCTTGACAGGGCTTTTATGGGTCCCTTAAAAACCTACTATAGTGAGGAAATTAGACAGTGGTTACTCACCTCCAACCAGGTGTTGACTCCATACGAAATAGCTGAATTGCTGGGACGTGCCTATCTGAGGTGCCAAACAGGTACTATTGCTGTGAATGGATTCAGAGTAACTGGCATTTACCCGATGAATAGAAGTGTATTTACTGAAGCTGACTACATAGCAAGTTCAGATGGGAGTAATGTGACCACACTTCAACCTACTCAAGCTACTGATGATGACCTTCATCTGCCGTCTACAAGCACGCATGTGGCCGTTCAATTGCCGCAACCAGAACCTCAACCAGGCCCTAGTGGACAAACAAATCAAACTACCCTGCAAGCGATTGATAGCAATCCTGTTGTTCTCCCTGAAGATATTTTACCGGTTCCAACACCAAAGAACAAAAAATCTACCAGAGGCCGCAAGTCGTCTGCCGCTACTTTGCTGACTGGATCTCCCTACAAACACCAACTTGAGGAGTCAATCAAATCTATAGCGCAGAGAGGAAAAGGTCGAGGAAGAGCTCGGGGACGTAGTGGAAGGCAGGGTATGCCAAACCCTTCTAGATCTCGCTCGAACAGGCGGGAATCTTCCTCTTCGGATACTACGATGTCATCTGTTTCTTCAGGTAAAACTGCGGTGGCAGAAAATTATACCACACAAGCTCAGCCCACAAGCCACGATGATTATTGTATTTTTTGTTCAGAATGTTTCTCAAATAATCAACAGGGTGAAATTTGGATTCAGTGCCAATCTTGTGAGTTGTGGGCACATATTGATTGCTCAGGATGCGAAAAAGAATATTATATTTGTGATTATTGTAAATAAAGTTGTTTCATACTTGTAATTTGGAACCCGGGTTCCGTAATACCCGCACCAAAACTCAAAACACGTTTTTTTCATTTAGTCAATAAACGTAATTATTTCCTATAACGAGTTGTTTTATTTTGTTAATCGTTCCTAATATAATAGCTAATAAGTTTTGAAGTATACAAAGCCATATTTCAAGATGATTAGTCAAATAGTTTTATTTAAATATTCAAAAAACAAAGTAGGGTTCCAAATTACCACCCCTTCCTCTAATTTTATCATTATTATATCACGATTAAGAAATGCAATACTGGGATATCGAGTACTGGTATTTTGAGTCATTTGTACAATTGTATAATACCGGTATTCATAAGTTTATATACCGTTTTTTGGTATTTACTAGTATTTTTTTAAATTATTTTCAGTATATGTTCAGGGTTCGCCATCATTGCAAAATAGTATACGTTTTTGTCTCTATGACGCCCTAACGGGTGAAAATAATTAGGCTGTGAATACAAAGTTGGAATTAAAAAATGTCTTAGGGTATTTACATAGCTACATAACTATGATGATTTTAAAAATGAAAATGAAAAAGAAGGAAAAAATCTAACTAATTCGAATTTGATTAAGTTTATAATAAATTTTCTTTAAATATTTTACTCACAAACCTATCCACATTCGCAAGAATTCGGTAGAATTATCGAAGATGATGATGACCATGATGACACTTGTGTCGCTAATGAAAAGTAATTGTCTCTCGAAGAAAAGTTAGAGTTATCGATAACTAAAAAAATTTCAACAAACCAAAATGCAATACAGAAATCAGTTACACTCAAAACCATCCGACAAGTATTTGATTTATTTGGAGATGAGGGATTTAGAAGATATAAAATTCTAAATATCAATTCACTAATATTAAAAAATCTAACCTGAACTATCTGGTATGACATACAATACTCTACCAAAAAAGAAATCAGCATAAAATAATTTATTTTTTAATTGAAATATGTGCCGATAAATTGCTCCCTAAATGCAGCAGCAGAATCTGTAATTGCTCCAGGTCTATAACCATTGGTTTATTGAAAACCAAGATTTCAAAAGAATTAATTGTTGAAAAATAAACACTTTTGAACTCATGTTCCTTTTCGGTTGGTCAATATCTGACAACGTTGCATTTTCTACTTTGTTTTTTATTCTTTTAGCAATTATTTTGTTAATGCAATTCTAATATGGTATTTCTAATACCTTATTTCTAATTTCTTATATCTAATGTGGTATTTTCTCTTTTGTGGCTAAATTTTCATTGTGGGCCGATTTATCCTCGAATAGAATAAATACAAAGCCGAAAATGCAACGTTGCCAGATATTGACTGACCTAAAAGAGACTTGAGGCCACTTTTGAACAGATTTTGCTGGAATATTTTGGAACAATTATGAATTATGTTGAAGCATTCGGTATTAGCTGCCAGTATTAAATCCGTCTCTGAGTAACTTCCATGAGCTCATGGACAAACCCTAACGTTGATATCATGTATCTATAGATATAGTAATTAAAATATATATTAGTGATCAATTACGAGATAAAATAGGCTACTGGTGGCCGAGTGGTCAAGGTAACCGGTCCAAAATTAGTAGGTGTTGGATTCGAATCTCGTATCGAGAAAGTTTTCGATATTTCTCGCTGAAGGATTTTTACTAACCCTAGAGTCACTAAACACCTTAGTAGTTACAAAGTGACGGTAAATAACATCTAAAAATTATTTCATAGGTGTATATAATACTTATTAAAATTATTCAAATAATAGGCATCTGATAATCAAGTAAATCTGTATACAAGATTTTGTAACGAAACTTTCCGAATTATATTCTCATGTTATACACGATCGTTTACTGAACCCATCTGTTTAAGTACCAGGCGACGAGCAAATTTATTTGCAATTGGAAAATAACAGCTGCGGTCCAATTTTCCCCTTGGCAAGTTTTCCTTTTTCGTCTTCCTCTCGTTCCTTCTATATTATCTATAGTGTAAAAATAAAATTTTCTATAACTATGATATACCTGTTTGTTCTCTTTCTATGAATGTATAAATAAAGAAAAAGAGTGTTTATAAAAGTTTATTTATAAATTATTTTATACAAATATATAACAAAAAATAATTGAAGTTTAGTATTGTTTAGTGCCAAATTAAGCGTCCAAAACATGGTTCAAGTAAGCAATATAACAAATAGCAAGACGTAGAATTTCAATTTTCGATAGCTTTTTATCAGGAGGTAGAGTAGGAAGTAGTTTTCTAAGTTCAGCAAAAGCGACATTGAAAGCTTCAACACGAATTCGTTCTCGTGTCGCGTGTGCTGTGCGATATTTTTGAGTCGCGCGACGTCGGCGTCTTCGTTCTTCGCGACTTAAAGCTCCCATTTCACCACGAATTTCCCTATGCATATATAATACGAACAAAATTTCAATAAACATGACAAGAAAATTGATATTTGTAGTATCGTTATATGTCGCCAAAGCTACTTTCAGATCATAAATCATGGGGGAAAATGATAAACAAAAATTGTATCATATAGAAAAAAAATATGAAACAACTCGCATTTATACTTTCATTTTACCTGCGACGAATGATTGGAATGTAATTGGATGTATCTGTGATCGTTTGCAAAACTTCTCGGTGACTTGCATCCACGTAGACGTCAGAAGTAAAACTAGGGGATGATGTTTCCTCCCCACAGCTCATGGCATCACGACGTCGTCGTACAGCCGAAACCGGACCCACTGAAACTAACTGAAAATTTAGTCGAAAATAAAGCAAAGAAATTTCTTATGAACAACCTTAAATCGAACTTGCCAATAATTTTTAAGCAAATATCCGCTCAATAAATAAATAACCCTATATAATATAAATAAGATTAAACAAGAAGGGTGAACTGAGGGAATAAACGAACGTTCCCAGAGGAATTGAAGCCAAATAGAAATGGAAAATATGTCGTAGGTAAAGTTGAGGAATACATCTAAAACCCTCACTAGAAAAGCTTGTGTTTTAATGTTTAATGCGATTGAAAGACGAAATCATTCTTTATTGCCTCAAATCAACATAAACTTGTGTTTTGTTTAGACCATTTTAAGAATTTACTATCCCCATGTGAATTTGTTGTTCAGTCGTTCAGGCAAATATTTGTGTCATTTGCCGCTTAAAATCGGTCATAGAAAGATTGGAAAATCTCAGTTTTATATTGAATAGCCTACTGGTGATCGAGTAGTCTAGGTAACCGTTCCAAAACTGGTAGATGTTGGGTTCGATCCTAGTATCAAGCAAATTTTCAATATTTCTCGATTATGAATTTTTATTAACCCTAGAGTCACTTAAGACCTTAGTAGTTATAAAGCGACGGTAAATAACAATTTAAAAAAAAATACATGAATAATAATTGACCAACACCAAAAGTTTGCTACAATTTTTCAAAAATTACTCTTTGTTTGTTGTATATCAATTTCACCATTATATGTAGTGATGGCTCAAAGATTATGGTAAGTTTTCAAAACTTTTCCGGTGTCTCCACGTGCAGTTCATAAAACGAGCTTATGAATTCTGAGATTCCATTTATGGGAATTGATGCTAGATTTCCAATACCTACATATTAAAAAAAATGTGTGTTGCTCACACGCAATAGGAGTGCAACTTTCAAAAATGTAAGCTTCAAGATAATGAGACGAATGTAAAATTTCAGGAATAGGATAATTAGGATTTAGTTATGATAATATTGATGTCAAGCTTAAATTTTAGAGGTGTAGTATCGACTATAGAGGACTCAGGTTTAAATATTTTTTACCACGAAATTGATTCGGAAATCTTATTTCTCTGTCATTTATATTTGGATAAATATGGAAAGATGTAGATACTGTAGTTTGTATTACAGAATTTAAAAATATTGGTAGGTACTATAAAAATTGTTCGAAAAATTCGAGTATATTTTTATATGTTTAGCTCATTGAAAAGAGTTTTCGATGGTGATCGTGACCCTGATTTTGTACTTTTCTAAAATATTTCCGACTTTTGCCATCAAAAATTTTAATAACTTATGATTTCTGAGGGTCTCTATTACATTCCAGCCTGTAATATTTCGTAGATAATATTTCCTAGATTACAATGTTACATTGTAATTTTTATTAAAAAAGTTTTTTTCTTTGTATACTTACTATGGTATAGTGATCCTGTAAAGCTATTTAAACTAGTTAACATTTTTTTTTTAAATTACGAACTTTTAAGTTTCACCGTTCGATATACTGAAAGAATGTTATTAACGCCCAAAATGCAAGGTAAAAAGTCTAACAATTTTGAATTGACATAGTTTTTTTTTCAATACTATAGTAAAAAATTAAGACATCATCAAATTAAGAGTAAATTTTGGAGGATCCAAACTCTTTCCTTATAGTGTGAGAATGGGCGATCAATATGAAATCAGGTGGTAATTGAAGGGGTGATTTTGAAAGTTTGGAAGTTCTGACTTTTTGTCTTAAAAAAAAGTTTTAAAAAATAAAAAAAAAATAAAAAAAAATTGGAATCATAAAATTTTCTTAAATGCGTATATATAATAAAGTTTTCTTAGATTACCTACATAACATAGCTTTCAAGTATGTTATGGGCGATTAATGTTGAGTATCGTTGGGCGAAACATAAACCTTTCTTATTACATTTTTTTTTTAAAATACTGAAATTCAAATTAAGTTTTAATAATTTTTGACAACTAGAGCTCTTAAATGCACTGCGAAAGAACACAAAATTCAACAATAAAAGGGAAAATTATACGATATTAGAATTAAATTAACAAAAAATCGCGAATTAAATTGAAAACAAAGTAGAAAATGAAAAGTTGCCAGATTTTGACGTCGTTAAGTGGAACATGAGTCAACTAAATAATCTAAGATTTTATTGGAAGAGTAGAATTTTGAGAATACACAACCTTAAAAATATCAGCTTTTTATTCAATTTGCGATTTTTTGTTAATTCAATTCTAATACGGTATAATTTTCCCTTTTGTGGCTATATTTTCTTAATGAACCGATTTATTCGCGAATTAAATTAAAAACAATGTAGAAAACACAACGTTGTCAGATTTGACTATACTAAAAGGGACTTGAGCCAAAATATCCCTGGATACTCGTTTCCCTGGACCCTTACAATCCAAATTCAATCCTAGACTTTATTTTATGAATGGTTTTTATGAAATTTGGGAGCGAATAGAATATTGATAGATTATCACCATAAGTTCCTAAGATATTCAACAATGTTTAGATTCGGAGACAGGTACGCTAGAATAGTAAGTATAAGTATAGGTAGGTATAGGTATAGAGTAGGTATAGGTAGGTAGAATAGGTATAGGAATAGAATAGGTATAGATAAGTAATAGGTACATCAAAAGTTTTGACTGAATTCTTTGACAACACTGAGTTCATTAAACATTTAGAAATCAATTTAAAATTAATGTTGCAAAATACAAATTTGAAAATTCAAAGTTTTCTCAATTTAAGACAAAATTTTATAAAATATTTCCTAATAAGAGGAATAAATTGATTGACCGGCCAATGCTTAAATCATCTTATCACAGTATCAAATCCTATTACCTAAACCAGAGATGGTGAACCTATGACCCGTGGGTCAGACACTGACTCATGTAAAGCTCTTTAATTGACCCACGATGATTAGGCAACCCTTTTTATGTTACGTTTGTAGAAAGAGACTCCCATAGCACTTGTATCGCCCTGTTTCACCTCGTGAGGCGCTAATGGACGTCATGCACATTAGTGACCCACGAGCTAGTACTAAAAAAAATTATGAACAAAATTTGACCCACGCCTCAAAAAGGTTCACCATCCATCATTTAGCCGCTAAATAAGCACAGATTACAAAAAACTAATATTGGTGCTGAAATTATAACAATGCAATTTTACTGTAGTTTGGAAAAATTGGGGCGTGACGTATAGTTTTGCCTCATAGCAATTCTTCACAAATTTCTTTTTGATTTTTTAAAATTTGGTAGTTCTTCCCATTTTACATAAGGTTTCATGAATTTCTTAGGAGCAAATACTTATATTAAACCTGATGCATAAATGTTTTCATCTCCTTGATCACATTTTCGATTAAAATGATTATTTTTCCAGAAATGAGAGATGGCTTGATTTTAATATTTTAATACTGTAGGTATATATCTTCCCTTATTCGTTCATTTCCGTATGATCAAAACTTAGCATTATATAGATAGGTACATTTATAATTAATATTGCAATGTTCAGTAGGTACTTCTAATCTTGCTTTCAAATTAACAAACGATTTGAACACGTAGATGAAAAAATAGGTTTGTTTTTCACTTACACCTACGGTTGCTATTCGATTTCTATTGGAAAAATATTAAACTGTTCAACTCCTGTTTAAACCATATATTCTATATATATTTGAGGCTAATTAGAAAACACCAGAAGAATGTTAATCTCAAAGACTAATGGAATTCATCATAATCAAAATTGTTTTTGAATGTGAAAAATAAAAGATAGGTATATAAGTAGGTAATGTTGTAAAAAATTTTAAAAAAATGTTTCAAAATTATGTGCTATTATATAAAAAATAAGTTCTACACGTTTTACTCGACATCATTATTTTTTTTACATGGATGCCCACTTTTCTCGATAACAACTGATGTTTATGGGTCTTCTAACCAGTAGCGTTGAGGATGCAGGGAAGTATGGTCCCGGGCGGCACATGTAAATGGGGCGGCATATTAACATTGATAATTTCATAAAGGATTTTAATTTAAGAAAAACAGGAAGAGTACATTCTTAAAAAATTAAATAATTTAAAGGTAATTGAAGGTATTTTTACCAATTTTGTTGACTAATAATGAAAATCAGCCCCGGGCGGCGAAAAATCAGGCTCCGCCACTGCTTCTAGCAGTTTCTGTGTTTTTGTTTTTCCATAGAAAGAACCAACAAAATTTAGAGCAATTCAAATGTAGAGGAGAGGTAAATGAAATAATTTCGAGAAAAAAAATATTTTCGAATTTTCTAATCTTACTTTCGCTAGTTTAAAATATAAATTTTTCTTTTTGAAATATCTCTAGGTTTATCAAGACCGAATGATTAGTTTCCGAGAAATCTCAAATCTTGAATCTCAACTTTTAAAGCTTTGCAAAAATAGGAAACATAAAGACAAAATATTTGTTTATATTTGAAATTATATACTACCATGTAAAGAGAATGGACAAAATGACCACAAACCTGGAAAATCTGGAATTATCAGAGAATTTAACTCAACCTTGAAATATCAGGGAATTGGAAACAATACCAGGAAATTTTAAAAATTTTAAACCATTCCTAAACTAGTAGGTAGTACGATTTTGCTCATCTTTAAACTCGTTAAAGATAATCTTTCAAAGAATAAGTGTACCAAATTTGATCAAAATCGGTTGAGGAGAAGTTATTCTAAGACTATAGGAGTATAGGAGACTATAGGACGACTATAAGTTATAGGAGAATATAGGAGTTATTCTAATAACACGGTCAGTTATATTACATGTTTATAAATTTCTAAACTATTAATTTTTTTTTCAATCTTTACAATTAATAAATACATGTGATGGAAATATTAGAGCAAAATTTCACTATGAGAACAAATGCAATACTTTCAAGTCATGGAAAAATATCAAAATTTTCATGGAAAACTTGGAATTTATCAGGAAACTTTAAAATTATTTATCTATGGTCAGTCTGATCAATTAAAAGTAAATTCATAGGAAAGACCAGAAAAAAATGGTTCACTTATTTTCCAAAAAACAGAATAATAGATTCCTTATAACTTATTATAGTAAAAAACATCTACTATTCTGTTTTTGGAAGATAAGTGAATCATTTTTCAAAAATAGTCACCTAGGTAAATAGTTACCTAGAATTATTGATTCAATAATTACGTAGGTACATACTAAGGATATGCTATTTATTTAGAAATCGTAAAATGTTATAATCTTGTAAAAATGTTTAAGAATAAAGTAACTCACTTTTGCAAATGATTTAAATGTGCTCAGAACTATTCCAATTCTAAGGAAGATGTTTTTTTTTTTGAAATTCCAATTTTTTTTAACCAACCGCTTTTATAAAATGCAGTTCTCACTTATCAAATCTAACGTTAAACTGAAACATTGGTACAAGTTACAGCATCCTTTTGGTCCTTGTGTGCAGCTCTACAGGATCCTTCTGATCACACCCCTATTATCTATTTCATCCAATAGCCGTCCAAGCTTTATGAGATCAATATCTGGAACATCTCTATGGGAGGAGTTAAGTAACAATAGGGAGTGTTCAAATATTTCATCTTAAAGTAATAAATGGTACTCGATGCAATTATTTTCAAATATTTGTTTCTATTTCATTTAGATCTTCATGAGGTAATGGTAAACAGAATCATAACAGTAGGTCAATTCGTAGGTATATATTTTCTTAAAGTAACACCAACAATCAATAATTTTTAAATGTCTATAATAAAATAATATTCTTGTGTATAATCAAAACGACAAATTGGATGCGTGTCTAAATTAGCAAAGCTAAAAAGTTCAAAAATACGGTTGAATATTTTAAATGAATCTCAAACTTAGAACAGTGAAACAAGGGGGTGGGTGAGTGGTTGAGTAATTGTTGAAAAAGATTGGATGTTTTTCCTGAACGACGACTTTAAATTTATTATATACATAATATTGCTCGTACCAATCGGTGGAATGCACCAAGTCCAATAAAATAGCTAAGGGAGGAAGGAAAATGCCATCAAAACAGTCCCAGTCTGCTTCTCTACCTCTAATAATGCAACTATCTGTGTATATCGGTGACAACGCACGATTATTTTTATAGATGAATAGAATTCAGGATAAAGGAGAGAAATACTGAAATTGAAAATACTAAAGGCATTTTTAAACTCTTCCCTCCTTCTAATACCTGCATGCTAAATAATTATGTCAAATATGTCTTTTTAAACTAAATAAAGCAATAGCTTTTTAGCTAAAATGAGGACAAATAAATGGCATAAATAATATGATAATGGTGAAGAGCTACTATAAATTTAATAAAATCTTCCTTTTTAAAAAAAAGGAAGTACAATAGTTAATCAATAATGTTCAGAGAAATAACGGAAAATCAATAAAATATATGTTGTTATTTATATAAATTTAAATATTATTTTTAATAAGAAACAATCAAGATAAGTTGAACTTGGAATATAACGAATGCTTTGTTTTTAAGAACCGTTTCAATGAATTTATATTTCAATGTACTCATTGTAATCGCGAAAACACCAACTTTACTAATTAAGTCAATTAGTAGATATATTTCTTCAATTATCCATGAATAATGTTCTCTTTTTACAGTAAGTAGTAAGTATTCAGCAATTTATACTTTTATCCAAATAATTACCAATTACTGCCATAATAAATTATAATGTTATAGTGATCTTAAAATTTTATGGAAACGAAAATAAACTTTTTTTTAATTGTTTTTTATCGTCGCTTTATTAACTACTACGGTCTTTAGGGTTAAAAAAATACATAATCGAGAAATATTGAAAATTTTTAAAAACGAGGATCGAACATTTTAACCACTCGACCACCAGTAGGCCAAAAATAAACTGTAATTTTAATTTATAAAAAACGCAAGAAGACAAAAGATTCCCGACCTAATTAAGACCTTTAATTTAAAAACTATCGTTACATACCTTTTACTTAGTATTTTAAGATATTCAAAATCATTGCAGCCAGAGCTGTCAGAAAAAGTATCTTAGTTACTTTAAAGTATCTAAGATACTGTATCTTAGTTTCTTTTTTTCTGACAAAATGTAACTAGCATCTTACATACTTTTTAAAAAGAACTTTATCTTATAACTTAAAAAGTACCTTTTATACGCAAAAGCAACTTAGATACCGAGATACCGAGTGTTTATACCTCTAATATTAACCTTTTATCGTTTTAAAGTGTGTTGTGTTGACAGGAATTAGGCATACTTTCCTTTCTCCAAAATTATCAAAGATAAGAAATACTCGTACTTTATCTGTTTACCTTACAACTTTACCTAATAACTTATGCAACTTAGCACATGCTTAATATACAAAGTCAGTATATCTAGTATGCAAATGTATCTTTTTAAATATCTTTAAAAGTAACTTAGGATAAGTATTTCAAGTCCTTTTTGTTGAAAATAACTTATAAGATATCCTAAGTAACTTCGGGTACTTTTAAAAAAAGTAACTTATCTAGTATTGGTAGATGCTTTGATGAAGTATCTTTTATACCTCTGAGTGCTTCAAATTACTTAGTGGAAAACATGATTAGATGATCGGGGTCTTCGATCCCAAAATTGAACTAGTCGAACTATATCTTGTTCACTGGTTGCTGAAATTGCTCGACTACTCACTACTTTACTCGACCCCTAACTCTTTTAGTTCCCATACAGACACGATGCTATTATTTGTCCTTTCCTTAGACCCCCAATTCTTTTGCTTAATTTTGCCACAATAGGTAACACTGCCCTTGTAGGTATGTGAACATATTTTTTGAATAGTCATGTAGGTGAGGCAGGGACTCAGGAAATACAATAAGCCTAAGGGTGCAGTGTTGAAGCTCTCCAAACCTCGACCTGATCAAGTGCACCAAAAAAAAAAACATGTACCTACTATAATTTGGTCTATCTTTCGTGCGGTAGGTAATATTTATACGGAGGTCACAGAAAATATGACGCAACACAACGAAATGAAGAGGGTGGAGGATCAGCACAGGTGAAATTTCAAGTGGCACTTTTTTTTATGAAGGGTCTTAAAGCCCTCAGAATCGATAAGTAGCATATTTGTAGATTATAGATCAGGGGTGGGCAAACTTAATGACTATATGATTAAACTGTATGATTGACAATAGTTTTTCTCATTTACACTCGATCGAAAATTCGATCTCTTCGAAAACTGAGTCAAATTAAAAACAAATACATATTTAAGGGGTTGCAAAGGTTTAGTCGAAGATAAATAGCTTATTTTTTTCCATGTAAAAAAAATTTTTTTTTAAATTTTTATTATCTTAAACATACACATTTGACAAAGAAATTCTGAAATTTTTATAGAACAATATCTAAAACTCCGCCATTACGATGTCATTTCCGGTGACCCTTCGGAAAAAAGGTGTGTCCGCGTTGACAGTAAAACTCATGACCGAATCATCCGTAAAAATAAATGAAAAAGTATGTTTTAGTTAAGACCGTAAACTAGAACTTAGATGAAGGGAAGAAAATTAAAAATGAATTTTTGGATAGCATCTTTACAAACATGCAATTTTGATGAAATTTGCTGTATATTTTTTTAAATAGTTGTAATTGAAAAAAAATCCTTCGCCCAAGTCCTTGTCAATTGTATCTCGAAGACCTGTGTAAAATTTCATCAAAATCGATTGAGTATCTAGTTCCCAGGAAATTTTGACAACCGACTTTGAAGATACAGTTCCGAGAAAAACGCGACAATCACGAAGTATAAATGACAGGAGAACGAACGCTGTATTGCAAAGTTATCCACAAAATGAGGGCATAGTGCAGAGGACTCTAGTGTCAATAGTATACAAGTATGAAAATAAGCACCAAAAAAAATTTCATATAATTCACAACAGATTAATCATTTCAATAAAAAATTGTTTCCTAAACATAAGTAGAATTAAATAATAATAAATTTATGTTATATTAAAGGTATTAAATTATATGAAGAACATGAATGTAACGTTTTGACAGCTTTAGCTTCATTTTGAATTATAATAACAAAAAAGTGAACAACCAATAACAATTCAGTACATAAAGTGGCATAAAGTTAGTCATGTTTCTTAGCGATGATTCGCTAATGGTGGCCAAAAAAATTACTAAACTATGTTTGAATTTTTGAGGACATGTGAACTAACAAATTGCTTATCTCGTTCGTTCTCCTGTTATTTATTCTTCGTGGCGACAATAGACGAGCAGCTGCACCGATATACCTCCGAAATTATTACTTGAACCAACTTGAAAGTTTAGAACAATATTCTAGAGATGTTGTAGAAATTAATAAGATAAGAAAAATATGTTTTTTTGAAGCTCTGAAACCCATGTAAACCCTTAAAGAGAGAATTTGAAGGGAGTATTAGAAGCACTATTTGGGAATCAGTAATACCGTTGTAGAATAGATGCGTATTTAATTTTAAGTTCAAGTTTCAATTAAACTTTTGTACACACTTTCAATTAAAAGATTTGAAATTTACCAAAAAAAATATTTAAAATGCCTGTGATCGACTGACGACCTGTTCGCGATCAACCGTTTACTCACCCCTGTTATAGACGATACATCAGTAAAGTTAATAGGCTCATATTGTACACAAACTTACTCGTGATATTACTCATGATATTAGAGCTTTTGTAGAGATTACGTATGGATTTTTTTTGTCAATATTAATATTAAAAGGACTTACGATGCTGATAATTTTTTATTTCTAAAATATTTAATACAGGAATTTATACTATTTATGCTCCTGTAAAAAGTATGTTTTAAAAATGTACAAACCCTTAAATAAAATACTGACTAGCAATTTTACAACTGTATGTAAAAAATTACAAACTATTTTTGTAAATCTACACTTTTTAATTTATAAATCGAAGATATTTATATAGATGCCTAGATACCATTTAATTAGAAAATTAGTTTTAAACTTTCAAACGTTTAAAAATATAAAAGTAAAGAAAATATATTTTTCTGTTACAAATTACCTAGTGTTATTGTACACAATTAGTTACCAAGAAACATTTTTGAAACCAAATATAGGCACAGAATGTATTTAATAAATAAAGT
Source organism: Sisyra terminalis (assembly GCA_958496175.1). Lineage (NCBI taxonomy): Eukaryota > Metazoa > Arthropoda > Insecta > Neuroptera > Sisyridae > Sisyra > Sisyra terminalis. Next base: position 34,424,685 of record OY292274.1, read on the forward strand.
AGTTGTTACCGGGGGTATTGGAAGTATCGAGCTTTCAACTAAAGAAATTAAAATTTACCGTCAGTGTCAATTTTGGACCTCTTCCTATTTATGATGTAAATTTTTGTGTGAATTTCTAAAATATTTTAATGTTACAATGGCCTTACAATTTGAAGTAGGAAAAGTAAGTTAACGGAATTACATTACTATACTTTGACCCCTTAACATATTGACTGCATTTGTAATAGCTACTGTTTCAGACCATTATTTAATAAATTAGATTAGTATTTTTCTTTAATGTTCTTCCACTTGGTAATAGTTGGATTAGATCTTCCCAACATTCGTTCACATTTCGTGTCTGAGTTTCGATCGTTGTTGATAACATGAGGTTGTCATCGTTATACACCCAAACACATATACAACAACAATAATAATAAATACTCTGCTACCGTCTACAAGGGATGACGGCAAAAATTCTTCAACAGCCTTAGCTAGTGTTACAATTGTCGCGAGTATTAAAGCATGCAAATATAAATGAATTATCATTTTAATACCAAGTGTTTAACTTCAATAAAATTTAAATAAAATAAATTTCTACAAAAATTACATTTTTGGTTTTAAAATTTTGCAGATTTAATTGTTGCAAGTGGCTTAAACAGTTGAAAACTTGTAAGTAAAAATTATTAAAACAAATAATTTTGTCCCAATTTGTATGTGAAAATCAGAAGCAAATATGCAATTGAAAATTTACATAAAAACTTAATTTATTTATTTTAAATACTCGAGAATAATAAATCATATCTAAGCTAAGTCTTGTTAAATTTGGCTTAACCATTGTAAGCTTCAATAAAACCTATTTTAGGCATGTGCAAGCTAATTTCAATTACATACGGTACATTATATTATCCATTCGGTTCTAAGTCATCCCTTATGGTTCATTGATCGGATGCGATAATAATTACTTCATTTTGGGGGGTGCGAGATTTTTTACAAGGGAATTGAGGGCGTGTGATGTTCCCAATCAAATTAAGCAGGTGTTGATACGAATGTAACATTTGTTCCGATTAATCGCTAAATGAAGGACAATTTTCCGACTAGATGTCTTCATGTACACGTGTATAACGCTGAAGAAATAAAGTTTGCACGTGCACTTTTCAGAAAATTGTCATCGTATCGTCATCCCTCTTTGTTTGAAGAATAGTGTTGATGAAAAAGGGTGTCTCACCGCAGAACGGCAATGGCGTGTACTATCGCATCCCTAGAGTGCCACAAATCATTCCGTCACTCATAATCCTTTAATACAAATGTTTCTATTTATTTTTGTATCCTCTACTTGTCCACCCTAAAAATACAATGAGATCCCTTTCTGTATTTACATTATAATTATATCAAAAAAAAAAAAATGATTTTTCGACAAATTCACCCTTTAGAAATCAAGTCATATTCAAAGTGAAAAAGCTATGGTTTGCCAATTTATATTTCCTAACATACGAGATCTACTTTAATTTAACATAATAATGTACATTGTAAATAATATGTTATCGTTAAAATATACACTAATAAGGTAGTATTGCTAGTGATATAACTACCCTAACTACCCATTTTAAAAATTCTTAGGAATTCAATAAAAATGAGGAACTTCTTTAAGTTCTAGTTTAATGTTTGTTTTAAACGGATTTTTGTCGTTCAACATGACGTGTGTGTACTCTTATTAAAAAAAAATCCATATGGATTTTTGTTGGAAACCACATGGAAAAAGGATGGATTTACGTAGGAAACTATAAAGGAAAGGATGAATTTATGTGGATTCATATGGAAAATAAAAAGAGTCAGAGCTAGAGACAATAACTCTAGTTAACAAACAATAAAAGAACCTACCTTCATTTTTAATTTAACCCTTATTTTTATTTTAAATTACAATGTAGATATTTCTGTCATCCGCTCATCTGAGAATTACAAGATATTACACGCCAAAGTTTTATTTTTTTCCATTGACGCCATGAATTTGCACAATTTCAAAGAAAACGTTTACGTTGCAAACCGTATGTGTGTTATTTATCATTATTTTAAATTAGTCCTATAAAATCTTAGATAATCAAAAACAACTTGGTTTATTTTTAATTTAAGGTCTCCTTAAGTGTTTTAATCAGCAAATTCTCGCATCTTTTTTATTTACATTAATTGCATTCGGATGAATTCTTTAGTCGTTTCCCATGTAGTTTCCTAGTGGATTCATATGGGAATCCACATAGTAGTATCAAATAATTTCCATAGTATTTTCCCATTAAAAATTATAGGACAGCACTATAAATTCCTTACCAGAACCTTATTTTAGTTATTTCATTATTAATTGTTTTTCATTTATTTTGTTATGTAATGTAAAATTAAGCTTATGCTGAAGAATATGCTTTTTATTTTTATTAAAGGGAAAATATTTTCGATGGAGGTGGAAACGGACAATGTCCTTTGCGATATTGAATTATATAATTAACACTGGAGAACAAACTTAATTTAACATTCCATAACAAAATATATGAAAATCAATTAATATTGAAGTAACTAAAATGAAATTCTGGTGAGGAATTTATAGAGTTTATTTATTTATGGAATTTATGTTAAGGAATATTTTAGTACTGTCCTATAATTTTTATAGGAAAATACTGTGGAAATCATTTGATATTACTATGCGGATTCGTATGGAAATCTACATAGGAAACCATATTGAAATCCACATAAAAATTCATCCGAAAATACCCCATAGGGATTCACATGGATTTTCTTGGCATGTTTTTTTTTTTTTTTTTGATACGGTATGTCTTATTACAAATAATGTAAGTTAAAACACCACGAGAATTTGTTATTTAAACGCTTAAGGAGACGTTGAATCAAAAACTGCGTAAATTAAAAATAAACTAAGTTGTTTTTGGCTATCTGATTGTATATGAAATGAAAGTTAAAAAATAGGAGGAAAAAACAAAGTTAATGAATATCGTATTATATACTTTAACTAGTGAGTGTAAATGCTATCGTTATAAAACAATGTTGGTGTATACATTAATGACACATTAATAACTCCAAAATATTTAGATACCTTTTAATTATAGTTTTGAACCCGTTAGTGTTCCTATATGCTCCAAATTGACCAATTTTAGGAAGTTTGAACTGTTTTCCCTGGATGGCAGTTATCTACAGTTCATATCTTTCATTAAATCATCTTTTTTTTTAAGTTTTTTGGTTACTCACTTTTAGTATATTCTTAATTTTTTCTTAAGTTTTCTACACCTTGAGAAACTATTTTAGTTTTCTTACAGATGCTTCCTAATTAATTAGTTGATCAGAATTTACAAAAAGCGTATTAACTAGGTATAATGATTCTCTCTTATCATGATTTTAAAGTATGCATATAGGTATGATTTAAATCTTAATTTTATCAAATTGGTACAAAATATTAAATTCAAAATATAATTTGCTCCTGAATTACTCGATTACACTCATTTTACAACCCATAAATAATGAATGATTTTATTTATGTTTTATGATAAAATGTGTTTTTGTTGAACAATATTTGTGAATAGAATAAGTATTACAAATAAAAGTTGACATAGTTATTCCAATTGCGTTTGATTTTTACTTCAAAATTCGTGAATATACTTGGAATACACAAGTAAAGTAGAAGGGTTCTGAATTTGACGCGTAACTTATAATAGATATGTTAAAATTTAACTTGAGCTTGTATATTTTTCATGTGATTTTTTCAAGTAAATTTCAATCAATAACCTTATTGGTTTTTTACTGTTGTTTGGAATTTTAAATACAATAATAATTTAAAACGAAAGAGCTCTTAGTAGTTTTCTTTAAAACTCTATTAACATGATTTTTATAAATATTAACATGATTTTTTATATTATAGTTTGAATTTGAATACAAACCATCATCTTCGAGAAATTGGGAAATACCAAAATCGTTTCCCCCACATCCGTGTCAACGAACGGGAGCTACAAAAATTATAAGTAATGATCGAGGGCATTTACTACCAGATGTAAAACGACCAAAAACCTCTCCATGGGGTGATTTCAAAAGTACATGGCAATATCCACGAAGAATTACTAGAGATTATAGTAAAGACATTATTCTCGTATTTAAGCAAATCCAAATATGCGACTTAAATTATTTTTCCGTTAAAGTTAAAAAATTGGAAGAACCGAAACTAAAACGTATTAAACTCTGGGCAGAGCAATGCAAACGTAAGCCAGTAATTCCCTTACCCGATTATGCACTAACGCGCAAAGAAATAGAAGCAAGACTAAAAACTGAAAACCCAGACACTACTATACGCGAAGAAGAAAAACCATCAGAAATTATTGAAAGTAAGCCCAAATTCGACAACGAGCCTGTAATTGAGGTTTGTATATTTATTGATTCATGATTAACTTAAAAATTGAGGACCAGAAAAGAATGCCATCACTATAAAGAAAAATTGTGACCATACAGGCAATTTGATGAAGCTATCATTAAAGCAGTAATTTAAATATAAAAAGAGCAGCTTTTAAGCATGCTAAAAATGCAGAATAATTATCAAAATAATATTAAAATTTAAACATTATGATCAATTTAAATCGGTTAACCCAATGGACTCAAAATGAGCAACAAATAAAATTCTGGAATATTTACTCAGAAGGCAAATTTTCAAAAAATTTGATAAAGAAACCTCTTAAAAAGCGTAATAAAAGACTTCCAAAATGCTGGTAGGTCGTTTTACGGGACACTGCAATTTGAGAAAACATCTCTAAACTATAGGGAATAGACAGGAAAAACAGTTTCGTCCTCTACCTAACAAAATCTGCACACTGGATTGCCCACATACACTCTAGTTATATGCAGATCTTTCTTCAGTCCGCAGTGACCGATGATTAGATCTGTTATCACTCTGATTTGCTTTCTAGTAAGATCAAGTATTTCAGTAGTTAAATATAGGGATTCGGTTTTCATAATTTTTTACTATGTTTTTGTTAGGGTTGTTCTTTTATATTGAGCAGTGATTTTTATAAATAGATATCTATTCTTTGATGTTATTTTTCACTGCCTATAGGTACATATACTTACAGGTATTTCTTATGTATGGGCATAAAGCTGAGAAATTTCTCCACTTATTTACTCAATAACGCTCGAAAAATTAGAAATTTTGCTATGAATTTCAATCTCGATGAAATTTAAAATATCAAATACTTTAATATTTGACATAGGTACTTAAACAGCTTACACTTTTTTGTTGGACAATCCTTTTGTTTTTAGAAAAATTGATGTTTACTGCCTATTCAGTTTATAGACTACCAAAGCTCAGTATTAAATCTTATCTTACTTTTAACTAAATCTGAGTAGAACTCCGAAAATCCTAGTCAATTTAATGGGAAACGGGAAATATTTCAACGAGCAATCTTTGATTCATAATAAAAATCGGCAGTCTTTATGAAAGTACTCTTGCAAAAGATAAGAAATAACAAAACTCAACTCTAACCAAGTCGTATGGTTGTTGATCATCTATTGTAGGATTTAAACGATCTCTCTCATTTCCTTATTATTTCTTTCTTAATCGATGACTCAAGTACCAAAAAACTTTAAGATGCACCGTCTCGATTAAATGGCAATCCTCCAGTTGCGGTTACTGAATGAAAAGTGTGGATGACACTACATCGACATTTTATAGCGCATTTGCACACTATACTTATATTTATATAATTTACTTTATAATAAAAATGTGTTCTAAACGACAAAAATAAAGTGATCTCCTTGATGATCGCAAATAAAGATTTAAAAGGGCATCCATTAATTGCGTGAGACGTTTAGGGGAGAGAGGGTGATTTCGGTAAATATCACGTAATTTTTTAAAACTGTACTTTTAAATAAATCTAATGTAATCTTATTTTGGATCTAATGATCGAAGCACAGATTTACATTGCAAGTACCTACGCTTTTTAAAAAATCTCACGTCATATTAGGGGAGGGAGTCGAGTAAAACCTCACGAAATCTTACCAAGAGTCGAAAAATAGCTAAAATTGTCTCACGTAATTAATGGATGCCCCCTAAACTCGTAAGATGTTGTAATTAATTTCTGCTACCAGTATATATTTTACCAAAAACAAAAACCTTCCATTAAAGCCGAGGAAAATATTCTCAAAATTACTTAATTTCTAAACCGTTTTTCCTATATAGCAGCAAAACCGTCGAAAAATTCATTAAACTGGTGGACATAAATGTTGGTAAACGGTTAATTGCCGAGTTTTCCAACAATTTCGAATGCATAAGAGAAAACCGTTGAGAAAATAAATTTATTTATTATTATTTTGAAATAAATTTTCCTTCAAAATTACGGTTTATAAGTTTACATCTTATTTTCATCTCAATTTGAATAATTTTCGGAAATTTAGTTTTTTCTAATAATTTCCATCACATACGGTGCGAAATAGGGTCATAACAACATCGATTCGAATGAATCTGGCCCCTCAATTTTCAGTATTTTCTCGAGGGCAAATGGCATCTGATAAATATGTGATATATTGTTGTTTTTTATTTCTTGACCCACTGACAATCACCTCTTAAACTTACGACATATATCGATTTCGTGACAGAATTTAGAGTCCTGAAGATGCAGTTCGAAGAGATTGCGAAACCACTATACAAAAACACAGTTTGGTTTTGAATTTTCACTTATTATAATTTTTCAATATATTTAATTTTATCGACAAATTCAAAATCTTTAAATTTTAAAAATCACTCTCGTTGAGGATTTCCTAGATTGTATTTTCATTGAATGTCTAGGTTTCTTCTTTTTTATCTTTATTTTCCGTCGCTTTATAATTATCAAGGTCTTATAGCTACTCTAGGGTTAAAAAAATCCATAAAACGAGAAATATCGAAAATTTGCTTTATACGAGATTCGAATCCAACACCTACCGATTTTGGAGCGGCCACCTTGACCACTCAGCCATCAATACGTTTGAATTCTATTTTTTGCTAAAATTAATTGCACTACTTAGTTAATTTATTAATACTATTAATAGCAAGCAAAAATCAACGTTTTTAGATTTTCAAACAGTTATTCAAAACTTTACATCTTAGGGTGAAGTGGGATTAATGGAGCAATTAGAACTTAATTTATCGTCCTCCTTAAATGATGCTTATAATTTCTTTAGGTCTAAACTTATAGAATTTCAAATTATATTTTTTTAAAATTAGCTTTAGCCAATTCATGATCACTCCGTTTGTATACAATTTCTTATTGAATGATGACATAAATTTGGAGTTTTCAAAATTTTCTACTATCCGGGGGATAGTAGGTATAATTATACCCGATTTGTTTTATCTTAAACTAAAGAAAAAAATAACTTTTCAAGTCCGTTGCAACCTGTAACTTTGAATTTTACCCAGTATCAGTTTGGGCAGTAACGACGGTTACAGTCGAAGTTACATGTTGAAATAAAACCAACTCAACTAACTAAAGTATAAGTCAACTCTTATATACTGTACATACTGCTTCATTGTTATTTCTTTATCTTTTTTGGAAAATTTTGAATGGTGGCATTCTTTTATATATCTTAATTTTGTAAATCTATAGATACATATTTAATCAATAGTTCAATTTTATTTTTAGAAATCAGTTTGTCCAATTCATGGTTTCGATTAAATTTATTTTTGATTTATTGTTATGTATTAATATATTTTGATTAAAATAATTTGTTATCAAAAATTTGCACACTTCTTATGGGGATTCAACTAATTTGAAATATAATTAGACTATGAAATATTACGAAGAAGGTCGCACCTATTGCCCTGGTGATTACACCAAACCAGAAAATAGACACGAAAGTTATGAAGCACTTCGCGAGCAAGTGCGTCCTCTTTTACCAGACAATGATAGTGATCGCATTGTTAAACCTGATCATTATTGTATTCATGAACACTGTATACGTCCAATCGATGAATCTTGTCCACCACAAATAGTAAATGCAATTCAAAACTTTGAAACAGCAAAGCAGTTTCATAAAGAGAACCTCGAGCACCATCCTTTACCAGAAACCGTAACCGATGTAAAATATCGAAAATTGCAAATGGAACGAAAAAGAAATCCTGGTTTGGCTTTAGAAAATGAGCCATATGCTACTGGTGTTGGATATAAAGGATTTGGTGCTCCTGGTCCAACGCAGTGTACCAAAATGAAAGTATACCGCCCCAAAACGTGTACAATGTCTAAAGAATCTCAAATGTTGGAAAGTGGAAAATGTAGGCCTAATACAGCCCGAATTATTCAACTAAAAGAAGTAACTCCAATGCAGCTAGCTCTTTGTTGGGATGTAATTCCAGAAAATCCAAAAGACGAGCCCAAACCTCCGACGCACATCGATGGCTCTAATGGTTCAGCTGCACCAGCAGTTTTTACAATGGTTTATTCACCAAAACTAAATAAAAATCAGGAAACCGATACCGGCGAGGATCAACATTATTTATTGCCTTCCTGTGACAATCCTGAACACAATGCCGGTTCAGTTTTCAACAAACGAGAAGACCATCAACAACGAACGTCTTCAAATAAATCAAGAACCAAAGAAGAATTTTTTCGGGTGGGATCCAAATATAAGCATGAAAATGAAATATGTTGTCACGTTAAGCAAATGAAAATATCAGAAGACAAAAATAATAACAATGAAAATGGGAAAAATGGAAATCGTAACAGCGCAGAAGATCAACAAAATTTAAAGACAACCCGTCCTTCTACTTATCACTACCGTACACCAACATCAAGTAATTCTTCAATTTCAATTTGTGGTGACAAAAGTAAATTACTACCACGACAGAAATTAACACCAAATAAGTTTTTAAGTCGTCCTTGCATGGCTTGTGAAATGAAAGGACGACTCGAGGAAAAACGGACAAAACCAGACTATAAATCGGCATTTAAAGCAGGAACCCCTAATTCAATTGGAAGCGCTAGTAATTCAAGTGGAAACAGTTCCAATTTAAGCCCAGGAAAAGTTCAAATTCATGTTCCAAAACAAAGAAACCCTTACGCAAAACGAAACTATCAAATTGGAACTTTAGCACCTCCGTTTAGTTTACGACCAGGAAAACATGGTTGTGATTATCCAGAACATTGGCGTTTGGCTAGCATTTATCAGCATTCTTATAAACCAATCGAGTTACGAAAAAGACCTCTTTTAACTAATGTTTACTTATAAAAAAATAGAAATCATATTAAAACATTTAACACGCGTATAATTTTTAGTTCACGTGATTAAATTAATGTAATTTGTTAGTTTGTTTCTAAAATTGTATTATCTAATTGTAATAAGTTAATAAATAACTGAAAAAATTTATAATATACGCTTTTAAAATAATTGTTTTAATAATAAAAGCCTGAATATCGTTATTGTTTTCAAAAATAAATTAGCGATATCCATATAACTACCATCTATCTTCGGTAAGTTATTTTTTTGGTTCATGTATACCTACTTTATTGACGTCAAAATCTTGCAACGTTGAATTTTTCACTTTGTCTTTAATTTAATTGTTTTATTCGCCAATAAATCGGACTATAGTGAAAATTTAACAACAAAAAAGAAATTTTACATTAAAATTAAATCAACAAAAAAGAAATTGATGAAACAAAAAAATCGCGAATTAAACTAAAAACGTTGCCAGATTTTCATGTTGCTAAAATAAACATGAATTGTTATTTTTAATTTAAAATAAATTTTCGTGGCTCTAAGATGGTTACACTCGGTCATTCCAAAATTAATGATGGAAGAACATCATTCCAAAATCTAGTAGTTTCAAACCATTTAGCTATACTCAAAATATATTTGTAAATAAAAAAAAATACTTACGATTTTCGAACTCGAGCTAATATTGAGTGCTCCAACAGTGATTTTCTTCACGTTTTCCCGTCTTCAAAAAATTTAAAAAAAAATAAGAGTAAATGATAAAAGGAAAGTTTCCTGGTCTCAAGGAAACCAGTAAACCTGTGTAGGGCTTTAACTTTACCGAAACGTCTCCCGAAAAATACAGTATAATTTCAAAATACATATGTGAAAGAACAATTTCAGGAAAAAGGAACTCAATTCAAACATTTAAAAAATGTACGAAAATTCCCAGATAATTAAGTGTTAGGTATGTAAGATTATTCATCTATCAAAGAGCCTCCGCAGAAACTTAATTTTCAAAAAAAAAATATAAATTCGAGAAAATTTTAGAAAGTAAATCTAGTGTTTTTGAAAATATATATATATATATATATATATATATATATATATATATATATAAAATTACTGAAGTTATCCAGTTAATTTTTCCAGTTAATCTTTTAATTTTTATCTTTAAACTGCACTTGCAACATTTACAAAATTTTCGGATCAGCTCTTGTTCTACTACTGGGGCTTATTATTCTAATCATTTGAAAACTAGATATATCTAATATCATGCAATTGATTTTATATATGGCAGTGAGGCTCCTAAAATGCAGCCTCAACTCAAATATTTTATAAAAAATAAATATTCCAAATGTGTGAAGAATGTATCGCCATTTATTTAAATATCAGAATCATTATATATGCACACAAATATCTAACATAGTGTCGTATTAGATAAAAGACAACAAAGGATGTTTACTTGAAATACATAAATAATAACTTCAAATATTTATAGTATTTATTTTACGATTATAACGGTTCAATAAATTGAAATCTGTTTCTTTCGTTTTAATGAAGGGTGTCATATTTTCCATTCAATAATCAATCTTATATAAATATGCATCTAAATAAAATGAAAAATATTTAATCAAAATTCGCCCAATAAATCCAAGAAAACATCAGCCTTCTGTGATATTTAAGTTTATCAAATTTAAACCAATTATTTTACAATTTACTCATTCTCTTCTTTATTCTTAATGATTTAATTCAGTTAGGTAAATCCCATTCACAAATTCATTTTTGTACGATAAAACTTTAAAAAGTGAACTGAAATTTTAACTAAATATTATAATATAAATACAAAAATTAATTTATATTTACACTTATCTATACACTATTCTATTTAAATTTGGTGAAATACGTGAATAAAAGAGATATATTATAGTTATTAGAATTAAAAGAGCCATATACTTTTATTAGCGTACTAAATTTAAAGAGGGTAAAGTTCACACCACAATGTTTTATCATCAAATGCTTTTGATCAATTTTACTAACCATTTGTTTTGTAAAAAAAACAAGCGTGACATTTATCATTCATACGTAATATGATTTTTAAACTATTTGCAATATTGTCCTACTCAATCCAAGTCTTCATCATCATCATCGGAAACATATTTTTTCGTATTACGTTTACGTCGACCTGGAGTTCCTTTTCGACCGGGTTTTAACTTAATTTTCATTTTCACAGAAGAATCCGCATCTGACTGATTATCATCGTCTCCAGCGTCTCCTAGGAAAGAAAAGTTAATTAAAAATACAATTAATTATTATTGTTAATATCTTCTTACGAGATTTACTATCCTCATCGTTATCTGATCCACCCGGAGTGTTATCGATTTCAATGCTCTGTCGAGCATTTCGAAATACTGTCTGTAATACAATGCTGTCTTCGTGAATAAGTGAAGCTTCTTCATTATATGTTTGAGCATTATAACATAACTGCATAAAATCTTTTTCCAATTCAGCAAAATCAGAGTACTAAAATAATTAAAATTAATACATTTAGAATTTTAGTACAGTTCATGAGTAACAAAGTTTTGAAAATTTACACAATACATTCTCTATTAAATTTTTCTACTGAACATTAAGTCACTTCTACCATCCCTCTGGGGCCGAGGTAACCTAACCCAAATGCTAATTCATATGTCATCACATGGATAATTTTTCATTATGGCATAATACATCCTTTACAATTCATCAGAATGAAAACCGTATCCACGCGAGAGCAATTGAGACAGCGATATGGAAATCTGAGGATTAAAGGGAGAGTGCTAAATTTGTGTAGTATACCCCCACTGCAGAAAATGTTCAGAAGGTACTGAGGATGTACTACGTGAATTTTCCTGACTAGTCAAAGGAGATTGACCATTAGTCAATGTTCAATCCCTCTTGATCTATAGTTTTTGCTATTACCTTTCCATCTTCAATTCTTTGTAATATTTTTTTGATGTCTAATGGCTTTTTAATGATTTCGTAATAGTCCGGTAGCTCTCTTCGAGAAGGTAATTTCATAAAAGGCTCACTCAAAAGACGCCCTTCAGTACTAAAAAAGAATTTAAAAAATAAATAAAAGAAATCAGAAAAATAAGTATTGCAAATTTACCTATCAGTGTATTTAATTACAATGTTCATAACTTTTTTCATTTGGTTTCTTAAACGTTGTTCCACAATTTTGTCATTATTGGTTGTGCGGCGTTTTTTAGGCATATTAGGAAGTGTTACTTCCGGGTCTGAATCGTCCCCTCGTTTTGATTTACGTTTACGTCCTTTTTTCTTTTTTATTTTCTCTTCTTCTTCTTCTTCGTCATCATAATCGCCACCTTCGTCAATAGCTTTTAGCCATTCTTTTTCCGTTAAACTATCAGTGTAATCCACTTCTTTTCGTTGTCTTGTTCCACGTCCCAAAAAGCTTGTTTCATCTTGGCTTTCTTCATAAGCCCAACGTTCCACTTCCTCGTCTTCTTTCACAAGCCAATCGGGAAGTTCACTTTCTTCAATCAAACGTGACTTGCGTGCCGATCCTAGTTTGGCTTCTTCACGTCGTCTTTCAAGATCAAGTCGTTGGAATAATTCAAATTCGCCTTCACTACGGGCAATCATTTGATTGACGGTTTCATCATCAGGAACTTCATTTTCTTCTTCCTCTTCTGCATCGTCTTGATGCAAAATACTTTGTAAAAATTGTTGTCGTTCGCTACCGGTTGACTTTTGATCAAACATTCCAGCTTGAATAACTTTTTCGTCCATATTTAACTTATATCGAGCTGCAGCTAAAATTCTTTCTTCAACCGAATTAACAGTCATTAAACGTAACACACGAACTTCATTTTGTTGTCCAATACGATGAGCACGATCTTGGGCTTGCAAATCCTGATGAGGGTTCCAATCAGAATCAAAAATAACTACTGTGTCTGCAGATTGTAAATTAAGACCCAAACCACCAGCTCTTGTTGACAGTAAAAATATGAAATATTCACTGCCTTTAGCATTAAACTTTTTCAATAAATCACCTCGTTCTTCAGCTTTTGTCATTCCATCTAAGCGTAAATAACCATAGCCTCTCCAGCCTAAATAATCTTCCATAATTGTCATCAACTGGGTCATTTGACAGAACAGTAATACACGATGATTAGTGGCTTTTAGTTTCGGTAAAATTCGATCTAATAATTCAAATTTACCAGAGGCTCTAAATAAATCTGGTCCTGTTATTACACCTGAAGACATCCCAACATGGTCGCAGTATTTTTCTTCAATTGCTTGGAACATAAATGGATGGTTGCATAACTTTCGAAGTTGTACAATTGTATTCATTAAAGCTTTAGCACCACCTTTTCCTTTATTGCCTTTTTCAGATCCATCCGTAAGTAAAACACCCTTACTCTGCATATGCCTATATAAAACTCGTTGTAATGCTGACATATCACATTTAATAATATACTCCACTTTATCGGGTAATTGTGATTCGACTTCTTTTTTCAGACGCCGTAAAAGGAATGGTCGTAATACTTTGTGCAAACGACGAATAATCAAAATGGTTTCTTCTTCATTCAACTCAACTTTTTCGCCGGTAGTTGCAAATGGAGCATTGAACCACTGTTCGAAAGTAGAACATGATTTAAATATTGATGGTAACAAGAAATTGAGTAATGCCCATAATTCTGGAAGTTTGTTTTGTAATGGTGTTCCGGTTAATAACAATCTATGTGGAGCTTCATAATGTGTGTTTAATACTTGAGTCAGTTTACAATGATGATTTTTCATTCGATGCCCTTCATCAATAATCATATACTTCCACTGAAGCTTAGCCAAAACTCCTTTATCTTTAATGACGTATTCATATGTGGTTAGTAAAACATTAAACTTAGCTGAACGCATTTGACTTTGAATTTGTCTTCTGCCTGCTGGTGATCCTTTGTATGAAACAACTACAACACTGGGTGCCCATTTTTCAAACTCCAACACCCAATTGGATAATGTAGATAAGGGCACAATAACTAAAAATGGACCATTTACTTTCTTCTTCTCCATTAAATACGTAACCAAAGCTATGGTTTGAATTGTTTTTCCAAGACCCATTTCATCGGCCAGAATACCATTTAAATTATTGTTAAATAACGAAACTAGCCACTCTAAACCTTTAATTTGATATTCTTTCAGTTTACCATTTACCAAAATTGAAGCTTGTTCTGTTACAATTTCATGAACGGTATGAGCTATGCTATAATATGTTTGTTCTTCAGTGGCATTCTTATATTCATCGTCTTCAACTTTTGCTTTTTTAATAACTGCTTTAGCTTTGTCTTCATCGTTAGGGTCTTGAGATTTTTTATTATCGTCATTTTCATCTTCTGATTCGCTTTCAATGTCACTATCTGCTACTTCCCAACCAGGATGTGCATCTAGCCACGGTTGTAATTGACTCAGTAAAGGAGCTTCTTCACCAGATAATGTCTTTCCTGTTCCAATTTCTTGTACTGTCACACGACAATCACTACCTTGAGAACCGTCATCACCATCGTGGTGTTCACCGTTTGTTTCAGCCGAGATCTTTTTACGGCGCTTTTTTCTCTTTTGTTCTTCCTGTTGTTTTCGTTTTTGTTCTATTTTATGCTGCTTCACCATTTCAGTTAAGTTGCCAATGTATTCATCAGTTTGCGATAATAAGAAAGCTAATCGTTTATCTTTCTTCTGATCAATAAGTTTACGATAACCTTCTTCATCTTCGGCCATCAACCGTCGCATACGTTCTTTTTCAATGCGTTCTTGTTCTTTCTTTTGTTCTCGTTCAGCATTAGCATGATGGTTCATAACAGCTTTATTAAGACGAGCCAGTTTGGCTTGATTGTTTCTATGAAACTCTTTGAAATCTTTACCATGTTGTAAAACAGAAGAAAGGAATTCTTGATGCTTTTGTCGTCTTTTACGTTCAGCTTCAAGTTTTTGTTGCTTTTCTAATTTTTCAGTAGCACGTGCTTCTCGTAAACCTTGACGCTTGGTTCTCTTATATGCTTTTACGTTAATCGCTGTTTCTAAAGTTGTATCTCGACGGGTGCAAGCAATAATCTAAGGAAAAAAAAATAAATTACAAATACACTAGATTATATCTATTTGTGTGCTTATTTGTCATATCAGTGGCTTGAGAGACATTATAGAAAAAATATATCGTTAATATTAACATTTTTATCACAATTGATAAGTAATGCATGCATACTCTCAAATAAGCACATTATATAATTTTATTTTATTACAGTTTGGCTTTATAAGTGTAACGATGGAGAGGTGGAACCTCGTTGTCTAGCTGATCTTACTTAATCAAATTATGTATTTTTAATCAAAATTTATTGTTTGCTATTTATGCCACCAAAAAAGATTTTATGAGGACATTAAATTAAATTAAGTCAAAAACATTACCTCTGATCGTAATTGTCTCTGGAAATTTAAACATCGAAGAGCTCGAAGTTCTATTTCGGCTTGTAATCGTAACTCATCACTCATGGTTGTTGGTAAACTATCTAGGAATCTTATTCTGTGAGCTATACGTGATTGAATTCTGTCATTAAAAAAATATATTAGATTAGTAAGAGAATTTTTCAAAAATGAACATTTTTACTACCTATTTTCACGTTCTTGCAATATTATAAGTGGATCTATTCCTACAGGTTTCGGAACAGAAGTAATCCGATTTTGTTTAGGTTGTGGCTGTTGATTTTGCTGCCCGGGTCCTCTTTGTTGTTGTGGTTGACCCGGTTGCTGTGAAGGTTGAAGTTGTTGAGGTTGCGATGTTGGCGGATGACTCACATTTGAAGGAAGTGTTCCCGGAGTTGGCCCAGATTGAGGTGTAAACCCAGAGGACGTTAGAGGAGGCTTTTGTTGCATATTTAGTTGCGATCCTACATTCATTGGTGGTCCCTGTTTACAAATGCAATTATAAAAATAGTGAATAAAATTATTGTTAATGTTAAAAAAGCAGATCAAGCATAATTAACAACTAAACTACAAAATAAAAATCAAATCAAATAAAGCTGGAGTTTTAAAATTACTGTGTAAGTATATATACCAAGGGTCAATCAGCTTAATTACCTACAAAATATAATTAATTTGTTACGCAGTAATATCAAAGGAAATAATGGGGAAAAGGCAAAGAAATATTGATATTACTGCTGATAATAAAGTAAAAAAAATAAAAACTCTGTAAAGAATAAAATAAATTAGCCAATGTCATAAGAAAAATGTTGATAAATTTTGAGCGGCGAGCATGCGCGTGGATTTCATGCGCTCTGGTTCTCAGTAGACTTGACAGACTACCTGTAGTTGTAGTGGCGCGGGACTTGCATTCTGATGCGGTGTTGAAGAAATTAATGGCGATTGAGTGTTAGCCTGTGAAGGTGGTCCACCGGATATACCGGTAGACCCTGGAGGACCTGGAGGCCGCATTGCAGCGTCATCATTTACCGCTAAAGGACTTGTCTCATTGTTAGCGGAAGTCACT
The DNA here is from genome assembly GCA_958496175.1 of Sisyra terminalis. NCBI lineage: Eukaryota > Metazoa > Arthropoda > Insecta > Neuroptera > Sisyridae > Sisyra > Sisyra terminalis. The sequence continues at coordinate 34,441,393 of OY292274.1, forward strand.
GCTGAGTCTTTAATGTTGCCCTATTCATAATAAAAGGTACACAAAACCGTGCATTTTCTAATTGTACAGTGCATTATGTAAATATCAATTACACTTAACAATAAACCTTTAAAACATACATACTTATAGCTATTTGTTTTTGTACAAAGGTTATCTAAAAGCAATATACCTGTGCTCCTTGCGAAAATGGGCTTGAAGGTGGTGGTGTCAAAGATTGTGGAGCACCTTCTGGTCTTTTTCCCTGAACTGCCATCGCAAGTTGTTGAGTTAAAGGTTGGTTTCGAGCTAATAATCGGTAAGCCATAATTTGCACCCTAAATTTAAAGTAAAATAAAACGCTAAATTAATATTAACTCTTTGTAGCAATCACGACGAATAGATAACAGGAATTTTGTTAGCACTCATGATCTCAAAAACATAGGGTTAGTTATTTTTTTCGATCACTAGTGGCGCATTATCGCTAAGAAACTTGACACTTACTTAATGTTTATTGATTGTTCGCTTATTGCCATTGTTATTAATTCAAACTTAACCTAAGAGCTGTCAAAACTATTAAAACTGTCAAAAAAAAACTAGTGACACTAGTGCCCTCTGTACTGTGTCTTCATTTAATAAACGACTCTGCAATACAGCGTTAGTTTTCCTGTCATTTATAGTTCGTGGTAGCAACTACTGAATGAGAAATTAATTCGATTACACAGGCCTGCAAAGAAATACTTTTTAAAAATTGTTTTGACTGTAATAGGTCATTTCAATGTACTTTTTTGCGCTTATTTCAAATATGAAATTCATTACTTTCCATCACGTAAAGTTTTCTTAGGAATAAGTAACAAATACGCAATTTTAAAAAAAAAAAATTCCTAAATTCTATGAAACAAATATGTTACGTAGCACGATAAATTTGTCACATTATAATTAATTAAACATAGATATTATATTATACATAGTTATCAATAAGGGTGATATCTATAAGTTTTTTCGGTCGAAGCAAGGCACTTTTTCTGTATCGAAAATGGTAGTACTTCACCTCTCTCTACCAGCGCTGGTGTCGCTTTTATCTTCGAAGTTTATAAGTGAAAGCGAGATAATAGAAATGATTGGTGTTATTTCGCTCTCACTTTTAAACTTCGTATCCAGAGAAGAGAGACTTATATAGAACTTCAATGATCACGTTAACGAAAAAGGCGCTTGGGCCGGTAGTTCTGCATTACGGACCTCAGTTAGCGCTGTACGAAACCGTACTTGGCCACGCCTTTAAATTTCAAAGCGCATACGTAAATAAAGGAGGGAATTTAAATTTGAAATGAAACTCTAATATCATCATGAAATTATCGTATTTTAATTAAGTAACAATAAAAATCTAATACAGCTAAATTATTATTAATATTTCATCTTATACAAATATTTCAATCCTATATATTAAGCTACATCGATAATATTCAAAACATAATGTTTTCAAGAATAGAAGGGGTTAGGCTCCTCCTCAATACAACGCAAAGTGATATTTTGCATTACAATGCCATCTATTAGTTTCTTTTAGAAATACTAGATCATGTTTTGATCAGTTTTGATGTTCCATATGAATTGAACTTCTATATAAGTCTCTCTTCTCTGTTCGTATCGGTTTGTTTCTCTTACCAACGGAAGATAAAACGACACCAACGCTAGTAGTGAGATGCCCGGAACTACCATTTTCGATACCGAAAAAGTGGTTCGATTTGGACCCTCGATTTTGGCCAAAAAAAACTTCAATTGTAATTTACGACATAACCTTACGTGATGGACTTTTTCCATTATTTTTTCCATAATCAGGGAAAAAATTACAATAAAAATATGTTATGATATTTAAGACAACTTTACCATAGCAGGCCTGTGTTATTCAAAACATTTTAAAAATAGTAAATTTCGTTAAATATTACCCCTATAATATATTGCTGAAACGAAACTAATTATCTCAAGAACGTTAACGTTGTAAATAAAAACTGTAATTAACAAATATTAATTTTCAATACAGAAACTACTCATTAACATAGGGAATCATTGATACTAAAGTTGCTACAGATGGTGACGTCATATGATAGATCCACTGCAATAATGAAGAATTGTCTTTTTTGCTTTGTTTTAAGATAAATAGGTTTTAATATTATAAACGGTTAGAAAAACTCAGATTTGAAGATAGCAGTTAGACAATCTAGACCAGTGGTGTATAAAAATATACTAAATTCTCATGATTAAAATATTTCAGGGGTGGTTCTTGAAATGGATTTAAGCCATTTTCAAAAACGCTTCAATCGTTGAATCTGTGGCGAATCGCGTCATATATTGTTATTTTATCAACAGGCAGTGGAATTGTAGACTTATGAATTTTTATTAACTAAATAAAATTAATTGGCTTGTTATGCACAAAAAAAATAGGCCATAAATCTTTTCAATTAAATTAATTAATCGACTACGATCTAATTTTCGTATTTTTTTAAAAAATGATTTATAACTATATACTTAATACCTCCCTTTTCCAGTATAGATCTATTTCTCCTTTTTAGATATGTAGACAGTTTAGATAATCATATTTATTTCATATGAATTCATTTGAAAAAATAAACAATTTTTGTGAATTAGATAAGATCATTAAACATTGATTTAATGAAAATTTAAATGTTTTATTTCTAATTAACTATGGAAAAAAATAAAAAATGCTATAATACATACCTTAATTGTTGCAACTGATTTGAATTAAAACAGTGTTGCTTATTGGGATCATTTCCGTTTGATCTAGCACGCAAGGCAATCAGTTGAGAGTATCTCGGATCTTCCTGCATTCCCTTCTCTTCCATCGAATCGATGGCTCTTTGTAAGGCATTAAGATTATCTTGTCCTGATCCAGAACCAGACATTTGATTTCCAATAGGAGCTCCACCCGGACCAGGTGCATTCTATTAAAATAATAAAAATACAATTTGAAGCATTTTCAGCTACATATTATTTTTAAAATAAATTAGTATAGAATAACTATAATTATCTAATCTTTTTTGACCAAATGCCTGGACCTGCTGTCACTGTTCATTAGTAAGAAATAAAAATATACATTAAGCACACATTAAAAAGAGAGAAAAAAGCAGTTTAACCTTGAAAATAATTATTAAACGGAGGGGGAAATATTGGGTCGAAAAGATCTTTGTTAACAAAATAAAATAAATCTTTACCTAGTCTTGTCCCTAAATTGTACAGTAAAGCACACGATAAACATAAAAATGACCGAAAACATAAAGGAACATAATCTAGAGGAATATTTTGAAGTGGTGTCTAAACTAATCAGAAATGCCGGCAAGGTAAAAAAAATATACATATAATTAGTATTTTTAAAAAATAATAATGTAAATATAAATTTTATTAGATGATTAAAAATGTAGAAATTGGTCAGGTCGATTTCAAAAAGGATGTTTCCGATGTAGTTACCAAATACGATCGCTTAATTGAAACCATTATCATTAAGGAGTTGCAAATTCTATATCCCGATCATAAGTATTTTATTTTTATTATTAATTAAATATTTATCATAATTTATTAAGATAATAATAAATTTTACATCGTTTTAGGTTTATTGCTGAGGAAACTATTGATTTTAATGATCCGAATCAAAACATTACCAATGTTCCAACCTGGATTATTGATCCCATTGATGGCACATTAAATTTTGTGCATGGACTACCATTGAATTGCATTTCAGTTGGTTTGGCAATTAACAAAGAACTACAGTTGGGAATTGTGTACAATCCACATTTGGAAGAATTTTACTCGGCAATAAAAGGAAAAGGAGCATTCTTGAACGAAAAACTCATAAAAGTCAGCTCAGTTACAGGTATCCAAATTATCTTTATGTTATAATTCTTCTAAAATTATTTAATCATTCTATATAAGCTTTCAAAAAAAAAAATACTAATTTCAAAACTATTAAATATATTTTTATCTAATTTTACTCCAATGGAATCTTTTAACATACGGACCATCGGGACGAAGTGTGGAAAGGACACTGCAATCTTACGATTATTGTCTCCTAATTTTTATCTTTCTACTCCAAATGTTTTTATAAAGCGTATTAAAGAACTTCCTTTATTTATATTTATTAAAAACTTTAAAGTTTATTTGAATGATTAGGTGTTATTTATAATTATTTAATTGAAATATTCTGAAAAATGTTTACAATCTCACCTATCATTTTGCGACGCTCTGACAATTTTGAAGCTTTATAAAATACTTTATAGTGTTTATTGTTTTCATTTTTGTGTAACCACCCTGCATCGTTCACTAAACTATAATTATACATATTTTGCAACTGAGGAACTAAAATATAGTACCCTTGAAATTCTAACATTGATACGTTTATCATAATGTTAAATAAAGAACACATTTTACGTTTATAAAATTGCGTATTTTAAGTAAGCTAAAGTTTCTCAACCCCAGTGAATTTAAAATGTACAAACCAGACTTACGTATATGGATTCATGTTAAGGGAAGAATAATATGTGTAATTAAATAATATTTTATAATTCAGATGTACCCAAGTATTAAACATGTTGAGTCTCAAAATAAGTAAAAAAAATACCGCTACAAAATATTAATCTTTAAAATCGATCGATGAAGTAGCAAACACGATTGTTGCACAGTGTGTAAATAAAAACGTTGCAAATTGATATAAGCCGTTCACAATAAAGGTGCATTAATAACAACTAAATGTGATCATAATTTTAATATACCGTTTGTTTAAAAGAGAATAATTAAAATGTATTCAAATACATTTAGTAGTTTTATTAATATAGAAAATGTTCTTTATTACTATTTCAAAAATTATCACACTTCTTCAGAAAATTCTTTGTTGTTCAAAAGTACAGGGAAAAAGTACTAACACATTTTCTCAATAGACTAATTTATACATAACATCTTATTTTAAATGGGAAACTATTATGAACCTTATTCATAATATTTATATAAACTCACTATGAACCTTTCCAAATGTAAACTTTTACTGGTACTCCTACGACAACGGCTCATTTTCTATTTGCTTCTTAATTTAATTTGTGAATTAATCGGATTAAGTTAAAAAATAGAAATTAATACATTGCCAGATTTTGAGGGTTCTAAGAGTGTACCCTTGTTCTTCATCGTGAATGATTTTTGTAGAAATCTAAGAAAACCAAAATTTGTACCATTTTTGTCGTTGATTTTAGTAGAGAACTTTCTGAGTATGGGAATTACTCACTATCGGAAGAAATATTTCTTTATATTTTAATAATACTTATAAGCGCATATATTAAATAAAAAACTACGATTTAGATGTCTCTATTAATTGGTTTTTAAAAAAGAGATAATAAATTAATGATAGGAAAAATTTCTCAGAATTGACTGAAATTCTTGATCTAAAAATTTGTATGTTGTAAGAGTTAATAGTAGTTTAAAAAAACTATATAAAGCACAGAGATATAAAGCGTTATAAAGTCCTTGAAAAAATATTTTTAATCAGGATACATTTTTAATATCACTGTGAATTTTTTTTAAGATTTATATAATACCTATATAATGTCAGAATTTTTCCATATGTACTTTGAAAGGGTACTTTATAGTTGAAAAAATAATAACCACTTTAGTGCCTAAAGTCAATTGATTTTAACTTGATTATATATCATATATTAGAAAAAAGAATATGAATTGATACTGTCTATGCTGTAATTTTTGAAAGTATATTTACTGGAAAATAATTTATCATAACCAACAATAAACTTAACTTATTTCCAGTAAAGCGAGCGATAAATGGGGTTTTACTTAAAAAGCTATATAATTGTTAACTTTTAAAGCTATTACCGATCCCTAAAACATAAAAAAAAAATCTATCGGACTAATCAATTCAGAGTATTTTTTTTAATTTTCGCATATTATCCTTTATTTTAAACCAATTGAGATATAGATCTGTAACCTATGGGATTTTATTAGTACCCCTAATTTTAGTAGCAATACTATATATCTTTACCTATCATTAAAATTAAAAAACAAAAAAAAACATAAATTCAAATAATCATTAATCGGAACTTGCTTTGGAAAGCTTCTATCAGCAAAAAAAAACATTGGGATCGCACACCAATATTTTACTAATTTTTGAATAATTGATTATAATAATAATAATACGCAAACCTATGTATGTATGTCGGCAAAGGCAGAGAACAAATATTGTAAACACATAAGCGTGAGTGAAATACAATCATTATCTCAAATTTGAACTAACTGATTGTTATAGTTTTAATTGTCATTTTGATTTCATTCAATTGCCAATTTTTACCGTTTGTCAGTTATGACAGTGTCGGACTGAATTTTTTGCAGGAAGTTACCAGTTATTACATAATAAACATTAAATATATTACATAATATAATAAGTAACGTTAAAAAACATTTACAGCGAGTTAAATTATTTTTAAGGGTACCAAATCATACGTCAAAAATCAAATTTATATTGCCTAAGCTCATGATTAACTGGAGCGATATCACATCCTCAATGAGCATTGGAGTAAAATGACTAGGAAGAAAGATAGGATGAGAATCGAGAAAGACTGTTAATTTCGTTTCGTCTATTAGAAATTTGCATAACGAAATATTATAGAGAAAAAGGGTGATAACAATTCTCTTTTTTGTGAAACAACATTATAAATTTAGGTTGTAGAGAATTTATTTCTTGATTCCAAATTAACTAAGTAGCAAATCAGTCAGACGTCGAATAGTTTAAGATTTCGTCAATTATATCCCTTTAAAATTTATTTTTATTTAAAAATAGATTTGGATCGTGCTCTGGTTGGAAGCGAAGCTTTTTTGTTACGAGTGCACAAAAAGCATGAAATTCGAATAAAAAAGTTTTCGGAACAATGCCAAGGGTAAATACATACTATATTACTTAATTTTAATTCACAAATTAAAAACGTAATTATATTTTAGGGTTCGATCATTGGGGTGTGCTGCCTTAGGGTTATGTTTCGTAGCTCGAGGAAGTTTAGATGCTTATGAAATGGAATACGCAAACTCTTGGGATGTCGCTGCTGGTGCTATTATTTTAACAGAGGCCGGTGGAGTTATTAAAGATACTAGCGGTATTTTAAAACAATAGTGGTATAAAACAATCATTATAACGTTTTTATTTTAGGGGAAAACTTCAACTTCATGAAACCATCATTTGTAGCGACTGGAACGGAGGAGTTATTTTTAAAAATATTAAAAATTGTGAAAGAAAGCATTAATTAATTTTACTTAAAATTTCCTTTAGTCCGATACAATCTGACAATATATCATTCTCTATTTTGTTTATAATTCAATTCGTGAATAAATCAATCATAATGTATTTAGCAAAATTGATTTGGTCCATTTATTTGCGAGTTGAAGGAAAAACAAAATAGAGAATGAAGCGTTACAAGATTGTATCGGCTGAAAGTAACTGTAACCTTAATTTTTATATACTAAACTGAAATGTAACAGACTACATAATTGATAAATAAAAATTCAAAATTGAATTGTTAGCTTACTTGAGGTTGTTGAGGATGTCCCATGGGGCCCATCGTATGCGGTGGGTAATTTGGACCGCTCTGAGGAGGCATACCAGGTCCTCCCATGGGATGAGGTGGTGGACCAGATTGAGCCATTCCTGGATGCCCAGGTTGAGGTGGCGGGCCTCCAATATGTCCTTGTGGCATTCCTGGCATTCCAGGATGATTTTGAGAATGTACTGGTGGCATGTGTGACGGCATATTAGGGTGATTAGGCGGGAGAGCACCAGGGTGATTTTGAGGAGGTGTACTAGGGTGGTTTGGATGCGACACTGCGTGACCAGACGGCATACCTACGCAAGAAAAGGGTAAGTAAAAAAATATCAAAACAAATTGTTTAAACATTTACCTGGATGAGGAGGTCCAGCATGTGATACTTGTGGATTTCCAGGATGAGCACCTTGTGGTGGTCCACCGTGTGAACTAGGTGGCATACCTCCATGAGGGCCTTGTGGTGGGCCACCATGAGAAAGTCCTCCATGAACACCTTGAGGAGGTCCACCATGCATACCTTGTGGCGGAGGACCACCATGTTGACCAGGAGGAGGTCCTCCGTGAATACCCTGTGGAGGTCCACCGTGCGGACCTTGAGGTGGTCCTCCATGCGGACCTTGAGGTGGTCCTCCGTGTGGACCATGCGGAGGACCTTGTGGCGGACCTCCGTGAGGACCTTGTGGAGGGCCAACATGCGGTGCAGGATGAATATTTGATTGTGGACCACCATGAGGTGGAGGTGGTCCTCCGTGTGGTCCCTGAGGAGATCCCGTATGCGGTCCAGGAGGTGGACCACCGTGCATACTTTGCGGTGGAGTTCCAGGATGGGGATTATGAGCCTGATGACCTTGCGGAGAATGTCCCATATGGGGTAAACCTGAATGTAGTTGCGATGCATTTGGATGAAGTGGTCCACCAGGACCCAAATGATGGCCTGGTGGTGGTGGACCATGTTGGTTATGCATATTGGGATGCGATGGCTGTGGACCATGTGGATGTCCATTTGGCGGCATTCCTTAAGTGTGTAAGATATTACAGATAAGAAAAAATATATAAAAAAATATATGTAGATGTTAATAAAAACCTGGATGGGGTTGTCCGCCAGGAATATTTTGAATTTGTTGTCCGGGACCTGGCATATTATGATGAACGCCAGGAGAACTATTTACAGGTGGGCCTTGATTTGATGTCATATGTGTTAATGGACCCATATGATTGCCTTGTCCGTGTGGTGGTGGCCCATTCATATGTCCTCCCATAGGAGGACCTCCTTGATACGGGCTGTGTGGAGATTGTGGTGGTGCCGGTGTAGGTGGCCCCATTGGACTCGGTGCTTGTGGCGGTGGCATTGGACTACTCTGTGGCGATGGACTCGCCATTTTTAATGTGTGAATTTATAATTCAAATGCTACAAGGATACGACACTAATTCGCATTCATGAATTTAATTTGAAATTTCACTAGACATAAACAATTTCGACCCATGACAAGGCAAGTCAAACAGGCACTTGCCTCGTCAAAAAGGGGACGCCACCCGGTTTCAGTAAAACTTAATATGAAAAAAACGTCTAATTTTATAACAAAAAAGAGTTTCGATGTTTATTCTTTTGCACGTCTTTTTTAACACTCAAATTTGATTCATTGATTTTAAACTTTTGATACAACTTGAATTATTCAAGACATTACCATTAAAAATTTCCTTCACTCGAATAAAAATGGCAGAACTTAACAGTTACCTACTCAGTTTTAGAAAAAAAAAAGAACGGAAACATCATCTAATAAAACATTTTTGATAATCCACCACCTAAACAAATTAAACAATGAATCACGATCATTTTATATATACCGACACTTCCATTATCTTCGTTATACCTATTACAATAGTTTATAAAATCATTCAACATGTATCATTAGTCGAAGCGGTAGACATATTTAATATTTTCATACTTCAATACCTTCAATACGAACTGAATACACGAGCACGCTTTGGCCATCTAGCGTTAGCATAAAACAGCGTTACTTCAAATATGAGGTTATTTTGAATTGAATATAATATTAAGCGGGAAAATTATTAAAAATATGAAACCGAATAAACTATTTACAGGTTTTAAACAATTTATTTTATAGTTTTAAATAAATTTGGGCAATATTTATGTATTTAATATACCAAAAAAACAAAAAACAAAATATAATTTTTAATAATTGGATCGCCGCATAAGCTGGCATAAGCTCATTGTGAGCACCATTAAGCACATGACGTGCATTGTCCATTTGTGAGCGATAGTTATGGACGTTATGGATCTATAACTTATATATTCCTCTATTATTTTATTTAAACATTTAAATGTTACGTGTGTAATTAGCATTCATCAAATATTCACTAAAATTAAAATAAAACACATATATTAAAAAACCGAAAAAACCTATCGATCCTATAATCTTTTACTATGATTAATATACATAATACGCATAACCATATTATGTATTATCCGTATTATAATAAATACCTAGATGATTGATCTTCGTTTATATAATATAATAATTAATTATATTATAATACATTATTAACCAAATAGAATTTGCGACTTCATCGTAGCATTACCCAAAAATCATCAAAAACCATCAACAGTTCTTATTTTTTATTTAATTTTTAAATTTGCTTAATTCCATGAGATAAATGGATTATTACGATTATTACAATTTTTTTAATTTTCCTAAAACAATTAAATAGTAGCTATACATAAAACAAAACTCATAATACCTAAGCTGAACTAAGCCGTTTAGCCATAATTTTTAATATTAAAAATTGAGTTCCATTACTAATAATCCCTGTTATAAAAAAAGGCATTTTAAATGTAATGATTTCAAAATGTCTCTAAACGCTTTTTTTAACAGGGATCAACAGGGATAGTTCATTAGATTTCACTATTTAAAAATATTGTAACCAACTTAACAACTTCTTAAATATTAAATTTATTTAAAGTTCATTAACTAATTTTTTTCGTAGTTGAATAAAAATGGTACAGGTATACTTTAGACCGGTACAAACTGGCAATCCAGTTAAAAAAGCAAATAATTAAGCAAAAGTTAGCAAATACTAAATCAATTTTTAAAAATAGATCATAATTAAATTTGTATTTCGCCACGGTTATTAACCCCACGATTTGATAAACGCCTTCATTTATTTCTGATAACTGTATGACTATGGCTAACTCTAGAATTAAATTATTTGAAAATATTTTGTATTATTTTTTGAGTTTAAATATTTTGTGTTTTTATTTCCTCGCCATTAATGATTCCACACTTCTCCGCCCTCGAGCAAGCAAATTCCAAAAGTACAACAAAAGAAAGCAAAATATATTCCTCTATTTCATAATTTCATTCTGTTCTATCAATTGTAATGGTGAATTCGAGTTTGTAGCTGGTAAGCATTTAAAAATACGTAATGTTCAAAAAACGCATAACAACCATATTAAAAAAAGACAAATTGGAATAATTACATTTAAAATTCCTGTAATAATTCCAAATGGTTTCAAATTATTTTTTTTCAACATCAAATTGTCTTTCCCCTACCACTTCAAAATGATGGAAATGCAACTTATAATCGTAAAATATAATGAGATGTAGGTATATGTTGTCTTTGTTTTACTCTATCAGGAGTTGTTAATTTATTTCTTGCAAGAGGAGTCCAAAGTCGATCTGGAAGAAGTTATTATTGACGGCAAAATACAAATTCAATTAGCATCCTTTTTGTTTCTTGAAAATTCATTAAGTGTACACGTCGTATTGCAAAAAAAATATAAAATATTTTCAAATAATTCAATTCTAAAGCTAATCGAAGTTATTCTTAGTAAATGAAAGGCGTCAATTAGAAAGTAAATAAATTGATAAAACCGATGCAACCAGTGCGTGGAAGCACATATACAAAATTCTGTTGTAAGGATAGTAAAATCATGAGCTGCATGAATCACTAGGTAAACGCATATGAATACGTTCACATACGGGTCATGTTTATATATTTGTCTTTTATCACTTATCTTTATATCAACCTAGTTAGAATACATAAACCTATTGTTGAATAAGTTTAAAAAGATCATTAGGGACTATTTAAGACCATTAAATTTAAATTATCTCTTTTTAACAAAGAAGTTATTTCAAATTATTAAGAATGTGTTCGAACTAAATCTTTCGAAAAATTTTATAACGTCTTTTTTCAACACGGATAATTTTTAAAAGTATTTTAACTAGCAAGTCTATTTTTTGCTGTCATATATTATATGATGTATATCCTCTGATTTTACATGATTATTTATCGATACAAGCCATACAAGCATTAAAAAAACTTACCTATACAATTTAAATTTAATGCTCTAATGGGCTATTCATAAATTAAGTAAAACAAATTTTATCATCTTCTCTTTTAGATACTTTCACAGATATAATAATATAATTTTTAGTAAAAATAAGCGATATAAAGAAAAACCTTTTTCCCTGGTGCAAATATCTTATGTATTTTACGAATACTTAACTAGATCATGAAGCAACTGCTCATATAATAAATAATTGATCATAATTACAGTTCCTTTCGATGTTAATCGACGGTTTCCAATCGCACTTCAAAATGCGTTTACAGATTTCCTCTTACAGCGGTTTGAATAGTTACCAAAATTCCTACGATTAAAATATTGATTTGATTATCCTGCAAAATTACAATTTTATTTTTTATGAATCATGACTTAAATCCTGAGATTTTCAGCTTTAACATAAAAGAGTTTTTTCCCCAAAGTAGTTCTTTTTTAGGCAAATGGAAAGTACAGAACAAAATATTCTATTGTTAAAATCTGTCAAACGTTATGCAAGAATACAGTTTCATTTGTTGGTAAATTTTGATAAAACTTAAGTCAAAATGGTTTTGAAACATTTGGCCTTAGGGTAATGGAACGTTTTATTTTCTGGCATTGCATCATTTAGTGATAAAAAGAACTTAGAAAATAAACTAAAAAAAATATTTTAAGGAAATTACTATTCCACTGGGTCAAACACTTCGGGGTCATTTAGAACCAAGTTTCATTAAGATGCATTTAAAAACAAAGCAATATGACATCTTAACAGTTTTTGCTCTATGTTTGGCATGAACCAGGATAACTTAAAAAAAATTATGAAAATTGAAAAAATAAAACTATAAATTTTAGCGTAACCATTTAGCGTTAAATAAACTATTTATTTCTAAAAAAACAAAATGTTTTCTCTTATTTATTTTTTATAACATGTGGTAAATCATATTTTCCTCTGACACATTTAATTTTAATACCAGGACAATCTTGAACACGTCCTACCCGACATAAAACAATGTTATGCTCTTGAAGATTATGACCAATTCCAGGAACATAGGCTACCATTTCTTTTCCAGTAGATAATCGAACCAAAACGCATTTTCGATTAGCTGAATTTGGTTTTTTGGGTTTTTTTATGAGAGTTTTTAACACAACACCTTTTGCAAATGGTTTGCCATCAAGTGGTTGCCGAGGAGGTCTAGTTTTAAAATGAGGTCCTGTCCGATGCATTTGGAGTAAGGATGCCATCGATCTCACTAAAAAATATAATATTAAACTTCATTCATAACATAAAATTAGATTTATTTACCTTGAAAAGTCATTGTTGATGCTAAAGTTGAAAAATTAAATAAACTTTTTTTCAGAAAATTCATTTCTATATGTTTATAACCAAAAAAATATTTTTAATAAACTACAATCACTACAATGTGCTACTTTAATTATTTTTGAGTTTGAATATTTGATTTTAAAAATATAAAAACGAAATTTAAAATTCTTGGTTATTTTGAGAGTAAGTAGATCAAATTAGATGTTCTGTTTTTTTCTTGAGAAATAAGTGAGGCTAAATCAGCCAAAACGGCCGAAACCAGCTGAAATTAATAATTTTAGATGCGATCCACTTGCACCAAATCGTAGTTGAAATCGTTAATATTATTGGGGATGCTACGATTGGCTACGATTCTTCCGGCGCCACGATGTTACGACCAGTTACGACGGATTCTTATAGATCTCGACCATCTCGACAAAAAAAAAACGAAAATGAAGTATAAAACTTTTCGATATCTCGCTTTGTTTATGAAATATCGATCCCTAAATTTGAAAAAAAAATTTTTTTTTTTGCACTTTTTTAGACGGATTTCCCAGAATATCCTAGGATTTTTATGAAAAAAAAGGTAAATGCTTACAACCGTAGCTCCACCAAGTATTTGTTCTAAAAAAACATAAACAATGGGTTCAGGGGCGAAGCCCCCCAAAAAAATGAGATGTTTATTTAATTATTGCCTGACTGACTCCTGAAGTAAATAAAATACGGTGGAAGTACGGTTATAAGTATTTACCTTTTTTTTCATGATAATTCTGAGATATCCATTTAAGGGTAAAAAAAACAACTCAAGTGTACTTTAGCACACCCACAATCTGGCAAGGTTGCATTTTCGACTTTGTTTTTAATTTAATTCGCGATATTTTTGTTTATTTTTATATTTGGATATTTTTTGTCAATTCTAATATGGTATAATTCTCTCTGTTGTGGCTAAATTTTCATTATAGACCGATTTAATCGCGAATTAAATTAAAAACAAAATCGAAAATGCAACATTGCCAGATTGTGGGTGTGCTAAAGTACACATGAGCCAAAAAAAATATTTTTATGTTTCGATATTATGTAAACTAAGCGATATATCGAAAAAAAATATTTTTCATTTTCGTTCGGTTTTGTCAAGAACTATAAGAATCAAACGTTAAATCGTGGAAGTGAAAGAATCGTAGTATCCTCCGTTTATGCGTTACGCGAATTAGCTACCGACATTTTTCCATATTTGACGGTTCTAAAAGGGACATCAGCCAATTGTACCATATTAGAATTAAATTTAAAAAAAGCACAAATAGAATAAAAAACAAAGTAGAAAATGCAACGTTACCAGATTATGACTGGGGACATCCCTTTTAAAAATAGACATTTTGAAATCATTACATTTAAAATGACTCTAATAACTTCATACGACTTCTAATTGGTTTTTTGAGCATTTAAAATGCCTTTAAATATCTTTATTAACAGGAATGAGCCCTGTACTCTAGTCTATGCTATATTAAGGCAATTTTTTTTTTCGCTTAATAAAAAATACAGTTTTATAAATGTATTAATAAATACTAAAGTAATTAAGATATTATCCATTTCAAAGCAGCTAACAATTGAGAATTTTTACTAAATAAGTATTAACTATATTTATTTTGCCTTGTTTAATAATAACGATATAATCTCACGACTTCTCCTTCAAACATATTCAATTATGTTCTCTTCAAAATCCACTAGTTGGCTATAACAAATACGTAGCATTAAATTATTTAGTTTTTGATAAACGCTAAATTATTTAAAAATATTTTGGCTCAAGTTCCTTTTAGCACACTCAAATCTGGCAACATTGCATTTTCGACTTTGTTTTAGTTTGATTCGCAAATATATTGGTCCATAATGAAAATTTAGCCGTAAAAGAGAAAAGTATACCAAATTAGAATTGAATTAACAAAAAAATCGCGAATAGAATAAGAAATAAAGTTGAAAATGCAACATTGCCAGATTTGAGTGTGCTAAAAGGAACTTGAGCCAATATTTTATATAACTTTTATAACCGGATGCACAGGCTAAATAATTTTCGAAAATATAAAATAGATGCTAATTGAATTTGCATTTTACCGCCGTTAATGACTCCACCTAGCTCCGCCTTCAAACAAGCAAAATGACAACTCCTGATAGAGCATAACAAAGACAACATACACCTCTATCTCATTGTAGCATTAAATTAAAGTTCGTAGCAGAAGCGAATAATGTTCCAAAAACTTTAAGAAGTCGTTTAAAGTTATTTGGAGCATTTTAACTTTTAACATTTCAAAATACCCTTAAATGATTTTTTTCAACAGGGATGACTGTCTTTCGTAATATAAAGATGGATTAAAAAAAGTTAAGAGAAAAGTTAAAGTAAATTTTTTAGATGATTTACGGTCGTCGAGTGACAACCCCTCACCCCGCTGTATGCGAACGTATTTTATGAATATTTAGTACCATAAAAGATAATACCTTTTATCTATTATTATAAAGAGGAAAGATTTGATTGTTTGTTTGCTTTGAATAGGCTCCGAAACTACTTGACCGATTTGAAAAATTATTTCACTGTTGGGAAGCTATACTATTTCCGGTGAACATGGGCTATATTAAGTCTTCAAAAAAGTTAGGGATCCATACTAAAACTCCAATAATGTAACCCAAGGTCTGAAAAAATTACCAAAAAACATTCTTTTATCACGTGCGCTGCGAAAACTAATGGTTATAGAACAAAATAATGTAATACGATTTTGTAGAACATATCATTATCTACAAAAAATAAACCGACAGCATATGTCTAACTATTATAGTTATGTCACAATAAGTGTTTTTTCATTTTAAAAAATATATATAAATGCCACCGCTATAAAAGCTCTTTTATTTATACTTTGGGATTAATCCTTATCAAAATAAATGACTTCATATTTAAGTTTGCTTCAATACCATTATATAACTTTTTGAGTTATTCAATTTGAACATTCCATTCGAAAGATATCACAAGTTTAATAATGTAAGTTATTTGAAAAATGTCGCATGGTCACCCCATTTTACTTATAACTAGCTGATCCCCGCAACTTCGTCCGCGTAACGTAGGTGTAGATTTCTTTTCAAATTTGCCATTTGTAGTGGTATATGAAAATTTTTATTTTTCTTATTTCTTTTACGAAAAACATAATCATACTTAAAACACTATTTTGTCAACTTTAAAAAGACACATTTAATAAACTGTTGCAAAGAATAAAATTGTTCTATATAATAATCAATTGATTTTCAAAAAATATTTATAAATATCTACAAAGAGTATGTTTAATTGCGTATACCTACGGTAGGTATACCTACCGTGAACCAAATAATCCGTAAATCATTCAGCATCTATACATAAATAAAAAATATCGTTAAGTTCAATAAAGTTGGTCTTAATTATAAGTAAAATGCAGTGACCATGCGACATTTTTCAAATAACTTACATTATTAAACTTGTGATATCTTTCGAATGGAATGTTCAAATTGACTAACCCAAAAAGTTTTATAATGGTATTGAAGCAAACTTAAATATGAAATCATTTATTTTGATAAGGATTAATCCCAAAGTACAAATAAAAGAGCTTTTATAGCGGTGGCATTTATATATATTTTTTTAAATGAAAAAACACTTATTGTGACATAACTATAATAGTTAGACATATGCTGTCGCTCTATTTTTTGTAGATAATGATATGTTCTACAAAATCGTACCACATTATTTTGTTCTATAACCAATAGTTTTCGCAGCGCACGCGATAAAAGAATTTTTTTTTGGTAATTTTGTCAGACCTTGGGTTACATTATTGGAGTTTTAGTATGGATCCCTAACTTTTTTGAAAATTAAATATAGCCTATGTTCACCGGAAATAGTGTAGCTTCCCAACAGTGAAAGCATTTTTCAAATCGGTCAAGTAGTTTCGGAGCCTATTCAAAGCAAACAAACAATCAAATCTTTCCTCTTTATAATAATAGATTAAGATCAACTTTATTGAACTTGGCGATATTTTTTATTTATGTATAGATACTCTACGTCCTCTACGTTATGCAGACGAAGTTGCGGAGATAGGCTAGTATCAAATAAAATTAAAAAAGCAAGTTTATTTTCACAAAAATATAAGCAACTATATGTATGAAATATTAATGTATTATATGAATTTATTTCCATTAAAAAAATCCTAACTTTATATAAACTGATTTTATTAATTTCTACACAAATATTTTGGAAGATAAACAAAAATATAAGATAATTAATTATATTAATCATAATATAATTTTAAAGGTTCTTCAGCGTTTATAAAGAAATCAAAAATACGAGGTGATATTTAAAAATGAACCGGTTTCAAATAAGATTTCTCTTTCAGTTAAGATTGTAAATCTCCAGTAATTTTACGTTACAAAATTGCAATTCCATAAAATGAAAGTACATGCATTACAAAATAAATTCAAACAACAAAACCAGTACAGAATTTCTAAAAATTTAAAAATATTTATATATAATTTAAGCTGCTTTATATTTTGCGTATATAGAATAAATAGGATATTATTTTTTTTTTAATTGAAATGTCTATATCTATTTTAGGAGTTTAATTAGTTAATTAAAGTTTGAGTTGATGGTGTTAAGAAAAAAAAGTTAATTAAATATCCGAATAAATTTGGGCCAACTCGTTTGAGAAACTCTGTAATTTAAATTTTACACCTTTCTAATGTGATACGACCGTACTACTGCAAGACTTAATTTCTTGCAGTCTTTCTTAAATTCAAAGGTCAACAGATAAGTTGCTGATAGAACGAAATGTTTATCGTAACATTAACTTTACTAAGTTTTTCTCTAAATTTAGTTTGTGGGCAGTCATCTCATATTGAAAAAGTGGCTATTGTTTTGAGGAATTTAGTTTTGAAAAATGATATCAATTTTGAATTTTAGCTTCCAGTAAGCGTTTATTACGAATCGTTATGTCCTGATAGCATTAAATTCATTGAAGAACAACTGTATCCAACATGGAAATCGTTAAGACAGTTTTTGGATATCACGTTTATTCCGTTTGGAAAATCAATGGTATTTATTATTTTTTTATTTTAGACTTAAAATATAACGAATATATTTATAAATAGAGCATTAATCATGGAGAAAAATTTGTTTGTCAACATGGTCCTGAAGAATGTATTGGAAATAAATTGCAATCTTGTGCTTTACAAATACTTCCAACCCAAGACATAAAAATGGAATTCGTAAGATGTGCTATGGCAAAAAATGCAATGATTCCTCAGGTTTTATATTTTATTATCACTACGGATAACAATTAATCAAAATTTTAAAAAATTTCAGTGTTGCCTCCAATTTGGAATTTGGAATCAGGTTTTCCAGTGTTTAAATTCAAGTACTGGTACTCAATTACAATTAGATGCCGAATATCAAACATCGTTAATTCGCCCAAAATTCGTTCCCACTGTAATTTTTAATAACGTACGTAAAAAATAAAGCAAACAAAAAAAAACATTTATAAAAATTATATTTATTGTATTTGCAGCATTTTATTCAAGAAGAACAAGATACTGCACAAACAAATTTTATTAGCGTAGTATGTTCTTACTTACAACAAATTTATTCAGATTTATGTTAAAATTTAAAAAAAACCATAATGTAATGCTTGGGTAAAAAAATAATAGTATATCCCACTAAAATATAAAAAAACATTATTTTTTGTAATCACATTTTGCTCATTATCACTGAGAGTTTTGGATTGATCTTCCTCTTCCTCTTGGTCCTAAACAATAAAATATTTTATTTTTGGTAAATTTGAAACAATTTATTTGCTATTCACTCACCTAATGGTTTAGTAGAAACAATTTTGGCTGAAATATGAAAATAAAAGTTAAAATTCAAAAATATTACTAACGGAAATCGATAATAATTAAAGAATTTAGTTATTGAAGACTCTTAGTTGATAAGCATCGTTTTTTTTTTGTTTCTTATGACTCACTACTTTTGCTTTTTAGTTAAATGATTTTGGTTTTCATACTTTATCATTATTTTGGAAGTAGAATAGGTACTTTATTGGTTGTTAATCAAAAAGACATATTTTAATGTTCTTCAAAATATAGTTTCAATCAATATAAAACATTAATTTTGAAATTGAAATTATGTTTATTAAGTAAAAGGCTTTTGATCTGTGATTTTTTTATATTTGAATATGCTTTTCATCACGACCATTTCCAAAAGTATTGAAAAATGTCCATATAACAAAGCAGTAGACATTATAAAGCAATTCATATGAAACATATATTATTAAGGGCAATAAGGACATTTTTAAGTAAAAACTAGAGATTGCCTAAAAACTGTATATTGTAATAATTTCTAAGCCATTTTGCGTATATTGTGCTACTATGGGTAGAGCCACGACGTTTTTTTTACTGCATGAACACTTTTTCCATTGTGTATTGTATTTGGAGAAATTTTATAAATATCACCTACGTTGAAAATAAGAACAATAAGAATATGACCCCGAAATCAGAATAAAACTAGATCAATTAGCATAATTGTCAAACACACCATAAATCCGGTAGTTTATAATTTTGCTTCCAAATACATGTTTTTAGTATATTCGATACTGAAAAAGTATTGTTTAACACAGAGCCCGCCAAACTTGTTTAATCATTGATTCTAAAAAAAATTTTTAAATCCCCCATTGACTCCCAAAAAAAGTATTTTTTCAGTTACTTAAAAGAAAACTACTTGTATTTGTTATTTCTTTCATGATTTTAAACAAAGCATATTGTTTAAACCTTTATATTTATAAAAAATTAGTATCTGTAGTTTGTCCCTTATGCATTCCTAAACTGTTCGACCGATTTCGATGAAACTTGGAGGAAATATTGCCCGGACCCCAGGAAAAGTTTACCACTTTTTAGATTTTCAGTGTAAATCCCACTATTTCCAGTGAAATATTCACAACCCAATTGGCACTGACTCAACTAAAAAATGGTAAAAATCGACAACTGAAACCATAGCAACAATTGACAACAATCAGTTAGCTCAAATTTGAGACAATTATATTTGATTTTCACTCACACCTATGTGTTAACAACATTTGTTCTGTCTTTGTCGAGCTACATACATACGTTTGCCTATTATTATATAAAACGCACTAAATCAGAGAAGAGAGCCTCTCTTCTATGCTAAATTTGTTATAATCAAGCATAAGAATAATATGTATTTATTTATATTCATATTAGTAATCAAAAATGCTGCAAATCAATATCAGGTGACAGGAAGTTAACCCGGTCCTATAGTAGTTATATACAAATATCTTAACACTGAAAGATAAATATCTCAGTATATATCATTTACATACGCAGCTAGATATGCGTTATTTGCATATCCAGAACTGTTTTTTGACCCCAATCGACCCTTTCGAGTTCTAGACTAAATCGACTCAAAGAGGTCGATATCGACCATTTTGGTGACCCTTGGGTAAGTAGCATAGAATATAATATTTGAGTTTTTCAGAAAAAAGTTTGCTATCGCATGCTAATACGAAATGCTAATATGACCAAAAAAAAGAGTACTCTGTAAGAATCAATAACACAATTCTCATAACAATACGTTTATACTATAGAACTCATCTCTATTATAATCCACCTATTACAAGGAAGTGGCCAGTTTTCAATTTCGATTATATTATATTATCATGAAATTATTGCAAAATCGGTAAACACGTTTAGAAAAAATAAGAGCTTAAATTTTAATGCCTCAAAAAATTTAAATTATTGTTGCTACCGATGATGACCGATGATACGGCTTCTATAAGCCAAAATGTTTTAATTTTTTATTATTGCTTAAATTCATTTTAAGTTAGAAAATCTTTGGATTCAACCAAAGCTTGAAGCCAAGGTCGAACAATCGACTTCGGTCAAATTCTGCGCTTCCCTTGAAGTTTGCAAAACTGTCTTCAGTAAATAAGATTATTTTCAAAAATAAAAATTCTTACAATAGCTCTTTGGTTGACGAATCGGTTCGCATTTCGATGGTTTGAATTCTGAAGCATTAGCTGATAACGCTGATGAAGTTCTAGAAACTTCAGACCATGCATCACCCTCGTTGACTTTCGGTTTACTATATGGTTTTCGAAGTTCCGCATTTATAAATTTAAAATTTGCTTCAGAGGTACTTTCGGAAAAATCATTTTTTTCATTTTGATTAGCAGAAATCTTTGCCTCGTCAGGAATGGGTTTCTTTTCAATCTAATAATAGAAAAATAAAAAAAAAAACATTTATAAATATTTAAAGCAATAAAAGTGAATAGTAAAAGAATACGTACACCAGATTTACTTTTCCAGTCTTTGTTACCAGCTTGAAGCGGTAAATGCATACCGGGAATTAGTTCGATTCCTAAATAACCGCAACAATAATCAGCAAGATTGTATCCCCAACGTTTTACTCTAGATAAACTACAATGGTTTATCACATCTGTTGTTTCATGATACTAAAAATGTTGAAGTTAAATTAAATTTAGCATACGGCCTCATATTAGTTAACTACATATTAGTTTTACTTGAACTATCGAGTCTTTTAGTTTAAGAAAAAATCTAATGAAGATTTTTCTTTCTTTATAAAATAAATAAAATGGAAAAACAAGATATAAAATAACTTGTCTTAGTGTTTATATCAATCATAATGTTTAATAAAATTTTAAAATTCACGCGAAAAGAAATACTGAATTCAAGAGAATATTATATAATTTTTTATATAGTTACTAATTTAAGGAGTTGAAGCAACTCGAGTTAATCTAAATCTAACTTACTTCACAGGCTAATTCTTCGAAGAAATCATAAACATCTCTGGCTAAAGCTAGTTCGCACAAGAAATATGTGTCTTGTTGTTCATTTGCGCAAGCATTTCGTAAATGGAAAAATAGTTCAGTTAAATTGTAAATTTCAAATTCGAGATCAACATCTGTAAAATGAAATAATTGTGTATGGTGGTTACGTACATAAAAGTTAGTTTTAGAAATATTTTACCTTCGTCAGAACAAATTTGTTTTAAAATTGCAGATACTATTTTCATATTATCGGGCAAAGTATAAATATAAGGTAAGATTTCTCTATCTTCCTGAAATTTATAGATATATATTAGCAATTTTCATTCTCCCAAAAAATGGGACTGAACAAGCATTTAGTATGGGATCTAGTTGTGCCTTAGCTTGTTTTCTTCCTTAATAAAACTCGTTCTGGCTAATTAGTTTGTAAAATAGGTTCCCGTTGTTTATTTATATTATTTACTATTACCTCATATTATTGCAAATACAAGGATAGCGATCTTTAACTTTAAAGTTGATTTCCTCTAAAATTATTGAAAATAAATATAAAAATTTAGTGTATGGAAGTTAGAAATTGCACCACCCTGTATTTTAACGTTTAATCGTTGCAAATAAACTGCTGTGTGGTAACATAATCGCTGGAGCTTGAGGACGTAAAATTACCCTACTGATGTGTATTTATTTTAGTTGAAAAACCATAAATTACATTATAATTTTATAAAAAAATAGGATAAAGATTCTTTTTAAACAAGGCAATGTTTCATTCTGTATTTCAATTCGTGAATGAATCGGCGTTGCTAGATGTTAACTTTTTTGAAAAGAACATGTGCCAAAAATTGTTGCATTTTATAAATAATGCAAATGTTTTTATTCTAATTAATGGATCAAAAATACTAACACCTATAGTGTACTAGACAAAAAATATTTTTGTTGAAAAATTTTAAATTGTTGACGCTTGCACAATACCAATTTACCTAATATATGACTGGAGCCCCTCTATCAACTATAACTTTATTTCTCGTTTAAGAGTCTTTAAATCTAATATTAAAGAAACACTATGTTATCAACAAAATGTATGCGTTAAAATCAAGCTAAAACATTTATACAAAAAAATTAAATTCAAGTCCCTTTTTTATTTTTTTATTCGTGAATAAGTCGGTTCATAATGAAAATTTAGTCTCCATAATGAAAAATATATCATATTAGAATTGAAATAACAAAAAAAAAAAAACACGAAAAGAATAAAAAACAAAGTTTAAAATCCAACGTTGCAGATTTGATCGTTCTAAAAGGGGCTTCAGCCAAAACTTACTACATATAGAACTATAACATGGGAAATTCCCGCGTTACATGAGGGAAAAACACGTGCTATACGAGGAACATGAAATCGCATTATAAAAGTACCCAGTTATAGGGACCATTTCTGTAACTATTTTACCAATTGTTTCTACTAGTCAGAAAGAAAATTTGGAAAATAGAACAGTCTAATACATGGCTCATCTCAATGCTACAATATGCTTATTCAGTCACATTTTTATAAAATTCGTAAAAAATCCTCTTACTAAAAGAAATTTCGAAAAATTTGTTAGTACATCAATCATTGATGATTCACCCAAAGCATTTGGTGGAACAGGTAGTTGGTGTGTAGAGTTACTGTTTTCTATCGCTGAACTGGCGTAACCAATGGGTATGGAACCTAGGAAAAAAAAAACAAAATAACAATTATTTTACTTTGGGTATGGAAAATAAAATACCTGGGTTAATTAGGGTATGATAAGTGTCATACACTCCTTTTGATAAATTAAAACGAGACACAGCAAATTCAGCAGGTACATAGTAGCCAGAACATTCACAAAATATATTTATATCAATAAGAAAGAAATCGGTAGTAGCTAAGGAATTATTAAGTTGGGCTACTGATATTGTATTGACAATATTATTTTTCATTCGGAAAATAGCATGTTGAATTTCCGCTTGTTCACGGTCTACAATGGAAAATGGTACGCCTTGTGAAGTTAGCTTTTCTTGTTTTAGTTTATTTTCTGACTTTTCCCGTTTAGCTCGTTCCTCAAATGGTTTCTTCTCAGCAATGCTCATTTTCTGAAATAATGCAAGTGCAAGCTTAATAATAAAACTATTCAAAAGCGATTGTTCCTTTAGAGTAGGATTTAAATTGTTGTAATACAAACCTCCCATTTCGCTCCTGCAATTTTGGAGGCTTCCTGCATAGAAATTCTAATTCCCTTAGCACCATGTTCATCCTTAATGTGAGTCATAAAAAAGAAAAATCCATTATAAGTTTTCTTTTTACTATTCATATTTTAAATATTAAAATTTTAAAGTTTGAATCTTAAAAAACAACTCAGTTAACCGTAACTTTCTTTACAATTTTTGAATCTGACAATTCCGTCTCATTGATTCGTATTCAAAAAGATTTTATGACAATCTCTTAGTATTTCGCACACGATTGCGCAGAATGTGCTTGTGTATGTTTTTACATTCTTGTTGTATCGTCAAGTCAAAATAGAGCAGATGAATTTAATATTCCTTAGTCAAGCAAGATGTAAACATCATTACCGAAGTAAATCGAACATAACCGAAATGGTATTTAAAATACGTTTATTTTTGAAACATAAGAAACTTAGAAACTAATCAAAACAGTAAAAAACTGACCAAAACTTGAATATAATTATATGATTAACCGTTATATTTTTCTAAAAATAAAACTTCCCTGTGTTGCTTGATTGTTTTTGCTTAGAAGAAATGCTTTTCTTTCTTCCATTATAACAACTTTCTATCTTTCATTCAATCATTATATCATTTAATATAATATATCACTGCGATGGTATCAGGCGTCTTAATCTCCCGACGAAACATCCCCGTACTAAATATCACTAAGACAAAATATCCCCGACAATTGATCCTTTAATTATTCATAACTATTTTGGCTCAAGTCCTTTGTAAAATGTAGCGTCGCCAGATTTGACTTCTAAAAGGGACTTGAGCGACTTGAGCCCTATTTTTTTTGTACCCTGTTTTTTTGCTGGAAAAAAGCACTTAAATGCAATCCTTCCCTTCACTATTAACTATTTTCTTTCCTCTTCTTTTACATTTTTTATTTTTAAAAAATTATCACAAAAAACGCAAAAAACTATACAATAGGGGTCCAGAGGCTAATGTCTGATGGAGATCGGTTATGTTAATTCAATTCTAATGTAGTATACTTTCTTCTTTTGTGGCTAAAATTTCATTATGGACCGATTTATTCGCGAATTACATTAAAAATAAAGTCCAAAATGTAAAAGATTTGACTGTTCTAAAAGGGACTTGAGTCATTTGTTTCACTATGTTAGACGGATTTCTCTAGATTTAAAAAAAATGTATTTTTTTACAACCGCTACTCCACCTCCTATTTTTTGTGTGCTAAAAAAACTTTACATAAGAGGTCCAGAGACGAAGACTACTAAAAGTCAACTAAGAGTCTACTAAGAGCCAAACAAATTTCATGTTTCAATTTTTAAATATCAATATTACAAAAATTAAACGAGATATAAAAAAAATTATTCGTGCGTTTCTACTTGTACGAAATATATAAGAATCCGTCAAACCCGTCATCAAATCGTGGTGCCGAAAGAACCGTAGTCTTCCCAAAGATTCCGTTGTTGGGACATTTTGTCAAGGTTTTTTTGTCTGCGGGATAATTTATCCGGGGATATTTTTTGTGGATATTTAGTCTATGGGTATTTTAACGGGGAGAAAATAAAAATGTGTTTCATTATAGCGCCTATCAGCATTCAGAATTTAAATTCTATTGAAAAAATGTAATTAAAAACAGTATCCAGAAAAAAAAAATTATAGGTTTATAAATGGGGCATTTTACGTGAAGCGGACAGCGAAAAAAAGTAATGTTCTGAAATTTGTTCATATTTGGCATAATTGTACTTCTAGTAAGTATGAATGTGGATACAAAATATTTTTTTCGAATGATGATTATTTGCCAAGTTATACGCTTCTAAAGAATTGTCGTTTTGGAAATTCGTATTTTTTTAAAAAAAAAAAATCGAATTATTTTTTTTTAAAATATTAAATATGCCGGTTTAAATCGAAAATTAACTAGTCTTTCTAAATAAAAAATAAAACTGGACATTTTTATTTTTTTTAATATACAAAACAGGAAGTAAACTTTTCAAATCAGAATTTAAGTAACTTCGACCATTTTAATATTTTAAAAAAAAAAAATATTCGATTTTTTTTTTCAAAAAATACGAATTTCCAAAACGACAATTCTTTAGAAGCGTATAACTTGGCAAATAATCATTATTCGAAAAAAAATATTTTGTATCCACATTCATACTTACTAGAAGTACAATTATGCCAAATATGAACAAATTTCAGAACATTACTTTTTTTTCGCTGCCCGCTTCACGTGAAATGCCCCAAATATGTCTTTAAATCAGCGATTTTGATCAAGGGCCGCATTTACTATGTAAACAGGTATAGACAATGAATTTAGAGACCCTGAAAAAGTATAAAAACAATTTCATATTATATATCTTAATATTAGAGTATTTTTGAGCCCTCCAAAATTATCCATAGGGACGAGACCCAACTATATTGAACTTATTCAACTACGTATTCTTTACATAATATTTACGATGACGTCTACATTTTTTCTAATTTAAATACTAATCAAGTTATAAAGAAATTAACAATTTCCAGAATTTTTTGTATAGTTAAGGTGAAAAATTTTATCGCTTCATTGAACTATGTTAAAAAATTGATACTTAAACACTCCATCAGAATCATTTTCGTTCATAAAGAGAATTGATTGTTAAAAAAATGCTATAAAAAATAGCTACTTAAGTGCTACATCAGAATCTGTAATTGCTTAAGTCCAAAGTTATTTGTTGATTTGTAATTAATTATTTAAAAGTTAAATATAGAAATATAAATTTTTCTATTGAATAAAACATACGTTATGAAAAAAAAAATATGGTAGGACATTTAAGAAGGCAATTTAAAGTAAAAAATGTTTTGTCAAGTCGATATTTTTCTTTTTATGACAAAAAATATTTTTTAACAATAAATTTTTTAAAACTCAATTTTTATTGAACGTATTGCGCAGATCTGAAACAGTAAAGTAATATTTTGATATATTATAGTTTATTAAAGAAATTAAATCCACCCGGTCTAGTTCTCTGGCCCAATATAATTCCCTGACATTCGAATTGACAACTTTCTTTTTTTTCGTCGGTGAAAAATGCAACAATGTTGAGCTGTTAAAATTACAATTAAATTCAACTAAAATATTTAATAAAATTTGTAGAGAAACGAAGATTGTTTATTTAATAATTTAAGTTATATATATTTTTTAATTTTGATTCTTTAATATTTCTGTGAATCAAATGGGAAACGCCCAATGGTTTTGAATTTAGCGGTTGTATTTCTACGCGATAATATGAATTTTTATCGGACAAAAAAATAGTTTGAAATTATTTTGAAAAATGTTTAACATATGATTTTTGTGGAATTGTGAATTGTATTGTAATGATGAATGGTGAAATACATTTAAATTATGATTTTTTGTATAAAGATTTTAGAACCCTATTTACTGGCGTAGTGATGTAATGCGACGCTGACGTCAGACGGGCGCAGTCGCTTTCCTATAGACGAGTTGATTTAACAGTAGTCGGCACGGCTGAGGAGTGCTTGCAGTGTATGAGAATTACAATCGGTCGGAATTTTAAAGAGATTTTCGGCTTTTTCTTCAATTTCAAAATTGATAACGTGTCTCTTTATTTTTACAATTCATCGGTTACATCGTGGAGTGGCTAAGTTGGCTGTTGATGTAAGTGATTTTCATTAATAACCATCGATTTTAGACATCTATCTAGCGTTAATGTTCGCTTGTTCCTGGTATACCTTCATTTGTATATGTATGTACCTACGTGCGTGAAATTAGGTTTATCGAATAAAACATGGCTTCACCTTAAACATGTTTCATACAATTATTTTTGATTTTGACATAATTTTTATAAATATTATTGGCGAAAAGGTATTACCAATCTTTTTTTCTCTATATAGTAATACATGGAATATGTCAAGTGCATGTTGATTGGCTCTATAATAAAAATGACATCATTATTAACCAATCAGATGTCCAGCTGTGGTTGTCACAAATGCATTGACCATGTATGTATTTATTTATTTGAACGTGTGAGTAAATTGAAGCTTAACATTTTTAATACACTTAAATAATGAAGAGTTACATCCTCCCATGTAATAAATGATTGTAGTTTTGCTAAACAGTGACTATTGCATAATAAAGTTAGCGGCATTTTTCTCCCGATTTTCATTCGCATACTTTATCGACATTACTGTTACTAAATCTCAATTTATCGCTTCTCCAAATAAATACTAAAAAAAGATAAGAATCTATTTTTAAAACTAATTAATTAATTAACTGTTAGTAAAGATAAACTCCAGTTTAAAGTTGTAACCCTATTAGTGAAACGTATAATAGGCGGTGTCCAGTTTTTATTTTTACTGTTACTATACTTAAATGAAAAGTAAAATTAAGTGCATTCTCGCTTTTTTCAATTATATTCGTTTAATAACTTTTAAATTTACTTTTAATTTTAAAACCGTTGTAAGAGCACATAATTTTTAAATTTATACCCCATAAATATTAAATGTAATTATCTTAAACTTTCCATCTCTTGTTAAAATTTATTCTTTATGTAAATATTTTAATTTGATAAATTACTTGTATCTTATTTTACGTTTACAAGAGAGTTTTAGAAAATATATAAGTTTTTCATTTTATTAATTTCAACTTAATGCAAATTTTATTGAAAGATTTTTATCTTGAAGCTATGCTAAGTATAAACTTGAAGTATAAATATAGGTGTAACTAAACCATATAGAATTGATTATTATTAAATGTGTTTCGAATAATTGAGGTCAAAGAATCACAATATTTCATTTCATATTAACGGGATTTTTTTAAATAGCACAACTTATTTCAATTTATATCTTTTAATTACTCTTTTTTAAAATTAAATCATTTGGCAAATTATTTCTATGCATATTTCAAAGAATCTAGGCATTCGATACTTTTAAGCAGTGCTTTCCAAACTTTTTCATACCACGGTCCACTAAATCAAAAAAAAAAACAAAGCTATCCTCCCCAACACGTATAGTCTTTAGTGACCAATAGTACGATATTTAAACACCATAATTATTTTGGATCAAGTCCATTTTAGCACATTCAAATCTGACAACTTTGCATTTTCGACTTTGTTTTTTATTCTATTCGCGATTTTTTGTTAATTTAATTCTAATATGGTATACTTTTCTCTTTTGTGGCTAAATTTTCATTATGGATCGATTTATTCGAGAATTAAATTAAAAACAAAGTCGAAAATGCAACGTTGACAGATTTGAGTGTGCTAAAATGGACTTGAGCCATTATTATTATAGAAATATTTCGCAGCTTCATGGTAAGAGCTCCTGGGCCCCTTAAGGGGCCGCGCCCTCCAGTTAAAGAAGCACTGCTATAGAAGAGAGTATAAAGAGTATAACAGAAGAGAGTTTATAGAAGCGTCAAAATCTGGCAACGTATCATTTCCTATTTTGTTTTTAATTCAATTCGCGAGTTTTTTGTTAATTAAATTCTGCAATCATATAATTTTCTCTTTTGTCACTTATTTTTCGTTATGGCTTGATTTACTCGTTAGTTAAATTAAAAATAAAATAGAAAATGAAACGTTGTCAGGTTTCGACCTGCCTAAGAGCTAACTGTTCCAGTAACTTAAATTCAAAATATTAATTATATAAAATTCTATAATATTCATCTAAAATTCAATTAGGTTTTAACACAGGCTTCTTGCATATGTTTTAGGATTCACAGAATACAAATAATACATTTGACCTTCAACTTTGTACCCACATGTAATGTTTGACAAAATTGTAAACATAATGGTGGATTGTTATTTTTATAATCTATGATATTAAAGTTAGGGGCCATCCATAAATTACGTCACACGTTCAGGGGGAGAAAGTCAACGAAATGTGAGATCGTGTGACAAGGTCCAGGATAGGTCAAAAGCTATGTTACGTCACATGTTAAAATTTAAAATATTAAAGTCCATAGACGCAGGATGATTCAGTTTTATATCTTTTATTAACATAATCAATTATAGTTTCTTTATTAGTCATTGGTTTGTATATTACTTAAAACATTTGACTTTATATTGGGGTTATTGAATATTTATTTTAGTTATTTCTATTTTAAAATTGAAAAATATATGTCACACCAAGGGGGAGAGGGTTTCAAAGAATATGGTCATCAGTAACGAAGAAAGAGGGAGGATAAAAAAATTGTGTGGTGTTATTTATGGATGATCCCTTAGTGGTAATATTAAGAACATCTTAAACTTTGCTAATTTCTTAAAATTCAAAAATGTAACAGAAAATATTAAAATAAGGTTCAATATATGATACTTAGATCGGTACAATCTGGCATCGATTCATTTTATTTTTTAATTTTTAGTTCAATTCGTGAATTTTTTGTTAATTCAATTATGACATCGTCTTATTAATTAAAAACAGTAGTATGCTCCAACCAAAATTGGATGAAATGCATTGTACGATGACTATAGGAATAGAGACTAACCCAGAACTTATAGATATTCAATGAATTAATTTTGCATTTATCCTTGTCTTGAGTAAGTATTGAATACTTTTTCAATAGACTGATGTATTGCAATTGATTCATTGTATACTGTGAAAAATTTTGTGGTTGTCGGACTTAAAAAAATTATTTTGAATATCTCTGAATTCGTTTTAACTATTTTCAGTATACTTAGGTATGCATCTCGTAAATTTCAAAAACGGTAAATCGTAGAAAGCTGTAATTGTGTACTTAGGTTTGATATCTAGAAGTTCACATAATCTTTAAGTTGAAATCAACTTATCAAAACTCGAGTTTACTGGAAGAGAAATATTGAAACATAGTGATTTTATTTTTTTTTTATTCGTGTAGAAAACCTTTATTAAACTCCTTATTTTTTTTATAATAAATGACCTTTATTTTAGACGCTAAAAGCTGGATTGTGATAGAGTACAAGATTAATTTTATATAACAATATATGCACATCTTCTTTATAAATAGACCAAATGCTTATTAAAATTTCGTTTGACCTACTAAAGCAAAAGGTAGCAATACGATTATTCTTAATAATTTAGTTATTATACAGAAATTATTTGAAACAAGATCGCCATACGTACTTAAAACTTAAAATTCTGGCATATATTTCACCGAATAAACGAAATCAAGAAAATTAGAAATTTAAAAGTTTGCAAAACACAAAATCAATTTTAGATGTCCCCGCGGGGTCTTATAAAAAAAGGTGTATCTAATTATGGTTTTAAAATATCTATCAAAAAAGAGGTAGTTGTGAAAGTGTCGATTTATGTGGCAATTGATACGAAAATATTTAATTCCGAAATTTAAACAATTGATTTGTATTGAAAAAAAGAAGATCAAAACAAAATAATTGCTTCATTTAGTTTTATAATTTGTAATAGGCCCGCCACTTGCAGATGTTTTTATTAAGCCTTTTATATTGGCTTCTTTGTTTGTCATATGTGTGTGACAAACAGTAACTAGTATCTTAGATGCTTTTCAATAGGAAATGTATCTTGTAACTTAAAAAGTATCTTAGATATCGAAACGTAACTTAGATACCGAGAGATTAAATACTGAGTTATATTTTGTTTTGTTACATAAAATTCAATTTATACCGTTTATATTAAGCTTCTAATGTTTTGAAAGTGTATTGTGTTTATTAGACATTATACATTCAATAAACACACATACTTTCCTTTTTCCTAAATTAGTAAAATTAAGAAATATATTATCTGATTACCTAACAACTTTACTTAATAATAGTATATGAGTATACAAGAATATGTATTTAACTTCCTTTTTGTAGAGCAACTAGATACTCAAAGTAACTTCGGATCTTTTAAAAAAAGTAACTTATCTAATATCTAGATACTTTCCCAAAGTATCTCTCTACAGTTAATTTTAGAAATAAAACAGTTCAAATTTGTCAAAACAAAAAAACCGTGAAGTAAACATTATTTTGTACAACTAGGTAGTCTGGCATTCCATTTTATTGTTTACTATATACTTTATTTTAAGTATTTTTTGTTATCTTAGATACTCTTCAGTATTTAAGTAACTTTTTGGATAAGATACTTTTTTTAAGTTACAAGATTTAGTTCTTATTGACTAGTATCTAAAATACTAGTTACTCTTTGCAAAAACTAAACGAACTAAGATACGATAATTTAGATACCTCAAAGTAACTAACTTACTGCAAAGTAACTAAGATACTTTTTTCTGATAACACTGAATATATGCCCCAAACACATTGTTATGCCAAAACATCATAATCTGCAATTTTACCGATTTCTTGATTTAATAAGTGATTATTATTAAGTTAAGCTTGGAGCAAAGTTTGATAGATGCATCTCCAACATTGTCTATAAACTAGTTTTAAGTTTTAATGAATAACTAAAAAAATATTTTCTTTTTTAATTTATACTTTGAAAATGATTCTTTTACATGTACAATAGATAACTTTTTAAAAACAGTTTAATGAACTTTACTATTTAATTGGATTAAAGTATTCTCGTAATTCCTACATTGAAACAATTGACACAGCAAAGGAAAAATATTATAACTAAGCTAATAAATAGTGTTCCCTTATGTAATTTCTTATGTACTGATTTTTTCTATTAAATAACAATTCATACGCGTGCCTTTCTGATTTCACTATTTTTTCACTATCGTAATAATGGTAATTATATTTGCGCATATTTAATTAAGTAAAACCAAGAGTTAAATATAGTAAAGTGACCCACCTTTCATTAAAAAAGATAAATAATTCGTATTTGTATTGTTGCCGGTAGAACGACCTAGGAACGGGAATCAGCATTGTCTAGCGCACAAAATGTAACACATTTTGCACGCATGTCTATAACATTTTCTAATTTCCCGACTGGGGTCAAACAACGACTGGCTCATTTCCTCGATTCCTTTCTTCGATCGATTTTCCCTTATATTTGTCAAAAAAGAATCACAACTATCACACTTACCTTACTTGTCTTTAATTTAAACATACTGTGTACGTGATTAAAAGCACTACGTTAATTAATAAAATATGCTAAATAAATCTACATAAAAGTATTAAAGTTTGTGCCAATTCAATTAACACAACTATAACATTTCCCTTTACTAGTTATTCGAAAAAAATGTCCCCATTTAAAACACATACAGCAGTACATTAGTTATATTTCCATTTCCATGATTTATAAGTGAAAAAATTGCATAATCGTCTCTTAACTATTTTATTTATGTGTATTTAAATTTTTTTCTCATAATTCCGATGATGTCACCGGTTCAATATGTACCGAGTTTGATCGTTAGGCCAAATAATGATGCACGTTTTTAATTGACCTTACTAATACACATTTTTATTTTCTTCAACTTATAACTTCTAGTTATAAAAATAGATATAAACTGATTTATAAAGTGAACAAAATTTATGATACCTTATCATTTCAAATAAATATTGACTTAAGAAATTTAATATCCTAACAATGATTATCATATTGAAGATGTTAAATAATTTTTTATTTATTTTTTTAAACTCATAATATTTGATTATAACCCAGCCTCTTTTTATTGAAATATTTAACGAGTGTATTTATTCAATATATAAATATAAATAATCTTTTATCACGACCGGCTCAAAGATAATTTCATTTATCTTGCAAAATTTACCAAGCAATTGATTTTAATTAGCATTTTTTTAATCAAATGAACAATACTTGCTAATTGAACTTACACAAAACTGCAATGTTATGTTCTATCAATGTTATTTAAATATTATACAAAAGTTCATTTTGTATCACATAGAAAAACTGAACAATTAGTTTATTTGGTTTAGTATTGAAAATTGATAGAACTGTTAAAAGTCAATGATAAATTAAACTTATTAGAAGCAAGGTCATTATTTGGTGTAAATAAAATTCACTGAATGGTTTAAATAATGTTGACGATGATAATAATGATGAGTATTTATTTATAGCAAGTTCCATGAATGTGTTTCATTCAGAAACGTTTCATATTCAAATTAAAAACATTTGTTATACTTAATAAATGGGACTCGTACATAAGATGTGGGTGACTTATACATCCTCCTCCATCATTTTCATTATTATGAGCACATTGTTCTGATCTCATTAATATTGTATGTTTTAGATAGCGAATAGTAAGCGGCTGTAGCCGATCAGGCCGTCAAAATGACCACCGATATTTCCCTGGTTCGGTGGGATCCGAGCCAACAACAAGAAATAGTAGAGGACTACGAGTATGATGGAGGAAATTCATCGTCACGACTTTTTGAACGATCTAGAATTAAGGCTTTAGCAGGTTTGTACTTTTACACAAAGAAGAGAATAAGGCAATCATTAAGTACATTTTTTATTTTAATTTAGATGAAAGAGAAAGTGTGCAAAAGAAAACTTTCCAAAAATGGGTTAATTCACATTTAGTTCGTGTTAATTCACGAATTGGAGATTTATATGTTGACTTAAGAGATGGAAAAAACCTAATAAAACTACTGGAAGTTTTATCTGGCGAACGTTTACCACGACCAACGAAGGGTAAAATGCGTATTCATTGCTTGGAAAATGTTGACAAAGCACTGCAGTTCTTACGTGAACAACGAGTCCACTTGGAAAACATGGGCTCCCATGATATTGTGGACGGGAATCCTCGTCTATCGCTTGGTTTGATTTGGACAATTATATTGCGCTTCCAGATTCAAGATATCACAATTGAAGAAACAGATAACCAAGAAACTAAATCAGCAAAGGATGCCTTATTGTTGTGGTGTCAAATGAAAACTGCGGGATATCATAACGTTAATGTAAGAAACTTCACTACCTCATGGAGAGATGGCTTGGCGTTTAACGCCATTATTCATAAACATCGCCCTGATTTAATTCAATTCGAAAAACTCTCTAAGTCGAACGCAATTTATAACTTAAACAACGCATTCAATGTTGCTGAAGACAAATTAGGACTTACTAAGCTTTTAGATGCTGAAGATATTTTTGTAGAGCATCCCGATGAAAAATCCATTATCACTTATGTCGTCACATATTACCATTACTTCAGTAAAATGAAACAGGAGACCGTACAAGGAAAACGTATCGGAAAAGTTGTCGGAATTGCAATGGAAAATGATCGCATGATCAACGAATACGAAAGTTTAACAAGTGACTTACTTCAATGGATTGAAGCTACAATTAGTGCTTTAGGCGATCGCCATTTCGCTAATTCACTGATAGGCGTACAACAACAGCTTGCCCAATTTAGCAACTATCGCACCGTAGAAAAACCACCCAAGTTTGTTGAGAAAGGTAATTTGGAAGTTCTCCTGTTCACATTACAATCAAAAATGCGTGCAAACAATCAAAAGCCCTATACTCCCCGAGAAGGTAAAATGATTTCGGATATTAACAAAGCCTGGGACCGACTAGAAAAAGCTGAACATGAAAGAGAACTTGCACTAAGAGAAGAACTAATTCGCCAAGAGAAACTCGAACAATTAGTCGAACGATTTAATCGAAAAGCCAGTATGCGTGAACAGTGGTTGTCGGAAAATCAACGTCTTATTGCACAAGATAACTTCGGTTTTGATTTAGCCGTCGTGGAAGCTGCCGCCAAAAAGCAAGAAGCTATCGAAACAGATACTTTCGCATATGAAGAACGTGTACAAGCTGTGGTTGCTGTTGCTCAGGAATTACAAGCCGAAAACTACCATGACATTGATCGAATCAATGCACGCAAAGATAACGTATTGCGATTGTGGAATTACCTTTTAGAATTATTACGAGCGCGACGAATGCGTTTGGAGTTATCCTTACAATTACAGCAAAGCTTCCAAGAAATGATCTATATATTAGACTCCATGGAAGAAATAAAACAACGTTTATTGACGGATGATTACGGAAAACATTTGATGGGCGTTGAAGATTTACTACAGAAACATTCTTTGGTTGAAGCTGATATTAATGTGCTTGGCGATCGTGTTAAAGCAGTAGTATCACATTCTCAACGTTTCTTGGAAGATGATTCAGCTGAAGGATATCGCCCTTGTGATCCAGCGATTATTATTGAACGTGTTCAACAACTGGAAGACGCGTATGCTGAATTAGTACGATTAGCCGTTGAACGACGTGGACGTTTGGAGGAAAGTCGTAAACTATGGCAATTTTATTGGGATATGGCGGACGAAGAAAATTGGATTAAAGAAAAAGAACAGATTGTTTCTACGGGTGACATTGGTCATGATTTAACAACTATAAATTTGCTGTTATCGAAACATAAGGCATTAGAAAACGAAATTAATAGTCATGAACCTCAATTGATGGCAGTTGCAACCGTTGGCGATGAACTTGTCAAACAGGGACACTTTGGCGCTGATAGAATTCAAGAACGTCTACAGGAAATTTTAGATATGTGGAATCACTTACTTGATTTAACTGCTTTCCGAAGGAAACGATTAGAAGAAGCAGTAGATTATCACCAGCTCTTTGCTGATGCAGATGATGTGGATATTTGGATGTTGGATACATTGCGTTTGGTGTCAAGTGAAGATGTTGGTCGAGATGAAGCCAATGTACAATCGTTATTAAAGAAACACAAAGACGTTACAGATGAACTTAAGAATTACAGTTCAACAATTGATGCATTGCATCAACAAGCATCACAATTGGGACCGCAAGATTCTAAATCACCAGAAGTGCTTGAACGTTTAGCATCAATCGATAATCGTTATAAAGAACTTTTGGAATTGGCTAAATTACGTAAGCAACGATTGCTTGATGCTCTTTCATTATACAAATTATTCTCTGAAAGTGACGGCGTTGAACAATGGATTGGAGAAAAGGATCGTATGCTTCAAACCATGGTACCCGCAAAAGATATTGAGGATGTTGAAATTATGAAACATCGTTACGATGGATTCGATAAAGAAATGAATGCAAATGCGTCTCGTGTAGCTGTTGTTAATCAGTTAGCACGTCAACTTTTGCATGTCGAACACCCGAACTCAGAAGAGATTGTTGCACGACAGAATCAACTAAATCAAAAATGGGCTGAGCTTCGCGATAAAGCTGAAGCTAAACGTGAAGAACTTAACTCCGCTCATGGTGTTCAAACCTTCCACATTGAATGTCGTGAAACCATTTCATGGATTGAAGATAAAAAACGTATTTTACAATCCACGGATAGTCTTGAAATGGATTTAACTGGAATCATGACATTGCAACGTCGTTTATCAGGAATGGAACGCGATCTTGCCGCTATTCAAGCAAAACTCGATGCTTTAGAACACGAAGCTGAACAAATTGAAACTGAACACCCCGACGAAGCAAATGTTATTCGCGAACGCATTACTCAAATTCAAATTATTTGGGAACAACTAACACAGATGGTAAGTTACTAATCATAAAATAGAGATGGGAAGTTTGAACTTATTTATCGTAAGTATTAGGTCAAGTGAAGACTAGTTAATAGTTTCTTTGGAAATGGTACGATTGGAACTTCCACCACTTTTCTTTCTATAAATTTTTTACATTCTCAAACTACTCTGGAGATATACAAACGATATATATGTTCAGACTCCTTGTTCTTTATGTTTCATCAACACCAAATATGTTTTTGCATCTTATATTTATAACATTTTGTAATTTTCCTACAGTTGAAAGAACGCGACTCTAAATTGGAAGAAGCTGGAGATCTTCACCGCTTCTTACGTGATTTGGATCACTTCCAAGCCTGGTTGACTAAAACTCAAACAGACGTTGCTTCTGAAGACACACCAGCATCGTTGGCTGAAGCCGAAAAATTATTATCACAGCACAAAACAATTCGAGAAGAAATTGACAACTACACAGATGATTATTCAAAGATGATGGAGTATGGAGAAAGTTTGACAGCGGTAAGTTGTGAAAATTATTTTTAAAATTTAAAGTAAATAATTATTTAATGTCTTTTAGGAACCATCAACTCAAGATGATCCTCAATATATGTTCTTACGCGAACGCTTGAAGGCCTTAAAAGACGGATGGGCTGAATTACATCAAATGTGGGAAAATCGTCAACAACTTCTTTCTCAGTCTCTTAGTCTGCAAATGCTTGGTCGTGATGCACGACAAGCTGAAGTTTTGTTATCTCAACAAGAACATCTTCTTAGCAAGGATGAAACTCCGGTTAGTGATTTTTTTTCTAACTATAATATTTGTAAGACGTTCATTCATGATTAGCATTCAAAGAAAGAGAATAATTTATTCTTAATTAAACGAAACTATTTTTTGTATGAACTCCAATGATATACACTCTATAACAGAGACTAAAATGAGCTGTGATACACTGAAAATTATAATATAGCTAGAATAATGATACTAAATTTTGCCCTTATAGTCAAATGATGAATACATTACCTATATGAAATGAGGTATATTCAGGTTTTTTTAACCCCAACGAATAAAGAATGTATCAAACCATCGTATAAGGACTCACATATGCAAGAAATCAAAAATTGAAATTTAATAGAATCAATCATTCACACATATTGTGTTATATTTCTGTCTTATAAAGCATGTTGCATATTTGGTAAATTATCTTTGAAAGCTGTATGTATAAACTTTACAAATTATAGTCGTTTTGATAAAAATCTCATCTTACAAAGTAAGTTTAAAACTTTATATTTAAAAGCTATATAGAATGATTATAGTCTGGAAAATTAGAATGTCAGTAAAAAAAATTTCCCAGAAATGTATATAAAAGAAATAATCTTTACATACATACATTTAATTATTGCGCGTGTTACAGTTAACTGATATTGAAAAATACGCGTATTTGAAAACCTAACGACAGAAATTTATTATAGAAATTATCTGAATTTTTATGTTTATAAAGAGTTTATTGAGACTAAAACACTTTTATGTTCCAAAAAAAAGCTTAAAATTTTTTTATTTTAGTATCAACTAAATATATGTGCTTTGTAATATTTTATAGATCATTGGCGAATAATGATAAAACAATGAACAAATTTAATGAAATTATATTTTGTTGAGAAATAAATGCTCTATAAAAAAACCTTTTATGACTAAGAATTAAAGATGATATTCGCATGATATACAGTTATCTTATTGTTTTTATTAACGATTCAAATACATAACGATATTCGTTGGATATAGTGTCAAACCGAAACTGGTTTTTATAGCTGAAATTGAATTTTGGTATCAGTCTCAGTTTCGGCCGAAACCGAAACTTCCATATAAAGTCATGTTTTCGTAGGAAAAAAAATGATCATAATTAGTCAGTCCTTACTTTTAAATCCTGTAGGTATTTATTAATAATTTACTCTCTAATATTTGAGCTAGTCATTTACATAACATATTATTATCACTTCTTATTTCTACTATTATTATCACTTCAGTTTCGGTCGTAATTTCGGATTGACGACAGCCGAAACTATACACTTTTATACACTTCGTGATACACATTTGGTTTTGATTTATACAAAGTATAAAAACTTTGAAATCAAAAAGTTTAATACAGAAACATACTCGTTATGCTTTACTAACTTTTTTTAATGTAAATTTCGGTTTAATTTATCAAAAAATTAATAAATACTTAATCTTGGATTTCATCTTTATCATTTTAAATGGTAGTTTAAGTAAATACTTTAATTTAGTGTTTAAAATGAATATTTAATATTCATTTACAAACGCAAAGAAGATGTTTTTTTCACTAATGAATTGTATTTTCAGGCTAACTTGGAACAAGCTGAAAATTTGATTAAACGTCATGAAGCTTTCTTAACTACAATGGAAGCAAATGATGACAAAATTAATTCTGTTGTACAATTTGCCCAGCGTTTGGTTGATGATGGACATTATGATAGCGACCGTGTTGCAAAACGTGCCGAACTTATTAACGATCGACGAAATTCGAATCGCGATAAAGCTTTCAAGCAACTCGAAAAACTCAAAGATTTATTAGAACTTCATCAATTCCTTCGGGTATGTTTTCTTACAAATATTTTTAAATATCAATTTCTTATATTGAACTTTTATAGGATTGTGAAGAATTAGCAGAATGGGTTCAAGAAAAGAACATAACTGCTCAGGATGAAACTTATCGATCAGCGAAAACAATCCACTCAAAATGGACACGCCATCAAGCGTTTGAAGCCGAAATTGCTGCGAACAAAGATAGGTTAGTTAATCTGCAACAAGCTGCTGAAGAATTAGTCAAAGAAAAGCCAGAATTCGCTGAACTTATTTCACCTAAAGTGTCAGAACTCGACGAACAGTTCGATGATTTAGAAACAACAACGAAAGATAAAGGTGAGCGATTGTTTGACGCCAATCGCGAAGTCCTTATTCATCAAACTTGCGACGATATTGATTCATGGATGAATGAATTAGAAAAACAAATTGAAAGCGAAGATACAGGAAATGATTTGGCTTCTGTTAATATTTTAATGCAGAAACAACAAATGATTGAAACACAGATGGCTGTTAAAGCACGTCAAGTAACCGAACTAGAAAACCAAGCAACACACTTACAAAAAACCGTTCCCGAGCAGAAAATGAGCGATATTAAAGAAAAGAAAGCTTTGGTCGAACGACGTTTCGAGCAACTTAAAGCACCATTGTTAGATCGCCAAAAACAATTGGAAAAGAAGAAAGAAGCATTCCAATTCCGTCGCGATATTGAAGATGAAAAATTGTGGATCAACGAAAAATTACCACAAGCTAGATCTACTGAATATGGAAATAGTTTGTTCAATGTTAATATGTTAAGCAAAAAGAACCAAAGCTTACGTACCGAAATTGATAATCATGAACCACGTATCATGTCAGTGTGCAATAATGGTCAAAAATTAATTAGTGAAGATCATGAAGACAGTCAGGAATTCCAAAACTTAATTGATCAACTTCTTGAAAAGTGGCAACAACTTAAAGATGCTGTTGAAAATCGTCGTCAGCAATTAATACAATCAGAAAAAGCACAACAAGTAAGTCATTTTTCATATAAACTTTCTACCATTTAATCAATTTAATTTTTTCAGTACTTCTTTGATGCTAACGAAGCTGAATCGTGGATGAGCGAACAAGAGTTATACATGATGGTGGAAGATCGAGGAAAGGATGAGATTTCTGCACAAAATTTGATGAAAAAACATGAAACCTTAGAATTGGCGGTTGATGATTATGCTGATACTATTAAGCAATTAGGTGAAACCGCACAACAACTCATATCTGAAAACCACCCACAAAGGTAAAACTATACGCATTATTTAAGTAGTTAAATGAGATTTTTTTTTATTTTTCATTTATTTTATAGTGACCAAATCGCTGTGAAACAATCACAAGTTGATAAACTTTACGCTGGATTGAAAGATTTAGCCGGTGAACGACGTGCAAAACTCGATGAAGCATTACAATTATTTATGTTGAATCGCGAAGTTGGGGATCTTGAACAATGGATTGCAGAACGGGAATTAGTCGCCGGTTCTCACGAACTGGGACAGGATTACGATCATGTCACAGTGAGTTATTGATTTCAGTAATAATACTTGACTGTATATTTTATTTGAATATTAAATTTTAGCTTTTATGGGAACGTTTCAAACAATTTGCTCGCGATACTGAAATGGTCGGCAGTGAACGAGTAGCTACTGTTAATGGAATTGCTGTTCATTTAATCAGTGTTGGACATTCTGATTCAGCTACAATTGCCGAATGGAAAGATGGCCTTAACGAAGCGTGGCAAGATTTACTTGAATTAATTGAAACTCGTACGCAAATGTTAGTTGCATCACGAGAATTGCATAAATTCTTCCATGATTGCAAAGATGTTCTCTCTCGTATATTAGAGAAACAACATGCAATATCCGATGAGTTAGGACGTGATGCTGGGTCTGTTTCGACTTTACAACGTAAACACCAAAACTTTATGCAAGACCTTATGACTTTGCAATCTCAAGTAAGGATGAATGCCTCGAAATTGCATAAATTGAATTTATTAAATTTTAAAATTTCTATAGGTGCAACAATTAAAAGAAGAATCAGCAAAACTGCAAGCGTCGTATGCTGGTGATAAAGCGAAAGAAATTACTAATCGTGAAGGTGAAGTTGTGGCCGCTTGGGCATTGTTGCAATCGATGTGTGATGCTCGAAAACATAAACTTGCTGATACTGGAGATTTGTTCAAATTCTTCAATTTGGTTCGTACATTAATGTTGTGGATGGATGATGTAGTACGGCAAATGAACACATCTGAAAAACCAAGGTTTGTCTTAATAAAATTATTTAATCCCTTACGCAGCAGTAAGCCTTAGGTTTCTATTGATTGAATAATTTAAGATTGTTTAGAAGTGCGGTGGGGAATTATGAGAAAAAGGGGAATTTCTCTATGCTTATGAGTAGGCATTGTAGATATTTCTATAAGGTTTTTATATATTTGGATAGAAGTTTGACACAATTTTCTATCTTTACATTGAAATATTTTGCTTAGAAACCCCTAAAAGTAAGTGATGTCGGTATTGATCGATGTGAAATATTTCAAAGAATGTATCTCTATTTTTTCAAAAAAAGTTTATTTCTACGAAAAGAGCTATCACGAGTTGATTATGATCACGCATAAGTTTCCCCATTTACCATGTGTTAAGCGGTTCAAAATTATGTAACTTTACGATTTTTTTATTCCATTAATAACTCCCAAATCGACTTGAAATTTTACAGAATCATAGCTCAAATAGTTAACTACGTACAGTATTAATTTCATTAGTATTAATTGATCTTCTAAATAACGTTAAACACATTTTTAAATTAATGCATTCTTGATTCAGGTTTTATATAATAGTATATCCGCGTAAAAAATTTATCAAAGTATATCGATTGACTAATCCTGGATTGATTGGGTAGACCAGAGGTTCCCAATCGTGTTAAGTCTAAGAGCACATTTTAGGATGCCAGTCGAATGGCGAGGAATATTATTTATTTTCCAAGATAAATGTATGCATGTGAATTGTAAATAATACATAAAAAAAGTTAAAAATTTTAACATTTCAATCATAGTAACTCAGCGACAAGCACATGGAAAATGACCGGTCAGCGGGTGTCATGGGGCACGTGGATGTACGGTTGGGTATCACTGGGGTAGACAATTTGGCCGCCATATCCTTCCTTGTTTTTTAAAAGATAAATTTTCCGATCTATGCATTGCTACAAATCTTACATCCACGCAATTGTTTCTAGAGTTTAAATTTTTCAGCAAAAACAAATATTGTCATTTTCCTCGATTTTCGCTATAGCGAAACGCCCTTTGATTCTATTAGTGGATTTCCCATTGTTAATATTGATGCCGGCCAAAACTATTGAATTAAGTTTTTTTCAAAGGGTTTTTTTTGGACTAAAAAATAACGATTTTTTTAATGATTATTTATGATTTGCGTACAACGTTTCGTTGCCTTTCGGGATTTTGTCAAATACTCAATCAATGGTCATTAAATTTTTTATCAATATTGACTTTTAATGATCTTTGATTGAGTACTTGATAAAGTCCCGAAAAGCGATGAAACATTATACAAAAATCAAGTAATAATCATTAAGAAAAAAATTTGATTATATTTTTAGTCCAAAAAAAAACTATGAAAATAACTTAATTAACTGCTAATAGACATTAACCGAGTGAAACTATTGAATTATTTTATTTTATATTTTTTAATATCATTTGTTTTAAATTTCAGAGATGTTAGTGGTGTAGAACTTTTGATGAACAATCATCGGAGCTTAAAAGCTGAAATTGATGCCCGAGAAGATAACTTCACGGCTTGTATTTCATTGGGAAAAGAACTATTAGCCCGTAACCACTATGCCAGTGCTGATATCAAAGAAAAATTAATGTCTTTAACTAATCATCGCAATGCAGTTTTACATCGATGGGAAGAACGTTGGGAGAACTTGCAATTGAGTATAATTTTAATCCAATGTCTTTGAACCATTTTTTATGTCTCTTTTTTTGGTTTCAGTTCTGGAGGTTTATCAATTTGCTCGAGATGCAGCTGTTGCGGAAGCTTGGCTCATAGCACAAGAACCTTATCTAATGAGCCAAGAACTTGGACATACGATCGATGAAGTTGAAAATTTGATCAAAAAACACGAAGCGTTTGAAAAATCTGCTGCTGCCCAAGAAGATCGCTTCAGTGCTTTAGAACGTCTTACAACCGTAAGAATTAAAATACTATTAGTAATTAGTAAAATTTAATTTTTAAATAACTCAATTTCATTTAGTTTGAATTGCGTGAGTTGAAACGTCGGCAAGAAGAAAGAGAAGCAGAAGAACGTGCTCGAATTGAAGCTGAAGAATTAGCCCAACAAGCGGCAAAGGCGGCTGTTTCCAGTCAAGAGCAAGATGTGACTGATGTCGGAGCAACCAGTTCTGGCCAAATAAATGGCGATGAAGATGGAGCAGGTACGATTATATTTCTCAATATAGCTCGAGTAATAAATTTTTTTGAATAAGGGATACAATTACTAAAAAATCTAATAGAACTTTGTTTTGTCAGTATTATCTTTGTTTATTTGGTTAATGAAAAGAGTGT
Organism: Sisyra terminalis; assembly: GCA_958496175.1. Classification (NCBI taxonomy): domain Eukaryota; kingdom Metazoa; phylum Arthropoda; class Insecta; order Neuroptera; family Sisyridae; genus Sisyra; species Sisyra terminalis. Next base: position 34,486,224 of record OY292274.1, read on the forward strand.
TTAAGAAGTTGGAATGAAAACTAACAAAAATGGAACAAGTGTTTGTACCTGAAGTAATCGAATAATATTTCTATAATTAATTGAAATTGTATATGGAAAAAAATAAACTAAATTAACAATTATTTTGCACGCTGCACGTCCGTCACCTGTCTTCGCAGGTGTAACTCGTAAGGCATCTACGAAGCTCTCATTAACATCGACGGCTCCTATTCAAGGAGGTAAGTTGTTTCATTGGTTTGATTTTTTTTTCAAAATTGCAATCAACAACTGCAATACCCTATTACAATCAAGAAAAAAGATAATTTAAATGGCAAAGACTAATGCTAAAAAAGGTGAGATAGCATGAACAATTTCAGTCACATTATAAAGATTTAATCAAATCACTTGTAATTGAAAGAAGGTAAGTTTATAATGGCATGATCTGTTAAACTTTTGTTTTTCTTTCCTATATACTTTACGTTGTGGTTGTGTTGGCATGAAGAAAAGTTAAAAAGTGCACGTCTTTGGTTTTATATTTGTCTTTTTTCTATTACATGATTTTATTTAGTACTAAAGAGCATGGTTTTAATTTATTTATTTTTTACATTTTTGTGTGTTGAATTGTAAAGCTCCAAAATCAGCCGAAAAGTCAAGTCGAAAGAAAGAAAGATCCCGCAGCAAATCTCCGTTCCGTAGTTTTCGTTGGAAAAAATCAGCTAAACAGACTGGGTCCCAAGCAGTTGTTAGCGATGATGAAGAAGGTAACATGCAATTTTCAGGAGGCCAAGACAAACTTTAAGAATTGTTTGAAAACTTAGAGCTAGTAGCTAGTATTTGAATTATTTTAAATTAGATTAGAGTATCTTTTATTTTTTACGGATAATGTTTTGCGATGATATCATCAAGTAAGTGCTATTTTGTTTATTAATGCTAATTGAATGCTGTGTATTCACAGATCGACCAAGTCCAACCAGTGATGAAGAAGATTTGGAAGGCAATTTAGTTCGTAAACATGAATGGGAATCAACGACAAAGAAAGCGTCAAGCAGGTCTGTATAAAAATTTTGAAAAATTAAACAAAATATTAATTTTATACTTTATTCAGATCATGGGACAAGATTTACTGCGTTTTACGCGGCACTACTCTATCATTCTATAAAGATAGTAAGACGGCCAAAGCGACACCAGATCAATATTTTAAAAGTGAAACTCCATTGGATTTGACCGGTGCTACTACCAAAGTAGCCGATGATTATACCAAGAAGAAGCATGTTTTTAGAATACGGTAAATAATAAATTGAAAAAAAAAGAAATGTACTAGCAAAAATGTAAATGATGGTGTTTTTACAGATTATCAAGTGGTGCCGAGTTCTTATTCCAAGCACATGATGATGCTGAAATGAACAATTGGGTACAGCGAATTACATCACATTGTGAAAGTGCGTCAGCAGCTCCATCACGATCACATACTTTACCAGCCAGTGGTCCCAAAGATGAACCAAAACGACGTAGTTTCTTTACCCTCAAGAAAAAGTAAGACTATTGTTTTATTATTCTTATAGTTAATAGAAAACTGTACATATGATTTAGCCGTTAAACATTTTTTAACCATTTCAAGTTAAAATTACAACCTAAACTAGATAAATTTATAAAAGAAATAATTCATAAATAAAAGAACAAGTCTAAATATTCTTGAAATATACACCAAAGGTAAGAGGTCATTGATTCGAAATTTCGAAGTTCTATAAATAAATTTAATTTTTCAAGATAGTAAAGGCGACTCTTGTCCCTTTTAGCGACATCAACATCTGGCAAGGTTGCATTTTCTACTTTGTTTTTCATTCAATTCGCGATTTTTTTGTTAATTCAATTCTAATATGATGTAATTTTCTGTTTTATTTCTAAATTTTCATTATGGCCCAATTTATTCGCGAATTAAATTAAAAACAAAATAGAAAATGCAACGTTGCCAGATATTGATGACGTTAAAAAGATATGAGCCTCTTGTTTACACGGTCGCTATTCGATTTCTATTCCAAAAGCAAGTATAAGCAGGATACAAACAGCTTTTAGACAAGTCAGTATCTGGTAATGTTTCATTCTTTATTTTGTTTAACAAATTTGCGCAATACATTAAAAACAAAATAGAGAAAAACAAAGATGTTGCCAAATAGTGACTTTGTATCAAAACTACTTGTACCAAAAAGTATTCTCGTCATCTCGTTTTAACCACATAAACGTAAATGTCAAAAAAGATACGAACGTACAAATCGAATAGCAAGGTTATAAATAGGAAGCAGCTTCGGAACAATAAAAACAGAAAAGAAAGATTTATCTTTGGTTCATGTACATTTTAGAGATATTAAATCTGGCAGCTTTGCATTTTGCGCATTGTTTTTAATTTAATTCGCGACTTTTTTTTCGTTAATTTTATTCTAAAATTCCTATAGTTTGTACTTACTTGCTAAATTTTTATTATGGTTCTACTTATTCGTAAATTAAATTAAAAATAAGCGAAAAATTAAACGTTGCCAGATTTTGACGTCGTTAAAGTATACATGAACCATAATTTTATCAAAATCTTTTTAAAAACCGTATGGTGTATAATTTTGACGGAATAATCGCGTCTATTGATTTTCTTAAAGTTTCTCCATATCTTTCAAATTCCGGGTTGAATTTGATTTTTAAATGTAAGTGTTCGTTTTTTTAAATCTCGTAACGGGCCAATTTTCAATATTTTTCAGTTAACGAATTGTTATTAACTCTAGAGTCGCAAAAACCTTAGTTGTTACATAGCGACGATAAATAACCATTCAAAAATATCAATTTACCATTATCGTATTTTCCTTTGAATTTGTTCGTGTATAAACTTAAATATTGAATTTTTTATTTTCAGTTAAACTGTGCCTATTTGAACGACAACAATGGATAATATTCATCACATTTAACGCACCGCGCTAAAATTGAAAAATTTATGATAAATGATTATATTATTTTTTTTAAATTTTATCAATATTCATAATTTGGTGACGTTTCCGTTTACCCTTTAAATTTGTTCTACTATTATTGTTAAAACTATATTAAATTAGATTTCTATATAGGATAAAGTAACCAAAAGGCTTCGTGATGGTTTCATCACACCTTCTTATTCTCCAATTAGCAAATAAACGTCCCTAAAAGGAAATATAGCGCCAAAGTTTAACGAAAACATATAACATTGTTCTCCCTTTAAATCTAAATCGAAAATAGCTTCATTTGAATTGCTATAACAAAAAAGAAATCTACAAATAGTTTTAAGATTTTTTTCGATTTTTAATAGCATTTTATCGTTTAGTTTTTATTGCACGTTACGGTGTGGTTGCTAAATTAATTAAATTATAAATTAAAGCAGCTGCAATGTAAAGCAAAATTATAAAATATATTTATTATAAAAATAAATATTTTTAAGATGATTAAAAATATTTATCTTATTTGAAATGCAATAAAATGTTTTTACATATTTATTATAATTATATACAAATGCTTAATATATGTCTTTCGAAAATTTTAATAAATTAAGCATTATTTTTATTTAAAGAGAAATGTTATTTCAATGTTTTTAATTTTAAAGTCTTGTCAAATGTAGAAATTTCGTGTTTTCTTGATTCATGTACAATTTTTGTTAATTTGCTTACTTTTCTATTAATGTATTATTTTACGTATATAAATATATATGAACACGGACTTTTCGTTTAGAAACTGCCATTCAATTTTTTATAAAAAGAAAAATAACGAATTAAACATTTAGTCAAAGCTCCAATTTCTTCTTGTAGTTATGGGGTTGATAAAAAAAATGATTTTTACAATTTAAGACCGCTGCCATCACAGATCAACAGCAACAACACTTATTGCTAAAATATTTGAAAAATATAAATGTTAAAAAAATAAACATAAAGTGGTGATTGGAATAATAACAATAAATGGGTTTTGCATAAAAGATAAACATTATGTCTAGAATAAATCAAAATTAAATAATATAGTTGAAAAACAAACGTGAACTTTTATTAAAATGATTAGTTAATATAACCGTAAATAAATTATTAAATGTGTTTAAAAATAGTATAAAAATTTATAAAAGTAATATATATATATATATATGTATATATAAATATATATTTGAAATTAATATATAAGCTATTGAATTCTAGTTTTCATTTTAGTAATTGTTCACGTTTATTATGCAAAATTAAAAGAAGATTATTGTGAGTGCCTCCATTTGTTTTTTCTAATTCCAACAAAAATCAGTAGGCAATCAAATTATCAGTTGAAACAGCAATTATAATCGCTTAAAATCAAAATGAGATAAAATTGCATAATCTTCTGAAAATTTATGAAAAGTTAATGTTATTTAAATAAATGATTAAACAAATTTTAAAATTCATAGTACGATTTCCAATTTATATGTCCAATCACTTAATAATTCACGTATTGTTCTTCTTTCGAAACGTAATTAATAAAAAAAAAATGCTTTATAAACTTTAAATTTTGAAAAAAGAGGCTGTATGCTATTTAACATTAAGTTTTATTTAAAAATAAAAGATAATATCTTATACTCTTCAGTTATTTTAATATTTTATTCTTTTTTTAAATTTAATGCATAAATTTATTAATAATTAAAATTATATTTTTCATGAAATGTGTGCTTTTCAGATATATAATTACATATGGAATGAAAGAAATAAGAACATATGGAAAATTATCTTTATTTACTATAAATGTTTAATTTATATGTTTTACTTTGTAACCAATAAAATATATAATTTGCTTATTTCTTATGACTTATTAAAACCTTAAAAATAATTTAAGAGGATTCTCCCATGTGAAGACTTGTTTTTGAAGACCAATGAAAAAATAGAACTTTTTTATTTAAGTATTTTATCATTTGTTTATATTTATTTTAAGCGTATGTATATACATGTTTAAAAAAAAAATCCAGCAGAACTTGAGTTATTATAGCGCTCCGAAGATATCTACCTCGAAAAAATGGACGGCTAACTATCTCCACGATTTCGGTTAATTGACTTATCTCAAGTAGAAAAAGGCGTTTTAATTTGTAAGCTTAAAAGCATGGAAAAAATTTCAATTTTATAGGTTTTCTTGTTATGTTTATTATAAAAAAATAAAAATAGCTTAAATTTTTATATAATTTTTGTTTACTCCATGCGGAATTTGCGGAGTTTACGTGTGATGAGTCTAACCTATAAATTGTAAGTTATTTGATCAAACCGTTATCGAGATATGATGGAGGTAAGTTTGGAAAACGCGTTCAAAGTTTCAAGTACGGTTAAAATTATAACAAATTCTGTATCATTGTAACGATTGTATCTTAATAACGATTTCAAACTTTAAAACATCACTTTACCACCTTATTCTAGATATGCTAAGGAAGCAATTGATCAAAAAAAAAAATCGATTTTATAAACCTATCACATGGGAAAACCGCTTTAAATTTGCACGTGATTTAACTAGAATTATATTATTAAAGAAATGATGGAGCTGATCGCCGAACAAGGTAAGTTTAAACACAGTTAAATAAGTTTAACTGTTGATACAAAATATCGGTTAACACGAAATAACGATACCACGGATACCTCATCTCGACAAACAACTAAGTATTTGAACATGAAAAAAATCTTTTTTGGGAATGCTGGGAATAAACAAAATACGGATAAAAATACAATTTGTTGATTATTTGATGCTTAAAAAGACAATGAGAAAAGTACATATTTCATATTCCAAAAACTCAATGAAAGTTTTATTTTTCAAAAAAGTTGAAAATTTTGTATTAAATTAACTAAGTTTTTGTGATTTTTTTGGTTTCATTGATTTTTATTAAATACATGCATTATACACATTATACATATATGTAAATGAGTGTACTTTAGTAAACTTAATTCATAATTTGAATATACATATGGTTTTTTTGCAATAATATGTAACGCAACAAAATAATTCGGTTCCTTCAATTTCGTGTATCCATTTGCTCTGTATGTAATTTGTAGGCTCAGAACCAGTCAAGAACCAGTTACAGACGTGTTAACGTGTAAAACTTTCCAGCACTGAATGGTATAGTTAGGTGGACTCATTATCGAGAGAGAAAATCATGGAACAACTATGTACTCAGGAGAATGATTCTCAAAAATAATGGTAAAACAGTCTTTGAATAAACACAAGAAAGGGCTTTTAAACATGGGAAGGGTATTTGCAATTATACATTTGCTGTTTATTTTTACTCGGAAAATGGTATTGCTTTAACCACCTTTACGTGTGAAAAATAATTGGTCGAAGAATCATCGTTATGGTTTCAATTCGGTCGCTATCAGAAGTATCAACTTTTTTACACCCATAAGCTCTTAAAGCTTTTTTACACCCATAAGCTCCTAAAGCTTATGCGGTCAAAATGACCCCATTATTATTTTGGAAATTTGAAATTACACACTACTGTTACTAATGATGCATAATATGTAGTTAAGATTTCTGTACAGGTAACTGAGGTAACTTTTAGATATGTCACTATCTGGTAACGTCTGACTTTTTTTTGTATAATTCAATTCGCGAATAAATCGACAATAGTAAAAATTTAGCAACTAAAGAGAAAATTATACGATGCCAGAATTTAAATAAAAACAAAGTAGAGAATGAGACGTCGTCGAGACGTGCTGCGTAAAATCTACCAGTGCCAAAATTTCATTCAAAATTGTTTATTTAATTTAGCAAATAAGAATTTTAAAAAGTTGACTTAGCAAAGGGTTTTAGGGGGCGTACAAATAATTTATACTTTACTGTACTTAATTTAAAAAAAACAAACTATATAGTAACAAGAATTGCCATCATGTTCTTTTTTGCGACATCGATAACTGGCAACGCTGCATTCTCCACTTTGTTTTTAATTTAATTTGCAATAAAGCGGCTCTTGAATAAAAATTTAGCCTCAAAAAAGAAAATGATACCATATTAGAATTGAATTAACAAAAAAATCGCGAATTGAATTAAAAATAAAGTAGAAAATGCATATGATATACTAGAGATACTTCTATTTGCTCATTGAATGCAGTTGTACCATAGTTACTATTGGTTACTACTGTATCATCAGTCTGATATCTCATATTCTCCAACTACTCCTTAAAGTTATTCAGGCTCAAGTCCCTTTTAACCTAAGTCGCTTTTAACGACGTCAATATCTAGCAACGTCGCATTTTCTACTTTGTTTTAATTTAATTCGCGTTTTATTTTTATTTTTTTGTTAATTCAATTATAATATGGTAGTTTTCTATTTTTTCGATTTATTCGCGAATTAAATTAAAAACAACATAATGCAACGTCGCCAGATATTGATGTCCTTAAAAATAACTTGAACCGTAATTCATAATCGTATATACCAGCGACACTCAATTTGGATTCAGAAAGAAATTTAGAATCTGCGAGGTTCTTTTCGTATTTAGTGTGTTGATTTAAAGATGTCTCGATGTTAACAATAAACAACAGGAATAAAACATTCGAAAAGACCATGATTAAGTAATAAAGACTCTAAAGACAAAAAATCTAGATTCTATATACTAAAGATCTACGGTTCATCAGTCTTTATTATAATCATAAATCCACAATATACATTGTGAAAAATTTGGAGATGAAACTAAAAGCCGAATTATAGTATATTATTAGGACTTTTGTTTGCGCTTCGACGAATGTTCAATGCTTATAGACGTTACATATTTGGCTGATGAAGTTATGAGCGTACGACCCATGTTAAAAAAAGGCATTTTAAATCTTCAAAAACCCTATTAGAAGTCGTTTTAACATGGACAAAAGTAAATTTTTATTTTTAAACAGTAAATTTTTAACATGGACAAGTGTGCGAACACGGTAATAGTTTTATGGCATTTTAAAAGCAAAATCAATAGCAATTCATGGTTTCGGTTATTTATTTATTCAATAATCTTCTAAAAAGTAGCAGTACTATTCAGTATGATTATAAATTATATATGTCTAGAATCCCTAGAATCTAACCATCATTTTCGATATTATCGTCAGATTTGTGATTACAGTTACTGCGCCCATAAAAAAAAAAAAAAAACAGGAAAAAATTAATACCTTATATCTGACAGAGAAAAAAAGATGTCTTATTATTCATCTTTAATGTTTTATTTTTCTATCATTAATTCTTTCTGAAAACCATAAACTATAGCATATCTGCTTTGCTTGCATAAGTTAATTTACAATCATTAAAAAAGTTAATTAAACTCTTCAATTTGACTTTTTAGTCATTTTATGTTGATTTTTGAGAATCTATAACTGAAAAAATTAGGAGAAAATAAGTAGTCTAATTTGGAATTTTAGAAATTTATTTATACAAAAAGAAAGTACTCGATTAAGTACTTACGATTGTATTTTAATTTAATTATAAATAACCATTTTTTTTTAATTTTTACAATTTTTTTAAATGACGCACAATCTTAACATGAATAGCTCTTTCATTCAGCTTTACTTGACTAGATTGCAAATCCAGTACCAAATAAAAATATAAAACATTTTATTAGCATTTATATATAAAGAGATTTATATACATTTGTGTTATAAATAATGGTTAAAGATTGTGCACCATAGCCATATAAAAATGTTTTATTATTCTAAAAGCAAAATGACGTAGTACGATTTGTCAATATTTTCCATCTGTTTAAATTGAAATTTCTTTATAAATATAATCGACTTGATTGCATTTTCCAATACTGTTTTGCGATGAGCTTACAATTATTTACAACTAGAAATATATATATATATATATATATGTATATACATATTAAAGTATAAAATAAATTTTTCATAAAGCTGAATTGCATTTAGAATTATTGACGAGTCATGACACAATTGAAAAGAATAAATTACTAATTGAATAGCACAGCTTTTTGACAATTTTCATTTCGAGAAAATGTCGTAATAAATTTATCGATAAAGAATTCTAGACTAGAAAAATTTTTGTCTCGTCTTTTTCTCACCATAAAACTTGTTTTAACGATTTGAATATTTCACCATAAAACGAGGTAATAGACGAAATAAAGAGAGCACGTAAAACTAAGATGAAAGAACGATATCGTGTTTATGATAAATCGTTATTGCAAAAAAGTCGTCTTTGCGGCTCAGGTGTATAATGGAAACGTGCACGTACATGTTGAGGTGAACCTGGTACTGAACTACTTTCAGTCAATCTTCTAGGAGGTGGTTGTGGTGGAGATGGCGATATATACCTTAACAGGAAAAAAATAACTTCATCAAACTAATTTCTACATTATCTAGCAACTTTCCATTACCTTCTTGACAAATTTGGAGAAGCAGAACATGGAACTTGTAGAGGAGCTCTACGTACAACTAATGGGCTTTGAGTAGGATCAAAGTTTGTGTTCGTCATCCCTCGACTATGCCGAGGTGGTGGGTCTGGACTTTGATTTCTCCTTCTATCACTACTTAACTGCAACTTTATGTAAGAGGCGAAACGTTTTTTCCCTTAAAAAAAAAGGCTTATTAAAATAAAAATCGATTGTTTTTCAATTGTTCAATATATACCTTGATCATCTTTATTAGAAACATCTTCTGAATGGCTAGCAGATGAACCACCTGACAAATAATTATTGTAATAATATGGCTGATAGTCTTTATTGCTTTGTTCTTTTTGTAACTGATTTTGTTGATGATAAAATCTTTGTAACACAATAGGACTTGTATTCCCTAAATTGTATGGCTGATTAGTTTGGTGTGTCGTTGAATCAACTGTAGAAATATTTTGGTATCGCTTTCGAACTGGTAAAGGTGATCCAAGTGGTGTTTGCCAAAAGCCATCACCAACATGCGATCGTTGATGATACGGAGACGACGAAGCGCTACTACTGCTTTCTCCAAATCGTCTTTGTTGAAATGGGGAAAACCTACCATCTTGTGGATACGATTGTAAACTAGAATCAGTGATTCGCCTTTGACCAAAAGGTGAAAATCGACCACTTGAATCGTGCAAATTCATTGAAGGTTGAGTATTTGGTTCCGAATCAAATTTACGCTGATGAAACGGCGAGAAGCGACCCTCATTATTTGGAGGGGAATTATTTATAAAATGTGTACGTTCTAAATATGGTGAACCACCAGAATATCGTTCTGGTGGTGAATTATTAACACGTGATGGAGATGCCGAACTCTTGTCACGAGAATGACTTGCATAAATATTTCGTGCTAATGGAGGTAAAGACGAGCTCGTTGTTTGATCTTGTGATGTAAGGAATGTAGAATTTATACGACTATTATGAGAACTTACTCCATTAGTCAACTGTTTCGTAGATGACCCATTTATATCTGAATTAGGAAGTCGTGGATGCAAGCTAGATAAATTTCGACGAGCTGTAGGACTAGGAGGTGTCGTTGTTAACCTATTCACAAAAGAAAAAAAAATATTAAATACAAAAAACTATTATACTATAAATACTAAAATACAAAATAACAAAAGCAATTTCGAGAAGATAGAAAAATGTTTCTATAAGACGAAGATTCAGGACAGAAAATTTATGTTAGTTATAATTACGTTTTACTTAGCCTCGTTAAAATAGAAAATTAATTATTTAACTTTTCGTCACAAAAAAATAAGTTGGTTGTTTCATCAAAATTAGTTTAGCGATTTTACAACAATGATATGATACAGTGGCAGATAGCTTGTTACGTAATTGTAAAATTAGTTACAAACCAACATCCACAAGCACAAAGTTAAATTGGATTTTTTTGGGTAGTCATCGATCCCCTTCCACTACATTTGAATAAAAATTTTATCCCCTCTAGGGCGAGGTAGAAGTAGGGGCAAAAACGTCAAGGTTTACCATATGAGCATGTGGAATAGCTCAATAGTACAACGAGGACAACCACGAGAGAGCGCCAATTTCAAAACAAAAGAAAGATAAGAGAGTGGGGACCCGATGACATTCAATTTCTTTTTGTTACATTTATGGTCAAGGCTTTGGTGTAGCTTGGTAGACTCAGCGCATGTAGTGCGCATTGTTCGATTACCAATTTGATTTTTTTAAACTTATTTAAAAAACGAAATTTTAAACATATTGAAAATGTTTGTTTATATTTAAAAAGAAATAAGTCAAATTATCTAAAAGTTTAAATTTTTGTCAAAAAGTATTTAAGTCGCACTATATTGAATTTATTCTAAAGATATTATATTGTCCTAGTTCAACGTTGCATTGTTTTAAGGTAATATATAAGAAGAGTTTCCAGTTTTGCAATGCATGATTAAAAATGTATCAAGATGTGGCGCCACCACAAGTGTGTCTAGAGTCCTAACTTAAACCGAAACTTTGTATTGTTAGGTACTTTAATATAAAATAACCAATGGTAACTAAGGTAATTTAAGTTAGTACTCCAGACACGCAAATGGCAGCGCCACATTTCGATGAATTTTCCATCATGTATTCCATCATGCACGGAGTATAGTTAAAATAAGTCCGAACAATATAGGCTTTTTTACAATATTCATGTACACAATATCAGACTCAGAGCATAGTTCTCTTTTCTGTCACTAACAGCGTAAGTATTCAGAACGTACCAAAGGTCATTGTGATTTTAAGAAGGTATTTCAATCTTGTAATAATTAATTTAATGAAATATAAATATTATTACTTGCTGAAAATTTGTTTAAACAACATCAAAAACAATAATAATAAAAATGGAAAGATGTTTTGGATTGATAAAAACAATATTTCTCGCGGAATGATTCAAACGTGTTAAGTTTTGCGCGCTCTACTGGTGTTGAACCTCAAATTGATGCCATTTTTTTAACACTGCGTTCGAACTCCTGGTATTTATCGTATTTATTACAGCTCAGTGGTATTTGCAGGACTTCAAATTCAATAAACTAATACTAAATCTCGTCACAGTTATATTACAAAAATGTTGTCCTGCCTTAAAGAATAGGTCAATAAAGCTAATGATTTTTGAACAACGTTATAAATAATTTTCAGTTCATAAACAAATTAATTCTTAGGATGATTATACTGTTCACAGTGCTAATAAAAAAATATAACTGTAATGTACAAGCCTACAATGTTGTTCGATCACCAATATTTATTTGAACAGAATATTAACTCTTTTATAGAGTACAATGTAAATAGTATAGTACAGATTTTCAAGGAAAAATATAGTAAACCCGGTAAACAACATTAGATAAAATGATGTTATTGAAAGAATTAAAAACGATTGCTTTTTTTAGGAAGAAAATTGAAGAAAAAAAAATCAACAAAATAAAACGAATTGAAACTAACCATGCGACCTACCTCCGAACAGGATTTGAAGAATTTGTTGAGGTTGTACTTCCACTTGCTGCTTTGGACGAATCGTCTTCCTTCATAATTTTAGCAAACCAAAGATCGACAGCTACATCAGCTGTTTCATATCTCCTAATAAAAGGATGTTCTAATAACTTTGGATATTTAGGCCGTCGTTGGTAATTTTTTGTTAAGCAACACGCGACAAATGAACGAAAATCGGGACTAAATCCTCTATCGTTGGGCAATGCGGGAGGTGTATCGTTCATAATCCGACAAATAACTTCAAACTCTGTTGTACAATCTTGATATGGAAATGTTCCTAATGCTAACTCAACTAGTGTTATTCCTAAAGACCATACATCTGCTCTTATATCATAATCTGGTTTTGTAGGATCTGGTGGATCTATTCGTTCCGGCTAAAATTTTAAATATAAATAAGTATGTAAACTTTAAGTACAATTAGTATGATTTTTACCGCCATATACGCTGCACATCCTGCACTTTTCGTTTTGGCTTTGGAATCAACTAATCGTCCACTAATTCCGAAATCGCATAATTTCACATTTCCTTTTTCTCCTAGTAAAATATTTGAAGGTTTTACATCACGATGAATTAGATCATGTTTTTCTTTCAGGTACGATAAGGCTTTAACAGTCTTTAAAAGAAATACGAAAATGAGATTCAAAATTTCAAATTAAATGAAATCAAATTTACCGCTACTGTTACTTTTCCTAAAATATCTTCGGGTATTGGACCTTTAATTCTTTTTAATAATTTATCGAAACATGTTGCCATTAATTCCATGCAAATCCATACTTCTGACTCCATTATAAAACATCCAAGACATTGTACAATAAAAGGACAGTCATATGATTTATACACAACGTCAATATCCATTACTATTCGTTTGTTCTCTTCTGTATTGCCCGTTCTTCTCATTTGCTGGAAAAATTATTATGATTATTTTAAGAAAAAGCATATGATTTACATTAGTTTTTACTTTGACTGCAATGACTTCACCACTCGGTTTGTGCAGCATTTTAACAACATGCCCACAAGTTCCATTTCCAAGCTCACCCAAATGTTCCATATCTTTTAATTCTGTTTGGTATTTAACTCCATTAATTGTTAAAATTCCACTTTGTTTCATAATTTCTTGTAATTTAGTATCAGTCTCAGCTGATTCCCGATTTCTTGCAGTTAATGCACTGACTGGTAATTCTAATCGACGACTTCGGGGTGGAGTTCCCAAAGGCATTTCAACTGCTAAAAATATTTCTGATTAAAAAATATGCGTAAACAGAGTTTAGAACGTTTCTCAGTGGCTGTTTAATTAAATAATACCAGTATAAACTTGGAAGTTAAGATGCTTAGAATGATATATTATTAAATTTTGATGTTTTTTTATAACACTTACGGATCCTCGGCCGGTGGCTACTGCTTGTATGGCGGGGGCTCCCCCGTGAAGGTATATCTAATAAATTTAACGCTGGATCATGATCCCGAGATCTGTTTTCTGCCATTAGGCGAGCTTGTAATCCTTGAATTTTACTTTCAATTGATGAACTAGACATTTATGTAGGCGGACACAAACCTATCCTAAAAAAGAAACTGAGGCTGTATTCGCAGAGCTCGCTTAGAGCGCTTCCAGCGCAATTCTGACGTCACATAAAACAGTAAACATGGTAAAAATGACACATTGAGAGCTCTAAGCGCTCAAAGTGAGCGCTTCTGAGCTCCGAAAATGCAATGTGAAAGGAACGTATGCTGCGTATTTTTAGCATCACATGCGAATAATCTCGATTGCGATGTATTTACGCATCCTCTATTGTTGATGTTTTTAACTAAAGTGTACGACAGCGGTTAAATCAATTTTTAAAATAATATTAAATTGTTTATATATTTTTCTTAATTATTGTGTGCTATTGTTGGCTATTGTGTTGATTTTGTTTGCATAAGGTATAAACAAAATATGTCTTACGAAATTTTATTAAACAGTTATTTTTAGTTACTTCTGCACCAATTTTCCTCACAGTGTTTATTGTGAACTCAGATGTAAGTTTCCTTAAAAATTATGTAGATAGTTGATAGTTTACCATAATGATTTTTAATTGAAATATGATCTATGGATGATGGTCAAAATGGAAATAATCTTCTGAATCCAATAGCTACTTCTTTTTTCTGTGGTTTTTAGAATGGCTGAATATTGGTTCATAGAAAATATCGTCGAACCAGATATTACTTTGAGTGAATTCGAGATGATGGAGGAATCTTATTCGATGAACCAGTTCAACGAAGAGTTACAAGAGGAATGGGAAACTATAATGTGGTGTTCACGGCGCGGCTTATTGCGAAATAATCGCCGTTGTACCAGCTGCAACAATGGATGCCATAATCCATAATCCATAAGGAAAAAGTGAATGACAAGTTCGTTTGGTATTGTCATTTGTGTAAAATGACAATAAGCATAAGCAAAGACAGCTGGTTTGAAAAAAGCAGGCTGCCATTAAAGAAAATATTAATGCTGACTTATTTGTGGGCCATAAATATGCAGCAATTTGATATTGCGAAAGAGGTGAGTTACAAATGGAGATAAATTGAAATCGTTATAAAATTGAAATATTTTTATATTAGTTCGATAAATACGGTTTTATGCCATATTTTCAGATATAAATTGGAAAAGAGGCCTCTCGGGTTTGGGCACAATATTGCCGAGAGGCTTGTGCTAGAGTTGCGATCCCTATTGGGGGAATTGGGAAAACCGTCGAAATCGACGAATCCCTATTTTTCCCGAGGAAAAACAATAGAGATCGCAACCGCGGAGAAGTATTTTGGGTGCTGGGGGGAATAGAAAGAGGGTCTAGGGCGGTATTTTTACGTGTTGTCCCTGATAGATCGGAAATAACTTTAAGTGCTATTATTATGGCAAATGATCTTCCCGGCACTCACATTGTTACGGACAAATGGGCAGCGTACAGGAGTATCGAGCGTTGGCCTGATAACTATACTCACGCATCAATCAATCATTCGCGGCACTTTGTGGATCCGAATGATCCAGCGATTAACACTCAACTAATTGAAAACTTATGGATGCGGTTAAAAAAAAAATCAGGTCCCAACATGGGACCTGTCGACGATATTTCAATACATATTTAAACGAATTTCTTTGGCGGAATCAGGTTCCCAATAGGAACAAATTACCCAGTTTTTTTTTTTGGTATTGAGAGAACTATACGGATAATTTTAATAAATTTATTGCGAATATTGTGTAGTAAAATATTGGAAAAAAAAACTATTAATAAACTGTTGTATATGATATTTAACTTAAATATATTTATTCAATTTTAATTGTTACACTTATTATAAAATTTACACAGAACAGTTTTAAATATGATAAACAAATTGACACAGTCTTGAGTCTTAAAGATAATATTTTTTATAAAATAAATACATTTATTATTCATTAAAAGTAACGCAAGCACAAATACTACAATTATTCTCCTCAAAAAAAAAATCTTAATATCATCCATCTACAACTTAATTCTAATTGAAATACAAACAGTTTTTTAAACTTATCATAACTTAACTCTTAATTGATGTATTATTATTTACAATATGTTATATTTAAAATTTGATCCTTTGAACTGGTTTAGTAATTCGTTCAGATCGTCTACGATTTCAAACTGTTTACCCACATGTTTAAAATTATATGATAAATGATTATAGCTACCACAATTATAACATTTCCTATTTTAATATTGAAATATATTCCTTGGAATGGAAAAATGTCCTCGGTTTCCAAATCCTCTTGCCCGTCTCGTGTCCGATCTCGTTTCTTTGAAGTGGTTCCAATTATGATGGAAATTGTTGTTGTCGTAAGATGAAGTTGCCTCACCTTTCCGCCGGATGATTTTTCCAATTCCTCCTTAGGAATGACTTCTTCGATATCCACGTGTTTGCTTAGGATGTGAAGATTTTGTGGTTTCACAGTTATATGCAATTTTGTTTACTTGATTTGCAGCGAACGAAATATCTTGGGTTTAATTTGATGTTGATTCAGCAGTTGTGGCCATTTTAACAGCATGTGAGTATGTTAAATTTTCTTCACACAGAAGACATTTTTTCAAATTTACATTGGAAATTCCACATATGTACGAAGATTTGACCATAATTCATTTCCAAATTTACAGTTAAAGGATAATTTTTATTCAATTTTAGTAGTTACACTTATTACAAAATTCACCCAGATTAGTTTTAAATATGATACACAAAGCGACACACAGTCTTGAGTCTTAATGATAATATTCTTATAAAATAAATGCATTTTATATTTATTAATAATAACACAAGTGCAAATGCTACATAAATTATATTATATATTAACAAAAAATAAAGAATGTATGTCCAAAAATACAATAAATTATAAAACAAACAGTATTTTAATAATTCCCATCACACATTTATTTTTCCAAATAAAGATGTCCAGTACAGTTCCAAAATGTTAATGTTGAAATTAATCTCTTAAACACGGGAATTATTGAGTTGAATTTATTTTAAATTATAGTATTTCGCCTTAAAACATAATGAGCCCCGTGCCCGTGATGTTAAGGAATAATATAGAAACCATTCGAAATAGTATTCCACGGTTCTCTACAGTTCGAAATATCTCGACGTTCCTGATCCAAGCTCTTACCAAAACATGTGCTAGCGATCGACTTGATTGCGTTTTAGTACTATAAAAATTGCTCCCAAAATTGTCCTTAACTTCGTTCTGTAACTACAGTGTCACTTTTTATTAAAAATTGAGTGATATTTTTTTCATAACGCCGCTAAAGAAGTATAACTTAAGAAATAGGGCATCTAGTAAAAATAATTTAAATTCCACCAAAAACATTTTTTGTAAAATAGATCGCCAAAAATTATAAGTTCATAACGTTTTTTCTGTTACAAAACTTAGGTTTCATAAAGAGTTAAGTCTCTAAGTTCTAACAGTTCTAACCGTTCTAATTTTATAAATCTTACATCTTGATCAAAAATTATAACTTTTGCGTTTAATACAGCATTACATGACCATCCTGTTAAAAAGGACGTTTAAAATTTTTTCATAATTGTTAAATTTAGAATGTTTCAAATAATTTAAAAAAAATAACTTGTCAGGTAGTCATCAACGGCAGCAAAATAAAAATTTAATTGTCAATTCAATTATGTGTATGCATCTTGTTACAAAAATTATTTCAAATATTTTCAAATAATTTAATAATAGAGCTAAAGTTATGCGAAGTAAATGAAAGGCGTTTATTAAAAACTACATAAAATTGATGTTACAAATTTGCCATCACCACCTGGTGAGTTTTGAAGAGAACATAACTGAATCTGTTTGAAGGAGGAGTCGTGAAATCAGCTTTTTATTAAACGGTGCCAAATACAAATTCAATTTACATCATTGCCATTAATTTTTAATTCTTAAAAAATATTGGTTCAAGTCCCTTTTAGAACAGTCAAATGTGGTAACGTTGCATTTTCTACTTTGTTTTTTTTTTCGCGATTTTTTTGTTAGTTCAATTCTGATAAAGTATAATTTTCTCTTTTTTGGCTACATTTTCATTATGTGCCGATTTATTTGCTAAGTAAATCAAAAACAAAGTAAAAAATGCAACGTTACCAGATTTGTTTTAAAAGGGACTTGAGCAAAATTTGTACTATTCACTGTTTTGAAATAAATTGAACCTTAATTTCATTATTATTTATATACATTCATAAAATTATATATTTTTTTTATTGTAAAGAAATAAAATATTTTTAAATATAGAATATGAAATAAAATATGTATAAAACATTTAAAAGTCAATGGTAAAAATGAGAAACCGATCGTAACATTTCCGTAGCATGCCTGGTATGTTTCGTACCGACATTATTTGTTTTTATCCTTTTATATAACATAAATATCAGGTTTTTTATCACTGTTTTCTAATAATGTTCAAAAACCCAAAATTAATGATCTTTTGAACAGAAGTCGGTATCCGAGATACCCTGTTGGTTTATATTAATAAAATAAATTTATTTATCCCTTGTTAAACATTTATTTGTGGTTAAATAATTGAACTTTTATAATATGTATTGTATTTTATATGCTTTTAATTACATCAAAAATTAAAAAACTACTGGACAGGTTTATCTTGACATGAGTAGTGTACAATATCTCCATTAGGATAACGTACAAAAGCACTAAAAATGAGAAATTATTGTAATTCTGTAAAGCAATTATTTAATAATTTTTAAATACCTTTGATTTCCGAAACGTTTTTTACAAACGGGACAAATATTTAATTCATTTAGCGAAATACTTTGCCCTTCATACAACATTCTCAATTCTTGCGTCTGTAAGTGTTCAGCATGCAGGAGCCCTTTTAAAACCTCAGTCTGACGACGTTCACTTAGTTTAATTCGCAAAGAAGTTGCAAGGAAATGATGCAGTTTACTTAACGGCACAGAATCCGGAATAATTTGTAAAACCTATAACGTAAATTTTATAAAAAGTATTTATTTCATTCAACTTTAATTTAATACCTTAACAGCGGGTATTTTAGAGGCATGTTCTTTTAATAAGTTCAATGCTCTTTCTAATCCTACATTTCCATCCCCGTTATATTGTTGCGAAAGTAACATTTTTATTAACGTCACATAAACATTGTTGTCATCATTATTCTTTTCGGTTTTATTATTAAAAGTAGAAACACAATATTCAATTCCTTTTTGTAAATCACCCAAAATATGAACATAAATTTTCAAAACTTCTTCATGATTACCAAGTCTCTCTAAAATAACCACACGTTCCTCATGTAGTGCTACGGTGAAATTTTTATAAGTTTTTTTTTTAATTTTTCATCAAAATTAGCCATACAATCAGAAGGAAACTGCTGCAGTACTGTTTCAGGAGTATAAAAAGATGAAGATTTCAAAAACGAATTCAATTTCTGTTTGTAATTCAATCCAGATTGTTTCTCTGTCACAGAATTCGATTCGAGTAGTTGTTGAGCTTTTTCTCGGTATTGATGAACTAAACCGTTATGGAAAAGCGAATTTGTATCTTTCCAATCGTAAACCACATGTTCCTGTATTTATTTTTAAATCTTAATGTTTGATATATTTTATTTTTTTAGCAATTAATTACCAAGTATGGAATGACTAGATCTTTGAAATTTCTTAGTAAATAATCAAGAACTTTTGGACGAGGAAGTTGTTTTACTTCGGGCATATCTTCAGTAAATATTATCAAACCTTCTGGTGATGATTCCAAAACCCATCCAGCAAATTCAAAAATTGTATTGATATTCTCTTTTCCTACAATAAAATACAAAAACACTTTGAAATTATACTATTTAAAAAAATACAGGCAAAATCACCTAAATGTTGTAAATAATGTATTGTTTCTACCCGTGAATTTTCTTCGCCTTCACTGGCCAGTTTTTGTAACAATTCTAATGCTTTTTTATGCTGATTTTTTGTTTGATATAAAATAATTAATTCGCTGTATTTTTGATACTTTTTCAATGTTTTCTCACTTTCTCCAAAATGGCAATGGTTTAATCGAATAACTGAAGCTACTAAAGCATCATTCGTCTAAAAAAAAGTAACATTTTAGTCGAAAAATATAATATAAATTCAATGACAGATATTGAGCTGATAGCTGAAGAAAAAATACGTTAGTATATACACTAAATCGTTACATTAACGTAACGTTTTCGTTTGAGTATTAATAGCTCTAGTGCAAGGATAAGTACCTACTTTTAGTTAACTCAATTTGAAAAGAATGAGAAAAGGATTAAAGATCCTACTTTTGAAATGGAAACTGGCCAAAAGATGCCAAAAATCTATTTTGACACGCCTTTCTCAGTGACAATAGACAATAGATCATAAGAGAAATGGAAAGAATACGAGAGAAGAATCTTGTCACATGAAATCAACTTGTATACGGATGGGTCTGTAACCGAAAACGGCTCAGATGTTGGTATTTATGAAAGGACCTAGGATACGAATTGTCCATATCGCTAATGGATGCCACCATATATCAAGCGGAGATATATGCAGTGTTAGCCTGTGTGCGGAAATGTGTAAAGTATTTTAAAAATAGCACGATCCACATATTCACTGGTTCATATTGAAACCATTAGTAAAACCACAGTCAAATCCAAACTTATAGGGGAGTGTAAAGAAACCCTTACAAGTTTGGCTACCAGAAAAAAGGTCAACTTGGGATGAATGTCAGACCACAAGAATATTAACGGCAATGAAAAGGCTGACGCTCTTGCTCGGGAAGGATCCAAAACATTATTCACAGGCCCACAGCCTGTAATTAGCGATACAAAATAAGCAGTGGAAAATACCACCAAAAATGGTCACTACAAGAGAAATCACTGTACAATATGGAAAAATACCGTCCGACAAATGTACGGTAAAAGGATGATGGAAAACCCATCACAGAAACTAGCTACTGAAATACTTGTTCTTACAAGAAAGCAAATCAGAGTGGTAACGGGCCTAATAACCGATCACTGAAAATGAGAAAGTACTTGTATATAATGGGATTAAATGTGAGTGATCCAAAATGCAGATTTTGTCAGGCAGAAGATGAGAAATTAGAGATATCAAGTCCTGGAACTAAAACAGTCGAAAGGCACCTAATGCGACGATTGCTAACGTTAGTCCCGCTGCTTTGTCTTAACTAGCTGAAGTAGGGATCTAGGAAGTCCAATAAGCCCAGAGGATACAATGTTGTGGCTCAACTAACCTCACCCTTGAAAATCCAGCTTAAAAAAAACTATACTTTCTATGCTAAAACCAATTGGTGTATACTGGTATGATCGACAATATTTTTTCTTATTTGTACGCGATCGACTTCGAAAAATGGGTTGAATTAAAAACAAATACAAATTTAAAGAAAGAATGAGTAGAAAGGAGTATTAGAGTAAGCACTATTTGGGAATCGGTAATATCCGTTGTAGAAAAGGTACGTATTTAATTTTGAATTTAAGTTTGTCCGTTAAATTTTTAGTATACATTTTTAATTAAGATTTGAAATTTATTTAAAGCTAATTAAAATGTCTGCGATCGACTGCAAACCTATTCGCAATCGACCGTTTGCCCACCCTTGGTGTACATTGTATTATATTCCCAGCCGACCAATTTTTACTGTATATAATCGTCAACGACACATGTTTAAGAATGAACAAATTAACTATGTATGCCCCATATTCGTATTTGTAGGTACTCCTACCTCTTCTAGAACACCAACCAATAAAGAAATATGGAACCACGATATTCATATACCCACACCAACCAAATTGGTAAAGAAATCTATTCAAACAATTCCAATTCATGAAATGTTTATACGGTTTATACTTCAACTAACGCTAGTATGTATGCACTAGCTCGTTAAATAATTATAATATAATTAATACTTCAATAAGTTCTTTTCGTTAGCATTTATTGACGATGTTCTTGCTTTAACGGTAACATGTACTAATGCTGTTTAGTAAGTGTAATAATTATTTAAATGGTTATTTTATGTCACGTTCAACAACTAAGGTCTTTAGCGACTGTAGGTTAATAAAAGTCCGTAAATTAAGGAATATTGAAAATTTGCATGTTACGAGTTTTAAACCCAATACCTAGCAGTTTCGGAGCCATTCGGAGTGACAATCTTGGCCACTCGTTCGTTATTAGACTAGTAATAGTTTTTTAATTTCCTATCACCGTTATCTTGTAAAATTTGTCTCTCAAAAAAACATCTTCTCCCTTAAAAATAAAAAAAAATCCGTTATACATTCTGCCTAGTGTATCCAATCTTGAAATCCACGGAACGCCACTGATAACTTGTAAATTATCATGGATACGAGCGTAAAATATATACGAGTTCCAGAGCTTATTAAAATCAATAAAGCATAGTAACAAAGTTTTTTGTTTGATCAATAAATAGTCCATTGCACATAAATTGTTCTGCGAGTATTTTTTCTTTAAATCAATTTAATTAACAAATTGAAAACTCAAAAGTGATAATGGCTAGCACAATTACTCCAACTACTCGCGAAAAACAACAAACTTTCTGGGAGAAAGAACTTTCACGATATCCAAAAATGACTAAGGAATATTTATTGAAGCACTGCAAAGAAAATAAGTTGTATAGCACACCTTATTTGAACGACGTATTATATTTGCATTACAAAGGCTTTAGTGAAATTGAAAACTTGGAAGAATACACTGGACTGAAATGTTTATGGCTTGAAAACAACGGTCTTCTCAAAATCAGTGGTTTGAATCGCCAGGATAAGTTACGATCTTTATTTTTGCACAACAATTTAATCAGAAAAATTGAAAACTTAGAAGGTTGTCCAATTTTGGATACAATTAATTTATCGTACAATCAACTGACAAAAATTGAAAATTTGGCTTCCCTAACGAAATTAAATACTTTGAACTTAGCACATAACTACATAGAAGATTTGGAGAATGTGGAACATTTAAGGATGATGACTAATTTGGGTGTTTTAGATTTGTCGTATAATCGAATCCATGATCCTGTTCTTGTGCATATTTTAGCCGATATGCGGGAGCTTCGTGTGTTATCTTTGATGGGAAATCCGGTTATAAGAAATATTTCTGCTTATCGAAAAACCATTACTTTAACTTGCAAACAACTAACTTATTTAGACGATCGTCCCATTTTTCCAAGAGATAGAGCTTGTGCCGAAGCTTGGCAACGGGGCGGAGTTCAAGCTGAAACTGCAGAAAGACAAATGTGGATT
Source organism: Sisyra terminalis (assembly GCA_958496175.1). NCBI lineage: Eukaryota > Metazoa > Arthropoda > Insecta > Neuroptera > Sisyridae > Sisyra > Sisyra terminalis. Next base: position 34,509,346 of record OY292274.1, read on the forward strand.
GAACGTGAAAGACGGAAAATAGAGGACAGTGTAAATGCGTTAATTCAATTACGAAATCGTCATCGCGGAGACCTAGAGCAACAAAATGATAACTCTCGTCAAGACAGTGGAGTTGGAATGTCGGTTGGTGTTAGTGATCAGGATACAGAATATGATATTACCATGAGTAATATATCTTCAGGGGATGAAAACAGTGATACTGAAGACAACTATCAACATTTATCAACAGATAGTGAATCTGAAAACGAGGCGAATGATTTTGTAATTCGAGAGCACCAAAATCAACCAGAAATTAATAATGATAACAAGAATGAAAATCGTGAAGAACAGGGCAGTTTGCTTATGCCTTGGCATTCATGCGATAACAATTTAGAAAACACTGTTGAAGAAATGCCAAAGAAGCCCTTAATAGAAATCGTCGCCTCACATGAAACCATCCCACAAAAAGAAACGTGGGAAAAACCGAAAGTCGAATCGGAAATAGTTAAAATTGTGGTGGAAGAAAATCAAGACTTGAACCAAGAAGAAAACATAGAAAACGAAAAAATATGTGACGTAAAAGGCGAAGAAAAAGAAATAAAAAAATATAAAATTTTAATCGAGGAATTACCAATTGAAAGTACGAAAGAAGCTGCTGAAGAAGATACAAAATTAAATATTTCAAATGAGGAAATCAATGCAGAAATTAAAATAGCATCGATAATACAGAACAATGAAATTCAAGTTATTGATGAGAATAAAATGATTCATGAAAATGTAGAAAACAAATCAAAAGAAATTGTCGATAATAATTTAACAGAACTTTATCAAATAGAAAATGAAGAAAAATCTGAAAATGAGCAACAGAATGCCAATGGTTTCAATAATAAAACAAACAATGATAACTTAAATGTGGAGTTGCAAGAAAATGATATTGTGGAAAAAGATACGATTGAACCAGTTTCTGAATTTATTAAAGAAAGCTTCTCAATTGAAGAAGAAATTTTATTACTTGATAACAAAGGTAAAAAAGAGGAACTAACGAGAAATACAAATATGATTCCTCCAACTTTCCAAGTAAACGATGTCGTATTCAACGATGACGTAGATTTTTCATCGAAACAAATCGAAAATTCCAATGACATGGAAACTACTTGTACGGAAAATAAAAACTATGAAACAATTGTAGATTTTAAAGATTTTGGAAAAGTGACATTTTACTCTGATATTATAAATAGTTGCACAAATGTTAGTATGGATTCACCAAAGAATTCGGTTGAAGAATCATCTTACCATACGATACATGATTCATCCACCGATACATTCAATTTTGAAGACGCTAATGAGCATCTAGAAGATGAAACGGCTTTAACAGAATCAATTTTTGACAATTATCAAGAAGAAGTGGAAGATTGCCTAGTAGAAACATCATTAGCATCGGAAATACTTCACTCTATGAAAGATAAACCATCAAAATTCCAATCTACAATGTTTGAGGAAATTAAACACAACGTGAACGAAAAGGGTGATACGACAGATTCAGAAACAATGTCAGGATCAAGTCAAATGATGGTTAATAGTCTTGGAAAATTGCGAAATGAAATGAATCAGTTTCGCGAAAGTTTGGATGCATTTTTTGTACGAAACGTTTCGAAAGCAGAAGTCGCAAAAACTTATTTAGACCCCTGTATGTTCATGTCCGACGATGAGGATGAATATATGGTAGTAAATCCAGCTATTCATATGGTTTACGATGAAGAGTTAGGAAAGTCCGTGGAAGTTAAACATATTCAAGAGGAAGTACCACGAAAAGAAATCAATGTAAACATTTTTAGCGAATCAAACTTCAAAAATGACGAAGAAAGCTATGAAGACATTCACGAAAAATTGAAAAAAATTCAAAAAAATATTTTACGACGTGAAAAGAAAAAACATACTATAGAAATTGATTTGTGCAACACTGACGTTGGAATAATATTGGGTGAAGATAAATTACAAGAAGAAAAAGAAAATACTTCAAATGAAAAAGAACCTCTAACAATAATTACAGAAGAAACTGAAAGAAATGAAACTTTGGTTTCAACTACAATTCGACGATCAAATACTAGAAGTCTAGAACTCCAACTAGTTATAGATGAAGAAAAATAACTATAATTAGACTTTAAATTTTTAACTAGTTAAACAATTTAGATTTTTAATTCTTTCTTTATGGTTATAGTAAAATTAATGTTTTAAATTCATTAATAAAAATTAGAAATTAATTTTACTAAACTGCATTTTAAGCATTGAAGAATATTTTTTTTTTGTTTACCTGTAAATAGCATTTCAATAAAGTTGTATCAATTATTTGCAGCAACTCATTTGTTGATTTATTTGAATTTGATTTGGGTTGTTTCTTATGCCGTACTTCTGTTAAATATTTTATTAAGGCTAATAAACCATTTTCGAGATCTTTGTCTTGGAGTTTAAGCAGTGTAGAAGTATTGCTAGTGTCTTCGCTTCCTTGCTGGGGCAATAAATCAGGAAATAATCGAATTACATCATATGGATTTGTATCTAATTCTAAAAATTCTTTCATTGCTTCTTCAAATTTTTGATTGCTTAACAAATCATTAGCAAATAATGTACGAATTTGTTGAATTTTCTGTTTTTTATCTTCTTCCGATTCGGTTGACACGTTCTAAAGAAAATTTACAATGAAATATTCGTACAAGAAATATTTTTAAAAACTTACCGTTAAGTTAATAGCTAATTGAAATTGTTTGTTTTGCAGAAGCTTTACTCGCTGTTTAGTGATATCAATAGCTCTAATACACCAAACTTGACTAACACTAGCTACATACAGAAGCCCCTGTTTCCATCGAACAATTAATCTAGCTTTAACTAAATCTGGTAAAGTTTGTATTGACATGCACGGTTCGATTGTATAGACTTCAACGACGTTATTTAACAACCCTAAAACATAGGGTTCATCCCAAGCTAAAGCTATAGGAGCTTCAGACCATCGTAATGCCTTTGTTCTCTCAGGGACACCTTTTGTGTTTACTAAAACTGTAAGATTTTCGCGTCCTAATGCAAATGTATTATCAAATATCTTGGTAATACATGGTTCAATCGATCGACCGTATGATCCGATAGTGCTGCTTATAGGAAATAAATTATTTACTTCTCCATTTAACTAAAAATTATAAAAAAAATATACATCCATAATTTAATTTAAAATGAATTGATATAATGTACCTCATATAAAGCATATTCTCCTCGAAACGCTACGCAAACTGTTCGATCTATCCAACATAATGCTTTAGGAATGTCATTGAGACTTATATCGTTGGTTAACTTTTTTAATTCATTACAATCCCAATAGTAAAATTGCAACTTTCTTTTTACAGAAACACATAAAGTAACATAACGTTTCTCGTCAGAAGTGTCTGAACTGTCAATTTTGTCTAACGTACTACACGTAAAAATTGTGGCTCCTTTAGTTTGTTGAGCTTGATATAAAATGGGAAGATTTGTAGAACTTAAATCATGCACAGTTATTATATTATCTAAAATTTTTAAATTAACTTTAGTTTTATTTTTGATTCCACTTAATGATTAAGTTATATACCAGTAAGACAAACGAGTAATTGATCCTTTGGTATTACTTCTAATTGTTGAATAGGTTTTTTGCTAAATGTTTTATAATATTTTAATAATTGCACATCATAATGTTGATCGATTGATTGCTGAACAATACTGTACATTAGTAAATGACCTTGTCGAGTACCTACTAATAAATTATCATCTAAAATTGTAAGATAACATTGTAATTTTATATGTTTTAAAATGAAGCAAATGTGTTACCATAAGCTGCTATCGATTCAATTTGAGTGGTAAGTTTTAATAAACGCGATACTTCATATGCCTCATGCATTGCGGTCATTTTGATATAAATATCTAATGAAAAGTTATATTAAATTACAAAAGAAATATTTAAGTTAATTATAATTGCACTGCATCCTTCTTTCTAAGTTTTAAGAACTGTCAAATTAATCAACAAATTGGGATTAACGCAAGCGCAAATCTATTAATCGCTGTCGGTAAAATAGGAAATACCAGATAAGAACAAAAATATTTAAAAACTAGCTGATTCCCGCAACTTCGTCTGCGTAACGTAGGTGTAGATTATATTTTCTTTTTAGCTTTGCTATTTGTTGTGGTATATGAACATTTTTATTTTTCTTATTTCGTTTACGAAAAACATAATCATACTTAAAAACACTATTTCGTCAACTTTAAAACAACACATTTAATAAACTGTTGCAAAGAATAAAATTGTTCTATGTAATAATCAATTAATTTTCAAAAAATATTTATAAATATCTAAAAAGATTATGCCTATTGCGTATAGCTACGGTAGGTATACCTACCGTAGACCAAATAATCTGTAAATCAATCAGCATTTATACATAAATAAAAAATATCGCCAAGTTCAATAAAGTTGGTCTTAATTATAAGTAAAATGGGGTGACCATGCGACATTTTTCAAATAACTAACATTTTTAAACTTTTGATATCTTTCGAATGGAATGTTCAAATTGAATAACTCAAAAAGTTATATAATGATATTGAAGCAAACTTAAATATGAAGTAATTTATTTTGATAAGGATTAATCCCAAAGTATAAATAAAAGAGATTTAATAACGGAGCCAATTATATATATTTTTTAAAATGAAAAAACACTTATTGTGACATAACTATAATAGTTAGACATATGCTGTCGCTCTATTTTTTGTAGATAATGATATGTTCTGCAAAATCGTACTACATTATTTTGTCTATAACCAATAGTTTTCGCAGCGCACGCGATAAAAGAATGTTTTTTGGTAATTTTTTCAGACCTTGGGTTACATTATTGGAGTTTTAGTATGGATTCCTATTCTTTTTGAAAATTTAATATAGCCTATGTTCACCGAAAATAGTGTAGCTTCCCAACAGTGAAAGAATTTTTCAAATCGGTCAAGTAGTTTTGGAGCCTATTCAAAGCAAACAAACAATCAAATCTTTCCTCTTTATAATAATAGATGAAAGCTCGGAAAGCTCTTTTTCGTTTCGTAAATTCTTATTACTCTATATCTCTCAACATCCTTTCCAAGTGTAATAATGACCTGAGTCACTCAATTCGATTTGTTGTTAATCTGGTACTCTTTTATCACTAAATTTTCATTATGGTTGATTGGTTTCCCGGTTCGCCCTATAGAGTCGGTAGCCCGTATTCCTGATCCAAGCTTATACCGATTTATTCGCGATTTGGATTAAGTATATAATACGGTTGACTTGTATAAAAGCTACTTATACCCAAAATTATTATATGACTGTTGTTCGAACATAACGATACAATATTATATGTTTCAAGATGTTCATAAAATCAGAATCTATCATTTTCCATATTTAAGGGTTGGAGGCGTTGGAGGGGTTGATGCCAAAAGAACATAAATGTGTTTTTCAAATTTTGTTGTAGAAATACTTAAGATCTTAAAATACTTAAGGTTCGATCAAATATTTACGAAAATGTTTCGAAAAATTTTCCAAAATTTAAGTTATATTATTAGGCACCAACACCAGACGAAATCGTACAAACCCGCCGAAATAGTGAATTTTTAATTGAGGAGCTCGTAACGGGGAATTTTTACTATTATTACTACCATTTCTATATTTTTGCTTTTCCTCTGGTTGAGTGAAAATTTAAAAAAATTTTGAATCTTGGCTATGATCGCTATGATCAATCGAAATGAACTATTTTTATTTTTGCTATGGATGTGTGGTGACAATTGTAAAGTCAATTGTATAATTTATTTATAATTAATTAGCGGATAAATCGATCATAATAAATTAAACAATAAATAAAGAAAAAAACTCAGTTTTTTTAAGATCCGTTAATGTTTTAGAACAGGCAAATTCGGCAACGTTGCATTTTCAACTTTTTATAACTTCAATTTGCAAATAAGTGGGTCTATAACGAAAATTTTGCCACAAAAGAGAAAAATAACCATATAAGAATTGAATTAACAAAAAAATTGCGAAAAAAATAAAAAATAAAGTCGAAAATGCAACGTTGCCAGATTTTCCTGTTCTAAAAGGGACTTGAGCCGTTTTATTTTCCAAATTCGCTACGTTTCGTTGCTTATCGCAACTTCAGCAGGCGTCTTGAATCACAAAAACGTTTCAATTCTAACTCATCTAGTTATACGATAATCAGATAATGATAATATAAATAAATATAATTAGATTAAGTAATAATGATTTGATGTATAATGAATTCATCGATTTATTCGCAAATTGCAGCTAATGAAGGTAATATCTAGGTCAATTCTTATATACTACTGATTGAAATTATAACTTTTAAAAATTAACTAGTTATTTATTAAATAAATTACAAATTACAAAAATTTTGATTTTCCAGCTGAAAATCGATCGTCCAAGAGCATTGCTTTACGAATCATCGCATCTTTTTGAGCCGCATCAATTCGAGTCAACTGTAAGTCTGTTTCTCTGTTGAATGGTCGCCGTTCTGTAGTTTTCATTTCCTTTTGCTATAATTAATAATAGAATAGAATTAAAAAAAAAATAATAAATGATATACAACCTTTTTGGATTGTTCTTTGCGATGTATTTCTAAAAGTGTCTCATCCCTTTTATGCTTCTTTTTATGTTCTTTTATAATGCGTTCCTGTTCTTTATCCCGCTTTTCACTTTCATGTTCCGCAGCAACGACTTTTAGGTCAACCTTTTCATTTTTTGTTTGACTCTGTTTTTTGATTTTATCCGTGGGTGTATCAGTCCATGATGAGCGATCAGAAAAATCGGGACCGGCGTTAGGTCGAAATGTTCGCGGTCCGTTAAGTTCCGGGATTAGTTTAACATCGGGTAATTGGAGCATCCAATCTTCGCGAATTTTCGTGTCCGTTACATCAGTTTGATTCTTTTTTAATTTAAGTTCGAGCGCTCTTATTTCTAGTTGAGTATTTACTTTGTAGTTGGATTCAACTCCAGGAGGTAATGGACCAATCATATCATCGTCTGAACAAATTTCTTCCGTTTCTCCAACCGATTGTTTCACGTCAACTGACTCAACTTGTTGGTGTACAACTGTATTTTTTGGCAATTGAGGACCGTAAATCTTGGTTCTTTGCTCAAGGTCTTTTACTGGTTCATCCACTGTTTGTTTAATAGAGCTTTCAGTACTGCTCTCTTTTTTCGATGGCAACTGAGGTCCCAAAGTATTTGAGTTTTGAACTAATTGAGGCGGTAAAGAAGGACCATATGTCGAAGGATTGCTTTTATCATCCAATTTTATATGCTCTAGTGGATTTGATTTTTCCATTTTTTTGTGTTCATCTTGATGTCTTTTCGATTTACTTTCTTTGTGATGAGATTTAGATGATCTCTTTGGAGATCTCGGTGACCGTGATCGTTTAGATTTTCGATCTTGATGATGTGATTTTTTTCTTCGGCGATGATAATCTCGATCTCGTTCATTTCTAGATCGTTTGGCGTCATATGACGATGAATGAGCATCACTGTGATTCCGGGTGCTAGCTGTTTTGAAACGAATTCCACAGTCGGAATCGGAGCTTTCTGAACCAGGCATAGTTATAAAATTGTACAATTATCTTATGTTTTTTTCAAATAATAAAATAACTTATGTTTGTGATATCAAAATTGTAATAATTTTAAAACAATAAATGACTACAATGCAATCAAGTACAGACCAATTTTTACGAGTAAAATACTAAAATACAATGCACATTATATTATATTCTTATATAATACTTATAGTACTTATATTCACATTTATTATAAATTTGAAAATCAAATTTAATTATATTTTTTTTAAGTTGTACTGAAAGCTTTAACAGTAAATATAGGTGGCATAAGGAAGAATAAATAAAAGCAATCGGTTAAAAACTATCTTGGATGAACTTAGAAAGTTAAGATTTTTTTTATATCAAAGGTCATAAAAATTTTTGAATATGGGCTGTATCTTATAAAATTTAGTAATGGAATAAATTGGTTAATACTTTTGAATCTTGAAATTACAGTAGCCAACAGTAGCATTTTATATGTCATAGGACTCATAAGAATTGGACAAAAAACTTTTAATAATTAAAATTTTACATTAACCTCTAACAATACAAAATAATTAATTATAGTGTTGGAATTATTTAATGATAATATTTGTATATACTTAATAATCTTAATTGAGTAGAGTTTGTTGGTCGTTAATATTGGCGTTTGTAGTCATTCGTATGGATCGTATGATCGTATGCATCCAATAAAAATTTGAATGGATGAAATGTCATCTTTTGAAGTATATAGTTGATGTAGTTGTATATCTCGTATGTACTGTATAGGGTAGTGAAAAGAATCGGTATTATATATGTAGTGGTCTAATGACGTATATGTATACAATAATTATCTGTGAATTGCGCGCATTGTACCAATACATATACAATGTTCTCATCAATACATTTATAAAATTTCCAATGAACTTTAGTACAGTACCTTTAGTACAGTTCAATGGGGACAGTAATTATCATATTTATGAGAAACCGATGTATTGAAAGGATTGAAAGTGATTCAAATAATAAATAACAAGCTGATTAATACCGTTAATACCTTCAATTACTCCTCATACGTTGTAAATGTAAAGAGTACTCAAATTGCACTTGAATGGATTTTTATTAATTATTTTTATAGGCCCATAAAATCAATCTATTTCGCTCACTGTACGCTCGAATCTTTTCATATATGTTAAATTTTTACATGTTGCACATCTAAAAATGGATCAAACAGATCAAAATGATTTTCAGAGCATCATCAAAGATTGGGATGATTTAGCAGCTGAATACAAAGATTTAGAGGTTAAATAAAAAAAATAATTAAATTGATAAATTTTCTTATAAAATTAATATATCACGTGGTTCTGTTTTTAGACGTTAAATAAAGAATATCAAGCGAAATTGGAAGAAGTCGGAGAGTTGCAAGAAAAATGCCTGAAAGGTATAAATCATCAAAAATACCGTTTAAGTGTTATGAAAAAATCTCTACGGAGGTAAGTTTGTTAAAATACATTCTTCGAAAATTGGCCAGTTGTAACATTGAAGGATATATTATTACAGTTTAAAAAATGTGGATGTGGATAAAGAAAAGTTACAACAAATGGAGAAAGAGAAACAAATCCGGATGGCACAATTATACGATATGGAACAAATTTTACCAAAGCAGAATGGGCGATATTTGAAAATAATTTTGGGAAATGTTAATGTTTCGATATTGAACAAAAATGATAAGTTAGTATTCAGTCAATTTTTCATTTTAATGATACTACCGTCATAATGTGAGCTTTACTTAAAAACAATGATCGTTGCGTGAAAGTATTAAAATTAGTAGTGTCCAACAGGAACTAGTACGTACTTGCACTACAAATTAAAGCAATTAAGACAGTTAATGTGTACAGTAACGAAAAAAAAACACGCGATATTAATAGGTGCATATAAAATATCGGATTTTTATATGAATTTATAGAACTATATATCCTTTTTGAAAATTGCTTATTTGATCAAAATATGCTCGATTTGCTCCTATACAGTTATGTGTTTGTCTTAAAGAAATTTTGAGCTTTCGATTCAATAGACTCTGGGGCTCAAATCCCTTCTAGAACAGTCAAATCTGAGAACGTTGCGTTTTCTACTTGGCTAAAGTGTACTTTAGCACACCCACATCTGGAAACGTTGCATTTTCGACTTTGATTTTAATTTAATTCGCGATTTTTTTGTTTATTCAATTCTAATATGATATAATTCTCTCTTTTGTGGCTAAATTTTCATTATGGACCGATTTAATCGCGAATTAAATTAAAAATAAAGTTGAAAATGCAACATTGCCAGATTGTGGGTGTGCTAAAGTACTCATGAGCCTTCTACTTTATTTTTTAATTTGATTCGCGAATAAATCGGTCCATAACGAAAATTTAGCTACCAAAGAGAAAATTATTCAATATTAGAATTGAATTAACAAAAAAAAATATCGCGAAAAGAATAAAAAACAAAGTAGAAAATGTAACGTTGCCAGATTTGCCTCTTCTAAATGGGGCTTGAGCCGACTCGGTATAGAATTTTTAAAATGTTTTTATTTTTGTATTGTTTAGTTTGTAGAAACTGTTACAAATGTTTAATATTCGGTCGGACACTAACAATTAGGTTCGTAGATGTTTCAAACAATTACTGGCGTTTTGCAAAGAGCAGATACTATTCAGTCGGACTGTCGGAAGGCAAAAAGCCTATTACACCAGAGAAGAGAGACTTATATAGAACCTCAATTCATATAGAAAGCAAAAACGTGATCAAGCGTTTCTAAAATAGCCATAGATGGCATTGTCATATAAAATACCACTTTGCACTGTATTGAGGTGGAGCCTAGCCCCCTCTCTTCTTAAAAACATTTATTTTAATTATTGAACTACCAAATACTAGCGAAAATTTAGAATGCAAAAATGGTATAATTTATACTTTTAACAATTTATTTGCAATAAATGTTAGTTTTTTCTTAATAAATACCATAATTAATGGTGAAATTAGAAATTCTTTTCAAATTTAAATTCCCTCCTTTATCTACGCATGCGCTTTGTAAATTAAGACGTGGCCAAGCTGATTTTGTACGGCGCCAACTATGTGTCGGTGACCAATACCTCTGATCACGTGGTTTTCCCGAACGCCAAAACTTTAAGACTATTAAGACTTAAGACTTCTATATAAGTCTCTTTTCTCTAGTTCCAATGTTATTGTATATTTAATATACAAATGTAATATTTGAAATGTTTATAACTTGTGCTAAACTTTATTAATAGTGGAAAATTTATTTTTTAGATATTTAAATAAATTTAAATCTCATCTTAAGTATTTGTCACATATTGGAGCTTCTAAACACCTATAGTTTCATTCACAGGATTTAATTAATTCTCAAATATTTTCTTACTAATATTATTTACTTTATGAGCATAGAAACCAATATATTATAAATACTTTTGATTTAAGTTACATATTAAAATTGGAAAATTAGAAGTTTTAACTTCTATCGTATGTTATATTATATTTTATCTTATAGGCATACACCCATTTTATTCTTCACAAAAATTCAACAATTATATTAGTTCTAACTTTGTAGTTTGAAATTTTACAATCAAGTGCAGAGTACCTTGAATCGTTACTCAAAATTTATTTAGGAGAAATATATGATAAATTCATCATTACTTGAAACGATTTGTTATATTAATATACAAATAGTGCTTCTTGTTTTTATTTAATTCACATTTATATACATCAACTTTTACGAATCATAACTAAAATTTTGTTTTAGGTTCAAATACAAAGATGAATATGAAAAATTTAAACTGGTTTTGAGTGGAATTGGGTTTTTGATGTCTGTTATTAATTTAATAGTAAATTATCGGTTAGTATGTGATAATGAAACAAATTCATTATTAATACATGTTCATCTATTTTAGAGCAATGGAACTTGCATTTATTTTTTTGTTGGTTTGGTATTATTGTACTTTAACTATCCGAGAAAGTATATTGAAAGTAAATGGGTCCCGAATCAAAGGATGGTGGCGTTTACATCATTTCATATCTACGGTAGCTGCTGGTATTCTTTTGATTTGGCCAGATACCTATGCATGGCAGCAATTCCGAGTTCAATTTATGTGGTTTAATACTTACATAAGTACGTTGTTTTAATTTATTTACTACAATCATTCTTAAAGCTCCATATTTATCAAATAGGATACAGCCGTCAGGCTTCCTCAAATTTATTTAAAAATTAAATTTCCCCTATAATGAAAAATCCAGAGTTGTATATTTGTATATTAGCACATTTTTTGCGGACGTTTTGAGCTGCACGAACACCGAGAATAAACATATGTAGATAGCAATAGTAATTGCGTGCAGTCGAATAAAAATCGTTTACACTTATGAAAAAAAAGATATGTGTACGAATGATATTTTCGGGTTCAAATCAAATTATGATATATTTATGCTGGTTGCAAAACAACTGCTTATGCAAATGAAATAACCCACCCTATCAAAAAAATCCACATAGGAATCCATGTGGACTCCTATAGAAATCACATGATAATATCAAATGAAATGATTTCCACAATTATTTCCTAGAAAGAAATATATTCCAGAATTTAATTTTAGTTATTTAATTATTAATACATTTTTATTTATTTTTTTACGGAATGCAAAATTAAATTTGTCCAGTGATAGTTAAATAATTTAATGTCGCAAAGTTTTCCACCCTTGCCAAAGATATTTTGTCTTTAATGAAAATTTAAAACGAAGAAAATATGATTTCCCATTCAATCGTTTCCTTTGAAAATGTGCAACTATATGCAAGTTCATGGAGTCGATGGGAAAAAGGAAACCTATGTGCATGATATTTTGTAATCTTGGGAGAGTGCATGACAGAAATATCTAAATTTTAATTTGAAAATAGGGTAATGTTCTTTTATAGTCCGCTAACTGGAGATATTATCTTTAGTCTTATTGTCTTCACTCTGTTTCTATGAATCCATGCTTTGTTATGAAGTTTCCCACATAAATCCATCTTTTCCTATGTGGTTTTCTATATAAGTTCATCCTTTTCCTTATGAATTTTTTTGATCGATACCAGTTTAAAACTAATCAGAATTCGATTTGAACTTCAGAAAACGAACCTTAATAAGTCATTTATTAATGCCACATCAATCACAAAAGATGTGTTAAAATAAGTTTTATTTATTTAAAAAATGAAACTACTGTTTGAGGAATGTTAATATACGATTCCAAAATCAAAAAATATGGTTCTTCTAAGAAACACAAACAAACTACTAGATTATAGTTTATAACGCCGTTTTTGTTTTTTAATTCGCTGGGGTCGAGAGACTACAAATAATTTTATAATTGTATGATACAATTATGAAATTCAGATTATCATTTTAAATGACTTTGAAATACATTTCCAACAAGCGTATAAATGAATTTCAAACTTTTAATGAGCGAATCTTTTACCCTTACCTAATTGAAAAAAATACTTACTACTTATAAACATAATTAGTTACTCATAAACGTCGCTAGCGACGTGTGAATATTACCATAATTTGTATTGTAAAAAAGTAACTAAAAATCGGAATTTTGAAAAAAGCCACGTACATAATTTACATGAAGTAAAAATCTTTTTTTTTTTATTTTTTGTTGAATTTAAGTGGTTGGTATTTTAAAACTTCGACACATATAAAGATGATTTAACTGACTTAGTATGTATTAAATTGTACTTTATTTTTAGGTTTCGTACAATATTTACAGTTTATTTACCAACAAGGCGTCTTGTATCGTCTTAAAGCGTTGGGAGAAAGACATAATATGGATATTACAATTGAAGGATTTCACTCATGGATGTGGAGAGGTTTAAGCTTTTTACTACCTGTTTTGTTCTTTGGTTATTTTTTCCAAGTGTACAATGCTTATACCTTGTATCAATTAAGTTTTCATCCTTCAGCAACTTGGCATGTATGTACTTAAATGGAAGATCTTAATTACAATTGCAAAAAAAAATATTTATCATTTTAGGTCCCTGTACTATCTGCAATTTTCTTAATCATATTTTTGGGAAATATATTAACCACATCTATGGTCATTCCACAAAAATTGCGAGAAGAACACAGTAAGATAACTCAACGAATTTTAGGATTAAAACCTCCAAGGCCAAAAGAAAATTAAACACAATGGCGTATCTGAAGAAAAATATTTGTGAACATTCAATATTTTATTATTTAATACATGTATATTATTAATAATACGTTAAATGCAAAAATACGTCAATTTCCTAAATATTCGGTTGCTTGTTTGGTATAAAGTTGATCAATATATCATTATTTTTTTCATATTTAATCATGCAAAGAAACGTATTTATAAATTAAAAATATACGATAACACAAAAAGCTGTATACGTCTTTCTGTATAAAAAAACAATCAGCTGATCAAATAAGTTATCAAATGCAAAAATCTAATTTTCTATAAATATCTAATTCAAATTCTATTTCATTTAATATTCGTAGTATTTTTTATTATTTAATTAAACGTACTTAAAATGTGGAAATTTGTACAAAAAAAAAAAAATGGATGATAATGTATTACAAATGTATTAAGACAAATTTTAAATTACTATTTGAATTGCGGGATACAAAATGGTATTTTATTTATATACCTATATATATAAAGTATAATGTTGCATAAAAAAGAATAAATAATGAATTGTTCTACTTATTTATTAAGTTATTTAGTCAATATTTTCTTCACCGTATCTTTATCTAATGCGAGATTAATTTTTTTTAAAACAACGCGTGGCTTATCTGGTACTTCTGAACATATCTTTTTAAATGTGCCTTTTGAATCTACTAATGCATAAATTCTTTTTGGTGCGACTTGTTCTTTTTTTCGATCCTCGACTTTAACTTGACTTTGATCTTTTTTAGTTTTTACGTCTTCATTGTCGTCACTGTCACTTGAGGAGGCTGATGATGAAGATGATGGAAACAAATCATCGTCGACCACTGGCATTTTTTTGGTTTTTGCTAATTTCTGTAAAGTTATTTTTTTTATTATTTATTGATAATTTCTAAGATTTTTTTTGTTCCTACTTTGTGTTTTGAACTTCGGTTGAATGTTTTCTTTATATAACTAGGAAGAAATTTGTCGGTGAATTGCACTCGTCGAATATCGAAATCTTGATCCACATGTTTCACAGTTTCAAGTCTTTGTTTTTCATTAAGAACATACAAATCATCCGGTTTGTGGAATTTTGCATGCGTTTCATAAGCTTTTTTTGTATAAAATAATGCTTCGCATAATGTACATCTTATAAGATCATTGGGAATATTGTTTCGTTCTTCATTTGTATGCGAAGTTTCTAAATGTTTCTAAAATAAATTTTATCAGTTTAAGTATAAATTATAATAATTTCATTATTTACCTGTAAATTATATTTTAATATATATTCTGCCCCACATAAGTAACAATAATAAACGGATTGAGCGGCGTTGGCGTTATTTATACGAATTTTTTTTGATGGAGGCGGAGTACTCACGGGCTCTAGAAAACTTTTGACTCTTTTATGGGTAGAATTTACATGATAGGTTAATGCTTGAGGAGTTAAGAAGTTAACAGGGCATTGTTTGCAAGGAAAATTTCCTCTAACTGTTTCTTTTCCTACGTGAGTTGCTTCATGTTTGTCGTGAGTAAACTGTAAATATATCATTATAGATTTTAAAACAATTATTTTACTGAATTACAACCTTTAGAGGAAATTGCATTCCACAATAACCACAATAATGTTTGGATATCGATGTCGGATGTTTTCGAAATTTATGTTGAATCGCTTGTGTTACACTTTCAAATTCCATCAAACAAACATCACATGGTATTTTCTCAATTTTACCGTCTTTATCACGTATGCAAGAAGGATTTCGTTTAACTTTTGTAGGATTTTTATTTGCTTTGTTATTATTGGCACCATGTTTGCGAAAATGTACTTGTAAAAGTTCTTTTGATGACAATTTTTCATTGCATAAAACACAACTGAACGATTCATCTGCCATTTTAATAATCGCAATATGTATAACTAATTGAACTATATTTTAATAAAATTAGCAATAGATAATTTGTATTCATTCATTCTATTTTCATAAAGATAGTTGAAGTTCTCAAACATTCCGTATTCTTCAATTTGATAGAATCATAAATTATTTTAAATTGTTAAAATACTATCTCAACTTAGTTTTCAGTTTCAATTGTAACTTATTTGATTATCTTTATTCTTTAAAAATAAACCAAAATAATTTACATACAACTTTATGCATCCCAAAATAAGTAAATCAAGTACTTAAATGTTGATTGATTTTGGTATATCAATGTACCAATCTACCAAACTACAAAATGTATTGTATTTACGCGCCATCTAGGAAGCCACATTGACTTTCAATTTGGTTATTATTGAAGTTTTATATTTCCCTAAGTCATTTCCCAAATCCAGTTTACCCAGTTTGTCAATAACAGTGACGAATACGACCAATACGACGAATAGTTTCAATTCTTTAAATAAATGGTCTCCATTCTTAAATGTTTTTACAGTAGTTTTTTTTTATATTGAATACCTATATAAAAACAATCACTAAGTTTCAAAAAAAATTAATTCAAAATTCTAGTTTTTTATATTTAGGAAATTATCCAAATTTGACAAACTAGCTCTCCCCATGATTGGTAATTTTCTGGAAGGGAAATAGAAAACATAAAATCAACAAGCTAAAAAAAGATAAAGAATAGAGCGATTTTAACTATAATTCTATAGCCAGTACCAACTGCATTTTGCAAAACTTAATCCTCACGTCATGCATTGGTGTCATTGTATTTGTAAGATTTGTATGGGAGGTATATAGGGTATGTAATTTTACCTGTAAAGTAGGTTTATAACCGGTTATGTTTTTAATATTTTAATTTTCTACGTTTTGCAATCTTTCTCTTGATTATCATCGTAATTGAATCAAATGATTATATTTATCAAAACAGTTGCAGTTATTGGACATTTATCGTTTTTATGTGATTAAAATGTATGATAACGTTTGTAATGATATGATGTCCTAGGTGCGGCCATGTTGATCTCAAAACGAAAACTTTACTAAATGTAAATGTTTAGTGGGTATATTGGTTAATAAATATTAACCTTCGCCGGGTGACAATATTTAATACGGCATTTTCGTTGCCATAATGCCCAAATGTGACGTCAAAACAAGATATATCCCTGCAACATTTGCTTGGACATTATTACTAAGTTCAACTACATTATTTTTCTATTTTCCGTAAGTACTATTCAAAAGTTTAATAAATTAGTTAATATTATGTTTATTTTTTTGTTTTTAGATGTCAGTATTATATTTTTCGTCATCCATGGGTCCCTGCGTATCAAGGTGTCATCACATTTTTTGTATTAGCAAATTTTACATTAGCAACTTTTATGGATCCAGGAGTGATCCCAAAAGGTAAACTAATTATTAATAGTGAAATAGTTTTACTAAACCTATGTATACTTAGCCCCACCTGATGAAGATCGTGAAGATGATTTTCGCGCTCCATTATACAAACATGTGGAAATTCAAGGTATTAGCGTACGCATGAAATGGTGTGTGACTTGTAAATTTTATCGACCGCCTCGGTGTTCTCATTGTAGTGTCTGCAATCATTGTATTGAGGTAATATTTTTTAGTTTGTTTAAAAAAAAATATTTACAGTTATTTTTTTTAGACATTTGATCATCACTGTCCTTGGGTAAATAATTGCATCGGTAGACGTAACTATAGGTTTTTTTTCTTCTTTCTTATATCTTTGAGTATTCACATGCTCAGTATATTTGGATTAAGTTTAGTATATGTTTTACATAATAAAGAAAAATTATCCGAAGTAGGACCAATTGTGTCGTATCCTTTTTAATTAAAACCAAACTTAAAAAAATATTAACTATTTTTACCTTAATTATTAATAAAGTATGGTCTTAATGGGTATTGTAACGTTGTTAGCAATACCAATTATTGGCTTGACGGGATTTCATATGGTATTGGTTTCCCGAGGACGAACGACAAATGAGCAAGTCACAGGCAAGTTTAGAGGCGGATACAATCCATTTTCACGAGGTTGTTGGTATAATTGCTGCTATACACAGTTCGGACCGCAATATCCTAGGTTTGTATATTTTACAAAAATGCAAATTAAGGACATTACATACACAATGTAATTAATCGCTTATCTTCCTTTGTTTTTGCAAAAGAATTATTATTCCCCAAATTTTTTTACTATCTAATATGTAAGCAAATCGCTATAACTTACAACTACTAAAATTGCAGGTATTACAAAATAGCTTATAATGAAAAATAAAGCACCACTATTAATTATAGTGTTATTTTCTAGTAAATAATTAATGCTTTAATTAATTGTCGCTTAAATATATAATACAATGTTCTGTTAGTAGACTTACGAGCATTTTGATATCTTTTCTTTCGTTGATGATATCTTTTTTACGTTGATGAATGAATGAATTTTTACGTTTTGTAATGTTTTTTCAGTTATTTGATAGTTGCTCACACGAAAATTGCACACAAAAAGTTGCGCACTAACATGGTTGCTCAAACGAAAGTTGCTCTAAGAGAAAATTCCTCACACAGAAACTACGGACAATGATATGTCCTCATATGGAAATTAACCAACAGGAAAAAAATATTTATTTTATTTATTAATATTGTGATACGCTTTTAACTCATTTGAAAAAAAAATCATGTATTTGGAAAAATTAATAAGTTGAAAAAAAACGGGCTCATGACTTTTAGTTTATCTGGCCTAGTTTTAATTTCTTCGTAGTATTTAATTTAGTTCGCGATTTTTTATTACTTAAATTTTAATATCGTTATACTAACAATACTTATTGTTTAATTTTTTCATTTTATTTTTTGATACACTTTTTGTATAATGTGATTCGATTAGATATAGGTTGTCGCAGCGGGTTGCCACTCAATGCTATTAGGTAGGACTCTTTTTCGACTCACTTATACCACAATATTACCAACTGAATTGAGGTATACTCAATACAGAAGGTATTGAGGTATTTATTACATATAACATATGTAATATATAACATATATATAATATAATATATAACATAATATATCATATAACAAAGATACACTCAATATTTCTTTTCATATTTATGCTTCTTGTTGTGGTATGTGCTTGGTATAAGTCAGTATAAGTTGTCAATTAAGAAAGTGGAGGGGGCAAAGAGTGGCAAGCCGCTGGGTTGTCGAATGAATTCATGAGTTCTGAAAACAAAACTTATTTTAAACTGTGAAACAATGAATCGTTAGGTGACAATAATGGTTCTAATAATAAGTCTGATTATTGGCGAATTTCGACGATAATCAAAATTAAATAAATGGGTATATGACATGATGATTCTGAAATAAGATTTTCCCACTAATTTAAACAATGACTAACTATTGTATTATAATATCATCATATATATTAAAATTGCTAATCCGTTTTGGTGCGGAGAAATAGTCTCTCTTGCTCCATCTGAATATATTCCATGTATATCTCGCTCACTCACTCTTCGTCACCAAAATTTCATTTCGTTGTACCGAAAGCAGCTGACCTCTACCTGTATACTTTTCGTTAAGATGGAGCCTAACGGGTTCTACACTAGTTGAACATAATATTTATACGAATCCGAACACTAATAAAAAATTAATAATTAAACATTATTTTTTTTTTATGTGGTCTAATTTCTATTTCATTGTGCGTTAATTTCTGTGTGAGGAATTTTCTCTGTGAGCAAATTTCGTGTGAGGTTTTTTTTAATGGGTAAGTGTCTGGTCACTGGTTTTTCGAAGGTTGACAACGTTTGTGTTTTTTCTCTGAGCGGTTATTTCACGGTTTTATTTGTTCATTTTGGGTCCGCTCTGCTATGCGACCTAATGTTATGCATATCGATACGTCAATCGCTGGTTTTGGATCCACAAATGACATATGTAAACCTAATTTTTCCAGCCCCTTAACTTTCTCATTATCTTTAATATTAGTGTATCATCCTCAAATTCAAATAGTTGCACTGAATGATTCTCAGTATGCTTTTATTCTTGCGATTTTCTAAACAAAAATTCTTAGAGGTAGCAGATCCAGAATAGCTTCCAGAACTCTATTTAAGGTGGAGCATGTAGCCCCAAAGATACTACTTTTGTACGGTCTTTAGTTTTCTATTCAGTGTCACTTGCTTTTCCTTTGGTCACAAAACAATAGCGCCATAGGTTAATATGAGTCTAATTATCACGAAATAAAGAGTATAAACTCTGACGTCACATTCTTTCTTCGTTGAATATTTACCCTTTCATTTGTGATAAAATAATTCAAATATTATTAAAAAAAAAGATTTTTAAACTAACAAAACAAATGTGATCTTTAAATTTTTTCTTAATACTGCTTATTTTTTTAGTTTCTACAAAAAAGTATTATTGTTGACATGAATTAAAAATTTAACTGAATTTCCAAACATAAAATTTATAATGTTATTTATTTTTAGTAGGATAGTAGACATGAAAGGATGTAGATCCATATACTAATTATTAATTTAGCGACACGTTTCGGTCTTTTATTAGACCTTCATCAGGCTTCTAAAATTATACAAAACAAACACATATATTACAGAATCCTTCAAAACATTACTAATTGTTAAATTACCTTAATATGAAGTACACAATATACACCACAATAACATCGAAATATTTTTTTTTTATATATTAAAATTTATTTACATTAAAATTGTTTATAAAAATTAGTTAATATCGTGGTAATTAAAACATTTTTAAAAGGTAACGATACTAAGCATGGCTTATGGCTTGTATACTGCACTTATAAACTAAATTTAACGTAAACATCAAACGTCTAAAATTGTCATAGGTAGAATTTCGTATCAATCATTTAATATCTATATACCAGGTCAGGACTTTTTTTTTGTCCGATACAAAAAAAAAATACTACTACTTAATAATTGATTTAAAATTATTTAAAATATCATTATATAAAATACTCAAATTGCTCGTGCCAGTCCTCCTTGTTTACAGTGTCGTTAATTTTTATGAAACACATCTCATCGATATTTCTTTTCAACCAATTCCTTTCCTTGTCCAAAATCGAAACTCTGTTAAAGGCAAAATCGTGATTCTGGTTGAAATGGTGAGCCGCTAGAGTCGTTTGATTTTCTTTATTCCTATTGCTGCTCCTGCAATCATTGCTATGCTGTTTTATTCTTGAATCCAAGAACTGTTTCGTTTGTGCAACATAGCAAAGACCACAGGAGCAAGGAACCTTATAAATCACGCAAGACTGTAGTTCCTTACATTCCTTAGTTCCTTACATAAGGGGTCTTTCAGTCTAGTATATACACTATTCACCTTTAGTAAATTATAGAACGCCAGTCTAACGTTTGTACCCCGAAAACACCTATTCAATTTATGTGAGAGACCCACCACGTAGGGAAACCTATAGTACTTAATAGGGTTTTCTACTCTAGCTAAATTATCAACAGACAATGGACGACTGTTTATCTCTTTTAAATTTCATAATGACAGTTTGAATAAAATACTTGTGGTACCCATTCTTTAACAACATTGATCTTATAATGTTAAAGTTTTTTTCGTGGAACTGTCCATCACTCAACTTTATCATTCTGTCCAAGAGATCAGTAATCATTCCTATCTTTTGTGAACGAGGGTGGTTGGATTCATAATTCAACAGCCTACCACTAACAATTAGTAATGTTTTGAAGGATTCTGTAATACATGTGTTTGTATGATTTTAGAAGCCTAATGAAGGTCTAATAAAAGACCGAAACGTGTCGCTAAATTAATAATTAGTATATGGATCTACACCCTTTCATGTCCACTATCCTACTAAAAATAAATAATATTATGTAAATTATGGACACAACCAATTTATCGATAAAATTTATACTTACTTTAATTACAGTTTAATAAAAGCTGCTAGGGCGGCCAATAAGAAGCGTAGCGGTTCTTCTGGAACGAGTGCAATTGCTACTATTACAAATGATAATCAAGTAAAAACATACATGGATAACAGTAATGGCTTAAGAAATGCTAGTTCGAATGCCTACAATAAGGTAGATTAATAATAAAACTTTACATATTACATTAACTAAGTGTGTTGTTTTAATTTAATTTTGGTTTAAGTTATCACCAGGAAGAGATTGTCCATCAGATTTGGATACAGATATGGAACCAGGAGCATCCGTATCTGCTGATTGCGAACCAACGCCCCCGCTATTACAAAGACATGGAAGTAAAAATAATTTTCTAATGACGAGTACCGGTTCGGCTCCATTAAGTAACAATATTCAATCAGGATCGGGAATTAGTGGCACAACAGATTCACCTGCTCGACATCCTCTAGCAGCACCTCGTGGACCTTATCGACCATCTCCAACAATGCAACAACGAGTTAAAGCTTTAGGTGTAGCTACCCCTTTAGCAATGTCTAGTCCTGTTCGAAGGTAACTATTTTAAAAGATTTATACTCGAAAATCTTTTGTTCTAGACACATAAATATTAAAAAAAAATCATCGACATTCAGCTCCTCGTGCATTTTCCTTAGTTGGCAAACGCCTCACTTTAAATGAAGCTTATTTCATGTTCGAATAATTTTTAAATATTGTGCGTAGACCAAGTGCATGTTTTCGTTTTATTGTGTTTTACTATATCCCAATATTATAATTTTGAATAATTGAAATCATTGAAAAAACATTTTATTTTATTTTTTGTGTGGAAATGTTCATTACAGTAATTGAGT
Source organism: Sisyra terminalis (assembly GCA_958496175.1). Lineage (NCBI taxonomy): Eukaryota > Metazoa > Arthropoda > Insecta > Neuroptera > Sisyridae > Sisyra > Sisyra terminalis. Next base: position 34,531,810 of record OY292274.1, read on the forward strand.
GTATTATATAGGTGGAGGTAATACAGTTCTCCAACATGATCCCCAAAACCGGCAAACAAATCACTTGGTAAAAATTACTGTTTCTTTGTTTTGTAGAGCTGCTACTGCTTGTTTAGTATAAATAATTTATTTTTTATATAAATTATAAGAAAATATTTATTTCAAATATATTACAAATGCTCTTTGGCAGTTTTATCTAAATTAATTCATATATTTATAAATTTCAAACGATTTCTTACTTTCGTACTTGATGTAGCTATTAAGTAGTATGTAAAGTTATGATTGGAAGTCTCGAAAACTCATCACTTCAGGTAAAGCGTCAATATATTGATTTTACACAATTGTACTCCTATTGAATTATCAATAAGCATGAAATATATAAAAAAGTATACAAGTTTCCAAACTTGGATTGGTATGCAAAAGATATAACTTTCACATTTAATGCAGAAAAAGTTATCATTAAGATATATAAATCACAAGAGATTTTTTGAGTATTTATGATGCATAAATAAATTTAACTATTTTTTTATTGTGATCTATTCTTAATATTATAAATTTCTGCTTGACGAATCAGTTGTTCGGCATGAGTAAGATTTAGTTCCATCAGCGTAATCGCTAGTCAGCCTTCTGTGAAAATTTGTAGTTAGCTGTGTATGACGCTGATGTGACTTATCGTTATAAAACAACATTTACAATAAATTATTAATTTTGTTTGGGTTTAAGACATAGATTTGTTCTTATCATAATTTATAATTATCAAATCTTTGAGATATTGTGTATGAAAGAAATATAAAAAGTTTCTTAGAGATTTAAAAGTCATACTCAGAGTAATAATGTCTTTTTTAAAATAGGTGTTCATTTTTAGATTTATTATGCATTTGATTAGTTTTAAATTTTGATATAAATATTTTCATTTTCTTAGATCGAATCCTGGTACACCTACGCAACCTCGACGTCCTGATTTTATTGGCGTTCAGCAAAGTAATATTTGTTCTGGTTCTGGTGTCACTTACTACGATTTTAACACTCAAATGCGAACTGCTCCGAATCAACAATCAACTGGCTATGGAAGTCCTCAAAGACGTTTTTTGTCAGAGGGTGAACTTGTACGACAAGGAGCCGAATTATCTTATGCTCGTACAAATAATACAGTTGATAATATACGAGAGTTAGCCGGATCGCCTCAACGGGGTATTTATTTGTGGAAAGATACATCACCGAGCGCTTATCAGCAACAGCAAACGATTCTTTCTCATCCACAACAACAGTTGTCAAATCCTCCCCTCCACGTTCGGAATAATCCATCGCAACAATCACATCCATCATATTATTGTTCAAATCCAACATCACCTACAGCACAGCCTGTCGGTAATTATCAACAATCACGACCGACAATGCATTCATACCACCCAGCTCTACGTGGTGGTGTCGCTGTCTTCCCACCAGCTCCGGTTCATCCTAGCCCTCAACAAGTACGTAGAAAAGTAACTTCATCATCACAACAACAACCACAACAAAATCAATCACTTTCTGGCAGTAACGGGGGTATTAATGTATCATCTGATCAAAGACGAAGGCCAATGTCATTCGTACGAGCACTTGAAATGTCTGATTCAATAGAATTATCAACAACACCCCACACGGGAAGTAGTTCAGGAATAGTTGTTGACGGCGACTCACCATCAACACCAGATCGAACCAGTGTTTATGATATGAACTATGAAATATCAGTATAGCATCAATTTTAAATGAATGACACTAAACAATTTTCATTAAAATAATCGTCCCTACGGTTGCAGCTTGCCAAAAAAAAAAAAACATCTTATACATCTCATTTTAAAATTAGTACTTAAAACCCCCCTTTTCCTATAAAATTTTATAAAAATATATACTTCCTTGTAAAAAATATATAAGTGTCTAACATTTTATAAAACCTTGGCAGAATTTTATTTACTCTTTTTTTTAAAAAAAAAATTCAACTAAATTCATTTAACATTTATCGGAAATAAATTTATAATTGGATTATTTTTTTTTCGAAATTAACTTGCTCCATTCTTTTTTGAATATACTACGACTTATCTGAAACGAAGTACCAAACATCCGAAACTGAAATTATCGTGAAGTATTATAATGTGTCGTTTTATATTAAGGAAGATCTCTACAATGATGATGTACGAGGAAACAAGAATGATACATGAACAATTCATAAACCGTTCGAAATTAATAATTTTTTGATGAACGAAGAGTTTTTGTTAGCATCAAAAGTTTGTTGATGTCATTGAAAATATAGTATTTTCAGGATTTATATAGATTTTTTTAAATAATTTCGATATTTTAGGGACTTTAATAGTATTAACAGTTTATGTTTTAATAGGAAAAGAAAAACAAATATTGCTACATCATTTTTTGCAATAATATTATTTTCATGGTGGTCCCAATACTGAAAAGTCTAGAAAAGTCAGTGAAATATTTTTTATCTATCGATATAGACAACTAGAATACACTTAACTGTAAGCTTATTGTCATATTGCAGTTGATCACTCAATCTAAATGACTTACTTTTTTAAAGTGAAAAATAAATGTTCTGCTAACAAGTTCTTGGATATTTTTATTTTGCTAACTTTTAAATTTTATTTGAAACGCTACATTGAAATATTTCAAACCATTAGGTTTATGTATGGAGCATTCCATTTTATTTAAAAAAATCATTTTATTAAAACTGCAGCTTGGGAATTTTATTTTTAAGTTTTATGTATTTTAATGATCTTTCCAAATTAAATTTTGATAAATAATATTAATAACTAATTTGACTAGTTACATTTTTAAATTAAAATACCGTTTTTATTAAGTAGACCGTAGTAATTGGTCATGATATTGGGAGTAAATTGCGTCACTGAAAAGAAAACTTAGAATTAATTATATTAAAGTGTTGCTTCCTAACGCGTAACATGTAAATGTGTAGTTGAAATATCATAAATAATTTTGAGAATCACCTATAATTTATATAACGAAATATCCTCTTGTTTCAGGGATTCTTATTGGTTAACCCTTAAAGGACAGAATGTGTATTGTGTTCTTTATCAAAATGTTTGTCGACCAAAAAAAATATATTTCTGTTATATATCGTATACAAATATCAAAAAGTTTAATCGCTAGGCTTATTCATATCTTTAATTTAGGCAATGGATATTTTTTTTTTTACTTAAAGACTTTTATAAGATCTTTAATCAAATAAATGAAAAAAATGAAATTTTATTTGCTTGTACGCGAAAATTCAATTTTTAAAAAACTAATTATATGGTATCTACTATTATATAGTATCAGCGAAATGTATCTTTATTTTATTTTTTTGTTACTCAAGAACTGATATACAAAGTTTCAAAAGATTTCCTTCGCATCGCCCAACTGCTACATTCTCATTAAAAAACTGTTTGGACTATTTGATCTTTTTAAAAAAAACATCGAAAAAGACCAGTACTGAAAATATAAATTGCAAGCATATTTCGATAGTGGAGGATTTTTTTTTATATTTGTGTTTTACGTTTCATAATATTTTGGATATAGCTAGTTATCGCGTTTTATGATAAAATTTTGTATTATTTCCAAAGTTTCGGGTCTGTAGAGGATTGCATACTGTTTTTTTTTTAAGAAAATTGTTTATAAAAAAAATCAACTGCAGTCGATTTCTGTTAGATAAGAGTAACATATACATACAGAAAAATGATTTGTATCGGCCCGTAATTCTGGAAGTAAGTAGTCTTTGGTTCAATTTTTAGTAGTAAAAATGATAACACATTTTTCAATTTGATTAGGGACTTTATATTCACATACTCGAAAAAGTCAGAGAATTTTATTTTCAGAGACATGTGACCACCATGATTAGCGTGTTTTCATTGTTATTCATACGTAAATTTTGATTATGTGTTTTTTTTTGTCGATATTATTACAATAACATATTTATTAATATTTTTGCGTTTAGGTATCGAAACGTTTTTTGATTTTAGAATTTAATTTCTATGATAGTTCACATTTCGATCAAAGTTTGTGATAGTTCTGCTGTTATTTCCTTAAAGTAGAGAACCTCCTTAAACGGATGAAATCATAAAAATGCAAATACAAACACAAAAAATCAATTGGAATCATTTTTGAATCATTTATTTCTACTTTCATAAAAACTTTCACTAACTGCACATCAAATTAATAAATAGAAGTATGAATTATATTTTGTTAAATACTTTTTTATGAACTACTTTAATCATTCAGTATTGATTTACATGCAGATTTTAACGTTTTAATAATATATTAAATCAATTTTAAGTTGCGCAAATTTTTTATAACTTTATACAGCAAACATTATCAAACAAGAGATGAAAATCGTATTTTAGAAATGGTGTTAGCATTCAAAAGTCAGATATATTTAATAGCAGAGAGAACAAAGACTAGCTATTAATTTTATATGTATTTATATTAATAAAATCAGTCATTTGGACAAAATAGCAAAATATTTATACCAATAAGAATAAAATACTCGGGCAACTAATCAACTAAATTAAAAACTAAGTGAAAAAAAATATTGAAAATCTCTTCACATTTTTACAATCTTAATAAAATGGTAAACTTTTTAGTTTTAACACATGCATATTTGCAATTAATAGTAACTTTTTTGAAAGTTTTTAAAATGGAAATTCAAACATAATTGTTCTATTTTTATATTATATTACAACAAAAACCCGAAGAGATTGAAATATTTTTAATCTATTATATTCAAAGAAAACGGAGAGGTGGTTTCATATTATGTAAAAATGTATAATTTATTTATTAATAATTTTTGTTATTTCAAAAGAAGCAAAATTAAATTTTATAGATTGTTAAATGTTTTAATTTAAACAATAGCGTAAGGAATAATTTCAGAATTGATGTCAGAATTTCATTTATATTATTGTTATTTTATTTATTAAGTTAGACTTAGAATAATTTATTCTTTACGTCCATATTATTAATACATTAAATAATGTTTTACATTGACATTTTTTTTTTTATATGGGAAGCAAATTTTAGATTTGCATTTTTTTTTTTAATAATCCACAAAGAGAAAATGCAATTTTTTTAAGTCTTCCGTTAAGCAGAATTATTTATTTTATTTATTTTTTTTTATATAAGATAATATATAGAATCGGATAACTTAATGTAAAATGATATGGGAAAAAGAAAAATAATGTTTGTATCATAAATGTGTGGATATGTTTAAAATTGTATAAAATGAACATTAATGGAAAATATTCAGTGACTTATATGTTATATATTGAACATTTATAAAAAAAAACATTGTGTGCATCGTTTTGTGCACTTTGTGTGTGAACTAGTCTAGAAGCTAATCGTTTTTTAGATATTGTGAGTCACCGCCCAAGTTAAAAAAAAAATATTTAAATTTTATAAATATAGATCGTTGTAATTAATTAACAAAAGGTCATATATAACATTAAATTATTATTTGTATTAATAACATAAATGCATACATACACATATGAGTGGTATATAATTGTATAAATGTAACACATTATATAATGATTTATTTATACTATTTTTTTATTTTCCTTTATCCATATTATCATTTAATTTAAAGACTTAAAAGATGAAAAACGATTTTAGTTGTACCAATAAATGTCTGAAATATACTTTTAAATACTCAAAATTATGATTAATAATTGTAAGATTCTGCATTAAAAATGAAACCCTCTTAATTTCGTTATGTTGTCAATATGTCACAACTATTTTACTCGAACACTTTTAGCAGTAGTGATACAAGTGATACTAGACGTTCCAGTACTGTATCGAAATTCTAAGCCAGTATTTTCTTATCATTGTTCACATAATATTGGTATACCGATATTCAAGAAATAAATGTCAATTTTTGTTATTCTGAGTTTATTACACTAAAACGTTTTATTTATTCTTTTAGTCACTTTTAATTTTAAGAAGGACTATATCCAACAACAAAAAAAGGGTCTATTTTTTTAGTTTAAGTATCAGCCAATGTGCCATTGGAAATGTGTGAATTTTTTCAAGGTAACAAATTCTTACATAAGTCCTTCTAGAACTGAACCTCCCTCTTTATATACTATAAAGCTAATTTTTTTAATCTAAAATATATAGCAGTTTACTAATGTTTGATATTGTAAATTAAGACGTGGTGTTGCTGATAAATACTTAACTTAAACATACATAAAATATAACAGAATCTGATATGATTTATTATATTTTTAAAAAAATTGAAATTCATAATTTTCTTAGAATATATAAAGTAGTTCTTTTTAACTAAATTTTAAAAAATAAAAAAATCAGCATAATTTTTTATTAATTTTATTTCTTTTTACTTTTTAAAATTTTGATATACTTGTAATATTAGTATGTGAGTTTTTGTTTTGGAAAGCTAAGAATATTTTCAACAACGATGAATAGTGAAAATCTAGATTTTTTTTACTATGCAAGTGAGGTGTCTATTCCTTTAAAACGAGTTCTATTTTTGGGAATAATGAAAATCCGGTATATCGTAGTAGCAATACCGGGATCTCGATTTGACTAAAATAGTCCGGTATACCAGTATTCGGTTAACTGATATAGGAACTACTAAAACGTGACATTTAGAAGGAAGATGTATTCTATAATCCGCTATCTAATTGCGTATCGAAACTACAAAAAAGAAGTTAGAGGCGACACACCTTACATAACTGTAGGAGATAATCTCTTTCCTAGTGCACATAAAGATGTGAGGATTTTTTATTCTTCGTAATAATCCCATAAAAATTTAATTAATCCCTTAGGATTTTTATTAATTGATCAAGAAAATCTTTCTTAAATTCTTTTTGCGGATGTTAACAAGTACTATATCTAAATTGTTTTCAAGTTACAACCGAATAAAACTTTATGTGGCCAAAATTGTATTATGTAATATCAATTTTATTGTCAAAATTGTGACAGAGAGAGAGAGGATTTGAAGTACATATAAAAAGCAGAGAAGAGAGACTTATCTTATATAAGTCTCTCTTCTCTGATAAAAAGAAATTTTGTCCTCTCACGTTACAGTTACTATTATTGTAAAATTTGCAAAATTTAAAAAAGAAAAAGAATATTACAATGATTACAATTATAACTTTTATCAATATTAGATTTGAGAAACTATTTTCTTTTTAAAATAAAGTCGAGAAATTATTAGTAATAAATGTAAGGTTGACTTGGAGTTTTCCTTTAGATTTAAATTCGAAAAAAATAATTTCAATAAAATCTGAGTCATTTCAGGGCGGCGAAGGCTTAATGAAATTGGGTGTATCGGATGCAAGGTTTATAAATTACACAGGTTGCCCCATTAGAAAAAAAAAATGACGTCATACGAAGAATTTTGAAATTTGGATCAGTCTGAAGATATGTATGAATTTCTTCTGAATACGTCAGGTGACGCATGAGGCCACCTGTGTATTTTATAAACCTTGTACCGGGTGTACATTACATTTGCTGTACATTTCCTTCTCCCACACGTTGTAGGTTAATTGAGAGATTTGATGATTTGATCGTCTCTTTTGGATATTACTTGCCTACTTGTACATTCGAAACACGGGTGTTAACCAGTATTAATTCTCGACTGTTGGAAGAAAAAATAAAGACAAATGATACATATACACGTGGAAATATACTATTTCTATCTTTATCTTTTTTCTCAACAGCCGATAATTGACAATCCGTGATTTGTATCAGTTTGTACTTCTACTTGTCTACTAGAAGTCAAGTTATTTTAGGTTAGGAAGTAATGTTCCGGTTATAATTTCAAAAACTAATAGTAAACTTCTTTTATTTTACTTGTAATATATTCTACGTTTCCCTCATAATCAGTAATTACATTTTTGTTTGACGTTTATTTCAGTTTGTCAAATTTTCAATATAATTAAAAATCGGACGAAGAACGTAATGCCAGCCAGGCTGTACCACCGATGCAGAACAATTTTGACAATTTGATGCGAATCAGTAAGTTTTCTCATGTTAATCGTTCAGGGTGTTGATTTTATTTAAATTTTATCATATTTAGAAGCAAAATATTCACCACAATCGGGCATTGGTTTTCGTTGTTGACACTTGCTTTTTTTCTTTTACTCGATAAAGAAAAAAATATTCAATCTCATTCAAATATAAAATATGAATTCATCTGTAAATAATTCTGTAAAAAATGAACAACAATTGGAAAATATCAGTGATGAACCCAAGGGGAATGGTGGCGGTGGTGATAATAATGGGAGTGTCTCTTCGGCAAGTTGCAATAGCATTTCTTCAGACGTTGATACCATTGAAAATGATATCAGCGAAGTTCAAATCACAAAAAATAGCAATCGAAGAAAAACTATATTACCAATATCATCGTCACAACAACGCAAAGCCAAACGTATTCGTTTCTACCGTAACGGTGATAAATTTTTCAGTGGTATAGTTGTACCTGTAATGCAAGAACGATATAGGTGAGATTTACTTCAAATTACGAAAAATTTGAATGTAATAAACATTTTCTTTTAGATCATTTGATAGTCTAATCACAGATCTAACTGAAACCTTAATAGATCATGTAACTCTTCCAAGTGGCGTTAGGTCAATTTATAATTTAGAAGGTCGTAAAATAATTTCTCTCGAAGACTTTGAAGACGGTAAATCGTATGTTTGCCTTGGTAAAGGAGAAACATTCATACGTCTCGAATATAGTAAAGTGATAAAGCCAAAAGCTGTAAATGCCGGCAGTCGAATTGAAAAAAATAATTCCATTTCGTCAAGTCGAATAGCTCCGCCACCTGATTGTGTGCGACCACGAATTGTTACTCTCATAAGAAATGGAATTAAACCACGCAAAGTTTTACGTTTATTACTCAATAAGAGAAATGCCGGTACAATGGAACAGGCTTTAGGTGCAATAACAGAAGCGGTTAAGTTAGACTCGGGTGCAGTTCGACGTATTTTTACGCTAGCTGGTACACCGGTTCAGTCAATTTCGCAACTTTTTCAAGACGATGTATTTTTTGTCTACGGAAACGAAAGATTCACTCAGGATGATTTTGAGTTGGAATTTGAAGAAAGTCGAGCAATACAACAGTACAAGAAAACGCCCGTCCTTAAGCATAGACCGGGACCAAAACCAAAAATGCCGAACAAAGTTCATAATCAAATGAATTCAGCCGACAAGGGAAATTCTCTTTTGAGCCAGTTAAGCCGAGAAAATGATTTAGTATTACCAGTAGGATTAAGAAATAAATATACTGTTGGAAGAACGATAGGAGATGGTTTGTGTTTCTTCTTTATAAACTATAACATTCAATATATTAACTCTTATTTCAAATTGAAGGTAATTTTGCCATTGTCCGATTATGTAAAGACAAACAAACTGGAGAAGAGTTTGCTCTAAAAATTATTGACAAATCCAAATGTCGAGGGAAGGTAAGTTGAGAAGCTCAATGGTTTTGATTTTCGTAACAATTTATGGTGGTTATGGTACACTCGCGAACAGGTCAACAATGTTATTGATTAGTTTTACTATCTTTCGAGAAATACGTATCTTAATTATTTCTATTTCCCTTACTTAAATGAAAACTATGCTTATATCTCAAAATGTCTTTGAAGTCTTTAGAACCGTTTGTATGTGTATATAAGTAGGCCATACTTATGTGATTTAATTGAAAAATACAATATTTGCAGAAATAATAGTAGTAAACCAAATATAATTAACCAACGTTAATAATTTTACATTTACACAGAAAGATTATAAGGATTATAACACGAACAATTTTATCGATCCATATTAAAAAGAAATATAAAAGAACTATTATAATAACCTATCTACAGACTTATAAATCTTCAGTATGGTATATGGTATAAACGGGAGTTTATACCTGTCTAACATGTCAGTAAATTTTATAGCTTCTGTTAGTCGATCATTTAGTTATCGCTGAACAAAATTAGGCTTGGCCTGAGATCTACCGACATGTTTGTCCAAACTTCGTCTACATTTTTAACACAAAATTGAACTTCTGTATAAGTCCCTTTTCCTTGGTTTATACTTCTATTTCTTTTGGAAATATCATGAATCCAGCTTTATCGGTTTGTCTAGACGTAAAAATTTTTCATCTTTTGACATTTTTCGCTAAAAATTGTAATGCCTAACGTTCTGTGTTTATAATCGAAATAAAAAGTATACTATAACAAGTAGGAATATTTTATGAACAATTTAAGAAAGAATGACTTAAATCGTTCCAGTAGATTCAACTGATCGAGTTTTAAGTTAGTCTTAAAATATATGTACTACCCGAAATGGTTTCTCTACAAATAAAGTTTTATTAATTACTATCACAGCAATTATATGTACCTATAAATAAAGAGAAAACATTATTAAGTTCATTTTATATTACTAATCATTTCTTTCACAATTCACTTCAAAACATCAATTCCTCAGTTGTTGCTTGGTTACGAATTTATGAAATATAATTTCTTTACATACACAAATATTAATTAGGAGGATTTCTCGTCGTGTAATTTATACGGATGTATTTTATTCCAACGAACTGATGGAAAACAGCAAAAATTAACATGCTTTTCAGTTTTAAAAAAGTATAAGCCTACTGGTGGCCTTATCAAAATTACTAGCTGCTGGGTTGGATTCTCGTATCGAACAAATTTTCAATATTTATCGATTTACGTTTTTTTATTAACTCTAGAGTCGCATAAAACCATGGCAGTTATAAAACTATGATAAATAACAACAAACAAAGAAAAGAAGAAGTAGTGAGTCAGGGATTTCTTTTGATGTAAAACCATAAAGTTTATATAAATATTCCAAATTGTCTATATTTGTTTCTTTACGTGTTGGTCCCAATTTATACTTAGACTACAATATATTTATATATACAAAATTGTATCTAAACAAAAACCAAAATGTTTCGGGGATCGAAGCATAAAGGGAACACTACTGCCGAAATTAATGCTCTCTAGTGCTAAATTATTTGATTGGTTGTTCCTACTTTTGTATTAATTTGCTGATTAGTTTCAAGCAGGGTCGATTGATTATCATCTCTGTTTGGGTTTCACTGATGGTACTAGTGCATGGCATTCAGTTGAAATATTTGCTCGTAAGAGCATCGGCGACTATAACAATATAATGGATTTACTTTATCTTAAATGAATGTTTCATATTAGGGATAGTATGGAGCTTCATAACTATAACAAAAACAAACATTTATCTGCGGTTTATAACTTTTATATGATATAAAAGTTTCGAATAATTTTGGATACAGGCGAAGTTTAAATAAGATAAAATCAAATCGTTACTTTATACCAATTCGTATTTTCGTACTGTACAATTTTTAAACTATCCTATCTATATCTGAAATTATCGGATAAATCGTATGTTTTTGAATTAGGAAATATTATTTAAATATTTGCATCCCTATCTAGATTCGAAATCTCATATGCATAATATCCCTGTTTTATATTTTCGTTGAGCATTACGAAATAAGATCTTATCGAGAGCCATATTTCTAAATTTTATTGTACCCAATTTTCTAATAGTTCTATTTGGGGACTAGACACCTGCAATTGGCAGGCCCACGTATATTTAAAAATTTAAAGTTCTTATTAAAAGTCGTAATTTAAATTCATATTTCAATTTATCAAAACATTTAGATATACATCTTAAATTATGATAAAATCTATATTCCCTAAAATATCCAAATTTTGAATCAATACGTAAAAAATATCTAAACCACATTTTCAACTCTTCGGAGAACATATTTTAGTTAGGCATTTATTTTTTGGCTCTTTAGCGTAAATACATTTTAGAATAGTGAAAAACCTAATGTAAGTTCTTTAATACGGTTATATGACAAAATAGATAGCATATTTATGTCATCATTCAATTTTTCTTGCAGTTTTTCCAACATTTATGTCCCTCGATTATTTATTTTTTAATTACCGAATTTTCCAGTACACGGCATACGTACTTCGAATTAAATAAGTTGTTGTCTGTTTTGTCCGACCACGCCTTAAAATATCAACATTTTTTGCTGAAATTAGTTTAAGATTAACTTGCTTTATATAAACGAAATAAAACAATTGCAGGAAGATATGGTAGAAAACGAAGTTCGTATACTGAAACAAGTAAAACATGAAAGAATAATGGCTTTAATAGAAGAAGAAGATACAAAAAGCATGTTATACTTAGTTGTGGAATATGTAACTGGTAATTTTTTAATATAGAAGTTTTATTTTTAAATTACATTGTTTTTATAAAATTATAGGAGGTGATTTGTTTGATGTTATAACAGTGGCTCAGTCTTTTTCCGAAGATCAAGCTGCATTAATGATTTCTCATTTGACTTCTGCTTTATCGTATTTGCACAACATGAATATCGTACATCGAGACGTAAAACCTGAAAACCTTTTGGTAAGTTTTAATCGCAAATGGGTGACTTGTTCTTCACGGAATCGTTTTGAATTAACACTTGCCATTTCCGTTATTGATGAGTATTATCAAGAATTCAAGTTATCTTTTTTGTATAAATTTAATATTCAATTGTATCAGCTATAAAGCTTTTCAATAATCATTTGATGACTAGAACGGATAGTAAAGTGATTTTAACAAAATCGATTGCGAAATAGAAAAATCACCAGTTTATGATAAGAAATTTATAGTATTAGGAGGATAAATAAATTATATGCTTACGTTCATTAATTGTGGATCCGTATAGTGAATTCTTTACTTTTTTTATTTTGTTATTATTTACGCCAAAAACCGGAATCGATTGACTGCGCAGATAATAAATCGCACGTTATACAAATCATGTGGTTTACAAACTAAACATTTCAATGGCAACCAAAATGTTTACTTATATCATTTTTATTAAATATACTATCAGTATAATTTAATTTTTTGATTATCTTGTGAACCATACGATTTGTGTTTGAAGAACAACACATGGAAGAACGTCCCCATTGGTTTAATTTCTTGGTACTATACATTTTCAGAGTTAAGTCGTAAATAAAGACCTTATAAGAAAATAGACTTGGGAAGATGTAGGAAGTTTAGTAAGTGAAATATGCGGAACCTTTAGAAACTCGCATCTTTGAATTCGTTTTAAGAAGAAAAACACGACTTCATCATAAGAGGCAAGCTTGTAGAGGCCTCTATCTGTTATAAATTATCCATTGAGTTATTCTTGCGTTATGTTGAAACTGTTGAAATTAGACTTAATTTAGATTGAGCGGACAATAGCCAAAAATCTTCTTTATTTTCAAAATAATTCTATTCTCCGCTCACCCGAAATCACAAAAAGTTTAGCCGATACATGCAACATCGTCAACGTAATATGCTAACAATAATACTTCAATTGTCAAGAAATATATCTTTACAGTATTTCAATTTTTCTTAATTAAATAAATATGAAGACTCATGTCTCTTTTAACGACATCAATGATAACGTTTCATTTTTTACTTTGTTTTTAATTTAATTTGCATTTATTTTAATAAACCGTGTCATAATACAAATTCAACAATGAAAGAGAAAAATGTATTATATTAGAATTGAATTAGGAAAAAACAAATCTCGAATTTAATTAAAAAGATAAAAAAACATTACCAGATATTGATGTCGCTAAAAAAGGCATAAGCCGATATATAATAATGAAACAAATATAAAAGATCAATATTAATTACGTTTATTTAGCTACTAACTTAGATACTAGTTTATTAGAACTAGTATAAAACATAGAACTGACATAGAACATTTAACTAATATTTTATGTCTTAAGTTTTTTATTATAATGGATTTAAAGACTTATGAATCATATGGTTTTATCATTTTATTAGTGAATTAAAGATGATGGCCATAAAAATAAAAATGTCTAGGTTGATAATTGTCAAGTAAAATTTCCTAAAGAAAAGAAAATTTTATCTTTTTGTTTCACCCTTCTAAGGGTTAGAAATTTAAAAAATAAATAAACTTTATTGTTAGAACGCTTTTATTAACAATTGGTTTGCAGAAGTAAAAACTTGTCGTTTTCGATTTAATAACTCTGAACGTCTGTCGCTAAAATTATTATTATTAACGTTCTAGGTTTTCATCGAAACCAATAGAATAATTTATCTTCAGACTAAAACAAGAATGACTCAAATTGGACAAGTAGCTATAATCGGTTGATTCTTGAACAGACACACAGGCAGAGAGATATGGATTTTTTTTTTTTGGTTAGCTTTACAGGTTTATTTTCTCATAAAGTCTTTAGTCATAAAGAATTTATAATAGAAGTTAAGTGGCATTTTTATACTGTTTAAACAATAAGATTGTGTTGTAACTTATTACACAGCAGTTACGGAGCGTTCCAATATTACTTGATTATAACTGAGAAGGGTTGCTTGGAAATCGAAATACGTAACGGGACGATTCGTCAAAAGTACATTTTGTTTGAGCTTTTGTTAAAATTTATGTTTATCATTTACTTTTGTAAAGTATATTACATAAATAAGATCACAATACGTTTTATATATTGTTGAAACATTACAACTATACAAAATCTGCGAAAAAATTTAATTTGTCATTTTTATAGGTTGAAATGGATGGTAATCGAGTTAGATGTTTAAAGTTAGCCGATTTTGGTTTAGCTTGTGAAGTAACAGGCCCTCTATACACCGTCTGTGGAACTCCTACATATGTAGCACCAGAAATTCTTTCTGAATCTGGTTATGGATTGAAAATAGACGTATGGGCGGCCGGAGTGATTCTGTACATTTTGTTATGTGGATTTCCTCCATTCGTTAGTACTGATAACGATCAAGAGAAACTTTTCGACTCAATCCTTTCAGGACAATATGAATTCCCTGAAGAATATTGGGCAGAAGTTTCGCCTCTTGCCAAGGAACTAATTCAGAATATGTTGCAATTATCACCAAATCTCAGGTTTTCGGCTGAAGATGTGTTGGACCATCCGTGGATTTTAGTTTTTGGGCCAAATAATTTAAAATAAATTTAGTAATGATGTGGCGTATGTATTTATTATGGCTTTTATATTATTAATTATTTTATTCTTAAATAACCAAAGAGTATTTCCGTTTGCATTTTAATATTTCGGCGTTTTATATAGCACATTCTTTTAGCATCTATTTATACAAGACTGGGGAATTAAACATCGAATATATTTAAACATTTTCTGTAGTGAAATGTATGAAACTAGTTTTGTAATTTGATTAAACATGAGGTGATGGTTTTAAGAATTATTTATTTCTATTTATTCAACATTTATGTTTTTTTCATCTAGTGGTAGAATTAATAATTTTTGCATTACAACCCAATCTTATCAATAATAGCGATATTTATTATAGTGCCTATTAAAATTGTAAAAAATGTAATGCAAAAATACAGAAGTGCTGATGTAAAAAAACGACTAAAAATCAAACTAGAATTAGGCAATGAGCACATAATGTATTAAATCTTAAGGAATAGAAAACAGTTAATTTAAAACTAGTATTAGTTAAAGGCACCATAGTTTCCATCTATACTTCTTAATGCACTATTTACTATAAAACTGATGCAATTCTTTTTTTTATATGCCACACATTCCAAGTTTTACAAAAATGTTTAAATTAATCGCAAAGATTACAGCAATGTTCTTAATATTTTTAAAATGCATTATTTTTATTCAAGAGTAATATTTTTGTGACTTAATTACTTCCATAGATTTATTTTGTACAAAAATTTATAGAACGTAAAATATATACATTTGTATTGTTGAAATGAATGCTCTATTGTTATAAAAGATTTTTTCGACTATAAAAATTCGTATTGAATATAAATTAAGAGTACAATTTATCATAATAAATTGTCATAATAAATATCACAAACTTGCAATAAAACTTTAACAATTTTATACTTAATTATTTCATTAAATATTATGATCTGATTTTGTTACTTATAGTTTGAATTTATTGAAATTTAATATATTGAAAATGGTTATTTTTTAAGCTTTATTTAAATATAAAATTATAGGCTTGTATTTGTGTGTGTAGAAGTAAAAACTTTATATTAATGAATAAACCTTAGTGATAAAAATGTATGGCACATTTACTTTCAAATGCAAAAAAAAATATTTTTATTGAAATTTTGTATTATTTATATTAATTTTTGTTCAAACTACATTTCAAAGAAATAAATTTTATATTCTAAAAAATATTTGTAGACGAATTTATTTTCAAATATTAACACTTACTAAAAATATACAATCCTTTTGGAATCAAAATTTTATGTTATCTTTCTGTAAATTTGCTAAATTCTACAATGGATACATTAAACGTATGTAACATTATTATTACGTGTATTTGCGCATTAAAGTTTATCATACTATTTTGATCAATAATTAAAGAAAAATCAAAACGGATATTATAAAAAAGTTAATCTTCAGTAACTGTTATTTATTTATTTTACGAGTTCGTTAAATTTATGTTTTAGAACAGACAATAACAATTTATTTAATTTAACACTATTACACTTATTTATGAACAATTTGTTTATTTCAACGATTATCGCGTTCGATGTACAAGACTCATTGTGTAACTTGTCACTTGTAACTATTTAACTTTGTTAACTATTGACGGTCAATAGTTTAATATGTCACTAATAATTTTTTTGATCATTTTTAACAAAAGGTTGCATTCTAACAAGGTTGATAGATATATAAATTATAAGAAAGCTGATATGCATGTAACAAAAAAGGATAAAGATATAAATATGACCGGTGATCAGACATGCTACGAAAGCGACCCGCTATGCATTAGTTGCATATTCTTTATCATTGACTTCTATATGTTTCCATATATTCTATTCTATTTCATAGCGTATATTTAAGCCATTTTATTTCTCTATAGCATCAAAAATACAACTTTATTAATGTATTTGTAAATAATAACGTTAATAAAATTCTAATAATTTTAAATCAGTTAAGAATAGGGAATATGTAATAATAATTTTTTAAGATTTAAAAATACATTTTAATTGAATTTGTATTTTGTTGCGTTAAATAACACGGGAAAAGTGTAATTTAGCACACCCACAATCTGGTAACGTTGCATTTTCGACTTTGTTTTTAATTTAATTCGCGATATTTTTGTTAATTCAATTCTAAGATGGTTTAATTCTCTCTTTTGTGACTAAATTTTCATTATGGATCGATTTAATCGCGAATTAAATTAAAAACAGTCGAAAATGCAACGTTGCCAGATTGTGGGTGTGCTAAAGTACACTTGAGCTAATAACACAGCTGATTGATTCCTTCAAATAGATTATGTTCGATAAACCCGGCAAGCCCCATTTATTTACTTCGAAGAACTTCGATTAATTTTACAATTAAGTAAATTAAAAATATTTTATATAATTTTTGCAACAGGACGTGTACATTCAGTAAATTTTCAATATACAAAAAGGATGCTAATTGAATATGTTTTTGGTCGTCATTAATAACTCCACCCCGTTCCGCCTTCCAAGAAGCAAATTGACAACTCCTGATAGAATATAACAAAGATAACTTATATCTCTATTCCATTATTTCTTAACGTTCAATCAATATTTCAGATGCACTTGTGCCATTTTGGAGTGGTAGGGGAAGGTAATTAAAGACATTTTAATGTTCAAAAAACTATTTAGAATCGTTTAAAGTTATTAAAGGCATTATAAATGTAATGGTTTCAAAATGCCTATTTTAACACGATTAACCGGGTTAACACTGACAAAAACGACGCATAAGACGGTGAAGCTTCAACGTTACGACGCATGAACAAACGCAAGTTTAAGGATCCCATAAGACGATTGTTCTTTGTCATTCCATCGTACTTATTTAAGGTACTTATGCTTTGATAAATACTTTTAGTTCGTAAAATCTAGTTTTGTAGTTGTTATGTTTTGTAATTCTGGTTTTGAATTACAACAAAAAAAAATGTTTGTTATTCAACTTACCTAATATTTTATTGTTTAAGAACAATTGAAATAACAATTTATATATGATAAAATTATTTTATAATAAAATAATCTAAAGTAATATGCTACAATAATATAAGGCATGTAACATTTTTGAAATTTTTGTTGTGAAAAATATGCAACTGATGCGTAGCGCTTCGTAGCATGTCTCATCATCGGCCATGTTTAAGTTTGTGTCTTTTTTTGTTGCATGCATTTCAGCGTTGCTACCACACATTTCTCTATCAATCTTGTTAAAATGCAACCTTTTGTTGAGAATATTCGAAAAAATTATTAAAGACATTTAAAAATATTAAATTTTAAACGCCGTCTTAAAAGATATGGCTATTATTTTTAGTTTTCACTCACTTATTTGTTTGTATGGTTTATATATATTATTTGTTATTCTCTGTTTTTGCCCTGGTACATAATATGTACGTATCGTACGTGTATATACATTTGGCCAATTATGATATTGATGATATTGTTGCATATTGGGTCTTACACCCAAACGGCTTCCTACTGTGTGAGTCCTAAAGGTAAATAAAGGGAACGATGATATGAAAAGATGATCGAGAAGTTTCTGTGGAGGCTTTTAAAAGAAAAAGGGTACCTAATAAAATTGTTCAATCAAAAAAAATATTGTTCCAGAAATCGAAAATACGGGAAGGTCTAAGCTCTGATATAAAAAGGGAGTCGGTTAAGAATAAGAGAAATCAGTTATAAACATACAGTCAAAGATAAACAGATAGCCAGTAATAAACAATCAGTGAAATTTTAATTGTTGCAAAAGTAAGTAAGTATATTGTGTAAAATAAATAATAATTTTTTGTAACTATATAAATTGGCGTATTGTATGTCTGATCCTAACAAAAATTCTTAACAAACCCATTGAATATATATAACTGTCCAAAAACGTTACAATTGGTACAATACGTACAATATTAAGGAGATTAAGGATATTAATTAAGCATCTTAAGTAAGAAATAGTTTAGTTATGTATGTATTATAATGATAGAGTAAAAATAATATACAAGTAATATTTAAATTTTTAAGTACAATTATAATCACTAAGTGATTATAATTACTCAGCGATTACAATACTTTTTGAAATTATTATACAAATTATGATGTTACAATCAAGTTTTTCATTTCAATTTAAATAAACCGCATGAAAAAAATAGTTCCTCTTACTGCATCTGTAGTGCTGTCATCGAAAATATTAATTCATTGCGTTCGTTGCGTTCCATTGGTCTCATTTTTGGAACATTTTAGACCAACAATTGTATTTCAAATTGTGTCTTTTTTCTGTTGAACTAATTATGTATTCCCTATCACTATCTTATCTTATAAATAATTTGTTTAACTGAACTATTGGAACGCATCTTTGAATATGCCAAACCAATGGAACCAAGTTAACCAATGTCAAATATTACAAAATTTAATGGTTATTTGGCATATGGGTACATGTGGTTTTCATTTTCACGAAGTTTTACCTTATTTTACTTGTTAAAATTATAAAAAATTGTTATACAAATTATAAAATAATTATTATACGTACATAATGTCAAGGAAAAAAGGAAATAAAAAAAATTTGGGTGATGAAGACTTGGAGGAAAAGTCAAAAATATCCGTTGACACACCAAAAAGCGTAAAGGAAAAACCGAACAAGAAAGGTGGAAAAAAGAATAAAAAAGGGGGTGATTGGAGCGACGACGAAGAAATTAATGTGAAAACTCCAAAAAGCAAAGGGAAAGGTGAATAAGACAAAAAAATATAAATATATTTTTTTATTAAATCTGAATTTTAGGGGTTCGTAATAAAGGGGATAGTGAAAGTGAATCCGAAAATACAATATCAAGTGCCACTGATAAAGTTAAACCGGTGAATCAACCAAGTAAAGCCAAGAAAAATAAAAAGAAAGGCAAGAAAAATGATGACTGGTCTGATTCTGATTCCAATAGTGAATTGAAAACGTCTGTCATTGAAGAAGATACGTTTGCCGCGCGGCCTGTTTCTAAAAAGGATAAAAAGAAAGCTAATAAAAGTAAAATTGTCGATGTTATTGCCGACGATATTAGTGAAGAAGAAGAAGATTTACCTAAACCCATCGAAAAGAAAAAGAAAAATTTGAAAAATAAAAAGCAGTTAAGTGATAATGAATCAGATGATATTAGCGAAGAGGAATTACTTACACCTTCACCGATCGAAAAAAAAAGTAAAAAGAAAGAAAAAACCAAAAATAAAACAAACGTTCAAGCTGAAAGTGATGAAGAAATTTTAGACGAGAAAAAATCGGACACTATCGTTAATAAAAATGAAGATATTGTTCCTCAAGTTAAAGATCTTGTTGAAAATATCGAATCTTTAGATATTAGAGAAGAAAATGAAGATGACAAAACCTCAGCAGTTGAAGAAAGCGCCGAAAAGAAGTTAACACATAAAGAAAAAAAGAAATTAAAAAAGCAACAAGAGTATGAAAAACAAATCGAACTAATGACGAAAAAAGGGGGACAAGGACATTCAGAGCTTGATTCAAATTTCACTGTGTCCCAGTCTCAAAAATCTGCAGGTCAAATGGCTGCACTCGAAAATGCTGTAGATATAAAAATCGAAAATTTCAGTATTGCTGCAAAAGGAAAAGACTTATTTGTTAACGCTAATTTATTGATAGCTAACGGGCGACGTTATGGTCTTGTTGGGCCTAATGGGTAAATTAAAAATTATCCAAAGCGATATTTAGCATTTTAATATTTTATACTGTTTCAGACATGGTAAAACTACATTATTGCGTCATATTGCACAACGAACATTTTCTATACCACCTAACATAGATATTTTATACTGCGAACAAGAAGTCGTTGCTGATGATTTAAGCGCAGTCGAATCCGTTCTTAAGGCTGATGTGAAACGTACAACATTGTTGGATGAATGCAAAGATTTAGAAGCTCAAGTTGAAAATGGAAAATTAGATGTTCAAGATCGTCTTAATGAAGTTTATTCTGAATTAAAAGCGATCGGAGCTGATTCAGCTGAACCAAGAGCTAGACGTATTTTAGCAGGTTTAGGCTTTTCTAAATCAATGCAAGATCGCGCTACAAAAAATTTTTCTGGTGGTTGGCGAATGAGAGTATCCTTAGCTAGAGCTTTATATATTGAACCCACTTTACTTCTTCTTGATGAACCGACAAATCATTTGGATTTAAATGCTGTCATTTGGCTGGACAAGTAAAAAAATACATGAATTTTTTTCATTACATAATTTTTACATACCTACTATCTACATTTTAGTTACTTACAAGGATGGAAGAAAACGTTACTAGTAGTATCTCACGATCAATCGTTTTTAGACAATGTTTGCAATGAAATTATTCATTTAGACCAACAAAAATTATATTATTATAAAGGAAATTATTCAATGTTTAAGAAAATGTATGTGCAGAAAAAGAAAGAAATGCTAAAAGAGTATGAAAAACAAGAAAAACGAATTAGGGAACTTAAAGCTCATGGCCAATCAAAGAAACAAGCTGTAAACTAATCAATTTTACAAATGTGTGTCTTGTATTGATCACAAATGATTTTAGGAGAAAAAACAAAAAGAAGCATTAACGAGGAAACAAGAAAAAAATAGAACCAAAATGCAAAAACAGGAAGAAGATAATGGGCCAACTGAATTATTGCAACGACCTCAAGAATATACGGTTAAATTTTCGTTTCCTGATCCTCCACCGTTACAGCCTCCTATTCTAGGATTACATAGTAAGTAATTCAATATTTCCAACAAATATAAGGCTGAAAAACAATCTCCGGCTTTATTCTAAAAAAGCGTATTAGCCACTAAAAATAAACCAATTTGCACAAAGCTGTGTAAATTCTGAATTGCTATTAGAGCTGCGGAAAACAGGAGAATTTGAACACTATTGTAAAACTTACTTACCTTAGTTTAAACAGTCTACATTATGGTAACAATATATGCAATATAAAGTCCAGTAATTTATAAAATATAATTTATAAAAGTAAACTATAAACATAAATTGGAACAAAAGTTCAAACAAAAAGTATTTATGACTTATGGCCTAAATACGTATTTCGATTGCCAAGCAACCTACATCAGTGGTCACGCAGTTACTTGATGAAGTTGCTTGTCAATGGAGTTTTTTGTTCAAATTTATGTTGTTTACTTTTGTAAAATATAATTCATAAATTAGATTTCATTATATTTTATTTATTGTTATAACACTACTCACCTTTATTTAACTTTTTGATTGTAAATTTGAATAGTTTTTGTTCTTTGACCTTACCATGATTAACTTGGTTGAAGCTTTTTTATTTTTGATGTGGATTTTCTAGATCATGAATTTTTGGCACAGGTCCCTTTTAAACAAGTTAACATCTAACGACGTTTCATTTTCTATTTCAATTGGTTAATAAATCTATTACTTATTACTATTATTACTTTTACTATAGGTTGTATTAATATTAATTAGGATTTGATCGAAGATTAGATTTTACCCGAGACTGAAATATTCAAAAAATTAAAATAAATATACCCAACTGACAGACGCAATGTTTTATGTATGATATATTTTTTCGTTGATAATTTTTGTTTAGGTTTGAAAATGTAAGAACTATTTCAATTCTTCGGAATGTTCATATCAACAACACAGCAGCAAAAATCTCATAAAATATTAGTTTAAATGCAACTCCACACGATTATGTGTATTGATTTTTTTTATTCTTCAATTATACGTCTTGATTTTTCTTTCGTAATGATTTATACTTCTTTGTAAGTAGAAGAATGAATTGTAACTAAATATCAAATTTCATCAAAATCAGTTCAGCCGTTGTTGCGTTAGAAAGACATTGGAATAATGAATTACGGACAACTAGCAGAAATATCTATTCGAAAATTAAAATATACAGATAGATTACAATTTATAGACAATGATATACTAGTCGTGTGTATTTGTACAGGTTCGTCTGTCTTCGATGGCTAATACTTCGGCTTCGGGCAAACCTTCAGAAGCTTTTTAAGATACAGTAGCCGAAGTTGATTTCATTCTTCATTCCCTACTTACAATACTAAGATGACTAAGATCATGTTCCAGGAACCTGTTTTTCATTAAATAATCTAAACACTTAAAATTCATTTACACAATAATGATAAAATATATTTAACATACTAGCTCATGGTATAAATTTTATTTAATTGAAAAATCATTTTTTTAGATGTTTTCTTTTCGTATGCCGACCAACAACCATTATTTATTAATGTGGATTTCGGTATAGATTTAAATTCTCGGATAGCCATTGTAGGTCCCAATGGAGTTGGAAAATCTACTTTTTTAAAACTGTTAGTTGGGGAACTTGAACCAAACAAAGGAGAACTTATTAGAAACCATAGATTGGTAAGTGAAAAAATATTTTAAACGTTGTGAAAATTTAATAAAATAAATCAAATAATTTTAGCGAATTGGAAGATTTGATCAACATTCTGGTGAACATTTAACAGCTGAAGAAACTCCAAGCGAATATTTGATGCGTTTATTCGATCTTCCTTATGAAAAAGCTAGAAAACAATTAGGTACCTTCGGTTTATCAAGTCACGCTCATACAATTAAAATGAAAGATTTGTCTGGTGGTCAAAAAGCACGTGTAGCTCTTGCTGAATTATGTTTAAAAGCTCCCGATGTTGTGATATTGGTATAGCTATATGGGTTTTAAAATTTTCAACTCTTAAAAATTAATTTATTCTCCATTTTAGGATGAACCGACTAATAATTTGGATATTGAATCTATTGATGCTTTGGCTGATGCTATTAATGATTATAAGGGAGGTGTGGTTATTGTAACTCACGATGAACGATTAATTCGTGAAACTGAATGTGCGTTGTATGTAATTGAGGAACAAACAATTAACGAAATTGATGGCGATTTCGATGATTATCGTAAAGAGTTGTTAGATAGTCTAGGTGAAGTTATAAATAGTCCAAGTATCGCAGCTAATGCAGCGGTGCTGCAATGATAATAGATATGGTTAATATGGTATTAACATGTGGGTGGCAATATTTTCGTCTTTTTTTAAACTCACACATAAAAATGTAAGTTTCAGATATTTGAAATTGTCTCATATTGATTCATAGTATATCTAATAATTTCAATTTTTAATTCAACCAAGAATTTTTAAAAATTCAAATTTCTTAAATCTTTTATATGTTAATTCAAAAGCTATTATGTTTGCGTTAGTCTAATCCGAATTCAATCGAGACTTATAAGCAGTTAAATAAAAGTTTGGCTGATCCTTTTATGGTTTTGTACAATTATTTCCTAAGTTTCGTTGAACTATTTATTTTCTGAAAATAGAAATAGACTTCTTTAAATTGAAATATTTCAAATATTTTTAACTAATATTTATTCAGAAAAGCTTCAAAAAAAGGTCAAAAAACTTCCCATTTTTATGGTATACTTGTGCTATTTAAATTACATATAATATTATAATATATGATTTAATGAAATTGTGTATTCGTTTTCAATTTTAATATACTTTTTTTCAAATTTTAGTATTCTTATTAATATGAAGTTGTTAGCACTCTATTACTGCATTGTAAGAAAAAAAGAGGAAAACAATAAATTTTTTAAATTTTAGATGAAGGCCCTTTATTTTCAGCGTAAATCTTAGTTTTATTTGCTAAATTTTTGAAAAGGAAATATTTACCTACAATATGAATTTCATAAAAAGATTTAACAAAAAGAGTAATCTACGAAACTTATTCTTAAAAATTAATAAGGACATGAAAGTCCCAAACAAAAAAACTTAATCCGAAAGTTTTAATAATGCAAATCCATTTTGCACAAATTTTTATAGCGATTGTTTGTTGAATTGGATAATGAAGTAAAATTTGTCAGCGCTTAGTCAAAACTAAACGTGCAATGGAGGATTAGAGATAATTGTAAAGGCTCATGTCCTGGACGTTAATATCTGGCAATGTTGTATTTTCTAGTTTGCTTTTGGCCACAATGAAAATTTAGCCACATAAGAAAAAAAATATACGATATTAGAGTTGAATTAACAAAAAAATCACGAATTAAATTAAGAACAAAAGGGAAAACGCAACGTCGCTAAATATTGACATCCCTAAAAGGGACATGAACCCTTATGATTATCTTTAGTCCTCCATCGCACTTTTAGTCTTATTGACTATGTGCTGGCACATTTTACTTTAATTTCGACAAACTCGAAACTGCTGATATTGCTTCATCAAATACTGATCAACAGCTCCGAGCTGGAATCTCTTAAAGTGCATTTAACTTTTCAAAACAGTATCTTGTTTACAATTCCTTAACCAACTGGTATTTGCCAAAAAATGATACTACTTTTCTGCGAGTTTGCTACAATGGTTACAATTTATAATTGGAGGAATAATTATAGGCTTAGTTATTTTTTATTGTTATTTACTGTTGCTTTTTAACTATTAAGGTCTTTACCGACTCTAGGGTTAATATAAATCTGTATATCAAGAAATATCGAAAATTTGCTCGATACGAAATTCGAACCTAACATCACCAATTTTGGAGCGACCACCTAGACCACTCGGCCACCAGTAGGCGCTTAGTTATTTTTCTTTTGTACAAAACTTATAATTCACTTAAGGTTGAGAGATGAGAGACATTCGAGTCTACATTATTGATTTTCAACGAGAACAGTATGACCCCTCGTGCGCATTGGAACTTTCTAAGGAAGCTGCAGCTCTTAAATTTATAGAAGAGGCTTTAAGAAGGCATAAGTCGTGGAAATTATTTTTTTTTCTTGAAATGTAGGAATGGTTTATAGAAAGTTTAATTAATTAGCTGTATCTCTCTATAGCAGAGGTTGGCAAATTTTTTATAAACGGTTCAAATTTAAAAAAAAATGGCACTGCTAAGAAAAGCCTCTACCACCTCTACCATTCACTTGGTGGGTTATAAGCTATGCTTTCCCCCTTCGTTATTATACAGCAGTTGTAGTCAAAAGTCGAGAGATTTTAAGTTATCGCCATTGTGGTAAATCTATGCTCATAATGGTAATAAATTATAATACGAACTGCTAATTACTAACATGCTATAAACCATTTTTTTAAGTTTTTACAGAAATTTTATTCATAAATAAGAAACACAGGAAATGATTAGTAATGATTTTGGCTGGAAACTGTTTAATGCATTTACAAGTAAAAGGGAAGATCAAGGAAAATCTTTCTTTGTTGTTAGTTGACGTTTTGTTTGATTAAAAAAATACTAAAAAGAATTATCAGAACAGTAAAATAATAAATGTTGAATTTGTACGTAAATAATTTATGGAAATTAAAAAGAGTTTAAAAGTTAACTACTAAGGCAAGTTTATGATTGAAAAATGTTGAAGTTCTTCGGTTCATGTAAATCAATAAATCAACGATGAATGTTGTGGGACATTAGTAAAATAAAATTAATGAACTTTAAAATAAGTATTTGGAAAATCGATAATTTAAAAGAATCAATTCAAGATGGATAATTGTGATTTATGTGAAAAGACTTTTCCACCGTTAAATCTGTTAATGAATCACAAGATAGTGGTCAATACTAACGAAAAAGCATTTCAATGTGAATTTTGTAATAAAACATTTTCACATTTATACAGTCTGAAAAATCATAAGTGCATTCATACTGGCGATAAGCCTTATAAGTGTGAATTTTGCAATAAAAGTTTTTCGCATATATCAAATTTAAAGACACACAAACGTCGTCATACAGGCGAAAAGCCACACGAATGCGAAGTTTGTTGTAAAACATTCAATCAATTAAGCAATTTGATTCAGCATAAGCGCATCCATACTGGCGATAAACCATATCAATGCTATGTGTGCAGTAAAAGTTTTTCACACATTTCCAATTTGAAAGTACACAAAAGACAACATACTGGGGAAAAGCCGCACGAGTGCGATGTATGCTGTAAAACCTTCAGTCAACTAAGCAATTTGATTCAGCATAAACGAATCCACACAGGAGACAAACCATATCAATGTTTTGTGTGTAATAAAAGTTTCTCACATATTTCAAATTTGAAAATTCATAAACGTCAACATACTGGCGAAAAACCACATCAATGTGACGTATGCAGTAAGACGTTTTCTCAATTATGCAGTTTTAAAATGCATAAAAGAATGCATGCTGGTGAAAAATCAGGAATGGTGTGATGTGATAAGCTCAATTAATATTTTACAATCACATCAATACCATCATACGTTCCTATTAACACATTAAAATATATAAAAAAAAATATTCTACTTTTTAAGGTACTATTCTAGTCTCAAAAATAAAATCGAGTGTTAGGCTTTGGACTTTAACAATCTCGGAAATTTCTCTTTTTTTAAGTAACTCAAATAAATAAAAAAGTTTTATAAATTTATGACCGGACAAAACAGAACATGGTAAAACAAAATGCTAGTGCTAGATCTTCAAGTATGCTTGTTGGGTTGTTCAAAACTCGAATTTAAAAAAATATTCTTGGAAGATGCGTCATTGCAAAAAAACGCAAGTACAATTTGATATGTTCTGGTTTGTCAGGTAACCATATAAATATTATACAAACGTGCGGTTCGTGGATACACTAGACGTACATAGGTGTATCTCCCAAATTTTTAAAGTAACAAATATATGTATACTTTATTTCGTTCCTATTTAATTTTTCCTACTTGATTAAAACATACATCTTATGGTCTCTAACTAAGTGTTTATTTGGTTAGTTCAGTCAATTTCTTTTCTCCTGTTTTGCTGTGGAATTGCTATCCTTACTCTCTTGGCTTTGTCGTAAGTGTATTTTCAAGAAAACTCCCTTAATATCTAATGCTCTACTATATGTATACGTAGCTGCTGGCACATATTTAATCAGTTTTTTAAATTGGAACGTAATTTCAATTGAACATAAAAATTAAACAGTTCAATAATGCGCCAATAAATATTACCTAAGTATATTTTCCATTTCGCAAATGTTTTGGAGTTTTCTTTCATTAATAATAATACATCACAGTTTTTCACAAGGGTTTTTCCCATAAAAAAGTAAACCTTATTTAGAAAATTTGGTTCAAGTTCATTTTAGCACACCCACAATCTGGCGACGTTGCATTTTCGGCTTTGTTTTTAATTTAATTCGCGATTAAATCGGTCCATAATAAACATTTAGCCACAAAAGAGAGAATTATACCATATTAGAATTGAATTAACAAAAATATCGCGAATTAAATTAAAAACAGTCGAAAATGCAACGTTGCCAGATTGTGCGTGTGCTAAAATGGACTTGAGTCGGACTTTCAATATTATCTTCTCATTAATTCTTCTACGAACCAATATCTTTTACTAGTTGATTATAGCAATTTATCGAGTTTCGCAATGCCATTATGCCCAATTGGTGCAGTTAGAAACCACTCTGTACATCTACTTCCAATATCAACAAAATAAATCACTTCAAAAAATAAAGATTGAAGAGGTTTTGATCTGGAGCCCCATTTGCCTCAATTCTAATAATTCTAATATTTTTTGAGGCTGATGTCTCTTTTTCTCGAAAATCATATCGATTTTATTAAAACTTTAAGTTTATTCGGCATTGAATCTTTAAAATTTAAACCTATTCAAATCCAGAAGAGAGGAAGGAAAAAAAAGTCCCAAAAAAGATTATGTTCAGAACTTTTTGTTCCAACTAACGCTATTTAAAAATTTTGTTTAGAAAATTTCTGTTTTTGTGCCAATTTGAAGCTACTTAAAATATCGAAAATGTATGAGTTATTTATTAATTTGTTGAGTGATTTCCGAGAAAAATAGATAGTTTTGGTCATGATATTATTAATAAGCTTTGCAATACAGTCTAAAGAAAATCATAAACTCTTAAAATTTTAGATTGTTTTTACTGAATTTTAATTCAATTGGCGATTTTGGCAGTGAATCTCAAAAAGGAAGAGGAAACTAATGACATTAAAAATAACAAATTCAGTAGCAGACAATTTTTTTAAAATAATATTAATTTTTGTAGACTATAATAGTACCTTAATACATATTGTATTTACATAAATTAATTAATTTAATGAAGAAGAAAAATAAA
Source organism: Sisyra terminalis (assembly GCA_958496175.1). Lineage (NCBI taxonomy): Eukaryota > Metazoa > Arthropoda > Insecta > Neuroptera > Sisyridae > Sisyra > Sisyra terminalis. Next base: position 34,560,931 of record OY292274.1, read on the forward strand.
AACAAATATTATAAACTGAATTTAAGAAATATACTATCAAATCAAAAAAAAAAAACTTAGTAGATGTATTTCTCAGAAGTTTTAACCCATTTTTTGATTTTCATGAATATATTTTCGCTAGAATTAAATAGTATTTAAGATTAGCACTAAACATAGAACCTATATGCTGCATTTTAGATAGTGTTATTTGCTTAATAATCAAAATATATGTAATTAGATAAATATCTACATTATTATATATATTACATACCCAATAACCGAATAGATCAAATTGTAAATTTTGTGAATGTAGTTTTAGAGAAGAATCATTAATTTTGCTTATGTTTATAAAAAAAATCTTTCAACAAAAATACTTTTTAAAGAAATAGAGTTCTATAATTTAGAAAACAAGTCTTACATTATTTGAACCTATCTATTAAGAAAACAATCGATATAAAAACCTGTAATACATAAAATAATCAATTTATTAATTAATATAAGCCAATTTTTTAAAGTTTTTCTATTTTCTTTCAAATAAAGTTTTGTTTATTTCCTTATATTTTGTTCCGTTTTATTTTTAATTTCTTTGAAAAATCAATATTACATTACACTCATAAAAAAAACTATTGTTTAATGTCTAATCGGTTTAATCCGATTAGTTACAATCACTTTACAAAGTTCAATAATACCCATCATGCATTTGATATACATTAAAGCAATTCAATGGTTTTTTATATATTTTTTTCCATTTGAAGTAAACGATTTTTATAATATGTTTTAAGTAATATTGAAATACCACTAAAGATTAAAAAATAATTTTTATTAATTTTTTTGTTTTTTACATGTTGATAATGAAGATATACTTAAACATTATTTTAGTCGTTTGTCAAGGGAAATAAGTAGGTTTTACGAAATAACAACGGTAAGTATGTGAAAAACAAGAACCCCAACAGAAATGCGTTTTTAAAGGTATAGAGAAATAACCGACTTTTGTCTTTATTTCATTCTTTAGTTTATAACTTTTAAACGAATGAGGTCTTGTACCAATATTACTTTTTTTTAATATAAGTATTTGATTATAAACTATGTTCTTGTTATTGCTTTGTTGTTTTTCTTTATTTTCTTTTTAAATAATTACTTAATTTTATTCGAAATTTGTGTTTTCAATTTATTGTAGTTTGAAGATAAATTGTTTTTCGTATATAAAATTCAAAAATGTAATTTCAGGATTCTATAATATAAAATATTATTATTATTATTATTATTGGTAAAAAGCGTCTTTTGATACTTTTTATACGGAAAAACAATTTTTCTCTTCAAACAAAAAGGAAATAAACGTGCAATATAACTATGTCCAAGCTAAACAGTAAGTATATATATATTTATTTATCCAAGAAAAATAGCTAAATCTTATTGTAACGAATAAGACTAGTTAGGGTTTAACTGCCTTTTCCATTAGACGATGGCGTGGAGCATAGAGATATTGCTAAAGTTGAACATTTGAGTTAAGTAAAATATCAACGTTTAGGTTTAACTTTTTCCTTTTTTGATTATTGCACTATTCGATTATGATTTCAGTGGTCGTGAATGGGTCCAAGAATCAGCTGTATATTATGTTCAAGGCATATTTTTTTAAATTGTTATTTACCGGAGCTTTATAATTACTAAGGTCGTTAGCGATTCTAGGGTTAATAAGAATCTGTAATCGAAAAATATTGAACCATTAGGCTAAATTTTTTTAAATTATGTTATTTCACAATTCTAAGTAGTCTTAGAATATTTAATAATTTGATAATTTTCACGGCAAAATAGAATTTTAAAACAAAAAAACAATATAGTTACGCCATTCTTACCTCAAAAAAAAAAAAAAAATAGAGGTGGCTCGATAAGTGCTGGATTGGGAATTCAAAAGTGAAACAAACCGAAAAGATTGAATGGGTATCCAAACAAATACTGGGCTTATGGGTCCTGAGTATATTCTTTATATCTCAAATGACGATATAAAGAATCCATTACCTCTCCCCCCTTTTCTTTAACGAATTTTATACCCAGAAAAGTATTAAAAAGTGTATGTATACATATGGGCGCGCGTAAGAAGTTATACTTCTTCGTAGTAGTATAGTTGATTTTTTTTAGGAATTAGTTTCAATCGTTTCTGTTTTAGAACTAGAGTTCTTAACAAAATTTATATAGATATAATCATCAAATACTAGTAGCTACCCGTATAATACCCGTAATAATTACAGCTAACACTGATATAACTGACCAATGATAAAAATTGACACTTAATTGCAATCGAAATGGCTGATGAAACAAATGAAAACAATCAGTTAGTCCATATCACAGAGATACAGTATAAATTGCTCATAATGCTTTCTTCATGACCTAACATTTTATATTCAATTTCGGAGATTCTATCTCTGTCTACCTAAGTTGATCATGCGCATAGTGATGAAAACCATTTTGACCGAGTTGGTTGAAGTGAAAAGATAGTTGGAGAGAGATAGGATCTCCGAATGGAATACGATGTCAAAAAAAGTTGAACATGAGTTCATAAATCCTCTATAGCCTAACCTCCATACTATACAGTTGTTAAATTTAAAAAAAAAGATTAAAATTTTAACAAATAGTTTATTCCTTGTTAGGAAACGAAAACTAATTTTAAACATTTCAAAACATAAAAGCTACTTTTTATTTTAAAAAACACATACTGTATTTCGTGTAGTTAGTTTGACTAATATTTTAGATATAGTAGAAATTACTGGCTTGTGTTCATGCGCAGATGTAGTTGTTTCTAGCGCGGTTCTTTGTTTACTGTTGGGTGCCAAACAAACTTCTGTAACTGACTTCCGTTACAAAATTGGTAATATCATATCAGAAGTATACAACTTCAAAATTTGAAGTCTTGAAATAGTTACGGTTAACTCAATATGTATAAAAACGGTTGAAAATTTCTAAACTATATTTCTATGGAATAATATAAACAATTTTGTACGTTAAGTCAAATTTAACAGTTAATTGTTGTGAACGTTTAAAAACAAGCGGTTTCCACAAAATGTGAAAGAACAGTTATAAGATAATTTTGGCAAGTATTATTTGATAATTTAGTTATCTTTTATCGCAATTACTCATTCAATAAATTTAAATTATTTGCTATAGTTAGCCGTTTTTCATATAATTAAAATGGTATATAGATTCAATTAAAATTAAAATGGAAATTTTGATCGTTTTTATACTCTTCTTTATATGTCATTGTTCTCAACTTTAAGCCTTATTTGATGGTTTCATGAAATTAATTCTCAAAATATAGTAAAATATTGCAACGTTTTTGACAATTATTAATATTTGACGAGTTCGTTAAGGATTTGTGTTTAGACTGGTTTGGATATACAACAAAACACCAATTTATATAGTTACGAAAATGTTATTTTTACAACGCCTGCTCTGGAAGTTGACTTTCCAAGCGCTGTATGTCACCTTCAAAATACACAATAATCGCATACTTGACTATTTGTGTTTCATAAACGCACATGTTCGGTTAAATATGACATAACTGCACAGATTCCACCTAAACTATACGATTATAGAAATATAACCTTAGGAACACAGTCTGTACTTGACTCGCTCTATCTTTCTCACTTTATTAGACTACTGAGACGCCATTTGATGCCGCGACAATAATTTACTTTTTGTCGTTTTTTTTTGCAATAAAATTAAAATTTGAAATAGGTACTAGAAAAAATATTTTTTAAAATTATCCCATTTCTCTCAAATTGAACTTCCAGAGCAGTAGTTGTAAAAATTATTGTATGCTACTGGTGGGATAAGTAGCAAATATGACAGTCGTGATTACGACATTCGCTGTCAGGTTTATGGGGCATTCGTATGAAGACTCGTGTGACTATCGCAACTCGCCTAACGGCTCGTTGCGACATCTGCCACACTCGTCTTCATACGAATGCCCCATAAACCTTACGCTCATGTCGCAAAGCACGACTGTCAAATTATTTGCTACTTATCCCACATGTAGCATAAATAACTATTACTTTACACAATACACTTCTTTATTTTTATAACAATCGCAATTTCACCGTTTATAACTGATTGTTTATCACTGACGATTTATATCTAGCGGTCTGTTTATCTATGACTGTTTATATTTTACTTACTCTACTTATGATCGAGCCCTTTTAATAATGGCTTAGATTTTCCAGCATTTTCGATATTTCGATTTTGCTGGAGAATTTTTTTTTTATTGATCGGTTTTATTATCCTTTCTCTTTTAAAGACCTCCACAGAACCTTCTCGGTCATTTTTTCATCTCATTGTTTTATTTACTTTTATTTTATATTATTTAATTTAATATATAACAATATTATTTAGTCGCAGAATTTGCTTCGAATTTTTTCATTAAAGCGTTTTTAAAATTCATAGGCCACAGTTGAGATCAGTTAAGATTCTATTTCTTGTTCGTTTTACGACAATAAAGGTTTCCCTGTTAAAAAAACATTTGGAGGTATTTTGAAATTATTCCATTTAAAATGTCTTTAATTACTTTAAAAGACTTCTAATGGATTTTTTAAACATTTAAAATGCCTTCAAGTGCCTTTCTTAATAGGCTTTATGAGTGACCCCCTATAAAATTGACCTAGGGCTCCCATAAATCTGCATGCGACCCAGTATCGGATTTTTTTTTAATACTTTTCATACGATTTATGAATACAATGAATATTTAAATTCACTTATAAAAATGCTTGTTTTAATTTCGAAAAAGATCGAGTGGGATAGAATTGTAATTGTTTTATGTCAAATTATGGTAATTTTTTAAAATATTTTTTTGAAATAACATATTAATTCTATTTAAAAGAATACATATATTTCAAAATTATCAACAATAAGAACGATTTATTTTTCAACTTTATTAACCCAAATATTTAAAACAGATGATTTTAATAATTATATTGTTGACCCATGTAGTTTTTCCAAGTGTTCTTATTATCGATTCATTTAAACAAAAGGATTGCATGGAAACGATAGGATATTCAGGGATGTCTATACAAAAGACAAAGAACGATAGATTGTGGATGGTACCAAAAAGAGTTGGCAATATTTAAATTCGACTTCAGCCGTACGGATTGTCTCGGTCATTTCCGTCATTTCTGTCTCGGGATGATTATCGGTTAAGGGCAGATGTAAAAGAAAGGAATAGGAAGAAGCGAATGTCGTTGATATGATATACGTCAGTGGTATATGAGGGTGTAAGAAGAACAGCATTCAGAAAATATGGAGAAGGACCAGCTGTTCGGTGAAGGATAATTGAACTTTGCTAAATAGCTGTTTGTGATTGTTAGAAAGCGTGTTTACGAATAAGGGGCTTGTAGCCATGATTCAAATAAAATGGGTGCTATCGCATCAGTGCTTCAGTGGAACTGTGAACAATGCAATTTAATCAATCCCACAGAACGTCCCAAATGTCTGCGTTGTGGCTATCACCGTGAAAAGGCTTTCGTTCTTACCAATCACAATGGAAATCACCTGTCGCTATCCCCAAACAGGTACACTTTTGTCAATTATTTATCTTATCTTTCTCCCATCCTTTATACCTACAATATTCCCTTTGTTTAAAAAGTATCCTTGACCTAATAGAAAATCCTTTAAAAGTAATTAATAATTACATGTATGATGTATGTAAATAATTTTCCTAACAATAGTTTACTGAAAATTCTTTGAATTATTCTGTATTATTTTTTAATTGTCTTACATATATGATTTAAGTGATTTAAATCATGATGATAATAAAAATAATTCAATTTGAAAAAATTGCTATTTTTTATTTATTTATTTATATACTATACTCGAACTTGCATGTTATAGATAATAAACGATTTAATTATTTTTGATTATCCACCAGATATGACTAATTATTCTATTATTGATTTACTGGCCATTCGATTATAAAATATGGTGCTTGAAATTCCTTTGGTAAAAAGTATATTTTATTTTAGAAATGACTTGACGAAAAAGTCTTCAGTGCTAAGTCCCCAGTTGATGAGCGTTACTTGTCATCGCCGCATCAATGGAACGAAAAAAACGCACGAGGATAGTTGTAAATCGAATGAAAGAAATCTTCGGAAGAGCCGTAGTCTACCAAATTTAATTCACAATTGGTTGTGCTCGGATTGTCGCTACATGAACAAAAGCATCACCACTAAATGTATTTGCTGTGGAAAAAAATTGAATCTCACACCTGCAGTTCATATGATTTGTCTTGAATGCGATAGTGATAACCATAGAAATCGATGTTCACGATATAGCACAAATTTAATCAATAATAATATTAGTAAAATGACGCCTGTTGAACAACCGTTCAAAAAAGATTTGTTGGATGCGGCCGAAGGCCGCCAAAAACTTCTGCCCAATTGTGATCCCGAAATGCACTGCTTATGTAATTGTCGCTACACGAAAGTGGCATCAATGGTGGTTCCTCCATCAAAACACTATTATAGTGCATCGTCATACAATTATGATTTAACAAACCACGCAAATGATTTAGATTCGGGGGTCAATTCCGCACCAGAGAACCGCTCACCCAAGCGCCACATCCACCATACACAAACGGACTGTTTTCGATCGAAAGTGAGTCGATCCGTATCGAATGATTCAATGCTTTGTCGCACTGGAAATGGCCATATGCCACACAATTCTTCAAACTTTATTACGAGCTTTTATGATTTAACCACGTATCATCCGAAATCGACCTATGCAAACGCTAACAACCGATTTAATGGAAGCTGTACAATCGATCGACGCCACAATGGAATGAAAACAAATCTAAACGCTGCTTTATGGATGTGTTCCAATTGCACGCTAGATAATTCAAAAGATGTGATAATTTGCGCTGCTTGTGATACTCCAAGATTAATAACTACTGTTCCTTCGGAAACTTCCTCGTCGACTCGAAATAGTACAACGACAACATTATCAACGCTCCGGAACAAAGGTTATTATTATCGACGATCTTTATCAGAATCGCCGACCACTATCAACACATCAAACAGTAAAGATACGGCTATTAATCGTCGCAGTTTAGGGGATCAGACTACATCAATTCTAAGTACTTTTGACACATCCGAGTGCCTTGTCACTGATAGCAATCCATTTCATCGTGTTGATAGCATGAATAAAAACCATTTAGATCGACGATTAAAAAGTAGTGTAAGTCCTGAGTTGAGGGATTTATCACCAATTACCAATGTAGTTAGCGATGCACGTAAAGAAGTACAAAGCAAAGTTAAATATACGTACATAGGAATTACAGCACCTACGTCATCAGCAAATCCATCTAACATTTCCGAAATAGATGAAATTAAGTCCTCAAGGTAAAGTATTATTATTCTGTTTTTTTAGTTATAAATGTTTCATTATAACTGAATTGTTATAGCTCAAAATCAAATAGAAAAGGTGATTCAACTGATAGTAATATTAATAAAAGCAGTCATCGTATGTGGACATGTCGGAAATGTTCTTTTGCTTACAATGCTTTATGGATCGATAAATGTGAAATTTGTGTGTCGGAACGTTCGCCACCGTCGTTAATGCAACCAAGTTTGATAACTGTTACAAAAGATGGGGCACATCCTCCGTTGGACCCACAGTTTGATAGTTTGGTAACTGTAAATAGGTAAGATATTTTTTCAATATATATTATTTTGAACATTTGTTTCAAAAAGGGAAGTAATCTACTCGAAATGTGAAGTTTTCTTATTTGGATAAATTTGTAAAGATCACTTTGTAACATTCTGACTATTTTAAATCTTTTTGCTGCATAATTAGCAACGTTTGCTATCTTCATTTTTGCAACTTTGCGACAATTACAACAGTGAAAGTCAATAGCGTAGATAACGGAGTGGTGGATCTATAGACCCCTGCAAATTTATAATGCATACCTCCGAGCTATGTATACGGTCCTTAGTTAAATTTTTCTCGCTGCAAAAATTGAGATTTTCGTTTTCTTACATAAAATTGAAGATTATGATGTTATCTACTTTAACAAATCCAAAAAACTAATCAAAATAATAACATAGGATGACATTAACAGTAACAAGAATTTTGAAACGGCAGTAAGAAAAAATAGCGATTATAGAAAGAGTAGTAGGTTTCCCTACGTTCTGGAAATATTCTAATTATTAGTTAGGGCAATCTAAGGAGGGCAGTATATTACATATAATACTGTGGGTATCTCTGGTTGGACTCTTGCAAATAAAAAACAACAACAATTAATTCGAACTTTAGTGCAGAATATTATTCGATGCAGGAATGCTTTAATACATTGATGATGAATCTAAAACAGAATACAATATTTACGTCAAAATGTCTCTTATTTCAAAGTATTACTCAAGTTAAAGAACGATGAGAAACTTCTTCTCAAAATCTAAAGAAAAACTAAAAAATACTCTCATCAGAAATACTAAATTTAAGTAGTTTCAGGCCAAAAGTTAGCTTATTTATCAAAGTCATTGTAAAGCAGCTAAGTAACATTTTTTTTAAATTAATTATTTTACTGTTAGGTATTTTATAATAATACAGCACAGGAATAATTAATTATTACCGAAGCTACAACAAACAGTATTCGGATCATAATTTAAATTCAATAACTTCCATATCAAACTTTGATTTTTACGGATTGTATTGACCGTATTAGCTGTTCTTTCATATAACTAGGAATTTCATATCACACTGTTACTAGGGATTTCCTAGTAGCATCGGAACATTCCCTAAAGTTGATCATTTTCCTGGTGTATTATGCTCTAATTTCATAGTTTCGCAGAGTAAAATATTTTTAACGAAACGAAACCTACTTTATAAAATTTAACAATGGGTTCGATCGAGCCCTGTTGCTGAAATCCACTCGGCTTCTTAGCTAACTTAGCTTCTTAGGTGAAGGAGAGACCTAGTTATCTAGAGAACATAATAAGGCTATAATACATAACGGACATAATAAGTGTTGAGACTCTCCATATCTCGTCCTGATGAAAAAAAATATACTCCATACTCCAACATGCTCCATTATTTATAGCAAAGGTGTATACATTATTTTAATTTTCCTACTGACTGACTGATTTTCTTTCAAACTAGGAAGTAGTTTCTTTCTAGTAGTTTAATTATTTTACAGATTGTTATTATTAATATCAAAAATAATAGTAGTTTTTATTTTTACAAAATCGTTGTGGCAACTTGTTAGCATTGTCTGATATATATTTATTATTTTTTGTGCAAAAATTATTCTATCGGTATAACTAAAAGAAGTAAAAGGTTGTAATTTTTGGTAGAAAATTCTGGACATTTTTCACCAAAATTGTAAATGTTAACGTTCTGTGTTTGTTATCGAAAATAAAATTACATTAAAACCATTGGGAATAATTTATCTACAAATTAACAAAGAATTACTTAAATCGGACCAGTAGATTTCAACTGATCGAGTCTTAAACAGGCAAATGTACAACACACACATACATACATTTTGAAGTATAATATGATAAGATTAGTTAAAAATTGAATCAACATTATTTTCTAAAATATCAAAGTAAAAAATAACGGTGTTTATAAATTTTTATAAATATAAAAAAAACATTTTTGATAAATTTCTATCAAGTTGTAATTTGTGTGCTAAACAATGCTCCGATTCGTTGTTGTGTAAGAAAATTGCATACTTGAGTTCCTCTCAAGATAAGTAGTTAATTATTGGGACTTAACCTTTATTTTAAATCTTGAAAAAGTCATTAACAATTGTGGGATATGAAATATTGTGCGAGACCGCGTAGTGTAAGTGTGCTAATTAAAGAAAGGTATAATTAAAATGCAAAATAAAATACTATAAATTTTTAATTTAGGTTTTATTTTTTTTCAACCTGAATTATGGGTGTTGTGGTTTTTGAATATATTCTTTAAAGCAAAAATAAAGCAATGCTATTTTAATGAAATATATTGTTTTAATGATTAATAAGAGTTTGATGAGCAAATAACGAATTGCAAGAAACAAAACCAATGCAATTTTTTTCTAAATTGGGTCACGTTTTCTATTTAGTTTTTGTTTTCGATATTTTTTTCAATTTTCCTGTATTTTCTTCCATTTCCTTTATGGTTGGTCTCTATACAATTGAACGGTCTAATACCAATGACAGTCTCTTTGCTGTCTTTGCTAATATCAGTAACTCTATAGGGAAAGTAGTAGCAAAAAATCCTCAAATTTTGGGGCGAATATGTTGTTCTAGTCTACTTTAAGTGACCTTCCCTGGAACTCATCGTTGTAATAACCTTTTAAAGTGTAGAATGCATGGTATATAGTTCATAAATTAAATAAATGAAATCGTTATATATTTTTACAATTTTAATGGATTTTTTTTCATAAAAAGATTTGGGAATATATTTTTAGGTTCTCTTAACCCATGTTTCTTAAATTTTCTTTAACTTCCCTTCTAAAAAGATCGAGTAAGTATAAAATACTTTTGTTTCTTGAGCTGTCAAAGGTACTTTGGGAAAGTATCTAGATACTTGATAATTACTTATTTTAGAAGTATCCGAAGTTACTTTAAGTACCTAGTTACTCTTAAAAAATGAACTTAAACACTGACCTTAAGAGTTACTTTTTAAGATCTTTAAAAATACTTTCTTAGTTACTTTCTACTATAGTACTTTATACTCCATAAAACTCAAATGATACTACTTATATAATATATTAAACTAACTTTATAAGTCTATATAAGTCTTTATAAGTCTGTATTAAGTTTCGTATCGTATTAGGTAATCAGACAATTTATTTAATTTATTTTATTTCTGATTATATTCACAAAAGGTGGATAGCACTTATACTTAGATACCAAAAATATACAGAGTTACATGGCAATAATTTTTATTTTGACGAAAATAGATATATAAATTTGAACATGTGTAAAATTTGCGAATTAAGTTAAAAACAAAGTAGAAAATGCAACGTTGCTAGATATTGATGTCCTAAAGGTAACATGAGCCAATAATTTAATCTATTATTTGAACATTGACAAAATTGACAAATAGCGAAAATTGACAACTGAATGAAAACGAAATGACAGTTGAAACCAATGACAACAATCAGTTAGTTTAAAGTTAAAAATTTAAAAGTTACTTATTTAATTAACTATATAGATAACAATATATAAAGTATTCAGTCTATAGTTCTAATCTTTATTAATTTATTTTTTATTATTATTAATTTAGGGAAAAGGAAAGTATGCATGCCTAAATCCCTGTAAAAACAACACAGTTAAAAACGATAGAAGGTTAATATAAGAGGTATACATTGAATCTTAATAGTACTAAATAAAATAAAACCTAAATGAAATAGGAAATTATACAAAAATATAAATACCATAAAAACATAACTACAAATAAGTACAATTTGAATAAAATAAAAATAAATCAGTACACAACAAAAAGGCATCGAAAAGCATAATTTAGAAACAATAAAAATAAGCACCAAGTAAACATTATTTTGTATAACCAGGTAGTTAGGTACCCCATTTTATTGTTTAGTGCATACTTTATTTTTAGCTATTTTTGTTATTGTTGATACTTTTCGCTATCTAACTTACTTTTTAGTATCTAAGATCTTTTTTTAAGTTACAAGATACAACTAAGGTACATTAACTTAGATACTTTAATGTAACTGAGTTACTTCCAAGTAACTAAGATACTTTTTCCGGACAGTTCTAATTGGTTCCAATTTTGCTTATACGTAATTAACAAATTAGTGATTAATTAGCATCGATATATGACTCATTTATTTTGAAAGTGGCGTAAGTCCATTTCAAGGACGGTCTATATGGTGATTCTTCTTGTAACTAGAACAAAGTATGTTAATTATTTAACTGCTAAGTTTTCAGAAATTACTGATTTCATTTTAGTTGTTAACAAAAACGCCAATTATTCCCTCCTCCTTAGTATCTTATGTTCCTATGGTTAAAAATGATAATATTATAGGGATTGTTCTTGAAATGGACTTAACTCACTTTCAAAATAAACGGCGCATATATCAACTTCCTTAATTGAATCAACCTCCAATTATGTTATATCGACTACGCTAACGATCCCTATTGTAAAATATAAAGTAACATTGATAACGCATAAGAAATACATCTTATGATAAATTTTTTATTATTAACTTCAGACATCAGCCTATAATTAGTCTGTTATCAAACTTTACCCACTTATTATTTTCTATTTAAAAGTTAAAAAGTTGTTCTTGGAAACGTTTAATTTACTCCATTGGTCTGGTAAATATTTCTACTAAATTTATCCCTTAAATGTAATTAGTTACAAGAAATTAAATACAATTATCTTTTTAAATCTTAAATAAACTAATGAAAAAACCGTCTCGATTTTTTTAAAAGTACTAATCTCTTAAGTAACAGTATTTACAATTTACCTTTGAAAAAGCTTATTTTTAAGTTTCATTGATTTCCTTTAGAGATATTTTCAAAATATATTCACAAGCAGTTGGAAAATTTAAAGTAGTAAATTGCTGCATGAATTAAAATATAAAAAAAAACTTTTTTGCTAGAGAATATAAATAGAAATTGTTGAATGTTAAAACGAATCATTTTTTATTTGTGTTCTCCAATAAAATCGATAGAATTGTGTCATTTATTTCACATTAACTATACGCAGAAAAAACAGGTCATAAATACGATATTTAAAAATATATGTAGTAGCTACAATAAATGCATCATGAAATGAAAAGGGGTAATTTAAGGGAAATGGATGCATTTAGTATCAATACATCAATATTATATTTTAATAATTAATTTTTTTATGCAATTTGTTCTACATGACAAAATATTTACATAAATTATATGACTGGTGTCGTATCGTGTCGTGCTGCAAATCATTAAACTAAAAAAAAACTAATTTTCACTAACATGAAAAAAGTAAATGATAAAAAGAAACTGTTTTATTTAAATCCATAAAATTAAATTGCCACTCAATTTGTTTTTTTTTTAATTTTATTTTATAGAAATATGGTACGTTATGTACGGAATAAAAATTACCTAGATGACAATCCAGAAATAAATGCAGTTCCACGTATAATTTTGGACGAGAGTCTTGAGGATGATTTTCAATTTTTAACAGGTATTTGTTCTTTAATAAAAAAAAATATTTTTGAAAATGAATTTTATTTTTAAATAGGTGATAAAGGGGATGAGCCAGAATGGACTTGTAAGAAATGTACTCTTCGGAATTCGGGTCAAGTAAACGCATGTGTTGTTTGCGGTGGTTCCAAACTGCGAGCTCTCACGGGTGGTCGAGATATGACTCTACGGAAGGGCGAATTCTGGTAAAATATTGATGTTTTTATCAAATATTAGTTCATTAATTAATTTATTATTTATGGAATAAATTTTATTCTAGGTCATGCAATCAATGTACGTTGAAAAATCCATTAACATCTAGTATTTGCTTAGCTTGTAAAACGGTCAAACAAGGAACGGAACATATAAGTTCAAAGTCTCATCATAGTCCTGCTAGACATTTAGGGGCTTATCCAAAAGTAAATTTGAATTCTGTTGATTTACAAAGAAACAATTTAAATACAAACTGCTTTTATTTTCAGCGCCATAGTACAGGAGTCAATTTTATGCATTCACAAATTATTCGAGAGCAAAAAAATAAGTAAGTTAGAAAAAAAAGTACTTTTTATAAAGATTTTTATTGTTTTACAATTTAGGATTAATTCAAGCAACTGGTCACATCAATCTGCTTTGATGCCTGAAATATCATCGGAAGCCAGCAGTAATAGTCGTCAATCTAGTCATAATTCACATCATTCTCAACAACCTCAACAGCAAAAATCATGGCAATGTTTGTTGTGCACCTTCGAAAATAATGCAGTAGCAGTAGCTTGTGAAATGTGCCATAGCTCAAGATGCCTCAGTTCTTCGGCAGAACTAGCTAATTATAAAACTATACCTCGTGCACCTCGACAAGAAAGTAAACTAATGGAGAAGCTACGTCGTTCTGAAGAGGCAGCAGCAGTTGATCGGTGGGAACACATAGTTCATTATTGCAAACAGGTTAATCTAATAAACTATTTTTTTAGAAAAAAAGACTATAATTTGATTTTTTTTATTGTAGACAAACGAATCATTCGTTGATGACTCTTTTCCTCCAGCTCCGAAATCTTTATATTATAATCCAGCAGAAACGAAAGATGCTCATGTGGTTCAGTGGCGTCGACCTCAAGATATCGCCGTGGAAGGTGAATCAGATGGAAATGTGCCCTGGGCTGTTTTTCGTACACCACGACCGTCGGATATTTCGCAAGGCAAGACTTCACAACTTCTTGATGCATGTTTTATATGATTATAAAATTTTATTTGTATGTATTTCATAAACAGTACTTTTTTTTTTCTTTGATATTTTACACTACGTTTTTTGTGCTCAGAGATTTCACTTAAAACAATTACAATTTTAGGTGTTTTGGGAAATTGTTGGTTGTTAAGTGCTCTTGCTGTTCTTGCGGAACGTGAAGATTTAGTTCGCAGTGTCTTAGTTACAAAACAACCATGTCCTCAAGGAGCATATCAAGTTCGACTGTGCAAAGATGGCCGATGGACGACAGTTTTAGTTGATGATCTATTTCCTTGTGATAAACGAGGCCACTTGGTTTATTCCCAGGTATTATTCTTACCAGTAGGTTAAATGCAAAAGTCTAAATTTTACTATTTTTTTATTTAACTTTTTTTTGCATCGCTTAATTAAGTAAATACAAGTAATTTTTATTTTGTTTTAATTAATTAAGCCTTGCAAAGGTTTTGAAAAATAAAGATTAAAAAATGAATTTTAAATTGCAACCTCGAGCTGTTAAAAATTTTTCTATACACATTTTTATATATATATATTTTTAATCGATAAAAAACATTGTTAAAGTGAAGAAAATTTTTAGTTATGAAAAACTTATAATTTGGCAAGAAAAAAGTTTTTAATTTTAATGTGCAAATAAGAGTCCGAAAACGAAGTGCGCTTATGAGTTTTCTGTGACGTCACAGTATGCATCAGTACACGTATTGAAACCGAGATATAAACAGATCATTGAGTAGTTGTCATAAAAACAAGAATAATTTACACAATTTTTCACATTTCCGCCATGGTAAACATTTATATCGTATAAATTACTCTCAATTGTATTACTTTCATGATTATTTAAATTATATCTAAATCTAAAATTTGAGAAAAGTATAGTAAATAGTTTTCCGATAGTTCAAAAATGTTGATTAAAGCGAAAAATATAGAAAGAGCTAAAGGACGATAACAATAAAAATTCGACCCCAAAAACGTGTTTGAGTTTTTTTTTTGAGGGTATGTTGGCAATAAAAAGATATGTTCATACTCCAGTTTCAGCTTTTAAAATTTGGAATTATTATGAAAGTATATAAAGGTTATACTTAGAAGAAATAACAACCTTTAATTTTCATTAAAAATTTAAGGAAGCAGATAATTTATCTTCTTCTCTATTTTTTATAACTAATTGTGAAATTATTTCTAAAGGGTAAATTATCATACTTTTTTTAAAGAATTTACGAAGTGTAATAAAATATACCTGGCCTCACTAAATTTAAAACATTGTGAATGGTTTAGTCATTTACATTTAGTTTGAACGATTTAAACAACGTTATCATTTGTGTTTTTATATATTTGTAATAGGAAAACGTCTGTGAGATTTTAAAGTTTGTGTCTTGTGACATCATTTTAATGCCGGGTCGGATTCTTTTCTAATTTGTTATTTTATAAACGTGTTAATATTATTATAAACTATTCTTTTAACTTATTAAACAATTCAGTGAGATATACGGAGCGGGTCATATATCTCACCACTTATGAGGGGGGTAATATCAACACAAAAATATTTTGGGGTAGTGGTTATTTATTATTGATTTAGCAGCATTGCTATCTTTATATTTTATGCACGACCTTCAAAAATTTGATCAAAAAGTCATCCATGAAGCAGTAGCATGCTTTAATGTGTATATTTTACTTAAATATGTGACGTCACTCTTTTCTGTACAATTTCGACGTTTTATTAACTTAATTAGTTTTTTGTTGAAAAATACAATCCGATTTTTGCAAATTCAAAATTGTATAAAATTAATCTAAACTTTTCAGTGTCAAAAATTAAATTATACCGAATTATATATTTTTCAATTGATATCTGTTAATATTGAATTGGACTTTTGCAAAAGATCGATTTATATAAAATTTAATTTTTTACTGTGATACAATTATATTTTTCTTCAAGGCAAAACGAAAACAATTATGGGTACCTTTAATAGAAAAAGCTGTGGCCAAAATTCATGGCTGTTATGAAGCTTTAGTATCTGGTCGAGCTATTGAAGGTTTAGCTACATTAACGGGAGCGCCATGTGAAAGTGTTCCATTGCAGCCATCAGCTTTACCTGCACCACCTGAAGATGAAATGGATAAAGATTTAATTTGGGCTCAATTACTTTCTTCACGACAAGCTAAATTTTTAATGGGGGCATCCTGCGGTGGTGGAAACATGAAAGTGGACGAAGAAGAGTACCAAAAACGTGGACTACGTCCACGTCACGCATATTCTGTTTTAGACGTTCGCGATGCAGGAGGAGTTCGTTTGTTGCGGTTGAGAAATCCTTGGGGCCATTATTGTTGGACAGGAGATTGGTCTGACGATTCACCTACTTGGACACCACGTTTAAGGCACTTATTAATGCCACAAGGAGCTTCTGATGGAGTTTTCTGGATTTCTTTTGATGACGTTTTAAAGTAAAACAATCATTAAACAAAAAAGCATGTTTATAATTTTTTTTCTTACAGATATTTTGATTGCATTGATATATGTAAAGTACGATCAGGTTGGAACGAAGTTCGTTTGCAAGGTACTTTACCTCCGTTAGCTTCAACTCCACACTTGTCTTGTGTGTTACTTACCGTATTAGAACCAACTGAGGCTGAATTTACACTTTTTCAAGAAGGTCAAAGAAATTCAGAAAAATCACAACGGTCACAATTGGATTTATGCGTTGTGGTGTTTCGTTCAAGAAGCCCTGCTCAACCGGAAGTAGGACGATTAGTTGAGCACAGTAAACGACAAGTAAATAAAAATAAAAATTGGTTTAGGAATATTTTTATTTCGTTACAATGGTTTGCAGGTTCGTGGATTTGTCGGATGTCATAAAATGTTAGAACGCGATGTGTATTTATTAGTGTGTCTAGCATTTAATCATTGGCATACCGGAATGGAGGATCTTGCTAGTTATCCTGAATATGTACTTGCAATACATAGTTCCAAAAGACTGTTAGTTGAACAACTAGGACCTCCTGAATATGTTTTAGCAGATGCCATAATTAATTTAACTTTAGCCAAAGGACAACGACATGAAGGTCGCGAAGGAATGACTGCATATTATTTAACAAAAGTAAAAATAGTTTACAGTATTTGAATTTATTTCTAAATTAATGTTATTATAGGGCTGGGCTGGATTGGTTGTAATGGTAGAGAATCGTCATGAAAATAAATGGATTCACGTTAAATGTGATTGCCAGGAAAGCTATAATGTCGTATCAACACGTGGAGCACTTAGAACCGTTGATTCGGTTCCTCCTCTTCACAGGTATTTTTTTCTATTTCAGTTTTATTAATTGAAAATCACATACTTTTATTTCTTTGGTAGACAAGTTATAATTGTCCTGACTCAGTTAGAAGGAAGTGGAGGATTTTCAATAGCGCATCGATTGACGCATCGTTTAGCAAACTCTCAAGGTCTTTATGATTGGGGTCCACCGGGTGTTAGTCATTGTCCTAACATTGATAGTCAAGTAGAAGGATTGCATTCACCTCGGCTCATAACGTGATTACCGAAATGATATTATCATAATTCTAATTATCTTCATTTTAATTCTGATTAAAATTAAGTAACTTGCTTTAAATTTGTGAATGTATTTTTTTAAATTTGGATTGAAACAATTCTTTAAAAGGAAGAAGAAGATACAAAATTTAACACTGCCGCGCCTGTTGATCTGGTTTGCAAAAAATCTTTATTTTACTATCAAAATTAATTTATGTAAATAAATATTTGTCGGTTTCTTAAGTGTAATATTATTCAAAATACAATTAAGAGTAGTTTTAAATTGGAAATTTAACCTTTAATGCAAAAATTAAATTAGTATAGGTTCTGAGATAAAACCATATATATTTAGAATTACAGAGAAAAATTAATTGTGATATTAATAAACATTAATTGTAAGGAGCAAGAAAGCATATATATAATACGTTAAAATTTTCAACTATTATGCAATTTGAGCTTTATAATATTGGTAAAAGCTATTTCGCTGTTTTCTTAGAATGGAATGAAATTTTGTTATCTTAGTTTTATTTTTGTATTGCAGATATTTATTTATCTTTAATGAAAGTTTTACAACTTGAGAGCATTGACGGGTTACACCATCTTCAGATTTTTTTGGGGTAGAAAATTTGCTTAAGGCTGTTCTCTTGTGTGAAGAAGACTCAATGAAAAATATATAAATTTTTAATCAACAATCTCCAGTAAAACGTGAATTATAGCGCTCCGAAAAATATACGCTCACTATCTTCACGATTTCAGCTGATTGACTTGTCTCAAGTAAAAAAATAACGACGTTTTAATCTGTAAGCTTAAAAGCATAGAATGAACTAAAAGCAATTGAAAATATGGAAAATTGAATTTTTGACAGGCTTCTGAAGAAAAGTTACAATTTAGTTCATTCCGTGCGTCTACATGTGCTCAGTATTCGCTATAAAATAGAGGAATGTCAGTCAAACCGTTCTTGAGATATGATGACAAATTTGAATAACAGTTTTGAAAAAAAAATGTGTCAAGTTCGCTTAAAACTATAACGACTTCTGTATCTTTGTAACGACTGAACCTGTATAACGATTTGCGTTTTAAAAAATCAATTGACTACCATATTTTACACATAGTAAGGGAGTTATTTATGCAAAAAAATTTTTTTTTACCACACGAGAGAACCCTCTTAAGCTTTAAAAATATTTTTGATGTTCAACCATTCCAAAATTAAAATTATAATTGAAGTTACAATATAATTAAAGAATTGATCCGAGTCTCGGATAAGTTTAGCTAAGAAAAGCTGATTATGTATAAATGCATACATTAAAAATCATTTATATAGTTTTGTAAAAGTTTTCTAAAAAACAATGTTATTACTACTTTTTCGAGAGTCACAATGGTGTAACCCCTTAAGAATGTATGCAGGCTATGTATAATGTTAAAATTAGAAATCATTTCGATACTTTTCATAACACTCTTAAAATATGTATCTTAATAATGACCAAATAAAAAAATAATTGATAATAGATTAAAAAAAATGTAATTATTAAAATATAATAATTATGTTCTCAAGTAAGGTATTGCTATAGAAATGTGGAATTGTTTAAAATAAACTAAGAAAAAGTAAATATCTTCAGTATAAAATATTGAATGCAATTTTCCAATGTAAATATTACTTATTTGAACGATAAAGACGTAAAAAAGTGATTTTTCAATTAAGATTACTAATCAATGTAATACGAAATTTTTCTATTTGTTGCCATTTTGTAAATTTTGTTTTCTATTAAATGAACATATCTGTAATCATTTTAGATTTGTATAATCCGTTTCTTGGTATTTCAATGATTTCTTTTGCATGAATATACTATTTTTGATTAGATCTCATTTCAAAAGATAAAAGTTATTATTTGATTAAAAATAGAGGAATAAAATGGTACAGTGTAATTATTGCCTTGAATTTCTAATGTAAGAATGTGTGAATTTTGTCTCATGAAATTTAAAAAATCTCTTTATTTGTGTAAGTAAGAACAAAAAAAAAGAAAGAATTATTAAATATTTATCGATTTAATTGAACAATTCAATGATATTTTTACACAAATAATTGTTCAAATATATTAAGAAACGTCAATGGTTTTCAAAAATAAAAATAGACAATATTTTAAGGATATAATCCTTCTATGTTATTGGGTCATTTGATCTATTGATCATTTTCTAAATAATTTATTGAAAATGTGTATAAATCTGTAAACTGCAAACTTAAACACCTTCTTTATTTATTTTTTAGTGGAATAAATTGAAAATAAAAATGTCTCTTTTTCATAATGAAAATATTTTTCTTTATATTTAATATTTCTTAAGACAAAATTAAAATAATTGAACGTATTTTTTTAAAACTACTTTTTTATGATTTGAACTTCAGAAAAAAAAAGTCAAAATATTTTTTTTAAGTTATTTTATTTCAATAGTTATACAGCGCAATGTAACGGTAGATATTATAATATTATTATTGATAAACATGAACTGCATTTATTATGAAGAATTAAAAACATTATAATACCGATAATAATAAAAATATTAATGATATCGGATTTTAGTTGCCTTATTTCAAAATTAGAAACTCAGTATGAGAAAGTTGGACAGTATGATTTTTCTTCAAAGCCACTGGATTTTATAACCAGCCGGTTTTGGGTTGGCGTCTTATTGTACTGACGTCTTCAATTTTGCGAACTGGTCTTAAAGGAGTCGGAGATTTTTCAGGTTCATCCTTTTTAATGAGAGATTCAGTACTTGGAATTGAAACCATTTCAGACGTAGTTGCAATTGCATCTCCACCAGTTTTCACTTCTTGCTTTATTTCTTTTGTTATAGCAGGAGACGGTGGTGATAAAGTTATTTCCAAAGTAGGAATAACAATCGGGTCTTTGACTGGAGATGGCGGTCGAGTTTTCACCTTAGGTGGGGGAGGGGGTATGGTTATTGTTGGGGATAGAGTTGCAGAAGTTGGTTCTGGAGGAGGTGATGGAGTTGGTGTTGCACTAACGGGGACTGGTGCAGCAGTAACTTCGGCTGGAGCAGGTGCTTTTCGTTTAATTACTTTTGGAGGAGATTCTCCAGGTTGACGCTTGATTGGAATCAAAGGACTCTCATCACCAGTTGGACTTTTAACCGAAGATCTATCTACTGCTTCTATTTCATCATCAGAAGTTACTGAAATATTTGGTGGAGGAGACATGGGAGGAGACATTACTGGAGGAGAGGTTTGAGGGGGAGATGGAATATCAGAAGTTGATTGCTTAGGAGTAGGTGAACGAGATTTTCGAATAGGGTCTGCCTTTTTAGCACTTGGAGCAGGAGATCTGGCCTGCATTTTAGCAGCTAAACTACTTAATGCAGGAGATACCGAACGACTGGGTCCTTGTATACCCAGTAAATTTCCTTCACTGAAAGTAGGGCTCAAAGTACCCCTAGTTTCATCTTTAATATCTTTAAGAAGTTCCATTATTGAATCGCCTGTTGTTTCTGGCATTTCTATGGGAGATGCTGAACGTGAAAGTCCAGGCCGAGGACTTCGCATTATCAGTTTCCTAGCTTCATCCATAGCACGCTGAAGATTTTGCTGGTTTTTGTAAGCTTCTCGATTATGACATCGACCGATTTGGGAGCTGAAATTGAAAGTAATTGAAAGTTTATCTTTTTATTTTTTTATAGATATAGTTACGATTGACAAACAGCTCCCTCGATGACTTGACCCCATTTATGAGCACTTGAATTAATGACTGCAAGTCGTGCAATTCTTCTGAACCTAATGAAGAAACGTTTTTTAGTTAATTATATCTGAATTGATTTTAATAAATTTACTTAGCCAAACAGTCCTCATCGGGTGGAGGTTCGTTAGTGTCCTCATCATCAGCGATTGGAGCAACATGAAAATCTTTCATTAATCGCCGCTCCCAAACTTTCATTCTTTTACCCAATACAGCTAAAACATTATTTGGGTGTAAATTTTCGATTTTGTTATGATATAGAAAATATACTTTTCTCCTTCTTTTCAGCACAAGAAACATCCATGCCATTTGATTCTAGAACATTTAAAATTTCATAACGCATCGCTGATATATCGCCTTTGACTTCATTGATATCATCTTCTGTAACAGCATTTTCTTCCATTTTTCTATGCATCGCAGATACATAGCGCCAAACTAATGATCTCATAACAGCAGTGTAACGAATATCGCGTTCTTTTTCTTTGCGATCTCGTCTCTATAATTAAAATTCGTTTAAATTAATATTAATAAGATCAATTTACTAAAGTATTTTTTTTACTTTTGAAGACATTCGACGCAATTTATCTTTCTTTCTCAAACCAAGTAATTTGAAAATTAATTTCGGAGTTGGAAGAATATTAAATGGAGGTGGCAACGTAGCGCTTTCTTCAAAATAGCTCATCCATAATCGAGTACGAGCAAATTTCCATTCAGTATCAGAATGTTCCTATAAAAATTAGTTTTGGCTCGTTTTTTAAAACTTAATTTTCCGAAAGTAATTTAATTCTTACATCAATCATTGCGTATGAATTGGACATCATGGCAATAAGCAAGTTGAGGAGAACAATTACGTTGATCACGGAGTATGATCCGAACATTAATAATCCCCAAAATCTAGTATACGATTTGATTCCAGCAAGCTCAAAGGTTTCCAGTCCAACCATACCAAAACTGGCCCAAAATAACGATTGCGAAGCTTCGAAAACGCTGAAAGTTAAAGTAAATTAAAGCTTAATAATTAAAAGATTAAGATTATTATTATTAAGATTAGATTAAAAGATGTATAATTTATCTGTAAAATACTGCTATAATTGCAACTATATTATTGTAATATTGTTAACTATATTTTTGTGCATCATAATATATTGTGTATTAAATAAAGCTTATATTGTCTTATACAATGTCACAGCAATATAATGGTGCAATATTATTAGAAAATTTAATAATATAAAAATGTAAGTTTTCACTGAAAAGCTCAAGTGTAGGTTTTTTATAAAAAGTTGTTTTCACAACAAAATAAAACCTAAACACTGATCATTTTTTAATTAATTTATATATATATATATATTTAAAATTGGTTTTCTTGAAAATAATAATTCATGGGGAGCAAATAATATGTGCAGAGCATAGAGATGCGTCAATTTCAATGTAAATTGGTTACTTTAAGGGTCGGTATTTTCTCTCATGAATAGATGCACCATATCTTTAAGAAAGCTAATTAATAGATAAAAACTTATCTGGTAGATAAATTCTTCTCATTTATCCAAAGCATATCACTATTCTTAGGTGAAAATACGCATAATTTTCCTATCCTCCGGATAAATTTAATCTGAAAGATAAATGTCACTGCCTACTTGTGAAAATATCGGCCCTAAGTAAGATATTTTTATTCAGATTGCTAATTTAACAGATTTTAATATTATCAAGATGAACCAATATATGAAAATTGATTTCGAAATTTCTATTAAAACTTTAAAAGATGATTATTTGAAATTCACAAATTTTAAGAAAAAAAAACTAAGTGTTAATTTTACGTACTTCCCAAAATATCTCCATTTCATACAAGAATCAGCATGGTTGTCCCAATCAGGTAATCCTCCTGGTAAATGATAACATTTATGTTTTTCTAAATCGGCGAAATACCACAATAATTGATTTAAACCGCAAGCAAACGCAAACAAGACGAGGCTGTAAATGAAGAAGAATTTAACGATGTCAATAACCATGCGACCGAGGGAAATTTGTAGTGGTCCCAGATGAGGGTTAATTGAAAACATGTGAACCAATTTCAAAGCACTGAAAATGTTTGCTGCTGCAAACAATCCTTCGGCTATCAATTGTGGGTCGAAAGCGTCCCAATTTTCTCGAGGGATAAATTGAGATGAGGGATCGCGTGCTATTTGCTGAGCTTGTTGTATATAGGCGCCGACTCTTAAAACAGCAACTCCCACATATAAAGAATTTCTGGTAAAGTCAATGAAATTCCACATGTTGCGTAAATAAGCACGCAAGCCTTCAGCGTAAATTTCCATAGTCTCTTCCCATATAAATCCTAAAACGTAAACGACTACAACAAGCTCTAAGTATGTAGGTCCATTTCCTCTTTGCTTTTTCAATTGTTCTGCTAGAGCCGCTTTCATAGATTCTGTTCCAAATAACTGAATCGCTTGCACTTCCGCTCTTTGAGATACCAAAATTAATATAACTAAAATTAAAATAATATTAAAGTTCTCAAATTACTACTGATACTACATTAAAAATATTACGTAGAAAGAATAAATACGATGAAGCATGAATCAAAAATTTCATAAAAGGTTTTCGCATTAGTTTTCCCGTTTTAGTGTTTGGAGCCAGCATATATAAGGTACAATAGAATGGAAATAGTAGAGCGACTCGAACGATAATCATTAGTTTTTGTATTGCTGTTTTTCTACGAAATCCTGGAACTCCTTCGTACCAAATTGAGGCCAACAACTGTTGAATGTTGGGATGAGCTACGAACTATGCATAAAACACGTAATATTAATTCCTTAAGGTATTTACGATTTTAAATAAATATTGTTAATAGTAGTGTAGTGATCATAAAACGTGATATTCTCATAAATAGGAACAAATGGATTTAAGGGATTAAAATTTACTAGGAAAATTGTAGAGATAAATACGATATTGTAGTGCATTATTATTTAGAATAGATGTGGAAATAAGCAAATACAATGGGAACAATTTTTATATGTTACCTCAAGAAAAATGTGTGACTATTACTTTTCTGGCTAATAAAAGCTTTCAGGATACAATATCTACAAAGGTGAAAATTTTAATAACAGCAAAATTTAAAATAAAATTTATTCGTATACTTTTTTTTGTTTATAGTCAATAGCTAATTCCAAACGGGCCAATTTCATATGATCTCCATCTTCGAAAGGTATGCTATCAGGATCATGATTTAAAATAATAGCCAGCTCCTGTGAACTTCGAGATTGATCCAACAAATCAACAGCGAATTGCTGACATTGTCTTCGTAATTCTAAATATTGACTTTTACTTTCCTAAAAAATAAAAGAGAAGTATATAAATTGTACATATATTATTACGCAACAATTTTAATCAATATATTATCCAAATATATATCATATTATTTTCATAGAAAATCAAAATTTAGGATTTTTTTTATGTTTATAAAAGTCTACGTCTCTTTGTTTGTCTTTTCGTTTAAAGCTCCATTAACGTAAATTTATTGGTCCGATTTAATTCGTTCTTTTTTAATTTGTAGATAAATTATTCTCATTGGCTTAAAAATATTTTTGGTTTCAACAATAACATTATAAGATTAGAAACTCTAATTTTAGTGGTAAAGGTCTAAAATTATCGATTGAAAATGACAAGGGGTTGAGAGATCGAAACAGGGGGTTGAATTTTTATTTCTAACTTTCACTTTTCAATTCACAATTTGAAATACTTTGATTCTTTATCTTAATTTTATAACTTTGATATTAGCATGCATGTGACTCAAAAGTTTACGTATGTCTAAAAATAATGTTGTTTACATTAAATTTTTTTTGTACCCCAATGATAAATAATATGAGTCATTCCATAAAATATCCATTCGTATTGAAAATTGCATGAAAATTCCATCAAATACGGTGTTATACTGTTATGTGTATTTGAAAGGCCTACCTTACATAGCACGGAACCTAATTAAAGTTTTGCGCGAAATCAATTTTTTTTAGTTTGGGATACTATTATGTATAAGACATAAAAAAATTGTAGATTTAAATAATTTAGAATGTAATATACTATTATAAATAATATAGGAAACAACTACTTACATTCGAGAGAATTTTAACCTATCCTATACTCTAACAAATAGAAAAAACCTAAGAAAGAGTAAAGAACCATGAGAAAATTAATGGGTATTATTATTATTATTAAGGTGTTTTGGTGTTTTTTTTTTCGTTCCAGAGTTCGGGAAGTTTTTCTAAGCTTCTTAAGCTTTTCTATAAATATTTTTTTTTTATCGTTTTGGCCCCATTAATTGGTGTTTTTTGTCCTTCGAAGGATTCGAAAGAAAAGCTTTCATAGCTTGCATATTTTCCTGGAAAAAGTAATTTGAAGAAAAAGCTCAATTTGGGTCACTTTCCAAATATTGATTTTTTTAACGCTATTAAATTAATTGGATTTTTTTTTGGCATTCGAGAGTTTTGAAAGAAAAAATTTAATAGCTTGCTTATTTACCCTCGAACAAATAAAATATCAATTAATGGCATAAAATATTATCTTACGAGAGTTCCGAAAGAAAATTTTTCATAAATTCCATATTTTCCTGGAAAGAGCTCAATTTAGGTTATTGTCCAAGTATTGATTTTTTTTACACTATTAATTGTTTTTTTTTGTCGTTCGAGAGTTCCGAAAAAAAATTTGATAGCTTCCATATTTTCCCGAAAAATACCGTTTGAAGAAAAAGCTCAATTTGGGTCATTTTCCAAATATTGAAATTTCGATTTTTTGTACGCCATTAATTAGTGTTTTTTTTTGTCGATCGAGAGTTCCGAAAGAAAATTTTTCATAGCATACATATTTTCTTGGAAAAAATGCATATTTTCCAAATATTGATTTTTTTTACACTATTAATGGTTTTTTTTTTGCGTTCGGGAGTTTTGAAAGGAAAAATTTAATGGCTTGCATATTTACCCTCGAACCACAAATAAAACATCAATTAATAGCATAAAATAAATCCCGAAATTTCAAAATTTGGAAAATGACCCAAATTGAGCTTTTTATTCAAATCTCTTTTTCCGAGAAAATATGCAAGCTAGGAAAATTTTTCTTTCGGAACTTTCGAAGGATAAATAAATACCAATTAATAGCGCAGAAATAAAATCGAAATTTTAATATTTATAGAAAAGCTCAAAATATGAAGTTAGCACTACATAGGGGTTTCCTGGAAAATATGCAAGCTACAAATGTTTTTCTTCCGGAACTCTTGAACGACCAAAAAACACCAAAATATTCGGTAGTTATTTTTTCCAAATTCTAAAGGTGTAGTATTAATTTGATGGACGTTAATTTTTCTACAGTTAAAATTAGAGCCCTCTTAATATTTAGCAATTAAAAGAAAATTTATTCTTAAAAAATAAAGATATTATCTAGAAAATATTACGAAAACATTCCGTATTTATTGAGTAAATAACTGATATTCTTTACTTCACCAGCGTGACATAAAACGTCAATAATGTTAATTATTCATTTTACTGATTGTTGGGAAATTTAAACCAATTATAATCTTTCCTATTTAAATTAAAATAATATTAAAACCTCAAAAATGTTTTTAAACGTTTTAAAAGTGTTTGTAGATGCATACAGTGTACTTAACAAAAATTCATATTTCCTATTTCTTTGATTTAATTGAAACATAAAGTATTAGCAATAATAGTTAAAATATTACTAAACTAATCATGAATCAAATATATCAAAGGGAAAAATTAATTAAAAATTTTAATTTTGCCTTATATATAATTAATGACTTTCCAATTTTTACTTGTTCAAAAAATAAGTTCCAAATAGAAAAAAATTAATAATATAAATCATATTTTATTGGAGTATTAAAATCAATATATACCGATATCAATATTATAGATCCATTGTTAAAGTTATAGTATTTAGAGACTTATCACTCAATTGTATATTATCCTTAATTCGTGAATAAAAGATGGTGGGCTTCTTTCCAAGGAAAAGGATTTCCACCGTTTAAAAAACACATAATTTCAATCTAATTAGACAAATGTCACGTTATTTTTTTAGTTATTTGTTAATAAGTGAAAATTAAAAATAACTATTTCAATCTCTTGTTTTCCCCCTTTATGATTAAAAATTAAAAAAAATGATATCGTATCAAGTTAAAGCATTTGTGCTACCCATTGTTTTAAAAAGAATAATATTGTTTTAAAATTTGAGCTTTGCTTAAAAGCGCTAAAAACTTGTCATTTTCAATGAAATATTATGATAATTTTTTGCTAAAATTTTTAATTGCTAATGTTCTATATTCATTATCGAAACCAAAAGGGTACTAACATCTAATGACATAGTTTGTTCATAAATTAAATAAAGAGTTACTAAAATCGGACTAGTAGATTTTCATTGATCGAACTTTAAACGTACAAATAACCAGAGAAACTTTATATTTTTATATATTTTATAAGGTATCAAATATTTATAAGGCATATTGGTGGACGAGTGGTCATGGTAGCTGCTCCAAAACTGGTAGGTTTTGGGTTTAAATTTCGTATCGAGTAAATTTTCAATATTTATCGATTTACGGATTTTTATTAATCCTAGAGTTGCTAAAGACCTTAGTAATTATAAAGCGACGGTAAAGAACAGTTCAAAAATATTTATAGAGATTTCTTTCAAGCAAAATTGTTTAAGTCAATAAAGTTTGATTGTATAAAGTGTGATAGTTTATGTTTTTTTTCAAATTATATTTGCAAAGTTAAAAAGTTTGTTCTAGTTTTGGATTTTGCAACTATTTTCTTTCATTTCATAAAATCAATTATTAAAACTATCACAGATCATGGAATAAACTTTACCATTATAGTATACTTTTCTTATTTGATAAGTTATTAAAATTCAAAGTTAAATAATTACTTGTTCGGCGAAAGCTAAATTTCTTAATTCCCAGGAGAGTTGAAACGCTGTTAATATTGGATCACTGGAAGAAAGTGCCATTAAGGATGGACTTGCCAGAGCTCTATATTCGTCAACACGAGACATTGAATGTCGAAGAGAGTCTTCGGTTGATTTCCGAATACATTCTTCACAGCCACATCTATAGGTATTTAAAATACAAATTATTAAAATAGGTAGTTTCTTATTTACTTGTGAAGCTGATGTATCAGCTTTGTAATAATCAGCTATAGTTAGACTTACTTGATATCATGCGGCATAGGTAAAGTTGCACCACGATCTAATAAAATTTTTAAGATCTCATAATTATTTCTGTGGGCTGCCAGCATTAATGGAGTAATATCCGGTGGAAACATTGACGTGTTTGTATCAACTTTTTGCCAACTCTATAAAATGATAAGAAAGAATTCATTTGCTGTATACATAATGGATATATAGTCCAGATAAATACAATAGAACAAATAGTAATATACTGTACTATTTACAAAAATAAAGAAGTTTTAGGAAAAAAAACTTACATATGGTTCTCCTTCTTTATGAATTAGTTCTTCATGTTCTAATAAAAGTTCCACTGCTTCAACAAATTCTACGTTAATAGAATGCAAAAGTGAATCTTTTGTATCAACTCCCATGATTACTAACAGTTCTAACATTTCCATATTTTCTCCATCAATAGCTAATGTTAAAGAGCCACGTCCTAAGCTATCGACACAATTCATATTGATATGTCGTTTGCGATGAGCTTTTTGTAAAATTCTTCAACAAAAATTTATCATTTAGTCGACTGTAAGTGGAAAAGAAAAATGGGTCAAATTTACCGTCGCACATTTGCTAAATCGCCTCGTTCTACTGCTAATAAATATTTCTTTTCTTCCAAAGACAATGGTTTCGGTAAATTTGGCAAACTAAATGTGGAGGCCTGCAGAAATGAAGGAGCCTCCACATCAATTTCGACCTGGAAAATAAATTATTGAGACAATTAAAATAGAAATTTTAAGTACAAGAAACGGTACCTTATCATCTTTTTTTTCTTCCGCCATTTCGTTTGGAAGAAATCACGGCTTTGGGCTATTAATTGTGTACAAAATTTAACTTTGAATCTACAACGATTTAATTGTTGCTAATTACTTGATTGAATATTGTCACCAAACTATGAAGTTACTTAATGTAGGTGATGCTGCATTTACGATTTATAATAAATTTGATGATACCTTGCATCCAAATTAAAAGTTCCAATTATTGATAAGAAAATAAAAATAAAATAAGACTGCAAGTTGATTGTTGGAAGCCAATTTTGCCTCTTCGTTTCGATATTTTCGCATGGAATTTGAGACGCGACGCGGCAGAAGAAGCGTCTGCTAGTGGCACTCAAAGAAACGCTTTTCCATAAAAGAAACCAACTGTTCACCCATAGTTCTTTTCTTCTAATGGCTTACGTCAGAAATCGATCGATTGGCTTTCGGGCCAAATGGCAAGAAACATTTCATTTTAATACTTTTATGCAATTAAAATGTTTCGCTTTCAGTATTTCCTGGTAAAAAGCTTCAATCGAGGTCATTGGAAAATCCTATCGATTTTTAATTTAGATCACGCATCAAATGCTAGTTTTCCATCATTGTTACGGTGCACACCAGATAAAAATATTATATAAAACCCTTTCGTTTTTCATCCTTTTGAGTCATTTTCCGCTCTAGTTACATGAACTTATGGTTGATGAACTCTACTCACACTAGCTCTGAGAATTTTTTTCTATTTGTTCAATATTTTTTTAAAAGAGATAAAATATTTTCTAATTCACATAAAGTATAAAAGCTTTTACAAATACTTTTCTGTAATTATAATTACATGTAAATAGAGAAATCTCAAATAGAAGGTAATAGGTTTTTCTTATGGTTACTCAATACGAACTACGGTGTACAAATTGTATGTATATAAAATATGAATATTGCAATTAAATTTCCTTGCATGCTTTTTGTTTTATAAAACAGAAATTGTTTTTTTTTTTCTTGCAAGCTCTATTTATAAAGTTTGAATAACTTTTATTTCATGCCCTATTTAAATTCAAAAACGAGAAATGTAATTGAGAGAAATTATCTTTATATAATACTCGTATCTACATATTTTTTACATAGATATCCTTAGATGATAATAAATTTTTTAAAGTTGGAGCACTTTTATGTTATATTCACGTAATTACACGAGCATTTATTGCAATAAGTTTTAATTTAAGAAATACATTAGTTCAAATAAAAACAATACAGGACCGGCACTGGTCCACTATGCGTCTTGGGGCTGAGAATTATTTTACGTCCCTTATCAATGTTTACAATTTCATCCGTAATATATAGCCCCTGGGTTAACAAAATAAAGACGCTAGGGTTGAATGTTTGCTATCATTCTCACAAAGTATTAAAGGAGAAAAGGAAAACTTTAAGGTTTTTTTTTCTCACTTGTTTTGTACTGAATAAGCCTTGACCACTTTTTTGAGCTTCGAAATTTGGATTCAAAATTTGTAAGAAATCGAAAGTAATTCCTTCCGATATTACGACCCTGCAAATGACTGTTATTTTAACGGCCACCAAGCCTTTTTTCCATTTTTAGGTTTTCCTACGTTTCGGAATACTTTGGAACTGAAAATTCAAGATTGCTCCAAAAAATTTGCAACGTGTTATTCGCAATGTTGCAGAAACCATAATACCTATTTATAATAATTTATGGGTATCAGATGTCTTAATCGCCCGACAAAATATTCCTAGACAAAATATCCCCAAAGTTTACAGGTGGCCGAGTCGTTAAGGTGACTGTTCTAAAACTGGTAGGTCTTGGGTTCGATTCTCATATCGAGCAAATTTTCGATATATCTCGATTACGGTTTTTTTATAAACCCTAGAGTCGACGATAAATAATAATTAAAAAAATTATCCCACACAAAATATCCCAGATAATTGATCCTTCGATTATTCTTTACTATTTTCTTTTTATTCTGTGGTATTTTAATTAAATTGTTCTCTTCATTAGTAATTATTTTTCCTTCATACCTTTTTTTATCTTTGAAAATATTATCACAGAAAACTACCCACAAAGGGCCCAGAGGTGAAGCCCTGGTAAGAGTTGGAAAGTGAAGTTCTCCAATCATAAAAAAAATATTTGAAATGTTTAATTATGGCCCAATTTAGTTGCGAATTATATTAAAAACTAGTTGAAAATACAACATTGTCAGATATTAATGTTGCTAAAAAAGACTTATAGCAGACTTCTTATACTTGTCTTTGATTTAATAACTATTAATTGTATTTAAAGACTCTAGGGTTTATAAAAACTTGAAAAATATAGATAATATCCTCGTTACGAGGGTTGGATCCAGCATTTACCAGTTTCAAAGCAACCATCTTGATAGTTTGTCCACTAAGTACTAACGTCTAACGTTCATCCCAAAAGTTGGGGTGTAAATGGATAATGCCGCTCGTGCTTGCCGATTTTTCTATGGATACAAAAATCATTAAAATATCTTTACTACCATATTAACAAAATTTGATCAAATGATAAAAGTTTCTATTATAAAATGCTTATTGAATTATGAACGCACAAAAGAATTATTGAATCAATTTTTCATAACCAATTTCCCAAATAGTAAAAATTCATTACTACTGAAATTTCAGATTTTTTTTAAAACTAAAACGACGATGTTATTTTTTCCTTTGTTATTAGATTGTTATGAACTTACCAATGTATCAGGAAGGGTATACCAGTGTTTGTATGGGAAAACTACTCCCGCAGCTTTTTCGATTCAAACTCAGGGGATTGTTTTGATACTGAATAAAAAAAATAGTCGAATTTTCAGCTTCTTATCTCAAACGGTTTTCAAGTATTTCAAAAACCTCTTTTTTCGATTTTATTATTTTTTTTAGTAGTAAAATTTAAAATTAATGACCTACGATTTTGATTTCTTATTCTTAGGAGTAAAAGGCATGAAAACATATTTTTACTATGTGTTCCAGGTGGAATGTCGATTTTAAGAACAGAAACAAAACTAAAATTATTATTTTGAGTATGTTCTTGAAAAGTGTCGACATTCCACCTGAAACTCATAGTAAAAATATTTTTTCATACCTTTTTCTCCTAAGAATGAGAAGTCAAATTCATTAATTTTAAATTTACTAAAAAATAAAACTAAAATCGAAAAAAGAGGTTTTTTTATGTACTTGAAAACCGTTTGAGATAAGAAGCTGAAAATTTGACTATTTTTTTTTATTCAGTATCAAAACAATCCCCTGAGTTTGTATCGAAAAACCTGTGGGGGCAGTTTTCCCATATAAACTTTGCTATACCCTTTATAAATATTTTTGCTTTGTTAGTTTTATGATATTTAAGGGGACTCTCCCGTGTGATGGACTTAAAAAATCTATTTATTTTTTTGCTTAAATTGACTCCTTAAAATATCTAAAATATGGGGGTGAAGTTATTTTTAAAATTTGAAATCAAAATATATATATCATAAAGATAATATTAACCGTATTTGAAACGCTTTAAACGCGTTTTTCTCATAACTGTGCTTTTCAAACTTGTCTCCATTATATCTCGAGAATGGTTTAACAAAATGACTTTCAATTTATAGGGTAGATGCAGCACATGTAGACGCACGAAATACAGTACAATGTTAGAAAAATTCCGAATGTTTCTATGTTATTTATAAATAAGATATCAATCGAAAATTCAATTTTTCATATTTTCAATTGATTCTAGTTCATTCTATGCTTTTGAGCTTACTGATTAAAATGTAGCTATTTTTTTTACTTGAGATATGCCATATCCGAAACTCACAAAGTTGGCTCAAAGTTTGTATACAGACGCTTAAAATAAGTATAAACAAATGCTAAAAACTCATCTTTTCATTGGCTTACAAAAAAAAAAAAATCTTAAAAAAAGCCCTCATACAGGAAAAACTCCTTAATTGCTTGATTAAAATATTTAATATTTTAACAATTTACATCTACCAATTTGATTCAATGCTTAAATTGAAAATCAAATTAATTAATTCAGTATAACAAAAATATTTTCTTCCCTTAAGACCAAAGAAAATAAAAACTTTTATATTCTTTAATGTTGACAAATTAATTATTTTAAATGTGGGCCATTTATTTTACCAAAGCCTAGTTCTACTTTTTAGACCATCTAAATTGGATTAAGAAACGTTCAAAGCCCAACAAGTGCATGGATTAACCTGTACCTACATTTTATTTGTTTAAAATAATACTACTTTCCGCAAAGAAATTTTTACATTTTTCGTGTAGGTATGAGACGTGTAAAAACTAAAACCGATATTGGAAAAGATTGGCATTTATGATTAAATAATTCCCCGTTTTCTTTTTTAAGTTATAATCTTGTTATTTGCCATTATAATTAAATACTTTTATAGGTTTCGTTCGAAACTACTTTGTCAATCCCAAAAAAAATTCTTCTCTATTATATTAAAATAAATCATAACCAAAAAATGTGATAACTAAGTTAATAATAAGTTTAGGTATGTTGATGAAAGAAAATCATAAAGGTTGAATAGTTTTTATTGATACAACTTGTAGTATTGCTTCCGGAAAAATTCAAGTTTTGTGTAATGACATGCACTTGCACTCGATTACTAGGGTTTTAAATGACTCAAGGACGAGGGAAGCTTTTATTGCAATCCGTTTAAACTACCCCTGTAAAAAAAGCTAGAGCTTTTAAACATTGTATCTAAAACAAATTTGTTAGATAATTCGATTTAATTCAATAAGCTTTGACAGGCTTGGACTTACATGAAAAATGATGCTAGAAATTTATTTTTTTCCTGGTGATTTTAATTTTATAAAAACGTCTAATTTTTCACCATTTATTTTGCTATGGTTAAGTAATATTACCTAAGTTTTAAAGTAAAAGAAGTTTGAATGACGTAGCTATATCATTTGTAAATTTAATTAATATTTGTATTACGTAAGTAGATGTGGTTGGGGATTATAGGGTCGTTTTTAGAGAATTATCACGGGAATTCAATGGGAGACACTCCTTGCCCTTAAAAAATCGTTTTCACGGACAATATTGAATACTCGAAAATATTGAATTCATTTGTAGTTAAACTTTTGTACAAACAAGGTACAATGATTTTTATTAAGTTATAAAAATTAATGTTTTTTACTGTGTATTTTATTTATTATTATTTCCCAAAGACATTTTTTTTTTGAAATATGAAGCATAAGTTAGAAAATAAAATTCCGATAATAAAAAATCGAGGAAACAAAGGTAAATTGAATTAGTTGTTTTATATTTCCGGCTAATAATAAAAGTCAAGCCAGTCCTGAAGTTGAGGCCAATCTCTAATTAGCTTAGGTATCGATACCTCTCATTGAATAGATTACCATCAAATTTCTAACATTCTCTAGTGTGGTTCGCTTATGTCCTCCATTATTTGAAATTGTTTTATTCGCGATTTACCTCATTTATTGATGAAAAATGAGTCAAAGTTGCTTAACAGAATCCCGTGAGGAGCTGGTGGGTTCTGAAGATCTTCGTCGTTCACGTCAATCACTCCAATCCCAATCAAGTGAACATATTTTGACCTCTGTGGAAAAAACTTTTTTGTTGCATGCGGAACGGGGTGATTGTGCAACGGTGCGAAGGTCAGTAGTATAAAAGTATGCTTTTAATAAATCTAAAAGATTTTTTTTTCAAGATTAATTGAAGAACATCGAGAACAACCCGAAGTATTAGACATCAATTGTGTTGATCCATTGAATCGCTCTGCATTAATAGCTGCCATCGAAAATGAAAATATCGAACTTATTCGTTTGCTTCTTGACGAAAAAATTGCTGTTAAAGTAATTCCACTTGTTTTTCTGCAGGTAGAAGTAATAAGAAGAGTTTGATTACTCCGTGTCTTTTGCAGGATGCCTTATTGCATGCTATCAAAGAAGAATACGTAGAGGCTGTAGAAATATTGTTGAAATGGGAAGAAGACACTCATGTGCCACATAGTCCTTATGTAATTTATTTATATACAGTGTGGAAAAATAGTTCATTTTAAATAAATTAATATTTTAATTTTTAGAGTTGGGAAGCTGTGGATCGATCCTCGGCTATGTTTACGCCTGATATCACTCCGTTAATTTTAGCTGCTCATAAAAATAATTATGAAATTATAAAAATTTTATTAGATCGAGGAGCAACGCTACCGATGCCTCATGATGTTAAGTAGGTGTTAACTTTTTTGCACTCTATAATTGGTTTTCCTACGAACTATCGTTGCTGAAGTGGGAAATCAAGTGGGCGAGATGGCAGTAGAAATTAAGACATTTTTATATAATCATTCCTTGTATTTTTTTTATTTTAATCACATTTAGTTGGTAGAAAAAAGCTTAAGTAACATAAAACATAACTATTTGGAACATTAGCTTAAAGATATTTTTAAATAAGTGTGCTAAATGATTCAATTGATTTCTACGATAGAGCTCCATAATTGAGAGCTCATACTTTTTATTTGCGCTTTTCTTACTGCATTTGTAATACTTTTATGAATGCAAGTAATACTTTTATAATTGTAAAATTTATTTTTATTTTATTTGAATCTCTCGATATTGATGCATTATAGTACCAATTATAAAATGTATTTCCTTATCAATTGAATTTTTAATACCCATAACAATGTACCTCATACATTTTTGCTTCGCTTCTTAAAGCTTATGTTTATTATTTCGAGTTTAGTGTTTCAGAAATAACAAATGACGATATTCCGTAAAAATAAAATATTGCTATTTAGTGGAAAATGTTGCAATCGTTTTTTTAAAAAAAAAAACTTTTTTATACTTATTATATCCGCACACTTCCTTAGAGGTTATGAACTGAAAAGAATGCAAATTGTAGCTTTCGATATTGAAAAAATCTGATGTGAACTCTAAATTTTGTTACCTTCAAAAACGAATTAAAGATTTCCAAAATTTAGGTTGATTTACTAAAGAGAGTAGAATGAAATTTCAAAATATTAATACAAAATTGAAGGTTTTGATTTTTAATACGTATGCAAACAATAAGCGCAAACATATGCTATATATACAGTACCGATATTTTTTTTTTAGAGTCTCATACTAAAATATGAATAAGTATTTTATTTATTTCCTAGTCACAATCAATAAATAATAATGTAAGTATATCCTATGACTCCATTTCTTATTTATTACAACCTTATATTTCCTTATTATTATATTGATTATAATGACAACGTTTTAGTAATCAACTTTTAATAGTATTTGAAATATAATTATAAATAATATAAATTAATAATATAATTATTATAAATAATATAAATTATGGCGTATGGTATAATAACAAATTCATATCACCAATATTACAACGTATGAATAAATTTTGTCCAACGTTCGATTCCATACAAAAATATTATTGTAGATTCTTTGTTTGATGCATTATCTTATAAACTTAATATCAATAGGCATCTTTTTGTGCGTAAACTAAACTTTTGAACTTGTTTGAAAAAAAATATATACATCCGAAAGCAAATAGGATTAAAATTTCTTAAATTCCATGAAACTTCTGCGACTGGAACCCCAATAACGAGCTGCTTTCACTTGTAAATAGATCGTAATAAAGAAGAAATTGAGTCATAGGACATATATTATCTATTATTATAAAGAGGAAAGATTTGATTGTTTGTTTGCTTTGAATAGGCTCCGAAACTACTTGACCGATTTGAAAAATTCTTTCACTGTTAGGAAGCTACACTATTTCCGGTAAACATAGGCTATATTAAATTTTCAAAAAAATAAGGATCCATACTAAAACTCCAATAATGTAACCTAAGGTCTGAAAAAAATTACCAAAAAACATTATTTTATCGAGTGCGCTGAGAAAACTATTGGTTATAGAAAAAAATAATGTATTACGATTTTGTAAAACTTATCATTATCTACAAAAAATAAAACGACAGCATATGTCTAACTATTATAGTTATGTCACAATAAGTGTTTTTTCATTTTAAAAAATATATATATAAATTCCACCGCTATAAAAGCTCTTTTATTTGTACTTTGGGATTAATCCTTATCAAAATAACTAACTTCATATTTAAGTTTGCTTCAATGCCATTATATAACTTTTTGAGTTATTCAATTTGATCATTCCATTCGAAAGATATCACAAGTTTAAAAATGTAACTTATTTCAGAAATGAAAAATGTTAAAATACAAAAACGTGCCTTTTTGAAATATAAATGTTTTCATACATAATAAACACTAATTATAATTATACGTTCATAGCACATTCGCTTACGTATCTGATTTTCTAATGCTCGCAATAGAAGAGACGTGGGTTCGAATCTTACAGTAAATTTTTTTTTAATTTTTTTTTTTACAAAATTGTTGAAAATAAATCCTCAAGGTTGCTCAATAAGAAAATATTAACGAAAAAAGTAACAGTAGTAGTAAAAAAATATTTATATTAATAAAGCTTAAAGTAACTACGTTTTTAAAACCGTGTTAAAATCGTGTAATTATATATCTCCTCTGCCAGATGAAATTTTACTATTCAGTGTATTCCTTATAAGAAGTAGGCATGTGAAAAGATTTTTTTTTTGATAATTTCTACCCTAAAAGAGTGAATTGGGGTGATTAAGTTTCTTTGAGAAAATGTAAAGTTAATCAACAATCGAAATTTTGAAATTACCAAGAGTAATTAATAAATAAATAATTAATTAATAATAAGTTTCTGTTTTTGTTATATAATTTTAACTTCAGCATTTTAAATAACGTCATTTCACTTAATTAGTATGAAAGTTTAGGTAGTAGGTACTTATACCAAATACCATAAAGGCGGTTTTTAATTTTTGTTTGTTTTTCAACAATCAAACTTTTTCAAATCTAATTTTTATGAACCAATTATATGAACCAGTTATATGAAACTGGAGCAATTATATATTCTGCAGAAAAGCATTATGTTATAGCATTATATTATATATATATATATATATATATATGTATATATATATATTTATTGATGATAATGAAATATGACAAAAAATTGCTTCCATAATGCTTTTCTGCAGAATATATAATTGCTCCAGGTTGCAATCATCTATCTATTATTATGAAGAGGAAAGATTTGATTGTTTGTTTGCTTTGAAAAGTCTCCGAAATTACTTGACCGATTTGAAAACTTCTTTCACTGTTGGGAAGCTACACTATTTCCGGAGAACATAGACTATATTAAATTTTCAAAAAAAATAAGGATACATACTAAAACTCCAATAATGTAACCCAAGGTCTGAAAAAAATTACCAAAAAACATTATTTTATCGCGTGCGCTGCGAAAACTATTGGTTATAGAACAAAATAATGTAGTACGATTTTGCAGTACATATCATTATCTACAAAAAATAGAGCGACAGCTTATGTCTAACTATTACAGTTATGTCACAATAAGTGTTTTTTCATTTTAAAAAATATATATAAATGCCATCGCTATAAAAGCTCTTTTATTTATACTTTGAGATTAATTATACGTTCATAGCGCATTCGCTTACGTATCTGACATTCTTATGCTCACAATAAAAGAGACGTGGGTTCGAATCTTACATTAGACTTTTTTTTACAAAATTGTTTTTGGAAAAAGGTTCATTCGGGAATCGAAACAATGAGATGGGATTCCAACTAATATTCAAAAATCTAGACTCTTAACTTCTGTTATTTTGACGCGAGTATTTTGATAACTTTCGACTTTTTTTAGTCATAATTTAGACCGACTTTATTGAACTTGATTTTTTATTTATGTATAGATACTGATTGATTTATGGATTATTTGGTTCACGGTAGGTATGCCTACCGACGGTATACGCAATTGAACATACTCTTCTTAGATATTTATAAATATTTTTTGAAGTTTAATTGATGATTACATACAACTATTTTATTCTAAGCAACAGTTGATTAAATGTGTCTCTTTATAGTCGACAAAGCAGTGTTTTAAGTATGATTATGTTTTTCGTAAAACAAATAAGAAAAATAAAAATTTTCACATACCACTCCAAATAGCAAATCTAAAAAGAAAATATAATCTACACCTACGTTACGCAGACGAAG
This sequence comes from Sisyra terminalis, assembly GCA_958496175.1. Taxonomy (NCBI): domain Eukaryota; kingdom Metazoa; phylum Arthropoda; class Insecta; order Neuroptera; family Sisyridae; genus Sisyra; species Sisyra terminalis. Next base: position 34,600,642 of record OY292274.1, read on the forward strand.
TTGCGGGGATCAGCTAGTTATTTATTAATTTATTAAAATATGAAATACGTTGATACATCGTTTTAAGATCTTTTTTCAAAAACCAAACTCAAAAAAAAAATGGAGGCTTACAGGGGTTCTCCCCTTTTACGGGCTAATTTTTTTTTGCATAAATTGCTTCCTTATTTACACATGTCTAGAAAATGATGTTAGAATAATTTCTTAAAATTTGAAGTTGTTAGAAAGATATCGTTGTTACGAAGATACAAACATCATTATAATTTTAACCGTACTTGAAACTTTAATCGCGTTTTTCTTAAAGTTGTGTTTTCAAGCTTTTCTTCACGATATCTCGAGAACGGTTTGACCGACTGATTTCCAATAAATAGGGTAGATTGAGCACGTGTAAACGTACGGAACGAACTAAAAATCACTGAAAAATTCCATATATTTATGTTTTTCCATAAAAAACATTAAAAAAAATTGAATATTCAGATTAATTATTATTAATTTAAAAATTAAAAAAAAAAAGAGAATTCTTTAAGCTGAATACTAGGCCTTAAAAGTTTTAGACAATATTTCATTTTTACCCTACATTTCCCCGAAAAATATAAAAAATCGAGTGTTTCTGAAACTTAAACAACCTCTAAAAAAATTTGCTTGATGCTGACTTTTGGAGAGGGATCTGAAAACATAATGTAATAACATATTCGAGTAGGAGACTTGAAAAAAATTTAAGTCGATTTTTTGCCCCACCCTAATAGTTAACCACTTTTAAACTTTTCAATTACATAATATACCATATGCATTTTTTTTTTAAATTTTTTTTTCGTTAAAGGAAATTATTATTATGAGGGAATACCAATTTTTAGTTATGAAAAACTAGTATTTTGGAAAAAAAAAAAATAATGAGCAAATTAGAATCCGAAAACGGTGCGCTGTAACGTCACAGTACGCGTAATGAAACCAAGATATAAACAGATCATTGAGCCGATTGAGCCATTACCATAGAAACAGTAAAAATTTACACAATTTTCGAAATTTTTTACACTTTTTCGCAATAGAAAGCTTTTTTTATACCCTAAAAACTATTATCAATTTTTTCGGCTCAAGTCTTTTAAAACAGTCAAATCTGGCAACGTTGCATTTTCGACTCTGTTTTCGCGAATAAATCGGTCCATAATGAAAATTTAGCCAAAAAAGATAAAAGTGTACCATACTAGAATTGAAGTTACAAAAAAATCGCGAAATAAATAATAAAACAAAGTTGAAAATGCAACGTTGTTAAGTTTGATTGTTCTAAAAAAAACTTGAGCCAGTTTTTCTTCAAGGGTAGAGATTGTAAATGGTTAAGTCAATAATTTAATCTTTGTCAGTACCTTTCAAAGTACCTTTGTCATACGAAAACGTACATGAAATTTTGAAGTTTCGTATTGTGACGTCATTTGTATGCCGGACTAATAAGAGCTCGCTCTAGGCATTTTGAACTTAACGATTTTTTTGCATTTTTAAATGAACACTTCTTAAATTTAATCAAGTAAAGTTAAAAACTAACAGCTATATTATGTTTTTATGTTAGTTTAAAATATTTAAAATTATTTTTAGACCATGTGCAGTAGGTGGTCTATTCATGTAATAATAATAATAATATTTTTCAACTTTAAAGAATATACCACGAGAATATTAAAATCAATAACATTAAAATGCCAACTAGGTAATAATTTTTGGACCGACGATGCTAAAATTATTATTATCATATAACTTTAGCAAATAAGTTTTAAAATTTTGACAAATTTATTTTAGTTTATTGTTTATTTTGAAGTGCATTTAAATGTTCCTTGAAAATCAATTTTTACTTTGGTAACAAAAATCATTGCATGTTCATTTGTCTTATAATATTTAAATATGTTAGCGATTATTTATATTTTATAAGATAAGTAAACACTGTTGAATCGATAAACTGCTAACAAAAAATTATCAGATATGCTTCTAAATAAGGATAGATAATTTTTGAGGACGATACATATTTCCAACAATTCTTGAATTTCCGTTTAGCTTCGTAAGCTTAATTTACCACTGCGAGCAGTATTTCATTTCCTCGTCGAAAACTAATTACATTTCCATGAAGTAAAATAAATATGAAAAAAATAATAACTTTTACTGGTACTCCATCTAGATCAGGAAGTGAAACTATTTTTTTAAAAAAATGTAATTTTTAACGGTTTAATTATTTTTATGGTAATTTAAAATCCCACGCAAAATTGTTGGAAAATTTTGTAATTTACCTGACGGTGAGGTAACTCATTCCAATATAAAACTAGTTTTTTTCCATCATTCCTACTCTAGATTAACTTCTTTAAACGTTATTTAAGATAATCTAATTTGTTCACTTGCAATACTTCCTGTTTCCATTGGCCTCATCCTTGCGCCAGCGTTCGACTTCCGCGAAGAGTGAAAGCAATTATGAAAAAATATGAGATAAGTTTTTTTCTTTTTCCTTTTTAATTTAAGATGCGGTTGTGACGAATGTGTTATTTCAAGTGAAGAGGATTCGCTGCGACACTCTCAATCTCGTATTAATGCATATCGAGCTTTAAGCTCTCCGTCTTTAATTGCTTTGTCATCTAAAGATCCTTTACTCACTGCATTTGAGCTTTCATGGGAATTACGACGTCTTAGTCGAATGGAAACTGAATTTCGAGCTGAATATAATGTATTTATTTGAAGCTTTTACAGAATGAGTCGATGGTCTCAACAAATTGACGTATTTTTTTTAGGAAATGAGGGCTCATTGTCAAACTTTCGCGACAAGTCTTCTAGACCATGCACGTACATCGCATGAACTGGAAGTAATGCTTAATTTTGATGCAGACGGGGATAATTGGGATCCGGGGGAACGACAAACGCTCGACCGATTAAAACTCGCGATTCGTTACAAACAAAAGAGATTTGTTGCACATCCGAATGTGCAACAACTTCTTGCAGCCATTTGGTATGAAGGGCTTCCGGGATTTCGACGAAAATCTGTATTTGGCCAATTGGTACAAGTCGCTAAGTTAGGCGCAATGTTTCCCGTTTACTGTACAATTTACATGTTGGCCCCAACATCAAAAATGGGATTGTTCATGAAGAAACCTTTCGTTAAATTTATTTGCAACTCCACTTCCTACGCTCTATTTTTAAGTGAGTATTTCTTTTTAAATATCTATTGTAGTATGTCCCCATTAATATTTTATCTAGTGTTATTGGGAATGGCGTCACAACGTGTTGAAATAATCGCTCTTGAATGGTTTGGTACGGACTGGATGAAAGCGATGGTGGAAGATTGGAAACGGAAAGAACGAGGAGCCGGTCCCGGATTTGCTGAATGCGGCGTTATCATTTATATGATCAGTAAGCAATGCAATTTTTTAGTTGAATGATTTTATTAAAATCGTGTTTGTACGTTTTCTTCATGCACGATCACTTCTTAATAATTTCAACGCATTACTAGGTCTGATTTGGGCGGAAATTCGATCGCTTTGGACCAATGGACTTTTGGAATATATGCAAGACTTGTGGAACATTGTGGATTGTTTAACAAATTTTTTCTACCTAGCCTGGCTTGGTTTGCGTATGTTTTCTTACTATAGTGTTCGAGTAAGTTCAATAAAATCATATTATTGCATGCTTTGAAAAATGTTTTAACAATGCACGGAATATTTGCTTAGGTGGACGCTGCACAGGGGAAAAATCCGTGGATACCACGTGAACAATGGGAGCCTTACGATCCCATGTTAATATCAGAAGGAGCTTTTGCTGCCGGAATGATATTTAGGTGAAACATATTTTTAGTTATACTGAATACCGAATCCATCATACGATACATTCGTTTTTCAAATTTTATTATGAATGTAGATTATATTTATATATAATTCACATAAATCAAAGCTCTGTCATAAACCCAGTAATTAACGTAATAATAGCAACAATCTATCTCTCGTTTTGATTAACTCCCAATGCACATTATTCATTGATAATTACATTTAATTAAATTGTTGACGTTAATTTCTCATGAAAACCTCGTTAAATGAAAATGTGTGTAATTTGAATCGTCTTATTGCAAAATGTCGCCGTTTTTATAACAAACATGTTTTATTGTTACAGTTTTTTGAAACTTGTCCATATATTCAGCGTAAATCCTCACTTGGGGCCGTTGCAAATTTCCCTCGGACGTATGATTATTGATATATTGAAATTTTTCTTCATCTATTCACTCGTACTATTCGCGTTTGGTTGTGGTAAGTATTTTATCTTTGGTAATTACAAAATCTACTTAAATATTTTAATAAGATTATAAAAACAAAAATTTAACTCGTTTTTACTTAGATATATTTTTAGAATTTGAAATCTAGTTAAATTAATTATAAGACACAGAAGAAGTTCAGTTAATGTTTTAATAAGGTAAACCCAATTACCAAGTTTTATTGAAAGTTCTTAAGAGCTTTATCCTTGCGCTCTTAATGTTTTAAACTTGAGATTTAAAGATTTCGGTTTTTTACGACGCAAAACAGTGTCGAATCAAATGGAATTAAAATTTTAGGTTTAAATCAGTTACTTTGGTACTATGCAAATATTGAAAAACAAAAATGTTACCACTTACCCCATGGGCTTGCTGACTATGAAAACAATGAAAAAGCATGTTCGATTTGGAGACGTTATGCCAAGTTAGTTGAAAACATTTTTTTCGAAAACCACTAATTTTTAAATTGTTTTTTTTTAATTTTAGTTTATTTGAAACGTCTCAATCATTGTTTTGGGCGAGTTTTGGTCTTGTTGATTTAATGAACTTTGAATTAACCGGAATCAAAGAATTTACCCGGTTTTGGGCATTATTGATGTTTGGATCGTATTCGGTAATCAATATTATCGTATTACTGAATATGCTGATTGCCATGATGTCGAATTCATACCAAATTATTTCGGTAAGTATTAAAAGCACAAAGCTTCATGTTTCTTAGTGCGCTCATGAATAATAAATGCTAGAAGGTAAAATGTTGGAAACTGAAAGTTTCTAAGCCAAGTTTCTTTAGTCTTTTTATGTGGTATTCATATTTAACTAATTTTATCTATGATACAATTTATTATTTAATAATTTCTTAAACAAAGTTCAATTTTAACCTTCAAATAAATTTTTACCTCAATATTATTTTCGTTTATGGAAAATCAAAAAGTTAAAAACAAGATTTTTTTTCATTAATTTAAAAGAGATTTTTTTGTTTTAGTGCAAATTATAAAATAAAAATAATACAAGCCCCCCGAATAGTCCAAATATTTGAGGTTTAAGTTTTTCAACTTTTTTTTTTCGTTAATCGATAGGAAGAATGAGGTGCAGTATAGACTCTATAGTATAGAGCAGCGCTGTCCAACTTATCATTGCTCGCGGGCCATATTTTCTTCATTAAACATTTCGGGGGCCAAGAAAGGCCCCTAAGTAGTACCTTCTTTAAATTCAAATTAGATTTAAAATTTTACATTGTAAAATAATTTTAATATTAATAATAATAATGTAGTATCATAAATTTATTTATAGTAAAATGTACTCGCGGGTCATACAAATAATTTGGCGGGCCATATATGGCCCGAGGGCCGCCAGTTGGGCAGCACTGGTATAGAGGACTCACGTAAACTTTTTTTTGGCCTCCATGAAGTTAGCACTATACTTTTGGAGTTTGGGAAAAATAACTACCAAATTTTTTATTGTTTTTTTTACCGTTCAAGAGTTCTGGAAAAAAATTGTCCCTCACATATTTTTCCGGGACACATAATTTTAAGAAAAAGCTCGATTTCAGGTGTTTTCCAAATTGGAAAAAAATTAAAATTTCGAGTTCTTTTTTTGCGCCATTAATTAAAAAATGACACAAGCCGAGCTTTTTATTCAAAAAGCTTTTTCCGAGAAAATATACAAGTGACGCAATTATTTTTGTTCAAAAATTTTGAGTGTCAAAAAAACACTAATTAATGGCGCTCAAAAAAAAATCGAAATTTCAATATTTGGAAAATACTCCAAATCGAGCTTTTTCTTTAAATGGTGTTTTCTGGGCAAATATGCAAACGATAACAAAATTGTTCCCGAACATATATATAAATCCTTAAACAATTATGCTGTTGTTTTAAGATTATTTTATTAATTAAGTAAATACCAAGAGTTGATGAAAAGTTTATAAATTTTATGAATTTAATTTTAAAAAAAAAAGTAGTAATAATTTATACTTATAACATTCAGTTTTAAATCAATGTGATCTACCAAATTTTGATTTTAGTAGATTAAATTTCAAGAAAATATTACTAAAAACAGTTTTATAAAATATTTTTTTCTTTAAATTTTATTGTAGGAACGGTCCGATATTGAATGGAAATTTGCTCGAAGTAATTTATGGATGAGCTACTTTGAGGAAGGTGACACTGTGCCACCTCCTTTTAACATCATTCCTACTCCAAAATTGATAATGAAGTGTTTCGGATGTCGTAAAGGCGATCGAAAAAGTCAATCATTTATGGTAAATTTAAGTTCATATAACAACCGATACAATTTTTATTTATTTTTTAATAAATATAGAAAAAATCACGCGAACGAGCAGAACAACGACACACGGCAGTTGTAAAGCTTTTAGTTCGTCGTTACGTTACAGCTGAACAACGTAAACGAGATGAATTTGGAATAACGGAAGATGATGTTATGGAAATACGACAAGATATTTCTACATTACGTTTCGAACTAATTGATATCCTACATCAAAACGGAATGACAACTCCGAAAATTACTCTGGAGGATGTACAAGGCAAGTGCAATTATAATAAGCCTCCCAATTAAATGCAGATTTAATATTTCAAATTTTGTTTATAGTTCCAGGAAAGAAAGGCCGAATCATGGAACGTCGCCTACTCAAAGATTTCCAAATTGGAACTGTTGAGGGTGTACAAAGTGTGATTGGCATAGCAAAGGAGCCTAAGGACGTTTTTAGTCAATTAGCTAAAGTAATCGGAAGAAGTACAAGGTTTGTATTTATGTATACTTAAATCAGTTAACTAGAAATATTTTGGTGTTTTTGTCGTTCAAGAGTTTTGGAAGGAAAAAGAAAAAGCTCGATTTGAACATTTTTTAAATATTGAGATTTTATTTAATTTTTTCTATGCTTTTTTGTTATGCAAATGTATTAATTAATTGAATTATTTTTTTAATACAATTACAGTAGAAAGCAAGATTGGAACAATCTGGTCCGATCGAACACAACCCGACGTGATCCAATCGGTTCAGAAAGAGAGGCCAGCATTAAAAAGCAATCCCGACAAAGCTTACGACGTCATATCATTTCATCAAATATGACCGAAATCGATCAGCATAAACTTATAGAGTATAATCCCAAACTATCCGAGGTTCCTCCCACAGCACGTTTAGCTTATGCTAAGTTTATGAATGCAAAAATGAAACAAGATTATGTTACAAAGTTAAACAATGATTTAACCGAAGAAGTTTCTCAGAAAACAGCATTAAAAAAATCGTTCTCATCTCCTAAAACTACTCCGACCGTTTCCTTCAAAAGTAAGTAATTGGCATTAAATTTTTCTGATTATTGTTTTTAAAATGAAATTTATTTGATTTTAGCACCTACTCCAGAACCAACAGAAGCAAATGAAAATGAAGACGCCATAAAAATTTCTATTAATACATCAGAGGAATTAAAACCATTGCCGACTGTTATTGAAAAAGAAGACAGCAATGAAAAAGAGCCCGAGTTGCCAGGTAAAACTGAGGAATCTCCCAAATTCGTAGAAACACAGAAAAGTGAGGAAGGAAGCATCAAAATAACAATTGAAAAAGAAAGATCTCCAACACCGTCATTGAAAGTACCATCGAGAGCACCATCACCTAAACCAAGTCCAACTGGAGCTTCTAAATTCTCTGGACAACGTAAAACAGGATGGCTTTAAAAAATGTCATTTTTTTCAAGCGAAAAATGTAGAACGGAAATATAGGATAAAAGTAGGTATTATTAAGCGAAAGTGTATTTAATGAAAAGAAAAATAAATGATATTTTAGTATTATCTCATTCGCAATATTATTTCGTCGCTACATCCTCCAAGCTTTGCAATTAAAAAAATAACACGATCATCAAGATTCATCATATTTATTTAGAATTAGTTATAATATCGAAGAAAAAATTTTATATTAAGTCATTTAGATTAAAAATATTTAATGTATACTATATTTACGATTTGGAAAATAGAAAATAAAAGAATGGTCAAATGCGTTGAATATGATATTAAAATATTGATTATTCTTATATTTGAAGAGAATTTGTGATTTTTTCAGGGAGTGTTTTTGTTGACAAAAATTCTACATTAACAAATATAAATAGGTTGATTTGTCCATTAACAAAGAATAGCTTTTTTGAAATAATCACAAAGTATATCATACAACTGTAAAGGTGATTTTAATTTTCAACTGGTTAGCACAGTTTTATCTGTAATACGAACGCGTGATTATCTACACTAAAAGCTACACAAAAACTGGTTAGTTGGTTGGTGGCCTACAATGTGCAATAGCTGATACGACTGTTAAGTATCACGAAATTTTGAAAATTTCATAAATATATTTTCAAATATATCATACAATGGTTCTGCAATATCAATAATTTAAAATAAATTTTTAAGGGAATTAACATGATGAAAGATTTAAAAATTTATTAACACACGTATTAAAAAAATTCACCACATAAATTCACATAGATGTAGGAAAATTCTTGTAGGGAACTAACATAGGAAAAGTAGTATTTATGTGGGTTTATGTAAGAAACCACATGGGAAAGGATACATTTATGTAGGAAACTACATAGAAAATCAATGGGTTATATGAATTCATGAAGATAATTAATTAGAATAATGAAGGTTAAAGACAACATCTTTAGTTAGCGAAAAAATAAAGAACACAACCTTATGTTTAAATTAAAATTTATATACTTCAGTATACTGCCCCTCCCCCGTATAATATTCAATAATACAAAGGTACCTCAGACGGATCATGTCAAGTATTTGAGAATGTACCTGGATAGACGGATAACTTGGGCAAAACACATAAAAGAAAAAAGAAAGCAGCTTAACAAGAAATATGGAAAGTTGTATTGTCTGATTGGTTACAAATCACAGTTGGCCATAGAAAACAAATTGGTTCTGTACAAATCAATAATAAAACCAATTTGGACCTATGGAGTGGAACTTTGGGGCACAGCATCCAACTCAAATATGGAAATAATAAAAAGATTTCAATCCAAAGTTCTGCGGACAATAATCGGTGCACCATGGTTTACATAAATAATGTAAAAATCCACGACGACCAACAGGTGGAAATGTGAAAGATGTGATCACTTGGAGAGCGCGGGCCTATCAAAATAAGTAAAATTAATTTCTACCAAGCAATTTACATTGCTGTCCTATAAATTTTTGTGGGAAAATATTGTGAAAATTCATGTGGAAATCATTTTATATTCCTATGTGGATTCCCATAGGAATCCACATGGTAAACCACATAAGAATTCACACAGGAATCAAAATAGAAAATCACATAGGAATCCATTCGAAAACATCGTTTAGGAATCCACATGGATTCCTAAGTCGATTTTTTTGATAGAATAGCCTCTACTGCTACTTTGTTTTTAAATCTTTTTGAAATTGTTATTTACCGTCTCTTTATAACTACTAAAGTCTTTCACGACTCTTAACTAGAGTAACTAAAAATCCATAATCACGAAATATTGAAAATTTGCTCGATACGAGAATCGATCCCAAAACCTACCAGTATAGAAGCGATCACCTAAACCACTCGGCTACTAGTAGGCTTCTTTTAATTCAATTCGAGAATAAATCGAACTATAATAAAAAATTAGCGACAAAAGAGAAAATTATACAAGATTAAAATTTAAGTTACCAAAAAATCGCGAATTAAAATAAATAGTAAAAATGCAACGTTGCCAGATATTGATATCGTTAAAAGTGACATGAGCCTTCAGTTGAAATATCAAATTCCCAAATGCTCACTCTGTACTGTGCCTACTTACACTAAGAATACAATTCATGAAGAAAGCTTCTGCAATTATATCCGCAATAACTCATAATGTAAATCCCTTGAAGGAAAATACCGTTAATAATATCGAAGACGTCATTAGTTTATCTTTAATAAGATATTTTGTCATTGATTTGTATGAGCATATATGAAAAAAGTAGATACAATTCCTATTTTCTTTGTGTCCGAAAAACGATGTGCTTTAACGATTAATTTCATGAAAGGATTAATTGGGGTTTATACAGTGTTTTTAGTGTCTTTGTATCTCATTAGAGTGGGCGAGGATGACGTGTAATACATTGGCTTATGCAACTTTCCGCTATTTCTCAATTATCCCGCTTTCCCCTATTTACTTAACTTATTTTCATGCTTTATATATGTTCCTGGAAAAGTAAGAGAGACTTTTTGCTTTCCTCAAATTTTCCTTATAAATCAGAAATAAATGATGCAAGAAAAACATAACGAACTTAAATCTTTTATTCCATTTTGAATAGCAAATGAGTGATTCATTTAGTTTACGTTTGTGTGTTTTAAGTATGTTTATATAAATGTAGGTAAATGTTGTATACGTATACTTACCCCAGCCCAAATTAAAAACTCTTCCCAAAGATAAAACAATAAGCTTTTATTCTATTGGAGTTTTCATATAAATAGATACGTTATTTCACAAAGCATAAAGAACATAAGTAACAATCTACAACGTCTTTTCGCTTATTAGTTTTTCTGTATTAATTTACTGCAATCTCCCCGGATGAAATGGTAAGAAAAATATGATGAGATTTATCTTTTATAACGTATAAACTAAGCATAAAAACATAGAGGATAATTTATATTTTGTTATGTTTTATACTTTTCAATATTAATGCCAGTATATTAAAGTAAAATGTTAAAATTGAGCGATATAGCCAAAGATTGTAGCTGCAACGAAACTGTATGATTAGGAAATTAGGAAAAATTGAAACAATTTAATGATGCTATCGTTTGAAAAACGTAATAGTTTTATTAATCATAATCTGCCATTATTACATATTATAACATATTTCTTACTATTCACATATTTTATACAATCGTTATTGATATATTCATATAAATAAATTGTAAAGATTAAATAAAAATTGATATTTTCCAGCCTTTGATTCCCACCCCCTTCAAAAACTATGAATGAAAATAAAAATCGAAACTACATTGAGTATTTTTTATATATTTCACACTTATTTTCCATTGTTGCAATGGTAGTATACTATAATATTATTAACCAAAACGTATGCTGTTGGCGCGTGTTAGGCTGCTTTTAGTTCATCGTAAGATTGAGGAAATTGTTTTTTAAACATTTTCCACAGCGGAAATTGATGGTTGTTAATTAAAAATGGGTTCAAATATGCGTTTAAATTTTCCAAATCCACTTCGTTTTCATTTTCATTGTTCCTGTTAAATTCAAATTTGTGCTCATTGTCGGGATGGTCTCTTCCAAATCTCATAAAATTTCCATTTCTTCCAAACCGAATGAGATTTCGACTACGTTCAAGTCGTTCATGACTATTATTGAGATTTTCGTCGGATTTTTTCTGCTCTGCATATTCAGCACCGCGTTTGAAACGCTTTGGTTCCTCACCAATCGCTAGTGCTTCATCAGGCTCTTCAAATTGCCCCTGAAAACGTTTTCCGAAACGAATGAAATTCTGCTTCCTTTCATCATTTGGACGTTTTGTAGGAATAATTTGATTTTCGTCCTCGCGTCCAAACTTAATAAAATCGTCAAATAATCCACGACCAAAGCGAATGAATGCATCTTGTTTTCCATTGGTGCCGGTTCGATGGAGGCGCTGTGAATAATTTGGTTGGTAAAATGGAATATTGCTAGAATCGAGTATGATTAACCCATCTTCATTTTGAAAAGAAAAAGGTCTTAGGTTTGTACGGCCAAAGCGCATGAAGTTCTTGTCTAAATCACTACGCCTACGAGTTTCAATGTCATCGTTAGCAATACGACGCTGAGAAATGCGCCCACGACCATCCATCAGAACAACAATGTCTGGGTCATCCGAATTCGATGAAGATGAATCTTCCGTTACAATCGGTTGCAATAACGCCCCAACAATTAACCACATTATCATTCCGCGCGACATTAAAACTGCAACAAATTGAAAAAGAAATATAACTCATATTAATAAAAATATATAAAAAATATATATCGATACAAAATATGTTGGAATATAGCAGTAAACATTGAAAATAATAAGGTATTATCTTCGGATACGTATTTTGATTGTCAACCAATCATCATCAGATGGTTTTGGATTTCTCCCACAAAAATTATATATAATTTAAGCAGAAATCAATTTCAATTTATATATAAAAAAACGGTATGTGTACTAATGTACACGAATAAGAAGATTGACTTATTTGTCGTAATTAAAAAACTGTTTTTTATCCACTGCCATAGTACATTCCGGTAGTGCCTGAAATGCTACATCAGCTATAAGTAGTTTGTAATAACTAAAATATGACACAATTTTAAACACATTTTTTTCTTTTAATGTCCATATAATAGGCGAATGAAGGTATGTGAGAACAAAGAATGTAAACACATACATACATGTGAGTGTAATACAAATATAATAATTATTGTCTCAATTTTCAACTAACTGATTTTTGTCTTTGGTTTCAACTGTCATTTAGTTATCATTATTCAATCGCCAGTTTTTGTCATTTGTCAGTTTTGGGCTGTGGATATTTCCAAGAAAGTTATAAGTCTTCAAAAAATAGATTAAATTCGTGGCTCATGTTCTTTTTTGAGACGTCAATATCTGGCAACTCAGAATTTCCTACTTTGTTTTTAATTTAATTTACAAGTTTTTGTTAATTCAATTCTAATATCGTATAATTTGTTCTTTTATTGGTAAACTTTCATTATGGCCTGATTTACTTGTAAATCAATTTAAAAACAAAGTAGAAAATGCAACGTTGCTACATATGAGAGAGACATGAAAGACATGAGCCAAATTAGTTATTTATACATAGTGTATAGTACTTTAAAATGTTATATACAATTGATTACTTATACAAATTTGTATCTTACATATATGAATTAACTGTTTATCACTACAACACGGGTCATTTGTTCTAAATATAGTTATCGAAAACATTTACCATATAGAAATGAATTATAGGCATTAGCTATCATGATTAGATATAAGTCAATTGCGTGTGCCTATAGCATGTATTATAAAATATACAATAGTTTAGCTATAGTATAGTTACACAAAAGTAATTGCTTAATTTTATTACCTATTTATATTTATGCATTGAAACTGATTTGTAGTTCAAACATAAAAAATAAAATGCAATATAAAGTATCAATCGATTTTCCTTGCATAATTTTACATATTATATTAAACAATTTCAAAATAGCTTTTTTAAATGCATTTAAGCTATTGCCTCTTAATATGGATATGGTTCAAACTGGTTCAAACTATAAAAATTGAAAATGTTAAGTTTGACGATATCGTTGTTTTTAACTTTTTAATTTCGTCGTCAATCATTTCAGTTGGTTTCCCCTCCCGAATAACAAAAAACCGGTGCTAGCGGTCAATTCGATCGACATGGTTGCGTTTTAGTACTATGCAAATCACTCCTCAAAAATCGGTCAGCTTTCACCTGCTTGAAATTTCTCGCTAATCGTTTGCGAGCAACTTCTTACTGTAACGTTACGGCGTCACATTTTATCAAAAATTTAGTCTGATTTTTTTCACGTAACTAAAGAAGCATAAATTCGAAAAAAATGAGAGCAGTTATCGAGAACTGACAACAGAAGTGAAAACTTAAAATCATTTTTGAATACTCTGATTAACTGTTGTTTCAAAAATCAAAATTTCATAATTTAACTCTTACTATCATTAACATAATTCTGATTTTTAGATCTATCCGTACTAATAGCATTAATTATAAAAGTTTTTATACGGTGTAATAGTATTGTTAGTTATAAATAAATTATTTGTTTAGAACATTATTCGGGAAAATAAAATGTAGAAAGATAAATTTTTGTTTTCATATCTTTAAGTATAAAAATTTTGATTTTTCTTTGTGCCACAAATTGGTGGTAACTAACTACTATATATATATATATATATATATATATATATATATATATATATATATATATACATATATATATATATACATATATATATATATATATATATATATACTTTCAGAGATTTTTTTTGAAGTATTTCCAACAAAATTTCGGCATGGGAGCAAAAGAAAAAAAATAGTCCCAAAATAGTTTTTTTCCAAAAAATAGTTTTTTTTTCTTTTGCTCCCATGCCGAAATTTTGTTGGAAATACTTCAAAAAAAATCCCTGAAAGTTTGAGCTCTTAATATTAATATTAAGTACTCGCTCACAGCGTGTGAATATTTTCCATTTAAAATACACGTAAACTTTGATTTTTTTTAAAAAATGGTTATAGCTCAGCGGCATTTTATGGTATCGCCTCGCTCAAAGTCGGGATTTTTTTACAATTGTATGCTCTACAAAAGTGCGTATTGCGGCAAAATCGTAATTTACACGGGCGAGGTAGTACGGGTCTCTAAACCTAGATTTTTCATAGATTTCTCGTTTTTCTCTCAGTAACTCATGAATTACAAGACCTACAGAAAAATTGTAAATGTCAAACTTATAGGAAATTTAATTTCCTACAAAAAAGTTCTAGAGAATTAAATTGCTAAGATCGATATTTCTCGAGATATTGAGCCTTGAATTTCTCTTACTATAAAATTTTTACTGATTATTGAGTAAAATTTTAGAAAATATTGATTTTTTATTTCTTATTAAAAATAGGCACTTTTGTAGAGCATCCAATAGTAAAAAAAATCCCGACTTTGAGCGAGGCGATACCATAAAATTCCGCTGAGCTATAAAAATTTAAAGAAAAAAATCAAAGTTTTCGTGTATTTTAAATGGAAAATATTCACACGCTGTGAGCGAGTACTTAATATTAATATTAAGAGCTCAAACTTTCAGGGAATTTTTTTTGAAGTATTTCCAACAAAATATCGGCATGGGAGCAAAAAAAAAATAGTCCCAAAAAAAAAAACACCCTAATATATATATATATATATATATATATATATATATATATATATATATATATATATATATATATATATATATTTATGTATTTATAATCTATATGAATAATAATATAATATGTTTTTGGGGCTAGGACAAAGCTTTGACTTCAACAAAAGTTATCCAAAGACGCTTTTTTGGTTGAAATCGAAGCTATTGCTGAATTCTTAGCACCACCACTGATGAAGATTGCTTGATAATTACGTAATTTGTATTAAAAGGCCCACGATTTTTCTTAAATATTAGTTCAGTACTAAATTTTAGAGTTAATAAACTTTTGGTAAATAACAATTGCATAAAGTTTGTATCGCATGTATTTTTATTCATATAGATTATAAATACTGTAAATGCAATGTAAATTATTCAAAGTTAGCAAAAATACATTCGATATATGATTAAATAAAATCGTCAAAAACCGCTTTAAAATGCAAATAACAAATAAGATATATTTTAAACAATTTAACTGGAAAATTTACCGCAAACGTTTAGACTTAATGTCAATTATTGATGAGTCTCTACCAATTTATATTCTCCTATAAATTGTAAGTTAATAATCTGGAAAATAGACGTAGAGAATTCCTATTTATAAACGTACACATCCATTATTAACGGAGAAAAAAGAAAACGAGAAAAACATTATATAATGGGGTGGAGTAGTTTTTGTTTTTCCACTAAATAATTTTGATGTTCTCGCGATTTTCCCGCGATTTTTATGTAATTTGTCAAGGGAATTTTATGCAAACCGCTAATGAAAACTTATTTTAATAAAGATGCTACAATACAGGTAAATATCGTATATTATGATCAAAATACATCCAAGGGGTTTATCGTAAAATATAAACATGATTTTGAAAGTGAATGGGAGGTTATTTATATATTAGCATTTAAATTGATGGAAGGTATAAATTTGCAGTTTTTGTGGTTTATTTGCGGTTTATAATGTAAAAAATCATATTTTAAAAGCTGATGCATAATTAAAGAACCGATAAACTTGCATTTATATTGAATCTATCTAAAAACTAAAAATGAATTTAAAAACAAACTTAAAAATGATCGAGACGATAATATAATATTAGTATTGAAAAAACTACTGGCATTTTTTTTTAAATAGATGTACCAAAAAGAAATAAAGCTGTGATTGAATCTAAACAGCAAAGTAAATAACTAGGTGTATTAACATCTTCTTATATTTTACAATATTAACTGATTTCTAAATTCTATGGTACGAAAAAAGTGAGGTATGAAAAGTGGCTAAATTATAACGATTTTATTCACATTGTAAATGAAACCTTCATATGATGTGTATGTGTACACATAGCTGTCAAATATACTTTGGGAAAGTATCTGGATCAGTGGTCCTTAACCGGGGTTCGATCGAATCCCAGGGACTCGGTGAGTCAGTCTTGCAGGCTCGGCTGATAACATGTTTTAATTAATAAGTTTTTTGTCTTTAGTTTGGACTTTCTAAATTAAAATGTTAAATTATAAAAATTGCGACGTTTCGCAGACTTTATTTCTGCTTCTTCAGGCAAAATTTAAAGTTAACATCTTTGTTTTAAATTTACACATTCAATAATTAGTATAAAACAAGATAACATGTTCTTTCTTTCAAATATGTCGTTTTTTTAAAAACTTTCTTGAAATTTCTCATATATATTTATCAGATATATATTTGAAAGAAAGAGTACATCTGAATAACATGTTGTCTAGTTTTATACTTATTATTAAATATGTAAATTTAAAACAAAGATGTTAACTTTAAATTTTGCCTGAAGAAGCAGACATAAAGTCTGCGAAATGTCGCAATTCTTATAATTTACATTTTCATTTTATAAAGTCCAAACTCCTAAGATAAAAAACTTATTAATTATTAAATCATGGACGAGATTCAAAATGTTAATTTTACATGTTTTAATGTTGGTTTTTTGCATTTTAAGCACCTACAATTTGTATACCTATGTTTTAAATTTGAAAAAAATAATACTTTATTTTTCCAAGAAGAGTTCGGCGAATACCCATATGAAACTGGTAGGAGTCAATACCTCCAACCAGATTAAGAACCACTGACCTAGATACTAGACAAGTTACTTTTTTAAAAAGTATCCAAAATTACTTTGGGTATTTTATTAAAAATTACTTTTAAGATATTTAAAAGCTATTCTTTTATTTCCTTTGTATATTATGTACGTGTTACAGTAAATTTGTGAGAATATATTCTCACTGATAAAATAAATTCCTGTAACATATGTACTAAGTTTCGTAACGTATTAGGTAAAGTTTATTAGGTTTATTAGGTAAAGTATGTAATCGATAATGTATTTTAATCTTTATTTTTGTCTAATTCGCTGTATGCATATTACACTTTAAAAACGATATAATAATAAGAGTTATAAATTGATTCTTATAGAACGAAACAAAATTAAACTCTAATCTCTCGATATCTAGGTATCTAAATTACTTTTCGGTATCTAAGATACTCTTTAAGTTACGAGATAAAGTTCTTTATAAAAATATCCAAGATACTAATTACTTTTGATCAAAAAATGAAAGAACTATGATACAGTATCTTAGATATTTTAAAATAACTACGATATTTTTTTCTTACAGTTCTATGAGTACAATCAACATCAAGAATTTCATCAAAATAAGATTTTTTCGCTGACTTTGAACAGTTATACTGTGTATACAATATATAAAATATATTGTAGTCCAATTTATGTAGTATAATTTAATATAATAATATATAAAAATCATACCACCAACATAAATTTGAACAGAAGTTCAAACAAAAATATTCGTGACGTATTGCCCAGATACGTATTTCGATTGCAATATATTTTATATATTGTATACACAGTATAACTGTTCAAAGTCAGCGAAAAAATCTTATTTTGATTATACACAATGGCAGCAGGGCCACAATCGCTGTTCAATAAATTCCACAAAACTACTACGGCGATCAAGTCATAGCACCCTATGTAGTGCTATGTAACGTTTTGAGCTTTTTTATAAGTTTTATATTTCCGAACTTTTTTTCATTATTAATTGGTGTTTTTTTGTTTCTTAAGAGTTTTACTAGAAAAAAAAATATTGCTTGCATATTTTTCTAGAAAATACCATTCAAAAAAAAAACTCGAAATTTCAATATTTTTTTTTTGTCATTAGTCGGTGTTTCTTGTAGTTTGAGAGTTCTAAAGGAAAAGAAAAAGCTCAACTAGGAGCATTTTTGAAATATTGAATTATCCTAATAAAAATCGCGTTATTAATTGGTACTTTTCGTCGTTGGAGAGTTTTAAAAGAAAAAAAATCACTTGCATATTTTCCCGGAAAACGCCGTTAAAAAAAACTCTCTTCAGACATTTCTCAATTAGTAAAGTTTTAATATTTTTATTTCAGCAATAATTGGTGTTTACATGTCGCTTAAGAGTTTTGAAAGAAAAAATTTTACCTTTGCATAGTTTCACGGAAAACGTCATTTTAAGAAAACGCTCGATTTGGGGCATCTTTCAAATATTGAATTTTTCAAAAAAAAAAAAAATTGCGCTAATTGGTGGTAATTCTTTGTCGTTCGAGAGATTTGAAAAAAAACGTTTGTTGCTTACATATTTTCCGAGAAAACGTTGGTTACAGAAAAAGCTCAATTGAATTTATAAAATTCAATATATTGGTAATTCTCATCAAATTTCAAATTTCAGTAGAAAAAAATTTGTAAAAAATATTTTTTTTTTCGATTTTGTAGTATTTATGAAACAAGATTGTACCATTGTAGTGGTTCCCAGAAAAAACTTATTTTTACCGAGTTATAAGGATGATTTATAATTTTGAAAGTGAGGAAATGGTTTTTATACATCAAACAGTCATTGATTCGTGTCTGTTATTGTCAGATAGAGAACAAAAAGTTTGAGTCCTAACAGTATCATTGCTACGTTAATATAATACTCCACTGCAAAGTATTATTTGTTGTCTTGTACTGTCAAAATGAACTACTTGCATCTTTACATTGTACTTAAAGCAATGATTTTTACTTAAGTCAATATGAATGATTGTTTCATCTTTAAACAGGAAAAGCCGGTGAATTTAAGGATTATAGAAGCAAAGAAAAAAAGTCAAATTCGACTATTTCGCCATTTCCTCGTTTCAATTTTAAATGAGGTGAAAGAACAACGAAATGAAGTATAACTAACAGAATCTTGGAACATAAACTTTTGTTATATCTGAATTTTTGTGTAAATTTATTGTCTCTGAAAACCTACTTTACTGTACAATTGTTACAAAGAAATAGTAAATATCGCTATTTTTCTTCAATATGAGAGAATGACGACTGAAAATGTAATCTTGAAATATTTTTCATTTTTTTTTTTTTGGACAGTCTGACATGTGTAAAATGACTTAAATATAATTGATATATAATTGATAGTACTGCCAACAATCAAAAATCGATGAGAATGTTCGTGAATGATTACAGATGTGTTAACGTATCGACTTTTAGTAAAGATGTGAGAGAGTGATTTTATTTTATGGGACACATATAAAATAGTTATTTTCGATACATATGCGTAAAGTGAAGTTTTCTAGTAGGATGAAATTGATGCACGAGCTGAAGGGACTGATCATACACAACGAGATCGAGTGCACTGTGTACCCCCACGAGGCTGCCAGGCGAGTGCGGGTAGGCGCACGAGATCAAGTTGTGTATGATCAGTCCCTTTAGCAAGTGTCTCAATTTCGTCCTACTAGGTACCTCACTTTAAGCATAAGTATCGAACAAAATTTTTTGTAACGACTGCTTCTAAAGTTCAACAGAAATAGATTGAGAAATTAATTATTGTTATTTATATATGAAAAATTTCAACTCTATAGTAAGAATAATTTATAGAAAAATTATGAATAAAAACAACATTTTAGTTTAAACTACAGTCTAAATAATAACCTATATTAATTATTTCTTAACAAAGTTTATTTAGGTATCAATTTATTTTACTTTTTCGCACTGTTATTTACTTTCGCGCACGGTTTCTCTACTTTCGCGCACGCTTGCCACCACGATGAGAAAACGAATCTTTACCCCCGCCACACAACGCACGAAAATTCAACTTTAGAAGCAGTCGTTACAAAAAATATATTTGAAAACGTGTTCTTTACTTTTCATTCCGAACTTAAATCATTTTTGAAAATCTATTATACTTTTAATCGATTAGTCGAAATACTTTTGAATTGAATATTTTTGATTTAGAACTTCAAAAAAGTGTTAATCTTAAGTTTGGGACATAGTGAGGGAATGATTTGCAGAGTAATATTTATTTATTATTCTATAGGTATATTCATTTAGTTCAAAAATAATAATCAACAGTAGTAGTCAAAGTAATGTTCTTTTCATTCTGGAAAGATAAGAATTTCGATATTTCCTGAGAATTACGCATACCTATATGTTTTATCATAATCTTCTATCATTTTTAAGTGTTTTTGGTTTATAGAGATTTACACTTATATACTTTCCTTTTTCCTAAATTAATAAAGATTAGAAATACATTATATGACTACCTAACAACTTTATGTCACGAAACTGAATACATACATAATATACAAAGTAACTTAAAAAGTATCTTTCTTAGTATCTTAAAATTAACTAGGAATAAGTATTTAAGTTCCTTTTTTTGAGAGTAACTCGTTACCCAAAGCAACTTCGAATACTTTAAAAAAGTAACTTATCTAGGTATCTAGATACTTTCCAAATGTATCTTTGGCTGTTCTGTTCCTACAAAGCTGTCTTTACTAGTGTGAAAACTACAGTGAAACCTGAGCAGAAGTACCTTTTAGCGACATCAATATCTGACAATATTTTCAGTCACATTTTCTATCGTATTTTTAATTTAAGTCTTTATTTTTTTGTTAATTAAATTCTAATATGATATAATTTTCTCTTTTGTGACTAAATTTTTATTATGACCTGATTTATTCGTGAATTAAATTAAAAACAAAGTAGAACATGCAATGTTGCCAAATATTGATGTCGCTAATAGGAACATGAGCTAAAACCTGTATGACTGGGACCTAAAGCGGCCTAGAATTTTTATTACTTATAGAGGCTTTTTATTTTCCCAATTTCACATGTTTAAATTAATAATTGAGGGTCTTAATGCAAGAACTAGGTAAGTCCAAAATTTTCATTTTTTTTTTGCATTTTTACTGTCGACAATAAACTCTTTCTATTGGTTCAAAAATCAGGTACAAATGTAACATCAGCACTGTCCTGTGTGGCAAATAAAGAAGAAAAGGCAAAATCGTTGGCCAATAAAACTCTGTTTTACGTTGGCGCAAAAACCAGGTAAGTTCAGATTTTCCTTAATATTTAAGCTTTTTATTGTAATCAATACTTAAAAAAGCCTTTTGCTTTTCTGTTACGAAGGACAGTGAAAAGTTTATTATACAGAATTTTGGAGTTCAAAAAATCTTTTTTGGAGTAACAATATCTAAAAATGCTTCAGGTATTGGTTCTGTTAATTTTTTATGAAAAGAAAATCCAATATCATGACTTTCCTTCCAAGTTTAGAAACAAATTCATTGGGCTTAGAAAATTTGGGACTGAAGGATGCAATATTGAAGGACTTCTTAATATCAATATCAGAAATATCAAAATTCGAGTTTTACAAAAATATTAATTCGGAAACAAAGGAAACCCAAGAATCATCAACAGATGACGAAGCGCTCTTTGCAGAGTGATGTTATGTTAGAAATATTGTTAAAATTATTATTTTATTTTTGTATTATTAAGTAAATATTAAACATTGTTTAATATGCAAGATAATTAATAATAATTTGATTAAGTTTACTTATTACATTTATTTAATGTTATCTGAACTTACCTGGTGTCTTATTTTGTTTCATTTGGTTCTTACCAAAAGTGTGTTAAAACTAACCTGGTTCTTGTACCAAGACCCTCAATTGTCTTATTTATGGAGCGGCCCGCAAAGCACGTAAGGATAAATTGTATTACTATTACGTACTATTGAGGCTATTGAGTTACCAAATCCCAATATAGAGGTAAACATTAAAATTTAAATAGCTAAGAAATCAAATCTCAGTTAAAAACGTTTGAAAATTTCCAGTGACAGAAGTATTTCAATGCAAAAATTTCGGGAACTTACTATAATTATATTATTGTAATATTATTTTAGCTATATTAACAGCAGAGCTTTCTCACACATCTGGTGCCCACGTACCTAGGTTTCATTGTATTAAAGAAAATAATATTAATTGTGTAACTATCTCAAAGTGAATGACTTGTTTAATAAAATTTAAAAGCTATTTGAACTTCTGACACTTAAAAATAAAATCACTCACTGTGGATATATTACACTCGAAAAAAATATTTACGATATCAAAAAGGAGCCATAAAGATAAAAAATAAAGAATCGTTACTCTAATATTGTAACGGGAGAGCAATAAGAGACATGGGAGTCTTGGGAAAGCTGTAAGCTTGTTATTGTTATACGACTAATTAATGCCATATTATATGGGGGGATGGCTCTTATAAATGGACCGTTGGCATCTGAACAAATTTAACTTGTGTTCAATTTCATGTGTAAGCCATAACGGCCGAGTTAATGATCGTGTAATAATGAAGCTCTAATTATTTATTTAAAATGGCAACGTGAGACAATATTTCTTTTAATATTATCCGTTACCCACACGTGTAAGTCAACTCCATGCAGTTTTTATTGTTGCAAAACTATCTTGGAACAAGTTAATCTGCTTTAACGAAAATATAACTTTTAAATCATATTCTTCAATAGCTATTACATTTTAAATAATTTTATTTTAGTTTTCTATAATAAAAAAATAAAAATACCACGAATTTTCGGATACTATGCGGTATCGGCCAATTGGGCTACTTTTGTAATATTAGGTATTCGGCCGAATATGACATACTATTCAGCCGAATATCGAATACCAAATCATCAAAGAACACATTTTACTCAAAAATGTATTAAAGGGATCGGACAGTAATTCGTCGGTTTCTTAACATAAAATTAAAACAAAAATTTTATAAGCAAGTTTTAATTTCTACTCAATGATATAATCACCCTCAATATTATCATTCTTTTGACATCTACAGTCGCTGGTCATATTAATAAATGCACTATAGGTTTTATATAAAACCTGAAGTAAGAGTTATTTTATTTTGGGTCATATTTGGTGGTCATATTTGGGTTAGCATGACTAAAAATCATGTTTACAAAAAAATAACTTTACCATCGAATTATTTAAATATCTTCTTAATTATGGCGAGCTGAATTGTTTAGTGTTTAATTGAAAGCCCGTTTACTGATATTTAAGTTGCCATTCTGTGCAGTATGCTCTATGTAGGACAATACCGTCTACTGTATTTGTGGATGATGATTCCATACGTGAATATTTTTTAAGGGCTATTTTTCTGTTGTGACCACCTCTTTAACTACTTTTTTCTTCAGCAATTTTCATATATTTTCAATGGGTTTCAAATCAAGGTTATTGTCCTCAAGTAAGGTAATAGGGATAATAAACAAGGTTTTACCCTTACCCTGAAAATATATTTTTTAAAAATCAACACAACTTTTTATAATGTAAAAAGTAAACAATATTAAAATTTAGTAGAATATATACATTTTGTATAAAATTTTAAGTGCGTTTAATAATATGGCCAGGGACTATAATATGCAATTTTTTAATTCTAAATAAGAAAAAAGTAATTGATTGCTAAGTAAAATATCTGTAAATCACATTTTCAATATGATGCTTAATGATACCATTAAATCTGTCTCCCGCGAAATCTACTAAGTGTTGCCGAATATTCGGCACTTCAGCAAAGAGCCTCGCCGAATATTCGTTATTCGGTATTCGGCCAAATGACTATTAAATCTTTTATACTTTATAATTTTTCAACTCAGAATTAGAACTCGTATTAATTAGTTGTTAATCTAGGGCAGTTACGATGAGAGCTTCATTCTATTCAAGGTACATTGCCTTCGCAAAGGTAAATATTTTAAATAGATGAAAGAATTTCATATTTGCCATAAAAATGATTTCATTTTACATCTAGGAAAATTCACTATATGATCTTTAAAAAAAAAAATATAAGTACGTTTTCAACATAAAACTTGACTAACAAAATTGCTGTTGGGTATTTCAGTAGCGTAGTACATAGTATTACATTTCATTTTCAAATCAACTATGAATAATAAATACACTGTTTGATTAAATTTATACACAAACGAAAAATCAAATGCATGTTGTAATATTTGCACTTTATAATACTTCCAATTATTATTCTTATAAAATCCGTGAATTTTAATAAAATAATTAATGTAAAACTAGGTCTGCTTGTATATCCAATATTTATCACTTTTTTTTTGTGAAAGGAACCCAGCAGATTTAGACGAAAGGGTTAAAGCAGGATTAACATATCAGAAATGATCTCCAGATATATTTGAAAAAAATGTAGAGGATATATCGCCTACTTTTTATGTTAATCCTTTAATTTTTAAACGCCAAAGTAAATTATTTTTTTTAAGTTGAGAAGAAAAACCATAAATGTGAAAAAAAAAACAGAGGAAAAAAACGTGTTATTTTTTTTTCTTTAAAAACTACAACTCTCTTAGGAAAAATGTAAGTTCCTATTTATTTATTTTAAATTCTTTTTCAAACCTTTATAAAGAAATGAGTGCCTGACCTCGTATAATGAAGGGTTCCGTAATATGAAACGAGGTTCACCATTTAAATGACAAGTTTTTGAAAATGAAAATTGTTTCCCAAACAAAATAGGTATAATATTGGCTTATTTTTTTCTTAAAATAGTTATTATATTTTTTATTATAGTTATTATATTTATATTTTAAATCTCATAAAAATGTTAATGGCAATGGACAAAAACAATGACAAAGTCATAATATTACGAAACTTTTCATTATTGTCAATTTGATTTTTGGAAGCCATATAATTAAAAGTAAAGTTGATGAATAGGAAAGAAGATTCTCCTTTTCTATGTATTTAGATTGTCTCTTCCTCTGATAAATTGTAGCCAATAAAGTTGATATTACATGTACATTTTGTAAAATGCATTATCACACATTTTATTTGGCAGTCATTTGAAACCAATATTAACAAACTATGCCACTTTTAACAAAAATTGTCTACCAGCAAAAAATAATCAAAATTGATCTAGAACTTCTAATCAATTTTTTTCCGCTAACTTTGAATAGTTATACCGTCTATATAGTGTTTCTGTGGTCCGATTTATGTAATTTAATATACAAAAGAAAACATAAGTAATAATCATAAGTTTGAATAAAAGCTCATACATATAGTTTCATAATATAGTTCCATAATATAGTTTCGACGTTTTGCCCAGATACGTAGTACGATTGCCAAGTAATCTTCGTTCCTTGTGACTTCTCACATAGCAGTTTCGAAGCGATCCAATAATAATGCTTGATAATTATTGAAGAAGATGTTGGGCAAACCAAATACGTATCTGGGCAGGGCCGATCCTAAGATGACGACCACCCATGTGCAAAAAACTAATGTACCTCCTCTTTTAATTTTTTTTTGGGAAAATTGGAGCTTATTTTGATTATTAATCGACAAAAAAATCAAAATTTTATATAGTATTTACTGTAGATGGTTCCATTTCAATTTAAAACTTCAAATCGTCTATTAAAGGTAAAAAAAATTGATTGATGGTGGTACATTAAATTTGTAATTACATCGGAAAATAGCCCGGAGATTTTTCCGATACTGAATATTTAAAGATATATACTAAATAAACTTAAAGTGATTTAGTCAAAAAAAATTGCAGAGCAATTGGAACAAAGATATACTCTTAAAAAATGAGTTTTAGAAATATTGGTCATAGTTTTGTAAGTTGGAAAATTTCCAGAAACTTGTTTGGGATTTTATATACTTATATCAAATGACGTATCGAAAGCTTTAACTTATTCCAAGCAATTCGATTGTAAAAATAAAATAGATTAAATATTTTCCAATCACTGGAAAATTGCGAACATTTTTTGTTCGAAAAATCAGTTATAATTGCTTTTTTTTATTTTAACGGTTATTCTTAGTTAAAACTGTATTGTAGAAAGCTCAATTCAAGGTTTACCGAACTTGTTGAATTCATTGAAAAATTGGTATACACGTGCAATGTGCATACACAAAAAAGGAACTTTAAAGAAAAATAAAATATTTTCCATCTTAGTATATGTTTCCAAATTAATTTAGTTTGGGACTTTAAATATTGAGATTAAAGTTTAATTAAATAGCTATTTAAAATTCAGTATAATTATTCGTCAAATTATAAGTTTCGTACTTATAAATTGAATCGTTCAAAATCGGCGAAAATTTTGCTTGATAGAAATATAAGCGGTCTGCGACCGTCCGAACCCCAGCTATGATCGGCTCTGTAACTGGCCATACATCAAAATTATATTTGTTTGAGCTTTTGTTCAAATTTAGATTTATAGTTGACAATTGTATATTATATTATATAAATTAGATTATAAAGTATCTTATACATTGTATAAACCAGGGGTAGGGAATTGGTCGATCGCGAACATGTCGATAGTAGATCGCAGGTATTTTAAATAATTTATTTATGTAAATTTCAAATCTTTTGATTAAAAATGTGCACAAAAAATTATTTAATGAAACGTAGATTTAAAATTTAACACGAATCTTTTTTACAACAAATATTACCGATTACTTATCTAGTGTTTCGAATACTCCTTTCTATTTATTATCTTTTTTTTTTGTATTTGTTTTTATTTAACCCATTTTTCGAAGTCGGTCGCATATAAATAGGAAAACTTATTGTCGATCATACAAGTATTAAGTTTGCCCACTCCTGGTATAAGCTGATCAGGAAATATTGCATGCCTATGTCCACTAATATTTTTATGTCATCTGCTTTTAACTCTTTTATTTGGTTTTTTCATACTATTGTATAATGTAGTAGTGGCCAATCCGCGGTTCGGGCCGCATGAGGCTCGCCATGATCATATTTTACCAACCCCCGATATTCATTACTACCTGTATACCCCTGGTATAGTGGTTCATATAATGCACCTTGCTTCCAAATCTCATTTTTTTAATTCCAGTAATCTTAAGTTAATACAGATAGACACGACAACACTGTAAGGAATGCGTTTTTTACTTCAGTACCTTAAAAACAGAGTGTATACTTATGAAAGTGGGTAAGAAGAGATATAATATTTTAAAGTTTTTTTGGTAAATTGGATAAAGATGAATTAAAATTCTTAATCTAATGAAACGAGGAAAAACTCTCTTGATGTTAAAAATCTATGCAAAAACGAACAATATCTACTAAAAGACGGAACACTACTACGTGGAAAACAATTGAAGAATTATTTATGATTATAGCAAAACTAAAATGAAAAAGTATTTCAATTTCTAATAAAGTTTGAATACACAAATGTTACAACAACTATTGAGAATATTATAGAGACATATAGTTTTTAAGAAACAAAATTGAACTCATAACCGGGGGCTAAAATCACTGGTGTAATTATAAGTAATAATGCATGTTTCATGGAATAAAACTTCTTGTGTTAATGAGCTTTTATTAATATTTCCGTTATTATTTATAGTTTGATTTTGATTAAAGGGATAAGTAGTACAAAAGTACGTATACTAGAAAATCATAAATAGTCACTTTCCATACTTTTAATATAATTAATTTAATATTTGCAAACTAGAAGGGTTTAAATGAAATTTGATTAAGATTAAGATTTCTTTCACGTACCTGAAATTAATATTTTCATTAGACTACGGAAGAATTATGAACGATGCGGTTAACTTTAGCAATCTATGGGAATTACCTATTGGCAAACTTTGTAACAAAACCCAACGGAAGTTTTTGTTTAACTATTATGATTTTACATTATGTGATATTCATTTTCTAAAACAATAGACATTTTTTCTGTGATATAGTAGATAACATTGTTATATTATTTTCGATAAAATATTAACAAAAAAATGGGATATAGTTCGTGCTAAAAGCTTGCTATTATTGGGTTGATTTTTGGGCTTAAATATGGGAAATGAAAAAAAAATATTGATTTTTTTTAAGAACTGGTAGGATAAACAAAAATAACTATAGAGCTCAAGTTGGTCAACCATTAAAAGTATTACGTGGTAAACCGTTTTTAAAACTTTGGATGATCGTTAAAAGTATTATAAAAACTTTCTAATAGGGTTGTCAATTTTTCTACTTGAAAATGATCAAATTGATGTTTTAAATGCATTTTGAAAACTTATTGAATATAATAACGATTAATTAAATAACGAAAATAATAACGATTATAACGTCATAATCTACTGGGTATCTATAAGTAGGTATAAATTTATATGTTGATCCTACGACTAATCCTAATCTATTTTGATCCTAATTATAATATTTGCTTCTATTCAATTTTTTTATTGAAGAAAACGACTATAGAGGATAATCATAGGAAAATGAGCTTTTAAGAATAACTTAACTATTTCATAGATTACATAAGTACTATTGAAATACTGAGATTCTGAACATTTTCAGATTTTAATTTACTAAAATCATATTTTGAAGAAAGTCAACGTTGAATAGCTCGATTTGTTCAAAAATTTAATATGTTGTGAAGGTAATTGAAAGTTTTAATAGACACTAATGAAGTATATTTCACTTAAACGATTCACTATCAAAAAATTATTTTATTTTTTTATTTTTCAGCAAAATTCTAAATTTATTATTTTCCATTTCTAATAATTTTTATAATAATTTATTTCTTAATTTTTCATAGTGGTTCACCGTAATTAAAAAATGGCGGTTTCCACTGGATTCTATAAAAGCTTTCAATTATTGTAATTTCACCACATATTAAATTTTGAAATGTATTTTTTGAAAACATAATTTTTAAAAACTTAAATTTTCAAGATTTTAATATTTCGATATCCGTAATTACATATTCCCTGAAAAATTCGTTAAAATATTTTCGCACGATCATTTTACTAGGCTAATCGTTTCTGAAAATTTTCTTATCTCGCAAATAATATGTACAATGTGGTAACTATTAACTTCAAGCAAGGAAAATATTTTAAATATTTGATGAATTCATTAAAAAAATTAAGAATAATATAGTATACTTGATATTCCATAACTTTATTTATGTAACATTAAGGGTATTCTCTAGTGTGAAAGGCTTATAAAACCGTTTTTTTTTTGTGTATATTTTGCTCCTTTAATATGTCTAGAATATGGTATTGGAGTGATTTTTTAAAGTTTGAATTCGTTATAAAGATACAGTTGTTACAAAGATGCAGAAGTCGTTGTAATTATAAGCGTGCTTAAAACTTTAAACGAACAAATTATTAATTTCTATAAGCCCCATTTTCATGTGCCGCCCGCTACGCTACTGGGGCAACAGTAACCAAAATATGATTTATTAGATAAAAAATAATTTTTAATTAATTGATATTTCATTAAACTGAAAAAAATGCGGCAAGATATTTAGCAATTACTTCAAATTTTAGAATAGCAAATAAAAAAGGCATTTAAAGGAATTTTGAAATCAATACATCTAAGATACCATTAATGGTGATAATAATGATAAAATTTAGTGATGAAAATTTTCTCAATTTTGATGTTTTTGTTTTTTTTTTTAAATATTTTCGATTTTGATTAAATAATTTTCGAGCGTTGTTCTTTTTTATTTAAACTTTTATTAAAATTTCATAATTCGTCAACAGATTTTCCAAAATGTAATGAAATTCCTTAAGTGAATTTTTTCTTGATTGTTTTGTAAAAAAAAATCAAATATAAAAATTTTTGTTGAAAATAATTGCCACTATACATTCTTGAAAATATTATGTAATTGTTGCAATTTGTTCACAATTTCAATTCTTCTAAGACTATACATTTGCAATCGTTGGTGATTAGTGCCGATAATTAGAAAAAATAAATTTTAAATCATAAATTAATCAGTTTAACGAAAAAGCCTTTAAATGCTAGGTTACAGTTGTTTGAAAATAGTTAAAATTTTAATAAACTTTTAAATGTATTTTTTTTTATTTTTTACATTACATTTTTTAAGAAAAACTAAAAAAAATATTTCTTAAAAATGCCCTGTACTTACGCTTCAAATCAGAAAACTTGCCAAAAATAATCAAATTTGATTAAAAATAGTACAAATTTATTAATCCATGCCACAATCATGAGAAAAACGTTTTTGTTTGATATCTACTCAAGTTAATAGATTTTTTTCGAACTATTGCGAATAAACCTTCTGATATTTATCACATTTTTACTAAATCGTAACTATAATAACTAATAAATTTTAAAATTGCTAAGATATTTCAAATTCTCAAATAAAATATTTGTGCATGCCATTGTTATAAAAACAATATTTTTTCAAAAATACCAAAAAAAATAAATGAAAAATAGAAATTTTTGATGATTTCAAATTTTTTTTTAAAACACTTAAATTTTAATAATATCTAATAAAAATTATGAACACTTTTTAATTGTTTGATTTGAAAATCTCTAAAGAATTGAGCTCAAATGCAACAAGTGGTAATCCTTTCTTTGCTTATCTAACAATTTTTCCCTAGTTATCGTAAATATAAGAATCGAGGAGTACATAAAATGATTACATTAACATCTTTTTAAACTATATTCTTCTACATTTTCAAATAGACACCTAATTCAGATCTTGAGAGGTTTTCTACAGCAATGCTAGTAATAAAACAGAATCATATTTCTTTAATTATTCGTGAAATCGGAAACCATTTATAAATTCTTTAAAATAATTAATTTCGAAAATAAAATAGAATTATATTTTCATTAAATAAGTATTATTTAAAAAAAAACATTTTTTGTCGTTTTGTAAATTTAATTTTATGAATTTAATAACTTTTTATACTACAATGTATCACATATTTATTTTTTATAGTGTTAAGTATAACTGACGAATTCATTTTTCCAATTGGTTTAATTAATTACATTTTAAAAGTTCCTTAAGCATTAATGTTGACTTTTGTTTTTTTGAAAAGCTCAACTTTTAATTGAAGTCAAATTAATTAAAAAAAAAGAACAAAGATACTTTTATGGTAGACCTTGTTTATTAAAAAAGTAATTGACTTCAAAGAACTAATGGCTTGATAAAGAGTAAAGAAATTGATCACTTTTTATTTATTAGTCTTTTGAAATGAACTTGGTCAATATTGACATCAAAATTGAAGAATATTACCAACAACGCACTGATATACATGCTACAATACAGATGTAAAATAAAATTTAAAACACAATAATGGAAAAAAAACTTACGATTTGATTGTTGAAGAAGCAACAGTTGCAAAGATGGATGAAAATAATTCACGAAAAATTATTAACAGTTTATTAATGTTTTAACTTAACGGTTAGATATCGTGATCGTCGCTTCCAGATGTTGAGCCAACAATGGTCAAAGTTCGAGTGATGTTGCGATTATGATCTGCGGAAATATAGAGCCAAGGAGGATTAACAAACGCGTATCCTGTATTCCTACTTTTGATTGGACGCACCGATTTCTCACGATGATTCTCGACTCCTGCACATTTATACCTTCTTTTTTTTGTACTTTTTTATACAAACACATAAAAATTTATGTATAACATATATATATACATCCTTATATTTTAAAATAAAATTCATCCAAGTTAAATAAATCCTTTAATTTTAAAATCTTCTATTAAAATAGTCAATCATATTTTTTCCATTTTTTTTTTTGGTATTTTAGTTTTAACCCTTATTTTTTATTTTTCTCAGATTTCAGAGACAATGAAGTTAATCTATTTTATATTTATTTTACTTTCTTCAGACTTAAAATGTAACGACGATTTTCCACACGTATGAAATATGTAATATTTCCCCCCCCACCACATTGTGACAAATATACAATAGTATTAATACCAAATACAATGGTATAATTTTTATTATTGTGTTGTCCAGAAACAGTAATTCTTATTTATTTCATTTCAGGATTACGCTATAATCAATCTAAAGCACATATATATTTAAGTTCATTTTTGAAAATGTTACTTTTCTCATTAATATAATTTCTAATTCTGCCTCTGCTTCTTATATTCAAACAATTTATTTTCGTCTAAAATTTATCATATTTCTTTTTAAATGGAAAAGCTTCGAAAATTTATTTATAGATAAATATTTAAATATTACAAATATTCATAAAATAAAAAGTTAAAACTTCAATTAGTTCTATAAATGTTTATAAAAAATATAAAAATAAATGAATTTGCCTAATGAAACTGATAAGTTTTTCAGATTTTATTGAAAGCTTTGTTGAGATTGTTGAATTTTGTTTACTGACGCCATCTATGAGTCAGTACTTTGTTTACCTAAGATAATAACCACTTAAACTATCTAACTGCGCTAATCGGCTTATAATATAACTACGCGTACGCTAAATGTGGCATCATTGGAAATTCAATTCTGTGTCATTAAAAAAAGCTTCCGAAATTTTCAATATTTATAAGTTAAAATCTAACAATTACTTTTAAAAGAGATAATTATTTTAAGGTTTTAAGTAATATGCCATATTCGTCAAAGTTTAAACGGTTTTTTTATTAGTTTTATGATGGTTTCTTCTCAAGTTAGCCTAGAAGCTATGTATTCAACTACTTACGTTGAAAATTATTTAGATTGTGTGGAAAATTTACCCGATGATTTGCAAAGACATTTGTCACGAATACGTGAACTTGATTGTACATACAGAGGTATTACATTTTCATTTTCTCTATTCTACTTACATAATACTTATTTGAGATTTTCGATTCAGCATTTTTAAGAGAAGTTGAACAACAAACTGAATTACTTGATTCGGCTGATGTGAGTTCAAAACGTGCTGGACGCATTCGGATTCAGCAGTGCTTAATATCTGCTCAAGAGCTAGGAGATGAAAAGCTTCAAGTTGTTCAACAGCTTCAAGATTTAATTGAACATAGAACACGACGTTTAGATCTAGACTTTAAGAATTTGGGTTTGTTTGTTTTTAACTATTATTTTCAAAGAAGTATTTATTAAATTTTACAATTTCAGATTATGGAAAAGAAGAAGTCCCAGTAGAACAAAAAGACTCCCAAATTCCTCTTCCCAGCTCATTATCAGTTAGTACAATCCCAACAAGTAGTAATAATGAACGCCAATCGAAACGTGCCCGACGTACCCGCCAAGAAGCAATTCCCGGCAATGATAAAATGGATTTAGCCAGTGAATCAAACGTATCAGCTGATCACGCCCTACGCAGCACAGCCAATATACCTTTGAATACAACAAATCAAAAGAAAAATAACATCGGAACGGGTAAGAAAAAGAAACGAAAAACTCGTGGAGCTAGTGCTGTGCCAGTAATACCACGGGAAGAATCTCCACCACGTGAAGAAGACAATGTGATCGATCCTGACGAACCCACATATTGTCTTTGCGATCAAATATCTTTCGGTGAAATGATTCTTTGTGATAATGATTTATGTCCATTTGAATGGTTTCATTTTTCCTGTGTGGCTCTTACAACAAAACCCAAAGGTAAATGGTTTTGTCCATTTTGTCGGGGTGAGAAACCTAATGTTATGAAACCAAAAGCACATTTTCTTAAAGAGTTAGAACGTTTTAATAAAGAAAAAGAAGACAAAACATAATTTTGCCACTAAATAATTGTACCAGTTAATTAAATAATCTTCAATTATTCTTATATCAAGGTTGTGTACAATTTCATTAATAAAATATGCTTTTTAAAACCAGCTACATTCTAATGATTTTTTTAATAATTTCAACAGTCTTATAATACACTCCTATTTTTTATAAATCTTGAATAGTTTTGATTCGAGTAAAAGTAATATATTATCAGTAGACTTTAATTTGAAAAAAAAAATCTTTATAATATGAATTTCAAAATATTTTCATTTATAAGATAAAAAAATATTAAAAAATTTGGCTCAAGTCCCTTTTAAAACAGCCATATCTGACAACGTGCATTTTCTATTTTGTTTTTAATTTAATTCGCAAATAAATCGGCCCCTAATGAAAATTGAGCTACAAAAGAAAATTATACCACATTAGAATTGAATTAATAAGAAAATCGCGAATAGATAGAAAAACAAAGTTGTGAATGCAAAGTTGCCAAATTTAACTGTTCCAAAACGGACTTGAACCGTAAATTTTATTCTACAGCGGAACCTCACTTAACGAGTATAATTCGTTCCCGAATCTTGCTCGTAATGCGAAACAATTTTTTCCATAGGAATCAATATAAAATAAGATACAAAATAATACAGTACAAAATAATTATTATTTTTCTCATTATAAATTCAAAAAACATTTTTTTTATAGTAATTAATATTTAATCTTATTTTACGAGTATTATACAATAACATATTTCACGATACATGTATATTAGCTAAAACTGACGATTCAACTTAGAAATTGCACGAGTGATAAATTTTACTCGATTAATACTACTCGAGCGATTTAAAATACATATATTTGACTAGTAATTAAATGAAAAGAGCTTAATTTGTATTTATTGCAGTTAAATAGATTGAACACTTATGTAATCTAGTAAATTATTTAATTGTTTACCGAAAACACAGAGATATAATATATTTGGTATATTGCATAACAATTTAATTTTATAAATATATGAGTAATGAAATTACAATAGTTAGATAAATAATAATTAATAGTTATCCTCGGGAATTGGTTATATATAAAAGAAATGACAATTGCAAAAAATAATAAAAATTGATTGCTCTTTTTCCCGAAAGAATTAAGAGTCCTTAAAGAAACGTTTTTCATGCAAAACCGAGAATCATTGAGTAAATTCCATCACCTGATATTGCTTTACTGAATCTTTGTAGTTTCAAGTCCATATGGGACAGGTAGTAGGACAGTTCATGTAGGTCCATACTCTAATAAAAACGTCAACAGAGAAGTCTTTACTCATCTTGAGACTTATTATTAATATTATATATATATTATATTATTATTAATATTTCGTTCTGTGATAGTCTTGAGTTTCACCGTTTTTCTTTCCATAAGACCTAATCTTAAGTCCATAAGACTTAAAAAATCTATTAAAAATTGTATAAAAGAACCTACAACAAAGAACTTTATAGCTCGTACATAATTTTATTTAAATTTTTTGGGGTCTTATTTTCTAGTCGTTTTTCACACTATTTCTTTGTCTAAGATTCCTTCTAGAGTAGTGGTTCTTATGTGCAGCCACGGTGGTCGCATGCGGCTATCAACAAACATTTCACCAAAAATCGTTTCAGAGTAAATATTGATATTAAAAAATACAAATTAATTTATAAATTTTTTGAATACACTAGATTTTTCCAGTATTCTGTCTAGTTGTTTATTTCAATTGACCTACAAAAGCGGTTGTAGGAAGCTTATGTTCAAGCGCGGATGGAAAAGGAAATCTCCCGCACAGTCCACACCAAGTATAATACCTATAATACTTATAAGTTGTTTAATTTTTATGTAAACACAACAGCTATTTTTACCACATCCCAAAATCCATATTTGGTACGGTCACAGTCGAATTTTAAGTGAGAAACACCGTTTTGAAGCATCAAATAACGATTTCAGGGCTCAAGTCTCTTTTATAATAGTCAAATTTGGCAACCGTGTATTTTCTATATGTTTATTGTTTATAATTTAATTCGCGAGTAAATCGGCCCATAATGAAAATCTAGCCACAAAAGGGAAAATTATTGTATATAAGAATTGAATTAACAAAAAAAAAAAGCGCGAATAGAATAAAAAACAAACTAGAAAATGCAACGTTGCAAGATTTGACTACTCTAAAAGGAATTTGAGCCAATTTCAGTTTTTAAATTTGGTAAGATGTTTTAATTTCTAATAAATCTATGATAAATTTCATCACTAAACTAGCATACAAAAAGTGTTCATTTACTAATATAATATTTGCTATGAGCATAAACTGTGGCACCGATTAACAGGCACTACAAGGAGATATACCCCAAGGTTTGTAAATTACACGGTTACTCCATTACAAAAAAAAATGACGTCTTACGAAGAATTTTGAAATTGAATCAGTCTGAAGATATGTACGAATTTCTTCTGGATACGTCACGTAGCCACTATGAGGCCACCTGTGTATTTTATAAACCTTGAATATACCCAACAATACGGGGAATGAAATCTGTGCGCCTGCGCATAATGTAAGCATGCAGTCCACCTACTTTCACAAAGAGACATACATTTTGAAAAAGAAAAGTTAGTCAATTATTTATCGTGATTTTCCATTAACATTAAGACTATAGTTTAACCCCTTAATGTGCACACTCGAGTTAATTCGAGCATACTAAACTGTAGATATACGTGAAAATTCTTAATTTTCGACTCTTTTCTCCAATGTGGATTACAATGGTTCTCCAATGTGAACACAATGGTGCCTGTAAAACTCCAATATTAAAGTATGATTAATTTTATATTCATAAAAATTGAATACAGGCTGCGTTAAAATTTGTAAGTTTTTTTTTTTTAAATGTTCGTTAAGGAGTTAAATAATACTATTTTAAAAACAATAATCGATCCTAGAAAATTTGGGAAACCTGCACAGATCAAAACACTCTTTTGAAAGAAGTAATACTGAAATATTTTACTCTCCACTAAACAGGGAAATTACGTGGTCTAAAGTTCAATCTAAATTTTAATTTTACTGTTTTACAAGTTGAAAAAATAATAATATACAAACAATGTTCATCCTTCTTTCAAGAGTTGCGATAAGAGTCTTTTTATGAGCAACATTAAAAAATATGACAAACAAGAGCTTAATGTGGGATGTATTATTTTTACGTTTAAACTAGAAATATTTAAATAATTTTCTAATTTTTTGTCACAAACGCAATAACATAAAAGGTTTAAATAATTAAATCATTTTCAACTTTTACCAAAAGTTACCTGAATATTTATAACTAAAACATATTTAACTAAATAATAAGGGAATCTTGTTAAATAAAATAACGAAAACTTTTACAATTATATTTAATAACGAAAGATATTTAATTTAATAAACTTTAAGTAACTTATTAACAACAAAATAAATGGCAGTTTATGTAAAATTCTTATATAATAAATAAAATGATTTGTTATATTTTTGATATTTTTAGCATAGATATGTGTTTAAAATATGTGATAGTATGTGAATATAAATACATATAGCCTTTGATAATTAAAATTTCAAACCCAAACACCATGTGGGTTTTTATTGGTAGGTACAGCATTTTCCAACTGTCGTGGTGATCCAATAATTTTTCGCATGCTTCCCGTTTTGATTGGTCCTAAATTGTAAAAATTAAGTAAATTATATTTTTCAAGAGTTCACATCTTTATTCTAACCTTCTAACAAGTGACGAACTTCTTCTGCTGATGTAATACTAAGACTGCGTAAGTTGGCTTCTTTCATTTCATTGACTAATGCTTCAACTTTCTTCTTTTTTTCAATAATGGCTATTTCTAAATTGGAAACTTCACGTTTTAAAGTTTCCGTTGAGATATGATTGCGTTCCGTATTTTGATTTTCTATATCTAATTCATGTTGTAAAAGTTCAATTTCATTTAACAAGCTATGTTCCATTTGCATTTGAGATTCTCCTAAACGTAACTGTGTACGTTTTTCAGTTTGTAGCTCGTCCATAAGTAAACGTATTTTATTTTTGCATTGTAAAAGTTCAGTCTCACAATTCGCTAATTTTGAACGTAACAAAGTAATTTCTGATTTTAATGTTTTTTCTTGTTGTCTAACAATTTCATTTTCTTCTTCTATATAGCTAAGGGCTTTAACTTTTTCATTATTAATTCGATTCAAATTGTTTATTGCAATCAATTCTTGAGCAATTAATTCCATTCGACTTTGTTGTTCACGTGCTTTGCTCTCCCAAAAAACAATTTCAGCATCAAACTGAAAATATATTATTAGTATTAGTTTTGAAGAATCATGCTAATTTAGCCAAATTCCCCTACTGTGCGAAAAGATATCTGTGCAAAGAAATCTACAAAGATTTATTAAAAGATCTAAAATATAACTTCTTTCTGAATGGATAACTATATTGATTCAGGGAACATATTCAAAAATCACTTTTTTAAAATTTAATTAAATAGAAAAATGACCCGTAGGTACATAATATTGATAATCAGTTATTTTATGCTCGTATGATATATATTACAGGTGCATTGTATATAGTATATATAAATATATATAATTTCATTAATGCTAGACTCCGTAAGTATGCACAAGGTTGGTCGCAATTTGGGTCACTTTTGATTTGAATTCTAAAAACCCCATGTAAAAACAAATTCAAGGTCAAAATAAAATTTTTTCGCTGACTTTGAACAGTTATACTGTGTATACAATATATAAGATATATTGCAGTCCAATTTATGTAGTATAATTTAATATAATAATATATAAAAATCATACCACCAACATAAATTTGAACAGAAGTTCAAACAAAAATATTCGTGACGTATTGCCCAGATACGTATTTCGATTGCCAAGCAATCTTCATCAGTGGTCATCAAGTAGTTTGGATCACTTCGTAACTGCTTTGTGATGATTCACACGTGAATTTGTTATGTATATGTGAATATGTTGTGATGAACATTGTTGTGAATATGTTATTTTGTTTGTATATTATTATATTAAATTATACTACATAAATTGGACTGCAATATATCTTATATATTGTATACACAAATTCAAGGTATATAAAAAACAATATGTGCATAATTTGAAAGCGTGAAAATTTTTCCTAATGGTGCCGGTTTGAATTTTAAAGGGCTAAATGCATGTCTTTTGCCAAATTGTCGCTTATTAATTTTTTATACCCATGATAGTGGTGGGAAAAATCTAAAACTTGGTACACATTGTGGGGTTCAAAATAGAATTTTTGTAGATTTTTCTGGGAATAATTCCTATAATTGCACGCTTTACAAAGACAGTTTTGATTTCACATTTTTAAGACTATTTGATGTGAAACATCTATAGGCGCAGGGTAAACCGGATCGTTTGCGTGGCCACACGTGGCGATCTCTCGCCACGCAAACGCCTATAGATGTTTCACATCAAAAAGATATAATATGGATATACAGTCTACATTCAGTATGTACCAGTATGTACAATATGGCGACCAAAGAGATTGTATAAATTAAAATCTCTTTGATGGCGACGCGTTCCCATGCGCAAACGACGTGCGACTCCCTTCTCACTCGGTTCGATGGTCATGTTTACTACAGTATACATAACCTATGTTTTACTTGAAAAAAAGAACAATAAAATATGTCAGACAGTGATAATTCAGAAAATGAAAGTGAACATCCTCTTGTAAAGAAAGCAAGAATACACTATGATGCATTACCAAGTCATCAGTAATTAGATTTTTCAAGCGTCAAGAAGTAAAATCTACTCTCTTGGTAGATTGAAATTTATACAATTTTTTATTGTATATATTATTTTGTTTTAATTAAATCAATTAATTATTGAGATTAGTTTCGTTCTTATTATATTTATTCCAAAATTTAATAACGACTGACAAAATTGTATTTCAAAACCAGCTGATAGCGAGTAGCACATGAATGTTTTTATTTTTATTTTTCATGAATGTAAACATCTAAAAATTATTTAATTAATTAGTTTTCTAATTATGGTGGTTTTCTAATCTTGTCTTTAATGCATATTATTTGTACAAACTCGATGTTTCACATCTACCAGGCGTCCCGTAACGGCTCACATTTTTTTGTCAAAAAGAAAATCAAAAAAATGTACAAAAATTCCGTTTTAAACCTCACAATATGTGCAATATGAGTACCAAGTTTTGGATTTTTCTGACCAATATCGTGAGTATGAGAAATAAATAAATAAAACCTTCACAGGCACCATTAGAAAAGCTTTTAACGATTTCATTTTTATATATCTTGAAATTATTTTTACATGAGGGTTTTGGAATTTCAAAAGTGACCACCTTAGTATGCACGAAACTAACGTAATATTTTCGTCCAAGTACTAATAGCTCCAAAATATACTAAATTACGTTTAGTCAACATAGACGACACCAGGCTTCGAAGAATTGAAGGAATAAACATCAAGGTTTTGTAGAAAATCAAACACTCTACAAAAAGGTATCTTTTTGATAACTGATTTATAATAACTTCACTTATTCAAAAGTTATTCAAATTTCAATTTCGTTATAGTCTATAAAAAATAAATATCAACAAACTCAGTCTGTTTAGAAAAACAAAGAAAAGAAAAAATCTTGCAATATTCTAATAAGAAACACCAATTTATATCTACAAACACCTTAGGATATTTATTTTATTCTTTCAAACAGGTTAATAGTTTTGTTTAGACAGAAAAAGATCCCATCTTAAGATTAAAAGACTACGTATAGGACTTTTGTATGTTTTATAGATACTTTTTGAGCAAGTGAAATTACCAAAATAGTAGTTTTTGTAGTTTTATTTGGTATTTGGGAAATTTGATTGGGTTTTTTTGAATATTGTTTCGAGTTCACAGCAGTATCCTTTCGAGAAAGACTATATTTTAAACCAATAAACAATTCCTTTGTAAGTTTTTATTTGCATCATCCTAGCATGATTTTTGTTTAAAGTATCCGAGCTTTTTTTACTTTTTATGTTACCTTTGTTAAATCGGCTTGCTGAGAAGATAATTTATCTCTTTGATAATTAACTAGTTGTATTAATTCTTTATATTGGGAATTATATAAAACTGGTTCCTCCGTAGAATTCATTTCGGTTTGACGATTAAAATCCTGAAATATTAGTTAATTACAAATTGGTGCAAAAAAAAGAATTTTTTATGTTACTTTAAGTAAATTTTTCTTAAGCTTTGGATTGTTAGCTGGTGATGAACTTTGTGGGGGCGGTGGGTCTCGGTACGGTGGTGGTGCTGGGGGACTTGGAGGTTCCTTATACGGTGGAACTTCGCGTTTATTATTTGTGATGCTTTCAGGATTAACAATATTAAATTTTTGTTTGTTTGGTGATATATTCTCAAAAACTTGTAACTGTGACGGTGGTGATTTTACTTGAGGAACACCTTGAACTATTCCTACTTTCTCTGGACTATTTGAATTTAAACTCGTCTTTGTTTTTTGTGGTGACTCAATGCAAATCGTTGAATTATTTGGTGAACCCAACGATTGTTGTGGTAACGATGATGTGGATTTGGCTCGATTTATTGCTAAGAGATTGTCAGTTGGGGATGTTGTTTTATTTCCATCGTTCCATTGTAAAATGAATTGAACGTCACTTGAGTATTCGCCCCATTTCGAAAGTATCTGAAATGAATTTAATAACATTATGAATTTACCAGCATTTCAAAAAGTAAACCTACTTTTAAAGGTTGTTCATGAGGAGCTAATAAGCGTTCGTTACATCGCCAACGTTCGATTAACGTGAAACGTCCTGATTTACCCGTGGCATGAGCTAAGGCTAATACAACGTCCTAGAAAAAAAATATGTATTTACTTTAAAGAGTTAACGTGAAAAATCAATAATTGCGCACTTGACATGTAGTCATTTTGGTAACTCCACAAACAATACGTTGTATTCCCTCAACCCAAACTTTCAATTCCATATTTTATTTTTATTGTTAAATCATCCAAAAGATTTTAATGACATCTTGACAATTTTGAGAATGCTTAATGATAATTTTTTAGTGACTTAAGATTAAAATAATATATTATTTTAAATATCACATATCATTTATTTAAAATATGTTAAAGAGTTGGTCCAATTGAAACAAAATTATAAATTTTGGTCTTATTTCTTTTTTTTAAATACCAAATATCTGACATTTCTACACATAATTAATAAAAATAAAACTGAACTGTGTTAAGTACAAAAAAAAAGAAAGATTTTCGGAATATAATGTAAAAAAGAGAGATGCATAATAGATTTTCTCTTTTCCTCGTTCTATCTGGTTATATTCCTTATATCCCCTCCAATCCTCTCCAGCGGATTTGCAAATTGTTTTATTTCTACATCTGTATTTACAGATACCTACTTTACCATTATCAATATTTGAAAAAATAAAATAAAATAGCTTAAAAAATTAAGGCAATTAAATTAATTAAATATGAAAAAAATGAAATAAATCAAAACTTTAAAACTTTGTTTATTATTGGCATTTCCTATATTTATTTCAAGGAATTTAAAATTAAATTTAAGGGGTTTAAAGGAGAGCAAAGAAAGAAAGTGTTTTATTGTGAAACAACTACATCAAACACATACACTTGTTGATGGATAAAAAGAAATACATTTATTTTAATTCCTTTATATTTATTATCTTGATCATATTTATGCATTATACAAGATATACAACAAATACAATCACACAACAGAATACATTTATACAATGTATACAACATACATGTGGATTTTTATCCCCCCGTAACCCCCTTATCTATGTAGTTAGTGTATCAATTTGACCAACATAATAGAACAAAAATTCAAAAATTTTAAATAATATTCGTTATGTTTTGTTTCCCTGGTTTTCCTGTTTCAATATCATGATGCCTA
This sequence comes from Sisyra terminalis, assembly GCA_958496175.1. Lineage (NCBI taxonomy): Eukaryota > Metazoa > Arthropoda > Insecta > Neuroptera > Sisyridae > Sisyra > Sisyra terminalis. The sequence goes on from OY292274.1 coordinate 34,643,501, forward strand.
GGAAGCGTATGTACTTATTTATTTTTAATATTTTTAATGATAATTTTGTGCCCAACATTTCATTTTCCAAGTGATTAGTGCCATTTGTGTTAATATTTATTATAAAATCAATAAAACTTTTGTGTACCGCAAAATTCCGAAACTTTTAAATTAATATAGTTTGAAATGATCATTATTTAGTTTAATACAGCCGATATAGCCAATAAAAGTTTTTTATAATTATAAAATAAATAAAAAAACGTAAGCTATTTCGATAAAAAATGTATTACCAGCAGTTTGAGAATAAAAATGAAATCCAAACAGCTATTGTTCAACATTTACGAAATATTGGTATTAAACAGAGGACAAAGAAACCAACTATTAAACAGGTTTGTGCTTTATATTATTTTATATTACATAATTATAAGTTTTTTTTTTTTAGAATGATAAACCTTTAATGGAAAATCGAATTTTCAAGACTGATTTACGTTTACTGGAAACATGTGAATTTTTTATTGAAGACGAAAATATCACAATCAACGTTCCTCGATTCGTACATGAAGCTTGCAATTTAATCAAAAAAAATTTACAAGTTGAGGGTTTATTTAGGAAAGCTGGATCTAATGCTAGACAAAAAAACATTCGGGTAGGTTTTTTTTTCAAATTTTTAATCCAAGCAAAGTAATTATTGTTTCATTCTTATGTTGCAGGAAAATTTAGATAAAAACAATATTCTAAATCCTGAGAGTCATGTAATTGACATTGCAAATATTTTAAAAACGTTTTTTCGTGATTTACCCGAACCGCTAGTTCCATACATGTTTCATGATACATTTCTTCATTGCTTAAGACTGGAAAAAGAAAAAATTAAAGACACAGTTTTGCTCATTTGCTTACTCTTACCTGAAATCCATTTACAAACTCTAAAATATTTTATGACTTTTTTAAATGACGTTCAGAGCTATTCTTCATTCAATAAAATGACCACAACAAATTTATCGATTGTAATTACTCCTAATATTATGCCAATCGACGCACATCAAATGAAAATTTCATATTTGACAAACCAACGTTTAACACATCACGTACAAGTAGTTGAACTTCTTATAAAATATTCCAATGAAATTGGCTTTGTACCTGATTTTATTGCTGCAAAATTGATATCCAACACCCATACGTTAAGCGACGGTTTAAATCAAAGAGATGAAGATAAAAGAAAGAAGAAAAAACGTAGAAGTGGATCATTAACACGTCAGTATAGTTAATAATATTGAAGAGAAAAAAAACTTCAAATACATTGAATTGCTTGTTTGCTTCAACGTTGAATAATGAATTGCAACAAACACCGTTTCGTTAAATTAAAGATACCGTTGAACTGCTCAAAACTGTTGTTTTTAATTCAAACTTTCCACAATATAAGGAAAATCAGGAAACTATTTTCACCAAAAAAATGCTAAGGAATTATTTTCATATTTTTAAATTCTATATAAAGTAACTGTCTCTTTCCTGTAAAAGTTTTTAGTTTATCAGAATTATAAAAATCGTAGTTTTTAAAGCGTTTTAAAGATAGAAAATTGTCTAAAATTTCCTTGAAAGTAAGTAAAAAGGCAGGGAACTTTAGACAAATTCCTTTGAAAACTATAGAATACATTACATATCATTACATTACATATCACTTGTTGAAGCCGGAGAAGAGACAATCAACTCAACGTACTTAAGAGTTTTTTCTCTGGATAAAAACACGAAACAGAAAGGTCAGAAAAAAGTTTATTTTTAGGGATGTTTAATGGACTCAAAAAAATTGTTTCTGGAAAAAACACCACCGACGATGAAATATTAGATGAAATGCAATCTTCTACCGAAAGTGTTATAACAGCTCCCCTTTTAACCAAATCTAATAAACGAAAAGCAGTTGATGTAACAGGACTTTCAAATAAGAAAAAGTGGGTATATCGAAAGAAAAGTAACTTTTCTGTGTTAAGTTCAAATAATTTCATTACAGACGTGGAGTTTTACAATTACTTCCACAAAATTCTGCCCTTGGTAATACACCTTTTGTAACTCCAAAACGAAGGTTTGAAAGAACACCAATAACAGCGTTTGAGAGGTAAATTATTTAATTGAACTTTTTTCAAACCTTAAAAAACATCAGACAATGTAGTTTTACTTCTTTTCTTCAAATATTTTAGAACTAGTCAGCAAAGCTTTTTAAACAAATGGTTTTCAACATTTGACTCAAATAAAAACACTTCGTAAGTCTCAAAAGTAGTATGCACTTATAGGCTTTGGACTGATTAAAACCATAGTAACATTACTAATTATTTATTGCATGAAATTTATAGAAAATTTAACCTTTAAGTATGTGTTTTAATTAAAATAACGTGTTTTTGGTTTAAGATTTTTAACAATATAAAATACGATTAACAGAGAGTTGCTTCTACTAATTGTTTTCACATGGGTAATTCTCATAAAATCTCGAAATTCTTGTCCTTTCGGTTTTCACAAAAATCTAAATGACCTATAATGGTTTTTTCCTTGTAAAGAACATTACTTGGGCGATGGTGTTGGTTATAATTTTTGAACCATATGAATATCTATAGAACAACAAATAAATAATACCCCTAAAAGCATTCCCTCACTATGTCCCAAGCTTAAGACTAGTATATATTTAAACTTCTAATTTAAAAATTTTGCAATAAAAGTGTTTGTGAATTTGATTAATCGATTAAAAAAACAATAGGTTTTCAAAATTCTTTTAAGTTTGAAAAGTAATAAACACGTTTTAAAAGATATTTTTATATGTGTCCCATAAAAGAAAATTATTTTCTTTCATCTTTACTATCAGTCGATATATAATCGCATAAGTAATCATTTATGAACGCTCCCATCCATTTTTGATTATTGGCAATACTATCAATTACTTCGCATATTAACGTCATCTTGCACGTGTTAGACTATCGGTCCGAAAATAAAAATGTGAAAATTATTTCAAGATTAAATTTTCTTTCGTCATTCCCTCACATTAAAGAAAAATAAAGGTTTTTACTATATGCTAATAATTGCACAATAAAGTAGGTTGTCAGAGAAAGTAAACTTACACAAAATTCAGATGTAACAAAAGTTTATGTTCTAAGATTTTTTAAGTTATACTTCACTTCGTTATTCCCTCATTTCAATTTGAAACGAGAGGATGAGTTTGGTTTTATTATATGGTTTTCTTTGTTCATTTTGAATCTGCTCAGTTACACGCAAATCTTATAAGTAATGTCCGACCGAAACTAGTTTTTACTCCCGAAACCTAATTTCTGCATTAGTCCCAGTTTCGGTTGAAACCGAAACTTTCATATTTTCGTAGGAAAAAATAATTAGTCAGTCTTTACTTTTAAATCCCGTAGATGTTTATTAATCATTTAATCTCTTGGTATTTAAACTAATCATTAACATAACATAATTACCATTTCTTATTTCAAATAAATTATTTGTGCTTGTAATTGTTTCTTCTGTCGGAATAAATTTGACCAGCAGCACTAAACTGCTGTTCATCCAAAACACTCGTTAGTGGAACCTACCAGAATTTCAGTGCAACCTTTCTCAAAGAAATAAATGGACTAGAATTCCTATAAAATAGGCTAAAAAGTAGGCTTAATGTTTTGCTGAAATCCTCATGAGCGATCACCATAATTCACACCAGAAGTTCCTATTAACCCACTTATTAAAATGAAGTTTTAAATTCTGCATCCAAATCTATGTTTCACTCATAATACAAAAATAACTATCCAAAATTTAGTTTGGAGATTAGTACGAGTGTGGATCGCAGCACGAAACCTCACGAATTCACTTTTAATTTTGGTCATAGTTTCGACTGACGACAGCCTAAACCGAAACACGTTTTTTTTTTGTCGAAACCGAAAGTACGGTCGGACACTACTAATAAGTAATAACATATACAAATTTACTTTTGGCAAAATGTAAATCAATGCAAATATATTCTGATGTTCACGTAATTATTATTTGTGATATCAATATCTTATAAATTTCCAAACAAACAATTTTTCTGAGATCACATTTTTTATGTAATTAGGTAAAAATGTTGGTACAAGTCGCTCTTAGGAGCGTCAATATCTGGTAAAGTCTTTAATTTAATTTGCAAATAAATGGGGGCATAATGAAAATTTAACAACAAAAGAGAAAATTATACAATAATTGAATCAAAAAAAAAATCCCGATTTAAATTAAAAACAAAATAGAAAATGAGACCTTGCTAGATATTAACGCTTCTAAAACTATCTAGTTGACTACTAAAACTAACTAACTACTAACTACTTGCACCAAAATAATTTAAAAAAGTTCACAGACACATTTTTAGAAAAGTAATAATCATAACACTTAAAATTCAATTCGAAACGGATTAAGTCATTGGTACTTAAGTCACATAATACATGAATTGCTCAAGGGTTGTTATTTGTTGATCATTCATGGAAACAATGATAGTGATATTATATTGTGACAACCTGACATGTTTCCCAACGCACGCAATGCATAGTAAAACCGCAACTGTCGTTAAAGTGCAATTAGGAAACATTGATGAATATAGGAAAAGCTGTTATTTCTCGTTAACACTATATGATGTTATGATCTATAACTATTAATATTCATGTTTATACAATATATTTTATATATTGTATAAACAGGATAACTATTCAAAGTCAGCTCAGTCAAACATCTTATTTCATTAATATTCATGTACTGTATGGTTTAAAATAGAGCATGATATAAAATTAGGTAATACATCGACAGGTTTACTTCTGTAAATCATATTACATCTTTATACAGATTACAGAACATTTGATAACCGCTGATGAAGACTTTATGACTTTTACCAGTTGCTGTTAATATGCGCTATGTGCACAGTATAGTCATTATTATGCGAAGTAATTATTGTTGCTCCTGCTAAGTGTAATCAGCAAAAAGCAGTCTAAGTAATTCATGTATTATACAATGGCTGGCAACGGCGCTCCCTAACTACTGTCAAATTATACGAGACTAGCTGATCCCCGCAACTTCGTCTGCGTAACGTAGGTGTAGATTATATTTTCTTTTTAGATTTGCTATTTGTAGTAGTATATGAAAATTTTTATTTTTCTTATTTGTTTTACGAAAAACATAATCATACTTAAAAACACTATTTTGTCAACTTTAAAAAGACATCTATCTATTATTATAAAGAGGAAAGATTTGATTGTTTGTTTGCTTTGAATAGTCTCCGAAATTACTTGACCGATTTGAAAACTTCTTTCACTGTTGGGAAGCTACATTCTTTCCGGTGAACATGGGCTATATTAAATTTTCAAAAAAGTTAAGGATCCATACTAAAACTCCAATAATGTAACCCAAGGTCTGAAAAAAATTACCAAAAAACATTGTTTTATCGCGTGCGCTGCGAAAACTATTGGTTATAGACAAAATAATGTACTACGATTTTGTAGAACATATCATTATCTACAAAAAATAAAGCGACAGCATATGTCTATTATAGTTATGTCACAATAAGTGTTTTTTCATTTTAAAAAATTTACATAAATGCCACCGTTTATAAAGCTCTTTTATTTATACTTTGGGATTAATCCTTATCAAAATAAATGACTTCATATTTAAGTTTGCTTCAATACCATTATACAACTTTTTGAGTTATTCAATTTGACCATTCCATTCGAAAGATATCACAAGTTTTAAAATGTAAGTTATTTGAAAAATGTCGCATGGTCACCGCTCTTTACTTATAATTAAGACCAACTTTATTGAACTTGGCGATATTTTTTATTAATGTATAAATGCTGATTGATTTACAGATTATTTGGTCTACGGTAGGTATACCTACCGTAGCTATACACAATAGACATACTCTTTTTAGATATTTTAAATATTTTTTGAAAATTAATTGATAATTACATAGAACAATTTTATTTTTTGCAACAGTTTATTAAATGTGTTGTTTTAAAGTTGACGAAATAGTGTTTTAAGTATGATTATGTTTTTCGTAAACGAAATAAGAAAAATAAAAATGTTCATATACCACAACAAATAGCAAAGCTAAAAAGAAAATATAATCTATACCTACGTTACGCAGACGAAGTTGCGGGGATCAGCTAGTATTTAATAAACTGTTACTTAGAATAAAATAGTTGTATATAATGATCAATTAAACTTCAAAAAATATTTATAAATATTTAAAAAGAGTATGTCTATTGCGTATACCTACGGTTGGTATACCAACAGTGAACCAAATAATTCATAAATCAATCAGCATCTATACATAAATAAAAACTGTCGCCAAGTTCAATAAAATCGGTCTAAATTATAACTTAAAAAAAGTCGAAAAGTATCCAAATACTCGCGTCAAAATAACAGAAGTTAAGAGTCTAGATTTTTGAATATTAGTAGGAATCTCACTGTTTCAACTCCCGAATGAACCTTTTTCCAAAAACTATTATACTATTGCAATGTACAACATAACCGCGAAATTGAAATTTGTACAATGGTATGAAACCCATTCTTCCATAATCAAGTATAAGCATTATGTATCTATAAAATTATTATTAAAATATCTGAATTTCAACTATATAATTAAGCCATATTGGATAGTCTAGAGTTCACCATAAACGATTTGCCGTATGTCGTTTGATCTAGAAGAGCATTTTAAATTTCTTTTATCACTATGGCTTACGGTAAAAACGTCAGTATTTTCTTTTAGTTCACCGAATTTCAAAGGGTACTCGCTCACTAAAGTAATAATTTCAGATTTTCAGGTTTACAATATGTGAAAGTCAAAAAAATTAAAGCTCATTTATAAACTTAACCTTTTTCAGATACATTTATCAATTTAAATTTTTAAGCAGACCCTCAAGTTTTGTTTCTAATAATAAACCAAGTTTGTTTTATACCTAGCAGTAATAATGTTTCTCCTTTAACGGATTTTGATTATGAAATTTGAAATTTCGATTGTTTATTAGACGTTATGCCGCATAAACTTGCCACCCTTTTTTCACTCTTTTAGTGGGGGGAATTATCGAAAACCCTTTCTTATTATATAACGGCATTCTATAAGGAAAACACTTTCCAAATTTCATCGACACAAATATGCAATTATATTTGAAAATACAATGTAAAACGAAAAAAATATGACCTATATTTTAGTTATTATTAAACAACAATTCGATTTCGCACATTTGGACGTTGTACATACAAAATTATTGGAAATAGGTGGAAAGCGTGGAAGTAAAATCGAATATTTTATTTATATTCAGTAACAATAATTGGTTTTAAAATTGTTCTAAAAACCGAAGAAAAGTTAGTTTGGAAGATTTTATATATTTATTGATGATAATGAAATATATCACAAAAAATTGCTTCCTCAATGCTTTTCAGCAGAATATATCATTGCTCCAGGTCACAATCATTGGTTCATAAAAATTAGATTTTAAAAAGTTTGATTGTTGAAAAACAAACAAAAATTAAAAACCGCCTCTATGGTATTTGGTATAAGTACCTACTACCTAAACTTTCATACTAATTAAGTGAAATGACGTTATTTAAAATGCTGTAGTTAAAATTATATAACAAAAACATAAATTTATTATTAATTAATTATTTATTTATTAATTACTCTTAGTAAATTCAAAATTTCGATTGTTGATTAACTTTACATTTTCTCAAAGAAACTTTATCACCCCAATTCACTCTTTTAGGGGAAGAAATTATCAAAAAAAAAAATCTTTTCACATGCCTACTTCTTATAAGGAATACACCGAATATTAAAATTTCATCTGGCAGAGGAGATATATTATTACACGATTTTATGTATGCACGGTTTTAAAAACGTATTCACTTTAAGCTTTATTAATATAATTATGTTTTTTACTACTTCTGTTTTTTTTAGTTAATATTTCCTTATTGAGTAACCCTAAGGATTTATTTTCAACAATTTTGTAAAAAAAAAAAAATAAAAAAAAAAAGATTACTTCAGGAACCGAACCCACGTCTCTTTTATTGGGAGGATTAGAAAATCGGATACGTAAGCGAATGTGCTATGAACGTATAATTCAAAATAGTGTTTATTGTGTATAAAAACATTTATTTCAAAAAGGCACGTTTTTGTATTTTAACATTTTTCAAATAACTAACATTTTTAAACTTGTGATATCTTTTGAATGGAATGGTCAAATTGAATAACTCAAAAAGTTATATAATGGTATTGAAGCAAACTTAAATATGAAGTCATTTATTTTGATAAGGATTAATCCCAAAGTATAAATAAAAGAGCTTTATAAACGGTGGCATTTATGTAAATTTTTTAAAATGAAAAAACACTTATTGTGACATAGCTATAATAGTTAGACATATGCTGTCGCTTTATTTTTTGTAGATAATGATACGTTCTTCAAAATCGTAATACATTATTTTGTCTACAACCAATAGTTTTCGCAGCGCACGCGATAAAACAATGTTTTTTGGTAATTTTTTTCAGACCTTGGGTTACATTATTGGAGTTTTAGTATGGATCCTTAACTTTTTTGAAAATTTAATATAGCCCATGTTCACCGGAAAGAATGTAGCTTCCTAACAGTGAAAGAAGTTTTCAAATCGGTCAAGTAATTTCGGAGACTATTCAAAGCAAACAAACAATCAAATCTTTCCTCTTTATAATAATAGAAGAAAAAGCAACATGAGTGATAAAGTTACCTTAACGAATCGCGAAAAAAATATAGCGATCTCTTTTTTATATAAATGTGTTGCAAATCGAATAACTTTAAAGTTATTTTAGACCAACGGTTTTAATATTTTTTTTTAATCTTTTGTTGTGTTTTTAGATGCAATTCAGAACTGAAACAACCACTTTCAACAACCAATAATCAGAAAAAAGCTAAACGTTCAAGCTTAGAAGGAGAATCGTCAAAACATGCGATTGGCTCAACTCGTATAGAGCGAAGATGGAGCATGATAAACCAAATTTCAGCATGGGGAAAAAAGAAAAAGGCGACTGAAAATAGTTTTACAAATATTTCGAAAACTAATGATATTGAAAATATGACTAACGCAACCGAAACTTTTCCTGAAGACGACACAGAGTTTATAAGTATTCGAAAAAGTGAATATGAAGAAATCAAAAATCGAGTGTCAGCAATTGAAAATCGACTCTCAAAAGAATTTCAAGATGTTCCAATAGCTGTAGACCCATCCGGCACATCCATATCGTTAACCGACGCTGCGTCTGATGTTCAAAACCAATATGAAAAGACTCTGGAAGAAGTTGAATCACTAAACAATACATCTACTGAACAATTAGCTACACGTTTGAGTCGCGAATTGAAAATTCGTCGAAATAGTGAAGCTAAAATAATTCGATCGCCTAGTGCTAGGAAAATAGGCACAATTAGACGACGTTCTCGAGAACTTAACCGTAAATTAAATAATCAAATAATTAGAAACTTTTCATGGCATAATGAATCTACACCACCAGTTAAACCTCCACGAACTGGTGTATTAAGACGTGGCCGGCCTAATACACTTTATACTGGACTGCCAAATCCTAGTCCTCTACGTCAAACACAGCTTACAGAAAATGTTTCCAGTCCCATACAAATCAATATTGCCACAGTGAACTTAAACAATTGTAATAATATGTTGGAAGAAAACACTTGTACTCAGTGGGTAGGCGGAGAGGCTTTTTTTCAGTCAACAACCAGTCCATTTACAAGTCAAACTGTAACAACAAATACTGTACCTTCGAGAGCGTCTATTGCTCGATTGCGTAGCCAAAATGCCGGTATGGTTATGGCTAAAGCAAAGTTATTTAATGAATTGGTGGAACCTACTACTAATCATTCAAACGTTCATCAAAACGACAGCAAAAATGCTGCTAGTAAAACTTGCAAATCGACTTTGCGTCGAAAATCAAAAAGTCCAAGTAATAATAAGCTGAAGAAAAAATACGTTTCGTATGTAACGATAAATGCAAATAACTTAGAAATTAAGACTCAAGCTTCGAATGTAAATAAGGAAAATGACACCAGCGAATGTGATAATTTATTTACTCCAAGTAAAACTTCTCTAACACCATTGAAAGATTCTAATCGACTAAATATTCATAAAGTACATTCTCCAAAGTTATCGCCGCGATTGACAACTCCACGCATAAAAAAGAGTCTACATAACAAGTCGCCTCGCCACTTTATACGTACTCCGCAATCAAGTGTGTTAGAACGTAACTTACGTACACCTATGAAAGCAAATCATGCATTAAATTGTAATTCATATAATAGTGGAATGACTCCAAATCAAAATAAAAAAATCAACATGAAACGATATTCACCTAAAATGTGTTCACAAAAAAGTACAGCGTTTTGAAATTAAATCGAAACTAAGCATTTAATACAATGTATTTTATATTTTTAATTTTTTATAACTCTATTTTATCGTAAATTGTAATTTTTAATGAAATAATTTAATTTAAGCAAATGCTAATCTGAATTGTTTCTATAGATTTAATATTTCTTTTAAATATACATTATTCCAAAAAAAAAATGTTTTTATTTTATTAAAAAAATACATAACAGTTTGAAGAAATTTACAGAGCACGTTGTTCACTTCCTGCCATTGGTCCTTGGCCTTTACAAACTTCACTAATGCATTGCCATTGGCCAACGAGATTTTCTTTCCACAAACTAACTTTATTATCTCCACCAGAAACAGCCAGTATACCTCCCATCAATGACCAACTGACGTTCCAAACCACGTCGTCGAAAACATGGAGTACTGTCGGTGTCCACGTTTGGAAATCATTTGTATTCCATATAACAACACGTCGATCTTGTGAACAACTCGCGATCATTGCATCCTTTAACCCAATGAAAGGTGCCCATGCCACATCGCGAACCTAAAATTTAAGCTCAATTAAAAAAAATATTTTCAATAATTTCATTAATTTACCCAATCTGAGTGAATTTCCAATTTACTTTCTTCAACCCAACGATCATTTTCTTCTTTCCATATTTTAACTAAATTATCACATCCTCCAGTTACTATTCGCTTAGTTGCAACATTTGTTGTTTTATTGTCAAATATAGTTTCAGATGCAGCTGGACACCAATTGATAGCATTACATCCCACTGTGTGAGCATTAGCAACTTTTTTTGTTTCCCACGTATCCTTTTCTCCTTTTTCAGGGTTGTATGATAAAAATGAAATTGAGCCATCGGAACTACCACATGCTAAAATCAATCCATATTCCATGGGTGCCCACGCAATAGCATTAACCGAAGAATCATGATTATTGTATTCGTATAGTTTCTGCCATTCACGATTTTCTTTCCATATTATAACTTTTCGATCGTAGGAACATGAAGCTAATAAGTTACCATACTTAGGATGAGCCCAGGCCACTTGCCAAACAGGCCCTACATGTCCTTTTAAATCAGCGACTAATGATTGTGTGCCGTCTTTAATGTCATAAATTTTTACTGAATGATCGGAAGAACATGTTGCTAAGCGCAGACCATAATAATCCATTTCAGCATCGTGGATCATATCTTCATGGCCTGTATCAATTTCATTTAAGGCAGTTAACATTTTTATTAAATTTCAAGTTCACTGCTGAATCACAATTAAACTTATAATTCTGGCTCTACTTTCAACGACTTTAGACGTGGCTTCTACTGACAGTTCTAAAATAACTAAATCTTAGCGGTTCAGGATTACCAATTTTATGATATAAAAAGCATAAATATAAACCATGCTAACAATCGAAACGCTACGATCTGTATATCATAGATGGCGCGCATGCATAAAATATCTAAAAAATATATTTTTATTACGAAATAATTTATATCGTTTATATCAAAATTGTTTGTCCTGACTGATTGAAGAATGGATCAACAGCCTAAGCTGCTGGTCGTAAAATTTGGAGATACATCCTTCTTATGATGTAGGCATCCAATTTTTAAAAAAATTTAAAAGAATGAATTTTTAAAAATTCTACTCCTAACAGGATGAAAAATGATGACCAAGTTTACAAGTAATAACACCACTATAAATAAAAGGCATTTTAAATGTAAAAAAAAAACATAAGAAGTAGCTAGAAGTTATTAAGGGCATTTTAAATGTAATGATTTCAAAACGTCTCTAAATGCCTTTTTTAACAAGAACAATGCCGTCAACAATCGAAATTTCAAATTTAATAGTAAAAATGCCCTTCAACACACCTTTAACCGATTAGCCAACAAAACTTTAAAGTTTGAATTTTCCAAATTTCTTTTTGGCCAAGCGATAGGAAATCGTTCGTAGAGGTAAGTGAAAGAAACCGTTTCGTTAATACATACACTACAATCTTTTTTAGTTTTTAATTTAATTCGCGAATAAATCAGGCCATAATGAAATTTTACTAACGAAAGAGAAAGTTAGAAAACTAGAAAATGAGTCGTTACTAGATAGTAGCTTGTATAAAAGCTGCTTGTACCATATTTTCAATGAATATAAAAAGAAAAAGACCAACTGTAATTTATTTACACCTTATAATACATTCAAAATAATGACGGTGTTTCACAGATATTTTTAACCTATCGTAAATCAATAATAAATATAAAAAAAGGAAAATACTAAAAAAATAAATAATCCTAAAAACTTAAAAACTCATTTTATTTAGAATGTATTTCTACGTAGTAGAATACTATATAATAATTTATTTCATTTTTTGAAACTGTTCTTGGGTACTTTTAAGCTTTTGAGTTAAAGGCAAGTCAAATGTGTCTTTCAACAGTTTGTACCTTCGAACGGAATATTTTGATCGTAAATATACGTCAACAATATGTATATTCATTCATTCTATGTCCATTCATTTCTTCATTGATAATTATTTCCCTCAATACCTCCGAACAAGAGGCTTTCAGTAATTCTTTTTAGGCTATTTTATTCTCATTTGCCTTGCGCAATTCTTCTCTTAGGTTATTAACCTCTCCATTTAATATTTCTTCGATTTCTACATTGCATAACTTGCTCTGAAGTTCTTTGTTTTCCTGTGAAGTTTATGATATTGAGTCCCATTGATGTTCTGATTCAGATTTCGGGGATAACATGTTCTGAAGTTCCTTGTTGTCCTGTGAGGTCAGCGTCATTGAGTCCCATTGATACTCTATTTCAAGTTTCGGGGATAACATGTTCTGAAATTCCTTGCTGTCTTGTGAGGTCGGTGACATTGAGTCCCATTGATACTCTATTTCAAGTTTCGGGGATAACTTGCTCTGAAGTTCCTTGTTCTCCTGTGAAGTCGATGATATTGAGTCCCATTGATGCTCTGATTCATGTTTCGGAGATTCCGATTCTGTTATCACCATATCAACATTATCTAAAAGAAAAATAAATATATGAATTTTAATAAATAAGTACCCACTTCTAGGATAAAGTTGTTTTAGTTTATATATGGCATAAGTTGTAAGTTACAGACACAGCGTTTTGTAATTATTAGTAAGGTAGGGGGCCATATTATGAAATTCTTAATGTATAGGGGTAGTATATTTTCTGTTACTTAAAAAAAAAATTAAGCCTAAAAATGGAATTTTTTATGCTAATCATTTATGTGACATCCACTGAAGTAAAAACAATTTATATAAAATTTGTTTTAATTAAAAATTTGAATTTATTAAATAAAATAGAGATAGGTAATTATGACTGTATTAATGAAATAGTATGAATCAACATGAACCATATGAACCAATTCCTACAGGGTCATTTTCTACTACAATTTCATATAAGATTTCATATAAGCATTACCTGAAATTGTAGTAGAAAATAACCCTGTAGGAATTGGTTCATATGGTTCATGTTGATTCATACTATTTCATTAATACAGTCATAATTACCTATCTCTATTTTATTTAATAAATTCAAATTTTTAATTAAAACAAATTTTATATAAATTGTTTTTACTTCAGTGGATGTCACATAAATGATTATCACATTGGTTCAATATTATATATATATATATAAATACTCTAAAAATAACAATTATAATAAAGTATTATAAATATCTATACCAGATTTCCCACGGATATTAAGCCAATACTCGAACAAGCCTCTTTTTTGAAAATCCTCGGGCCATGTTTGATTCAGCCAAGCACTTTTAAATTCATCAAGGACTTCCTTCGGTAAGTTGCTTTCAAAAGTCATCAAATGTTTTTGTTTATCCTCATATAATTCGTTCTGTATTTTTTTTTCAGTACTAGTTGTTTTAGCTTTATTTTTTTTATTGAAGCCATCATAGTCAATAGCAGAAGAGTCAAAAGGATACAAGCCTGTTACCTTAAATCCACTGACAACAGCTTTAGTCTCTTCTTTCATGTTATCCAGAGCAAACTTGAGAACTGCTGGAAAGTCTTCCTTCTTTATTTGTGTAACACTTTTAAGATTTTTCCATCTTGGTACCGCTTTCTTCCAATTTTCTTTAAAGGAGTGAAAATAACTAATATCGAGTGGTTGCAAGATGTGTGTTGAGTTAGGAACAAGGCCAATTAGTTCTATATTTTTTTCTTTACAGAATGAGGCTAAAGGCAAAGTTATATGTGATGAGTGATTATCTAAGAATAACACGATTGGAAACTCAGTATCTTGTTTTAATAGCCATGGATGAAATATATTTGTGATATATTCATAGAATGATTCAGAAGTCATCCAGCCATTATCTGAAAGACCGATACCCCAACCTTCAGGACAATTTTTAACTATTTTTTCTGGCACTTCTTTGTAAGAAAACATCAACATCGGCGGTGCACGGTCACCATTAGCATTGTACATAAATAAGACAGTAAATCCTTCTTCATCGGAATCCACAACTTTATATGCAGAGCGAGATCCTTTGTTTAATAAAACTTTTTCAGCTGGCGGACATAAACTTACATGCGTTTCGTCACAATTAAAAATCCTCTTAGGAGAAATATCATGCAATTTTTTTTCGGTTAAATATTTTTCTTGCTCCTCAAACCATTCTTTTAAATCATCACTTGTAACTGCTGCTCTGCTTTTGGTCAAGTGTTGTGGTTTTCTGATTGACAACTGTGGATGCCGTTTTTTGAAGCCCTCGCACCAATGGCGACTTGGTCGGCAGTCAATAAACGGAGTCTCTTTTTTTGATAATTTTACATACTGTTGAACTGAATCTAACAATTCTGTTTTCGTAACCGGCAAACCACTCTGAGCTCTGAAAAGAATCCAGTCCACAATGTTAACTTCTTCAGTCTCTGAGAAAACTGTTGCAGGTCCAGTTTTTTGTTTAGTTTTTGTAGGGTTTTCTTTTCTTCTGAAGAGCGTAGTTAAAGGCACTCCGTATGCAGTCGCAGCTTTTCTCATCGAAAGACCAGTGTCCATAGCTTTCAAAGCATTAGCTACATCATCAGCAGAATAATTCAGTCGTGTAGATTTATTTTTCCTTGAGACTCTTGACGTTTTTTTAGAACTTTTAACTAGAACTACAGATCTTGAAACTTTGGAGTTATTTTCACATACATTTCCAGATTTAATTTTATTTTTTTCCTTGGATTTATTTACATTAGTTTTTTTTTTAGTCTTCCCCATATTTATTGAAGAAAACTGTCATCTGAAATGAATAATTATTAATTCAATTTGCATAACTTTTATTTATTATTCAAGTAACAAAATTTTTGAGGTTAGTTTTTAATTTTCATGTTATTTTTGAATTTAAGTACTTACCCACAAGTACGTTTATGGTGACATACACTATATTAACATGTATTCTACGAAAATTGCTCTTTTTAAAATAATTAACAATTATATGCACTTAATCAAATAAATAATGCTAACAAGAATAATTGTTTCATAATACGCAAAAATATATGTACGTAGTACATGAAGCACTCACTATACTGTTTCATAAACGTGGACTATTTAAAAATTAATGTACCTGAATGTACCAATTGTGAAACACCCACACACAAGAGGCGATTTTTAATTTTTGTTTGTTTTGCAACAATCAAACTTTTTAAAATCTTATTTTTATGAACCAATGATTGTGACGACTTGGACCAATTATATATTCTGCTGAAAGCATTAAGAGAGCAATTTTTTAGCATATATTTCATTATCAATTAAAATATACAATCGATACAATCCTACAAACTAACTTTTCTTCGGTATTTAGAACAATTTTAAAACCAATTATTGCTGGAAACAAATAAAATATTCGTATTTATTTCCACGTTTTCCACCTATTTCTAACAATTTTGTATATGCAACGTCCAAATGTGCGAAATCGAATAGCTTTTAAGTCTTTTAAGTCATGATAATCTAAATAAAGATTATAATTTTTTTCGTTTTACATTGTATTTTCCAATATAAATGCATATTTGTGCCGATGAAATTTGGAAAGTGTTTTCCTTATAGAATGCCGTTATATAATAAGAAAGGGTTTTTTTGATAATTCCTCCTCTAAAAGAGTAAAAAATGGTGGCAAAGTTTGTACGGCATAACGTCTAATAAACAATCGAAATTTCAAATTTCATTATCAAAGTTCTGTTATAGACAAAGCAGATTCTAAGTTTTTGTTCCTAATAACAAACCAACTTTGTTTTATTTTAAGCGATAAAACGCTTTGTCTATAACAGAACTTTGATAATGAAATTTGAAATTTCGATTGTTTTTCGAAAATGAAAAATAGATAGTTTTTGATATGTATTTTATCGCCATTAATGGCTCCACACGATTTCGCTTTTAAACAAGCAAATTCACGACACGGTAGAGCATAAAAAGAAAACATATATCTCTATCTCATGTTTCAGTGGAGTTCAATCATCTGTAGCGTTAAATTCGAGTTAGTCGCTGAAAAAGCTTATAAAATCAGCTAATAATGTCTCAAAAACGTATGAGAAGCTATAGGATTTTGTTTGAAACGTTTTAAATTTAAATATTTATAAAAACATTTATTTGTTCGTTTAATTCTGAAACGCAAACGCTAACTGAAGCGTTAAATTCAAGTTCATAGCTATAAGACATTTAAGAAAGATTAATTTGCGAAACACCCATAATAAATTTCTTAAAATTATATGGAGCATTTTAAATTATATATTTAAATTAAAAATATTTTGAAACTTTTCATTTTAGCCCGTAATTTCAAACTCTAGAAAGATTATTGCTTAATTTTTACTGTGTTTGTATATTTTTCCATTGTGTATACAATATATAGAATATATTGCAATTCAATATATGTAGTATAATTTAATATAAAAATATATAAAAATCATACCATAAACATAAATTTGAATAGAAGTTCAAACAAAAATATTTGTGACGTATTGCCCACATACGTATTTCGATTGCCAAGTAAACTTCCTCAGTGGTCATCAAGTAATTTGGATCATTCCGTAACTGCTTTATGATGATTCACAAAATAATCACGGATTGATCTCAATTTATAAGTCGTGCCTTTCTCTTTTTGCGATGTGGTTATGGAAGGGGGGGGGGTGTTCCCAAATTTCCTTACTTTCACCGAATCCTTCATGAGTAACCCGAAAAGTGGCGAATTTTGAGTTGGCCCATTATCCCAGTTTATTACCTTTCCTTTTCTTTTAACAATTTCTATGCTTTCGAGTGCATCCAATCGGTTTGTTCGGTGAACACTTTTTAGAATTCTAGCTTCTGCAAATGTATGTCCTGTTTCCAGTGCATGTTCTGCCACACATGATTTTTCCACTCTTGCATATTTTATGCTTGCCAGATGTTCCTAATACCTAACCCCTATTTGTCTTCTAGTCTGACCGACGTAGCTTTTATCACAGCCCGTGCAAGGGATTTCATAAATTCCTGTTTTTTGTATGTCCGGAATTTTATCTTTGGAACCGTTGAAAAATTCACCCAACTTTTTGGTTGTATATCCAGTCTTTATTCCAAATTGTTTCCATATCCTTTCGATTCTTTGGGAAATCCCTGGATAATAAGGTAAAACAGACCAACGGATTTCTGGTCCTTCCACCGTTCGTAAAGTGGTTTCCGATAGTTTTTTCCTCCAAAGAGCCCTTTTGAGGATTCTGTCAATAATTTCGGTAGAGTATCCTTTAAAGGTCGCCACAACTTTAATGTATTCTAATTCTTTTGTAAACAGATTTTTTACCAAAGGTACATTTACGAGTCGGTTCATCAAGGAATAGAAAACAGCCACTTTATGGCTATTATGACATACGGATTCAACCATAACATATCTATCTACATGTGTTGGTTTTCTGTAGATATCAAAAACTAGGTTACCCTGGTTTCTGGCTATTTTAAAGTCTAAAAATGGTAAACTACAATATTTTTCTCCTTCTACCGTAAATGTTATGCCAGGCTGTATTGAGTTTAGATAATCCAAGAACTTGTCCGGATCTATTGTCCCTTCATCATAAATAGCAAAAACGTCGTCAACATATCTATACCAAACCCTAGGAAAATGAACACAATTTCATTTCGCCTGCAGTTCGAAGTTGCTCATAAAAAGATTTACCAAGAAAGTGACAAAGGATTGCCCATGGCCGTGCCTTGTGATTGTTGGTAATATGAACCTCTAAATTGAAAAATAGTTTGGTTCATGCAATGTTTCGTTAAATTTTTGGTAATAAACTGGGAAAATGGGCCAATTCAAAATTCGCCACTTTTCGGGTTACTCATGAAGGATTCTGTGAAAGTAAGGAAATTTGGGAACACCCCCCCCCTCCATAACCACATCGCAAAAAGAGAAAGGCACGACTTATAAATTGAGATCAATTCGTGATTATTTTGTGAATCATCATAAAGCAGTTATGGAGTGATCCAAATCACTTGATGGCCAGTGAGGAAGATTACTTGGCAATCGAAATACGTATGTGGGCAATACGTCACAAATATTTTTGTTTGAACTTCTGTTCAAATTTATGTTTATGGTATGATTTTTATATATTTTTATATTAAATTATACTACATACATTGAACCGCAATATATTGTATACACAGTATAACTGTTCAAAGTCAGCGAAAAAATCATATTTTGATTACTTTTTCATTGTTTGTGAAAATCAACTTTTCACATCAAATTTTTAGATTTCCATAAAAGAATATAAATTTTCGATAGAATAACATTACAGTCAATAAAATAGCTATCGACTGAGAACCCAAGAATTTTTCTTCTGAAATATTTTAAATATTTGATCCTAATTGAAAAAAAATCATTCTTTAAAACTCTTGTACTATACATAGTAATAACTATTAAAGTTTTAGCAACTACAGGATTTATAAAAACCGATATATATGATAAAACTTGACCGACACATTTGGATGGATTGGATTCCACCTTGATCATTAGTCGAGATTAAAATATAAAGATTAGTCATTAATGTTAACCAAATTTAAGAAACGATACAAACCAATAATATTTAACTTCAATTCTATAGTCGATTTATTGGCGAATTGAATTAACTCCAAAATAGAGAATGAGACGTTGTCAAATTGTACCAGCCCGATTGTATACCACTCCCTCTAAAACACATTAGATGTCATTTAAAGTTATTAAAGGCACTTAAATGTAAAGATTTCAAAATGTCTCTTAATGCCTTTTTTAGCAGGGATATTACTGATATTTTTTTTGTTGAAATATTTCATATATACGTTCAATTCAAATTAAAATACGATTGTTTGGAAATTTTCTTATATTGCGTAAGTATATCAAGAAGTAATTTATGTTTATTTTAAAAATCTACACAAAAAAAAAAAAATAAATCTTAATAAATTTCTGTAAAACACCCAAGACGAAAACATCAGAGAGAAAAACAAGAAGAAACTAAGTTCGAATTATAGAAGTATATTTTGTAACCAAATTATAAAAAAAAATAAAACCATGACAATCGAAAAACTATTGGCACTTAGTTTGACACAATTATCTAGTTCCGTTTCCCCCCGCATTCGCAAAGGATACTGATCTATTATACGATTGTACTGCAGCATCTTCGACTTAAGCACTTGCATATGATTCGGATCCACTATAGGATTGTACCGAAGCACCATGTCCACCTGCACTTCCATATGATCCTGATCCACTATAAGATTGTACGGCACCACCTTGTCGTCCTGTACTTGCATATGATCCGGATCCACTATAGGATTGTAATGAAGCACCTTGTCCTTCCACGTTGACAGAAGATCCAGAACCACTATGCGATTGAACCATTGCGCCATTTCCTCCTGCAGTGGCTGTTGATCCTGACCCGCTATAGGATTGCACCGAAGCACCTTGTTTTCCCATGATGGCAGATGACCCGGAACCGCTTTGTGATTGAACCATTGCACCATTTCCTCCTGCAAGAGCTGTTGACCCTGATCCACTATACGATTGTACCGAAGAACCTTGTCCTCCCACGATGGCGGATGATCCAGAACCACTATGTGATTGAACCATTGCGCCATTTCCTCCTGCAATAGCTGTTGATCCTGATCCACTATAGGATTGTACCGAAGCACTTTGTTTTCTCACGATGGCAGATGACCCGGGACCACTATGTGATTGAACCATTGCGCCATTTCCTCCTGCAATAGCTGTTGATCCTGATCCACTATACGATTGTACCGAAGCACCTTGTCCTCCCACGATGGCGGATGATCCAGAACCACTATGTGATTGAACCATTGCGCCATTTCCTCCTGCAGTAGCTGTTGATCCTGATCCACTATAGGATTGTACCGAAGCACCTTGTCCTCCCACGATGGCGGATGATCCAGAACCACTATTTGATTGAACCATTGCGCTATTTCCTCCTGTAGTGCCTGATGATCCTGATCCACTGTAGGATTGAACTGCGCCACCTTCCCCTCCTGCACTTGCATATGACCCAGACCCACTGTAGGATTGTACTGAAGCGTCTTGTCCTTTCACGTAAGCAGATGATCCGGAACCACTATGTGATTGAACTACTGCACCATTTCCCCCTGATGTGGCTGATGATCCGGATCCACTATAAGTTTGTACTGCGCCACCCTGCCCTCCTGCACTCGCATAAGATCCAGATCCACTGTAAGATTGTACTGCGCCACCTTGTCCTTCTGCACTTGCATATGATCCTGATCCGCTCAAGGATTGAACTGCGCCACCTTGCCCTCCTGCACTTGCATATGACCCAGATCCACTGTAGGATTGTACTGAAGCGTCTTGTCCTTTCACGTAAGCAGATGACCCGGAACCACTATGTGATTGAACTACTGCACCATTTCCCTCTGATGTGGCTGATGATCCGGATCCACTATAAGTTTGTACTGCGCCACCCTGCCCTCCTGCACTCGCATAAGATCCAGATCCACTGTAAGATTGTACTGCGCCACCTTGTCCTTCTGCACTTGCATATGATCCTGATCCGCTCAAGGATTGAACTGCGCCACCTTGCCCTCCTGCACTTGCATATGACCCAGATCCACTGTAGGATTGTACTGAAGCGTCTTGTCCTTTCACGTAAGCAGATGACCCGGAACCACTATGTGATTGAACTACTGCACCATTTCCCCCTGATGTGGCTGATGATCCGGATCCACTATAAGTTTGTACTGCGCCACCCTGCCCTCCTGCACTCGCATAAGATCCAGATCCACTGTAAGATTGTACTGCGCCACCTTGTCCTTCTGCACTTGCATATGATCCTGATCCGCTCAAGGATTGAACTGCGCCACCTTGCCCTCCTGCACTTGCATATGACCCAGATCCACTGTAGGATTGTACTGAAGCGTCTTGTCCTTTCACGTAAGCAGATGACCCGGAACCACTATGTGATTGAACTACTGCACCATTTCCCCCTGATGTGGCTGATGATGCGGATCCACTATAAGTTTGTACTGCGCCACCCTGCCCTCCTGCACTCGCATAAGATCCAGATCCACTGTAAGATTGTACTGCGCCACCTTGTCCTTCTGCACTTGCATATGATCCTGATCCGCTCAAGGATTGAACTGCGCCACCTTCCCCTCCTGCACTTGCATATGACCCAGACCCACTGTAGGATTGTACTGAAGCGTCTTGTCCTTTCACGTAAGCAGATGACCCGGAACCACTATGTGATTGAACTACTGCACCATTTCCCCCTGATGTGGCTGATGATCCGGATCCACTATAAGTTTGAACTGCTCCACCCTGCCCTCCTGCACTCGCATAAGATCCAGATCCACTGTAAGATTGTACTGCGCCACCTTGTCCTTCTGCACTTGCATATGATCCTGATCCGCTCAAGGATTGAATTTCGCCACCTTGCCCTCCTGCACTTGCATATGATCCTGATCCGCTCAAGGATTGAACTGCGCCACCTTCCCCTCCTGCACTTGCATATGACCCAGACCCACTGTAGGATTGTACTGAAGCGTCTTGTCCTTTCACGTAAGCAGATGACCCGGAACCACTATGTGATTGAACTACTGCACCATTTCCCCCTGATGTGGCTGATGATCCGGATCCACTATAAGTTTGTACTGCGCCACCCTGCCCTCCTGCACTCGCATAAGATCCAGAACCACTGTAAGATTGTACTGCGCCACCTTGTCCTTCTGCACTTGCATATGATCCTGATCCGCTCAAGGATTGAACTGCGCCACCTTCCCCTCCTGCACTTGCATATGACCCAGACCCACTGTAGGATTGTACTGAAGCGTCTTGTCCTTTCACGTAAGCAGATGACCCGGAACCACTATGTGATTGAACTACTGCACCATTTCCCCCTGATGTGGCTGATGATCCGGATCCACTATAAGTTTGTACTGCTCCACCCTGCCCTCCTGCACTCGCATAAGATCCAGATCCACTGTAAGATTGTACTGCGCCACTTTGTCCTTCTGCACTTGCATATGATCCTGATCCGCTCAAGGATTGAATTTCGCCACCTTGCCCTCCTGCACTTGCATATGATCCTGATCCGCTCAAGGATTGAACTGCGCCACCTTCCCCTCCTGCACTTGCATATGACCCAGACCCACTGTAGGATTGTACTGAAGCGTCTTGTCCTTTCACGTAAGCAGATGACCCGGAACCACTATGTGATTGAACTACTGCACCATTTCCCCCTGATGTGGCTGATGATCCGGATCCACTATAAGTTTGTACTGCGCCACCCTGCCCTCCTGCACTCGCATAAGATCCAGATCCACTGTAAGATTGTACTGCGCCCCCTTGTCCTTCTGCACTTGCATATGATCCTGATCCGCTCAAGGATTGAACTTCGCCACCTTGTCCTTCTGCACTTGCATATGATCCTGATCCACTGTAGGATTGTGCATCGCCACTTTGCCCCCCTGCACTTGCATATGATCCTGATCCACTATAGGATTGTGCTGAAACACCTTGTCCTTTCACGTTGGCAGATGAGCCAGAGCCACTAAATGATTTTACTGCACCATCTTGTCCTCCAACATTTACATATGATCCTGAATCGCTGTTGCTACTACCGGATTGCTCGTTAGCACCATTATTAGTAGTACATGGGCATAATTCTAAAAAGTTAAATATATCAATTTAAGTAGCTAGATAATAGATATGAATACTAATTACAATTTATGAAGATTATATATATTTTGGTTATAAGTTATGATACAATTTTCAAACAATTATGCGTTTAAATTAAATTGTTTAAAGAACTCCTGGTTTAATATTAATAATATTTATGTATTTGCAAAGATATCAGTTTTTTTACTATTTTAACTACTTGTAAATGTGTTTTAGTGTTTTGTGTGTTTTAGAATGATATTATTTCTTTTTGATATTGTTACTTACTTGGTTTTGTTGAACATGGATTACAACGAATGATCTAAAAACATTTTTAACTTCATTAACCATTCCCAAATATTACAAAATATAAAATACGAACCGTTACGAAGAATCCCAATAGAACAAAAACCCACAATGAGTAATTGAAGTAGTGCACGTTTACCATTTTGATTTTAATACAAAGTTCAACCTATAACTAGGATTTTTTTTGGTTTATAATATTATCTTATATTACTGAAGTAGTCAGAAATAAAAGATGTCAACCCTTTAATTTTCTTAAGCTTTTATATCATTTTCTTCTGGTTAACTTTACAATTTTTATTAACTTCAACAAATAATAAAAAGAAATACGTCAAACGTAGGTATTTATCTAAAAATTAAATTGTTACGTTTTTTATTGTACTTTTCTTATTGTATTCTTTTTTATTATTCTTGTTTTAATTGATTTATTATTAATATTAATTGAAAATGTTAATAATGAATACATTTTGCAAAAATTGTACGTTTGTAACGAAAAATCTAAATGTAGTTTTGTATAACAGTGATTTTTCTACCAAAATCATTTACAGTAAACAAATAAATTCAAAAGAGAACCCACAAATATATTGTTTTTACTTCAGGTTAGCAGAGTTCTACAAAATTAGGATAATTTTGGTTAAATTTTATAAAATTAGAGTAGGATAGATTTGCTTAAACAAGAGAATTGTGAGGGTTAATACTTATAAAGGTTGCTCCTGGAACGTTCGACATAGTCTATAATTTTAGGTCAAATATCAAGTTTCGTTCCGTTGGAAAACAAAATTGTTTAAAAGGACTGATTTATAATATTCATAACCGAATTCGGCAAATTGTGCTGATCCCGAATAAGTAGCTGTTCGAAATGATTCTATCAATTCTCTATATAATTGTATTCTACTTGAACAATTTTGAGTGGGTAGAGCAACCTACTGTATAGACATTAATTATTTGTCGTTGACTATTCATAACTAAAATGAAAAAATCGACTTTGAAAGGAAAACTTATTTAATCAAATTAATATTAACGCTTTCTGGGAAGATTTATAAAAATATATTACCTGGATAGTTTCCTTTCTCAAAATTTAACAATTTCGAACTATGCCTTACACTCGTTATACTATTTCGATTACGCTACAACAATGAATAACCTTATTATGTAATTATACGGTAATAAATAAATATGCTGAAAAGTATTTTCTTTAGAAAGGATTAATATTTTTTTTTTAATTCTTATTGTTTTTCAAGTGTTTTCAATAATTAAATTAAGTACTTACATTTTCTATAATGCAGACAAGTTTACTGTCACTCTATTAATTTATATACTGATAATAGCTGACCCGGCAAACTTCGTAGTGCCTAACAGGAATTGAACGTAGTGTTTTTTATGAACGAATATTTTAGCTACTCTTAATTTATAATTTTAATAACAAACTAATACGAATTCAATTATGAAGTTCAATATTATATAATAATATTATATTATACAATGGGAGCAAAAATTATTAATAAAAAACAAAAATTAGTTAATTCAATGGCATGTCAACAATTCATTTAATTTATTGAAGCTATGAATTTTGGTGCATGCATTGTCCTCAGATTGATTCTCCTCATTGAAGTACGTTGCTATTACATTGACATACGATTTGTCAAATCAAATATCTTAAATATACTAAATAAAGTCAGGTTATTTAGATCATTTTTTAACTAAAAAATTACTGGACTGATTTTGATGATTAATGATTAGTTCAATACACCATCGCTCCAAATAGCAGAGTAACTATTAACATATCTTAATAATACACGTAAAAATTTGAATAAAATCAGTTTTTAAATAATTAGGCTTGGAATTTTCCGTAGTTGGCAGTTCACGTGACCCACACTTTGATGTCAATGCTTTCAATTTCATATTATCTGTAACTCTTTCTTAAAGGCATATAACGATAGTTATTGAAAGATCTATCTTCGCATTGACTCAATATGTTTTGAAAGCGCAATGATTTTGTTGTTGGTGATTTCCTCCAGTGCCAAGTATTCCAAGATGGAATTCTACCAATAAAATAAATACTTGCTTAAAATCATAAAATCTGTGGCACAATGTGAAGAAATTTCAGTTGGAGACATGAGGCACGCGTTGTGGAATGATCAATCTGCTGAAAAATTTCCCAAGCAAATGTTGAATATCGGTAATAACCATGTTCTTGTCAACGAACCGAGCGTATTGATTTCATTTCCTTTGAATTTTTGGGATTTCGTCTCATTCAAAATTTTTACATAATTGCTAGCTTTTTCACAAAACCGCTGAATAATGTTTTAGTAAACTTAATTTGAATAAAAATTCAAACAATGAACACGGCCATTTATTAATTTCTTGGAGAAATCATCAGCAGAAGGATCGTTCAGCAATACAATTTTCTTGTTTTCTTCCATCTGAAGTTTATTTATATGGTACCAGATATTTGATAATTTAAAGCAAGCATTTATTTTATCGACAACAGTCGATCCTTAATGTCTGAAGTCGTCCACAGTATGGAAATATTTAAAAACAATCAAATTAAACTCGAAAATGTAATTCGAATTGCAGAATAACTAATTTAGAAAAGTGTTTTCCGAACAATTGATCGATATTAGTAATGGCAAAATTTCTGTTGACACATTACCTGCATACATTACATTCTTTGCCAATTTTTTCACTTTACTAAATCAAAGACCGAACTCATCGAGAGGGTGTTCCCAAACTTGGTTACAAATTACAAAAATCATGTTTGGTTGAGAGAACGTGTTATATTGACCCCAAAAAACGTTGTCAACGAAAATGATATTAATGAAATAGATAGTTCAGATTCAAAATAGGAAAACTGGCGAATTAGAGACCTGCAATTCGGTTGATTGCGTTACTAATAAAGATGATGTTTTCAATTATGGATAGAATTTTAAATTCGCTGAAATTATCCGGGTTACCGCCTCAGAATCCAATTAAAAATTGGATCAGTAATCCTTATGTTGTGGAATATATAGATCAACCACGTTTTGGTCATAACACCCGACTTGCGGTGAAAAAATTAATGAGCAACCTTATCGAAGTTACAAATTGAATTGAAAATACAAAGCAGAAGACATTTTGATTCCACATATCCCAATTTTCCGAACGACGTGTCGTGTGACTTTAATCGACTACAATTTTCTGCATTTTCAGATACCTCCGTAGTTTTTGGACAATGATTCGTTTTATTGTTTATGTTTACGGATTATGAATACAACGCCTATCAATTTCTGTATCTGTATTGCTCATAAAATACATTTGTAAGATTTGATGATCTAGTAGTGGTCTAGTAGTGGATATCTAGTAGTGGTAACAGCGCTTCCAGTAAGTGATAAATTTGTTCTTGTCTGCATTTGTTTAAGATTTTCTTAAATTATTTGAAAAATAAAAATTAATTTAAATGTTATCCAAAAATTATTATGGAATTATACCTTGAAGGGGGGACATGAATTTATCCAGCGCAATATGCGTTGCCCCAAACGATGTTGTTTGTAATCAACTGTTATATTTTTGAGTTTTGGTCCAGAAATTTTAAGAATCATTTCCTAGCCTATAATCTAATGAGCGTAACGGATCTGGTGATGGGACCAATTGTGGCAATTTTACTTTTCCACCAGCTCAACATAACCCAGTATATTCACAGCTGTAGTTATGGTTGTTTAGAAGTGCGGTGGGGAAAATGAGAGTGAGGGCGGTCAACTTCAAATCAACAATCAAACTTTTTAAAATCTAATTTTTATGAACTAATGATTGCAACCTGGAGCAATTATATATTCTGCAGAAAAGCATTATGGAAGCAATTTTTTGTCATATTTCATTATCAATAAATAAATATATATATATATATATATATATATATATATATATATATATATATATATATATATATATATATATATATATATATATATATATATATGTATATTTTCTATGCTAACTCTTCTTCGGTATTTAGAACTATTTGAAAACCAATTGTCGTTATATGACAAAAAATTGCTTCCATAATGCTTTTTAGCAGAGTATATAATTGCTCCAGTTCACAATTATTAGTTCATAAAAATTAGATTTTAAAAAGTTTGATTGTTGAAAAACAAACAAAAATTAAAAACCGCCTCTATGGTATTTGATATAAGTACCTACTACCTAAACTTTCATACTAATTAAGTGAAATGACGTTATTTAAAATGCTGTAGTTAAAATTATATAACAAAAACAGAAACTTATTATTAATTTATTCTTTATTTATTAATTACACTTAGTAAATTCAAAATTTCGATTGTTGATTAACTCTACATTTTCTCAAAGAAACTTAATCACCCCAATTCACTCTTTTAGGGCAGGAATTTAAAAAAAAATTTTTTCACATGCCTACTTCTTAAAAGGAATACACCGAATATTAAAATTTTATCTGGCAGAGGAGATATATAATTACACGATTTTATGTATGCACGGTTTTTAAAACGTATTTACTTTAAGCTTTATTAAAATAATTATTTTTTACTACTACTGTTACTTTTTTCGTTAATATTTCGTTAAAATAGGGATTGATCGTAGAAGGGTGAAAATTAAGAGTAATATGATTTTTTATTATTCTAAGTCATGACAAAATAAAAATCTAGCCAAAAAAATTAAAGTTTTTAATTAATAAAAAAATAAGTTGATCATAGAGGGGTGAAAATTTAGGGTTGTATGTATTTTTGAATGATGTATCGTAAAAAAATAAAAACAAAACATTTTATCCAAAAAATAAAAAAAAAATTTAAGGGTGGACCACCCTTACCATTTAGGGGGATGAAAAATAGATGTTGTCCGATTCTCATGCCTACCGAATATACATAGAAAGTTTTATGAAAATCGGTCCAGCCGTTTCGGAGGAGTTTAATTACGCACCCCGTGACACGAGAATTTTATATATTAGATAAGCTATATAAAAATCGCTGCCAAAGAAGCTGAATTAGCTACTATATTTCCGCTTTTTCAGCTTCTCTACTATTAAATTTACCGTTCTAGCAACTAGAATTTAATCGAGCTTCAGCACTAAATATTGTGGTATTTTATATTATATTTTGCGCAAATTTTATAACGTATCTAAATATCGTTTGTGTTTAGATAAAAAGTCGTAAAGCTTAAAAAATTTCAAAATCAGCTCTTCATGAAAATGGAACTATTGGACCTTATACTTCATTATAGTAAAATAGTATAATCTTTGGATCCTATTTGGAAAACTCGCATTTTGGTATTCTTAATTTTCGATTTATTTTTGCTTCTTCTATCATAATCCATTCTTAAACCGCGGCGCCGGAGATATTAAGAACTCCTCTAATATATGTATAGTAGTATTTTTTCTTCTCCTGTAAAATTATAGAATAATAATTAATTTATAAAAATAAAAAATTAAATGTTTTATTATTTTTAACTAAACGAAAATAATAAAATACGTTAATAACTATTCGCAAATTTTTAATCATAACTGACGCAATTTTCAATGATTACAGATAATGAATTATTATTAATAAATTATTTTACTTTCTTTTAAACTGGGAAAATAAAAGTTACTGCACATACAATTATGACGTCAACCTTTATCAATTTTAATAGGTGTAATTAAGTTGCTTCAATTAAATAACGGATCGATTTGCTAATAATTAAAGATTTTACTGTCGATATTAAATTAAATGGTCTTAATATTATAATTACTTAATAATTAAGGAAATCGGTCACAATTCGTTTAAATACAAAAAATATATGAGTATAGGTGTAATACTTAATCGGATATAATACTAAATAGATATACTTATCGGTATACTTATACTATGTAATACTTATAGGTATTATACTTAATTAATCGTATACCGCTCTTATTCATTGGAAGTTTTAAAATGTTGGAAAAAATATTTAAAAAAAATACATAAGAAATATATCAAAACGATTCCAGGATAATTCCATCACTAAAAGTTCAGAAACATTTGGTATAGGTACTTTAGGGTTCCGTTATTGAACTGTATAATATAGCATATTAGTTTGTAATGTTCGTTTCTTACACTCTTGGTTTATTTACTATAATTAACTAAAAATTAGCTTTATGAAAATAAATTCTAAATTTCTGTCACTGCCCCCCTTGCAAAGTTGCAAAGACATTATTAAATAAAATAAAGTTAATCATATTTAAGGGGTTCGCTGCCTGTTCGCGCCACTCTCTTTGTTTGCTTCGCTCACCAAACCAACTGATATAGTACCAAATTAAAAGATGTTGCTTCAAATTTATCTTTACATTTATATCGAATAAACTAACTATCGTTTAAATCGATCATTTTAATATTGTTAATTTATGCATCTGATTCTCTAAGTCAATACAAAAACAAATAGGACTATATGGAGTATATAGGGAGTTAACTAATGACTATTGGAAAAACAGAAGAGGGTAGAAGATATGTTTCTACTCATAGAAACATATATCTTTTATTCTTATATTTCTTTTTTGAATGGCCGTTAAATTTTTTGAAAAATCTAAGAATGGGGGGCTATCGATTTTTAAAAATTTAATAACTTTTTTTCGGTTGAGGAACAAACGAATTTTTTTTCGGTATAATCAAGTACAAACAAAAGTCAATCTAAAAATATATTTCAAATTTTAATTTGTAAAAGTCGGGTGCTAACTTGACAAAGGTTAAAAATTCAGTTTGATGGTTTTTTCATAACGCCGCTAAAAAATTATAACTACCAAAATCCAATGAAGATTATACGAAATCAGGAAAGAAAAAGATCCTGAAAATCCTTACTAAAAGTCATTTTTCTGGTTCGGTATCGATATTTTTCCTTAAAATAATTGACAAAACACTGTACAAGCAACTACAAAGGGGTATTGATCCTAAAGAGTCATTTAATGTAGATTAAATTTACCAATTTATTTATTGACCGCTATATATATATGATAATGGTTTATAATCGTTTTATAAACGATATTTACGATCCCCTCTTCTCAGTGAATGTCGAATCATATATACGTAATTTAATTAATTTGCTTATGAAAATTAGAACAAAATGGATTTAAGCTTTTCGTCATTGAGACTTTCGCATTAGAACTTTTGCTTCTTTGCCGATTCAGGAGGTACAGGGCATTAGTAAATTTTCGTAGTAATGATCAATCTGATCCAAAATATGTGCTTATTAATTTATTATTAACCTTTATGTAAATATTATTTTATTACAATTTTATTTTTATAATTGTGTGGGGATTATTAGAATAAATTATTGACTTAATTATTTACTCCTAGAGACTGCTTCCATTTTTAATTGTTAGATTCTCCATAATTCTGAGTATATGAAGTACATAAGCTGATATTATGCTGAGTAAACGTTGATGAAATTGAAGTTTCCTCTTCATTATTTATTATTACACCACACATTTTGGATAATTTTCGCTTAACATCTGCTAGAAATTTATTGATAATAATATGAGGTTCATCAAGTTGTAAAGTCTTCATAGAGTTGGGACGAAGGCATATATTGGGATATGTTAGAATTTTGACTTCTTTTTTATACAGTCCTACATTAGCCAATTCTTTAACATAATATTCAAACTTCATTTGAATATAAAAAATGTTTTCATCGGTCATTGGTAAACGGTATCCATACTAGATAAATTAAATTCAGTCTATTTTACATACATACACTTAAAGTGCAAAAAAAGTTAAAATAGTTAAAATAAAATAGATACCATATTTTTAAAGTGGCGTCTTATGACATTGTATGATCCGAACGGACAAGATAGCGGAATATTTTTACATACTGATAGAGATTCTGCTTTATAGAAGCTGCAATTCATAGGAATTGGATTTTCAAATTAACTAGAAAACTGATATATAAAAAATGTTTTACCTTGGCAAAACACAAAGTCGATAATTTGGTAAACATTTATAGATTTTGCGTTCCTGCAAAATTTTCGGAGATAAATGAAAGTCATCTAATTTACATGGTGGGAATTTTATTCGCAATGGTTCAATCTTAATTACGATTTCGTTGCCTAAAATTAAAATGTGCAAGATTACTGGGCATGTAGTTTTACAAATTTAAAATGCTTTTTAAAGCAATTATGGGTAATTGATTTTTTTTAAGCAAAATTATAGATATATATTTATTGTATTATTTATTCTTATTATAATTTTATGTAAATGTTTTAATTGGTGTACTAAGCTAAAAATGTAACTTTCAATTAATATTTTCATTAATAAAACTTATTTTTTATAAGTGAAAAAAAAAAATTGAAAAATGTGCCCTATTAGAAAGTTATTGACTTTTATTTTTCTAAAGAACTAGAGATTAACCAAATCTTCAATTTTAACATATTGGTTCTGTTACCTAACTACATAAAAAAAGAGACAAGTTTTTGGAAAATCAAAGGATATTATCAAGGATATTATTGACGAATTGAAACACGAAAAAATGTTATTTAGACTGTATGAGATATAGTTCAAACAACATTCTTTTCGTTTTAAGTTTATCAAAAAAAAATTAAAAAATGTTCTCAACCTAAAATATTTGAATGTGTGAGTGTGTGTATACCTGGTGCCTGACCTACCGCTGGGCGTAGAGGAGACTGGGTACAAAAGTAACAATTTGTACTTTTACCTTGATTTCTGGCTGAGTGTTATTATTGTCATTAAATGAATATAACCACATATAAATTTAGTTTATGTTCTGCAAAATGGTAACACGATTAATTAAATTATGGTGTGTTTTATATGAATAACACAGAGTTAAAAAAAATAAAAAAATTGTCAGTTGTTACTTTCGACCACCTGGGCGGGTCGAAAGTAACAAGACTGCTAAAGGTTGCTAATGAAAACATAGTACAAGTTAAATCAACAAATTACTTATTTAAAAACTGTATATTAATAATACAAACCAAATTCAGCATTTTAAATACTTAAAAAATATATATTTTAAGGAAATGAATCAATAGAATGCCGCGACAAGGCATAAGAACTACTGCATGAAGAACTATCGACACGGAAATGTATCGAAAACCATTCCATTGAGTGGATATCCATAAAAATATGATGTTAGGAATAAAATCATTACGAGGACAGTAATAAAATATTACTTTTGTACCCATTCTCATTTTGAATAAAACGTGTAATATAACTTTAAAACGGAACGTACAAGACAAAAATGAATTTAAACAATGTACAGTTAAACAATTTATCTAATCAAGAATGGATATGCAAACTTTCGGATTATTATGTTCTTTTTACGACTATGTAAACAATAAATAAGAAAACGTCGAAAAACTTACTTTTGGCTCGTTAAAACACATTATATTCTATTATATAACCTAACAACGCATTGCGCACGCGCCAACTTAATGCGATTGAGGGGGGTGTTCTAGGCTATTACTTGATGGCAGCAAAGCGGAGTTCGCCCATTGGATAAACCTAGAAAACATTTGTTACTTTCGACCCGCGGTTACTTTTGTACCTACTCTCCTCTACTCACTGAATCAGGAAAAATTAAATAAAGGTGAATGGTTCATACAATGAATCGAGGATGTTCTAGAGTGTTCTATGAGAGATTCTAATTTAAGATAAAAAGGGTATACAATAAAAATCAGGGTGGAGTTTTCTAGCGATGGAAAACACGAGAAAGGGAAAGTACTTGCATTCGTAGGTTCCAGAACATTCTTGAAACGGGCCTGAGTTCTTATATAAAAAGATTGACTGCCAAGTACAGTAGAATTTTGTACACCGAATTGAATGGTAAAAATAAACAGAACACGTCAACAGTTAATTTAACTATTGATGCATTGTAAATAAAAGTGTGTAGTTTTATTTATATAAATATGTATAAAAAAAATAATGTTCTATGTCTTAAACACAAATCCATTAAACCTAGTTAACATAAATAGTAGAAACGTTACTATTTTGTATGTTTTCAGCGTTTTCAGGGAAAAAAATCTATGATTTTCTTTTCATTTTTGTACATTATTAATTGACAAAAAAAAATATTAATCAATCTCATGTTATTAGTAATGCTTAGATCTTGAAGGTTTAGATAATGAATCATAACTAATGTTACTATGGAAAGTAAGAAAAGTAACAAAAATATACAAAAATGCTTTCCTTAACACAATTCAACATTCACGCTTGCATTGAAATTACTGTTACGTAAGACTTCGTTAAAACTAAGGTCTTTGCTAGTTTTGGAATCGGATTTTTGAATAACTTTAATTACATGTTGATTGATAGAAAAGTGAATGATTAAAATAATAATAAGCATGTGCCAAAAAGGACAAAGGTGACCATCTTATGTCATTTGTTCTCTTAAAAGTCATCAGGTGGGGTCACCAAATTAGTAGTTGAGAGTAAATTCAAATGATTTTAATTAAAAAAAAAACGCCTTCCAATGAGTCGAGTTAACTTTATATAATGGTAACATTTGTCTTGCTAAAGTTATCCAAAAGCTTTAAGCATTATAGTTTTGAAGTCGTATCTACTCTTTTAGCAGGAATGTATAAGACAGTATAAGAAGTAAACCATTAGAACCTGATTCCATGGTAACTTCACAGTCAACAGCATTGAGTGGCCTTTCCTCAATCAAAAATGATCTTCCTTCAATTAAATAAGTTCTGTATTTCTCTGTTTTCAGTACATTCCATGTTGGTGACATTTTAGCCCATAAAGTATATGCAAAAGCTTGAATAAAAGTACTTTGTAAAACATTTGATTCTTTAGTGATCTACAAATACAATGGAAATTAAAACTTGTAAATCAAATAATATATTATATATAGAAAATTCAAAATACTTACTGATACATTAATTTTTTTTAAAAAGTTTTTTAAAAAATCTTGCTTATGATAAAACTCCAAAGTGGTAATAATTTCTAAAATATATTCATTATCATTTTTAGCTACAATGACTTCTGGAAGCTCGAAAATTATCATTCGAGCTTTAATGGTTTGCCAATGAAAAGGACTTAAAGCTGATAAATCCCATTTTTCATCTTTGTCAATTCGAATAGTTACATTAATTAGGTTATAAAAGTTTATTAAATTAACCTTGTATTTATATACTTCAGTCATGTTTACTTAATTTAAATTATTTGAAGATAAAATTTATAAAGTAAAATACTTTATCAATAAAGACACTGATGGAGAAACTTTATAAATTAGATATTTCACCTTATTTACGACAAACATTTGTTTGGTTCAATTGTTTTTTTTTTTTAAATTCAAACTACAAGGAAGTAGATCCAACAAATAAAAGATGTAAAATATGCCCTTCTTTCTTAATTATATGTTCCTCAAAGTTAAAATTTCAAATATGAAAAATATTTATTTTATAATATAAAATTAAAATGTAACAATCAACCTAACTGAATATTTCCCACTCTTAATATTTCAATGAATATTTCCCGGCTATATAAAACTTGATGAAATTTTTAGTATCAATTAAGATAATGAAGATTGACAAAGGATATTAACAAAATGAAAATTTTTCTGATAAATAAAATTGCAAATTTTCCTAACTTTTAAAAGTTCATTAAATGTTTAATTTGATAAATTCAAGTGAATTTGAAGGAAAAGTTTCTTGCCAATAAAAGAATTTTTCTTAATGAAAGACGAATTGCAAGGAAGGATTACTTACCAAGGAAACTGATTAGCGGATGTTAATTGTCTTCGAAAGTTAGCTGAGAATGTAAGGCTATACAACAATGAAAAAAGTTTAAACAACAATAAAAAAATTCTTTATTTCTAATTTTTTGCTCTCTAGCACTGGTGAAGCAAATTTAAATAAAACATAACCGAATTACATACATATTTGTCACAAAAAT
The DNA here is from genome assembly GCA_958496175.1 of Sisyra terminalis. NCBI lineage: Eukaryota > Metazoa > Arthropoda > Insecta > Neuroptera > Sisyridae > Sisyra > Sisyra terminalis. The sequence continues at coordinate 34,679,162 of OY292274.1, forward strand.
TACATAGTAGCCACCAAAATTGTACTAATTATTTAATTATCGAAAAATTTATTAATATTTATATTATGATTGTAATTTGAAATACATTTTATATTTTTATATAAAAAAAATTATTGGTCCATGAACTTTTTTTTACAAACTTTTATTTACATGAGTTTAGAAGTTGGAGTGCCAGAGCAGTAGCTTTTCTCTCCTACTAAATAAATTTTAAAATTTATTTTTATGTTGGGAAAAAGGACCCAAAAAACCCAATAAGCTTTCAAAAACAAAAATAATTAAATGAAATAAAAATTCTTAGAAAAGATGTCTTATTCTGTTGTGCTCTGGTATTATGTTTATTTTTTATCGCTACATTTTAACCCGCTGTTCCTGTTCAACAACGGGAAAAGTGCAACAATTTTGTTAATGACTTCATAATGATCAAAGAGAATAAAGTCTTATTTTTATTATCATTGATGTGACTTCTTTAAATTATGAACTTTTTTCATAAGTTACTTCGTTTAACACTGAAACTTATTCGAACGTATCCTCCTAGTTAAGTGGGATCTTGCTGTATATTAATTTTTATTGTACAGGATATTTACCTATGACACTTAAATTGAAGAACAAAACATACAAATGTACAATACAAAAGTTTGTTTCACATTTACTATATTTCATTCGATTCAATGCATTTAGTGTATGTCAGATTTTAATACCCACCGTATGCATCAGTGCTACAAAAACTTTGCGTTGATTATGAAAAAAAAACTATATAAACATAATGTTTGTAAAGTTTTAAAACACTTCGAACCAAATAAAACTGAATATTTGTGTAAATAGTATGAAATTAGTATTACTTACACAACAATTTACTTTTCAATCTTCAAAATTAATGACTCGCAATACCATATTGCATATCCCACTGAGTAACTCATATAGGTACTATAGAAATATCTTAAAGCTGTAAAGGATAGGTTATAAGAAAAATAATAACGAAAACTTTTGTTTAGTATAAGCACTAAGAAGTATAGTTAATTTTTCCACAAAAAGTGTACGTACTTAAAGAATTAATAATTCTAAAAGTTGTCGTCAAGCAATGAAGGATTGAGGTATTGAAATCAATTGTGAAAAAAATTATTCATAGAAAATGAACTTCAAAATGTAATTTATTTATAAGTAAATGTTATTCTTATAATACTAATTAATAAAGCTTTATTTATAGAGAAACCATTTGTGGTTCGTTTATCTCAAACTCAAAAATTAGAACTATTCATAGGTACATATATAAATTAAAACAAATTTAATTTTAAGATTTTAAAATGTATTTATAATTTTTGGTCCTTTACGTCAAATTAAATGATTTCATTTTTTATTGGCAACAATTTAATTGACAACGACGAAGAAGGAAAGTATAATTCATAGTTCGCAAGGTAGCTTTTCAATAACAATACTGTTTAAAAATTTGTGATCCTTTTCATATATCCTCACCTACATATATTTCGAACATTGCGAAAATAAATTTAAAAATAATTTTGATTGAATCTTCTCCATGGATTATTTTTTTAACTCGCTAGCCTAGACTCACAAATCAAAAAGTATTCGCTTTAAAATAAATTAAGATTTGCAAGAAAATAGTTACAAATTAGACCTACAAAAATTGTCTATCGAAATAAAATTTACTTAATTATAGTTATGCTTAGAAAAAATCTATACTTCCCATTAAAAACTAATATTACCTATATATAATAAAAATGTAAACCATTTCACTTATACTGACTTACACATACATTGGATCAAATAAATAAGTCATAGGTATGTTAGAAACCATTTTTCTATTTGAAAATACGAAATAATTCATTTTTGAAAATAAAATTACAAATTTTTATGATAATTTTAATTTTTATTATTTTTTTTTTAAATTTTAATACAGTATCTTATTCAACATGAAAGAGTGAAAATAAAATAATTACATTTAAATATCTCTATAAATTATAAAATGTGCTTATTATTCAATAATTTGTAAATTATATAAATAAAATAAAAACTTCAATAAATCTATAACAACAATTTACACTCATATTTAAATATATAATATAATTATAATTAAAACATAAATTTTATATAAAATAATAACCAAATAATTTATATAAACATAAAACAAAACATTTATGATTCGCTAAAAATCGAGGTTTCTTACTTTTAGTTCACTCCAGAGTTATATATATTTTTTTAGATCAACACTAAATTACATTTTAATTTAACAAAATTTTTCTTTAATTTCAATTCTTAGCACCAACTCTTATGAAGGTATAAGTAATTAAAATATATTTTTTTAATTAATCTGTGAGTTTGATGATTTTAGCTTGCAGACTATTAATTTTTCGAACTAAAAATAAAAGGGTAGGGAATTCCTTATTTTAAATTCAATAAAAAATAAAACGTTTTACGATTATATACGTTATTTTTTCTTTACATATTTGGTCAACATAGTTTAAATTTAAATTATATAACAGTTAATATAATTTCTCTTTATATATAAATATTCTTTTGAAAATATAATTTGGTTGTTTTTTAAATTTTTATTTAAAAATATATTTTTCAACTCATTTTTGATAAAAATAACTTATATTTCTTGATTTTGTATGGTTAATATCATGGAATATATCTTTATTTCATATTTATTATGTAAATGATTTAAAGGCACTACCAAGATTAGGATAGTTATATCTCGATTTTTTTACAAATACATAATTTTTAAAACTGATTTACCTTCGTATTTATTACAAAAACAAATTCATTGTTTTTGGGAATTATTAATAAATTACGTAACACAAATAAGCGATGGGAAACTCTAAAATAAAAATGTCACACCCAAAATTGAAAAGTTTTAATACTAACGTGACAATATTTAATTTAAAACAATTTTTTTTTATTACTGTAAAATTGATGCCGTTTTAACACAGATTCTGTATACAAATTCAAATTTTATAAACTGATGAGAAAAAACTATGAAATTTGTATGACGTAATTTGTCCATTAATTCATTGCTTCGGAATCGAGATTTGAAACATTTTACAGTTTAGCGATATTAACAAAAATAAATTACAAATATATATAACATATATTTTAGGTACATCCAGCAACATTTTTAAACATCTATGTGCTTACAAAATAGACAACAGCTGTATTTTTATAATTTATATTGCACACAATAAATAAACATGAGTTCATTATTAAAAAGTATTAGTACTTTTGGTCCATATATTTATATACTTTTTGACACTCATAAGACAAATACATACAAGTTTAAAGGCCACACAGTGAATAATATGTTAGAAGCAATACAATCGTGAATACAATAAATATTTATACCCTTGATTGATGTAATTTTCATCCATAAAAATTACTGTTTGAAATATTAAAGGAAAAATTAATTACTTTGGTGTCGTGAGCTATGTAATTATTATGTATATCTTTTTTAACTTCGCTTAGAAATTTAATTTTTATATTCATCACGTAACACAAAGTAATGCAATAACAATCATAATATAAATTTCTCAGAAAAAATATTTTAAAGTTAAAATATTTTTTATTAAAGAATATAACAAATATATTTTTCAGTTTTAATGTAAAATATTTCATAATTGAAATTGTTAAAAGATTTAAAAAATTGATTTCTTTTACACAATTTAAATAATAATTACAAATAAATGTATTTGATGTAAGCAAATAAATTGAAGGTAACGTTTACAGAATAACTATATATTATTACCATGAAGGTAAAAGAATATGTTGTTAATAATTATAACTGTAAATGTACTACACTACAATGTGTGTACATTAAACTCACTTTCTTTTAATATGAAACAATTTTACACTAAAAATATTACAATCAATATTTTTTTATTTATGTTACGACTATACTAGGTATATGTATTGAACAAAAATAATCCTTTATCCATTTGACTATTACAACAATTCTGTTTCCAAAATTATCAAATTCCTAAATATTAAATCATATAACATTATTGAGATCTAAGGTTGAAAAAAGTTTTAAATTTTTTACCAACAAAAATAGGTACCGTACTTACAATTTGATGGCAATCATTTGAAATAAAATTTTGCATACAAAATAATTATTTTTAAACATAAAATGATTATCTAGACTAGTTGCAATCTAAATTATACTAATTTAATATTGGTGGGATTTTCAGAAGAATGTTTTAAACAAAAAATTTAAATGCACTTATGTGACTAAGGAAATTTAAGAGGAATTTATAATTGCAGGTAATATAAATTTAGGAATATTGTTCTCAATGTATGCTAATTAATCACATTCTTTAATATATTTTGTACCAATAAAATAATATATATATTTTTAATGGTTGAATTTTTGGTCGTTTCTACGAAAAAGCTTAAAAGAAATTGTTAAAAGAACTTTAAATTTAAAATTATTTCTATTGGAAAAAAATGCATTACATAAGTAATAGTTCTTCATAACATTATTTAATACATTTACATAAATTTCAATATGTTTCAAGGAAAATAAAAAATTGTTAAGATTTTTTTTAACTATTTTTTGGTGATATTATCGATAGTTTACGATATCTATTCAATATTTGAAAATTCTCATTAATGGAATAATTAATATGTTGTGTTATTTTTTATTAAAGGAAAAGTGTAATAGAAAGTCTTGCCCAAATTATTGTTTTGTTTTTCGAGTTTTCTATGAGTTAGTAGGAAAGTCATTAAAACGCATAAAATAATTATATTGAAAAAGCAGTTTTTTTAGAAACCAGAAGTTTTAAAAACCAAAACTTCCTCTTAATAATTTTCTTTATTTATTTATTTCTTTTATACTTTGCAAAATTGCAAATAAGGCACTACAATGAAAATGAAATAAATTATTTTTGGTTGTTAAAATGCAGGCACAATATTAATTAAATTTGCACTATGGTGACCGCTACGAATGGGTGCAATATAATCTCACGGATTTAGTCTAATGAGATTTTTTACCGAAACTCTAATTTAATATCGAAACCGGAAATTCGGTTGATCAATTTTATCATTCTGTTGAACATTCATAGACAATAATTAAAGACGTTAATGAAATTAAAGATGTTTATTTGTATTTAAATATCGTAGGCAAGTTAATTTATACCTCAGCAGAAATAAGGAAGCGTCTTGACGTTAATAAGGGGCCAATATTTTTCATGGTACAACCATTTTGTTCTTTTTATATGCTCATTTTTACATTATAATAATACAAACATTTATAAATTATTATAATCATAATTGTATCCATTTTCCTGGCCAAATAATAGGTGATTATTTTACTTTGGCTAGAATATAATTTGATTTTAAATTTTTTACTATTTAGGGAAATAACTATAGTAACAAAATCAAAATAAGTAAGTTATTGAATTAATTCTTTTTTAATTTCTTTCGATTTGCCATTTAAGTGTAATGACTTTCTGTTCAATTCATCAAACAATATTTTAACTCCTACATTCATGCGATTTCATGTGAAAATGAGAATTTTCAAATTATAAGCTTTTAGTTAATTTCATATCACAATTTAATTAGTAATTACAGCCAGTCTAACAATAAATTTATATTAAATAACTATTGAGATACAACCGTTTAAATTAAAATTTGTACTAATAAAAATTAACAGCTTCTTCATCAATCGGCGACTAAATTGTTTCAATTAATTGGAAACTATAGAATTTCATTAAATTTGTAACATTCCATAAAAATAAAAAAAAACAACAACTTTTTAACAACAAATCTAATTATATATTAATAGAACTCAAAATGGAATGTTTCTTTTTTATCAAAATTGTTACCATATTATAACCTTTTTTAAATTTATAAAATCACAATTAAATGTATTGTAAAATACTGATTTTATGCTTACTCTTTTTAATCGCATTTAAAACAAAAATTAATCACAAAAGAAGTTAAAACATTTTAGCGTTGAATGTTTTGTTGTATGAACCAATTGACCAATAATTAATTATTATCTCGATCGAGAAAAATCCATTAAGCCATTTAATGGAAAGAAATGTATTTGAGCTTTAGACATAAATAAACATTTAATGAATGAAAATTCCTTTTAGCCGAAAGGCTTGCGAGATAATTTCGCTTTGTTCGAAATATCTTGTATAGATATAGAAATGGTATATACCAAGTTTCTTTGATTATATACAATAATTTGAATAGTTTGTACCCTGTTTCGTTTAAGATAACACTTAAGGTTTAAGTCCATTCCACATGTATTTAAGCCATACAGCTTTTGCAGCGTATATAATTGAAAAAAAATATTACATTTGTATGTATTAAAATTAGTCAGAGCTGTGATGACGGTAGAAAATTTTCCGACACCACTAACATTGAGTTTACCATTTTGAAACATGATTTTAATTGCTTTGATTCTCATATCAGTTGTTGACTCCTAACCTTTTATGAACTACTCCCTATACAAGAAAAAACAAGGCGCTATCGGTCCTTTTTCTCATAATAGTTCATTATATCAATTTCCTAAAAAGGAATAGTATCTCTACTTTCTTAACGACCCCTTTTCAATCTGTTTCTGTAGTTGCTGCTGTTATTTTTGAAAATTCTAGCATCCGCAGAGGGGCGATACCGTTTATGTTAACCATGTTAACTACAGCGTAAAGGTAAGATTACTAACTTTTATGCCAGTAAAATATATTTTATATATTTTTTATTGATCAAAAATTTATAATTTGTCAGAAAAAGATTTAATTTCAATGAGCAAATGAGACTCCGAAAACGATTTGTGCACCTATGAGTGTTTTATGACGTCACAGTCCATATATTAAAATTGAAATAGATCATAATATAATATGATCTATAATATGATATTTAAATAGATCATTGAGCGGTTATTATAAATACAATAATGATTAATTCAATTTTTCACATTTCCTGCTACGAAAAACATTTTACCCTAAAATTACTCTCAATATGTAAAAACTAAGGTTTTCATAAAACATTTCAATACTGAGTCTTTTAATATAAATAAGGAAAACGGTTTTTCCTAACAGTCAAACTATAATTGGGATTTAAAGCAAGATTCAGTGAATATTTTAACTGAAAAAAAACATGTATCATTGTAAATGAATTTACAATGGGTTCTTAAGGAAAACTTTATTTTCTCAATCATCAAATTATATCTGAAATTTTGAGAAAAATATAGTAAACAATTTTTTGATTTTTCAAGAATGTTGACTAAATCAAAAAGGGTAGAAAATGCCATAAAATTATAACAATGAAAAATCAGCTCCTGAAAGGTATTTGGACCATTTTTGGAGGCTATGTTGATTATAAAATGATATGTTATTACACAAAATTTCAGCCTTCTATGTCTTTTTATTTGCGAATAAATCGAAAAAAAATGATAAATTAGAAAATATTTTTTTCTGCAACAAAGAGCGAACGAATTTGATTGAAATTTGGACATATTATGAAAGTATATAAAAGCTATACTCAAAAAATAACAGCCTTTAATCTTTATTATAACTATTTGAAGCAGATGATTTATCTACTTCTCTGCTCAAATGACTAATTGTAAAAAATGATTCTTAAAGGGTAAATTAATAAATTTTTTTCTTTAAAAAATTTACGAAGTGTAATTAGTCATTGGCCTCACTAAATTTGAAATATTTTAAATGGTTTTAATCATTAAATTTGAACGATTTTAACAACCTTATAATGAATGTTAAAACATATTTGTCTTAGGAAAACGTCCGTGGAATTTTGAAATTTGTGTCTTGTGACGTCATTTTTATAACGAGACAATAGGAGCTCGTTTTAGACATTATGACTTTAACGATTTTTTAGCATTTTTAAATGAATATTTCTTAGATTTTTTCAAGTAAAGTTAAAAATTAAAAGTTACATTATATTTTGATATTAGTTTATAACATTTTAAATTATTTTTAGAACATGTGTATTAGGCCTGTTGTATTGAATCGAATTAGTCAGGACAAATTTTGAGTTGTTAGCAAATATTTTTTTTTAATTTTGTGAAAATAAAAAATTAAAAGAATAAATGAAAACGAAATTTTCAAATAATTGAACAAGAGTTCGAAAACATTGATATTGCTACCAATATCCTAGCTCTGCTTATATGGCTTGTTTCAAAATGCAATGCAAAATGTACGTCCTAGAAAAAAGTGTTAATGCAATTTTGAGAAAATAACTTTTTGTTATATTTTGTAAATAATAACTAATATTCTAACAAATATAAAATTTACAAAAATGTAAAAATTAACACTTAAAAATAATTTCAACTAATTATGTAAATGCATAAAATTAATTTAAAAATTTATCAATTAAAAATTATTTCAGTCTTTTTTTGATGAAACAAAATTAACTTTTGTTTCCATAGAACTTGTAATTATAGTTTTTGACTTATTTCGTATATCTGATACAAGATTTTTCGATGTCGTCAGACTAGTGGCCACATTTTCTATATTAATTTTACATTTTAAAGAAGGCTTCGACTCGTCTGTTTGTAGCTGATTACAGTGATTGCTACGCACATCCGAACTATTTCCGGTTTGAGAATTTTGCTCTTTATTAATTTTCAGTATTATTTTCGGGTTTTGTTCTACTGGTTTTAATTGGCTGGCCATCATATCTAGCTCATTCGATCGATGAATTTTTACAAACGGTTGCCATTTATAAACATTGTTAATAACACTGTCTTCTTGATTTGTATAGCTTGCTTCATACCTTTGACCATTTTCGGAAAAAGATCGCTTAATAATCATTTTCGGGAGTACCGAAGATGGCGACAAAGATAATGGGGGTTTGTCTGAAGATGAGGTGACTTCAGCAGGGGTTTGCGGTAATTTAAGAGAAGATACGTTATTAGTTTTTAGTAAAAAACGACCACTAGATTCACCTCCAATCGCTATTAATGATTTTGATTTTTTAATTTTTCTTTTTTTGATGTCACTTTTATAAAAATCATAACTTTTTGAAATATTTCGATTTGCTTTATGATCGATTTTTATTTGGTCGTAGTTATTTTTTGAATTTTCAGAATACTTTGATAAGCCTTTTAATTTGATTTTGATTCTATTTTCATTGATGTTTTGTATTAAGTTATTCTGGATTGGGTTTGGTTCTGTTGATAAATCGTTACCACTACTGCTTTCTTCATTCGTTGTTTGATACTTTTTTTCTATATTTTTTTTATTTTGTTTGAACTTTGGAATTTTATATTTGGATAATGTATTTTGTTTTATGATATAGTTATCAATATCTTCTAACATTTGATTGAAACTATGATGTATTTTGGAGGTTTTGTGTGGCAAAGAATTCGTTTTTTTCGTATTAACTTTGTTACCCAAATTTAAATTAGATCGGAATGACTGATTATTATTTTTCTCGTACTTGGTTTCATTATGGCTTACTCGTCGCAAAATATTTTTGGGACGCTTTTTATTCTCAATATGAACTTTTTTACTAGCCTGTATATTTTCATTGACGTCCAAAGATAACGATCTTTTTCTATTGAAAATAAATTGGTTTTGTTCTTTATGTAATTTCAAATCAATCTTCTTGTTATCAATGTTTTCAACAAATTCACAATGTCTCTTCAAATCGGGATTCATATTTAAGTCATTGTCATCTGTTACTTTACTTGCACATTTTGCATTTATTGAATCCACATTTTCTAAAGCAGTTTCATCTGAAAAAATACATTTAGAAATAGTTTCTTTTGAATCTTCTATTTTCATCTTTTCCGAATCGAACTCAGTTTCTACTAAAGGATCAGTAGTTTCAGAACTTTCCTCCGATATCACTAATGAAATTTCTTCTACACTTCTCTCTTCGTTATTATTGTTTAATGAATTTTTTGAGATATTTAAAATATTTAGATGATATTCATCACGTACAATTGGATCGTTGGTTTCAATAATTAATATAATACTTCCGTTGGGAAGAATGATTTCTTCTTTTTCTACAGCATCATTTTCTTCCCGTGTTTGACTTTCTTCAACTTCTGTACTAATAAACAATGGTTTTCCTGTTATATCATTATCAAGTCGTATAATATTAGGATTGTTTTCATCCGTATCATCATTGATTGTATCATCTATCACAACTTCTTCATTTCCAATATCTTCATTTGTTTCAAACTCTAAATGATCGTAAAGATCATACATTTCTTCGGTATCTGATAATTTACTTTCGTGAAACGAAATAATTTCGTCTTTATGTGCATCAAATGAATCATTTTCAGATAAATGACAAGAATTTTTCTCATCCTTTTCATTATTACTAGAACTTAAAGATTCCTCTTTCTCCTGTTTTTCATTTTCTTCCTGATTGGATAGTGCTGAATCAGAATCCGAACTTTTGAGGTCTAGATATTTGTTCAATCTTAAATGAAATTCATTATTTTTATGTTCTAAAGATGAAATTATTTTTTCATTATTGTCGCCTTGTGAATTTGTTATTTCTTCACTGTTTTTTCGTTGGTAACTAGTATTTTTTCGCTCCGCATCGATATTAATCATATTATTTTCGGGTGAATCATGTGAAGCATCCAAACTTTCATTTTCACTTGGATCGAATTCTAAATTTTCACAATTTGAAGTTATTTCAGGATTTTGTATGTCGTCTTCTTGTATTTTTTCATTTATTTTCTGGATGTTTTCTACATTATTATCCTCTGTATTGATCACATCTTTTTTTAAGTTTATTAATATTTCCGAATCAATACTATTGTTTGTGCTTAAGTAATTATTTTTGATACTCTCTAATATATCTAATTCTTGCTTTTCCTTATCTTTTTTAAATTCAGATTTTACAATTTCTTCTTGAAAATTGCTAGTATCGGCAGCACTGTAATTTTCATTCTTTTCAATTTTCCAATCTTTATCAGAACCATACTCATTTTTACTTTTAGGTTGATATTTTTCGCAATTCAAAATCAAATTATCTGTTTTTAATTCATTTTCTGACGTTTTAATATTTAATTTAGAATTATCAAGGTTTGTTTGAATTAAACCAGATATTTCATTTTTTATTTTTTCATCAATATCATGAAGAGAATCTGGGTTTTCTGAACATTTTTTGTCAATTTTATTAGATGGTGTTATGAAATCATCGCCCGATTCTGAAGATTTATCACTTATAACATCGAGCTTCCATGACATATTTTTAAATTCATTGACCAAAGGCTGAAAATGTTTTTTATCTTGACAAATTATTTCCGAAAAGTCATCGATTTCTTCGTCAGAATCTTCAATTGAAGATTTATATTCATTTTTAATAACAGGAATAAAAAATTCGTTTTTTATACACTCTACTTTTTCAGGTTGCACCAGTTTCTGATTTTCAATTAACTCATTTTGGTTGCAGGTATTTTCTACAGACGAATCAAAACTGATTTCTTCGCGAATTAGTTTCGTTTCATTTGAGTTGCTAAAGTTAATGACTGTACTTTGAGGACAATTCTGTGGAGTACTATCGCTTAATTTTGTAACATTTTCTAGAGTTATACTAGTGGTAGAATTTTCAATTTTCGTTTGTGTATTTAGTTTCAAATTGCCTTCAAGATTTACTGTTGAGTAATCTATAGGCAGATTGTTATTGGTTTGATTTTCGCAAGTTGACTGAAATTTGTCTTCTCGCTTTTTTTCATTGCTTAAATCTAAGGCAAACTCATCACCATTAACAACTGTTAACTGTTGGACATTTTCATCTTTCGGCGATTCTTGTGATTGGTTAGATATGCAAGTTAAGCTTAAATCAACTATGTCTTTTCCTGTATCGTTATTGGGTTTTTTATCCAATACATCGACATTTTCAAGCGGTTCATCTGATCGTTGAATTTTATTGATATGCCCTTTATTTTCATTTAAGTTATCTGGATGGCTACAAATAACTTCTGTTTTCTTTGTATCAACTTGAGTATTAAGAGTACTTACTTTGGTTAAGGGTACAGAAACAGGAGAGGCGTTTTTCGGGATATTTTTTGATGACATAATAACACTACAAGCAGATGAAGTAGCAGAGCTTTCATCAACTATAGCACTATTGATATTTTCCATATTATTACAAGATAAACTATCCGAAGATTTAATAACAGAATCTATCCTTTCGGGGTAAGTATTCACCGGATTCGTTATTTCCTTTTTTGATTCTGGTAGATTTTCACTTTTCTTCAAGTTTGGACGGTTACTGTTAGTTTCAGATACAAAATTGTTGGTTAATTTTAGATCATTATTTGGTATTACATTAACCACTTTAATGTTATCTGGCAATTTATAAATTTGTTGAATATGCTTATAATCAGTCATAACGGTTTCGGGTGAAATATTTGTTGTTTCTAATACGTATAACATTTGATCCTTTTCTGATATTTCATTCCCTTTGCATGCGCTTTTATCAATTTTATTCGCTACGGTGTTACTTAACACCACATCAGGTAAATTAGAAATTTCTGTGTCCGTGGAAAGATTACCATCAAGTGTGGTAGTTTTAACTTCTACGCTTGAAGCGAGAGGAACAATTCCTACATTTTCATCTTCTTCTTCTTCATCCCACGTTTCTAAAAATTGTTTTAAATTTACAGAGTTATTTATTGGACCACGAACTTCATTTTGTGGTAATGCGTTAATTTTTATACGTGTTTGATAATCAACGGATGGATTATTGATTGGAGTTTTGATTTTTTCGTAGCAGCAATCATTCGTGAATCTGTTAGAATGGTAATAATATGGGGACATTTGCGAATGGTTTGCAGGTAGTGATGAATGGGAAATTCCTTGATAGGATTGATTGACATTATTTGATATTGGATGATAATTTCCACTTTTGCCATAATCTATTGTGGATACAGCTGAAGAAATTCGAGGATGTTGATTTTGATATATGTTTGAATCTCCAATATACTGTGATGAATTAGCGGGCTGTGCAAAGTTAAATTTAGTGTTTTCGGGAGGTACATTATTAGAATGAATTCCATGAAACGGATATTTATCATGGATCATTGTATTATTTACCGTCGTTGAAGGATAGGGATTACTACGTATTGAATGATCAACAGATCCTGAAGGGATATTATTATATTTCCAATGATTGTATTTCATTTGTTGCAAAATCTGAAGAGAGTGATTAGAATTATTAGTGGATGAAGGCGATAACTGTGGATAGTTGTAATATTCTAAATTATAATATGGTTGTTTGATAGTTTGATTGATAGGATGATATGCATGAGTAACTAAATTATTTGGAGGTTGCATTTTCATATCTTTTGCAGGAGGTGATATCTGTGGATATGTATTAGGAGGAACTATAGTCCCATAATCAACTTTGACCGGTGGCTTATGTTTACGAAAATTCATGTCAGGATAACGAACCCAGTTGGAGTTTAATTCATTGGCATGAGCTTGACTATAGTAAGAATTAGACGGTAAGTTTGAAGTTGGTACAGAAGTAGGAATAATTGCCATAGCCTGATGGGATGGATTAAAAACTTTAGGATTTCCTTTATCAAGTTGTGTAATTGAATATTCGTCTTCATTTGAATTTTTATAAACGTCCATATATTTTATTGAATTATTTCTCGCGTAATAATTATTTTTAGAGACTGATTCATCAATATAGTTAGATATTTGCACATTGCGATCATAGAATGCTTCATTTATTGGTCCATTGGTATAATTATTTTTTATTAAATGCGATTTTTGTGGATGATACGTTTCATTTTTGATTTGAGTGTTGTTTCGGTTATTCAATGCTTCAATGGGAATATTAAATTCTTTTGATATAGGAACTTTATAATGGTACACTGATGGCTCATTTGAAATTTGTGTCGACACACTATTGATTTGAGGATGTGTCAGTTCATTATTGTATAAATATTTTCTATTTTTATAAGTTAAATCAGTATAGTTACTAGCTGTATGATCAACCGTATGGTTGTTATATAGTACAGTCGGTTGGGTAATAATTTTCGTTTCTTGATGCCTTTGTGGGTAGTAATTTTGCGTTTCAGCTAGGCGATTTGTTGAATTAACTCCTCGATTCGGCGAATGTAAATTGATATGATTGTAATTTTGTTTAACATTTTGTGAGCTTATATTACAATAACTTTTACTATTCATATTATTTTTAGCATTATAATTATTTGTATCGTGGTGAAGGTGGTTGTAATTAAAATTTGCTGAAGTCGACGAAACATTTGGTGGGACTAATGATTGATTTATTTGATTTGGTGTATTTATATAGTGACTAGTCGATTGGGTTGATGCAACAACATTTCCTATATTTGTCAACTGCATATTAACATTGGAGTTGTTAGATCTCACCTGACTAACATTTCTTTCAATTGTGCTACTGGCCGTATTGTTGACAACAGGAACTGTTGGTCTTCGACGCCACTGACGTAATGTAGTTGTGCTGTTAGTACCGCTACTGCTATTACTAGCGATATTGTTATTATTAACTTCATTTGATAAAGGATGTAAAATCGAAGGCGATGGTTGCAAATACGTAGGCATTGACAGCACTAAAAAATAAAAGATATAGATAACTTTATGCAACTAGAATTAAAAAAAAAAAAAAACAGAAAAAAGGTTCAAGTTACTAAATTGCTTGTTTGTTTCAACATGTAACTTTCAAATATGTAGAACAAGCATGTCCACATATATGGTCCGCGGGTCATCAACCAACTCGTGAAGGCTCTTCATCCGACCCGCGAACTTGTTAAATTTTAAGCTATGTATAATTATTACTATTACTTTTGCTTGGAAATTTTCTTTGGTTTGCTGCGAAAATAAAACTCTTAAATATGACCCTCATAGCGATTCAACGTATCTTTAATTTAACGAAACTACGTTCGTTGCTTGACGTACAATTCGATTATTCTACAGAATTCAACGTTACATATTAATTCAAATTAGCAATTTAATGAATTTGACTAATTTTTTCTCTAAGAATAAGTTTGAGCAAAAATTGATTTTCTCTTTTTTTAAATTTAAGGGTTAAATTAGCAAAGAAATTAAAAAAAGTCAATTTTGACTAGTTTAACAGCCATTACCATATATATATCCCTCGTTTCAATTTGAAACGAGGCAATGATGAATTGAAGTATAGCTTAACTGACAATGTCGCATTTTCTACTTTGTTTCAATTTAGTTCGAGAATAAATCGGCCCATAATGAAAATTTAGCCACAAAAGAAAAAAATATAGCATATTAGAATTAACAAAAAAAAAATGATTAGAATAAAATAGCGACGTAAAAAATGGAACGCTGCCAGTTTTTGACCGGCCTTAAAGAAACATGAGCCCGTTTTTCAACCAATAGATGGCTCTTTTATTTCTCAAAACTTCAAAAATACGAAAGAAAACGTTTTTAAAGTAAAAACTGTTGTTTAATAGTTTGCAACAGTTCGTCTCGAAGTTAAAAAAAATAAAGTGAGATCGATGTATAAAATATGCTATAAATGGCCAAAACTTATATATCTGTCGATGCTTAATTAAAGCGTACACTATAAAAGAGGATCTTCCCATTTTTCTTTGAATATTCGTTTAGTATTATTCAATTTTTTTTGAGTAACCATTTGCTAAATAGTCTTTCCAACACAAAATACAAGCCTATAACGACAATTACATCTTTATTCATTCAATGAAAAAATTCTCATAAAATTAATGATGTTTTCCGAAAAATTTTAATATTTAAAAATATGTATCCCCTTTTATTAGCAGACGCCATATTATTTATCCCTTATCTTGAAAGATCTTAAAGATCTTCCAAAATATTTCGTTATAATTACTCGATCTCTGATGGTTTTGCTTTTCAGGTTCTGTTTCCGGAATGTTTCGATTTTCCAAATTATGGTCGGTGGTGTATTGGTAAGATGGAAAATTGGGCGTTGAATGAATAACTGCTCCATTGTTGTCAACATAATTATGGGCAATGTTATTCACAGGTGAATTTACTGAACCAAAATGGTACATCAGGCATACATACTGAAAAAAAAACAATATTAGAAAAATATTTAAATATTAGAATTTGTAAATAAAAAAATAAAATTTCCTACTTTAATCATTTGAATCAAACAATTTTGAATATTAAATAAGATTTCGCTACATAATATTACTTATGTTGATAAAATGAAATTATAAATAAACTATATAAATCAATAAATCGTAGTTTTGTGGTAAAAATAATATTGATATAATTAAACTAGGTAAAAAATAATAATGTTTATATCTGGATTATGGTTAAGTTTATAATTTTTTTAATTGCATCGTGAAAAAAATCTCAATTATTTGAGAAGTTTTATTGATTATATTATATTTTGTCTTTAATTCTTACCAATTAAGTGTACTTTTACAACAATAAGTTAAGGAATGATTGTATCCACTTTTCTTCCAATAAATTCCAAATCGTGAAATTTTACAATTTTTCACCATTGCCCATTTACTTTACAAGAAGTTCTCTGAAAATATTAAATGTTAAGTTGTTGTTGATGAAAACAAATTGTTAAAATTAAATAATTTAATTTAATATGAATATTTAATTTCAGTATATAATGTTTTAAATGTAGTTTAAATAATGTAATTATTTATTTAATTAAAACAATTTTTAAAAGCGAAATTTGATTTATTAATAGTTACAAATTTATTGAAAAAAATAGATATCAGATTGACTAACCAATGCAAATTTATTATTTATTGTTAATTATTACTGAAGCGTTTTAATATACATATTACATTAATGCAATTGTTTGAATAGTTGAATCCAAATGATATTAGGTAATATGAAAAATGTGAGCTGAAATGTTTTATTTAAAATATATGTATGAAATTATTTTATTAATTTTTTAAGGAATAAATATTAAAATAATTCTCACCTTGAATGTTGCTTCGTGTCACAGAGGTAAGCAGCAGCCATGATGTGTATGTGATTGTGGACGGGACTATTGAACTTACAATCAGCCTTTACTTGTTACTACTACTAATTCAAACATTGTATTTATGAAGCGGCATGCATAACAAATAATATGACACTTCGATTTAAATTTATGCGCCAATTGAAATAATCATAATATTCAATATAAAATTTTCATTTTTCAGTGACAAAATATAATTTTTGGCAAACTCATATTCATCAAAATGTATTTTTAAAGATTTCATTTATATTATTATAATTTTTCAACAAATTATTACCACCGTTTTTTAATAAAATAGCATTATAACTGTTTATTTTTAAAGAAAAACCAAATTCTGTTAAAGAATTTAATCAAAGAGATGTTTAATACGTTTAATAGGTCACTATGATCAAATCATTTGATGTTATTTCCTAATTAATTACGTTTATGTTTTATCATTTGAAAATGAGATTTTGTGAAAAAATTTACAACATATTTAACAAAAAAAGTAAAACTAAATTATTTTTTGTTAATCATTTAATTTCTACTTGTCTTACTGCATATTTTATATATAAAGAATGGTATATTAATTAAGTGGCCATTCATAAATAGCCAAAGCTACTTTGAGGGATGGAGTATCAAAATTCTTATTTTTATTTTTCTTACGTTTCCTTCCAAGATGGATTATAATATTTTGCCTTAACAAGGAGTAACAGGAAATAGAATCTAAAAATGGCTAAATTTGTATTATCTACTTAATGGATTGCCTGAGGTCTCCGAATTGTAATAAGTAGGCAATTAGGCGTTGGTAAAACAGGAAAAGGAGTAGGAATATAGCTACGAAGCTCTGACTAAGGCTTCGAAAATTTTAAAATTGGAGCTTAGTCGGAAGTAAAACTACCAAGTTTTAACTCTTCAAAAAAAATATGTTTAAATTTTTTTCGAAACATTAAATTTAAAATGTTTGAAACAATTTAAAAAGCTTCTTATACTTTTTGGGACATTAATAGCTGTTTTTAAATGCTTTCTCAACAACTAACTGGAATTTAACGCTACAGCTGATTGAACTCAATTAAAACATGAGATAGAGATATATGTTTTCTTTGTTATACTCTATCAGGAGTCGTTGAATTTGCTTCTTTGAAGGGTAAGTCGGGAGGAGTCGTTAAGGTGTCAAAATACAAAATGGATCAGCATAACTATTTTATATACTATAGAAAATAACTGAATCTGTTTGAAGGCGGCGTCGTGTGAGCAGATAGAGTTACCTTGTTAAAAACAGGCATTTAAAAGCATTTTAAATGTTCAAAAACCCCATTAAAAGCCATTAGAAGTCGTTTAAAGTTATTAAAGATATTTTAAATGTTGATTTAAAAATGAATCTAAACACCTTTTTAACAGAGTTATTAAAGCTGCCATCAGCGGTTTAGGCTGCACGTTGATCTATCAATCAGTCAGTCAGAACAAACAATTTCATACATAAGCCAATAATCAAAACATAAAAACCCGCCAAGTAGAATATAAATAAGAATACAGTTCCTTTTTTTTTAATTATTATATCTATAGATGTTTGGAGCTAAGAAATTAGCTCCTTTTATAAATGTTACAGGATTTTCTCCCAGTTTATCTTAAATAATTTTTTCACAATTTCGACTACGGTTTCTGCCTCATTAATCGTTTCAGAGATTAGCTGGTCAGAATCAATTCCAAAAATACCATTTTTTTAATTCTAGAGTTTTAAATTAAAAACTAGTGTAGACCCCATTAGATTCCATCCTGACGGAAAGTATTACGCACAGACTTCAGCTGCTTTAATTAAAACGAAATTTTGGTGGAGAAGAGTAAGTGAGCAAGATATGTTGAGCTTAGTAATTCAAATACAACGCAAGTTGTAATATGCATGGAATGGACGCTGATGGAGTGAGAGAGACTATTTTTCCATATACACGAAAACGTCTTATCGAACAGCAATCTTAATATATAAGATATAAAAAAAACTATATTTCATAGACAAATAGAACAAAGTTTCTAAATTCACAGTTAACCAAATAGGAAAAAATGATGATTGTAAAGTTCAAAAGGTACAAAAGGTAAATATAATGTTGCGTGATTTTATTATATTTATAAAATTTCTTAATATTGACTAGTAGTTATTTTTTTTTATTTACATCAAAATTTCAACTGATTTCAAAATGTATATATACTTTTTGTATTAATTATTTGTTATCTAAATTAACATCTCTAAAAACAAGAATTGCCTATCTGGTAATGACAAATAAGTTTATTACTCTTAGTTATTTGATGAAATATTAAAAAAAATTAAGCATATTTTCATTCTTAATTTATAATAATTTGATATTTGGAAAAAAAAATGTACCGTAGCACTTTAAATAAAAACTTCACAAAAGTTTATCTAAACCAAGTTGTTTCAAAAATTGTGTAGTATTTTTTTCATAATTCAAAATTTATAAAAATTTTAAAAAATAAGTTTACAAAATTTCTAATCTTGCGCATGTATCATACATACATGACATACATATTATTATTATGTTGTTACAACATATTACTAAACTAAATATATAAGTTAGTAAATGCGTTCAACATTAAACTGGAATTAAAACCCTACTATCTCGATTTATTTCGTCTTTTATCTATCTTAAAAATATATTTATAATTATATTTTTTATTGTTTGTATCTAAAGATTCACCATTTATATAGACGGCTAACTATTTTTTTTTACATTATATTTAACCCATACAGAACTAGAATTTAAATTAAAAGCATCCTATTATACAAAACTTAATATATCACATATAGGTACTTTTATATTTAATACCATTGAAGTCAAATTGTAAGAAAATATTTTATTTTTATTAATTCCGATCCCAAGTAAATAAACTATTATGAATCCGAGATATCACAGAAATTTTGAATATCAAGGTTAGTGAAAACAAATCTTTGTTTAGCGCAACGTTTCGCAGTTTATTCCTACTTCTTCAGGCGATCGTAACGTGTATATTAACTCCGTCGATGTTAATAAAACCTTAATTTGCCGTTATCTTTCTTATGTTTAGCCTGCAGTTTTTTTCTTGCCGTTAATAATTAAATTTAAGAAAGCAATTAATTGAAACCTGAGGTCCACTTGCAGTATTAATGCCGACAAACTCATTATGGATGAATGAAAATTGTAATATACTAAAACAATTGTAGTGCATTTGAAATTAATATGTTGATTATACCTTTAAAACGTATTATATCAACAATTATCTATTTTACTTTATACATTGTAATTAAAAAGACTAGAGTGGTAGGTACTTACACAATGATCGGTATAAAAACCAATTTTAAAATGGCGGTTACACAATAAAATATTTCATGGTACCAAATATTATGTTACCAAATTTTTCATACTTTGAACTATATAAAAAGAGTTTTGAAATACTTTTCAAATGGAATGTTATATTTTTGAAAAATAAAAACTATTTCTGTTATTAAATAGTGTAAATAAATATCTTTATAATAATTATTTTATGTATACCTATATTAATACACACTTATAATCCTAGGGGCTTAACATAATTTGGAAACAAAAATTTAAAGCTGGTGAATAGAATACAAGATTATTTCTACTGATTTTTCTACTAATGAATGATCATTGGGTATTGTTAATAAATATTTATCACAAGGATATTTATTTTTATATTTATCACAAAAAGGAAACGACAAATGGGTATAATTTTAATAGGGTAGCAAAATTTCCATACAGATATCATAAAGTAATTAATCTTCAATTCGCTTAAAATATCTTAAACCTACTTGCAATAATTTCTTAATTATACCTATAGACAATATCTAAAATCAGTATATAGGTAGTCGTATCCACAAAAGTTCCGCATTGATTAATGTGATTTGTAGGTGCGGATAGGAATATTATATGGGTTATCTGCAGAATTCCTTTATTAAACTTTTATAAAAAAATCTGTATTATTTTTATTTTTTGAGCCAAATTAAATGTACCTATGACGTAAAAACACTGTTCTACCGTATGACGTAGATGTACGAAATAAAATTTAATGATTATACAATGAGGATAGTTCTAAAACTCATGAATAATACAAATAATTAACACCTGTTTGAAATTTTATTTTGAAATTGCTTTAAAAGCTTTACCCTCTAGCATGGTAATGCAATTTGTATATTTAATCAGAAACCTCTAAGAGACCACTTGATAGTTCTAAATAAATAGAGCTTTATACGCATATTGGCAGTATAAAAAGCAGCGCGAATACTGCCTATTATGTATCTATCTAAAACTTAAAACTCAAACTTCTGTGAGAATTTCTATATTGTGTGGTTGTGTAATTTGTGCGAAATCATGCCATAATTCTTATTTTAAACCACCCCATACAATTTGATGAACTGGGACGTTGGAATTTGGATAAAACGCTTTTATAGCGTATGTTTTGATGAAGGGTTTGATACAATTTGACCAGTGTTATCTTTTGTAATACCCCTATTAAAAAGGCGTTATGAAACCATTACATTTAAAATACCTTTAATAACTTTAAATGACCCATAATGGCTTCTAATGGTTTTTTTTAAGATTTAAAAAGCCTGTAAATGCCTTTTTTTAACAGGGATCCTATTCAAAAAGACCAGAGAAGTTACTAGTCGGTCACTGAAAGTTTAAAATAGTAGTTATCGAAAATATTATTACTATCGGAAAACTATTTTTGATAAAAGAACAGGAGAGAAGGTGTATACAGACAATAAAAAACAATAATGTGAATCTAAAAAAAATTTAATAACGAAAAAAAATTTACTTTACATTAGGTACATTTCGAACATTAATTTTCATTTTTTTTACCAAGGCGATTCATGAAAATTATTTTCTTTTCGCCTATGGAATTGCAGGAATCCTCCTGCAGAAGGACAGACTGTCGTTCCTTACTCGTCTAATTGTATGAATTTAATATTGGTACCTGCATCTGATAGTATTGTGACATAAAAGCGTAAGTAACCGTTACCGATTACGAAAGTGTGTAATTTTTGATTGTAGTTTTTACTTTTAAATATCTATTACTACTAGGGCTGTAGAGCCAACCTAAATTAGTTTAGTCTTCAATTCTAGTTCTGAGCCAAGTATTTTAATTTATCTACCAAGCTCAGCCTTTAACTCAAATTATTACAAATAAGAATTTTTATGGGTATTGTTTTTCTTTTAGGCTACAAATTGCTACTATCAAACACCAATTTAATACAATTTTATCACATTGACTTTATGGGGTTCTAAAGAAAATCATTGCACATGTATCTACTAAATGCAACAATAGGTGATGAGAGTTGGAGCTTCCTGGACACCTTCAAAATCTTCTGGTTTCACGACTTTGAGTTTCGGCTCCTCAATGCTGTGAATACTAGACAGTAAAACTACCTTGTTAAGGAAGAACATGCGAAAACTAAAATTTTTAATAGTTTTTTTGAACATTTTTAGAAATATATGATAGAAAAGCTGATAAGCATGTAAAGACAAAGACACATATGACGGATTTACAGACATGCTACGAAAATGCTACGATTAGTTATGCCTGGAAGTACCACTGCTTTAAAAGTTATCACTCTCTAGTATTTAATTATCAAAGTGAAATTGAAACAAAATGAAAAATAAACTGTAGGTACCAATCTTTCCCTTGATCATAGTTTAATTGTAGATATTATCATTGTATTTTTAAATGCGGCAAAAGATTATGTAGGTATTATAAATCCAGTTCCTCAAATACCATAAAATATTTTGGAAAATAATGGCTATGACAATAGAATTGTTGGTAATTACAATGAAAACCGTAAAGAATTTATTCTTTCGACACATGTTGGCCGAAAATTTGTGTCTTACTACTCTTAAAGTCGTAATTTTTGATAGTATTAAATTAAAAAGTTAATTTTTTGGCAAATCTAAGATGTAAAGCTGTAAAGTAAAATATTTGGAATATATATCAACTTTATATTTCGTCTTATCCTTGAAAAAAAAGGTTTTAAAAACGGGTAAATAACGAAATTATATTCTATGGGGTTTCTTTTTGAAGAACAAAACCCTAAAATATTATGTTTATAATATTTTTTTATGTTTTTTGTGTCATTCAATACTCATAATAGTCATTATTATTAAAAATGTCTGCACATTTACTATAATAACCATGCATTGCTCAGTAGGTCAGAAGTAAAAATGTCCGGTAAGATCCATACAACTATTATTTAAGTTATTCTCTACTGAAATCCTTTTCAATCCTGGTGCAACTCCAATCCTAGTAGCGTAGCACGGTAGGTGCAGGGGGGCCATGACTTCGGGCGCCACATGAAAATGGGATGACATATTGACGTTGAAAATTTCATAAAAGATTTTGCTTTGAGAAAAACACGGAGTACATTTTTAAATAATTAAAAAACTTTTAGGTTTTTGACTTTTTACTAATTTTCTTGACTAATAATAAAGTAGGAAACGGTGAATTTTCGGCTGACCCTGGGCGGCGAAAACTCACGCTACGCCACTGTTGCAGCGTCCATTCTATCAGATATACTAATCCTTCCAAAGTGATATTACTTAAAAAAAAATCAAGTATACTAAAATCAAGTTTAATTTGAAATTAAATTTATTTGAAACAAATTCAAATATTTGATTTTTAGTAATTTAAAAAAGAATTAAACCATTAGTCTCCATTTTTTAAATTATATACATAATATTAGTTAATCTTGAGAATTAAAATCTATAACGAATTTATATTTTTGAACCTTGCTACGTTGTGGAGGTAAAAATGAACCAAGTCCAGTTTGCTCTTATCAAAAAACACAAGTATAATAAATATGTGAAAAATGAAATTAAAGATACATATTTCCTAATATTGCGTTATTCAATTTGAACTTTTATTATACTTACAAAAATAATGATTAATTTATTAAATTATTATTCAACCCAACACTTACGATAACAGAATTTTCAAGAACTAGTTCTGTGTACATGAAACGAATATATAGATATGTGAGTTTAGTTGAACACCTACATTTAATTGTGTTTACGATTTATGAACTATTTAGTAATATTTTGTTATATATCCTAATTTTTTTTTAACAAAATAGATAACATACAAATTTAATTATGTATGTAAAACATGTTTTTTTAATACTTTAAACCCATTTTTACCACAATGAGGCAATAAAATTATTATTAAGTTTTTATGAAAATATTTAAAAAATACACATCGATCATCTATCAATTGATTCTGTATAAGAAACGATTTTCTTTCTTACCAGTTTTTCACAGTGTTCACATTATTTTTTTTGTTAGATTGATTTATTAATTCTTTTTATGAGAATTATGTTTGTGATTGTTTATGAATTTATAGAAAAGCAATCAATAAATTTAAAGTTGCATTATTTTATTTATTAAGTTTTTATCTTAACTATAAAATAAAATATAAAATATAGCGCTCTTATCAACTAGAAATTGTGTTATATCGTTTATTATTGCATTCAACGTTTAAAATTTTTATTTTTACCTTTAGTTGTTATCGTTGTCACTTTTTTGCTGTTACATAATTTTTTTTACTTTGCTATTATATTAACACAACAATAATAAAAAGAGAAAAATTATCATTATCAGTTAGATATATTATATCAGTATGAAAATTTTAATCATTTGGATGACATTGTATGTATAATTACAATATATATATAAGTAAATAAAATTTAACAGATAAACCATACAAAGATAAGTAACAATAAAAGATGTATATTGTTTATTAAAATACCTGCGAAAAATTAAAAATTTATCATCAAGGCCAGTAAAAAGTATGTGAAGATAACGTGTGAATTTTTGATCAAAATAATTCATCTATAACTACTATACACTACTCTTGAAATAAAAAAGAAAAAGGAAAAAAACTTAAAAATAAATATTTACAGATTAAAATAAAATTGAATCACCATCAATTAAAATTACAAAAAAAAGAAAAAAATCAAAATATATAAAGGCATATTTAACTGAATTGTTGAAATCGCGTCTTATCGCTTTCGTTTTACAAAACTAAAACTTATTAACTTAATTAATGTTATCATTAAAATGTTAAATATCAAAATCCACGATAAAATGTATTATTATTCATTATAGCTCCATAGTCTGAAACAAAATGGTAATATAAGTAAAATAATAAAATAAGAACATATTTTATACTTACGATCATATAATTTCATACACAAATAATTAGAAAATATAATGTACTAACGACTCGAGAAATAGTAAAGTACTTTTATATTTTACATACTGATATGATGTTGTTTTAACAATATATTTTATGTGGACTCATTGTTATCACTAAATTTGACATGGTGTGTAAATGCGAAAAGTATATACAGTCGTTGAAACGAAAAATAGCATATTTACTAGAAAAATATTTAATATTTACGACACTTTTTATTTACACATTAAATGTTTCTATCGGGCACTGTTTCTTACTGTAAAATATGTACTTAGTCATGTATGCTAATAAGTTTAAATTTAATACAAATTTCAAAAATAGATTTAAGTTTGCAGACAGTGAAGAAAATATAGATAGGTTCTTCATCTCAAAAACCTTGAATTCTCCAAAATTATGAAATTTTATTAAGGTTTTTATAGTTTCTATTTTCGGTAGTACATAACGGATTACAAGGGGACAAAGGGACAAGGGGACAATGGAATAAAAAAATAAATCCAAGAAACTCATACTTACTAAATAAAATATTTTACAAATTTCAGTATACGCTAAAAAACTTCTGTTTTCCTTGCACCCAATATCTTAAGATCGAAAAAAGAAAACCAAAAAAAAAAAAAGAAAAAAAATATTACTCAAAATTTAAAATTTTGTAATGAAAATTAAGGTATGCTAGTAGAGACCTTCGAACCTAGGTTTGTTACGGAGATGGGTATACCAGAATCGGAAATTTAAGAAATATTAAATTATTAATTATTAAATTATTTATCTTAAATTAAATTATTAAATTAATTATCAAATTTAATTTTTCATCGTTGACGTCGCAAATAAAGTCTAAGAAGTGAGAAGTATTAAGGGGTACCTTTGATCAAAAAATAAAGCATATGGGTATCCTAAACATATTCTCTTTCTGGGTTTATATCTTCGTTGTAACAAATCCTTTTTGAAATCTTCGGAATCAAGTCGAAAGTAGAAAATCAATCAAAAGTTTCGACCTATCGTAATCATGATATTGTATTATTATTATTATTATTGTGGGCTTTTAGTTTAGAATCAAATAAGCCAAGCGGGAGAACCTTTTCACAAGATGGACTAAAAGGATATGTTGGAAAATCACTGATAGAATAATTACATGTAAAATAATGATATACAGCATTGGGTCATTCGGGGTATACAAATCCCCAAGACATGATAGAATATTTCCTCCTCTTTTCCTGCGAATAAGATATGCTAGTTCCGTTACTTTATCGCCTGTATTTACTAGATTGGCATTTTAATAAAATTGATATTCCTATTGTTACGGGCTTAAAACATTCGAAAGTTCTATTAATTAGATTGAAGAGAGATGGAAGACGTTTCAGAACACTCTGTGAGATTCTGATTTGGGGTAGAAATAGATAAAAACTTTCGAAACTACGGGAAGTGTCTGGAACAGTCTCAAACTTTCCAGAAGCGACAAATAGGTATATAAATAAGGCAATTGACCGTCGTCAGATCAGTTACGACAAGTATCAGTTACGAAACAGTTACGAACAGTTAACAGTTACAACCATTAAAATATTTGTTAAATATATAACCCATAATAATATACTTGTGTGTATTAAAATAGGAAAAAGTAGAAAAAAATAGTAAAAATAGTGTATGAAACCAATATAAAACCAATCATTGAAGTTATATTTCTCTCGACGCACCATGAGAGGGAAAAAATAAATGGTGTTACGGAATTTGGTTTGGGCTATGACGTTTACTGAAGAGTATACCAATCTGGATCAAATAAAATGCAACTGTGCACTACACAATCAGGTAACTTCTGTTATATATAAAATATTAACCAAGTCAACTACGTAAGATAATGTATGTGTTTTTAAAAACCGAAAGTATCTTTCATATTTTTAAATTTTGTAAATAGTTTTTCGTTTCCTGGCAATAAATAAACTATTTGTTTAAAAGCTATTTTTTTTAATTTATGACTGAATTTAGTTAGTAATAAAATATATAAAATATTTTGACCAATTTAATAATAAACAAATGTTGGTATATATGTCGGTAAAGACAGAGAACAAGGAAAGTAAACACATACGTGAAAACTAAATTTAATTATCATTTTCTAAAAATTTGCACTAAATGACTGTTGTCATTTGTTTCAACTGCCATTTCGATTTCATTCAATTGTTAATTTTCATCACATATCAGTTGTGTTAGTGTTGGCCGTGTTGGCTATAAGTATTTTATAATTATGATGATGCGAATTCTGTCAAAACTTCTAGGTTTAAAACAGAAACTTAATCTCCGAGAAAAAAACTTGACTTTTACAAAGAAGTATAACTTCTTATAGGCATCCATAAGTACATACACCCTGTTTTTATTTTTACGTATCTTACGTATATTTATTTAACCTACTAATTTATTCAATTAACTATGAACTTAAGTCTAACGATACTTTATGCTTCCATAAACCTACACTTACACTATAGCTAAAATTTATCTAAATTAGGCAACAACTATTTGGCCATTAAAACTGTGATTACGGGAGATCGCTAAACTCGAACCTATTATTTAGTTAAACTGATTCAGAAATTAATCAAATTTTGCGAACTAAGTTCGCATATTCTTAAATATAATCGGTCAAGAAATTCTTAAACGATATGGATAATATCTCTTCAAAACAAAGGATCAACTGTAAATCTTCTATGGTAAACAAATCAATAAAACATAATAATCTTTCTAGTAAACTCAACCCATATTGTAAAACGTTTTAGAAGATTGCCTCACAATCATTTTATTATCTAATGCCCTGGTCCAGATCAGTATCTTTCTTCTTAATCCTGTTGTTCAACAAATGTATTTTTAATCCTGTCGTTAATATGGTCAAGGTCTTTCAATTAGTTGAACTATTTCAAATACCTTTTAATGAAACCTCATGGAAAGTCAAACAATACAAAATTATATGTATACCTACGTTGACAAAAACAGTTATTGTTAATATGTATCCATAAAAATATGATAAAACTCAATAATTACATGTTTTTGTCCCCAAATTTCAAAATACGGCAATAAAGCTTAACACCATTAACTATACAATGACAAAAAAAAAAATATAATATAATTATCAAGAGCATTTTTTTACTTATTTTGACCGAAAAAAGTAATATATTTTTGTAATTTGTATGTTGGATGTTCTACATAATGTAATTGTTTTCGTAATTTTGTAACAATAACTAAAAATAGTTGTCCTACATTTGTTGGGCTCTTCTCTTTTACTCCTTATTTTTAATGTTTTTATTTATTACCTATATGGATGATTTCGATGATATCACGGAAGTCAAATAATAGTTATAACGATGTCTGTTCTTGGTGACTAATACCATAACATCTTCGACTTCAGTCAAAACTTCGGCTGATTTTTGACCCTAGTCGAAGCTTCTGTCGAACTCTAATTATGGGCACAACGTTACTCAAAAAAGGTTGCGGAAACAATGTTTTATTTGATTGATTTTTGAATATATGTATATTAGCCTCATACATAATATATCATTCTTGGTATGTTTAATTTTTTCTTATAAAAATTTGTAACCATATAACTATATTTGCTATACTGTATGAATTAGTGTATCGATATATGCATATTCCAAAATAATAAAATTTATTTTTATTAAAAAACGAGAACGCGGCGTTTATGAAATAATGTTTATTCTAAATTTAATATTCCAGTGCTTAAATATTTTATGAACCGATATGAGTATGAATCTATAATTCCACATGAACATTAATGTAAAAAATGATTGGGTACAATTCAATTTATATTTACCAAACATTCTTAAAAATGAATGATATTAATAATGATCGATAGGTTTTATCGTCCTTTGTAATGATGTATGATCCTTAAAATTTCCTTGAAAACTTTTATTAAAGTTCTATAAAACTATAAGTATGACGTGTTCATAGTGGTGAAACGTTTTAATGTTACGGGCGAGTATGACAAAATAGACTTTCTATTAAATTATTATACTTTACCCTTATTCGTTATCACACAATATAAACTTATAAATAATTGAAAATTTTACATTTCCATTGGTATTTTACGTGTCTACCTAGTTTTATTAGGTAGATGTATGTAATAGGCCAGTCAAGTTGTCGGTATACTAAAATGAGTTTGGCCTTGTGTTAACAATTCAATACCAATACAGATATCCGTTATATATTATGTATATATGATTATTTATGCGATTTATATTACTTATGTACATTGTTGAGGCACTTGTAAATCGAACGACCAGTGTGTAAAAAGCTCAAGTTGCTTAAGCACAATATTTCAACCCTAAAAAAATGCCCAAGAATTAAAAAGATGTGTTTTTGTTTTTGATTTGCTGATCTACGCTTATTGTTTAGTACTAGTAACTTCGTGTGAAATATTCACAGCCCAACATTGATACAAAGCACAAATAACTTCCCGTGAAATAACTGACCACTGACATAAGGGACAAATGTTAAAAATCGGCAATTGAATGAAAACAAAATGATAGTTGAAACGGTTGAAACCATAACAAAAATCAGTTATTTCAAATTTGAACCAATTATATTTGGTTTTCACTCACACTTATACCAAAATAAGATTTTTTCGCTGATTTTGAACAGTTATATGGTGTATAAAATGTATAGAATATATTGGGGTCTAATTTATGTAGTATAATTTAATATAATAATATATAAAAATCATACCATAAACATAAATTTGAACATAAGTTCAAACAAAAATATTTGTGACGTATTGTCCAGATACGTATACGTGAATCATCACAAAGCAGTTACGGAGTGATCCAAACTACTTGATGACCACTGAGGAAGATTGCTTGGCAATCGAAATACGTATCTGGGCAATATGTCTCAAATATTTTTGTTTGAACTTATGTTCAAATTTATGTTTATGGTATAATTTTTATATATTATTATATTAAATTATACTACATATATTGGATCACACTTATATGTTTACAATCTTTGTTCTCTGTCTTTGCCGACACACAACTCACAAATTTTAGCTTTTTATTATACCGATATACAGGGTATACCATAATTAGTATAATATAAAAATAATATTTCATTTGTGAAGTTTTCCTTTTTTTAGTTAAGAACAGTTAGGTAACCTGAGTTATTTTAAAGGTGTAATTGTAAATAAAATTTAAATATTCAAGTTATAGCTCTAGAAGAAAAAAAGAAAAATGTTTGTGTTCAAAATAATTTTCTTTTAAAGTTATGATTATGCAATATAACAATAGAATATAATTTTCACCAACATATTTTCCCCAAGGTGAAGGAAAAACTTTTTTTTCCGTTTGCACGATATAGAATATCCATTTAGTAGGAGTTTCTACTATAATGCATCCAAAACATTGCAAAACAAAAATAAAGAACAACTCGTAAAAAAACAGCTTTGACAAAAAACTGCTATAACTGTAATGCAACAAAAAAGTAAACTACCCTTACTAGCTATTTTGATAGGAGATATTAAGGCATTAAAATAGCAATTAATTTGAGGGTAAGAACATCAAAATCTGTTGATTGCGGTTTTCGAACAATGCTACTCAGAGTTGAAAAACTCGATCGATTCGAAAAAGTTTCATTTACGCGTACTATCTTTACAGTGCAGAAGTGCAAAGAAGAAGGAATGGGTCACAAACATTTCTTAAATCGTTGAAGATTTAATTTTTTTCTGTATCAAGAGGAGTTTTAGTCGGCATCAACAGTTTGCAACTCTTGGGTAAATGCGTGCTTATCGAATTAAAATATTTTTCAGGAATCGTGAGGAATTTGAATTTCTTAACATTTTGCTATTTTAGGAGTATTATGAGAATGAAAAAACTACTAAGAAATATCGTTTTCATCGTTAATTCTATGAAATCGTCATTTTTTTGAAAAATCCTATTTGAATACCTAATCTTCTCCAGAAGTTAATTTATCATTCTTAATATATTTTTTCTCATTTCTGCCAAAACGTATAGCAAACTTATCAAAAGAATCCACATGGGAATTCACGTGGATTCGTACGTGGTTTCTCATGTGAATTCCTATGCAATTTCTCCTCTCCTATAGGAATCCACATATGACTATTTAACAAGGCACTTAATATATTATTAAAGAACATTATTCAGCTAAACAACATATTTTAAGTCGTGAATGTGCCCTTAAAAAAAAGAAGATATTTACCGTATGGTGACCGTGATAATATAGATGTCTCTCTTAAAATACATATTTTATGAATTTTGAGGTGCTTAATTATCTAGGTATATGCAATGTATGTGACATAAAAAAATTATCGAAAACACTTGTCGAATAGTGGAACGTTCCTATAAGAAAAGACCTTTATGAGCTTTGTTAAATAAAAAAAAGCACTCCAATTCTCAATTCCTTCAACTATTTTTTAATTATATAAATTTAGGTTTCATCATTATTTTGTGATTAACAAAAAAAAAATGATTATTTGGCTTATACGTATTTTTACACGTATATTGTTTTTACGTATTCAGTTTCTGTCGTCTCATGAAAAGAACTATTTCAATAAGTTTTCTAAAGTAAAACTTACTTGGTAAAACGATTGCAATTATTGAATTTATTTTTCATAACCATTATAAATACATTATTGTTTCTCATCCCTATAAGTATAATAATAATTGTGCCATGAATTATTAATCGTGCCCTATTTACCTTCTTCCAATCCAATGGAAAGTACTAAATAGCTACACTATGTTTGCATTCTTAAATTATTAATATATTAATAAAACATACCTTATATACAGGTTAATACATACACTTATATTTTTTTAAAATGATAACAAAAAAGCAAGGTGAACTGAAATCAAACGTAATTTATTTAAGTGAAACACATACAATATTAGATATATAAATTGAAGACTTTATACTCATATAAGACGAGTAGTTTTAACACTTTAATTTTTGTCGTTGTTAAATAACTTTTATACATTTATTTCATCTGAAATATATCTAAAAATGTGTATAATTTTGCCTAATAATATTTTATTAATCATTTTTTCAGAAAAATTCAAATTAATTAAAATTAAATTTTTAAGCACAATCAATGGAACATTCTTTAGCTACCATTATTTAGTGAAGTATAAGTACCTAAATAATTACTTATACATTGGCCTTCTACTTAGTTAATCATGAAAAAATAAAATTGTTTGTCAATTGATAATATTTGATGATAATTTGGACAAATAATGAAAAAAACTGATAAAAACTGTTTTCAAAATATCTACTGATAGTGCGCTGCAATTTTGAAATAAATAAAAGTGTTCATTTTAACAATATAGTAATACAAAATTATACAGAAATGGTTTCTTTTTTACTTACCAAAAATTTCTGCGGTTTATTTTGCAATAATTATTAAAAGTTGTTTTCAGATATGAACTGTTGGATTGTATTTTTTTCTGAAATCGTTTGCTCAGTATTCTGTTTATGTTTTTTTTGTAACATTTTTCAATGCCTATGGGCATTCAGTGTTCAACGTTAGGATCTTTTTAAAATGCTCAACTTTTTTAGTCACATTTTAACTATAAATTTCAAATATCGAAAACACTGCAACGTCTGAGAAGTTGAAAGTGAGGGAAATGACCAAACTAATTATTTATTTAAACGATTACTTATTTAATCATTTAATTTATATACATGGCTTACGCTAAGACTAGTATACACTTCAACTAATATTTATCTAAACCTGACAACAATAAGAAACAAACAATTATGCACCTAGAAAAATTATTGGTCTTATTGTATTTGAAATCGCAATCCAAACGAAATTACCCTGAATTATTTAGACTGATTCGGACACTAAACAGTTTTACGAAACGAGGTCTTATTCAATTAAACCAATCAGAAATCTTTGAAAATGTTTTAAACAGTACAGTTCTTCAAAACAAACCTTATCAAAAAAATAAGTGTGGAAGTTTATTGTGAAAGTGGATTCCTTTGTAGATTCTCATGTGGTTTCCCATGTGAAGTCTTATAGGAATTCGGAATCAAATTATTTTCACAGTATTTTCCTAAAAAAATTTACAGGACAGCACTATTAATTACTAACCAGAAATTAATTTTAACTATTTTATTATTTTTTAATTTTCATAAATTTTGTTACGGAATGAAAATGTAGAATTAAGGTTAGATATTTTAAGATATTTTACCTTTAGTAAAATTTAAAAGCATATTTAAAATAATGAAAAATAACACAGTTCCTAACGCAAACGTTCCCTTTTAAACTGTGCAAGTATATGCAAGTGCATGGCATCCAAGGTTTATAAATTACACTGGTTGCCCCATTAGAAAAAAAAAATGACGTCATACGACGAATTTTGAAATTTGAATCAGTATGAAGATATGTACGAATTTCTTCTCGATACGTCACGTAGCGCATGAGGCCACCTATGTATTTTATAAACCTTGAGGAAGAATCCCATTTTTGGCCAACTACTCATTGGAACACACAACTTACCGGATCTGCATGCATATTCGAAAAAAACAATATATATATTGAAAATGTGCTTTAAAAAGTTTTAGAGATATAGAAACAAATTCGATTTCAAAATTTAAATAATTTTACAATTTTTTAGAATTAATACTATAACTTCCATAACAGTAATTGTAAAATCTAAAGATGAAAATGGACATGAAATTGAGCTCATTTAGACTCATAAAACCGAGATATTTAATATATCATGCTTATTTGAAAACAAATTTCCTTGTTTGTATTTTATAGAATTTAAAATGACAAAAAAAATTTGGGAGGTTTTGAAACTATGTTTCTTATTTAATTATAGTCATACTCTTAAATCGATATCGTCAAAACGTATCTTTAATTATATAACGTCAAGATATACAAATTTCAAAAACTAATATTTATTAGTTAAAGAACGCACCGTAGAATATTTATAATAGTTATCAATAAAAATGCTATTATCCATAAAAAACAACGACAAAAAAAGTACAATAATGCATCAATTCATTTCATTTTGTTTATTTCTAAATAATATTTTATAATGAAAATATTTTACGGTTAAGTAATTTTAATGAATAATAATAACGGTTTAATAATTCCCTGTGCAATACTTATTGTAACAATTAAATTTATGAACATAATATCATGTATTTATTTTTGAAGTCATGGTAGTATAAATCGTGTGTGAAATTAAATAAGATTAAGATGTAATTATTATATGCCCATTGATAACTGCTCATACTCGTACATAATATTTTTATACGATTACAAAAAATTTCTCTTAACCCTCCATTTTTAAATTTGGTTACGTAATTTAATTGTTGTTCATGGTTGGCATTGTTGGTTATAATAGATTACAGTTGGCAGCATGTTGATTAGTGGAAAAGAACGAGTTCAGCCGAGCTACAGCCCGAACGTAAATCGGAACTTTTATTAGAACCGTTATTCTCCGGAAAGCTTCGTTATTTTTCGGGTTCCTGTTTCAGTACGTTTGACAGTCGATTTGAGTCGATTATTGCAGAGATGTAAAAATGTCTGCGACAATTGACGTTTATCATATGACAGTTGCAATAAATCGAAATTAATATCACGACATCCGTTCAAATTCGATCAATTTAACCGAAATCCATAATGAATTGTCACCAAATTATTAGTGGGGCTTGTAATGCAGGCGATCGCTGCTTCGCTGTTGGAAGTGTAGAAGGTGTTTCCTTCACGGTAAGCAAATAGTTCATAAATTATTTTAATAAGGTCATCATAAGACCATCGTTACAATTTATAAACTAATATCAAACTATAATCAAATACATATTTATTAAATAAGGCAAATTTCCTATAAATATATACAATAAAAGCATCCAAAAATTATAATCAAATATTAAAATTACCTACTTGAATTATCATTTTCATAAATTTATATAAATAAATTTAATAATAACTATTTCTTTCTTGAATTTTAGGCATATGCGGCTGGATGCAATATTGTTATCTTAGCATCAACTTTTGAACGAGTCCAAATTATCCCAGGCGCTATTCATAATTACATCCGGATCAGTTCATTGGACTGTTCTACAGATACAGGCAAAATTGCAGCAGCTTACCAAAATACTGTATGCATTTTTGAGCCTACACCACTAATTCACGGTTGCAGCCAACATGTAAGCTAAAATTTAAGTCCTTAAGAATTTTCTTCAAGAAGTTCATATACATATGTATTTCGTTTAATTTTCGAGAAGAATCAAGAATAATATTATGTGTTAGTAAATATTTATAAGTTTTATCTTCTTTGATAATTATTTAAAATAGCTCAAAAGAAGTAAGATATTTGACAGTTAATTGTTAAAAGAATATTTTGGATTGTTTTTGTAACATAATAAGAATTCAAGGACTTATTTATGCTGTGACATAATTTTGAATTTGAATAGAATAATTTACATAATTTAATCTTTATTAAACATTCTAGTTATTTAATGCATCTTGAATATTTCCGATATTTTTCTAATGAACTTGTTAATGTAGAGTTGAAAATCATTTTTAAAATTCAAACCGTATTTAGGTTTTCGTTTAGATTCAACCGAAACCGGCATTTTCTTTTAAGCCAATTATTTTGTATACTTGTTAGTTTCTGTACTTTTCAACAAGTTACAAAACATTTATTTGATAAATTGGCGTGTGCAAAAAGTCATAAAAGTAGTTTTAATTTCGGTTGTAATTTGGGCAGATTTTCAACCTAAACCGAAATTCCAATTTAGCGCAGATACTTAAATTGATCCAAAAATTTGACAAGGCTCTAAAAAATGTGATTAACTATTTCTATAGATTCATAATAAACTATTGTCTTTATCTCTAGTCAACAGTAATGTACGTTCTGGTACGTTCTATTCTAAAATAATCGTATGATTTATGTTTAATTGATTATTATAAATATATTTTTATCGTAAAAATTAAAAAGTAATGCGTAATACTTATGGTGTATAAAAAAATAATTTTTAATTTAAACTATGGATTAAAAATTAAGAAATACTACAATTAGAGAAATACTGCAATTATTAAGAAATACTAAATAGAATTTTCAAAATAGTTTATT
The DNA here is from genome assembly GCA_958496175.1 of Sisyra terminalis. Classification (NCBI taxonomy): domain Eukaryota; kingdom Metazoa; phylum Arthropoda; class Insecta; order Neuroptera; family Sisyridae; genus Sisyra; species Sisyra terminalis. The sequence goes on from OY292274.1 coordinate 34,715,413, forward strand.
TTTTTAAACTATACAAAATTTTAATATGTATCTCACAACTAAATTTTATAATAATAATAATAATTTATATTCATTTTAATGAAACATCACGGACTTTTATATACTATTAAGCATAGGTTCTTATAAAGGGTAATACATTGTATGGCTAAAATATTTAAAACATTTTTAAAAATGAATCTAACATTTTTCTTCCAAAAACTAACTTGAAAACGCTTATTTAGAAATAATTGTCCAATTTGCTGAAATCAAAAGTCTCGGAAACATTTTGATCCATGTTTCATAAACATTCATGTTTATCCATCAACCTGCACCTCTGAAACCATTAAAAAAGTTGTCACTAATTGTACATCGTTGAAAAGATATTAACTAGTGTTTCCTAAACCAGTTAAGAAATGTTTGCTTTCCAATAAATTTAGTTTGTTGCAACCAAAATATAAGTGCACAAACAGTGTTATAATTTGAAGATAATCTATAATTATTAATTGTATAGCTTTCTATGGTTTATTATTTTTGAGATTTCCAAAATACACGTAAGTAATAAAGCCTTTAAAATTTAGACTATACAATTTCATTACTGATTCTATATAGGAGCAAAGATAATTATACATATAGTGTGGACTATATGTATAATATATGTACTATATGACTATATGTATAATATAATATAGTTATACATATAGTGATGTTTTTTGATAGCATGTAACGTATATTAACACCAATTCATTTATTGTCACTGGTGTTGTATAAGAGTTTACATTTATACGATTTTGCTTCTTTTCGATCGGCATTATGTTTAAACTTATGTTTCTATTATGTGTGTATGATACATTCGGAGCATATAAGACCTTGATAAGACTCTTGATTACATTTTATAATAACATAATAGCTATCGAAAATTACGTCGTTAAAGCAACAATTTAATACTGGGTAAAAAAAGTAAGATATATCTTCTAACATTTTCGTAGTCAATGACATTCATACTCGTTCGGTTTTATGGCCAATATTGCCATTATGATCACAGAAAAGTCTCCTATTTTTTCTCCTAATTTTTACTATATTTAAATTAAATATTTTTCTTTGTGGGGTCAGCTAATATGAACCATATTTGAACTCTATGTGTGTGATAGGAGTGAACAGATTAGCCAATATTTCGAATAAAATCCGGATCAAATAAAAACGTATAAGTGTAAACATTCTCTAATGCACGTTTAAGTGCGATCGGAAAACATCAATGAATATCGATACCAGAAGAGCCGGTGTTTCTTTATATACTATAGTAGGTTTATTTGTGACTACCTACATTTTTATTATTTATATGTCGATGAGCAATCTATACACTCAGTAGGTTTTATTTCTCTAATTACCAAATTATTATGAAATTCCTGACGATATTATTTGTTTAATGACAATAAGAAAAAAAAAATTTATAAATTGAAGTTCAACAAAATTTTAGCTTTTTTTATATTGATACAACATTGATAAATATTTTATTTATTATTTCCGAGTCAGAATTCATAAATTAATGAATAATATTGTATGGCCTATGACTCAATTTCTTTCTTGATTACGACGCATTTCAACAATTTTTGGCTGTCATCATCGGGGAATGTCTATTTTGTCAGTTGTAAACAAATTTCATAATTGAGTCATAGGACATACATTATTATTCATTAATTTATTGATACAACGTTGTAAATTAAATTTGCTGAAAATAATTTGTTTTGCAGGGTTTGGAATACCGATGGGTTCAAACAGGAAGTTTACGTTCCGAAACTCCAATTGCGTGTCTCAGTTGGAATATGGAAGGAACACGTTTACTCACTGGAGGTGTAATTTTACAACTGTGGAAACAACCATTAGAAAAATTTTTCCCTGAAAATGGTACTGTTAATATACTTATTTTGTACTTTAATTCAATATCGACAAATATTGTTTTAAATTTTTCATAGTTGTCGGTAGTGGTGGTGTTACATTTGAAGTCGGTGAACCAGCGACAGAATTCAGTCAAGAGGAATTAGCCGAAGAACATACTGATGATACTGAAAATGCCCTTGATGAAGGGGGAATTGCCACAGGTGGTTGGGAGTGTATTTGGAGCAGTAAAACAGCGATTCCTGTTCATCATATGGCATTCAGCCCCGATGGCACGCTTTTTGCTACAGCTGGTCGATACGATCGATTAGTCAAAATATGGTTTGAAAATAAAACACGTAAGATTATAAATTATTTTTTTGGACATAAGTAAATTATTTTACCACAATTATTTTAAATTTATTTTAGTGGCGTTATCAAAAAGTGTAGATTACTCTCACGGCACTACTGAACAAGAAGAAGTAAAATATGGTTTTGTGTATATAGCACATCCAAGAGCTGTTACTCATTTAGCTTGGCGACGTACGAGTAAATATATGCCTAAGTACGTCGCTTTTTTTCGGTTACTTCAAATACTAATATCTATGTCTTTTTTCAGAGGTTCCGTGGCTAACACTTTAGTAACATCTTGTCTAGATAATATTTGTCGCGTATGGTTAGAAACAGTGTCACCAGATGATGCCGGTAATGGAGGTATTCCAGGAATGCATTCGGAATCAGGAAATCGGGCCAAATGTCGAGCTACTCGTCACAAGCATCGTTTTGTTCAGCGTTTGAAACATATGAAGTATGATGATGATTCGGGAATATACGTTTGGTGTAAGATTTTTAGCCAATATACTTAATTTATTTGTTTTTCATCATTTTATTATAGAACGTGTTTTCATATTCGACGTCATGCTAAACAACAAAGCGGTGGTCAGTTAGCAGGTGTAGGAAACACACCTACTATTCCTACATTACCCTCAACATATAGCGTACATGATTTTCATTCCAATGGTTATCATGGGTCAGGTAATTTTAGTTTTATCGAGTGTTTTGTCTTATCATAAACATTTACAAAGTGTTTTCCATTTATTCTTTTCATAAACGAAGCTTAATCATATCAATCGAGATTCTTACTGCTACTACTATATTTTGTAATGTGTAAAAATTTGAAATAATATGAAAATTTAAGACCAAAATTTTATATAAACTGTATATTTAGGGACTTCTGCTGGACTTCACTTCCATCTTGCAGCTAGTATTAATGCTCAAACTGACATACCCCTGGTACCTAATTTGGGAGTTACGACAAGGGGAAGCGGTGATGGAACATCACCTCCTCCTTCTTTTGTATTACATTGGCTCGACAATAAAGAAATGCACTTCAGTTTGCAGGCGGAAACGTTGTTGCAAGGCTTAACTAAAAAAATTTTCGAAACAGATGAGGATCTAGAGACAATATTTAGTAAGTACTTGAGGTGTTATAAATGATTATTAAACCTACAATAATAAGGAAGAAAAAAATTTGGTAGTTAAAAAATTTTAATTTAAAAAAATAATTTTAAATCTTTTTCAAATGGTTTTGATCCCTTTTAACAGCACTATGTTTTTGATGTACTTGATTTTTTAATTTTGGTTTGAGTCCCGAGGCAGTACTGTTGCTGCATTTATTATAAATTGGTTTTGTTTCTCATACGCCTTAAATACGATTAGTTACTTTCAAAGTATTCAAGTTTATAATTTTTTTTAATAGAAAAACGTGGAAGTTCTGAAGATGGTACATCTACCTGTGAATGTGGGTTGGACAGTCTAAGTTTGGAGCGAATTGAAAGTTTGTTGAGAGATTGGCATCATAGTCCAGACCTTCTCTTCAGCGTACACCCAATAGATGGAAGTTTTTTGATATGGTAGGATTCAATTAATTTAAAATTAAGAAGAAATAATAATTCTTTATTATTAAAGGATGATTGAATGGTTAGATGAATTTCATCCGGGATCATTTCGTCAAGCTCAGGTATCATTTAACACCCGAATATCTGGTGCGTTTCCTTTAGGTGACGCAATGAGTATGTCAACAAATGTGAGCCTTTACCATGCTAGCGGTTTGCACAATTTCTTAATAAAAGACACAAACAGACATGGCCCAGGTAATGTATTTCTTATTATTGTTTCTTTTTTTAAAGTAATTTCTCTTTTATAATTTTATAGTTCCAACACAAGACAATAATGGAAAACCAACAGTAGAAACAGGAAGTCCACTACCTAGAGTTTTAGAAGAAGATTCAGAAAGTGCTTTAGGCGATAATAGTAGTGTTGTTGGTGCCGCTACTGAATTAGCTAATTCAACCTTACAGCAAAATAGTATAACTAAAAATGGAATTAGTAGTGATCCCAATTCTAGCGATTCTTCTGAAGCAGCACATCCTGTTCCAACTATATCTATGGTTAGCAAACATTCAAACGGAACTCTTAATTTATGGCAACTAACGTTTAAGGATAAAAGTAAATTTTCACACGTACTCAGTATTGGGCATGCGAGTCGTGCATCAGGTCATCGTTTTCGAGTAAATGATATTACATGCCATCCAGTATTACCATTATTACTTACAACAAGTCATCATAATATACCTGGTATTATTACACAAAAATATAGCATGAATAAGTATTTTACGATATTGGTTTTTAGATATCAATCGAGAAAAGGAAACAAAAAGTGAATCACGTAGTCATCAAAAACATTCAATGAGTTTAACAGTAAGTGCTAAAATCTTATTTTTCAATTACTGAGCATTTTTAATAAAACTAAATAATTTCAGGGATTTTGTAGCGAACTTATATTGTGGAGAGTAGATGCAGTAGGTCCATTGTCAAAATCTGGAGGTGTGAATGAGCTAGCTAGAATTAATTCTCCTGAAATATCTGCGTTTTCGAATGTAGCATGGATACCAACTTTATTGCCAAGGTAATTTTCATAGGTTTATTTTTACAAGAAATCCAAATTCATGAAATTGAACTGGTTGGAAATTGCGTTAAAATCAAATTCAGATATTAGAAATTTCGAATTTGCTCTAAGATTTAAATACACGAACACAAACAATTCTGTTATAAATTCTATCGGTAGATCATCAGCATCATTTTAAGATTCTTAATTAAACTAAATTAACTGCTTAATGCTTGCATTTTTTATGGATTTCGCCACGATTTTGCTTAAAATACTTAATAATAAAAAGCTAGTAATTTATTTTTTTGTCACTTCTGCAAAATGAAACCTTTTAAATTCGTTTTATTGATTCTGTCGTTCATTTTACGAATCCATTGTACCGACATGGAATTGGAAATTTTATTTCCCTAGCTAATGTTGTAAATTCAGTTCTAGGACTCGATTGGATTAGTTCGATATTATCTGAAAACACCGAATTGGAATAAGTTTGAATTTTACAGTTCTAAATTTTACTGTTAGTTTTGCAAGTGTACAAGATCAATCAATTTTAAAAGTAGTCACAATCTAAACTATGGCTAAAAACCTATTATATCCAGTCAATCAGGTTCATTCATAAGTTTGTGTGCATTTATAACATTCTTAGATGCGATTCCTTAATGGACACGTCGCTAAGGGCGCTACTATTGTTTATGAAGCTCCCAAATCAGGTCATTTTAATGGTACAAATCCCTTGTAAAGAAGTCAACATCTGGCAACGTCGATTTATACAAATAAGAAGATTATCAATATTTATCTTCTAAGGATATTAATTTTTATCCTATCTTCATGAAACTTCGTAATAAGCTTAGCTATGAAAGACAGATTTCAAAGTTTTTGAAATTTTATCGTTTTACGTGTGAGACATAGGGAATCATATCTTTGCTACAAATATGCACAAATTTATGGATTGGTCTAATGCTTTACGTTGTAATTTGAGTATATCTTATAATCTGTTTAATTTTTCAGTTCCACATTAGGCAATTTGAGCAATTCACCAAGTGCATGTTTCGTTGCCAGTGATGGAGAAAGTCTTCGCGTATATCAAGCAGTTATTGATGCTCGAACTTTGTTAGCTGAAATATCGATTTCTGAACGTCGAAGCCGTTTGCGTGCAGCTGCATCACTTGATAGTCTATCATCGCATGAAGAAGAAAGTTCTGACGATGAACTAGCACATTTTCCTTTACACGATAAAATTAAAATTGTGTCAGAACAATCAACTGCTCGTCCTGGTTGTGTTATCCAATTAGATGCCATTACTGATGCCACACATGACTGGCAAAACACTCAGTTCTTGCACGTTTTTCAAGAACAGTTAATCACTGGAGAAAGAGTTGATGAAAATGCTGCTGAACGGCAGGCTACTGAAATTGGGTTAACAGAAGGGCAACAACATGGTGGAGCAATGGTTGACTTACAACCAACTGCTGAATTTGAAGAACCATTTTATATTGTAGTTTTGGAGCGTACAGTTAATGGGACTACTGTTCATATGTGGCGTTTGGTCATAGCATCGCAACAAAATGTGACAGACCCCAATACGGGTTTGACTGGAAGCATGATGTATGTTCCAGACAGTGATTTAGTTCAAGACGATGATGAAATAGATCGTGATAGTGGCACAGATGTACAAGGTAGAATAAATGGAACTGCACCTTGTGTACCTCATGTTACCATATCAACGCGAAAGGTTTGCGAACAAGCATTACCATTACCTGAAGGTGTAGAAGTAATACATGCATCACCGGCAGCAGGCCATTTAAGTTCTGCTTCAATTTATCCTGCATGTTTAGCTCCTTACACTCTTGTAACTGCTTGTTCTGACAGTACAGTCAGATTTTGGAAATGCGGAGAAGATTACAAATGGAAACAATGGGAAATGGTACGAAGGGAGCAGGAATCAACTATTGACATTGGGGGACAACCATTAAATGTATGTGCAGCTTATTCAGGTCGTGTAGCCTGTGCGTATAAGTACGGAAGAAGTTTTACTCGTCCTGGGAAAGCTGATCCTGAGTCTCGTTATGTAAATCTTTGTGTTGCTATTTACGAATGTGAAAGTACAGGTGGATCTGAATGGGTATTAGAAGATACGATTCATTTAAAAAATATTCATTTACCACGAATTCAAATTGATCCCCACTTAGACCTTAGTTATTTATATGATCCTAAGTCATTACAAAAGAAACAACGTTTAACTCAAGTTTTGCATACTTTATCGCATGATGAGTCTCGCCAGAGATCGAATGAACTACAACCTGGCGATCAACAAGGACTAACAAAATCAGGCGCTTCAACTCTATTAGCTGTTCCAAGTTTCAGTACCTTACAATCTCTTCGAAAATCAATTACAGAAAATGGCAATACTTGTCCATTAACACAAAAACATTTAGTTCAACTTGATTGGGTATCTAAAGAAGATGGAAGTCATATTCTTACGGTAGCAGTTGGAAGTAAAATTATGCTTTTCACACCTGTGTCCAGTGATTTAGCTCAAGCTAATATGAAAGCGATGAAAGAGTCGCAGTCAACTAATAGACCAATTTTGCGGAAAGCTTCCTCTCTTGCTCAACCTCATTTCATTGATGAAATTCGTTGGATGAAATTACGAAAAATTTTGCTAGAGACAGCAGATGGCTTACCGCCATTGCCAATGCAAATTTCTTGGGTGCGTGATGGTATCTTAGTCGTTGGGATGGATTCTGAAATGCATGTGTACACTCAATGGAAACCTAATAAGATTTGCAATTATGATAGCAATGCAGTTGATACAGATGATGTACAAGACACTAGACAGCTCCGAGATGTTGATTTACGAACACTTGTCCAAGAAAGTACTCAAAGGCGTTTAGGAAATGCAACTTCATTGCCACATTTATCTAGAGTTAGTTCTGTTAATTTGCAAATGTTATCAACGGACTCAAAGAAAAAACGTGGAACTGGTGGCAGTGGACCAATGGATTACATGCCAGATTATGGGTTATTTGAAGCATCACGAATTGCTTGTCCTGTTTTACCACAATACCATCCTAAGCAATTGATGGAATTATTAAATTCTGGAAAAATACGTTGGGTGAAAGCGATTCTTGCTCATTTAGTACGATGCATTGGAGGACCAGCTTTACGTTACAGTGGAGCAACTGAGGATGATGAATCAAGTGTAGCTCGAGGATGGTCACGATCGCGAACCTTATCAGTAGGCTGTGGTGTTGCTGGTAGTCCAGAACCTAGAGGATCAACAGCTGCTGCTACTCAGATGCCTGACGAATTTATATCATTAGATTATGCCGAAATTTCGTCTATTCCACCTTTACCTTTATGGACTTTGCTGGCGGCAGATAAAGAAAAAAGGGGAGGAGCCAAAGTTGATGAACAACCTGGATATGATGAATTGTTTGAAGGAGCACCTCCTGAAGATTCACTAGACGCTTTATTAGAATCAGATGAAATGGATTCCAGTACTAATCGACGTACAGATCGTCGAGGCTCTTTACCAGAACGACAATCTCTCGCACATTTTGGACCGAGACAAGGACGCACATTGTCTCGCCTTTTAACGCATACACATTTGCCCGGATTATCGAGTTTAGATCAAATGCATTTGTTAGCTCTCGCGGATACAGTAGCTACTTGTAACACAGATTTAGCAGAGCGTTTTGCCATTGATGCTGCAAAAACGGCACTGGCGAAAGAAAATTTACAAGGTGTTGTACAAACTGAAGACATGTCTACGGAATCTTTAGATGAATGTGGACTTCGATTTTTATTAGCAATGAAGCATTATGGATATTTATTACGTTGTTTGCCATTAGCACAAAGAACTCAATTTCAACGTCAGGGTGTTGGTACAAATAATTTAGCTTGGGCTTATCACTCTGAAAGTCAAAGTGAGTTATTGAATTTAATTCCAAGTTACGCTAAAGGACAGCCAAAATGGACTGTCTTGAAAGAACTAGGTGTTGGATGGTGGTTAAGAAGTAATACTATCTTGAAATTGTGTGTCGAAAAATTAGCGAAAGCCGCCTATCAACACAATCAAGATCCTTTGGATGCAGCGATTTACTATCTTGCAATGAAAAAGAAAAATTTAGTTTGGGGTCTGTTTCGCTCTAAGCGAGACGAGCGAATGACATCATTTTTTGCAAATAATTTCGCTGAAGAACGTTGGCGCAAAGCAGCTTTGAAAAATGCTTTCGCTCTTCTTGGAAAGCAGCGTTTCGAACATGCTGCTGCATTTTTCTTATTGGCAGGGGCTCTACGCGACGCTATTGAAGTTTGTTTGAACAAACTAGAAGATTTACAATTAGCTATGGTAATAGCCAGACTTTACGAAGGAGATTTAGATGCTGCGCCTCCTAGTTTATGTCGATTGTTATATGAAGAAATATTAGGATGCGATGCTGATGGAAGTAATTCCAACATGTCACGTGCTCATCCTGATCCATTTTTAAGATCAATGGCGTTATGGACACTCAAAGAACACCAGACAGCGTTGAGTACTTTACTAGTTGGAGGAGCTGGATCTATGCATCCTGCTTCATCATCCATAGATGAACCAACTCCAAGATCCGAATCAAATTCAGCTGATCCTAATGTTTTTAATTTTTACGTATATTTACGAACACATCCTCTTCTTATTCGTCAACATATTGCAACGACTGCGCAAGATAGAAAGAAAGGGTCTCATGTAGTGTTATCAGGATTTAGTTATGGAAATAAAACAACTGATTCTTCTGACCGACAGTTACAACTAGAAGATACTATAACGCCATTAGAAAGACAACTATATTTTACAACTGCTCATGGTCACTTTAAAGCAGGATGTCCAGCTTTAGCTTTGGATGTACTAAGCAAATTACCCGCAAAAGTAGCTGATACAAGTTTAAGTCTTGAAGATACTTTACAATCTCCAAATGGGGCGACAAAAAATAGCCCTACTAAAGGGCAGGTTTCCATTGACGCTCGTATTGATTCTGGAACTTTACATTGGCATGAACCGTTAACAAAAACAATATCCATTGAAATAACAGATACATCAGCAGAAATGGACTGGGGAGCCCCTGTTTCTGCGCCAAAAATGGAAACCGCTGATTCATTAGATTGGGGTGCTCCCGCTACTTCAATGACTGTCACTACCGATGATTTCTCTATTAAATGGGATGACGATGAACAAGGTGAACACGAAGATAGTGATAAGTCTGGTGATTCCAGTCCTTTAGCATTAAAATTGGATAAAAAGAATGAAAATAAGGAAGAAGACAATATTGCATCTCCTTCTGTGTCTACAACTGGAGGACAACTTGATATTATGGCACAGCAGTTGAAATTTGTTGCTTGCTTGAAAATTTTGATGGAAGAACTCTCAACTCTCGCAACCGGGTTTGAAGTTGATGGTAAGTATTATTAAATAATTTTTATTTAATTAATGATTTATTAACATTGAAAAATATAGGAGGACAACTTCGATATCAGTTATATATATGGTTGGAGCACGAGGTTGAAGCTTTACGTCAACTTTGCAATTATAGTGCCGCAGGGTCAACTAATACTGAGACCAATGATTATACTGGCATGGAAGATAATAGTGTATTAAATGAAACGGAACCTCCTGGAAACGATCAACACTTAACTCTGCATGAAATATTAATACAGGAAAAATTAGAGTTTGAGGCCAAAGTTCAGAGAGCTGCTAGGCGTAAACGATGGTTAAAAGGTAAATATTTAAAAGAGTCGTTAATTTTGAAAGTAGCTTAAATCCATTTCAAAAACAGTATATGTGATAAATTTTGATTTTACTACTAGAACAGGCTATGTTGATATTTAACCTTTTAAATTTTTACAAATTATTGATTTGATATTAATTTTTATCACAACAATAGTAACGTCTTGGATCCATGTTCTCAATGTTGAAATAAGTATATGAACAATTTTTTTAAATGGACTTAGACCACTTTCAAAATAAACGGCTCAAATAGTGCAATAAACTTCCCACGAAACGTTAACTCTTCATTGATGTTTTGCCCCCATTCCTGCGATTTTCATTAAATTACTGGAAAGTGATAAATATGAATAACATACAATAATTTTTGTAGCTAATGAAACGTTACTTCGAACACTGGTTAGTTATTGTTCTCTACATGGAGCCGCAGGAGGAGGTTTAGCTTCAGTGCGTATGGAACTAGTTCTTCTTCTTCAAGAATTGCAACAAGAGAAGACACAACAACAACTATTGAGTCCCTTACCGTTTCCTACAACCCTTCCACTACTATCAGCAAGCGTCGCTTGTAGTAAAACTGTGGTTGCAGACCCAGTTCGTCATTTACAGGTAAAAAAATATTATTTCATTAGAAATGAAAAAAGAAATTACTCATATTACAAATTATATTAAGTTATAAATAACTTCTACATTTAAGCGTCTTCTTTTCTTTTTTTAAACTACCAAGTTACATTCATAGTAGCTATTTAATGTTGTTTTTTATTACTTTTTCCCATCGTCTTGGTAGCGTATCAATTAATTCAGCTTATTGAATGTGATTGGTTTAAACTTAAAGAATCATTCAACAGCTCAGCTGACATATTCTTCTTAATTAAAAATTTTTCCATTAAAAATTTCGCCAAAAAAATACAATTGGTTAGCCGAAGGTTCGAAGGAAGAGATAATTTTTCTTGTGACATTCTTTTCTTGAGTTTAATTTTTGTAACACCAAAAAAGGTTTTGCTTCTATGATTTCACAACCTCTTCTATATATTTTTCGAAGCTATCAACAGACCACCCCACTTACCAACTGTAATCTTTTCTATTTCTTACGAAACTTTTTCAATAAAAATATCTTTAATTCCAAAGAACATGCCAACAGAGTTATTTAATGATTCTTTCAATTCAAGCCCACCACATTTAACAATAGAAACGTTCTTTGGATGTCTGTGCACATCTGCACAATGTATAACTGTTGTAAGTACCTACAAGAATATAACTTTGAAGAACAGAAGTTATTTATGACTTGGTTTAATTCTACTAATTGTACATATACTTTTTATTTTGAGAAATCAAATTAATAATTACAGAAAGATCCCAAAAAATTAACTTTGAAGCCTTCGGACGTCAAATGTAACACTATCTTAAGAACCCGAGTCAAGTTAGAGTCACCTGTTAACAATTTGGTTTGCTATATACTACAGGTTAGGGTTAATTGATTGAAATGAATGGAGTTATTACCTAAATCTTATAAATGGAGCGTTATTCAATTTTACCATTGTAATTCATATTTTTTAGTTCATTTATTGAAGCTAGAACAAATGTAACACAACATATTTAATTTGCTTAACTTGGAAAATCTCATATAAAACCTTCATTTATAAACTAATAAATTCGTTAATATTTTAATTTTAATAATTTACAATTATATTGTGTTTAATTGTTGCAATTAAATTACTAATTAAAGCTTAAAGCTCCTAATTATTTATACAGTCGAATATTTTTCAACAGTAAATATATCAAACAATAAGTAAATCTACACATCAAATAAATGAAAAATGTTTAAATAATAAATACGAGATTCTACTGTATACTGTAGGACAAAACTTTTTACACAGCTTTTTTGTATTGACGTCTATCTAATGAAACTATTTTTTAATAATATAACATTAAACCATTGCGGCTAACGACTTATCAAAATCAAACGTGTTGATGTTTTAAATTGTATTTTTCATACTGTGTCCATGATTGATTGTTCTAATAGCTTATTCAATAGAAAACAAGAAGAAATATACATATATTTTTTTTACTAATAATTATGAAGATTTGCATTGATATTTTTTTAAATTTTGGATTTGTATTTTAGGCTCATACTCATGACATGCTGCAAACAATTGTTGAATATCGTCGTACACCACACCCTTCGTTAGCGGATTCGCAAATATTGGTTTTACGAGATTTGGCTATTGCTCTCTCAGCCTGTATTTACCAATGTCTTTGTGACTCAGACACTTTCAGCACAAAACAAGCATTATCAATTGATAGGTAAGAATTAAAATAATAAATCTTAATATAAATGATTTGAAACTAATAGAATCAATTGTAAAGTTGTACTATTCTTTTGTTAAAGGAATGCGTGGAGCTAAAATTTCTTTAATATTTGAATATTAAATCGGTTTTAATTCTTATGTTTGTACATGAAAATGTTTACAGTGGTTGGTACTCGCGTAACCAACTCGAATTTATGTCCTCTTACACGTAAATGATAACTTCAATGTATATTTATACATTAATATATTATATTATATATTATTATATATATATAATTTATCTATAACCAGCAGAAATTCGTGACTTTGCGTGACATACTACTATGTTGACAATATTTTTGTTAGAATTTACTGCCTACGTTAACATATGTTGCAATTATGGTAACAATTTTACTTCATAAAAAATTGCCCACATCTCAAAAATACTAGTTTTATATATTGTAAGAAGCGTATATTCCACAGATTATTATTTGGTCCATGTATCTTTTAACGACGTCAATTTGACAACGTTGCATTTTCTATTTTTAAAATTAATTCGCGATTTTTTTGTTATAACAAAAATTCTTTTTCCTTAGATTCCAAAGTGCAGGGATGGAAAGTTTAGCAAGACTTAACGGTTATGGAGTTGCTTCACATTTGGTGGGAGTACGCAGAAGATATTCTACCGATGAGCCTGCAATTGCCACAACATCTCCTGCCAAATGGCCTGGTGTTACTAGTTTACGAGCACTTGTAGCTCGTGAAAGAGATGATGACGCTCCACGTTTAGGTGTTTTATTATGTGAAGCATTTGTAGCCGTTTACACTTCACTATTGGTAAGTTGCAAATCTTTACGAATATATTACCATATGATAAGTTTATATTTCTAGGTTTATTCTCTATCTACTTGCGATGCCCATTTGCTTTATCGTTTAGTGGCTCATAATTTCGACGAACGAACATGGTCTTTACTTTTTGGTGGTGGAGTTAAAAAATTGCTTCGCACAGCAAGTTCTCAAGAAAATGTAAGAATAGAGATATATTATAGAGACCTTGGCTTATTTTTACCTTTGTCTTTTACCTTTAGGCTGAACGTGAACGAGCAGCTGCTATTGCAGCAGAAAATGAATCTGGCACTGGTGTGTGGGGTTCCATAGCAAAGCAACGTGCCCGTTTAAATCAACGATTACTGGAAAGTTTATCTGGACCAAGTCCTAGTGCTGGAGTCATGAAAGAAAACAAAGCTACCTATCGAGAACAATTTGTACCACCAGTCATGTCAATGATTTCCTACTTTCTTGCTAAAGTACTTTTGATCTTCAAAAAATTATAACTTTTTTTTAATGAACATGTGTTTTAGCCTGAAGATGTAGAATGTGACTATGATTCAGCTGAAAGTTGCGCCACAGAATCAGACCATGAATCAACTGACGAGGAAGACGTTTTTGCCACACCTGATGTTGGACAAATAAATGGATCAACCACAAAGAAAGTGAAAATTTCTAGAGATAACATTGAGCATTTAGATCCAAATTCATTATCTTGGGCCATTATGCGACATGCTGTTATAAAAATAGCTCATGGTCAACTAACACGGTTTTTACCTATAACTGGATTGGAAGCTCACGATCTACCTGTTGGTTCTCCATTGATTAATAATACTTTGCATACTTTAGCAAGATGGCAGGTAAATTCGAAATCAAAATATTTACAATATTAAATAATAATCTTAATATACCTCAAAAATCTTAATATACCTCATTCTTCTACAGGAGTTAACAAAAACCGATTTAGAATCTCGTGGCCCTTCACCACCCGATTTTATACCTGGATGTTTTGTTGAACAACCTGTTGGTGGAAGTGGTCCTGCATTACATAAATATAGGCAGCTGCTAGAACCTCATAATACACCATTTAGTCCTAAACATCAAGCAGCTCCTGCTCGTCGTTTATGGAATTTCCTTGTAAAACAAGAACCTGTTCAAGTAAGAGCTTAAAAGTCGATAATTATACCGGAAACCATAAAAATATTTTCTACAATATCATTTTTGCTATTCAAATTTGAGATATGAACTAAATCTGAACCGAAGACTTCTAAAAATCAAATACTTATAAACTATTTAAGTTTCTGAACTTTAATAAAAACTTAAAAAAATAAATGTTGCTTTTTAATTACGCAACGTTTATTTGCAATTAATTTTAAATGAAACCAGTTAAGTATGAATTGAACTGATATTTATAGGATTCCATACATAAAAAATAAACTTTCAGAGTTTAATCGTGAAGTTAAACTTCTGATTAACAGAATAAAAACTTTGTAGCTTGATTATCAATAGATAATGGTTTACGTCCCTTTAATGAACTTCAATATCCGGCGATGTAGCATTTTCTACTTCGTTTTTACTTATATTTGGTGAAAAGAAAAAGAAGTGGGTATACAACTCCTTTACAACTACATTCCAAAAAGAGAAAAATTCGATCTAAAAATTGAGATCGAGTCGTGATTACTTTGTGACTCACACATAGCAGTTATGGAACGATCAAATATTACTTGATGATCACTGAGGAAGATTGCCTGGCAATCTAAATACGTATCTCGGCAATTAATCAAAAATTAGCATGACCATTTGTGCAAATTTATGTTTATTGTTTACTGTTGTAAATTATATTACATAAATAAGACTACAATATGTTTTATATATTGTATAAACAGTATAACTGTTCAAAGTTAGGGAAAAAATCTAATTTGAAATAATATAGGTGTTTGAAAATTGATTTAAAATTAAATTGAAAATTAAACTCAATTTTTTTACAATTACCTGATCATTTTTCATATTAAAAATGTTTTCGATTACTTCACCTTTGCATACTCGATTGAAAGTATTAAATTAGAGAAGTAGTGTTATATTTGTTTTTCTACCTGAATTTTCTTAAGTAATTGAATTCTTATATCCTCGGACTTCTTCTGTTCCTGATGAGGTCCTTTCGATCGGTGTTTTTCTCTTTTGAACAGATCCATGATTCCAACCCATCGTTTTTCATTTTTCTAAAATTTTCCAGTTTTAGTTTAATCAAAAATAGTGAACCAAAAATGAAGCACTGCTCAAAAATTATCTTTATCAGTGATTTATAAAACCCAATAATTCAATTTCTTTTCATTTTGAGGAATTAATTTTTCTTCGATAGTTTATTTTTTTTTTATTTTCAGGACGTTTTTATAAGAGCTGTATTTAGTAAGAGACGATCAGTGTGTGTTTCATTAGACCCACCTCCAATTCAAACTGATGATAGTTCTCCAGGAACAGTAACGGGTACGACCACACCTGATGGCCCTCCTCAAACCCATTGCGAGCCTGTACGAATTATTCACAAAGAACAAGATTCAATTTCAGCATTTTGTTTAAATCAGGTATTAATTAATGGTTTAGACTGTTAACCCTCACTTGAAATTTAAAGAAAACTTCTCAGGGCCATAATGGAATGCTAGCCATTGCGACTCCCAGAGAAATTCAAGAAATGGATATATCACTTCTTCTTGAACTACCTGCTTGGCTCGAAGATGAATGTGAACTTGATATTTTAAGCATGTCAATGAAATCAGATCCAGGGAGTCAGCCATCTAGTTTTCTGCTTATTCAAACACCAACAGATCGAATTCCCGGCAATCCCAATCAACAGGGTAGTGTACCAGCATCCCCGCAGCCTAATGCCCCAGGTCAATCAGGACGAGGAACTTCAGTGGTATGAAATTATTTTTATTTAATTAATTAATATAAATGATGACAATTAAGAAAATTTACTCAATTTGGAGAGTGTTGGGTGAGAATGGGTGAGTTGTGATTGTTGATTGTATGTTTGTGTTGCGTTCTCATGCTGCTACCCAGATGAAGGGCGTGAACTTCCCGGGCTGTCACAGTACCCGCTTCTGTCGACTTGTCCTCCATCGTTCGCCCATTCTGCTTCGACCGGTGGGTCCCATTCACACTCTTTGTCTTACCTTGTTTTCGGAATCCAAAGAGTAATTGAAAAATTTTTGATTTTCAATACAAAAAATACATTGTTTTATAGTTTATATTAAAAAGAATTGAAATAGTACATAACAATTTAAGATTTATTTCGAGGATGTATTATCAAAGATTTTTCAATATTCAAGTTATCTTATTTAAAATTATTCGTATAAATTATGATTTTTGCATCATATTTTCTTTTAATAGGTATAATGAAAAGTTTTAAAACACATCGATTCAAAGGATTATTATTTACAAATATTCGTTTCCTTTTACTCGTCAAATAATATATAACATAATTGTAAGGCTTGCAATAGTAAAGAACGTACGTTTTATTCTTATAAAAACCATTCTTTCGGTTTATGTGGAAATAAAAGTTAAGGTTTTTAGATTTTTCTAAATAATTAAATTACATTTTTTGCTCAAGTCCCTTTTTGAACAGTAAAGTCTGGCAACGTTGCATTTTCAACTTTGTTTTTTATTATTTTCGCGATTTTATTCTATTATAGCATAATTTTCTCTTCTGGGGCTAAATTTTCATTATGGGCCGATTTATTCACGAATTAAATTAAAAACAAAGTCGAAAATGCAACGTTGCCAAATTTTGCTGTTCTAAAAGTGACTTAAGCCAAATTTTTATTCTTTTTTGTTGCAAGCCATTTTTACATAATTTACATAACTACACATTACATAAACATGTTACTAAAGTTAAACACATGATTTTATATGTTAAGTGTGTTACCTTTTTATGTTTATGAATAGTTTTTAAATCAAATATTTAATTAATACAATTTTTGTACAAACCTTGACCCCTGAATTAAGATAATTAGGATTCCTAAGCCATTATTGAAACAACTCCAGAAAAGAGCTTTAATGTTATGTTTTTCACTAAATAGTATTTATGTATTTATGGTTCAATTATTTATAAACTTTTTCAATTTATCTAGTGAAATCGATATTTGGTGAAAATTATATTTAGTGTAACTGTTTTTATTTTTTTATATTGACCTCTATACGGATCAATGTACTGTCGATACAGTAACGGATCTATTCTTTCTTTTCTGTGCCTTTTTTGTATATTAACAATTTTAACAGGATTTTATATCTTAAAAGAATAATGAATTGATTTAAGATTGAGAAATCATTCATATCGTAATGATTAAATAATTTAAGAACTTCTGTGTGGCTTAATTTTTATTCCAATTTAGGTTTATTATTTACTTTTGTATATTATATTACATAAATTACACCACAATACATTTTATATATTCTTTAAACAGTATAACAGTTCAAAGTCAACGAAAAAAAATAATTTGATTAAGAACTATAAACCACAAGTTCTTATTCACGTGGTGGAAAGAGACTACATTTTATACAGAACAACATAATCACTTCAGTTTTCCAACTGAATAATTGAATGGATAATCGATGTTGCCGAATCTTTAAAAGTTGGTATAGTTAGTAAAATGGAAATATTTCGTTTTAAGTGATCGATCGAAAGTTAGATTTTGATTGAACCAAAAATTTTTAAATTTACAAACTTAAATCAAAAATATTCGATACAACAAAAATAAAGACTAAAAATTTAAAAATAATGGAATCAAGGACTAAGGTTTTAAAGTTTTATTCAAAATAATTGCAAAGTAAAATAGTTATTGTGTAATGATTATAAAACTCCTTCTAGTTGATATTCAACTAACAATAAACAATCGCGTACAAAGTTCGTCTATTTTCGGTGACTAACACGTTTCTTTGGTTCATTTTTAACTGAATCCGAAAGTGGTTTTTTAGCCGAAGAATCGATCAGATTCAAGTAGTTTGATTATTAAGGTACGCGTATACTTGTACGAATTAAACAAAATAGATTCAGTTCTTTTTTCAGAATACAGCACAAAATTCCTACCAATGCGAATAACTATACAATATACTATAAAAACGATAAAAACTATTTTTGTCCAATCCGTACAAGTGTATGCGTTTCTTTAATTAAGTCATTGTTCTCTTATTCAATTTGTATATTTAATTTCAATGCGTATATTTATATTGAATGAATGTATTATATACTTTTGGCTCATGGATACTTTAGCGATCTCAAAATCTGGCAACATTGCATTTTCCACTTGGTTTACTTGGTTTTTAATTTAATTCGCTAGTAAATCAGGCCATAATAAAAGTTATATGATATAAGAGGAAATTATACGAGAGTAGAATTGAGTTAACAAAAAAATTGCGAATTAAATGAGAAACAAAGTAGTGAATGCAAGGTTCTCAGATTTTGACGTCTCTAAAATACTAAGTACTTTTATTACTATATTAATAATTAAAATGTTTTCAAAACATTATTATATTAATATGTTTATTTTTCATAATTGACCAAATATCATGACCATTGTTCAATTTAAAACTAAATATTACGTTAGTTTAATATTTTAAACAAGCTTAAATATTTTAGCATATGTATGAAACGATAATTTTTTTAGAAATCTTTTTAGTTATTTGTAATTTATTTTTGTTCCATTTGAATGATGTATATTTTTTTTATTTTTTTTTTTGTGTAGTGTAGGTAGATTTTATGTTTTAGTGAATAATTTTTTTTTTCAATTCTAATTTTTAATTTCAATTTTATTTTAAGGTTCTCAAGCACAAAATTGATGGTGTACGAAGAATATGTGCGCATCCGACTATGCCTCTTTGTAAGGATATTTGTAATGAGGTTTAGCGTACGGATTTTCCACAGACTTATTTCCTGATATTTTTTTACAGATTTAACTGGAGGACAAGATGGTTCTGTTCAGCTATGGGAATGGGGTCATCCTACTCCTATTGCAACACCACGACCACCAGGAACTTTTGCAAAAGTAACCAGAGTTCGGTTTTCGGAGCATGGAAATAAATTTGGGGTAGCCGACTCGGATGGAAATCTTGGTTTATGGCAATTAAGTTTATCTGGAAATAATAATAAACCGTTTTATGTGAGTTTGATTTATTATCACCGGCATTATACAAGATTTTTCATACTTGCTTTCGTATCTTTTTTACGTTGAGATAATTTATTTTTGTGTACGATCTAGATAAACGTTGCTTTTAAATTAGAAATGAAACATCTTGTAAAATATAATTGAATTGATATTTCTACTCTTAAGTTTTAATGAGTTATGCATTTGATGTGTAAAAGAAGATCAATAACTTTCAGACCTATCAATGCCACAACAAAGGAATCAACGATTTTGTCTTCCTTGGATCTTGCAGTTTAATTGCAACAGGTATTGTCCTTTTTCCATATTTTTTATTTTTACTATTGCAATATCGTGTCGTTATATCTAAATTTAGTTACGATTGTAAAACAATAAAATAACAACTTTTATTACAGCTGGTCATAGTTCAGAAAACAAAAATGTAGCGTTATGGGATACCTTGTTACCTCAGAAATCTTCCCCTGTTATTGGTAAGATATAATTTATTAAAAATAGAATTTTAATTTATATTTGTTTATTATTTAACTAGTAATTTCCCGTGAAATATTCACAGCTCAGCCCTGACACAATCGGCAAAAGATAAAAATTAACAGTTGAATGAAATAGAAAATAGCTTGAAACTGTCATATTATTATGAAATAGACGAATCATTGTCTTATTCGCAATAATATTTTTATTGAATAAACACATAAATGTTGAATTCACTTGAATCTAATAAATATAATAACTAATTAACAAACAAATACATAATGAAAACTTTACTTTATATCAAATAATAAGTTTAAAAATTACTTATACCACAGGTTTCACTTGTCACGAGCAAGGAGCCAGTAGTTTAGTTTTTGCTCCACAACACCAGTTGTTGATATCTGCTGGAAAACGAGGAGATGTTAATTTGTTTGATGTAAAAGCTCGAACTCTACGTCATCGATTTACGGCACACGAATCGCCCGTTAAATGCTTAGCAATTGATCCTCATGAAGAATTTTTCGTTACCGGTTCTGCAGATGGAGATATTAAAGTATTTGCTTCTATTTTTCTAATATATTCTTTTATTAACCAATATTCCCTACCAAATTGTTTTAGGTTTGGAGCTTAGCAGCCCACAATTTACTGTTGTCATTGCCAGGTGAACATGCTAGAGGTAGTTTTTTCAAAAATATTGGACAGGGTGTCACCCAACTGCACGTGGATGGATCTGGAAGATTATTTTCTTGCGGAGCTGATGGAAGTATGAAATTTAGGCAATTGCCTGATCGGGACCTTATTGTACAACAAATATATTAAAAATGTAATGTGTGCATTAAAGGCAATAAATGAACCTTCGTCGTTTTGAAATATTATCATGATATTTCATGATTCTTTTAGAACAAATTCCATTTATTTTATTTAGTATATTAGATCAAATATTGTTTTATGTTACAATTTATTTTATCTGTACAAGGAGTCCTCTTTTCTATATGTAAATAATACATAAACATAAAGCAACAATAAGAAAAAATAAAAGTTGATTTATTATTTATTTCAATATATATATTTACCATGTATAAACCAATTATGTTATAAAATTGGCTTAAACCTTTTGGTTTATTCAAAAGGCTGTATTGGTTATAAAAATTGTAATAACATATTTATCTTTTATCAAGAAGAACATAATATATTATATATTTAAAAAAATAATATTTAATAAAGCATCGCCATATTAAATTATAAAATATATTATTAAACTATAAAACTGCTTGCTAAATCATAATCTACCTATTAAAATATTTCATTCAACACTTTGATAACGTTCTATTAATAACTTTTGAAATAAAAAAGTAAAACTTTTTAAATCAGTTTCCAAAGATGAACTAAATTTACTTGTCTTATATTATAAGTTTCTTTTCTTCCAAACACAACATTGGGATTGTAATTGTTATTTTGTAAACATCAAATATTTCCTGGTATCATTAATTAATACTGATTATAAACCTTTTGATATTTTTAAACAGTGTGAAATGTAAGTAAATATAGTTCCGTTTATAATATCTGTAATATGTGTCTTATTATTTATATAAATTTAAAGAAAATATCCGTTTATTATTTGGCGTTATCAGATATTATTTTTAGTTATGTGCAATATGAAATAGACAAACTATTTCCATTATAATAAATTTATAAAAAGTTATTTACTTTTCCTTTGTTAATAAATTGAGATAAACATATTTTGAATTTACTTGTATATGTTAGTATTATTTGTTGTAAATCAATCTTATTAGAAATTGAATATGTTTGTTAAGCTGTTGCATGTTTCCAATTGCAACAGTTTATATAATATTTTTAAAAAAATAGGATTAGCTAGTCAATATTATACCGTATATATTATAATTATATATTCAATTGATTTATATAAGCATTATATACATGTAATAATGTGCATCGTTAATAAAATGTTATGATATAATATATTACATTTTATTATTTCAATATTCAAAAATTTTTTTATGAAAAAAGTCTATAGGACGGAAATGAACTAAGAAATACTTTCAACAAATTATTTCGAAGCATCACTAAGTGAACAAATGCGTTCCATTGTTGCGGAAATGAGCGTAACTTTTTATTTATATCCTCAATAGATATGCAGAAAAGTTCAACTATTTACAATTTCAAAGTGCGCAATAGTTTTTCTATTAATATATCTTTAGTTTACATTGTCCGTATTTTAGTCTTAATTAATATGACAAAATATCTACTATGTAAGTAAAAGAAGGAGATTTTGATTTTACTAATTTTTACAAAAAATCAACATAATTTTAACGCAGAATTAGTTTATCATAAACCCATAACAAAATCCATAACAGTAAATTTCAACAATTTCAGCTTTCCATTCTTTCGTAAATTGACTAAATAAAGCGATTTATATGTAATAACTTTTCGCAAAGGAAAACAAATAAAATCCAGGCTCGTGTGAAGGGGTTGTAAAATACAAAAAAAATCTGACCAACACAAAATTTAATGGGGTGGAAAAATCAACATAATGTGGCGGAACATACATAAAAAACAAGATACCTATAATTGAAAGTAAAAGCTTCATAAGAATGTTTATATTGATCATATTTATATTGATGTGGTATTGCATCATATTGGGTACACGGATTGGGGATGCACACGTTGGATTCAAATTATGGCCATTTTTGCAATTTCAACAATGGAGTAATTAGAGTCTAATTACCCAGGGAATAATATAATATAAAATTAAAGGAAAATAATATACTTATAAAAGAACAATTTGGATTTCGACAGCGACATAACACAGAAATGCAGTTAGTCAGGCTAGTAAATGACATAACAAGAGAATTTAATAACAATAAACATGCAGGTGCCATTTTTCTAGATATAGAGAAAGCATTTGACACAGCGTGGCATACTGGACTCATATTCAAGCTAATCAATTACAAATTTCCCACATACATAATATACTTAATACAAAGTTACCTAAAAAATCGAAAAATGTATGTAGAATACAACGGATATAAGTCAAACATCAAAGAAGTTGTAGCAGGTGTCCCACAGGGTTCCTTCCTGGGTCCCAAACTCTACCTACTTTATATTAATGACATTCCAAAAACAAAAGATGTGGAAGTAGCGCTCTTTGCAGATGATACCTGTGCATACACTAAATCGTACAGAATAACAGCCATTATAAATAGGCTACAACGGGCAGGACAAGGAATAACTAAGTTCTTTAATAAGTGGAAGACCACAATAAATGATCAAAAGTCTGAATGCATCATATTCACAAAAAGAAGACCAGAAATTAGCAAAAAAATAGAATTAAATCATGTCCCCCTGGAATGGTCTAAAAATGTCAAATATCTTGGACTCACTCTAGATCAGAGGCTGACATTCACAAATCATGTCAACGGGGTGATAAACAAATGCATTGGGTTGCTACTAACACTCTACCCATTAATTAACAAAAAATCAAAACTTACTGCAGAGAACAATCTGTTACTATACAAAGTAATGGTTAGGCCTGTAATAACATACGGATGTCCTGTGTGGCACACTGTTAGCGAAGCCACATATAACAAACGTAACAAACTACAGATTCTCCAGAACAAATTCCTAAGACTGGTAGGAAACTATCCAAGAAATACGTACATAAAAAAAATGCACGCAGATCTAGAAATAGACTTTATAAAAACGCACATTAAAAAATATGCCAAAAAATTTTATGAGCGGGGAAATATAGCTGATAAGGACATACTAAAAGACCTACACTACGATCAAGGTAACTACAAACACAAAAGAATAAAACACGGGCTAATATAATAAAAGAAAAAAAAAAAGAAGTCTTTATAACTTAATTGAGATTAACCTATTAATTGTTAATACTTAACCAATTATATTTAATTTACTTAGGTACTTTTAAAACATGTTTTTTTTTTCTTTCTTAAAAAGTTTTTTTTATTTTGTTTTTTTAACAATGACAGAGGGAGTTTTTGAATTTCTCCCCCTTAAAAGGGCACCCCTATAATGAAATCAAAAAATAAAAATAAAGGAAAGGGAAATGAGTAGAAAAAGTTAAAAGGTAAAATATTGTGGGAAACAAGAGAAGGAACTTTTAAGTTAAACAAAAATGTTAAGATAAGTAAACAAAACTTTAAATTTGTAAACTTACAAGTGTAGATTAATTGGAGGAAATAAAGTTTTATTATTATTATTATTATAATTACCCATACAAAAACCTTTAGAATTACCGTTGGACTAGAGTTAGAGCGATAATTTTTTCGGTACAATCCTCGGCGGCACAGTAGCTAGATTGTACCGTTTTTAGATTTGAAAAAACTCAAGGAAAATCAGTTGTAGCCGGAAAACTCTATTTTCTTTCCGGTTGCGGTATAAATGAATATTCAACCGGTACTATCAACTAGAGACCAGCACCCGGAGGAATCTGCAAAAAAAATCGTTTGTACCTCAATAGATTCAAAATTATAGCCGTTTTTGCTGTTTCAATAATGAAGTAATTAGAGTCTAATTACATTTACAAAAACCGTTGTAACTATTGTTTGAATCGAGCTAGAAGGATTTTTTTAAGATATGTGTCTACACCGTCTACACCCATGTGTACTAACACCCAAATTGCACTGCAATAAAATATGTTTGTACTTCAGTTGAAAAAAATAACAGTCGTTATAAAATTCAACAATGGAATAAGTGCATTCACAAAATCGCTCATAACTTTTTTTGGGTTAAAGCTAGAAACAAATTTTTTTCGGTACAATCCTCTACGTGTCAAGGTCCATCTATGGTCGTTAAATTTTTTGAAAAATCTAACAATGGGAGGCTATCGATTTTTAAAAATAACTTTTTTTCGGTTGAGGTACAAACGAAAATTTTTTCGGTACAATCAAGTACAAACAAAACTCAATCTAAAAATATATTTAAAATTTTAATTTGTAAAATGCGGGTGCTAACTTGACAGAGGTTGGAATGGGGGTAAAATTTCGAAATGTTCCAATATTGGAACACTGGGCAAAAACGGGTTAAGGAAGAAGATTTAAATTTCAATTATTGAATTTTTGGATCTAGTTATCGTTTTCTTTAATTAAAGTTGACGTATAAAATTGTTAGTGTTTTATATCAATTATATTTTTAAATATAACGACATCTAAAATTAAAACTGAAAATGGAAATAATATTTTAGTAATGATAAAAGTTTTATTAGAGTTAGGGGTCGTTATAGCACGTGTATGTGCTCAAGCCTTAAAGAAATCAATTCTCGAAGAAATAGAAGCTTCCCAAACAGCAGCAAGGTTAATCTACTTCTTTGATTATTGTTTGGTTCGGATTTTATTACATTTTATTTTTTTGTAGAAATCGAGCCACTTTTAGGCAAGGAGAATGTCGAAGCAAAATCATGAGTTTATCGGAAGCCAAAATGATTTTAAACGTAAAGGAATTAAATAATGAAGAAATTGAAAAAAGGTGGAAACAATTGCATGATGCTAATGTTAAATGTGGTTCAACTTACTTAAAATGCAAAGTTAATGCAGCTAAGGATAGATTATTTAAAGAACTAAATGAATAGTTGATATAATTTAAATCATCAGTAAGACACAATTGGCAAAATAAAATAACTAGTTATATTTTTTAAATATCAAAACAATTTATTTTCTCTATTAGTTATGTACAACACATAGTAATTTTGTAAGGTTCTGGAGGTTTCGGAGCGCTTTGAATCATTACTCGAACAGGTGGTAACGGTCTAATTTTTCGGCCGTGTTTTCCTGTTTTACGTTGCCAAAGACCGGAGCGAGGACGATTTCCTAGTTCTCGATTTCTTTGAGCTGATCCAATAGGAGTTTTTCCGTGCAAAATATTTGAAAGACGTCCTAAAAAACAAAAAAAAAATACACAAATTGAAACATTTTATTTTTAAAAACATTACCAACTGTGGCCATACAAGATTGATGTAAGGACAATTCTTGTTTTGAGGGCAATTGAAGAATAATACGGTCTCCTGCTCGTCTAGTGATTGTACCAAAAGTACCAGCAGCATGCATAAGTTGACCGCCACTACCTGGATATTTTTCAACGCAATGAACAAGAGTTCCAGTAGGTAAAGCACCTAGTGGATATGCATCCCCTTCATTTGGTCGGACTAAAATTAAATTGATTTAATACAGTCTCGAAATACTTATGATAAATACAACATAATACCAGGTATACGAGGAATAAAACTAGAAGTTCGGATTATATCTCCGGCTTTCATATTTTCAGTTGCTAAAATGTATCGTAGTTCATCTCCATGAGCAATTAGTGCTATATGAGCCGTACGGCATCTAAAATGGCAAAAATCGTTGCATTTTTGTGATTTTTCAGCAGTTTAATTTAATTTACAACTAATTTAACATGACACAGATACAATTTTGATCAGGGGAAGGTAAAGAAGAAAAAACAGTACACTTCCTAAAAAAATTATTCGACTTGAATATATTTGATAAATAATTTATTAATATTAAATCTTTGACGATTTTTACTAAATTAATACTAATATATCAAGTTCTTATGCCTGTCTGTACATTTCAATTTTAAACCCAATTTTAGGGTAAATATTTGTTTCAAGATGCCCTTATCACAAATTAAACATTTTTAAAATTTTTGTCTGAACATCTCTTTATAATTAAAGAACGGAACAACCGTATTTAATGAAATTTGGTATTAAGATACAGTACAATTACCCACTCACATTAGGCTATTTATCATTTCTTATAAATAATAAGGGATGGTACTCCCTACGTAAAAACTGAGGAATGATTTTTTTTACTTTAAACAGGCGAGTTATATATCGATGGAAAGGTATTTACAAGTAAAACAATAACTTTAATATATTAATATTTTTAGTTGAACTTATAACTAGCACAGTAAGTTCATTTAAAAGTACAAAAAATCGTTTCTTTGGAATATAAAAATTTGTAAATACAAACATAAGATTTATGAATATGTTAATAGCGCATTGGTTTATATATCTGATGCTCATAATTGAAGAGCCGTAGGTTCAAATCTTACACGAACCTTTTTTTTTAAATTGTAGTAGACCTCTACGATTGCTCAATTCGAAAATATTAACGAAAAAAGTAATAGAATTAATAGTAATAAAGCTTATAGTAAATACGTATTTAAAACCGTGCATATATAAAATCGTGTATTTATATACTCCCTTTGATTGGTGAAATTCGTATAATCGGTGTATTTCTTATAAGAAGTAGGCATGTGATAAGATTTTTTATGACAATTCCTACCATAAAAAAGTGAAAAGGGGTGACTAAGTTTGTATGAGATAATGTAGAGTTAATCAGCAATCGAAATTTTAAATTTAATAATCAAAGTGCTGTTAAAGACGAAACATTTTTACCGCTTAATATAAAACAAAGTTCATCTATATTCATAAATAAAATGTGAGTAAAATAAAGTGTCTGTTTTCTGTTATATATCATTGTAACAACAGCATTATAAATAACATCATTTCACTAAAGTAGTATGTAAGTTTATACCAAATAGGCGCTTTTTAATTTTTGTTTGTTTTTCAACATTCAAACTTTTTAAATTCTAATTTTGTAAACCTTTAACAATTATGTATTCTGCTGAAAAGCATTAAAGGAGCAATTTTTTGTCATATATTTCATTATCAATTTATACTAGCATATATAATTCTTACGGATGTCTGTACATTTCAATTTTAACCCAATTTTAGGGTAAATATTTGTTTCAAGAGGTCCCTATTTCAAATTTAACTTTTTAAAATTTTTGTTTGTCACTTTGTCTGTATGTCCTTTTATAACTAAAGAACGGAACAACCGAATTTTATGAAATTTGGCAATAAGATACAAAACAGTTTTCCACTAATAGTAGGTAATATATCATTCCTTAAAATAAAGAAGGGAAAGAATTCCCTTAGGGAAAACTGAGATACAAAAAAAAAATGTTTGTAAATACAAAGGTCTTACAAAAATATGAAATAAAAATCATTACTCTTTTTCGGTTAAAGTATTATAATAAAGCATTTATTATATTTATATCCATTAATTATGTGAAACAATTTTGGCTATTTTTCGACTTCCCCCTCCTTCTCGAGATTTTGTTCTATACCTCACCCCCTAATCTCACGTGAATTTTTTTAAAATGCATGTTTACAATGTAAATGACTTAATCTTCTGTGCTTCGATTACGCTAGATTTATTCAGAAATACAATTTTCTTATATTTTTTTTTTTTTGTGGAGACTAGTAATTAAAATTTTTCAATGCCATAGCATAACATCACAATGAAAAAATCAAACAATAAAGTACTTAAATAGGAACTATTATAGTTCGCAAAAGAATAACTTTAATTCAATCCAGTGATTACTGAAAACAACATGTCCATGTTATTTTCAGTAATCGTAATGATAAAAGTAAACCGCAATCGTTATTATTATATTTGATTTAGCCATATTTTAGTGGAGAAACATTTATTACTTAAATTACCTCAGTTTTCTTGCAATTTTACACAGTTTCTTGCGGAAAAAAAATAAAGTGATATTTTCCGAGACCGTCACCTTCCCCACGTGAGATTGAGTGAGACTTTACTGGACCCCCTCCCCTAAACATCTCACGTAATTTATGGATGCTCCCTATAGAACAACGAAGTCGCGGGCTTCAGCTAATTGTTTTATATAAAATATATTTTCTCTTCAATTCGATATTCTAATATTTCAAATGAGAAGGCAGTTAAGGTAACAATCTCCTTTTGCTTTTGGCAACACCATGCCATTTATTGAAGCGATTCAGTAGTTTTCCAATTCTATTTTTATAAAATTTAATCTCGAAGGCAATAGCTATTTTATGTTACTTTGAAGATCATCATCGTCATAAAAGTGTTGTGACACAAACCACATCTTCACGTGATTGAAAAAATAAAGTAAAAACTTTCGGAAGAGTGTATTTTGCATAAGAATTTTAACTGCTAGATGGAACGTGTTAACGTTATTGAAAAAATATACATATTAACTTGGTAAGAACTTAGAGACGAAATGGAACAGGTTCAAAAATTATCAAATAAAGGATCTCCATAGTTCTCATCAGTCTTGTTAATAGATAAGGTTTTGAACGCCTTAAAATCTAATGTTGAAAATATTGCATAATAATGCAAACAATGTACGCACCCATCAATTAAAACTTGCATAACTCGATCTTCTCGTGGTGGGCCTTCTGTAGGGCCATTCCTATTCCAGTAAATCCAATGATATTTATGTTTAATTCCTCCTCCAATACCTTTAGCGACAAGGCGTCCTAAGAAAAAATAACAGTCCGTACTGTTTAAAAAAAAAACTTAAATTTTCCTCAGTACCTGTAACAGGATCTCTTCCAGCTAAATTAGTTACTTTCAAAGGTTTTACTGTATAATTATCTTCAAAGTGTACTATTCTACGGTAACTTTTTCCGCTTACTCCTGGTTTAGGTTTAACAGGAACATGCTTCCATGATGTATTTCGCGCAATCAACATCAATTCTTTGGGGACTTCTTCAAAAAATTTCGATGTTAGTAGTTGAGAACTCGAAGTAATACATACATTTTTGAATAATCTTGTTAAACTTAGCATTTTGGAGTAAGTCTCTTAACAAAATATTAGTTATGTTTGAAAGATTTAAGGAGGTTCCTCAAAAGCGAATCGTTAATGAATTTTTATTTATACACTTTTTCACAAGCTTTAAACAAATTAAAATAACTGAACCAAAGGAACCAATACAAACGTTAACTTTGAGGCTAATAGGGTTAATTGTAATATTTCTCTGGCACACGAAAGCTTATAGAGCGATGAGGATTGTCATCAGCGCCACCAATTTACTATTTCGAACCAATCAAAACTGATCCCAAAAATTGGCTAGTTTTCTTTCACCTGATATTTTGACACATACCAATTGACAATATGACAAAACCATGAAATCGACTAAACCTACACTGACCTACACGATATATTGAAGTGTATTGAGAAAATCGAAAAGAAAATTTAGTTTAACAAAGTTTGAAATTATGTGACATTTACCTTAATATGCAAAGATTAAAGTAATTATAAACTAATGTCCTGGAATCTGCTGGAATCTTTCATTAACAACGAATCATAGAAAATGTCTAATCTATTCACGTTCCTCAGCGATGTGTGCGAAAAACAAAGGAAATTAACATTACAAAAAAAATTTCTGCAAGAACAAGTTGAAGCAATGCAACGACAATTAAATAGTTTACAGGTATTTTTTAAATTAGTTGACACGTTTTTCAAAAGTAATTCTTATTGTTTTTTTCCGTTGCAGGTAGAATTAACGCATTTAACAAGAAACTTAAATTCACCTTCCAAGAAAAAAGATCCGCTTGCGATTAAGATGGAATTAAATTTAGACGATGTATCTAGGGTCAATGAACAACAAGTAACTTTGAATCCCACAACTAGTTTAAGGCAAATGTATCTTGGAAAATATTTCAATGATGAAGAAGATAGCGAGGAAGATTTTTAATAAAAAAATAACTATTCATTTTTGTTAATAATGAGAAAGTTTGAGACTTGAGTTTCAGCTGAGTAATCAGCAATTGTCCAAGGGACTTACGTATATTTTGTCCTATTTCATTATTATTTTCTTTGATTCATTCGTTCTTAGTTTCAAGGTTTTTTTTCTTCCTAAGCTATGTTAAGTTTTTAAAAACTAAAAAGTACGAAAAGGTGTCCATAATAATCTAAGAAATCTGATTTGATGCAGAAATCATTGTATTAATTAAGGTTTATAAAAAAAGTATAGAATTATAAGCAATTCAACATATTAAAATAACTACAATAAATTATTTCGAATTTATAAACTGTAGGAAGATACTATATTGTAGTATGCATTATTTCATATTTAAAAAAGACACCAAAGAAAATCGTACCAAAAGAATACAAGGGCAGGGTATCCAGCGTTCGGAAAAATTAGGGAATATTATGAAACTTGACTAAAAATTCTGATATTTTTTTATTTTTTCCTGATATGATTAATATTTAGATTAAATGTAAACATAATCGAAAATAAACATATTATGTAAATACTGTACGTTTAATAAATTCAATACAATGTATATAAACATTAACACTTGATTTGATTTTATTGCACAATCTTGCGCAAAATATCTAGTTTAGATATAGACTAGACAATTTAAAGATAATTTCGGTTTGGAAAATCAGGGATTTTTTGCTAGAGGAAAAAAGTTAATCAAATTAAATTTTTCTTTCGCCGATTGAACAGTTATACTGATTAAACAATACATAAAATTAGCAACTTCCCGTGAAGTATTCACAGCCCAACATTGACATTGAGATAGTTGGGATTCATAGTTATTAAAAAACTATTTTTTTTAAATAATTTGTATCAAAGTCACAAAATGAAAATTACTATAAATACCTCGTTGGTGATTGATTGGGATCATGAAAAGTTTGAAAACCTACTTTTTACAATGGGGTCGCGGGAGTCCAGGCGAGCCCACTTCAGTACACCACTGCACTGTGGTCTAATTTATATAATATTACTTGCAAAAGTAAACCATGAACCTAAATTTGAATAAAATGTTTTTTTGACATATTGCTCCTGATACTTATTTTGATTGCAAAGCAATCTTCCACAGCGGACATTAAGTATTATTGGATCTCTCCGCTGTGTGATGAGTCACCTATCTGGGAAAATACGTCAAAAACACATTTTGTTTGAACTTTTATTCAAATTTTTGTTTATTTTTCGAAATTATATTTTATAAATTAGATCGCATTATTTATTTTAAATATTGTTTAAACAGAAAAGTTAATATTTTTATGTTACCACCATTATAATCAAGTTAGTTAGATATAGTTAAAATCTCTTTGCCTTTATCGCTATACCAATGCAGTTCGAATGCACTCAACGAACATTTACAGCTTGAAAGGATCTACTAGTTATTGATTACACCGGCACACAAAAAAAAAAGTGCTCTGTACTTTTGACCGGACCTACATAAATCTACGTATTTTGACCCCCTGAACACGAATCCGGGGTTGGTTTGACCCGTACACCCTCAAAAATTCGAGAAAACTTTAAAAAACCGAAAAAAATGGAGAACATCGGCAGTTTTGGTGACATAAACATTTTTTTGAACTAAACCGAGCATGATTTTCATGTTTTTCGATCCGCTGAATACAAATTCGAAGTTTATGTAGACCATAAGCCGTTTTTATTGTAAGAAAATTGCCTGCTTTGCGAGCCTACCGTCTGTCCCTGGGTTGAAGGCGTATATGTCGTCATGGTTGTGCCCAGTTGTGCCTGCCATGACGGCATATACGCCTTCAACCCAGGGACAGACGGTAGGCTCGCAAAGCAGGCAATTTTCTTACAATAAAAACGGCTTATGGTCTACATAAACTTCGAATTTGTATTCAGCGGATCGAAAAACATGAAAATCATGCTCGGTTTAGTTCAAAAAAATGTTTATGTCACCAAAACTGCCGATGTTCTCCATTTTTTTCGGTTTTTTAAAGTTTTCTCGAATTTTTGAGGGTGTACGGGTCAAACCGACCCCGGATTCGTGTTCAGGGGGTCAAAATACGTAGATTTATGTATGTCTGGTCAAAAGTACAGAGCACTTTTTTTTTGTGTGCCGGTGTTATGTTTCATTGGTAATATTATCAATTTTGAGAAACTTACAAACTAAACTTTTTGTAAATTGCGCCAAATTAAATGGTTGGTAAAAAAGATCTCTTGATTATAAAAATCCCAGCATGTATTCCCCGCCAACCCCGTATTCAAGATCTGATCGAAATATTGGTTAAAAGCCTTAAAAGCAGATTAAAATCATTAAAATATTTAGGATTGTGCCTTTTTGTAGTTATGTATGTTGTGATTTAATACCTTTTACTAATCTCCTATTAACTCGTGAAATAACATAAATCGGTGATGATATCGGGGCAATAATTTTAATGAACGCATGAATTTCCTTTCAAGTGAAATGAAGAAGTGAAAATTAAAAAATAATCCTGATATTGAAGAACGTTCTAAATAATTAAACGAGATATTTCACTTATACAGTAGTCGTTATTAAGTATTACTAGCATAAATAAAAATGCTACCAAAAATAAAATATGGAGTTAACCTCATCCAAATCGGCATAAAATTACGTTCATATTCATCTCGATTTTATGATAAAAGCGCCGGGATTGCCTTTCCGGGAGGCTACCGATACTATCCTAGGTACGTTTTTAGAGTATTGTAATCATATAACTTTTCAATTGTATCATATTTTAGGAATAATGATCATGAAGACCCACCTATTGAACCAGCGAAACTATTTATGGTTCAACGTATAAAACCGATGAAAGGGAATCCTTATTGGGAAAAAAATATTCTTAAACAGTTAAAATTGGACGGAAAGGTAAATAAATGATCCAAACATTTCGGCCAATAATCATTCTTTTTATTTTAGGATGTGGCTATTATAAAAAATATACCTGAAAATAATAATCGTTTATGGGCAATTAAACATTTGATCAAAATTACTCCCATTCAGTTTCCTAACGGAGAACCTACTGCAAATGATATAAATCACACCCATTTACGAGAAAATGGGGATTTGATAATTAGAAAAAAAATAGAGCCACCGTCACAGAATATTACAATTCGCGAAAATTTCAATACGAATAATGTTCGTTTAGATGGCTGGACTTTACGAAGGCAATCTAGATTAAAATGGTTGTCTGGGTGGTAAATTTTAGAATTTATTGTATTAACTAATGTTTTTTGTTTATAATAAAAATAACTATTGTTTAATATAATTTCTAGTTTTTATGGTTGATTCGTCGAAATATGTATTGAATTTCTTCCAGGCATAACGTTTTTTTGGATCACGTTTACTATTTGCAGGAGCCAAATTAGACATTAGACCTGAAAATTTATTCAATGTTAACCATTAATATTTCACGCATGTAGGTCTTATAGTACCTGCTTTTTGAGCCATCGTCACCATCGTAGATATTCGTTTTTGTTGTGTTTTACATAAACCTGTTATTCTTCTTGGTAACATGCATCCATCGTTACGTACAAATTGACTTAAAATCAATACATCGGTATGTTTTACATCTAAATTTAAGGCACAAATTTTACATGTACCAGAAGCTGTTTCAACTAACTGTTTTTCTCTTGGGGAAGCTACTTGAACGCCTTCAATAACTAGTTCATTACCATTTTTAATTTCTCGTACTGAAAATTTAAAAAAAATCATTAAAAAGGCATGATCAACACATTTACGAAAAATAACGCACTTTCTTTTAATCTATTTACACTTGAAACTGAAATTGATCGAGATTGTAATCGAACCGAAAGGACTGAAGAAACAGTTCTAAGAAATTGCATTTTGTGTTCTTAGGGGTCTTAGCTTACAAAAGTTAAACGAGTTGACATTTACTTATAAAAGAAGCAAACGGATTGTTAGTGGTTATCAAATTGTTAAAAATAACAAAAGATTATAAGAATTATAAATCCTTATACCTCCTATAACCTCAAATTTGCTTCAATCATACGAAATATAAGTACGATTTCTTGAAGGTTTATAAAATACACAGGTGGTCTCATGCGCTACGTGACGTATCCAGAAGAAATTCATATATATCTTCAGACCAATTCAAATTTCAAAATTCTTCGTATGACGTCATTTATTTTTTCTAATGAGGCAACCTGTGTAATTTATAAACTTTGCGATTTCTTCTGCCCTCTGTCATTCTCAAAGACAATTTCCAACTTGACTTGTTTTTGAAGTAAATACACTAGATATCACTAGTCATCAATAATCACAAATCTGGTATGATTTTTAAAATTGACATTGTTATTATTTAAAACATTTAAATATTTGATAGATTAGATTTAAAATCTAAAATTGCACACACTATTTGGCAACGTTTCATTTTCTATTTTGTTTTTAATTCAATTAGCAAATTTGTTCGCGACTTTATTGTGAACTCAATTTTTGCATCGTTTACAATTTTTTTTTGGCTGCTAAATTTTCATTATGGTCACTTTATTTGCGGTTTAAATTAAAAACAAAACACCTTGTTAAAAAAATGGTACAAGCAGTTCATAGCATCAAAATATGGTAACATCTCATTTTCTATTCTGTTAATTCGCGAACAAATTGGGCCATAATGAAAATTTTGCACCATAAATATAGGACCTGAATTTTTAAAAATATTTAAATTAAAAACGTTCCAAACATAACAAGTGTGTGTGTGTACTTATAGTGATTGTAGGTAATTGTAAGAAATTATAGTTCTTTGTAAAAGTTTAATGTTTCTTCAAAGAGTAAGTTTCAGTCGTTCTTGTAGTGCTTTATAAAATTTGCATTATTTTAATTATAAAATACTAGCCACTCGTGAAATATTTACAATGAACACTGTCACAACTGACAAAAATTGATAATTGAATGAAATCGAATTGACAATTGAAACCAACGACAACAATCAGTTTGTTCCCATGGTGCATGAGCCATAATGATTTCAAAATGCTACTTAATACCTTTTTTTAGCAGAGTAGGCTTCTTAACCGCGGTAAAAATACAAATTCAATTAAAATTTAATTTAAATTTTAAAAATATATTTAGTTTTCGCTGTTTTGAAATGAGTTGAACCATAATTAGGTTAGTATTTTATAAACAAATTTATTAAATTAGATTTTTGGTGTTGTAGCGAAGTAAAAAAATACTCAAATATAGGGTATGGAATAGAACGTGTGTGAAATAGATACGTAAAAAAAATTAGAAGTCAATGGTAAAAATTGAGCATCCTATCATACTCTTTTCGTAGCGTGTCTGGACACCGGCCATATTTATGTCTTTGTCCACTTTTTAATACATGCTTGTTAGCTTTTCTATCACTTAGTTCTCTAGCAACCTTGAGAATATTCAAAAAACGGTTTTAAAATTTTCATATGTTTTAGTTTTCAAATCTTCTTTTTTAGCAGGGATGGCGTCACTTAACTAATCACGAATTATTAAAAAGAAAAGATTGAGCAATTCAAATTTCCTTCGTTTTGTAACATAAAAAAAATAATTCAAATAATCAGAATTAACTATTAAATCAGAATTTTTCAAAGATTTTTTTGAACTGTTATTTACCGTCGCTGTATAACTACCAAGATCTTTAGCGACCTAGGATTAATAAAAATCCGTAATCAAGAAATATTAAACATTTGCTCGATACGAGATTTGAACCCAACACTTACCACATTTGGAGCGGCCACCTGGACCACCTAGATCACTCGGCCGTTAGTAGGCTTTTCAAAGAATTGTTAAACTATAATCTTTAAAATTATACAAATATTTTCTAAATATTCAATTTGAGTATTGAATGGTCTCTATAATGCGACTTATCTATTTTTATAATGCAAACAATCTTATGATTATTTTTTTTCCTAGTAGTTCACTAAAGTTTTAACAATTTATTGAAAAATACAAAAAAAAATTGAAATATCTAGGGCAATGATTCTTAACTTAGGTTCAATCGAACTCCAGGGGTTCGGTGAGTCAGTCTCGCGGGTTTGGCAAATATCATGTTTCAATGATTTTCTTCTTTGTTTTATATAGGTCAAGAGAGTCACGCACAAAAAAGTCAAATACAAAAATCCCAGTAACCAAAAGTCAAATTTTTGATTTGTTTTTATTTAATGTAAATGGTAACATTCAAAACAAATTACATCAATGAAAAATGTGAAAAGCTTGTTATAAAATTATATTTATAGCTTTTAGTATAAAATTATATTTATATGCCCAATGTTTACACTACACAATTTGTTTTCTGTTAGAACTTTTAGACATTTTCTTTAATATTTATCCAAGTATTCAAAAGCTTCCAAACATATTGGCAAATCAACCATTAAATTTATTCATAATAAATATGTTTAACATCTCAAAAATAATTGTAAAATTACCATTATTCCTACTAGCCTGTGTCAACCAATAGCAAACCCTAAAAAAAATTAATTTAAAATTTCATCAACTTTGGATTTTATGTGGCCTGTTTTCATTGGAAAGAGCATAACTAATAAACAAACTCTCATTATTAAAGAATGATGTATTACTTCATTGGCTACTTTTTATTGATGCATTTTGTTTCTTAATTAATCGATTACATTTAATAAAACCATGAAGTACGAATAAATTGTCCGAAAGATCTATTTGAGTAAAAAATAAAAACTTTAAATTTTTATCATTAAAAAATTTTAATTCTTTTTACCAATGTTGTATCAGCCAACGACATTGTGTATAATAAATTATCAACTTGAAATGGAGCTTGAATTCGCAACATGAAAAGAACAAGCTCTTTTTGAATGTCGGTAGGAAATTTATACCATTGTAGTTTCACGATTGTTTTATATAGCATTTCATTCTAAAATAAATCAGAATTTTCAGATACGTTTTTCTAAGGTCTAATTGTTAACATTTAGTTTTACCCCATTGATTAATCGTTGGCCGCAATAAGACAAAAGCAGAAAGGCAAAAGTTATGTAAATCAACTGAGCTACTATAACTGGATTGGTTGTTTTTTCCGCAGAATAAATCTGTTAAATTGTTATATTCTTAGTAAAGAGGAGAGAATATTTCAACATTATTTTGGTATATTTACGAATAATAGTTGAAGTAGAGAAAAACAGCTAATGACTTGTAGGATCATGTAGCCAAATAAGAATAACGTAGCCAAATAATTTCGTAGTTCTTCGAGAGATCTAAAAGTAATTTAGTTAGTGAATATTTGAGGAAAAAAGAAAAAATGTACGATAGGATAATTTTATGATGGATAACACATTGGCGAAATTCTTCACGAATTATTTGACTGGAGTCCAAGTTTAAATGATTCAAATTAAAGCATAAAATATTAATTTGACCACAAATTTGCGAAATTGTTGCGTAGAAAAAGATTGCGGTCGGTACAGAAATCCATCCAACACACATACTTATAAAAATTTGCCAAAGTACGACGAAACATTTAACAACCATAAAATCTTGTAAACCATACGGAAGCCAAAACGGAAAAATGTAATCAATCTTCCACACTATTAACATCTTAATGATAGGAACCATTCCCGTCATAACTGCATAGCACCAAATCAATAAATTGCCGTATTTGGCAATTTTATGATTTTCAATTTCGACTGCATCGGAGATCGAGGTATGGATAAAATTACCCCGCACTATTTTCAATAGACGCACCAAAGCTTCGCCATTCTTGAATTTAAAAAAAGCGGACGATAAGCTCAGTGTCATTTGGAAAATAGTGGTAACTGCTTGTGCCAGTTTAAAACGAGGATCCATTGTAAGAATGCAAAGTAAACCAACCAAAACTTGAGATGTCTGAGCACAAAGAATCACTTTACTACGCCATGTATAAATTTTTGGATAAAATCCCAACAATCTAATGTGGTAAAGATTTTCTTCTAACCACTGGTTTTGATTTGTTTCCATTTTTACTTATTTTCTATACAAACATAAAAATGCATTTTTCCCCATTTTTATAATATTTTTTTGTTTTCAATTTACATTTACTATTCAAAAAAGTAACTTAATAATTATGTTATCAAATAAGAAAATTAAAACAGCGAAAAAAGTTACTTACTTCGTTTAAAGTTTCAACCTCTTCATGAAATACGTACAATTATAGATATTTGTAATAATTATAGTTTTCCTTTTTAATCAAGCCTTGAAAAATTAGGTAAAAAAAAATTAAGAAATATAAATTTCAAAAGAAATAAAAAATAATTAGTTAATAATCGATCCGATCAAATAAATTTTCGATTCTACCTACGCTGAAATGTATTGTCGTTAATTAATATGAATTGAGTTTTCTTTTATTTTTCATTACCTAAGCAAGTATAGTACATATTTATTCAAGTTATAAGTAGTAGTTTTAATCCCTCATTATTATCTTTAAAATTTAATATTTATAAAGTGAGTATTCGCGATTATATACCAAAACTTAACTTTAAATTGAATGACATATTACTAAATATTGACCTTAGTTAAAATTTATTATATAAATTTAAAGTTAGCATCTTCGCAGTTTATAAATTTACAGTTTTATAAAGAAAAGGATATTTTTTTTGTTTTTTACAAAGAAATGAGCAAGTAATTTAATTCTTTTTTTTTCATAAGTTTAATTTTTAAAAATAATTATGAAAAATTAATGTTCAGTTTTAAAGAGTTGAGTAATTAAAATCAAATAAGTGGCAAAAGTAGCAATTTAGTATAATATTTTCACATGTTTCATGATCCTGTAAGCACTTTTTGCACTCATTAACGTTTTTTTGTTTGAATAAGGATTATAAATTCGGTTTTTGCCCAAGAAAAAGATAATAATCCTTCGAAATTTTTTTAGTTAATACCATACCGTAGAGGTGCAGTATAAAGCTCATAATACAATTTACATTGCAATTTAAAAAAATGTTTAAAGTTCTGAAATATTTAAAGGTTTGTTAATATTGTTTTAACTGATTATAGTTTAAGTGGAAATTTATCAATTATTACCGTTATTATAATTATGTTTATTAGAGCATTCCTGACACAATCTCCGTAACGAAATATCTCAGCTGAATTCATCTTGTACGCATGCTCACTCACGATATATATGAGAACGAGATACGTTGAGAAGCGAAACGGGTCGTCTCTTGTAACGGTTGCGTATGCAATCGATACAAAGAATGTAAAACCAACACGTACGAAAAAATATGCATATTGATTGTGTTGGTAAATTTACGATGGATTTATTGATAAATCCACTCATTGTGCGGAATACAAATTATTTTTTGTTAATTTTATGACTTTATACTATGTGTAAATGTTTTAGGGAGGAATACCAAAAATATGAACTCTCTCTTTTATATTTGTAGAAATATTTAAATTATTAAAGGTAGTATGTATTAAGTACATACTCATAGGTACGAAGTTAAAAGACAATCACTCAATTTCTCTACAACTTTTCTCACGTCATCGTACAATACTTATAGTCCAAGAGCCCGTAATGGCGTTATTTTATAAAAGCTGAAAATTCCTCTAAGCATCTCTTTAACACAGGTAGAAACGATCGGCAACTATGGAGTTTGGATGGTGGTTACTTTGGCAGGTAATAGGTAGGTAGCAAAGATGTATAAAATAAAAGCTCAATTTCGTCAAAGCATGAAAGTCAGTTTTTTTTTATATTTTCTTTGAAATAATGAACCAATTCTCCATTACCAGACACTTAACACTGCTTAACACGGTTAAGTGTCGGACATTCCTGTTATAAATTCCAAAAAGTAGGCTAAAATTCAAGAAACAGTTTATTTATTGTTAGGAAATGAAAAACAAATTTACAAGATTTCAAAAAATAAAAGGCAATTTTGGTTTTAAAAAAAATAGACCATATAGACATTATCTCGCGTAGTTGATTTGGTTAATATTTTATATATAGCAGAAGTTAGTTACAGATGTATATAGCGCGCCTTCTTATTTATTGTTCAGTGCACTATCCATGTATACAGAGAACGTAACAACCCAAACCAACTTTCGTTATAAAATTCGTAACACCAT
Source organism: Sisyra terminalis (assembly GCA_958496175.1). NCBI lineage: Eukaryota > Metazoa > Arthropoda > Insecta > Neuroptera > Sisyridae > Sisyra > Sisyra terminalis. The sequence continues at coordinate 34,756,356 of OY292274.1, forward strand.
TTATTTTTTCTCTCTTATGGTGTACTTAAAGAAGTATAACTGCAAAAAAAATCCGTATCTCCAAATAGCGCTACAGTCAAAATTTTCATTAGTAAGGTTGTTTTTCTGATACAATATCGAAATACATTTAAATATTATTTAAATATCGATACACTATTTAATACGTTTAACCATTTATTTTTCTTCTTTCATGGTACGCCTAAAGAAATATAACTTCAAAAAATAAAAACTCCATCTCCAAATAACCCTGCGGTTAAAGTTTTCGTTAGTTAGTAAGGTTGTTTATCTAAAAAAAATCGATTCCTTCTGATTGGCATATTTCTAAAATCGGCGCCTATGACGAGGGTACATTTACCATACACTAGTTACGGTGCTAGCCCTAAACCTAATAACATTACAATATGTTAATACTTATGTATGGTCACATGGGTTTTTGGTCGTTTTTACATTATTAGTGATAAGGGGGCACCCATTAATTACGTGAGACAATTTAGCTATTTTTCGACTCGCCTTTCCCTATTGGTAATATTTCGTGAGATTTTGCTCGACCTTCTTTCCTAATGTTATGTGAGATTTCTTAAAATGCATACTTCCAATCTAAATCTGTGCTTCGATTACATTAAATTTATTTAAAAGATTAATTTTATCACGTAAAATTACGTTATATTTGCTGAAACCATCCTCTCCCTCACATGAAATTGAGTGAGATTTTGCTGACAGCCCTCACCCTAAACGGCTCACGTAATTAATGAATGCCCCCTAATATCATATAAATTATAATATGATTACTTTACCTTTTATTCGTATACATTTTTGAGCTCCTTTTTCAGACCGCAGTTTGTGGGAAGAAGTATACTGTTATCAGAGTATATCATTTACTTTTGTACCTCCTATATCTTACAATACAACCTAAAAATGAATTGCTTTATTTTGAAAACTTCCCAAACTAAAAGTATGTTATTTTCTAAATGGTAAATATTTTAAAAGAGACACTTTCTAGGAAGAGCTTACTTTGAAAACAAAAGTATATTATCGAACAAAAAGAAAAATAAACAAAGTGTATATAAATACAAATACATTTCTTGAATATTATTATTTTTTTAAATAAATTAAACACTAAATAGATTATGTATTTTGGATGTGTGTTTACTTAAATTTTGTTCTAGATATGCAAAAATATCTAAACAGAAAAAAATATCACGTTTACAAACATGGCTTAGTTAACTTGATAAAACATATTTAATGTTCCTGTTGTTTAGGTATAGTTTTTGTTAATAACTATAATCTGAAGTCGATAGAAATCGCTGGCGAGCAATTAGTTTCCACTAGTGGTCGTTCTCATTGCCAAGGTGTCTTTCATTATTTTTACAGTCCATCAAAGTTTTCATAAAAAACAACAAGAAGGAAGTGAAGAAGTTTTAACAGTAATTCGTTGGTTCATCTTCATTTTGGTTCTGCATGTAACATTAAAATATTTACAATTTACATTGACTTTTCATTTAGTGTTGAACTCAGTTAAGGACTTAATCATCCACAGGTTCAATTTTCGTACATCTATATATCATTGTTTTACTTAAATAAATCAATACTGTTTGCCATTGTTATATGGTCTATCCGGCAGCCTTGGAGGAATGTTTGGTACTGGTCGACTGAAAAGTGTTGAAAAAGAATAAATAAAAAATTATCATCAAAAATAATTTTAATTAAAATAAAATTGATTTAAAATACGTAGTTTTCTTCTAATAAGCTTTAAATCAATTTTTCGAAACATTAAAAAGCTTTAAAGCACAAGAAAGAAGAGAAGTAAAAGAAAAAAAAACAAATCAAGAGTAGTTAGTACATGCAATAGAAACACATTAAAAGTTTTGATTACGTATAATATTATATATATAATTTGTATATATATATATATATATATCTCTATTTACACTGAAATTTTCAAATACAGAGACTTTAACATGGCTATTTTCTTATATTATACTTATTTTTATATTTGTCAATTTTACACACATATTTTATGTTACTAATGTATCATTGAAATAAATAACTTTTAATAATCGTAATCCATTAATTTTGAAAATTATAATATTTAAAATATAAACTACAACGTGAAATCAAATAATTGTATGTCTTTTATTCGCTTAAATGCTGTCTCGGAAAAAAGATAATAAATAATAGAAGTTTATTTTTCAAACATTTTCTTTTATATATCTTGTTTTAAATTAATTTGTTTTTATTTACTTCTAAATTTAGAATGAAATAAATGGAATACGATATTACAATATTTTTAAAAATAAAGTAATAGCTATAATAATAATACATTTCAACAACAGTGATTAATAAATTATGATTATTTTCCATGTTTCTCACATTTAAAATTAACAAACTGAAACAAAAGGGAAAAACACAACTCGCTTTAATTAGTCGACGATCAGATTACTCCGAAAATGGAAAATATTCAAAATTCAAGAAAGCACATTTTTTAAAATTTCTTTTTAAGGTAAATATTTCAATATTTAAGATTACTATACAAAACATTGCAGAATACGTTCAACATTTTTTTTTTTGTGGATTTGAGTATTTTGCACACTTTTTTCATTTATTTTCCTATGATTATTTTTTTTTAATTATAATTGACTCAAGACTAATCAAAAACGCATTTATAGATGAGGATCAATTTTTGCTTACATTTATTAAACTGGAGCCATTGTTATGCCAAATAATTTATACATCCGAAAATAAAAAAGATATGCATTTAATTTAATAAATTTTACACTTGTTTGCATTTTTTTTAAATTTCTACATAGCTATCTAGTGTTTTACTCAATATTCAATTTGTATTACTTTTCGTGCTTATAAATCGAAATCAAGATTTTATAGTGTTCAAAGTTATAGTCAATCAATAAAAAAATTAGTCAAATTAACCGTTGCTCAAAAATCTTTTGAATCGTCTTGATATTTTTTCCACTTTATTTTTTTACCGACGTAATAATAAAAAATAAATTTTAAAAATAAATATAACTTACAGAAGTAAATTATAAACATAGATTTAAAGAAAATTTCAAACAAAATCTATTAATGACTTATTTTAATTGCCAAGCAATAGTTACCATGAGCTAGTTACCACGAATGGTGCCTCATCAAATAGCAGTTACGAAGCGATCTAATACTATTTGATGGCCACTGATGATGATTGCTTGGGAATCAAAATACGTATCTGGGCTTTACGTCATAAATACATTTTGTTTGAACTTTTGTTCAAATAAATGTTTATAGTTTACTTTTGTAAATTATATTTGATATATTAAACTACAATATTAATAAAGTTAGATTGACAAGTAAACTTAGGTTTACCCGAGTAAACTGCGGAATACTCAAGAAACATGGGTAAAGTACGAAATATAACTGAAATTGAACATTTTTCGCGCTTTACCCGGGTAAACCGCGTTTCACCCATTTTCACTTGGTTAAAGTTGGGCTTAGGAATTATTATTACGCCATCTCTCACCACGTGCAGTCAGTTAGAAAAATGACAAATAATATAACACAAAAAGTTATCAAATTATATCTCCGTTTGTGTGAAGGTTGCTAAAGAAACTGAAATCTGTCAAGAAAGGACTTTTGGTTAAACCAATGGTATTTTCGGAGATGAACAGCCGTTGTCACGTGGACCTGATTGATATGCAGTCCCATGCAGATGGAAAATACAAGTTCTTCATAGTATATCAAGACCACTTAACAAAATTTGTTCAAATACGTGCATTAAAATCAAAAAGAGCTGGGGAGGTTGCTAAGAACATTATAGACATATTTTGCATATTTTTGGTGCTCCATCTAAACTACAATCAGACAACGGCCAGGAATTTGCAAACCGTGTCATTGAAGAGTTATGTTCCATGTGGAGTAGCCTCAAAATAGTACATGGCAAACCGCGCCACAGTCCCTTATCTTGCTCGAACAAATGAATTATAGTATTCTTTACTTTGATAGAACACAGTTTTTATGTTTACACCTATATTGGTAGATTGATTTTTCCGAAATAAACTTTTTAAACATTTCTGACCTTATTCTTTTTGTTGCACTCAAATTTAACCAAGTGATAATGGGTGGAACGTGGTTTACCTGGGTAAAGCGCAAAATATGTCCAATTTCAGTTATTTTTCGTACTTTACCCATGTTGCTTGAGTATTCTGCAGTTTGCCCGGGTAAACCTAGGTTTACTCGTCAATCTAACTTTACCCGTAACATATATATTATATAAACAATATGGACAGTTCAAAGTTAGCAAAATAATCTAATTGATATTACAATTTTTATTTTATTATTTTCGATTTGGCTTCAAGTTCATTCCGGAAGATGTTTTTTTTTTGATAATTTTTGATTTTCACTTTTAAGATAGTTTTCTACTTTAAAGAATTATCAAATTTTGAATGAAATTGTGAAATAACCGGAATAGTATACTAAAATATGGATGATTTTGATTATCCATTTTCTTATGGGAATTTTATCCCAAGCCAAAATGTTCAAATATATACAATAGAAAAACAAAAATGGTTGAGTAATAAAAGGAGAAACCTTTTGAGAGTCACAGATTCATGAAAATTTAAGTCTCGATTTATACTCCCTATTTTATTGTAATTCTACTTTGCAGAGAACTTCCGTAAGGGGTTTATCTGTTCTTTTTTACTCGATTTTGTGCAGAAACTAGTTTATTTAATGACAAACAGTTTTGGGTACATGAATCCATTAATAAAAAACTATCAAAAACGATTTTTTAGATTAAAAAAAAAAATTATTCGCTGAATAATCAATTTAATTTGAATGAATTTTTTTACACGATCGCTTTATTTGATTGAACCCTAAATTAAAAATGAACGGTTTTCAAAATCCTAAGCAAACTCGATAGAGTTAAATTTTAACAAATGGAATAACAACATTAAATTTTTTTACCTCTTGGTTTCATTTTAAAATATGTTAACATTTGATAACGCTTACTTGCTTATAATTTTTAACTTTTTTTTTTGAAATCACAAATTTCCATCAAAATTATTTTTTTTATTTGCCTCATGTTTCCTTTTGTGATCATTCAAAAATACCAACTAAAATCTATTTTAATATATATTTGTTTAAATTTAAGTTTCGGAAGATCTTATTGCACGTGTGCGCTCTTAGAAATACGATACAAGAGTACAATTCTTTTTATTTAGCACAATTTCCTACATTTTTTTTAAATATACTACATGTTGAGTTTAAAAAGAACGGTTTTTTCAACATTTTTTTTTTCACTTTGTTGTTCCATAAATTGTTCCCGCATAAAAATCTCCAAAACAAAAATAAATAAAAAATATCAGCGAAAAATGAAGGGTAAACATAAATAACACTTGCAAATTATTGAAGTTATTAAAATAATGTAAGTAAAAAAAGTGGAATCTATAAGATTTTAAGATTTCAAATTAACTCAAATGAAAATTAAAATCATTACCAATAATTCTAACATTACTCGTATTACGTTACTATACTATAGACAGAAATCAATGATTTTAAAAAACCAGCACTGCTAAAATAAATTTGTTGTTAAAGTTAGATTGAAATGGTTTTTCCAGGACGTTTTTGTGTCTGCACACTAAAGTCATAATCGTAAAGTACAAACCACATCCTACATAATAGTTTATACCGTTTGTCATGCGCATGATAACGTTAAAGCTAGCAGTAACAACTGTCTATTTATCTTTTCTCGCCATTTTTTTCTAATGAGAGCGCAACATGGCTACTACTAACAGTAAGCAGATATATTTTTGTTAGAATCAATAAGTTAAATCTATTCAATGCAATTAGCTCTCAGTCTACCAAGGTATTATAAGGATAGGATTTATAAGCAAATAGTTAAAATATTAAGCTCTTTTTACCAAAATTTTCCTTTTTTAGTAGGACTTTTCCTTATTTAGTTGGAAATTACTATCCTATAATTTTGACCAATCTTTTTATAGCTAAAATTGCTTCCAAATTTAAACATATTCTGGAAGCTGAATATATTTTTCTTCTTTATGCTTTCAGTAACAAAAATGTTTCTACTAAGACTTATTTTCACTTGAAAAACGTTCAAAAGTAACGTTAATTTCAAAATTGAGGAAAAAGTGAAAATCTTAACAAAAATATTGCAGTTGCGACATAAAATGATTAATTTTAGTTTAACGATTAAGGCTTTTGGTATTTTCGATGTTAATTAAAGTATCTGATATGTTACGTTAGAAATGCAAACGAAACATCAATTTAATTAAGGTCCATTATATAAATTAGTGTAGACGAATACGAGAAATGATAGATCAAGGATTTAATTAAATAAATTGACATATTTTTATAAGTTCATTGAAAACGAATATATTTCTGGTTCATAGTTTCCAATATTCGCTATTCGACACCAAAGAAAACGATAAATTTTCCACTTTTTTTTAACTTCAAGTACGTTATATATTTTTGGAATGTTTTGTATGGATTTTAATATTTCCAATAATGTTTCCTACATAATTTTAAGTGCAAGGCTTTTATTTTATTATGTATATATTCATATGTATATTATATAGTTTTACTTTTATATATGTATATTTTTAATTATGTAAATACGATATATTTCTACATAAAAGCGTAGCATCATATTAAATTACACATATTTCCATATTTTTAAATAATTTAACAATACGTGCATCTAAAAAATGAATCAACAAAACATTCGTTGTTAAAATTCAAAACTGTCTAATACATTCATATGAAAATTTATATACTAAGTTTCATTGTCATGTTTAAGAAAATTCGAGTTTATTTACCTTTCAGATCTCTATTGCTTTGTAATAAATTGTAAAATGATAGATAATTAACTTCATATGTTAACTTTAGAATATCTTAGTTGAAAATAAAGAGGAAAAGTTAATAGCATTGAATTTAAAAAAATAGAAACGAAAAATATAACGATTATACAAAAGTAAGGAGAAAACATTGTTGATATGAGCTTTTAAATTATATTCAACTAACGCAGACAATTGGAAAGCGAATGCAAAAACTCTTCAGTTCTTATCGGAAAACAATTGATGTACAAAATATGTAAATATAAACATTAAGTAAAAAGAATATTGCTTCTTAATGAGGAAATATTAAAAACTGAAAAATTCTCAGTTTTCGTTTCTTTTTTTTTTGTTTTAATCTTAAAATATATGGTTAGTATGCTAGTATAACAAAAACAATAATACAAAAATTTGATTGTTAATTCTAAATAAATTACGAAATAAGCTCACTTTTATTCTATTTTTTTATGTAAATTGCAACTGTATCTAAATAAAGGAAGTTTTAGTATAACAACGATGGTTAATATTAAATAAAATGATTAAATATGAATAATACAAAATTTTAATTAATCATAAAGTAGTAATTAACAAGAAAAAATGAAATTTTTTGACAATTACTTGAATTTGAAAGCGTTGGCAAGCTCATTGACTGCCGCTTGAGTGACTGCTTGGCCGACGGCCTGTTGAACCCTCTGCGGCACTTGAAAGCCCCCTGTTTGAGGCCCAACTCGGCTGCACAACATTGTTTTTATTTCTTTACTTATAATCGCCATTTATTTAAAGATTAAAGGAAATTATTTTAAATTTTATATTCTTTTGCCTTTAAAACTGTGTTCGATATATAATTCAATGCCAAACAGGCAAATTTTAAACACAGAAAACGCTTAACACCCTGAGCTACTAAACATACATTTATAATATTGTAAAAGGTCGCTGTTTGCTGATTTCTAGGCACTTCCAAAGGAAATTGTCGCTATTTACAAGGAATAACTAAGCAATTTGGAGACTAAACTATATTGTTCCATTAACAAAGAAAATTAAAGTTTAATTAAAAATCAACTCATTTTGTACTATTACTTGATGAATATCAAAACTATGAAACGCTCACATTGATCTGCCAATTGAAAAGATATATAAAACAACAATTAAATCAATGTTAATAAAAATAGTTTAAAATAATACAAGATAAAAGGAAAAAACGATCCTCAATAACTACAAAATGGCAGCCAATAATATTATTTTGTTTACTTTTCAAAAATATTTAGAACAAAGACAAACTTTCCTGGTCCAAAAAATGTCAAAATTACAATTCTTCCGGTGCCACGATGTTTAGACGGATTCTTATAGATCTACGAAAAAAAAAACGAAAATGAAGAATAATTTTTTTCGATACCTCGCTTAGTTTACAAAATATCGAACCCTAAAAATGAAAAAAATTAATTGATTTTTTTCACTTTTTTAGACGGATTTCTTAGGATTTTCATGAAAAAAGATAAATGTTTAAAACCGTAACTCCACGAATTATTTGTGCTAAAAAAAGATAAATAAGGGATTTAGGGGCGAAGCCCCGGTGGGAGGTTGGAGGGCGAAACCCCTCTACCCCCAAAAATAGTTGTTTATTTAATTTTCACCTGACTTACCTTCCCGTGGTACGTTCTGAGTAAAAATAATAATGTTATTTATAGCAAAATCATCTAAAACACAAATTTTTAAATCTCATGTCGCTTTTAGCGACATCAATATCTGGTAATATTGCATTTTCGATTTTCTTTTTAATTTAAATCGCGAGTCAGTCTGGCCAAAATTAAATAAACATCTCATTTTTTTTGGGTTGCTTCGTCCCCCAACCCCCATCGGGGCTTCACCCCTAGATCACTTTTTTATGTTTTTTTACCATAAACAATTGGTGGAGCTACGGTTGTAAACATTTACCTTTTTTTCATGAAAATCCCGAGAAATCCGTCTAAAAAAGTGAAAAAAAAAGAAAAAATAATTTTTAGAGGTCGATATTTTGTAAACTAAGCGAGGTATTGAAAAATTGTATTCTTCATTTTCGTTTTTTTTTTCGTCGAGATCTATAAAAATCCATCAAAACATCGTGGCGCCGGAAAAATCGTAGTATTCCCCAAAAAATAAATAAAATTTGAAGTTTAAATTAACGTTCTAGAGCCTTATTAATTCAAATAAACTTAAAACGGCATAGTTATGTTTGGTAAGTTACAATTTTGGATATATATTCTGCGCATTGTGGGATTCGAACCCTTGCTCAATAGCGCAAAGCAGTGATCTTACCACAACATAATTAGTTAAGTTAGAGCTTAATTTGCACTATAATGCACTAAATTCTTCCAAAAAAACGAAGCATCAATTCATTTTTGTTAGCTTAAAATAGTACTCAACAAAACCATGCAGTTCAGTTTGATATTTAATCAAGTAATGTACAAAACAAGCTAAGTCCTCATCAACTTGTACCGATTTGCTTATGATTAAAAAAACACAAGAAAAAAACGAGAAAATAATATACTATATAAACATTAAACTCGAACTCCATTAACTGTAATACTACGATATCATACATATAACAAATACAATTTTATTTGTATTCGTTTTAACTTTCAAAAACATTTTAAGCGACGACATCAAGCATTTTTCACAAGGCATAAGCAAAACTTCTAAGTACAAGTTAAATAATTTACTGGTGAGACTTGATCATTTATTTTGATAGGATAAACTTTAACAATAGCAAGTTTTTCATTCAATTAAAATAACATTAAATACAAAAATAAACTCAATAAATTCAATATAGAATTGATCCCAGAAAATATTATCAACAATTTAAAAATATAATTTCTTTAGACATTAGGTAATTATTTCTTTTTTCTAAATCACGAGTAAATTATTTAAACAATATAGAGATTCTGGATTTTCGTCCAAATTTCTTTCAAAACATAATTTTTTTATTATAATCTCTATACAACATAGACTTTTTAAAATATATTATTTATAATGTTAATTTTGTTAATATTATTAGCGACCACATTGCTTTAATATCTAAGTGAGGAAAAAACAATTCATATTTCATACATTGAGTTATTAGAAATTATTATTTTTTGCAAATGGGAAATCTTGTGAGGATTACCATTTTTTATTTATTTTAAACTATTTTTAGTAGATTTTAGTAATTTGGTGTATAGTAGAGTATTAGCAATGGCAATTTAGCGCCTCCTGTAAAACAAAAATCCATCACCTTTTCTAAATCTACGAGCTTGTAAATGATGAAAAGAAAATAGAATGTGATTCAAGTTCGAAATAGTACCAACACAAAGACACAGGTGACAATGTACACAGTTGTAAGTATTTCAAAAACGAAAAAAATCATTGCTTAAATTATTCAACACCTTTTTATATATTATAGTTTAAGAAAATTTAAAAAAAAATATATTAAATTTTAAATCGATTTTTAGACATTTTTTTCCTTAAATTTTTGCCTCCGATTTACGATAACAGGTAGTTTTCACATAAAAACAAATATTATAATTTCATTATTAGTTAATTTAGTTATTTTCATAGGATTTTTTTGAACTAAAAAAATTAATCAAATTTGTTTCTTAATGATTTTTATTTGAAATTTTGGTAATTTTGTCATATCGCGGCTTTTCTCAAAAAAAATCGTAGGCACATAAAATTAGTCTTAAAATGTTCAGAACACTTAAAAATGCAATATTCCGGTGGCGGAAATGTAACTTCTATTACAGTTTCTCCAAAATAAAGCCAAAAAAAATGCATTATAATAGACTTTAAGACGTCAAAGTAATTATTAAAATCATTTACTTTCAAGTACGCATGTGCATTAGAACAAGCAGATAGAGCAGATATCTATTTGAAGCAAATTTGAAAAAGCCCGGCAATATCTATATGAAACTGTTAATTGAGAAATATTGAAAATTTGGTTGTTTTTGATTCTTGTTGGTTTGATTTTGATTCGATTTTCGCAAATAAATTGCGCCATAATGGTTATGATCCACGTTGTCTTGGTTGATCCAGGAGAATACCCGAAAATCGTTATACTTTTCATTATGAAGGATTGCTATAATGGAACTTTTAACGAATTAAAAATTAAATCAGGCGTAAAACAAAACTCGTGTTTAGTCTCGCAACGTAATATTATTGGTCTACCTTAAATTACCTAAGATTTAACAATAAAAAGATAAAAAGAACAAAATAAACATGGACTAATTTTAAATACTAAATAGAATTTTTTTCAACAAATAATTATATGACAACCCATTTTCTATTCCGGTTTTAATTCAATTCGCGAATAAATTGACCCTCATAAAATTTAGCACTAAAGGAGAAATTAGAAGATGTTCAAGGTGAATTAACAAACCAACTATCGAATAAATTCGCGAATTGATTTAAAACACCATACAGTAACGTTAATAAAAGCTATTTCTAACATAAAATTATGTAACCTGTTGGTCATTACTTCGTATCAGATATTTTACTGTAATTTGGTTAACTTTTACTTTCCCGGGCGGTTTGTCAAATTAAATTCATATTTGTTCTCTTTGTCATTTTTGCATCTCTTTGTTTTTATTGCACATGCGTACTTGTAAGCAAATGCGTTTAGCTGTTACTTTGACGTCTATTAAAGTGTACTATAATGGCATTCTTTTTTAGACTTTTTTGTAATAATTGTCAAGAAAATTAGAGTTCCGCCACCGGAATATTGCATTTTTAAGTGTTCTGAACATTTTAAGACTAATTTTATGTGCCTACGATTTTTTTTGAGAAAAGCCGCAATATGACAAAATTACCGAAATTTTTTATATGATTGATAAAGTCCCCAAAGACGACTAAGCGTCGAACAAAAATCAAATAAAAATTATTAAGAAATAAATTTGACTAATTTTTTTAGTCCAAAAAACCCAGTTATAACCAAATTAATCTCACCAAAAAAATTTAATGTAAAATAGGTTGCCAAGAGACTAATAAGCGCATAACGCTTTTATTGCTAAAAAGTCATCAGATCATGTAAAGAGCCAAGCTACAAAGTCCTAATTCTACAAACCGTACATCTTGATTCAAAAGTATGGCTTGGTCTTTAAAAATGGGCTATTCATAAAGTACAGCACACAAATTTATGGATGACCCCTTTCTGTCCTTGTCACAGATGGTCACATTTTTGAAAGCCCCTCCACCTTGGTGTGACGTCGCATATTTTTCGGCTCAAGTCCCTTTAGAATAGTCAAATTTGGCAACGTTGCATTTTCGACTTTGTTTTTTATTCCTTTCGTGATTTTTTTGGTGAATTCAACTCTAACATTGTATATTTTTATTTTTTGTGGCTAAATTTTCATAATGGATCGATTTATTTGCGAATAAAATTAAAAACAAAGTTGAAAATCCAGCTAAATGCACAGATTTGACTGTTCTAAAGGGGACCAGAGCTTGTTTTTCAATTTTATAATCAGAAATAATTACAATAAAAACAGAAAAAGTTTTAAACTTGAACGTGTGATGTCACAAAGCTTTTGACCCTCCCTGGATCTTGTTACATGATGCCACATTTCATTTAATCCCCCCCCCCCAACATGTAACACAAATTATGGATGGCCCCTACTTTCTTATATAATTTTTCAAAAAAAAAGTCAACTACATACTTGAACAATGTTATTACTCGCCTTTCTAAAAATCAGTCGTTAGGATTATTTTTTAAGCAAATATTGAAATATAAAAATTAAATAAATTATGTCAGGTGTTGAATAATTTCTTCAATGATAGTATTTTATTAATAGTATTAGTGAGTGTATTTATCGATTCAATGGCGTGATTAATAAGCAGTTATTTGTTGTACAAGTATTATGTAAATTCATAGATAAAAAATAAGTAACTTACGAAGGAATAAGAGGAGCGGGTAATCCCTGTCCAGCAGGTCTACCGGGTGGAGGCGGTGGAGCGCCACCACCAGGTCTATTTGGAATAGCCGGAGCAGGTCGGCCTGAGCTTGGAACCGGTGGTGGGCCTCGAGAACCTCCTCCTAAAGAGCCTAAAATGAAGAGTATTAGCTGCAATACAAATAAAGCTAAGATTTAGTTATACCTGTGCTCCCGACGGTAGCCATATTTGGCGCTGGTCGTGTCCTCGGTCCTCCTGGTGATGGTGGAGACAATCGTGGATTGTCTAACCCACTCGCTAGCCAGTCGTTTTTCACCGGTGGTGGTACCGGTGTGGACACAGTTGCCATACTCACATCCCCGATAATTTGCAACGATTCTTTACAAGCGTGATACATACGCAACATTTCTTCACGTTTACGGGCCTCGTCAGCCGACTCTTCCATCATGCTGGCTTGATCTCCATTAGCATACAAATGTGCCAACAACTCCTCCTTGATGAAATTCTTTATGTTGTTTATGATTAACAACATAATAGTCTTTGGAACGAGATCGCAGGTGGTTTTAGTGACAATTCGCATATAACTACTGACCAGATTTCTGATTGTCTCCACTTGGCGTTCGATATGTGGATCTGTTGTCAGTTCCGCATCCGGATTTGGTTTGGTCTAACATGCAAAAGGGTAACATTAACATCACAATTTCAAGCAATAGCAAACCAAACCAAACGTAGCACAATAACAAAAAACAACGGCTCATCTGCCTTTTAGGGACATCAAAATCTGACAACGTTGCATTATCTACATTGTTTTTAATTTAATTCACGAATAAACCACCTCAAAATGAAAATTTAGACACAAAACAGAAAATTATACCATATTAGAATTGAATTAACGAAATAAGCGCGAATAGAATAAAAATCAAAGTTGAAAATGCAATGTTGCCAGATTTTTACGTCCCTAAAAGGGACATGAGCCACAACAACAGTAAATAACGATAGTACAAAACTAGCTTTTTGATTTCTAACTATACCTAGTAGTATTTCTTAAATCAAACGTTAATATTACAAAAAAACATTTACTAACGTTAAAAAGTTTGTGTTAAACTTCAAACTGCGATTTGGTGGTATAAAACAGTTAACTCAACGATTTTACTGCGTTATTTTAGCTAACCATTAGCGACTAATGCAATCTTTTGCGTACATGATTGGATTTTTTAATATTCTTCTTTCGTAAAATAAAGATTTAACAGTCTTTTCTCCTCTCAGAAAAGGAGAATCTTAATTTAGTTTATTTGCCGTAAAAATTGTTGTCAAGGCATTTATTTTTGATAAAATTTATTAAAAATTTAACTTTTTTAATGCAAAAAAAAGGGTCTTATTAATCTTAAGTATTAGTTACATTAATAGAATAAAAGCAGGGATGAAGGGATGAAATCGCAATCTTGTAAAAATCCCATCAGAATATTTAAAAGCAGATTTTTCAGTTTTTCATATTTGCTTAGTATGAAATTCTATGTTATACTTACTAATACTAGATTTAAACGAACCAATAAGGCAACTGTTCTAAATAAGAGCATTCAAGAATTACGTAACATTTATTCAGGAAAATGTAATGAAATAAGGCAATGTAACGGTACACTATATCAATTTCTTTTTATTGATAATTATTTATTGTCGCAATACGGGGTTTCAAAAAATTTAAGATACTTTGATTCATTCGTCATTACTCAACCAATTTTGAGATAGTTGGTCTCAAATGAAAGGTATTGTACAAACATTAAAATTTTATAATTTCAAAGAGCCTACAAGCTCTCAAATTTATGTATTGTAAAAACAGTTTAATACAACTTTTGCAATAATATCAACAGTTTTGCAATTTTTTTTCTTAATACTTAGCCAATTTTTTGACTAAATCAAATAAAGAAACGATATGAGTTGTTTTCACTGATTACAAAATGAGTGTTATGCTTGATATGTTATTAATCGAAGATAATAAGTTTTGGGAGTATTATTCAAAAAATCGAAATATTGCATATGTTTAAAATATATTGCGAAGGAGTTTTTATAAAATGTTATAGATTCTTGCCAGATAATACGAATGTACAAATACCAAAAAAAATAGTTACTTAATTCTTGAACACATAAACACCAATGTATAACTTCCATTTTATAAAATGCTGAATTGAAATTGCAACTAAATTAAACATATATTTTTCCAATTAACACTTATCAAATCTAGAACAAAAATCTCACACTTTTTTTTTATTTGCCCAAAAATCTAATCTAAGTTAATTTATAGTATTTCTTTTCAGAAATAAGATCGTACAACAAAAGTGAGAAAAATCATTTTTTTTCATACACAATTTTTAGCGATAATGGCTGTTTTATAAAATTGTTAATTTTTTTTATATTTATATCAACAATCAAAACCACGAAAGCTGTTTTGAAAAACCACTTATATTATATATATATATATATATATATATATAATTATATTACTATAATATAATTATTTATATTAATAATTAACTACTTATATAATATAATTATAATTATGAAAGCTTAAATAAAATCATAAATCAAGTAAGTACTAGCTTATAAAAAACCTGAAAAAATTGAAAGAAAATAATGAAAGCATTAACATTAATTGCACGAAGCACTTAAAACAGTGGCAAAAAGTAGTAAATATTCAACACAATTTGTGTAAAATGCACAGCTCTAACAAACCCAAAATCTAGTTAAGTCTAGTACTAGATCAAATGTAATAACAGTTCAATTAGTTATTATTTTGGAAAGAAAGTATAATAAAATATGTTTCATGTCAATTATGTGTTGAAATCAAGCATGATCAAGGAAGAATGAAGTACATAATTCAAACAGAGCTGCATTCCATATTCGGCACCTGTGTGTGACAATTTGAATTGCTTTTATTAGATCATAGGCTATGGGACGACATTAAAAATAAAATTTTAATCTACATAGACTGAAACCTTATGACGCTTAAATATTAACGTAAATACAAAAGTGCATAACACAAACATTTATTTTAGTATATTGAGTTTTATAAAATAAAACCAATTATAAGTGAATTTTTATTTTCCGTGAATTTCTAACTACACTGCGTGCGTAATTTCTTTGCTTTAAGCACAAAAAAATATCATATGTAAAACCACTTGAAGTATAATAAATTCATAAATTTGAATTTTGAAATTTAAATTCTATATTAAATTTGTTTAAATGTATATTAATATAGTTATAAAAGTACAGCCAAATGAAGCGATTCACAAAATTGTATTGCCACTGGTAATCGGTGCATCTGTATAAATTGACTTATCTTAAGTCAGTGCTACATCGAAGAGTTCCAAAATTACCAGTTCGTAGAAATAGTGCAACTCGAGTCATTTGTTGTTTGAGCGAAATTTCAAAACCCATAATTCAGTGAAAATTATATTCATCTAAGTATACTGCCATTTGAAGTAATAAAGATAACTCGAGTTGATTTCATTTTCTATTTGTAATTTTAGCTAAGTAGACTTAACAAAATTCGTATAAAAACATTATGGACATTTTCGATTTACGTAAAAATTTAGAAATATATTCTTATAATCGAAGTTCAAAATAGTTAAAAAGTTTCTAATTAGGCGATCGGACTTTCGTCATTTTTATATTAACAATTCAATAAGGCACTATGAAACTAACGGAAGTAAGTTCATCTACAGAAGTTGTTGGGGTGATTGATTATAAATTTAATGTCAAATTTGAAACATAAAAATTGTGGATAATTTCTATACGAATGCAAAAGCCTTAATAAAATTTGGAAAACGTTTTCATTATTAACGTTTTTCTTCAATTGACCACTGTTGATGTTTTTTATTTAAAACGAAAAAAAACACTACATTGAATGAATTTTCTAACGATATTTTATTCAAGAATTTTTTCTTTTATTCAAGAATCGCACAGTTACGCAGAAATTATATGCTATCTTGGGTTTTTCCTTTTTACCTACAGCTTTGTAATCAGCAACTCGGAAAACCTTCGATTAATCATTTTTATTAGTTAGTCAAGGAGATATGAAATTAATAACGTTAGTAGTTAATGTAACAATAGCGGAGATCCAACCGTCAAATAAAAAAGTTTTGACTTTTCTTTTTAGATGAATTATGGGTTTTTACTTTTATATTTGCTGAGTATTTCATCTTATTTTTATTGAAAAGCACACTTAAAATAATTGGTTATTGGTTAAACTCGAATTTTTAAGAAATTTACTTGAATGAGCATTTTACATTCAAATAGAATTAATATAAAGAATAGCTGAGTGGGTCAAATGACTTGAGTAACATCTATTACTCATGCAACATGCATTGACTCGAGTGAAGAGTTTGTATTCGAGTTAAATCACTATTTTTTAGTTGACTTATAACTCTTTTATCATATTTTACAGACGACAGAACAGGGCTGATAATTTTTTTTTTGCTTTATTATTCGGCGTTTTTTTTGTTTTTAACATTTTATTGCTGTTAAATACGAATGCGTTTTTTTAATCGCCTTTGGCGAAAATATCATGCAATTGTGGATTTGAGGACTGATAATTTTTTTTTGCTTTATTGTTCAGCGTTTTTTTTTTTGTTTTTAACACTTTATTGTTGTCAAATACGAATGCGTTTTTTAATCACCTTTGGCGAAAATATCATGCACTTGTGGACTTGAGGACTGATAATTTTTTTTTCCTTTATTATTCAGCGTTTTTTTTGTTTTTAACACTTTATTGCTGTCAAGTACGAATGCGTTCTTTTTAATCGCCTTTGGCGAAAAGATCATGCTTTTGTGCGCGATTTGATTGAAGTATTTAAAAAAAATTACGCAATTTTCAAATATGTACATTCTTTTGAAGTATTGTTTTTGTACAGCAATATTTTTTTTTAAATTAATACATATATCATTACAAAATATA
Source organism: Sisyra terminalis (assembly GCA_958496175.1). Lineage (NCBI taxonomy): Eukaryota > Metazoa > Arthropoda > Insecta > Neuroptera > Sisyridae > Sisyra > Sisyra terminalis. Next base: position 34,774,041 of record OY292274.1, read on the forward strand.
AATTAAAAAAAAAAGTTGTCCGATAGCCTATTTCGTAATAAAATGAATTAAAAATTAATTTTTATCCAGTAAATATGATCAGTTATTAAAAAATCACACATTCAAAACGCCACACCGCATGAGCCTTACCACCACGGGTTTTGGTGCATTTGGTGCATGTATACTTTGAAAGTCATGCTTTCCACTTGTAAGACTGGTACCCACCTCGTGACCCTCACCCTGAATTACCAGCGAGGCAGCAAAAAATAACATATAATATCAAAAGAAACGAAGAAATTGTATACAAGAAGAAATCGAATCGAATAGTGAGTACTATCATACCCAAAAATCAAGTAATTTTAATGAAAAACTGTGCACTGGCATACACAACTGTGTTTTTGACTGTATAATTTATTATAAATTTCATTTGAAACCTAAGTAAAAGAAAATTTCGAAATAAACTAAATTCAATATTAAAACGTAAAAGTCTCGAACTATAAGAATACGTTTTATATATAAGGTTTAAAATAAGTTCATTATATTTCTCATAAAAATTACCTGTATAATTTGAAAGTAATCAAATAAATAATTTTAAGTATATTAAGTACATATAGTAGCATAAAAACTTAATAAAATGAAATGTACCTCTTCTCCTTCGGCGGCTGAAGATTGTTTTTCAGGATAAACGCCAGCTCTTAAGAAAGATGCTTTCCAATTTTCAACTTCTTCTTGTGACTCACAACTAAGTTCCAACTGTTTGAAATCCTATTACAAAGACAAAAATAAAACTTTTTTTAGTAACTTTTTATAATTTACGTACTTTATAAACGTTTCTTCCTTCCGGGTTAAACAAAGCAAACATATGTCGTCGAGACATAAATCCTTGTTCAATATCACGCAATTTCAACCCATCTAACGGTAGCATGAACTTCTTTTCACGCTCCTCCTCATCTTTGTACCAAGAAATGTTTTCCGAGGTTAATACAAACCAATAATCTCGTGATCCTCCTAGAACAATCCAAACATTGTGAATACATTCTAATTCATTCTATTAAATAAGTTCTCACCTTTCATAATACCCAAGTTATGGATCGACATGTAACCCTTTCGAATAACTTGATTACCTAAAGCACCTCTCGATCCTGCTTTTACAGCGTTTTCCGATTGACTTTGTGCACTACGGGAAAGGTCACTAGGTCTATGATTTCGTCAATTTATACAAAAATAAAACAATCACACACAACAACGCAAATGAAACAAAAAAAAAAGAAAAGAAAATATTAGTTAGAAATGCCCACAACTAATACTGACTAATACAAAGCAATTTAATCTATAAGTTAGTAGCTGCCATTTGCAATGCTCAAAACTTACTTGGCGAATCCAATAAAGTCCTCGTGATTGGTATTCATATAAGCTAATTCACATTCAATCAACAAAATCAATTGATCTTTACACAATTGTTCTCGCTGGCGTATATGTGTGACAATAATACGTTCCGTTTCTTCTCTCAAACGAGGATATCTAGCCATCTAAAAATTAAATCAAAAATAGATTTTTTTATTTTTATTTATTTTATTAAAGTATTACCTCATGCGTACACATTCTAACGACATTAGACAACTCTTCAACAACTTGATCAACACATTTTAAAATCGGTTTTTTCAAATTAGCTATCTGTTTTTTCACTATTGCCTCAAAAGCCATATCTGGCGTGAACAAGCCGACCTATGAAATGTTATTTTTATCAAAAAATGCAGTCTTTTGAAATGGAAATTACATACTCGAATACCATGAATATTACGAATAGCGAAATGAATTTCCCGACGTAACTCTTTTTCATCCGGTTCAAATTTAAAAAGTTCTAATCGAAATCTTTCGTGGAATAATCTGTTAATTTTGGCACCGCCCGACAATTCCATGGTGTTAATTTGTGTCGAACCGGAGCCTTCAATGATTCGCTCAAAATCAGTTTGCAATTGCTGAACCATTCTATAAAAGAGTATAAGCATAAATTATGTTTTTGGCATTTACTAAACATCTGCGAACTTTTTAGACTGTAGGTCACAATGAACAACATTAAAAACAAAAACTAGAAAACATAATAAACTTTAAATATTTAAAAAGGTATTATGATAATCAATGCTAGACAATCTTTCAAACAAATTAAATTAAAGAGCGTCTTGCTGATAAAACTACTAATAAGAAAAACCATATTTTCAATGGAACATTAAAATTTATTTAAGAAACAATCGCTACATACGATGAGAAATATCAGGCGCCTTGCTCCCTTGACAAAATATTCCCAGACAAGCATCGCCACTAAAAGTTTCCCCGAATAAAATATCACTAAGACCAAATATCCCCGACAGTTGATTCGTCGATTATAAATTACAAATTGTTTATACCTTACTTTTTTCTTATTTCCACTGCTATTATCTTTAAATATTTATATTTTCACTTTTTAGACTGATATCACTACATTTTCAAATAAAATAGTCAATTGTTTACAACGGCGGTTCTATCTATATTTTTTATGTGCTAAAAACTATATACAAGGGGTCTAGGGGTGAAGCATGCTAAAAGTCCCTTTTAGCAAAATCAATATCAGACAACGTTGCATTTTCTAGTCTTTAATTTAATTCATGAATAAATCGAGCCATAATTAAATAAACATTTTAGATACTTTTTTTCCAGAATGTGGAGCTCCGCCCCTAGACCTTTTCAATATATTTTTTTACAACAAAAAAATAAGTTGAACCGCGGAACAATTACCTTTCTCATCTGAAAATCTAGAACAATCCGTCTAAAAAAGTGAAAAAAAAAGTTTCATTTTTTAATCGATATCTCTTAAACTAAGCGAGATATAAAAAAATATATATTCTTTCTTTTCGTTTTACGTTGTCGAGATCTATAAGAATCTGTCTTCAAATCGTAGCGCTGCAAGAACCGTAGTGTTGTCAAATATTCCTTTGTCGGGATATTTGTCACGGTTTTTTTGTCTTAGGGATATTTTGTCGGGGATGTTTTTTTGGGGGATATTTTGTCGTGGGATCAAATATCATCGAACCAAATGTGGTTAAGAATGGAAGGTATTAAATAGAGAGATCAAAACAAACACGTATAAATTCAGAAGAGAAAAAATAAATGAATGAATCATTCTAAAAGAAAAAAATATATTCTTGGATGTTTGAGTTCCGAGTTTTATTTATAACTATGTACGGTAATATAAATTAGTACTCAAGACATACTTGTAGGGGTGCCATAATGATAATACATTTCCCATTATGCATCGAATGATTGGAATATCTTCTTATATAGTATCTTAGTAAGTAATAAATAAACATCCAACGAGGTATCACTTGCTTGGGTGCCGGGGCACCCCGAGATCAAAGATAATGAGGAAGCAGACGAACTTGCAAAGGCAGATTCAAGAATGTCATTTATGGATCCAAAATCGGCTATAGAACTACCGATATGCACAACACTGAATCGAATAGCCGAAGGTACTCAAAATGAGCAAATGAAATCCTGAAATAATTACTTAGGAGGCAAATTCTCAAAGGCTATGATAAAGAAACCTTTGAAAAAACATAACAAAACACTTCTAAATACAGAAATGAAGACCATCAAAATGCTGGTAGGTCTATTAACAGGACACTGTAATTTGAGAAAGGATCTCCAAACTATAGGGAAGAATAAAGAGTCAAGTACTAGCAGGAAATGTGGCGAAGGAGATGAGACTGCTTCCCACGTACTATTTGACTGCCTAACCATGACCCAAAATTGTCTCAACTCTTTTGGTCTACCCGGATATGAGCTGGGAAACATACCCAAAGATCCAATTGACTGCTTGCTGAGATTCATATCAGAAGCAAACCTGACCAATTGGAACTAGAAATAAAGCAAGGCCCTATAGTTCTTACAGGACGCAGGAACTTCTAGGAGAGACCCCCAGAAAAGAAGAAGTTAAAGAAGATAATGTTAATGGTTGCTAAAGTTTGGCGAGTATAAAATGCTTAAAGAAGAACATTTTCATGTGAATGAAGTAGACAATGCAGATGAGTGACCTAATTTAAAAAAAATATAAAGACATCACTTAGTGATCTACAGCCTAAAAGAACCTTAGAACTACAGTTTTCTGAACATTGATCTTCATACTTACAGTAGCATAGCTTTGGTTTTCATAGCCGGATCATCAGGTCGGAAATTTTTATATTGTGCAACATCTTTTTCTAGGTCTAACAATTGTCTTTGTAACTTATCCCGTAAGCCTGGAAGCGTTTCACGAATGTGGTTAGTGAGTTGCTGATTTAATATTCTTTGTAAATACGGTGTTCCAAGTCGATCGGCCAAGTCACGATAACTTGGATGACTAAAATAATTAAATGAATAAGTCAAATAATCAGCACAATACTTTCAATTTTTCCAACCTTAAGAAGAATTGTCTTTCGGCGGCCAATGCCGCTTTAATATCCTTCCGTCCTTCAATATCTTTTTGTGACCGATTTATTACACCTATGTACCCTCGACGCAGCGGTAAAAGCTTATTTTCTAGAATATCACGTGCGTCTGTTCCTTCGTCCATCAAATCTAACTTTGTAATCACACCAATCGTTCGAATACCTTAAATAAAAACCACAAAATAAATTAGGGCAATGAAAAAGAAAATTATCTAATTAGTTACCTTGCGGGTCGACCTCTTTCGCCAATTTTAACGCGTCCGAATTAGCCAAATCAGTGTTGGCTGGCGTTACAGCCAAAATAAGACAACTTTCGCGTTTAATAAATTGCATGATCATACCTCGAATTTGGGCCTCTATATCGAGTGGTTGATCACCAATTGGAACTTTGGTCAAACCCGGTAAATCAATCAACGTTAAATTTAAAACTAAAATTAAGAAAAAAAAACATGCTTTATCTTACGGATTTCTTTTTCAAATATAATTAACCAACCATTTGGTGAATAAACTCGTAGATTAATTGGAATATTGGATATGCCTTTATTGCTTCCCGTCACTCGATCGGTTTCTGCTTCGATTTCAGCTCTTATTTCGTTGAAATCCATAAATTTCTTGCCTTTGCAATGTAAAAACTCCCCAAATTCTGCAATTCAAAATTATTTTATTGTTCAATAGAAAATCGGTTTGTCTAAATAAGAAAATAAATTTTAATTATTATTTAACATTAAAAAAAGTCTTGAAGTTTCTTTTTCAATCCGATAATTTTTAAAAATTAAGATAGATATTGCAACATTAAAAAATAATTTAAATCTTTAAAAACAGTTCTGAATTTTAAGGTTTTATATTTATTTTAACATTTTTAGGATATAATTTGTAATAAAATTATTACATTATAGTTGAAATTACTATAATAGATGTTTACATTTTTACAAAATTCGCAAAGAAAAAAGCCCACTCAAAAAGATAAACTGTAATAAATAAAATTAAAAAGTTATACATTTTATGAGAAGTACCCCCAAATGAAACTATTCGAAAATTCAGTAATAAGGATTCGAAACATTTACGTCTAACCATTTACTATAAAATGATATTGAAGAAATATTAACAATTCGTGAAAAAAAAACTATACTCTGTTATTTATTTTAACTTATGTTAAATTCATAACAATTATGTTCTCACATTCTTAAGATTTTGGAGCTTATAATGCCTAGAAAATACAATCCGAAGAGAGTGCGAAACGTTAACAGGCAAGATACAAGGGTTCACTATCATACATAAACAAGACTGTTAATCCGAAAGCCACAACTTCTACAAGGAACTTTAGCACTATTGTTCACGTGTAAAGGATAAGAAAGATATATTCATGTATATTTTAGCGATGTCAAAATTTGGCAATGTTACATTTTCTACTATGATTTCAATTTAATTCGCGATTAATTGTTAATTCAGTTCTAATATTGTATGATTTTTTCCTTTGATGCTAAAATTTTGATTAAGACCCGATTTATTCACATATTAAATTAGAATCAAAGAGGAAAATGCAACGTCGCTAGATTTTGACGTCGATATACATGAAACCTTTGGATAAATGTACGTGTTATATATTCGCCATTACTGCTATAGTGTTTCGGTAGTTGTAAGCCTAATTTATATTTTGAATTTCATAACAAATTTTAATAATAATTTGGCTCATATCCCTTTTAGGTCAGTCAAAGTCTGGCAATGTTGCATTTTCTACTTTTTTTTTTATTCCATTCACGATTGTTTTAAATTCAATTCTAATATACCTACTATATTTTTCTTTTTTGTGGCTAAATTTTCATTATGGGCTGATTAATTCGAAAATGAAATTAAAATCAAAGTAGAAAATGGAACGATGCCAGACTTTGATCGACCTAAAAGGAACACGAGTTAATTTTATTCCTTTTTCATTTGTAAAATTACCATTTAAAAAAATCAAAATTTTTTAACTACGGATATTTTATTCTCAAAAATAAATTTTAGTTTACTTAAGGGAATATAAAAATATTATCTGTTTAATTTATTATTTTCCACTTTATTTTATTATGTACTTATGTAAAATAAATAGTAAATACTTATCAGTTTTAAACTCAAACTTATTTCACAATAATCAAGTCTGAGTACACTCAAGTGTCATTTTTTTTACAAATAGTGGAAAATCCATACTCAACAGTTATTACAAGAGTAGTTTCAACATATACATAATTTTCTTTATTTTTTTGAACTAATGTTGTCAAATCATTAATATCGCGCATAAATATTCGCTAATGTACACACTAACAAATATCATCCGCTAAAGTATTAATACATCTAAAACTAAGTATTCTAAGTAAAATGCATGTATAGTAAATAAGCAGCATGAAATATAAACCATTTAGAGATATCTTTAGTTCGATTCTTTGAATTCACGATTCCTTTTTCTGTAATTTTTATTAAATATATGTTATAGTAGTTGTGAACTATTAGCTACTTTGTGGGTGGTTTGTTGATTTAGAAGGTGTGAATGTCTCGTTTTATTTTCTTACATTCGTTAGTGTTACGAAACGGCAAATAGTAATGTTGAGTATAAGTAATTTAGTGTGCTTATTCTTAAACTTATGTATCAACAATTGGCCAACGCACCAACTGGTTAAACACGTTCAAGTGTAGATACACATTTTGAATCTCTTAATACTTTAACGAAAATGTTATACGCGTTAATGTATACACTAACATGAAATTAATTTTTAGTGGTAACATACCTAAATTACTTTGTATTGTTGATGTCTATAAATTAAAATATTTTAAGGTAAGTGTTTATAATTTCTTTCTTCCGTTTTTAATGCAAAATAATGTTTTTATCTATTAATATAATAAAAAGCAAATGTACATATGTATGTATGTATGTCAGGAAAGACAGAGAACAAAGAATTTATTATATTTGAAAAGGTGTGACTGAAAACGAAATATAATAACCATTGTTTTAAATTTCAACGAACTAATTGTTGTCAATTGTCTCAACTGTCACTTCGAGTTTATATGCTGTGGATATCGTACGGGTAGCTACTAGTATTATATATGTGCACATGTTTAGTACGCTTTCGAAAAAACCTGTACCCTACAAAGTCATAATAAGTTTATTTGGCATACTTATGTATATATTTATTTTTTATTCATTCTCAAAATGTAAATGTTTATCCCTCCCATGCTTATAAAAATGATTCGATTCGGAACTGTTTTAAGAATTTTCTTAGTAAAATTTTGGTAAAAATATTCATGTCCATTATTAGTGAGAATTTAGATGAATGAAAACTGGATGGAGGTTCAGCTAAACATAATTATAAGGTCTCATATACAACTATACACTTCTTATAATTATTCTTGGATAATTTTTGCAAAAATCAACCGTAAACTTTCTAGTTTACTCTAACTTTATCTTAGTTGCTTATGAGTTATAACGATTTTAACTAAATCTAAAAATGCTTTGGTCAAAAATAACAGAATAATGACCTGTGTTTGAAAAAATCAGTTGCAGGATGAGAGGCCTACGCGTTACGATACCAGAACCTCGTGGCAGGAAATCTCTGTAACAGATAGTTTTTTTTAAATACAAAATTGAAAATTTTGAAAAAAGCAATATAAGTCACTTAAATAATATCAATATTGTTTGATTACAATTATAAGTGCCAAAACGTTACCGATGAAATATTTATAAAAATAATAATAATGTTGTTTTTTCGGTGTAATGATCCAAATAATTTTTTTGCATGTAGTTCTCATTATTGAAACTCAAAAGTAAATCTATTTTTTGTGAAATAAGAAAAAGGATGCAAATAGGATCTAGAAAAAAGGCATAGAGACAGCTGTTTTGATTTATAAAGAAATGTTCGTTCAATTAGTAGAATTTCATGGAAATTAATCTAATTGTAAAGAATAATGTAAATTCAAGAAAGTACGATTCCCAAAGGAATTACCAGTTTCATATTTTATTCAGTAAAAATTATTAAAAAAATGTCGTTTTTTCCTTAATGTATTGTAACAATACAATTGTTATTACCTAGAAATATAAAGATCTACAAAAATTATAATAAAATGATGATATGAAGTGAAATAATTGCAATACATAATTGCAAATTAAATCACACAAAAAACCAGAATAATAATTTTACACTAGAGTGAAAAGCTATAATTTATAATTTTACCCTTAACTCTAGAGTAAAATTATTACTCCTATTTTTTTTTTGGGTGGTTTAATTTAAAAATATATGTTGCAATTATTTCACTTTATATCATCGGTATACCTTATTAAATACGCATCCATAAGTAAAATACGCAAAAAAATGAGGCATATGGGCAAGATTTTTTTTATTATCTCACATTTGCATATTGGAGTTTATAATAAAATTATTCCATAAAAAAATAAACCCTCCTCTTTGTCGTAACTTCTACAAATATTTGCATTGTGTGTGGATGGAACCAAAACTATAGTTTTTATCTTAAAGAAAAGTTTTGTTATTTGTATATTTAAAAAAGGTAAGTAAAAAAAGTATTCATTTTTTGCAATCCTTTTTTTACTGTATAGTATTGAAAATATTTTAATTTAGCCTAGAGATATATTAGAAAAATATTCTAATTCAGCGGTCACCAAAGTGGTGGTCTATGGACCACTAGTGTTTCGTGAGAAAATTTCGATGAAAAGTCCGCAGAGAAATTAGAAATATACTTAACTATTATAATATATAATACTTACATAATTATATTAGTAGTCCGTGGGGTTTAAATTATGAATTTCGGAGTCTGTGAGGTCAAAAAGTTTGGCGATCACGGTTTTAATTCGTTTATTATTAACAATTCACTACAATTTATAACAGTAGTTACAAACAAGGGCAATATCGCTTCCTCCTACAGACAATGGAATTTCTTAAGGCAGAGATTCTCAACCTTTTTGCGCCTAAAAGGACATTCTAGGATGTCAATCATGCGGCGGGCAATATTTATTCTTGAAGAGAACTTCAGTGTTGGTAATTGGCTGATAATATAGGTCAAGACGTTAGGAATACTTAAATATTATTGTTATAATATCCTAGCGGGGGGCACATGTAAAAATATATGTGGGCACTATACTTGAGGGCCACTGTTCTAAGACAATAAATGGGTGGGGTGGGGTGTAAAAACTGAGAAGTAGATAATTTTTAATAAATATGTAGGAAAGAGATTATTTGGAATTTTTTCTCGTAAGGAAGACGTACATAGGAAAAAAATTAAATATATAAATAAATATCAAAAATAGTGGTTTATGACCCGTATGTTAACTGCAGTTTTTTTTATTTGTTATTTACCGTCGACTCTAGTGTTAATAAATATTCGTAATCGAAAAATATCGAAAAAAAAATCGATACGAGGATCGAATCCAACACCTATCAGTTTTGAAGCGGTCACCTTGACTACTCGGCCACCAGTAGACCACTTCAAGATATATTGCGGTTCAATTTGTAGGTAAAAGTTAATTTCAGCATTACGAAAGAAAACATAAGGAAAACGTTTTTTTTTTATTCGTTATTTTATGATTATGGCTTTATAACATTTAAGATCTTTAACATTTTTATTGATTCTAAGCTTAATAAAAGTTCACAAATTGAGAAATATTGAAATTGTTACGAAATTTGAATCCAGTAGGGTAGAGTGGGGCTTAAAGTCCAAGGTATAAAGATCCACCATGAGTATCCATACTAGTGGCATATTGTTCTATTTAACTATAAAAGCGGGTATGAGGAAGTTTAAAAAACATTTCGGGTCCCCTTTGGCAGTTAAGCTACATCGCAGATTGGAGATTTACGACGGCACCTCGATATTTTTAAGAAAGTAAAATTTTTAATTATTATACTTTTCGGTTTCCAGCAGTAATATTACTTTGAATGGACGAAAATATAGCTTAATATTAGATTAGTGGGTTTTCAGGATTTATTATTAATTTTTAGCTAATTTAAGCAGTAAACTAGTTATAACCTGTTAAAAACACTTGAACGTATATGGGGTAAAAAGGTCCACGTGGACTTTTCCACCCAGCCCCGTGAAAGTTGGATTCAACGCAATCTTTGCAAGCAATGGGCCCATGAAAAATATATGAATAACCGAAAGTTCGTTTACTTCGTTTGTAATAATTGTGATTCAGGAAACGATAAGTCTGATTAAATTAAGATAAAGATATAAAAAAATATTACCTATGTTACAATTAATATCAATATTATTATAATGAAAGAAGAGATATATATCATATTTAAAATGACTGTTATAAAATAAAAATCCAATATTTCCAAATAAAAATCTAGAAATATTTCATTAATTCAAATACTGTTATTAATTCATAAAACCAGTTAAATACTTAAAATAAATGAAGGACCTTTTTGCCTCTTAGCCGATCCTTTTTGCCCCTACTAAGAGGCAAAAAGAAACAGGCGACAAAATCTAAAGAAAATGTAAAATGACATACTTCTACAAGGATGATTTCGTTAAAAACTAAATTAAACACGGTCCCATATTTGTTTGTTTGATTAGGATTATACGTTTCAAATTAAAATGGTTAGTTTTCACAATATAATACGGAATAGTAAAATTAAACCTTTAAACCCTACCCTACGTCCCTACCATACCTAACAATTTCAAAACGGTCACTTGGACCACTCGTAGACTAGTAGGTATGTATATTTTTTTTATAAATAAGTAAAAACTAACAAAATAAATACAAGATAATGCTTTTTCCTATCCAAAAGTTTTAGGTGTGGCTCCCAAAATTTTCATTTAAATGATTTTGGCTCTCGTTGAGAAGATTTTGACAACTGCTAGTTTATATCATTGAAACTATCAATATTGAATATACTTTACCTTCCTCTACTTCTTCAAAATGAACATTCAAATAAAAATTGTACTTTGTAAGTTAAGTTCTGTAATATTAATAACCTTATATCTTTTAAGGAAAAAATCAATCATAGTAATTATAATAGAGTAATTATTACAATCTAAAAAAAGTTAAATAAATTCTAAAATTTGGCAAATAAGATTAAAATTAAATTCGCTTCCCCCCAACAATAAACAAATAAGTTTTTCATTTAATTTGTATAAATTAATCAAATGATGAGAAATTAACGTCGTAGAAAATAAAATGAAGTCTGATGATAAAAAAATATAAATAATTTTATCAAGGTTAGAGTTGCATAAAACTTTTGCTGCAATCAAAGTAAAAAAATTGCATTGTTTTATTCAAGTGTAAACATAAGACTAAAACCTTTCTACTTGCTTAATTTAAAAAAAAATTAACAAAAAATACGTAAATTGTGAAGCTGCAATGCACAATTTTGATTAAATCCTTTTTGCACTTTTTGCACACAAAGTGTTGAGTTCTGAAATTTGATCATCCTATTTAACAGATGACACGCAAATTGTATTTTAAATATAATATAGAACGCGAAAATTATATGTTAAAAAAAGAATACAAGTTTTAAATTCAATATGTTGACCAGATTCTTACCAAATTTTTGTCTACAATTGAATGAAAGACTAGATTCTATATTAACCCCTATTTTATATTCTTTTGGATACGATACTTGTACTAACATGAACATTTTATGGATCACATATTATTTTTGTCGTTAATTTGAGAATCACTAGAATTGAGCCGTAAAAGTTAAAAAAAAATCAAGATTTTTAAAATGAGTCACACTCAAAAGAGAGTAAGTACTTCAGCTTTAGATTACTGTATATAAATAAATGACTATACAATAGTACATTCCTAAGTGGGGCAAAGATCAAAGCTATAATTGTTTTTATTTAAATACTCAATTAATTGAAACACCTTTTTGAAATAATCAGTTTTGCGATACTAATTTTTCCCTAGTGTTATAACCATATACTCTAAATCTATACTGTAAATGTATTTATAATGCAATAAAAATATAAAGGACCATTTTTCGAACTTCACTTATAATTCAAGGTCAAGTTTTCGTTTCAACCTTATTTAACATGTAATAAGAGTTATATGCCTGTTGCATCAGAAAACCTTTAAAGTTAGCAGTTATGAGTTCTTATTTTCTTTCACTTTCTTATATTATAGCATATATCTCAATAATTAGAGTGCTAAATAATTATCTATTGTGGTAATAAATACAATTAAAACTGACTAAAAGTTTAACAAATTGAAAAAGTATAAATAATAGAGGTTGAATTTCAAAATGATAGTTTCACTTCATGAATATGAACAGGAAACAACATATTTCAAAAGCTGAGAACACTTAAACTTCTAAACTGGTTTTCCCAATTTTCCAGCTAATATAATGGTAATTTTTTAAGACTACTTTTTGAAATATATATTATTATTAGATAGATCTACGTTCTCGATTAGCTAAAATTAGTTTATGAAGTATCTATCACAAAATATAAATTTTCGGAAAGATTTTACTTTTCTGGAATATTCTACTCGATCTGTACAAAAGAATATAAAATGGAGCATTTTATCTTAGTATAGTGTATTGATTTTTGTGATTGATATTTATCTCGACTGCCAGGAATGTAATTAAATATTTTCAAGATTTTTTTTTATTCTCCAGAAAATTTTTGCAGGTTCAAAAAATGTTTTAGTTTGTTATAACTATACTTGTCTTGGCCATTCTTATTTCATATAATACTTAATATAACTATATTTTACATAGTTATGTGTTGCCTGAAATAGAGCGCTACTATTAATAAAATTGCGGTTACATAAACAATTATTATTTGAGTATGTATTATTTTGTTATCGACTGTTTTTTAATCATTGATGTAAAAATGGTCCACTAATATTTAAAAAGAATGACCACAGAGAAATAATTTTAAAATTTCCTGCTTATTCCAGTATATAAGTATCCTTTCCAGGATACTTATTATATTTTTCAATGACTTGAAAATCTCAATTATATGCTCCAAATATATGAAATTTTGAAGAATGTAATGTTTGTGTATTGTTTTAAATCGGGATCTAATTATTTATTTTACTTCTGGTATATTCTATTTTTATACAACAAAAAAAATTAACACAGTAATGATCACCCAGTAAACGCTCTTGTTTACTAAATGCTCAAAAGTTCAACGATGTTAATAGTGAAAAAAGTGACTTTTTACTTATTCATCGACATCTCAGTGATTAATTATTAATTAGTGAACAAAACAATTCTCAATTGAATCTCAAGAGCTCAACTTAATGACGAAGCGTCTATAAAATTTAGAATAATAATTTTAAGTAGATTTTATAGAAACTGTTGTGTTTGTCCTCATGGTGAAATTTTGGTTTAATTTTTCCATCACATGCATTAATTAATGGAATAGGTTCGAATAATACCATTGGTTAAGTAGTTTATATACATGTAATATAACTGACTTTTTCACCAGTATAACTCCTATACTTTTCTACCGACCTTCGTCAAACTTGATACACTTATTTTTCGGAAAATTATCTTGAACTAGTTTAAAGATGAGCAATATCGGATAGCTATTTTAGAAATGGTAGCCATGGAAATATGACTTCGCGGAAATAGCAAGGGTTGTATTAAATATATATTTAAAATATCACAATAAAATTCCCTGATATTTTCAGATTGAATTAAAATTCCTGATAATTTCCTAAGGTTTTCCAGATCTTTGGTCACCCTGATATATAGTTTTGCATTTTGCTTTGAGGACTACAAAAATTACATTACAAAAATGAAGTACTCTTCTGGATTGATAGAATAATGCAAGTCAAAAAGGTCCTTAAAACTCCAATTTTTCAAAAGCACTGATGGCAAGCCAAGGATATAACCACTGTTGGTAGCAATACAATCGAAAATATTCGAATTATTCACGTTCTAAGTAAATAGAGATAAAATGGGGAAAAACAAAATATATTGTATTTTCCTTACATTAATGTCAATCTCGAATTGAGTTTGTTGTATTGAATTTTTATTATCCAGAAAATTAAGCTTGACAGCATCACAACCTTGGCCTAATTTATTACGCCTGTACGTGAATTCAGAACTTGAAATTTTTCAAACAAGCATTGAATAGGAACATTAAGCTCAGACATCGGAAAAAAGTTTCCAACATAATTGAACTAAAATTTTATATACTTTAGATTGTAAAATAGACCATATTCACAATTTTTAATTCTTTATTCAATAAAGGACATTATTAAAGTGAGAAAAAATTTATATTTTGGCATAAATAAGTTGTAATTTTAATGAGCAATTGAGAGCCCGAAAACTATGGGTCTTCTGTGACGTCACAGTACGCATCAGTATCCGTATTGAAACCGAATTATAAGCAGATCATTGAGTGATTACCGTAGAAACAGTAATAATTTACACAATTTTTCATAATTTTTCGATATGGAAAATATTTTTATACCTAAAAAATAACTAACAATTTTTTCCTTAGGAATAAAGGTTGTATAGATTGTAATTGGTTTAAATCACTAACATAATACGTATACGGTTTATACGATTTAAACAACATTTTCCTTTGTGTTTAAACACATTAACCCTAGGAAAACGTTCATGGGGTTTTGAGGTTTCGTATTGTGACGTCATTTTAATGCCGAGCCATTTAGGCTCGAATTTGACGTTTTGAATTTAACAATTTTTTTTGAATTTTTACATGAATATTTCTTAAATTTTATCGTTTAAAGTTAAAAATTAACAACAAAATTATATTTTAATATTAGTTTAGAATTTTTTTAAAACATTTAAAATTATTTTTAGATCATACGCATTAGGTCTATTGCCAAAATTTAAATGATGTGACATACAACCACTTGTTATAGTTTCGAGGATTTGAGGATCTTTTTTATTTTAAATTAATTAATTTACACTTTGTTATTTATTTATTTTTCTTGCAACGTTTCGCAGTTTATTACTTCTTTTTCAAGCGCTTATAAATAATTGTGTAAATGGATAAAGAATAAGTTTTAACTAATTGTCATTTATGTTGGTATAATATTAAATTACTATGGTACTTTGGTAAATTTAATTCTTTTATTTAATATAATAAATTATTGAAATATAGTTTTATGTTAAATATAAGATTTTTTGTTGGTGTAAGTCTATTTAAATTTATCTAACAGATGGTTATAAATTACTTAAACTACTTGTACCTGTCTTTAGATTTACTGTACTATTTAAATGTATATACATCATTTCACTAATACTTTTTTGTATATTGTTACCATAAAATGAATATAAAACATAATAATAAGAATATAACCTGCGAAACGTTGCAAAAAAAGAAGTGTAAATTATTTAAAAAAAAGATCTTCAAATCCTCCAAAAGTCATCCAATAATAAATATATGATATATACTATGAGAATAATAATAACAAAAGGGAATTTTAAAAATAAATAGGACAAATAATTGAAAATAAGATGACAAAGAAAATAAGATTATATTTATGTAAATTATATGCAAATTAATGTCCACATATTTCAAAACGTGGCATTAGTAAATCGAACAGAATAATATACATACAATTTATATATGAAAATATAACTATGATTTTAGAAACCATCTCAAATCAAGTAAATATTCAATGGCATCTAATTTAAAAATATTAGATTTTTTTTCGTAAAATTATGTCAAAGCTACAAAATAGTATGCCGAAAATAATTTTTTTTAAAAAATATTTCCTAACAATCAAATAATTTCAACTGGTAAAATTTGCAAGCAATATACTTCGAAACATAAATAACATTTTTTTCTTTTACGATAATTGCCTCCACATGAACCCCCGAAAACACTCAACTAAGAATAGCTTCTATAAAGTATAATGAACTTCGTTAAGATTCTTGCTTTTAATTGAAAATAATAAGTTTAAATAATTTTAAAGAGCAGCAATATCAAGGTTATTTTATATTATGTAATAATTTATATCATTCAAATATTTGATTCATCGTAGACAATAAATAAGCAAAAAATATCTAAATATTAATAAATTGTATTAAAATCCAAATAGCACTTAGAGAAGTTCTTTGATTTTCAATAGAAGACTAAATATTGAAAAAGAAAATTGAAGCAATAAATTGAACTGCAATTTAAAGCAAAATATTTATTTTCGAAACCATTATGCCAACAAATTAGTGAAAATAAAATAGTCATAATATTTATTTAATTAGTCCAAATCCTTTGAATCTGAGTTTTCAATGAAATATTTAAAATTTTGAAAATGATTTGAAACTAACTTTCATTCATTTAAAACTTTTAAAACATATTAAACCAATTATTTATTAACAAACTAGCTGACCCAGCAAACTTCGTACTGCCTAACATGCAATGAACGTAGTGTTTTATAAATGAATGTGTTAGTTACACTTAGTTTAAATTATCAATAATAAAATGAACAAAATTAAGTTCAATACTTCATTAGAATAATAAATATATAAAAAGAAAATAAAAATTATATAAAAAGAAATCAATTATTTCAATTGCAAGACAACCAACACATTTCGTCGGTCTAAAGTGTTAAGCTGCTAAATTCTTTTTAACAGTGTTTTCAGGGAAAGGAAAAAAAGTAAATATAAGCTACATAAATTACTACATAAAGCAGATTTCCGATTCATTTTGCATATTAAGAAATTTTTATATTTAAATAGATTTATCAGTTTGTCATTTGATAGAATTTTTTATTCCTTCCTATTGGAACAAAAAAACAAAAAAATTTAAAAGTGAACTTAGCAGATTGAAAATTTAGGCTGACGATTTGCTTTATTGAAGCTATGTATTTGGGTTCATGCGTTGCCCTCGGATTGATTCTCTCCATTGAGGCATCTTGCCATTACATTGACATACAAAGTTTGTCAAATCAGATATCTTCAGCATAAAAAACAAAGTAGGGGTAGTAGTAGTAATTAGAGCTTGAAAAATGACGGGACCGATTATGATGATATATGATTTGTTAGATTCGTCTTCCTTCCGAATAGCAGAATAACTGTTAACATATCTTAACAATTCACGGAAAAAAATTAATAAAATAAGTTTTTAAATAAATTAGGCTTGGCATTTTACGCAATTGGCAGTTCACGTCACCCACACTTATATGTCAATTTAATATTGACGATAATTTTTATTTAAGAAACGCGTATAACCATTGAAACCATTGGAAGTTCGACGCAATGACTGACTTTGTTTTGAAGGCGCAATGATTTTACTGATTGGCGATTTCTCCCAAACATTGCCAATCATTCCAAGTTTAGATTCTACCAATAAAATATGCTCCTGCTTAAAATCATAAAATTTGTGACACAATGTAAAAAAACTTCAGCTGGCAACATGAGCTGCGTTGCAGAATGATCCATCTACTGAAGAATTTTCCAAACAATTTTTGAATCTCGGTAAAGGCAGTGTTCTTGTCGACGAATCACGCATTTTGACTTAATTTCCTTCGAATTTTGTCTCATTTAAAAATTTTACTTAATTCCTAGCTTTTTTATAAAACAGCAGGATAACGTTTAAATCAGTTTAATTGGAATAAAAATTCAAACCAATAACACGGCTATTACCGATATTCAATCATTTCTAGGATAAATCTTCTGCAGATCAATCGTTCAGTTATGTTTTTTATGTTTTTTTTCCAGGTGAAGTTTCTCCATATGGTTCCAGAAATTTGATAATTTAAGGCAAGCATTTATTTTTTAAACAGAAGTCGATCCTTAATGTCTGAAGTCGTCCACTTCTGCAATTCGAAATGCAGAACGACTAATCTGGAAAAGTGTTTTCCAAACAATTTATCGATATTGGTAATGGGAAAATTTCTGTTGACCCATCATCGGGATACATTATTTTCCCTACCAATTTTTGTCACTTTACTAAGTTAATGGTGTTCCCAAACTTTGCTCAAAATTACAAAAATTCCACGTACTGCGTTGTGATACATAATGAAATGCCAAAATGACGTGGACCTACAATCTTTTTGCTTGCAACACTCTTCAAAAATATGAATTAAATAACTATTTTAACACAAATTATATAAATAAAAACGTCAAATTCATACGTTGCTAAGCTTTTTCCAAATAAATCACAGGAATCGATTATAACAAATAATATTTGACGTAAAAAGAGTGTAGGCGTAAAATTTATAAATAAATAAATTCATTGTTAAAACAAATCGAATTGTGAATATAAACCATCCTCAAACCCCCTCGAATACACACAAAAAATTTCATCAAAATCGGTCCAGGCGTTGTTGAGTTATGCGCTTACCAACACATTTTGCGATTCATTTTTATATTATAGATTACTAAATTCCACTTATATTACGTATATATTTTTATTTATTATGGAGACTGCCGACAAAATATGATTTATTTACAAAAAAAAATATTATCGATAAAAAAGTTTCTTCAAACCAAAAATTAGAAATTCAGCCCTAAAATTAATTGTAATATTGAAAAAAAAGGCATTGAAATTTATCAATTTATTTCTTTGTTAAATAGGTCGAAGAAGTTCATAGCATTTCAAATTATGCACAAGAACCAATTTTGTGACGGCTAATTAAAGCATCATTCGACAATCATGTTATGAATTCTTAAATATGTTATTAAATTTTCATTAAGGAGAGAGTTCACCGATGTAAAAATCGAGCACGATATAGTGTAGTTTCTAACACTTAATTTAATATTTTTGAATTCGACTAATTTTGCTGTACATTTTTTAGTAACATGTTCCTGATTTAATTCAATGATCGAATAATAAAACTAGTTCAATTGTAACTTTTTTAAAAAACAAATAGTATTATTTATTTATTTATTTTTTTGAATTAAGTATTTTGACCCTTAAGGAACAAACATATTGAATATAACTGGATAGAACATTGAAACAGAAGTCGTCAAAGGGTATACACCTTTTATATTCGCCACGATCTCAGAAATATATGTATGTATGTATCTTAAACTCGAAGATCATATAAAATCTTTTCATATTTTCCATTATAAATAGCCTGTTCTATTTTGTTACTAGTTCATTTCAATAAAATATAATACATTTGATTTTCATTACTTCATAACTTTAACTATCGTATAAGACACTGTTATTTGTTTTTTATTGGTACGTTACCTATTATCTATTATAACTTTATCAAATGGATAACCCTTAATAAGAGTTAAAAAGGGTGAATGTTCTGTATTACTCATCAACCAAAACCCTTAATTTCGATAACATTTATCAAATTTTGATAGTTACGATGACAACGAAGCTCTTTTAGATATCATTTCCGTTAAAATGACACCACATTTATTAATATCAGGATTTTATAAGGCTTGAAATATAAATAATATTATATTACTTTTAAAATAATATACAAACATTAGTATATAATATCAAGAGCCGATATTTTAGATGTGTAAATTGTAAGATGAAACCGAAAATGACTAAAATAAGGGACATTCTATGCCAAAGGTTCCCAACCTTTTAAGTCGAAGAGCACATTTTGGGGTGTCAGGCAAATGGTGGGCAATATTTACGTAATTTTCAAGATAAACTGACTTATGCTCTTTTTTGGGACGTAAATATCTGGCAACGTTGCATGTTATACTGTTTTTAATTTAATTCGCGATTTTTTGTTGAATCAACTCTAATATCGTTTAATTTTATCTTTTGTTGCTAAATTTTCATTATGGCCCAATTTATTTGCGAATTAAATTAAAAACAAAGTATAAATTGCAACGTTGCCAGATATTGACGTCGTTAAAAGGCACATGAGGCGATAAAATTTATTGTTAAGAATTGTTCAATGTTCACCATACATGTAAAAAGTTATCAATTCTATATACAATATTTTTGCTGTAGATACACTGTAGATATTTTTAACACATTAGTTTTTACCACTTAGGCCAATATAAAATAAATATATTTTCTAAAAGTTTGATGAATCTCGCGGGCCGTAAAAATAGTGAAGGCAGGAAAAATATAGCTAATGAAGATACCAAAACTGTCATCAGATCTAAGGAGTAGGAGCAGGAATATTTTGAAGAAATTGAAGCCAAAAAAAATAGAGTAGCTGAAGCTTTAAAAATTTATGGTGACTTCAGCTCTCAATAATCATATATTGAATGCACTACAGTAAATACTCAATGAATATTTTCTTGAACTCGCCAATGCCACAAAATTGCACTTAAATGGGTGTTGGGTGGTAGCGACTTATGGACCAAAAATAAATACGACTATAAGTTATAAGAAGCGAAATTAGAGCCACAGTTAAGAAATTATTGTTCCCAAAGTCGAAGCCTCATGTAATTTAACCCCCTCCCCCATTGTCAAAATAGATATTATAGTAACGAATTATTGCTTATTTTTCATGTTTAGACGTTTAGTCACATTTATTTAACGATCATAGTTTTATTATTATTCGCAAATATTGCAACAAAAATAAAAATACTATTACAAATTATGGGTCATCGTTGACTGTTTAGTAAACATTTATCGAGTTGATAGACAAACTTCCTTAATTATAGCCTTAATTGTAACTAACTAACTTTAAATAAAGAAAATATGTTTTTCATTAGTTCCTCATCAAACGTTGGTAATAATTAAAGAACGTATTTGCTCATAACAATGTTAATAGTTTCAATTAAAAATAAACATAACTAATTATAACAAGTATATACAATAAAAATATTTACACTAATAAAATATTTGTACCAGTAAAAAAAGGAACACTCCGGTAGCAGAAAACTTACTATATAGTTTATTATTTTTTGGGTATAAATAACAGAAGTATCACTTAGAAAAAATAATATTTCGTTGAATCAATAGTACGTTAGAGAATAAAGTTTTGGTCAACACTTAAAATATTAAATGAGTATTTTTTTTATTGTAATTTATCGCCGCTATAACTTATAACTACTAAGGTCTTAAGCGACTTTAGGGTTAATAAAAATTCTTATACTAAGAAATATCGAAAAATTTGCTCGATACGAGATTCGAACCCAAGACCTACCAGTTTTAGAGCACTCACCTAGACCACTCAGCCACCTAAGTAATTTTAAAAAAGTTCTATCATATTTACCAAAAATATTGAAATACGGATAAGGTAACTAAATATGCATTTAGGTAGATCACTTAACTAGATTTGACTGGTCTAAACGCTTTTGGTTTGTAAATATTGGCCATATATTATTTTAGTATTTCTTTTAAAACATACAAAAATAGGATACAAATAATGGTTTGTACGTAGTACATTTGGGACGAAATAATGAACATACATTCCGTCTTAAATACTTTTTTAACCGTTATTTACCGTCGCTTTATAACTACTATGGCCTATGGGCTTTAACGACTCTAGGGTTAATAAAAATCCGTAAATTAATAAATCAAAATATATCGAAAATTTACCCTACGCGAGATTCAAACCTAACATCTACCAGTTATGGAGCAACCATCTTAACCTCCGGTCATTTGTATTCTTTAAATTTACACACCCTATACCGATTAGCCAACAAAATTTTAGTTTGAATTTTCAAAAATTTTTTTTGCTAATCGATGGGAAATCGTTCGTAGAGGTTTGTACAAGAAACCGTTTTATTTGTGACAAAATAGTTTTGTAGTAATTAATTAATTACGAAAAATTAATTATTTAGTCATTGATATAGTAAAATGTTAAGGAAATAGGGTTTTTAACGATATATAATACAAAAATTGAAGAAAATTAAGAAAACTTTTGTTTAATAATAAAATAAAATGATAAATTAAAGAAAACTTAACAGAAGCTCCCCTCCCCCAACCAACCATAAGATTGGTGAAAAAAAGGCATTTATGAAATTATTCTTTTTCCTTACATTGTATTTTCACGAAATTTTCCAAATAACAAAAGTCGAGACATAATTAAACACGCTTTTCACCCAAATATTATCATCGTTTGCGAAAATCAACTTTTCTCATAAAAAATTATTGAATATAAATATGCACTTTTGTTATTATATGTCGCTAAAAACCCTATTTTACTTTAACATTTTACTGTTAATGACTAAATAATTAATTTTTCATAATTACTACTAAAGTATTTTGTCACAAACGAAACGGTTTCTTTCACAAACCTCTACGAACGATTTCCCATCGATTGACAAAAAAAATATTTTGGAAAAATTTGAAATTTTTGTTGGCTTATCAGTATAAGGTAATTTACACAAAGGATGTAAAATGAAAGCCAATAGCAATACATGCATGTCTTTTGTACAAATGGAAAAAATACAAAACTGTACAACTCCGCATGTGCTTAGCTTACTTTAACCATAATCGAACTTTTTTTGTTTTGATTTCAGCAAGCTTCATCACTAAAGCGGGAATTTAGTTTAGTTTCGGTTTCAGCAACTTTGCTATAAATATGACCAAAATCACGTTTGCAAGCTTTTTTGTGGTCTTTGGATTTGATCGCCGAATTTCGGTATGTTTAGTGTAAATTTATTAATTGTATCTTTAATCCCAATAACCAAATGTATTGTCCTTATTAGACTGATACTATTTTCATTTGTTACAGATTATTTGTAATTAGATAAAATATACAAAAAATTAGCAAAATAATTTTCTTTTCCAAAATTTGGGTTCGGTTGTAAAAATGAGTTCGATTGGAGACTACCTAGTACTCCTGAGAAGTCACAACCGTAATGTATCATTTTTACACTGAAAAAATCTCTTTTTATTTAGAATAATTGAATTGATGTTTCATTTATTTCACAACTATTGTGAACCGTGATTTTTTACTTTTGATAGTTATTTTTAAAATTTCGTAAATCCTTTTGCTTCTACGATGTGGTGTTTATCAATTATAACAAATAATACAATAGTAGACATTAAAGAGTAGACAAGGGAAGTTCATTTTACCATATATTTATAAAAAGCTCATTTCAAACATAATTTTCTTTAGAAATGAAAACATAAACGATTCAACGAGAACAATTCCTGCCATTAAAACCTTTTCTATTGATCTGACCGAAGTTGACCTATATTTTCATGTCAACCTCCGAAGCGGCTTCCGACCTCTTCATTTTTCTAAAAATCCACACTCAAACTAATCAAAAGTGTTTTGACTATTGATTTGTTCTCTTATTACAGCAGATACTTAAACACCACCTGTATTAATTAATATATAATTTATTTCGTTTTTTTTTTCTTTTCAGAAAAATGCAACAGTTAATTGAGTGAGTCGTTTTACCTAATTGGAGAAAATCTAAAAATAAATTAAAAAAGAAAGTTTCTTTTTCATTTTTTTTTTTGAAGTTAAAAATTAATGCGATTCGGAAGCAATTACATTGATTTAGTTGCATTATTCATGCAAATAAGAAAACGGTTTTTAATAGAATAATCAATAGGTTGTGATTGCCGATCAGGAAGATAAGAGGATTTTTTTTAAATTCCTTTGTATTGAATGATTCTTTGGTTAATGTAAATATTGATTTTTTTGTATATGGGTTACGTTAATGGAATACATGATTTTGTAGAAAATTCAACACATGAAAAAACCTCTTTTGTTGAATATTTCGAAGATGATCTTATAATGCTGATCATTTGAATGAGGTAATCAAATAGAGTTAAACGGTTTTTGACGCCTATGGTACGTTGAAGGTAAGATGATCACATTGGACTTGATTTTTTTGTGGAACGGTCAAATTAATGACGATGGGATTTATGAATCACCGCTTTGATTAACTGTCAAAATGCTAGGCAAAGAGATGACAAAGCGAGTGAATGAAAACTTGATCATCGGCAACGTTTTATGCGACACCTGTTCTTGTCTTCTGGACATTGGGTTTGGATGCTGTTGAAGGAACGTTACGTACTTGCCAACGAAATTTTCGAGGACTGAACTTTTGCCTGCTGATTGACCGCCCACAACGGCAATCTGCGGCAAGTCCAACGACATATGAACACCGAGAGACGTGAATGCATCTTGTAATTTGTTCACAATTGGAATGAGCTGTTCCATTCCAACATTCCCTGCCATTTTCAGGCCGTTTTTGCTTCGTTCTTGTTTTCAATTATTGCACAATTCGTCACGTTCGAATCACTCGATTTGAAACAAGTTACACTCTCAAATAACGATTAGCGAAAATTCACCTCACACACACACACTTCACGACCGTTCATCAACTATTATATTAAAATTTTATCGAACCCATCAGTCTCGCTAAAATGGAGAAATGCTCAATACAAACTCGAGAGTTGTGCTAGTCCCACCTACCGCTCATGCGCGCTACCAACTAAATGTCAAACGTTATTTAAAAATTTAAATTCCAAAATCAAAATTAGTTTTTAACAGAACTTTTATGAAAATTTAACAAAAATCTAATTCAAAAATTTACTCAGATACTGAAATTTGATTCAGTTTTTCGTTTAATTGCTTCTTGACAAATTTAATTTAATCAATAATGTGGCGAATGCGCGCCCCACATAAATGCCTACCTCACATTTTATCAATTACTAACGAAGACCTACTTACATTTTCTTCCCCATTTTTTCTGAAGGTTGTCAATCGATAAGAACACTTCCCAAACATGATTAACTTTACCTAAAGCCATCAAACTTACATTACTTAGGATTTTAACCATAACATATTTATAATTTTATAGGGGGCAGTGAACCCTGAAAGAAATATCGATTGTCTAATTTTTCGATAGCTATAATAGGGTAGCCATGTATCTCAACAATATTTTCCCAAAATTTCAAATCGAAATTCCTCTTGGTTAAAAACTAAAAGAGCATTATATATACGCATGTGTACTCTCTTATATCAGCTTAAATATTTTATACTATATATTAAAAAAAGTTTTCTAGTGGTTACTCACCATTTGATAGTTTTGATTTTTTAATAATATAAACCAAAAATGACGCAAAAACGAAAGTGTTTTCATATTTTTAAATAATTTCTGGTTTTTAAGATATTTTCATTAGATTTACTTTTATACTAATACATGATTTTTTAAGACCTTGTAAAGGCTCTAAAGCTAAACCCGTAAAGTACTCTCAAGGATACTATCTTTTATACAAACATTTTTAAACCGATAAGTAGTGTCCGACCGAAACTCGTTTTTACGGCCGAAAGTGAAACTTCCGTATAAGGTCATGTTTTCGTAGAAAAGAAAGTTAATCATAATTAGTCAGCCTTTACTTTTAAATCCTATAGGTACTCATTAATCATTTAGTCCCTAGTATTTGATCTAATCATTAACAATACATACTATTACCATTTCTTATTTCAAATAAATTATCTATGCTGAAATAAGGGATTGATTTGAAAGAAATGTACCTAATATTTCTTTTTGATATTAGTTACGAATAACATAAAATAATAAAAAAAGGTACAAAACAAAATTACTTTTACCTAATATGTTTAGGACACCAAACAGAAAATACTCTTTCTTATATCTTAAAAACAAAACAATTTTTTCTAAATTTTGATGTTTTCTTTCGAACTGAAGAAAATATTAAAGATAATACTAAACAAAATTTTAATGAACTGATCAGTATTCTACAAATAATATTAGTATTATATATAAAATAATATTAGTATTAATCTACAAAAATAATACAAAATAATAACCAGTGTTCATAAATCAGAAAAATTAAATATTAAGTGAAAAACAATAATTTTTTAACATTTTTATTTCACGAATTCAGTTTCGGTTTCGATTTGACGACAGTCCAAACTCGTTTTTTGACCGAAACCGAAAGTTCGGTCGGACACTACCGATAAGTAACGCACAGTTTAAATCGGTGGATTTATAAACATGTAAATTTGACCAGAAGTTTCTTTTATAGCTTCATTGATTTAGGTAAACATTCAAATGTATTTTTTAATCGTATGTGTATGAAAATAAAATCGTCATTTTAGATGTAAAAAGTATAAAATGAAAGTTTCTGCTTCTGATAGTAAATAGTACAAATATATTAGCTTTTTGTCCCATGTTCTTATGGAAAAATTTGGCTCCAGACCAAAATTTACATGTAATTAATAGAAGAAAATGAATAGTGTCCTCGTTGCAGCTACTAGGAAATCCAAGTCATTAATCCTGTTACTTGATAACCACTGAAGAGAATGCTTCGTGATTGAAATACATATCTAGGACAATAAATCAAAACACACTTTTGGATATTGATTCAATATTAATTGTATTACTTATAAAAAAAATATAGGAGTAATATTTGTAAAAAGATATATTTTTGGGTGTTGTAAATACGAGTTAAATTTTTCTATTGGATATTTTAATTTAAAAAAAATACTTCGAGAGATTGAAAATCAATTAAAAACAAAATATTATGCAGGCACAACAGGTAGAGAAACTTTTATGCGATATTAAAACATGTTTGGAATTTAAAAAAAAACAAAGCTATATCAGTTTGAAAAAAACAATATTTTTTTTAAGCTCAACATGATATTACTTAGTAATTTTAAGAAAGAACTAATTAATGGCAGGCGTTTTAAAAAGTGTCTTTAAAATAGCTGTGTTAATTATTTTTGAATAGGAAAATTTTATTTCAACCAATTTTTAATCATTGTTTAAACAGTAAGAAACTATATTTTACTTTAAATTCACAATTTTTTATAAATTTTTTTATCAAGAACTTGTTTTAACTGTAGCATTTCTAGTAGAGATGTTAAGATTTTTATTAAATTTTAACGCAATTTGTCGTCGATTTTCTTTCAATATAGCCCTCCAATTGAGCCATGTTTCAACTTCAGAATTCGATCGATCTCCGCATGCTTCTAATTGCTGATAGTAAGCTTCTCTGATAATTTTGAATGCTTGAATCGAGCTGTATGGAATTTGTGTCACAGGGTCCAAATATTTTGCAGGTTTACTATGCGAAAAGAAAAGAAAATATTAAGTGTGAAATAAATAAAAAAAAACATTGAAATATTTTACTTTGTAATCGGACAGAACTTAATATCAGGAACAGCAAAACTTTTTTTCTTAAAAATTTTATGGAAGATCACGTCATTCGGATCATTTTCAAATGTAATGAAGGTACGTTCACATTTATTAGATGATTCAGTAATTGGTTTTTGTGGTTCATATTCTCTGAAAACATACAAAATTTATAAATTTTAAAGTGTAAGTAATTACGACAAAAAATAAAATAGTAAACAAAGCACAAAGATTTCAAATTCTATTGTAAAATTCCCATTTTAGATTTATTCCTGCCTTAATTATGTTATTTTATCCATAAATAGACCATATTCACATCTTATTTCTATTTTCTTAATCGATAAAGGACATTGATGTGAAGAAAAACTAATTTTTTACTTATGAATAATTTATATATTGGTAGAAAAATTTTAATTTTAATGACCAAAACGATGGGTGCGCCTATGGGTTTTGGGGAAAACATATTTCTGCTCTGAAAATTACTATAACTTTTTTCTATGGAATAGAGATTAATTGTGTTTAGTATATGTAAAAACTACCCTGGTAAAAAAAACCTTTTAAAGTTATAAAAGGCATTTTAAATTTAATGTTTTAAAAATGCCTTTAATAACTTTAAACGACTCCTAGCTGGTTTTTTGAACATTTAAAATATCTTTTTAACAGGGTAAGCTTCTTAACCATTTCAATACTGAGTCTTTTAAGTACGAAAAACTGTTTTTCCAAACTTTCAAACTATAATTCTACTGAAAAGCAAGATCCAGCAAAATCCAGTGGACATTTTTCTAAAGATAAAAAAAATATTAACTAGGCTGGAAAATGAGGCAAGTTATTTTAATTTTTCTAAAAAACATGGATAATTGTGTATGGATTTATAAATTTTTAAGGAAAACTTTATTTTTGCAATCAAATTATATTAGAAATTTGAAAATAAGTTTAGTTAATAATTTTCCGATAGTTCAAAAATGTTGACTAAAGTAAAAAGTGCAGAAAAAGCCAAAGGACGATAACAATGAAAAATAGGCCCCTAAAGAGTATTTTGACCAATTTTGGAGAGAATATTGGTACTAACAAAATAAGTTCATTCTCAAAGTTTTAGCTTTATATGTCTTTTTATTTCCGAATAAATCGAGAAAAAAAAAAACAATACATCGGAATTTTTTTTCTCAACAATGAGTGAACCAATTTGATCGAAATGTGGACATACTTATTATGGAAATATATAAAGGTATACTCAAAAAAAGAACAGTTTTTAATATAACGATTTGAAGTAGATGATTTCTTTTCTTTTGTGGGCAGATGACTAATTGTAAAGTGATTTCTAAAGGATAAATTATCATATTTTTTCATGAAAAAATTTACGAAATGTAGTAAAATCTACCTGGCCTATAAAAAAATATATAAAAATTTACATATTCACAAGTAAAAACCAAAAAATTATATGAAGTTCCCCTTTCTATTTACTTCTGTACTTTAGAGAATTTTTACAAATGAAATGCCTGCTAAGAAAATTAAATAGGGGCGCGCGAATATTCGAATTATTCGAGTCGAATCGAATTTCAAATCGAATAGTTCGAATTATTTAAATAATAATTTTCTATCACCAAATTAATCAATATCGACAGAAAAGTATTTTTTTAGTTATATTCGACTTAAGGCGTTAGGGGTAGTCAGAAGCATGAAAAAATTATATTTTTTAATAATTTTTTTTGCTAGTAAATTATTTTATTTTATAAAAGTAAAAACATAGCATTAATACATTATGTTTCGACTTGACTTCATCAAAATTTCAAAAAAAAAATAAAATAATAATTTTAAAAGTTATGGCTGTTTGTTAAAAACTATCTTTTTTGACCTGGTCAAGAACTGGTGATCACTGTAATTCAAAAACCGTTCGGTAGATTTCAATGAAATTTATATAGGTTTTGAAAAACATGAAAAACTAGTGCCTGATCGAAGGAATATTTTTTTTTCTCAATTTCGATTTTTTTATAAACAATTAACTGTTGGTTTTTTCCCGAAAATTTCCTGAGGCCGCCATTTTGTTAATTTTTTTAAAAAAAAAGCTTCGATCAGGCACTAGATTATCTATTAATAAAACTATTTTTTTCTGTCCGATTGATTTTTGATGAATCTCCAAGGATTTGTGATAATCACCACAAGGGACTTCTGGAGAAACTGGGTCTACACAAACAGCCATAACTTTTAAAATTATTGATTTTTTTTTTTTGAAATTTTGGTGAAGTCAAGTCGAAACATAACGTATTAATGCTATATTCTTACTTTTGTAAAATAAAATAATTTATTAGCAAAAAAAAATTATTGAAAAATATCATTTTTTCATGCCTCTGACTACCCTTAACCCCTTTAAGTCGAATATAACTAAAAAACTTTTCTATCGATATTGATTAATTTGGTGATAGAAAATTATTATTTGAATAATTCGAACTATTCGAATAATTCGAATTATTCGATTCGAATTTCGAATCGAACGATATTCGCACACCTCTAAAATTAAACTATAAGCCATGCTTACTTTTTGATTGTTTCATCATCAACATTAATTTCTTCATCAACGTTCACTTGTGAAGTTAATGGCATTGTAAGTGAGTGATATCTTATCATAGGCCCAGTAAACACTTTTTTCGGAATTCGTCTAGTTTTCTTTTCACTTTCCAATTTTTGATATTTTTCTGAAACAACCAAACGATTAAAAATATTTCTTTTTTTGCGTTTTATTTATTTTTATACCTAAAGATTTAAGATTTTCTTGTTCCGTAACTTTAGCTTCCTCAAGTAGTTCTTCTTGAGTAGGCATTTCCTCCTCGTCTCTATTTCGCTTCACACGACGTTTTTGTTCTTCTTTTCGTACTTTAAGGCGTAATTGAGTAGCCGCAGATTTTGCGGCAGTTGATCGTCTAATTGACTTTCGCTCTTTACAAAGAAATGCACATTGGATTATCAATTTATCAATTAAAATTTTAAAGAAAATAACCTTGATTGTTGTATCGAGTTGATATGCTTCTGCTAGTTCTTTGGATGTTATCTCGTCCGGACCTTGTTCTAGTTGTATGAAGCCTTGTTTTTTGTTGAGATGTACTTGGTTCCTGGAATGTATAAATGGTTTTTTAAATAAATATTTCAATTTTGAATTAATTATTTTACTTTGTATGCTTTGGTGACAAGTCGTTTTTTTCGTTTGGGTCCATCTTCTTCATTGTCTGAAACAGGCTCATCGTTTTCATCTATACTGAAATCAGAATCCACTTCGTCTTCGCCTTCATCTTCTTCGCTGTAAAAATAATTCTTAATTGTCGTTCAACTTAACTACTTTTTGTAATTTTCTTACACATAGTCATTATCTGCCTCAATTTCTTCAAAGCCTCCGTATGTGTTTTTGTAAAACTCATCTTCTTCTTCTTCATTTAACAGTTTGGCCATGCGATTTCCAGCATTAGCGCGACGTTCTCGTCCAGCCATTTTTCCAAAGAGATTGGAAAGTTCGTTTGAAATAAAATAAAACTAATATTCGTTTTTGTTTTCAACTATATTTCAACTGTGTTAATAGATAGACTAATATAATTTCTTTAGATCGCTAAATTTGACTAAATACATAAATTCTACACAATATGTACATTGAGAATAATTTGTCAATTAGTTATACACTAAAAGATTCACCACATCCGCACGTTCCTTTAATATTTGGATTGTTAAAAACAAATTCAGAACTTAATTTTGATTGTACATAGTCCATTTCTGTGCCCAGTAACGTTAATTGAGCTTTTCGGTCAATAAAAACCCGGACGCCGTCTTGGATGACTTCTTCGTCTAACTTGTCCTTTTGCGCTGCGAAATTTAGTATATAAGATAAACCGTTACACCCCCGCTGTCGAACGCCAACTTTTAATCCTTTGTATTCGGGTTTTTCGCTTAGTAGTTCCTTAATTCGACTAACAGCAGCTGGAGTTAAAACTAATGCAGCCCTTGTTGGTAAAATTCTTCTACCTTTGACAGCCCGAACAGTCGCTGAGCCGATTGCTTTGGCGGCCATATTGGATTATTTTTCTCTAAAAATAGTTTTATATTTGTTAAAATTCATTTTTAAATTATAAATTAATACTTGAAAGATTAACACAAAAAATTTGGCATGTCTTGAATTGTATTTCGTAATGTTTTATAATGTTTTCAACATGAAGCGCAATTAATTACTAGAAACACGAGTTCTAGTAAATTTTATATAGACTGATTATTTAATCACTTAGCACTTGAAGCTTTTCTTTCCCTTCACTCGCCGCTCTTTCCTAAAATTTGTCTCACATTAAAAATGACAACCTTAAACTGTGAGTAATCGAAAGTGTTGTTTTCAATATTTTAATATGCTGACACGTAGTTGTTTACCAAATTATCCTATTTACGATATTTAATAGCTGCTATAGGTGATCAAGCGGCAAAACTACGATTTTTCCGGCGCCGCGATATTTTGACGGATTCTTATAGATCTCGACGAAAATAAATGAAAATAAAAATACAATTTTTCGATATCTCGCTTAGTTTACGAAATATCGACCTCTAAAAATTATTTTTTTTTTCACTTTTTTAGACGGATTTCTTAGGATTTTCAGGAAAATAAGGTAAAAGTTTACAACCGTAGCTCCACCGATTGTTTGTGCTAAAAATATAAACAAGGGGTCCAGGGGCGAAGCCCCGGTGATGGTTGGAAAGTCTCAAGTCGTCTTTAGCAACATCAATTTTTGGTAATATTGCATCTATTGCATTTTCGATTTTGTTTTTAATTTAATTCGCGAGTCAGTCGGACCAAAATTAAATAAACATCTATTTTTTTTTTTTTTGGGAAGTCTTCGCCCCTGGACCCCTTGTTTATAATTTTAGCACAATCAATGAACGGAGCTATAGTTGTAAACATTTACCTATTTTTCATGTAAATCCTGAGAAATCCGTCTAAAAAAGTGAAAAATATCAATTCATTTCTTTCATTTTTAGGAGTCGATATTTCGTAAACTAAGCGAGCTATTGAAAAATTGTATTCTTCATTTTCGTTTTTCTTCGTCGAGATCTATAAGAATCCATCAAAACATTGCGGCGCCAGAAAAATCGTAGTATCCTCGATCAAGTTGATCGATAAATATTTTCCATTTTAAACTATTATCTTCAATTACCTTGGGCACTTCTATATTGATTTTGATGTGATTTAATTAAATTTAGTATTTTGTAAGTATATTTAAGCGAAATCAAATCTAAACACCTCCATCGCCATCTCTAAAGTAAAACAAAGTAATAAATATGAATTGCTTAAATTCTTGTTAAGGGGGTATTTTGGTCTAGAAATTTTAAAAAAGTCGTTATTTTTGCATATTTTCAATGTTTAGAATTTCAAAAATATGCCCTTAAACGGATTTTTCAAAATTCAAATTATTTTCCAAGATACAGCGGATTGTGTGTTTATCTGAATTATTCTATTGGAATTGTTTCTCAAACTTCAAACGTGTTTTTCTCAAAACTACTTTTTTGAGGTGGTTGTCATAATATCAATCTCAAGTTCTACTTAACTGATTCTTTTGAAATTTGGTAATAGTCTTTTTTATATATCTTTCTATCGCTTCTGCCTCGGATTTTAGAAAATTTTAATTTTAAGTATTTTTGAAAAATTCGAAAAGGTCAACAAAGGAAGTATTTTTTTTAAGTCGATGCCGATTTGTGTTTTTCTTTTCTTTGGTAAAGATCAATTCGATAGCGACATCTTTACTAATAAAGATTTTTTTTAATTTGTTTGTTTTGGATCATTACAGGGTTGGAATCATGTCAACTAGGGAGCATCGTTTTTTTCGTAGAACCAACCCCCCTCCCATCCCCGGTCTGTGATTCGACGATGTTTTTCTTTTAATTCTTCAAATATCAATAAAAATCATATAAAAAAGTGAATGGCAAAAATGTTTTTCATTTTTTCTTCAACTTAGTTTGAAAAAAGTCTAAAATTTAGGCGTCTAGACCAGGATACTCCCTTAAACGGGAAAATGTGGTACAGAACATTTTGCAGCGTTTTTATGAAAAGTTTTAAGTTGTTGATGTTTTATTTACTCTTTTTAAGCGTCATGTTTGCTACCTGATCGATTAATTCGAATAGTTTTAAGAATTTATTGACTCTTTACAACGGTAAAATTTTGTCGCTAATAAGACGAACACTTCAACTCAAGATGTTCAAAATTTTAAAGGAATAAAAAAATTAACATAATATTTTTACGTTTTTGACAGTTGTTTATATTTAACGGGTTCGTTAAGGGCATTAAGGATTTGTGTTAGGACACAACAATTCAACAATATATGTAGTTACGAAAAATTTATTTATTTCACACAATACACTTATTTATTTGTTCAATAATCAATCTCACCGTTTATCACTGATTGTTGATTATTGACTGTATATGTCTGGCTGTCTGTTTATATCTGACTTCCTCTACTCATGATCGAGCGCTTTTTATAATGGTTTAGACTTTCCAGCATTTTAGATTTCTATAAAAAAATTTATTGTTCAATTTTATTAGCTCTTTTAGCCTTTCTCTTTTAAAGATCTCGGCAGAAACTTCACGATTTATCTCATTGTTCCCTTTATTCACTTTTGTGACTTACGCAGTGGGGAGCCATCTGG
Source organism: Sisyra terminalis (assembly GCA_958496175.1). Classification (NCBI taxonomy): domain Eukaryota; kingdom Metazoa; phylum Arthropoda; class Insecta; order Neuroptera; family Sisyridae; genus Sisyra; species Sisyra terminalis. The sequence goes on from OY292274.1 coordinate 34,808,051, forward strand.
GTGTAAGACCCAATATGTAAAAATATGTTTGATCAGTTATTATTATGCATTAATACTTGTCAATAATTGACAATAATTACTTTAAAAACGCCGATATTTTACGGATTATATAAGAAGCGGTTTCTTCTATAAGAAAAGCCAGAAAAATAAGTTAAGAACAGAACGTCGTTGCGTCATCAAATGCAACAATGGTAATTGTAATTCAGTCAATAATAATTAATCATTTACAACGTATTAATTAATTAATAACATGAATAGAACAAAAATATTAAACTACATTCATCATTTCTACTATAAAAGTGAGTACATATTGTTCATATATGTATAATGTTGTTTGATAGAATTTAATGACAAACCAATTTTTCTATAAAAGTAATATAATTTACAATTAATACAACCAAAATAAACAATAATGAAAACTATAAAATAATAATAATAGTATTACCTATAAAAGTAAATTGATTTTAAAGGCATTTAGTTCTACATAATAACTAACAATAACACTAATTCCTAACACAAACTAAATTATTTTTATTCTCCCTGGCGGATAACAGCCTACTGCAGTTTTCTATTCATCTTCTCTAATAGACACCAGGAGCGCTGTAACATATGTAAAATATATTTATAAATATAATATAATATAATATATAAATATAAATATAATATAAATATAATATAAATATAATATAATATAAAATATATGTAAAATATATAAATATGTTTATTTAATTAATTCTTTTTAAAAAAAGGCGTTTTTCAATTTTTTTTTCGAAATATTGAAATTTAAACAGTTCCGAATTCTTTTAAAAACTTGTTATGAACTTTTTGAATACAAAAATTTCTGAATAAATTAAATGTTAACTTCGAATTCGTAATTGAAAAATTAAAAAAAAAAATAATTTTTCAATTATTTTTATTTTTGAATATATAATATAAAATATATGTAAAATATATAAATATGTTTATTTAAGTAATTCTATTTAAAAAAAGGCGTTTTCAATTTTTTTTTCGAAATGTTGAAATTTAAACAGTTCCGAATTCTTTTAAAAACTTGTTACGAACTTTTTGAATACAAAAATTTCTGAATAAATTAAATGTTAACTACGAATTCGTAATTGAAAAATTAATTTTTTTTTTTTAATTTTTCAATTACGAATTCGTAGTTAACATTTAATTTATTCAGAAATTTTTGTATTCAAAAAGTTCGTAACAAGTTTTTAAAAGAATTCGGAACTGTTTAAATTTCAACATTTCGAAAAAAAAATTGAAAAATAAATATAAAAATAAATATATATATATATATATATATATATATATATATATATATATATATATATATATATATATATATATATTATATATATATATATATATTTATTAATTAATTATATTTATTATATATTAATTAAACGAAAAAATTTAAACGTAAAAAGTTTGTTTAAGAAACTATTTTCACGCTTTTTCTCGGGATATTTAATTACAAACTCGATATTCCTTTGTTGCCGTTGCATTTTTTACCTCATGAACTATTCCAGTGTGGTAATCAACCACTGGTGCAAATTTTTAGTTCAGAGCCTTTTTCAGAGATAGCACTGCAGTTCGGAATCCGTCGTATTCGTTCATCTCAAAAATTTATATATATGAGTGAATTGTAAATTTTCAAACTACAAAACCTGCCAAATACAGTAATGGTCTCAAATTCATTGCCCTAAAATAAAACCCAGGAGTTGCAATATATATTTGGCAGAGCTGTCAAAGATTCTTTAAAATGTATCCATACCATCCAGATAAGTTACTCTTTAAAAAGTATCTGAAGTTACTTTGAGTATTTAGTTCATTTAGTTACTCTTAAAGAAACGGAAATTAATTACTCGTCTTAACTTACTTTTAAAATATTTAAAAAGTTATTTTTTTAGTTACTGTTTATGCACTAAATTTCGTAACGTATTAGGTCAAGGTGTTAGATAATCAAATAAAATTTCTTATTTTATTTAATTTAGGAAAAAGGAGAATATTTTCGTATAAGCCCCTGTAAACACAACACCCTTTAACCATAGAAGATAAATATTACAGGTATATATTACAGGCTACAGCGCCAGAAAAGATATGAACTACTGGAGGCTGTTATATTATGTTTTCATCGTTTTCATATTATGCATGTTTATAGCGATTTGCAAAATAAAAAGTATTTGTTATAAATAATAAAAAAATATGTACATAAAGAATTATGTGACAGTCTAAATTGATTGTAGTTTTCTATATTAACTAGTAAATTTAACTAAAAGCAAGATAGGATAATAATTAAAAATAACTTTAAATGCAGTAAACATATGGTTAAGTTACCGTAAATGTATATCAAATTCTAAAAATAATAGAACGAAAGGAATTAAAAAAAATAAGTAAATAGTTGTCAAAAAATATATTACTAATAGCACTTAAAATTTCGTAATTAAAAAAAAATAAGTATTTTAATGTCTTTAATTACTGATTTTCTTTTTTAATTTTTACAAAAATTACAAATTTTGCAAAGGTTTGCTATTTTTCGAATTGTCGATGCGATTAATAAAATTTGGGTTATAGTATAACTTACTTTCATCTTCTAACTGCAGTTATCTTCTCTTTTTATTTTCCGTTTATCTTCCGATTTATTTTCCGTTTGGCCTTGGGAAATTTATAAAATTTACATACGTTTTTCCTGCTGGTATTTTCACAATTCAGTACACAACAGCTCTGGTGTCTCATTTTCATTATATTGATTAAAATAAAAATTCTCACGTGTATTTGCTTACAAAATTTCATTACTGATTGTCTCCTTTTACGTTTAAATTGAACACTGGGAACGCTTGTGTCAATTTGGTTTCCCATACCTTGGCAAGACAGAGCAAATAGCTATACATGAAAAATAAATAGCTAAATAAAAATAAAATAGTTAAATTGTGCCAAAATAAAAAAATCACAAAGAACTTTATTTTGTACAATCAGATAGTTAGGTACCCCATTTTATTGTTTACTGCATACTTTACTGTAGTATTTTAGTTACTTTTTGTTACTTTAGGTAATTTTTTCAGTTACACGATAAAGTTCCTTTTAGAAAGTAACTAAAATACCTACCAGCAACTTTTTACTAAAAAATAAAGGAACTTAGATACAGTAATTTAATATTTATATACTTTAAAGTAACTAAGATACTTTTCCCTGGCAGCTCTAATTTTTGGTAATAAAAGTAATAAATTATTTGTACTTTTTTTATCCAATGATGGAAGACTTTCCTAATTCCTAAATATTCCAAAATCAAAATGATTCATAAGCGACTGGGTATAATTTGAATGAAAGTGTAATTTTTGTCTGCTCTAGATTAATTAATTACTCTTCTTGTTAAAACTTAAACAAATTTATTGTTTTATTTTTTCTTTTTCATATGAGAAATAACATGGCTTGCAACAATGTCATTTTATTTTATTTATATTTATATTTTTCTCTTTTGACCCTGAGATGTTTCCAAGTACTGAAAGACTGTTCTTTTTCACTTATTTGACTGAGATGTAAGACATAAAATTACCGATTGCTAATTAGAGTTTTAAAATTTAAATGCAATTATATTTTTAAAAAATTAAAATAGTTATCAACTTTTTGTAAGGGACAAAAATACGTTTAGATATGGTATCACGGGTCATAATATAATTTTTGTAGGTGATAGTACAAAACTACAATTACTTCTACAATTGTTTGCCATTGCTTTAATTACTAACGTGCTACATTTCATGCTACAAAGTATTGTATATTAGTTATATTAAACTCAAAATACCAAAACGAAGAATTTATTCATGTGAGTGCAAGAGAGGCAGTTTTATAGCGATTGTGGGTTAAAGAAAAAGCGCTAAATTTGGGTAGTTTACTTCGATCATACATGACTAACACAAAGAGCAGAAGTGTCCTAATTGACAGTAGGTATAAAAGATGTGCTGAGTGAATTTTGACGAATTTTGACGAATTTTGAAACGACCAAAGAAATGGTAATGTATCTATAGTTTTATTTTATTTTTTTTCTGTTTTCTAGATATCGGGTTGTTAAATTTTTAATAAAATACTACTTTAGATTTCCTTTTTGTCAAAAAAAATCAGGAGAAATACTGACAACCCGGTTTCTATTAGGGTCTTGCATGCACTACTGCAAATTAGACTTTAGGATGGGTCAAAAGAAACGTCTATTTCTTTAAAAAAATATATAAAATAATTGTTTAGGAAGACAAAAAAAATATTGCGAAAAAAAGGGAATTGAATGTTCTACAAAAAACATACAATTGTATTTTTTTGATAAACCAATCGTTTCCTTAAAGTCGAGTCTTGAACAATGATCTGTTTTACAATTTGATTTTATAACTTTGTTTTATGTTTTGTAACTAATGAACGAATTAATTGTCAAAATATCATTTTTATATATTCTTAAAGAAAATCAAATGCTCTGTAAAAAAGGTCTTTTAGCATTTTATGATAAATTTTCTTCTCTCAAAGTTAGTCATGGTGAAATTCAAAATCAAACTTCAACTTGAGCCATGCATAACTTTAAATTTGTAAAAAAAATGCTACAACTCATCAATTTTGTAGAACAAGGGTAGGCAAACTTAATACTGATATGATTGACATTAATATTTGTTATTTATTTTGCAATCGATTTCGTAAAATGAGTAAAATTAAAAACAAATAAAAATTTAAAGAGAGAATGAATAGAAGGAAGTATTAGAAGCCCTATTTGGGAATCGGTAATATCCGTTCTAGAATAGATGCGTTTTTGATTTTAAATTCAAGTTTCATTGTCTGCTAAATGTTTAGTACAGATTTTCAATTAAAAAACTCAAGTTTTACCTAAAGCATCTATTAAAATTAATTCAATTAATGTCTATTGTTTGTTAAATTGGTTATTATCATAGGGTTTTGGACTAAAAAAATCAAATCAAATTTTCTTCTTGATGATTTATATTTGATTTTTGTACAACGTTTAGTCGCCTTTCGGGACTTTATCAAGTACTCAATCATATATCATTAAAAGTAATAATGACTTTTGATTGGAAATTTGGATTTTATTTTTTTAGTCCAAAACCCTATGATAATAACCAATTTTTTAAAATGCCTGCGATCGATTTTCGACCTTTTCGCGATAGACCGTTTGCCAAACCCCTATTGTAGAGTATTTAATTTTCTTTAAATTTATTCAGTGTGATGATTCAAAAGTTTTGAGAAAAGAATGCGCTTTGGATAGAAAAATCAAGAAATTGTGATGATATCAATATTAATATAATATCAATTTACAGGCTCAAAATCTTACGATTTTTTTTTTTGTCACCTTGAATAATAATTTGGGTATATTAAACTAAAAAAAAATAGTTTATTTTTTTCGCCCAGCTTACTTAACATGCTTCTTTTTTTATCACCCTAATACGGTAAGAAACTGAATCTTTAAGTACTATTTTTTTAGGAAATCATAATTTTGATTATTTCTGATATGTGTTTGAAAATGTTTGGTATTGTGTAAAATAATTTATAATAAAGATAATTCTTCAGTAAATATTTATATTTAATTTGTTTTAGCAATTTTCCAGATTATTTGTTTCCTGTCCACAGGAATTAGATTATATTATTATGAATGTACAAATAATGTTTGTAGAATTGACATAAATACCTGAAGTTGCAAATATTTTATCACGTTTATCATTATTTATATTTGATTTTAAGAACTTTCAAATATATTTATCTATAATCTACGTATTGACTGAAATAGACACTTCCTTTCAAAATATAATTTTTCAACTAAAGTATCAAATTTTATGAATGAATATTTGCAAACAATTCAAATTGGATGTAATTTGATATTCTGAATGAAACCAATACGTTTACTAATAATAATAAATATTCACTGCCAACAGAGTTTTAAGTTTAAAATTATCATTGTAAAGAATTAAGTATCTTAAAGAAAAGAAAAAAAGAATATTTTGAACGTTTGGAAAGGTGCATTAAATTTTTTAAAATATTTGTCATTAGTATTATTTCTAAATTAAAAATGGATAGTAACAGTATCATTCAGTAGTACTTTTGAGACAAATTGTTTTCTCATTTATCATCAATGTACTACCATTAACTACTGTTTTTCCAAAATTTGTTTTTAACATATACTTCTAGGGTTCGTCATAATTGTATAACTAATGCTCAACATTATTTGTTTGGTTTGATTCATTATTTCTTTGTTTCCGTATATTTTTACTGGTCCTTTCCAATTACAAAAGGGATAGTTACCCGTTAAAATTCCTATTGATTTTTGTTCCCAATAGTCAAAAAATTCAAAACTATTATTAATATTGCATGACATGTTGTTTAAGTTCCATATAATTCACCTTTACAGTGAACTACTTTTAATTGCTATGGTATAAAAATAGCAGGTCATAAGTGTATACTTAACAAAACTTGGCACGTAAAAATACTTTTACGTGTTTCATACACCACAATATTACGTTTTCTTTCAAATATTAAAATTGATAAGCTATTTTTGCAATGGGTTAATTTTTTAAATTGTATAGGTTTCGAGGTTCGTTTGCATTTTTAAAAATATATTCTACTGTATAATCAAGATTTTAATAAATGAGATTAAATGACTCAAATATTGTAGTCTCAAATTTTTTTAGATCTACCCAATGCAAATGAATTAAATGAAGAAATCAAAGAGGAACTCTTTACAGTCTTTACATACAATGTAAGTTTTTAAGTAAACGTTTCTAGTAATTTATTCTAATCAATTTATAGGAAAGTAAGATGGATATTTGATATTTCCCCTTTTACGAAATAACTTAAATATCTAAATTACTTTATATTTTTAGAAATTGTGTATCACAAAATTCCCAACGCAGACCGGATTTGGCCCGCGGGCCACCAATTTGACATTGCTGATTTATATAAAGATTTAAAACCCGGGCATGTTGTCTTGTACTCGGGTAAACGTTAATTTACGAGAAACGAGCAATAATATATATTTCGTTAAGTTGTAACACCTAAATAAATACAACTTGAAACAATTTTAAGTTACCTCTTTAATATATAATATGATTTTTCCATCATTTAAAAACAATTTTACTATCCAAACTAAAGATTCTTCGAATATTCTTGGAGTGAAAAACCATTAAGAAAAGTTTCAAATTAATATTAAGAAGCTCATAGGCTCATAAAAGTCTTAAAATTTTCACATTTTTCTTTTAATTTGATGTATTTTTATGACTGAGATAATGGTTTTCACTTTTTATTACAAATTTAATGCCCAAACCATCAATCATCTTTTCTCTTAGAAGACTATTTAAAATTTTAAATGGGACTAACTTTGATGTGTATTTTGAATATACCTTGTGGAAAAAAGAGTTAATATAAAATTGAACTACTACTCTATAAAAATTCGAGCTAGTATACTTTAAAATGTAAAAAAATGAACGTCGAATTGAAAACCTCTTTATTTTCACTGGTTAAAAAGACGAAAAAGGATACAAGTTTCAGAGGGCTAGGATCAAATAAATAGTTAAAACTAGATGTTTTTTCCGGACGATTTGGCTTTTTACTAAGCGTTCCTCAGGTGTTCATAAACTGTCGCTTTAACCTTGTTAACAATAATCCTTGTCATGATCCATTTTATAAATACGGTTCAGTTAATAAAAAATAATAATAATAGCTTGGGTGTGCTAAAGTACACTTGAGCCAAACTTAATACTGGTATGATTCACAATAATTTTTCTTAATGATATACGATCAACTTCCAAAAATGAGTTGAATTAAAAACAAATACAAATTTAATGAGAGAATGAATAGAAGGAAGTATTAGAAGCACTATTTGAAAATCGGTAATATCCATTGTAGAATTGATGCGTTTTTGATTTTAAATTCAAGTTTCATTGTTTGCTAAATTTTTAGTACACATTTTCAATTAAAAGATTTGAATTTTACCTAAAATATCTTTTGAAATGCCTGCGATCGACCATTTGCCCAGCCCCGGTCTAAAGCTGACCTATGCCTTACAAATTTTCATAATTAATATTAGCACTAATTGGTTTTAATACATTCGCCTATACCAATATTAACAGAAACTAAACTAAATGTCTTAAATCTGTATTTTGTGAAAAAAAAATTATCGTTTCTATTATTACAATGAATTTGTACAATGAAAAAAAAACGTATGCCCCATTAGATACTAGTTACTTTTTGGAAAAAACGAAGGAACTAAGATAAATTATCTTAGATATTTTAAAGTAGCTTTATACAAGTTTCAGAGGACTAGGATCAAATAAATAATTAAAACTAGATGTTTTTTCGCGACGATTCGGCTTTTTACTAAGCCTTCCTCAGGTGTTCATAAACTGTCGCTTTATCCTTGTCAGCAATAATCCTTGTTATAATCCATTTTATAAATACGGTTCAGTTAATAAAAAATAATAATAATAGCTTCCAGAATACATAAAATTCAATAAAAATTAGTTATAAATGATACTGTTAATAAACCTAACCGCTTAGCACAGCTGATAGTCTGTATTACTATACTTGTATTAAGTTACTCTGTGCTAAGCGGTTAGGTTTATTAATAGTATCATTTATAATTAATTTTATATATTCTGGAAGCTATTATTATTATTTTTTATTAACTGTACCGTATTTATAAAATGGATTATAACAAGGATTATTGCTGACAAGGATAAAGCGACAGTTTATGAACACCTGAGGAAGGCTTAGTAAAAAGCCGAATCGTCGCGAAAAAACATCTAGTTTTAATTATTTATTTGATCCTAGTCCTCTGAAACTTGTATAAAGCTACTTTAAAATATCTAAGATAATTTATCTTAGTTCCTTCGTTTTTTCCAAAAAGTAACTAGTATCTAATGGGGCATACGTTTTTTTTTCATTGTACAAATTCATTGTAATAATAGAAACGATAATTTTTTTTTCACAAAATACAGATTTAAGACATTTAGTTTAGTTTCTGTTAATATTGGTATAGGCGAATGTATTAAAACCAATTAGTGCTAATATTAATTATGAAAATTTGTAAGGCATAGGTCAGCTTTAGACCGGGGCTGGGCAAATGGTCGATCGCAGGCATTTCAAAAGATATTTTAGGTAAAATTCAAATCTTTTAATTGAAAATGTGTACTAAAAATTTAGCAAACAATGAAACTTGAATTTAAAATCAAAAACGCATCAATTCTACAATGGATATTACCGATTTTCAAATAGTGCTTCTAATACTTCCTTCTATTCATTCTCTCATTAAATTTGTATTTGTTTTTAATTCAACTCATTTTTGGAAGTTGATCGTATATCATTAAGAAAAATTATTGTGAATCATACCAGTATTAAGTTTGGCTCAAGTGTACTTTAGCACACCCACAATCTGGCAACGTTGCATTTTTGACTTTGTTTTTAATTTAATTCGCGATATTTTTGTTAATTCAATTCTAATATGGTATAATTCTCTCTTTTGTAGCTAAATTTTCATTATGGACCGATTTAATCGCGAATTTAATTAAAAACAAAGTCGAAAATGCAACGTTGTCAGATTGTGGGTGTGCTAAAGTACACATGAGCCTTAAGTTTGTCCACCCATGCTTTAGATATTTAATAAAGTTGACAGGTATTAGTTGAGAAAAGTCAATAGAAATTCTTGTATGTAATGAATAGAGTTGAGCTTATTGTTAATTTGATATTTAATGTCAAGTAATCACTAAGCATTGTTAATGATTCCAATTAATTATCTTATGGGATTTTACGTAACATACATATATGTAATTAACATAAAATGCTTATACCGCTTAACTTGTCCATTCATTCACGTTCATATTGTTGTCTCTATTTTTTGAATTTAAATAAATATTTATATTGTTGGATGAGGCAATGAAATCAAAAGATAAAAGATGACACAATCAAAATGCACGAAAGAGATGATATTATGTGATTTTCGAATGACAAAGAGGGGGTACGGAAATTCCAGACCTGCTCAATTTGGCTTGCAGAACCGACGCGGCATTATATTGGAGGAGGAATTATTGTTGGCATATCGGTATTTTGTCCGAGTTGTCCCGTCGCCATTCACAGACCGTGGGTTGACGTTGTCGGGTGCGTACATACTTTTGCCGCTGTACGATTTCATTCAAGTTCGAGCGCGTCTTTCTTTACATAACAATGAATTAAATACAACACGTGCAAAAATTCGTGTCGTCTGACTTATAACTTGACCAAGTTTTGACAAACTAAAATTGTTCAACGCGTTCTAATCATGACAATGAGCCAAACCAAAGCCTAATTTTTCAATTAGAATTTTGAAATTATTGTGATTCATTTACATTTATACATTCCAAAATGAAGTTGACCAAGTGTGTTTTCCTCCTATTGTTTGTTGTGATAATGTTGCATTCGAGTGCAGCAATTGTTGATTACTGCTTCGTTAACAAATTTAATAGTAACTCGACTTACATGCAGTTCACCAAGGAAGTGAGTACAATGGAATACACGGAAAAAGGACGCTTTAAAGGACTCCATTGTTGTTCTAAAGGATACAGAAGCATTGAATGGTACGTTACATTTGCATACTTCAACTCAGACATCCGTCGTTTATATTCTAAAATCTCAATAATAACTTTAAGTGGATCAATATTTTTATAAAAACAGAAATAAATACCAGAAATTTCATGTTTGAAACGTTCGTAAAACTTTCAGTAGAAGTCAATGTTTACAATTCTTTTATGACTTCTACAAAAATTGAGCAATTTAAAAGTTTATTTGTATGTAATTTTTCTTCTTTTTTTTGACACGAATTTTCTTTCTCAAACTTTTCGGTATCATGAGAGAAAAAAGAGAAACCTCATTAAAGACTTACATAAAGTTCATAAAATGACGCTTTCCGCGAAATGAACAAAACTTTGCATGAAATACAATCGTAAGATGTTCAACCAAAAATGGAGCAATATTTATATTTTAAATTTAATGGTTTGAGGTGGCAATTTAAATATAAGTTATCAATGTAAAATAGCATAATATGAACTTTGTGAAGTAATTTACATTCGCTGGAGTTTCAGGAGCTATTATCTTTTACAAAATTCAAAATCTGTTGGTTTAATTGTTGTTTTAATCAATTTAAATGTACTGACCCGATTTTAGTCATTCTTTTGTTTTTAATTTGTAGATAAATTATATCCATTTGTTTTAGTATATCTTTGGTTTCGAGACCAAACGTAGAATGTTCGCAATTTTGATTTTAGCAAAAAGAGTTCAGAATTATCGATCGGAAATGGTAAAATTATACTCCTTTTGGATAAACCGATAAATTAAGAATCATTATTTAAACAACAATAAGAATGTTTTCATCCATCACGATTTATTTTCTTTAATTTCTTAATCTACAGGATGAAACAAGGAGATGATAACATATCTTACTTTTATCACACAATCTTAGAAAATTTCAATTCACCAATTGCTAACTCAGTGGCGTAGCGTATGATTTTGCCACCTGATGCCGATCAGAAATTCGCCGCCCCCTGCTTTTATCATTAGTTAAGAAAATTGGTAAAAAACATATCCCTTTAATTATTAAAAATATACTTTTCGTGCTTTTCTTAAAATAATTGTTATTATGGAACTATTAGTGTCAATATATCGATCCATTTTCATGTGCCGCCCGGGGCCATGGATCCCCTGCCATCCACCGCTACTGTGTCAACTTAGATAACAAAAATTATTTTTCATTTTTGTTCCATGCCACTATCTTTAATTAGCGAATGTAATTATGTGATTCATAAGTCTCTATATACAGTTGGTATAATATTTATTTGCAAAACTCCAACGATAAAAATATCTTTGTGTTTTTATCTTGCGTTGTTACTTATGTGATGAGAACCTATTTATTTAAATTTGATAGAATAGTATTTAAAAGAAAATTAGTACGTGAGAAAAATAACATATTTTATTATATAAATATAGAATGTTTCTTATTAAGATAATACATATAAGTAAGTATTTATACTTACGCATATATATCTCTTTTTTGGTTCATTACTTTAGTTAGTACTCTCGAAGTAGTAATAGAATTACCGTTCAGAATTCAACGAAACTTGGTATGTTGGAACATTTTAATAATATAATGGTCCAGCTAAAGTTTGCAATAGCTGCAAAGGTTGGGGGAAAATTTATTAAAATAAAAAAATGGCTTTATCATTGATCTTTATGAGATATCATAGATTTTACTTAATTTCACAAAAGATACCGTTCCGATTACAATCCAAATGGTATCAAACGGAATTTTTTAACATTTTGGTTACAAGCCAACTTACAAGTAATTAGTGAATAATTAAAATATACCATATGTTTAATGTTAATAAAATGTGGCAATTTAAATATATTGAGTGAAACGAGGTTATTGTAGTTGACTGTAGGCATACTTCTATTTCTTTTGGTTTTACACGGCGTTGCCAAATATAAGTACTACGAAAGTTAAATACAACTGAGTGTTTATTTGATATTTGTGGTATCAATAGTATTACCTTAAGAACAATTGAAAAACGTCTCTAACGTTCAGATTGTCCATAATTCCCTTGAAAGTTTTGGAAGAAAACTTAAAAATGTCGTTCTTAATAAAAAAATTAAAAACTTCATAAAATTTGAGTAGCTAATTATCCATAACTTTAAATGGTTCGAAAGTTGTTTTTTCAAACTATATGTAGTTTAAATTAAATAAGTATTAGCATATCAATTAATATCTAAGTATTTCATTATAACATTGAATTCTGTATCGTTAAAGGTTATTTTTTTTAGTTTTGTTACTATAATACATTCAGAAAAAATAATTTCCTTGCATTTCTGCGTAGATTTTTTTATATTTATTTCATTGTACCTATTTTTTCGGAAAAAATATATATTTACAAAGAATTGTAACATATGTGCGTCCAAAGTAAACACACACATTTTTTAGTTTCATGGGCGACAAAAAAAAACAGTAGGGTACGTACTAAAAATGTATATTAATGAATATCTTCGATGTACTTAGAATTGTTTCATGACTTCTTTTCCAATTTTTTCTTTACATGCTTATATATTATTTATGTGTATTGTAAGAATCCTCATGGTAGATGGATGGGATTAACCCCTTGGTTTTACATTCTTCTACTAAGTCCAAGAATTGATCCATTATTTTCTTGATCGATAAAGTTTAAATAAAAAAAAAGTTAGTAAGTCATTTTTTTAAATGACATAAGTTTTTAAATATATAGTTATGAAAGTTTCATAATTGTTATTCCTTTTCAATTTTATTTCTTTAATTTAGCAATGTTTTAAAAAATCAATATAAATATTTCTTAGAAACCATTATGTTATCGGATATGGTTATACCTATGCCAATTTAACAAATTGCATGTTGTCGGTGTCATAAGCCCGCTATATCTACCTCGTATATCCAAATTGACAAATTTACAGTTGACACGAAAAAAATTGTAAGCCTTCGGTTCTTGGTTTAAGAATTTAAATATATATTATTTCTGATTTTCGGTAGGTATTAGTTTTTGTTATAATATTAAATATATAGTACATACATTGTAAGGTAGGTAATAGATTTATAAGTTTCTTAATAAACGACATCAAAAAGTTGATTTCCCAAAAGAAAAGTTACTCGATTTTCTCATTACACTTAGGATATGTACCTATATTGATTTGGGTTATTATTTCTATGAACACAAGGTTATAGAAATTGAACTTGAATTCGGGTGAGTGAAGTAAAAAGTTCAACTAATTTCGTGTAGAAAGTAGGAGAATAAGGTCAAGGATACAATAGCGATTTTTTCATGAAACCTATATATCTTAAAAATTAAACACTATACCTATTAGTTCTGATCTTTGTTCTCATTAGTGATTAAAGAGTTTTCCGATAATGTATTGGCATGTTCTAATTTATTTTCAATTTATAAATAATATTCACCTGGCGTGTTATAATTTTTAGAATCATTTTGATATAAAATTAAAAGGGAGAAAAATAATTCAAATCAGTCTCACGTTATTTCCTTTGATTCATCACATATTTATTCGGAAAATTTCACTAACATTATCTTTTTCTGGAATTTCATGTATTCAAATTGTTCTTTCGGGTAAATCCAGTTTTCCGATAATGGCTTTGAAAATTTTCGTTTAAATACGTGCAAAATAAATAATTCTTACAGACGAAAATGACAATGCTACTCAATATTCCTTTATCTCTTTTGAGATTACTGTATACGAAGTTTTAGAAAGTAAGTATTCCATTTTAATCCTTTCATTTTCTCTAAGGTATAAAAATTTCAAATGCTTCTTAAAACTGGAATTTCAATATTCAATAAACTTCACTTGCAAACAAAAGATTTATATGTCAAGTGGAATATAGTTTTCGTGGAATTTACCCAATTATTGAGTTCGAGGAAGGCTTCTTTAACGTTTATTGTACATAATTCCGAAATTACGTTTCCATAAAATGTTGGCGACATTATTATATAAGCGACCAATATTTGACTTGTCTATTATTCATTATGAAATGGAAAATATTATTGTTTTAATACCCTTTGCTAGTCGATTTTTAGCTGGGTAAATTTTAATTTCGTCAAAACTACTACTATTTAGCAAACTACTTTAAACAGTTTTAAATTTATTTAGATTAAAATGCAATTTATTTTTCACTATCTTTAGTACTCTATTAAATTTGATCAATGTGGTTTTGTATTATACGGCATATTTCAAGAATTTATTAACCGCAGTTAGTTAACATGCGACTAATTGATTGCTTACAGAACAAACTTTGAAGCTACATTACATGAAATATATTTATACTAAACTTTGAGGAAACACTTTTCATAAAACAATATTTTGATATAAAAATTACTTTAACCTAAGACTTCGCATTTATCCGTATCATAGGAGTTTTACTAATTAAATCATGAAAATTATTTCTGAACCATTTTTACTCTTATTAATCAATGTATTTGTTTATTTATCGTTCTTATATCTTATAATGACTTAAAGGATAGCGAGCAATGAAAAAACCGAGGAAAGCGAGTCGTACTCTTCTATCTAGAATTCCGTATTAACTTGTAGGAGTTGTAGATATGTAGATAGTTTGATCGACGAGAAGCACACCTCAACCATTTTATCTATTTTTTTTAAAAGCATGTTTTAAGTTTCCCACCGAAGTCAGGAACGATTTAAAAATCAGTTTTCTGAATTATTTGAAAAGTTGTAACAATAACAAGAACTGCAAATCTGCAAACTCCGACGTTAATACTTTTATATAATATTCAATAAAAATATGTGAAATTAATGATTGTACATAATGAGAACTTGAATGCAATAAAGACTTTGAAAAAAAATATATTTATAAAATAGCGATAGTTCAATGAAACCAAAAAGTTTTCAGTCAATTAACAGTTAATTCTAATTCTAATCTTCCTCAAGTTTTATTTCAACCAAGGTCTAAGGATTTTTAATTTTCTAATTATTCAAAACTCACGAGTTTGATTTGCATTTTTATCAGTTAAATAATGATTATATACTGTGCCATGCATATGACGTGAACAGTATCGTAGTTTCAGTTACCAGGAAGTATATGATGTGCAATAATTAATAAAAAAACGCGTCAGTGGATTATTCAAAATTTGAATTACTGACCTATATTATTAAATTCGGATGTGAAATATAGAACTAAAATTATAATTATTTTTTTATGCGATTTAACTGAAAATGTTTAATTTTCTGATCTTTCTTATATACTGTTGACCTCCGTCGAACCCGTAAGACTGACTTACCCAACACCCGGGGTGCAATTGAATCCAGTTTAAAAACCACTACTCTAGTGATTCTAGGCAACTTTAGTCATACATGTCAGCAGTGATACCAACTTGGGGGTTTTCCTCTAAATTTAGGGGAACAAATTGACAACGGGGATTTTTTGGGGACATATTTTTAGGCAGAAAAAGAATATTTTTTTTCAATCTGATTTTTTACCTAATCGAAATTGGGAGTTAAGTTTGATGAAAAAAAATATAATTTAAAAGTTTCAGTTCCAATCAAAAATACTTTGTCGCCCTCTATGGTTTCAGTGTTAAACTTTGTTTTACTATTGTATATTTCATCAACTAAATGTTACAAACAATAGAATATCAATAAACGAAATTTTATAAAATCATTGAAAATTTTATCACGTCAAATTTAGGGGATTTTAAATTAGGCTTAGGGGAAAAATTCAACCGGTTGACATCCCTACACGTTAGTAGATTAAGTAGACATTTAAGTAACAAAATGTCTTATTTATCATGTGTCAAATAAAAAATCAATACAAGCATTCCCAGTGGTCAGTTTAAGCATAAGAATAGGCTATTAATGAAATTGTAAGCAAATACAACGTGAGAATTTTTATTTGGTTTTATTTCAATAAATATAACGAAAAAGAGACCCGAGTTCTGTAGTGAATTGTTGAAAATACCAGCAGGAAAAATGAATGTAAATTTTATAAATTTCCCATGATCAAATGGAAAATAAATCAAAGGATAACTACAGTTACAAGTCGAAAGTAAGTAATACCATATTCTTATTTTTTTCAATTGGATGAAAAATTCAGAGAGTAGCAAATCTTTGCAAAATTTATAAGCAATGTAAATTTTTTTTTTAAATTTTTTAAGAACTTTTCGTGAATAATATTAATAATTGGATACTTCCACGCATTCCTGAAAAAAAGTCTATATACAAACTGACAAACCGACGAATTGAGGGACAACAAAATAGTTCTTTAGGATTTCTTTTTTTCTTTTCTATGTAAGTATGGAACCTTAAAATATAAGCCGCTTCTTTAAGCCAAACTAAAGACATTCACGTGAAAACTCTATGTTCGAGGCTTTTTCTTTCTATATTTCCTTGGATTTTAAGATACCTTAAATTTATTTTTCATATTTCATCATTATCTCGTGGAGATAATCAATATATAGTGATTATTTTTTATTTAAAAATTGAAAAATAAATTACCTTTTATATAATAAAAGATATGTTTTTATCATAAAAAAATGTTTTATATATAGAATATAGTCGCTCAAATGAAAGAAGGTAATTAAATTGGAAACGTTAGTTATTTTATTGAAAATACAACTTACTCATTTTTAAGAGTATACTTAAAAGTTTAATAAATTCATGCTTCCCATCTATTTTCCTGTTGATTTTCTTTATGTTTTAATATAATAACTTGAAGTTATTATCCGTTAATTTCCTGACAACTTTTGGTTCAAATTAAGATTAGCTATAATAAAACGAGAGCATAACGTATAGTTACGTTCTAATTTACCAGCGACTTTACACACGTTAATTTTCATTATGATATTTATCTGAAATTACATAGACGAGAGTGTCTAAAATTGTTTCCTTTTTTTTCCTTTCGTTCTCTCGATTTTTAGCTCTGTATAAATAAACCTCATAATGCTATGTTCATCTCATCCGTTCTTTAAGTTAATTGAACTGACACAACTTTTTCGTTATTACCGAGAAATAATTAAGATTGAATTTGCTTTCAAGGCCATGTAATTAGTACGTATGATCATAAAAGTATTTTCTATTTTTTGCAATTCGTTCCTAACATAACATAAACAGGAATTTTGATTAGTCGCAGTCGAGAATTGGTTTTTGGAGAGTTTAATTGAATTGCGTAAGAATGAAATTATGTATTTTCGATACATTGTACGTAATTGATTTGAGTTAATGTAAAGGAGGAATTTTAATTTGAGAAATATGTGCGCTACAGTAAACTCACCTAGTTCTATTATTTCTGATTCTTGAAATTTCAGAGTGTCAAAATTCCCTTGAAACAATTAAAATAAAACCACTTGTTGAGTTTGCTTGGTTTTTATTGACCTTTAATTGTTTAAGTTGAAATTTACTAGTAAGAAGAAGTAAAAACTCTATACCGATTAGCCAACAAAATATTAAAGTGGCGAGGAAATCGATGGGAAATCGTTTGTTGCGGTTTATGAAATAATCCGATTCATTTGTGACAAAATATTATGATTTAGTAGCAATCAATTAATTACGAAAATTTAATTAATTAGTGAATTAGTCAATGATATCAAAGCGAAAAAAAACATCAGAAAATAGGGCTCTTAGTGGCATTTGAATACGAAATATAGGGATAATTCGAAAAAAGTAGTTAAAAATGATAAATTAAAAAAAAAACAGGAACACAATGAAGAACTAACACATTTTTGTTTTCTCCTTTAATTTGTATTTCCGAACTACCAAAAAGTGACTAGTATTCCATACATTATTCATACATAAATTTTTCGTTATTTGGTAATTTGGAAAGGTTGGCTGAAATAGAACAAAAATAATATTAATTTTCTTTCAGTCTCCTTCTTTTCTAGGAGGTTCTATAGTTCTTTTTTTTAATTATTATTTACTATCGCCTTATAACTACTAAGATCTTTAGCGACGACTCTAGCGCTAATAAAAATTTGAAATCGATAAATATCAAAAATTTGCTCGATACAAGGAACGAAACCAACATCCATCAGTTTTGGAACGGTCACCTTGACCACTCGGCCACGAGTGGGCTTGTAGGTTTTTCTTTTATGATTTAATATTTTACTAAATTGTTCAAAATATTCTTGTATTTTCGTTTTTTTATGCTTCATAAAACCTTATTTTTTGAGCCTTTTTATTATACTATTGATTATTGAAATCAACTTTTGTAACTAATTGATTACTACTAAACCATTTTGTTTCAAATGAAACGATTTTTTCACTAATCTCTTAAATAATTTACCGTCAAATGGCAAAAGAAAATTTTGGAGTTTTTTTTTGATCCTTCGATATAGACTAGTGGTTCTTAATCTTATTCACCGAACCCTTCTTAATTGCAAAAATAAATTTTGATTTTTTCGAATTTAAAACAACAATACCTACAATATATACATACGTGTACACAATAAACATTAAGAAACTGCCGAACCCTTTAGCCTGACTCACCGAACCCAGGTTAAGAACCTCCAATAGCACGTAGCGCACGTAGTGTGAAACGAAACAATTACAAAATATAGCTCATAATTATGTGGTAAATACTTATTTAAACTTATTTACAAAACTGTTTTTTAGTAACGAAGTTTGGGTTAAATTCGAATTTGGTTATTTCTCTATATTAATAGAATTATTTTAACTCTTTTAGTCCCATTTAAAAATAATAAATTTAAAAAATAAATATTTAAAGTATGATAGTATAGGTTTTTCGTTCGGAATAGTTTTTTTTTTTAGTTATAACTGTTTTGATGTAATTTTACAACGATACTAATTTATTATAAGTTATTCAGTCATAGTTTTTGCTAAATTGCAAAAATTTTCTTCTTAAATGAACCAAAAAAGTTTTTAAAATTAGGTTTGAAGAAAATCTTGACAGTTTTTAAGTATGTAGAAAAAAAAGAGGCATATTTTTTTCTAGATCTATTCGGAACTATCACGTATAGTTAGCAACTGCAAGAGAACCGCATGCCCATAACAAGATGATATTTTTAAGGAATTGTTTGTGTGTGTTTTTCCTTTTAAATTTTGAGATATTAACAATTTTATTTCATTTAAAATAAACGGTTTTAAGTAATTTATAATTCTATTATTATCACTAAAAATTTGCATTTTTTTTTGTCATAAATTATATAGAAATTTTAGTTGAGATTTTTTTGTTTAATTTAATAATATTAAACTTTAACATATTTTAGTAAACCATTCCTAAGTCACTTTTTCACATTTCTATCGTAATTTGTGACGTAGTTGTGTCTTTAATTACGCTAATTAAAGTAGACGATTTTTTTACAAGAAAAATCTTTACACTTACCTAGTAACTATTGACTGGGAAATTATTACTTTTCAAAAAAAAAAAAAAATGAGATACTTTCAGACCTTTTAACGATGTATTTTTGAAAGTAAATAGTTTTTATTTTAGCCATCCCATCAATTCATTGTGCAAACCAATGTAAACCAGTTTGCTCCACTCTATTTACAATGTTTATTTCCTTTAAAAAATAAATGTAACATCAAACTCGTATATTTAATTTGATTCATGCTTCTTTTAAAGAAAAATAAAAAATATTGTGCATCTTTACTATAATGTACTGTCAATAAAACTTCAATTATACTTTTATGTAAACAAAAATTATCTTCTTTTTTATCACTGAATTTTAAAAATTTAATAAATCTACAACTAGGAATCTAATCCAACCAAAACGGGTAATTGTTTCTTTACATTTAACGTGAAAACACCGTTTTTTACAATGTCTTTGTCTAAAAAACAAAATACTATAAACGAGTTTACGTGTGTTTATGATGTATTTATATATTACTTAAATGCTTTTCAAGAATTATATTGATACCAAAGAAAAGAAGTAGGCATCACTTTGTTCATTATCAAATTTGTGTTCCAAGCCTACTGGTGGTCGAGTGGTTAAGGTGTGACTCCAAAACTGGTAGGTGTTTGATTCGAATCTCCTATCGAGCAAATTATCAATATTTCTTGAGTTACGGATTTTTATTAACTCTAGAGTCGCTAAAGGTCTTAGTAGTTATAAAAAGCGAGGGTAAATAATAATTAAAAAAAAAATATCAATGCTTTATAACTTGTATACTGGGGTGCAATAGTCCTTTTAGGACGCAGCGCAGAGAAACTCTCAGGAGAGGCTTCCAGAACAAAGGAAAAAATAGCTTGAACTAGTCGAATTTCTACCAACATGCCAGGTGCACCGAAAGATATTTACCAATCTTAAATGCACATTTTCAGGATTCTATCAAGTTTAGTTCTTAGAAATGAAAGATACGTACGAATTAAAACTGCCAAAAAAATAGTTGATTGATGCTTAAAATGGATATTGATGAATGAACTAATATCATTATCTAAATGATAAAATTAAATAGCAGTGAAACTTGTCGTTGTTTAAAATGGGCGAACTCATTTTACTTCGATTAATTTCGCCCGTTTTCACTCATCGGGAGAGTATCCAAGCCAGTTTATAATACAGCCAGCTAGTTTAGAATTGAGACAACAGTCACAAACTTACACTAGAATAAACCTGTATGTAATTTATTCTATTCATATTATAATCTATTCATAAGTTTTATATGCAAGAGATTCAAATTTGATACCACGCTCTTGTAAATTTATTATGTTCAATATTATCATAGTTATTTTCTTTCCTACCATAAATTATCTATATTTTGGGAAAAATTCAATAAATTTGAGAACGTCATTAACTAGTAAAAACATTTTGAATAACTTGAATAATGAAATGTGATAATTAAATAAGCACAGTTCCAGTAGTTATAATTTTAATCTTCAGATCGCGTAGCGTCAAGTAATACTTGACACTAATACTTCAATGTTGTAGGTGAAGTAGTCAATATCCAATATTTTCTTTCCATGAAACCTTACCTTTTGCAATCGTTTTCCAGTTTTTTTTCATTTTACTACGTTTTTCATTATTCCTGAATTGAGGATTTATTTCTATGTAGTCTTTTATTTCTATGTAGGACTAATGGGGATAATAGGTTATTGCTTTTTTTGCTATCTTATTATTGAGGCGGAAGTTTTTCTGTTTTCAATCAGTTGATTGCGCTATTTATTGAATTCTATTTATTGGATTTCAAAAGTTTTTTTTTAATTTGCAAGTTCATTTATGACTGATCATTTAAGAACTGTATAGAAATATAATACATATTTATAGAATGCTTTTATCCTTAAAGAGCTTTAAGCTTACAGGGCAGTCCTAGTATTTTTTGAATTATAAACTTTTAAAGATTTTATATTAAAAAAACTAATATCTCTTAATTATTATTACGTGAACATGTTTTACTGAAAACAGTTTGTAAAGTTAGAAAAAGGCAAAAAATACCAAGAGAAATTAAGACTGTTATGGAGGTATGTCAAAAGATTAATAGATAACTAAAAATTTACGAAAAGTTCCTTATTCAATGTTAAAGCATCTGTGAAAATTTTAAAACGATTTACTAAGTCGTTAAAAAGTAATTGCAATTTAAACATACTATGATTTTAAAAATACTATGACACATAATCTTATGGAAATTCGGTGATCAAACTGACTTACATTTTTTTATTAGCAAAAAAATTGTTCCAAGCATCACAAACTTTCAAAATATGTAGTTTAAACTTTAGAGAACTAATGTTGTATAAGTTTGTTTGAATTCACTCTACATGGTTTTTAAGAAATAAATTTAAACAGATCGAAAATGTAGTTTTTACTTAATTTGAAATTAATAAATTTATAAAAAGGGTGACAACACTGTCGTTAGCTAAGACGTATCATCTTGTATTAAATACCATCTGTATTTGTACGTGAAACGCATAATTTATCTTTGTCACAATCATGAGTACACAGTGTAAAGCAAAAGGAATGAAATAAGCCAAATAATTTATTTTAAAAATATTGAGTATGTAGCGCATGCTTATTCACATCATGTAAGAGAGATATACTAAAGTTGCCAACGCTGCCAACCTATAAATTCAACAGCGTTATCACGTTTTCATTATTTTATATAATGTTGAATTATTAAATTAATTTTTATTTTTTAGTTAGAATTTTCTTAAAAACATGCTAATTTAATGTTTTATTTATGATTTAATCATTCTAAAAAAGTTAACATTTATAACTTATGAGCATCAAATCAATGATATTTTGATTTGTTAAGTTGAAATCATGGTATATTCAATTCAAAAAATTGATTAAAAATTTTCTATATTTTTTGTTTTTTCTTATTTTGATTAAAATTTTTGATGAAATTTCTGATTTTCTCTTAAACTATATATATATTTTTAAATATCGACCTATTTATTCGCCTCATGATATGTTATACGACGTAATTATTCACGAATTTCTATTTTTATGTACTTTTGTCTCCGATTATATTTCCATAACATCCTTTTAGTACGCTCCTAACTTGGAGAATTTAAACGGAAAACTTTAAACTATACTTACTGCCTCGATCATAAAGATTTGCATATTGTTTTGGAAATATTTAATTTATATATTGTCTTGCTTAAACAATCTTACTGTCAAACCCAGAGGGAACAATTGGAAAATATAATTAAGAACTGATAAATTATAAAAATGCTTAATTTTACAGTTGTTCTCGAATCTTTATATACTTTATAATACGAGCTTTGCATTCATAAATTTTTCATAACTGTGAGATACTTGTTCATAATTTATGTAGATCGCACTTTTCTCTGCAGAAGAAAAAAGTGTTGACTCACATCAACAATTGTAGGAGGTACAATACGGCTAAATCATGTTGGTGTTGTAATTGAGTATTGTGAGTTTATGTACATTGTACATAATATATTGCAAATATTGCATTCAGAAAGTGCAGCGCGAAACGAGACAACCGCTTTAATGATTTGTGACGGTTTTACTCTGAAAAAGAATTTCTCGAAACTCTTTAAATACTCACGAAAATAAATATTAAATTTACGACGTTTCTCGGAATTTTTTGTGTCGAATAGCGTTATACCATTCGTCCAAAACCCTAATGTATGTTAATGCGTGTTGATTTTTTTAGAATTTCGACAAATCCAATTTATAAAAAAGACTTTTTCTAGTGTATATACGAGTAAATCTCGTTTAAACATTTATTATGACTATTAACCCTTATCAAAACGCAAATCAAACACATTTTATTGAAGTGTGAAAAATTCCGTTGACTTTGATAGACTCATTTGAAATAAAGATTCCTTTTTTAAAAAAAATAATTTTCACGAAAAATGAAAGTCAGTTATTTTATCGTATTGTTTTGGCAACAAGTATTACACTCATAGGTTTAATTTATGTAAAACGAATTGACCGATACTGATCGATACAACCGAATAAAAAAAAACGAATGAATATGAAATAATCCTAATGCACAGAGGAATGTTTTAATCTGTTGATCAAGATCGTAAACCATTTTCTTAACCGCTCAATCATTTAGCTAGACTCTATATAAGATTGCGAATCTTACGGTATTATAAATGAGAGTTGTCAAAAATATTCTTGGGAAAGTATCAAGACACACAAGATAAGTTACTTTTTAAAAAGTATCCGAAGGTACTCTGGGTATTAGGTTACTCTTAAAAAAGAGCTTTAATACTTATCTTAAGTTACTTTTTAAGATACTTAAGAAGATGCTTTTTAGTTACTTTGTATACTATGTATGTATTAAGTTTTGTAACATATTTGCCAAAGTCATTAGATTCAATAATCAAACTTTTCAAAATCTAAAGATCTGGTTCCATTCTGAATTTTGCTGGAGCTTTTAGATTTTAGGGGGCAATTATAGGTAAATATTTCAAATAAAACTAAAATCTTTCACGCTAACTTAATTTTGGTGTTTCAAACGGTTTCAAAGTAAATGATTGAAAATCAATTTATGTACCCACATTACGTATTCTAACGGCTCAATGTATTATTAGAATTCCAATTATGGCATACTTTTGTATGCACGAGTGGAGATAGAGCTCCTCGACTTAGGAAAAATATTAGTAGGTATTCTAATCCTGCGATGTATAATAGGAAATGTGTCAAAATGTAGTGCTGCCACAAATGTTTCGTAACTTGGGGTGCGCTGAAGCCCCTAAAAATATAAATTATGAAATTTTTTGCAATAAGTTTCGCAAAAAATGTTTTTTTTTTATAATTTTAACACCAAGCACATTTTTCAATGAGATGCGAAGACCTATCTTTAGATTTCAAGAAGTGCGACTCATTTAAAAGGTTATGAAACACTGATCTAGAATATTAACTTTAACTGATAGCATAAAAATACATAGCTTCTGTTAGTATCGTTAGTGTCCTAGACACACTTCTGGCGGCGCCACATTTTGACACATTTCCTTTCATGCATTGCAAGATTGGAATACCTTCTTATATAGCTACCCTACCCTCGACTAGAGCGAATTAAAAATGTATTCTTTAAGAGACATATCAGGAAAAGATAGAGTCACGTTTCTAAGAGAACATATAGTTTTTGAGCATATAGTTTTTTAAGCATATATCATTAGGTACTACCTACCCATATACCACGTTAAACAGCAATTTTAAAAAGAAAATAACCAACACATAGATCACGTCGGTGAAGTCACGGATACCAGCTAGTAATAAATAAAACTGCAAATGCTTAAGTTCACTGAGTTTACTATGGTTATACGATTTTTTACCCTAATTTTCTTCTCACTATCGTACTGGAAAACTGACCATTTCATATACCATGTGTATAGGTAAAAATGGATAAAAAATAGCTTACTTTCTCAAATGCCATTCGTTTTTATGACGTGTTACAGTCTTGAATATAAGTTGCAAACAGTACAATTCTTAACAATATAGCGGTAACTAGAAAGTAGGTGCGATGAATCTATATGAAAAAAATATAAACCAGTTGCCCTCTAATTTAAATTCACATATTAATTTAACAATTTGCGTATATAGTGAAAATGCTTTAGGAGTGGTTGCTTACTCAGATAAAAATAGCCTATTTTTTATACTTCATTTCTCAGTAGTTGTTTATTTGAATAAGTTATCAACATTTTAATGTTAAATAATGTGCGTGCAGACGAAAAATGGAGTTTGACACGTTTTGCAAAAAAAAAAGGAAAGATTTATGCTGAAGCAAAAGTTATATGTCTGCTCTGCACGAGTGAAAATGTTTTCTTTAAATTATTGATTTTATATTTTCCTTGAATTTTCGTGAAATCTGTTTAAAATTCAAATATCTATTTCATAAAATTCACTTATAATTTTTTTACTCTTTTTTTTCTGAAATGAAACAAATAAAATTTGAGTTAAAATAAATTATATTATATTATACTCGTATATAATTTTACCTTCATAATCATCAGACGAGATCAATACGTTCGAAAATAATACAAATGAAATTTCAAAAATTAAAAAATTCTTTTGAACATAAAATAAGTAAAATACTTAAAGATTCACAATAATAATGAGATTTTTTTTTTAATTACAAAAGTGTATACTTAATTTGGTATGAAGAAAAAACATCCTCGTTTAATTGACTATTAGATCCAGCATACCATTACGTTCTCAAATAAACTTAACAAAAAAGAAAAATTATAATTGGACCAAAAATGGAAAAAAACTCCACTCTTTCAGTCATACAGGCGTGGTTTAGACTCAAAGTCTTATTTTTGAGAAATCAATGAAGCAATGACCTTTAAAATCGAAGGATGCAAAACTAATGTCGAAAATATATGCAAGATTTTGACAACTTTAAAAAAAATAATCTTTTCTTTACAATTTGTACTTCATATGCAAATGATTTTTGCATTATATAATGAATGATTGCAACAAAAGTTTGAATATATTTCAAAGAAGAAACAGTTGAAACAAAAGAAATTGAAATTATCTTGGTCCTACAACCATGCAGTTTTAAAATAACAAAAAAAAAAAAAAAAAAACGCAAACTTGTTTTGCAAATAAAAAACACAGTTGAATACCTCATAAGAAGATAGAACAACAAGCAGAGATTTCATACGTATAACAGAACAAAACATGAACTTTTGTGTCTATATATAGTTATTTAAGTATATACATGCAAAGATGATTTTGTTTCATCTTGAGAAATTTATTTTTTAAATTTTGTTACCATCCATCTGCTCTATCCGTTAGATTTCTTCTTTTTTACATTGAAACTATTAAGAATAGTTCTTATAGTTTTCTTTCACATTTAAAACGATTTGAGTTGGAATTTAGAACATTATTATTAAGAGGTTTGAGTAAAAATAGTTCACTGTTAGTAAAGAAAATTGCTTTATGTTGATCATTATTTTTTGTAGAGTTACACTAAGAGACGCAAAATCAGCAAAAGAGTGATGAGAAATCTTTTTAAAAATTTAATTGCTCAACTACTAAATTTAAGATCTTAACCTTTCCTTTACAGTGATAAAAGAAGAAAAAAATGTTTAAATTAGGAAATATTTGAATACTCATAAAAAAAGGTACCTATTTTAGGTACCTACTGGTGACCGAATAATCTAGGGGACTGCTCCAAAACTAGTAGGTTTTGGGTTCGATTGTCGTATCGAGCAAATTCTCGATAGATGTAGATTACGGATTTTTATTTACCCTAGAGTCACTAAAAACCATAATAGTTATAACACGACAGTAAAAAACAATTAGAAAAGATATTGGTTCAACTGATTACATTTTAAGTTGAAATAAATAAATTTTTATCGTTATTATAACTATTATTAGTTACATTTAAGTTCAACACCTATTTATTTTATGGTAAATACAAATGATAAATACCAATTTATTTGAGCATTCCTGTCACAATCTCCGAAATAAAATATCTCAGCTAGCTCGTCTACCACGCATGCTCACTCACGATAAAGATGAGAAAGAGACACTGAGATACTCCATGCTAATGAATTTTTGATTAAATTGGCAAATTTACGATGATTTTTTTCATAAATCACCTAATTCCTCGGATTGCATCCTGTTTTTTGTTGGTTTTATGATTTTATTCTATGTGTAAATGTGTTAGAGAAGAATATCAAAAATATGAACTCACTTTCTTTTATATTTAGAAATATTTAAGTTATTAAGGGTAGTATGTACTAAATACATATTCATAGGCATGGGAGGGTTTAACTACATTGGTGACAGGTTTCATTATCGATCACCGTGGCCTGAAGAAGCATCTTTATACTATTGGGGTTGTTGGATCCTCCAACAGGCAGATTCTGTTAGGGATGCGAAAAAATAATCGATTATGGAAAAAATTGATTGTATCTTATCTTTTACAAAAATCGATTTTTTTGTTCATTGTTGATTTTTTTACGTACGCAGCTCTCCCAAGTACTAACTGAAGTGATAATGGTACTTACTTTTTCCACGCCTTTAAGTAATTATCAATAGTGATAAGTAATTATTAATAATAATTTCCAATTCATCAAACTTATCGTTATATATAAAGGAGAAAGATAAGCAGGAATTATTTCAAGTGATAAGAAAAAAATTAATTTTCCAATTTTGATTATTTTTTCAAATAAAAAATCGATTTTTAATTTATCGATGTTTTCTCCACAATGCTGTATCTCTAGATTCTGCTGAAACTGCTTCTCATATTCTATTGGAATGCAGCCCACTTCTATATGGCGACTTAAAGAGCTGGGAATCTCCGATTCCAGTACTGAACTAATCGATCAGCATCTCGGTTACTAGCTGCTGAAATTTGTTCGCCTAATCAGTTTACAATAGGTGAAATAGGAATCCAGAGAATACAATAAGTCTAATGCTAAAGTCTGAAGGCTCTCCAAACCTTGCCTTGGTGAACTCACGGAAGAAAAAATAAATAAATGATTTAATAGTTACAAGAAACTTCTATTTTAATATTTAGCAGCTATTTTAATATTTAATATTAGAATTTCGAAAAAAACTGTTTAAACTTCTCATTGTTTTTTATTTATTTTTAATTCGCTGGAATTAAAACGCTCTAACTTATTGCAGATGCACAAATCCTTATATTGTAAGATACCTGCATCAAATTTCCATAATGATAAAATGAAAAATTTTAATTACCTTGATTTTTTTTAATTTACTCTTTTGAAACTCATTCAGTTAAGTGTTATTGATTTTTTTCTTTATTTGAGTTTTGATATTTTTAATAATGCAATATTTGTATCACATTTTTCATCATTCAAATTGTAAATTAGGTATTCAAAACGCACTTTAAAATAAAGTTACTATATTTAAAAAGAGCAAAAAGCATTAACATGCTTTAACAAACATTAACTTTGAAAAATTTCCTTCATAATTTCTAAAACATTATATTTTATTGTTTAAACAATATAATATAAAATATAATATTGTCTTATTTATGTTATACATTTTTGAAAAGTAAAAGTAAACTATAAACAATAATTTGAACAAATGTATTTTGATGTTTTGCCTAGACATGTATTTCGACTGATTTCGACTACCAAGCCATTTTCTCGGCGACCTATTCTTTTGGATTTGGACCCACAAATTATAGTTTGTAAAGTCCTGAATTACTATATTAGGTTTTTCAAAGACGACAGTAAAAATTAGCTCATCTACCTACATTTTTTGAATAGTGAATACAATTACTGTATGGTGACAGATAGGTATTTTTCATAATTGGCACACATTTTAAGTTCAAAGCTAATTTATGTTATTACATTTGTTTATACTGCATTATAACTATAGATATAATACACTTGCATTGAATGCAAATATTTGTGAGCTTGTTAGCATATCTATTTACCATAATTGCATTTTTTGATGTAATTTTCAATTGAGAACTGAGATTATCTTAGTAACTGAGCATTAAACAAAGGTACATATTTTACACTTCTATACTCGCATAACAGTTTTGCTCCTTTTTTTTTTTTTTGGTCTTTTTGACATAATACTAACTGTCGCTCTTTTTTGGGTGTGCATTTAATTAACGTAATAATTTGCTGAAAATAATTGAAAAATGATACAGGTAATCAAATATTGTAAAATTGTACTCATTTATAATTTATAAAAATATTAAAATTTATAGCAATTAACTTAGGTAAATGTTTACTGAGCTTAATGTTTTTTATTTTGCGGGATTAAGGCATGAACCTAAGCCAGGGAAATAGGCAAATTGCCATGGACACGAGATAAAAAAAAGTACTAAAGGGCCGTATATATGTCATGTACATCTGTAGAAGTTGTGGATTTTATGTGAAAAAAAGTTCAAGATGTTTTGTTCAAAAATTTAATTAGGACGGTGTCCATGCGTCCATTCTCTTGATAGTTTTACTGCTAGAGATGAAGCTGGAGTTTACATCCGAAGAGCCGCATGCAAGTTCCAAGTCGCTCCTGCTGATCTTTGGCATTGACTCATAAGTTCACCGTCAACAAAAACTTCAAAATTTTGAAAAGATTAAAAATTTATCGAATTTGAAGTGAAAATAAAAAAAATAATGATCCTGGAAATATTTTGACTGTAATATGTTTCTCAAATTTGATCTCCCAAAAAAAGGAAAAGTTTAATCCGTAGTTCTACGAGATTTAAAAAAAATATAAAAGAAATTTTGAGTAATTTAATCAAGGTGCATAAAATTTCCAAAAATCAGCAAAATTGAAGCTGGAAATTCGAATTTGAGGTGGTTAATTTGATTGTATTACTCCTGGTTCGTTTCATAGATCTTGAATTAAGCCTTTTTTATTGTATAAATTAGTGCTTCTCAAAATGGGAGGCGGGGTCCCTAAAGCTCCTACCATGGAGCTGTGAAATGTAGCTTAATGTATGCATAATAATAATAATAATAATTAATGATACATACATGAAGTACTCATTGGTCACTAAAGTCTAATTTTTGTTGAGAAGGAAGGCTTGGATTTTTTCTGATTTAGACAGCCATGGTATGAAAAAGTTTGATAATCATTGGTACAAACTGCTATGTAAGGAAATATTTTAGTTCTGGTATTTGGGAATTACTAAATTGTTTAGAGCTTCACACTGTATTATTAAATTTCAGTTAAACTAAGAAGATTATTAGTATAATTATATATTTCATTCTAAACAATTGACGAACTAAGCTTCTAAGAAAAATTCAATGCATCAGACTTAAATATTTCACATATTGGTGTATTTCAAAATGATAGATTCTCGGAATTAATGTATATATATGTATGTATATATGTTTGCTTTTCTCGTTTTAGTCTGATGCTGGATATATTTCGTATATAGGTGGATATATATTTTATATTAAATAATAGAAGCACCTACAAGATGATGAAAGTCAAATAATAGACGTTCTGTTGATCGAGGTTCACTGCACAATTATTTCCGGGTTCTCAGAAATACTTGGAATTTCTCAGTTCTGTAAAAAACACTTTTTCGAATTTATAACTAATGAAATTGTATCTTTTGTCACGGATAAACTTACGGTAACAAAATAACTTAAATCGGTTACAATGAATTAAGGTGATTCTTAGAAATTAAATAAGTTTAGCTCTTATCTTAAATGAGAAATTATTAACTTGAAAAGCATATGCTTAATGCAATAATTTAATATAAGTGCTTAATAGTATAGATACATACAGAAAACAAAAATTATATAATTGTGGCTTCTGTGGTGCATCTTGCTGTTTCTAATGAGTCGTAGTTTAAACTTAATAATAGGTAATCAACTTTATTGATTAAACAAATTCTATAATTTCCTTTAACTTTGTCTTAGCGAATTAATATTAAAGCAATAAATACTTCGATTTCATTTGTTTTGTGTAAGTACATGAAGGATTAAACCTGATTACCATAATTATGGTAGAACATTGAATTTTTAGGATATTTAATGACTGGGTGTAGAAAATTATTATTCGTCAGGGAAAGGTGAAAAACATAAAAATGTTGCAATATACGAATATTTTGTAGCATAATACACGAAGCCTAAACTTGCGTTAGGTGACCAGAATTAAATAAAGGTATACTTCCAAAGAAAGTAAACACCTTGAAAAAGAGTTCTACTAAATCGTAAAGATTATATGGATTTGCTGATTGCCGGTAAATTATGTACAATTTTAACGACGAAAGAAATTGTCCATATCTCAAAACACGCGTATGTGTCTACATTTGTATACAATATTGGTTCAGTCGCTCTTGAGTTAAAAAAAGACTTACTGTTTGGGATGCAAACGATACATCGATTTTTTCAAACATCGATATATCGTTCATAAATATCGATGTTTTAACATCGATGTTGAAACCCTAAACATCGATGATATGTTGTTCTTCAAGAGCGATGTTTTATGAACGATATTTAAATATAGTACCA
Source organism: Sisyra terminalis (assembly GCA_958496175.1). Classification (NCBI taxonomy): domain Eukaryota; kingdom Metazoa; phylum Arthropoda; class Insecta; order Neuroptera; family Sisyridae; genus Sisyra; species Sisyra terminalis. The sequence continues at coordinate 34,839,930 of OY292274.1, forward strand.
CCCTACATTCCGATTAATAATCTACAGCTACACACATAAATTGATACCTTTCAGTCATAGGCGTAGATTGGTGAACTCCGTCAGTTTATTATGTAACGCGACAGATTAATCAACGGTAGGTTAGGTTTGGTCAAATTTTAATCTTATGACGTTAGATTATAAACTAACGAAGTTTACATTTTTACGGTATAGTATTTTATTATTTAAGAAATATTTTATATAAATATATTTAAATGGTGGTAGAAACTATCGAAAAAAATCGATATAAAATCGATATCGTTCATGAGCTTCGATGTTTTTATGAGCAATGTTGCATCCCTACTTACTGTTAATCAGATGGAGAAAAAAATTGAATATAATAATTTTAAATTTCTTAGAAATTGATAATATACCTAAATTGTACAGACACACGCTAGCATTTTTTATATTAGTAAGTACGGATAGCAACAATGGGTATTTGTTTTTGAGGTTAGTTACGTTATATATTTTCATAGTTGTATTTCGTATTAACTGATATAAGAAATGGAAAGCAGCTACATGTATAATGGGTGGTCAAATAGTGGCACGTGAGCCACATACGATTCACGATATGATTTTTTTTTTCATAATATTTTTATAAAAAATAATTCCAACATTGCAAAATTATATTAACAAATTATTTTCGATTAGTAAACTATTTAAATAGAAATTTAATAGGTATAAGAAAAAATTATGCAAATATCTCTCTGTCGAAGAATTTTAAGCATGGCCTACAAAATTTTAGATATGTGATTTTAGCTTTTACTGCGAAAAGGTCTCGCCATTTTTACCATAAATACTAAACACTTTAAATATTTAATGATTAATAGAAAACACATTTTATCAGTGCACCTTATTAGATTCTGTGTAAATATTAATAGCAAAATCTATGTTTTTTTATTCTAGTTAATGTTTGTTACTTTCAATAGAAAACGATGATGATTGTAAATCCAGTAACATATTAGGTTTTACTGTAATATCATATTAATTCTTGGAAGAGGAAATTTTTTAATATTTCCGTTTTTATTGGATTTGTAGCAAGCGAAGTTGAAATGAAACGTCTATTTCCCAGTCATAATGAAAATGTCGCTCTCCAACGTTATAATTTTGTATGCAAATAATGAAAATTCATTCCGTTAAAATTCAATATCGTTTCTATTCAATTTTGTATTGTAATCGTTTCACCGAAATCCATCAGAATGTGTGGTGTGTTGCCAATTATTACCGTCCACGGATTTTTATTCATCGAATACTTCTGTTTTTTTTTTCTTTTCTTTTATCGAAAAGAAATTCTTCAAAACGCGAACAAAAGACCGTTTTTAATTTATTATATCGCAGATTTAATTCTATATAATTTTCTGTAAATTTACCAAAAACAGAAAAAAAAACCAAGTTAATTATAAAACTCGATCGTGAAAAAATCTCCAATTATAATTATGATTCAGGACAAATTGTGAACTATTTTTTTTAATAGAGAGACCAAAATGATTTTCTTGGAAATAACCGTGCGATGACCTTCAATACATATTCACACATAATATTCGGTCGCGAATGAATGAAATATAAATATTTTCTCATAAAATATAAATAATAAATGCTATATTGAAAGCAAAGATAAAACGTAAGGGAACAACGGGATGTAGAAAATGAAAGATTTCGTATTTGCATATGTACTTAATTGAATTATAATATTGCTAAATCCAATAAAATAAAACAGTGAGTTTTGTGGCTCCAAAATAATGATAAGAAATCTATCCCAAACATATCGATATCAAATTGAAATGTGTTTAAAAGTACTGAAGCTACTACACTGTTTGATTATAACAAATAAAAGTGACTTAATTGATGAAAAAATAGACTGCTGTTCCTATTAAGAAATATTTTTGCTTCAGCATACCACAACGTTTCAACATGGATTTAAATGGAGAATTCGAAATCGGTGAAATCCTTGTCAAAATGTTGAGCTACCCACAAATAATTTTTGTTTTAATCATAAAAGATACCTACTGTTTATTCAATTACCTTGTACTTGTACTTATTTAAAAATTTATGTCGATTTCAAAAGTTTAATTGAAGAACAATGATTTTCTTTTGGTTAAAAAAATAATGTCTATTTTATTTTAATGTATTTAAATACTTTTTTAATAGAATATTTCCCTGAAAAGTATCATATAAAGTAGGTTGCTAAGATTAAGTCCCTAACGCTTTCACTGTTAAAAAGTAGCAGATCTCATGAAGTGCCAAATCCCCAAGTTCTTTATCTTAGGGAAAATTTTTGGACCATTTACTATATTATGTATATTTGTATTACTCTATTTCTATAACTCTCTTGTATTACATATATTTAACCCTGTTTATACATACCCAATCCTGTACATACTCCTATGAAGTTATGGTACGAAACTAACATTCTAGTCTTGAATGATGTATCATACAATTCTTCCATGAAATGGCCTAGTCAATCTTTTTATCCAAGATTGTAGACTTAGGATTTAAGAACAGAGCTGTCAAAGATACTTTTGGAAAGTATCTAGATCTAGATAAGTTACTTTTTTAAAAGGTATCCGAGGGACTTAAATCCTTATCTTTAGTTATTTTTAAGATACTTAAAAATATGCTTTTTAAGTTACTTTTCACACTTTGTATATACTAAGTTTCGTACTATAGTACGTAAAGTTGTTTGGTAATCAGATAATGTATTTCTTATGTTTTTTAACTTAGGAAGGAGGAAAGTATGCATGTATAAGCCCTTGTAAAAAAACGGTAGAAGATTAATATAAGAGGTATATATTGAATTTTATATAATTGTACCAAATAAAACTCAACATGAAATTGAAAATATAAAATAGATAAAAAAATTAGAATATATAAAAACAGCAAAACGTGCCTACAGCTACTTTGAATAATATAAAACAGTTAAAATTTATCAAAACCAAAAAATCACGAAATATACTTTATTTTGTACTACTAGGTAGTCAGGTCCAGGTTACTGCATATTTTATTTATAGCTACTTTTTGTTATCTTAGATACTTTTCTGCATCTAAGATACTTTCTAAAGTTACAAGATAAAGTTCTTTTCTAAAACTATCTAAGATACTATTTTTTTTTGTCAATAAATGTAGGAACTAAGATTAAGTAACAGATGCTTTAAAGTAACTAAGATATTTTTTTCTCCTTAGGAACTTGGGTCTTCATGGGATCCGGTAGCTTTTAGCGTACCGTTAGCCAAGAATCGAATATTAAATAACAGTTTTGTGGAGCTACTCAGCAAATTGGAATAATCGACTCTTAAAAAAAACAAATTGGGTCGAAAAATGTTTACGATCATTATAATGGAGGATCAATATAATGATTGTTTTATTCAAACTATAAACGAGTTACGAAAATTAAAAAAAAAGAAGATATACCATATATTTACTAAAATTAACAAAAAAGATTTGAAAAAGCGACATTAAAATTAGAAAAAAAAAATTGGAAAAAAATATTAAATATTTGATTTAAGAAAATAATATTACCTCATTTTTTCATATCTGGTAGTTTTCAGTATTGTTATCGGATGTTTGTAATTATGATTATTGAGTTGGTTTTTTGAATTTGATTTATAGACATGTAATTTAATTTAAGGAAGTTGAGAGATGAAAGTTATAGATTTTTTAATTTTGTTGTTGTTTATATATCCAAATAACCTTCCACCTGTAAACAAAATTTCAGTCTTCTAGGACGTTGAGAAGAACCTTAAAGGTTTTGCTGAATGATTACTAAAATCGATTGATTTTATGAACTTTGGTTGTTATTTTTCGTTCCTTTATACCTTCCAAGGTTTTTGGCGACTTTTGTAATAGTGAAAAATCGTAAATCGAGAAATATTGAAAGTTTACTCGATACGAGAATCGAACCCAGCATCTACCCGGTTTGGAATGGTTACCTTTAGGCTTCAGATATGAAAAGTTAGATAAATAAAATTAAGGATAAAAATTAATCTGATAACTTGATTTTATCTCAAAATTTGAACTAGCTAGATAGGAATGAAAGTCTGAAAATATACACTTCGAGAAAATGTAGATATACATACATGTAGTGTCGTGTATTTATCCCAACGAGGACACTATTGTGTCCCCTGATGTCAATTAATATAATCATTCCACTTTTCAATGTTGTTGGAATACGTAAACTTGAAAAAAAAAAGCTCTTTAAGGATTTTTTATTATTATTATTAAATGCAGAAAAATATTAATTATAACGTAAATAATTGCACATAGTAATTAACTCTAGACCTTTCTTAAGTCATGACTAGTCTTTTTTGTTTTGTTTAATTTATAAATTATGTTTTCCATATTGAAAAATTAAATATCGCATGTCTGTCGAATATTATTTTTATTGCTTTTCTGATTCTTTACTAATTTTTTTTATTAATTAAAAAAGGCGTGTTTCTATTAAAATGATATTGATAATTTTGTTTCAAAATGAGAAAAATGTCATTAATTCAAATATAGATTTCTAAATTAATGTTTTGAATATATTAAAATAATTATTACTGTGATGAAATAATATTAATTAATATTAAAACCACTGGTAAATACCAAAATAGATTTGACGTATTCAACTCGTTGAGATTAAATGTAACTAACTTTGAAATTGATGCTAAAGCTACAATGGCAAAAGCAGGAAACGAATGCTTTTGTCTAATTGAAAAATAAACTATGCAACTTTCAATGAACAAATCGTCAGTTTTATTTTTAGACTGTTGTTAGAAATCCGGGATGATTAAAACTTTTATCACACATTCAAATTTCAAACCTGATCTATTCTACTATTTTACCATTTAAAATGGGAGAGCATAGATATGCGTTTTTTTTTTATTTGTAAATATTACATTGAAGTATGGCTCTAATTGGAGTTTATAGGTTGGGAAGACCAGGGTTGGTTGGTAGGGCTTGGTAGATTAACTTTTAATAACTACCTAATTTGAGGTACAAGTGTAACAAAATGTAAGGTCAAAAGTTCGTCTTGACGTACCCTTTAATTATACAGTTCCCGAATTATTATCACACATAGTAAAAAGCTATGCTTATATTGTGATATATAACGTATGTAAACAAAATGTTTCTGTATCACATTTTTTGTTGCCAAATCTCAGATTTAATTAAATGTTACTGGAAATTCAATTCATTTGTAAGTTCGATACAATAGCTATGCATTTCATAGTATTAATTTTGATTTAGTGCTTTTGTTAAGATCAGTTATAAACTGAAAAAGAAATAAAACCTCATCTAGGGTTGGTTGTCTTCTTTAGTTATTTGTTTTGAGGTTAACTGGATATTAATTTTTAAAATATGCTTAAAAAATTTGTTAACCCTATAGTAAAGATCAATTTATTATTTTACTAGCAATCGAAGTTGAGGTTCTGTATATCAAATAAATTGCAAATTAACTTAGATAAAAATAATAAAATTAGATTAAAAAACTAGATAAAAATTAATCTTCAATATGAATATTTAATTTTTTGTTACATATTAATTAAATTAGTAAATTGTTAAAATATAAATTAATGAATAATTATATATGTCATATGACTCAATTTCTTCATTGAATACAACGCGTTTCAACAGTCTTTGGTGGTCATGAACAGATAATGTTTATTGTGTCAATTATAAACAAATTTGGTAAGGTTGAGCTGTTGCATCCGTTAGTTATTGAGCTATATGGTTAATTATATTTAATTCTTCTTCACGTGCTTTGGTGTTAAGAGGGAACTTGATCGCTTTGTTAACAAAACTTCCACAAACTGGATCCAACTAATATCTCTAACGACAAATTATTACAACAAACACCTTATATGAAATTAGTTTACAATTGACACAATAAATATTATCTGATGATGACAGCCAAAGCCTGTTGCAATCAATAAAGAAATTGAGTCAAATGATATATATAATTGTTCAGTAATTTATTATTTGTAACTTGGAAGTAATAAACAATATATTTATCAATGTTAAAGTAAAATGTAATGCTTTTTTTGCGACTTCTGTCGTAAAATTTAACACTTACTATTATTTAGGTCAACCTTTGTTTATAATATAGTCAACCTACTGCGAATATGGGATTGGTTGACTAAATTTTCGTGTTCAAAATCAAATATATAAAATTCATCATAAAAGATTTCGGTTTAAATCTTGACTTTTAATATAGAAATTTTCTTTTTGTTATATTTTTTTGTGCTAATTTTTAGTCCATATTATATTTAAAAAAAAGTAAATCGTGTTTTTAGTTTCATCTTTTAATAATACCTACCTATTGCAAAAGTTGCAACTGCAAAGACTGGACTATTCCATTATTTTGTTTGTATTTTTACTTTTAATTGCTTTTCTATAGGGACATATTCTTTTTTTCACCATTCAACTATGTCACGAAGAACCCTGTCAAGTACTCGTATAGGTCGTAGTTTCTCGGTACTTACGAGAACTTTTTTAAATTATTTCCATGATATGTTCAGGTATTGCAATATCATAGTAAAATAGTATACGTTTTTGTTTTTATGTCCTCCTAACAGGTGAAATTATATAATGTTAGAATTGAATTAACAAACAAAATCACAAACTAAATTAAAAACAAAATAGAAAATACAACGTTGCCAGATATTGATGACGCTAAAAGGAACATGAGCCACCAATTTAATCTCTTATTTGAAAACTAGTAACTTTCTGGGAAATATTAACAACCCAACACTAACAACTGACAAATGGTAGAGATTGGCAATTGAATAAAAACAAAATGATAGTTGAAACTAATGACAACAATCAGTTAGCATAAAATTGATAAAATAATTATTATATTGATACTCACACGTAATTTAAGTATGTGTTTTATTTTGTTCAAATTGTTTTTGCCCTCAAATAATGCCAAACTTTCAAATTAGATGATTTCAATAAAATGTAAGTTACAAGAATGGTATTGGTCTTATTTTGTAGGAAAACTCAAATACTTTTAAAATTAATAATAATATTGCATGGTTTTGGGGGAGCGGTTCTTTAACTAGACGCAAAAAACCGATTTTTTTTTGCTTAAAAAAAGGGTCAAATTTGAAGTTTAAGCCCTTATTTCTCGATTTTAAGTAATTATTTTACGCAGTTTATGTATATTAGTAGAAAGCTAGGCTAATAACAATTCAAATGATTGTTTTAAAGTGTCGTTAGCGTTTATAATTTTAGAGATAACCGCTTTTAATCCTAATGCGAGAGGAAAAGTTAAGTAATAGGTAAAATGTCCGATCTTTTTGAAGGAGGAAGGAACCACCCCCCTTTTTAAGGTTTTTTGTCGATAAATTTCCATCAAGAATACGATATTAAAATATCGCTAGTCCGCGACCAAACATACTGTATTTCTTTCTTTCAATTTATTCTTGGATCAGTAATATAAACCAAACGATAAATTGATATGATGCTTTTTTTATAAAAGTTTCTTATATAATGATGAGTTTTGAAAATGTAATAATTGAATTTTATTGCAATTATTTTCATATGGAAATGTAAAATTGCTGAGAGCATAGTATTTTTTCTTAACTGCAATTTATGTTCGTGCAAAGATGATGAAGTGCAGTTTGAGATCGCATCAGCATGATCACATTTGTTGTACACAATTAAACTGCAGTGGAAATACGTAGAAAGTCTGAAACTCAGCAACAAAGAAGTAAGAAAAAAACACCCACATTTTTATCTTGCAAGAATAACACCTGTGAGATTGATTTGCAATGTTCATATCGTATATTAAGTTTTCCAAAGCCAACACAAACTTCTCTTCCTCATAACATCATTATAATAGAAACTCGTAACGTAATAATTAAATGATGAGTCAACATTTGCTTTATACCAAAATGATCAGTCTGTATGTCTATCTCCAATCTGCATACTTATTTGTTTACATTCGAAAGAATATTTATCGTTAAGATACATAAGACAAAGTAAAAAAGTTTGTTTGATTTACTGATTGTTAATAATGAAGAGTAAAACGTATTATTCCATGCTCGTTATATTCCATAACTTTATGTAATCAATGTTTGAACTTGTTTTTTTAGGGAAGTATAATAATTTAAAATTAATTGTTGGTTTTTAATTTAATTTTTCAAATTAATAAAAGCATAACTTTGATGTACAAACTTCTTTTTTCATTACTTGAGTTATAATTATTTTTTTTTAATAAAATTAAACCAAATGCGAAATACACATTGAAAACTATGTAGATATATGGTAGATTTATATATTTTTGCTACAACCTTCTCAATATGATGTGAAGGATATTGTTAAGTACTTTGTTAAATGTTTCTTTGAAATGCTTTGTTGACTTTTTCTCTGAAAAAGATCTTAAGAAAAATTTAATAAGAACAATATTCTTTTTAACTTTCTTAATATTTATTTTGAACGTATTTCTTTTTCACTAATACCTAGAATGTAATTCTAGTTCATTAAAATGGTTTGACAAAGCTATCAAAAATTTATGTCTTTCTTATCATGATATGAATAGAATTAGACTGAAGATAATGGTAATCCAAAGATTTACTTCGTTTTGATTCTTTTCCTTCTATAAATTTTGTAAAATTTTTTACATGTGAAGTAATATAGAGCTTTTTTCTTCTTAGCGAAATAAGTAGAGGTAATCTCAATTCACAAATGCAAGAAAAATGAAAGTTTATAAAAGAAAAAAATGAATTGGAGAGATTATATTGAACAAAATAATTTTCTTCTGAAAAAAAAAGAATAAAGAAAAATATTTGACTCAATTCTCTTTTTGAGCAGTCAAATCTGGCAACGTTGCATTTTCTACTTTGTTTTTTATTCTATTCGCGATTTTTTTTGTTAGTTCAATTCTAATATGGTATAATTTCTTTTTTTGTGGCTACATTTTCATTATGGAACGATTATTTTGGGAATTAAATCAAAAACAAAGTAGAAAATGCAACGTTGCCAGAATTGACTGTTTTAAATGGGACTTGAGTCAAATATTCTTTTAACATTTTTATACTTTCGGTTTTATAGATCTTTTTTCATTTGAGAAAAAAATTTATCGTTTAGAACAGTGTTTCTTAATCTGTGGTCCGCGAACTCCTGGGAGTTCGTGAGCAGGTGTCCGCAAACTCATCATTTTTCATTTTATTTTCTATAATTTTTTTTTGTTTTGTATGTTTAGTGTATTAAAATAAATGAACCGAAATTTGTTGCTATTTCATTTTTTTTAATTAAGAGAATCCTTGAACATGAGCTCAATTTTCTCCGTGGAATGAAAAGGTTAAGGAACACTGATAGAGAACTAATTGTCCCCGAATTGATTGTCCCCGAGAACAAATTGATATTTACAGTAATAAATTCTGAATAGATTGTAAATTTTAAAAAAAATAAAGTATTCAAAAAATAGTACTTTAACATTATACATTTAATTTAAAGTAAAGAAAATAAGTTTTTTTATTTTCTTTTTATAAAAAAAAGTGCTTTGAAAAATAATAAGAATACAAAAATGCTTCGTTTGAGATCGTTTGATTTTTGAAAAAGTTATAATGGTTGGGAAATAAGAAGCTCTTATTGGATTATATATCCAATTGAATTATGTGATTTGAAAATTTCATCGTTTGGGTAAGGTGGAAGTACGTTTTTAGGATAATTGCAAGTGGTAGTATTCCAAAGTTGATGATTTCAGTTAAAATATTTCATTGCATATCATAGATATCGGTAATGTATATTATAGGGATGGCGAACCTTTTTAAGGCATGGGTCAAATTTTGCTCATTTTTTTTTTGGATACTAGCTCGTGGGTCATTAATGTGCATGACGCAAATTAGCACCTCGCATGGGGAAACAGAGAGGGGACGATACAAGTGTTAAGGAAGTCTTTTTCTACAAACATAACAAACAAATAGTTGCCTAGCCATAGTAGATCAGTTTAAAAGCTGACGTAGGTCAGTGTCTGACCCACGGGTCATAGGTATCGTAGGATAGCTATAGCCTGCCTGAAAGAAATGAAAACCGAGAATGATCTCGAGAACATTCTCATTGCTAAGCAACTCATCGGAGCCCCCTTAAAGGCATATATGAATTATAAATTTTAACTATGACTAGCACCTAGTAGTGAACATTGATGAATGTAGTTGGCATTACTACATGTGTGGTAAAGATTACTTTAAATTGGAGTTAGCATTTGCTTATTAATACAACTAATATTAAGTATAGAGGTATATTTGTTTTTAAGCGTTCGTGTCCCTTTTTAACCTTGGACTCTTAGGCACGTCCCTAGTTTGTCTTACGGATAATGTACCTCTGCTACCACATATATTTTAGGCCAAGATAATCCAACATGATTTTTTGAAGGACCAGATTTAAGATATTTATTTCCGCAGCGGCCCAAAAGAACTGTCCAATAGTAAAGCAATAACATAATTATACAAAGACTTAATACATAGCTTAAATTATACATAATTATGTTAGCTTAAAATTTAACAAGTTTACTGGCTGAATAAAGAGCCTTCGCGGGTCGTAGGTTGAAGAAGCCTGTTTTAGATTCGCAAAGGGAAAATATAAATCTTATTTCAATAAAAGAATTATTCTTTGCCAAATATTTTTTTTCAATTTTAATCACGCCGTGATATTTCAACAGTTTTTCGTTAATGTTCGCCCAGAACCTTTGCTAAATTTTTGTTAGATTTCACTGTGGGCTGTGGTCGCTTAAGGCACATATTGTTTATATTTGAATCAAATTACTATTTTAAGAAAATTGATAGGGAAAATAAAAATAAGTTTTTACTATTTTTTTACATTTCATTTTAACGTTTTTAGTTGTTAATTTCTTGTTTTTTTCTTTATAGGTAAGTCCTGAACAAATGAATTAAAATACAAATGGAGTTCTCCAGCTTATGAATGGTGAGTCGCATATGGGATCTTTGTTAATATTGTATCAAGCTGATGTTTTTTTTTGTGTACAAATCGACTTTCACTGAATTGAAGCATTTAAAAATATATTTTTCTTTTACGTGGCCGTGACTTATTCTTTGGTTTGACTACTTGGTATCAAAAACATTATAAGGAATCTGTGTTCATTGTTTCCGACTTTCTTTTATAGCAAAATTTTAAGAATTTCGGAAAACGTTTTTATTAATTCTTACATTTCTGTGGTTAGTGCTCATAAGTATTCCTGATGTATGCGTAACCTAAAAGAGGGTCGTAACACAATAATTGTATCACAGAAAAACTTAAAATATTTGATTTTTACAGAAATTAAAGTCGATGGTACAATGCGAACAAAGAAGCCATTTATTAAGTATTTACAAATTTAAATCAATAATAAAAAATTTAGAGTAAAGTTTTTTTTAATTATTATTTACTGTCGCTTTATAACTAAGATCTTTAGCGACTCGAGGATTAATAAAAATGCGTAATCAATAAATATAGAAAATGTGCATGATGCAAGAATCGAACCCAAAACCTACCAGTTTTGAAGCGGCCACTTAGACCACTCGGCCACCAGTAGGCTATGAGACTAAAGCTTTAATTTGGTTAAATTAAACTTCGTTGTGTTCGTGTACGAATATATCTCATAAATTCCAGCATATTTTTTTTTGCTGCACGTGATTTATTTTTTAACTACTGCGGTTTGTGTGGCTTATTGTGTGGCTTTACAGGTGACATTTTTAGAAATGAAAATAATGGAACACTAAATAATTGTTGGTGCTAGCAAAACTATTTCAGAATGTCCAGCCCGTAGTGATATTGCGTGCTCTTTCTTTGATATTTACGATTCAAGAACCTAAAACTTCAGTTTTAACTTGTATAATTATCTTATATCTGGTATATATTCTTAAGAAACCTGAATCATAATCTATTCGTCTATCATTTTTATACTAGTAACTTCCCGTGAAATATTCCCAGTCCAACATTGACACAACTGACAAATGGTGCAAATTAGCAATTGAATGAAATTAAAATAACAGTCGAAACCACAACAACAATCAGTTAGTTCAAATTTTAGACAATGGTTGTATTTCACTCACACCTATGTGTTTATAGTCGTTGTTCTCTGTCTTTGTTGACATACGTACATATAGTTATTTTTGAATACTATCATATGGTATCGCATTCGCATGCATGGCAATTAAGGCGGTTTTTTGCTATCACAATCAATTGCATAGTGTTGTAAGTATTCCAACGAGTATTTCCAATGCGTTATTTGAAAAAAAAAAATATAAAAATATATTTGTATTACTAATCTTATTAAAATATTTGTTCACAGACATTATTATATTCGAATACGAAAACAAAAGAATTAATTAAAAATTTTTAAGCATGCATCGCATTGTATAACGGAAATGATTTTTCGTATAGTCAGTATCAACTCAGTAATGTATACGTTACAGTAAACATATGTGGGTGATTATCATCTAATCCCGAAATAAAATATAAACAAATTAATATTTGATTGTTTGTTTGTCATTTGGTAGTATTTGTCAGTATTTGTGTAACTAGATTTTACCTATATAGTGATCCCCAGAATAAACTTATTTTAGATGAATTATAAGAATGATTTATCATTTTGAAAATAAGGAATTATGGTTTTTATAGGCCATACTATCATTGAACCGTGCCTGTTATTGTTTGATAGAGAGCAAAAAGTTTGGGCCTTAATAGTATCATTGTTACGTAAATATAATACTTCTCTGTTAAGTGTTATTTGTTGTTTTGCCCCCTTAAAATTAATTACTTCTATCTCCTTATTGTACTCACAGCAATAATTTTCACTAAAGTCAATATGAATGATGTTCTTTAAACAGGAAAAAACGGTGGATTTAAAGATTAAGTAAGCAAATAAGAAAAAGTCAAGTTCGACTAGTTTAAAAGCCATTACCTCATATATAGTCATTCCCTCGTTTTAATTTGAAATGAGGGAATGACGAAATGAACTATAACTTAAAAAATCTTAAGGCATAAACTTTTGTTGCATCTGAATTTTGGTGTAAGTTTATTTTCTCTGACAACCTACTTTATTGTGAAATTATTATTTAGATATAGTAAATTTAAATACCTCTAATTTTCTTCAATGTGAGGGAATGACGACTGAAAATGTAATCTTCAAATAATTTGTATATTTTTGTTTTAAATGCATATATTTGTTTTAACACATATAATAAATATATTTGAAAACGTTTTCTTTGCTTTTCATTGCAAGCTCAAAAGTTTTTTGAAAATCTTTTGTGTTTTAAATCGATTAGTCAAATTTGCAAACATTTTTTTTGAAAAATTTTTGATTTAGAAGTTCAAAAATGTGCTAATCTCAAGTTTGGAACATAGTGAGGGAATGATTTTCAGGGTACTATTTATTTATTATTCTATAGAGATTCATATGGTTCAAAAATTATAACCAACACCATTAGGCTAAGTAATGTTCTTTTCAGGGAAAAAATACTATCATAGGTCGCTTAGATTTTTTTGAAAACTGAAAGCACAAGAATTTCGACATTTGATGAAAATTACCCATATAAACATGTTATTAATTATTATTATCATAACCATCCTTAGTAATAAGCCTGAAAACTGAAAATCTGTAATCTAGTCACGAGTGCTAGAAAAATGGGTACTTAAATACGAGGAAGTAATTTTTTACTTAGACATCAGATTTTTTATTTGTCAAATATTTATTGTAAGGAAATAGCAATAAGGTATGAGTCGTTTAAGTGGGTATTTTTTTTTTGTTGGGAGATATCATTGAGAATAGTTCAGCAGTTTAACTTTATAACATTTTGAAATTCTATTTGCCGAAGAAGTCGGATAGAGTGAGTCATCACAAGGTTGACGTAATAGGCAGAAGTCGAATTGGCGTTTCTTGTCGTGAAATGAAAAATAAACCTCAGCAAGTTGTGTTGATGGCGAGACGATTATTGCCGCGATTGATGGTTCATTCGCATAGTCTCATCACTGTCTAGTTGGATTATTATAACTTTAAAATCACTTCTCTTACTAATTCACACACTACAATTACTGCTAATTTATACAAAACAGCCGTTGGCTTTTGACTTTTATTGACGACAGACCTATTCGTCTTTTATTTATAAGCTGACCGGAATCTACATACTCGCTATTTTATTTATTTTCTGATATAAGTACAATTATAATCATTTTATAAATAAAATTAACGCACGAATAACTATAGTTTTTACCGAAAATACGAAATTGATCAATAATTTAAAGGACAAATTTGACAATTTCTTAAACGATGAAAGAATATGAAGTAGAAAAAAGATGACGAAATATCACCGGTTTTTAGATTTTCAAAAAGAAAGTAAATTTCTTTATGTATTCAGTAGCTTTTGAACTACTAGTCTCTTAAAAATGCTTCATATATATATTATTCATAATAATCTATATATAAGCTTAGTACTATATTCAACAGTATTTATAAGTACTTAATACCTAAGACTAATACCTAGACTTAATTTTATGCCAAAAATTCATCGGGTTATATTTACGTGAAAGCTAAAAAACATAAGTATTGTAAAATTTGAATTTTCAATCCAGGAGTAATTGACGCTTTTTAAATGAAAGGTTAATTGATTGGTTGGTTGACTAGAATACGTAAACATTAAAATGTTAGTTGTATAATTTTTCAAAAGTTTCTAACTTCATTATTACCGATTATAGTTTAATATTTTAACTTAAGCATGTTTCTTTAATGTTTATTTTTTTTTAATATTACAAAGTCTGTTAGTGACATGCGCATTGAGTGATAGTATTCCTCTGGAATAAGGTGGAGTTTTTTGAATTCAGTGTTTTTCTCATACATTTTAGTTTAAGTAACTCTGAATAGTCTATTTTTTCAATGGAAGAAAAAAAAATTTTATACTGTCAATTATTTGGAAGTATTGGTATGGAAAAACACATGTGCAGGGCACGTTAGAGAGGACTCTTGTTTAATATTGTTTACCTTAAAATTGTTTGGAAATCTTATTTCCCTTTAAAGCATCTATATGGTCTATATATTAGTCTGTCTTCCAAAGCTTCTAACACATGCGCTGTTGTATTTTGCTTAGGTCAATCCAAATTTGTGCTTACGTAGATGGCGCTGGCAGCTACTTCTACACCAGTTTTTATTTACTGTAATATATGTATAGTGCGCTATTTATCAATGGAAATCGATCGATCAGTGGGAACCATGGAAATACTTTATAATGTTTTATATCCTCATTCTTTTATGTGCTTGTTTCTTTTCATTGTCGCTTTTTCGTTTCATCAAATTTCAAATCACAATGATGCTAAAGAAGTTTTTACTTAAAAAATGTAGTGGCATTTTGTCATAAATTATAATTATGGTAAAATATTATTAATATCATAGTATCCAGATTCTTATTAATTAGGTTATTTAGGTTATTGAGGTATTTAGGTTTTAATATGTTATTCCTAAAGCTGAGGGGCTAGAGCTGGATCCTGAGATTGAAACCAAATGATTTTAAGCTATTTACTTTAGCTAAGTCACTGTTGCAGTTATTGAAATTTATATCAATTTCAGTTCCTAAAAATCCTATGTTGAATGAAATTCAATGAAACATTTACAACTTTTTTAACTTCGTACAACCAGCCAAGTATTGATATTGAAAATGTATCTAAATTGGCGTTTGGTAGTAGCAACGGTACAGACTTACAGTAAAAGGAATGCTCGCATAAGTAAAATAATAGTTTAGCCTTAAAAAGAGCCAAATTCAAAAAACTAATCTAAGCCTGGCGGCCGAATGGTCAAGGTGACAGCTCCAAAACGGGTAGGTGTTGGGTTCGATCCTCGTATTGAGTAAATTTTCGATAAATATCGAAACATGCGGTCATGAATTTTTATTGACCCTAGAGTCGCTAAAGATTTTAGTAGCTACTAAGCGACGGTAAATAATAATTCAAAAAATTAATCTCGAAGCTGGAGCCAGAGCCAAAGCTAATTTAGAACAGTTTCCCATATTTGTTTAATCCATCAATAAATATTTTTATTAAGCCTAAATTTGTGGTAGTTGTATTATTATTTTCTTACAGTAGAGAACTTTCATAAATAACGAAAAATACGTTAATAGCACACAGATGATTCAAAAGTTTCATTCATAAGAGGGCATCAAACTAAAGTTCAAGTGTATGTAGAGTATTTAGTAAAGAAGTTTTTTGTTTGTAATTTTACTTTCATCGTTTGCATACAACTGCTTACAATTACAGGTACTATTATAAAAAATAATTGTTCGTTTTTTCTAAATCGCAAATTTTCTAAAGTTCAGTATTGATTCGATCATTTTGAAATTTTTACAAGACGTTGCATTCATTTATGCTCACGTTTTTGTTACATCAGAAAGCTCAATAGAGTTTCACATTAACAGAAACAGTGAAGGATGGTGCTGATGATCAAGGGGGGCTTTTTATCATTATTTTCGCAATAAAATCACTATTTTCAGAAATATTGGAATTTTTCTTAAAACTTGAATGAAAAATGTTTATCTTGAATGTAAATTACAAAAGGTATAGTGTGAGATGCTGCGGGCTAGGCAAAATTCAATTTATTTATTTACAGCTATTATGATATAGAGTGGCAGGACCATGTCTGGCAGGTTCAGTTAGGTGATTAATAAATTTAGATGCCACGGAAATGAAATTTCTTGAAATAAAAATTAAAAAAAAAAATTTAATTTCTGCTTATTTGAGAGTAATCGTTTTATTTTTGTGTAGTATTTTTAAGGGTACCTATTTTACTTAGAAAACCATATGAATCCAGACAAGAATTTCTTTAATAAATATCTACGCATTTTTTATGAATTTCAAAGAATATCAAGTACTAACATATTTTCTCCGAAATACGGATTTTAAATGAATGCCTTTTATGGAAAGGGTTATCACTTCCGACATTAATGTACATTTTGCACGTGTCTATTTGAATTTAATCAACACCTGTTTCAAACACACATTGCATGAAATTTATATGTAAATGTGTGAGTGTTTCCTTTCTAAATTTACTTTTACGTTCATGTGCCTTTTTTGTACAAGTTTTGTAAAAAATCATAATTATTTATGTTTTGATTTATGTTTGCTTTTTGCTAGATATGTTAGCAAATAGTACACGTAAATGTACTAATATTTTCAGTATTGGTTATTGAATGAATAATTCTGTCAAGATATTTCAATTTAATTTTCATCAAATTATTTACTACATCTACCGGAAAAGGCAATTAGAATCTATAATATAAAAATGAATCGCAAAATGTGTTGGTAAGCGCATAACTCAACAACGCCTGGACCGATTTGGCCAATTTTTTTTAAAAAGGTTCGTTGGAGTTCAAGGATGGTTTTTACGGCGAGAAAAATTCGAATAATTGCCGGAAAAACCCTTAAAACAGCCCTTTTCTTTTGAAATATAAATGTTTTTATATATAATAAACATTTAATATAATTATACGTTCATAGCACATTCGCTTACGTATCTGATATTCTAATGCTTACAATAGAAGAGACGTGGGTTCGGATCTTACAGTAATTTTTTTTATATTTTTTTTTACAAAATTGTTGAAAATAAATCCTTAGGGTTGCTCAATAAGGAAATATTAACAAAAAAAGTAACAGTAGTAGTAAAAAAAAATAATTATATTAATAAAGCTTAAAGTATATTCGTTTTTAAAACTGCATATATAAAATCGTGTAATTATATATCTCTTCTGCCAGATGAAACTTTAATATTCAGTGTATTCCTTATAAGAAGTAGGCATGTGAAAAGATTTTTTTTTGATAATTTCTACCCTAAAAGAGTGAACTGGGGTGATTAAGTTTCTTTGAGAAAATGTAAAGTTAATCAACAATCGAAATTTTGAATTTACTAAGAGTAATTAATAACTAAATAATTAATTAATAATAAGTTTCTGTTTTTGTTATATCATTTTAACTACAGCATTTTAAATAACGTCATTTCACTTAATTAGTATGAAAATTTAGGTACTAGGTACTTATACCAAATACCAAAGAGGCAGTTTTTAATTTTTGTTTGTTTTTCAACAATCAAACTTTTTAAAATCTAATTTTTATGAACCAATGATTGTGACCTGGAGCAATGATATATTCTGTTGAAAAGCATTAAGGAAGCAATTTTTTGTCATATATTTCATTATCATCATTAAATAAAATCTTCCAAACTAACTTTTCTACGGTTTTTAGAACAATTTTAAAACCAATTATTGTTACTGAATATAAATAAAATATTCGCTTTTACTTCCACGCTTTCTACCTTTTTCCAATAATTTTGTATGTACAACGCCCAAATGTGCGAAATCGAATTGTTTTTAATAATAACTAAAATATCGGTCATATTTTTTTTCGTTTTACATTGTATTTTCAAATATAATTGCATATTTGTGTCGATGAAATTTGGAAAGTGTTTTCCTTATAGAATGCCGTTATATAATAAGAAAAGGGTTTCCGATAATTCCCCCCACTAAAAGAGTGAAAAAAGGGTGGCTAAGTTTATGCGGCATAACGTCTAATAAACAATCGAAATTTCAAATTTCATAATCAAAGTCCGTTAAAGGAAAAACGTTATTACTGCTTAGTATAAAACAAACTTGGTTTATTATTAGAAACAAAAACTTGGGGTCTGCTTAAAAATTTAAACTGATAAATATATCTGAAAAAGGTTAAGTTAAGTTTATAAATGAGCTTTAAGTTTTTTAGCTTTCACATATTGTAAACCTGAAAATCTGAAATAATTATATAAGGGAGCGAGTACCCTTTGAAATTCGGTGAACTAAAAGAAAGTACTGACGTTTTTACTGTAAGCCATAGTGATAAAAGAAATTTAAAATGCTCTTCTAGAACAAACGACATACGCCAAATCGTGTATGGTGAACTCTTAACTATCCAATATGGTTTAATTATATAGTTGAAATTTAGATATTTAATAATAAGTTTATAGATACATAATGCTTATACTTGATTATGGAAGAACTGGGTTTCATGCCATTGTACAAATTTCAATTTCGCGGTTATGTTGTACATTGCAATAGTATAATAGTTTTTGGAAAAAGGTTCATTCGGAAATCGAAACAGTGAGATGGGATTCCTACTAATATTCAAAAATCTAAACTCTTAACTTCTGTTATTTTGACGCGAGTGTTTTGATACTTTTCGAATTTTTTTAAGTCATAATTTAGACTGACTTTATTGAACTTGGCGACAGTTTTTATTTCTGTATAGATGTTGATTGATTTAAGGATTATTAGATTCACGGTAGGTATACCTACCGTAGGTATACGCAATAGACATACTCTTTTTAGATATTTATAAATATTTTTTGAAGTTTAATTGATTATTATATACAACTATTTTCTTCTAAGTAACAGTTTATTAAATGTGTCTTTTTGAAGTTGACAAAATAGTGTTTTTAAGTATGATTATGTTTTTCATAACAAAAATAAGAAAAAAAAAATTTTTCATATGGCACTACAAATAGCAAATCTAAAAAGAAAATATAATCTACACCTACGTTACGCAGACGAAGTTGCGGGGATCAGCTAGTATAAAATATAAGTGGAAAAAATTGTAAATATTATAAAACCATTCACCAAATTCAATTTCCTAAATTGAACTATTTCATTAAAATTTTATAGTCTACAGCAGAATATTCTTAAAACTGCAAAATATTGTTTCAAATTTAAAGAAAATAAGAAAAGTTTATTTTGCATTAAAAAAATTTAGTAGTGCTTTCATTGAAACAATATTTAATATATCAAATTTTCAAATAGTTATATTTGCAATAAACAATATTTTATTTTGAAATAATTAAGTTAGATATATTAAACATACATAAACGAATAAAGAGTTGTTATTTAAAAATTAATCACGTAAAATTTATCGAATCGTTCATTTACCTTTTGATAGGATGTCCTGTTTAATATTTCCGTTTAATTTATTTTCTTTTTACAATTGTTGTATTTCATTTGTAAAAGAACTAATTGTATACTATGTAGGTATATATTATATTATATATAGTACATACTTTAGTCTATACGAGTACCTACTCTATATTAATATTTTCCAAAGTAGAGCCCATGCATCACAGTAGGGCAATTTTATTAGTAGGGAATTCGAAAACGTACTTGCTCTAGTGAACCGCACATTTTCGCTTAGTAGTTACTTATTTAAGATAAGTAAGCACTCATATGCTAAAGGAATATTATACATTTTTGAATTAAACTGATAGAATGAGGCCCAAAAAAGGTTGGGAAATACTGGTATACTGGTTTATATGAAATTTAAGTAAAATTCAAGAAAGTATAGTAGTAAAAAAACCTAATTTGTGTTTTCAATTGAATTTTGAAGTCTTAGAAATCGAAAAAAGAGTTAAAAGAGGTTCTTTATTAATTTTGTAAATTAAAAATTTAGATTTTATATTTGTTTTAATGAACATTGAAGGATGAACATAGATGATTTTTTGAAATTGATTTTGCCTTTTGTTATTATAATGACTATAAGTAATATAATTACAAGGTTTGTTTTGTTTTAAGTTTTTTTTTCTAAAAATTTATTATTGGAGATGAATAGATATAATAAATCGGTGTTTATGTTAGTTTGCGTGTACACAAGTTTCGATAGTGAACATGTATCTAAAATAAAATGTCTAATATTAATATTAGATCATTTTCATAGTTTATTTTTATTTATTTATTTATTTTTTTTAGGAAAAATATGAAATAGTCTCTGTAAGAAAGTAATTCAATAAAGCAATTTCCTACATCCGGAAAAAATCATGGAATCTCAAGAAGAAGATATTGCATGCTGCAATTATATGTTATAATAGGTGAACCCGGCAGCCATTGTCCTACCAATCTATATTATTATAGTTGGAAATTTTAAATAATAGAATTTTATTTATATATTCAATAAAAAATCAAATTTTCATTGATATAACAGATTAACATGATATTTATGATTTCCTTGCGGTGATGTATCCTTTGCGTGCACATTTATAACTTACTATTGGTAACTATTGAAATTTCTCATCAATTACTAATTTTTGCTATTCATTATAATTAAAGTTACCAATTATCACATCAATTAGTCACAATCACTATTTGGTATTATAGAATTTATCAATTACTCTACACATTGATATTGATTCATTAAACCAAATATATACTTTTGATTATTAATTTCTTCCAATAAAAATATATAAATGTTCCGCATTAATTGTCTTTGACTTTTCCTTTTGATTCCGAATGAAACCAAAGTATAGTTTAATAATTGGTATTGAATCGTTTATAATTCTATAAAATAAATGAATAGAGAAATTAATTAAAATTGATTCAAAACTCCTAGTTGTACTAAGAAGTTGTTAACTAAATATTGGGAAGCAGATTAAAGGTATTGACTGATTGGTTGAGTATCTTTATAGTTTATTTATAGTATAAACTTTACAGTGTATAGTTAATAGTCGTTATCGTACATTTATTGTACCTTTATGGTCAAGTATGTATATTTATTTCTGTTAAAACAATTTGTAACTCTGTATTTTTCTGGTGTCAAAGTGCAGGTGGTATGCTTTGCTTTAGTAGTGCTATCCTTTAGAATATACCAGAAGTAAAATAAATTAATAATAATAAAAAACATGTTCGTAAAACGCTGTACTCTTTGATGCGAGACTCTATTGAGTCGTCTGATTTAATAAAAACATGTGTTTCTAATGTATATGAAATACCAGGTTGTGTAAAAACTTTAAAACGATCAGTTAAACATTTAGGATATTTATGATTTTGAAAAACATAAAATTTTGATATACCTACGAGTTAATAGATTAATGAAATCTGTGGAACAGATTGAAAATATATATC
This sequence comes from Sisyra terminalis, assembly GCA_958496175.1. NCBI lineage: Eukaryota > Metazoa > Arthropoda > Insecta > Neuroptera > Sisyridae > Sisyra > Sisyra terminalis. Next base: position 34,861,811 of record OY292274.1, read on the forward strand.
TTTTTAATGAAATAAAAATGTAGCTTAGATTAAATTTTGCTTCAAACATCTCTCTATTCAATTTTGCAAGTCGTTTCAAATTTCAAGCGAAAAAGTTACTTTTGGCTAGACTCTAGACCTCTTTAATAATCTGATATTTTCAAAGAAATTGAACAATACGGTTTTATATATATATACGAAGGCTAAAGATATAGTAACAAAAAAATAACGGTAAATAAAATATTCAATCTTTTTTAAATAAAAATGTTATATATGTATATTTTTGAATAAACACAATCTGATTTTGGCATGTGCTCAAATTATATGGTCGATAGAATACTTCTTTTTCTTGGTCCTCCTTTTTATGGTAAATTATATTGTCTCGATTCTCGGAATTGGGTCGTATCCAAAAAATAAAAATTTCTTATTCATTTTTTGTCTATGGAGTAATACTATTTACCTTTTTAAATTCTAATAAAAATATTTTTTAAATTGAGATTTAGAGAAAGGAAATGTGCTGATGTTATTAATTTGCTTGCACCTGTTTAAATATTTTGAAAAAATTATATATGAAATCATTGCTGATAAAACATTTGAACAAACAATATGTATTTGTGGAGAGAAAAGTGTTTGATGGCGGTGATGTCGTCATTGAATCATATTTTTATGCCAGCCTTGGAAAATTCAATTGCTCGTTATTATTACCCATTTAAAACGAAAAATATTCTTTATTAAGATTGTTTTTCGATGATATCATGATTTAATGCAAAAAATATGTATGGCACCTTTAACTATTATTCAAATGATAACCACCTTCTCAATGTATGTTCTCTATGTTTTCATTTAATTGACAAAACTTAATTTCTCTTTAAAAAATGGGACATTTAGACATTATTAATAAAGAATTTTATGTATATAAGTATGATAATTATATAATCATTTGGACACATTGCTATGTGCAGTTTTTTTTTATTTGCAGCTGCATAGTGGGGGGCACATTCTTGTGACGAATATGGAATCATATGTTTGTTGCAAAGTATAAGTTCATTGAGTCTAAAATTTAAGTAATATATTATTTTATATTACGTTTGTATATATAAACAGTAGGTACAAAACGATAATTAAAGTGAACTAACAGAGACTATGATATAATGAAAAGCAAAATGAGTTTCACTAAAACAAAAAAGCTTCATCCATCAACAACGTTCCATAGGTAAAAAGGATAATTTCCAAAACTGTAGTTTTGCCGAATAAATTAGAAAACTATTTAAGAATGGTTTTTTATTTTTCCCTCTTGATAATAATATGGTACACTTATTTTTTTCACTTGCTTAAAAGTAAGGTATTGATAGTACAAAATAAACATATTTTTTTTTGTAGAAATCCAAATAAAGCAGAACAAAAGTCGCATTTATTTATAATACTTTGATCGTTTTTTTTTTGTTGAATTTAAATCTGGCCGTTATTTGAAAAGTTTGAGTGAAAATGTTCATCAAAATCTGTGACTTTAATATAACATGAAACGAAAACCTACTCTCTGTACTAACTAATGCAGCTTACATTCACCCTTTTTCTTTCCTTGTAAAAACTGTTAAACTGGTCTTAGCAGGTTAATACATTAGGCCGACGGCATAATTTTTGAATTTCAAATACATGTATCCCTTCTATTACACGGTAGATACGTTCCTAGAAAATGCCGTGTTGTATGGAACCTACAGTTAGTACAAAAAGAGGAGTTTAGTTCCAAAAATAATAAACCGAGAACGTTTTTCGGTGGAAAGCTATTATCCTCACTTTCAGAACATTTTTGGTCATTTAAAGTTCTTGCATTCGATCCCTTCTTTAATAAATCTGTAATTATATTTTGCTTGCTAGTTCTTACCAAGTCATTGTAAATTTTTCTAAAGAAAATTACCCAAAATTTTCAGTTAAGTTTAAGCCGTCTTGTATTTTTTCTTTTGTGTTTAATTATTGCTTGCAAAATCTTCACCCGTGTTAGTGTCCTCAAATCGATTTGATCTACAGTTTTGAATGCCGTTTCCACCAAATCCGCTTCGACAATGTCTTTTTCCACTAACAAATCTTGAACATCCACAAAATTGTTACCTTCGATCGTCGTATTTGAGCGAAACCGTGTTACAGGATGTCGTGTTATAGGAGGATTCCCGAAATTTATAAACCGTGTTGTAAGATACCATGTTGTAGAAGGTTTACCTGTATCAGATACAAGTAGTCCTACGAAGTAATGTAAGAAAAATAGCAGTGAGTTTGTAATATTTAGTTTATTTCTGTGATTACATAAATACCTTCCGGGTTATTCTGGTTTGGTAGTTCAATTTAGCGAAGTGCGACTCCGGAGCCGCATGCGGCTCGTTGGCCCCTTAAGTGCGGCTCTTGCATAAATATATTCGAGCAGGAGCGCAAGTCGCGCCGAGGTGATAATTGCGGGGGTGACTCTTGAGGAAAACCTGGAATCGTGCCTAAAATTAAAACCAACAAACTTTCCAAGAAGATGCAAGGATATTTCAGGTGTTCAATCATTATCATGATTGAAATTTATGAATACCTTACATTATATTTTTTGTCAATAAATAAAATCTTTATAAAGTATGAAATAAAGTTTTATTCATTGTACCTGTACTTTAATGAAAATTATAAGGAAAGTTTACCAAATTAATATTTTTTTAATCGTTGTATAGTTTATATTTGACTCTGTTAAATAAGTTTACCGATCACTGGTTTTATGGAACAACGAATGATTTTTTAAAATAAAAATAACTACTACTATTATTTATAACTAGTGCTATTTAAAGTCGAAAAAAGCGATATATTACTTACTTGTATTCACATAAAACACTTTATTCTAAAATAATTGTTATTTTAATTAGTAATAATATTTCTGATTTTTAATAAATACAAAAATCTTGACCTGGTATGAGGCAATGCTACTTTTTTAAACGTTCAATGTTTCTACGAGCCACAAAAAATATTAACTATATCTTGTAAAATGCGACTCCGTTCCTGCATAATTTTAATATTTTGATGTTTATATGAATATTTTTTGCTTTTATTTTATTACAAAGGGATTGTGTCTCAAAGTACAATTAAAAACCTTTAGCCTTGTTTTCAAATTTTAATACAATGTTTATTGCACTTATAAGAAACCATTAGACGTATAAAATGTTGCGCAATGGTTGCACAACCCAAGGATCAAAAGGCTACGATTAATTATGGTTTTCTTAATTTATACTCTACAATCATCTAATTGAATTGTTTTATTGAAAACTACCTGCTATGAAAATATATTTATTTATTCTTTATGCCTAATTAAAACATTAGATATTCCGTTAGCTAGCTTTCAAATATTTACTTTGTATTTTTGCTTCCATTAACCTTTCCGACACGGAGGGTTGAAAAATTTCAAATGGTCCGAAGCGGGGTATCCGACATACCCCAGACCAAATCCAGTGCTTCTCAAACAAAGTGAAATAGGTTTTTAAATGAAAATTTTTTTTGAGTATTACAAATATTTTAATTTTTTCAAAAAAATTCTAAAGTACATAATTTGTGCATATTTTTTTTAAATGGTAATCAAAATTAAAAAAAAATAATATAATTACAACTTAAAAACCATAAAAAATAAAAATTATTTACAAAAGAACTTAGGTATAAAAGAAATAGTTCATATAGTTTATATAGCTAAAATATTACAAAAACTAATTTACTTATAATAAAACTATATATTTAGATTTTTTAGATATATTTAGATTACTATAATACATTTTTACAGACTATAAATTAATGTTTACAATTTGGACAAGAAATTGTTTTAATTTGATAGCGGTGAATAAGTTACATCATATTATTAATAAGTCACATCGAATTTTAAATTTTCTGTCTTCACTTCTTGGGCAAAAACTACAACTCGTAGTTTTTGGTATATCCTGCTGGTCTTGCTCTACTGCCAATTGAAGGTTCTTCGTTGGAGTGCTATTCCCATTATTGATAACTTGGTCAAATAACTCAAAGCCGAGTTGAATGTGCTTGTGGTAATTTACATTGTTGTTTTTCCGTTTTAAATCATTTTCTTTTAGCAATTCCGTAGCCAATTCTCGAAGAAATGCTTGTCTTCGGCTACGGTCTCCTTTTCGCCAATCTGGGTTATTCTGTACCCAAATAATGTAAGCATTTAATGCAGCCATATCTATTATTTCCATGACTATTCTGAACGGCCACCTTCTAGTAGTCCTAACAAGACTATACTGTTGGGTCATTTTGTCTCCAGTATCGACAGCTCCTTTGGTTTTATTATAATGAATAATAATATTTGGCCTTTTTCGCGGACCATCTTCTACTTCAATATTTTTGACTTCTGTGGATAATAGTCACCGCTTGATTTTTGATTGATAAATATTTCTCTTTTGTTTCTCCTGATTGTTCCGGTGAGAGTCACATCATTTAAAAAAAAATTGTTCGCTAAAGGAATTGATGTAAAGAAATTTAGAAACACTGGTTTAGAAATAAGCAGGTAAGATCGTTAAGATTTTGCACGTTCAAGAATGAATACACAACTAAATGTTTGAAAAAGAAAACAATGCATTTTACAATTATCACTTTCGGTTTACACTTTGCAATTTGCATTTTGAGAATTATGAAGTAATCACAGAAGAAACTCAATAAAACTGTCTCTCTTCTTTGAGCCGTAATAAAGTGAAACATATAATAATTAAAATAATTTTTAGAAAGTTGAAGATTTTAAAGTGATCCATGGGGTGCCTGGGGTACGTAAAAACCCCGCTTCGGACCGGGAAGGTTAAGTAAATAAACGTTTAATGCTTCCCACTTTGGGTCCCATCTCGTCAAGGATCTTCTCGTGAAATACAATGAATAACTCCATGCGTTGTTAAATAAGACAATTTCGAAACGTATTGACCAAAAACTTTTTTTTTTTGAAATCAAACTTAAGTGTGATTTTCAGGTAGTTAAAAATTTCAACTTCAATGAGTGCTATTGTATTCGGTTTTTGAATAGAATAGACTTAATGACGACAATTCGTACAGTTTCCAAATATTTCACCAATATTTTACCTGGAACCACCCTTAAACAGTTGAGATGACAATTAAAATGTTTGAAGGGTAACTGTGGGTAGAGAAAATTGAATTTTAAGTAGAAATAAGGTTTATTTCAGTATTCTTCAATACTTCAATACTAGAAAAAATCTAAGCAATTTTTTTCATGTTTTATTTGCTTATTTTAAAAATAATCTTTAAATATGAAATTAAATAAAACGTCAAGTTCCCCGATTGTTTTTAATCCTTAATAAACAACATTGACCAAAAGTTTTTGGTTTATGCATCAATAATTAAGAAAGAAAATGTAGTAATTAAAGAGTGTTTCATTGTTCCATTTTGAAAATAATACGTATAATAATTATACGTAGGTGGATACTCTTGTTATTAAATATGATTTCTTAAATGTTAATATTTTTCGTAAATAATTGGGTTGTAGCGTCATATTGCTGAGATATCATTCATTTTAGATTAATCTGGATTGATGGACCATCCATGCATACAACGAAATATTTTTTGAATCCTGGTTTATTACTTAAAAGTTATATTTTTCCTTTATTTCTAAAAATAAGTGTCGGTAATATTTCTAATATTTTTTTTTACAACCAAAACCAAAAATATCCTTAAGAATCCTTGCTTTTCATTCACTTGAAATTGCACGCAGTTTAAAATCAAACCTTCTATGATGAATGTGCGAAATTGCGAAATTTTTTATATCCTTTAGTTCAGTGCTCTAGGGACCCCTGGAGTTCCTGGCAGGGAGCCGCAAAATATTTCAGTATCAGAAGAACGATAGTTGGTACTAATCAGTCGAATTTTCACACCATCATAATACTTTATTCGATATGTGTATTGTATAATCTATTATTTACAAATTACTTAAATTGTTTAAATAAAAGATAGTAAAAAGATTATTTGTAGTAAAAATTCACTTATAATAATAATTAATTGTACATAAATAAAGTACTGTTGCTCACTAAAGTCTAAATGTTTTCGGAAGGAAAGCCTTGAAACTTTTTTCTGATTTAAGAGGCCGTGTTATAAAAATTTTTGAAAAGCACTACTACAGTGGATCATATATGGTTAGTTAGTTAGTATGCAGTATGTTAAAAAAATATTTTACCCATTTTTTTTTTGATTATCATGGAGCGTATAAAGTTTATTTAATTTCGTTCATATTCAGTAGATACGGGATACGTACATATCTGTAAAAGAAAATAATAATCATATTATTAATATTTAATAAAAATATATTTTAAAAATCTCGCTTTCATTTATAAAATGCACTAAAAAGTAAAAAAAAAAATTTTTGCACATCAAAGCAAGAAATGCTCCATATTCCCAAATTTTAAACAAAATTGCATCAATTGTATTTTATTAATGTAAGCTAAGTTTTTAAACTCGTCGTTAAAATATATTTATTTTCTCTTTTTTAGTCTTTCAATACATTTTTAATATCAATTTATGTATGTTCATGTTGGTGCATCTTAAATGTAGGCAACATGAATTTGTATCATTATAGTAAGTTAAATACTTATTTATTGTATAAATACTTAGTGGTTATGGAAGTTATACTTCTTTAGGCGCAGCATGAGAGGGAAAAATATTTTTTTACGAATGTTTGTTAGGGAAGTTAATTTGGGCTCTCACGTTCACTGAATAGTACACGATTCTAGTTTCAACTTAAGTAAATGTAACTGCGCATGTGGCCAATGCCCAAAATTCTCATAAATATCGTAAATGAGCATACGTAACAGACGAACACAGCTGAGATAATTCATCTCGGAGATTATGACAGGAATGCTCAAATAAACTGTTATTCCTCATATATTAATAATTAATATAATAACGATAGTAATTGATGCATTTAAGTTTAAACTATTATCAGTTGAAACAATATTTATAAACATTCAAATATTTCAGAATTTTGATATTTTTTTTCAAATGTAGTAAATACATGACCGTATCATAAGTTCTATTTTTAACAACGTAATGTGAAAGTTAATACAATTGTGTTTTTCCTTTTAGATGTTTTGGTTCAAAACAAATAAAAAATATGTAACTTTGTGTTTACGAATAATTGCAATAAATATAATATAATTAAAGTAAGAATTTCTTTTATGGAAATTAAAAATTTATTGTTATTGAAATAACTAAATTAAGTTCGAATTGAATTAAACGCGACGTACGTAGGTTTTACTTTCCATTAAGTTTCGCATGCAAGTACCTAATGCTCCGAAATTCTCAAGAATTCGATTTTAAAATAAATCGGTTCCACTAGAAAATGATTAATGGACTATGACTTTTCAGAGAACTTGGCCTTATTTTAAGCTTGTTACGAATAATGAATGGAAACGTCGGCATACAAATAAACACATCGAAGCACATATTTTGTACAGGTAGACGAAGTGATCGTTTACATTAAAATAAACCCCAAAAGTCATTAAGTTTTTTAACGGAAACTGAAAAAGTTAAGCTACACTTTTTTAATGAAATTAGTAACACTTGAGTTTCTATGACGAGAGAATTACACCGATCGAAATTAATCGAGTAAAACTGAAACGAAATTTTTGATTATCGTTTCACCAGTATTAATACATTAAAAGATGAGAAACGAATAGAAGAATGATTGTACAAATTGCATATAGTAAGGGAAATAAGTCTAAAATGACTAACTAAGGAAATGATTAAAAAAATAGATTTAAACATATAATGGAATGTTTTTCAACAATTATTTTTACATCAACTATAATATAATGTTTGGAAACAAAAACGTTCAAGAAATGTTTTTGGGGTAAAGAAAAAAAACAAAAACGAAATTATCGACCACTCTTTTTACCCTTTGGGGTAGTCTAAAACGGATCAAGTGTTTGGGCGAAACGGATAAAGCCTAATTAGCAAAATCACAAGATAATAATGTTGGAAATACAAAAGTCAGTTACTAAGGAAATCTACATTGATTTTTTGAAACCAAAAATTATTTAACGCATATCACAATAATGAGACCTTCTACTAGAATATGAAGTAAATGCCTCCTGAGCCTAGTTATTATAACTATCATTCTAATTCAATTTTCTTGACTCGCTATTCGTTTTTCGTCAGTTGCATTATCTTTTAGTCCTCATTTTACCTACTCGCTTTACATCTTCCCACTTTATCCTGACGTACATCTTTGTTTTCAAAGAATCAAAGCATTACTCCCAACGAAAGTTGTTCCTTAATGAATTTAACAAACCCAAACCTCTCCCCCTACAAGCCACCTTCCTGGAAACTAAACATAACACATCAATTCCTTACAAATGACGAAGGGCTTAACAACCTCAAAGACATCAAAAGAGCAATTACAGCGACGTGGCAAAAAAGTGGGAAAAGTTGGAAAATCGAATTACAAAGTAATGGCATAAGCAGAAGATACCAAATCACCCTGACTTGCTTTAAAATGGGTCACACGAGGACGACCCACAATTGTATTTTTTTTTGAGAGGCGAGTACCTAACCAAAAGCATGATCCTCATGTTTGGGGCAATTGGGCTCTGTCCATAAATGGAACTCTGGGAAAGGAAGATCGCAGACCATTAACATACACCATCTAGAACTCTAGGATATTCTACAGCCTCTGAAAAGAATGAAAATTGACCTATATAATTATTTTACTTCAATTTTAATATTAAGATATACATTTTAATTCCATCAAAATTAAATAATCTTGTATTATTTATATTTAATAAAAAACACTTTCAAGTAAAACAACAGCAACTATATTAAAGATGCAAGTCTACTGGTGGCTGAGTGGCCATGGTGACCACAGCAAACCTAGTAGATGCTAGGTTCGATCGTAATATCGAGCAAATTTTTATATTTCTCTAGAGCAGTTAAAAACCTTAGCAGTTATAAAGTGAAGATAAGTAACAACAAAAAAAAAAAAAAAGCCCAAATTTTTGGGCTTACCTTCTCTATTTGTTTCCATGTTTTATTTTAAATAACGACTGCAATCTAAATTAATTAGTTATAAAATAATTTTAGCAACTATTTATTGAATGTTTATAAATATTGTTTCAACTGACCATAGTTTAAATCGAAATGCATAATATATTATCGTTACAATAATTATTTTGAATTATATTTTGAGAAAAAACAGTTAATTGAGTATTCGTGTCACACTCTTCGAAATGAAATATCTCAGCTAACCACACATACCACGCATGCTCCCTCACGATATAGGTTAAGAAAGAGATGCACTGAGAAGCAAAGCAAGTGTCCCTTGTAACTGTTGCGTATGATGCAATGGATGCAAAATTTATACATTCACAAAAATACTCATGTTTCATTAAATTGGTAAATTTACGATGGATTTTTAGATAAATCATCTCATTGTACGGAATACATCCAGTTTTTTGTTACTATTATGATTTTATGTGTAAATGTTTAAGGGAGGAATACCTATAATAATATCTCACTGTATCTTATATTTATAGAGATATTTAAACTATTAAAGGTAGTATGTGCTGAATACATACCCATAGATACGAGAGGGTTAAATTGTACTTAGTACATTTTTTCTAGCATCGAATACAGGAAAGACTATATTTAAATCATTTTAGTATTTATAGGTATTTCTGCCTATGTCGGTATATCTGGTAAAAATTAAAGAAATGGAATTATGAATGTTGTTTGAATTCAAACCCTGGGAAATCAATGAAAATGGTGATTATGAAGAATTTGAGAAGCATTCATTGTTCAATGAATGGTACCGTAATTGTAGACCATTGTAGACATCTTTCCAAATCAAAGTTCTATGTTTCTATATCAACGCAATGCTTTCATAATATTTGTAACACTGTCTATATATGTAATGTAAGACCTCTAGGTATATTAAACTACCCGATATTAAAATTATTCCAACATCAGTTTCATAGCTTTAAGCCTATATATATATATATATATATATATATATATATATATATATATATATATATATATAGTCTCCATATCCAAATAGCTTACTAAAGTAGGGCGCCGTGACAAAATACTAACCTTGTAAATGCGCCGCGGGCTCAAAAAGATTGAGAACCCCTGGCTTAAAGCTATGAAACTGATGTTGGAATAATTTTAATATCGGGTAGTTTAATATACCTAGAGGTCTTACATTACATATATAGACAGTGTTACAAATATTATGAAAGCATTGCGTTGATATAGAAACATAGAACTTTGATATATATATATATATATATATATATATAAAATTGTCACAAATCGATGCTTTAACCATCTAATCCGTGCCGCCGGAGTTATTAGGAACTCCTTTTTTAATACTCAAGTGTGTCAATACGGTTTTTATATTTCTAATACTTACCTATGCTATGTTCAAATATTCGATTATCCATTAAAAATTGTTCCACAAAAAGGTTAAAGTAAATTAAAATCCACGTTGAATAATGGATCGTTTTTTTTCCTCTCATGTTTTCATTTTCTTTATTCCGCTTCTGTTGAAGATTGTGTCTGGCAGAGATAGATATTCTTTGTAATTGAACTTTAAGAAATTCCATAAAACTAAAACGAATTATATAACGTAGGTATCTGTTCGAATGTTCGGTGTATTATATTTTCTTTTTTGTGTTGTTTTGTTCACTTTTTCATTGAAGTTATTCTTCAACGATAGCTGATGTAGTTTTCGTTTTCGCAAGATGTTTAATAAGATTTCAAATTATTTTCTCTAAAAAAATGATGCAATTCATTTATTTTTAAATTACATTTTTAGATTGAATAAATATTTAATAGAAACTCAGATTACACCTCCGTGCCTCGTTTCCTCATTTCAATTAAAAAAGAAGATGTAATTAAAGGATACTGCTGATTTTCTCTTATAAATTTGATTACTGTTTGTTGATAAAATCTAGAATTTTTATTGAGTGAATTAAAGACCACTGCCTATATTTGACTTAAGCCAATTCATTCGGGTGTATTAATATAAATATTTTTATTGAAGCTTCTTGTAAAAAACTATATTTCATATTCTGATAATGCGACCTTTTATTGCTAAAATATTGATCCACTTTTTTAATAAGTAAAACGCTTGTAAAAATCGTACATCACACGGAAAACTTTCTCCAAATCGTTGAATATATTATCATTACATCATCCATCGAAAAAAATTAATTTACATTATTATGGAATTTAAAATATCTTACTATTGAATTCATTTTTAGTACTAGATAAAAGGCCACTAAATTCACTACATTTAAACACATATGTATAATTAATGTAATAAATATGAAAGAAATGTTACTTCTACACAAATGAGTTAAGGTGTCTTCTGAAACTTATGGGGTTTGAATTATTGGTGTTTCTGTCTTAACTAGTCGTTAAAAATCTTAGTAGTTATAAAACGACAGTAAGTGACTACTAAAATAGTAAAGTGAAGTCAAAGCGTTGTATACCAGAGATAAAATTTTGATCGTAAATTGTGAATATAAATTAAATATTCACAAACTACGACAGTTATCTTTACATATAGACAACATACATTTACTAGTGATTAGGTGTTGAATCATCGCCATACAGATAAATTCCCAAAACGCATCATTGGTAATTACCTGGAATTTTGAAAATTTACCGGTAATATCTGTACTTTGTATTTATTTACCTTATTTATCTGTAATTACCTGAAATGATTTTATCTCGTATTAAAGGCAACTATAGGTATATTATAACTTATAACCAAAGTATTTGATGATGTGTATGCGTTAGGGAATCTTGTTTTTAACTTTAGCATCATTAATATTGTAAAGATAATTTTTGCACTTTTTAAAAGCAAACACGATATTTCTTGATTTCGTTGTCGTCCACCATATGTACATTTCATGAGATTATCATTGACATGAAACGCGCTTTTAATTATTTACGTTATAATTTAGGATACAGTTTTTGATGAAAATTGTCACAAATCGATGCTTTAACCATCTAATCCACATTTATTTTTTTCATTTACGAATAAAAACCGGTAAACTGGCAATGAGTTAAGATCTCAGATTTTATTAAATAAAGAAGACAATTCAGATTTGATGAAGTTACGATACGTAACGGAACGTAGCTAATTTGAATATTAAAAAATATTAAATAAAAAAACGATCTTAAACTACCAAAATTGTATTCTTTGTTTAAAAAAAGTATAAGAAAATTGTTTTTATAAAATAAATGTAAAATCAAAGCATTGATTAACTAATTTACATTGCAAATACTCATTTCAAAATATTTTACGTAAGATTAAGCGAGGGGGGATGGGTCGAGCAAAATCTCACGAAATCTTATCAAAGGGTGAGGGGAAGTCGAAAAATAATCAAAATTGTCTCAAGTAGGTAGTTAATAAATTCCCCTTATCGGTAATTGAAATTTGATGGTAAATTGCATGCCTTGCCAGTAGGGATGCATTGATTTTTTAAACATTCATATATCGTTCATAAAGAAATATTTTATATAAGTTTATTTAAATGGTGGTAAAAGTTATCGAAAAAACTCGATATATCGTTCATAAACTTCGATGTATTTAACATCGATGTTTCATTTTTAAAAATATCGATGTTCTAATATTGATTTTCTTATGAGTAATGCTGCATAATCCTTAGTTACCAGTGATGCAATGAATAACAGTTTTCGCACATGCGTAAATCGCGAATAGAAATTAAAATACGAATATTCGGTTTCTTTATTTTGGGGCCCATTATATTCTGGAAAAAAAATTGTTTCTCAATACTCTTTATAAAATCATAAAAATGATGAATTTATCAATTCAACATACAAAATATATTTTTTTTCCGAAATAAGGTTCTTTTAAATCTTCATATAAATGATAGCCTCCGCCATAAGAATTTTTTTTCAAATGTTTTTAAATAACGGAAAGAAATAAGATAGTAACAATCCGAAAGAAAATAAGAACATTAGAATTAGACTTTACGAGAAAATGTTTAAAACACAGTGGTGTAAACGGTTCATGTCCATTTTAAAACTGTTAAATCTGGCAACGTTGCATTTTCTATTTTGTAATACGTGAATAAATCGGCTCATAATGAAAACTTAGCCACAAAAGAAGAAAATATACTGTATTAGAATTGAATTTACAAAAAAATCGCGAATACAATAAAAAACAAAGTAGAAAATGTAACGTTGTCAGATTGGACGATTCTAAAATGGACATGAGCCGTATAAACTTAATGAGGATTAATGTTTAAGTTATTTTATCCTCGTATTCGATTCGGAGATCCTATCTCTCTCCAACTGTCTTTTCGCTACAATGAACTTGGTCGTAATGGTTGTCGTTACTATGCGCATGATCAACATAGATAGACAGCGATAGAATCCCCGAAATTTAAGGTGAAATGTTGAGCAATGAAGAAAGCATTGGTTATTTACAACATGGACATTATGTACTGTATCTCTGTGGTTTAAAAGTTACAAGAAATTATAAAATATGAATAAAAGACATAATATGACGAATGAACGTTAAATGCTCTGTGAAAGTATACTAGGAAATAGGGCACTACACTGATCTGGTACAAATTTGGGACCCCCCAAGAAAGAGACGACGAAGAAGACCAGCTCTACGATGGAAAACTAACATCGGACAAGCAATGGCAGTGAAAGATCTAAGGTGTGGGGGAGGGGGTAGAAAATCACAAAATTGTAGAGGGCTAAAAAGCCGAACTCGCAAGAGGAACATTCCGAAGAAGTGGCACTTGTTCAAGCTATTGGAAAAGACTAAATTGAAATTTTGAAAACCTTAATGTGAACATCTTTTTGGGGTGACATCGAAAAAAAATCAATTATGAGCCAAAAAAGACGCTCTAATATACGATACGTATTTAAAGTATCAGGGAGTTTACTCTTTGCTACTATTGATAACTATTATTTATCTAACAGTCATTTAAATCATCTTTCGCAATTCAAAATCAATATAATGATCAATTTTTCATAATTGATTTTACAAGTAGGTAATTTTTGTTTTGTTTAATTGAAAAATATCACTAATTATTGCTTACGGATTGATTAACGGTTGAAAATTATTGATACTGTGCTTATTTTAGAATTATTCTGATAAGATAAACTTGATAATTAAAACGGTTGCTATTTTTAAAATATATCAATAATTTTAATGTATACCCTTTTACCCTTTTGGGATATGCGATATTATAAGTTTTCCAGTTCAAGTTATGTAAGCGACTAAACTCACACCATTTATTCTTAGTTAATTATACAAACGACAACGTGGAAGAAATTTTAAATTTATGATAATTACATAATTTATGTATAATGTTGTGTCGTGTCTAAGACACAAAAAACGCATTAAAAATCCTTTAATTTCAAAGTTTTATTTTTCAAAAACCTAATGGTGTTGATATTGGAAATGTGAATGATGATTGTTAGTTTAGAACATTTTATTGAGAAGCAGAGTTATAAAAAATGTAAACAATATTCCGTAAATATTAGCTGTTTGCTCAATTACTTATATTCTAATATCTAACATTGATCGTTTCACAAATTAAACACTACATGATATACACATAGGTTCCTTTAATTTGTGTACTAGATAAAGAACTTTAATATATTTATAAAATACGTTTTTCCGATTTTGTATACAATTCAGTTTCTATATGCATTTCATGTTATTACACGAAAGAAATTCTTCATCTTCTAGAGAATATTCCGAAAGATAATTTTAATTATGCATATTATCTCCTTTTACTTTCAGATGTTCTTTCAATAAAATATGAGTAGGACAAGTACATCATAACATTTTCTATTTCAATTGGTAAAATCCCTTATTTTTTAATAAATGTTTCAACCAAATAAAATTATAAATACATGGAATATTCCCTACTGTAAAAAATGTCAAAAAAGAAATTGAAACTATTGTAATGGTATTATTAAATTTAATAAATCTAATGCTTTATATTGATGCTTGCAATTTACAAAATTTAATGTGGTTTACATTCGCTTTGGGAGTTTAGATTATTGATTTTGTGAATTTATTTTTGAATTTAACTTTTGTTATATCAATCAACATAACAGAAGCTATTGTTCAAAATAAATTTAATTATTTACCTTTTTAAGTATTAAAAGCTTTATGTATTATGTAATAGCGTATTTAACGTTTGTTATATCAATCAACATAACAGAAGCTATTGTTCAAAATAAATTTAATTATTTACCTTTTTAAGTATTAAAAGCTTTATCTATTATGTAATAGCGTATTTTAATGGAATTTTATTCAAAGTATATAGGTAATAAAGATTTGTTCTTTGATGCTGTTCATTACCTGTTCATAACCGATGCAAAATAAATAATCCTTGTCATTATGCTCATGAGCGACGTAAAACTTATCCAGAATTCAATCATCTTTGCGACCGTTTATTATGATCCCCGATTTATTATCCTTCGATATCATCTTTTAATAAATGCGCTGAGCTACCCTCTATAAAAATGGAAAAAACTAGTCGTCTACTTCATCATTCGATAAACCACTTGCTATAAATCCGAATTAAATAAAGTTTACAGTTATAGAAAAAAAATTAAAAATCTTCGTTTCTTTTTATCTTAGATAGTTAAATAATAAATTAAATGGGATATAAAAATAAAGAGTAACGATTTAATAATAGCTGTAGCGGTTGCGATTCTACAATGTAAAGTATTTCCGTAATTCTGAAACAATAATAAGATTAATATTTAAAAATAAAAAGCAGTTTAAGCAGAAAAGCTCTATAGCATAATAAACCGTTTTTATGTAGTTATAGCGAGTTCTATTATTATCATTTACATTGTTATTTTTAGTATTTTTATAATTTTGTTTTTATATGCATATAAATTAGAGTGAGTCAAAAAAATCGACTTTTCTTTACTAGTTACACAAAAAAAAAATTGGTTCGTAGACACCTCGTACGCATGTGATTTGGTTTTTGAAAACGGCTCTAACGATTTTGATGAAAATTTGAAATTCAATAGAATTTTGCTTTTAAAGTTTATCTGTAAAGTTGTATTCTATGAAAAAACGCAAATTTCCACGAAAAACGGGATTTTTTTTACGTCATCTGTTGATGTGCGTACATAATGAATTAAATCTGTGCTGGTTTGAACATAGACTAATATATAACAATTGGTTTCAAATTTTATTCAAATATGTATCTGTGAAATACTTTTAAAATAAAAAAATTCTATTATTGAGTTGCATTGTCAAAACGATATTTTGATATTTTGGACTTCAGCTTTTAGATTTGCATTTTTCTAAAATTATTATCTCCATTGTCAATTTTAATAACTCAAATAAATAATAATAATTATTGAACTTTATAATACGTGTTGCATATTTTTCGTTTGTTCATCTAATACTTCCACATAGCCGAAACATATTTGAATGAAATTTCATAACATTTAATGAAATTTCAAACCGAATTGAATTCGGTCGTCCAGGTAGGTACTGTTGCTAAAAGGCTGATGTTAATCCGAGTAGGAGTTTAAAAGGTTTAGGCCCGGTATTTTCACATTTAGATAGTGACATTTATCTTCCAGATAAAATTTTAACCGGAAGATAGAGAAAACATGCGTACTTTTACATAAAAATAATCATATCTTCAGGATAAAATTAAACTATCTCCTAGATTGTTTATTCAGTACTCAGACTTCCAAATAGTCTTTTTATTTAATAGATAGAACATACATCGCCTTCTTATTGTTTCTGCACATTGTTAGTGCTGTCAAACTTAAGTGAAGCGAAAAAATTATATTACGAAATTGCAAGAATTTTCTGCCTATTTGGAGATTTACGAATTTATTAGGTAAATATATTGTGTAAATTAAATAAGCATCAATTTCATGTAATCAGACATAAAAAATATTAATCAGTTACTTTATGGATATATTACAATTATAAATAAAAGTGGAAATAGTTACTACGGATAATTTGGAATAGCTCAATGACCCTGAGGAAGAATTGATTCAACTTATAGAAATTATAAATCCTGAACAACAATATAATGTAAGGCCAAGAATTGATCATTTTAAAAAATGGACAGATCAAAAACTTTTCCAAAGATTTCGTTTTTCAAAACTTACGGTCGAATTTATATTATTACAAATTTAAGAAAAATGTGCAGTACTACATAATATAACGATAGACCGAATGGAAAATTTTTTTGACACCGATGAGAATTCGGTCATGGAAGACAATATTCTTCCAGAAGAACAGGAAAGAAATGTTGAAATTCATAATAATTTTTCCGCAGACCTTTTATTGATTATTTTAGGAATTTATTGCATCAATAAAACGCTTAACAATAAATAATAGAATAAATATATATTTGTATTATGAAAATAAAAATGTGTTATTTAATAAAAGTTGTATAAAATTATACATTTTTTAGTTGTTTTTTTTTAATAGAAATTTCAATATCCATAAGTTTCATTTTCTTACGATGCATTTCTTCTGCCCTCTTCTCTTCTTGATTAATATTATGAATTTGATTCATTAAAAGTTCGGTTCTAAGCTTTAAAATTTTATCAAATTTTATAATTCAATAAATGAACCGTTTATTATTGAAATTTGGAGCTCGGGTTCGTTTCGAAATGTTCCTAATTTCTTCAGTACTTTTTTAACCTTTCCCTGATGGTGATAAAAATAGAACGTATGATTTGGTGATATGTACTTAAAATAACGTTTGAAAAAATTGTTTGAAACTCTGAAATATTGAATGTTGTTTCCTACTGATCATAGTTTAAGTTGAAATGCATCAATTATTACCGTTATTATAATTAATATTAATTTTATTTATGAGAAATAACGGTTTATTCGAGCATTACTGTCACCATCTCCGAAATCTCAGCTGAGTTCGTCTACCACGCAAGCTCACTCACGATATAAATAAAAAAGAGATACAAAGAGATACACGTGCCTTGTACCTATTGCGTATAATAAATGCAAAACAGAAGTATACGGAAAAATACCCTATACTAACGGATTTTTGATTGAATTGGTAAATTTACGATGGGTTTTTTGATAAATCACCTAATTGTGCGGGATACATCAAATTTTTTGTTACTATTATGATTTCATTCTATGTGTAAATGTTTCGGGAGGAATACCTAAAATATGATCACTCTGTCTCTTATATTTATAGAGTTATTTAAATTATTAAGAGTAGTATGTATTAAATAACTTAGCATGAATAATATTGCGAAAATTGCTTTTATTTTATTGGCACACAGGAAATATTAGATTTTTAAGGTCGTGGCGTTGTTAATAATAACACTTCCACAATAAGAGTTATTAATAACACTCACACAAAATATGAATTGAATTATAAATTTAATAAAAAATTTCAATAAACCAAAAAGTCAAATACAAACGATCGCTACGCGTTTTTCAAAACAAATCTTAGACAACATGAATGACATCAATGATTAGAATCATGGATAAATGAATGGATAGGAACACACTAATCATCTAGTGGTATGAAATATACTTTACGACCTATTCTTATACTTAGCAAATATACCTAAAAAAATTCACAAAAATTGGCTGAGCCGTTTCGGAGGAGTGCGACCACCAACACCGTGACACGAGATTTTCATGTATAAGAATGTTTTTGATTTAAATGAAGCTTGGTAAGAATATTAATAAAAGTTTTTTATGAATACCAATTCACTTGTTGTTTCCATTCATTGTTAAAGAGTTAGTGGAGAATATTTCACATTTTTATTATATTTAATCTAAAAACCGATTTTAATAAGATAAATTATGATTTTTTTTTCAGCTTTTAGATGGTTTGTTAGGTTTGTTATACAGGTTTACTTCTTTTGACAGTGTTTCTTT
The DNA here is from genome assembly GCA_958496175.1 of Sisyra terminalis. Lineage (NCBI taxonomy): Eukaryota > Metazoa > Arthropoda > Insecta > Neuroptera > Sisyridae > Sisyra > Sisyra terminalis. The sequence goes on from OY292274.1 coordinate 34,880,717, forward strand.
AGGTGGTACCATTATCTTGAATGAATACTAATTAAATTATCAATTATTTGTAAAAAGAATTACCTATTATTCTATAAATTAATATTTTCTCTCATCCGATGTAGCTAATTAAGCATAACAAGAAAGTTTCATTTTAATTAACGAGTGACGAATAGTAAATGAAAAATATAAATCGTATGAATTTGTGAAATATTAAATTGTATAAAACGTTATGATAATCATTTAAAAAAAATAATTAATTAGACTTAAATCATTTGGAGTAACTGATAACAGATAAATTTTACTATGTTTTTTAAGATTAAAATTTAAAATATTATATTTTTTTTAAATTTGTATTGGGAAAATTTTACAATTTAATTTACTGATTTAAAATTAATAAATTTATCACTTTTATGTTAATTAGTATATTATACGATAAGAAAATAATTAAACGAAAATTATCTATTTTGATTTCTTTCCTTGAAATTATATTTAATTTTAGTTTATTTAAAGTGTGATATTATTGATATTTTTTTTAAATAATTTATATGAAATTTTCTTTCACTCTTAGTTTAGTCTATTTTTGAATACATATTCTATACTTATATACGAAATAATTCCTACGTGGACAATACACAAAAAAAAAAATTACGATGTAGTATCGTAATCTGGGATAGACTTTCATTTTTTTTGTCTTTATAATATTCTATTTCAAAATTTACTTTGTACATTTGAATTTTTACCTTATAGCATCGTATTTGTAACGACAGTTTACTGTAGTGAATATCATTTTCAAAATTTTTGACTTTATATTGGAAATTTTTTCTGTAAGTGTAGAATGATTATAAATACATAAATCATAAACATATTTTTTTACACGATAGATATGTTCCCAAAAAAAAAGTTGGTATAAAATTGGATGTAGAGAATCCTAAAAATTTAATTTTATAGTTCACTTTAGAATTTATTTCATGCTTACACAAATATTCGTGTTAAAACAAAACAATTGGTGTAAAAAAAGAATTATGTACAAATAAAAGATACCTTACAATGTATTCTTATAATATGGGCTTTAATTTTGTTCCGGGTAGCCATATCTGGTCATGGTATATTTCTAATTATATAAAAAATTTGATGTTCACTTGTCCAAAATCGCCAATTTCCTAAAGTTTTTCACCGATCATTTTGCAAGTTTTACACAACATTGTATACGTGCATGTTTTTACTAAATCAAGAGACTCAACCGAGTCTGACATCAACAGATACAGAGAAAGATACCGTGGGGTATCAAGTGGGGTATTTAATCGTTATTTTTGCGTTGAAATCTACATTTACAGATATATAGTGATTTTTCCCAAAACTTAAGTGAATAGTGTATATCATGAAGGAAAATTACAGTAGATACAGATTATATATATGTATATTGTATATATATATATATATAAAGATACTCATATAAAGAAAAATGATAATGTAGAATAGAATAATTATAGAAATTATTAATACATTATGTCCAAATATATAAATAGTTGTCTTTAAAGATTAACAATGGTTATATACAGTATTAAAAATTCTAGGTATTTACCTAAAATTAAAAGTATGCTTTAGCGTGATATGGCTAATAATTATTTCTTACATATGTGCTAAATTTTTAACATACATCCACTTGTAGAGCATTTGCATAGTTTTGTATGAATTGGTTTTGAATATAAAAGTTTGTTGAATGTTAATTAGAGTCTTAAAAATTTACAGAAATGGAAATACATATTGCATGCAACCATCTTTTGCAGATTATACTTATTTCCCACTTTTAATTTCTGGACTTCAGAATTTAATACAGTTTTTGTTTAAATACAGTTACCTTGATCTACATTTTACATACAAACTATGGTTTTTAAATTGCACATTATCTGTAAAAAATAATGAAATTAAGTACTTATAGTTACTCAACCAAATGGCAAATACTACTACTTTAAAAATTGTTTTCGAGTTCAATGAAATATATCTATATTGTATTGATACCTTTTTATTTTTATGATGGCTCTTGTTAATTGAATAATAAAAATAACGACAAACCTTTGGAATTTGGTCTTTGTGATTTTTTGTGTTTGGACCGATTTAGGTTGGCAAACAACTTCATTGAAGAGCCTCAAATAATGCAACCCGATGTCAACAGCGGCAATACTTTCTGGGACTATTGTTGCGAACATTGTTATTTTTTAATGAACTCCTTTTTTATTATACAAAAGTTATACCAAAAGAGCGACCAGTTAAACCGCAGAAAGTTTTCGTTATCAGCAACTAGAATCGGTTTGTGTTTTGTTGTAATATAATTTCAAGAAGAGAATGGTAGAATTTGTTTGAGTGGTGCGTTAGACAAAATTCCTTGTATTCATTTGTACAGGTTTCTGTAACGATTTACTTCTTAGATACAGGCGTATAATATATATGAAATTTTTTGGAGCAATAAGGCAGTGGCGTCTCCGGAATAATGAAGTATCCATAATTCCTACACTAATTATATTTTCGCAAGAAAATATCACAATTTTGACAAGTATCAAATCTAATTGCTAATTTTGCATTGAATTTGAATTCATTTTTTTCGTTTTGTAATGAATTTTCATATCAATGCATTTCCAGAATAGAATGTTACTTGTTAAAGCGAATTTTGCGGTATTGCTGCTTGCCTGAGTGTTAAACTTTAATTGTATACCTACTGGTTGTTGTAAATTGTGACCCAATTCGTGACAACTTCCAATTTAACTAGTTGTTTCTTTGTGGTAGTCATGACCAAAACAATTTGGTGGGATTTAAAACTGCATAGTTTTTGATTACAGAATTTCAGTTCTCATTCATAAAACTATCCACTATTTCAATAAAGTCAAGGATTGTCTGAGGAAATATTTTATTTTCTAATGTATTAAAAAAAATCTCATTAAACACTAGCTGATACCCTCAATTTCTTCTGCATGGCATACTTATGTTGACATTTTTTTTTTGGTTTTGTTATAATATCGACTTCGAAAGATAAGATTGGGGAAATTTTCTACCAACAAAATTATCCGTATTTGAAAACCCAATTTTTATACCCCATATAATTCAACAATTACTATTACGACTATTACGTATTTAAATTCGTCTTATTACTTTTTAAATTATGTAGCTTGGATTTTTGTCATCCCATTATGTAAGAGACGCCTTTCCTTACTTTTCTTACTTTGGGAACAGTTGATATTTAAATACCAAATTTCATCAGAAAGACATTTAGGAAGAAAAAAAAAAATTAAAATAAAGTCAAAAAAGTATTTTTGAAAAAAATTGGTTAAAAACTAAAATGTACAAATAGACTCTATAATTACTTATATAATATATATTTTTTCCTTTTAACATAAAGCAATATGATATTCATTGTTAACTATTGACTAAACTATTGAAATGTTTTTTGGAATGGAGCTAAAATTAAATTATATATTATATGCTTTGATAAAATATCGAATTCCTTAATCGCTATATACTTAAATTGAATATAATTAATTCGGATAACCTTTTTTGTTGTTGTTATTTATCGTCGCTTTATAACTGTTAATATTTTAGCAACTCTAAAGTTAACAAAAAACCGTAAATCGACAAATATTCAACATTTATTCGATTCGAGAGGATCGAACCCAGCGACTACTAGTTTTGGAGCGGCCTCTTTGACCACTCGGCAGCCCTTATTCTTAGTCATATTTTTATTATTTTTTTACTACAGATAGTTATATAATAATATTGCACTAAAAAAGAATTTCCAGAGGGTAAAAATAAGGTATGTTTAAAATGAAATTACATTTTTCGTTGACTTTAAGTGCCTCATCTCATAGCAGTTACGGAGCGATCCAATACTATTTAATGACCACTACGAAAGTTGATTGACAATTGAAATACGTATCTGGGCAATACGCCAAAAATACATTTGTTCCAATTTATGTTGATATTTTAATTTTAGGGGTATCCATTGATTACGTGAGACAATTTTAGCTAATTTTCTACCCACCCTCCCCCCTTGGAAAAATTTCGTAAGGTTTAGCTCAACCCCCTCCCCTAACATCACTTGAGATTTTTAAAAATGCATACTTCCAATGTAAATGTGCCATGTAAATCTATGTTTCGATTACATTAAATTTATTTAAAAGAACAATTTTAAAAAATTACGTGATATTTGGTGAGACCATCCTCTCACTTGAGATTTTTCACCCAACCGTTAAACGTCTCACGTATTTAATAGATGCACTCTTATATTACATAAATTTGATCACATTATATTTTCTATATCTATTGTTTAAACAGTCGGTATGTTTAATTGTAACTACATAAAATAGTTTAGAATAATTCATTATTGTAAATATAGTTTTAAACTTTCAAGTTTAGTGCAAAACTGTAAAACTAAAGCTGGTTTTCACATGTAGCCTATGTAATGATAATTTCACCATTTCACGATCATCGCTACATTGAAGAAGCGGAATTATTATTTTTTTTTTGTTACGTAATTGGCAGTTCTGCTGGCAACATGTACTGAATATATTGTGTTATTTATATATATATATATATATATACTGGCAATATCTGGAAATATCTGGCAATATACCGTATATACCAATATATATTACGAGTATGTATGCAATACGAGTGTGTATTGCATACATACTCGTAATATATATTGGTATATACGGTATATTGCCAGATATTTGCCTAGATATTGTCAACTGTAAATACCTATCTTAATTTAGTATGAAATTTATTACCAATATTCGTTATTGTGTGTAAGTAATTTTATTGATCTCAAATTCTTAACAGAAAAAAAAAACTAATAGTAGTTTTTTTTTCTGATAGACAAAAATATTAAATAATCAAAAGGAAAATCAAATATTTTACGTACAATTCAGTAAACTGCACAATAATCGAATTTTCAGTACATTTAAGTAGAAAAAAAATACCTATGGGTAAAGTAAATTTTAAAGCTCCTTTCTGTATAAATTATAAAATTGCAAGTACCTACCTACCTAAATCAAATTTGTTAAGATTGAAAGTCGAATAAATTTAATTCAAAGATTTCTGTAGTTTTGTCGCAATGCTAAATCGAAGGTACATGAACTCACTTTTGAAGAAAGATAACTTATAGTGCAACACCGTTAAAGTAGTTCTCTAAAATTAAAACCAAATTTTTATCTTATTCAAAAATGAAATTTAATGTTTGTTTTTCATCCAGGTTTAATGAATTCAACAATTTAGTCTTACGAAATAGCATTGATATTTATTTTCGTACGTATATCCATTATATTAGTTTGCATATTTTCGAAATTATGTCCCCTTATTGATGGATCTTTGTATGAAGTAGGCAGCCTGCAAATACGATGGACCTGACAAATTCTTAATTTTATAATTACCCGTATTCAGTTGAAATAATTTTTTTCATTGTGAATGAATATATTTTCTGTTTTAATTTGATGATAATACTGTTTAATTTATTCCGTTTAAGGGTAAATGTTGAACTAATTATATCTACACTGAAATGTTTCTGTATTAAAAGCAATTTACCGTTGTTGATATAAAGTGAAATATTCTTGATTTTGTATACATGTTGCTACGCTTGAAAGTATATTTCAACCGCTTCAATAATATGGAATTGACAGTAAAAACAACCAAACTTTAAAAGCTTTCACAATAGTTCGATTTAAAGTGCTATTATAAATTTGATCCACAGGTATAAGCTATAAAGCTTTTTTAATTCATGCCTGTCTACTATGTTTCTATCAACAACTAAATGGTTTTATTAGAGAAACAAATAGCGGTTGTGAAATATTTCGCCGTCTCTGTATTTATTTTCGTTGACATTGTCCACATGAAATATTTTGGACTCTGTGTGTGGTATAGATTTCGGTACGCAGATCTTTGAACGCGGCTTTTTCGAAAGATGTCTTTTTTTATCCCTTATTTGATGATTAAGCCATGATGGTTTCATTTGATTGCATCTCTGTCACATCCTATAAAAATACATTTATTCAGTATGGTACTAGTTCTTTCTACCTGGTTTATCTCTTATCGGCTACTTTAAAAATGTTTTACATCCACGACAATGAAAAGAACAAAGGAATTCAGCTTGGGAGATTTTATAATATTATGTATATATGTATATATTTAGTAAAATATGTAGAAGAGTTAGTTACGATGTGACATTTTCATCTATTGTGGTTTTAAGTTTGATCACTGTTGGGTTCAGTGTTATATATTAAATTAGACAAAAAAAAAACAATACACAAAACTGTTACATTGATAATTTTTAAAATAATACGGATTCAATGCGCATGTATGTTAACGTTGAAGTATATCATAATTCAAAAAAAAAAATTCTTCGAAATTAAAATTTTTTCAGTTACCAAATTTCCAAACATACTCTTATTAATATCTCTGCTCAATTTTCTTGATATATCTATAACTCTTATGTTGGCAGTTTTAAATTTTCAATAAATAAAACACACTAGTGTATTTTATTTATTGAATTTAATTTGAAACTAATATATTTTTTGTGATTCAAGAAGCCTGATGAAGTTACGATACGTCACGAAACGTAGCTAATTTGAATATTAAAAAACATTAAACAAAAAAACCGATCTTAAACAAACTGAATTGTCTTCTTATTTAATAAAAGCTGAAATCTGAATTTTATCATCTATAGTTGACAATTTTGTTTAATAAATAATTAAAACTACCGACTTATTTTGGGCTTGCATACTTTGTATTCCCTAAAGTGCTCTTTTTCCGTCAAACTTGTTTACTTCAGTGCAAATTTACGTTAGTCCCTTTTATAAAATAATATTTTGTATAGGGAAATTTTCATTGAGCTTTTCAATAGACTAGCCGCAACGCATCAGGGCATCTTAGGCGCACAATTGAAGAAAGACAGGTCTAGGCTCTGGAGAAGCTATATTATGGTAAAAGTAAAACTTCATCCCGGTTGACCATCGTGGAGTCAAAGAACGAAAAATTCCTCAAATTTTCAGTCCAAAAAGGCGAGGGAAGAAGGTATGTAGGTGCAATATTGGTGTATAGATGCAATCCACAACTCTCAACCTTCATTTAAGTTCACGCCCGTTTATCCAAGTTATTAAGTTTTTAGTGGCTTTGGTTGAGAAGTTGTAGTTTGCCGAAGGTGATTTTTTAGGCGATATCAAAATTTCTGCCAAACTTTATTATAAATATTAAAACTAAGAGAAACTTCGAATAATGTCAATGATAATTGGGAAGAAATGAATGAAATATGGGAGTATATTTCTACCAATAGTTCATTCTCCTAATATAATAAATGCCTGCATTATATTTATTATTTATGTTTTCCTCAAATTACATGTGTAAATCTAGATTTTTAGTTTTTAAAATTAAAAAAAAAAAAAAAGAAAAACTAAATAATGATAACAATTTATTTTTAAGTATTTTATATTACGTAAATTCCTACTTTAACTACATAAAAAAATATAATAATGCATCGTAATTTTGTTATTCATTATTACAGTTCTGGACCCGAACGAACGTATTGTAATTTTTACGATGCGACATCGCGAAAATATATTAGGATGTGTTGAATATATTAGGAAATAAGTTTCCAAAATCTTATGACTCTGGATCCTTTGACTTTTGTTTTGTATTTTCTTAATAATTCATGATAAATCAAAAGTGATTGAGACTTTAATAAAAAACCTTGAGTGTAATTTATCAAAAATTATACCAGATTGATTTAGGAAATTTAAATTTCCACCAATTGAACACAAGAGTTATTTAATGATCATAGGTCTTAAAGTATATATAATAGAAATGATAAAGAAATACTTACACAATAAACCAATTTAACTTAATAAAATTCAATGTTCTTCTAATCATTTTCTTAGAATAGAAGTTAAACTGTTCTCAAATATCGTTACTGTAAAGTTAATTGTAGGGAAATCATACGAATCAATATAGTTATTCAAGTTTTTATTGGTTATTATATAATAATTTAAGTTTTTGTTATTTTTCTGTTTTATTTTACATAATACGTTTATAAAGTAATGAATAAAGTATGTACATTTTTTAAATTACCATGAATATCACTTGATGTCATTAATTTTCAAGTTTTTTAAACGTCTGTAAATGTAAATGCGCCTTTTAAAAAAATACATTGCTACAGATTTGATTCCAATTAATTTACAATAAAAATGGAATTAAAATAGTTTTAATTGTTTTCGGTTTACTGCACTTTTAACTTCGTTAAGCAGCATGACGATTTAGCATTGTAAAAAATGTAGCAATATATCGTAAATAAATGGAATTATGCAAGTCGTAAATAAATTAATTTTGATAAGTTTCAATATTTTTAATGATATAATTCGTAATAATAGTTTATAACTGTAACGCTTAATAGAATGATTCGATAATATAAAATTTAGAGTTAATAGCTTGTGAAAATATTTTTTTTATGTTTTTCATGAGTATCTAATTGCTATTTTAGCAGTACGTAGAAAGAAAAATGTTTACAATTCTCGGTAAAAATGATGTAAGTCTACCAATCTTCATATCTTTATATATAATTAATAACTATCCCATATAGTCCTAAATTCCAAGAACTATTATTGACATTTCTTTGGAATAATTTTATTTTATTATGTACAAAAATTGACTTTGTGTTAAACGTTTTGCAGAATATAGTAAATCTCTTGTGTGTTTTTCCTATTGTTTTCTTTGACAAGACTAGGAAAGTTAGTTGACCCAACTGATAATGAAATAATTTTTTGAAATGTATGACTCATACTTTTCTTTAATAATGAGGCAGACAAAGGTCTTTCAGACGTAAGAATTAATCACCAAATCGAAATCTACAAACTGTCTTACTAATAGTTGCTCGAAGCTCTCGATGTCCAAATATTTATGTTGTGACTAAAATGGAAAATATAACGAATTTGTCAGCCTTGAATATGAAATTTTCCAATTATAAATATTTGTCATATGTAGAGAAATTTTAAGTACTTGTTAGCACGAAAGTCACTAAATGTTTTCGTCTATTATCAAATCGGTAGGTCGAAAATATTTTTTTTGTCGTTGAAGCGAGGGCCGTGCTTGGTCGGAGGTCATTGGGACATAAGGTGACTAAACTGCCAAAAAATAATAATTTCGTGTTCATCTTTTCCAATTGAGATTAAATTATCATTTTTGTTAAAAGTTTGCAAAAAAGGACGAAAAACAAATAGTAGATGATTTGAAACATTTAAGTTACCGTGAATATTGTTCGTTATCGGTTATATATAACTCGATACTCAGGTACGGTCCTGATTAGTGCGTGAGTGTATTTCATATGGGTAGTTAACATTTTATAAAGTTTTAAACCAGACTTTTGCAAATGTCGCCTATCTATTTAAATATTATGACATGCGGATGAAGTTATCTAAAATCAAGATTTTGCGATAGTAGTTTGTTGAAAAAATTATTATGTATTTCATTTCTTTGTTAATGAAAATGAAATCTACGAATATGATCATAATGCTTTATATTTGTCCAACGATTTTATAAAAGGATTCTGTTATTTCAAATTCTTTTAAATTAATTAAGTGGATTTTTTTTATTAATTTGGATATAATTCAATTTATATTCATCTATATAAAATTTAAGTATGTAATTGAATGAGTCTAGAATTTTTATTTCACCATAAACAAAGCAATTTTCCATTAAATTTTATAAGGGTAAATATTCGGGTTAAATTCTTGAAAAGCTCTGTTTATATCTGTAAATTGTTTAGAGTTATTAATTTACTAAAATATCTCAAAAATTCTTGACGAGAAGATTGAAAAATTCAATAATTGAGAAACGTAAAATTATTTTTCTTATGTTGCCATATTCTTTTGAAACTTTCGTATTCAAACTGATATGCCGGCCGTATACTGTAATAATTAGCAAATAATTATTAGCACAATGAAACAGAAAATTATAAAATTGTACTATTTTGCCTTTTTTGTTCGTGGTGAACGATAGGTAAGCGAACAACGACAAGCAATGTATAGCGAGTAGATTGTTGTATAGCGAGGGTAGGCAAACTTAATACTGGTATGGTCGACAATATTTTTTTATACGCGATCGACTTCAAAAAATGGGTTAAACTAAAAACAAATACATATATAAGGGGTTACATGGGTTTAATCGGAGAAAAGATGATCTATTTTCAACATTTTATTCCCCAAAAAGAAAATAAAATATTTTATTTAAACTTTTTACTGTCTTAAACATATAAATTTGGCAAAGAATTTCTGAAATTTTTCTTCAAAAAATAGGTGTATCCGCGTTGACAGTAAAATTCCAGGCAGGATCATCCGTGATAAACAGGAAAAAGAAGAGAAAAAATGCGTATTTTACTTAAGTTAATACGTATTTTAATATATTGGTTTTCACCACTTTGATTATTGCAAAATAAATATATTTTGTGAAATTGTGATGAATCTTGCCGGCCGGAAAAATAATTAAGGCGTCACCGTTGTGGAGAACAATTGAAATGACGTAGAATGTGGTCGGATCGGGTTTGAGTTGCATAGTTAAACCAGATTTGATAAAAAGGATTTTCATGTTCATAAAAACTTAATTTTCTAGCATCCTCGGATTTTTAGATCTACATCAACCCGTAGAGGATAAATAGTTTATAACTTTTACAATGCTAAACTATAGGAAGCTTATGACTTAATTGTATGCAATCATCATCCATTGTATATAGGAATGCAACATTGCTCATAGAAACATTGATATTTTTAAAATTGAAGCATCAATGTTAAAAACATTTTTTTCGATGGTTTTTACTACCAATTTTATAAAATGTTTCTTAAATAATAATATACGATACTTACCGTAAAATTGTAGACTCCGTCAGTTTATAATCTGATGTCATTAGATTATAATTTAACCGACCGTTAGTTTATGATCTAACGCGTTATATTATAAACTGACAGAGTTCACAAATCTACACTTGTGACCAAAAGAGGTATTTGTTTATGTATGTAGCTGTAGGTGAATGAAACGGAAGGTGACGCTATAACGAAATATCGTTCATAAAACATCGCTCATGAAGAACGATGTATCATCGATGTTTTGGGTTTCAACATCGATGTTTATGAATAATACATCTATGTTTGAAAAAATCGATGCATTATTTACATCCCTAATTGTAAGTCTCAAATGATGTCAATAATTACCTGAATGTCAACAGTTTATTCGATTTTATTGATAAAGCTGCTGTTGATTTTAAATTCCACCATATCTCCCTTTTGAAAATATTTTTAAAGCAAGGACGCATCCTTGTCATTCTCCTTACTTGCTGTGTAAATCAGACATCTATAGTATTATTATTTTCTATACAACTGTATGATTTCGTACAATTTATGATACAAGAGAAAACGTACAATAAAAGAGTATCTGTATTTTACTATTTTCACTTCTTTGTTAGTTCGTTCAACTCGAAAAGTATTATTGATTCGATATTCAAACTGTCTGTTTCCAGATGAAGCTTATATTTTGTGTAGAATATGTTGTAAATGATTGTGCGAAATATTTTTAGATAAGTATTTGATTTTCTAGTTACCATCAAATTTTGGTATATATAGTATAGGGTTGCCAACATAGGTATTTTGATCCGGAGACTCCGGGTGTGGCGATGTTTCCCCGGGTTTTAAATAAAATTTCCCGGGTTAAATTCTAGTTTAGCATAGGCGTGCGGTGCGAAGTAGAAATATGATAAATATATCACAACTGAATGTTTAGCATTAACAACAGTTTTAGTTTGGAGACTCCAGAAAAAATAAATTTTCTCTGGACTCCAGTTTCAAAAAACCAATCTCCACGTTTTTCGATTTTATTAAAAAGCAAATTTCTTTTGTATCCTCCTGCGATAACAATTGATTTTATAGTCAAATAATATATATTTATTATATTTAGAATATACAATGAACTAGTAAAGTTTGTGAACGTTATTATTTTGAAAACTTGCTTAATTTTTAAGTTTTTTTTAAATCTACTTTTTATGAAATTCAACTCTCCTGATTTAGTTGTAAGATCTCTGGATTTTCTATTATTTAAAGTTGCTACCCTATATATACATACATAATAATTACAGGATGAATAAGGCGAGTATTGTAACTTCTGTTTTACCTTTTTCTGCAAATTAAACTATCGGTAAAACAAGTAGATCTACGAATTTTGTTTAAAAATTTCACCTTTTATTCAAACTTCTTTCTAAAATAACCCGATAATTATAGGACAACGCAATAATGCGTTGGTGTTGAAACTTGTATATTTTATGAAGTTGTTTCTACGACCCTAAATCATATTTCCAGATTTTTACTGTCAACTTTCTGCTAATATTGGCTAACGTGTACCTATAACTATGATGACATAAATTATTTTGCTTGATTTGTTTGAAGTTAATGTTGGAAAATTAGTCATGCAGTTTCGATTTAATTTAACTAAAAGGTATGATATAATTTTAAAGTTGGAATTTCTATCGTTTAGTATAAAACGTATTTTAATTAACTGCAATTTAATAAAGTTACCTAGTTATGCGTTTCATTATGCTAGGTACATCAAATAATGATATTGTATGATTCTAACAAATTGGTATGTATGGAATGATTATTAAACTCGGATTTTTATTTCAATAGCGATGTTTCATAGTGTATTTCATATACCTATATTCCATTGAAGTTTTAACACTACGATGGTACTAGGATTATAATTCATTCAATACAAACATGTGAATATTCCAGATATTTTTAATAAACTCATAGGTATATTTGTGTTTAACTTATAGGTATATTGGTATATTTGTATATTTGAATTTAACAAAGAGAATAATTTGATTTTCGTATTTCTGTTTGATGAAACTGAAGCTGTTTAATATAACATTTATCGTAATATTAATATTGCAAGCTTGCTTTTGTTGGAATTGTCATTCAAATCTGTGGTGTCACCGTAAACATTTTAGAGATAGCTTTGATGTGGGAACATTTCGTTCTGAATTTTGTAAGGATTTGTGTTTTGTGGTGAGTTTATAGCGAGCATTTGTGGATCTTTATCTGGGATGGAAAGATTCATCGTCGGATGACTAGCCATTAAAGAGCACGAAGAAGAAAAAGAAAAAAGAAATACCGGTGGACAACAGGACATTATTGGATAGCTGACTTTTTGTTGTTAGACAAGTTAAAACACGTTTCTCACGATGTTTCTTGTCCCACATCTATATTAACGAGTCAAAACGATACTTACAGTCTTGTTATCATTACTTGTAGACCTAATAAAACCACTTAAATTGCGTTTTTAATCGAATAATTGTTCATTAATTACGTTTGTAACTCTTGTCAAGGCACTCTTTAAGTATGTACTTTGATTTACAGCGCAATCACTTCAAAGAGTTGATTTAATTTTATAACGAATTTCTTGTAAGTATTACAACTTAATCTTCCATTATCTCTCGATATGTTATACTAATTTTTTTCAACGATACACACACCTATAACATTCAATATTTTGAGAAATCTGAATTTAATTCTCATATTAGTGTCAATAATGGTAATTTGATTAATGTTGTAACTTAATTTCCTAGCGCCCCTATCTAATAATGATGTTATAGATTAAATATATTGACTCTTATAAGTGGCAGATTTTAATAATTTATACAAAAAATTGTTTCTTTTTCTACTGTGAAAATTCTGTACAGTTTTTGGGGCGTAAATTATTGTATTATTTGTTAAATCTTGTCACGTGCGTTTCAAAAGCCAACTTATATGTATATATGTAATAAAGGTACAATAAAAAGAGGTAAGCTCATCTCTGAAAAAAACTTATTTAGAGGGACGTTAAGAATGTCTCATAAATCATCGCACCTTTCACCAGGTAAGGCCCGTGGCACAAATATCTATAGCTTTAACACATTGATATTTCCTAGAAAGTGCCCCATAGGGATTTTTATTTGGATGCACTTTTCATATTTTTGTGTTTCATAAAAGTAAAATATGTGTGCAGTATTGCAAAATTCGTCTAAAACATATATAAATTATACAAGCAATGTAAGTTTTGCTATGAAGCATTTATTTTAAGAAATGAATGTATACTGAGCATACAATATTCTCAATCATTTTTTAATAAAATTATATTCCCATTACTCTTACTAGTGCATATGACAATGTCTCTTGTATTGAATATTTTCTAATAAAATTTTCAACCTTTTCCGATAACATATACTCGTACCATAGAGCAAATGAAAATATATATGCCAATAACAGTATATTAGTTTTTCCGGTGTATATAAATTTATTTATCTCGTTCCTCAAAAAAAAGGGTAAAATATTTTACCATATAACATTGTTGACTTTGAAAATATATGACTTCAAAATATAATGTGATGGTTTAGTCGATTCACTAAATCTACAGAGATCCAATCTAATACCGGGAGGCTTGGAAACGGAAAAAGAATGAACAACAAGAGGGGTAGCCTAGGGAATGGTTTTTGATGAAGGAGGAATAAAAAAGAGAAAATAGAGATAAGCTTTTGTAACTAAAAAAATAAAATAAAATCACCATCAAGCTGAACAACTCTTATTATACTTTATTACTTCATATGTAATTATTTTTAGCAATAGACCCAATGCACATGTTTTAAAAATAATTTTAAAAGTTCTAATCCAATATCAAAACAGAATGAAGCTGTTAATTTTTAACTTTTCTTGTTAAAATCTAAGCAATATTCATTTAGGAATGCAAAAAAAATCGTGAAATTCAAAGTGCCTAAAACGAGCTCCTATTGGCCCGGCATTAATATGACGTCACAATACACAAACTTCAAAATCCCACGGACATTTTCCTATGACAAATGTATTTGAACACAAATAATAAGGTTGTTTAAATCGTTCAAACTAAATGTTAATGATTTAATCCATTTGCAATATTTGAAATTTAGTTAGGCCAGGTATATTTTATTGCACTTCGTAAATTTAAAAAAAATGTTAATTATCCTTTGTAAATCCCCCTAATTAGTCATCTGAGCAGAAAAGTGGAGAAATAAATCATCTGCTTCACATTGTTATAACGAAGATTAAAGGTTGTTTATTTCTGAAAATAGCTTTTATATACTTTTATAATATGTAAAATTACAGTAAAGTTTTCTCATTGTTGAGACCAAAATTAATCATTTTCTTTTTCAATTTATTTGCAAATAAAAAGGCATAGAAAGCTGATAGTTGGAGTATGAA
The DNA here is from genome assembly GCA_958496175.1 of Sisyra terminalis. NCBI lineage: Eukaryota > Metazoa > Arthropoda > Insecta > Neuroptera > Sisyridae > Sisyra > Sisyra terminalis. The sequence goes on from OY292274.1 coordinate 34,895,980, forward strand.
CGGCTTTTTCTGCACTTTTTGCTTTAGTCAACATTTTTAAACATTTGGAATATTATTTACTAGACTTTTCTCCAAACTTCAGATAAAAACTGATTTTAATCCATGACACGTTTGTCAAAAAAAAATAAATAAAACAAATTTCCTAATTTTCCAGCCTAATTAATATTTTTATCAATCTTTCGAAAATTATTCACTGGATCTTGCTTCAAATTTCAATGATAGTTAAATCTTTTGGAAAAACAGTTTTTCTTTCTTGTATTAAAAGACTCAGCATTGAAATGGTTAATGAAAAGCTTAGGTTTTGCTTACCCTAAACACAATTAACCTCTATATTTTATAGAAAAAAAAAGTTGACAGTAATTTTTAGGGTAGAAAAATGTTTTTCGTGGCGAAACACATGAAAAATAGTGTATATTATTATTGTTATTATGATAATCACTCAATAATCTGATTTTCGCTTTCAATATATGAACTGTGACGTCATAGAAAACTCAAAGGCACACCTATCGTTTTCAGACTGTTTTTATAAATAATTTTTTTTTGTCAAAATATAAATTTTATAGAGCTAACATTTGGTTTTTCCCCACTTTAAAATCAGTGCATATAATCTATTAAATGATTTTAATTCCAATTTTTGACGACCGTATTATTTTTACGCACTTATACACTTTGTAAGCTGTAATTTGATTTATAATTTAACCATTTTACTATTTTAATTTATTTTATGCATTTCTAAAGTTATACAAACTTTTCCTCTCATATAACTTTTCCACTGTAGGGTGCAAATTTTTTTTTAAAAAATATATAGGATTTGAAAACTCTGTCGATGACATCTTAGTTTATATTAAATCTGTCGTATAGTTTTCTCAGGAATAGAATATTTTTGTATACACGTACATTTTACTTTCTTATAATACTTCCATAAGAACTTTTATATTTTCTATGCTTAGATAAGCATCATTAAAATTACATTGTAATTGAAACCCTTTTCATTTGCAACGTAATTATGATATTAAGTAATATTGTTTTTAACTAAAAGTAAAAGGCTATTAAATTTAGGAAATGGAAATTTAATATAAAATTTATTAACTAAACGATGACAGAGAGAGGAAAGCTGAAGTTCTTACTTCTTACTTGTTAAGTTTATTTTTCACTGTAAGGTTTTCAAAGTTTCAAAAAGTAACAATGCATTTACTATAAAACATAATTAATAGATTTTATTGTTGGCATTATTATTTTTCTGACTATACTAAACAGTATTAAAAGTAGAAAGTATAAACTGTCGAGTATGTATATGGATTATTATTGCGAACTAGCTATTTGTTAATTCATAAGTACTTTGTTTTTCGGAAATTACTTCTATCTAAATATAAGAGACTGGAAATTATTTTTATTATTTATTAATTCATTTTAACTAAGAATATTTTACCAATGCAAGTGACACGGCACGCACTTGGGTGATTTTTATAGGTTATAAAACACTTCCTCTTAAGTGTTTATTCGACAAATTAGAATGATAACGAATGATAAATAACCTATAACCATCGCTGATGGTCCAACTAGTTTTTCTGAATAATAAATTCTTTTCCTTTATACAGCTTTTAAAATATACAGTAAGGTGATGGTATTATTAGCAATACATAAAAAGGAGTCCTGACATTCTAAAGTACCTATAAAAGCTTTAAAAATATGAGTCTGATAGAAAACGGTTGAGAGTTTATTATGTTTGTTTTTGTCACATAAATATTTCAAATTTGAGATTTTATTAGTCTCCATTGAAGTAAATTAGTATCTTCCATTGATTGTAAGACCAAAATTATACTTGACCTGCATCAATTTCTATATCATTCAATCTTCTCTATAGGTATATGCGGTAGATGTAATAAATTTCAAAGGGTTAAAAGAAAAGAAGCTTCTATAAATTTTAACTTACTTTAAAATTTGTATTTTGTCGAGAAACTTTACTGAAAAATGTTTATACTAATCAGATTCTTTTATTTTATATATTTTTAAAGTTCTGATGTTGTCTAGAGTTTCACTAATTGGTTAAATGTTATTGAAAAGAAAAACATTTGTGAAGAATTGATTGATTTTTATCTGAAATACCTAGGTATTTGAACTTAATACAAATCTGAGTGAGTCTCAACTGGCTTATATCCTTGAGGCTTTACAAGAAGCCTTCGTTATTAGAAGAGATAACTTTTCTAATTGTAAGTTTGGATCAAGAAAATTTTTCATCTCTGAAGAAAGGAATTTTCTTAATCGACAAGTCGTGGCGGTGTTGTTGTTAAGATAAATTACAATATAATTGGTTGGGGAGGTTCAATGAATAGCATGTTCTTCATTTTTTTCTTTCTTTTCTTGTCGAGAGCAAGAAATTTTTACGGAGAATCGCGGATTGTTGTAAAATCACTAGAACTGCACATGTTAACTGTACATGTAACAACAGATGTTACCACATACGAGCATTAAATAGCTTTATGTTGCTAACGATCTTCAAACACGATATCTATTTCAACGAGCAAAAATACACATTTTTTTTAAAATTAGAAAAAAACTTCTAAAATTTTCTTTTTTTTTTACTTGTAAGAAATGTTTGAAGCTGGAATCAGTTTAGTAATTAGTTAAATGGTTACGAATTAATTAAATTGTTAATTCGATGCTTAATGACTCAATTTGTGCGGCTGTTGAATGAACTTGCTGCGATATGGTAATTTATTCGTTTGAAATGATATTATTGTGAATGATTTGCGTTTTTAAATGCCGATAATAATTCATTCGATAGCCGTACTTACGGAAATCAAAACTTGTTCGAAGCTGTTGACAGATGATTACATACACATGTTACTCCAATCTACGAGTATATCAGAATAAGACAAGTCATAACAATTTATTTGATCTTCCTTTCTTGATGATGCACGCAACATCTTACTTTATTTCGCCTCTTAATCAGATTTAATTCGTTCTTTTAATTTTGTCTAATATAAATACCTTACCAAAGTTCGCAAGTTGTAATGAACAAGGCGATACCCCCTACTTCTTCAGTGTGGCATAAAAAACGTTGACAATGTTAGGTATATATTTATTATTAATTCCGATCCTGTAGAATATCTTTAATTTGTTGTAGTTCCGAGGATTTTTGAGGATCTTTTCTTTCTTTCTTTCCTTTCCTTTTTGAGAATCTACCCTTTGTTATTTTTGTGCAACGTTTCGTAGTTTAATTAATAATGTTCTTGGGAATTTGAATTTAAATAATAAGACGTTATTTTTCAAATTATCTCAACGTTTTGTTGGTATTTATTTCCAACTTCTTCAGGAGAATTTTTGATGTTAACATCCTCGTTGTGAATACTGGCTTTTTAACAAGATTTTTAACAAGATAACCGAGTGAGTACGCTAGCGGCAATTCGTAGTTTATTACTCCTTTTCAAAGAATTATAAATAACAGTAAAATGTATAACTTAAATTACTTTATATATAATAATTAATTATAGAAATTTAGAATTAAATTAAATATAGGATTTATACTTAAAATTTATACTTACACCAACAAAAAATCTTATATTTAATTCAATTCTAAGTTTTTATAATCTTCTTATATATAAAAATCTCGTGTCACGATGTTTGTCATCAAACTCCTTCAAAATAGCTGGATCGATTTTCATGAAATTTTCTATTTATATTTGGTAAGCATGAGAATCGGACGTAAAATTTATTTTATATCTCTAGGAGATTGGGGTGTCCCTCAGCATCTTCTGCAATTTTTTACGCACCTTTGCCTTTATATTATTTGTAATCATTGATGACTGTGATTTGTTTTGAAAAATGCATAGCGGCGGTTTTTTGAAATTTTTATTTATTTAATTTATGTTTTAAAATAATTATTTAATTAATATTTTGGGAGAATGTTATAAGTGCGCGTCATGTTGACAATTCATTTTGCATTTGTTACGTATTACAACGCAGTGCGAGCACAATTGTGTACAATTTATTTTAATTGATAAGAAATAATTTATTTGTGTGTATATATTAGTGAACAGGCGATATATAGTTGGCCATATGAATCATAGGGAATCATTAGAATCATAGGGATGTATGGGATCAAAACGTCTTCACCTTTGTATTTTGATTTCAAAATTGTCAAAAGAAATTTCAAAAGAAGATAATACAATCCCTAGTTAGTAGTGTATTACAATACTAATAATAAAATAAGTTTTAATTAAATAGTAAATGAAATAAATATTTTTTGCTGAAGGTTAATTTCCTTGTGAGGTTATATCTTTGTGCATTAATTTCTGGGTGAGGAATCTTCTCTGTGGGCAACTTTCGTGCGAGCGACAATGCTAGTGCACAACTACTTGTCAGCAGTTTTCGTGTGGGGAATTTTCTAGTGGACAACTATCATAGAATCATAATAAACCAATGCAAAAATTAAATTTTGCTTTTCGCTTAAATATTGGTCTTCTAATTTTTACTTGGCGAAAAAAATTAGAAAGTTCCCTGTACAAAACAATGAATATAGGGTAATAAGATAACCATGTTATATAACAAAGCTTCAAAATAAACGGTCCATATCATTACATCAAAAAAGAAAAAAAGAAATATCGAGCATTGTTTTCTTTTATATAATAAATAATGAGATGCATCTAAAATTAATATTTATTACTACAATATTAGATTGTAAGGATGGTATTGCAAAATTTAAATATCCAATTTTATGTAACAGGCATTTTACTTTTTATATACATACCGATGTGCTATCGTGAAAAATCAATTTTCTTCATTTTTTCCTTTCGTAGCTTGTATACACTCAATTATTTGGGTATAAAATTCTTTCATTATGGAAACACCATTTTCTTTAAAATCAATGTAAATGATTCCCTTGATATTTCAAAATGCCCTGATTATTACGGGTAACGAGGATTCTTTGAACTTCTTGTGTATATTTTTCTTTTACATCCCTTTGATTATATTCTATGATTCGTTTGTTAGACTCAGGTTTATATTTGGAATATATTCTGCTGAAAAGCATTAAGGAAGCAATTTTTTGTCATATATTTCATTATCATCAATAAATATATAAAATCTTCCAAACTAACTTTTCTACGGTTTTTAGAACAATTTTAAAACCAATTATTGTTACTGAATATAAATAAAATATTCGCTTTTACTTCCACACTTCCTACCTATTTCCAATAATTTTGTATGTACAACGCCCAAATGTGCGAAATCGAATTGTTTTTTAATAATAACTAAAATATAGGTCATATTTTTTTTCGTTTTACATTGTATTTTCAAATATAATTGCATATTTGTGTCGATGAAATTTGGAAAGTGTTTTCCTTATAGAATGCCGTTATATAATAAGAAAGGGTTTTCGATAATTCCCCCCACTAAAAGAGTGAAAAAAGGGTGGCAAGTTTATGCGGCATAACGTCTAATAAACAATCGAAATTTCAAATTTCATAATCAAAGTCCGTTAAAGGAGAAACGTTATTACTGCTTAGTATAAAACAAACTTGGTTTATTATTAGAAACAAAAACTTGGGGTCTGCTTAAAAATTTAAACTGATAAATATATCTGAAAAAGGTTAAGTTTATAAATGAGCTTTAAGTTTTTTGGCTTTCACATATTGTAACCCTGAAAATCTGAAATAATTACATTAGTGAGCGAGTACCTGTTGAAATTCGGCGAACTAAAAGAAAATATTTACCGACATTTTTACGGTAAGTCATAGTGATAAAAGAATTTTAAAATCCTCTTCCAGAGCAAAACGCATACGCCAAATCGTGTATGGTGAAGTCTAGACTATCCAATATGGTTTAATTATATAGTTGAAATGTAGATATTTAATAATAAGTTTATAGATACTTAATGCTTATACTTGATTATGGAAGAACTGGGTTTCATGCCATTGTACAAATTTCAATTTCGCGGTTATGTTGTACATTGCAATAGTATAATAGTTTTTGGAAAAAGGTTCATTCGGGAATCGAAACAGTGAGATGGGATTCCTACTAATATTCAAAAATCTAGACTCTTAACTTCTGTTATTTTGACGCGAGTATTTTGATACTTTTCGACTTTTTTACTCATAATTGTGACCGACTTTATTGAACTTGGCGATATTTTTTATTTCTGTATAGATGTTGATTGATTTAAGGATTATAAGGTTCACTGCTGGTATACCTACCATAGGTAGACGCAATAGACATACTCTTTTTAGATATTTATAAATATTTTTTGAAGTTTAATTGATTATTATATACAACTATTTTCTTCTAAGTAACATTTTGTTAAATGTGTCTTTTTAAAGTTGACAAAATAGTGTTTTTAAGTATGATTATGTTTTTCGTAAAACAAATAAGAAAAATTAAAATTTTCATGTACTACTACAAACAGCAAATTTAAAAAGAAAATATAATCTACACTAGGGTGATTTTTTTTTACTTTTTTTTTTTTGGTCCCATCGTTAAATTTTGTGGGAAATACCAAAAAAAAAATTATCTGAAAGTTTGAGCTCTTAATATTAATTTTAAGTCCTCGACCAGACGTGTAAAGATTTCCCATTGAAAATACACGGAAACTCTGATTTTTTATTTTTAAATTTCTATATTTCAGCGGCATTTCATGGGATCGCTTTTACCGAAGATGGTTTTTTCTCAGAATTAAACGCTCTACAAAAGTGCCCATTGCGAGAAAGTCGTAACTCACACCGGTGAAGGTAGTACGGGCCACTGAACCTGATTTTTCCATAAAATTCGCGTTTTTTTGCATTTATCTCGTAAATAACAAGAGCTACGGAAAAATTATAAATGAAAAACTTGTAGAGAATTTCATTTCCTACAAAAAAGGTCCTGTAGACCAAATCGCTAAGATCAATATTAAACGAGATATTAAGCCGAGATTAACGAGATATTGATTTAAACTTTAAATCATTGATCGGTAAAAATTTCACAGAAAAATCAATTCAAGGCTTAATATCTCGTTTAATATTAATCTTAGCGATTTGGTCTACAGGCCCTTTTTTATAAGATAAATGCAAAAAAAAAACGCGAATTTTATGGAAAAATCAGGTTCAGTGGCCCGTACTACCTCACCGGTGTGAGTTACGACTTTGTCGCAATGGGCACTTTTGTAGAGCGTTTAATTCTGAGAAAAAACCATCTTCGGTAAAAGCGATCCCATGAAATGCCGCTGAAATATAGAAATTTAAAAATAAAAAATCAGAGTTTCCGTGTATTTTCAATGGGAAATCTTTACACGTCTTGGTCGAGGACTTAAAATTAATATTAAGGGCTCAAACTTTCAGAGAATTTTTTTTTTGGTATTTCCCACAAAATTTCACGATGGACCAAAAAAAAAAACGTAAAAAAAAACACCCTAATCTAAACCTTGGTTACGCAGACGAAGTTGCGGGGATCAGCTGGTTTTATATAAATACAACGTAGAATATGGTTACCATAACTTATTATTGAGGAAACAATTGAAACTTTGGAAACCTCAAAAACGGTTTTAATATTTACATTGGTCTCTAATGAAATGCATGTTTTCTAACTACGAAAAAAGACAAAGTAAAGTGAATTTTCTATATTTATTTCAAGGGAACACACTATAATTTATAAAGCTATTTTTCAAACCCATTATTATATTTGCTAAAAAGTGTGTGTATTTATGGATCCACGTCGTAAGAAGTTATACTTCATTTTGAAAAAGGTTATTTTTTTTGGAAATAAGATTCAACAGTTCTTTCACTGCAGTAACGTACAATTTTAACCCGGGGCCGACCGGAAATTAGCCACCCCCTATTTTAACATTAGTCAATAAAATTGGTAAAAATCTTTCAATTCATTAATTATTTAAAAATCATTTGGTGTTATATTCAAAGCAAAATCTTTTATAGAATAATTTATGTCAAATTGCCGCCCCATTTTAATGTGCCGCTTGGGGTCCCTAAATTTAAAGGTTAAGAAAATACATAATTTTTGTAATAATCTGGTTTTCTTTTATCTTAGTAAATTAATTAAGGAAAAAATAACCCTCACAATATTTTAAAATACTCTCGACTCTTATTTCGCAAATTCAAAAATTATTGTCCTTGTAATAACACATCCACAAAATGAGTTTCCCATTTATGAAATCCCCTAAATTTTTAATTAAATTTACATCAAATGGAAGAATGGCAGTTGAAATTATTCATTCATTTATTATATCCGAACTTTTAATCTATTATCTCTAACGAAATAAATAAGGCACCATATCTCTTCATCTTTTGTCGAATTGATTTCATTACCATTAAAGCGCAAAAACTTAGAAATTAAAGATAATAAGTACATTCCTAAAACTTATATAAGATTGAATTAAATCACGTTTCTTCGAATTTGTCACAAAAAATGTCTTCAATTAGCTCCGAATTTTGCCAACTAATTAAATATGAACAAATATGGTCATTAAAATTTGTCTCAAATGTCTGAAATTACAACTGGTTTTTCTAAATCAGTTTTTTTAAAGCGATGTTCTTTTTCGGTCAACTCATAATTATTTAATAACGAGCAATTATATTGATTTAAATCTCTTGGGTTTTCTCACATAATTACAGCTATAATTTAAATATATTGAAGTCGTCAGATTTCTATACCTGTAAATGGTGAATATTGAGGTCTTCATTTTTTTTATGTTAATTTTTAATTTTGAAATCGTTTTCTCATACTATAGTTTTCGTAGGCATATACGTTTTATTTTAAATTAAAATTTTTGATTCAACTTATAATTCAAAAAGTTATTCATTAATATGACGTTATTGACAGCTAAACATATTTTTTCTACAATCATTAAAAATACAAATAGACATAAGTATTGTTTCGTTAAAGATAATAATAAGTACTATGTATACAATGTGAGAATAATAATCAGAAAAAATATAGGTATCTTCAATAAAATTGATATAACAAAATTATGGAGCTTATATTTGATGGGAGGTAATTTTTTAAAAATATGTATTCAAATTAAACATATTTTTAAAGTATACCTCTTTATTTGCTTTGTATAAAAACGTCGCCAAATATATACTGTAACGTGACGTCTCAAAACTGTATCGAGTTCGCGATTAGTTCTTTAATTTCTTTGGAAATAAATAATCACTTTCACACTTAACGATCACTTTTTTATTACATTTGTCAAAACATACATTGAAAAAGTTATTCATTAATATGACGTTATTGACAGCTAAACATATTTTTTCTACAATCATTAAAAATACAAATAGACATTTATTGTTTCGTTAAAGATAATAATAAGTACTATGTATTCTATGTGAGAATAATAATCAGAAAAAATATAGGTATCTTCAATAAAATTGATATAACAAAATTATGGAGCTTATATTTGATGGGAGGTAATTTTTTAAAAATATGAATTCAAATTAAACATATTTTTAAAGTATACCTCTTTATTTGCTTTGTATAAAAACGTCGCCAAATATATACTGTAACGTGACGTCTCAAAACTGTATCGAGTTCGCGATTAGTTCTTTAATTTCTTTGGAAATAAATAATCACTTTCACACTTAACGATCACTTTTTTATTACATTTGTCAAAACATACATTGAAAAAGTTATTCATTAATATGACGTTATTGACAGCTAAACATATTTTTTCTACAATCATTAAAAATACAAATAGACATTTATTGTTTCGTTAAAGATAATAATAAGTACTATGTATTCTATGTGAGAATAATAATCAGAAAAAATATAGGTATCTTCAATAAAATTGATATAACAAAATTATGGAGCTTATATTTGATGGGAGGTAATTTTTTAAAAATATGAATTCAAATTAAACATATTTTTAAAGTATACCTCTTTATTTGCTTTGTATAAAAACGTCGCCAAATATATACTGTAACGTGACGTCTCAAAACTGTATCGAGTTCGCGATTAGTTCTTTAATTTCTTTGGAAATAAATAATCACTTTCACACTTAACGATCACTTTTTTTATTACACTTGTCAAAACAATCACTCAAATGACAATAATCACTTATAATCGAAATCACAATAAAATCGCTTTGTAATCGCTTTGTTGTAACGGAAATTCAAAACTGAACTTCGATACTGGCTGAACTCTTTGCTTGAACTGAGCCCGTTATATACCTGCAACCCAACGTTCTCGAATGTTCTCTATGTTCTATCACTTACTAGACGTTTCTAGAATATTCTATGTGCATTCGCATTGGTGGGAGAGAGAAAGAAGTCACTAAGCGAATCGCGTGCCGGCATGACACAAAGAGAAACAGACTTCGTCCTTTTCTGTTACAATACTTTAAGGCTAGAATAGACTATTAACAGAAGGCAGTAGTAGGGTAGAATTAATAGAAGGTGGGCATATTGTATATTTGTATAAACATGGTGAACAATACCACAGCCCAAAAATTTATTGAGACATAATATGTCATATATAATTTATATTTATGTTTCGACAGGAGTCATGTATTAACTGCAGATATGTACTTCCAGTGCTCGTTTTCGACCGTGGCATTTTTTAAAATTAATATTATGATTTTAAAACACTGATATTATATTTTTCCAAAATGAGTAACTAATAAACTAACATTAATTTTTTAAATCAAAAGTCGAGAATTTCGACAGTATCAAGCACAAAAAGCCTACGGGCGGCCGAGTTGTCAAGGTGGCCACTCCAAAACTGATAGTTGCTGGGTCAATCCTTTCGAATTGAGAAAACTTTCAATATTTCTCGATTTCAGGGTTTTTTTTTAACCCTAGAGTCGCTCAAAATCTAGAATCATGAATCTGTCATAAATATAACGAATGCCATCGGATTCCTACTTTCTTTCATTTGTTTAAAATCAGTGCTCTCTCAGGGTCATCGTTAGAACCACTCCGTTCTGCTTCAAATACTGACTTCGAAAGGAGAATATATATTTTGTACAAATATGCAGAGGAAGGGGTACGAGCTCCCGGCAAATTGAGGGGAAATGACAATTTACATTTAACATGGAGCTTATGGAGCACGTTCACTCTAGTCATAAAATTTCAGTGGCTTACTAGTTTACACGTTATACTAGTTTAAAAACCGTTTAAACATCCGAATGTATTTCATATTATCACTTTAGCCAATTACAGTGCGTTTTACTCGCGCGGTAAATATTCATATTTTTCTGATTTTAAATTTATATAGGTATGTCTGAAAAAAGAATGCGAACAATATTTGTTCTAACTTAACGCTATTATGAGATTAAATCCTTAATAATGAAAAAAATATATTCCAGAACTCTCATAATGGTTAAATGTGATCACCTTGGATATACCATTCAAGATTTTAGTTTGTTTTGCCTATATCTTTTAGGTGCCGTTGAAGTATAGGTATTTGCCGCGAGCGAAGTTATAGTGGATACAGCTGAATCGTTCCCAGCGCTACTAGTGGTCGAAATTTCGTTAGATTATGCTCGTTATGATCTTGTTGCAAATAAACACGTCCCATAATTCCCACAACTGTCGAGCATAATTTGGTGTAGCCGTCAGATAGCGTTTCCATCGTGCACGGAGCGAATACTACTTCGAATACTAGTCGTTAATGACTATATGATTAATAACAACTTGTAGTTAGCGATATTACAAAAACTAACACTCCACGAGATCACTAAGATAAATAACTAGAGTGAATGTGGTTTATAAACTTAAGGTTAAATTTCCATTTTTCCTCAATTTGTTGAGTGCTCGTACCCTTTCCACTGCATATTTGGACAAAATACATTCTCATCTCTAAGTAAGCATATGGAGCAGATTGGAATAGTTCTAACGACGACCACGAGAGAGCGTTGATTTTACTGTTAGGATAACGTAAAACGTATAAAATGGTGATATATATTTACTACAGCATTGGAAAAAAATGTTTAAAATTCTGAATATTTGAATGTTTATAAATATTGCTTCAACTGATCATAATTTGCATAAATTATTTTCGTTATTATAATTATCGTTATTATATTTACATTTCTGAGAAATAGTAGTTTATTTGACTATGCCTGTCACAATTTTCGAAATAAAATATTTCCACTGAGCTTGTCTACCACGCATGATCACTCACGAAATATGTGAAAAAAAGACACAAAGGGAGTGCCTTGTAACTGTTGCGTATGATCCAAAGTATGCAAAATTAACGCATGCAAAACTACGGGGAAATACCCCGTACTAATGGATGTTCGATTGAATTAGTTTTGCGATGAATTTTTTGATCAACTATCTAATTATGCGGGATACATCCTATTTTCTGTTACAAAATGATTTTATTCTATGCGTAATTGTTTTAGGGTATTAAAAGTATATATAAAATTATTATCTACTAAATAAATACTCATAGTTAAGGGAGGGTTAAAGAAAATGTAAAGAAGTGAGGTTCCGATGGCATTCATTATATTTTTGAGGAATTTATGACCAGGTTCACTTTAGTCGTACAGCTTAGTATAGATTCGAATCCAATCACTGCTTGCTTCGGATCGGCCATCGTGTTCACTCGTACACCAGTAGGCGTAGTAATCTTATCTTAATCTATTATTATAAAGAGGAAAGATTTGATTGTTTGTTTGCTTTGAATAGGCTCCGATACTACTTGACCGATTTGAAAAATTCTTTCACTGTTGGGAAGCTACACTATTTCCGGTGAACATAGGCTATATTAAATTTTGAAGAAAGTTAGGGATCCATACTAAAACTCCAATAATGTAACCCAAGGTCTGAAAAAATTACCAAAAAACATTCTTTTATCGCGTGCGTTGCGAAAATTATTGGTTATAGACAAAATAATGTAGTACGATTTTGTAGAACATATCATTATCTACAAAAAATAAAGCGACAGCATATGTCTAACTATTATAATTATGGCAAAATAAGTGTTTTTTTCATTTTAAAAAATATATATAAATGCCACCGTTATAAAAGCTCTTTTATTTATACTTTGGGATTAATCCTTATCAAAATAAATGACTTCATATTTAAGTTTGCTTCAATACCATTATATAACTTTTTGAGTTATTCAATTTGAACATTCCATTCGAAAGATAACACAAGTTTAAAAATGTAAGTTATTTGAAAAATGTCGCATGGTCACCGCTCTTTACTTATAATTAAGACCAGCTTTATTGAACTTGGCGATATTTTTTATTTTTGTATAGATGCTGATTGTTTTACAGATTATTTGGTCTACGGTAGGTATACCTACCGTAGCTATACGCAATAGACATACTCTTTTTAGATATTTTTTGAAAATTAATTGAATATTACATAGAACAATTTTATTCTTTGCGACAGTTTATTAAATGTGTCTTTTTCAAGTTGACAAAATAGTGTTTTTAAGTATGATTAGTTTTTCGTAAAAGAAATAAGAAAAATAAAAATTTTCATGTACCATTACAAATGGCAAATTTGAAAAGAAAACATAATCTACACCTACGTTACGCAGACGAAGTTGCGGGGATCAGCTAGTATTAGATAAATTACCCATTATAACAAATATTATGATGTAATTGGTGGTGTTTAAAGAATGGATTGTGAATACCTAAAAAATATTTTATGTTGGTTTTGAATAGTTTGACGGTTGTTTTTAATAACTTTGTCATTCTAAATGAATCATAAAAGGTAATAAAAATATTTTTCGATTATCTGAGATGGAAAAGAAACAGTTTATAAATAAACTGAAAGTTAAAAACAGTACCTAGTACCTACAGTACGTAGAAGTTGCTGTATTTCATAATATACATTGACGTACATGTATTATTTAATGGTAACCAATACATAACTTCTACTCTGTTCATTAAAAAACTTTATTAATCCTTATTTTTAGGATTTATAAACTTTTTCCCAGGAAAGTCGCTATTGTAAAACTTTTTCTAATTAAGAACTAAGAGCTTCTATTTCCAAGTTTGCCTATATAATAAAATAGCTTGTTATTTCTATGCAGAAACTTTTTAATTAAATTATAGTGGAAAATGAAACGATAAAAGTATTGCTTGGATGCAAGAATAGCACGAGGACAAGAGAATAAATTTTAATTTTGTCGGTTTTCGAATAATCTCAACAGGTAGATTCAAACGTGAAACATTTGCATTCTTCGACAACAATAAGTTATATTGTTTATTTTGCTTGAAAATACGTGACAGCATTTATCATATGTCTGTATCAATGTTTGTCTTTGGTGTGCATGTAACTTGCCTGAATTTAATGTAATAGAATGAGACGTATAAAATAAACGAGAATAAAAAAAAGCCTTACGAAAACGAATAATGTATGGGGATATGAGTGCGACAAACTGATGTCAATCTACAAACACGTTAAAGTTTATGGTTTTAGTCATTCAACAATATTCTATATGTTGAGTTCATTAACACATTTGTTAAGGTATTCACACGTTTTCTCTCCCATTAACTATGATCAGTTCGAATCATTGAATGTTTTACAAAGGCATCCATAAATGGAGGACCTTTTCAAAAAATTATATCGTTTGATGATTGTTTTTTTTCGTATTGTCTTTGATTTACCGAGTGGTAACGCTTTGACAATAGGAAAGAAAAATACCACACAAACGAGACTTATTCAAATATTGTAAATAAATAGACTTAAGCAAGTTGAAACATAGTAAAGAGAAAAGCCGCATTTGTCAATATGAAATTAACACATTTCATTCAAGTTTGTCCAATTTTTTGAGGCATAAAAATGATCCATCGCTTACTGGTTCGACTAGTTATTATGAGTCATTACCAGTAGATATTAAACTCGAGGTCTTCTTTTTCAATTTTCGAGTTCTCCGAAACGAGCGCTATGTTCAGCCCTAATTTTAATGTTAGGAGTATTTCGAAAATGGACATGGTTGGCTAATTATAATAATAGGCTGAAAGGCGGATAGACGAATGGACAGAGGACTGAGGATCAGACGGTTTATATATCGTATACCTATGTGTGAGATAGAGCGTTCAATCGTGGAATTTGACGCAAACTTGTCAGTATACTCAGTTAATAGGGACTTGGTTTTGAGAAGTGAAATTTAATCCTTTGAATATTTCAATCCGTTGCAATGTTTAAAAGCTTCCGTAATTCTTTATTATAGCACAGGGGTGAGCTAATGATCGATCGCGAACAGGTTGACAGTCGTTCACAGGCATTTTAAATATTTTTTTATGTTAATTTTAATTCTTTTAATTGAAAGTGTATACTGAAAATTTAGCTGACAATGAAACTTGAATTTAAAATAAAACACGCATCTATTCTACAACGAATATTACTGATTCCCAAAAAGTGCTTCTAATACTTCTTTCTACTCATTATCTGTTTAAGGGGTTACAAGGGTTTCACAGCTTCAAAAAACATTTTTCTATTGTCTTATTAATTTCTCCAATATCTCTAGAATATTGTTATTAATTTTCAAGTTGATCCGAGTAATAGTTTCGGAGATACAACCTTGGAAGGCTCAGCGCGCGTTATTGTTGCGTTTTTCTCGAAACTGTGTTTTCAAAGTCGGATGTCAAGATTTCTCGAGAACTAAGCCAATTTTGATGAAATTTTACTCAGGTCCTCGAAATACATTTCACAAGGACTTGGACAAAGGATTTTTTTGAAGCTATACTTCTTTACTGGCGTTTTGAAAAAAAAAATTAATGAGTGCATTGTTAAAAATATGACGCTTTAACATAACAGTATGAAATTGCTCACAAATGGTTAGCGAGAAAGAACGATTCAAGCGGACGAAATCTGATCAATTTTTGGGAGCGATATGCATAGTAGTAAGACGACTAAAACACTATCGCATCGATCAAGTTAACGAGCCTGATCCCGAACAATCTCGAACCAGATATGAAGGTATAGCTAGCAAACAGTCAAGAAATACATGCACTTAACAGTGTATGTATTTTTTCTTTAGAACGGTTAAAACATTTAGATAATGGAGACGATCGTTGAACTAAATATTTTCGAATTTTACAATCTAAACAATATTCATATTAATACACAACTATAGTCCGAGAGCCAATGACGCACGAAGTGTTGAACCATCAAATATAAATAAAAGCCCAAAAAGGTAACATAATATATGGAGGTATGCAGACGCATTTTGTGCCATCATCGTAGGGGCGCTAAAATCTTATAGATGTATAGCATATTCAATCAAGAAAAATTGTGTTGGAGAAAGTACCGACACTAAATTTCACATTGGATATCAAAAGATGGTTATTCATCAAATTTAAAAAAAAAATATTTCTTAAATTTTTATAAAAAAACAATTTTCAAATTTTAGGAGCAACGTTATTCCATTTATTTTTCCCATTTTTTGCATTGCCATCCAACTCGGAGTTATATTTAAAATATCAAAAATGTAAACAATTACGTTTTGATATTACAACTCTATCATTTTTTTCTTAAATTTAGATCTTTAATTATTATTTACAAAAATTTGAAAGTTTTTTGAAATTTATTTGAAAGTTTTGTTTACTGTGAAAGCCAATATACATACCATATGTGACTATTCTGTAGTTTTCTTTTGATCAATGGGTTTTTCATTAACATGTATTAAATTATATTACCAAATTGGTTTAATTTGATAATGGAATATGAATGCAATATATAATGAATAGTTTTTATTAGTTTTCTTTTTCCAAATACAGTCAAGAATGATTAGAATTTATCTTACTAAAATTTTAAAAAAAGATGTTGATGTATTAAAACTTTCATAAATTTTATTAGGGGGAGGTTGCTTTATTTTTTACAATGGTTTGGGCTCCATTTTATGTATTTTTCATCAAAATTATTTCAATATTGTAATATTTAAATTGCCTACCAGTCGAAAACAGGTCTATCATTTGCGAATGAGTCTGCTACTTAAAAAATATAACATTTCGCTGAGAAAATATCGTGTACAAACGAAATAGGCCTTGAGCGATTTACCAGACAAATATTTTTTTACTACAATTACAGCAATTGTAAGTTTGTCTATTGTTCGTTTTTTGTCTGACCATTTGCAAATTGTTTTCGAAGAAAAAAATTAAATATTCACGTCCAACATTATTATAAACTCATTTTTAATATGGCTAATTTCTATTTTTAATAGGCAATTTCAACAATGAGTACAAATGTAGGGAAAATTATCCTTAAAATTAATTGAACAATTATTTGTTCTGCTGATTTGTACTGCTTTTTTTTGGACTTGCTTATTTGTTATTGGACTGCTGATTTGTAAATGTTGGAAAACTATATTAATTGTATGCTGTATTAATTTAATCATAACATACATAAAAATACCATTGAATTTTAGGCAAATGCCAGTCTTCATTTTGCAGTCAATTTCGGAGGAAAATTGTATTTAAAAGGAAATTTATGTGGTTATGTGGAAAAAAGGTGTATTTTTAAATGTTTGTGAGTTCTAGTGTCTTCTAAATATGTAGTTATAGAGGGTAGTAGGGTATAGTTGCGGAGTAAAAAACTAAGCAGTTGTCATAAACAGAGATAAATTGTGTATAAAAATTAGTCATAAATATTCAATGATTTTTTTTATTATTCACTAAACGATATGAACTTACATATTACTGTTATGTACTAAAGAAATAAAACCAATTAAGTATGCATAAATTACAATAGAACTATAATAGTTTTTGGAAGGAAATTTTGATTGATTTCAGATTATTACGGTAACACCAATGAAAAACACTGTAGTAAACTCCTTGTTTTTATATTATTTTATTAAGAACTTATAATTTAAAAAAAAAAACAAACAGAATTTATTTTTATTATTTATGGTTTCAGGTACAAAGACGGTCGCCCATATCCATGGCCTAGTGATCTTTCCAACTTCATTTTGTACCCAGAGTCGGCAAATCAGACAATTTATGCCCAAAATGCAGTGTTGAGTGATGCTGGAAATTATACCTGCGTTGTTCGTAATGATACGTATACTCATCATCGACGGATATTGCTTCACGTTATTGGTAAGTTACAATCGCTTTGCAAATTTTAAAAGAAATAGCTGCTGTAATCTCGAGAAATTTTTTAATTAATGAGTTTTGTAAATATTGGCTAGTGCATCCAGAGCTGTCAAAGATACTTTTGGATAATATCAAGATACAAGATAAGTTACTTTTTTCAAAAGTATCCGAAATTACTTTGGGCATCTATTTACTCTTAAAAAAAGATACTTAAATACTTGTCATAAGTTACTTTTTAAGTTGCTTTGTCTACTATGGTTGTACTAAGTTTCGTAACCTAAGAGCTAAGGATATTAGGTAACCAGATAATGTATTTCTTATCTTTATTAATTTAAGAAAAAGTTAAGTTTGGATATCTAATTCCCTATAAACACAACCCACTGTAAAAACGATAGAAGATTAATATAAAGAGGTATATAACGTTATAGATCTAAACAAAATAAAACCTCAATGAAATAGAAAAATATTTAAAAACATCAAAACATACTATATTTGCAGCTAATTTGAATATAATTAAAAAAATCAAGATTAATTCAAGTTCCGAACCCAATATCTACCAATTTTGGAGCGACAACCTAGGCCACTCGGCCACCAGTAGGCTTCAACCTAGTTTTTACCTGATAACTCCATTTTAACAGTTTACAGGGGAAGGAAAAACGTTCATGTAAGCGACATAAGTTAGTACAGATAGGAGGATTTCGTTTCTTGTTATGTTTTGAAATTTCTATATTTAAAGATATCTATCAGCTTATCACTTGGTACAATTTTGTATTTCCTTCCCAATGGAACAAAAAAGAATATCAAAATGAACTTAGTAGGTTAACACTTTACCAAATCTAGTACCTATCATCCATTTGGATTATAGGACTATGGTTTTAGTTACCAATGAAATTATTTTCGTCACGAAAAAATATGTTTTTTCTCTTTTCTAATACTAATGCATACTAGAAAGTAGAACTATCTGAACTGTAAACACAACCCATTAGTATTAGAGATATAAACTGAATTTTATAGAACATATCAAAATAAAATTCTGTACCTAATCTTTCGGTATCTAAGTCACTTTTCGATATCTAAGATACTTTTTAAGTTACAAGGTACTAGTTAATTTTTGGCAAAAAATAAAGGAGCTAAGATACAGTATCTTGGATATTTTAAAGTAACGAAGTTACTTTGAAATGCCTAGGTTATTTTTTTCTGACAGCTCTTACACATCTCATTATTGTATTAGAAAATAACTATTTATAAAACTTTTAGGACCGGTATTTTCACTCATTGATAGAAAGATTATATTTATCATTAGAATATATCTCTTAATGTATCTGTTAAATAAATCCTTTAAATTTATCCTAAAATTTTCACTTTCTTTAGATGAAAACGCACATGTTTTCTCTATCTTCCGGATAAAATTTTTCTGGGTGGTAAATATCACTATCTACTTGGAGTCGGTATTTTCACATCTAGATAATGACGTTTATCTTCCAGATAAAATTTTATCCGGGGGATAGAGAAAACATGCGTATTTTCTCAAGTATAGTGAAATGTTTAGAATAAATATGTTGGAATTACTTAAGAGATAGATTTTTATCTATTAAATAGTTATCTTAAGGATATGATCTATCTATCAATGAGTGAAAATGGTTGCCCATAGAATTAGCATTATTCTTATATTACATGATTTTTTAAAATCTAAAACATTTTCATAAAATAATGCAAGATAACTGAAACCCTTCAAATATACCTTAAATAAAATGCACGCCAATACATAAATTCATAATTAAAGAGTTTTTTAATTTATTGAATTTTGAAATAGTCTCTCAAATTAATCAATTCAGAAGTCACTTGCACGTATACAATATTAATTGAGCAGTAAATAAAATTGTTAAAAAATTCATTGGAACACTTTCCACTTAACTGCATATGTGATTCCAGGAAAAAATATTTTCCAACATTATTGAATTTAATTAATGTACATAAGAAGAATAGTAATTACACGATTTTTACCCGAAAACTTCAATAAATTGTTTCGTGGAATCAAACTTTTCATTATTGAAGCTTTTTTCTGTGGAAAATGAAAGAATAAACGGAGAAAACATTTTCTGTTATTGATTATAATTAGAAGTCAATGTTGAAAATAAACGTATTTACGAGAGAGATGTAATTAATTTTCACCCTTATTATTTTCCACGAAACGAATGCACATTATATGTTTTAAATTGATGTTACCATAAGCAATATTGTAATCATATTAGAATCAAAATTAATTAAAGAAAAAAATATTACCATTGAAAATTTGCCGTCTAGGTATTATCATTTAACATTAACCTCAAATTTAAAAAAAAAAATGATGGTTGGCATTTAAATTTACTTTTATGTTTTTTTAAGGAAAATCATAAAAGCTTGAGAATTTTATTATGGAATTTTAAATTAGATATACGAGGAAATCAATTATTGATTATAGAGAAAAAAAATTATAATGGCTGTTTCGTTCTGAGAAAATTTCTACCCAGAAATATTAACGTTTTTCATTGAATTCTTTAATATTGTATATCGAACACATGGTTGATATTAATTTTTAATAATTTTTGCACTGAATGATGTTTTTACATTCAATATGAATACCTAAAATGAATAGTAAACTTGTCCCATATAAAATATAAAAGTTTTTGTAAATATTTACAAAACTAAAGTGTTATAAATAATTAGATATTTTCACACGATTTATTCTGATGTTTTAGGTGTAAAATTAATTATTATTTTATTCGTAAATAGTTTAAGTTATTAAAATTACTAGAATCAATATAGAAATAATGAATATAGATGTCAATATAGAATCAATATTCAGATTAATATAAATAATTTCTAAGATACTTAAAACGTTCCATTTCTATAAAATTTCAACATCAAATTATATCATCACTGTACTATTCCTATACATTTTTACAGGATGAATAAGAACGTGATGCAAAGTAATACAAAAGCTTTATTTTTTCCCTTTTTTATCAATTTATCCAATCTACTCTGACTTTTTAGAATTTAAAATAGTAAACTTTATTTTTATATTTTCATTATAAAGAGGTGCGTCGTGGAGTTTTTCTGGACGTTGTACAGGTTTTTGATCGCGTGTGGCATCCTGGTCTCTAATTCAAATTAAAAGCACTTCTACCTACCCATTTTTTCTTTATTCTACCATTCTTCTTATGAAATCGCTGCTTTAGTGTGGGGTACAAATCAGAATATTTTGACCCTTGTCCATAGTGCTGGAGTACCACAGGGTATTATTGTTGGTAGTTATTGGTTCGCTTCTTTATATTATCTGCCCTGCTGATATTTCAGTTCATCCACAAAGCTGTATTTTCACCTATGCTGAGGACGCAGCAATTCTTGGCATTAACTCTGATAAAAGCTACTCAATGTAGCACTGTCTTGATCTCTTCCTTAGGTGGTATCAGAAATGAAAAATAATAATAAATATTCAAAAAATGTACTGATTCTATTCACGCTAAGACGGTAAACTTACCCTTAAATATAGTTTGACAATGATACTACACCATATAGATACATTATAAAAGTTCACTAATTAAGTTTTTACCTAGATATAACCATCTAACCTGGAACACACTTATTATAGTCAAAAGATAAGAGCTGAACTATTATTCTCAGGGGTTTGTCTGTTATAATGAAACAATATAACTTTAAAACAGAAAATAACATTTACTCCGAAATTATAAAGGGTGTAAACAAAACAACAAGATTACAGAATATAGTAATTCATTAATGAAATAAAAACCAAATAAATATTTCTTATCTTAACTACCGTTCGATACGAACACCAAAAATTTACAACACAATAAATATAATTGCTATACAATGGTAACTTTTTAGTCCACTTTTTGTTAGTCCAGTTCCATTTTTCCAATGCAATTCAATGATGGTTTTGTCGCATAGTCTTCCTTTTTTCTTCCACTTTTCCTCGTCGCACCGAGGACCCAATCTCTAGTAAATGGTTCACGATTCGGCAGTTGCACGTTAATAAACTTTTAAAGTAACGGAGGGCGTTCCAGAACACACGATTAGATCAATTAGGATCGAAATCTTTAATAAATACAAAAACTAAACTGACGATTTACAAAATCCTACTGCGACCTATCTGAGGTTATGGAGTTTCTGCAAAAAGTGACTTTCTGCAAAACCTTCAAGCATTCAAATCATTCAATCGTTTCTAATAAAGTTCTTCGTTAAATTATGAATACTTCTTATTATTTAAATAACCGAGTGATTCGCAAAAGCCTTATTTTTTTTTCGTTCCTAACCTCATTCAAAAACGACCCCTTCACCATTCTAATTTTAAAAGATCACCTAATCCTAATACCCAAATTCTTTTCTCTGAAACTTATCCAGGCAATCCTTTACGTCAGTTGAAGCGATGCTGACTTCGTGACCTACTAATAAATATTTAGGAAGTCTCAACATTGCCTTGACCTGGCCTAGGTTCTCTGCACCATATGGGTTATACTTAAGAAATAAAATTAATATAATTGACAAATGTATGTCAGCAAAGACAGAACAAATAATGTATTTAAACATGAAACACATCCGTGTGATTAAAAAAAATCGGTTGTGGAAATAAAATATAATAATCATTGTCTCCAATTTGAATTTACTGATTGTTGTCATTTGTTTTAACTATCATTTTGATTTCATTCAATTGCCAAATTTTCCATTTGTCAGTTACGTCAGTGTTAGGCTGTGAATGTTTCACGGATAGTTATTAGTATGATTTTTTTACAATATTTTTTTTAATATGTACATTTTTATTTTTATATTAATATTTACATCAATAGAAATAAAAAAAATATGTTCATTTTTGAAAATACTAGTCTGTCAGTCAACAATATTTTCACGATTTTAACTATCCTAATTTTGAAACTTTTTTTGGGAAAAATATAACTTTTATCTACCAAAATTTAAAAGAAAATATTCACAATTTTAATTATTTTGACAATAGTATGTCTCCATCATTGTGTGGTGTACTTTACTTCAATTTTTTTTCTTCAAATATTTAATTATAAAATGTGAGAACGTTTTAATATTTATTGATGTCAAAAGTGAAATACATTAAAGTGAACTTTAAGTGAAAAAAAAACAATTATTTTAATAAAAAATAAGAATTATATTCTTATAAAAAAGAAATTTAGGAATTGTGGTGACAAAAGAAATTTATAACTACTAAGGTCTTTAGCAATTTTAAAGTTTAAAAGAAATAAATCGTAAGCCAAGAAGAAAATTTGCTTTTGGTAAGAATCAAATCTAGCACCAATTAAGGACTGGCCACCGGTAGACTGCCCACATATAATTTTTGATGTATTTTGTATTCCCAAAACACATTTTATTTTGGGCTTCTGGTGTTTATCTTCAAAAAAGAAGTAAGCTTATCCACTTCCTAAAAATGATATCTCAAACAATGAAAGGAAATTTTATTGAATAGCCTAATAAAAATGTATAAGTATATGGTTATAATATATATGTACCTACGTAGGTACTATTAAGCTTCATATTTAAATTGCGTGTTGAAACCATTTATTTGATAGTATCTAAATCCGAGAAATTTAGTTATTGTCGATACTCGTAATTACAAAATTCTTGTTATTTATTTTCATAAACCAATGCCAACATTAATTTCTCAATACATTATCAAAATTGAATGCATTTCCGCTAAAAAATCGAACATTTTATTCATTAAAATTGACGGAAGTTAATACTGTTAATGCTTACGGAATTATAATAAACCCGCAATTAATAAATTATCATAATTGTCGTTTATACATCATAATCTCAAATCATTTCCTGGAATTTTCAAACACTACAATAAAAATTAAATTCAATGAAAAAGCTCCAATGAATAAATAAGGTAACAAAAACTGAAATGAGTTCAGGGAAATTTTTTTATTACTTATAATTTTGAAAAAATGCTACAGGAACAAACACGCAAAAAAATTATATACCTAATTAAAAAATGTCATCACGTTCAGCTTGGCAAAACATAAACAAAGAGAAGTTTTCCTTTGACTCACGCCTCAATGCACCGAATGTGCATTTTGTTGCACAAAAACCAAAGTAAAAATTAAACTAATTTTTATTGTAAAAATTTCAATTTCATCCATGAAATTTATAGCTTTATATCCCGAAAAAATAAGCACTCAACCGAAAATTTAAAATTATGTTTTTCAATCGTTTTCAGTCTTGGTAGCAATTGACATGAATATTTCATAATTATAGAATAGAAAATGAGAGACAATCAGATATGTCATGAAATGTGCATACAGGCATAAATAATTAGAGAGTAATTAGAAATTTCCGAGAGTTCGTATTGCGTGTGCTTCACTAGTGGTGAAAATTATCATTAAAGACAACGATTCTACAATTCCACATATATACTTATCGAAACATATACTGTAGTTCTGTAGTTGTATTTCTGTTTATCATTGTCGTTATCTTAGCGTCTCTCTTTCTACAGTTTCTTATTATAGTAAAACTGAATATTTAAAATACAAGTTACGCGACAAATAACAGGAAAAATAGGAATCAATGGAAATTGGTCTTCTTGGAATTTCCCTCTTTTTCCACAAACGTTTTCCTCCTTACGTATTAAAAAAAACTATCGTGACTAATCAAACTTTTTCTTTTATTTAGATTAGAGTAATTATATAATGTTTATAAAACTGTTATAGTAAATTAATCTAGATGCAGATAATTTTATGATTAATATTTTTTTTGGTATACCCAAAAAAAAATCATCTTAATTTATGTAAAATAAGGACCAGAAAATATATATATATATATTTTTAATTTCATACGAAATTCTCAAATTAGTGTGTTTTTAGGTATAATATAATCCAGTCTTTTTTACAAAGTATTCAGATTTTGAAAATTATTCTTTATTGAACATTAAATGCATAGAAGTTGGGTCCATTTTAATTTAGAAAATGTATTATCTTTACGAAAAAAAATAGGGGATGATTGATAAAAGTCACACTGATTTTTAATTTTTTCATTTTCACGTGGTTTAGATAATAATCTCGCGTATGTGGCAATAAACTACCATATATGCATTTTATTTTAATCGATAATGGACATTATTAAAGTGAGGAAAAACCAACTGTTAGTTTTGAAAAAAATATATTTTGACAAGGAAAGTTTTAATTTTAATGGGTAAATAAGAGTCTGAAAGCGTTGGGTGCGCCTATGGATCTTCGGTGACGTCACAGTTCACATATTAAAACCGATATGTACACAGATCATGGAACGTTTATCGTAAAAACAGAAATAAATAAGGTACAGTTTAAAACAGTTTTAAACCTTAAAAGTTACTCGCAATCCTTTTCTATAGAGTAGAGGTTCAATGTGTTTATTGTTTGTAAAAACCCAGCTTTTCTTTAGTCATTTTAATTCTGAGTCTAAATACGAGTAAGAAAAAGGGTTTTTCCAAACGATCAAACTATAATTCCAGGTTAAAGCAAGATTCAGTGAAAATTTTCCAAGGGTTTAAAAAAATATTACCTACGCTGTAAAATGAGGAAACTGATTTTTTATTTAAAAAAACGTGCTATTATGAATGGATTCATAATAAGTTTTCAAGTTTTGTTTAAACAATATATAAAATATATTGTGGTCTTATTTATGTAACATAATTTACTAAAGTAAATTATAAACATAAATATTAACAAATGTTCAAACAAATATATAATTAACGTATTGCCTCGATACGTATTTCGATTGCTAAGTAATCCTCAGTGGTCATCAAGTAGTATTGGATTAGTCCGTAATTCTTATGCGATGAGTAACCTAATCGATCAAATAGTACCTGAAATTTGGGTAAAGGTTTAACTAGCATTGCTACTAATTCAATAATATTGGCTAAAACGAAAAGTTTAGAAAAAGCCATTGAACGATAACAATACTAAATCAGCTCCAGAAAGGTATTTGGACCACTATTGGAGAGTATGTTGGCACTAAAAAGATACGTTCATACTTCAAGTTTCAGCTTTATATGTTTTTTATTTACGATTAAATCGAAAAAAACAACAAAAGAGAAAATATTTTTTCTCATCCATGTGTGAACCAATTTGACTAAATTTTGAACATAATATGAAAGTATATAAAAACTATACTCAAAAAAAAAATAAAATAATAGCCTTTCATCTTCATTATAGATTTTTGAAACAGATGGTTTCTATTATTTTTTTTTCTTTCTATGACAACGTTTTTGTACAATTGTATGTATTATTTTAATTTTTTTTTTTTTTTTTGTATAATGATCCCTAAAAACTATAAATTGATCAAAGATCTATATCATATTGAAAAAAAATAAATAAAAACCTTTCTTATGGCATAAGTCAGATTGGTATAAGTATTTATACTATGGACTGCTACGTTTGTATTAGAATCCAAACTCATTCAATTAATTAATTTGTAGGTATTTATATCATAAAAAAACCTTGTCTCTCTAAATTGTAAATGGATTAAATAACTAACATTTAGTTTAAATAATTTAAACAATCTTAACCTTTGTGTTAAATTGCACTTGTCATATGAAAACGTTCGCAGGATTTTGAATTTTCCGTACTGTGACGTCATTTTAATGTAGGGCTAATAGAAGCTCGCCTTAAGCATTTCGAATTTAAGAATTTTTTACATTTTTAAAATGTATTAAATTTTATCATGAAAAATTGCTAATTAAAAGCTACATTATGTTTTGACATTAGTTTAAAATATTTTAAATTATTTTTACAACATCTGCATTAGGTCTATTCGAATCAATGAACCAATTTCCAAATTTAAAAGTTTCCAGATTATTTCGCAAAGATAGAGAAATATAGTTTTTATGATTACAGGAAATCCGTTATTTTAAACGATCGCTGAGACTGCGCCATTTATTCTGCAATTTGTTTGTTATTAAACCATTCATTCAAACATTAAAAAATTTTCGAAAAATATATTATAATCTGTATTTACCAATGGTGTCACCTAAAATTAATATGTTCTCATCGAATTTAATCGATATGAAAAATTAATTTTCAAAAACTGTGCTGTTGATGAAGCCCAAACAAATGAAGAAACAAAGAGAAGGATTTTGTTAAAACTAATTTAATATGAAATATTTTTTTCGATATTCCCTGTAGGTGTTATTTTCCTAAAAAAAAAGGTTCAGTGAAAATATTTGTTTATTTGGAAATAAAACCAAACATTTTAATACAAATAAAGCTCGGTTTTATAAGCAGGAAATAATTTGATTATATTTGTAATTGCAATACAGAGTATTAATATTGGGTAATGAACAAAGACTACACTTGGTAATAGATCTCCTGAATTATATTAAAACTCCTCTATAAACCCTTAATTGTTTGTGCTACTATTTAATATAAATACAAGAAACAAATTTAATTCTACCGTTTTAATAAATTAATTTAAACTAAAATCAATTCCATTTTGTCCTGAAAAAGAAAAGTTTGATTTGATACTATGACATTTAGAAATTAAATTCCCAAACAAATAATGTTTTTTTAACTGAAAGAAATATTTCATCTTAGAATTTTACCGAATATCAGAGTAATTAAAACTTATAGTAAAAATAAAAAATAAAAACAAATCTTTTATATTAAAATAGCTACTAAAATAGCAGAAAAATGTATACCTAGTTTTAACAAAACCAACTCTTGTTTTATTGTTTACTTAGTTTTCGAAGAAAACTTTAGATTGTGCAACCAACTGAGAACTGCTGAAAATAGATTTCACCCATTATAATGGGGCGCTTTATAGGTACGATATATAATTATTAAGGTTTCGTAACGTTGAAGGTTGGAAAAGTCACTTTAGTTTGGTTGTAATTTTTCAAATTACTGTGAAAATAATGAAATCTTACAATGATTCCATAATATATTGGCATTTACGTTTATTTTTATATTCAATTTTAAAAAAGGATTCTGGTTTCTAACAGTAGAAAAGAAAGTTGAATTGAATCATTGTAAAAGAATATTGTTATATTTGAAATAATATATTATTTATTCTCAACAGAATAAAAGGAAATTTATTTCTAGTGAAAAAAAGGTTTTTTCACACAAAAGCGTCGAAAGAGATATAAATTATCAATTTTATTTTCTCTGTTAGAATTTTAGTGCTATGTACTTTACAGTATCCCGTCAAAAGCGACCCGACATAAGCGCTACTGACAATTACGCTTCTCGACAAAACTGCTCCACATTTTCTTCTTCTTCTTTTTACTGAGGGCTTCTGAGACTTACCAGAATTTTGATATCCTTCCTTCCTAAATTTAAAGTCTTTTGTTATGTTTTTTCAGATGCTTTTTTATCATAATCTATGAGAATTTATATAATTCTCTTTTTGAGTCCATTCGACTATTCGTACAGTGTTGCGCATATCGGTAGCTATAGCCAGGTTTGAACCCATAAAACTGCTTCACATAATTAACAATTAAAATTTTGTGTTTACGTATGATTATATGTATTTAACATTTATTATATTACTTTTTTATTATTTGTCAACATTTTTCGTTGAATATATGTTTTTTTTATATTTATATTTTCCATAATAAATAAATTTTTAAAAGAACCCTCTAAAACTGGGGATCTGAAATACGAAGATTGAATCCAACATATTCCACCATTCGACCACCAGTAGGCTTAACTATATGTTTTATGATTAATTATTAATGAAACATTCGTATTTTAAAAAGCAATAAGGAAAAAATATGATATATAAGTTTATATGGATAAATGAAAGGTTATACATAAAAATTATGTCAATTTATTTCGGTATGAACCATAAACTACATGAACGCATTGAATACGGAGAAATAAGTATACATATATGCATATATCAGCTTTTATATATCTTCTATCGTTATCATGAACAAATAAATGCAAATGCAAACCAAAAAGGCTGCAGCTGTTTCAATTTTTATTTTATTTTTAATTTACCGAGAAGAGTTTGTGCAAAATAATCCATCACTCGAATTGTAGGCGTTGAAAACTTAATGTGGCAACATTTAACGAGAATAATTATGACATGAATTGCATTAACATCTATTATATCTGAAAGAAATACCGCGCATTAATTGCACGTGACATTTTTTTAGGATTGAGATCAGACTTTTGCCAAACTCGACAAATGCACCAGCAATGACCAGTCTTGTGTTATAATTGCGATACTCACAACTGAAATAATTTATTATTTTCGTTTTTAAAACAGGAAATGAAAACATTGAAGATATAAGGCATCGTAAATCAATCATTTGTGAGAGTGATTCAATTTCAAATGTTTATATTGAACCGAGACTGGATGTTTAACTTATAGTTATTTCCGATATCGTCTGAGGGCATATTGCAAATCACTTCAACCGAACTCACATGAATTTTAATGAAATAAGATTCAACTATTTATTCATATAGATAAATTGAGGTATAAATCTAGACTAAAGATAACGTCATAAGATTAGAGTAAACAAAGTAAACTTTCTTAACACAGCTATAAAAAAAATAAGAAAGAATTTTAGTTTCTTTAAAGCAGGGGTGACCAACCCAAATAATATTGCGGATCACTTTGGAAATCCAATATAACTTCGCGGGTCACATATAAAATTATATATTCTCATTAGGGTAGTGCAAAAATACCAAGTAATTTTTTTCGAATCTCATACTGAAATATGTTAATATATTGTTTTAAGATCCCTTTTTAAAAATTCAGTCACAAAAATTTTTTTTAAAGGTAGAAAAAGATTTTGAAGAGTTCAAAATCTGATTTTTTAAGATATTTTTTAATAAGGTAAAGCTTTGTACAGGAAAAAAATATTTTTTGAAATTTTGAACCCTAAGTATTTGTTTAAACGATCTTTCAATCTTTTTACAACTTTTAAATTCATAATAATTCGCAATTTTCGTAAGAGGTACAATTCAAAAATTGCAAGTTTTGCGTTAGAAACAGTTTTACAATGAGGAAGTCGCCTATTTTTACTAATGTTTGTTTATATTTTTACTTAGGTATTACTAATTTTCAGTCTGTTTTAATGAACAGGTAGTCAAAAGTATAGATTATAGAACCAGAACTTTATTAATCCCCACAAGTTCAATTTTTGAGCTTTACCTCTATTTTTTTTTTTTTTTTTTTTTTTGGAGGAGCTGATTTTTGGAGACGGGTCTTAAACCATAATAAATTAACATACTTTAATATGAAAAAAAAATAGCCGGTTTGTACCACCCTAATCCTACTTCGTATACGAGTGCTTCGTTAACCTAAAGTGTTAACCTACTAAATCCATTTTTAATGATTTTATTTTTCTTAGGAAGGAAATACAAAATTCTATCGAATCACAAACTAATAAATCACGTAAAATATAGAAATTTCAAAATATAACATGGAACGAAAATCTAATACCTGTACTAATTTATGTAGCTTATATTTACTATTTTCCTTCCCGTGTAAACAATTTTAAAATGGACTTAGCAGGTTAACACTTTAGGACGAAGCCTACTGGTGGCCGAGTGGTCAAGATGGCCGCTCCAAAACTGGTAGGTAGTCGGTTCGAATCTTGTATTAAGACAATTTTTGTTATGTCTCGATTTAGGGATTTTGTTAATTTTTTTTTATTGATTAATGATTGATTTATGATTTTTTTAACAATAAAAATAATAATAAATAAACTTTTGATCGATGAGTCCTCGCAATAGAGTAACTTCTTTAATTTTTAACTTGATTTTTCAGTATTTTACAAAAATAATAAAGGGAATTTTGATTAAATTATTTATTTTCATGGATCTATTATTTTACCAATTTTGTTACACTTTAACCCACTGTTTCATAAAGGCATTGCTTGAGATCTTAAGGAAATAAAACGATTTTTCATTGAGAAATTTCACGAGCTTCGTAAAAATTATAAATCCAAAAAAATTTTTTATATGAATTAAAGGATGTCATTATGGTCTTTAATTATTAGAATACAAAGTTAATACAGTCCCTGGCCATATTAATAGACGCACTATAGGTTTTGTAAAAACCAGAAGTAAGAGCTATTTTATTTTGGGTCCGTATTTTTGATTGGGTTTAACTTTCCTGTACAAATTTTATTTATTACGCTTATTACCAATTAACGTGACCAAAAGTTATATTTACTAAAAAATAAATTTTTACCATAAAATTAATTAAACATCTTAATCATGAGCTGAATTGTTTAGTATTTATTTTTAAAAGCCCGTTTATTGATATTTAAGTTCCCATTCTGCGCAGTATTCTGTCTATGTAGGACAATACCGTCTGTTGTATTTGTGGATGATGATTCCATACGTGATTTTTCTTCTAAGGGCTATTTTTCTGTTGTGACCAATTCTTTGGTTACTTTTTTTTTCAGCAACTTCCAAATATTTTCAATAGAGTTCAAATCAAGGCTATTATCCTAAAGTAGGATAATAGGGATAATAAACAAGGTTTTACTCTTATCCAGAAAATATATTTCTTAAAAATCAATATAACATTTTATAATGTAAAAAGTAAACAATATTAAATTTAATTTAGTAGAATATGTACATTTTGATAAAATCTTAAGTGCGTCTAATAATAATAACCAGGGACTGTATATATAATAAATAATCACCTATCATCAATCACCTCACCATAGTTTCTTTATAAATAATAATAACAATATTATTCTCATTTTACATTTGCCATATTAACAAAATACATTTATTGACTTTAAAATTCGATTTTAATTTACAGGTAACTTCACTTATAACTATTATTTAATTTATTTTCTTAAGAATAAAATTAATTTACAGACAATATTATATATATATATTATATATACCTATCGGATATTGCATTATCAAGTGGCAATTCTTGCTCTTAAATTTACCGACTAAAAAAAATAAAAGTACGATGCTTATGTTTGATAATTTTACCAACTACAAAAAACTAGACAATATACCCAATATACCTAACTAGTAGGTTTTTAATCAATTATGCGAATGTACTATTTGATTCCTTCTCTACTTTTCAGACAAATTTCCAGACAGTCCAAAACCAACTTTCAATCCATCTGATCAATATGTCGACGTTGGGGACGAAGCTCGACTCTTTTGTGAAGCTTATGTTGGTGAGTAAATTGCAATTTTATATTTACGTAGATACTTTTAGGATTTTTTCTCTATATTTTTTTCTTTAAATATATATCTTTAACAAATTGAAAATTAAACTAAATTTAATAACTACTTTGTAAATTAATCCCTGAAAAAAATTTATTAAACTAAACACAACTTTAACTATTATTGAAAAACAATATAATTTTTGAAAAGAAAACCATTTTCTAACGATTTTCAAAAACGTAAACAAAATAAAGTGACAAATTAACTTATTAAATACTTAATAATTTATTTAGACATTTATTTCTTCATTTCAAAATTAAAAATTTTGAAAAGGATTTTTTAGTCTTTGTCTTATAAAATGTAAAAAATGTCTTGCGATACGTGTAAAGAAGTTAATTAGTTGCTTTTAAAATATTTATAAGAAAAAATTGAAATAGAAAAAAATAAGTATAATACAAAATATTGAAAACAATAGCGTTAGATCATTTACCTTTTTTTTTCTTTTAAGAGAAAAATGAATTAGTTTTGGTTCCATTCTTGGAATAGTATAGATAATGATATTTTTTTTGCTAAGTAAAATACTTGATAATTTCATCGAATAGTTTTGCTATCGAAACATATTTTAAAAGTGTTTTGAATATTTAAGCTGGAGTGTGTTCTATTGATTTCTTTCACTTAACTGGGTGTCTGTATAGGAATTTATGTATACTACATCTTTAACGTGAGAATTTGATTTTTTTTATTGGTTGCTGAAAATATTTTATAACAAAACCTTTTTTTTAGTTTTTTCTTTTTTTTAATTCTCCATTAATTTACTGTAGCAATATTTAAGAGGTTGGCTTAAAATACTATTTAGATAAGAGTTCGGAAATAAACGAATATTGATTTTCACATGATATACAAGAGAATAAATAAGAATATTGCAGTAGAACTTTCAGATTTTTATTTATTGAATATTTCTTCTTCTTTTTAGGTCTCGTTAATTTGCCCGACGCTCGAAATCATATTTCCTGGACTCGGAAAAATGAAAATCATTCAGTGACAACCGATAATCGAGTTCATACAGAAGAAGTCAGCCGGTAAAGATGTTTTTTCTTCTTTTTTTTTTAAATCTTAATCCAAAAAAATCAACATTTTTAAGATGTTTTTTTTTAAATTTCTTACTTGATAGGTAAAATATAAGGATTTCTTCAAATAGTTTATTGCTTTATAAGTAATGATATTTTTCATCTAAAAACATTTAATGAAGGATAAATTAAAATATCTAAAGTAAAATTCTACTCTTTTTTACAATTGCGAGTTAAGAGGCGAATAACTAAAAAAAAAATAGGAAGTTTAGTACTTAGTAATGGTTAAATGGGTTTTACGTATATTTTTAAAAATAATGTAACAATTTATTGGTTTATTAACGACAAAATAGACTTCAACATTTCCCAAGAATATCTTAAGATTCGTGTCGTGCGTAATTTTATATAAAAAAAAACAATTAGTTGCGTTATACCTTAGACTTTAAGAGACATACAATCGTTCGTGTAATTTCACTTATTCAACATGTATGATAAATAAAAAAGAGTTTTCTTGCATTTGATCTCAATGAAGAGATGAGAAGGATTTGAAAAAAAGTTCATGTTATGTCTACTTAAAAAGAAAGAAGTCAAGAAACTAATTTGTTTCTACGTAATAATTTAAGTCGTTTTTTATCCCTGATTTCTAGAAATACTTAATATATGTCGCATGTACATTTACAAATAATCATGTCTAATCAACAAATAATTGTGTGTTTCTGTGTCTTTTCCTCTTCGCCTGAAACACTTAATAGCTACTGTATACTTTTTCCTCGGGCAATCATCTCTCAGTTGAAAAGTACATTTTATGTAAAATTTTTTTTTTTTTCTTAAATGGAAAAGATATCACGAACATATTCTTCAACCTTACGAAACATTTTTTAAGGAAACAAAAGATAGGAAACAGAATAGATCTTACATTTCACTACTGTTTTAAATATATTTTTTATATTTATAATGTTAATTATGATTACAATAATAATATAATATTAATGTTATACAATTATAATTTATCATTTTATCTAGTATTATCTTGTTAAAATTAATTTTGTGATATTTATACAAGGGGATAACGACTGCAAGCCTTCTCTATTATTCAACTGACACATATTTATTAATAACCACCAACGTATATAATATGTATTATCCTCTTCATGTTGCTTAAAGCTTTCATTAACCGATGCTAGTAAACAATATACGTGTATACAAGTATACTAAAGCCTAGCCATATAATATACCTCCATACTAAAAACAGACAATATAATTTCTTCTTGGAAGATAAATAGGCCTACGTTGATGGTCATAGTCATTACATAAAGGTAATTTTATTAGGGCGGTATCTATATTAATAAATTTTTGTTTGAAGTAGGCTCAATATTGTATTGAATAGACCTAATGCACATGCTTTAAAATAATTTTAAACGATTTAAAAATGTTCCAAATCTAATATTAGAACATAATTTTGATGTTAGTTTATAATTTTATTTATTAATAAAATCTAAGAAAGGTTCATTTAAAAATGAAAAAAAATCGTAAAATTTAAGTAATTTATTAGTTTGCCACTCGATAGAATTTTGCATTCCCTTCCTAATGGAACAAAAAAAAAAACTATGAAAAATGAACTTAACAGGTTAGCACGTTAGGTCGACGATATAATTTGTATGTTCCTGTTAAAGTATGAAAACTGTTACAGTATAGACTACTGACTAGGTAATAGTAAATAAAATTTCTATTATTACAATTAATATTCCCATGTAATTTGCGTTTTTTATCATCTAATTGTAAGTAGGTAATGATCACTCTTTATTAGTATCGGATAGCTAACAATTGTTTTGAGCAATTTTTTGTCGTTTTACATAAAAAATAGAAACTAAAAATAAAAAGAAAATCTGCAATAATCTCCAGTTTAAAATCTATTTAAAGTGATATAATCTAAAATAAGGCGAGACTAAATACTTTTTGCATAATTGAGATTAAAAAACTGATTAATAAGAGCAAGGAAAGCTAAAGCTTAGAAAAACGTTATTGTAATGATATTATGCATTATCTAGTTAATATAAACAGTTACAATTGCATAGATTTTAAATCTCAATTTGTTTAACGAAATAAATTGATAGAAATCGTTTCTGAGAACGAATTAATATATTAATATAATTTTAATTTTCTTTAATTGGATAATGAGTTTTTATTGAAACAAACTTGGACGTAATATACAATTTAATCATGTACCAGTGCACTCGTAATCTATGTGTATATCTTTTGAAAGCTCTCGAGTGTGAAACCGAGTAAATAGGTCGTCAAACAAATTTAAAATAATAAAACATCAATCAAAGAAGATTTACATTTCAAGCTTATTGCGCTTTATTTATTTTTCACAATTCTCTTGATTTGGGCTATTATCGCAATACACCAGCCGTGATGCCTGATACAAAGGTGTTTAATATGCGTAAGAATTTCCAGAGTTTTACTTTAAATTGAATGGAATCTTTACCTTTGAAATGGTAAAGTTTAAATGCTTATAAACATATACCTATGAAAATTTAATTAATTGAAACCAAAGATTATTGTGTAATGAAAATGAAAAGGTATCATTTGATGAAACTAATGAAAATTAAAATGTATTTATTGCAGTGAGGAAAATCAAATCCTTGGCTTGTACTTGTTGATTGACAAAGTAGTTGAAGAAGATTTTGGTGAATATAAATGCCGAATTAGAAACCCAGACACATTCATCGATATCAGCATTTGGCTACGACGAAAAGGTAATTTATTATTGATTTTTTGTGGTTGATATTATATAATGAAAATTTTACTATTTTATTAGAACTACCAACTGATTCTAATAATAACACTTTTCCTTGGAAAAAGATAGCGTTTATTATTGCCGCTATAGTTTTACTTGCTATCAAGTTATTTCTGCTTAATTTACGATACGGACTGATGTTGCGTGTGAAATGGAAAGACCGATTCTCGACCGTTGAAGAAAATGGTGAGCTTTGAAAATAGATTAAGTTGGTAAAAATTTAATTTTAATTTGCTTTTTGTGTTTTAGATGGAAAAAGCCACGACGTATTGGTATGTTTTAATCAACAGGACGAAGAAGTAGCAAAAGGAGTTATAATGGCTAGTTTGGAAACGGTTTATAACTATTCTTGTACGTCACAACATGTTTCAACTATAACGAGTGTTTGTATGTGATTTTCAATTAGATTATATTTGACTGGGGTGATTAATTGCATAATTTTATTTAGGGTCTGGAGAACTTCAAAGCAAAGCCGAAAGAAGTCGTCGTGTGATCGCCGTCATATCTCCAGCTTGTTTCGACAATAAGTGGGATGTTGATAATTTATGTTACGGATTTGAGCAATTACTGTCTTTGAACACTCCCGTTATCATCGTGCTATTAAAACCTTTGCCAAAGTTAGAATTAGAAACCAAAAATGGAAATGGATTGTCGCTAGCGACTCTATCAGCAAAATGCAAATTGATTAATTTGAAAACACCAATTGATTCTCAATTTTGGATGTCAATTCGTTTAAGCCTTCCGCCTAAACGAAACTTTACCCAAACTGTAAACGCTAACGAAAATCGTATGAGTTTCGATTCTCATGAAAGTTTAGAAATTTTGGTTTAATTTTCTTTTTCGATTTAATTTTATTTATGACACAATGTCCGTTTTTTTCGTATTTATTATCATAAAACAAATCAGAATGATTTTTATGTTTTTTACTATTATTTAAAGTAAATTATCATCAAAAAAAAAATAAAAATAAAATAGAATCTCAATGTCGTATATGTCTCAAATCCCTAAATGCTCCATAAAAACATGAAATTTGGACTCAAAATATTATATTTATTTATTTATAACTTACCAATTTGGATTTAAATAAAAATTTAAAAGACGTATTATCTAATCGATATATGTAATTCTTTGCTTATTTATTGATTATGATTTTTCAATGAAGTCACCACGAAACAATGCAAAAAATAAAATTTCGTGCCAAAAATGTGAAATGTGAAAAAGTATCAAAATATGTATCTATTGGTGTTTAGTTAAACATTTTTTTTTTCAATTCAATAGAATTTTAAGCGATGGTGAAGTAATTCTGTCTTTTTTGATTCCATTTTTTAAGGAAATACAATTATTATATATATATATATATATATTTAAATATTGAAAGGTAAATTATTGACCAGTATTAGTATTTAATACAATAGTAGAATGTGTAGTATTAGGAAAAAAGTTAATAAACAATCAAGACAAAACTCATCCGAGTTTAAGGTGATCTGGCATTGTGTTTATTAGCCAAAGAATTATCGTCTATTTTTCATTTAATAATTAATATTTATATTATTAAGCAGTTTTGTGGGAGAAGCGTTTAAGTTTTTTTTAAGAATTGATTAAGATTATTTTATATTCGTTATTGTGATATAAACTTATTTGTATTTTTTAGAAATTATTTAATTGATGTAAATATTTTCTATTTAAGTTTACCGTATTACAATTTTTGCTCTACGGGGCTAGGGAATTTTGTAAAATAATTTATTTTATTTTGTTCCACGTTAGTATTTCACAATTTCTTATTTGTCCATAATTTTTATTGTAGTTACCTTAGCTGTTTTAATTACCTGATACTGTTTTCTATCTAGTTAAAGGCAATATTTTTTTTGACAATTTTTTCTCGATCTTAAACAAAATCAGTAAATGTTGTTCCCTTTTGTCTCTGATTATTAAGAACTTATAACACTTGAAATAAATAACTATGTGTAAATGTATTTTAATGTTTATGCGATTTCGCAACGTTTCATCAATGTATTTATGTATTCAATTCCGTTGGAATTAAATAAAATACAGATTATAATAAATGTAATATTGTATGCATATATTTAATTGAATAAACCTTTCCAATCTGATTTATTTAAATTATAGCGACTCCGTAATAATTTTTCACAGGTTTTTTTACCAGGTAAACTAAAGACTCAAAATTAGTTAATACATATATTTTAGTAACTAGCATAGTACTTTGTTTGATTACTGTATAGTGTCCGGCCGAGATTAGTTTTTTCGGTCGTAGTCGGTAGTCAGTTTTGGCCGAAATTTCCATAAATGGTCATATTTTCGTAGGGAGAAAAAGTTAATCTTAATTAGTCAGTTTTCAAATTTAAGTCCTATTATTTTTATTAATCATTTAGTCTCTGATTTTTGAACAAATCATTAATATAATTAATGTATTAATTGGTTGTAAATAATTAACATAACATATTATTATAATTTCTTTACTCAAATAAATTATTTGTGCTAAAATAAGGAGTTGATTTGAAGAAATGCACCAAATATTTCTTTTCAATATTAGTTACGAAAATCATAAAATAAAAAAAGTAACAATATAATTACCTTATATGTTAAAAAACAAAATAATTTCTTTTAAACTATGGTCAGTTCTCTCTCAGGCTGAAAAAAATATACTAAATTTTTTTTTAATGAATTGATAATTATCAGTATTCATAATTAAAGAATCTAATAGATCTAATATTATAAGTCAGAAACAATAATTTCTCAACATTTTAATCTCGTAAATCGTTTCTTAGGTCGGAATAAATTTAAGCAGCAGCACTAAATAGTTTTTAGTGAAACGCCTGCTTCTATTGGATGAGGCCTTGAAGCTTGAAAATTGCCTACTTTCTAAATAAGAATAAAAGTTTAGACTGGTTGTTGTCCAGAAATATCTTCGAGTATTATTTTTTGATGAAATGAATTAGTTCCGTGTAATAAGTTCCTGCTGAAATCCAAATTGAATGATGCATGTATGGAGTAACTTCCTTCTCTTTAAGAATAATCTTCATTTTTAGTTTAAACAAAATAAATTCATCCCTTCCAAAAATAAGGTTACCAACTCTCCAGTTTTAGTCCGGAGACTCCAGAGAAATAATGTTTTCTCCAGACTCCAGTTTACAAAAATATTCTCCGGATTTTTTTAGGGTTACCAACTCCCCCATTTTAAACCGGAAACTCCAGAAAAATGTATTTTTTTCTTGACTCCAGTTTACAAAAACGATTTTCCACATTTTTCAATTGTAATAAAAAGCAAAATTTTCCACTGTTATCAAGCGATAACAATTGATTTCATAGTCAAAAAAATATATATTATATTTCGAATATAGAATGAAGCAGTAAAGCTTGTGAACGTTATCATTTAGAATACTTGCTAAATTTTTAAAACTGTTTTTTATTGAATACAACTCTCCGGATTTAGTTATACGTTCTCCGGATTTAGTTATACGTTCTCCGGATTTAGTTATACGTTCTCCGGATTTTCTATAATTTAAAATTGGTAACTCTTTCCAAAAAGTTTTTGTTAAAAACATCGTTAACTCACCAATTTTGTTTATACTTATTTTTTAATTAATAAACTAAATAAAATTTTCAAATTTAGTTTTTTTTTTCAATAACACTGTGACTTGTCTGTAGAGATTTTTCCATTGTTAGAGTGCAAGCAATATTTTTTTGACTCGGGTACCCTTTAACGACTTCAACATTTGGCAACGTTTCATTTCCTACTTTTAATTTAATTTGCGAATGTTTTGTAAATTCAGTTCTAATATCGTATATTTCTTTTGTCGCTAAGTTTTAGTTATGGCTCGATTTATTTACGAATTAAATTAAAACTAAGTAAAAAATGTAACGTTGTCAGATATTATCGATTAATATCGCTTAAAGGTACATGAGTCATTTTTTCACAGGTATTTTTTAACCATTCCATAACTGAGTTAAAAATATAACATATACGGTAATATGTATTTACTACAACATTTTTTTTTAAATTCGGAAATATTATTTGAATATCTACAAATATTGTTTCAGCTGATCATAAATTAAGTTGAAATGCATCAATTATTATCGTTATTATAAATTATATTTATGAGAAATAACAGTTTATTTGAGTAATCCTGTCACAATCTCCCAAATGAAATATCAGTTGAGCTCGTCTACCACGCATATTCACTCATGATATGAATGAGAAAGAGGCACCCTGAGAAGCGAAGCGAATGTCGCTTGTAATACTACGGGAAAATACTCCATACTAATGGATGTTTGATGGAATTGGTTTTATGATCGATTTTTTGATAAATCATCCTCTTGTGCGGGATACATCCTCTTTTTTTTGTTACTATTATGACTTTATTCTATGTATAAATGTTTAAGAGAGGATTATTTAAAATATGAGCTCATTGTCTCTTATATTTAGAGAGAAATTTAAATTATAAAAGGTAGTATGTACTAAATACATACTCATAGGTACGGAGGGGTTAAACCGGCACAATCTGACAACGTATCATTCTCTATTTTGTTGTGAATCCGATGCGCGAAAAAAATGAATCAATTTATTAGGGTTGATTTATTTGTGAATTGAATTAATAACAAAATAACGAATGAGACGCTGCCAGATTATACCGGTCTCAAGTTCAGATTGTACCTGAAGCAATATTTATTATTTTGAAAAAAACGGTGATAATATGCAAAGGTTTCATTGTAGAGAGGAACAATAGATTCATTAAGGATTGAGAAACACTGCTTTAAATGATAGAAACAATTATAATTAACCAACGAGCGGTTGCTTGAATAATTGATAACATCATTTATTTTCAGATAGTATACAGTGAAACGTTTTAAATGTTACGAATGTAATTTCTTTGTCCTGATTTAGTGTAACACAATTTGTAAAATTGAACCGAAAAAATTAAAATTTACAGAACAAAAATAAAATCTTAATTGATTTTCTTTGGTAAACATATACGTGATTTTTGAGAGGAAGAATAAAATTTAGGAAACTATGAATAAATTTATTTTTTATTCACTCAACAATTACAAATATATCACAATAAAATTGTGATATAATACGATACATTTACATAGGAAGTAAGATATAAAGTTGGTCTTCAAATAGATGAATATAAATGCTACGATCTAAGTTTAACGACTTTGATTAATGTAATTTCGATCACAATATTTATCTTAGTAGCAGACAAATAACGCACAATGAGAGCACAAAAATCGTAAAAATAACTTATTTCAACTAAATACAAAAGTCATGAATTAAGGAAAAAATAAATACCTTTCTTAAAATTAAACATTATATATTTAGGCATTTTTATTTGACTCTTTTCATGTTCAAAAAATATATGGAGTTCATTAGTCACTTAGTTGCTGCTACTTTATTTTCAATTTTTGAATATTTATTAAAAATCTTTAAATCGATAAAAGACAAAAATTTGTTAATAAAAACTGATAAAAAAAAAAAACGAAATGCCCAAGAATATAATATTTAATTCAAAGAAGTAACAAAATATATCGGAACATAAAGAAATAAACAAATTTCATTTACTGTAGATCTCAAAATAGGCTCCCTTTAAAAATGTGTGTTCTTGGTAAATGAATTTCACTTAACTAAAGAAAAAGAACGCTAATTATTTTCACATTTTAGCTATTGTAAACTAACTAATACAACTAGTGTTTAAAGAACTAATATCCTTCAAATAGTTTATTGCTAACTATGAATTTCAATCTTATAAGTTTTAATAGTCTTTTGTAGTTTTTACTATCAAATAACGATTTGATTCAGTAATTAGTTCTTAAATTTTAAAACTTCTTGAATGGAAATGCAAAATACCACAATTCTTTTATGATAATCACACTTTTAAATAATAAAAATTGACGTGACCTTTATGAAGGCACTAATAAAATAAGTAGTGATTATATGTTTTTTAGGTATTCTACTTTTGTCGCTTTATTTCTATATTCATTGACTATAATAAAAAATAAAATACACATTAAATTAGAAAATTTCGTTGCAAAATTCGAAATACATTTTTTCGGTTATCGTTTGCATGAATACTATAGCTACGTTACGAAACTGATATACCACTTTTTATCCAGTCTTTGGCAAAATATCAAATGCACAAAAAAAAAATGAGAAATAGCATGAACATAATAGAGACGTATACGGAATACTTAATAGCGATATTATGTACATAAAAGAATTAATTTATTTGCAAGACAATGATAAACATGTATTTATCAGCACCTATTTATTAATATACTGAAATAAATAAACATCATATTGTGATATTAATTAATGAAACCGAAAGGAAAAGTTTTGTTTTTCCATATTCAAATATAGACGAAAATTTTTGGCACAATCACAATGCTACAGTCGCGAGAAGAACTGTGATATCATCCGGTTTTCCACCTGAAAAATAAAAAAATCATATTAGACAATACCGCGTGATTCCTAATTTTAAATTTGTTTATAAATTAGATGAATAAAGTCTTGTGATTCGGCTATTAATGTTCTTGTTTACTAAAGTAATTCAAGCTAATTTTAGGTTTGTTAAATGAATTCGTAAGACATATTTATACATTCATAGTGTTCCAATTTTTAATCTACTAGATGTTTCACTGCCGCTAACCGTTATCTGTATTTCGAAAAAAAACTTTCGATGTTTAAGGGTTAATTAAGTTTTAGTTTTGAAGTAAATAAAAAAAGCTAAATGTACATTTAATTTTTTTTTCGGTGATTTTTTTCTAACTAAAAGAATACATTGAAATTTGAAAAATATTCTGAACAGTTTTGGGAAATATTACAACGGTATTATAAGAAATATTTAAAGACTTTCAAACAAAATTGTAAAGAACACTTAAAGTAAATGTATATATTTAGTATTAACACTGTTTTCAAAGTACAAAATATATTCTGTGTATTGTAAGGTTTATATTAAGTCTATTGTGCAACATAGAGATGCCATTGCCAATTTTTATATGTTAAAGTCAAAAATCATGGATACATTAGCAAAAAAACTTAAGATACTAAAGATCAAACTCAATAAGTTGTTTACAAACAAATTCAGTCTCATTTAAAGTTAATTAATTAAAATTTTTAATTTTTTTTATAATACTAATAATTGAAAGAAGACTTTTATAAAGATAATATTCATTCAAAATTAAATCGAGCGAAGTATGATCATATAAAGCTTAAACATAATACATGTTTTTGTAAGACCATTTATTCTTTCAAGTAACGTCTTATATTTAGACTTTCTACTTTTCTTTATTGAATATTTTATTTTTAAATCCAAAGTGCAAATAGCAAAGGAAAATAAATTGGATTCATCAATAATAAATAACAATTCATTAGACATTATGAAAATAGGAATTTTTCAATTAACATGTATTAGTAATTAATTAGTTTTGGTGGCTTTTTTTTCTTGCAATGGAAAATCCAGTCGCTA
Source organism: Sisyra terminalis (assembly GCA_958496175.1). NCBI lineage: Eukaryota > Metazoa > Arthropoda > Insecta > Neuroptera > Sisyridae > Sisyra > Sisyra terminalis. The sequence goes on from OY292274.1 coordinate 34,939,464, forward strand.
ATGCATGCATTTAAATTGATTCTTGAAAAGGTAAATGTTTGAGTTGAACAGAAAAACCAGTAGTTGTATAAAGATATCGTGTATAAAATTGTCATTTATAATACATTTTTTAACAATTAAGTAGAACAAGATAAGGTTTCGTAATGTTCCAATAAGCATTTAAATGAAATTCATTCAAGAGAAACTGAAATTTTATCTTTGTTAGTTTCTTTGTAGGATTAACTATGATGGATTATTCTTCATGGCCAATTTATGTCAACTCTCACTTAATATTGAAAATAAATGCAATTTTTTAGTAATTGTAAATAATAACTGTTATTATTTTCCACATTACGAGAATCAAATTGTTAATTTAAGAACATTAACATGTAATAATTTTCGTAATCAAGCTAAAATGAGATTGAAGTAGTGAGTGTAATTTTATGATGGAATAAAGAAACTTACCCATTGCGTTTATACCATTATTTAAAGCACTTTGTGCAAATGGTGACATGAAGGTTCGATCAAACGCTAATTTTCTAGCAATCCATGCTATTGAATTTGCAACGGTTTGTAATGTGATTGCACTTTTAACACCTTGAGCTTTACGCAATTCAGTAACAAGAAGTTCGTCAGGGACATTATCAAATACACCATCAGTCGCTAGAAGAATAACATCACCGTCCTCAACTGGAAAATCATCCGTGTCTGCTGATTCCGGACGATCGCTCAATACATTGGCCTGATGTCCCGGAGGCGGTAAAGATAGTTGAAATGGAGTATTAAAGTAATGTTGCTGTTCAGCTGAGCGTCGAATAACATTACCCTTACGCACAACCATAAAACCACTATCACCGATATTCGCGGTATACAAGCGACTATTTTCACGGTTTAAAACTATTACGCAAGCAGTACTACTACCTAAAATAGGTTTTTTATGTTCTAAAAGTTCATAGTAACTTCGCGCTAATATATCAGCAGGCTCAGTTGGATTATATTGTCCACTTGTTACTAAACGTTCACAAGTTCGCATGAGAAATGATGAAAACTCTCCAGGATCAATTCCGTATGCACGCCATCCTCCAACACCATCTGCCACTCCTAGAAAAATGAATGAGATCACTTTCTATACTTTACTAAATTATAGTACACTTGTAAATAGTATATAAAAAATAACAAAACATTAGTCATTTATAAAAATAATTCTGACTCTATGAAATTAATTGAATTCTTGCGATAAATAGGTGTATCAATTTTGCTGTATAATTTATATTCGTTAGAAGGTCTAACTTGAAAATATTATGTGGTTATAAAATAATTGTGAAAAATCTAAAAGTAATATACTAATATAGACTTGCGATTTACCGCTGTTTTTAACTAAAATTAGTTTTTTTGTCGACTTTGAACAGTTTACACCAGGGGTGTCAAACTCATGGCCCGCGGGCCACATGAGGCCCGAAATGAGAATTTGAAACGAAACCAGCATATAAAATTATAATATACCTACTTTATTTATAAACTAAACTAAACTGTATTAATAACGCTCTAATTGGGCCAATTTTGAAATTTATTAATCAAATTTCTCCCGAAATAGGAAAAATAGTAGCAGAGAAGAGATGTCAAGTATCAGGATGTAAACAATAAATTAACTTTATATTACGTTTATTACACTATACTATTCAAAATAAAAATATTTTTTTCTAAGAACATTGATTTTTTTTGCGACCCATCAAAAGTTAAACATTGTTTATTTGACCCAAGTAAGCTTTTGAGTTTGACACCCTTGGTCTATACTGTATTAAGAATACATAAAAATATTGAACCAACGCTGAAATAAATTTGGACATACCTCAAGAAGTTTTATCTACAAGTTACTATTTGGAAACGTCTCATTCTCTATTTTGTTTTTCAATTTGCGAATAAAAAGGCTGTAATGATAATTTAGCAACCAAAGATAAATTGGACGATGCCAGATTTGAATTAACAACGAAATTCGCGAATTGAATTAAAAGCAAATTAATGATTGAATTAGTATTTATGTCGTATGACTCAATTTTCTATTTCCACAAAGCTTTTCAACAGCGGCTAGCTGTCATTGACGGGTGGTATTTTTTATAAAAATTAACTAATAAATTATGACTCGAAAATAATAATATTATCAAAGTTATCATATTATCAAATATTTAACAATGTTAAAAATCAAATAAAGAATTAGACGTTGTCAGATAGTGGCTTTTAATAATAGCTACTTGTACTCAAATTGTGTTAAAGTTGTTTAGAAGAAATTTACAAGCAATGAAAAAAATTGAAACTAATACTGTAGCTATTCAACTGTTTGAGCCATATCTTTGTAAAATTTTAAGTTGGATCTTACTACCGGAGTGAAAAAATCGTAAAGTTTCGTAATTTTAACCATTTAACACAACGTAAATGGAGAGTTAGGCGTGACCGCAATCAACTCGCAATAGCTCTTTCTAAAAAAAAATAGCGACGTATTCTTTGAAATATTCCGCATCGGTCATTATGAAAATCGTAAACATTTGGGGATTTCTGAGCAAAATATTTCAACGTAAAGATAGAAAATCGCGCCAAAATTCACTCCGAGTGAGTAAGTGCTTGACAGACATAGCAACGAAAAATATCAAAAACGCCCAATGTATAATACCAGCATATTTCGATTGCCCAGATCTTTCATCAGTGGTCATTAAACAGTACTGGAATTCTTCTTGAGTAATGATGAGCCATATTAGTTTTTATAGCATAAATCTATTTATGTACAAAGATATAAACTTTTTTCATTTAAAAAACTACATAAAAAGAGTTACTTATCAATTGTGGCTACAGAAAAAAAAAATACAGAACAGTTTCAGGGAGTTTTGAAACATTTTTTGATTTTTAAATTCTTAAATTGCAGTCCAAAAAAAAATACTTTATCTGTCTGAGTTTTCAATAAAAAATGAGGATTTTGTATGTGCATGAGCAGATATGACTATATATTTATTGCTTAAAAAACTCGTATAATTCAAACAATTTTTCATGTCCCTCAAAGGAAGTCAAAGGAAGAATTAAAATCTTTTATTTCTCTTTAATTTTTCCCCCATTCTTTTGGAACTTCGTAAGCTGATAGAGAAAAAAAGTTAGAAATTGGTTGGATCTGTTTCAAATATATCATTTTAGGGAAGAATTTTCCAAAAAGTCGTTAGAGTATAACCAAAGTCGAATTTCGCTAAAAATAATAATTCTCTATGAGACATGAAGAATAAAGTTCTTTCAGATTACCCTGAAAATTTTTCTTTAAACGTTTAAAAAAGATATTAAAATTTTTGTTACATTAAAAACAAAAAACATGGGGCACATACCTACTACAGAAAATTGATGCATTAATAATGGTTATGTACTGCACACGTCTCTGGTTTTTCGTTTCAAATCTTACAAGTATTTTAACTTACAATGATGATCGATTTATAAGAGGTTTGAAATGTTTGTGTATTTACTCTTGATGAGTTTTATAGAAACTATATTGTATTTTTAGATTCTTTTAAAGAAGTGGTGTTTTATTACCTTAATTTATTTTATAATATATTATAATAGAAAAAAATCAATTTTCGTTTTCTAATTTAATAAACAACTTTTTTCATTTATTATATTGCATTGTTGGATTTCTTGTATCGTTATCCAATTCTAAAAGATTCTATAAGATTTCAAGCAGTAAGTTTAAAGTTACAATAATTATAACATTTTATCCGAGTAAACATACAAATGTTGCATAATGTTATTAATCCACTCCAGTTTGAATATACAAAGCTTAGAAAAATAAGAGAAACAAAAGTAAAATAAAAGTTTTAAATATTTTTTTTTCATTTCATGAAATCAGTCATTTATGTACACGAAATAAGTGAAAACCGCACACTTATAAGGATTTGTGAAAAAGTGTTACACTAATCCGTAAGTGTAATATAAAACGTCTGACACCGATTGCTATAATACTTACCTTAAATAAAAATTAAGTGTAAATGCACTGGTGTAATACACCTAATAAAATATTTTAAAATGTTTTAAAAATGTTCTAAACTAATATCAAAATATAATGTAGCTGGAAATTTTTGATTTTATTCGATAAAATCTAAGACATATTCATTTATAAATGCAAAAAAAAAATCGTCAATATCAAAATGCCGAAAACGAACTCCTAATGAGCCTGCATTAAAATGACGTCACAAGACACAAACTTCGAAATTTCACTGATGTTTTTTTATAACTAATGTATTTAAACACAAATAGCAAGGTTGTTTAAATCGGTTTAAGTCGGTATTTGAAATTTAGTGTGGCCAGGTAAATTATATTACACTTCGTAAATTTTTTAAAGAAAAAATGTGTTAATTTAACTTTTAGAAATCATTTTACAATAAGTCATCTGAGTAAAGATGTAGAAAAAATATCTGCTTCTAATAGTTATAATGAAGATTAAAGGCTATTATTTTTTCTGAGTAGATTCTTTAAATACTTTCTTAATATGTCCAAATTTCAATCAAATTGGTTCACTCATTGCTGAGAAAAAAATATTTTCATATTTTTATATTATTTTTTTGATTTATTCGCAAATAAAGACATATAAAGTTGAAACTTGGAGTATGAACGTATCATTTTAGTAACAACAAACCCTCAAAAAATAGTGAAAATACCTTTCTGTGGCCGATTTTCCATTGTTATCATCTTTTGGCTTTTTCTATACTATTCACTTTAATCGACATTTTGAACTTTCGGAACTCTAAATTTTGATATAATTTATATGATTGTGAAAATAAAAGTTTCCTTAAAGATTTATTATAAATCCATAGGGTGCACAATGACACGTGTTTAAAAAAAAAATAAAACAAATTTTTCATTCTACAACCTACTCAATATTTTTAAAATTTTTAGAAAATTATTCACTGGATGTTGCTTCAAATGGAATTATAGTTTGATCGTTCGGAAAAACAGTTTTTGTAGCTTGTATTAAAAGACTCAGTGCTTAAATAATTAATGAAAACAATAGTTTTTACATACACTAAATAAAATTAACCTCTATTCCATAAGAAAAAAAATGATAGTAATTTTTAAGCTAAAAATATGTTTTCCGATATGGAAAATGTGAAAAATTGTGTAAATTATTATTGTTTTTATTATAATCGCTCAATCACCTGCTTATATCTCGGTTTCAATATATGGACTGTGACGTCACAGATAACTCAAAAACGCTCCCATAGTTTTTGGGACTCTCATTTGCTTATTAAAACTAATTTTCCTTACAAAATAAAAATTTTGTAGAACTAAAAATTGATTTTTCCTCACTTCAATAAAGTCTATTATCGATTTAAAAAATATGTGCATATGGTCTATTTGTTGCGCAGTGAAATGGGATTTTTAAGGAAATATAAAATGAAAATTCGTTGAAAATGATTAAGTTTCACGCTTTTAAATTGAAAAAAAACTTCAGTTTATAAACAATTAGCTGTTCATAAATATCTCTCGAATAATTGATTTTCGTTAGATTTGAAATTGCGATAATTCTCGAAAAACATAATTCGAATTGGATGAAGCCGTATAATATTTTCAATGTTTTATTAATTAATGTTTGGAATCAATTGTACAAAATTGTATGAACCTCGAGTTTTAAATTGAGTAGTTTGGAAGGGAACCAATTAACCTTGTTATGCGAAGGATGCCTGTAATAATCTGAGAAAAAAAGTACTTAGAGCACTTATTTTTTGAGATTGATTCTCTTTCTACGTTTTTGTCGTTTCTCTTATTGAAAAGATTTTCATCCTAGAAATCCTAATTTCTCCATCATTGGGCGACCACAAGCAAGGAAGTCAAAATAATTTTTTAAGCATTGTGGATGAATTTGTACCTATAATATCAATTTTTTAATATACATGAAAAAAAGAAACAGGTTTATTATGTTTAAGTAACACTTACAATTTTCGTTTCATTTCTATTTTTACGGAAATTTTTTCATTTCAATTACAAGGAACGCGAATTACAATTGTAGTTATTAAGTTGCATCACAAGTTTCCTGATCGCATTATGGTACCATGACTTGGCTGGTCATTGATTTTTAAGAATTAGGTTAAATGTAATTTTTTATTTAATTCTTTTCCTTATTTTTTTAGTATATGGATTTGGTTTCGTTAATCGAATAGTTTTAAGATAAATTTAGTATTAAATTTAAAACACAATAGAAAAGAAAATTACCTAAGACATCAGCAGAGTTATATTTGGCACTAAACCACGCATCATCCCCAAATTGACCCTTGACAAGACGCTGAATTTTTTCTTTGGGAAAACCACATGCAACGGAAACTAAATGGGGTTGTTGTTTTTTATGGATGTTTGGATCGGCTGCGGCTGAATAACTTGTAATTCCATTCCACAAAGCACGCGACAATAGTCTCCCCGTCCAACATACAGACTGCATTATAATTTTACAAGAATTTTCAATAGGGTGTAACTTTATATTTGAGTAGTAAACTTGACAGTGCCCATGTTGAAATTTTAATTTTCACGTTATGATTAATACACTAATGAAGACTGGATCAGTTATGAGACTGTTAATTTTGCGCACACATACTAGTGAATTATGAACGATTGGACTTGGGACTTGATGTCAGCTGTCGAACAAGGCCACAGAAAAGTGGACTTAGGTGGTTGACAAATATGAAATCTGTTTTATCATTCCATTGTCTACCGTTTGTGTCTACCTCTATCGTTTTGTATTTGCAACTAACAAATCACGTTTTTTAAAACTTTTCTTGTTTTTCTTTTTTTGGTTAGTCAAACTTAAATATTTCAAAATTCCTCGATTTCGAAGAAAAAATTAAGAATTTAATATCTGCAATGAAATTTAAGTCATTTTTTAGGACTATGTATAAAGAAATAACGATATTTCTACAAAGTAAAAATAATATATAATTGCAATATTTTCCAAAATATGTAAAACCAAAAAAAGAAAAAGAAACACACCTTTGCAACTTTTATTTTACCACAAATATTTGTTTTAAAATATTAGAAAAAAAAACTTATTTTTATATTTGCTATAGATATGCAATTTCTATAGTCACATGGTCACATGTCTCTAATAAAAAAATATTTATGTATACTGAATGTTATATATTGTTTGAAGAAGGGGGGAGCGACAGTTTATTTACATAATAATTATACCAAATATACTTTGCAGTAGTATGAGTTGAAAAACAAAATTCCAACGAATTTCTTACGAACATATTTTAAAAAATAATAATAACTAGAAATAAAAGCATTTAATTTATATTGAAGACCATAAAGACCTGATATGATTTTAAGTTGTAAACAATCCAATGTAGGGACCTAACTTTTATTTTAATGTTAAAGCCATTCTTAATTTTAATATTATACTTTATTAGCCAAAATATACCAAATAACTCAAGAATTTAGATTACAAATAATCAGATTATTTTTATTCTAAATTTATTGGGATATTTAGGTCAATGTTAATTGGAATGAGTGTGTCGTTTTGATAGATATTTTTAACATAAATACTATAAGATGACATAAATAGATGTAGATATTATTTGAGAAAAAATTATTAAATTGAAGTCTTTTGATTTCGTTTACTTAAATAATTTTTTTTCAGATTGTTACCGAAAGTGTATACAAAAGATACGGTTAAATCGCTATGGAACGTATTAATTCAGAAAATATGAAATGTGCTTGGGTCATTATTGTTATCATATAATTTCTAAGTGTTTCATGATTTTATTTTTTAATTTTTGATTAGTTAAATGATTTAGTATAATTTAAGTAAATCTTTTTTACATTATTGATTATACCGTAAACATACATCATGTACGTAATTTACACATACATATTTGAATCTGTTTGAGTCGCTGACGGAAAAACATTTAAATTATTTTTTACTACGACTGTTATGTATGATAATGAAAATGAATAAGGAGATCTATAACTCATACCATGTGTCTAAGGCACACAATAATATTCTCCAAAAATACATTCATCTAATATCTTTTAATTACAGAGTATTGGAGCTGTTAAAATAGGTAAATTTTCGTATGATCCAAAAATTGCCAAAATACTTTTGGCAGCAACTTCAGCCAAATCCTTTGATATAAACAATTTTGTATATTTTTTCAAAAATATTTGGCCATATTTGTGTAAACATGTAAACATATTTTGTTAGTTTCAATAAAAATATTTTTAAGTGGTATCTGTTAGGATCCCAATATTACAAAATCGTGAATTTAGCTTCTACCGCTAGTCTTAAGATACATTTTCATGCAGTCGCTAGTCGCTATTTTCTAGCGAATAATTTGATCGCACAACTAAAACGTAATATGTGCGCCAAAATTTGAGCGACAAATGAGGCTTTATCGAATTCCAATGTACCGGTGTGTCATTATGAAATGGTACTGATGGCCAAGGTTTATAAAATACACAGGCGGCCTCATGATGGATACGTGATGGATACGTGACGTATCCAGAAGAAATTCGTACATATCTTCAGACTGATCAATTTCAAAATTCTTCCTATGACGTCATTTTTTTTTCTAATAGAGCGACCTGTGTAATTTACAAACCTTGACTGATGGCCACTTTAGTGTATAGGTATAGGCATGAGTATATAATTGCGAGTAATAAGTATTAATTTTTGTTAGTAAACATTTAGCTTATGAGTAATGTATGTACTGACTATGTACCCATTTTAAAATTGTATTAATTGAGAATATCATTTCTGGTAAATATGACATGTCTAGTAAAATCGGTAAAATGAGGCAAAATAGCTGAATAAAATTTTGCTGTATCGCTACTTTTTTCAAATGGCGTATCTATTAGATTTTAGTCACGTGACCACATTTTTCGCTAGAAACTAACTATGCTAACGATTATCGACTATGTGGAAATGCATCATTATGCACTTAGGTTTTTCGTCTTCGTCCTTTCATAGCGATGACAGCAAGAATTAATTCGTTGGTTTTTATCGTTTCTCCAAGGAACTCCAAGTTATATCAACAAATCATCTTTCGGTTTTGATTCGAATTTTATGTATTTTCTTTTCAAAAACGATTTTATGATTTTTTATACTATTTAATTTTGGAGCGATCTTCTAGACCACTCGGCTATCAGTATTTCTGTTTTTGGTGAGATATGATCGACATGATATATTTACATTTACTTCTTTTAATTTTCCTTACTGTTGTTATTTTGCTTTTATTGCACTCAGTTATCGATTAAAAATTTTCAAACTCCGATCATAAACCACTTGGTTTACTTTTTCAACTTTCAGCGACGTTAATGCGGCGATTATTTCATTATAAGTGGTGTCATATATGGACGGATTTCACTGTTTCATTTCGTTAAATAACCTTGAAAATTAAATGTACATACATATATGATGTGTATTGAGGTATTAAGGTACACATTTACATGAACGATTGTTAACGAAGTTTATTTTCACAATAATTACAATTAATCTTGTTTTTCCTCCGCAGAGGATAATAGAATGGTCAAATATATAATACAATTTGTCGCTGTTATGGTCACGTTTTATTATTTTTTTCAATGTTTATAATATTGTTTATTAAAATTTGTTTTTATTTTTATAATACCTTATTAATAACGTATACTCAAACAATCTATAATGAATATATTATGCATCAGAATCGAAATTAAGTAAGTCCTTTATTTCAATAACTTTTAAATATTTGGCTTATGCCCCTTTTAGGACCGTCAATATTTGGCAACGTTGCATTTTCAACTTGGTTTTTCATTTAATTCGCGATTTTTTTGTTAATTAAATTCTAATATTCTATAATTTCCTCTAGTGATGCTAAATTTTCGTTATGGACTGATTTATTCGTGAATTAAGTTAAAAACCAAAAGGAAAATGTAATGTTGTCAGGTATTGACGTCTCTAAAAGGGACTTGCGCTAAATATTTAAATCTTCCGGGTCTACCATCTATTGACAAGGCATCTTTGTACAATTGAATGTCTTTTAAATGCTGATTTTTTCTAATACACATATGCATACTCCCTAAATATTTTCATAATACTACGATTCGAATTTCGTTTGGGTGTCATCAATTGGCATTAAAAAAATTAACAAATGAAGTAGAAAATAAAAATGCACATAGATTCAAATAAATACAATATATAAGTATAATTCAATTAAGAATGTTCAATCGAAATCTATAAGTTTCAATTTTCTATGATTTTTCCCGTCTTTTATTTCATATATCCATTAACATAGAACACGCAACCGAAGTTTTCAGTTGTTGAGTGACTCTTTTATTCGGACAATTATTATAATAATCAAATAATTCCCTGCACGCAAACTAAAATAACTTTCTTTAAAACGTTATCGTTATGTTATTTATGTATGTAATTCATTGAGTTTCATGAACTTGTGGTGCTAAAAGGAGATTTGAGGGAGAAAATTGCACGTATAACACTTATCTTGTTTCTTATTTGAAATTAGTTTCTTAAAATTGGCGACATTTACTTTAGTGAAACTATTTTTGTTGATGATGATTCACAAAACCATTACGCATTCTTCTAATCATAAAAAAACAGTATATTTTCAATACGAAGTTGATACAAATGATTTGGATTTTGAGCATATTTATCTTGAACATTCGTCATTGTCATCCACTAATGCTTGTTCATTTACATTTGGAAATCGTTTTTCTTAATGAAAACTACAAATGCAGTCGAGGAAATAAATAACAAATTTTAACTAATTAAGGTAAAATTAATTATTGGCCAATAATGTACAAGGTTGAGTTTCAAACATTGGAATAAGTGGTATGTTTTTTACCTATTTATCTTATTATGATATTTTATTCTAATTATAATATAGTCAATTGTAGCAAGTATAAACACAACAAGTTTTCGACCTTCTTGACTGAGGCGTTTAGGTTTAATGTTACTTAAGAATGAGTAATTTTTAGACATTTGGTATAAAATATCTTTTAGTTTTGCGTGATAGGGAATATTAAAATATATTATTGAGGAAAGTTCCTGCTAGGACTGTTTTCTAATTTTTATATCCCCACCAGCGTAAAATTTCTACAAGCTATTAAATTAAAAAAAAAACGCTAACAATTTGAGTTCTTATAATTGCTTTTAATTTGCTTTAAGAAATGAAACCAGAAAATTTTCTTTTGTTATATTCTTGATTAGGTCAGACCACTGTCTTCTTAACCTTTTTATTACATAAACATTTCGACAAAAGGTTGAGTTTTTAAGTCGAAAATATGTAAAATGAATTTCATATCTTAGAACTGAAGCGTTTCTGATACTTTGACTAATAAAAAAAAATATTTAATTAATGAAAATTCATTGATTTTTTTATTGAAAACTGATCTTTCTACTTGAATGATTAGTGAAAATTTTTCCTATAAGAAAATTTTAATAAAAGAAAATTAATGGTAGCTAAAGAGGTTAAAGTTTTTTAAAGAAAATATCTTTTTCTGATGTAAAAAAGTGAAAAGAAGGTAAGCATAAATTTATTGTAATATCTATGAAATGCGTCAATATCTGTTCATAGATCTTTCTACTAACACCAAAACTTTTCCCAATAAATCATGCAAAATTGCTAATTAGCTTTAAAAACATAGATATCACTAAATTATATCGACACCTCAAGATAATTTCAAGAATGATTGGTGATTTGAAGAATTTTAAATCCTTTTTTCTTATTTGTTATCTAAACGTTTCTTTACGATTTCAGTATGTCGAAATTAATTGTACTCTTCACAAAATTGATTTATTATAAGTAAACCTTATTGGTAATAAAAAGGTTCCATCATTTCTAGCCCAGCAAAGGTATATTTTCAAATATAGTCTTTGAAAAAATATTAACAAAACATATTTTGGGTTCAGTAATGGCGCAGTGCAAAGTTAAAATTTAATTAACTCTAAATTAATAATGATGCATGAAGAATGAAAATGTAATCTTTTTTTCCCTTTTTAAATTGTTAAAAAAGTAGAATTGGCACATTGTCAATTCTATGTCAATTTACAATCTGTAAGGTCAAAAATAAAAGCTTTGTGTATGCAATTAGCATAACAGCATAGTTTATATCATTGCCGACACTTTTACATTCGTTTCAATTACCAATACAAATTGCAGCCTTTCTACATAAACACTACATTGGTCGACACGATTTTTCGATCTGACTTTTGATAGCAAAATTTTGGTTTCGCTTACGTTACTAATAAAGGAAACCTTTTTTTTCACCAAACTTTGGTTTTTTAGAGAAATAAGAGCAATTTTTTCAACTTTTTATGAGAAATGGTATTTTTAAAAAAAATGATTATGTTTATTATAAATGACCTCCTCCCCTTCCACAAGAGATTAAAAAAAAGCACATTACTGGTTTTGGATTTTTTGCTTCATTTTTTGTATAAACTTGTTAAGATTTTGGCCACCACTGTTCCCTCGTGGTGATAGTGAGAGAAATGTAAATGTTTTGTAATTTTGTCAAGTTGGACTAATGTAGGGTAGGGACCCTACAGGTTTAATTTCTACCAAATAAAATTAAAAGTAAAAAAAAAAAACAAAAACTTATCGACGTAATACAACCAAAAGCAAACTTTGAAGCTAAGAATGGGTATTTTTTAACATTTCGATGCCTTGTAACAGAATTCATGCTTTATAAAAGAAACCCAGAAAAAAGTTTTTTTATCGACCTGTGTATTATTACTTATTACTGACGTAAATTTTGACTAACACTTAACCATTACGTTGTTCTGAAAGAGTTTATATAAGAAGCAATAGAACGGAAATACCCTGAATTAACTAATTGTACTGATTTAGTCTTTCTGAGCAGGACAAAACTGAGTCATACATACCTTTAGCAATCCCATAATATTAATTGAAGCTTGATTGCGATATAACATGAAAATTGTAAATATTAATATATTAATGACGTTCCTAGATATGAGAAGGAGAATACGAAAATTTCATCATCGTTTTGCTCAAAAAACATATGTTTAGACATATTTTCGATCTTCGAAGGTATCTAATTTTATTGAAACTTATGTCTGGATCATGCGAACTTTTGTCTTCTTTAGGACTGTATTCTTCATATTTAGTTTTCAAATAATTTACCCTCTGTCATTTTTTCACTTAGATTCAACCCAACTTCTCGGTTCTGAGCGTCTGATCACTTCCAAGTTACTTAAAATTTAGATTTTGTACCATTTTTGAGTTAATAATTAAATATGTTAAAAGGCAAAAATTTCAAATTTGTGGAGAGCATATTTTATAGTAAACTGATTTGTTGTTGATTAAGTTAACTGATTTGATTTGTTTCGAAATTTTTTTTTATTCTGTTATAAAAGTCAGTGAAAGTTTTCTACCGTTTTTTGGTTCTGAATATTAATAATAATTTTTACAGATATTTATCGTTATTTTTATTTATAAAAAGTCATGAATAACGAAATAGATAAACTATCCATTACTATCCCATTTTTTACATATTTAGTAAGGTTGTTTTTTTTATAGTTATAGGAAGCATTTATTTTCTATCTGTGAGATTCGGAAAATGACAGTTTTAGGTATGTACATAGTATGTAATTAGAGATAATAGCATACATATTCGATCGCTGGTAGCTAGAAACTCGATTTAGCCATAACGTCCTAATTGTAATTTTTCATTTCAAACACGTTTTATCCAATTAACAGATCGATGCAATAAGTAATTTAGAGTCGAGTCTCGAACATATTTTTTAAGCATATTTTATTGTGTCGCGCTTCGCAGTATTCTACATTTTCATGCTTTTGAACAAAGTTCTACATTTTCAATTGTAGACTTATATTTTGTCAACTTATATTTTTTTGTAAGCTGCTGAAAAATATTTTTAATTCTAAACTCAATTCAACTAATCCTGATTATACTGGCTTCTAAAATTTATTCAACAAACAATAATATGTATTATTGTTCAAGTGGTTAAATGTAAATTGTTACGTTACGGTCGAATTCGTTGAATGTAATGAGATTACACTTACATTATTGATAACGCTTCCAATGTTTACAAAATATCAAGCACAAATAATTACCATAAACTATTCATATTACTTTGCACAATTTGAATCAATATTTAATGAATAATTAAATAAATTTTGATATCAATTTTAATATAGTTTTGATTTGTTTGGTATCTAAAATTTTCACAAATAACAAATTTTAATTTAAATAACAAATTTTTCTTTTATAAAGCAGTTGCGATTGTGCATCTAGAAAAAAGTAAAATAAACGGAAGTAGGTACTTCTATACTTCTCATAATCACATTTTGTATTTATCTGTATCATTGGAATCTTTTTTTGGGATATCTATACTTTCCAATATCCATTTTTAAAAAATACGGTAATACGATAACCATTAATGTAACGTAAATTGATTTTGCATCATATACCAATAGATAATATTGGAAATCTTCTTTTCCTAATTCCAAACAATCGTTCTACTGCATTTAGAGTTCTAATTTGAGCTTTCTTGAATACAGTATCTGTTTCAGCTTATGGATTTGGTAGTGGAGTCAAAAGATATTTTTTCAATAATTTTTTATAAGTTTTATAAGTTGAATTAATTCTTCCTCAGAGTCATTGAGCAATTCCGAATCACCTATAGTAATTATTTGCACATTTATTTTAACTTTAAGATATCAACAAAGTAACTAACTAATATATTGCTTAAATATCAATACAAGAAATTGACGCTCATTTAATTTATACAGTACACAGACAATAAACATCCATAAACTTACCTAATAAGTTCGTAAATCTCCAAATAGACAGAAAATTCTTTTAAATTCGGAATATTTTTTTCTTCGCGAAGTTTTACAGCACTAACAATAAGCAAAAGCAATAAAAATACGATGCATACTATATCTATTATATAAAATAAGTTTTCGAAAGGTTGAGTACTGAATAAACTATCTAGATTCTAGGAGATAGTTTAGTTTTATCCCGAATATATAACTATTCTTATGTGGAAATACGCACGGTTTCTCAATCATCCGGTTAAAATTTTAATTAGAAGATAAATGTCACTATCTGTATATGAAAATATCGAGTCTAAATTAAATTGGCAATAGATAAAACTTAACAAATTTGAATAGTTTTAGGAAGAGCTTTAAAAAGAACTATACATATTACTGTTGTCAAGTGTTTACAATGTTTAAAATTGGTTGGCCAGATGACCGCAAAGTCATTACAAAAACATTATAGTACTCTATAAGTTAAAATAAGTTGTCTGCCCCTATAATTCTTTATCTGTTACTGAAAATAAAAATTATTTAATCGTTCAGTATATATATATATATATATATATATATATACTTAGTATACTTGCAGTTAATGTTATTTAAATAATTTCATTAATGTTGTATTTTCCATTTTCCATGTTGTATTTTCGTATTCGAATATCATAGAAAAATTTGCACCAATGAATACTGATCGACTTCACAAAAAAAAAAAATACATTAGATAATTTGACATATAGCTACGTAAATATATGGCTAGAATAAAATTTATAATTTTTAATTTAATATTTATTGTTTCTACAGAAAATAAATTTATAATTGGAAAAATTGGGAAAATGAAATTGAATATTTAAGCTTTATGGTAACAGAGAACATTTGTCTACGTACTCGTGCAATTTGTTTTATAAATATATATGTAGGGACTTGGGTTTCAGCAATATAAAAAAGTAAGTTAGTACATTTCCGTGACGCGTTGATACATTTGTATTCATTTAATTGAAACAAACCCTTATGGGTATTACTTTTAAATAGTTTTAACACGAATCAAGATAAAACTTACCATCTTCATACGAAATTACATAGGTAGAAAAAGCGTAGGGTAAGTACCTAGAGTACAGTACTTTAATAGCCGGAGTATCGCATGCAATATCGACATTTACGAGATTAATAGTGCTCTTTGGTTTCATAATTGATGTGTGTATGTAGTATTTGAATATAAAACCTCCTTCTCAACAATAATTTCGACGACGGAAATATACGGATGAACGGCGTGAATACCGTAATCGGAAGTGGGGGTTCACCCATTCATTGATAACCGGAAGTTGACTACATTTATCTATGTTCATATTTGTATACAATTGCAATACAGGTGCACAATTCTAGCTCTGGTGATTAATCAACAATTAAATAGAACGACATCATATCAAAAATTTGTCTTTAATCCAAATAAAAATTTGCTGAAAGTGCTATGTATCTACCATCAAAAATCGATTCACTACTCTCGATTCTTAATAAAATTTAAATTCAACAAATAAAACATTGTACTTAATTGAATATCTTATATTTTATTCAATTTTAATTTGAAAATAAAAGTTGTTCTGTTTTCATCGCTTGGAATATTCACAATATGAAAGTAAGTGTTCTTGTGTTGATTTTATTTTCATCAAGTTTAGATGGGTGTATTTGTTTGTTACCAACAAACATGTGATAATAGGGTTTTGCTATGAAAAATATTTATATAGTGTGTATGGAAATCTGTTTGCTTTGAAAACTGCTAATGCTCCTTATAATTAATGGCTGGTTGTATAATAATGTATAAAATATTAATGTAACTTAAATTTTACCTAGTTTCCATTTTTTTACACTTAATTATCCTGTAATTTAAATAATATGATGAATGACTAATATTTTTAGTGTATCTTTTATGAGAAATACAATCTATAGACTTACTAAGTTTTTCATGAATAATTTCATAAATTTTAATTTTATTTTTATGTTGCAACACAGATTAATGGCAATTGGTTACTAACATTTAAGTTTATAAAATCTTTCCTTTTGAGTTAATAGTTATCATACCATCCATATTTGGTATAAGTAATGGATCATTAAACACTGAGCATATCTCTAGCTTAATGGGATATTGTCAAGGTCCTCTTTCTGTGTAAAGTCAACTTTGGTTGACCAAAATAGATATGGTACTTCAAACAATGAATAAAATCCACTAAACAAGTTTAAAGTGTATTTATTTAAGCTTACTTAAGCTTTTTACAAAGTCGGTTTGGATTAAAAATTTTGATCGAGTTGGCTAAAATTGTGCAACCATTTGAACAAAAATTGAAGTCAAAGTTTTGATAAATATTTTTTGAACTATTAGCAGTTTTTGATTAGGGTTTGATCGAACCCGAATGGTTCAATGAGGCAGTCTCGCGGGTTCGACGAATATTTGGATTTTAATTTTTTTGTTTTTTGTTCTTAATGGTTTTGTTCATTTTATGCATCAATGTGCCTATGTACAATTTTCTCAAATATACCAATGTTTGAAGTTCGAAAAAATCATATTTTATTTTTCCAATTTAGAAGGCCTTGGTCATTGGGTATATGAAATTGGTACGGGTCAGTACCTCCAAAAAGGTTAATAACCACTAGATTGGAGTCCTTTCAGTATTAGTAGTGTAAAATAAATAAAAAAGGATTTATAAATTAAAACTTTGCAAATCAAGGTGCGATATATTATAACGATTCATAAGCTATAAGTATCTGCAATAAGTCTGAAGAAAACAAAAATATTTTTGATATAGAGTGGTATGGTATACTATATATAGCCATATAGGTAATAGGTACAAGGATATAATTAAATATCTCATTATTTATTTCTTCTTTCAATTTTCACAACAGTTTTAATTAATTATTCATTTAATTGGTAAACCATTTATTGATCAATTTTAAAATAAGTTAAAAAAGTTTGAATAATGAATTATTAAATTATTTAGTTTAAATAAATGAATAAATTAAAAAAAGCTTTAAGTATAAGTACTTTATAGGATACCAAGAAGCATAAACGAGATTTTTGTGAATATTCGTTTTGTACAGATTGTCCCAAATTTGATGAGCTTTTTAAAAAGGCTAGATAGAAACAAGAAGTATAGATACAAGTTTGAATCATTACGCGAGAAGTGTTGTTATTGTATTGTAACTGAGAATTTCAAACTTCTGCATGGTGAAAAATGTTGCGTCGCCACAAGAGTGTCTAGAGTACTTACTTATATTACCATAGTTACTTTACAGAAAGTATATAGTTTCGGTTTAAGTTAGTACTGTAAACACATTAATGGCAGAGCCATATTTTGACACATTTTCATTCATGCATTGCAAGATTAGAATACCTTCTTATAACCTTAGTGACCTTCGGTACGTTCTGAATACTTGCACTGTTAGTAACAGAAAAAAGAAGTATGATCTGAGTTTGTTATCATATACACGAATAATGTAAAAAAGCTTATACCGTTCGGACTCCTTGTATGTTCGTGGATAGAAAATTAAATCTAGTTCTTGTTTTTTGACATTTCTGATCTGGCAATTAGTTACTTCGTTAATATAGCCAATCAGGTAATCAAATTTTTCTAGCTTGACCATTAACACCTCAAGATAAATTCTTTAAATGATTGGTTTTTTATTCTACTTATAATGGCTTTTCAGATGGAAAACCACCAAATGTATTTTATTTTTAGACACCCTATTAAATCCAATTATTTAGCAGTTCTTAAAGTATTTAGTAGTGTCCGACCGAAGCTAATTTTTACGGCCGAAACCGAAACTTCCATATAAGGTTATGTTTTCGTAGAAAAAAAAGTTAATCATAATTGGGATTTTGAAAAAAAAAAAAAATTGATTTTTTTCATGTATTTTAAAACTTTATTATTAATAATGTTGATATTTAATGCAAAAAACTTAAAAAAATTTTTTTTCAATTAATTATAAACGATTAAAAATTGATAAAATTTAAAAAAAAATCACGTGACTATAAACGCGCCATGAGTGGTCACCATAGTTGTGACGTAATAATGTTATAGCTATTTAATAACAATACAGCGTTTACAGCTATTACACGTGACTAGACAATAATATTGAAAATTTATTGCTAAAAAACGAGTCGTTAGTTGATTCCAATTAGCTATGTGTGATAAATGATTTATAAAGGCAAAATCTGATAATATTCCTGCACTGCTTGAAACCATTTATTTCGACGTTTGCCATCTTGGGGAACATTTAAAAACATTTTGTTAGGAGTTGTTTTTGTAGTATTCGTTCATAATGGTACAAAACAAGAACGATAACTTTTAAGGTTCGACATGCTCAATATAAATTTCAATATTTAACTATCACAACAGAATTAAATCAATCAAAACAATGTACTTATTATTTTTGTATCAACTGCATTAAGTGACAACTAACTGCAACTAACATTAGGACGTCACACGCACTCGGGTTTGTTCGGGAGCTGTCGGCGTGTTTTTGGTACTAGATTCAAAAAATTCAAAAATTAATTATTATTTTGAAATAACTTTTAAATTATTGCGAAAAAAAAAACAAAAAATAGTTTTGCTATAAAACTTATATATGATCTTTCCATTTATCACAAAAAAAAAAAAAATTCACAAACCCAATTAGTCACTCTTTACTTTTAAATCCTATAGGTATTCAATAATCATTTAGTCCCTAATATTCGAGCTAATAATTAACACAACATATTATCATTTCTTATTTCAAATAAATTATTTATACTGAAATACGGGATTGATTTGAAAGAAATGCACCTAATACTTCATTTTAATATTAGTTAAAGTCAACATAAAATAATGGAAAAGAAATTGCGAAACAAAATTACTCTTTACCTATTATGTTTAGGTGCATCAAATAGAAAATACTCTTTCTTATACCTTAAAAACAAAATAATTTCTACTAAATTTTGATCAGTTTTTTTTCAAACTGAAAAAAATATTAAGGATAATTTTAAACAAAATTTTAATAAACTGATAGTTATCAGTATTCATAATTAAAAAACCAAATAATAAGTAAAAACAATAATCTTTTAGCAAAGATTATCTTAAGATAATCTTACGAATTCAATTTCAGTTTCGGTCTTACTTTTGGCTTGACGATTGCCGAAACCAAAACTAAGCTGAAATTAGACCAAACCAAAATCGAAAGTTCGGTCAGATACTAATATTTAATGATCAACACCACTATGAATTTTAAAATGAGCTTAAGTGCTCTTGCTTGACCTTCTCTTAAAAAGAAGACTAAACTTTTAAAAAATCTATTACTGAGCTTACTGGTGATAAACAAAAACGCCTTTTTTAGGCTTTACAGCCGCATATAACCCCTTAATTTAATTATAAGGTGTTTTGAATATTTTAGTTTCATATTATAAACAAGTTCCAAAAATTATAAGCATTACTTAAACATTTTCTCTTAATTTTTCCAATTTAACCATTAAAAGAAAAAAATCAAAAGTAATAATTTTCTTACATAGATACTCCATAAATTTTGTTGTTTTTCATAGATATTTGCAATTTTTGTAATAAAATGTTAACAATTTATCATTCTTATCAGCCAAAATGCCAAAATTGAAAATTAAACTAAAAGGAATATTAGTCTTTAAACAAACGATTGGAAAACTTAACTACCATAATCCATTTTGTTGTAAAATTTGATGTCATAGATAAAAAACAATTATTTTTAGAATCATAAATCTATATAAAACGCAATTTCTATAAAACTGAAACAAATTAAGTTATTTAATGACTTCAAATGATTTCAAAACATAAAACTTTTAATTCGATTAATTGATTAAAATAAATCTATGTAGGAAGTGAACCTATTTCTGTTTTTCATAACAATAATGGGATTTTTCACTTTTCATTTCATTTGTTTTTTTCAATACAATTGCTTCTAATGAATGCAAGTGTACTAAAGAAGCGTATTTTATAATTTAAAATATCTATATATTATGAGAAATTATTGGAAAACTAATCATTGTGGGTTCTTCTATATTTATGTAAAATAAGTATGTATAATTTTCTAGTTGGTAAAACTAACAATTGAAAATAGAAAGTAAAATGAACTGATTTTTTTTTATAAATAGGCTGCTGTCAAGGTATTAATGAACTGTGGATGGAAAGATGATGAATCACACTCTTTTGGCGGAGGGCGAAGAAGATCTTGTCAAGAAAATATGAATCATTTAAAACTCAATTCCACAGAAATGACTTTTACAAAATCTCAACTTGATGCTTTGAATCGCTATTTAGCAGATATGTGCGATTTTTCGCCACCGGAAAAATCTATAAATTGTTATCAAGGTTTGGGTGAATTTTTTTCCTTATTTACGTATTTATTGTGTTTTTTTAACGCAAAAATGTAACACTATGTTAAATTAGTTCTTTAAAATTCAGTGAATATTTTCATTGAATATTTACTAAAATTACAGCGGAAATTGGATTGGGCAAGCAGCAATATGTGTATTGATACAATGTTGTAGTTTTCACTTTAATTAAGTAATTGATCATTGTTTAGTTTTTGTCAGAAAATTAAAATCTTGGTCTTTGTTTAAAACAGGTCAAAAAGAAATAGCTGATGTTGTCGAGAGATTAGTTCAACGATTGATTTGTGGAGTTGCAGCATTGGATTCGAGGTTTTCATCAAAATTTTTAATTCGCTTGCATGAAAAATCTACTAATTCGGAAGTAAGTTGCCGACATTTGTTATTTTATCTTATGATTAGGGATTGCAATACCGGTATACTGGAATACCAAATACCAGTACTTTTAGCCGTTTATACAATTTTATAATACCGGTATTCATAAGTTTAAATACGTTTTTTTCGGTATTACTAGAAATTTTTCAAATTGTCTCCATTATATACAGGGGTTGCCAACATAGCGAAGTAGTATATAATTTTGTTTTTATGCTCTTCTACCGGAAAAAATTAATGAAACTGTGAATACCAATTAAGAAATACAAAATATCCTACGATATTTACATAACTATAATAATTATAAAAATGAAAAAGAAGAAAATAGACTTACCAATATAAATTTGATCAAATTTACAGTAATTTTTTTTGAAAATTTATATCCACAAACCTACATCCACATTTTCAGTATTCGGTACAGTAATCGAAAATGATGGTGACAATAATGTATTAACAGTGAAAAGGAATTGTCTCTTGAACAAAAGTTATAATTAGCTATTACTTAAAAAAAGTAAACAACCTAAAATACTACTACGAACTAAGGACATTTAAAAATTCAAACAATGAAAATAGAGTGAGATAAAAGATGTTCGAGCATCAGGAACTTTTTAGAAGCTTCCAGAATATGACCAAATTGTATATAAGGCGTTTGATCGTGAACCATCAATAGTAAAGCAAATCTCTGTATATCAAAGTATATCAAATCTCTGTATGTGTTTTGGTTTTATGCGCCTGCTCAAAATTTATCTTTGATCTCTGTTGCACAAACCAAACATGGTGTAATAAAACAAAAACATACTCAAACATTATCAAATGTATGCGCATGTCAATGTAAGCGAGACAAAAATATCCGAAAATTATGTACAGCAACAGAGTGGAAATGCCCTATGGCTACGCTTTTTCTTAGCTTGTGTATTATAATATAAGAAGATTGTTGTATGCCCTAAAACACAAATCCAACGAACCAGTCAATATTTTTAAGTAAAAACGTAACAATACAATAACAAATCAGTTATAACGAAAACTATTTGCCGAAAAATCGATTTATTTGTAGAGGAAGGATAAAGAAGTAAATACTGGGAAAAAGTACCTTGCGCATGGCTTAATAGGAAATAGTATCAATTAGCGTACATATATACAGAAAGAGGGTTTATAGTTTTTGTACAAAATTATGTTCCAGGCTTAATGACTGCACAATTGATGCAGTATGTTTATAAAATCACATTTCAAAAATTTGTAATAGTGCCACAGACGGAATAGTGATATTTACATTTTTTTGTGATTCTTCATATATTGTTGTAATTTACTCGTTAGAAATGATTTTCTGTGATATTAATTGTCTCTAATAAAACTAGATATTAAAACAAAGTAACACTGTGTTTTCTTTCTCTTTCTAAAATTCCTACTGTCGGTATTAAAATCGGTGTTAAGGTTTAAAAAATATCGAATACCGGTATTGAACTTTTGATCTGATATTGCAATCCCTACTTATGATGTTATTATAATGGTACTTTATCGTTAACTTATTTTTTAGTTGGATTTACTAAATCGATATGAATATTTGATACGTTTAGATAAAATTTCAACACCTTTTTCTGGAAATGAAAGTGATGATATATGTAGTCGTATTGTTGATGATGTAGAGATTGAAAATTTACCACAAGGATATGTAAAAATTCATTTACAAGGAGAAACTTCTGCATGGTCTGAATTTTTGACTCCAAATGGATTTTTACGAAGGTTTGGAGTTTAAGGGAAAGAGTTGCAATGATAAATCAAATATTTTATTATTTATTTTCGCAGAGATAAGATACAAGAGAAATTTGTTGAGTTACTTGCTTTATCAGCTGGGGGATCTTCTCCTCAAAGTCCCAATGACACTGATGAAACAAAACATTGTGGTGCCCCAGGAAAAGTGGCAGATGCTGATATAGTTTATCAAATTCTGCAAATGCCAGCGGCAAATCAAATTTTTTACGGTGCAAGTGAGTGATACTCGTATAGGAAAATTGATTACTGATTTTCATTAACATGGAGTTAATTAAAGCTGGAAGCGATGAGTTGCGCTACCCGGATCCACGTGATTTCCGTATGGCGATCGTTGAGGAGCCGGCAGGGGTGCGTTTACGAATCAGCTTTTTATCTCCCACGCTTCATCGCCATGGGGATGTAGAGGTCTATTTAATTATAGGCGTCGGATTTGACGGTTGGCCACGTTCAAGTGATTTTCCGCATCGCATTGATTTAACACATCCAGATTTCATTCTTTACTATAAAGCTGCACAAATGGTGACTTTTAAGAACGCTTTTTTGGAAATTTTTAAACTAAACAAAATTTTTTTAAGGGAATGTATGCTGTGTCAATTGCTCCAAGTCATGCTTTACGATGTGAATCAAAGTCGTCCATTTGGCGTTTATGTTTTCCTGCAGCAAGAATTACATTAAAAACTCATTATGGACCTGGAAGCCTTCCTCAAACTATATTAGATGTACTCTATGAAATATTAGAAAGATTAAATCGTCAAGTACATTATTGATCAGTTATTCTTGGCATTTAATATTTATTCTGTTTAATTTTTAGGATCGTTTAAAATTAGTCAGTAAAAATATTTTAATGGTCCTTCTCTGGTTTGAATTGGAGAAAAGCTATGATAGCCCATCACAATTACTCATGCATTGGCTGCCTGAAACATTTTCTTATCATGTTTTAAAAATCTTAGATAAATTAGTGATTTCATTGCGAAATGGATTTCAGCGATCATATTTTTTTGCTCAGCAAAATATGTACTTTATAGCGAACAACTGTACAGATGATGACTTCATGTCGGATGCTGAGAAAATTTTTTCCTATATGGAACATTTATATGAAGAGTCGACTTTAATACAACGTTTTGATCACGATAAAGTCATCCAGGATCGGGTTCATACCGAACTCGTAATTAAATGGGTTCAAGTAATGTCTGATATTTCACCACCCACCATAAATCGTTCGACAAGATTAAGCTTTAACGCTACTGATACTAACGACGCCAATGCTTTATCGGCAGCCACGACGCAATTTTCTAAAAAACAATTGGAGTATTTTCGATTAATGTTTAGTGAAGTATTGAAAATTCAAGAAATTGTCAGTGGAAATCCGTTCATATTTTTCGATGATAGCAAATTAACGTTTCTAATCAACTTTATTTTGGACCATGCTGTTGCATTTAGTAAAAAGTATAATCGGAAAAATAAAAACAACACTTTTATCTGTAAAATCAATATGAACATAGAAATATCAAAAGAGAATTTATTTGAGGCAATCAATAAGGAAATAAAAGTCCATAAAATTAATTTTGAAAATGACCTCATCTTGGTTAGCCACGTTCTGAAATGGTTATATCGCGCACTGGATGAAGACAAAAGGTTCTTGGCACCAATTCTACGACCGTTTTTGCAAAGATTATTTGTAGCTTCGTACGAAAATTCCTGGCATTTAGATGCTTGGAAACGACGACAAGAACTTGACGAAATGAATATTTTAGCTACATTTTGTTCAATTGTTAATTCAAATGGAGTACAACCAAGGGTGGGAATAATAGATGCCGCAAACAAAGGATGGTATTGGGCTCAGGATATATTAGAAATAATACAAGAATTTGATTTAAATTTAATTTTAACGCCGAATAATTTGGGCACTGTTCAACACCATTTGAAAGGGTCGAAGAAAAATTCGGGATTTAATACATTGAAAAATCAAATGACAAGAAATTTTGATTTTACTCTTAGAAACCAGAACGTGAACAAGTGGTTGTCAACAGCTACATTACCCTTAAAGCACACAATGAAGCCACAGTTTTTTGATGGTAAAATTAATTTGATTTTGATTGTTAAAATTTTTTTCCTCTTTTAAGTTAGTAATCGACTTTAACAAATTATTATTTTTTATTTGATAGATTGACTTTTGTTTGTACTTGAGTGTATTGAAAAAAATTTCGTTTGTATCTCAACCGATAATTGTTTGGATTTTTCAAAGATTTTAACAGCTATATATGGACGTTAATATGCAGAGTAGTACCGACAAATGTCCATATTAGCTTTAACTGAAAAAATAAGTTAGGAGTTTTTTTTTTGTAAATTCATTTCTTTCATTGTTGAGTTTTATAATACCTGATTTTGTTTTCAACTGAGATACAAAGATTTGGGTGTTGGTCCATAGAAGAATGTAACGAGAAAATTATCCTTCAAACCCTATCTGAAGGATAGTTATGACTCTTTTTGTAGGTGTAATTGCACTCTAATTACACCATTGTTGAAATTACAAAAGCGGTCATAACTTTGGTTCTGTTAAGGTAAAGACGATTTTTTTGCGGATTCTACCGGATACTGGTTTCTAGTTAATGTTACCGCTAAAATATTTGTTTTATACTTTAACCAGAAAGAAAACCGAGTTTTCTGAAAATTACTAGTTTTCTTAGAGTGATGTTCCAAAACAAACAGTGGTACAACCAAGATACTAAGATGTAGAGGATTTTAACGAAAAAATTGTCTTTCTCCGATTGTCTATCCGATGGATAGTTATGACGGTTTTAGTAAGTGTATTTACTCTCTAAATAAACCATTGTTGATATTGTATAAATAGCCCTAAATTTTGCTCTGTTGTGGTACAAGTCATTTTTTTTGCAAATTCTTTCGGGTACTGGTCTCTGGTTGATGGTACCTGTTGAATTTTCATTTTTACCTCAAATGGAAAGAAAATATTGTTTTCCAACAGTTACAGATTTTCTTTGGGAGATTTCCCAAAACTAACAGTCGTACATGGTATGTGCTATCTTGCAGAGGATTACACCGACAAAACTTTTATTCTATTATAACTTAAACTAAATGCTATAAATAATGATTTTTGTAAGCGTAATTATACTCTTAATTACTTTATTGTTAAAATTGTATATACCGCTAAAAAAAATTTTTTTTAGACAGTATAATATACAATAGCACCTGGAAGATTCGAAAAAAAAAGTTTGTTCCTTGAAAGAACCAACTATACGACCGTTTTAACAATTTCAATAATGATGTGTAATTAAACTTACAAAAATTGTCATAACTATCCTTCGGATTGAGTTAGAAGAAGATTTTTTTCAGTATAATCCTCTGCAGGACAGCTCCAACGTTGTGCTATTGATGGGTTTGGAAAATATTCCATGGAAAACTTAAATAAAAAAAATAATCGGAAAATTATATTTTCTTTACGGTTGAGGTACAAACAAAAATTTTACCGGTACCATAAATTAGAGACCAGTACCCGGAAGAATCCGCAAAAAATCGTCTTAACAGATATCTTAACAGAACCAAAGTTACGGCCGCTTTTGTAATTTCAACAATGGTGTAATTAGAGTGAAATTACCTCTACAAAAAGCATATCATATCAATCCTTCGGATAGAGTTAAGGAATAATTTTCTCGATACATTTCTCTATGGACCAACACCCAATTTGCACTATAAAAATTTTCTTTGTACCTCAGTTGAAAAGAAAATGTAAGCGTTATAAATTTCAACAATGGAATAAGTGCATCTACATAACCATCATAACTTCTTTTCGTTTAAAGTTGAAATTTATTTTTATTGGTACAATGCTTCGAGTCTACACTCATATATAGCTGTTAATTTTTTAAAAAAAACCTAATAATGGGCTGCTCTTGATTGTAAAAAATTGAATAACTTTTTTAAGGGTTGAGGTACAAATGAAAATGTTTTCGAAAGAATTAAGTACGAACAAAAGTTAATCTGATAAGATATTTAAAATTGTAAAGCTAAAATTGCTTGCTAACTTGACAGAGGTTAAAATTTTATTTTCTCAAAATTAATAGTTTTGCTTTTTATTTTTTTTAGGTGATATGGAAGAAAGAAATTCAAAATATTTGTTACACAGTCATTTAAGAGATTCAAGTCCAATGACAAAAATTATTGAATCCACCAGAAGATATGGCCAGTATCGTTGTTTAGGGGATATAATCGAGGCATTTATTATTTTAAATAAATTTTCGGTAAGTTAATGTTTTTTTTTACTTTGACAAACAATAAAATAAAATGAATGATACAAAATTTTAAAGCAGACCGTCTTGTTCTATGTTTAGATTTTACAAGAAATTTCAACTTTTCTCCCCGAAAGCGATCGTTTGCACATGCTAGATACAATACATCGCATATCAAAAGGAACTCGACGACGACATTTCCGAACATTACGAACACGTAGTCACACAAATCTCACTGATAATGACTTGATGAAATCGTCTGGAGATCCTAAACGACTTAGTAGTTCATCGTTTTTAAATGAATTGCCACTGCGAAGAAATAAAAAGAATTCCAACGATGAAAAACGAGAATACCAAACCTATCGACCTTCGCCTGAATCCTTTTTGCATTTAATTGAGAACGGAACTAGAAAAGCGTCTGATCCTGAAACGCCTGAAAAATCTACAAATAAAAAGTCGATTGATTGCGGGTTAGACTTGCCATTTGAATTAGAGCAGAGCAAAGAAAATGACATCAAACACAACTGGCAATCTCTCGTTACGAGTAATTATTTCGAAGACAATTTTTTCTCGAAGGACACACCAAAGTGTATTATTTACGAAAAAAATAATATCGCAAATATATCAAAAAATGAAAACAAATGTCGTAATGATAGTGATTTAAAAAATAATTGGCAAACTTTGGTGAAAAACAATTTTTTTGAATCAAATGACGAAACCAAAGATGAAACAAATTTGTATAAAAAAGTAATTCAAATCAACTCAGTATCATTGGAGGATGATGACAAAAATGATTTTAAATTTTTACAAAAATCACAAAAGAAAAATTTGACATGATAATAAATGTTTGTACTTTTAATTAATTTTAGCAATATTCAATAAGGTTTTAATTGGTTAAAGTAGTTCATGTGTATACGAGTATTAAGCAAGTATCTATAATATATAGTTATGTATTAATCACATACTGAAGTATAAAAAATATTTTTATACATTGATTACTGTTTTGAAAACTAATATTTAAAAAGGTTTTTTAAATAAAGAAATTATCAAAGCGACTCTGTTTATTTATTTTTCATTCATAATTACCAAAATAAATTTTATCAACGCGAAAATTATATAATATACCTATGCTTTTTTGCAATTCGAAAGGGTTTTTTTTCATATTAATATATTGGTAAAAAGTACAGCATATATCATTTAGGTAGTATACATTAAGTGAATCATTTTGATGTTTTAATTGATTTTATTAAGAAACAGAAAGATATTAAATAGGTATTCATCACTTTGTTAGAAAACCGAAATATGATTCTAATTTTTACGTTCGAAAAATCGATCTCATCTTCTCTCATTTTCTTTCCCCGATCCACTCTCGGGCTAATTGCCGTATCCTCCCTGCAGTGCGTGGGGTCTTAATCGGCCATTAAATATGTGGTGTTTTACACATATATCTCTAGTTCAAACGATGCAAAAATGATTTTTTTAATTATTTTTTTCACATCAAAATAAAGATGATAAAAATTAAGCATTTTCATTATTATTGAAGACGCTAGCTGATTAATAGACCAAATATTTTTTTAATTATTAATAGACATTATTATAATTAGGAAAAACCAATTTTTGTCATAAAACTCTTTCGCAGAAAAATAAGTTTCAATTTAAATGAGCAAATCAGAGTCCAAAACGGTAAGTGTGCTTATGAGTCTTCTGTGACGTCACAGTGCACATCAGTTCGTGTATTGAAACCAAGATATAAACAGATCATTGTGCGGTTATCACAGAAACAGTAATAATTTACACAATTTTTGTCATTTTTCACAATTTTTCGCCATGGAAAACATTTTTATACCCTAAAAATTACTATCAATTTTTTCCTTAGGAATAGAGGTTGCGTGGATTGTAAATGGTTTAAATCATTAACATAAGATTTAAACGATTTAAATAACCTTTCCTTTTGTGTTTAAATACATTTGTCATATAGGAAAACATCCATAGGCTTTTAAAGTTTCGTATTGAATTTAACGATTTTTTGCATTTTTAATGGATATTTCTTAAATTTTATTAAGAAAAGTTAAAAATTAATAGCGACATTATTTTTTGATGTTAGTTTAAAATATTTTGAAAACAGATTAATACAAATTCTCAAAGGACTAGGATCAAAATAAGCAGTTAAAACTTGATTTTTAATCGCGACGTTTCGGCCATTTTATTGAGCTTTCCTCAGGCGTTCATAAACAATCCCTTTAACTTTGTCAACAATAGGTAATCCTAGTCATGATTCATTTTTATAGATACGGTTCAGTTGATAAAATCAATAAAAAAAGCTTCCAAAATACATAAAATTTCAATAAAAAATAAAAAAATCAATAAAATTAATTTAAAATTAGTTTTAGTTTTAAAATTAGAGGAAAGTTCAATAAAGAGGCCGAAACGTCGCGAGTAAAAATCAAGTTTTAACTGCTTATTTTGATCCTAGCCCTCTGAAAATTTGTATTAATCTGTTATCACCAAGGATCTGAAATTTTATCATAATATTTTGAAAACATTTGAAATTAATTTTAGATCAAATGCATTAAGTCTAAATATATACAATTTCAATTAATTTAATACTCTAATATGATCAGTTTCAATGATTTAATCTCATTATATCTAGATGCGGATCCGACTTTATGGGTAAGATTTTGAAAACTGTTAAGAAATAACTACGAAATATTTTGGTGTATTTTTTTGTTGTTCAAGAGTTCTGGAAGAAAAAAAAATGTCACTTGCATATTTTCCAGAAAACGTATATGTAATGCTTAGCTGCCGTTTAGAGCTTTTCTGCGGATATGAAAATTTCCCCATTAATTAGTGTTTTTTTTTGCATTCGAAAATTGAAAAAAAAAACTTTGTTTCCCGCATATTTTCAGAGAAAACGCTATTTAAAGAAAATGCTTGATTTGGGGATTTTCCAGCTATTATAATTTCTTTGGCGTCATTAAATGTTATTTTTTTGTCCTTCGGGAGCTTTGAAAGACGGGATATTTATGAGGAAAATGCTATTAAAAGAAAAAGCTTGATGTGAAAAATATTCAAATTTCGATGTTTGTGTCATAAATTTGTTAAATTGGAAAGAAGTAAAAATAGTTAATTGTTGAAGAAAGTATTAATGAAGACAGCTTTCGCTTAGTAAATTATGGATTCATGAAAAATTTAGATTTTGAAAAGTTTGATTGTTTAATTGATGTTATTTTTTCAACAATTACCAT
Source organism: Sisyra terminalis (assembly GCA_958496175.1). NCBI lineage: Eukaryota > Metazoa > Arthropoda > Insecta > Neuroptera > Sisyridae > Sisyra > Sisyra terminalis. The sequence goes on from OY292274.1 coordinate 34,970,257, forward strand.
ATTAAAATTTAAATTTTCAGAATCTAATTTTGTAGATCTTCAAAATTAATATCTTTTATGTTTACTTCTTTCCAGCGGTTAACTACCACAAGTTTATAACAAAAAAAATCTATTTTTTTCCTTAAATTGTTTTTTTTTTAAAATATTCAAACGTCAAAGTTTTTTCTTTCAAATGACAAAAAATACCAATTAATGGCGGATTTTTTTTCATAATTTTAATGTTTCTAGAGAAACTCTAAACACCAACTTTGCATTACATAGGGTTTTTTTTTTAGAATATGTTACATGCGAGGGACGAAATTTTTTCTTCTATAACTTTTGATTGATAAAAACATTAAGTCACCAAGTAGCTATTTTTGTTTTCCAATTTCAAAATTGTAATACTAACTTGAGAGACGTGTTTTATTTATAAAATAAGCGATTCAAAAGCGATAAGCGGTAAAATCTCCAGAAGTTCTAAAAAAAATTTAACGAGAATATTTATTATTCTTTTGTATTTCACAAATACCAAAGAAATTAATCATCCCGATGAAGTTAACAAAATGAATTTTATTATGAAATTTTGCTGCAATCGGCGTCATCACCTCTTCACTATACGCCACGGTTTTGAAAAGTTTTAACTTCTAGCGTCTATAGTAATTTTAACTCCCTTAAACTTAACTATTGAAGAAAAGAAACATTTACTATTGTTAAACCGTCATTATTTAAAACTGAATGGTGGAACTTTTGTCAAATTGAACAATTCTCAACGCTCGAATAATTCATTTGGTACATGCAAGTCTATTTATTTACGTAATTCAGAAAATTTTTATAGGAAATTATTAATATTAATAAGTCACTATGTTTAATTTTTTTTGGAAGGAAAATAGTAAACATTTCTATGATTTATACTAAAAAAATATTATACAAAAATAATTACGTCACATGGATGTAGTCGCGGATATCATTTATATAAAACATTTATTATTCCTTAGGGTCGAGAAATTCTTACGCACAAACAAACTTAATATGTATGTTTTAGTTATAACTTGACACAAAATGAATTTGGGGCTTTAATAAATTATATTATCTATCTAAAGTACACCTACATTACCTTTGGGATATAATAATCAGGAAAAAAGGTGCAACAAAACGGTATTGATACTTTCGATTGAGGGTTCTTTGTTTATATACAGCTTGGATCATTTGTATCTTTATTATTACTACCTCTTGTCCCTTTCCTACTAGTTTTTAATGTATTATAATATATGAATAGGTCTGACGTAATTTGATATCTTTTCTGTTCTCTTATTCTGAGCTATATGTTGTAAGCAAATAAATATAGAAAAAGTTCTTATTTTGTTGAGATTTTTGTTTCATGGAAAACCCAGAGTTTATTTAAAGTTGTTATTGATTGATTGAAGGAGTGTATAAGAAATTTAGGAAATTACTTAACTGCAACTTGTTAAACTTATAACTTTTAAATTAACATATTAAAGTTATAAAAAATTTTTAGGTTTCCGTACATAATGATAAAAGGAATTCTTATACCCTTGTGGCAGTAGTCGGTAACGGACGAACCACCCGTATCTCCGTATCCGGACCGCTGAAGGTTGAACCTCAGACCTAAATATTAACTTAAATGATTTTTCATATTTTTAGCCAAAAATATTAATGTTTGAAAGCTGGGTTGAAAAAAATAGAACTTAGCTATCTACAGACGCTGCTTGGATGGTTTATGCAAGGTACATTACACTTAAAAATGAATTGTAAACAAATTTGTATGCCTATTACAGCGGTCGGGGAACCGGGGTACATTACCCCAAATGGGGTAAAAATGAAATTCTTTTGGGTAATGGGGAATACAATAAATAATGTTTATTTAAAATTTACATTGATTATTTTCTTTTCAGAATGGGGAGTGGGGGGTAATATTGATTTACGCAAAAATATTTTGAGGTAATGGTTAAAAAAGTCTCCCGACCGCTGGCCTATTATAAGAGCAATAAATTTTATTTCATTTTATTTTTATTTATTAAATAGTCTTATGATATAGATATCTGTTATGTATGTTTTTTTAATTGTAATTACCCATCATTTTATAATTACCAAGATCTTTATCGAGTTTAGGATTAGTAGAAATCCGAAATTCGAAAAATTTTCTCTCAATGAAAATCGAACCTTTTGATTTTTAATTTATTAGATTTTTATTACAAACATTTAGAAATAATTATTTATTATGTATATATTTTAATGACTCTATTTTTATTTTTATTTTTATTTTTTTATTTTATGACTTGTGAAAATTTCCCTTTTTCAGGCATCATGGTTCCCTTAGGCATCATGTGTGCCCACCCCTGTTATATGCGTTTACATTTAACTTTATTTTAAGCTTTTTTGTATATTTTTAACATGGATAATTTTAAAGCATTAATCTTTAAAATTTGCTTCAAAATTTATCAGTTAGTAATTGGACTAATTTGTTCTTAGACTTTATTAGGCTTTAGTTATGATTAAAATGGCGAACTAAGTTTTTACATCGACAACTAATAGTTATTGGAAACTTTACTTTAGTGGTTCACAGTTAAATGTACCAATAAAGTATGTTTACAAAAGTTGATAAATAGAGGTAAATATTGATGACTAAATCCCTAACACAAATATAACTCTACATACCTATGTGTGGTTATAATTAAAACTTGTTTCATTAGAGTTTCAAAATCCCTAGTATTTGTGTTTTGCAAAAACTTATATACATATATTGGAAGGATTTCTTAACTAATTTATATGTTGAAGCTGAAAGCAAGTGAAAATCTTCGTTAAATGCTATTAAAGTTTACCTCATAGTTGCTCCACTTATCAATAAAGATGTATTTTATACCTAGATACACAAAAAGGAAGTCTAGTGGTATATAGAGTAAAAGTCTCGTAAATTAATATTTAAAAAAGGTTCTGTAGGGCTTTAGGGAAGTGTGTAATGTTTGGAAGCGAATACTGCTCAGTGGTAACGGGTTGTAGATGTCGGTAGTGTTGCGCGGGGATCTTAATCAATGGTATAGCTTCAGTTGTAGAGCGCCGTCGCGACGTAGGCACCCGGACGCCGCAGCATCCGTGAGAGGCGTGTCAGCCGAGAGACGTCTCTTTATCTCGGGGTCACAGCACCCCTGATCATAGCTCGCACTAAAGCTCAACTATTCTTTGACGTGCATCATTTTCATTACTTATTTAATATCAAGAAATTTATCAATTAACAATTCTTCAGCTGTGCACAACAATCAAATTTTGCCAGAGCATTTTGTGAGTTGAACGAGTGCTATTTCGATGTGTGCTTTTTTAAAATAACAGGAAATGGTAGTTTGCGCGGTTATTTCTATTTGTTTATGTTAATGTAGTATTAATTACAGTTTTCAAACTGATTTAAAATGTAGTGATAGTTTTATTCGAGAATGGTAAGATTTGCACTATATTCTTCAAAATTATTTTTAGCACTTAGATACTTTAAAAACATACTACCGAATAAAAGTAATTAGCGTTAATGAAAATCAAATTGTTTTTTTGAGCTCCTTATTTATTAGTTAGATCGCATTTATTATCACATTTTAGAAAATGTTAGCACCAAATCTTGAACAAATTTTAGTCAATTTTAGATTTTAGTGTTATTATTTCAAAAGTACCTTAGAATAAAGCACCTATGTGTTAGTTAAGCGCTTATATTTCAATATTTTTTTTTTTGTAATTTATAAGAAATGATATAATCGGTTAAGTTCGAATACCATAGTTAGGCTCACTTTAACTTTGCAAAGGATTTCAATATATATATCAGTAGATATCCAGTAAGTACATCTACCAACTGAAATCTTGGTTCATTGAACTAGAAACCTTTTTGCCTCAATTTATAACGGATATGCATTGTGTATTTTTATTACCAATTTTTGTTCTAGATATTTGCGTAAAATTTTCATAAGCCCGCCACATATTATATTGCCGCTTTTATTTATTTATATTTTTGGATTTCAAGGTGTGGCAGTTGTGTATTTTTAGAAGTACATATATGGAAACCAATTTTGGTCCTCACTTAATTTCGTTAGGGTAGAAAGCTTGTTAAAGTCGTGCTGCTTAAAATTAAAATTAGCCTCACGTCAGGGGATGTAAATGTGCACGCGTGATGGAGTAATTGACTTGCTTGTTGATAAGACCTGAAAATTAGTCTTAATTGTAGCTTAGATTTAACTAATTGCTTAAATTACTAAAAATTCTATATATTTTTTAATTAAAACAAAACAAATTAAGTAATCGATTTTTTAAATTTCCATTGAAAATAATTGAATAGAACTTTTTATAGTTTTTTTTTTTTTATTAATAAAAAGTATTGACTTTAATGAAATGGTTTATAATACGAGGTTTAGAATATAATAATAAATTCTTCCTATCTGTAGATAATTATACGTTGTAAATTTATCAAGTCTAATGGCTGTGAAATACAAAACTGAATTTCTATCGGGTTATTAATCTTCCAGTATTAAGCCAATAATTCAAAAATTTATTTTATCTTCAGAGTTGTTTATTTCACTTGTATTGGACTTTGTTGTTTATTATATGTAAATTAATTTTATAAATTAAGCATTCTTTAAAAGCCAAGAACTTAGTCTTTTACATATAGAAGCTTCTTCCGGTTTTGTGCTTTCGCACAAGCACCGATGTTTTGGTTTCATACTTTTCGTTCAATGTTTGTTTGTAACTTAGAGCTTTATCCTTAAACAAACATATTTTATGTATCTTTATCACAGACTTGATATTATTAATTGATGGCAGGGAAAGCCAAATTTAATAGCTGTAGATAAATATGACCTCGATATTGAATAAAGATTTATGTTACGTAACAATGATTAATTAATTTATAAATTTTTATGTCAAGTAAATTATGAAAAATTTAAAAATTTTGCATTATAAATATCAAGTAAAAGATTAATCATAAGAGTTGGATATTGCTACATTTAATTTTATATTTAAATTAAAAAAAATATATAGAACAACTTTTTTAATTTATTTATTTAGTAAACGTAAGCTTATTTCTAAAAAAATGCAATAATCCTGCTCAATTTTATTCTTTGTTGAGATGACAAAATATTGCTCCATTTTTTTTCAAAATAACCAAAATAAGTTTGAGTAAATATATGAGTAAAAATATAAAACAAATGTCTCAAAACTAGATTAGATTTTTTTGCTGACTTTGAACAGCTATCTGTTATACTATTTAAGTTATATATAAAATATTACGGAGCGATCCAATACTACTTCATGACCACTCAGGAAGATTGCTTAGCAATCAAAATACGTATCTGAGGCAATACGTCAAAAATACATTGTGGTTTAGCTTTAGTTCAAATTTATATTTTTATTATCGCTTAGTTTTGTAAACTATATTACTTAAATAAGAACACAATATCTTTAATATATTGTTTAGACGAAGGTCTCATTTTTTCACCATAGGTATAAGTTGTTTAAACTTAATTTATTAAACATTTTATATATCACAGAGAAAGTAAAAGATTGTAAAAACCGATTTATAATTATGTGTTTTCCACTGATTTCTGTATATCGATTTTGATTCCAAATAATATATTTTTATTGAATAATATTATTAAATAAGAATATAAATTAGTAAAGTAACAAATATAATTATTTAAATGATATATAACTTAAAATAAATCGGTACTTATCTAAGTCTTTAACTTTCTCTATGGTATAATTTTTTTAATATATGTAGGAAAATTTAAAAAACGTATAACAATGTATAGAAAAAAATGAGCATTTCGATTTTTTTACATACATAATCTATTTTCACCCAAAGGAAATTTTAAAAGTAGAGGACAAAAATTGTAGACTTTTGTAAATGGGATATACAGATTAAAATTAATTTAGACATTAAAATGGATTTAATTAACATTAAAATGGACCAGTGATGCGATATTTGTTAAATTATATAAATTTTTACCATATAAATAAGATAAGCTATAAGCTATACTTCCTTCTATAATGAAACCGAGATTTTTTCTCAAATTGGATCTTTCTTTGGGGATGTATATTTACGTTATAGTTTTAATTGACAACATTTGATTATATTTTGGTTTGTGGAAAAATTTTAGCACATACTTTCTAAGTCTTAATTAGCATATTGGAAAATAATAAAAGATTAATAATGAATTTAACAATTCAATTTCCCAATAAAATGTATGCATCAATTTTCTATTTTCACGCTGAAGCGTTAAACTGTTGAAATGCTTTTAGTATTTGAAAGAATATTTTTTTAAAAAAAATCCTTTTTGGTTATGAAATATGTAACGTAAAGACTATTTAATTTAATTTCTTTAAAACAATATAAGATAAAAAATCTTATGAAGTTTCAACTTTTTTCGGTAATAATAACAGGTGATATTAGCGATTGGAAATATTTGTAACATCTTTAATAATGCAAATTTATCACGGTTTTTACGGTTATTTATGGTTTTTATTAACCCTATAGTCGCTAATGACCTTAGTAGTTATAAAGTGACGGTAAATAACAATAAAAAATCTATGCGATGAAAAATGTGACCAATAAAGAAACTTAAAAAATAAAATATTTAAGTAACTTAGTAAGTGACTTAGATACTTTTACCAACAGGTACTTTTTCTGCCAGCTCTGCTTATAGTAAAATATTTTTCCATCTCTTTTTAGTAACATGTAATAAAATACCATTGAAAAAGTCAATGTAATTAGCATATAAATTTTTATTCTCTTTGTTGTACTTAACATAGTCGCCAATACCAAAAAATAAATGGAAAATAAAAATTCCCGTAGGTATATCTTCCGTTAACTGTTTTTTTTTTAAGTTTTTGTATGGTTTTATCATTAGAGTAAATTTATTTGATTATTTGAACGTACGTTTTACAATTTATATTAATTAATAGTGTGAAGGTTTGTTAGGTATTAAAATTGGTCCTGCATGAGAGAAAATTGTTCTTATTAAAAAAATAATTTGATTCCTATTAGAAAGAGTTTAGTTTTCCATAATATATTTTAAAACAATGATTGGATTAAAATTAATTCGAAATTTAAATTTACTTTTTTCCAGCAAAACATTAAGTCGAGATTCAGCAAGCATTTTCGTCGTGTTAACAATCAAAAAGTCTGCGCATTATAACAGAAATTTTGAAATATTGTCAATTTTTTTATGGAAAATTAAATTTTGATAATCATCATCTTTAGTAAAGTTGTTGGATACATTAATCAAAATGAAGTCCCTATATTCAAAAATATGTAGACGATTCAACATTGGAATGAGAACACTGGATGCAATTAAAACGCGTATGTTTAAAATTCAAACTCATTTTTTTAACAATTTCACTCCCCTTTGCAAAACTTTAAAAGATAAGCATAATATATGTATTTATCTTTTTTTCTTTTGATTTATCTTATTCTCGTTAATGGTTCTGCATCAGTTCAACTGACGAAAAACCTTACTAGACCTGGAAGAATGCATCGGAAAAATATTAGTGCCACATTATCCGGAAGCCTTCGATATGTGCGACCTCTGATTCCAACACCGACTCCTAATGCTGATAAAGGATTTGTAATAGAGAATGATGATGTTGAACCAAGTAAGTAATTAAAAAAATATACTAGATAAATTATATAGAAAAATTTCAAAAAAACAACCCTTAAGGACCGGTATTTTCACTTACGGATGAACAAACTATATCCATCAGATCGCTATTTAATAGATAAAAATGTATCTGTTAGATAAATCCTACATATATCACTATTCTTAGGTGAAAATACTCATATTTTCTCTATTCTCTGAATAATTTTTTTTCTGGAAGATAATTATCATTATCTGGATGTGAAAATACTAACCTTAAGTAAATAAAATTGTAAATAAAATTAAGTAAAAAAAGCATGCGATTCAATTATCTTCTAAATGCCTAAATTTAAAAAGAATATACTTTTAGTTTCTTTTTTTTAGTAGTCACGATATTAAATATTAAACATGAACAAAACTTAACATTCCTTCAGGAGATTTTATAGAGTCATATAATTTGTCCGGATAAAAGTACTTATGTATTGCTCTCACAAGATTTTATGTACAATAACTTCTCTAAGAAAATCAACTTCCACTTTTCTTTTTCATCTTATAACAATAAAAAAAAACAGCGTTTGTAACGTTAACTCTAAAATTATACTTTCTATAAAAATAAATGTGATTATGTAAATGTAAATTTATTTTCTATCATTTATTTGAAAAGAATAATATTCGTGTTTGATTTTCCGTTTTTCATAAGATCAATAAATTTTTAGCTTTGATGAAGGGGAAAAAAAGATTTTTTTAAATAAGGTATAAGAATTCAATTTTTTACTAAATATTTTTTACATAGTACTTGAATGGATTGAAAGTATTTTTCAAGTTATCCTATTTTTGTCCTTACGGTTTCGTATGCCGTACTTACATACATATATGAAATTCAATATTGATAGATATTTCAATGAAGAATTTACATTGAATGAACCAAACGGATTTAAAGTATTTATTGAATTTGAAAAGGTTACTGATTCGCATTTTTAGTTTTTCGTTTTCAATTGATATTCTAAAATCCACAAAAAATATAGGTGAAAAACTTGTAATAGAAATAAAATTGTTATATATTTATGTTTATTTTGAAATTTGGATTAAACTAAAAAAATCTATATAGTTATATTTTATTCCCAAACATAAGTATATTGAATGTGTTATTGACAATAAATGCTTAAAGTTTTTCCGAAGTTATTGATACCACGGGAAAGAATATTTTTTCCCTGTATCTATTTCAATAACTACATAATCAAACGATGTAATAAATTTTTGACTGTGGACCATTTGATTAAAACTTTTGAAAATTAGAATATATCTTGGGAATCATAAAAAGTAAAAAAGTTTGTTCTCTACCATACCATTTTATATGGAAACACTACATATAAGAGGACACTATTTTGCCCATAAATTGTTCCCTAAAATATATTGAGAAAACTTACTAGTAAAAATGTTTGTGTATTTTATATTGGGTATTCTAAAAACATGGATAGACGAAAAAAAAATTGATAAAGGATGAAATCCTTTCTTTGAAGCGAAAACTTCTTTATTTTAAATTGTGATTTAAATTAAATGTGATTTAAATTAAATTGTGATTTCAAATTTGATGAAACGAAAAAGCGACAGTAAAAAGAACTAATTTATAAATCAATAGGATTTAATGGGAGAGAGAATACGAAAGAAAATATTATACAGTGTTTCCACTGATCTGTTGATAATGGATAGTGCACTATACAGTAAACAAAAAACCGTGATCGAAACATTAGAAGAGAAACTTATAATAGTCTTTCTTTTCTGGTGTGAGAAACTGAAGCAATCGAAGCAAGTAAAATGCAAGAGCCTATTTCAAGTGCTTATTTGTGTAGGCTGGCGCTCATCGGCACTCAATTGCCAGCTGTTGATTTTAGTTACCATAAAAACTGTACCTACGTAGGTAGCGCTTTGTATGTCTCGCTAGAACATCTCACAAATGAAGTTTTGGTCAAAAATTTCATTCCCGATTTGCTTCTTTCCGTTTGTATCATTAGTTTTAGAACATTCAAGGCGTGTTGGAAAGAAAAATGTTTTCTTCCAAAAAGGTTCAAAACTCTTGTTCCAGTATAAACAAATACTATTTTAATTTTTCCCTTTTATTATTAACGTTAAGATTGCTCTTTTTTATTTTCATATGAATCACAAAACAGAAATATTTTTTGACTTCGTATTTTAATAGTTAGCAAATGATGGGTTATAAAAACATATTTTTGCAGAAAGTTGTATGTTCTATAAAAATATATTGAATTATTTATTGATCTGACTTGTTCAGAAGTTGGTTGTCTTTCATTCAAGTTTTCCTAAATTACAAAGTTGCTTCATTACAAAGTTAATTATGTAAGAAGTAGTACAGATTCATTTACTTCATAACAAAAATATTTTTTGAATGTTTCCTTTGCTTAGTGAGTTCAATCCTATTAACTTTGGGTCCAGTAAACTAGTATGGCAGCAACAGTTTTTTATTAGATCTAGTTTTTATTGTACGGAATAGTGAAAATAATTTGATATCGATAGAATTGAACCAAAATATATATTTTGTATGAAATATTTGTGAATCAAAAATTAAAATCATTTTCAATTATCAGCCTTTTTTTCATATTTATTCGTAAAAGTTATATTTTGAATAATTTTTAAAGATTGCAAGTCTATGAACCTGGAGTGAAACATGTACTATCTGAATAAGATCTCTTGAATTGTCTTTTGCAGGTCAATTCCAAAGTATCCCTCAACAAGGAGCAGTAGTAATTTATAAGCATGGCTTCATTCCAACATTCTTGATATCTTTATTCCATGATTGATATGACCTGAAGAAATTTTCTTCATGTTCAATAAAAGATAAAAGTTCTATAATTTTGAGCAAAAAAAATTGAGAATCAATTTAGATGAGAATCAAGAAAGCTTTAACAAACACGTTACATCAAATTTTTCTATTAGTGTTTTCACTGACCAAATGTATCACGGAAGGCCTCATTAAAAGCCTCCTAAGCTTCTTTTTCTTTCCGCTAGAGAATTTGGCATTTTCTTAAATTTTTAACCCAGTATCCTTTACAATATCCCGAAATTATGCCCCAACGAAGATTCTCTTCTTAACTTTTGCCTTACTCAGTCCGAAAAATTTGTTTTTTAAGTACTTGAACGCCTAACCTCTTCGATAATCTTGATCAAAATGTTTAGTTCAACGAAGTTTTAACTTCAGGAGCATTTAAAAAAACAGAAAAAAATGTAAAAAGTTTAACAGGACAAGATAAAAATTAAAGCAATGGTAAAGAGTATGTTTATATAAGTAGGTAGGCAACCATCAAATGCGGGTGTGGAAATTGATAAAAATGATATTTGTATGAATTTAACATATAAATATGATATGTCAGATATGCCACCATATTTAAAAAATAAAAGCTAAAAGTTTATTTTAAAGAACATTTTCGTATTTAGTAAGTAAAAATGTATAGAAATTAGCTATTATTGAGCCCAAAACATTTTCATTGTTGTATGATGAATTATGACCCTAAAAACCTAAATAAACCCTTATTATCTTAAAATTGCAGGTTTATTGTTAAATTTAAAAATAAACTTTCAATATAAAGAATAGCATCATTTTACATCCTGTATTTTAATATCATTATATTCAATAATGTGACTGAAATTCGGTAAGCTTTTGAACAAATGAATTTATCAAAAAAAAGTAAGTTACCTTTTTTGTAGAGCGTTTAATTCTCAACAAAAAAAAATTTGTATGACGTAACAATGGTTATGTTAGTTACAAGAATCAGATAAAAAGAAACCACTTTTTTCAAATTGTTCTAAAAGTGCTACGTGTGACTTGTGAATTGTTACTATTAGAAGCTTTAATTTGAATAGGTGTCCTTTTTATACATAAAAAAGACTTTTGAACCTGATTGGAAGAAAAAAAATTGACACACCCTATAAATGCAGTATGTAAGTTATATTTGGCGAATTAAAATCAATTGAAAACTCATGGGTTTGATTAAAATTTGAATTTAAAATATAAAAATCTTGATATAAGTCTAATTTTTTACTCTGTCAATTAAAGCAAAGTAAGCTTTAAGAAAAATCTTACAAAATTATCACTTTAAAAGTTTTTAAACTTAAATTTTGGAAAAATATATTTTCAAGTATAGCGACATAAAATTATAGAAGACAATTAATTAGCAGTTTTGCAAGAAAAAAAAATATTAAGCATATTTAACTCCTTGCCGATGATATAATAGAAAATTTCTAGTTATATTTAAAAACTACTGATGCATTGAAACTAACGTAATATTTTTACTTTTAGGTTTAGGTCTTACAGATTTTCAAACAGTGGTCATCGCTTGTTTGCTGACCTTATTGTCATTAGTGATCACATTGATAATCTTTTTCGCAATCAGGTACAAGTTTAAGCTGCTAATGTATGCAGTGCTATTTATTTAACATTATTCAATGTTTGAATTTATTCTTGCAGAATATTCTGGAAACATTATGCTCGTCATCGAGATTCTAGATATGATGGAATGTTAAATAAAGAAGATAGTTCTGCTCCATTGTCGAGAGGGCAACTAACAATATCAGCGGATGAGGTATGTGTAGGCAATCGTAATTACATTCTTGGTCAACTATTTGCCATATTATCACATAATTCTCCTAAAAATATAAGATGTAAGTTATAAGGCGTTAGGTTTAATATTTTAAAAGTCTGATAAAATATTATCAGCGAAAAAAAGACATTAATCTTTATGAAATTTTATCTTTTTTGCAACATACATGAAAAATGAATAGTTAATTGAGATTCAGTTTAAATTCACAACTGCATTTGAAAAACAGCTAATGCTTCCATAGTTTTGATTCGATATATAAAAAAAAACAATCAAAATACTTTCTTTTATTAAACAAAAATTAATGTTTTAAGTTAAATAATAGATAGAAAAGGTTTTTAAAACTCCATAAAAATGAGTGGCTATGATAAAAGAGTATTTTCCATTTAAAAATATGTTTTTACTTTATAATTCTATTAAAATAAAATTTAAAAGATAAGGGAAAAGAAAGTTAAAATCTATTTGAGCTGAATAAATAGTCTAAAAATGTTAGCTGGTGATTGATTTTTATTTCTGATATTTTCTCAATTTTAGGAAAAATTGCAATCATTGTTATTGCAAAAGTTTTATTAAAAAATAAAACAAAATTACAGTCAAGGAAAATTGATTACGAGCTCATTTTATTTGAGCATAGGAAGCAAAAATGAATAAAAATATAGCTACGAACGTTTCCATGAATGGATTTTTAAAACGACATTGGAGAATAGCACTTTAAATGCAAAAAGCTTAAAAGCTCGACACAGTAATATGTAGGAAACGAGAACTAATGACATTCGATTACTCTACCTACAAGAGCTATTTGTACGACTTTCCTTTCAATTGATTTTTCAACAGCTAAAAGTTTAATTGCGCTCGAATGTAATATGAAGCTAAGTTTTCTATAAATGTAATTAATTTTCAACTCATTTAATTTTTTAATTATGAGCATTTAAAAAGAGTAAGTCTAATAAAATTTAATGATAGAAGCTACGCTTTCTCATATATGCTTCATATAAATTTACTCATTCGTTTCAAAGACATAACTCAAAATAATTCAATAAATAGTTGGTCTTCATATTAGTTTACAAAAAAATTAAAATAAAAGTTAACATTTTATTGATCCCCTGCGTTATATTAGTTGTTTATATATACTAATTTTTAATAAAAGAAGAATCAACATTACGCTTGTTTTCAAAACCTCTTCCCAATATGGGTGGAAAGCTGTTCGTTACCTTAGAAAATTTAAGCGCCTAATGGGGAGAAGGGAGGCAGTGATATCCTCCTTAGTGGTTTTGCTGGAAATCACCGAAATTTTAATTTTCATTTTATGCAAAATACGATAATTCCTTTTTGTATATTGTAGTGTTGTCTAAATTACGTGAAGAAAAAGATACAGATAATCGGTTATCATTACTATTTGTATTTTGTTCTTTATTAATAAATAAAGTTTTCCTTATTGCAACACATAACATTAGGTTACTTAAATAAAATGAAAAAATATTTTTTAAAAAACTTTATGTGTTAACTTTTGTTGTACAGAAATTTCTGATAAAATGACAAATTTAATCAAAAGTAAGAAAATAAGTGGCTTAAGTCCCTTTTAGGTCGGTCAAACTCTAGTGACGTTGCAATTTCCACTTCGTTTTCAATTTAATTTGCAATTAAATCGGTTTGTAATGAAAATTTAGCTACAAAAAAGATAAAATCATAGTCCATTCTTATACTATCCTTATATATTGTTACGCATGTAAATTGAGACGCCTGATGAAGACCAAATAAAATGGCTAAAACGTTGCCGAATCAATAACACAGGCCTGCAAAAAATACATTTTAAAAATTGTCTTCACGCTTATTTCAAATATGAAATCTATTTCCTTCCATCACGTAAGGTTTTTTCACAAAACGAGAAAATATATTAGGATCAAATAATAGAATAAGTAGCAAATATGGTAATTTAAAAAAAAATGTTTCCTGAATTACATAGAACAAATATGTTAAGTAACAAGACAAATTTGTCGCATTGAAATTAATTAAATATAGATATTATATTATACATAGTTATCAATAAGGGTAATATCTAAACGGTTTTTCAGACGAAGTCAGGGGCCCGAAGCAAACCACTGTCTCTGTATCGAAAATGGTAGTGCTTCACCTCTCACTACTAGCGCTGGTGTAGTTTTATCTTGATAGAGGAAATGAACCGATACGAAGTTTATAAGTGGAACAGGATAACAGAAATGATTGGTGTTATTTCGCTCTCATTTTTAAACTTCGTATCGGTTTGTTTTTCTTACCAACGGAAGATAAAACAACACCAGCGCTAGCAGGCACTACCATTTTCGGTTCAGAAAAAGTGGTTCGCTTTGGGTCCTCGATTTTAGGCGAAAAATCTACTTTTCAATTGTAATTTGCAACAAAACCTTACGTGATGAACTTTTTTCATTATTTTTTTCATAATCAGGGCAAAAATTACAATAAAATATGTTATTATATTTAAGACAATTTTACCATCGCAGGCCTGTGTAATTTTCGTTAGATCAATTGTTGTTCACATTCCTGTTATTTTAATTAACTGTTTATAAAGCATGGATGTTATTTTAAATTAATTAAAGAAATAAGTATAGTAAGATTAATTAATTGCCTTAGTAGTATTTATAAACTTAGCAATAGTTTAGCATAGTTTTTAATATAACAATCAAAGTAACGAAAAGTTTCTCAAAAGTATCTCCTTAAAAAAATTCAATTGTTCTTTAATGACATTAACATTCCAAAAGTTTTATATTAGATTTCTTAAATAAGGAATAGTAATAGATAATGGAAGAAAGTGATTTCCAGAACAATAAATTGATTCTTTTGCTATTTATGAACATATATCGATTTTCGTTGTATGCCATAACTGCTAGTAGCTTTAATATTTTGGGGTTGAATATAAATCACCAATAAGATTAATGCACGCAATTCTGCAACAATGAGTGGGAATTAAATTTGAGAATTTGAGTGCTTAAATCATGCTTGATGGTTTGTTTAAAAAAACGTTATAATTAAAACTGGAATTCTCAGAATTGGAACTAATAATAAAGTAATAATAAGAAATAAAAGGAATAAATGGAAGTACTAAAGAGAATAAGTATTCCAGTTCTATTAGTTTTTGGCGAAATTTAGGAAGAAAAAACAAGTTGAATAAGCAAAGCTTGTTTATATGAAACGCTAGCATATGGTGTGTTTTTATATATTTACCATGAATGCAAAAAGAATGATTGTCGTTATAATACTATGTGTATAATAAAGAAAATATTCGCACACAAATTCGCATGTAAAGGCGAAATGATTCGATTGGGGCCTATTTAACAAAGACTAAACTTGTTTCGCGAATGGTCTGGACTGGTTCATTGCAACTCTATTGTCTACGTACAACTAGACGGGACTAGGTTTTGTATTTCGTCTGATGACAATGAACTTTTATCTCGGAAATAATCCGTTGAAGGTCACATATGCATCGATCTGTGTTTTTGGGTGGGCAGAGACATTTTATTATTTGTAAAATAGATCAACGCTGCATTAAGAGATCCACAAACCTTCTAGTTTCGCATTGAACAGAGACAACGATCCCAGATCCTCGTAGATCTGTCTCATTTGGTCTAGACAGAAAAACTTTTGTGTCCGACATGAATCATAAAACAAATCATTATTAAACTGGATGCAATTATTAGAGTCGAGGAGTATTTGGAGAAGTTTGAGCGGAATTGTGCGATAAGTAAATTAATTAGCACCCAAGAAATATTGTTTGCTTGCCCGAACCGGACATTTCGATTACAAAGGAAATCATCAAGTGTCAATAATACCAAGAATGGAATCCCACTCATTTACGTCAACAACAGAACAGGAAAAAAATCGAAATGCACTTAATTTTTTTAACGAACCTAAATTGATTTAAATCTATAAAAAGATGTAGATAAGAAAATAAAATAATAACGATGATGAGAATCTTGAAACTCACATATTAGCCTGTAACCAGTTTTTGAACCCTTTTGGCTAGACATTAGTTCAAGGACAAATATTTCTGCCAAAAAACATATTTTTTATTTCACAGGACAATGCAGATAGATTGCAAAGCCGTTTTTTTCTTCTGGTAACCATATTTTTTCTCACATTTTTCATCTTACTGTAAAATTTGTATTTAGATTTTTTTTTTCTTATAAAACTTCCAAACGTTCGTGATAGGAATAATTATTGCCGAATTTTAAACACATTAAATCACAGGGTACGAATTTTGCTAACAGGAATCAAAAGCACGCAAAACTGATTTGCTTTTCCGGGTTTTTTCTTTTTTTTATTGAAAAAAAGTTTATTGACCAATTCAGATATAAAAAATATATCAATGAAGTACCGTTTTCGTTTTTTAAATATGAAATAAAATCCATAAAATAGCCACAGGTGAAATAAGTTTTTCAATTGCAAGCAAAAGAAAATATGACTCTAATAATTTCATTATCTACATTGGCCGGAATTAAAATGAATAACGTGCAACCTTTGAACTCATTTCATAAAACCTGTGAATTATTGAAGATGCAATTTTCCTGTTTCTACTTAGTCGGCAAAACGAAACATTTGATCTTTTTCAAACGAAAAATAATTCTAAAGCCGTGATTAAAATATGATGAATCAAATAGCCGCTTTGATGCAATGGTGCTACTATACACATGACAAAAATGATTATACTTATGAGCCTCAGATTATAAACGATACATTTTCACAAAATTATTTTTAACATTTCAATGTTAGTCAAAGCGGACATTTCAATTATATTTTGATTATGTGAACCGTATTTTAATATTTTGCATTCAATAATGACGACTAAATTGCACTATGTACCGCCAATATGCAGCAACCTACTTTCTCCCAGAACCCTCTTTCGTTTTTTTTTCTTTTAATTCCTTGCATTTGTGTCATTATATTTGAAAACTTAAAATCATTGCAATAATAAATATTTTTTTTTTCTGTTTGTAAAGGCTTCAATTAAATTCTACTTGTAGAAATCACGAAATATGCTTAGCACAAATAAATAGGGGATAATTAATCTTTTCCCATGTTTGGTAAGGTCAACAACCACTGCAACTAAGGTGTACACTTTGGGCCTTAGGAGCCCACTTACGTATCCTGTAAAATACAAACAAATAACATTCTTACCATCTTTGAAATGAAGAGATAGAGATAGAGAGATAGAAGGAGCGACAGATTTTCGTATATTTTTGAGAGCTATTGTTTCAGGCCTGTACTAATATTTTTATAAACAGTCGACCAGTTGCTTCTTTAAGTTGACTTAATAGTTATAAATAGTTATTATTGTTTAAAAAATTAAAGAAAGGTATAAACTATTAGTACATAATTTGTTGATTATGAAAAAAAATTGATAACCCAAAAATTTATTTTCAAAACCATTTGGTTATATCTTCTGGTTTTTAGCAGATGCATTTTAGTACTAATTTTTTACTTATTTAGAGACTCTAAAGTCAATAAACAATTTTAAATCGAGAAAATTTGATAATTTACTTTTCGTTATAAGATTGGAATCCAACGTCTACCAGCTTCAAAGCGGCCACCTTGACCACTCGACCACTGGTAGAGTCTTAATACTTATTGTAGCGGACTAGTTTCATACATATAGTTTATTTTTCAATTCATTAGGCAATTTTGATAGATATTTCCAATGTTGAGATAAGTTTTTTTTGCTACTTGTCTTTACCTTCATCTAGTTAAAATTTTAGTTTGGTGTTGTAAAGATATCACTTGATTATACATAAATTTTTAATTTATTTTTAAATGTATTTATTTCTTAATTTCAGACAGTACTTAAGATTACAATTTTGTCTCTGTACTTGATACTATTCTCTTTAGTTTCAGTGGTTCTTTTTTCAGTTATTTTTACACACATATTACATTACAGATATACATAAGAACTCTGAAACAAAAAATCTTCCTTGAATAAGGATGAGGAATAAATCTTTCTAACAGCTTTTGGGTCTTGTATCTTTGAGTTAAAGACAATAAATTACTTAATTAGGTAACTAAATCCTACATCTTTCTTTTATACAAGCAAATATCCCATTTCTTTTAGAGCTTTTGACTCTGGGCCAGCGGTCACGAAGTGGTGGCTCGTGGAACACTTATAGTACGCAAGAAAATTTCGCTAACCCATACAAAAATTGGAATATACATTTATAAATTTATTGAACACTTAAAAAATCTTATAAGTGGTCTGCAGGATTGAAATTATGAATTTTATCGTCCGTGAGATCAAATAATTGAAAACTCTTGTTTTCATCCACCGTTTAATATAACACTTCAGAAAACTAGTTCTCATGAAATTAATATTGTAACGACCTGTGTACAGCTAAGGATATACTTCTTAAAGCTTCTGAATAAATGAATACGTTTGAATTTATCATCGTTTCAAGATTATACAGAAAGTCATTATTTATTAAAGAATTTCATTGTTTTATCCTTATCTTTCAACTTAATTATTTTTTTTTCGAACATTTAAATAACAGTATGTGCTAGAATAATTACTATCCCAAATTGATTTCTAATATCCCAAGTTAACAATTTATTATTCTCATTCGCCAAGTTCTCAATTTTCCGAGACGTAAACATAGTAAAACCAGGATATGTATCTTTCTATAATATAGAAGTAAATCCTCATTCAATTTTTATTTACGCAATGAGTGGTGTTTCTTAAATCTATTGGCGTTCCTGTTGTCTAATCGCTAACTTAGAAGATATAGATTTGACGAATTGTAGATATATGAGGGACGGATAATAATTAGACATATAATTAAAAGAACTACAGTGTAAACTCACTAATCCAGCACTATTACAAACCAGAGGGGGCAGATTATTGGAATGTTCGGATTACTGGACTATAGTCAAAAAGTAATGGTAAAAGGTAAATGAATAAAATAAAGCATTTCATTGAGTGCAAAGGTATAGAGGGGCGAGAGAGGCGTGGGCGGAGGGTCCCAAATTATTGGATGTGTCGATCTATCGAAGTGTCGGATTAGTGAGATTATACTGCACTTGTAGTAGGATTATTAAAATTGACACTGTTTTAATATGTTACTTGGCCTAAAAATACTATAGATTATTGAGCGAAGAGAGCAAAGTAAAAAGTCACTACTACAAATTACATTTACAAATACATATGTAGATTTATTATTATTATTTATAAAAAAATAACAGTTCCAAAAATAAGTATTTCAATTGTTGTTTTAAAAATAACTCATCATTATTTTTCTTCAAATAAGTTTATATTTGTGTTACAAAAACGTTGTCAACATTAATTTAATCAGAAAAATCTTTCTGGAAATTTACGTATTTTAATATAAAAAAATATATATTATTCTTTTTGCTATAATCATTTTTAGACGATAACTGTTATCACCAAAATTATTATGGCTGTATCATCATTTCGAAATAATTCTACAATCAAATTAGATTTTTTCACTGGCTTTGATCAATTATGCTGTTTATGCTATATATAAAACATAATGTGGTCTTATTTATGCAATATAATTTTCAAAAGAAAACTGCCAGAATACGTATTTGATTGCTAAGCAATCTTCCTTTGTGGTCATCAAGTAGTATTGGATCGCTCTGTAATTGCTATATGACACATCATATAGCATATATTACTTGATGGATGAAGATTGCTTGGCAATCGAAATATGTATTTGGCCATTATGTTAAAAATACATACGATTGAACTTTTGATGAAATTTATGTTCTTCGATTACTTCTGTAAACTATGTTTTATAAATAAGACTAACATATATTATTTGTATTGAATAAAACAGTACTGATTGCACAATGCTATTGTCAGAAAATTCCGTGAACTACAGTAAGGTATTTTTTAAAATTGGCATATAGGGTTTAACACTAATGTTCTGCATTGAGGTGCATGAAAAACAAAGAGCCACATTTTCATTATTTATTAAATTTATATCACTAGTTATTTTACTTCTTAGTTAAATCTTAGCACACATATAAGCACTTTAAAAAAATATACACCGTTACTCTATATAAACTAAAATAAATACAAATTAATAATATGTCTATAAATGGCAGTTCCAATGCGCTAATTCAGACGGTCGTGCTAGGTCCACTAGTAAAGCAGCCCATTCACACTCCAACTTGCAGTACTGCTAGTCGGACTGCTAGTTGGATCGCCTAAATGATCCGACTAGACATTCAACTTCCAACAACACCATTTACGGTCCAACTTTAGATTCAACTTCGAAAGTTGGATCACAAGTTGGACTTCAAGTCGGAGCGTGAATGGCCTGCTTAACTCGATGCTCGTCGGCCCAGTTTTTAGGTCGATAGCAGCGCACTCTTGGGGCCTGATTTTGTGTCTCGAAATTTCACATTGCGACGCCACAGTATAACGATTTGATTCGAGCTATAGAGCTTTTTGCATGGAATATTATTTGACAAATTGTACCAGAAGAAATCCGATTTAGAAAAGCTTTACAAAATTTTTAGACTTAGAAAATTGATTTTTGTGTTTTGTGTATAATGTAACGTGTTTTTTCAGTTAGAGTGTTCTTTTTTAAAAATATTTAGGAACAAAAGTTTGATTAAACGGGATAGTTCTGTATTAAAATTAACAGTTTGTTAAATTATTTTGTGATAGTGACAAAAGCAGCCAATACTGGATTCACAATAGTTAACTGCATATAAATTATTGATTATTTACGAAAGCTTTTGCCACATTTGAATCAGTCGCTGCGAATAAACTAATTATAATTGTGTAGAAGTTAGAATACTAAAGCTGAACTTAAAAAGACTCGAAAAACAAAAAAACGAAATAAAATGTTTAAATTTGGAAAACATCTGATGAAATAATGATGAGCTTTAAAAGAATGAAAGCTTAAAGTAAGAATTGTAGCGAGGTAAAATATACTACCAGTCCGATATTTTAAAATTGATATTTCCAAATTTAAGACAGGAAAAATACGGGCCTGAATTGTTTTTACGCGCAATGGTGCATACGAATTGTGCACACAGGTTGTTAGACGGGCCCGGGCTAGATGAGAAGAGGCGGAGGTTTTGCATTTCGGCGACGCGGCCCAAGTTTACCAACCTATAATATGGCGGGGTTTTTGTATCAGCACCGCAAATATGCTTGCATTGCGTGGGTTTTTATCTGTATTTTGCAAATGTGTGAGTATGTCTAGTGCATTGCACTAACGTCCGGCTAAATCCATCTCTTTCGGCCCAAGCGGCGAACACTTAAATTCGCCATAGATCGAATACGTGGCTTAGAAAAAAATGCATTTGTTATTTCAAGCGCGTTGAGACATTGATCGGAACCTCGACAATTATTATTATGTGCACTCAAATACGCCTAAAACGTAAATTATAAATGAAGAAACGTACAGGATGTGCTTGCTTCAATAAGATTGAATAATCAGAGCCTGCAACCCAAATAATCTCATATTACAATATAAAGAACCATAATTTTCTCCCTTGTTTATTCAAGTAGTATCACATATACTTAGGTAGAAATAAATTTATTTCACTTAATAATTTAATTTCATTGTTACTCAAATTCATTGGTTCTATTATTTTTCTGAATATGAAATTGAATATTATAAAACTTGCCATCAATCTTAATTTAAAGAGTTGTGAAATTTGTTCATTAGCATTTTATTTCGTTAGAAATAAAGTTTTTGGGATGAAGTTTTTTTTAGCTTGAATTTGGAAAAGTTTTGAAATAAACATGTAAATTTATTATTTGAATGGAAGTTAGTAGGAAAAGAATCAAATAAAATACACAAATGGAAAGCTTTCTATTCACAGTAACATTTTATTGGTTTATATGTTTGTATTAAGTTTACCTCCATAAATCGTTTTATAGGAATAGAATTTCTTTTTAATTCAAATCTTGGCAATGAAATTTATTTCATTGATCTATAGAAGAATATCAAAAGATGATTCTAAGAATAATGACAATTCAAAATTATGAACAGTAACTTACCTAGATGCTCCAAGAAAGCAATTTGACTTATAACAACAATGCAGAAATTAGAAGCTCAAAATACTGTGGCCAAATATTTCATAGTATTAGTTTTCAATGAGCTTTTGAAGTACCCATTAAGTAGCACTATTTTTTCAAAAAATAAAAAGTTAGTAAACAATGCCCAAGTTTTTTGTTTTTCTACGTCTGCACTATGGGACAAAAGCTCTATGGGACAAAACATAAAATATTATTTTAGGCATGCATATTTTTGTATTGTTTAATATACCTAATAATTTTTAATATAGTAAAATTGACCAAAAAAAAGCTCCCTAACATAGTTTTTTTTCTTAATTCTACAAATAATAATAATCAAGAATCTATATAATGTCAAATTAAGGACAACCAAAAGTATTTGTTTCGTGTTTTTATTTATTCGCCATTCTAATTGTCATGATTTTTCTGTAAACTAGCAAATACCTGCGAAATCTCAGGCAAATACATTTTTTTAAAATTTAATTAGTGGAAATTGTGAAATTTAAATTTCAAATTCAATGTATGAAATATAAGGACAGCATTATCTTCTGCTGAAATTAGACCAGGAGTGGACAAACGGTCGATCGCGAACAGATCGACAGACGATCGTAAACATTTTAAATATTTTTTAAGAAAATTTCAATACTTTTAATTGAAAGTAAGTGCTAAAAATTAAGCAGACAATATAACTATCATCTATTCATATCATTACCCAAATAAGATCTATTCTACAACGGATACTATTGATTCCCAAATAGTGATTCTAATATTCCCTCCTACTCATTCTCCCTTTAAGTTTGTATTTGGTTTTAATCCATTTTTCGAAGTCGATCGTATATAAATAAAAAAAAATATTGCCGATCATACTAGTATTAAATTTGCCCACCCCTAAATTAGACTATAGTTTTATTAAAGGTATCATTACATTTGTATGTTTACGACTTCTATTCGTAGACGGACTGTACATCCACAAATTCAACCAAATATTTTCGACAATAATGGATATGATAATAATAATTAAGTGGAATTTTGAAAAAATATTTAAAAGGTTTATATTTTTATTTATGTAACGGGATTACTATTGACCTATTGATAAATCTTCTGCTAAAATCCAACTATCATAGAAATTTTGTATATCGCAGTCGGTTGATTTTGCGCTTGTATATATATATAATGGTAAAAGCATCTATTTCGCGAATGCATGCTTTGACTAGTCAATGTATACTTATAAGTATTAATAAAACATAGATCTTAGCGAATTATAATAATATATGAAGATTGTACGTATATAGAAAGAGATTGTGTGACTTCTCCTCGCGAATTTAGTACATTTTTTAGTGTTTTTTTTGTATACGTGTTAGTGGAGATATACGTACAGTGTAGAGGAATGCATTGACTAGTCAATGCATGCATTCGCGGAATAGACGCTTTTACTGCAACATATATATTATCTAGGACAGAGAAGAGAGACTTATATTATGGTCCAACCAAAACTATTTTTTTCGGCCGAAACTCGGGGACCCGAAGACAACTACTTTTTTGTATTGAAAATGGTAGTACCGAACCTCTCACTATGAGCGCTGGTGTCGTTTTATAAAGATTTTATATGTATTCAAAAAGGCCAATTTTAATCAATAATACAACTTAAGTTAATGCTGGTTAAGACTGCAGCGCCAGACAAGATATTATGAACTATAGGAGGCTGTTAAATTATGGTTTCAAATACATATTATTAGTGATTTGTAGAATAAAAAGTATTTATAATAAATATTACAAATATTATCCACATAAAGAAATATGTGATAATTTATATTTATTTTAATTATGTATTTAAGTGAATTTAACCAAAACTTGTAAGTATAGTTATTAAAAATATTGAAAAATGCTCTACCCATACGGTTAAGTTACTTTAATTGTATATCGAATTCCAAAAATAGTAGAAGGCAAGGAAGAAAAAAAAGAAATAAATAAATAGTTATAAAAAAAGAAGAATTTTTAAACTTAATTCCTTTCATTTCTGACTTCATTTTTTTTTAACAAAAAAGTTTAGAAAACTTAGAAATTTTGCAAAAGTTTGTTATTGTCTGAATTGTTGATCCAAATGATAAAATAAGTGTTATCGTATCACTTACTTACTTACTTACTTACGTCTTCTAACTGCAGTTATCCTTTGACTTCTTTGATTTAGTTTTCATTTGACCGATTGAAGTTTATAAAATTTACATTAATTTTTTCTTTTGGTATTTTTACAATTGATAATACAACTATTCTGGTGTTACATTTTTCAAAATTTCATTAAATAATAGTAATTATCATTAAATAATCAAAATCAAAACTCTCACGCGTATTTGCTTACAATTTCATTAATAATAGCCTCCTTTAATGCTTAAACTGACTACTGGGAACGCTTGTGTCGATTTGGCTAATTCTACCATGGCTTCACACCTTTGATTATACCTAATGTTAACCTATTGCATAAATATTTAATACACACAAAAAATAGAATCTTAAATATATACGTTATTACTTTAGATTTTTTTTTGTATTGCTTAGTATTAAAAAAATTCTTAAGTCGGTTTGCTGTCATATCAAATTCATTTTCCTTTAATTTTCATAATCAAATTGTCGTATGCAATGTTTTTTTCTCCATATTTTGAACAATGGCCTGTTTATATATCATGTTTATTTAACGTTCAAAGTAATTATTTTTAAATTAAAACTAATAGTATTGAAGAAAATACTTTTTCGGAATTTCGATTGAAACTTATCCAATTAAAGGAACAAAATGGTAAATGGTTAATCGTAACTAGGGCCGAGTTGGTCTTTGAGAAAAAATGTAATAAGGAAACAAAAACCATCCATCTTAAATCGAAGAAGAAATAATTCCTTTTTTTTAAATTTTTTAAGAATCATTTAATTATCATTAAAACACCTGGTACACGGAGAATTTCTGATGTCGCATTTCCGTGTTTAAAAGCCGATTGTGTATAATTTTTTGTCTTAATTTCTTGCTTCCGCACAGAAATTCTGAGAAACTGATTTGAATTGGTGGCCAGTTTGATTCGTTTATGCTTTCATATCAAAAGAGCAAGAAGACAACAACGCTAAAATGTTTTCAATGGCTGTCTTATTTCGTTAAAAATCTCGCTAAAGTGCATCGAGCTCTATTCTTTAACGTGTGCAACAGACGAAAGATAACTCGATTTGCCAAAAATTGCAGTCTATGGCACAGTCGAGGGAATGCAGTTTCTGCATGAGAGATCTTTTCTCTAGTTCGCTGATTTGATGTGGAGGTCACCTGCATGTGTGCAGGTCAGTGGTCAATGTGCTTAAATGTTGGTGCATCGTTGTTGTTTGTTGCACTAGTAGTCGCTAGAATTTCGTATTTTGGCGGTGGACGGGCGGTGCATCCGAGCGGGCCAACCACCCTGCACCGAAATTGAAGAGTTCAATGTCCGGGCATTCACTCAAAATGTCAGCCAACAACCTGTGTCCTCCTGGGCCTAGCAGCCGCAGCGGGCCTCAATTCTTCACCTAAAATTTGCACATGCCACTGATTGCATCATAGCAAAACATACACATAATAACAAAAGCCCCCAACGTGCGGGATGCAATTATTCAAATGTAAAACATAATGATCATTTCAACTTGTTCATTTATTGATTTTTAATAATAAGAGTAATTGAATTACAGAAGAAAAGCTTTCAGAAAGCTTTTGAAATTCCAACTAAAATGAACACTTCCTTTAATTATATAATAATTTGATTTTTATATACTATCTGAAATTGAATAAAGTTCTTCTTTATCAAAACTTTAAAATTGGAAAGTTGAGAATTGGAAACCATTAACTAAGTGCATTGTATTATGTGCGCTCTAACTTTTGTTTCAAACTTGTCTTTTCCAATCGAAAATATTAGTGTCGTATATATCTATATACAATATACATGTACGAAAGAAATATTTTGCAATGTTGCGACGTCTGTCGCTCTCCCTTGTCCGATGGTCTCATCAGTTAGTGAATTGCATGGTTTGGTGATGTAGCTTCTCAAATAGCACCCTACCGGTCCACGACAATTCCACTTGCATACACATTGCACACATGCAAATATATATATATATATATATATATATATATATATATGTATATATATATATATATAATGGCGGAAATTAGTAATATTTTTTTTTGGCAAACAAAAATTTACATAAAAATAATTATGATAATTAGAAATATATATATATATATATATATATATATATATATATATATATTTGCTTCGTGCATTCAACTCGATTTTTGTAAATAAGATGCAAAACCCCAATGCCAAATTTTAAACTCTATTTATATATTTTTAGTTTTAATACACGATTATTCAAATATTTTTTTCAATTTTAAACTGTTTCAAATTGAATATAGAGCGTTAACTTTGGTCTCTTATTTTTTATTAATTTTTCTCACAAGCTGTGTAATAGTGACAAATAAAACTGTTTATAAAGATCCGGTTTCATTCTTGTAATTAAATTTTCTGATTCAGTAGTCCGTTAATTTCCTTTGTCAAAAGGAAAAAAAAATAAAATCAATGTATTTATTTACAAACTGTTGATGTTTAATAATATAGTTATTTTTTTTAATTTTTTAATTTGAAAATATTTCTTTTTGTTAATTTATATAGAATATAATAGCTCTGCTATAGACTGGATCTAGTTATATATTTTTTATATAATATTTTTTTGATAGTTGATCTTTTAAATGATAGGTAGATGTCTTTTAAATGATGCATTGAAATTGTTTGCTACTTAGTTTTAAGAAACACAACTAAAGCTTTTAAAAAAAATATTTCAGAAATTGATAATTTAAAAAATAGGTAAAATGTTTAAGAAACAAATGTATAGCATACACCTTAAGAATGAAGCACAAGCTAATGAATTCAAGTAAAGATTGTAAAAAGTGTATGATCTAACAAAGCTCTGAGTTGTGTGAAACCTAAAGCTTTATAAATATATAATCATTCAACAGGAGCAAAAGTGGAAGTTCATGATGAAATTTTCACAATTTTCATGCATTTCTTGTAATCGCAAGGCAACAATTGACAACTATTGCATAATTTTTTTCCCTCATATTGTCTTTTTCGTAATTTAACACTTTGCTTTAAAACTACTGAGATATTTCAATTGGTCTACTTGTCCCTATGTTCAACCAGAGCCGTCAAAGATACTTTTAAAGTAGATCTAGATACTAGATAAGTTACTTCTTTAAGAAAAGTATCCAAAATTACTTTGGATATCTAGTTACTATTAAAAGAACTTAAATACTCATCATAAGTTACGTTTCACGATACTTAAAAGATACTTTTTAAGTAACTTTAGATACTTACTATGTATGTACAAAGTTTTATCACTTATTACGTAAAATTGTTAGGTATACAAATAATGTATTTCTTATCTTTATTAATTTAAGAAAAAGGAAAGTATATACGTATAAGCCTCTGAAAACAAAATATTCTTAAAAAAATGATAAAAGATTAATATATAACGTATACATCGAATTTTATATAATTACACAAATTTAAATTCTAAGTGAAGTAGAAAAATATATAAGCACTTCAAAATATGGCATACCTACAGTTAATTTGAATAAAACAAAAATAAAATAGTTAAAATTTCTTTAAACAAAGAAATCACAAAGTAAAAATTATTTTTTACCACCATGTTGCCAGAGACACCCTTTAATTGTATACTACATACTTTATTTTTAGCTACTTTTGCTGTCTGAAATACTTTTGATAACTAAGCTACTTTTTGGTACCTTAGATATTATTTTAAGAAACAAGATACTGTTCTTTTTAAAAAGAAGTAAGATACATTAACTTAGATTAAGTACAGATCCAGTAACAACAAGATACAGTTACAGATACTTGAAAGTAATTAAGTTAACTCAAAGTAAATAAAATACTTTTTTCTGATAGTTCTGTGTTGAACTAAACTTGCTATAGTTTAGTGTTCCAAAAGTGTAGTACGCGTACCTTGAAGGATGTAGGCAGTTTGGTAGGGTTATGTTTACGGTGGCCCTATGGTTAGTGCGAAAAATATATTTTGTAGGTAACAAATGAATTCCAAAAACAATATTTTTCTTTATCAAAATTTTTTTAAATGGGGTTATTAGTGTTACAAAAATTATAGAAGGATGGCACATATCCGGAAAGTTAAGGAAACACTGTTTTAACTTATCTGGTTATTAGTAAATTATAGTTGAGACCTAGAGAACCAGTAAGTTTAAAGCTGCAGTGATGAGACTCTCCAAACGTTGTCCTAGTAAAATATATGGAAAAAAAAGTATTGATATCTTAAAAATGGTTTCATATTATTGTTTTAAATATTTGATGTTATAAGCCCTTATATGTAAATTAAATGTGCACCGTTTTTGTTGTTTTATAGGTGTAAATTTTGGCACAAATTGATTTTTATAGCAAACTATCGAGCTTTATTACTTTTTTTCAGTTACTTTAATTTTAAAGGTTTTCTTAAGTCAAAAGAAACACAAAATAGAGTAAGGTTTAAATTTAAAAAAAAAGTAAAAAAAAATTATAAAATATCATCAGTTTCACAGTTATATTATGAAAACTAGAAGCTAGTATTTTTCGAAGTAAAACCTTTGCATTCAATATAATAATAGGAAAATGTTGGTATGTAATATTTTGACAAAGCCAGAGAACAAAGAATGAATATAAACTCTAACAAGTGCGTGGAAACCAAACATAATAATTGTTGTCTCAAATTCCAACCAACTAAATGCTGGCGTTTCTTTCAACTGCCATTTCAATAGTTATTTCATTCAATAGTTGATTTCATTGAATACCTATTTTTTGTTATTTGATAAGTGTTGTGTCAGTGTTGGTTGTGAATATTTCACGGGTAACAACTAGTATCTTTATAGTTTGTCACAATTTTATTCAATTTGGATTTGTAATTGTTGAGAAAAAGAAAAATTGTCTAAATTTTTTAATTATTTGAAAATAAATAAGAAACCGACACTTGCAGGTTGAACGTACTGCCAACATACTTTAAAAAGTAAACATAGACATAAACATTATAGACATCCCCGAGATCAATTCATTTTACTTATTATCCTATGAATTTCAGCGGAATTCCTTCTACTATTTTATTTGAAACTCAGATTATTTTTACACGGCCATAATCTATGAGTAATTGTGAAAATGTGGAAATATAACGAAATGTACTTTAGGTGTAATCTAAAAATAGAAGCTGAATAGATGATTAGAGGATTAATTTTATTATAATATAAGATTAACTTTATAATATTTGAATTGACAAAATAATATTTTGATTAATACTGTACTCCAAAATATTTGTATTAATTGGATAATAAAGATAGCTTTGATGATTTGATAAAAAAGATAGCCTCATCTTAGTAAGGTAGTAGTTTTCAAACGTTGCAGTTGGTTGCAGTCAAGAAGTCGCTATAACCAACTTTCTCAAATTTACAACATTTACAAATTTCTCTATTGAGGGAATGTATTATATTTTTCCTTATACAAAGAAGCAGTTATGAAATATAATTTCCAATTTTCCTAAATAATAATTTAACATATTGATGACAACTCTTGAAATATGTTATTTTAATAACAAAATTGTACAAAAGTTTTTGAAAAAAAATATGGAAGAATCTATTGTTTTTATTCATCAAATTTATATTTTTGTAATTTTTAGGATATTAATTAGCTACTTAAGATTACTGTTCTGATGAACAGAAAAGTGGTGAGATATAATATATTCTTAACGAATAATATATATTTTAATTAATTTTGTCTGTTTCCCAAATTATTAAAATATTTCATTTCGCAATAATTTAGAAGCACTAGTTGAAACCCTTCCTATAGGTGCTGAAGCAAAATATGGAATTCGTTAAAAATGCAACGAGCATAATTATTATCATTTTCTTATTGCACAATATACAATTAAATGCTAAAAGAAATTCGTAAACAGCTCATTTTAAGTAGAAGGGTGTGCGGTAACAATATAGCTAATATTAGTGTAATGGTAAAATAAATATCACTTGTAAAATATTTTTATGTTCTTGTTATAAAAAAATTGTTACGAAAAAATTTAAAAAGACAAGATTATTTTACGGGTGATTTTAGTTTATTATGAGGATAATTATTACAGAGTTTGGTTTGTTTCTTTTGGAGATAAAAATTGTGTTTAATGTTTCCCAAAATTTTCGTTTCAAGCTGTACTTAATTTTTATACGAGGTCATCAGACGTAGACGTATACTTTGAATCCCTGAAGCGTAACGCTTCTTTTTGTAAGCTGTAGATTGCCAAAAAAACTGAATTTGTTAGATTCGAATAAATGCATTAAGAGATAGAGAGATGGTTGGTGCATTTTTTTTTTATTTACTTTTTTGTACAATGAGCGTTCTTCTTGTATTCTGACGTCCTACGAAATGCCATTTAATAAATATGTAATTTATTATTTTGTGTTGCAGTGTAACTAAAAAAATAAATTTAGCCAAGTAGAAGTAACTTACGAAATATTTAATCCATACATTTAATCTTCGAGTCAATGCACAAGTGTGTTACACACAAATTGATCATGGCTCTATAGAAAGTTGAATGAAATTATTACGTTAGCTTTCGTGCAATGTTTGTTGGTGCAAATATGTATCATTGTTTTTAAATTTGATTTTAATAACTTCCTTTTTACTGAACCTTAAATTTTGGAACTAAATATAAAAATTAATTCTCTGAGTGTACAAAACACACTCTTTTAAAGTGAAAATAACTTAAGAATTGAAAAGAAAAACAATGTTAAATTGTACTTATATCATAGATTAAAATATACGTACCTTACATTCGTATTTAATAATTTTGAATTATCTGAAAGATTGCTTTTTGATGTGTTAATGACTGGTTAAGTTGTATCTTTGTTCCTTTTTTATTTTTTATTATTAAACCTTCAAATATTAGTACATTAATGGGACCTTAATGTAAACTCCACAAGGGGAAGCTTAATTTAAATATAATTCTTAAAAAAATCTTAGGATTTTTGACAAAACATTTCGTTTAAATTCGTGCGTATATTAAATTCGCTTTTCAACAATCAAACTTTTTAAAATCTATTTTATTTTATGAATCAATAGTTGTGATCTGGAGTAATTATATATTCGGCTGAAAAGTATTAAGGTAGCAATTTTTTGCTATATATTTCACTGTCAAATCAAATATAAAATCATCGATACTAACTCGGTAATTAGAACAATTTGAAAACCAATTATTGTTATTGAAAATAAATAAAATATTCGAATTTACTTCCCCTCTTTCCACCTATTTCCAAAAATTGTGTATGTACAAAGTCCAAATGTGCGAAATCGAATAGCTTTTTAGTCATGTTAACTAACATAAAGAAGGTCATTATTTTTTTCTCGTTTTACATTGTATTTTCTCAAATATAAGTGCACATTTGTGTCGATGAAATTTGGAAAGTGTTTTCCTTATACGATGCAGATATATAATAAGAAAGGGTTTTTGAAAATTTCTCCCCTAAAACAGTGAAAAACGGTGGCAAAGTTTGTAAATGATAACGTTTAATAAACAATCGAAATTATCAATAATCAATCAAAGTCCGTTAAAAGCGAATATTTATAACTGGCTAACTATTTGTCGCGCTTTTATTACAAATAATATAAATTTAAATTCATAAAAAATTGTACCATCGGGTGCGTAAATAATTATTTAATGTGCTTGAGTAATAATATTTTGACAAACGTATATAGTTGTGAAAAAAATACAAAAATAATAATAAATTTGGTAAATAGCCGGTTTGAGCAAATAGGCATGTTTGAATGCCGTGCGTTGTGTCAACTTAACCCTACCAACGTTTTGAATGCGTAAGTGGGGATAACAGAGCGCATGCGTATAGTCTGCACGCACGGACGGCAAGATAGTCAATTTATATATAAGAAACTTAAGTACTTATCTTAAGTTACTTTGAATTCTAAGTAGTATGTATTGCATAGAACAAAAAGTACCATTGAGTACTATGCATGTAAATTTCGTACATGTATATTTCGTAACATATTAGGGTAAGTTGTTAGGTAATCAGATAATGTATTCCTTATTTTTTTTAATTTTTGAAAAAGGAAATTATGTATATCTAATCCCTTCTAAACATTATTCACTTAGTAGCACGATAGGAGATATACACAATGTAAGAGGTAAATTATATAAAATTTTATAAAACGAAACCAAATAAAACTCCAAAAGAAATAGAAAAATACTTAATTCCCCCAAAATATTCCTCCAACTTATTAAAGTAAAAGAAAAACAAATCAGTTAAAATTGGTTGCAACGAAAAAATCACCAAGTAAACATTATTGTTTACAACCAGGTAGGCTTGTTGAAAAAGAATCGATATTTTACATTCATATTTTTAGCCGATATATTGTGATCCGATATATCTATACAAAATATCCAATATCGAAAATTGTATCAAAACGATATTTTTTTATTTATTTATGTAACTAAAATCACTAAAATCCAATATCATAAGGGATAAGAATGAACGTAAAAACGAAACTGTATTGGAAATTTACCAATTGGTTAATCATATCTGGCG
This sequence comes from Sisyra terminalis, assembly GCA_958496175.1. Lineage (NCBI taxonomy): Eukaryota > Metazoa > Arthropoda > Insecta > Neuroptera > Sisyridae > Sisyra > Sisyra terminalis. Next base: position 35,003,134 of record OY292274.1, read on the forward strand.
GTTGAAATTTTAACTATAAATAGCTTACAAATCTATTGCCTTTGCATTAGTATTTGTGATTACTAAACTATCTCATATGTGGAGGTATAAATGTATGCTATTTTCTAAATACTGGTTTGCCTGATACAATAAATTACTTAGAAGATAACTTTTTAGTTTTCGATATTTTTTTCTTCGAAATTTCGACGTTAATATTGAAATTTAAAAAAAATCGATATATCGATATTTTTTTCACTACCGAAATTTCTTCAACCAGATTGTCAGGTATTCCATTTTATTGTTCACGACAATTCTTTAATTTTTAGCTACTTTTTGTTATTTTAGATTCTTTTCGATATCTTTGTTAGTTTTGTAAATTTATAATACTTTTTTAAGTTACAAGATACAGTTCTTTTTATGGAGTATCTAAGATATTAGTGATTTTTTGCCAAAAAATAAAGAAACTAAGATACTATAAAATATCAACGATATTTAAAAGTAGCTGAGATACTTTTTTCTGATAGCTCTGTAAAAAATATAATAATTTCAAGGATTATTGATATCACAGACTAGAAAAATATTTGGTTACATAGTTTTTTTTTTTTTTGGTTCATAATCAAAGGAAAAATTCAAATATTGCTACAATACAAAATCGCTCTTAATTGTGAATTTTATGGGATACAGGTTATACTAGGTTAAAGAAGATAATTACTAATATTAGACAAAAATTAATTTATTTATTAAAAAATGTGTAGTTAAAATTGCAGAAAAGAGTTGAAAGATGAAAATTTAAACTTATATCTTAAGATTTATATAATTAATTTCCATATTTTAGAAACAGTATGTTCCGAGAACTAGGGTATGCATAATAAAAGAAGCATATTAGTAAACTATCCTAATTATATGAAAAAAGAACAAATATAAATTTGAAATAAAATAAAATTGCACTGTTTTCTTTTGATTTTAGTTGAAAACAGGTGAATCAGAATTTTCAATGGGTGTCGTTACTGAAGAGGATGATCTCGAAGGCAGCTCGTCAATGTTGGCCTGTAATGCCAGAACAAACCATGCAAGTACCAATGGTAGCATCATAACAATGACTCTCAAAAATAATCATCTGATTGTAGAAACTGAAGAACGTAATGTACGATAATAATTTTTGATACTATGTGTCACTATCTTTTTTGGATGTTCGATGTTGTGGCCATTTGTATCTATCCTTTTTGAAACTCTAAGTTCATCTGTTGAGCGAATGGCATGCGTTTCAGAAAATTTTACACTGTTCTTAGTAACTAGGAAAAAATATATATTACCTGTTATGTGTATTTTGCAAAAATATACACTAAAAAACCGGACAAACAGAATTTAGGATATACGAAACATAAAAATACATGTTTATAATGACATTTTATTTGGCACACTTGCTCCTTTTTCTTTTCCTTTTTGTTTCGCTTATTTAAGACTTTTCAATGAATGAAATTATCTACATTACCTCCCTTTGGTTGCAATCAATTCCAAAGTCTTAAAGTTAAATATTATAGATACTTATAAATAAGATGATGCAACTTTTGATTCTGATAAAAGTGCATCATTTTAAATTTGTGTCGCTAAATGTATTGAAGTTAATACTTAATTTTGAATATTTTTAGGACATAGTTCAGGACAGTCGAGAAACAACAATGAAATATTCTCCTTCCAATCACGATGGTGTGTTTGTTGTTGAAGTGCAACAAGGTGTACGTAAACCTCAAGTAATAAAATACAATCGGATAAATTTAAAGTCAAAATATACAAGAGAAAATGTTTGTAGAATTATGCTAACGTGACAGGAAGTGCACCAGAAGAAGCGTCATCTCAGCCTTCAGAACAACAACGTGCATTGGTGCATCATCCACCTGCCGAAATTCTCACAGACGGCGACCAAGTTGATCCGGCCAAAGGCACCGTAAACACTGGAATATCTCAATCTGATTTAAGCGAATCATCAAACAACTCGTATAAGTAATTTTTGTATTCATTTTAGGCACAATATTGTGATTAAGTTGTATTCATTTGCAGATATGGAAATCAACAGGGTTACGGAAGTGGACAATATGGTTATCCTGTCTATTGTGGTTACACAACCGAAGCCGTTAATATTCCAGCGCCAGTACGCGATCCCGATAAACCGGTTATTACGGCTGCCATATTAAAAGACAACTCTCCAAGTGCGGCCACTGACCAGAAATTAAATACTCATAAATTGCAAACTATTGAGAGTATTGATCGAGGAACACTATTGTACGGCCCTCTTTTATCCGATGTACAAGCAAAAGAACGCATTATGTTAAAACGGCAAGAAATTGTCGATGATTTGAAAAAGGAAGCGGATGAGAAATTGCAGCTTGAACAAGTTGCCTTGGGCAATGGCTTTGCAACAGAAAAAGCTCCTTCGAAGACAAAACTTCCAACTGAAATAAAGCGAGAAATTCTACATCCAAGTTTTTCCAGTAGGAAACCAGAAACAACAGTATATTTACAACAATCAGCCCCTAAATTTGAACGTTCTGCAAGCGATGTATATCCACTCGAAAAATTAAAAGACACCGTCGAAATTGAAAATGAAACCGTCAAATTATCTACCAACTTTAAATCAGAACAAGAAAATCTTGCTAAAGAAGAAACTGATACTAAGTATGATTTTGAAAGCAACAAAAAAACAACGGTTGATTCACCCAAAAATGATTTATCATTCTTAAATATCAAAAAACAAACGTCACCATCCGAAGATATAAAGCATAAATCTCCCGTGGAAACGATATCTAATTTGAGAGAAAACTTTTTCAGTAGCATGGCATCTCAAATGCAGAATCCTCCAGTTGCTCCTATTTCGAATAACTTTAAGAAAAACGACAATATTTCCTCTACCTTTGCCCCTTCTTGGTCTTTCACCAAAAAAATTGAATCTCCAGAAAGTAACGGGCAAAGCATAATCGAAACTTCTTTAAAGGAAGAAAAATCAGAAGAAAAAATAACCGTCGAACCTCTAAATTCACCAAAACAAGCGGAAGAAGAAAAACTGATTTCTGAGTTAAGCCAGGAAGATTTTAGTAAGCCTCCAACTATAGTGTTGGATCAAACATCTAATGAAGTAGAGGAAATAAGCGAAGAAAAGGTTATTGAGGAAGAAGAAGTAAAACAACCTTCAGAAGAAGAGGAAAATGACGAAGAAGAAGAAGAAAATGACAATCTTCCATCACCTCAAAAAGAAATACCATTATCTGCTGAAAATTTGAACAATTTACAAGATTTAAGTACTTTACGTACTTCTGAACTACTCTCAAATATTGAGGAAATTGTTTTCACAATTCCCGATGAAGTACCTGACATACAATTTGATCAAGACGTTTCAGAAGATGAAGAATTGCAGCAAATTGTTGAAAGTATTAAAAACGAAAATCTGGAAGATAAAAATGATTTATACATTCCACCAGATTTTGAAGAAGCAACCAAAGCCTTTGAAGACGATGTTGAAACTTCTGAGAAAGAAAAAGATGACGAAGAAGAGAAAGACACAAACACAAAAGAAGGTGAAGATGAAGACGTAGAGATTGAAACGACTGTTCCAGTGCCAGAAGAGGATATTGAAGACTCTATACAAATAAATGTTGAGACTGATAATATTCCAATTCCTGAAGATTTACCATTACCTATAGAAATACCTAATGATGACTTACCACCCCCTGTAGATATAGATGTGTTAATTTCTGAAGAACTTCCGCCACCCACTGAATTAATAATTCCAGAAGAATTTCCACCACCTGCTGCTTTAACACCCCCTATAAATTTCACACCACCTGAACCAACTCCATCGCCAACCGATTTACCATCTATCGATGATCTTCCGCCACCAATTGAAAGTGAAGGAAGTAGTACTGATATCAGTGATATTTTACCTCCAGTCCTAAATGAAAACGACAACGTTGATGTAAATGATGAAGTGGTTGTTGATGAAAACAGCGAGGTTGTCTCATCGGTGTCATCTGAAAACGCTGTCTCATTGGTAGAAAATAAAATCGAAGGCGATAGAAACGAAATGCATTTAGACAAAGAGAAATCATTAGACGATGTAGCAGAAATAGTGCAAGCTAAAGAAGATGTATCTCCAACAAATGGAGCTTCTGCAAATGAGGTAGATAATGCAGAAGAAAAAGAAATAGAATTGAAACAAGAGAATGTAGATATCAATGAAATAATTCCACCACCTTTAGATTTAGATGCAGATTTTAAAGTGGATTTGGATTTAAATTTTGATTTGGATTCATCTCTTATTCCTGATCTTTTATTGCTTGGAAAAGATAAGGCAAACGAAGATAAACAAGACGGCAATGAAATTGCTACAAGCTCGGATGATAAAATATTCACTGAAGAACCAGAAGAAACTTTTGCTTTTGAAAGTGATAGATTAAGCTTAAAAGAAACTACTGAAAAAAATTCTGACGTTAATAGTTTAGAATCAAACGAATCAGTTATTGCCGCTGACAAAGTAGAAAGCTAATAATTAATTTTGAAATAAAACAATTATTAAGCTAGAACTTATGGTCTTTGAAGAAATCTATTTAAAAACAATAATAATTTATATATTATATATATATACAAATATACCTATTGATAGAAGTGAATGTGAATCTTACAACGATATTAGAAAAAAATTTGAAGATGTTTTAACAAAAATATTTATATGTGAAGAAGTAGATTTATATCTTTAGAAATAAATATTAAAAATATTTATAACATTTATATATGATATACTATACCGATAGCGCTCATGTGATACATTTTCGATGTTGAGAAATTAAAGTCTTCAAAGACCATATTATTTCAATTATGAATATTTAAATCGCTGTAAAGTAACAATTTAAATAAATGTGCAGTTTAATAAGATAAACGTTAATATTAAATTATTAAATATTTAAATACAGTTCCTTGATTTCCGTTAGAATGATTCACAGTTTTGAATCTACTTTGATGAATGAAGATGTAAAATTTAATGGACATACCGGATGATATAATTTTAACACCATTGCTTTAACCTTTCCTCTACTAAGTTAAAAATAGAACATTTGATACGGTGGTATGTATTTACTACCTCGTTTAAAAAAAATGTTTAAAATTCTAAAATATTGGAATATTTATAAATATTGTTGCAGCTGATCATAAATTAAGTTGAAATGCATCAATTTTTTATCGTTATTATAATTATTATTAACTATATCAGTTTATTTGAGTATTTCTGTCACAATCTCCGAAATTAAATAGCTTAGCTGACCTCGTCTACCACGCATGCTTACTCACGATATAAATAAGAAAGAGACATACTGAGTAGTGAAGCGAGTGTCTCTTGTAACTTTTGGGAATAATGCAAAGGATGCAAAACTAAAGCATACGCAAAAAATACTTGTACTTGATTGCATTGATAAATTTACGATGGATTTATTGATAAATCATCTCTTTGTGTGGGATACATCCTGTTTTTGTTACTATTATGATTTTCTTCTATAATTACATATTTTAGGGAAGAATACCAATAATATGAATCCACTGTCTCTTATATTTATAAATATATTTAAATTATTAAAGATAGTTTGTACTAAATACATAACCATAAATACGAAAGGGTTAAACAAACTTAAAAAAATGAACCCGTCCTAATTTTATGCTGTAAACGCATACAATATTGCAAACAATGACAAAGTAGATTTAAAATTGGGAATATTACTTTATTTAAATTACTTTATTATATTTAAACGTTGCACTTATCTTTTAAGAATACTAGTACATTCTTTTTTTGGTTCTAATCGCAAACAGTACAAACAATGTAACCAAGTAACTATAGCTCCAAAAGTTTATACATATTAAAAGATGCATATAAGACTCGTTAAATGAGAGATATGACTAATTTGAATGGAAACTTGGACCACATCTGAATAGACTTGCAATCTTCATAAGAGCTTTCATTACAACTGTAAAGTCTAAATTTAAAGTTTTAATGTGAAATATGATCTTATATAAATGACTCTTTTTGTAGAAGATCTAAATTATCATAAAAAGAACTGACATTTTTGATCCGATTTTTGTCTAAGCGTTTTTTATCGAGTTGTTTAATGTTAAATTCCATATACCAGAACAGTCCAAAAAAATTTAGAGGAAATAGTTTTCCTTCTTTCATCAAGCTTTTATATTATTTTACTGTTGCAATTTGTTCGAAGTTAAATTTTCCTTCAATTTAATTGATATGCTGGCATATCCAGTCCTAATAATAATAACAGTATATATATAACCTTAAATATTTGTACCCTAGTTAATCTAGTAAAATGTTTTTATATAATAAAGTTATAGCATCCTAGGTGTTTACTTTTTCCATAATAAATTAATACTTTATAATGAACGTTTAATCAAGGTTATATTGGGCAATGTTATAAAAAACCATTTATTAAAATATTTAAGTAATTGTAGTTAAAAAATATTTATTGTATTTGCTCAGTAACATTCCATGGTGTCAAAAATTGTTTGGAGAAAAATATTTGAAAAAAAGTTGCTTTTTCATATTACCAATTCGAATAGGAAGATAAACTTAGTAAACAGAAAATCAATTATTTTTTGAGAGGAATATTCAAAGACCAACTTTAACTTTACAAGAAAACTGAAATGAAAAGCATAAAGACAAATTATACTAAGATTGTCATAAGTTTCTTTTTCCAAAGTAATACATCTATACCAAAACAGTATTAATACAAGTAAATTTTAGTAAACTATTAAAACATAAGCAGTTAACTCTAATGCAGTTAAAAAATTATTACTATAATGAATTAAAATAAATCGAAATAATAATGAAAGAAAAACACTTTTATGATATTGTAGTGGTATTTTAAAATTAATATATAACCGTATTATTTCAATATTTAGATCTTGAAACCCAGAATTGTACATTTGTTTGGCATGCAAATGTAAAGAAATGTAACTAATCTTAATATTTTAATTTATTTCTAATCTTTATATGAACCTTTTGAGAATAAACATACGTTTTTGCTCATATTATATTTTTATTTTCTCATCACACCTGTATCCTTTTTAGTTCTTCATCAAATTAGTAACGCTAAGGAATTAAAAAAAAAAAAACAAGCATATTTTTAGCTTCTATGGTCAGTATTTTTACATCTTAATAGTAACATTCATTTACTAGTTAAACTTTTATTGGAAGAGCAGAGAAAATATTCGTGTTTTTATATTACAATAGTAATATGTGTAAAATTTATCAAACAGATATAAGTATTTTTATACATTAAATAGCTATCTTAACGATATAGTCTATCAGTTCATTAATAAAAATATCAACCCTTAATGAAATAATTTGTAAATGGTTAAATTATCACTTATTTTTCCCAATCAAGTAAATTTAAGCATGTAGGTTTAATTTCAAGAAATATTAACAAATCAAATTAGCACTCATTTACAAATTTGATATCATGATACTTATATAATTTATAGTATTAAACCTATTCATATTTCAATAAATTTTTCTTAAGTATTCGTTATAGAAAAAATACTGTTTTAAAATTGCGTTAAATAATCTATTTTTTACAGTTTTTAGTAATTTAAGTAAATATTGGAATTAATTGCATCAATCGCTCAAGAAATCTCAACTTTACAGTTCTTTGTTATAATCGAAAAATAAACTGAATTTAAAAATACTACAAAATGATAGTATTTTACGTTTTGTTAAATTTAAATAAAATTCAGGAGAATTTCTGAGAAAATATTTAAAAGAAGTTTAGTTAAAAATATTTGGGTAAAGTGATATAAATTTTACTATCAACAAAACAATACTTGTTTTATTATTGAAAAAAATTGAATCAACTATTAATTTTTTTCTTAATCTCTATGATTCATATTCCATAATTTTTTGTATTACAGAAATATGAAATGTGAAGATATTTTGCGTGAAATAAAGCTTTCTGAAGCCTACTGGTGGTCGAGTGGTCAAGGAGACTGTTCCAAAACTAATAGGTTTTGGGTTCGATCCCCGTATTGAGCAAATTTTCGGCAAATAACAATTAAAAAACAAAAGCTTTTCGAAAGCTATTATTTTACGGACCGTTGTTTTAAAACTATAATTTTTTTACGTTTTTACAGTAAGTATGTTAACTCTATCTCAATCCAGAGCAATAATGAAACCAATGATTCCAGAAGATAATTTACTTAGGATAGTCTCTGATACTATTAACTGCAGATATCAGGTAAGTGTAAATTGAAAATGTATATTTGTATGTCTATGAATTCATAACGATTTTATTTTAATTTCGATCGTACTGTCCTTTTACAATAAAGAAAAAGAATGACTAACATATAATGTATGAAAATTTGGTTCATTTTTCTTTTATCAACCTTTCCCGACCAAAAAAAACAACAGATTTTTCATTCTATGAAGTCATCATAATTTTTTTCGACGCCGTATTACCTCTTTACCTCGTAACTAGATCCTATAATTTGTTTGGAAGTACTTATGAAAATAAAAAGCACTGCAGTTAATAGATATCTTCTTTGTAATTTGATCAAACTAAATTACAAAGGAAAATAATGTTAAGTATTAGGTCGTATGAATTATTCGTTTATTCTTTTTATGGAAATTTATTGCAGCAATTGAAACTAATAATAATTTTAAGAGCTTAATATATGAGCCATTTGGTTCATAATTCGATTAACTTTATTTTTTGAAAAACTTTAATTTTAAGTGTCGAAGAATTTGTTATAGTCGTAACTTTTTATATTTGAAATAACTTTCCTGAATAATGAATATTAACACCATGGATGTAAAAAATGTGTAAAAAGTGTGTGATTTTTAAAATGTGCTTTAAAAAAATAGCAGTATATTTTTAATTTTATTTGCTAACGAAACTTCATTCTCACGGACGTTTTCCTATGGCAAATGTACTTAAACACAGATGGAAATATTGTTCAAATCGTTTAAACATTATGCTAATGATTTAAATCATTTACAATTTACACAACCTCAATACCAAAGGAATAAAATTGATAGTAATTATAAGGGTAGAAAAATGTTTTCCATGGCTAAAAATTATGAAAAATGCCATAAATTGTGTAAATTATTACTGTTTCTATAGGAACCGCTCAATGATCTGAATACATTTCGGTTTCAATATGCGTACTGATGCGTACTGTGACATCACAAAAGACTCATATGCACACTTACGATTTTTGGACTCTCATTTGCTCATTTAATTTTTTTTCAGCAAAAATAGAAGTAAACAAGTTTTTCATAACTAAAAATTGGTTTTACTTGATATTTATAATGTCTATCTATTGAAAAAATGAACATAGGTCTATTATGAAATATAATTTGCAAGGAAATTATAAAAATACATTTTTGAGTCAATGTTCCAACAAAATGAATTTATTAATTATTGCTCAGGTACGTCTTTCAATTTCGTAGCATCAATAACCATTAAGTATTATTGGATCCAAATATGTTGCTTGATGACCACTGATGTAGATTGCTTGGCAATCAAAATACAAATCTGGGAAATACGTAATAAATTCAATTGGTTTGAACTTTAGTTCAAAAATTTATGTTATATAGAAAAAAATTGTTTAATGTCGGTGAAAAATCAAATTTGGTTTTATATAGGACTAACTGTTGCCTGCGATTTCGGCTACATGATATATAAGTTGGAATTATTTTCTTTTCAGATTTGTTATCGGAAAATTTATATTCTTATGAAAGACGTATTCATATCTAAAAATTAAAAATTTAATGCCTTTAATCAGGTTCGTTTTATGAAATGTTGCTTTTTGAAGAATTGATCATTACAAACGTTCTATTAATTTTTAGACAGCAAATTTTAATACTCTTACGTAGATTTTTTTTATTTTTTTTATTATAATTTGTTGTTTCGCAATCTGTCCCAGGACAATAAGCGAATCTGTTGAACGCATGGACGAGACGACAGGACACCCCTATTGGGGTGCCCTATACTTCCCCACCTGTAGGGAAGCTCCAGGAATGTCAGGCGCTTTAGTCTAATAGTCTCCTCGCTGTTGTCCAGAAGGTTCATAGCCAGGTGGCTCGGGTGATCATTTAAGCGCCCAAGGTATTTGGCGCTAAATCTGGATACCTCTTCCTTAACAGTCGCAATGCCTAGATCTTTGTGGATGTCGAAGTTCGTGACATACCACGGGGCATCAACGATAAGACGCAGTGTTTTAGACTGAAACCTCTGCATTATTTCAATATTTGAGCTGCTGGCAGTTCCCCAAAGTTGGATTCCATACGTCCAGACCGGTTTTAGGACAGCTTTATAGATCATTAGCTTACTTTCCAGGGACAGGTGCGATCCGCGCCGTAATAGCCACCACAGCTCTCTTAGCTTGTGCCCCAGTTGTTCGCGCTTTTTGGCGATATGTTTGCGCCATGTGAGTCGTCGGTCCAAATGAATTCCAAGATACTTTGCCTCTGTTGCCTGAGGTATTTGACGGTTGTTTATGAAGATGTGAGGGCAAGTATCTTTTTTGGTTGTGAATGTCACGTGCACCGACTTCTCTTCATTGATTTTTATTTTCCATCTGAGAAACCATTCCTGGAGCATATCTAAGGCGCCTTGTAATTTTTCTGTGGCAGCTATGGGACAATGATCGCTTGCCAGAATCGCTGTGTCATCAGCGAAGGTAGCCATTATGGAGCCGTTTACGGTTGGCATGTCCGCCGTGTATATTAAATATAGGACTGGCCCAAGGATGCTACCCTGTGGAACCCCTGAGGTTATCTGGATAGCTGTTGATTCCGCCTCTTTGTATTTCACGAAAAATTTTCGATTTGATAGGTACGCCTCGATGACCTTGGTGATTGGAGTGGGTAGCACTCTTTGGATTTTAAGTTTGAGTCCCTGATGCCACACTTTGTCGAAAGCTTGACTTACATCGAGGAAGACGGCAGAGCAGTATTTTTTTTGGTGCAGGGAGCTTATTATAGTTTGAGCTACTCTATGTACTTGCTCTGTGGTTGCGTGTCTTTGCCTAAACCCAAACTGGTGGGATGGAATTTACGTAGATAAGAAAAATATTGAGCCGTTGATGCACAAACTTGTATCGGAAATTCTGAATTATAAATAGAAAATTGATAATCAGTCTCATTCATTAGTTTAGGTGGTAATCGAGCTATAATAATTTAAAAATTAATAAAATAATGTTTTTATTGAAAGCTCAAAACCTTAGTAAAATAGTTTAAAAAAACTTCTACTTAGTTAAGACTTTAAGCACAAAGGTTTTTTAATTTTTTTTTTTTTTTTAAAATAAATTTTTAATGTTGCAGATAATTATATATCTTTTTCCATATTTTCATTTTACAGTTGTTGATTACTATGCTTGGGTCAATCATATTATTGACGAGAGTTACCAGCATCGCATAAAACCTATAAAAATGGAATAATTATAATTTCTGGGATCATATTATAGAGTCAATTTTTTCGTCATAACTAAGTATAACTAAAGAAAAGGATAACACTTTCAAATTTAATGAATAGAATCAAACATCATGTTTTTAATTTCAATAAATCAATATTTAATAATACGTTTATTATTCCATTTAATTTTCATACTTTTATAAATTAGTCCAATTAAAAAAAATAATCTAAATATCAGGTAATTAAAAAAAATGTGTACCGAGTAATATTCAAAAAAAAAAAAAAACGAGGAAATTGTGAATCAAAGTATAAGCTTTGAATAATATGAATTTAAATTTTTGATTGAAATTTTTTCCATACGTTAAACACGTTCGTGTTATATTCGTGAACATACGGCTTACACGTTTGAGTATGCATGCTAACATATAGGTAAATATTATACATGAGAATGAAAATATATAACTAGCATAGTACAAAGTAGGTACGTATTTGTTTCATTAAAGAGTGTAGCTATGCAAAAGGAGTCCCGAGAAGTTTATCTTAACGAGAACGTTAACAGAGTTTAATATTTTCCATATGGAATCGCTATCTTGTAAGTATATATTACTATATATAAACATTAAATTAAAGGTTACAAAACAAATCAGTATCAACTATTAGTTCAAAAGTTTTTTATATTAAAAAGAAAATTTTAAAAATAGGGCATGTAGACTCATAAAGTAATAATGCAAACTTGAATGTTTGCTACCCAAAATATATTACCTCTATGTAGTCTTTATGTTAGTTAAAACAAAACATTTCTGGCGAAACAATCTTTTATATGACCACTTAGTTTATCTTTAAAGCTCTGTCAAATTAAGCCCAAACATGTTTATTAGTATAACTTATATTTAATTTAATAGTTGAAAATTTTGTCTTTCTCTTGAATATTTTTTAGTGAGCTTCCAGAAATCATCAGTCTGATTTTATTATTTAAAACTGCCAGTTAATTAGTTCTAAACTTTTACGAATAATTAAATAAATTAACAACTTGTACCCTAGATTATTTATTTATTAATCAATTAATGCAATTCATGGGGTAATTTACCATATTGATTGAGATAATGTAACCATACTAGCCGACTTTTGTAAGTTGAGGAACCGTTTTATAGATCCAATAATTAATTCAACCTGGGCTAAACTAAACAATTATTTATAAAAATCTGTAGCATTTCGATTGGAGATTCATTCAAGTAAAGATCCCAGCTCTCCAAGGAGGACGAGGAAGTGTTTCTAGAAATGAAGTGTAAAAATATTAATTCATACTTTCAATGGAAAAGTATAATAAAAAAAGTAAAATAAAATAATTTTTTACGTATTCTTATAGTTTATTTACCAAAGTACAAATACACAAAGTATACCAACGGTATAAACCATTTAGTGACCCTATGGGTTATAGATTCCTATAAATTGGAATTGACAATCATATGTGTTATTATTAATGATAACCCATATAATATGATGAGATCCAATTTATTTTTATTTGAGTATTCAGTATTATTAAATATTGTTAATTTTCATGCATTGTTTTTCAAAAATTTTGTATCAGATAAATCATTTCACCATTTTTTAACAAAAAATATAAAACAGTTTAACCCATAATTATATAGTTACGTTCTTTTGGGGAAATATACACTTGAAAATATCACTTTAAAATCTGACAAACAATTAGAACTAATATAAAATCAAAATTGGTTGGGCACCGTTAACTAGTATAGCGGTAACTGGTAATAGAAATTGCTAAAAGTTGTTAATTGTAAATAAATAAGTATAATTTATGTCAAAGATTGCATTACGAAATTTTAGCCAAAATCAGCTACGAACGATGTTCACACGCTTTCGTTTTTGTCATTTTAAAACAGTGGTAATAAAAATAATAATAATAGGAATGATTCAAAAGCATAGCCATTGGGTGTCTACCAATAGATATCTACCAATAGATAATACGCACATACTTTTTTTAATTGATAGAGGACATTATTAATAAAAGGTAAAACCAATTTTTAGCTTGAAAAAAACTAGAATATTAGCAAAAGAAAAAAGAGTTTTAAATTTAATGAGAAAATAAAAGTTCAAAAACGATAAGTATGCTTATGGGTTTTCTGTGACGTCACAGTACGCGTATTGAAACCAAGATATAAACCGATAATGGAGCGGTTACCTTAGCTTTACGTTTATTTCTATTTATTCGTGACTAAGACCCGGAATTTAGCACATTCAAATCTAGGAAACAGCACGAGCTCAAGAGTTATTGAAAATTAACCTTAAATATTTCAAAAAAAAATTGTAAGGATTTATTTTTATTTCTCACAAATTATCTGATTAGACAAAAAATCGGAATAAAAAATGTGAAACTTCTGCAAATGTCGTTATGCTTTTAGAAATGTAAAATAAGCGTCCAAAGCCACAAAAAAGAGTTTTCATCAAAAGTGTATGGGAACACGGGGCGGAATGGAGTACCGGGGCGGGATGGGAAATGGAATTAGTGCTTGCTATAGGTGACAAAAACGCATAAAAATCATACTCATTGTTCAATTAACTGTGCTGCGTTATAAGAAGTCGCTATCGCCAGTAAAGAGTGCAGTTGTTTTTATTTTTATCAAAAGTCGAAATAAACATTTCCGAATTCTAATTTTTGCAAAGTAACACTAAGGTAATTATGCTATCTACTATTTTTGGTTTCAATATTAACATGTCATGTTTGTTTAAACATACTGTTGACTAACTAAAAGCCTAGTGATAATTCAAATATAATCAATATATCCAGCCATAATAGTCGTGCATGTGGAAAAGGTGCTTTAGGGCATAATGGGTGGGGCGCAATGGGATATACCATTCAGATAGTATTTCCCATTCAGATAGACATTTTTATTTTATCAGCAGATAGTGCGTACTATAATATAAGGAAAACTAGCCGACAGTCCATATATAAGAAAGGTCGGAAGATGCAGAGGTAATCTGCTTATACGATCAGAATTTATACTCCAAATTTAATGAAAGCTGGAGTTCCTACAGATTTGTCAAAAATGGGTACATTTGGCATGTGCTGGGCTAAACACGACGATGACAGTGTCTTCATCTGCGAACTATGCCAATAACAAGAATCCCATTGCGCTCCAGGCTCATTTCCCATTGTGCCCCAGGGAATGGGGCAGAATGGGATTGTTTCTTTATACTTCTCGTAAATTGTAATTAAAGTTTAGGTACCCCGTTCCGCCCCAGGTTGCCCTACTGTGTACTGCTTTAAATGAATATTTCTTTTTTATTAAGAAAAGTTAAATATTAACAGCTACATTACGTTTTAATATTGGTTTAGAACATTTTCAGAACAATTATAATTTAGAGACTCCTGGGGTAAGCTTTATCATGTAAAAATATTAAAAATGTTACCAGTAACTATTATCAGTAAAAAAATATTATCAGTAAATATTATCATATAAAAATATTATCAGTAAAATCTTCATATTATCACCAAAGTATGAATAGTTTCAAGCTTCTATTTTGTGTTTCAAGGCATTAACGGCCATTATTATAAAGAACGTTATCTATAAAAAAAAACTGCCCAAATCAAAAAGACTAACTAAATCTTTACTGGTTTATTGATGCTACTGATCCTCAATCTGTTAGTCCAACGAAATAAAAAGCTCACTCTTTACGAAGAAATACAGGAAAAAGTATTTTTTTCAGGGAAATAGATTACAACAGTAGATATGAACTTATTGCAGCACGATTGTGCTCATCCATATGGTATACAAGTAATGAAAGTTTACGAGATAACATTTATATGGAACAACTAATTTTGGTTATTGTATTCTCCGATCATCACCTGTTTCGATTACCATTTGTTCTGATCAATGGTCCATTGCCTGGTTGACTGGCACCAGTATCGGTACTTTCGATGTTTAAATTTTCGAAAAGTCACAAAAAATTTCGTTTTTCCAAAAGGGTATTCTAATACTACCAAATTATCTTGTAACAATGTTTCTGTAACTAAATTTTTCAAAGGTTTGCACAAATTAAGTAACTGAAATTATTCAATGCTGCAAATTGGGAAGAAACTACTTCTCACGAAACCAGAGAGGTCTAAGTAACGAAACTAGCGTATTTTTTTTTTTTTTTTTTTTTTTGATGTTTTTTACTAGATTTGGGGATTCATTTTTTCATATAATTGTATATTTTCTCCCCACTTTTATATTTTAAACCTTATTATGGAACATCCACCTCCTTTGTTAAGGTTACTGAGGACAAGTCACATCTTTACATTGTATTCATTAATTCAAAGTTTTCAATAAGAAGTTCTTCGTAAGTTTCGAGGTTCTAACATTTTCTTCATATTGACGGTTTTTATATATTTATAAATACAGCAAAAGAAATAAAGAAAATCAAGTAGGTACATTTCGACGAAATGCAACTAGAATTGCATAATATATTATATTATATACTGATATATACTGATAATATATACTGATTAATATTTGCCCAAAAGTTAAAAAAGTGTTTTGATTTGAACAACTTAGTACTTTAAAGTAAATAAATTGAAATTTTGAACAAATTCTTTACGAATTGCGATGTAAAGAGTCAAATAGCTGTATATAAAAATACGGAGAACTAAATTTATATTTAACCAAATATTTTGTCGATGTTTGAAAAATTATTATATTACTATAAAAAATATATACCTAATAAGGTTAATACAAATTAATTTCAAAAATACTGCGCAACATTATGAAGCAGAAGTTAGTTCTTAAATGAATAATAGTTCTAGTCAAAGTGCAAATTAATTTTTGACCTTGCCAAGATAAGCTATTGTGTTGTTCAGAAAGTAATTTCGTTTTTTTCGGACAGAGGATTTAATTGTATTTTTTCACCTCAAACTTTACAACTAGACCGCATATTCTTTATATGTTTTAGAGCTAATACAGGAAGGCTTGTATGTGAAAAAGCCCAATTGATTCTACGCATTAGTTTTTGGTTCGTGTCCTTTTAAATATGGGGAGCAAAAACCAGCATTTTCCTTATATTTTACTATTTCACTTTAGAAAAGGTAAAATACTGTTCAATCCAGAAGAAAAATAACCGATGTGTATGCAAAAGATGTATTGACAACACGCCAGTGTCAAACCTGGTTTACAAAATTTCGATTCAGCTATTTTGATGTTGAAGATGCACCAAGGTCTGAAAGGCCTATTGAAGTTAATAAAGACACAACGAAAGCATTAGGTGATGCAAACCGGTGAATAACAGCATATGAGATCGGTAAGAGGTAAAATTTATCAAATTTAATTGTTCATGACCACTTGAAAGACCTAGGTTTAACCTCGAAACTCGATATATGGGCCCTCTATTGTTATTACGGGGAAAAATTTGACCCCAAACAAGTTTTGTCACTCGCCAAAATGAATGGAATAAATTACTATACCCATCATATTCTACAGACTTGACACCTTCGGCTTATTATTTGTTCCGGTGACTATAAAATCTTCTAGATGGTAAAATCTTTACTTCAAATTTTTGAATTTTTCATTTCAAACCCCCGGATCAGTTTTGGCCAACTAAGAGCAAAAATTATCTTAGTGCAAAATCATACTACTGCCAGAAAAATGGCAAAAGGTATTGAATTAGAATGACTAATATGAAATATAACAAAACATTTATTTACTATTTGAACAAAGTCTTTTATTTTTCAAAAAAAAATTTTTACTTTCTGAACAACCCAATATTTATTCATAATTATTTTGAAAGTTAATATTATAAAAATGCCATCCGGAACCTGCTCAAATTAAAATTATATATAAAGTCTATTGAAGGTTTTTCTACTACGTTACTTCATACTATTTCTACTACTACTACTACGTAGACAAACATTTAAAAAATCTCAGTTGTTAACTAATAAACCTCATTAACTTTTTTCTGTACATCAAAAAAAAACGTATTGTATATCCCTAGAGGCATATGTACCTCAGGTCGGGAATCACTGTTATAGAATATTCAACTTCCCTAATTTATTCCACATTTCCCAAGATAAAATTTTTTTTTGCTTATAACACACATTGTAGGTTTTACTGTTGTATATGTAAACCTATGTAGGTACCTACACTTTACATAGGTGCAAGCGAACCATTGAATTTAACATGTCACAAGATTCTAATCATTCAGAGCTTTTCACACATTTTAAGATATAAGAATTTTCATCGTTTGAATCATTATTTCAGTTGTAACGTGTTGATTTTCTAAAAACGAGCTATATTATTTAATAGAAAATTCTATTCTATATTAATTCTAAAAACGCAGTTATCAGAATTCTAACCGACGAAAAAAAAAGAGGATCAAATGGATTTGAGTGGGTTATAGTGATCAAAACGGGACGACTTTGACAACTCTTCTTTTATAAAATAAAGAATGATTGTAGTCGTTTCATTTAAATTTGAAAATTTTTTCTTTTAAGAGTGGAAAAAAAGAGGATGATTGATATACATTAATGTACACTTAGTTTGGAAAATCATCCATTATCTTAACCGCAAATATACAACGAAAAAAATTGGTATAAAAATTATTAAGATCAATTCCAGTAATAGTTTGAAATTATTTTCAATATTTTTCTATTCCTAGAAAATCGAGAAAACGTTTTGTACTGAAAGCAAAATTTTGCCATCAAAAAAACTTATTTAGAATGGGTTTCCAGATATTTTTTTGTTAAAAAGAGTTGGGATATTTCTTTTAGTTCTATTTCTTTTTTTTTAGTAAATACTTCTTTATTGATATTTTTTGGATCAGATATATCTATATACCTCTAACAAAATTTATTGAAACTCTTAAAACTAAAATAAAAATAGCTCTTTCTCAAACCTCCGTATAGACCTAGAGGTACAGATTCTATTCCTAAACATAATTTATTCTTAAACATTCCCCTTAACCTTTAGATGTTCTCCGGAGAATAGAAAAAACTTTAATTTGGATCAAAGATTAATTTATTACATTCTCTGAAGCTGAGAAAAATAGCAAAACACTATATAACGATAAAATGCCCCAGCATTTACTACATACCTACATCCAACATATCCTTCGCACAACGGAATGAATTAACCGGGAATCCGAACAATGTTTTTGAAAATGAAGATTAGAAGTTGAAAACTTTTAAACTTATACTATTTTTAACCAATTACGAATGCAAAGTAATCTTATAATAATATAAATTTTGAAAAGCAGTTTCAGAAAAATAAGACATGATTATATATTAAGTGGAAAATTCGGGAAAAGAAAATTAGAACATCCTGAAACTTATATCGAATGGCAAATCAAAATTTCAAGCTTATTCTTAGCAACTCTAAAGTAATTACAAATCATATATAATATTTTCGAATCGCCGAGAAATTGACGAAAATGTTTATTACAGTTACCAGAAATTATTATCCCGAATGACCGTTAAGGATGTGTATTTCGAAAATAAAAATTTGGAACAAGAATTTTTATTATTGTTCTTACACCTAATTTTCTTGAAATTATAATTCTGAATTCTCTAATATTGTGCGAAAAGTCAAAAATATCTACAGTATTTATTTTTTTAGATTGGTGTATATTTTTCAATTATTGTCGAATAATACCAAATAACTGAGGTAAACATATGTAAGTTTTTTAATTAGATTCTACGAATAATACTTTATTTCGTGGGCTATTGTTTTATACTTTTGAAGCTTAGAAGTTAGCGAAATGTTGTACAAAAATCAAATATTACTAATTATTCTTAAAACCCTAAAAAAACTTTCTTAGATTTTTTTTGGAAAACATGTATTCGTAAAAAGAAAAAGAACCCCATTTTATTAATGTATGCACTTAATAGTTGGGGTATTAATTTTAAGATGTATTAGAATTTTAAATTAATACATTAATAAATGCATGGACTGTGTTCAGGCTTTAACGGTAACGTAAATATTATCAAATGAAACTGTTTATTTTTTGCACTGAAATTTCAATGATAATAAATTTGTGTCAACATTGACCTAACGTTTAGTAAATAATTTTCTTTTGCTTTAAAAATTGTATATTTTCGATTGCTCTTTTTCTCGCTGAAATTTACCATGATATTTTTTTATGATATTTTGAAAACATGAAGGCAACCTACCCAGTGATTAGTTATGAATATTACAACAGTATATAGCTGCTACTAACTAAAAGCTTAGCGTTAATAACTACATAGTATTTTTTACTCTATGGGCCGGTATTTCCACTCAAGAGTAGATAGACTATATCCATAAGATTTATAGATAGCAGATAAAATTTTATCTGTTAGATAAATCCTACACATTCTAACACAACTCGAAGGTGAAGATATACATGTTTTATCTACTTTCAGACAAAATTTCATCTGGCAGATAAATGCTAATAACTAGATGAGAAAATAACGACCCCTACTCGAAGAAAGTAACAAACATTAAAAATGGAGAAAATTTTGAATACATTTTAAAAATATCTTTGCAAATTGTCTTCCAGAAGTAACGTACTAAATTGTAAGAATAAGCCCATATACTAGCTAATATACTTTATATCTTAATATTAGCCATTCGACAATGAAAGATAATTTTCAGTGTTTTTACCTTTTTTATCTTTTCTGCACTTTACTGCTTAATATTTTGTCTTAATATAGATGCATTATAGTTTTTTCGATTAATTTTGTCTTCTGACAATGATTGATATCGGTGAAGTCCCTCAATTTAGAACAGTTTATTTTTTAATAGATCAAGAATTTCAATGCTGCAAGTTATTAATTTCTTTTGACATCCAATTCAAGTTCTTTTCTTTAGATCCGTGGTTCTTAATCTTGTTGGCGGTATTGACCCCCACCAGTTTCATATATGTATTCACCGAATCCTTCTTAATTGGTAAAATGAAATATGTTATTTTCAAATTCAAAACATAGAAATATATTTATACATAGGTGATATGAGTTGAAGGTGTGTTTTGATCACCGCCGAAGCCACGAGACTGACTCACTGAGCTTTTGGGGTTCAATTAAACCCAGGTTTAGAACCACTGTTTTAGAGTGTACCCCAACTTATAAGTTTTTTTTCTTCTCACAACATAGATGATCGTTCTTTCCTATTGGGGTTTGTTAATACCTCTACTTATGTGAATCGATTCAAGTAATTGATTTTTTTCTAGATCCATACTATAAAATCTATTAGTTCATCTTTTCTTGTTTTCAGAATATCAATACTTCTAATTACTGCAGTTTAACGCTCTAAACCAGAAGTTCTCAAAGTGGTCCATACGAACCTTTGGGCGTTCGTGAGAGCAGCCAGGGAGTTCCTGACAGGAAGAAAAAATAAATTGGGGTCCACAAGAAGTAAATGGGGGTCCACGGACCGGAACCAATGAAATTAAATTTAATCCAAATAATGCGAATTTAAAGTAGTCAAAGTAAACTATCTCTTAAATTTATAAGAAGTAATATATTTGACAAATTTTACGTTTCACGTAGTCGCATCACATCAAACGCGCTCTTAGAAGGTCCAAAAATTTTCTAATTTTTTAATCGTGTGCTTTATTTATCGCATGGAAATGGTTAATTAGCCCGCATGGAAATACCTCCGTGGATTTTTAATCCATACTGCGATATTAGAGATGTGGATACAATACAAGTCACAGTACAAGAAAAATTGATTTGATTAAGCACAAACAAAGATCTCACGGTACAGTTTAGAAAAGATTACTAGCAATTCTGGTTGCAGAAAGATATCCCTGTTGCTTATCCTAAATTGTGGCCTATCGCATAAAAAGTTTTTGATAACATTTCCTTCTTCGAACCTCGTGGAAATAGGTTTTAATGTAGTTAACAATTTTCTTACAAAAAAAATTCAGTTACAAATCACTGAACCTGGAGATTTACGACTGTACCTTACGAATTTGAACCCAAATATTGACTAGTTGGTATCAAAGCATCCCTCTCAAGTTCATCCCTCTCATTAACAGAATTTATTATTTTATGTAAAAATTATATTGAGTTTTGATTTGTTTATTTTTATTTAAAAAATTCAACAAAGATAAGAATAAAAAGTATAATTTTTTTTACAATTATTGTCCACTATACAAAAAAAAAATTACTATTCGGCATTCTGGTGGAGGAGGTCCACGAAGGATAAAATACTGGGATAGGGGTCCACGGGTAAAATAAGTTTGGGAAACATTGCTCTGTGTGATTCCAAAGTTTTAGTTTTAGTTTTAGTCAATATCTATCATACAATTCGTAACATTAGCTATATTTTATTGTTAGTCCAAGTGGTGGCCACCGAAAAAGATAGGGATTTGGTTTATGAGTATTTTTTTATAATGTTATAAAGACATGAGTAAAATGAAGAAACATTCATCTGAATTTTTGCATACTTTATATGCTTCCTAAACATAAGTAAAGTTTTATTTATATTCGACGGGGTTTGAAGAATAGAAATTAAAAATATAAGCCTTGTATTTCTAACTTACACCTATACGTAACCATTTGTTAGACCATCCTTATATTTTTTTTTCTGGAAAGGTATAAGAAAAACTTAAACTTGAAAAATATTGTTTTTATACAATCTTTGAACCTTTGAATTTGGCAAGTTATTAAGTTAAATTTTAACAACAATTTTAAAGAAAAAAAATATATTTTGTTTGTAAAAAATGATTTCATTATTTTTATTTTAAATTGGGTTTGCTTTTTTATTTATTTTATTGATTATTTTGAATTGGGAAGAGGACATGTTAAAAAACATGTTTTAATGAAATCGGGAAATGAAAAAATAAAATAAAATTGTGAAACATTATAGGGAAAAGTATGAAAATTGATTGTGCAAAAACGTAAACGAAAGTGAAAACTAATGCAAAGAGAACGGGTCACCGCTAGTAAAGAGAACATTATATCGCTACAATATGTTGGCTTGGTGGGTATGGGATGAGTGTGAGTATGACGTGGTGTACGATGGGGGGTGGATGATAAGGGGATGATGGTAGTAGCGCCGGGGATCATGGAATGGGGATGAAGCGTACCTACAGAGCAGTTCGGTTGGTCGCACAGATATCTCAAGTCTCTTTCCCCTTTTGCATAATTTCGTAATTAAACGCGAAACTAGGCTTCGCAATAGGCCGAAGGGGGGGAGTGCAGTTATATAAAAAACGTCAATAACTGTGTATATGATGGCCACACCCAATTTTACATATTTTTGCCTAATCTGCGCAGTTCTAGGGCAGGGAGTACTGAATAGGGCTGAAGGTGCGGGAATGGTGGCTGCACCACCACTACACTGACTACACTAGTGTGTTTATTAGAGAGTGCGCTCATTTTTGCAACCCCCAGGTTACTTTTCCGCCACCCGGAATTTTATTGTACTTCCTTTTCTAGCTTTCACTAATGTTCATAGTTACCGCGGCATGGTGAAGAGTGACACGGGGATGAAACTCCCCACGCAACAGCCAAATATACAATAAAATGATATAGGTTACTGCGTGCAAAAATATTTTGCAGGAAATTATGTATTTCAAATATAAATCGTTGATGTCCCCACTACTTCATCGTTCAGTGATAATAAAAAAAAGTTCACATTCTCCTTTAATTTTTCCTAAAATTTATTACAGATTGAACATGGCGAAAAAGCTGCAATGGATCATTATATTTACACCAAATCAAGATAACCTCATTAAAGTTTCAATACTTTTACAAAACGCTCTCTGCAATGATCTTGATAAGCTACATTCTGAAACTAAATAGTTATTACTAGTGAAAATAATTAAGCTTTCATTAAATATACATTGCTCCTACTAATTACTCATCCTATCGCATTAGTGCAAATTACTTGCTACCAAATAGGAAAACAAAACTTAAGATCAACAATAGGAAAGCAATATCGATAAAGATCTTAATTATTCTCTATTAATTAAACCTTTGACTTAATCTGTTTCCAAGCTTTAAAAGTCATGGTTTTCTTTCATTCGTTTAAATAGTTAATTTGAATGATACTTCCATACAATTTTTGTACGTTTTATTATATTCTATTAATAAAATTGTTTTATTTTGGATAATAAACAAACGGAAGCTCAAATGGCTTAGTGAAGAAATTGAGATGTAATAAATGAAATTTACAAAGATTCCTTCTTGGAAATCGCAGCAATCTAAAATACTGTTTAAATAATATAAGACACATCTCTTTAATTTCTTATAAACTGAGATGTCTAATTGCAAGTTCATTGGATGAAGATTATAGTAGCAGTAAATCGGATCTAGGCCCTGGTTGTTTATACATGAACCTCAATAAATATATTCGGCTGAAGTTTTAGACATTTTGAAATAGTTGTTCTTATTTTGATTAAATAGAGAAGTGAATGCATCTAAACAATATAAAGTAATGATTTCTAAAGATAATCTAACAAGTAAATTCGAAACCAACTAATTTTAACAAAATGTGATCCAGAGCCGTCAAAAAAAGATATCTAAGTTACTTGGAAGTAACTTTTAAATTGTCTAAGTTACGATATCTTAATTTCTTTATTAAGATAAATCTTATAAATCTGATCTTGTAACTTAATTTTATGATTTTTTTTGGATTTAAACAAATTTTTACTGTTTTATTCTTATTTTACTCAACTTATTTGTCGGTATGTTTTGATATTTTTATATACATTTCTATTTCATTTAGAGTTTTGTTCTCTTTAGTTTCATAAAATTCAATATAGGAGTATACCTCTTGTATTAACCTTCTATTGTTTTAAGAGTATGTCTTTGTAACAGAGGATTATACATCCAAACTTTACTTTTTCCTAAATTAATATAGAAAGGAGATACAGTATCTGATTGACCAAAAACTTTACCTAATACGTTACGAAACTTAGTTTATATTTAGTATGCAAAGTAACTAAAAAGTTATTTTTTAAATTATCTTAAAAAATGACTTAAGGTAAGTATTAAAATCTTTTTTTTCAAGAGTAACTAGATACCCAAAGTAACTTCGGACACTTTTTAAAAAATTAACTGACCTAGTATCAAGATACTTTCCAAAAGTATCTTTGATAGCTCTGACGTAATCCTACCGAAAATATTTCAAGTAAATTAGCTATTACTATGACTTACAAGTTCATTATTGTTTCACTATTAGTAAATTTTCAGAGCACAAGAAGAGTTCTTATAAATCCTAGCTCTACAAATCCTAAATTAGGTCATCAAGAATGACTTGGCAGTTTAATAGACTTAAATATAATAATAAACTATGTATTCACATGTTTATACATATTGCAGTTTTCTCTTTGATGGTGTGTCCAGAGTTGTTAAAAATACTTTTGGAGAGTATCTAAATACAAGATAAGTTAATTCTTAAAAAAGTATCCGATGCTACTGTGGGTATCTTGTTAATCTTGAAAATAGGGAATTTAAATGCTTATCTAAAGTTACTTTTTATTATACTTTAAAATAAACTTTGTTAGTTCCTTTGCATGTAATATGTATGTATGTACTAAGTATGTACTAAGTTTTTTGACGTATTAGGTAAAGTTATTGGGCAAGCAGATACCGTATTTCTAATCTTTATTAATTTAAGAGTAAGTAGAGTATGGTCGTCTAATCCCCTGTTACCAAAAAATAGAAGAAAATATTTTTTTCATATCTATAAATTGGTTTTTCCTGTTATCAATAACGTCCATTATCGACCAAATGTGCCTAGCAGGGCCGGATCTAGCCAAAATTTCACCTGTGGTAGAATGGTATATACGCGACATTTGGTACAAAACAATGTCGTAGTTCATTTAAAAGTGGCACGTATTTTCATCAATTTGGCGCCCTTTCATCTCGGCGTCTTGAGGCAAATATTTCGATCGCCCTCAATCAACCTCGATCCGGCCCTGGTGCTTAGGGTCTATTGTAAAAAAATAGCAAGTGCATTGTTTTTTTCATACAAAGTTACCCTCTCTGAGGGTTACATAGTGATTTTTTCTTAAAATAATGACAAACTGAATTAATAGTATCCAATGATCCGTTACTCCTACTTTTTCATAATTTTTTGTACCATTGCATAACGTTCCATTGAAAATAGCATTCTAACTTTCATCTATAATATGGCAGTACTATTCATTAAAATGGCTTTGATCTACGGACAGAAGGTTAGAATAAAGTTATAAGGGTTCCGTTTGTGCCGTTTGGCTACGAAACCCGAAAAAAGATACATTAAACCAAGAATTTTTGTTACACGAAGCCTCCGTGACTGATTTCTATCTTTGTAAAGAATTAACCATTGCATGGAACTACCTTTTCGTTTGTTTGAAAAAAAAAGCTTTTTTTTTTTTTTGTTCTGTAGGTACATTTATTTTTTAAGAATTAATAGCTAACTTAAATACTTGCCTAATGTGAGACTTTAGTTTTAGCACGTATTTTTCTTACAACACACCAACACTCCTTTATGACGTAATATAAAATTGAGAAAAAAATATTTCCACTTTTCCACAAAAAAAAGGGAAGAAAAAAACGCTAAACGTTCTGTTTCGTTTTTATGAATAAATATGTAATATACAAAAAATATTTTTCATTTAATATTTTGATCTTCTTAGTATCTACTTCATACTCTTAAAAATAGGTAATGTAAAAATATAATAAATTGGTGACTGAAAAACCGGTAGAGCTTTTACACCGTTTATTCAAAAACATGTGTTACGGAAAGCTCACGAGTATTTAAAGCCAAATATAATTTGATGTGTACCTGTAAAGATAGTTGTATACATACGTGTATGAATAAAATAGTTTCTGTAATTATCTTGTTTGTATAACTTTATTTTGTAATTATCTCAAGATTTTATTGCCGAAAAATAAAACAATAATTAGTTTATAATACCAAAATTCTTACACTTTGTTTATGAATAAGTTAGTGAACACAGTTCAAGGAAGTTCACTAATTTAAATTGTATATTTTCTTAAATAAAATTGTTGACAAAAATGGATTTTTTTTCTAGGAAAAAAAAAGTTTTTTTATGAAATTCTGATAATAAGAGAATATGTGTAAAAAATAATTTATTTTTGTCTTCTTTGTAGAAATTGTAAACAAAATGTTATCTTAGATGGAAAAACTATATATACGAATATTATACAATTCAAAACAATCATAAATTTTTTCTTTATGTTGTTCACAATTTTATACAAAAGTAATTATAACATATGTTAGCAATAAATTATATATTGAATGTAATATTTTAATTTACCCCTTTTTTGATTGCAACTATAATTAAGAAACAAAAAAGATTCTCAACTTGTATATTTGCTACATCTTAGCGATTACTACTTTCAAGATTTAATAATAGTCCTCTACATAAAATCGTTGCATTTTGGAAGAAATATATGCAATTTATTGGAATTGATTGCAATTCATGAATTTGTCTAATCTAGATGTTGTTACTGTATATTCATTTAAGCTCGTACCGGTTCGGTAAAGTTCAGTTTCACTTATCATTGAATTTTTGTATAGATTGTGTGGAATGGAATGACAGTTAGATTAGCTCCAAAACTTTTAAAGGATTTGAGAGATATGACTAATATTGGCTCATGTCTTTTTTAGCAACGTCAATATCTGGCAATGTCGCATTTTCTACTTTGTTTTTAATGTGATTCACGAGTAAATGAAGCCATAATGAGAATTTACCAATAAAAGAGCAAATTATAAGATATTAGACCTGAATAAAGAAAAAAATCTTGAATTAAATTAAAAACAAAGTAGAAAATGCAACATTGCCAAATATTGATGTCGCTAAAAGGAACTTGAGCCACTTATATCATCTATTATTTGAAATCTAGTGACTTTCTGGGAAATATTCACAGCCCAATACTGACAAAACTGATAAATGGCCAAAATTGGCAATTGAATGAAAATGACATGACAGTTGGAACCAATGACAACTATCAATTAGTAGAAAATTGAGACAGTAATAATTCTATCTGTTTTAAACTCAAATAGATGTGTTTACCACCATACACACATTTGCCTATTATATTGACATTAAAAATGAAAATTGTGTTTAATATTGTATTATATTTTAGTTATCATAAACTACTTATAATTGATGTACTATTTCAAGCATTACAGGAATATGGTATAGAAGTGGATGAAAAACATTTTTTTAATTACGACAAATAAATATAACTTCTCATGGGCGTACATACACTGCTTTTTTTCATTTTAAAGGCGAAATTTCGGTCGTGAGTCTAGATTTTACTATAAACATAAATATCAATAAGATCAAAATATGATCGTTTAACCGCGATGACAACCATCAAAATCAACCGGAAAAAATACACCACTTCGTAGTAGTGGAAAAATCCATCCGATGCTGCATAAATCTGGCTACCAAATTAGATGACGTATCATAATAGCTCGATTTGCCATGATTTAATTATCGAAATTATAAAAAGATCGTAACATAGTAAAAACCATTAAAATCAGATCATTTAATTTACTTTTTCAGATTTTCTCCTACGCTTCAGAGACGTGAACCGTTCGCGCAGCTGACCGGCGACGAACTGATGACTTAAATATGTGGGTTTGGGAGAAAATGCTGCGGATCTCATGGACGATTAGTAGAACAAATGTTTCCATCTTAAACGTAATCAAGAAAATCCACAGATTATCATCGTTAAAATATGGACGAACCTTTGAGTTTTTCGAGTATATTGCATGCCACGATACTATGGAAGAACAAAGATTGAAGATCCAAGAACAAAGGTCCAAGGACGATTTGAAGGAAAAAGGAAATGTGGGCGATCATCGATTTATTGGATTGAAATGATGTAAAAGCTCGTGGATTCATGACAAGGATATGGGTGTAATTGTTGAAGGACCGTTTAGCAGGTCCTAAGAAATTTAAAAGCATGTAAAGAGAACCAAATTAATTACTATACATTGGCAACGTACTTATCTATTTTAATATTAAGTGTTACGTAGTATAAATTATCTTAATAAAAACACAGACTCAAAACAACATTATACTTAATATGATTCTATTTAAATTTTGGTTGAGCTTATGCCTTGTTTTTATTATTATTTATCATGATCACAATCTTTTTTTTTGGTTCTAGCTTTGCACTACATCTAATGTGCTCTTTAACGTTAACAAAGTTACTAAGATGGTTTTGCGTATTGAAACCTCCAAATATTCTGTTCTGTTGATAAGTTTAAACTATATATATTTATAATGGATTTGTGCAAATATTGAATTTCTTTAACTTGTGTAAAACGGACGAATATAACATGTTTTTTTAAAAATTTATAATTTATGTTATGTGTTATTAACATATCATTCTATCACTTCTGTTAATACAAACGAAAAGAAAAAGCAAATTTATTTAATTTGGAAACCAAAAGGAAACACTTTTTTGTAAGACTCAATATTTATTGCATAATATATCGCATAACATAATTTTTCGTACAACTTTTTTGAGAAGAATATTTTTAGCATTTGGGTATTTCCAATAAAGTTTTCATGTGGTACGATTTTGGTGAGATTACTTCAACATTACAGCCTCAATCTTTTGTTATTTTGAATACTTTTAGATGTTAGAATTAATAGTTCAAGTTTTTGTAACTAAATGCATAAAATTTGGTTTTACCTCAGAAAAAAAGTCTTGCTCAACTGCGAGGGGGGAGAGTTACTATCCTTTTCAAATAAGCCCACGGTCTTATTAATTCTTCATAAATTGTTATTATTCTTATTTTCAATTTCTGTAATAGTCATTTTATTAATCATTTGAATGTCTTATGACTAGTCATAAACGCATTAACCTTGATCGTGGTACAGAATGTATACATTTCATAATCCTATATTATAGTCTGATTAACAAATTTGAATTAAAATAAATTCTATCAAAGCTGATTTCCATCAATGAAAGATAGTTTCTGATTAATAATAAATTTCTGGTTTAATTTAGAAGGAATCATTGCAGTTAACAAATAATGTGATTTTATATTTGATTATTCACTAGAGAATCTAGTGAACATCAAACTAAAATTGATTCATTGGTTTCCATAATATTGTAGCACTTTTAATTACTGATACGCTTATAATTATATATGTATTATATATTATTATTATATGGTTATATTTAAGTAAACCTAATTGTAAAAAAAAAAATGCGTTTTATTAAAATATATATTTTATTTTATATATTCTGTTTTATACGTATATGAACTTATTAATACTCATACACATACGATATTTATAAGATCTCACTTATTCATGAGCTTTTAGACCAGTGTTTTCTAATATTTAAATGAGTCCCTCCTTTAAATCTGAAAATAAGTGTCCGCACACCAATGAAAAAAATGTTTAGTTTTTTAGTATAGAAAATAATTTTTTTGGGAGATTTATTTCAAAGATTTCATAATTTATAACATTAGGAGTCCTCTTGCACCCCCAGGAGTTCGGACACCTATGTTAAGAAACACTGTTAATTTATATTAAGAAAATATTTGAAAACAAAATTTTGAAGTTATACTTCTTAACGTGCAGCATGTGGGGGGGGAAATAAATTTGTTACAGAAGATGACTAAGGAAGCTAATTTGGGCTGTTACGTTCAAAAGTACATGTTTCTAGATTGAACTGAACAAAATGCAAATGCACATGTGCTCAATGGGCTAACTTCTATTATATCTAAAATATGAAGTATGCCACTTACGCAAGATAATAAGTATTATGCTTTTTAAAACCAAAAGTAACTTTTGTGATTTGACATTTTGATAATTAGTTATAGTATAGATTAAAATTTATAACTGATTTAAAATAAATTGAAAATATTTTGAACGAATATAATGATAGCTAAATGTCAGTATATATACCGGGAAAGATAGAGAACAATGAATGTTAACATATACGTGTTAGTGAAAATCAAATATAACAATTATTCTCTCAAATTTGATCTAACTGATTGGTTGTCATTTCTTTCACCTATCGATTTCTATCGAATGTTTATGTGTGGTTAACAGATTAAAGTAAAATGCAAGCGTTTATGCGATTGTTTGTGTAGATCCTTATTTTCAGAAAAAAACTAGATTACAAAAAAGTATAACTTCTTAAGTGCCTCCATCAGTTGACAACCAATTTTTTTATTCTTGACTATTTATAATAAACTGTATTGTTCTTTTGGCCAATTTACTCCAAAGGTCGTTAATCAGGAACTGGAGGGTTAATGTTCCTGATTTCTTCAGTGCTTCTTTAAACAACATGTTTTTTCTTTCGACACTCCAACATATGGTTAAGGTGACCTACCTCTCCACATTAAAGCAATAGAATTTAGTATCTTATATTTGTGTAGTTTTTTCAATGTGCTACAATGTTCCGATATTAATCTGCTAATTATTTTTACCCCTTCTGGGCTTATAGTTTGAAATGAAGCATACGTTTGTGATATAGTGAAAATAGTTAAAGTTTAATCTTCTCTAGATATGTAATTTTATATGAGTCGCTTGATGAATTGGTTTCTTTTTTTTGGTGGATCACTCATTTGCTCATTACATATATTCATCTTTTTCAGAATTTGAGATATCAAATGAAAGCCTAGTGGATGTTATTTGACCGTCTAAACATGCTTTCCGCTATTTTGTTGGGCCTCACGTTCCCATTCATGACTTTGTGACTTCCCTAGAATGGTTGTGATTCTCTTGTAGTTGTTTAATGGTGTTTCTGATTTTATAACTAATTTTCACCCTTTTTGTTACTTCACACTCTTTACGCAGTTATCGAGTCGATGGTTATTATTATATTTCTGGATAGTGCTTTTGCAAGCTTAATTGCATAGCTACTTACTTGACAGATTTGACGGAGTTACAGTTTAACACGTTGATATAAGCCTTTAAAGCTTCGGACAATATTGGCGAATGTGGCACAATCCAATGATTATCCATATTAATATATTGACCTTTGATCTTCACAACTGTAAATCGCCCGTTATCCGCAACTGATCGGTGGTGACAATGAATGTTCATCATTTCCTGTGATAGTGTCAGCAATCAGGTTTCTTGGGTATCGCTTGGAACACTTACCATCGATTATACAGGGAGAGCCATTGTTAAAGCTCCGCAAGGGTTATGAATCATTATATTAGCCACCCCTCTAAACAATTTCAACTTCTTAAAATTGAATAAAGCTCCTAAATAAAATATCCCTGTAGTTATCAATGCTTCAATAAAACATACTTAAATATTAAATTTTATTTAATTAATTAACGTAATAGAAAAATGATCGTAATAACATTGTTAATAATGTCTTTAGTTTTAATTTCTTTGCATTTTTTTTTGTTTTGGGTCTTGGCTAAAATTATAGCTAATAAGTAATGAATAAATTTCCTTTTTATTTTTTATTTTATAAATTGTTAATATCTACTTGTTTTTAAAGAGCGTAGCATTGCATGGATCAAAATCAATGGATTTTAGGAAACGAAAAAGGAAATATTTAATGAAAGATTTCATCTATGCTGTTGGCGAGTAATAAGAAAACCAAATAGAAAGTTCGAATCTTAATACAAAAGAATTGTAAAAAGTCAATGATGAAAAAAAATATGATCGATCTAGTTGGATTTGGTGACAAACCAAAAGCTGATTGGAAAATCTGTATGATTTTCTGAATGGATAAGGGTTCAAACTGAATAATGTAGAGAGGAAATTAGAAGCACCCAAGAAGAAATGCTGTACTCTTGGAACTCTTGAACCTATTAAATGAGTAGATACAATATAGATACTAATGTTAGATACAAAAAATGATGAGAAAATTAAATGGACGATATAATTTTTAAAATGTATTAACTCTACTATATTTTGTCCTACGTTACGCAGATGTAAGGGAAAGTAGTACGAGTTGATCCCTTGGGGTAAAATGACCCTTTGGGATTGTGCTGAAACCACTAACGCTATCTAGTTTATTTCACTGATAAACATAGTTCTGGGTACCTCTCCATTACCCCCGCCACAGTCAATCATAATGGAGACGTAAGTCGTATATCAATTTTGACGAAAAAAAATAAAAATTGTGTACGTCAGGTCTAAGGTAGACATGACTTCTTATGTTTCTTTTATTCAAACAATGTTAAAAATAATTACTGTTGTGTTTGAGGCTTTCTACTATGCTTAATTTTAATAATTGCGCCACATGAATACAGCCACGTGCTTGTAGGCTGTGAACATATACCCCTCTATACCTGAAGGATCGTCTTACCCATAGGGGTGTACTAGGTGAATGCTTTGTAAGGTTTAAAAAAAAAGAATTATAAATATTTTTATGAATCCTCAATTAATTTCTGGTTTTGAGTATTATAAAAGTTGGATAGATCAGCATACTAGTAGTAATCGCTTTTATTTTTGGTTAACCGTGAAGAATACATACTTTACAGCTATTCCCGCTTAAGAGAATCTCGTACTACTTTGCCTTATACATAATATGTATACAGATGTATACACTAACTAGTTAGTTTTAAGCCATAGATAACAGAAAAATAGTTAGTTTTTAAAATAGATCACTGTAGAGAAGAATTATGGAAAAAATATGAACAATTCATAAACAGTCTTTTTTTTTTTGTATCACAAAGATTTTTTTGTTGATATTTATAGTTTGTGAGATTTAAGTTCTATAAGCTATTTATACATCTAGTTTCATTTTGGTATTAATTAATAACTAAACGTTTTATTAACAGTGCATTTTTAACTTCTGTGTGGCTAATAGATTACAGACATTTGCTGGTTGATTTATGAAAAGAGTTCACAAATAATTGAATGCAGAATGATTATTTGTTCCTGATTTTAACTATAAAAAAACGACCAATTTAAAAACCAAACAATAATCGTTGAATGAAACGTCATAAATGTAAGCAGCCCTATGTTTCATGCCAAACAAATATTTTTTTTTCTAATTTTTATGTAGTATAAATCTTTTTACTTAGATTTTTCATATCTTATTCATAAATTAGTCATTTAATTATATATTTTGATTTCATTTTATCAAAAATTAAAAAAACCAAAAACGGTTATGGTGCGAAAATTGAAAATGAGAAAATTTGAATAAAAGCTCTATTTTATGGAAAAAGAGATACATGTTAAACATGAAAAAAAAATTGAAATGAATATTTCGATTTTCTATTTGAGTTTTGACGATGCTCTAATGATAATTAATGATAAATTTTGCAGTAAAATACGTGAAAGGAATGTAATAAGAAGATAATTATATGTTCAAGTAAATGCAATTAATCAAGCGCGTATACAGGTCAACAGGAATTCAATAGGCTCGAGGAGTTTCTTGTAATTTTTTGTTCAGCGTTGATGAGTTACTCTCCCTGGAAGTTTCAGTAGGGGTAGCTTAACTATTGTGTGTAATATGGACATTGAAATTACAGAGCATTCATTCTTCTCTCACCATTCCCGAAAATAAGATCGGGACGAGTCCCCTTATAACCCCAGTTTAACAACGAATTCTAAATATAAGTGCGTAATGCGTAATGAAGCCCTTGATGGGCCACGAAAGGACGAGCGGGGTGAGATGAGTTCGCCTAGTTACAGGAACTCCTCCATCGAGACCAGATTTTTAAATATTCTTCCGCTATGCAAAATAGTTTCTTGTTTGGTTATTTTAAAATGTAAAAACTTTAGCAACCTTTTTCCTGTTAATTTTAACAATACTATTTTGTATTGTAAAATGAAATATTTTAAAACAAATTTATTTGTGAGGGAAATGTTCATCAATCGATAACTCTAATAAAAATAAATTCAAATGATTCTATGAACCATCGCTGCTGCGTTCAAGTGCGTCGCTTGATGTTTCCACGGAGTTTTTCCCCTGCTTTCTAAAATCTCTATTTTAATGAATATGAAAATCATACCAAACAGATATTACGTTTTTGTTAAATCTGTTATTTTTTACAAATATTTACTAATGTATATGTTTTTTTAAATATTTGTTTAATTTATAAATACCACACTTATCAGAGTACAAAGAATACAACCAAATGGCTTAACTCTTTGATAAAATGAGCTTGAAGCTTACTTAAAAATACGTTAAGAATAATGAAAAATAAGTTCAATTTATGATGAGATAATATATCTAAAATAAAACAAAAAGAAGCTTTTTTTTTCTTATTACCTCTCTACAAATACCTTGGCTCGTGTGTATTTTAGCACACCCACAATCTGGCAACGTTGCACTTTCGACTTTGTTTTTAATTTAATTCGCGATATTTTTGTTAATTCAATTCTAATATGGTATAATTCTCTCTTGTGTGGCTAAATTTTTATTATGGACCGATTTAATCGCGAATTAAATTAAAAACAAAGTCGAAAATGCATCATTGCCAAATTGTGGGCGTGCTAAAGTACACATGAGCCAATACCTTTTTTCCAAGAATGTAAATGTAAGTATGATTTTTTGGAGACGGTTTAAAAGTTATCACAATAAGGGAATACAGGAAGAATTCGCTAGGTATCATAGACATATGGTATGGTATGTAATTTAGGAACAATCTGGAATTGTTTTCTGTTCAATCATATAAATGTTAGGGATAAATCCAAGACTACTTGCTGACTATTAGATACATTAACTTGGTAATCGGAATACGTATCTGAAGTAGAATTAGATAGTACTGAAGAAGAAAAAAGTCTAAGTGAAAAAAGAAAAATGCATATTGAATTTCCTTTTTATTTTATTATAAATAAAATAGAATGTTTCTCTGTTTGTTCAGTATTCGATTAATAATATATCGATCCAAATTGGGTTATTCACCTATAATTGAAATAGTGGATTAAACAATGTTAAGATCATAAAATGAACGTCTCCGTAGGTCTTCAATGACGAAAATAATGAACGCTTGGTTTTAAATAAAATCACTGCAGTAGGGTTTCAAGTATTGTAATAATTCATAGAAAAGTATTTAAAAGAATAATGAGCCTACAGATGGTAGAGTGAAGGTGGCCGCTCCAAAACTGATAGGTATAAGATTCAAATATATGTAATGAATTTTCGATACTTCTCGAATTACGAATTTTTATTAACTCTCGAGTTGCTTAAAACCTTGGCAGATATAAGTAACAGTAAATATCATTATTAAAAGAACATTACAAAAAAACTACGTGCGTCTTACAAAAACGTATAACATTCAGAAATTTAAAAAAAAAACTTAGTTCAAAGCTTAAGCTCATTTTCACGTGGAATATTTTAAATTGTATGTAACTTTTTATTCCAAAAATTTCCGGATATTTTAATCCGATTGGTGCACTTTGTAATAAAACTTTGTATAGGGAGACGTAATAGCATAAGGCTAAAAACAGCTGGATCAGATAGACTAAGGTGGTCATACGTGCCGGAATGGTTGGGACAGTCCCGGATATCCACCTTGCGTTCCGGATTTTTCTAGAAGCAATATTTGTCCCGGATTGTCCCGATTTTTTCAAAAAAGGTTTTTATTTTCAATATTTATTTTAAATATATTTCAACTAGAATTATTTTTACAAAATTTGAACCGAAAAAATTGTACATATCAAAATACGCTAGACTAGACTCGATTTGAAATAGACACAATAAAAGCGATATTACTTACTAATGTTAGTTATGAAGAAAATTGTACAGAATTTTATACAATGCTTCAAAGCATTGTTCAGAAAATTGTAAAAAGTTTTGTACTCAGTAATTCTGATTAAAAAAATTTGATTCATTTAAAAAAAATACTGATTTTTATTATATTCTTAAATAGTATTTGTTATGTATAATTTTATTAAAAAAACATACTTAAGTTATTTAACTTAACTTTCCCCCACAAGTTCCCGTCCTAGATTTGAAATAAAAAAATATGGTCACCTTACTTTAGACTCATGGTTTTGGTTTAAGATTTAAGTTTCAGTCTATTTAATTATCTAATTCTTTATTGATCTATTTTTCTAGGTAATTTAACAGTTTTATTCGCTTAATGCAAAGTTACGGTAGGGGTAGCTAAGTTGAAGCGATATTGTGCGCAATGGATAATTCAGGTACTTCAGCAGGCGATATTTTAATTTCGGATTCTTAAATATGTTAAAAATAAATTATGCAATCGAAGAGATTGTGTGCTCCAAAAATACTAGATGATAAATTTCCCGTAGCAAAGGTCGGGAATATTCACAATATCAAATATCATTATTTTTAGGTGAAAATATACATGTTTGCTCTTCCCTTTAAGTAAAGCAGAGAAAATATGTGTACTGCCACCATAGAATAGTTACACATATGTGTACGATTTAGATTTATCTAATTGGTAAATTTTTATCAGTTACGTAATTATCTTAAAGGTACGGTTTATCTATCCATAAATAAAAACACTGATTATTAATGAAATAAACGGACAGCAGCTACAAGATAACAAAAACAAGAACTAGATCGTAATTTTCATTATTGTTACAAAAGTAATAATGAAAATAGTAAACATTAACAGCCGTATTCATAATGATTCCTTAAGAAGGTTCTTAAAGGTTACTTATTTAAGCAGGCTTCAATATTTAGGCGACCTTTAATCAGCTTTACTAAAATTTCGTATTCATAAGTGATTTTCGACCTTAACTTAACTGAGTAACGTCCACGGGTCGTAAACTCAATGTTATCCGTAACATCCCTGTTAAAGATGTATTAGAAACTGATATTCTATTACTGAGTGCTATCAAAACTCTCTCCTTTGCTATTACGGCTATTATGTTTTAGTTGTCAAACTGAAATTTTCAAGTTGTTCGCTAATTTTTTTTAGCAAAGAGTTGATTTCTTTAAGATAATTGTTCAATATGAAGGAGTCTGGCAAACGAAACTATTAAAATTTACCCTTTTGAATTTTTCAAATTTTTTAAAAATTGAATTTTATAGAATTTTTGTGTTTTAGAATTTGTAGAATTTTAACAAAATTCTAACAGTTATTACGAAGTTTGTATTCCAATTTCCATGTCGAGTTTTACTAAGTTGATTTTTTAATATCTCCTCTGAATTTTTTTAATGTCCCAAATTAAATAAATATTATAATATAAATAGTTGTTCTTCTAGTCCTGGGCCGTAATGTCTTTAATACTTTTAAGTCTCTAATAATTTGCTGATATTCCAATATTATTATTATTTTAGCAGAAAAGTGGACTTAAAGGATGTAAATCCATATACTAATAATTAATTCAACGACGTTTCGGTCCTTTATTTGACCTTCATCAGGCTTCTTAATACAATTGTATAATGTGTACTTTATATTAAGAAGCCTGATGAAGGTCAAATAAACGACCGAAACGTCGCTGAATTAATTATTAGTATATGGATTTACATCCTTTAAGTCCACTTTCCTGCTAAAAAAATAACATTATGTAAAGTATGGACACAATCAGTTTATCGATTATTATTATTGTTTTGGGGATATTTAGGTAATTATAAACCAAATTGAAACCAATCAGATATAATAATAATATCAATTTCATCGAAATGTCAATATTTAGGCAGGCTTTAATCAACCTTTAAACACACAAATTTGCGTTTGACTTAAGCTACCTTTAGTCAAGGCTGCTTAAATCCGAAGATTGATTATGAATAAGGATTGTCTGCTTAGGAGTACTGCTCAAAGCTCGCTTAAATTTAGGCGGCCTTTAAGATTTGATTATAAATACGGCTGTTAGTCTATTTTTTTTCTTAATTATGATTTTAATTATCCATATATATAAAGCTCATGAAAAAACTCAATTTTTTAATGGAAATTAGAAGCAAGCCTAACTTCACAGCAAAATAATATTATCAGTAAACTGATGTTTTAAATTCAATGCCTAAAGAACAAAAAAAAACATTTTGCTAAAAAAATAAAAAAGATTTCCGTTTGTCTTACTCTAGGATGAGTACAATGAAGTAAAAAACAAGGGCAAAGAAAAAAAAATTAAAAACTGTAATGCATGAGGAAAGTATAAATAATGCAACATATCATCCAGCAAGAAAATAATATTTGTAGGAAGGAAAAGTGAAAATATAAAATCAGTAAAAGAAGAAGTAAAAAAGAACAACAACAATAACATATGAGGCAAAAAAAGGAAAATATATTGTATATTCTCATTTTCCTCGTATTTTCAGAATATAACAAAAATAATGTGTGTTGACATTCTTTCAGCGTATTATCATTATATTTAAGATGCAAAAATGTTGCGTCATCGATAAAAATCATCCAGTTTCTAAAACGTGTAAAAGAAATTTATAGCAGTTATATGTACTAAACATAATGTTTGTTTTATTTTCAACGAGAAATTTCAATTAATTCAACGTGCTTATATTATAAACACGCAAAAAATGAAAAAGTTTTTCCATTTGATAATGATATATATCGTTCATATCATTTGATAAATTCTGAGATAAATTATGAATTGGAAAAATAATATTTTATTTTTGTTTATTTGTTTTTCTATAAATAATATATTTACTCGAACAAAAATACTTATATACTTACATTTCGTAAACAAAATAAATATATACAAGGAGGTAGAGATATATGCATCAACCTTGTTTTTGAGAATATTTATTTGAAATATAATTTGACCGATGAAATTTCCAACAGTTCAAAACTTATTTGAAAGTATGTTTAATTAAATTAGGTTAAAAAGCATTCAAAACAGAAGCAATATACGATACGCTATATTTCATTCGTAATTTTTAGTCGTAATGTATTTCACTTGAACAATTCAAATAAAGTTTAATTAAATTTGTAATACAAAACCCCAAACAACTCAAAATATTGTTTTGGTTTAACCTGAACAAAGAAACAAAGAGTGGGTATTTTTAATGAAAAAATTATTGTAAGATTGTTACAAATAGTATGTTTAAGATTCGATTGGAAAAAATATAAGTAATTGTGTCGTCAAGGCTGCCATACTAAGGATTCGTTTTAATTTATATTTTTGTCCTTCCCTGAGATTAAAAATACTTTTTAATTATTTTTTCGTACACAAGTAGGTTTAAAGGGAACAAGGTATTTTATTTTAATTTCGTATTAGTTACTTTAGTATTTTGTTATTACATATAGTTAAACTACCTAGCTTAGTGCTTTGTGGATTAAACTAATTGCAAAGCACACCATATATATGCTTGTACTATATAATCAGCCACGTAATACAGTAAACTTTATAATGCTTTTATAGTTTTTGCTCAATTTAAGTTTTGATAACTGCCACAATAAATTCCAAAAAATTGGATATAAATTCCAAGTATTTGGATATAAAGGGGAAACGATATGAATTATTAAATAGTGACATCCTAAATTTATAAACAAATGTTAAAACCTCGTTATTTAAAAACTACTTACATACAAGTGTTAAAATTTGTTTCAATTAAATCAAAAACTAAGGGACGACCAGAGCTAGGGAGTCGAAATAGAAGCCATAAAAGTTGATACTGATTCCAGTTCCTAAAAATTTTACATTCAATATACCAAAAAAACTGAAAATATTTTTTAAGGCCAAAAATTTGCATTTAAATTAGTGCTTGATAATAGGGACTTCTGGATAAATAAAAACCCTTCTAAGACTAGAGCTGGAATTAGGGCCACAATTTAAAAATTTTAGCTCCGAAGTCAAAACCGAATCTAATCTTTAAGTCTGCTCTCCAGCTCTAATGACCAGAATCCACAAATGAGGTACTTCATGTGAATGTGAATAGTGTAAACAATAATACCGGAAAAAATATAGTGATATAGTGGGTAAGTACAGTATATGACAAAAAATAGTAGAATATAATAGGTATTTACAAATTTATATACGATACAAATTGTTGGCGTTCTAATAGAATGTATTGTAAAAATATATTTAATAATTTTCATAATAAAATAAGTTTGGTTTTTGTAAAAAAAATCCGAATAAAATTTTAGTTATTTTAGGAGATCGTATGGCTAGAGTGAACGTGCTCCATAAGCTCTATGTCAAATTAAAACGGTCATTTCCCGTCAATTTGCTGAGTGATCGAACCCCTTCCACAGTAAATTTGTACAAAATATATTCTCTTCTTTCTAAGTCGACATAGAAGAAGGGTTAAAATTGTAACGGTTACATGTAGCTTGCTGGCCACGAGAGAGCGCTGAGCTTAAAGAAAAGAAAAAGTGGGGGCTCGTTGACCTTACTTATGACCTTACTTTTGACAGTTTTATGACCAAGCTCACTCTAGTCATACACTCTCTTTCGTTAAATCTAGGGTTTGGAAACGCTTCGTGAATGGTTGCAACTCTGGTGACGTCGCAGATAAGTAAACAGAGTTACTTTTGCGTTTCCTATTGTTAATAGGCTGATTTAAGTTGTAATTGCTAATGATATTTCTCCTCCCGTCACCTTTTAAATTTTAAAACAAGATTATTATTGAAAGCTGCGTCATAACATCGAATTTTTCAAATTAAACTTTATTATTAATTTTGCGGGTCTAAAAAAACAGTTCTTCAAAAATATTTTTGTAATTTGCCTTTAATCTTGTAATAAATAACACTGAAGTATTTTTAGTAGTAATCATATTACTTCAATTGATGGAAATTCACCAAAAACAGTTAATGTAAAATCGGTAACCTTCTTAGATTAAAAAGTTAATAAATCGCATAAAGGTCAAACTTAAAACCAAAAAACTACAACTTAATCTAAAACCCTAACGCTTTAAATCCTGCCACTCTACATTTTGATAACATTTCACAAATTTGTATTTTCTTTAGGGGCCATCCATAAACTACGTCACGCACTCATGGTTGGACGGAAGTCAACGAAATGTGAAATCGTGTAACAAGTATCAGTTTTTATTACTTCTTGAAGTCATAAAAATAGTAATACTTGTGTGTCGTTATTTATGGATGGTTCCTTATTGAAATGTAATAATTTTTAAAAATAAAGTTTACACCCAATATTAATTTTAATTTCGGAAAAAGGATTTGTAAAAGAGTACCTATTTATTATGCTTAATAAGCGTAGAAAAAACTCATTAAAGAGTTTCTAATTAATATTTATGAATAATTTAATTTTTAAGATGTCATATGCCTTTACGATTTTGATTTATCCCAGAGTCACTAAAAATATCAATAGTTATAAAGTGACGATAAATAACAACAATAAAATCCAATGCTTTTAATTCCATTCTTAAGAAGCTTAAACATGAAAGAAAGGAAATACAAAACGAATAAAAAACTCTTAGCATTTTTGTGGAATTTACTTTTTACAAATCCAAAAAAAAAATATTAAACCAATTACAAGGAAATGAAATCTCTACATAAATTAAATTAAAAAAACATAGTTATATCCTTGAAATCCCATATAGATATTTTATAATTAGTGAGAGAAAAAGCTTTATTGAGTATGTTAATATTATTGGTAATTGATACCCATGTGTGTCCATAAATGTCACATAAGATAACTTGGTATGAATTGTATATGTATGTATATCCACGCATATCACACAATATTTACCCCAGTTTTGTCCGAATCAATATTATAAGCCTTTGAAGATGTATTGACCTTACTATAAGAAGGACTAGGTGAAGGCCTTCTACAAATGTCTCGACATATATTTGAGGCTTTCCTGAACTATGTAAATTTCACCGATTCATCCCACGACCGTTAGTTAATATTGTTTGTCTTTTCCCTTTTCCGGTCAAGTGAAACCTAAACTCTGAGAAATTAGGGCTCTTAACCTTTTCCGAAGGTTCATTTTATAGTTTAATGAATTTCTAACTATTATTACATGGCAAATGAAGTAGACGTGAGTAAAATATGAATAATACACATTTGAAAAAATATATATTTAAATGGTACGTTAATTAATTATTTGTTTGCGGATTAAATCTCTGAAATAGTTTCCAGAAAGTTTCGAAGGTTTCCTGCAAATAAATTTTAACGTTTTGGGTGTGGAGGTTGATGTTTTAGTTAGTTAACAACTAATCTAAATTATGTGTATGTTATTCTAGATTCAACAGGTTACAAATAGACTAAAGCTATTTCAAGGTTAAGGGTAGAAGGAATCAATTATTCAACTTATGTGTTAACTCGTTGTTAAACGGTAGACACATAGCACCTTTCTGTTTTCATGATATTCCACTAAAACAAGAACTTTACAGATTTACGATTAGCATATATACATACCTATGTATAACCAACTTATATATGCACGCAATGTTTTGATGTCGTTTTCAAGAAAGCTCTGTTGTCATTCTATATTCAAAAATGACCGTGACATTAAGAAACTTACAGGAAATACAAACATAAATAAAAACTGTTGTGGGTTGTTTAGTTATTAGCATTATTGATGTTTACATATTTTGTGCTATTTAAATAATTATATGTGAAAATAGAGTAATTTATTCTATTGGAATATAATTTTCGTGTTGACAATAATTTACTCATTATTATCTGGCAATTCATATTATAAGTGAGGCAAATACAAAATTTATTTTTAAAATATGAAAATTAGTTATATTCTTTCCAGAAAAAACGATTTTTATTCCCAAACCAAAATGGTGTAAAAAACGCTTTCCGATTTAAAAGAAAATATTACCAAAATCATAACGATACATTATGTAATTATTTCTATTAAACATTAAAACCCCTAAATTAATAGGTAGGGTATATATTTTCTTTATTACTTTAAAATTTAGATCGATTGTTTTATATTTATAGATATTATTATTTTGAATAGTCATTGGAATTCATTGTCAATTCAAAGATTAAGAACTAAGATTCAAGAAGATCTTCATGATTCAGGAATCAAGAAGATTAAAGTCAAAAAATTTGACTTTTTTTAAAAAAAAAAACAAGATGTTTCCACATTTTTTTTGCATTGTTTTGTGTTCCATGTTAATCATAATGAAATAAGATTGAAACCAAATTAGAAGTTTAAAGATGGGTTTTTTGGTTGTGAATTTATGCTATTGTATGGAAATAAGCCATATCTATACATTTTCTTGAGTGTTCACAAAAGGATTGACCTCCAAAAGTATGTTCAAATAAAATCCAACATTATTTAAGTCTTTTCCAGTAAGGGGCTGTTAATTAATTACGAAAGAGTACTGAGCGAGAGTGGGGATAAGAAAATCTCTACATGTCCACATGCTGTGGAAGAGGGATGAAACTCACTCTTACGTAATACTTTATAAATCAAAATTCAATATTAAAAATCTAATTCCATTTAGGAAATTCCGGATGGTTTATTTCATTATAGAGTGAAAAATGTAATTTAAATCCTATTTGAAAAAATGTTATTCCTTAAGGAAAAAAATATTTATTAAAATTGTTTTCATTTTTATATATTTTTATTATTACAAAAAATATTGTAGTGCACCTCTCATGTATTAATCGTACATAAATTATCTACAAACTAGAAACATTTAAATTATTGTTTAGTAAACTTCCTATAGCAGTAGAAGATTATAATTTGAATTATTATTTGTTAAAAATATTTTTTTTTGATTCACGTTAAATTGTAAGTTTAAGTGCACCTGCTTCATTTCTAACATTATATCTCCAAAATTATCCTTACGTAATTAATCAGTGATCCCTAACGTTAACGAGGACCATCAAGTAATTAAAAATCCACATCCAGATAAAACTTACTTTTTAATGTTTTCCTATTGTACTTTTAAATATAACAGAACTAAAAAATCCTCTGAAAGCAACTATCTATTACTTTTTAATTATTATCAACCATCGCTTTCTAACTATCAAAGTCTTTAGCCGTTTTAGGGATAGTAAAAATCAGTAATCGCGAAGTATTGAAAATTTGCTCATTACGATATTTGAACCCAACACCTTCCATTTTTGGAGCGGTCACCTTGACCACTCGTCCCCCTGTAGGCTAAAAAGCAGCTATAGATTACCCGACTAGAAATTGGGGCCCAGTTAATATTCAAATGGGACATCCTAGTTAAAAACATAAATATTACCTACTGTTTGTTTTTTACCGATTGGGTTTGGTATGATACCTACGTATAAAATTCAATATGAAAAAAAATATTCTCAATTCTTTCTATTTGGTTGCGAGGGATCCAACTAGAAAGACTCGAAATAAAAATAAAAAACGGTTATTATTGGAACAGTTAAGCGGAATTGTTAATGAAGAAATAAATGATTATTAATCATCACTATCTTATTATTAGTTAACTCCTCTCGTCTCAGAGATTTTT
Source organism: Sisyra terminalis (assembly GCA_958496175.1). Classification (NCBI taxonomy): domain Eukaryota; kingdom Metazoa; phylum Arthropoda; class Insecta; order Neuroptera; family Sisyridae; genus Sisyra; species Sisyra terminalis. The sequence continues at coordinate 35,047,742 of OY292274.1, forward strand.
CTATTAAATCCCAGGTTAGAACAGCCTTAATGGAATCCCTTTGGGATTTTTCCATTAAGGCATAACTGGAAAAGCACAATTAGGGCCCAACGAATTTTTGCGTTACATCCCGATTTGAAATCTCTACAAAGAATCCTAATTGAGACCCAACAAGATGATCTTTAAACTTTCTAATCGGGTTGTAGCTCTTCACATTTTATCGCTATATTTTCATTAATTGCATAAAAAGCAAATTTATAGACTTTTTTCACTGTAAATTTCTTTTATTTATTTCATAATATGAAGCACTCAAGTATATTTTGTGTATTAGTTTTTAATTATTCGGTTATACGTACTGATGTCATCGGAAAAAAAAACTTGTCAAACATTTGTTTTTATGTTATTATATCAATATATTTTTGAACATGGATCAAACCAATTTAAAAATCACGAAAATATCGATGTACAAGAAGTATAGAATAATAGAAACATTTCCAATGTATCAAGCTTCTAGTAAGTACAATAGTAATTAATGGAGTTTAAAAAAATATTTGAAATTTTGTTAAAAAATTGTTTATAAAGGTAACAAATTGCATCAAAATAAAAATGAAACGAAAACACTCCTAAGATTTTATAAACATCGATATCTATAGTTTTAAATTTTGAATAGTTAGCTGCAACAATTTTTACAAATAAATTAAAAAATGAAATATTTTTTCTTTAAATAATTACTCTTTTTTTATTCACAACGAATACACCAATTTCTTTATAACAATGAAATAAATTCTACGATTATAACAAATTCATTTCCATTTTTAATAATTTTATTCTTGATAGAGTAAATAGCTAAAAGTAAAATATACTTTTATAGACTGTATTTGATTTTCACGTAGATAAGAAACAATCATATTTTCCTTATAAGAAGCTTTTTTATACAAAGCATTTTTGTAATATAAACACCTATCCTGAGGGTTAGAAACACGTGGATAAAATTAACACCTCGATATTAATAGCACAACCTCAATCAAAGTAGTTCTATTAAAAAATATATATATATATATATATAATTATTAACATCTCAAACATTAAATGTAAAATAAATTCACAATTCAATTATGTATAAAAGCTTATATATATTCATAACAATAATTCTTATATTTCTTTATTATTTGCAACAACCTTCAGTAAATAGCTTTTAAATTAAAACAGCTCATTTTTTTTTTTTAAAAAGAGTAGGTAGCTATTAGACCAAATGATTAAAAATATATAAAAAAGATATGTTTTCATAAATGGTGATTTCAATCTTAAAAAATGTAATTAGTTATTCTTCGTTGTATAGTACATTATTGAATAATTCAATAAATAAAACTAAAAAGATGCTGCAAATCCATAATGAAACAATAGGGTTTTTGATTGACTGTAGTCATATCCTAGTTAAGTATAGATTAATTAATATTTTCTAGATTACTCGAAAAATAACATAAAAGCATAAATTCTTTTTTTTTGAAGACAGAATGGTGGAAAAATAAGCTCTTAAATTTAACTTGAAAGTGGAACCGCTTCCTTTTATAACTGTTTTAGTGTAGAAATATTAAATGTAAGTTTCAGAGAAAATAATTATTTTTTAATATTGGAAATAAATTGAGTATATATCTATAGATGAAATTGTTAGAATTTAATAACGCACAGCGATAGAGATGTAGAAAGGCTGAAATAATATCATTTCCGATTGAGAGATAATAAAATATTCCTCCTGATAGGTACGATCTGGGACACAGAGCGAACATGAACTTTTTCCACGGTACCATTTTCGCATATTTACTGTGTATATTATTCATTTATAATTTGTACATAAGGCCTGGTTCGAAGTGGGTGCCGGTGGAAGGGCAGTTCTTTACTCGAGGGCTGTAAACGCTGTACAAAACATTATCGGTGCGAGAGAGATGCATAATAGTTTTATTATAAACTAGATAAAAGTAAAGCGAATCCGAACCGTCGGGAATGGGGCGCCTGTTCCCGGGGAAACGGGATAACGGGGGGTGCTTCACCCCCATGAGAGAGGCTGGTGCGATGTTAAAAACCTCGCCACCACTATACAGTATTATATAGATGGATCAATACGGAAAAATATGCGTTAGAAAATGTGCGTAATGTACTCTTCTATGCGTACATTTTATGTAGAGGTATATTTGTAAGCCGGTAGGTATATCAAACTCGCGCTCCACTGAACTCTACTAATGATTGTGCATCGCGGGCGTAACGACCCTGACACGTGTACACGTGTGTACGTTCTGTCAACAAACACTCACATGGTTTCGTACGAAAGCACTGAGTTATATATATATATATATATATATATATATATATAGATGTATAGATATAGATATATATATGTACTTACACACATACGTAAGCCATACAAACCGAGAGACTTCATCCCCTATTCTCATCCCTCATTCATCACACGCCGCGCATTCACTTTTACTTTTTTCTATTTTTATCCCAAGTAGAAAATTTCACTTTCTACTTTTAAATTTATCACTCTATTTTTTTCAAAAAGAGTAAAAATATAATTTTTTGCATTAAAACGATAGAATTGCTTGAGCTTTAAAATCATAATAAATTAAATGCTCAAATTACAATTTATTGATTTCAACCTTTTGACAAATGCATAATTTATTTCATTTCAATATATTAATAATAAAAATTAATCTTCAAATAAACCTTTTATATTTCAATCCTTTGATTTCGTATCACCCTAAAAGTATGTTTGACGGTATGATTTTTAGGAAGCGGAAAAAAATGTATGTGTTGTAGGTGGAAGCATTATTATATAAATGCGGAAATGCAAAGTTCAGTGTACAATAAAGGGAATGAGTAGTGTGGGAGGTCTAGGGCCGTGGTGGTGAAGCAGCAACTCTATCTGTAAAAGTGGATGGTATTTTCGGAGACGAATGGGTTCGGGAGTTATATCCGTGGCATCTCCGTGTGGGGTGAAACATTCGTTTGTGATATTTTAATTTATTTCCAAATGTATCAAATATACTATGTACATATATTTCACCTCCCTTGAACATTTTACCATTTCCTTGTTACAGAAAATTCACGATGCAAATTCAAGAGAACTAAAATTTGTAATTTCCCTATATCACACCGAACGATATTTGTTTTTCTAAAACGTTTCTAAACTTAACTTTACAGACATTTCATCTAACGAAAAAAGTTGTTTCGCGAGCAATTTTAATTTAAGCAACTATCATTGGCCTTGTCTTCAAAAAATTCTATCAATAGTTCAAATTTCAGAAAAAAATCTAGACATTTAAATTTATAATTTGAAAACTAAAAATATCTACGTATCAATATGGTTACATCATAATCCACATAATGCATATGTAAGAAAGTACGCTATGCGCACTTACACCAATAAAGCGGCACAACCGATGAAATGAAAAAGTAATTAATATATGAAATGTACGAGCTCACGCCATTTTTCGCTGAGCTTTTGAATAACAGATCAAAGCATGTTTTAACTCATATTAAAAACGAAGGTAGGACTGATAACTTAAAGAAGATAAAAAAAAAGCGCGCAAATAAAAACGAAAATTGCGTTTTAAATAAATGCAATATAGCTCCATTTTAATTTTAGTCGATTCTATTTTAAAACATCCCGGGATAAAGACAAAGCTCGCATTTGATCTTCATTTCATTGCCTTGGTGATAGAGATAAAGGTTTTGAATAACAATGCTCGTTCATCGTCAGCTAAAACATGTACATTGTACAATTACGTTTCGTTCCTTGCACCCAACTCTTTTCATTCATCACAAAAAAAAGCCTTTTATAATTCCAATCCCTTTATCTAAACATGAAGAGATATTTACGAAAATTAAATTGTTTAAAGTCGAATTTCTTACATTCTCAAATATTTACGATACTTTTTTAATCTCAAAGCTCAAAATATAAATTCCATGCTTTCAATAAAAGTATATATTAAAAATGAAAAAAAGCTTTTAAAATATCTAAGCTTAGCTTCTATTTAATTTCGTTTTTAAAAGATTATATTTAAGCATTATTTGCTGATTCGGACTTTTTAAGCTTACATCGCATAATAATATAAGTTGTGAATTTAAATTATGGGAAATAAGAAAAGTATGACGTCAGAGTGACGTAGGTATATGAAAAAATTTCTACGTCACACAAGCTGTATGCACGCCATTATTGAAAACATCTAAAATGTTTAACTTATATTTTAATCATTTTTCAAATTTAATGATTATCTGTCATTTTCTTTCTTTCTTTCGATTTGATTTGAAAATAAATATTACCATTGCAATATCTAAATACACTAAGAAAAGGCAAATCGAAATAATTCTCAATTTCATTATTTTTTTTACGAATATTTGGAACTTAAGATTGCAACTTTAATTTATAAAAGTTTTTTTTTAATATTTTGAAACTAATTTTTTTGCTGTTTGAAAACTTTTAAATCCGAATCAAACAATATTTTATTAAAGAACAATCTTTATGATATCTTTTAAGGACTTTTTTCCTTTGCTTCGAAAAACAATTTAGAAAAACTTAATTTATAAATTTGAAATTTCATTGTTTAATAAGATAAAATTAAGGACCAATAACAATAAAACACTGTAAATCTATTGGGTAATATTAATTTTTTTAAAGTGGTGGAAGATTGAGGTATAAAATAATTTTTAGCTGAAGTTTTATGGTGCCTTTTTCGCACCATGATAATAAATCCTGGTTTTAAACGACAAAACTTAGCCTGCTTTTTAAGCATTTTTGGGTTTGACTACTTTCCTCAATTATGTGCTATACAAAAAAAAAATAAAAAAACGATCATAATCGTAAGCTCTAAGCACCTGCGAGTATCATAGAAAAATAATTTCTTAATAAGAGGGATCTTATAAAAGATTTTACTTACCATTTTTATGGCTACAAAGAGTTTACTTACGATTTTGGTTCTCTATAGTAAAATGGTAGAAAAAATAATCTTTTTTGCAAAGATCTTTTTTATTTACATCAATAAAAAAGGTTAATTTTTGGAAAGAATCATTTTTGAGTAAGAATAAGATTCAAGGATGCTGAAAAACTCTCCAGCATCAAATTTTGTCATTTGAAACCCGTTTTAGTCACTAAAGTTCGAAAAAATAACATTAAAAATCGATATAGATCAATTAGCATCTTCAATTTTCCTCTCTTTTTCCTCTATGGCTTTTAACAGTTTCTTGATAACTTTTGATTCACCATAATTTAGGGCTGATTTAACCTATACGTTTATAGCTCATTTATTAGAATTAATTTTAATCTTACATAATTTAGCATTCAGCGAAAATTGGTTTTGCCATCATGAAACCCAAATCAAGACTCTTTTCGCAGCAGACTGTATTTAATATATTTATTAAGCTCGTAGCTAATTCGGGGTTCACTATTTGAAAAAGCAATAGTGTGCTTGTCTAAAAAATTAGTGTAGCGAAAGACATTACTTTCGTGATTATTCCTTAATATAAACAAAAGCTGATCAAATTACTTTCCTAAGATTTTCTAATGACAATGATTCTAATCCGAAACTAATTTAGCACCAAAACCGAATATTTGTTCAGAAATTACTAAACATAACGACGTAAAAATAATTATACAATACGAAGTGGTCTTATTTATGTAATATAATTTACAAAAGTAAACTATAAACATGAATTTGAGCAAAATTTCAAACAAATGTATTATTGAAGTTTTGCCCAGATACGTATTTCGATTGTTTAGCAATCTTCCTCAGTGGTCAATAAGTAGTATTAGATCATTCCGCAACTCCTATGTGATGAGTCATAAATGAAATTTGAGCTTAAAAATGATTATTTTTCTTTTTTCTCAGTTTCTTCAAATCCGCTATGAAATGTACATACATTATGCATTTATGCGGTAAACATATAGGATATCCCTTTTTTACATCGCATAATCTTTGATAGATTTCATTCACTGATTTATAATTACTGTATTAATGGTTTTCTATCAAATAGAATATACTTAATTGAAAAATATTTTCGTTGCTTTAAAACTGAACAAATGCATCTCGGTTTTTGTCAGGGTCGGATTTACAATGTATATAAAAGTAGTTTTTTGTAAAATGCTAAACTGAGGAATCTTACCGTGAATTAGATTTTATACCTTCTTGCCTTTAGAAGTTTTAAATGCTTGAAGTATATTAAAGTCTTTAAAATTTTATGTGCATTTTTTATTATAAAATAAGTATTTATAACATTATCTGAAATTGACAACTGAAGGAATACATGAGAAATGGAAGGACTACGCAACAAAATACTGCCACATGACCAGGTATGATTTACTGATGGCTCTGTAACAGATAATAAATCTGACGTTGGGATATACTGAAAAGTCCAGAGGTATGAACTTTCAGTAGTTTTGGAAATAGGAACCATTATATACTATGCTGAAAAACATGCCGTGTGGGTTGGGCGTGAGAATGTTTACGAAGAAGCTTGAAAAACAGCAAAATCTGTATACCCTGTCTTAAACCAAGTAAAATTGTATTGGGTGTCGGGCCAGCGCATTTTGAGGAACGAAAAGGCAGATGTTTTGTTCGTCAAAAACCAATGACACCATTCATCGATCAGGAACCACGGTTTGGGGGTTACAAATCGGCGATAAGAAAAATTATCAAATGGTGACTTTATATTAACTATTATTCCTTGTGGATCAACACCAAGGGGCATTAACAGAGCAAAATAATGGTGAGAAATCCTTTTGAAAATTTAATTGCTGAAATTCTAAATATAAGTAAATCATATCAGATTAGTGACAGACCTTATAACTAGTCAATGTGATCTGAGAAAGTGTCTTCATACTATTGGAATATTGTTTAACCCTCCAATATACTGATTCTGTCAAACAAAAGATGAAACTGATCATTTATTGGATAATACTCTATTGGAAAGTAGGACTTTGTATGTATGGCAATTAAAATAGTTGAGAGTCTCTAACATTAGTACTAAATTAATCAAACAGCATCTGTTCACTGATCGCTGAAATTTGTTCAGTTTTAGGCTTATAAAAGGTCACAGTAGGGACCCAGAGAAGAATATAAGCCAATATAAGCCTGCAGTGTTGAATCTCTTCAAATCTCATCCTGGTGACATGAATCGAGAAAAATCACTGAAACTGATGAAATATTAAGTAACTAATACTTCTCTTTAAAATTCTAAGATTTGTTGTTGGAAGGTATCGGTATTCGCTCCGTGAACGATGGAAACGACATCTGACGGTTGCACTAAATTATGCTCGATAATTGTAGAGATTATAGGACGTTTTATTTACGACAAGAGCATAACGAGCATAACCTAATGAAATTACGACCACTATTAGAGCAGGGATCGATACAATTGTCCCCATCATAACTTCGCTCCCAGCGAATACGCCATAGAGTATTTACATAGTAAAAATTTTAAACGGTTATTTTTGACCACAAGTAAGGTCGTTTTAAGCCTACTGGGCACTTGGGCTGAAAAATGGAAAATCACTATCAATAAGTCCAAATCAGTCCAAGTGACCTTTACTCTCAGAAAAGGAACGGGCCCCCGATCAATCAGGACTCAACTGAGATCCCATCGTCCGACACCGTCAAATACCTTGGTGTTCTTCTGGACAGGAGGCTGACCTGGAAACCTCACATCATCCAAAAACGAAAATATTTTAACAAGAGGTTCAAGCAGTTATACTGGCTGTTAGGTAGGAGCTCTAAACTTCCCCTTCAGGATAAACTACTTTTATACAAAGCAGTAATAGTGCAAATCTGGTCGTACGGTGTTGAGCTGTGGAGCTTTGCCAGCAAGTCAAGCATTAAATTAATCGAGGCCACCCAATCAAAGATCCTGAGACAGTTGGCAGATGCTCCATGGTATGTCACAAATGAGACTCTTCAAAGAGACTTACACATCTCATCAGTCACCGACTCCATTACCGTACGTACCACCAATCATTCTGGAAAGTTGAGTCAACACTTAAATCCCCTGATTCCGCCACTTTTGAAGCACCAAAATGAAAGAAGGTTAAAAAGAAAAGTGCCTAGTGATCAAGTAGAGGCATAAGGAGATTCCTCCACTGAGAGTGATCTCCATCACGTCAGCTCCAGTCATCAAATCGGATTATAGGACCTAGATCCTGATGGCCGATTTATATATATATATATATAAAAGTAAGGTCGTGGGACCTACCCAATATTCACATTTTCTTTCATTCGATTAAAAAATTAGCAAAAATATAATTGTTTGCACAGCTTATGAGTTCCAAAAATTGTTTGTAATTGTTGTAAAGTTCCGACACCAAAAAGTTTAAGAAACCCTGGTACAGCTAATGGAATCATTTTTCTCTTTAGGTTACTAGTATGCACTTCTTTTGAAAGTTTTTTTTTGGATTTCACTTCTTAAATTTTAACAATTAAGAAAGAAAAAAGCTGCCAATGACAAGGAGAAAGAAAAAAAAACAAATGCATGAGAATTTGAGAAAAATTTAACTTGATTAAATATTTTGAACATCTCTTTCTAATATAAATATTTCCACCATGAATTCCAGAAAAAAAACACATTACAAAAATAAATAAAAAAGGTATTAGTAAAGGATTGAAATTTAAAATTCGATAGTTTATGTTGATATGTGAAATGTCTACCTAGTTACCTACTAACGTATTGTACTCTTACGGTATAAAATGTATGGGTATTGTAATATAATGTGCTAATAAATTAGTATGTATTCAATAGTTCAGTGGCGTTTGCTAATTGGGTAAACTAATTAATCAAAACTTAAAAGATATTTAAAACGTGGATTTTTTTACAGGAATCAAAAATTTTAGAATACATATTACATAAAGTAATTGAACGAGAAATGGAACGAGTGTCAATTTTACTAAGGCTCTGAAGGTATAAGCATAAAGAATTGGTTCCGGAAAAATATTTTAATGATACTTTTAGATGGTGTGTAGTGAAATAGTCATATAATGTGAGTTTCAGATATGTAACTTCATTAGTTTTTGTGAAAAAGTATAATACGCCAAAAACGGAAAACAATTTTTTTTAGAATTTACTAAGCCAATTGATTTAAAATTTAAATGTGCTTTACAGATTAATAAAAGCCTTCAAAAATTAGAATACTACAGATTTATAATTTTTGAGAAAATTGCATATTTCTGATTTTTTTTAAATCGTTATCAAGTTTTGGTTTCACTGGAAAAATCATATTCTTTCTCGTTGGTATGGTATTTCTATACAATGTGTATATATTACGATTTTTAAAATTTTTTATAAAGGTACTTCAAAGTGGTAAAATTAATAAAAACCACTTTAGTGCTCAGTGACAATTATCCTAATTTATCCTAAATTATATACATAATATAAGTATAATATAAGTATATAAGTATAAGTATAATATACACATCGTATAAAAAAAGAAAAAAAATAGTTTCTGATTTTTTTTTAATTTTTATTTGCCGCAAAGATATAACTACTAAGGTCTTTAGCGACTCTAAGGTTAATGAAAATCGGTAGTTCAAAAATATCGAAAATTTGTTTGATATAAGGATCAAACTCAAAACATACTAGTTTTAGAGTGGTTCTAGATCACTCGGTTACCATTTGGCTTACGAATTTTTATTTCATACTGTTAACAGTACAGTTTTTAGAAGCTGTTTAATTAGAAAAATAATTTATTGTTACTAATAATAAGCTTTACCTATATTCTGGGAAACAGGCTATATATGGATAGTTGTACAGAATGTTTTGGTTGAATTAATAAATAGTATAAAGAAACACAGACCTTCAGAAGACATAGACATATCGGAAAAATATTGAAGATGTAATAAAATAAAATAATGAAGCAAAACGTTATTCGAAAATATTTCTTATTTTGCTTAATTGTTTTATTTCAATATTTCTCTAATATATTGATGTTTTTTTTCAAAAATCTGTTAATTCTTTATTCATAATTCTGCTTATTCCTTTCTTTATGCTAATTATTTTTTCATATAAAACAGAAGACATAAAAAGAAACCAAAAGAGACTACATTTATAGACATCTGGAAAATTTTAAAACGTGGTATAAGAGATGAATCAATAGAACGATCAAAACAGGGACGTAAGAAAGGAAAGAATTCAACGATGAAAAATTGATTATTACGGATTACATTTTAAAAAGTAGGTATACTTTTTGTCTTTAATAAAAGACTTATATGAAAAACATTTTGCATAAAATTGTATACGTCGAAGAAAAAATGAATTGGAACACATATTTAATAAAAAGAAAATGAGATTATACTTGCTAGAAAAACCTTACCTGAAAATTGGCAGCACTGAAAAATGAAACTGACCACTAGGGTACTCGAATCTTATTATGTGTTATGCAATAAAGACGAAAGTAAAAAAGTAGGAAGAGATAACAATCATAATACACTATATTCATATTAATACACAAGAGTTTAAAACCATTTAAAAGAAAGGTATATTTTTTGTAATTATTTAATGCAATACGTAAAATAATGCAAGCAAAGTTGATTGATACATTATATTCAATTATGTTTTTTAATATATGAATTAAAAATCAGTTTTAATTCATAAATTTAAATGGGTAATAAAATTAAACAATTACTATTGTATTAATTTAATTTTTACTCCATCGCTATTTGTACATACTGTAGATACACGCAATTGCCTATTTAGATAACCTGTATCTACATTCAATAAACTGTTTATTCATATCTATACATCATAGTTTATGACTAAAATCCACTTCTGTATGGTAAATGTTTTCGATAACTATTTTTCGAGAACACTTTTATCAACTATTAGAAAACTAGTAACTTTCTGGGAAATATTATTCACAGCCCAACACTGACAAAACTGACAAAAAAAAATTGGTTATTAAATAAAAACGAAATGACAGTTGAAACCAATGACAACAATCAGTTAGTTCAAAATAGTGACAATAATTATTATATCTGTATTACATTCACATGTTGTGTTTACATTGTTTGTTCTCTGTCTTGGCCGCCCTACCCTACATACATTTGCCTACTATATTGAGATTAATTGTTAAAATTGTGTTTAAAATTGTATCATATTTTAGTTATCACAAACTATTAATAACTAATGAAGAATTTTAGGCACTACCGGAATATGCTACGGCAGTGGATTAAAACCATTTTTTTAATTACGACAAATAAGTATAACTTCTTAAGCGCGAACATTAATACACACATGTTTTTTTTTTATATACTAATATTTTTAAGCGTTGAAGTTCTATTTATTTAATACTTAAACGTTATATTTTATTCATTTAAATAATAAACGTTAATATTGTTATTTTCCATGAAACATCTGTTTTAGTTTTCAAATAGGTAGTATGAAAATAAAAAAAACCTAGGGTGGATGTAGGGGGGGAGGGCACGTTCCCCTCCCCAGAGTATTTTTGTGTACTGTGAAGATTCCATAACAGTACATATTTAGACGCAAATCAAATTATTAAAGTTATAAAACTAAATGAATAAAATAACAGAAAGAACATTAGAAACTCTAGTCTATTTCTGGCTGGAATTACAAATTTTTTTCGTGATCCCTTTCACGTACTTGCAAATGAAAGATGATATTGTGCCCCCCTCCAGAAAAAAATCCTGAATCCGCCCTTGAAAAAAACTTACGTATTTTAAGATGAAAGAAAAGTTAAAGTTATATGAATTGCAAATATCAGTAACAAAAATTATTTGATGTTATTATTTAAAACGATAGGGGTTAGAACATATTTTTAAAGACTTGAGAAATGCTGAAAAAAACTCCAATTGTTATAGATTTACTTACAAAATCACATCGTAGAGAAATTTAATTAGCTAATCGGTTCTTCAATTGGTTAATTTTTTGTTTAATTTAGTTATTTATGAAACAGGATATGAACAGAATTGATCGCAATATACCACTTACCATAACTTTAAAACTTTGAACCGTTAAGCATTTTAATTTTTCAAAATTTATAAGAGTTTGAAATTTTTTGTTCCTCAATTTTCTAATAACTGTTACAAAATTAATTGAAAATATGTTGTTTTTTTTTTTTTAATTTTATATCACCCTAACTTTTCCTCTTCTGATAGTTCAAGAAAGAAGATAATAGGTGATACAGTTTTGAACGAGTTCACATTTCAAATAGATATTTATTTTTAAAAAATAAAAATTTTACTACAAAAAAATATTACCATTTTTTTGGGAATCATTATTACTTTGTAGTGTTAAATGAATAATATTATTAAAACATTTCTATTAAATTTTTTCGTTTATTGTTTTGCAATAGCTTTTAATGAATGTCTGGTTATTGATTAAAAACTAATTTTAATGCCCATCAAAAATGCGACTGCAACTAACCTGTACAATTTGCATACAAAGAGACACAAATAACCGGTTCTCAATGATAAGCTTAATTTAGTGAAAAACATCTATTTTTTGTCTATGCAAAATATGCAAAGTGAAGTAAATTTACCGACGTGAAAACACAAAATTGTGGTTACTTTTGATAAGATTAGACTTTTTTAATTAGGCGTAATATATTAGGGCAACAAATTATTCATTATGGGTGCATTCGTATTGTATTTTAGAAGTGTGTGAATTTAATGTTAAGTGAGTAATTTAAAAATATGTGCATATAGTAGTCAGACGATAATAGGAACTTAGCATATTATACAGTTTGATAAGTAAATATTGGGAACTTCTGGGTATGCAAAATATGACCAATAATAAATAGGCCGTATTGTATAGTCAGGTCAACAACGTCTAGACATCTTCTATAAAGCAGTTTCTATGCACCGCTGAATGTCATTGTATTAAAATTTCAAATTATAATTCTAAATGTAATTCACCAAAATTGATACATACATATTTATAAAATATTTGAAAGTCAACATTTTAATTTTGTCTCAAAATGAAATATTATAAGTGGTAGGTTGTACTCGAGATTTTTATTTTCACTAAAATTATAAACTTATCTTTATTAAAATGTGTACTTATTTAAATTATATAAAATTTAAAGAAATCAATAAAATAAATTAATGAGTATTAAAAAGTATGATTATTGTAAATAATGTAATGAAATGATTTACACATATTTTATTTAAGGACTACACCAGAGAAATCCAATTACGAGTGCTCCAAAGGCCACTATGAATAACATTTCGGATTTAAGGGCTGCAAAAATTATCTAAGTTGCTTTTTTTACCTAAAATCCTATGATTGTTGACGTAGAAATGATTCACTTGCGTATATTTTTAATTTTATCCAAATTTCTATATTTTTGTGCTCCGGTCGGAGATCACAATGTTGGACAGTCCTAAGGGTCCTAAAAGCTATAGATTTCAAAATGATAATTTTTTTTGTAGACAAAAAGTGAAATTAAAATTGTGTATAAATGTAATTGCAGTATTGCTACATATGTTAATGTTATAACTAAAAAACTTCCCAATTTATTAAAGTTTGCAGAATTAAGAACTTTAATAATTATTATTTATTATATTTTATGAATTTGTAAAATCCAAAATCCATATAATTATATTTCATTGCATCTAAAAAGGATTGAATTTATATTCAAGAAAAAGCAAGTTATTTATTTTTTAAGACTGGCTTACTTTTAAAATTATCAAAAAGTCGTTATCACTAAATATACGCGAGCATCAATAAAACATATGAGTACAAGAATACTGTAATTTTACTTTGATATTATAAATGAAAATAAGTGCAGTAGGAAGACATAATAGAATATAGAATGTATAAAAATAATTTTTCAAGGCCTAAAGGTAGCTCCATTAATATGTGGTATAGAAAATTGTTAAACGAAACTACATTTTAATAACATAGGTATAATATATCCTGAGCTGTCAGAAAAAAGAAGCATAGTTACTTTGAATTATCTTAGTTCCCTTATTTTTTGGCAAACAATAACTTTTATCTTAGATACTTTTTAAAAATAAGTGTATCGTGTAGCTTAAAAAGTATTTTAAATACCAAAAAGTAACTTAGATACCGAGGGACTAGATACAGAGTTTTATGTTGTTTAAAATGATTTAACTTATACTCTTCTTTTTTATTATTCGTCTATCGTTTTTAAAATATTTTGTGTTTACAGAAGTCATCTATACTTTACTTTTTCTTAAATCAATCAAGAAAAGAAATACAGTACCTGGTTGCCCAAAAATCTTACGTAATACGTTACGAAACTTAGTTTATACTTAGTATACAAAGTAACAAAAAAAGTATCTTTTAAATTTTCTTAAAAAGTAACTTAAGATTAAGTTCCTTTTTTTAGAGAAACTGAATATCCAAAGTAATAACGAATACTTTTAAAAAAGTAACTTTTCTATTATCTAGATACTTTCCCAAAGTATCTTTGTCTGCACTTAATATATCAAAAGTTGTGAATTTGTTGAAGTAATTTACTGTGATGGAAATTAGTGTTTGCTTTTTCAAAAAATTTAATTAAAGTTTTGAAACCTATAAGTTACACACATTTTCTATTAATTATTATTATATTTTTCCCTTTAATGAGTTATAGAAATACCTCCTTTTAAGATATTAAGCATTTGTGGCTCTGTCAATGAATTTTGATACTATTTCGTATGTAAAAAATATCGCTAAATTACAAATTAATATACTATTGTATAATAAAGTATGTTAGATCAATGCTAAATTAGTTACATTTATACTATTATAGAAATAAGAAAATTTATTTTTCTTTATCTAAAGTAATGATTTTCCTTTCATTTTTACTAAAATATATTTTTCCTATCTGAATGTTGCATTTGGGAAATTTTATTCAAAAATTTGATTAAAGTTTGCATACTTTCATTGTGTAAGAATTTTGTTCCATTCAAAAATATTTTTCTAAAATATAGGAGGACAAATTTTAAAAGAAGTTTTAAATTTCATATAAATGGTGACATCCATAAAACGGTTAATGTAAAGCAATTAATAGTTTCTCCTTCTTCACCGTTTCTAGGTTTTTGCCCAAAGGTATCTTATCTAGGTATCTTAAAAGAACTGTCGCTTTGCTACTAGCTTAGTGTCAAGTTCACTTCTGCAATAATCCTCAGAAGATAACCAATTGGATCTTTAAGGATATTTCCCAGTTCATGTCCAGGTGGCCCAAGATTGCTGACATGGTTTTGAGTCATAGCTGGGCAGTCGAATAGTACAGGGGGGCAGTTTTCACTCCCCCGCCGCATTTTTTGCATGCACTTTGACTTGTATTTACCCCTATAGTTTGGAGATACTTTTCCAAATTGAAGTGTCCGGTTAATAGACCAACCAGCATTCTGTTATCCTTCCTTCCAAATTTTAGAAGTTTTTCATAATGAACTTTCAAAGCTTTATATACCCTGAGTTGTTATTCCAGGAGTTTATACGCTCATTTTGAGTCCATTCGATTATTCGATTTAGTGGTACATCTATAGCTAATTCTGGACCCATAAATGACATATCTGAGCCTATAATTACTTGATTTGGCTTACAAATTTTTAAGCCAATTTGGTCGCGAGCTAACACTTAAAAAAATTAGTTAAAATATATAGCAGTTTAGAAAAGACAAAAGAAACAAAAAGATAGGTATGTTAAATCAGATGCAAATGTGCTCTGAAAAGATAAATTACTATTAACATTAGGAAAATTATTTTATATTATAAATAAGTTTGCTATAGATAAATATCGAAATCTTTGAAACACAGTGCATATTAAAACATTACAAAACTAGAGTCATTTATCGAATGAATAATAAGGTGCGATTAAGTCCAATCTAATAATTTTTAACAGGGCAAAGTTAAATTTATTATGAACAATTTTTCTTGAAAGTAACTAACATTTTACATTTATCTTGATCAAATTTGACATATTTGTTTGAATGTGCGTTTAAATAATTGCCTTATCTATTCAATTTAATTACATTTTGACAAATTATCGCCTAATGTTCTGCAGCAAGTAGAAACCTTTGAAAAAAAAAAATAAGGACTGAAACGAGGAAAACAATGTAAACATTTGCACTGCATGGAATCAAGGAGTTTACCAAAGAACGAGAAAAGCAATACTGAAATAAGAAAAATAGAAAAGATCAAATGAAGGGTGTCCTTTTAAAAAATATATCTATGTTTTATTGTAAGATATCGAAACCCTTCATCAATGTTTATCGATACATTGCTTAAAAATATCGATGTTCTATCAAAATTGAATACTTTCAGCAATACTTTGATTATCAAACTTTCTGCATTTAACTATTGTTTAGTGGAGCTAAAAAAACACTGTTTGATACATGTGACTGCAAAGTCAAAGTAAAAGACCTATACCAGTTGGTACGGTGATGGTATATAAAATTTTTTGGAGAAAGATAGTTTAGATGAGATATAGCTTCAAAATTAAACAAAATGTACCAACAAATGTCTATATTTTATGTGAATATTAGACGATTACATTAGAGAAAAAAAATAAATAACAAAGTCTTAATCTATAAATACTAAATTTGAAAACCATAACCAGTTAAGACTATTTTTATTTTGGCGAAAACAAAAGTTTACTTAGTTCATTTAATTTCGTTTTATTCTTCTACTGGTTAACTATTAGGATAGTCTTTGAAACCATACGTTCGGAAAGAACAAAATTCCCTACAATATTTAAAAGAAATTTTGTCAAGCTTATGAAACTGAACTTTTAAATATCTCCACATTTCCAGTAGATACTTGTTGAGTCTTCTTCCTACTGGGCTATTTAAGTATATAACAGTCCATCTCTACCACTTGGTTCCATTAGATACTCACAAGTATTAGGCACAATCTGCTAATGATTTTTTTTAAAAATTAAAATGATTTAAAATCAAAAAATATGTAATACATTTTCTATATTGATATGAATATAAGGATAGACCGTGCATATGGAGTCAAATAAAAATTTAAAAAATCTAGTGTGGCGTACGAAGCTACGTGGGTACAGTTTTATAACAAAAACAAAAGCTGGCAGTAAAGTGCTGCTGTGCGCCAACCTTCACTAATAAGCGTTTGCATTTGAATTGCTTCGATTGCTTTAATTGCCCACACCAGAGAAAAGAGACTCCTATATATAAGTCTCTCTTTCAACGCTTCCAACACAGGCGCTGTTGAATTTTGCTTAGTTCATTTCGAACTTGTACCCACGTAGACGGCACTTGTAGTTACTGATAGTGCAGCTTTTCATTTACTATATGGTGCACTATCCATTTATACAGATCAGTGATTTTCTAAGTTTTTATCATTATTAGCCAGAGTTATTTTTTTCATTAAATCGATACATCAAATAGAAAAACTCTGTCAAAACATCGTATTGATTCGTGGTATCGCTGTTTAGTGAATAATTTTAGATCAAATGAAGGTATGCAACCCGTAACCAGTTTAGATTTAAAAAATGATCGATGAAATAAGCGATAAACAAAAACTTAACTAGATTAAACTACACTCCAAGAAAAATGAAGGCTTGGTATGTTACGATTACATAAGAATTGAAAAGAAACAAAGGGATATTTAATATTTCAATTTTATTAATGATCTATTTTGAAACTCATTGATTTAAAAACTATATACGATTTTGATTCAAAAATTTTTTGTGAGCTTTTTTCAATATACCAATCAATATACATATATATTTTCAATATATAATACAAATTTATACTTATTAATAAAAAATTTAAATTTTGAAGGTATAATTCCACGTTAATATGCTATTGAATTGATAATGAAACACCTTTGAATGAGCCACTAGCTAATTAATAAAACAACTGACTTGTATTAGCGTAATTTACAAAGTCAACAATTTTTTATATCTAGGACTTTTTTAATAACTTAACAAGGAAAATAATTAGGTTTATTTTTATTACATACTTTTTATGAGTCAAAAATTAAATGAAATTAGTTAGTAAAATTAAGGTCAAAAAACTGTTATCGCAATCTATTATTAATTTAGCGAAAATTTAAAAACATATCTAGGCTAGCTGTGAAAATTTTTAGTTAGCTTTGTAACTAATTAAATACGATTAATGCTATATATCTGTTATACAACTTTTTTTTTGGTTTTTGTCTGATTATCACTAAAAAAATGAACTTTCTTATTTTATTGCTCCAATTATGAGTTAGTATCAAAAATGATGAGACGTTTTTCTTTTGACAGTCACTAATGAAAACATTATTGCTGTATCTGTCTTTTTTAAATTTTTTTACAATTAATACCAAAGTACAATTTTGTTAAGTTTGAAAATTAAAAATATTGAGTTCGTCTCTGTAAAAAAAAAGAGAAAAAAATCAAATAAATGCAGAAATGTGAATGCAATATTAATGCATTTTAGATAAATGCCAGATCATATTTTGTGAAACACAAATGTCACTATTGATGGTCTAAAATATATCAAATATTTGAGCAAGGTAGGTATATCGTAGTTTTGAAGGTTTCTTTTTTCGTAAATTCACACTAAAAACCTTGAAAATTATAATATTGTTTAATTTATTTAAAACTTGAGTTTTTTACAGGCGTACGTAGTCTCAATATTTGATGACAGTATTTTTCGTGAATGTTGGGAAATTGTTAAAATTTATTAGTCAAGGAATAAAATTATTTCGAAATAGATTATTTTTTTAATTTTTTTTTTTAATTTTAAACTAATGAATTTTGAAAGTAAAAACATTTGTAATGAGAAAAATACTATTTCGCAACTCTTTGGTGACGTACAATACTCAAAACTTCATTTTTGCATAAATATTTTTTTTAATATTAACCACTAAGCCATTTGTCCTTATATCACATCGACGTTGTTATTAAATTACAAATGAAACGTGAAATATTCAATTTATTTATCAGAAGTGAATTATTTAATTTAAGAAGACGAAAAAATGCAAAAATAAAGCCAGACGTTGTACATTATGAACAAATTTATTGCCTTTTCTACAACGGAAATGAAAATCTGTCACTTTATAGAAAGAACGGAAACATTTTACATTTTGTGTGATTTCCCTTAAATGTGATTTGCAATCTTTCCATCTATAAATGTGATTATGATGAAACAGCAATGAATAAATATTTTCCTTGAATTTCATAAGTTCAGGCCAATTGAATTTTAATATTGAGGTTGCTTATTAAATTATTATATAACATTTAAGGGATTGCATTTGGCAAATTGTGTTATCCATGTTGTCGTCTCTGCAATTTGTTTCAAATACGAGATTCAATGTTTTCTCGGAAGATAAAAAGGATACAGTAATCGAAGCATAACCGTACTTGGTAATTTTCGTAGAAAAATGATAAATTTTGTTACTTGAGAATTTCATGTGTGGTGAAACTTTCCGCGTTGCATTTTTTTGTTAATAATGCCAAATTTATTTCAGCATCGTGCCTGGTACGATTGCTTCAAATGTGTTGGTATGGAGGGCCGTCTTTCTGGCTTAAGAATCTACGCCATCGTTCTCATCTACAACTACTACTAACTAAAAACCATCTATGTAAAAGTGCAACCGTCAAGGTGGTTGTCCTGCCAGAGGCGTAAATTGCATTTTCAAATCGCCAAATACCGCAGTCCGGGTTTTTGCTTCTCTCTCATGTTTTCGGGCCACCAAAATATACTCACATTGTATTACACATACCGCAAATATGGTCGGTGAACCTGAGTAACATAAAACGTCTCTCTAAAATCGCTTGTCCATTTTCACAAAATAAAACTTTAATAGAAACCTGAAAAGAAGAACGCTCGAATCACTCCATTAAGCCCTAAAATATTGAGGTGTGAACAAAAAAAATCATGAAAAATATTACACTCTTAAAGAAAAGACCAAATATACGTAATATTTCACGTGCTATTAGATAAAATTATTTATCTATTAAAATCCAAAATTTGCACTGATAATTTCATATAATTTTTTATTAACTACAAAAATAAAAAAAACACACCAAATAAAATTGGAAAACTGCAAAATATTTACAAAAGAATTAATTGGATAAAGGTTCTAAATTTTTAAAATTTGGAGCAAACTTTAAAATTGAAGCCCCCAAAAAAAAAAATACAACATCATAATCTAAGTTTAATCACAAAAATATAATTCAAGGTAAGACATTCAATCTTTTTGTTCTATAATAAACTTATTGATATTGTATCAGCTATAAATGTTGCAAATTTTGGCAAATACCTATCTACATCTATATTAGTAAAATGAATGTACAAATTATATCTAACTGTTATCAGAAAAATTTCATTATGCGTTATAATTGAAGTCCACTCTAGAAAAATAATAAAGTTTGTTAGCTATTAGAAGTAGTAGTTTATTAGTTCCAGTTGAAATTCTCAGTGAAGTATTATAAAGATCTGCCAAAACGACTTCAATTTTAACACCGTTTTTAACCAAATTAAATAACAGGTGAATACACATTTTTATAATCGTATTATTAATCTCAGATTATTTAATTTTGCTATATATTGGTTTTAATATTTATCAAATAAGATATAACATACTCGTAAAATTATGATATTATTTGTTCAATAAAGAAAGGTAATAAGTTTACGAGTAAATAAATATGATAGGTATTCGCGTTCAGGTCAACTCACTGATTATTATATCAATAAACAATAAAACAAAAAAAAATATTGAAGAATCTATTGCAAAGGTATTGTAAAATAATAAAATATAGGTTGACTTACAGATACCTTATTATCATGGCGAATTTTGATTTATATCAACAATTATCAGAAATATTATTCATTTTATTATTTTAAAAATTCAACTAAAATTTAATAAATGGGTTTCAATAGTTTTAAGGACAATTTTTTTTTTCTATTTATATTGATACTAGCTGACACCTACGACTTCATTTGCGTGACATGTGTGTTATATGTGACATATGTGGTGAAATTTTCTTTTTTGATTTGCTATTTGTTGTGATAGATGGGATTTTTTGTTTTATATTCTTCTTATAAAAAACGTATTCTCATCTGAAACACACAACTTTAACGTCTTCAACAAGATACATCTAATAAACTATTGTTTTAAGTAAATAAATCTTTGCCACGTTCAATTAATTATTAAAAATATCCAATGACATTCCACAAAATTATGTAAATTGATATTTTTTTATTCCTAACTAGTATGGTGTACTGTATACTGTATAGTGTGAGCCTTCCGTGAATGAAATCATCCACCAATCAATCAACTATGAATAAATAAAAAATATCATTTAGGTCAATAAGCCGGCCTTAAGGAATATAACTAAAAACATACATTTTTTCCAAAATACTCATATTTTAAATTTGAAATAGATATGTCCAGATTAAAAGAGAGCCAAATTTCAAAAGTACAGTACATTTAGCCGTTAGGATACATATTTTGGACGCATAAATTTACTGTCAATCATTTTTGTTTTCAAACCGTCTTAAATATCAGAAAAAAGTTAGCATGGAAGATTTTTTTTTTGAAAAAAATTTATAACAACCAATTGCTTTTTAAAAGGTACTAGGATAATACATAATTGCCCCAAGTCTGCAGTTATTGATTCATAAAAAATGGGTTTCAAAAAGTAAGATAACTGAAAGGTTAGTTTGAATTTTGATTTTTGCCTCTTTTTTATCAGATAATGCGACAAAAGCTCTATAAAACGTTGTTTTTCTTAGTAAAAGTGTCATAAATCCTTTCATTTAATAAAATACTATTTATTTAAATGCTGTTATTTTGGTAGTACAAAAATAGATACTTAGTTTTTATTTATGAATATAGACCAATTTTGCTTCATATTAAGACGTAATAATGTTTCATCTTTGATGGCGCTTTGATTACTAAATTTGAAATTTTGATTGTGATCAGGGCACAAGGTATCCCATAAAAAATTTGAAACGCCTTTTAACCCTTTAAAGGAGGAATTTTCAAAAATTGTTTCTTATCGGATGCCTACATCATATGAGGAATACACCCTCCAAGTTACACGCCTCTACCACCGGTCGATCCATAACTCAGTTAGTCATGACAAACTATTTTGAAATATAAGGCAAATGAATTGTATTAAATATTGTTTTCACTAAGTGCTTTTCTTTGGTAATCAAAAATATTATCTTCTTCTTCTATTATCTATCTATTATTATAAAGAGGAAAGATTTGATTGTTTGTTTGCTTTGAATAGTCTCCGAAATTACTTGACCGATTTGAAAACTTCTTTCACTGTTAGGAAGCTACATTCTTTCCGGTGAACATGGGCTATATTAAATTTTCAAAAAAGTTAAGAATCCATACTAAAACTCCAATAAGGTAACCCAAGGTCTGAAAAAAATTACCAAAAAACATTGTTTTATCGCGTGCGCTGCGAAAACTATTGGTTATAGACAAAATAATGTACTACGATTTTGTAGAACATATCATTATCTACAAAAAATAAAGCGACAGCATATGTCTAACTATTATAGTTATGTCACAATAAGTGTTTTTCATTTTAAAAAATTTACATAAATGCCACCGTTATAAAAGCTCTTTTATTTATACTTTGGGATTAATCCTTATCAAAATAAATGACTTCATATTTAAGTTTGCTTCAATACCATTATATAACTTTTTGAGTTATTCAATTTGAACATTCTATTCGAAAGATATCACAAGTTTAAAAATGTTAGTTATTTGAAAAATGAAAAATGTTAAAATGCAAAAACGTGCCTTTTTGAAATAAATGTTTTTATACACAATAAACAATAATTTGAATTAAACGTTCATAGCACACTCGCTTACGTATCCGATTTTCTAATGCTCACAATAGACGAACGTGGGTTCGGTCCCTGAAGTAATCTTTTTTTTATTTTTTTTTTTACAAAATTGTTGAAAATAAATCCTAAGGGTTACTCAATAAGAAGATATTAACTAAAAAAATAACAGAAGTAGTAAAAAACATAATTATATTAATAAAGCTTAAAGTGAATACGTTTTTAAAACCGTGCATACATAAATCGTGTAATAATATATCTCCTCTGCCAGATGAAATTTTAATATTCGGTGTATTCCTTATAAGAAGTAGGCATGTGAAAAGATTTTTTTTTTTATAATTTCTACCCTAAAAGAGTGAATTGGGGTGATAAAGTTTCTTTGAGAAAATGTAAAGTTAATCAACAATCGAAATTTTGAATTTACTAAGAGTAATTAATAAATAATTAATTAATTAATAATAAATTTCTGTTTTTGTTATATAATTTTTACTACAGCATTTTAAATAACGTCATTTCACTTAATTAGTATGAAAATTTAGGTAGTAGGTACTTATACCAAATACCATAGAGGCGGTTTTTAATTTTTGTTTGTTTTTCAACAATCAAACTTTTTAAAATCCAATTTTTATGAACCAATGATTGTGACCTGGAGCAATGATATATTCTGCTGAAAAGCATTGAGGAAGCAATTTTTTGTGATATATTTCATTATCATCAATAAATATATAAAATCTTCCAAACTAACTTTTCTACGGTTTTTAGAACAATTTTAAAACCAATTATTGTTACTGAATATAAATAAAATATTCGATTTTACTTCCACGCTTTCCACCTATTTCCAATAATTTTGTATGTACAACGTCCAAATGTGCGAAATCGAATTGTTTTTTAATAATAACTAAAATATAGGTCATATTTTTTTCGTTTTACATTGTATTTTCAAATATAATTGCATATTTGTGTCGATGAAATTTGGAAAGTGTTTTCCTTATAGAATTCCGTTATATAATAAGAAAGAGTTTTCGATAATGCCCCCCACTAAAAGAGTGAAAAAAGGGTGGCAAGTTTATGCGGCATAACGTCTAATAAACAATCGAAATTTCAAATTTCATAATCAAAATCCGTTAAAGAAGAAACATTATTACTGCTAGGTATTAAACAAACTTGGTTTATTATTAGAAACAAAAACTTGGGGTCTGCTTAAAAATTTAAACTGATAAATGTATCTGAAAAAGGTTAAGTTTATAAATGAGCTTTAAGTTTTTTGACTTTCACATATTGTAAACCTGAAAATCTGAAATAATTACATTAGTGAGCGAGTACCCTTTGAAATTTGGTGAACTAAAAGAAAATACTGACGTTTTTACCGTAAGCCATAGTGATAAAAGAAATTTAAAATGCTCTTCTAGATCAAACGACATACGCCAAATCGTTTATGGTGAACTCTAGACTTTCCAATATGGTTTAATTATATAGTTGAAATTTAGATAATTAATAATAATTTTATAGATACATAATGCTTATACTTGATTATGGAAGAACTGGGTTTCATACCATTGTACAAATTTCAATTTCGCGGTTATGTTGTACATTGCAATAGTATAATAGTTTTTGGAAAAAGGTTCATTCGAGAGCTGAAACAGTGAGATGGGATTCCTACTAATATTCAAAAATCTAGATTCTTAACTTCTGTTATTTTGACGCGAGTATTTGATACTTTTCGACTTTTTTTAAGTTATAATTTAGACCGATTTTATTGAACTTGGCGACAGTTTTTATTTATGTATAGATGCTGATTGATTTATGAATTATTTGGTTCACTGTTGTTATACCAACCGTAGGTATACGCAATAGACATACTCTTTTTAGATATTTATAAATATTTTTTGAAGTTTAATTGATCATTATATACAACTATTTTATTCTAAGTAACAGTTTATTAAATATGTCTTTTTAAAGTTGACAAAATAGTGTTTTTAAGTATGATTATGTTTTTCGTAAAACAAATAAGAAAAATGAAAATTTTCATATACTACTACAAATAGCAAATCTAAAAAGAAAATATAATCTAAACCTACGTTACGCAGACGAAGTTGCGGGGATCAGCTAGTTTATTATAATTAAATTAAATTCCGATCTACTCGTAATCGTCACTTTTTAAGAAGGTTCTAGTATATATCTTCCTTTCTTACATTTGTTATATTGTTATCACTATTGGGTTCTTCTTTTATCTTTGTATCATTATTATTTTTGAAATATTCTAGCCCTTAGTTAAAAAAAGAAAAATTGCTTTAATATGACAATTTTTAGCCAGCTTAGGAAATTAATAAAATTATGTAGTTTTTAAATAAAAAATTTGTAGCAATAAGCTTACAATTTAATATTTTGGCACTCAGCTGCAATGTATGCTCTAAAAATCACAGCTTGTTTATGGTATGACAATTTGGTTTAGCAAATAGACCTAATGCACATGATCCAAAAATAATTTTAAATGTTTTTAAAACGTTCTGAACTAATATCAAAACATATTATAGCTGTAATTTTTTTACTTCAATTGATAAAATTTAAGATATATTCATTTAAAAATGCAGAAAAAAAGTCGTTAAATTCAAAATGCCAAAAACTAGCTTCCATTGGCCCGACATTTAAATGATGTCACAATACAAAACTTCACAATTCCGTGAACGTGATCCAATGACACAAGTGTCCTTAATTGTTTAAAAAAAATGAAACAAATGTTCATATTGTCTATTATATAGCAAGTTTACGTGATTAACTCGAATGTTAGCATCTTGTTTCCTTCTTTAAAATTTTTTCCTCGTTTATTTCAAATTTTAATATTTATTTACATTTTTAGATTTTGATTAATGACCATAATAGTAATTTTTAATTCATTTAACATACAAAATATACATTTTTATAAGTCTGTAAGGATAGATATAGTATTAAGCATTATGTAATATATTTATAATTTTAATTTCAGTAATTTTTGTAACGAGCAATAAGTAATTCTTGTAGATTTGAGCGACCAATTCCCTTCTCTAGTTTTGTCAGTCAGTTGGTTGATTTTAATTCAAATTGGTACTAAGATTTCTTACTACTATCGATTGTTAAAGTATTTTAATTTGTTTTCTACAGAGGTAGAAATTAAGCGTAGGAACATCTAGTTTCTTTGATTGTACCAAGAGTTATGATGTTAGAATTAAGATGAAAAAAATTGTTATGAAGATTAAAAGTTATGAAATAGTTTTGCATAAAACTTTAAAGTTCAGTAAATATAAGATTAATTAAAATTACATCTCATTTTTTCAATAATATTTTTTTTCAGGATATATGTATGTATATTATTATCTTTGCCTACCTACTTCCGCCAGGATTTGCCTTCCTCCAGAACTAAAATCCGGGTTATGTCCATAAAATCCATACATTCAATATTCAAACTCTTGAGTTGACAAGTTGGAGGTTAAAATGAAAGATCTTGCCTCCAATTATTTATAAACTTAATTAAATATCTGTGTACATCTAATTCTCTTTTTCCTAAAATGTAAAAAAGATACACCAAATAGAGTTTGGTGTAATACACCTTTTTTCTTAAAATTATTTGAGCCTTCAAAGGCTGATATCTTAATATACAATACCAGTTCAAAATTAGTTATGTTGAAGTTTAGAATCGTTTAGAAACGTTATAAAGGGGCAATAATGAATTTATTAAGGCAAAAAACTGTTGAGAAAAGGCAGGTAAACAGCAAAAAAAATCGGTGCTAAAATGTTCTTAAAAAAGTTTTAAGAAAGACCCGGAGTCCTTTACACGACGATATAGTATGAAACAACGATTTAAAATTCTTTCGATGTAAATTTTCCATTAACACGGAATTTGGGTGCTAAACCTCGCATTTTGCGCCAAGTCGACTATGGCCCGCCAAAGTATTACAAGTTTACCGTTTTTGCACTCCACAATTTTCTGATTTTCCAATCCCCCTGATTTTTCAATTCCCCTCTCTTATATCTTTCTCTTCTTTGGATATGACTAGGGATTACCATCCACTAAAGTGGGATCCCGCGATCCAGCGGAATCCAGCTCAATTCTAGACTCTGCGGGATCCTACAGGATCCCGCTGTTACGAAGTTAATCCAGCAAAGATCCCGCGGAATTGCAATCCCTAGACATGACCATACCATTTTCTAGTGTCCTTGTCATAGAGTACTTAACGTCCATTCGTCGTCATATTTTTTGTTCTTATTTAATCATTTTTAGTGACTCTTATATATTTTCTCAAAAAGTATTATTTTATTATTCCTGTTTCGTTTCTAATGATCGTTGTCATTGGCCATATTTCTGCTCCGTACAAAACTATGTTTTAGATTATGCTTGGAAGGATTCGTTTTTTCTTTTCTTTGGTGAAAGTGTTTTTGTTTATTAATCTATATAATGTTTTTATAGCTTGCACCCCACCCTATTTTTATTTCTATGTGCCTTAAGCAAGTGTCAACTCGATGAACAGTTGATCCCTAATATTTAACAGTTTAGTAGCTTTTTATAATTTTATCTTCCAAGTTTAAATCTACAGTTAGATTAAATAAAAAAAATAAAATTCTATCCTTCCTATATTGAATTTTGTAAAAAAATTGAAGCTATGGTTGAGGATTTTTTTTAGTGATCCGTATCTAATAAAACAATAATATCAGTTATTATGGGTGAAAAATTTTAAAAAAATAGAAAAACCTATTTTTAAAAGTAAAAAGATGGAGATATCCTTGCTCACACTATAAACGTAGGTCCATATATGCGCTATTCGGATTGTTGATTTAACCTATAGAACACACAGTAATGTTAGAACTTAAACTTTCGTATGAAAAAATTGTAATAGATCCGTTTCAAATTACAAGTATGTATCAATGTATGTATTTTTCCAATTTTCGTGAATTCTACTAGTTCATCTTTTCAAAAGTAAGCTTAAAAGCTATTTTTTTTCAAAATTAGTACGTCATTTTCATAATTGTTATAATATAAAAAATAAAATATAATAACTATCCATTAGCAGTTACTGGTGATCGAGCAGTCTAGGTGACCGCTACAAAACAGCTAAGCTTTGGGTTCGATTCTCGTATCTAGTAAATTTTCGATATTTCTCGCTTACGCATTTGTATTAATCCTAGAGTCACTAAAGACCTTAATAATTATAAACCAACGGTAAATAACAATTAAAAAAACTGGTCATTTTTTGTAATTTGGTAGTATTACAATATAATATGAAGTATTGAAGTAATTTACAAGCAAAATAGTATTATATCGTTTCATGTGAAATAAAATTGCCGTTTAACAAGAGAAAACTTAAATTGAAACTCGAACAATGTTGTAAAGCAGCAGTTTCCAAACTTTTAACCTCACGGTAAACTAAATTCATATTGTAAATCTCGCGGACCATTAATAATAGGATTTTTTGGAGTGTTAAATATATTATAATAAGTATATTTCACATTTCAGACCAGCATTGTGTTGTAAAGCATTACACATATCTTTATAGTGTTTTTAATATTTAAATAATAATAAGGACACCTAATTTTCGGTTTTACTATAGTTTTGTATGTGAAACAAATAAACTTGATAATAATATACATACACGATATTTGCATAGATCAGCAGTGTGTAATTTTCGTAAGTCAGACTTTACTATACGTTAGATAACACATCAAAAAAATGAGTTGCATAGATTATAAAAAACATAATGTGTATTCATTTTTATTAACTAAATACTTATACTGTACTTATTGGAAGGCCAAGGTGTGTGATTAAAGTTTCTTTTATCAGAATAAAAAATATGATAACAAAGTCATATAATTACCCAAAAATATCTTGTTATCTAGGTTAGTAACAAAACGAAATGCTATAAAAACTCAATAACGCGTAAAATGATGCGACAATTGGAAATCCAATGCATTAGTTCGGAGACCAACTCAATTTTTGCAGACATGTTAAGACTAACGCCTCAATAAAGTCCATTAATACAATTATTTTTATTATTTTTATTTATTATTATTGTATACTTTTTAAATGCACTAATTGCATGCTTTGATATTGTCTGTCCTGACAATATGAAGTTGCCGGCTCGTTTATAATACCATCATCCTTTAGGCCAATATTCACAGTTCTAGAAATATTTGTAGACATTTTTTACAGCTAGCAATTACAATGTTTTTTTCTGCTGATTGTAAAAAAAATCAATTAAACATAATTCGTTACATTTTCAAATAAAATCAATTGATCCCTTAGAAATAATATCTGATGTGATATACTTCTTGCTTACTAGCATTACAATAGTTTTTAGCATAAGATAGAGTGCAAATATACTTTGACTTAATTGTAAATATGACAGTGAATTTTATAAAAATTAAAAAAATACATCAAATGTTGTAAATGATAGAAAAGCATTACATAAGTGCAACAAATAATGAAATAATTTAATAGATAATTACTAAACGAATTATTGCTCAAGCCATAAACTTTGTTTAAATTCTTATTACGTTATGGTATACAACAGTTCTCAAGGTGATTATTACAATTTAATTGTTTTGAGGACATTTTTAAAAAGCATATTTTTTAAATAATTTCAAAAAATTCAACTGTTCTCTTGAATATGAAGTGGAACAATTCGCTTTAATAAGAATGATAATATAAAAATTATTATAAGCATATATTAAAAAAAAAAATAGAAAAAAGCCTCGACCCATATTTTTTTCAAAATCTAAAAATATATACTTTTGATTAGATATCGATTGTGATGCTCAATATAATGCTCAATACTGTGTTGTTTCATGTATGTAAGTCATATAAAATGAATAAAAAATATTTGGTTACAAATCAAAGATGGTTTATATATTATAGAAAATCACCTTATTGTTTAAAAGGCAATATTTGCAAAAGAAGAAGTAATTGCGGATTTACGAGTAAGTTTCTTGTAGAGTAAGATATTGTATGGATGGAAGTTTCGATAAAACGTTTCAAGCTTAGAAACTTTAACAGAAAGCTATTTATTCTTTCAAGTCTGTACGTGTAATAAGAATAATAACAAAAAAAGCTACGCTTCAATAATTAAACTCTTCCAAAAGCGTCTTTCTATTCGTCAGTTTTGTATATTTTACAATTGTCGATAAGAAAGATGGAAGGAAAGAAAAGGATGTAAAAGAACAAGAAAGATTACCTATATACTTGAAAAAATACTTGATTTGAGTGTATATATAACTGTACATCCAGTTTTTCGGCTTTAGGGGGGCTGACTCTCACGACGCTATAGAGGGCGCATAGCGCCCCTTTTCTCCCCGAATTCACCCATCACACTCGCGCTTTGACGACGGTCCTCGACTACATACTATGCTAATAATCTGCAAACCTATCGCAATGTTTCGCTCCATCCTTTCTTCTTCATCCTGTCGCTGGCTCCTTTACTCCTCCGGCTCTCACCAAATCTGCTATGAATTTGCGACACCGGCATACAAAAGAAAAAAAGTTGCCCTACTGGTTTTGTATTATATTTTAAGGTACTTGCCATAGAAAAATAATAATAATAATGCGAACGACCACAGCCGTGTAATTCGTTCAAAACTCTTTTCATTTACTCTTCATTAAAGACGAAGAGGTTCCATTCTCATCTATAGACGTATTTTCTTTTCACATACAAAAATATGCAAAAAAAATTAATCTGAGAATGCCTAGATAAAGGAAAGACGGTGGCTCTTTGGATAGATGATGATTTTCTTTCAGCATTTATATAAAACTTTTATTAGTTTCATAAAGGGATGATGGAATTACAAGATTTGTATAATGTCATAAATAGATTCAATTCGTCTTTTCTTTCAGAAGTTCGTTAAACATTTATCAAAACATAAAGAACAAAATCATACCGATAACTGCTTCATATTAATAAATAAAAAAAACTACTCTTTGAATCTTCTCAAAATCTATTAGCTAATAGTTCTAATAAAATGCAATTTTATGATGATAAAATTATTACATTTCTAATAAAAGCAACAATTGTTTCTGATTTTATTTTTTGAGTGTTAATTTTTGATTACTGATACACGAAATTTTAAATTACAAGTGCATTTCGAATAATTGCATCTTTCTTGATGGCAATGCACCTTAATTATCTTCCAAAACCACGATGGCCTAGTTATATACACATATTAAAAATGCGAAACTAAAAATATATTATAAAACACGAACGTCTCTGACCCCACTTCTCCTTGTTGCAGTAAATTTAAAAGTGCAAATGCAGTTTTTTTGTGATCGCTGCTAAATTCATACGAATCGCAAAATTTCGAGTTCAATATATAATAGGTACATACGTACGTATATACTTATATAGGTATATAAATATAGTATACCTATGTACCTACATCTAAAATGTAATACCGTTGCTCGGATGCATTAAAAATTGCATTATGATGTGGGAACCTCGAAATTATATATATTGAAATAACATACGGTCACTAAGAACACAAATCTACCAAAAAAGATGTCTTTCTCTTTTTGATATTTATGCTCTTTCTCATTATTTTCATGTCTCAACCATTAACGGTTTTAGTTTCGCAAGAATTTTTACATAGGCGGTGCATCGATAAAACTTGCAGCTTGCAAGAGAAAGTTTTGTGTATCCGCATTCATTGTTTACAGCCACTACGAAATGTATTCGCTATAGACTTTCAAACTTCAAACTAATTTACTAAAATTTAATGCAGAGAGAGAGAGTAGGATGTGTGAATGTAATCAACACGCAAATAGAGATTATTTCAACCAAAAATATTCTTATGAAGTAAAGCGAAGAGATAAAATATTAACTGTATGCAATTTTAATTAAATAAGTTTACGTTATCACAATTACACATCTGCTACTTTTTAGATTAAGGAAATTCGGTAGCTTAAAATTTAGTCAGGTTGTGTAGGTTTCTCTCTGAAATGAATTATTTTCAAGTATTGCAATATTGAATTATTGAATCGGTGATTTCGAAATGCGTCATCTACAATTTATTCTACTTAATTTCTGTGCTTTGTATATATGGTAATACACATAATGTATATTAGAAAAATTTTAGTTGAGGAACATTTTAGCTATCTAAGTTGCTTAACAAGGTTGAAATTCTCGTTTATTTTAAAAAGAGGCCACTATGAGAATTTTTTTACTGAACTGATTAAAATTAATATAAAAATGTATTTAAACATCAATAGAATGCGTCACCAACTCTTAGGTCTTTATATCAACACAAGTATAGTTTAATTAAAATTCTTTATCAGTAGTGGATTTAGGTCCGTTGCCACCCTAGGCCTCATTTGATATAGGAACTGCCTTTGTCGCTCCATAGCAAGGTGGTTATCAAGATGAAATATCCAATTGTCAAATATTTAAATAATGCATCAATTTTTATTAATTTCAACAAAACTTCAGAATGAATTTACTTAATTATTAAATGTAAATCAAATGTAAATTTAATTATGACTTACTATATTAATTTCAATAAAATTTTTCAATGTTAATTTCTTCTTTTAATTTTGGTTCGCGCGAAAACTTCGATTATATTATCGTATTCGATTTCTTGCATTAATTGAGGTTCGATAGATAATACACTTAATTTCTTTTTTACACGAATTTGATTTAACACAAGTTAAAAAGAAAAAAATCTCTTTTAACACGAATTGCTTTGTTTTAACACGAATTTTTGTGTAAGCACAAAATAAATTCGTTCTCAAAGTAACTCGAACAAGAATTTGATAATATTGGTTACAACTAATTCTCTTTTTCACACGGATTTTTTTTGGGATTTACCGTGTAAAAAGAGAATTAGGTGTAATGTCAGGGATTTGAGTCAATCTTGGACGATACTTGCACGTTAGTAACTTCTCAGGATGAAAAAAAAAATCCTAAGTTATTTTTCGCTAGAGCTAAAAAATTCTCAGAACAATTTCAATTTTAGGGTACACAACTCGAAAATACCGTGATTGTAATATATTCCATATATATATTGCAAAGCAGATAGCTTCAGGATTTTGTAATGAATCTCCAAGTAAATAATATAAGTGAAGATATTCCTTTAGGCTTCTTCATTAGGTCATAAGGTTTCTTCTTAAACATCAGCATAATAGATTTTAGATATGTACGACGTATTTCGACTACCAAGGTTTGTATAGGACAAAAAAATATCTGCACCATTTTGAGGATCTTCAATTTGTTTTGATTGTCCCCGAAATGTCAGTCCTCTTATTACCAATGATTTAACAATTGAAAAATGGGATGCAATTAATTGAAAAATAAATCCAAATAAAAAATTATTCAATATACTTTACTGAAGATATTCCCTTTATCTATAGTAAAATTAACTCAAATAGTGATTATACACTTTATAAAATATATTATGGTCTTATTTAAATAATACAATCTTCAAAAGAAAACTATAAACACAATAATAAATATCAGTCAGGTGATCATCAGGTAATAATTAATGTGTCAATTGACACAATATGCATTACCTGATGATGACAGCCAAAAATTGTTGAAACGCGTCCTAATCAAGAAAGAAATTGAGTTATAGGACATACATAACTATTCAATAATTTATAAACACAAAGAATAAAAGCTCTAACAAAAGTATTTTTGACGTCTTGCTCAAATACGTATTTTGATTGCCTACCAATCTTCCTCTGTGATCATCAAATAGTATTAGATCGCTACGTAAAACCCATGTGATGAGTTAACAGTTACGAAATAATTCAAAACGTTAAAATACATTTGTTTGAGCTTTTGTTGAAATTTATGTTTATAGTTTACTTTTGTAAACTATATTATATAAATAAAATCACTACATATTTTATATATTGTATAAACAGATAACTGTTCAAGTCAACGAAAAAATCTAGTTTGATTTTAGCTCAAACATATCTTTGATTATGTCCATTCCGAAAATTTTGTCGCCCCTAAAATCGTACCATCCTAAGCCTAGGTTTTACGGATCTAGGCGTAAATCCGCCACTTCTCGTTACTAAGGTTTTGATTTTCAAATTAGAAGCTATCTTTTTATATGTTGGTGTACTCTTGCATCTTGTCTGCCAGCGTTTTATAGTCTCTCTGGATTGCAATCATCTTCAAGGCGTAATAAGCTCCCAAACTTGGAAACTTTTCAAAGAAGAGGTAAGCTTTTTTTGAAATCACCGTTTCAGTAATTGTAAAAGATATTAGAAATAGAAATAGTAGTCAGATTTATTGGCATACTAGATAGAGCCGGCGCATCCATATGCATACCGCATAAAGTTATTAATTCTTACGAATGTCAATTAGTCTTTAATTATCTATTAAGTTTCAAAATGATGTACTTTAAACAAACCAAATTAAATCTAGGCGATTTTTAACAAAATCTTACAGCTATCTATAAACAGAGTAATTAGATGTGAACTTGAAGTTATAATTTTTTTCTGTTAAGGTTTAACACGGGGCACTAAATAATACTTTGCACAAGGGTTCATAACATATTAGCGCTGATTCTGCTTAAAGCTAATGTCCAGTTTAAATTTTTTTTTGAAGATATTCAAACAGGAAAGAAATGAAATGTTTCAAAATGCTTAAGGAGTACAATATTTTATTAGTTTTTATCAAATTAGTAGAAAAAATATCATCTTTGTGATTTCATTAACATAATAACAAAATGTTATATAATTAAGAAAAAAATCATTAGTATGCATTAAACGCTTAAGTTCTTAGAATTTAAAACGATCAGAAACTGTTTCATTTAGAAAACACAAGGTATGCATGCTATTTTTGGTTTTTATCATATTAAAGTAATGAACTAATTAATTTTAATATTAATTTTCAATTCAACTCTTTTAACATTCATTTTATTTATATATAAAATTTTGCTTCACGATTAATTGATGGACTTTTAAAAAGATTGTCGTTTAAATTTAAGTAGGATGATACTTTTTGCCAATAAATCAATGGGTAAACCATACAAGACTTTAATGAATTAAGTATTTTTTTTTTTTTTTTTTTTTGTAATAACTTGACACTGATTTTATTTTTTGTGAAATTTAACTGATTATTTTATTTTCAAACAATTAGTGTATTCATACAGACCCAAAGCTCTTACTATAGCGCTATTTGAAAGTTATTAGATTTCTAGCCGGTTTCCTCAATCCTCAATGATGATTACGTGCATTGTATTTATTTTTAGTTGATTTATTTTTTGGTGCATGTATTGCCTTAGAAAGTATTTAGAGAATAGTAGAGGAACCTATATGGTTGAGATTTAAGGGTAACAAAATTCTATAATATGAATAAATAAAGGTTAGATCTATCAATTTGAAAAAACATCATTATAATTTTTCTTTTAAAATTTCTAGACGAAAACTTTTTTAGGCATTTTTTTAAGTTTACTGTTTTAAGTTGTAGTATAAAGCTCAAAATTTGTTGGATAATTTTAGAACAATAATAATAAAGTGCAAAGCGATTAGAGTGTGTAAAGATAAATATATGATTTTGGTCATTTTGAATGGTTGAAAGGTTTTCTGGTTTATTTGAAAATAAGAAAAGTTAAGTTTACATTGTTGTCATTATGATTGTGTGAACATATAAAAAATATTTTCGGATGTCATTGACCCGGGTTCGATTCTGTCTCTAAACATGACAAATCGTTATAATATCAAGCATGCAACAAGCACACGAAAAGGAATTCAAAATATTGTTCACGTGGGCCAATGCGAAATACATAATATCTGTGTGTTAAGAATGTGTTCGTATGTGAAGGAATAAAACGTGTTATATATGTACAGTCTATATACATATGTGTATAGAACGAAGAGATTCGCAAATCAGAAGCAAAGCATATTAAAGTAGAGAAGAGACCTTGTCCTACCTCCCTACGATCCCACCACCTAGGATCAAGTAGAAAGCCAGAATCAGAGGGTGAGATGGAGAATAACTTTACCACAAAATGTTAACACATTCACATGCTCGTGTATATGGGTGTATAAATCGACCCATTACACGTGTCTATGTATAGTTGGATGGATGTGTATTTGTCGAATCTCGGTTCAGTCTTCGAGTTCATCAACAGGTGTTCTGAAAATGCATTTTTTTCCTTTCCAAACTACGTTATATGCTATGCAAACACATATACACACATATTATTTATTTAAAAATGGATGCACCCAAAACAGGGTTGTTCACCTTACAGGTCTATAAAAGAGCATAATTATATTTGAAAAAAATCAAATTTTCGAAAGACAACTACTTAAATTTTACAACAATGGTAGATTTTTACATCAAAGCGTATACAATAATTTATGTTTATGCATTTAAATTTATAATGCATATTATCTTTGTTTTGAATCGAAAATTGTTGATGAAATTTTGAAAGAATTCCACTTGTATAATTATTTTACGTACAATTATCGGAGCGTAAATCATTTCGTGAGAATGATCTTATAAGAAACTAAAAATTAAATTTAATTCACAGTTGTAAATTTGCTTTTCTTTTCACTAGCTGTAAAATAAATAAAATTTTCTTTCAATCAATTAGCCTTTGAAGTCATTAATTTTTCCGAAAAAAAAAACAAACCTAGAACAATTCCGTGCTCATAAAGTAGAAAAGGGTTGAAACGTTAAAACTTTTGATTACACCATTGTTGAGATAACGTGAAAAGCTCGAACATTAATGAGCGCATTGCGAGTGCATCGTGTGTACGCGGTAATCGGTAGTAATAATAGAACAAACTTAATGAATAGCAGAGAAAAGTTGGCGAATCTATTTTACTGCTTATTAAGGGTTTTCAATTCTATTTTCACGACACTCACTTCTTTCCATACAATAAATCTCTGTGCTGCTACAAATGAAGCGTGAAAAAAGATTCCATAAATTCGCTAACCACCTCAGACAAAATATCTTAAATTTCTAGAGTAGCGAGATTGTGTAATTTAATTCCGAATACATAGGCTTATTAACCGGATTTCTTTTTATTCACAGAAAACTGATATCTCCAGGCAATGAAATTGCCCTCAGTAAAATAATGCATTTTCAGCCAAACATGCACATTTGAACCAACAACGATATTTAATACAAATTTAGGCAAAAAAATAATTCCAAAATGTTTATCGATGTAAAGTTAGTATAAATTTTAAAACATATGTACCAAGTTGAAATTGAAGACTTATAAGTCGGTAGTTTTAGACTATAGACAAACACCACATGACTTTTAGCAAGTTACGGATTTCAAAAATTGAGGTAGCAGCCGTATGAGATTTGTAATTAATTATAGCATTCAATCAAACCTTTTTTATGGTTAAAATATTACTTCATAATATTAAGGAAATAGCACACGTAAACTTGGTTTTAAAAGGCTGAGTTTTAAATATAATATTTTGTACGATGTTATTATATTTTCATACAATTATAAAAAGTTTACTAGGTATTATGAGATAAATTGTTCAATGAAAGATTTTATAATATCATGGTAAAAAAAACGAATGCGGTCACAAGATCCCCCGTTAGGAACTAAGTTCTTTACGGTTTTTCTTCAACTGCGAATGTTATTTAGAAAAAAATCTATAAATTTTATTTTCTATTTATTATATATATATATATATATATATATATATATATATATATATATATATACTAGCTGATCCCCGCGACTTCGTCTGCGTAACGTAGGTGTAGTTATATTTTCTTTTTATATTTGCTATTTGTAGTGGCATATGCAAATTATTATTTTCTTATTTCTTTTACGAAAAACATAATCATATTTAAAAACACTATTTTGTCAACTTTAAAAAGACACATTTAATAAACTGTTACTTAGAATAAAATAGTTGTATATAATGTTCAATTAATTTTCATAAATATTTATAAATATCTAAAAAGAGTATGATCTATTCCGTATAGCTACGTTAGGTATACCTACCGTGAACCAATTAATCCGTAAATCAATCACCATCTCTGCATAAATAAAAACTATCGTCAAGTTCAATAAAGTCAGTCATAATTATGACTTAAAATAGTCAAAAGTTATCACAACACTCGCCTAGATATTTAGAATATTAGTAGAAATCCCATTTCATTGTCTCAACTTTTACACTACTAAAATCTACAAAACTACGGCGAAATTAAAATTTGTTCAAATGCACGAAACCCAGTTCCTCCATAATCAAGTATAACCATTGTGTATTTATGCACTTATTATTAAAATATCTGGGTATTAACTATATAATTAAACCATTTTCTTTCAGTTCGCCGAATTTCTCGCTATTCAATATTGGCTCATTAATGTATTTATTTGTGATTACGTATATCGAATTTTCAGGTTTACAATTTGTGAAAGCCAAAAAACGTATTGCTCACTTATGAACTTAACTTTTTTAGATATAGGATATATTAGAGTTTAAATTTTAAAGTAGATCCTACGTTTTTGTTTCTATTAATAAACCAACATTGTTTTATTTTAAGCGATAACTTTAATAATAACTAAAATAATATTGATAACTTAAATAACTTAACTAAGCGATACATTAAATTTGAAATTTCGATTGTTTATTAGACGTTATGCTGTACAAACTTTGCCACCATTTTTCACTCTTTTAGAGGAGGAATTATCAAAAAACCCTTTCTTATTATATATCTTCATCGTATAAGAAAGACATTTTCCAAATTTCATCGACACATATATGCATTTATATTGTATACACAATGTGAAAAGAAAAAAATTATGGCCTTTATTTTGATTATCATGACTAAAAAGCAATTCTATATCGCACATTTTGACGTTGTACATACAAAATTTTCGGAAATAGATAGAAAGCGTGGAAGAAAATTCGAATATTTTATTTATTTTCAATAACAATAATTGATTTTCAAATTTTTCTAAATACCGAAGAAAAGTTGGTTTGGAAGATTTTATTTTTTGATTGATAATGAAATATATGACAAAAACTGGCTTCCTTAATGTTAAATAATGGCTCCAGGTCACAATCATTGGTTCATAAAAATTAAATTTTAAAAAATTTTGATTGTTGCAAACAAACAAAAATTAAAAACTGCTCCTTTGGTATTTGGTATGTACTTACTACCTAAACTTTCATACTAATTAAATGAAATGGCGTTATTTAAAATGCTGTATTTAAAATGATATAACAAAAACAGAAACTTATTATTAATTATTTATTTATTAATTGCACTGATTAAATTCAAAATTTCGATTGTTGATTAACTCTACATTTTCGCATAAAAACTTAAGTCACCCCTTTTACTCTTTTAGAGTAGGAATATTCAAAAAAAAAAAAAATTCTTATCAAATGTCTACTTCTTAAGAGGAATACATCGAATATTTCATCAGTCAGAGGGGATATATAAATACAGGATTTTTTGTATGCACGGTTTTAAAAACGTATTTACTTTAAGTTTTATTAATATTATTATTATAACTACTACTATTATTACTTTTTTTCGTTAATATGTCCTTATTGAGCAACTCTAAGGATCTTTTTACAACAATTTTGTAAAAAAAAAAAATAAAAAAAAAGTTTACTGTAAGGTTCGAATCCACGTCTTTATAAGTAGGAGCATCAGAATTTTAGATACGTAAGCCATTACGCTAGTAACATAAACTATCAGTTTATTATATATAAAGGTTTATATTTCAAAGAGGCATTTTTTTAAAATTTAAATTGAATTAACTGTGCTTTCTGTCAGTTCAACTACAAATATTTTTACCTATTATTTTTTAACTTTAAATTACCTTTCCAATGATATATAACTCACCTGTCTAGTGTAAAAATTTCTGTTTTCATCCCTAAATAATACCTACCCTTATTATTTTTAAGGAATGATAAGTAGCCTATAGTCTGTGGGAAATTATGTTGTATCTTAATACCAAATTTCAT
Organism: Sisyra terminalis; assembly: GCA_958496175.1. Taxonomy (NCBI): domain Eukaryota; kingdom Metazoa; phylum Arthropoda; class Insecta; order Neuroptera; family Sisyridae; genus Sisyra; species Sisyra terminalis. The sequence goes on from OY292274.1 coordinate 35,087,411, forward strand.
TAAATTCGGTTGTTCCGTTCTTTAGTTAAATCGGGACACACAGACAGACAGACAGACTAAAAATTTAAAAATGTTAAATTTGGAATAAGGGCCTCTTGAAACAAATATTTACCCTAAAATTGGGTTCAAAATCGAAATGTACAGACAGACGTAAGAATTTTATATATTAGTATAGATATATAGGTAACTATATAATTACTGCATTATGTCGCTTGAGGTTTCTTTTTCAGAGCTTTTATTGTACCTTCCAAAAAGTTCGAAGTTGATAATATTAATGTCTTTGATTAATTTTGTTAGTAAATATAATAGTAGCAATAAGTCTACTTTAATCAATAAGCTTTTCTTTCAATACTTTCAACCAAAATCTATGATGCTTATCATTATGTAATGATATTTGATAATTTTTCACTTTAGTTGGGCATTGTATGCTTTATATATTATTTTACTTGTTATTATAATTATTTATCGTTGTGTGGACAGTAATGCATTTTTAAAATTCTTTTTGAACGATAAACGCTTCCGAAACAATCATCAGAGTCTCTAGCGCAGACAAACTAAAATGACAAGGCACTGATACATTTAAAGTACATTTAAAATATAAAAAAATTGTATCTGTCCGAACAATTCAGTATTTGAAGTCATTTTTAAATCAATATTTGCCTCAAGTCCCTTTTAGCACACTCAAATCTGGCAACGTTGCATTTTTTACTTTGTTTTAAATTTAATTCGGGAATAAATCGGTCCATAATGAAAATTTAGCCCCAAAAGAGAAAATCATACAATATTAGAATTGTATTAATAAAAACTTCGCGAATTAAATTGAAAATAAAGAAGAAAAACCAACGTTGCCAGATTTGAGTGTGCTAAAAGGGACTTGAGCCCAATATTTTATTGAGAGAGAAAGAGAGCTGCGCATTCGTTTCTTGTTACTTGTACGCATACACACACATGTGTCATTTGGGGTCAATGTTGGGGTCATTTTGTTACTTAACGATTTCTACTAAATGACCCTAAAGCAAAGTTACCATAAGGAACTTAGTTCCAAAAAGTAAATGTCTTCCATATTGTCCAAACACTTCTTTGGCAATTAAATGGCCAAAATAAAAATACTAATACAATAATATTCTAGTAAATTCTGCCTTGTACCAATCTTTTACGGATGATGTATTTGATTTAAATAGAGCTTTTCTAATTTTAAACGTAATTTTTCCAAATCATTTTGAAATTGCAGGATATCTTAAAATAGTTAATATAATACCAATCATTAATGAAAAGATAAAAAATCCCTCTTATTTTTTATTTAACAGTAGGTCCAGTTACTCGCATTATTAAACTCCTTCCAAGGTTGGTTATCTCAGACAAAGTCTTTAGAAAGAAAAGTTAGAATTTAAAGTCTTTCAATTGTCCTTTCACTAGATCTAATATGAATTATTAAATTGAAACATTAACGCGTATCTTAACGGTTAAATCTAATATTTGAATTACGATTATGGCTAGTCGCATATGTGTAAGTTGAGGTCTATCGACCAGAGCAAATCAAAAATGTATACTCCTAGGGATATATTGGGAAAACATAAAGTACTAATTGAGTTATAAAATATAGTTATAAATGAGTAAATATTTTGCCAACTTCTCCCCGAATTATAAACGTACAAATCCGAATTACATATATTACTGATACTTACACCTCCTGAACTTCGGCGAATAAAAAAAATTATACCTACTACCAAATTCGCCAAAAAAGGGAACCTACCGGCAAAGATGAGGGAATCATTTTGGAATTTGAGGTGCTATTTTGAACTATGGTATGTTATAGTAATTAATTTAAAGAGTTTAAGGTCTTCGTTAATCGTCTGTAGTGAGCTCGATACAGTTGAAATTTAAGATATTCAAACATATCATTATGGAATGGTTAAATATATTAATCGATTAACAAGTACAATTGTTAGTGTATGAATATAAGACAGTGGTTATCGAAAAATAGGTTTTCATAGAATTGTCCATATTTTGGAGCAGCTTTCCCTCGGATAATGGTTTTGAGAGAAATGCTCAATCGGAAATCGGAAAAATGAAAGGATTCCTACTAATATACCATAGTTTAAACTCTGTATTTTTAAAATTTTGAGTGCTTCAAATACAGACCTATTTATTTTAAGATAATCTCTTCATTTAAATTTTAAAATAAAGGCATTTTTGTCTGTCTGTCTTAGCCTTTGTAGTTCATTTTATAATCAGCCAAATCGTTTTTGATGTTTTTTTATTTATTTATGTATTGCACATGATCTTAAAAAGTATACATCATACCATTGGGGATAAAAATATTAGTTTACATAATTGTGTGGAACGTCGTCTGATATTTTTTTTAAATTAATTGAATGTAGAAATGATTCTTCTATTAAAATTAATAGTTCATGAGATGTGGAGTTTTAAAGGTGTTGAAATCGAGTTTTTATTATTTGAAGAACGTTTTTAAAGGTAAAACATACAAATTCCTATTTATCACTACAGGTGGAAGTCTAAAAAGAAAATGTTACCAATATATGTTTTATAGACGAAGTTGCACGTCTTGGGGAGCTTCAATGAAGTCATGAGTTCATTTGCTAATTTATTATTGTAATTATTTATTTATTGTTAATTAGTAATTTACTAGTTTTTTTTTAGTATAATTATATTTGCTCCGGTCTTGAAGCACTCTTGTTTTTCACCACCTTCCAATCTTGTCACATCCAACCCTATAAATGTTGTTAAAGGTTTGTAGAATTATTAATTAAATTTCAGTTAACCGCTAACTATGCTCCAAGAATAAGTTTTGCGGAGAAGCTAGAAGAAAATATATTGCGCCAATTTAAAAGATCCTACATAACTCAAATATTTTTTTCAATTATCAATATCTATTTAAATAACTATCATTTAAGTTCCTCCTATTTATATTGCTAGCGAAAATATCTCATAGTCAATAATTTTACTTAGTAATGCGAGCGGCAGTGATAATTCATCACGAAAAAACATAGATAGTGTTTTTATCCGTAAGCAGGGTTGTATGTACATTGTACATAGCTATGACGAATATACGAAATTACCTCTTTACATCCTTGTTTGGCTTAGACAAGCCCCGGACTTAAGTACAAAATAAATACCGGACATGACAAAAAGCTTTTTATATCAAAGAACTTATGATGAAAGTAGTACGCGAAGTACCATTTTTTTTGAGTTGAAGAAATTATGGGTACTAAGGGATGATAATGGGTGCAAGTACCTCCATTTATGCAAAAGTAAGTTCGTTTAATTTAATTGCGCAGTTTCATACTTTTGAAACTATTGCAAACTGTATGCGTGGTACTTGTATATATTAAAGACTAAAAATAATTTTTAAAATATACTTTTTAACATTTCAGTGAAATTATTCAAATATGATTGATTTTTTGATAATATTACAATTTGTTTAAAAAAACGGATTTGTTTTCAATACTTTATTCTGTCGTTATAAGTAAATTAATTGCATTATCTATAGACATCATTGAAATAAAAGTGAAATACATTGATACTAACAAAAAGCATTTGTTTTACTTACACTTACAATTAAAATACCAATTTTTAAAGACCTTAAAAACATGTTTTTTTGCAAATAAAAAAATTCGCATCAATATAATTTTATACTTTTAAAACATATTTTCTACCATACGATATAAACATGCCATAAAAAAGTAGAATTTTGAAGAAAATTTTTTTGCAAAAGTTTTATTATTTAATTTGCTTTAAATTATAATAGATAAAACACTTAAACTTTTTATATTTTTAAGGACAGTCTAAAAAGCAAGGATATTTGTTTTTTTTTTCGAAAAAATTAGCAAATTAAGACGTTATTGCAATTGTCGCGCTATACATACTTAGTGAAAATATTTAACACTAATTGAGAATTTTTAGTATTGATGTTGGTGAACAATTTTTTTATTGAATAACTGACAAAATTTGCACAAAACTTTGTATTTTATAAAGAGCATAATAAAATTTTATGTCGTAGCTTAACTCTAGGAGACAACTAAAATTGTGGCTGATAATTTTTTTTTTTGGTTTTTATCTTGCCAAGTTGTCAATGCTAAATATAGTAGAAAATTTTTTGTTATATGTTGCAAAAAGTAAATTTAAAAACGGAATTATTTAAGATTTTTTAAGACTAAACAATTCGAAATAAAATTAAATCTTATGTTGTTACGTTTGTCTTATATTCGCAATATGGAAATGGAAGTTACAAAGGGTCACCGATTTCGGTGAGATAAATTTGGTGGAATTGTCGTGAGAAGGTCTTAACTCATTCATGTTTTTAAGTATTATCAGTAAATGAATGGAACTGTTGGTGACATTCGATGTTTCAGCTCAAATATTTGAAAATTTTGTAGATTTTCATATGCAACATTCTCATTTTATTAGAACTATTCGAAATCTTAAAAGGAAGTTATTGTTTTACAAATTATATCAAATTCTTCTCTATTTTTGCTGACTTTTTCATTTGATATATGAATAGTTTTTTTTTCTTTCTTTTTGTTATGAAACTACGTCGTGATTTTTCATGGAATAAATTCCTAGTCGAACATCTCACGTTTCGTTCGTGTCTATTTGCGATTAATTGATGTTTTGGTAAAATTTTTTGCGTAAATTGCATAAAATCTTCCTGAAAAATGCAATTATTTCTTCCATGCATTCAACATGTAAATATGGCAAATGTAAAACTATTGTAAATACGGTAACTATTATTTATTTTTAAAGAAGAAGAAAATACTCCAACATATTGATTAATTTTTTCCATAAAAAGCTTTAAGTTTTGTAAATTTTACGAAAACATTTACAATTACAGTACAATTTTAAATATTTTACTCCTGGAAATAGATATTATAGAAAAGGAAGGCGTAATTAGAACTGCAGAATATACAATAATTCAACTAAAATTGGAAAAAAAAATATTTGCTTTTTTCTGAAGTTGAAAAATTTGATGCATTATTGAAGAACATATGCTTTAAAGAGCTCTTCAATGTTCAAAGCTATATCATTTTTGTAACAAACTATTACAAAAGAGTTATTTAAGAGCAATTTACAGAGCAAAGAATCATTGTTTTTATAGTTAGCCTTAGAATTGTATCTAAATTAATTTTTGACATTTTTCGATACTAGCAATAGGCTGCACGTTGGTTTTGCAAGTTTCAGTCTTCCATTGATTTACGTGTTAAAGTTATATAACAAAAAAAATAACGAAAATTCTATTTTAAATGCAATGAAACACTGTAAAAAAATAATGGTTTCATACAATTTTGGAAAAGATCATCCGGTTTTAATAACTTTTATGAGAATTATATTTTTTTTTAATTTCTCTTGAATGCCGTAACTTACGAAAAATATTATTTATTTTTTAGGTCTTATTAATTTACCTAATCCATTTTATCTAAAAACTGAACTGAATAAATCATATGTAAATAGTTCGTCACAAGATCATGGTATCTCTCTGGAAGGAATTTCACGAATCGATAAAAGTGAGTAGTAATATATAAATAATTCTTTATTGGTCCATTAACAATAGAATTTATTATTTACAAAAATTAAAAGCTGGACTGCCAGAGCAGTAGCTCTTTCCCTCCTATAAAATAAAATTTAGAAGTGAAAACTAAAAATATCAAATTCTCTGTGATTAGTTATGAATACTTATTATTTGTATTTAAAGAAATTGTAAAAAACCAATAGAGATATTACTGTTGGAAAAGAAAAAAAAATGGATTTTGTGATATTTATTTGCAACGGTTTATTATACAAGTTTTTCTTATACAAATTTTATATTGATCGTTTAAGTAAAGCAAAAGCTCTTTGAAGGTTCTCTTACAAATAGATTTTAATACCTTCAATTTTGAATTTAAATAGATAAATGACGTATGAAAGACTCTTTACACAACGCCAGTAAAAAAAAAACAGTGTGTACTTATGTACGCGCGTGAAAAGTTATACTTCTTTGTTAAAGTTAAAAAGATGTTTTTAATCCACTGCCATAGCCTCTTCCGTCCAGTAGTGCCTGAACTGGCACACCAGTTATAAAATTTCTGATTACTAAAATATGATACAAATTTAAACACAAATTACTTTTAATATCAAAATACATAATAAGAAAACGTATGTGTTGCGACAAAGACAAGGGAAAAGAATATAAAGTTTTAAATACACCCATGTAAGTGAAATACAATATAATAATTATTGTCTCAAATTTGAACTACCATGTCATTAGTTTCAACTGTCATTTCGATTTCGTTCAATTGCTAATTTTAGTCATTTATCAGTTGTGTCAGTGTTGGGCTTTAAATATTGCAGGAAAATTACTGGTTTTCAAACAAAAGATTAAATTGAATATTTATGCTTAGATACTATATGTTTAAACATTTAGTTACTTATTCAAAATGTATATTACATATTATATGAATTGACCGTTTAACCGAATTAACAGACTGGGTCACATGTTGGAAAAATACTTATCGAAAACATTTATCATATAGAAGTAGATTGTTGCCATTAAATATGATGTATAAATATGTATAAGTAATCGTAAATAGCGACGTCCTAAAAATTATATTAATACAATAGTAATTGTACATTTTATTAATGCATTTATATCTATGTATTGAAAGTGATTTTTAATTCAAATATAGAAAATTATAATGCAATATAATGCATCAATCGACTTTTGTTCAAAAGTTTAAATATTACACTGAATAACTTCAGAAAAGTACCTTCCTTTTAAATGCATTTTAATTCTCATTATAATAATAATAGGCAAACGTAAGCAATATGTATGCATATATTTCGGCAAAGGTAGATAAAAAACATATACGTGTGAGTGAAATACAATCATTGTTTCAAATTTGAACTGAATGATTGTCGCTATGGTTTCAACAGACATTTTGATTTCATTCAATCAATTGCCAAATTTGTCAGTTGTGTCAGTATTGGTCAGTTGGGCGGTGAATATTTTACGGGAAATTGCTAGATTGCATATATATGGATATTGTTTAGACTGTAAAATTCGAAAATATTTAGTTCAACGATATCTATCTCTTCCATGTTCTAAAGGTTCTAAATAATAAAGAAATACAGACACGGTCAAGTGTGTATGACACCCGCCCCTCGCAAGGTTTGTAAATTACACAGGCTGTTTCATTAGAAAAAACAAAATGACGTCATACGAAGAATTTTGAAATTGAATCAGTCTGAAGATATGTACGAATTACTTCTGGAAACGTCACGTAGCTTCCATGAGGTCACCTGTGTATTTTATAAACCTTGCGTCCCTCGTCCCATTACAATTACGAAAAACATGCGAGTGCTAGGTTAACTTGATCGATGCGATAGAAAGTTTTAGTCGTCTTATTACTATACATATCGCTCCCAAAAGTTAGCCAGATTTCGCCCGCTTGAACCGTTCTTTCTTGCTAACCGCTTGGGAGCAACTTCATACTGTTACTTTAAAGCATGCTTTGGGGGCTATTTAACAATTCTATTTAACTGGCTATTTAACTTTCTTTTTAACAATTCTCTCTCATTAGTTTTTTTTTCCAAAATGCCGTTAAAGAAGTATAACTTCAAAAAATTGATTTTGTGATATTTATTTGTATCGGTTTATTACAAGTTTTTCTTATATAAATTTTATCAAGATCGCATAAGTATAGCTAAAGCTCTTTGGAGGTTCTCTTAAAAATAGATTCTAATACTTTCAATTTTGAATTTAAATAGATAAATAACGTATGAAAGGGACTTTGCATAACAACTGTAGAAAAAGTTCAATTAACAAAATTTGGACAAATTGAATAAATTCCTAGTCGAACATCTCACGTTTCGTTCGTATCTATTTGCGATTAATTGATGTTTTGGTGAAAATTTTTGAGTAAATTGCATAAAATCGTCCTGAAAAATGCGGTTATTTTTTTCAAGCATTCAAAATGGATGATTGATTGCAGTGCAGGAAGATATTTGCAGTAGGTTTTTAAAGTTTAAGAAAAGGGAATATATCGTTGAGAAAAGTAAATGATAGAGGAAGGGTTGGTTATAGTCAAGTATAATAGTTTAATTGGGGAACGAGATATATAGTGGATTGTGAATATTTTTTGGGAGGGTATATAAGGAAAGTGTGAAACAGAATATAAGAATATAAAGTTTTATGTACAGTGTGTATTGCATGAAATAATCTTTTTTCGCACACACACTAATACTATTGCAAGTCGCGAATTTAGGCAAGTACCGGTCGCGCCAAACCCCGCGTTTCGCGTTCAAGCCCACAAATATCGGCTCACACACTTGCAGAAAACGTAGCCATCGGCGGGCTTACTTACATATTCTGGCAAACACATATACATTTTTAAAAATTACATACACATAGAAAGACAGCAACAAATAAGAATATTAGGACATAATACACCATGCAATCTACTGGTCCGTAGACGAACGAGTGAGACTGCCCTGTTTGTGCAAAGTAGTGCCCATGATGGTCGAATATTTTGGCAGTGCAGTGTAGTGCAGCAAGTCATAGTGATGTCATGTTTAGTAGATGACTTACCACTTCTTACTTCTAATAATCACGCACACTTTTACCTTCATTGTTGCAGTTTACTATTGTTATTGTTCTAGTACTATTGTTGGACATTCTAGTTATTTTTCTTCTTGAAAAACTTATTGCGCGCGCATCATTTGAAACTTTTAAGGTAAGTGCAAAGTATGAATATTTTTCTTTTTTATCAATTTTCTAAGTTTTAAAAAAAATTATCTACTATAAATTTCTACGGTTTTTTCGCATCATTTTCCCTCAACCCAAAATGCATCAAAGCTCCAAATCGTAGATGGGTCAATTTTTAAATTGTCTGGAATTAGCATGATTTACAATGGTTCATTGACTGGACATTTTGATTAACGAATTTGTTTTCTCGCCTCAATTTTTTGTCTCAACTTAATTTTTATTTATTTTATTTATCAAGTGCGCTAATTGAACTTGATATCACTGTTTATTATATCCAAATAAACAAACGTAACGTCATTTCTCATACCAAATTTATTTTCATTTCCACGGCTAATCCATTAGACAATTTTCCATTTAGCGACAGTTGAAATATTTAAATATTTTCAAATCGGGAGAAGTGGAAAAAACTGCGTCACTTGCTGACCTGTCTAACCAGACGTAAGGAACTTGGCGTCTCTTATTACATCTATGTACTTACCCGCTTTGCAGATTTAATCGCACATTGAATTTGGAGGGTGCAGATTCTATTCTAAAGGGGTTGTGAGAAACGTTCCTAGATTTTTTAATGTGCTATTCAACGAAACTTTAATTTGTCGTTTCTCTCTCTCTCTTTCATCTTGAGCTTCATCTTATTTCATTTGGACGTCTTTTCTTTATTGTAAAATATTATATACTTCTTGTATATATACACATACATTTGAATCGTTTCTGAAAGAAATATAAAAGTTTATCGGACATTCGAGATAAAGACACTTCATTCAAATGATAAAATATGATGTCTTAGAGTTTATTCTATTTATGGCCAAGATTCGAATAAAAACAAATTAGAAGTCAATTCATATTTATATACAATATTTAGTAAAATAAATTATATTCTTTGGATGGATGAATAATGAGAAAATTATTTGTACTAAGTTTCAAAAAAAAATCTATAAAGAGATTATAGCTTTTTATATCTCCAGCTTTCAAAAGCATGTACGAATATAATATGAAATAGAATAACCAATGAGTATTAACCTTTATAATTTCATTTATTTCGTATCAAATCAAATTTTTGATATAAGTTCTTTTCAAAATTTATTTACGTATTTATATTAAAAAAAAATTACCAATGTTTTTTCAAGGCTACATTATAATTAATTAAATCACCAAAATTAGAAAATAAAAAATCATCAAAGCTTTATTTTAAAAAAAAAGCTTTGGAAAATAAAAAAATAAAACAACATATTTGCTACTTTTGTAAATAAAATTTTCAAAAGTTGCATATTATGCAATAGTTGTTAAAAAAATGACATCATTCATATCTCTTGCAAGGATTAGCAACACATATATGACAACAACTAGTTAAACGAATTTTTCAGTTGGAAATTTGGGTAAAACGTGGAAAAAGAAAGAAAAAACCAGAACCGAGTTATTTTTAATTTTCAACTCACAAACGTGAAATAAGTAAAGCAGTGCAATTTCTAGAAAAATAGTGTGTAGGTAATGGCTCAATAGTCTGCTTTTTGTTAGAATTTTAAACTTTATTTTGCCATATATCATTTATCTTTTTGGAAATGTAACACAAAGTAATAGGTGAAAAAACTAGTTAGGCGATTTTAATACAAAAAATTGGAGGTGTAATTTTTAATTAATTGCATTATATTGATTTATAAATAACTAGTCTAGACTAGTTGGATGTTACGGCCGTTTGCTAGTGCGACGAGGGCATTATTGTTTTGAAGTGAGAATACAAAAATTCAATCGAACACCACCGCATATGAATATTCGCGATTCCTTCATTGACTAATGGACATATTTTCGAATTAAAATGCAAAACGCTTACTCAAAGGTGTCAAGGTCTTACCTCGATCGCGTATACCTGTATTGTCTTACATGAAAGGTCGGGAATTTCCATTTTCTATCAAATCGACATTTTCGCTGCAAATGCAGAAGTCTTCTCTACTGATAAGCCTAAATTTTGTCAAATTGTGACAAATTTTTGATATACGGTTCCTTTTGAAACCGCAACTTTAAACACAATTACAACGTTGAAATGCTTCACAAAAAGGAACATGACTGTATCGTTTATTATTTAACAACATTTCGTATCTCTTTCTTTGCTTTTGTCACTTTATTTCGAAATTATGATTTACAGACCGCAAGATAAGTTGAAAACTAAATTTAGAAGCTTCATAGATAAAAAATTACAATTTTGCCGTTAGTCAAATATAGAAACTTTCCAATTTAGAAAATTTATCAAGTGAGTCTTTCAAGCTTTTAAAAGGTAAACTCTATGCAATATATAAAATTAAACTGATTTTATTATAATTTTATGCCATTTTCCTACTGCAAAAATAATGAAAATCACAAAATATTATAAATACAGCAAATATTCTTTGTTTTTATTGAAGAAGAAAGCGCTCCAACATAATCTTTTTATTCCATAAAAAGCTTTAAAATTTTAAATTTTACGAAAATATATAAATTACAGTACAATTTTAATTATATTACTCCTGGAAATAGATATTAGTGAAAATGAAGCTATAATTAAAACTGCATTTTATAAGGTAATACTATTAAAACTGAAAAAACAAATATTTGCTTTTTTTTGAAGTTGAAATATTTGATGCATCATTGAAGAACCTATGCTTTGATGAGCTTAATATGCTTTAATTTCATTGTTGTAACAAATGATTACAAAACAATTGACAATTTATAGAGCAAAGAACAATTAGTATTTAAAGTTAGCCTCGGAATGTTATCCGAATTAATTTTTGACAATTCTTGGTACTAGTGATAGGCTAAACGTTGGTTTTGCAAGTTTCAGTTCTCCATTGATTTACTTGTTAAAGTTATTTAACAAAAAAGAATAAATAAAATAACGAAAATTTTATTTTTATTGCAATAAAACACTGAAAACAATAATGCTTCCATGCAATTTTTGAAAAAGATCATCGGCTTTTAATAAAGTTTATGAGGGTTATAAATTACTTTTCACTTCTTCTAAATGCCGTTTCTGACGAAAAATAATATTTATTTTTTAGGTCTTATTAGTTTATTTAATCCATTTTTTCTAAATACTGAACTGAATAAATTTTGTCAAAAGATCCAGGTATCCCTCTGAAAGCAATTTCACGAATTAGTAATTAATACTAATTATTTCTATTTAAAGAAATTGTAAAATATCAACAGAGGTATTACCCTTGAAAAAAAATGGACCTTGTGGTATTTATTTGCAACGGTTTATCACAGTTTTTTCTAATACAAATTTTATCTTGATCGCTTGATCGTGTAGCTAAAGCTCTTTGGTGGTTCTCTTATAAATAGATTTTAATACCTTCAATTTTAATTTTAAATAAATAAATTACGTTTAAAAAGCTTTTTCACAACACCAGTAGAAAAAAGCTCAATTAACAAAATTTGAATAAATGAATTTTTTATTTTATTTGAATTTTTAACACAATTTTCAACACGTTTCATCAGCAGCTAGCTGTCATCGTCAGGTGGTATTGTTTTGTCAATTTTCAAACAAATTGCATATAAAGTGTTTGTTGTAAATAATTTATCGTAAAGGATACTGGTTGGATCAAGTATGTGAGATTTATATACTTCATATTTTTCCAGAAGGATCATATGTGATCTTTTCTTACAAATATGTAGACGTTTAAAGATTGGCTTATAATTTATACTCAATTTTTCCCACATTCTTTCGGGACCCATTTTCATTGAGTCCCATTCTTCCTACAATATCTACTCCTAAATGATTACCAGTTTGGTCAAAAGAGAATTTTTCTCATAAACCAACTTTATGTTTGATATAATACTAATAGCTACATTGTGTTTTGATATAAGCTTAGAGCATTTTTAAGACCACTGAAATTATTTTTAGATCATGTGCATTAGATTTATTGAGAGTAGTGAGTTTTCGGTATAATTTAGTTAATTTTTGTCGCTTTACAATTGTCAAGGTCTTTTCGCGACTCTAGGGTTAATAAAAAATTCTTAAATCAAAAAATATAGAAAATTTACTTGATTTATTTGAATCCAACATCTTTGGAGTGGTACCAGTTGTAAAATGACCACCTTAACCACTCAGTATCAGTAAACTGATATTTTGACTAATAATTGAGCTGTGTATTTAATTTTTATAAATGCCAAAAATTTGGAATATATCAGTAAATATTAGCAGCTTAAAAAAGCTTTGTTTCTAATGTTGCAAGCAAATATTTATTGTTATAAGGTATAAATACACTAAAATCAATGAAACTTAAAAAATATATTTATTGCACTAGATATGAATCTAGCTTGCCTATATCCACACGCAATAATAATATTATGATTAAGATATTATTAAAATCATATTTTTATAACATCAAATATAATAAAGTGTAAAATGGTTAATTCAACGCTTATTAATATGTCTACATTAGATTTTGTTTATCTGAGAATCACGTAACTAATCTTTCTAATTTATCTAAAGCTCAGCTACAAAACTAAAATAAATAACTAAGAATATTTTAGAAATCACGTAGTTAGTCCTAATTGAACTTATAAATTTATAAACAAAGAAACAAAATTGTTAGTTATAAAATTTAATCTATTTTCAAACAAACATTCGGCACTGAACATTAATATGTTGTAGGACTTCTGCGCTTTTTCCTATAGTTTAAAATTAAGTCTTAAATATTTTCCCATAAAACGATGTATGGTAAATACAAATTTGAGTTTATATTGAATTTTTATCGAGCTTCTTTTAATTGCGTAGTCAATTATTATGTGGCTTCAAAAGTAGAAATATTTAGATTCGTGTTCGCACTTATTTTGAGTAATTTAAGAATAATAAATTAAGTATTTATGTTTTAACTTTCGTATCACTACATCAGAAAACACTGCATTTCAATAAGATAATGCCAGATTGGCATAATTTCGACTTATTATGCAGAATTGCAATAGAAAGTTTTTTTTACATGGATTTTTTACAAACTTTCATTTAAGACGATACCAGTAGACTTAAAAGTGATTCAAGTATGAGAGAGCTTGAAAAATAATTACCAGTGAATTTCTTTAAAACAAATTCAAAAACTATTTATATAAAAAATATTTTTTTAATGAAACGAAGCCAAGACCTTCCGTATCGGGAGACGGGTCATTTACTCATTGAAGGTTACCCAGTTATTATGAATCCTGTCATCTCCAGCACGGTTTTTCTGAATCAGCTGAAGATCGCATGCATTTTGTAACCTAATAAAATGGTGAATGTTACGATTTAAATGCTGTTGATATGTTCATTATAATATGTTTTTTACAATGCAGTTCTAGTAAAATAAAATAATGCGCATTTTTCACATTAACAATGATGTTCAGCAAATATTGATTCATCTGTATCTAATTTTTTTTATAATTATTGTATATGGTAATATACATGGTAAAATTTATTCAAACATTTTAGTGTATAGATTAGATTAAAAATCATTTTTTGTTTAAATTTATTTTAGAATGTTGTGAAAATTTGTTTTAGTCGTGACCATTTCCTTTGGTGGCCTACGGAAGTTCCAAATGCATGATATCAGCCAAAATATGTCCTTGATAGATGAGACTACCTCAACATATAGGCGTTGAATAGCCAAATACAAAAAATAAGAGCAAAAAACTTGTTTGCCAAAAACTAAAAGCATAATAGAAATTAACAATAAACACCGAATACGTCATGTTGGTTACTAAATGTTAAATTATTCTAATCAGTTCTACTGTTGTAAAATATGATGGGAATGTCGTCTGTTTATAAATAGAAAAACATTTTTTAGGCGTCTGCCGATGACGCTGCACAGTTTATCAATTACCATATATGAAAGATTTTATTATTTTGTGGAAATTTATTTTTATGCACGTCTCTAAATCGTAATAATTATTTTTAATTTCTCACAAAATCGCGTCTTAATCCATAATCCAAATATTGCATTTTTTATAAAAAATTCAGTGGTTCAAACATGATGATTTTTTTTTTAATTTTACGATTAAGATTAGAATATTTTTGTCAAAGTTTGATTTCTTTAAAATAATCATAAATGAGTTTAAAATTTTAATGAACATTGACTATCATAAGAATATAATAAGATGCATAATAAAACTTGTTTCCTTTGCAAATAAGTAACCTCTGGCCAAATTCTAATTTAAAAAATGCAAAAAAATTATTAAAATATCAAACACATAAAGTTTCGCAATAATTATATTCAAGAAAATTCACTGCAATGTCAAGGCAAACTCATTTGGTAAACGGCAAACGTCTGCTTTGATTTTTTATTTTATTTTTGATTCTAAACTATTGAAAGTGAAAATGCATTTGAATGTTACAATAAATTTACTTGCTTTGAAACATTCATATTTCTTTTTTTTTTGTTTTTCGAACAAATGACTAAAATTATTGACAACAATATTATATAGAAAACACATTATATAATAGAATTGATTGATTTTTAACATAAACATTAAGTCCAATCCGAATATAATATATGTAAATTGAAATATTTATTTAACATTTTATTTCGATTCTATTTTATATTTAACTAAACAGGATAAGTTATATATTAAAAAAAATATAATTTGATAAGTTTTTATCCGCACATAATTATATATTTTTTATTTGGTTCACTAAGTGTATCTATTAAAACATTGCACATTTTTATATTCCTCTAAGATAATTTTTGCACGCTTGACTTTTTATGAACTTCAAAATTCGAAAGAATTTGTTTTGGTACATTTCATTTTTAATGTTTTTCCCAATACTAAGTGAAAGAAAAATCTTTAATATGAATTTAAACCAATAAAAATAGATAATACAAATAGCATCATATCAATTCCTTTTTTATTTGCATCAAATGCAAATATTAGTTTTCTTACTAGTTTTATTTCAACCATTAAGAAATGACAGAATTTGAATTATTTTCAAGGCTATCTTTATATTCTTTCTATTACCGTTTGCATATATAAAAATTTGATTTTTGTCTAATATATTTGTCTAAGACAGCGATCGCCAAAATGGTGGTCTACGGGCCGCAGAGAAATGTGGGATACAGTTATTATAATGTACTCATTTTAAAATGGATTTAAAACATAGTTCAACGCATAATAATATGCAAAAATCTATCGCAGTAGGAATGTATAATGCAATAGTTTGATGTATTTAAACTGATACATTTAGATTTTATGTGTTTTTTGATAACATTTTTTAGTAAATATACTTATTTAACAACTTAATAATTCTAGTTGTGGATTACAGGACTTAAATTATGAATACATATTATTCACAGGACCTAAAAATAGTTTTAAAAATTTTCAAAACTAATATCAAAACATAACGTAGCTGTTCATTTTAAATTTAAGAAATATTCATTTAAAAATGCAAAAAAAAATCGTTAAACTTTAAATTCCTAAAACGATTCCTATTTTCCCGGCATTAAAATGACGTCACAATACGAAACTTCAAGATCCCATGGAAGTTTTTCAATGACAAATGTACTAAAACAGAAAGGAAAATGTTGTTTAAATCGTTTACTCATTATGTAAATAGTTTAAACCATTTACAATCTACATAACCTCTATTTCTAGCGAGAAAATTGATACTAATTTTTAGGATATAGAAAAGTTTTACGCGTTGAAAAATGCCAAAAGTTGTGTAAATGATTACTATTTACTATTTCTATGTTAGCCACTCAATGATCTGATTATATCTAGGTTTCAATACGCGTACTGTGACGTTACAGAAGACCTATAAGCACATTTATCTTGTTTGGACTCTTATTTGCTCATTTCAACTAGAATTTTTTTTTCGATAAAACAAAAGTTATCATTTCTAAAAATTGATTTTGCTTATATAGCTAACGTCCTTTATCAATTAAAAATTAAAAAAAAATATGTGCAGATGGTTTGGCGATCGCTGGTCTAAGATATTTCAAATTTTGGACATAATGTACTAAATAATTAATATGAAAATGTAAGGCTGTAATTTTTCTACAAAAGGTACAATTAATTACCAGGGACATACAAAAATTTGCCTTCGTTTTGCCTTATTAAAAGCACAATGGAATATTTTAATATCATTATATTATTGATTACTAAAGTTATCACCTTTTTTTAAAAAAAAAAATGTTTAAATTTTGTGCATCCATTTTAAAATTTATTAAGGAAAATCCTAACTTCAATATTTGCACAGAAAAATTGTTTTTTTTTTTCATTGGAAAGATACAAATTTTAAACTTTTTAGCTGACTTTTATTTGAAATTCATGGAAATTTATTTAAGGATTTTATTGGATTATGGTTTTACTAAAATCTAAAACTTAGGCATAAAATTTTATTTAATCCAAAATATGATGCTGGTAAAATATTGCATTTGAAATGCATTGGTTCTTTAGAACTTTTTTTCCGGTATTTGGGAATAGAAATAATAAATGTTTTCTTATCGGAGTCCTCAGAACTAATCAAGTCATTGCCAATATTTTAGATACCTGTCAATGATTTGTGTACAGTGTCTAAGAGTTTTGTATTATAAATTATATATAATGAGATTGAAAAAATTTACATTATGTCAATGTTTGTTTTAAAAATATGAAAGTTTGAAAAAAATATAGTATGTAACAATCTAATATTAAACTGTTTAAGTAATCTACAAAATATTGCAGCATTTTATAAAAAAAAAATATTTAAAAAAATAAAGTATGTGTTTACATAAATTGATTGTTGAACTTGTAAATCAATATTTCCAATAGTCATAATGAAGGCCATAATGGATTTTGAAGTCTAATGTTGAGCAAAAATAAGATACTTTTTTAAATGAACAAATGAATTAATTAAATTTATCAAACAAGAAATTTATGATTGATTTCTGTTTAGCAAAAAATAAAAAAAGTAAAATGTAAAGCATAAACAAAGGAGAGAAGATACTTAATGTTACAAATAACAAAATTGAAAAATTAAAAACTGCTGTATTAAAATTTAGGTTGCTTCAGACTCAAAATACAACCATCCGTGAAGTATATTTCAATGAAAACGTCATATTATTAATTATTACACTTTTCAAAAGTGTGTTAAAAAATCATTATAATTTTTTTCCACTTGCTGATACCTGCAACTTCTTCTGAGTATATATGGGGAATTTTATTTTTTATATCCTCTTACGAAAAACATATTCTGATCTAAAAAACACGAATTTATCATTTTCAAAAACACACATTTAATAAAACTTTTGCTTTGAAATAAAAAAACGTTGGTAATGTTCAATTAATTTTAAAAAAATATCTGATGACGTTCCACACGGTTATGAAAATTGATATTTCTTACCCCTAATGCATTTGGTGTATTCCTAGCGTGAATTAATAAAAATATCACCGAGATTGATAAAGTTAGTCTTAAAGTTAAAATATTTAACTTATAAAAATAAAGAGTCTACTGGAGGCCGAGTGGTCTAGGTAACCGCTTCAAAAGTGATAGGTCGTTGCACGAAGTATAAATAACAGGAGAACGAACGCTACATTGCAAATTTGTCCACAAAATCAGGGCACAGTGCAGAGGATTCTAATATCAATAGAATAAAAGTATAAAAATAAGCGCCAGAAACATTTTCATATAATTGGGTTTGTGAATTTTTTTTTTTTTTGTGATAAATGGAAAGATCATATATAAATTTTATAGCAAAACTATTTTTTATTTTTTTATTTTCGCAATAATTTAAAAGTTATTTCAAAATAAAAATTAATTTTTGAATTTTTTGAATCTAGTACCGAAAACACGCCGACAGCTCCCGAACAAACACGAGCGCGTGTGACGTCCTAATGTTAGTTGTCAATGATTGCAGTTGATACAGAAATAATAAGTACAGTGTTTTGATTGATTTAATTCTGTTGTGATAGTTAAATATTGAAATTTATATTGAGCATGTCGAACCTTAAAAGTTACTGTTCTTGTTTTGTACCATTATGAACGAATACTACAAAAACAACTCCTAACGAAATGTTTTTAAATGTTCCCCAAGATGGCAAACGTCGAAATAAATGGTTTCAAGCAGTGCAGGAATATTATCAGACTTTGCCTTTATAAATCATTTATCACACATAGCTAATTGGAATCAACTAACGACTCGTTTTTTAGCAATAAATATTCAATATTATTGTCTAGTCACGTGTAATAGCTGTAAACGCTGTATTGTTATTAAATAGCTATAACATTATTACGTCACAACTATGGTGACCATTCATGGCGCGTTTATAGTCACGTGATTTTTTTTTAAATTTTATCAATTTTTAATCGTTTATAATTAATTGAAAAAAAAAATTTTTAAGTTTTTTGTATTAAATATCAATATTATTAATAATAAAGTTTTAAAATACATGAAAAAAATCAATAATTTTTTTTTTTCAAATTCCCAATTCACAAGAGCTTAATAGTTTCAATGGGAAATTGTTTCCTAAACATCAGTACAATTAAATAATAATGACTTTATGTTACATTAAAGGTATTAAATTATATGAAGAATTTAGCTTTAGCCTCACTTTGAATTACAATAATCAAAAAGCGGACAACCAATAACAATTCAGTACATAAAGTTGGTGATATTTCTTAGCAATAATGCGCTAATGGTGGCCGAAAAAATAACTAATCCACATTTGAATTTTGAGGATACATCAACTAACAAATTGCCTATCTCATTCGTTCTTCGGTTATTTTTTCTTCGTGGATTGTGGGTTCGAGCAAATATTCAATATTGCTCGATAACGATATTTATTAGCCCTAGAGTTGCTAAAGACCTTAGTAGTTATAAAATAACGGTAAATAAATATTAAATTAAAAAAAAAAACAAATATAAAGCTCTCGTTTCATTAGGGTCGTAAATGCGTTTAACCTTATAGAAAGCTCAAATTAAAACAAATGAAGAAATTAAAGTAATTGGTAATTTAACCACATACTAATATGATACCCTTGTTCTAATTTCGTTCTGACGTTTTCATGAATAATTTAAGGTGCAGAGCTTAACTGTGCTTTTTCTATTCTTTTTTTTTTACTTCAAAAAGTTAGTTCAGAAAGAAAGATCTAAAACAATTGTAGTGAAAATAAATTCTAGATGATTTAATGTATGCTAAGTTGAACCAAATTTTTGTTATGAAAATAACGAAAGCTTCAACCGAAAAGCGTAACGGCAAGGGCTAGTTTCGTGTGACCCGGAGTAAACGACTAGTAGCGAATCTACAGGTGTGCAAACGTGTGTGTGAATGCCACGTAAAAGCTTTCGTCGGTGTCGCAAGCCAACCGTCAACCGCACTGATTCACGTTTTCCACCACACATACATCCGCATATATTTCTATATACATATGTACGTAGGAGCATGCATTCATACATATTGTCGTTTGTAGAACAGCCGACGACGACGTATGGATGGCAGGAAGACAGGCAGGAAATGCTAATCAACAGAAACTTTTCAATCAAACTTGCGCGCCCTCTTAACGTTTCGTATTTTCGACGAGCTTTTGTACTATTAGTAACATAACACATTATGTAAGACATTTAAAGTTTCCGAAACATGCTCTTCGATAATAGTGACTCTCGTAAATGAATGCATTTATTACTTAACAACTAACATTTCCACTTAATCATTTAATTAGTTGTAACTTCAATAATTTTGCCGTAATTTTATTCAACAATCATTGTTCTTTTTGGCTTTTCATAAAAATCATATTCATTTCAATTTATAAATTTATTTATGTTTATTTATAAATAAACTAATGATGTAAATGTTACTGTCTACCAAATATCAAATTATTTTCATTATAAAATTATTGATTTGAGTTTTCAAAGAAATGTTCGGCAAATTGAAGGAAAAAAAATGCAAGTAATTGCTTTCAATATTGTCTTGTGAATTAAATACTGGTTTTAATTACAGTATTTTTAAATTGGAGCAGCGTCGTTCAAAAAGTCAAATTCATTTAATTCGTTTCACCACTGCAATAATCGCATTCGAATTTTTTGCACTATGCAACGAAGAGCCGTAACAATCAAAGCCAAGGTTTTTGGCTCATGTCAGTCAATGACCCGACAACTACCGATTTTGGTCTTTCAAGTTTAGTTTCAATCTAATGTATTCCTATTGAGCTTCTTCATATGTCATCGTAATTAACTTTTGTCTAACAATAACAGTCAATCGAGAATAATTATTCTAATATTAATCACTGATTGATTAATTGAAACATACTTAATTCATCAACCGCACAATTGGCATTAAATGGCAAAATCATTTTTGATTGTTTTTGCATTTTTGGTAGTTAGATACGTTTTTTTTTCTTAGAAATATTCCAACAAAATTTCAAGACATATTTTTAGATTTTTGTAAATCTTTGACATATTATAAGATAATTTGCATTTGAAATATAACTCGAAAGGTCAATTATGAGCATCATACGGGGGAAAAAACCGATTGAATAATAAATTTGTGCATCTTATTTTGGCGAAAAGACATGTCGTATTAAAATATTATTTTATAGTTAATTTAACGAGTATAAATTCGAGAATAAATCATATAATTTACTAATGTTTTATGTGCTGTTGGATAACGATAGCATGCGGTTTTTTAGCATTGTTTTTTTGATAGCTGCAGGTGTTTAAATTTTTATACGAATGCATTCTGTATACTTATTTGAAGATGAAAAAAAAATCGTTAGTGATAAAAATTAATATACTAAAACAAGCACGTAAATTTTTGTGGCCGTATATCAAACGCTAAAATGCATTCTTAAAAAGATTAACATTGAATTCTGGTAATTTTTACAATTCATTTGCTATGTCGAATTGTTCTCTCTCTTGTATTCTTTGTTAGCAAAGCCTCTTTTGCATTCAAAGACAATGATTATGGTTCATAATGACTGAAGGAGAGAACTTTTCGTCATTCAAATAGCAGACATCATCTCTGAATATGTATTTTTTTGTTTTTTTAAAAAGCATAAGAGTGGGAAATTGATGCATCAAAAAACAAAAAGCAATGTTGTTGGCCAAAATATAGGAGAAGGAAACGATGTCGCTAGAAGGATATTTTTATGAGTACAATTATGGAGGTTTGCGAATATTTAGTTGCCCACATATATAAAAATCCATGCACATTCGCAGTATGTAGTTAAAAAATTCGTGTGTATTTGTGCTTATAAGCAAGAATGAGGGACGGCGGTGGTGAGGCGCTGCAATGTGCAATTGTGCACAATTTTGTGGGACATGGAGGGAACTGAGGCAAATACTTGCGTCTATAAAAAAGTCTATAGGGCTACTTTCTATATCACCGAAACTTCAAATTGGTGAGTGACGAAGACGATAAATGCATGGAAGGAAGAGCAACAAGCGGCTCTCTCATAGGCGTCCTACACAATTGAGGCCCGCCAATTCCAGACTACCATCGAAATAAATTCGTCGAGAAAAAGGAAAAAATAAAAAGAAAATACTTTTATGTTTAAAGTTTTAAATTTTTGTGCAGTATGACGCGGGCGTTTTAATGAAACAAACCACTTTTTATTTATAAAGTCTCAGCCTGTTTATTTATACATTTAAATTCTAATCAACAATTTTAAGAAAAAAAATCGCAAAGTACTTTGATGAATCATTTTGATTTTGTACATGTTTTAAGTTGATTGCACTTCGCAATTACGGTTTGCCGCTTGAGTCACCCACTGTACAACTATTTCTTTGTTTAATTTTAGATGATTTTCAACGATGAAAAATGCCTAAAAATATGATTGAGGAGGCATTTTTTGGCTTCTGGTCCTTCGAAATGCAATTGAAACACATTAAATATTGTTGGCGCCTATGTCAAATAGTGATACAAAAATGAGGTTGTTGACCGCCAAATATGTTCGCGAATGCACTTCGCGATTCGGTTGTTAAGTTTAGTGGTTGCACTGTTTGAATGCAGAGGGTAACGGGGGGTGTACAGGGGGGACCTATCCTCGAGGTCACAACTCACAAAAGTCAATTTATTAAAGAACCATCGTCATTTCTTACCATGAGACTACACATTATTTTTATTATTGTTACTTTAAATGCATTCGTTATTTTTTTTCTTGTCAGCCATACAAATATTAATTTTCTTCATTATACATTGAACACCAATTATATATTATACAGAATTGAACTGATCAAAATGAGATAAATTATATATAGGTTTAGAAACGAAAGCACTGTGCAAAATTTTTGCATTGTATTTTATGTTTCTATCATGAAATCTTTAACGTGAATTTTGTATGATGTTTGTCCATTTTTATTTGAGACGCAGGAGCTATTTTTACATTTTTTATGAAACAAACTGAACATCTTATACACAGGCTCGTTTATGTTTTTGGGATGTATAAAAATGTTGATTATTTTAACTTTCAAATATTTCTTGACTCGACGAGGGATATATTTGCACTCTTACATCGTGTTTAAATTTTTATATATACTTACTAGGTATAGAAAACACATTCAATTCTCATTGCGTTCACGTTTTACAACAGAAAATACTTGCAGTTTTCCAAACCATTTCAAATACGTGCGAAATTGGGATGAATAACACAGTAAATTGTTCAATATTTCAGTTTGACAAATAATTGTTGTTCATTGAACTATTTTTCAAGGTAAATGTTCAATTTCATTAATCACTTACATCCGTCATAGAAGACTAATAATAGCATTCAAGAATTTAATAGCTCTTTTGTTGCAAGTGTCATATGGTAGATATTCATTATTTTGACGATTTATTGAAATTACCAATTTTTAATTACTCCTAGTCTTAAACATAAACAGTTGGTAAATAATACTTAGAAGGTAAGAAAAATTTTGCCTTTTGTATCGGACAATGAAAATATCAAATGATTTCCATATTTAAATTCAAAATACACTGCCTAGTCAATGCACACGAAAAAGTAATGAAATCGATATTATATGTTTCAACTTGGTGTGTCCTTCAATTATAATTGGCGTGAATAGCCGAAGATTGAAATATCCTTATGATTTTATGGCAATATTTCAGTTTTATTCTTTCTAGTCTCAATATCTACGCCCAAAAGAACTATGAATAATTAGAATAACCATTTTTTTTATTGTTAGGCCACATTTATTTTCGTCTGTTTGTATTTTAAGTAAAGAAAGCATTGCAATCACTAATCACATACAAATTCTGTTTTGAGATTCTTGTTTTATTTAAACTAAATTCTCTGGCTATTAAGTTTGACCACTCAAATTTTTCTTAGTTCTTTGAAACACCAGCTTGTTTTATAAAGAATCAAATGTAATAACAATTAGAAATCCTCTGATTTCATTAGAATAAGGATTATTGAGACTATTTAAGTTAATAACGGCGCACCCTGCCATCGTGATTAATGCATAAAAAATTGAACATCTCCAGAATTCTAATTCTTCCTTTACCGGGTAATTCCCCTAATTTTAAGTCTATTGGGAATATTTGGAGTGTCCTTAAAACTCAAGTTTACGCTTCCCATAATCAGTCTCTTGATATTCTAAAATCTAACATTACCAGTATATTGCAAAACAGTGTTAAAATTAAAGAAACTATTTGCTGGAATGATGCAGCATACCGTCGAGAAAACGGGCTGCTGCTAACAATAGAGTTAGTTTGATCTCATATTAGTATAAATGAAAAAAAATGTATATATATTGTTAAAAATAAATATCATATAAACATTAAGACAAGTTTATGAATAATAATTACTTTTTGAAACAAATTTTTAAGCCCATTTTAACAAAAACTACAGTATTTTGTAGTTGGTCCTAATTTAATGACAAGGAACTATATATTAGTAAGAACTATGTTGGTAAACACTTTGAATTTTAAAGTTTTGATGAAAAAAATCATTATTATGATTCTACTGTTACTTCTTTGATGTATGTGCCACTTGGTGTACGAATAATTTCGTCGAACTAATTACAATATTAGTTACAAATCTCAAAAATGGTAAATCATAGATTCCTGTTATTTGGAAATTTAGCTTGGCTTAGCATCTACATTCTGCAATTGTTGGGTACTTTACATTTTGATTGAATCAAATGAGTGAAATCAAATGATTGAAAATCTGAATTTTGAAACATATAACTTTCCTTAAATAGACTAAAAAACCTTTGTACAGTTTTTTTTTAATTAAATGGTTTTATTATATTAGGTTGGTGCATATGAAATGTTGGATGTTTCAGTGAATATATAAAACAGTACTTTTTTCAGAAGTTGTTTATTCAATCAAAATATACTCCATCTGCTTCATTGCACTTTCCCAACAAAACTTTAATTAAAGCATAGATGTTTGTCTAAAAAAGTTCTGATCTTCTGAATCAATAAACATTGATATCGAACTTTTCAAATTGTTTAGCCTAGGGGTGTTCAAAATAATTTTGTGGAGTCATATTTAAAGTTTTTATTTCTGCAGCGGACCAAAAGAAATGTCTAATAGTAAATCAAAAGTAATAATTATACATAGATAGCTTAAAATTTAACAATTTCGCGAGCCAAATGAAGAGCCTTCACGGATGCTGTGCGGGGCGTATGTTGGACAGGCCTGGCTTAATCCGTAAAAATAGTTCTAAAGGCTTGAAAAAAAATAAAGGATAAATTTCACCTTTTTGTACTTAGCTTATTTTATGAATTATCGCCAAACATTTTTCATTTTTTTAAACATTTAGAACATTTTTTACAGGATAAACAGTAAGAAAATTGATATTGCCTGAAATTCCATTTAAAGCAAATAAAGAGCATATTTTGATTTTAAAACAGCTTTATATATTCATTGAAAAATCCGACATTTCATATGCACCAATCTAATAGTTAAAGCCAGTTAAAATTGTAACGAAATTATAAAGTTTAAAGCAATTAGTTCCCGGGATACAACTGACAAAATAATCATTACCTGATGATGACAACCAAAAACTGTGAAATGCGTCGTAATAAAGAAGAAATTGAGTCACGAGACATATATTATTATTCATTAATACATATATTTCACAAAATATATTAATTTTATAACGGTCAAAGTTAACACAGTAAAAGGATGGTGAGAAAATCATCCCGGGAACTAACTGCTGAAATATTTGGTCTTTATGGGTCATCCAAGATGCAGATTTTGCCAGGCAAAGGATGAAACCACCGTACACGTTTCCACGTATTGTGGAAATTCGATGCTCTGAATAAATAAAGACGTGCGAAACGGGGGATTTCAAGCCCTGGAACTGAAACAGTCGAAAATCACCTAGTGCATCGGTTGCTGAAGTTTGCCCAGCTACTTGGTTTTAACTAGCTGAAGTAGAGACCTAGAAAACACAATAAGCCCTGAGACTGCAGTGTTGAGGCTTATTTAACCTCATTCTAGAAACCCCAACTTAATAAGAAAAAAATACTCGAAGTGGTAGAAACCAATACATAAAAATGTCTACTAATATGGAGTTTACTAATCTTATATGGATATATAACTTTAAATGTGACCCGCGGAGTTATACCAAAGCTGCCCGCAATATCATTTGGATTGGCTATATCTGTAGTAGAAATTCATCTTATTCGTATACATTTTTTCATAAGATCAAATTTGTCACAAGGGATTATTGATATTTTAGTAGTTCTTACGGCCAATAGTAAAGTTGCCAGAAATTTAAATTTTTTTGAAGTTATTGACAATTTTGAAACTTTAAAAGTAAAAAAAAATAAGAAAATATAAAATTTGTAGTAATTGTTAGGTGGAAAATAATTAGTGAATACAATTAAAATAGAAACCCTGAAATTATATATTTGTGTTAAGTAATGTTACGACTTATCGAAATATATTTTATAGTCTAGAAACTTTAATCTATAAATCGGCTCTAATTGTAGCAAAAATTTTAATCTAAGTGTAAAGAGTGCAGTGGGTACCTACAAGATATACTCATAGGTATTTTTTACGAAAGAAATAAAAAAAATACACTTCATCGAAACCTGTGAAATTAACTTAAAAAAATATTTTTTGAGGTAAAAACTTTTGTTGGAAGTGAATTTCATTAGAAAAAAAAAATATATTTGAGAAAAAATTGTAACG
The DNA here is from genome assembly GCA_958496175.1 of Sisyra terminalis. Lineage (NCBI taxonomy): Eukaryota > Metazoa > Arthropoda > Insecta > Neuroptera > Sisyridae > Sisyra > Sisyra terminalis. Next base: position 35,114,224 of record OY292274.1, read on the forward strand.
AAAATCGTATTTCAGTGAAAATATAAGTGTAGAACGTACGCATAGAAACGTAAGAAAACTTCCATTCACAAATAGCTTTTCAAAAAAAATCCTTTATACAACATACTCACACACATGCAACACCGTACGTACGTTCTCTCGTGAAGAAAATTCGATATAAGTATAACACACGCACGAATATCTCGGTCATCGTAGAACGAGCTTTCTTACAACCTCGTCTGCACTTTCTGTGCCATTATGTCGTCATTCTCATAGTCCAAAATAACGTTGCAGATTTAACGATTTTTTCAACTGAAGAAAATATTCACAAGAAAAACGTTTATTATACACACCCTTAAAGACGTTTTAAGTCACACACTACTTTTTGTTCCTTTATAAATAGAAAAAATCGTGTCAATCATAATATAAGATCATCTTTGAAATTAAATAAGCTTTTCAAATAGAAATTGCTAGAAGAATGGACCTTAGTGACCCCTTGCAATTCAACTAGGGCAAATCATGCGACTATTTCTTAACGTACGCTAATTTATTCGCCAAGATTTCACCCTTTTTTGACCAACCCTTATTTCATAAATCACAATCAATGAGATCCATCCCCTAAATTTCGTACTTATTCCCTTACATTTGCTACACATTTCTTAAAAAATGGATAGCTAAATTTGCAATTCCCACAATTTGAAAATTTATCCAATTATTTTGAAAGAGACTTTCATATTTTTTTTACCGAAACTGCTCGTTTATTCGTAATTGCAAATAATTAATCAAATTGTCAATCGACGGCATTTTTATGACGTTTTCACCTGTTCAATACTGTATAAATATGGACAAGCAATTAAAACCGTTCTAGTTTGTGCCAAAGTTGCGTGTTTGGAAAACGATAACTCGTAAAAATAATTGTTCCATTTTAATTGATTTTAATTGTTTCATTTTAAATATTTATTGGAGTCCCGACAAATGCGACGATACTTGTTCATTATAAATATATATCCATATTAAAATATCGCTACCTATAAAATGTTATTTCATGGAATTTTTTTAAAATGATTTTTAATTGAGTTAAAACTTTTAACTATAGAAATTTAATTCACTTTTTGTCAATTATTTCCAACAAATTTTTACTACTAAATACCAGTAATTAATGTGCAAACTAAAATTCTAGGTAAATGTATTTTTTCATAATCCATTTTACCGATTTAAAGTATTTAATATGACAATGTTTCAAACATTTATAATAATTTTTTTTACCTTATTATAAGTAAGAATATTATATTCAATTTATTTATGATGTGTTAATTTTTGGAGAAAGGAAAACTTTTTTCGCTGAAGAAAAGTGTTAGCATTTTATGGATAGAATAGAAAAATAAATATCACATTCTATTCAACCTTCGCATGTAGGAGATGAGGAAGAAAAAAAACGCGATTATTTTCATCATCCTTATTCAAATAGATAAGTTTTTTATTTGTCTTGTAAAAATTATCAGAGCCTAGATAAACGAGATAAATAAACCTAATGATATATAAAGTATTTCAACGTTGTGCGCGCTATATGGATTGACCAATTTATTTTTAACTAATATAGGTATACTGTACATAGCGGATAAATAAAATACTACGTTGTCTCTTTTTATCTTTTAGTTTCTTTTATGGGTAGAGAAGTCGCGAGTAAAAATGGCAGCTAAATCAGACGTTTGCAGTATTGATTAGAAAACTTATTCGAACAAAATTTTACTAATGGCTGTACTAACAAGAAGCTGCCGTCATATTATTCTTTTCGCGCGACTAAACGGAAATAACCGCACTCGAAAATCACTATTATTTAATTTTTTTATTTATTTATTAATAGATTTAAAATTTTTTAGACTGAACTACTGTATGACGATATCATTGACCTTTTCATTGGCAAATCTTATCAATTTTTTTCAATGATATTTTTCAATTATTTCAGTACAAATATGACATTTTTGCAACATTAAATTCTAGTTTTGTGTTTATTTGGAAAAATATTAACAAAATTCGAATTGACACAAATATCTATTTTTCAAACAATTAGCATAGTATAAACTATGTAAGTTATATACACAAACATGTTTGAACAACCAAAATGTGGAATTTTAGAAGATAATTAAAAAAAACTGAATTTATCTGTACCTAGATACATGTATTTAATTTGTTGGTTCCAACTATGTCGTTTGCAAATACTTATATATCAAATTTTAGAGTATTTCCTATCAAAGTAACAGTTCATTCTTTCTTCAGTTTTATGAGAAATTAAAGATTATGTCATAGAATTTTTTTTTAAAAAAAGAGAATCAAGAGGGGTAGCTTCAAAAGAAGAGCTTCAAAAAAAATAATAGTAAATTTATTGTTATAGCAATGGTAATTACGGGAATGTATTGTACCTAGTGAAAAAGTATAATAACAAAAAGAAAATGTCGTTTATTTTTATGAAGTGGTATGTTATGTTGCATAAGTTGTACAGCTATATACGAATATTTGTTGATATTATTTAAAAAGAAAAGACTAACGATGGAAGGGGTTTGATAAGAATAAGGCGCTGCATTGTTGTTACGTCATATGGGGAAGGTGGGCTTAGGCGTTATTTTGGTACAAAGTTGGCACGGATGCGGGATGACTTTCCGGGCTGCAGGAGCACCCAACGCCGGAGAGAGCACCGACGTCTCTTGGCGCGCGCGATGCAACATCGAGAATCACGGATACAACGAATGTGTGTGTGGGTCGAAGGGGGTCACCGGGTGGCGCAGGGGGCCGGGGATGAAAAATGGGGACTGAGGGCGCGGCAACGACGGGGAAATAACTCGTAACTGTGAACTATACATTTTTAGTATATCTATATAGTGGTGAAAATTCTGCAGAGAGCTAGAAATAAGCAGCTTTTATTACGTGTTTTATTGATTATTCAATCGATAGTATATGGCCCAGGAAGGCAGCAGTAGCATCGGGGTAACAACGCCATATACTAAACAAAACCATGAACGCGCGAAAGAGAGAAAGAAAAAGGCGGTGGAGTATTTGAAAACAAGCGAATTCGCAACCCTCTATAACCACCTACACTATCGTATGGTCGCGGGCTGGAGAGAGAACCGGGGGCGGGATGTATTTATTCTAGGCTATGCGAAAAACCGTATTTAATTCGGTTTCCTATCTATAGGTACATGCGCTGTAGTGGTGTTATACTATAGTAACAGCTATTCCTAGCTACACCAACCCTATGTACTACCTCTTTTGCAACCCCGCACTCGTTCGCGGAAATTCGTAATGATTTTTTGGGGATGAATTCGTTGGTTCAAACATGTAGGGGTGTCCGCCTCGCTCTTTGCTCATTACCTTTCATAGATATGCAATTTTCATCTTTTTTTCGCCATCAACATGATCCAGTCGCATCATACACGTGTGATGTGTGTTGCTGCATATGTGCATTAGCATCTATCATATGCAACTCATACGTGCAACACATGGGAAATGTATTATTTGAAAGTAAAAGTAATCATTTTTTCTTCTCTTATTTTCATTGCCATTTTTAATTGCAAGTCTGTAGTTGTGCGCATTTTCATCTCGCGGAGGGGATGGTAGAAGAGGGGTGACTATACAAGGGCTGCACGAGGGGCAAGGGTGGGTGGTAGGTCGAGTTACGCACTATTTTTTAGTGTGGGACTTATTACGGCAGATGGCTCAAATAAAGAATACTCTCTCACGTACAGTTTTTAGTTCGCACTGATACTTGCTGCATCTCTTCGATGCTGCTTGCAAATCTACTACATCTCTAACACGGATCGTCGTTGCAACTGGGACAATTTGAATACTTTGTTACATTACCTCTCTCGATTATTAACTCATAAATTATAACATCCTAAAAATTCAAAATTACCAACAATTAAAAGAAAAATAAATCAAGAATTTTTTTTTCTCAAAAAAAAAAACAAAATTTAAAGTCAAGTTTGATTTTTTTTCTTCAATTTCTACTAATGTTTTACTATTTTACGGTGATTTTTGGTGTTCACGGAAGAAACGTTGAACACCACAGGATTGTCTCGTGCTTTTAGTTTAGTAGTTGAAGTAAGGTGTAATATTTCGCGCGTTTTCGTCGCTATTTCGCGAATGTGACACAAGCGCCCGTCTTGCATGTACCGAGACCGACGACTCTCTCCACAACCGTGACGTTACCACTTGATTGGACGGCGCATTGGTTTAAACTGTGCGATATGACTGCCACTCTACCGGCTTTGGTTCACAAAAAAAATATGGAATAATATTGTAGTTTAATTTGTACACACGTTCTTAAATGCACGTGCACGAAGGCCCTCCACATTCACAGGTAATACAGAAAAAAATTCAAAAAAACTTTTTTGTATGTTTGTTGTTGTTTTTTTTTACATTGAATAAATCGCTGTTTTTTCTTAGAAATAAAATTGTTTTTATCTGTAAATAACTCCAAAATCTCTGAAATGCATCCGTTCCTTGTTGATTTTCGATGAGCTTTCAAGTTTCTAACAGCGTTGCACTCGATTGTTGTAACTGCTCAATGAGTAGCTTTAACGTTCGTTTAAGCTGATGTTTTGTTTCTTGCTATATGCATTTGTATGTGTGCCCAAATGGTGCGTTCTGATTAGTGCGTCGATCGCCGGTACCAATGTGCGGGTGTATGTCATTGGATACAAAGTCACATCTCTCATTCGCCATGATTTTTTTAGTGCTAGCCATTCCAGAATGATAAATTTCTCCTCAGACTCCCTCCAATCGACCGATTAATTTTTTTAAAAAAAAGAAGAAATAAGCATTTTCAATTCGGTTATAGCATCATTATAAAATAGTATTGTACATAGAAAAAATCTTTCGTTCCTTTGAAATCTCTGCAACAAATGAATTCAGTTTCCATTGTTGTGCCAAATAATTCATTCAGTTGAAAACTATAACAAAGTCAATTAAACATTTTCAATTACTAAAATAATGTGAAATTTATAATCTCAAATACAAATTAAATTGAAAAATTGATATTTTTTTTCAATACGACCATTATATTCCACTTTTTTTATAATCTCAAGCGGACTACTTAACTTGATTTTTAAATAAAAATAACATAATAATGAATAATGATATTATTATTATATAAAAATATAATTCAAATAAATCATTATAAATATAAATGCTATCGTTCTAAAACTAATTTTTATCTACAAGAGCGTAAAAAAAAACAGCAACTGCGAATGAATACACATGTGACCTATTTTTAACATTCTTTATACATACAATAAACATCAACGTCTGCAAAAAATGTGACTAAAGCTAAACTATTGCATCCGAAAAATATGTACAACTATTTTTAAAACTTCTGTAAAAATATCAACCGCATCTTTAAGAACTTGGAACTGTGTTTGCAATTGTATTGAAAATTTGCAGTGATTTGGTAAAAATATTATTTTTTTTTTGTAAAATTCATTATACGTGTTTAAAATAAAATAATTTCAAAAATTGTGTTTGTTTCAATTAAAATCATCAATTTGAAAAAAAATATGTGTTTTTATTTAATTCTATCGAATTTAATGCTGATTCTGTGATTCACATTTATTGCAAAATATTTTTCAATTATTTTTATTTTATAAACAACAACTAGTTTCTTTTCTTATTTGTCAATTTTTGCAGCAAATATTTTCAAACGCATTGATATTTTCGTCTACCTAGAAATTTTCTATACGATTTTATACAATTTTATTTTTGTCTATATCTCTCTAATTGTTCACCGAATTTGCAACGTTTTCTAACATTTCATTTTCATTGCAGGCGAATATTAGCTATCATGGTAGATACACAACACTTTTGCTTACGTTGGAACAATTATCAAAGCAGCATAACTTCTGCATTCGAAAATTTACGCGATGACGAGGATTTCGTGGACGTTACATTAGCATGTGATGGCAAGAGCTTAAAAGCACATCGAGTTGTTTTATCAGCTTGCAGCCCCTATTTTAGAGAACTTTTGAAGGTAAGTGCAAATATTCATTCAAATGATTAATTGATTTTCCATAAAATGCCGTAATTTTGAGTTTTAAATATTCCGAATAATAACACCACTCTTTAAAACACTTCAATTTCTAATATTTTTCAATTAATAAAGTTATAATTTTCTAAAAGCATTGCGTGATTTATGAAAACTACAATTATTGATTACATTTATAACAAGGAGAAATCCATAAGTCACCATAAGTTATCAATATCAAGGAAATACAAAAGTTCTATTGTTGAAAAGTTAATAAATAGTTTCAAACATACAGTTTATTTTCAAATATAGTAAGTAACTAGATAACATACAATGGTGCCAACTGTGTAAATTAAACACTAACTCGGTTTGACAGCGATACTTGTCAAAAACTATTTTGACAGATAACATTGATTTATTGAGTATTTACACATTTAATAAAATTTTTATGTCATTAATGCAAGTTGATATAATTTATTGCAGAGTACACCATGTAAACATCCTGTAATTGTACTTCAAGACGTTGCATTCACTGATTTACATGCTCTTGTCGAATTTATATATCATGGTGAGGTAAATGTGCACCAACGGTCGTTAAGTTCATTTCTGAAGACAGCAGAAGTGTTACGAGTTAGTGGTTTAACTCAACAACATGGAGAAGACCGAGATATTGCCGCTCAAGTTCAACAGCAAACAAATAATCGAAATGCTTTACCTAATCATCATACACCTCCATTACATCAAACAAACAATGATGAAAATATTCCATCACCCACTAGTAATGGAAATCCAATTAGGCGTTTATTCAATAATCGAAAAGAAAGGCGAAATTCAATTGAACAACATATATCAGAAAACGATCAAAAACGATTACGACAAGAGCATAATCTCAACAATAATTCGCCACCCGAACAGCTAACCCCGACTGATTTTTCACCATCTGCCATGAAACAAGCTGCACAACTCGCTGCTCTACAAAATGAAACTGGAAACGGATTAGATAGTGCACCACATTCGCCTCATATAACGTCAGGACTCCAACGGCCTAATAATGACGACGATGTGAAACATGAACCTATGGACGCTAGTTTGGACTTAGACAATAATAGCAATGATTCGACGGGTGGCGGAGATTTAAAAAAGGGACCTCCATCGAATTGTTCTACCGGTGAACACGACGACCACGATTTACGATTACATCCAGCTTTTTTATCAGCTAGCGAGAGCAAACTCTTTGCGACTGCTGCAGGTTCATTTAATTTCAGTATGGCTGCGTTAACGGGAGACCCTACTGCACTTGCAGGTATTTAACTGTTTTCTAAACACAAACACGACAAGTTTTAACTTTCGTTTCTCTTTTCTAGGCCTAAATAGTCCCAGTTTACAAAGTACAGCGGAAAGTTTAGCAGGAACATCACAAGGTAAGAATAAACTTCAACAATTTGTATTTATGAAATGGTGTTCATAGATAATTTTATAAGCTTAACATTAAATATATTCATATTCAATGTTAGCTTATAAGACAATATTTTCCTGTTGTATTTTATATATTTTACGTTCAAGTTTTGTTCCCTGATGTTTCATTGGTTTTTAAGAAATGCTATCACAATAATGCTTGAAAGTCTTACTATATGTTAGTACTTGTGATCGTTTTATCAGTTCCATGTTCGTTATTTTGTCGCATTGTTTTTATGTTGCGCTCGACGGTTTATTGTATTTATTTTTTTGTTTATCATTTCTTTTCTTTATACAATTTAATTTTGTTTATTATTAAGTTATAACAAACACAAAATTTAATTTAACTTACATTTTTGTTAGTCATCGTATATTTTATTTTTAAAGTAATAACGCGATGTGTCAATAGAAAATCGAGGATGCTTTAAGATTAGGATCCTAATTTACGTTCAAAACAACGCCCAGTTGTTTTCATGAGAGATCCTATTTGAAAGAGTCGTATCAAATATAAAAAATGACCTGTTAATTTCGCACATAATGCAGTGTGGAAAAAATCCGAACGATATAAATATTGAGGCACATGGCAGATACATTACAATATACATATTTGGAACGTACTTCAAAAATTTAAGACAATATGTAGGCTTAGGAAAAATCCGGTTTTTGTTCAAATTTTATATAAGTATGTGTATTTTCATTTTTATATTGTTTTCGACATTTCAAGTTTGCCCTCACTGTCTATTAAATTTTTATACATAAATGCATTACTATCATATTAACTTATTGTACTTATTTTTTATCGCATTGATATTAAAGCAGAAATTAGATTTAGGCTAAATTAAAAATAGAATTAAATTGAGATAAAAAGACAGAGATTTTAAACAACGAAAAGCGACAATTTATTGAGATACTATGCAGATAAAGAAACGAAGGAAAAAAAAATCAGCGACAAATTGTCGACAAAAATGGAAGAATTACTCACATTGGATTTAAATGAGCATCGATTGAAAGAGTATTACGGATCGTATCATATTTAAAAACAGCTTGAAATTAACTTTAAAAATAAAATTTGTTGTAAAGATGAGCGAATCTTAATTACAAAATTTTGCATATGGAACCGGTAAAGAGTTAATTAATAAGTAAAAAAAAAAACGAAAAAATGGCCTGGGTTTGACCTAATGAGGCCACCTTGTGTGCCATCAGGTGCCATCAACAGTGCTGATGACGAAGCTTTCCGATGTGAACCATGCAACAAGTCACTATCATCATTGACACGGCTCAAACGCCATATCCAGAATGTACATATGCGCCCCTCAAGAGAACCTGTCTGTACCATTTGCAAGCGTGTCTACAGTTCTTTGAATTCACTACGAAATCATAAAAGCATCTATCATCGTAATGTTAAACTGCCACACAGACATCTGCCTTATTTTCATATGAATTAGATATATAATTAAGAAAATTGTGGATACATGGAACAAGAAAGAATATTGTTGATGGGACATTTTTCTAATTATTTTTACAAATTAACCAAATTGATTATATTTTTTATTAGAATTAAACAATAGTTTTACATGCGAATTGTTAGTTATAGTCTAATGTGCCTATAAGTATGATATCACAAGAATCTATTTTATAAGTCGTCTATTAGATTAAGTCTGCCCCCTGCCAATTATAATGACTCGTTATGATTCTTAAATTCTTGGGTTAACTTTTGTATAGTTAATAGTTAGATATTTTTCGAATAGATTTAGAATTTATATTAAAAACATTTATCTGTATTTATTTTCCATTTCATGGCATAAATTGAAATTTCACCGACCAATTTCATAAATACAAATTATGTATCTTTATCGTATTTTTAAAGTAAATTGATTTAGCTCTTGAGTTTAAACCAAAAATTAGATTTTTTATTTTAATTTATTCAAACACAATATGCAATAGTTTTAGAATGATCAATTTTATTTGCTTACTATTTTTGGTTTTTACATTTGTCAAGGGTTGATTTTTAAGCATAAAAATATCAAGAGTTAAAATCAATAGTTGGACGATTTTGTGATTGAGGCTTTTAATTATTATTTACAATATAAAGTTACTCTTTATCAAAGTAGAAAAAAAATACAGATGAATTTGAAATAAGGAGGACAAGTTAAAAGGATAATTTGAACTAACGGTCGGGTGTATGTTTGGCAGGGGGCATGATGATGATGATGGCTGGCAGTGGAGGCGGCGTGCATCGCTGCAATGTGTGTGGAAAGTCACTGAGTACACGACTAACTTTGAAACGGCACACGGAACAGCAGCATCTGCAGCCTCTCCACAGTGCGGTGTGCACCCTCTGTCACAAGGTGTTCCGTACTCTCAACTCCCTCAACAACCACAAAAGTATCTACCATCGCAGACAAAAATAGCACCACCGACGCCAACTTCCTAGTGCTACTGGTGCTTGTATACAATAAAAAAACCTGAACCTGATCAATCAAATCAGTCGCTGCGCGCTGAATACGATAATAAGAATCAAATAATAAATGCCTCTTACTCAAATTATCATTAAGCAACTATATAAAAACGACATTTTTCGTATAAGTAAAGACAATATAATATTTTTAATAAAATATTTAATAATGCGATAAACGAATATAAAATATATATTTAAATTATTAGTCGTCAACTGTCCCTAAAACGTAGTTCTGTCTGATCAAAAAGTTTTTTATTTGCAGTCTGTATAAAAAGACTTACCTCCATAAATTACCAATTTAATGATAACAATTCTAATATTAATATTGATCAAAATTGAGCAATAGTTAACCCATTTTTTATTTACACAAAAAAATATTTATTCTTATTCAATTCGAACTATACATAACACTAAATTTGACCAACAACATTAAACAATGTTTTTTCATTGTGCTTTTGCATGCCATATTTTCTTGAGCTTTTTAAATTAAATTTATATATGTTATCTTCAACATATTTTCTGAAATTGTCATCATTTTGTTAAATTTATCATATTTTTTTTGTTAAATCCCCTAATAAATAAAGGGGCCTTTTTTACATCTCAACCGGTATTTTTTTTATATGGAGACTCCATAATAATTACCAACAATTTGCGGGATCCTTTAAGCATTGTAAGCAAATATTTTTTGCAAGTATAGATTTTTAATTTCAAGACATTAAAAAATGCGAAAAAAATTAAATACACTTACCAAACTTAAAAATTTAAGCGACTCATGCTACAGGTTCCGTGACCCCAATTGGGGTTGTGTCCCTCAATTTAAGAAACTCTGATTACTGTTTATGCAAAATTTTCAATTTCAAGGGAAGAAGTAATTTTTTGTTGCAGAAATAGACAAAAATTAACACTACAGTGAATGATACTTGGTAGTACCTCTTAGAACGTTTCCTACCTATTGCTTTACTATATCTATACGACTCATGCATATTAAAAAATACAGCAAATACTAATTCAATAGCAATTAAAAATTGTCGGTTATTTATTTCTTCAATAATCTTCTTAAAAGTAACATTCGACATATTTTTTCTTTTAATGATATGAAAATATTCAGCAATATTACCTGTTAAGCATTTTCGATTTATAACCGCTAATTTCAATTTTATAATTAGTATTATAACTCTAGCCACACGTGTTCTCATAACGAGTATTGTTCAAAACGGAAAAAAGAGTACACTTATTTTTGCTGTATTTTTAATACCAGCTGGGAAATTGATACGAAAAAGTTGCTATTCATTTTTAGATTTTCTATTTTTTTGCATCAAGTTTTCACCGTCAATTACTGTTAGGATTTAACGTTCTTAAATCATTTTTTATATTACTTTTTGTTGCCCTAATACAGACTGTAAAAAAAAAACTAAAGTGTTTTTGTTTCCACAAAATATTTAGAACGAAATATAGGGTAATTGTAAATGCCTTTAAATTATTTAGCGGATCATGCAAAACTGATTTCATTTCAGCTTGACATTCATTATATAAAGCTTTCAATTAAATATATATTAAATATTTACAATAAAAACGTTTATAGTATAAAAGGTATAAAATTCACCTCGTTTTAGGGACCAGTAAAACATGTGCAATAACAGAACAAAAGTGCTTATATTTTGTATAGAATAAATCTTTCTAGAAATCATCAAATGAATAAATTATTAACAAATAAATTTGTTATTGCTACTGTTAACTTTAAAAAAGTAATTTTCTTATGAAATATTTGTTTAAATAGTTGAGTTAAATTGTAAATGCTCAAACGATTTATTTGGTTACATTCAGGTTTCATTATATATTATTTTTTAATTATTAAACTGTTATATTTTGTTAGTTTAAAGAAAGACTTATGTATAATTGCTTTAAAAGTATAAGGTTTATTTAAGAAATTTTGAAATCTTATATTTTTTTAAAGCAAATATGTGAGGTTTTAACAAGATCTGTTTTTTTTGAACTAACAAATTTTGCGTTAAAATTTAGAACGGGTGTCCTACCGCATATATGCGTGAATGTACGATAAAATAAATTTAAAAAATTGTAGGAAAATGCGGCTTGCCCCACTTATTTTAATAATGAAAATGTAGGTTTAGATAAATACGATAATGTAAATGGTAACAATATTACAATGGTGATAGGAATACTATACTTATAGTTACAAGAATCTTCCATATATGCCTGTATTTAAAAATAATTGTGTTATGATTTTGTATTGTGACAAACGGATTGAAACGAAATGATTTATAAACACATCATTAATATTATTTCCAATTTTAATTAAATTTTGATCTCAGAGTTAAATATATCTGACAAGTTTTGACTTTAAAATTAGAATAAGCCAGTAAAATTTAGAAAAAAAAATCAATCGAAATATAAGTTGTGCGCTATTAAAAAAAATCGAATTATAAGTTGATAGACTGAAATTATTTTTAAATTTAGTGTATGATAAATTTATGTATTTAGAAATTTATTTACGTTTTAAAATGAAAAAAATAATGATGATAATATGTTTTTAAGAATAATTGGTAAAAATATTTCTAGTCAGAACAGTTTGGCAAATGTTAGTGCAGCCATTAATAAATCGTGCTTATGCTGATCTAAAAAAATGGAAATTTATTAATGAAGAAAAAATATGAAATGCAAATTACAGATGGAATTATTTTTAAATAAAGGCATCACGCTTAGTAAAAAGGCAAATATAATGTTAATAAAGTACTTTATGTCAAAAAATAAAGTATATATACATAAATATTGTACATAATACTCTTAAGGATAGTTCAAAATATTGAAGTGATCCCGAACGATTCAGTGCCAATGTTATGTCTTCTCTTTTTTCATTTTAATTGAATAGAAAATAAATTACAGAACCAATTGGAGGTTTTCTATCCTTTCTTTTTTTTAATATTTTCGAATGATCATTTAAATGGTAATTGGTACTGATTGTGATCGTGGACAGCCAGAAATTAATTTCATTATTTATATAATCTGAAAAAAAGCAAATTAATATATTATAATAACTATTATCTATTAATATAAATGGAGAGATTATATTATTATTTTGTTCAAAAAGAGACTGTTTTGATTATTTGTTTGTTTAGATATTTTTGAAGACTGAAATTTCTTTTATTTCTGAAAATGTTTTGTGATATTTTTTTTTTGAACTGCAATTGGCAAGTAATTAAGTCAGAAAATTGTTGCAATTTTAAAAAAATGTGATTGCCATTCTTAGAAATTATAAATATTGCATTTATGTTTTTCCTTTTTTTATATATAAAATTTAAAAAATTTATTTCAAGTGCTCTGAAATGTGGCATGAAATCAATGTACGTCTATGTCTTTTATATCATATAAATATTATGCAAACTGTTGTTTCTGTTATTAATATGATTGTATTTTACTTTTATTTGATTTTATTAAAATATATTTTTTACTTTTCCTTAAAATGGCTCTCAATGATATTTGAAATAGTTACTTTTTAAACGGGCAGTAGGGCAAAATCAAATCAGGCAGACTTAAATTGACGAGAAATTCTAGCAAAGAAAAACCCCTAGCTATGTACTAACATTTATGATTTGAATATGTATATTAGTTGACTAGCTTATGAAATGGTAGGTATGAATGAAATATTTAGTTTTGTTTGAATCCCAGCATCAAAATAATTCCTTGCACTTGTTACATTTTAAACAACTTGCTTTATCGATATCATCAAATGGTTACTTATATACGTACATCTAATTAAGAATGTGTTGATGTAGTTGAATGAATATGGAAAAAAGAATAGTTGTTTGAAATGTGAAGGTGCAAGGGGCGATTCCCCGATAGTTGAGGTCTATCATGAGTCTGCGTTTTGTATCCGGATAGGCCTCAATATCTGATGCTGATTATACCGTCGCCACGGGTGCACTTACATCCGATGCCAAGTGTTATCTTTGTTTCAGGTGTGCTGGGAATGCTGCACAGCAACAGCGCTGCCGTCGCCGCTGCTGCCGCCCTGAAAAAATTGTTTACGTGTATGAGATGTGGAAAAGTACTCTGTTCCAAGGCCTCGTTGAAACGCCACATTGCCGACAAACATGCCGAACGCCATGAGGAATATCGATGTGTTATATGTGAACGTGTCTATTGTTCCCGCAACTCCTTAATGACTCACATCTATACATATCACAAGTCCCGGCCTGGCGATATCGACATTAAATTTTTTTAGGATATACTTGTTTATTTGGTCCAGGAAGGTATTATAAAAATGAGTATTCTTTCGTAATTATTGTATCTACTTGACTAAAACTGCTCGCGTTCAAATGGAAATAATCGCCTGAACTGATCAAAATTCATATTTGGGACTAATTAACAACGTAATTTTTCTACTTTACTCAAACCAACGGAATTCGAAATAATTTTATCTAGTTTAAACAATGAAGCCCTAAAGCTTATATTTCAATTATGAAGGTCCTAATCATTATACTATTAGGTTTTTAGTTACGCTTTAAAACACTTCAAAAGCATTACCAAATCTCTACTGTTTATCATTGTTCAAGTTCCCGTAAATTACTTTCGGTATAAAAATAAGGCGAAATAGATTTGGTTGATAAAAAAAAGAATAAGAAGAAATCTATTTGTTTTATAAGGAATTTAATTTGCCTTTATTTTTTATTCATTGTATTTTAGCTTGCTTTAACAAAATTTTGCATGCGCTTTCTTTTTTATATTCGTCAAGTCCGATATGTATTTTTGATTATTTTTTCTCGTTTTTTATAACTTATTAACTCTAAAACTAACCTTTTTTGTTTATTTTTTTTGTGTAGCTTAATTTGGTAGTAAGTAATATAAATGTTTTTTAATCATTTTATTTAAACAATAACATTTTTTCGTTGCATGCTAATAAGAGTAACACTAGGGATTTTCACTACTTTTCTTTTGTAAACTTTTGCTTTTTATTTTATCTCATTTAATTAAGGATATTATAAGATGTTGCAGAAAAAAATTAACGAGTGACACTTAATTGGATGAGATATCTGTTGTATTGCAATATAATTACGATTTAAAATTATCGTTATTAGTAATAAACTTTTATTTTACTTCAGTAGTTAAGTACATTTAAGAAATGGTTGAAAATATTTTTATTTACAAGTCCTTTTAATTATTGTGTTTTATTTCGAGTAGTTGTGAACAAGAAATGAAAAATATAACTTAATAATTAAAAGGATCATTTAAAAATCAATGATTAATAGTTAATTTTTTATTTTCATAATATTTGAAGGTTTGGGGAGCAGTACAACTTACCGAATGCCGCCGCCCACCAGCGGTGGTATCAATGAGCCACAAGAGTGTCCTTATTGTCGCCGCACCTTCTCGTGTTATTATTCACTTAAACGCCATTTCCAAGATAAACATGAACGCAGTGATACATTATATGTATGTGAGTTTTGCCATCGTCGATATCGCACTAAGAATTCTTTAACAACGCACAAAAGCCTTCAACATCGTGGTACCAGTGGCATGTTACGTAGGTTATTGAAAACTACCGCAGTAAAAAACGCTGTTTTAGGTGGGGCTTCGTCCCAACCGCCTATCGGATAGAGGCAAATTAGGTTTACAGTCATTTGATGAAATATAATTATGTTTAATTAATTATTATCGAATTACTGATTAATTTGTGTTAAATTTTCTTGTATAAAGTATTTCAAAAAAAAAAAATATGTATAGATATTATTTTTCGGTATATATTAATATAGTTTGGGGTGAAGCTTCCCTTGTGATAAAAAATATTTCTATATATTTAGGATTATTAATTTATTCAAAATTAAAAAGCGCTATTGATGTGGACCATTTTATCAGTTGTTCGATAATAATTAATTCATCTACTTCTAATGACATAATTTATTATTACATATTGCGAGCGAGCTTATTAATTTTAAAACAGTAGCATCAAATATTACATCAAAATTGTTTGCATATCGAGAAATATCTTTAACAAATATATAAAAAGTCTTTGTTACTTTTCAAACCGTAAATTAAACAAAGCATTAAATTTACAGTAAAAATAAAAATTTCTGTCTAATCTGTATTAAAAATGCCACAAAAATACAGAAAAAAAATTATGCGTTATTCTTCTAACGGTACTAACGATAATCTTATGTTTTTTCTTATTCCCATCGATTTTTTTTTGTCAAATTATATCACCTCAAAAAATAACAAAAAAGTATTTTAATATTAAACACAAAATGAATAATCAGATAAAAAAGAAATTTAATAAACTGCAACAATCAAAGTACAAAATATAACTAAATAGCTCATAAGATAAAAATCAGATAAGATCAAAAAGAAAAGAAGATATATTTTCAACAATATCAAAATACATAAATGTAAGAGATACAAAATTTATTTATTGTACTATTTAAGATTTTTTGACGGAAGAAGATTTTTTAAATAACTTCTCTTGTGTCGTGTTTTGATGAAAATATTTAACATCCAATCATATCAATTTTATCAGAAAACTGCCATAAAGATAATATATCAATTTTTATTGTTTATACGATTAAAAAATACATATCAAATACATGTGAACCTTTATTGACGAAGTACGAAGTTTTGTTGATATTAATAAGATGTATTTATTATTTGTTTGATATTAGTAGTTCATGGCACAAGAGGAAGATATTTTGAGAAAATACACAATAATGAAAACTTGGAAATACTGACGTATAAATAAATGTTAACAGGGACCTTTAAACCGAGGAAATGCGTGCATTTCACAAATAAACTTATATATTTATTATTATTTTTTTTATGATTTCAAAAATACAGTGCGGTTCACTTGAACTGGCCAAGTAAATACAGTAAGTATATATTATTCAAGTATACGTTGGAAGAAATGAAAATGAGAATAAATGTGTAAAATGAACATTTAAATCATTTGAATGGAATGTTAAAACCCGGTAATTTGAAACATATCGTACCAGGGTTGTTTGTTGTGTAAAAATGTGCCAATTTGGAATTTGAATATTATTTTAGTTAGTAAGAATTAGATAATTGTTTAAACAACCAATGTGTACAGGAATTAAAAACAATATCCAACAGTACCTATCTAATGTGTAACATATCTAAGATAGTAGAATATTTCCATAATTACTTTATTATTAACTATTATTATTAAATAATAACTATTATTACTTATACTACCTGTTTCTCACTCGTTAGAAAAATAAAACTAAGATTAGAGTAACTTTAATTTAAATAGCACGATTTTACGAGAAATAGTAATTGTTAACAATCTGGAAAATAATGAAATCATTGTTTTATTTACCGCTGTTGAAGAATATAGTGAAATAGATTTTTTTTTGTGTAAGAAAAAAGAAGAAGATAATTGTGGCTATATGGATGGGTATAATTACATGCTGTTGATTACGTTTGTTGAAAATTTAATTTGATATACGTTCGAGTATCGATATATGTATTTTTCATTTAAAAATAGTCTTAATTGGATATCGTTTTTAATATAAACAATTTGTCATGATTAAATGTTGTCAAATTATATTGTTAAAAATCAGTATTTTTTACAAATATTTCGGTCAGAAACAGAAGGCACACTCTAAAGTTATACAAAGTGATTGGCTAAATCTTTGAAACATATTTAGTGCTGTGAATTTATAAAATTAGTTTAAAAATTAAATTTAAAAAATTATTCGAACTGAAATTATTGATTATTTAATTGATTGCGTGATAATTAGGTACCAAAGAAATTTTTTTTCCTTTCTGAAAAGAAAAATTATTTTTGTTCAATTTGATATAAGACTTTTTATTTTATCAAAAGACTTGAAATTGAAAAGACTTTTATGAAACATTCATTTTATTTTTCATTATACTGTGCCATAAAATTAAACTGACTTCATTGTCATTAAAGTGTAACAAGTATGATCTTTGTTTCAATCTGATCAAGCCACGCGCTCGATAAAAAAATGTATATGGACATGTTTGGCCATAAGTGTAAACTCAAACTTAGTTATGGAAATAAGTCGTTTATATCGAATATGTTCAGAAAAAGTCGCCCTCGGCGAAACATATCACGTTCACATATAAATGCATCCGAAGATGCCCATTTTTTCATAAAATCTGCTTTTTGATCGACTAAGTGAAATTTCGGCGAAAAATTTATTTCTGTGACATATTTGATAGAATTACGACGTTAAATAAATATTTTAAAAAAAATAGTTAAGTTGTATCTTTCTTATAATAATGGTAATTTTAAGTAACATATCTGGTCAGGCCAAATTATAATATAAAAAAAAATATATATTTCGAGAAAAAAAAACAGTATTAAAACTTTAGATATTTTATAAAAGTGAATTATGTACATTTTGGATAAAATTATAACTTTATAAAAATAAATTTTGGCATTTATTATGAAGGATAAAAAAAAATGGAAGAATTATGAACTAAATCGTAGATTTTGTTACATTTCGGTAAGGTAAATTAAAAGCTTTGTTAACGATTAATTTAAAATATTAATAATTGTAGTGTAGTCTTGTGAGATATATCGAAAAATATTGGTAGATGGTTGCAATTATTGAGCTCGTACAACTCTTTTGCGATCAAACTGAAATCAAAATGATCTAGAATAGGTATTAAGAAAACTAAATTTTTAAATGTTATTGGAACAGAACATGGTTCAAAATATTATTTATGTATAGATAAAATTGTTAAAATTAAGGATAAAATTAAGGGAGTTTGATTTGATCGCAAAAATGTTGTAAATTGTATGTTTCTGTGTGTCATTTCGGCATCATGTTGCCACATTGAAAATGTGTATAATTGTCAGAGGGATTCAATTTAATTATAATTATATTTATTCATTCCATTCGTTGCATATTTTAAATAAGTACTCATTTAATTATTAGTTTTCGTTGTAAATCATTCAATGTACATGTCACACGAAACAAGCTGCCTTCAAAACAGTACAACAATTATAAAAATAAGAAATCATTTAAGAAATAATTACTGTCAATCCGTAACATTAATACCTCAATATTCTCAGATATTACATACAAAATAAAATATTTTTACTTTCGATTTACACACATCTATAAAAGAGTCCATGTAAATTGAAGAAAATATTTTTTATCATAAATACTCTCATACAGATAATAATAACAATTCTAAATAGTTAAATCAATTTTATACAGATAAATCTATTTTACAATCATATTTATTTTTTGTTTCTGTAAATCGAAATACAAATTTTAACCACATAAAACGTACTTATTAAACTTATAAACATGGAAATCATGTTATATACTACTTCTGTTTATTTTATTCACGCACATTTCGTTTTTAAATTAAATTTAATTTAAAATAAAAACTGTACATTTTTGTTTAGATGGCTTAAATTTTTATTTCATAATCTAATTTTTTTATGAAAACAATATTTTGCTTCTTTTTAAAAGCTTTTTTTTAAATATCCATTGAATATAATATATTATTGATACGAACAATTCTTAAATAGTAAAAGTAATTGTATTGCGATTTTGTAGTATTGTTTTTCTTACGTTTTCAACGTCACAGTTTAGTTTTGTTATATTGAAAGCAAAAAGAATATTTAATAAAAATGAACAAAAAACATAATCAACGCTGTAATATATTATTGTTGGTGTAATAAAATTATTATTAATACAGTATTTGCGTTATTTATTATTTGCCTTTAAAAAAATGGGAAATCTTAAAGACAAAATATAACTAGATAAAAAATAACTGCATATAACACATCAAAATATAAAATAATAAATAAACTTAGAAATTGATTCGATAATTAAAACCATTAAAACTATGTAAATTTTTAATTAGCTATTGGTTTATTCGCTTAATTGAATAAATCGAAGGGACTTTGATCTATAAATTACACTAAATACTTTTAAAAGTGATAATAATTGTTTTCTTATTTCTTTAACTTTTAATAACAAAAAGTATATTTTCACAGAGATGTAGTATAAAGTGTTCATGTTGTATGGTAATCATACTTTTTCGGTGGTTCCACGTATATTCCACGTTCCACGAACGACAAGGGTAAAAATCTGTCTTTATCTTCATTATTCATACCAGAATAGTGAGAGTTATACACCAACCTCCCTTTTGTTTCCTTGGAAATGCACATAAATTATAGCATTAAGGGCCGATATTTTCAATCATCGATTAATAGACCATATGGACCAGACCCTTAAAATAGCTGCTTAATAGACACAAATTCATTGCTAGATAAATCCTAAATATATCACGTTCTTAGGCGAAAATACGAATCTTTTCTCTAGTTTCCGAATAAAATTAAATCTGGAAAATAAATGTCACTATCTAGATGTAAAAATACCTGCCCTAAAAGTGATAACTCTATATTGCACCTCTGTAGATATAATTTTGTCTTGCTAAGGAAAGGAAGAAAATTTAAAAGTTGCAAACTTATGCCTTACGTAATTTATGAATAGCCCTGAAGAACCTTTTACAATAATTATAGCAGCTAATAAATCCAAATGACAAAGAAGTCAATAATTCCACTTGTAAATTTGAATGGTATATTGTATATTTTGAAAAGTATGAAAATGTTATGTTAGCTGGGATACTCAGTTTATCGCTCCTGAAATTAAATTTACTTAAATATGTTATCGCGTAACTAAGTTAGATATTTTAAGATACAAAAATTACTAACAGCAGCAATTAAAAATATCATGGACAAGCTTATTCTTTTTGGTCGATGTTAATAATTGACAACGCAATGGGTTTTGAATTTTATATTTTTGAATGGTTATTTATTTTGTTGTGCGTCGCTTTCACAGTTGAGCTTTCTAGAGCTTTTAAAAACCAGGAAAACTAGAAATGTTGAAAATCGGCTATCGGAAGTTTGGACCCAGCATATATACCTGTTTCAAAGCGGTCATCGTAACTACTTGTCCTCAGCAAATGGAAAAATGGAAATATATTGTAATTACAGAAAAAAAATTTGGAATTTAGCTCAAACTATATTCAATCATTTATTCGTTAGCGAATAGGTAGTATTAGAGTAATTATTATATTTTGCATTCCGTATTATTAGAATGATAAAATTTGAATTGTAAACTATTGTCAATATTTGGTACCATTCAATGGTACTATTGAATTTGGGAATAACGATGGTGTTATTTTATTTTTTTGGATTTGAAAGTTCCAAAATAATATAGTTTTTTTTATTAACAATTTTAAACAATGAATAGTTCAAACATTGATGGCTTGTCAAAGGGAAGTCAAAGCAAATTTTGAATCTTATAATTTTAACGGTTGAGCTGTTAAATGTTGAAAAATCAAATTGGAAATTGAAATATAAGCATTGTCATAAGCCATCATAAGTTATCAATTCTAAAAGTAATATCATTGTTTTTTTAAACTCGTCACAACCGGATAGTATCAAAAAATTTACAGATATTACAATTTCTATTTCATGTCGGCTAAGTATATAATTGGAGAGGAAACATTAAATAATTACTAAAAAACTTTTTATTCCCAAAGTTTAAATTTAAATTTCCAAATATTCCCAAATAGTTGGATGTAGTTTAAGTAAAACTCCAAATTTTTGTTTGCTTATTTTATAAAGGTTTTGAGTATTATGTATTACAATATAGAACTCTTTGTTTTTCATTTATTGCCTTGCAAAATTGAATTTTATTTTATGCATATTTTATAAGATTTATCATTAAATTCTATCAACTGAAATTTATAATTCTAACTGAAATTTATAATTCTATTATCAATTGGTATAATAAATTTCGTGGCCTATTTCATCACTTTTAAAATCGAACTGTATAATATAAATTTTCATCATGACTACAATATTTATTTGTTTTATTAAAAAAGACAGAACTTGATTAAAAAAAATTAAATGAGAAATTGAAATTGTCGTGGAAAAAAAATCAATATGTACTGAAAAAAGTAATAATTCTACTCACTTATTTTACATTTATTTTTTATTGTTTATGCAATAAATTATTTATTGAAATTAAAGAGTAAATTTTAGTTATTGCCATTGTATTACAATATTTACTATAAAATTTAAAAACCTTCTCACCGATTCAAAAACGGTTTCTTAAATAAGAAACAGAATTTGTAAGAAGTTGTTCTTCCTTATTTCATGCTAAAACGTAAGATTTTTTCAAAGTTAAAATATATTTATTAAAATATGAACCAGACAGTAAAACTGATAAGCCTTTTTCTTTTATTTGACCTAATATACATAGAGCAACAATTTTAATTTAATTATAACTGAAGAATGTTTTCCTATAGTTAAAGGTTCTTATGACGTTAATTGATTAAAAAATTCAAAATATGTAGTTTATTAAAATAAACCACGCATTAATTTTATTTTACGGAAACCGAGTTATCGTGATAAGGATATAAACTAAAAAAGTAAGAATGTCATTATTAGTACATTCGTGGGAGTGAAATTTATAAGGAAAGTCTTCTCCCCAAATTGACTTTTCCAAAAATATAGGCTTTTTTTATTATAACTTTTGAATCAGGCTATATACAAAAAAATATAGTTATAACCAAAAGGAAAGCAATGGAAATTCCCTACAAAAAAGGTTCTTTAATAATTTCCTGTATGTACTAAAGTGAACATAAAAATTGAAAACAAACAAAAATTTATATTTTTAAAAACCAATGTAGATTTAGTTATATTTTAGTCATAATATAGTCTTGCAACAATAAAATTTTAATTAATATTTAAACTTGAAGTTATATGGTAATTTTTGATATAAGATAAGTTTATTGTTGATTTTTCAATTGGTTGCTCACGTGCACTCATTGTTAGTATTTGAAATTCAATTTCATTGCATTCTTATTATTTGGATGAAGTTAAAATCCAATATTGATAAAGGGGAAGCACTCCCGAAGTCTAGCTTTGGGAATCTAGTAAATATTCTTGGTTGTAAGACGTTGAATTTCTAATCAATAGCTGGAGATGCATTGTCTCAAGTGTTTGCAATGCTATAGATGCTTAAGTATGTACCGGTTTTCAAGATAATGGCGTGATCCACTTTCAGCTAACACTCAAATCCCTTTAATCAACTCCTACCTTCTTCTAAATGCATTACTATTCAACTGTTGAATTACGCGATCTTGAAGTGAACTATTTTTAATTATAATTGCAAATAAGTACGAAACAGAGACGGTATTTGATAATCAAAAAGAAAAATTCATGAATTTTGTATTAAAATGTACAAGAAAATGAATGAGTAAGAAAAATGAAACAATTCTGAAGTAAATAAAAATGTAAAGCTTAGAAAATATTATAATATTCAGCGTTAAGGAAAATAATCAAAGATAGAAACATTTTGCATCTAAGACTCTTGGATGTTTCATTATACTTCTCAACATATTTGATATAAAATATATATATTAAAGAAAAGAGTAATTTAAATAAACCTAGAAATTACAAGAGTGTTTCTCTGTTGTAAACTTTTGTGAGCGACTTTGCATAGAGAAAAAACTTTAATATTTCACAAATAACAGTTATTATGACAGTACAGTAGTGAGGCAAGAAAGGAAATTATTCTTGTTTCATAACAGCAGAACTAACGTTCAAGCGTAGCGAGCTTTGATAGAGGGAAAAAAATAATAAATATAAAACAAATATTTATATACATCAGAAAATGGGTGACATTTCTGGAACAAGTGTCTCACCACAGTTGAATACACGCGTCTCTAAGTGATCTATTATGCAGCTGTTTTCATTAGCGTGCAGATTGCCTCGCCATTGAAACAATACAAATGTTTTGTAAAATATTCCTCGCAATTCAAATCAACGAGACAGAAAAAATCTCGGCCTAGAGAAATATCAAGGATATTACAGATATGCAGTTCACATTCAACATATTATTCAACATTGCAAAAGGAGGAATTTCAAATTGATGCAGTGGGAGCGAATATTTATCCCAGATAAGTACGGAATCACAATAATAGGGAGATTTAATAAGTCGAAAACCAGGTCATATTTGAGTGCTTCGGTAATTAAACATAGGTATAATTTATAAAGCTTTAACAACACTTCATTATTAAATACGTTTCCTCTTGAAAAATAAAAAAAAACATTTATGCAGGAAGGTGTTAAAAGAAATCAAAAGTAAATTGAATCTCTACTTTGCCGCGTACAGAGCACGATTTTAAAGATTGATGTACAATTGAAATATCAATTTATTTTATTAATCATTATTTATTTTTCTACCCGTTGCTGCATGATTTACTATTAACTTTAAATTAAATAATAATTGAAAAAAAATTGGAAAACGGTAAACCCTAAAGGCCATCCCTACAACTTCCGCTAAGTTCAGTTATTACGCGGTTGCAATTTTGCCGCTTTTGCGATGTTTTAAGCTCTTCGACCTCAAAAATTTAATGTCATATTTTGACTCTTCGAACTCGAAAGTCTAATAAAAGTTTGATGAAACACGATTTTTTTCATTTTCAAACTGCTTTAACTTTTAATTGAATAACCCGTTTTTCCGCGGCTTACAGCAATTGATGCAGTTTTTTAAGTACTATGAATAGTATATTAACATAAATTGACCAGATGACAAATTTTAAAGTTTTTCTTAAAAAATTCAATTTTTCAATATCTTTCACTCACGATATCTCACAAACGCATCAACCGATTTTGTTCCACTCAGCGGTGACCAACGTGTTTTTTTGATGTTATGAGCTGATTAGTTTATAGAATTGATCGATAGAGCGATTTAAAAGTTTTTCGAAAAAAACCACTTCTGAATTTTTTTTTTGTAGTTTTTTTGAGATTTCTTAGAAACTACCGGTCCAAATCGGTTCAAACTTTCAGGAAATCAAAGTTTGATGGAACTCTTTGGAACGCTACAAGTTATAAGAGGTTTACATAATTACACACACATATATATACAGACATGGTAACACCTTCACGGGAAAATAGCTTCCTAGGACCTCAAAATATCGAGGTCTGATGAAAACTCGATTTTCGAAAAACGGGGAAAAACCAATAGCTTCCCAACATTTGGCAATTTTTAATTTTCTTAGTGAGAAGTTAAAAACAATCTGATGAAAATTGGAGAAGATATTTTGAAGAAACAATTTTTTCGAAATTTTTTATTAACGATATCTTCCGAACGAATCAACCGATTTTTATGTGATTTGCGGTATTCGATGCCGGTTTTTAAGTACAATATAATCATTTCTTAAAAAAAAAGCAATTTGTTCAAAATTGAAGAAGATATTTTGAATAGAACAATTTTATGAATATATTCAAATCGCTATATCTCTCAAACAAATCAACCGATTGAGATGCGGTTTGCGGCGTTTGATGCAATTACTGAATTTTTCAAAAAATTTCATGGCTTTCTTCCAAATATCTCAAACAACAAAATAAACCTAGTAATTGCATCATTTTTTTGAAAATTTCAATATTTGAAAAAACTTTCAAATTGAGCATCTTCTTTAAACGACGTTTACACGGTATATATTTGAGGGCCAAATTTTTTTTTTCAAATTTCTCAAACTACAAAATTACACCAACTAATAGCATAAAACAACATTTCTAAAAAAATTTAAATTTCAAATTACTTTTTTTAGGGGATTTCTTTTGAAAAATATACTAAAAATAACATTTTTTTTCAAATCTCACGAACAACAAAATCATACCAAGTAATGGCATATTTTTCTTTGGAAAATAAAATATGTGAAAAAACCTTGAAATTGAGCATTTCCTTTACATGGCGTTGTTTATACGGAAAATATTCAAGTGACTAAATTGTTTGTTTCAAATCTTTTGAACCACAAAATCACACCAATTAAAAGCATAAAATTTTATCTAAATTTTTATATTTACAAGCTCTAATATCAACTTACCATAACATAGGATTTTTCTGAAAACTATGAAAGTAAAAAAAAATTTTTTTAAATTTATCGATCCATAAAAAAATCAAATAAATATTTCATAGTTATTTTTTACAAATTCCAAAAGTGTAATGCTAACTTGATGTGGCGTGAACCTGTTTTCAAATTTACATCATTAGTAAGGTTCTATGATAGTTGCCCACTAGAAAATTCCTCACCCGAAAGTTGCCCCCATAGAAATTTACTTACAGAAAAAAATTCTAACAGAGGAATTAACTCACAGCAAAAAATATATTATTTTATATACTTTTTAATTAAACGTTGTTTAATAATTAGTATTGTAAACATTACTAACCTACTTGAAAAAAAATATCTTGTTTCTTGAAAAAGTTGAAAATTTTAAAAAAAAATAAGGGCTCATGTACTTTTTAGTGACTTCATTATCTGGCAACGGTACAGTTTCTTGTTTTTCTTCAGTTTGTTTTTAATTAAAGTCGCAATTTTTTTTATTTAATCCATTTTATTATAGCAGAATGTCGTTATATTAACAATACTATTACGAAACTAATAAAAAATAATAAAAAACTTAATTTTTTTTTCTTGTGGGTTAATTTCCAAATGAGGATACATCATTGTGAGTTGATTTCTGTGGGAAGAATTTTTTATGTGAGCAAATTTCTATGTGAACAACTTTCGTATGAACATTGAACGATTTTCTGTTACTAAATTTCGTGTGTGGATTTTTCTTGTGGGCAAGTGTCTGGTCATCCATTAGTAAAACTACATTTTTTTTCATTACTTTTGCAATCCGATGTAATAATTTGAATCATATCGGAGTTGTATTTTTAAAAGTGTATAAAATGGTGTTCATTAAAACATTCAAGTCATTTTATTAAGCAAGTATCATTTTTAGCTACATTAATTGGATTGGATTTATACATTTGGGGGCCATAGGACGAACGCATTTTTGGTACCCTTAAAAAATAAAAAAAAAATACTTCAAGTTTAAAAAAAATTAAATAACAATCAAAAAATTGAAATTTTAACTTTTTAAAAAGACCACAATTATTTAAAGTAGGTCTATTTATCAAAATCTTTATATCTTTACAAGTTATTAAAAGTTTACATTTTATTTTATTTCAATTCACTATATTTTTTGTACATAAGTCACTTTCAAAAACCAATTAAAAATTAAGTCTCTGATAATAAGTAATGTTCTTACATTAAAACTCTGCTACATTTTTTTATTAAAAATTCGTCAATTAACTGGTCAAAATCAATTGTTTTCAACTTATCTACGTTACGTAGACCTTCAAAATTACGTAGTCTCCAAAGTTATATCATGAATAAACTTACGTTTTTATCACTATTTTTTTAATACACCGTATAAGTCCGAATATAACGCGATATTTTCGATTATTTATTTCCATTAAAAAATCGATATTCGCTAAATTCGGGGTTTAAGTAATGGAATATAATTAGTAACCAATGTAAAGCAAGGATATTTTCCTAAAAAATTGAGACATTGAATTCCGATCTTGTAATAATGCCGGATGATATTACTTCTCAATTGTAAGTCTTGCATGTGGTGTTAATAAACCATTTACAGATAACCTTCGAAAAAAATACAACAATTGGCTATTATTAGACAATCACCCATTGATATCTTCAGGAAAAATGAAACAACCCCCAATCTATCTTCTAAGAGATTGGGTTTTTTTTATTAAACTTTTTATTTGCTATACACAGGATAGTTCAAAACAAAAGAATGGATTGTAAAAATCTAGCAAAAGATCGAACCTGAGTCGACAGTTAAAATTTTCAAGAAATGATGCATTTCCAATGATTTAAATGGGACGGAAAATGACATTTTGTCGGAAATTGAAAGCGTGAATGAAAATACTGATGATACAGAAATGCCATCAATGAGTTCTCATTCTGAAATCAATTCAGATTCTGAATAAACATTTCCGTTTTTGTTGTAATTTACGTAATATTAATTTTGTTTTACATTACTTAATTATGTTGACGTGGATGTAACCTGTGTTATTACTAACGATAATTTCCTAAATAGAAGCTTACCTGATTGAATTTTACTATCTTTGAATTCTTTTACGAGTATTATTTCTTTTGTAAATATCTTTCTGAATATGTCGCAGTCATGTTAATGACATGTCGCATTCTCATGAAATCTCAAAATTTTTGTTCTTTCAATGTTTTTAAAAATTTAAGTGACCGATGGTACGGTGGTTTTTTCCTTGAAAAGAACATTACTTAGGCTAATGATGTTGGTTTTAATTTTTAAATCATTTGAATATATCTATAGAGTAATATACAAGTAGTACCCTGAAAATCATTTCCTCGTTATGCCCCAAGTTTAAGGTTAGCACATTTTTGTACTTTTAAATCAAAAAAAAAAAACCAAAAAAAATGTTTGTTAATTTGATTAATCGATAAAAAACACAATTGATTTTCAAAAATCTTTTGAGATATATGAACGCATCAGTAATCAATCATGAAAGCTGTCATCGATTTTTGATTGTTGGCAATACTATAAGTTATTTCACATATTTAAGTCACCTAACACGTGCTAGAGTATCTGCCCCAAAATAAAAATATGAAAATTTTTCAAGATTACATTTTCAGTCGTCATTCCCACATATTGAGGAAATATAGATGTATTTGTTATATGTTAATAATAATTGCACAATAAAGTAAGTTGTCAGAGACAGTAAACTTACACAAAAATTCAGAAGTAAAAAGTTTATGTACCAATTTTTTTTAAGTTACACATCATTTCGGCATTCCCCCACCGTCATTTCTTAATTTCAAATTGAAACGAAGGATTGACGATATATGAGGTTATGGTTTTTTAACTAGTCGCACTAGATTTTTTATTTCTTTGTTTATTTAATTCTTTAATTCGCCGTTTCTTCCTGTTTAAAGGTGAGAGAATTATTCATATGGACTTTGGATATAATTATTATTTTAAGAACAATACAGAGATACAAGTAGTTCATTTTGATGGCAGAGGACAACAAATCTTGCTTAACAGAGGAATATTATATTAACGATGAACGTAACAATAATACTGTTTTGGTCCAAACTTTTTGCTCTCTATCGAACAATAATAGACACGATTCAATAACGGTATGGCCTATAAAAACCATTTCCTTACTTTCAAAATTAGAAATCGTCCTTATAATTCGTTAAAAATTAGTTTATTTGAGGACCACTATGTTGGTAAATTCTAGTTACACAAATACTACATAATTGACAAAAAAATCAAATTTAAAAAATACATTTTTTTACCTAATTTTGGAATTTGATGAGAATTATCCTAAAAATTTCTTAAATAATAAAAGTAATAGTTTAAAGTATTTGTTTAAATAACTAATTTTAGGAATATAAGCCGCGTTTAGTAGATATAAAAAAGAATATTGTTCCAATACGATGTGATCCAATACGGTGTACCGATTAATGTCCGCAGAACCCTGGACTGGAATCATTGTATTATTTTCATGTTTGAGTTGGATGCTGTGCCCCAAAGTTCCACTTCGGAGTTCCAAATTGGTTTTATTATTGCTTTGCAAAGGACTAATTTGTTTTCCATGGTTTCTATGACCTGTACCCAATCAGCCAGTACAACTTTCCGTATTTCTTGGTAAGCTACTTTCTTTTTTCTTTTATATGTTTTGTCTAAGTTAACCGTCTATCCAGATACACTTCCAAATATTTAACGTGTCCCATTTGGGGTGCCTCGATATTATTTAGCATTACTGGTCGACAACACTGTTGTCCAGTAGTGATAATAACATAGGCTCACTTTCATCATTAATTAACAAAAGAATGAGCAGTAAAGTTTTCAATACATTAAGTTGTAGTACTTAAGTAAGTACAACCGTCGTGATGCAATAAATTGAGTGATACTACGTAGTAGTTGGAAATGGAAAGTTCAAAAATTAGATGAAAAAAAAAATCAAATTTTGTCTCATTCATATTTTTCTGTAAAATATTGACGTCAGCTCTTGTCTATCACAATTTGATTTCATTTGTTGACTATGTGATTGATCTCTATTAAAAGTTTTCTATTGACAAAACAGACCTCAAAACCAGCGCATAATATGATTTACTTCCATGAATCTAACTTGATAACAATTATAAACTTATATGATTATTGACAATATTTGATAATGAGCATACGATATATTGGATTGTCAACTACATTTTACATTAGCTTTTCTTGTATATGTAGTGAAAACATCAATTGCAGCTGAATTGATAAATCAAATTTCATAATTCATTATATAGAAAACTCAAACTCATTATATACATTTGAGGATAAATTGATTGTTTTTGTCTATCTGGGAGGCATATTTTGTACTAATTTGAAACTTAGATTATGTAACTTGGTTAAAAAATTAAAATTATTTAATAACAATCAGTTAATTAAAATGATAACAAGTAAATGACACAAACTAAATTCAAAGTGATAAAAATTATGATAAGTTCCAAAAATTTAATGAATAAAATTACGAGTAGAAGATACTAACTATTAATAGAACTTTTTGGATATGTTTTGTATCACAGACATATTATATATCGGTTTGTGTGTACAATGCATATATCGTTTATATCAAAGAATATAAGCTTAAAGAATACAAGAGTGAAGAAGAAAAAACGAGGATGATCTGAATGCCTCTTCTGTGAACTCGGGACCAAGGTGTTTCAAAAAAGGTATTTATTTTAATCGCCTATGTGTATTGCACTTTACCGAATCCAAAATATATAAAAACGCGTTTATAGCAACCTTTGCCAAGAAAACTGAGAAAAACTTGAAATGCTGAGTATAAGTTCCGATAGAAATTGTAACAAAATGATAGATTCCAGGAAGTTTTATTATGCATAGTAAAGTCGCTCTTCAAATTCATTCGGATAAGACGTACTTATGTGTCCGTGGCTCAAATAGCTTCTCAAATAAATGGGGAATATGTACATATATCATTATATTATTATGCAAAAGTAATGTTTTTGAAATTTTTTAGGAACAATATGATAAGTATCGTAATATACATGCCTCAAAACTGAAAAGTAGGACATACAATAGTCTACTTATCTTTGGTGAATAAGCATTTCGATATTGATAATTTGAAAACTCCAAGACAGTGTTTTATTCAGGATTTGAGAAGATTATGGAGAGAGGGTTCGAAAAAATTTCGAAAAAAATGTCAATTGAAATATAATATTATTTAATGGGGTGGGGGTTATTTCTCTTAATTGGATCAATAAAAATAGTTTTTATTCCCAAAGACAAAATTGATTATACTAAGCCTAACTTTCGTTCAAATAACAATCCCTTTTGACATCGTAACTATGGTAAATTTTGTTAACAAAGTTGAAATTTTTGCCCCAAAAAACATAACATTTTTGGACCATAAACTTGTGATTGGTTGTTGGTGGGAATGCTTTTTGCACGTAAACGAAGCGAAAACCAAACTTTTTACATTCTTGATTTTCGATTTCATTTGGCCGATGAATCCATTGTCAGATTTTGTTGCTACGGAAACTAGACTCTCCACATTATTGTCTACGCAACACAAAATACTTACAATAACAAGTAACTATAATTAAGCTACAATGTACACCTTTAAAGTAAAAAATTATAAAAGATCATAATTGACCATAATATAACGATAAACATCAAAGCTTTTTATATCTCCGAAAGAACTAGGGTTGTAAGTACCAAAAGAAGAACTTGAAGATTTGTACTTATTACTATATACTATTATATTTACTGATAAAAGTAATCAACGACATTAATTTCACAACTTCAGACTTTTTGGATGGTACAGTAAGGGAAGGTGAGCAGGTAAAGTAAGTTTTGAAAAAGAAACTTCAAGCTTCAAAATGCAGTGATTATAGAGTTATCAGTTTCATCTTCCACAATGCTAAGATTTTTACGAATATACTAAACAGAATCCTAAACAGAAGATTTGAAAGGGGTATAAAAGATGTGCTGGATTAAAGTCAATTTGGTTTCAAAAGAAAAAGAGGAACAAAGAATGCTACCAAACTATTGATGATTAAATAAAAATCAAGAAATATGCATAGGTTCATCGACTAACAGACAGCTTTTGATCAATTGAGAGAATTAGAAAAAGAATAATGGATACTCTTCAAAAAAAATTGAGTTGTCTGTAGAGACAGACACTAAAACTCTTCTTTGTGGCCATTAACCTGGTACTGTTTGCTAAGATGAAAGCAGAATTGAAAATTCTGTGATGTAATTGTAGAAATTAACAAAAATAATATAAAAACAGGAAAGTCAAAAGTCATAAAGATCTCCCATAAGTCATGAGGCGAGACACCCCTTTCCACATCAATGTGAAGAATAAACAACTTCAAAATGTGACCTAATTCAAATTCAAAAGTGTGATTTATCAACAATAGAAAATCCACTCATGAAATTACATTGAATTCAACCACACGGGAAACTAAGCGTACCATTTATAACTCTTAAATAACATATAATTATATTTATTTTTATACAATTTAGGATTAGTATTTTGTGTTGGATAATTGTCAATAAATGAATATTGCTCCTAAAATATGAAATAAAATCGTTTGATTTTATTCCGTCTTTGACATAATTTACTTTGAAAAAAAAAATCTTTTTTTTTCCAATTTGCAGTTGAAGAAAAACTGTAAAAAACTCTGTTACTGACAGGGGTCCCATCGCTGCACTCGTTTTTTTTTTAATTATCTATCACTGTGTTACATAATTTCGTTCGAAAAATGTCATTGCGGTTTATTTTGTTTCGTTTTTTATATAAACTTTTGGCTTACAAAATAATACATTTTTAAAACAAAGATTACTGTTTGTAAATTTTAATTAAAATTTAACTCGATATAATTAAAACTGCGGGTGCATTTAATTTATTAATTTACATTATTAAAATGAGTTTGTATGCTTTATTAAATTAAACGTTTTTATGTCGATATACACCGAGTTGAACTAATAATTTTTATGGCTTTAGTTTTATTTGTTTCCAAAACTGTTTCGTTCAACTTTATTACCAGCGCACAAAGAATTTAGCCGTAATTTCGTGAAGTTTCCTCAATTATTTTTGTTATGAACTTGAGAGTGCAGCTGAAACAGGAGTTAGACTTGGGAGGGTTGTTCATGGCAATAAGTAAAGTTCATAAAGATCGTGTTCCACCTATATTATATTAAACAATGATTGGAATGTAATAGCCTCGTTTTATCTATTACATGAGAACATTACTCTATAATGGTTATTATTATTATTAGTATTTTGAAAGGGCCAGTCGTTTAAACAGATTGCACGGCATTTGAAGAACCGTTCAAAGTTATAGTCGTTGTTGATGTAAATGAACTATACACAGACACCGCGTCTGGAAATAGGGAATGCGCACTAGAAGCACTTAAATGTTCCGGCAAATTCAGGAGCTATGAGGACACTTTCCAGTCTTGAACAGGAGCTCTGGCTTTAGTAGTCGAACGCGTCGTGCGCTGAAACACTGCTACGTTTGCCGATCGTCGATTTAGTCGCGTGCTTTTCAAAAAGAGCGGTTCGTTTAATTGTTGTTGCCATCGACAACAGTCACGGAAGTTTTGTGTTTGGCGTGCTGAAAACTTTATGCATTGAATAAAACTTTATGCTTATTAAAACTTAATTTATGATAGAGAAGTTAATTGCAATTTAAATAAATAAACATTTAGAAACTTATTGAAAACTTACCATTCATAGAACTGTATAATTCATATTGAATTTATGGAAACTTGCTCTACGAGCAAATTCCAAGCTTTTATTTAAATAAATATCAAATTACCGCGTTTTCGTTTTCTTATATAAAAAAGTGTTTTAAAGCATCATTAACTATTTCTGTGAATAAACAAAAGAAACATAATTTGCCACTTTTTAATTCCGACCGTAAAAAGTTTTCATTTGAGTCGTTTCACTAAAACTGCTACAATATCAAACTCCAATTTTTTGTAAGTATACATATTTTTTGATTCACGCAATCTGATTAAAACATATTGACAAAGAATAAATACGTCAGTCATTTATTAAGCAATATTTACAATGCTTGTGCACAAATATTTATGATTTGAGAACTTCAAAGACTAAATTGAAATGTTTTCCTTTTTGGTCCTTTTATCCACTTTATTTTATGTTTATAATTTCCGAAGACCAAAAAAATACTCTAAAAAATAACAATATGGTGTTTAATATTTAAAAATAAAAAGAATCAAAGTATTTTATTAACAACTTTATAAAGTAAATTAAAATAAGTGCAATATAACAAATATATTTCATATTTGAACAATCATAAATACGTAGATGATTAAAACATTAACATTTTCATGATTTTAAATTGCTGTGTTTTAAGAACAATTATTCTTTGTGTGGATCATAAAATTTTCTTTCTAATGTTTACTTATTCAATTATCTAATTTAATTTGTAGATATAAAAGTCTGGATTAATACTTCTTCTCATTTATTAAGTTCTTTATATCTCAGAACATCCGAAGGGAATTAATTAGTATTGACTTTGAACAAATATTTATTTCTTAGCAATTATTCGTTTTGATCTGCGATCTTTCCCTCTTACCATTATTGATTACATAAGGATCGGTCAAAACAAAAATAAAAAAAATAGTTCTTTGTTTCAAAACTTTTATTCTCATCCTGATGTTTTGTGTGATTTAAAAGTATCCGACACATATTTTCTTTTTCCAGAAATAGAAACTTCTGTAATCGGTCCTGTCGATTATTTTATATCGGCAGGCACTTGAAAAATGCAATTATTATTTTGTAAAGTTCTTAATAAAATTTTATAATGCAAGGAATTTTCTGTATACAAGCTAATACATAGTTGGGAGTTGAGGGTTTCCGATTTGCGTAGAAATAAGGTTATAAGGAAATGGACCTCCACCATCATTGTGTATATTGTAGAAAACTTTTTCAATTACTTTTTCTTACGTGTTTTGATTAAGCTTACATAATTCTTACGCTATAATGTTTCTCTACTATATATTATAAATATTTTTGTTAGGTTCAATTTAAAGTTGCTTCGTACAAAACTTTAATTTTCTGTATTTCCCTAATATATTCTAATAGTTAATAATCCTAAAAAATAGGTAGTAATAAGTAGGTAAAAGGTATGTTATAGGTTGTATAAGACGTTCAAATTTTAAAAGCTCTAATTAATTATATACAAAAGTCAATTTGCATTCAATAAATATACGAACTTCATTATTGGTACTTCAGTAATATATTTAAAAATCTTAAGACTGAATATAATGTCTTGACGCTTTATACTAGGTATGCTAATATAAAACCGAATTTTTCACAAAATAAGCTTTTATTATTTCCACATGAAAATACTCATTTTTTTAAAAATAATTTCTTCTTTTAACTATACATTTTTTTCATCTTTCTGATAATTTAAGGATACCAAGCCAAAAATATTGTTAATCTTTTGAGCAAAACACGCCATCGAGTTATTTTTGTAGATCTTTGTATATCATCGATGCGAATAAGTAATAACCTGAAGGAACCAAGTTTGGAGAGTAAGTAGTATGCGAAAGTATTTCCAAACAGAATGCCTCAATCATCCTCAATATCCTTCACTGGTTTTTCTGTGCGACCAGGGGAATTACTATGCTACAAGATCACTTTGTAAAGTCGATTTTGATATTCTGGCCGTTTTTCACGCTAAAACTGGGTTCTAATCTACTATCGCAAGTTTTTATTACGTTTGACTACCATTCTCATGTAATAACTCTTTAAATTCTATATCTTCAAACTATTTCGGTGGCCTTCCACGTTCGTCGTTCTCCACGTCGATATCGCCATTTTAAACTTCTTAAAATCCTTTAAAATATTGAGATCTCCTAAGATTATGCTTAACGTAAGCTTTGACAAGCATTCCATGAGATTCTACAGGAGTTTTTGTTTAAATGGTAATAGAAAGTCAATGCTGTCCTTTTAAGAATAGAACTCGACATGCTCAATGCTATTAAAAATAGTGAAGTCGTAGGGAATTTACACTTTTGCGAATTTAAAGTATATTCATAACAAAACAAATAGCCTCAATGATATGGTTTGGTAAACCCTTTATTGGCGGCCATCACCATTTATTGAAAAATTCCGATTTCATGTTAACATATCTGATACATACATACATACATTTATGACTTCTATGTACATACGTTTCAGGTTTTAAGGTTAAATTCCGTTAAAATAGCGCTTTTAATTAATTATCGCTAAGCGAATAATTGCAAATAAATGCGAGAACAAAAAGAAGACTTCATTGAAATTCATTCATTTTTTTCTTAGGTTTCAAAAAAACCTAATCCGTAAAAGGGATTTTCTATTTAAGTCCTACACGAAACCTAATCGAGAAAAGCAGACAATTTTTATATTGTTTTTCACTAGGACTTCCCATTTGGATTTTCAATGAGCCCTAATTGGGATTTTTTTTGGAAATTTTTTGTTGAAACTCAAAAAGTCCTATGTATTGGGCAATCCTAAAGTAGGTAATTTCTACTCGGTATGTTGGGAAAAATAGTAAGGAATAGATCAGTGCTTCCAACCGAAGCGGTATCACCTCAAATAGCATTGGTAAATATATAATGTTCCTTCTTCCTTAAGAAATATGATATTCTAAATGGGGCATACAGTGATAAAATTTTATTTTTCTCATAATGGGGGAGGTCAATTTATAAAAAGTTGGGAATCTATGAAATAAATCGAACTTGTACGCCTCATAGCTATCATACATACCAAGTAACGGAAATAAATTTCCCTCACATGTATTAGCAAAAAAGAAATGAAAAAAGAATTTTACACATTGACAGAATTCTTTTTAATTAATTTGAATTGGTATTTTTACGATATCTTTTTTTCGGAGAACAGTTCAATATTGCTGAGCTTTTTTAATACAATATAGTTCTATTCAATTTGTTTTATCAAAAGTAACATATAAAAATTGCACCTTAACTTTTGTTTAACTTTTTGCACCCACTTAAATTTTGTCACATTCCTGTGAATCTTCAATTTTAGTTCAAAACATAAAAGACACCGTAGAATCGGACATACTTTGACATTGTTACACGTATTGACTATTAATCGCTCGCAAATAAGTTTAAAAGTTTTATTGGAGCGTAAATTTAAACTTCAAATCGTATTACATTTTCTTATGTCGCATGCTAGACATTAGTTCTAAAGTCAACATTCCCTCTTTTTCACGAATTGAAATAAAAGAAAAGAGAAATAGTGTGCCACTGTTAAACTACACTAGGTAATAAAATTTCGTATGTCGACCACAATTCGATTTAATTTTACGAACTTGCCAATTATTCTAGTTGTAATCATAAAGTTTATTATGGCTGTTACAGTATTTGATAGAACTATTCAAATCTTTGTTTTTCGAATGGCAAGGTTATGATGGCAGTCGTGAAAGGGTACAAACACTATATTATGTCCAAAATATATTGTTTTATTACATAATTTATTGTAAGCTGATTTAAATTACGGCTCCATAGTATTTAAACATTACATTAAAAATTAATCATAAAAATAAGCCATCATAATTTTATAGCAAAAGTAGGGTTCCATATGTAACACAATAATACAAAAATACAAACCACAATATTTTAGTTTATTTCTTTTCGCAGGAATCTTTGCGGGTTCGTTATAGTTTATATATTTAATAAAAAAGGTTTTTTGTACAGTGTAAAAAGAATGAACCACGGCTAACAAATGAAATGAATTTCGCCTTTTATTTTAAAACAAACGGAGCGGCGTAGATATAAAGGCCGATAAGCTTCAAGAGTTATATATTTTTTCTTTTTATGAAAGCCAGGGAACAGATTTTGTATTAGATAGGATCACATTTTGTATTTTAGTTCTATGTGATTGAAAGCTTTGAGCAGCATATGACAAAATTTTTTTTTGAATCATTTCTCACCCACTTTTAATGAAACTAACAGAAATTTTAAGAAATGAAGTGGAATAATTGGTTTTTCTTTCCATTTAGAGTTTTGTATTTAAGCAAAAAAAGACTGAAAATAACGGATCCTTTTAGATTTGTTAGATTTGATTTTTTTCACTTCCATTTTATCACTAAATTAATTTAAAGTATAAGGCTTTAAAAGTTTTATTTCGAAGTAAATACTTCGCTGTATTGTGTTACATTAGCTCAATTTGAATTTTAAAAAATCTTATTGGTTAAAACAAAATTCTCAAAACTTTATTCTTTTCTTCCGTCTATATCATCTATTTTATTTGCAGTCTATTATCACTGCATATATTTTGGAGAGAAGGTATTCTTATAAATCACTATGGTGTAGAAAGGCTACGAAAAAAAAATTGAGGTCACATAACACTGTGTAATAGGGATATCGAAAAATTAGTAAGGGAAATTAGTACTGGTAGCGTAGAGGGCATCCATTAATTACATGAGATAGGCTTAGCTATTTTTCACCCCCCCCCTGGTAAGATTTCATGAGGTTTTGTTTTTGCTTTTTAAGTTTTGATTTTTCAAAATGCGTATTAGCAATGTAAATGCGTTAATCTGTGCTTCGATTACATTAGATTTATTTAAAAAAACAATTTTTATAAATTACTAGATATTTGCCGAGACCATCCTCTCCCCTATGTGAGATTGTGTGAGATTTTGCTTAACACCCCCTCACCCCTAAACGCCTCACGTAATTAATGAATGCCCCCTTATCGAGGTCGGTAGACTTAATAACTAATCTGAGGAATGAGTGAAACAAAATTTAACTAAGATTAAAAGTCCGTCTTGATGACCCGCTTAATTATATCAATTAATACATATCGCGACGTTATTATCACTCAGTAAAAAAGCTATGCTTAAGGTGGCACAATGTTAGAAAGAAAAAAGAATTGTCCGGAATTGGTTGACTAATATGTTTTGAGGCTAATTGACTAGTTCGCTTAAAATACGATAAACATTTTGTTAAATTGGTGATACCTATCGTAAAAATAAACTTATTATTTTACTCTTAGAAAATCATGATTTTCAAATATCAATCGAGGTACAAGTAAATTGAGGTTCCATCTATCAAAGAGATCGAAAATTCCATTGTTAAAAATATATCTTCATTATGAACTTTTTATTTTTGTTATATATTAATTAAATAACCACATTCTAAAAAGAGAATAAAATCTCAGTCTTTAATTGCTAAAATGTAATTGATTTTTGTGATTTTGGTTTTAAAATTTAACATTTAATATTATTAAGGGCAATCTGTTCCTACAATATAGTCAATCAACTCCGAATATTAAGTTGATTAACTAATTTTTTGAGTTCTTTAAAATTAAGTTTATTAGTTTTACCATAAGAAATTTCGGTTTAAATGTTCATTTTTATCTATTGAATTTTCTTTTAGCTTATGATAGTTTTTCTTATATAATTATAAAAACTAATAAAATATTAAAGAATAGATTGAAATTTGGTCAGTTAGCCTCCGTTTCTCCTATACATACGTGTAGGAGATATCTTTCGGTAGATCTTGAAAAATAATAAACATTTTATGGCAACATTTTATTTTTAAACCGATTTTCTTGTGAATTTCCTTTTAGCTTTTCAATTATAGGTGAAACATTCAGTTAAAATTAAATAATATTAAAATCTAAAAATACCAATCACTTTGAACTTTTGAACCAATTACTATGCTAAATACGATTTTTTTTTAAAAATCGAATATCTTCCATACTTCCTTTAGCCGTATAAAATAGCAGAAATAACTTTTTTTCCACAGTGTCATTGAAAAATACTTCTACTATAAGGATGAGTTACTTTTGTATATATTTTTGTGTAGGTGCTAACATTTGTTTATATAACTCTTATTTATATTGATTTATTTATTTATGTATATAACTCCTTTTTAAATACTTATGATATCGAAAGTCTTCGTTCAGAAAACATTAATTGATTTCCCACTACGAAATCATTTATTGTAATTTCATACAGTTACATTTGTTGATTTTTAAAATTTACTTTTCTTAAAATAACTATAAAATTGTTAAAAAAAATATATGATTATTTCTCTTAGTCAATTGAAATCAATTACGAATTAAACTTAGTTTGGTTATTCAAATTTTTAAAGATAACGAATAGTGTTAAAAAATAAAATAACATGTACTTAATTGTCATAATACCTTTGACATAACATTTTTATTAGTTCGGAAAACTTTTTTGACCAAATATAGGTATGTAGTAAAAATCCACAAATAAAATATGACTGACAAAATCAAAATGTTAGTATTTTCCAATTTTCATCATTCGCTCATTAGAGCGAAAGTTACAATCGCCGTCAATTTATGATTGCAAAAGCAATTTAATTAAAACATATAGTAAAAAATTGCTACAAAGTGGATTAAATTTAATCTCCCATAGTTTTTTTAGATACTACACTATTTTATACCTGCAGCTTTTTTCAGTGGCATATAGATGATTGTTCTTGGTTGTAACTAAATCAAAATTAGAAGCGGAAGTTATTTAAATTATTATTTTTATTAAAATTAACCTTTTATTAATAAAAATATGAATTAATTTACTTTTAATATACCAAAATTAATGAAAATAAATTTTTATTATCCCTTTTATTATGTTATCAGAAATGATGAACAACATGCTAATATAATTATGAATAATTATTTCAAATGAATGATAATGGCGTTAGAAATTAAATTAATTATTCAAAATAATAATTTTTGCTGCTCATAAAATTATGAATTTACTCATTTGGCTGAATATTTTTTTATTAAAATACAATGGAAAACATTAACACACCTTAGTAGAAGGGAATATTTTAAATTTTGATAAAATATTTTAATGGATTAAATGATTTCTATTTGTATACATTTTTAAACTACTATCAAGAAAAAAAAACTGTTTAAAAAAGTTAGTTATCCTTAAAATTTCAGATGGAAACTTTTTAATAGCAATGAAAAACCGTATTCCAAGAAAAATGTATTCATTTTTAATTTCAAATAAGTATGATATTTTGAATGAGAAAAAATGATAAAAAGCTTTGCCTTAATAAATGTTTCTTTACTTTCTTTGAATATGAGATAAGATAGAAAAAAAATACACTAAATGAGCTAGTTCTTTATGTAAGAAGTATAAAAACTAAAAAGAATGAATGGAAAAGTAAAAAGTTAATCTTATTAAGTAACATTTAATATGCTTTGATGATTTTATTATATATAACATTTCTAGAATTTATTTAAATTTAAACGGATCTTATCTAATTTAGTTCAATTTAAGATATATCTTTGAATCTTAACTTTAAAAATATAAACAAGAGATTTTAAAAGTACAGTTCATGGAAAAAATATTGCAAAAATTATAATAATGCA
This sequence comes from Sisyra terminalis, assembly GCA_958496175.1. NCBI lineage: Eukaryota > Metazoa > Arthropoda > Insecta > Neuroptera > Sisyridae > Sisyra > Sisyra terminalis. The sequence continues at coordinate 35,155,457 of OY292274.1, forward strand.
TCGTTATTTCTGTTATTGATTATTGCAGTGCGGAACCTAAACCAAGAGTTTGTAATTTTTATGATGTATCGTTAATTTTATTGAACAAACATAACTACTATACACGTTCTCATACACTTTGATAAAAACTACGATGTTGGAATATGAAATAAAAGTTGATAAAGTAGAGTTTTTTCTACCCGGCTATTTTTTAATTCTTAAATCGAGAAAATACTCACAATGTGGGCTACAAATAATGAGATATATTAATATATTAATTTAATAAGAGAATAAGGTTCTCAATTATCAACATACTTTATTTCACCGTTATAATGGTTATTTTTTTAACGTATTTTATAATTCAACCCAGACTTTTATTCTAGGAAAAATGAAAAATTGTCAGCAAAAAGTTAACTCTAAAAATTTGGAATTTTCTATATGGAATTTTTGTATTTACTCAAGCCCATAACTAATGATTCAAGAAGATTTTAGAAATAAAACTTCATTTTAGTTATTTATTAAAGATTAAATATTTGAAACAATGCGTTGAAAATATTTTCAACAATGGAAAAAAAATACCAAAAATTAAACATAAAAATTGATCATGAAAATAATATGGCATTGACCAAATGAGGCACAGAAAAGTAAATGCAAATTCAAGTTGGGTACTTTATTTTGAAGATTTATCAATGTCATTTATGTATGCTTTGTATGACAAATGATATAACTCAAATATTCACCACGACTTGTTTTCCATATAGAGACATATTCCTCCAATACAGACGTTTCTATGGTATTTATTTCGACTATGTTTCTTAAGATCTTGAATAGCAGTTAGCTTATCAACGTAAAATTTGCTCTTTAATAATTCCCATAATTATTAGTCAAACGCTGATAAATTGCATAATCTTGCAGGTCAATTCACTTTTTTTACGCAAAATTAAGTGATGTTATTCAAATTTTATGCTTAATCTGGTAAGCTGCATCGTTTTCTTGAAAACAAACATCATCCAAGCCAATTCCATCAATTTTAGGCAAAAAATAGTCAGTTCACAATGCATGAAAACGTAAAGAATTGATGGCAACTAAGTTCCTGTTTCCATTTTCAAAAAATAAGGTTCGATGATGCGTTTTCACCACAAAAACACACCTAACAGTCATTTTTTGGGGATGCATTGACTACTATTGACTTTGACGTGGATTTTCATTGGTCCAAATACGACAATTTTGTTTGTTTACCGTCCTTTTCAATGTGAAATGCGCTTCAGAAATAGATCATGTATAAGTCCATGCAGTGTCATTCGTATGCATTTATACGTATGTATATATGAAAAAGAAAAAAATCTAGTGTGGCGTACAAATCGTCGTCTACGTGGGTAAAGTTCTTGTGGTAACCAAAAAACAACAGCTTATTAGTGAGTACCGTTGAGTACCAGCCTACACAAATAAACGCCTGAAAAAACAAACGCTTGTATTTTACTTGTTTCACTTGGCCACCCCAGAGAAAAGTGAACTACTTATAACCGCTGTTACATTTTGCTTGTACCCACGTAGACGGCGCTGGTAATTGCTTCTTATGCGGCTTGTCATTTGTTGTACAGTGCGCTATCTATTTATACGAATGTTCATCGTTTATACGAATGCGTTTGTTGAGAAGCCACAGCGTAGGCATAGATAGGTAAGGAAAACTGTATCTTTTACTTGTATGTGATTTAATATGTATATTTTCACTTGCATTTAATAAAAAAAAAATTCCAATGTAACATCGAATTTTTCAAATGTTATTATGAAATGTTTACGACAGAAAACTGTCTATAGTTATGATGTTACTACGTAAAATTCAAATGTTCATAGTAAATTTTAGAATAGAATATTGTTAAGACTAAGATAATGAAAGGTTAGTTCTAGATTACGATGTTTCTATCGTAATTATTACTGCATTTTTTCCGTGTTGTCGTTAGGTTGTATTAAGGATGTACATATACATAGAGTTATCTTTCATTGTATGTTGAAATTTTCTATGTTTTAGCTTGGGCGTTAACTTATTTAGATTAAAATATGAATTGTTGATTATTTTTTATGTTTACAACAAGATTGGAAAAGACTTAAATATTGTATCTATATAAATCGCAAAATATGTGAACAGACAAGTTAGTTAGTCCTAAATCAACTCAGAATATTTGAATAATTGCTTAATTCAATATGATAGTCAACACAATGTCATTGTGGCTTGGAATATTATGCAAATGACTTTACAATGATTGCATGTAACATTTATTGTTTTGCCTTTGGAGTTCTAATATAATATATAGTACTAATTAAATAGCAATTAACATTCAAAATTATTCAAAAACGTCAGAATTTCTCAAGCTTGCTCTACTGTGTTTGTGACATAGATGTACTGAGTTAACTTGCTGTTATAAACGGAATAACGACGTGATACCACAATGACAAAATGGCAAAATGAAGCACAAGTTTTCCAATGCTAACTTGAGATATATGCTATATTATAGCTTTTGATGCCACCCTTATGCTGCGATATGGGGTGTGTATTCACTTTGTGATGCCGCGCATATATTACTATTAATATGTATTATAATTTATAATATGCAGTGTGTGTACTCTCAATTTACAAGTTTGAATACGTTTACAATCAAGTGTATAGACGGATATGCATCAAAATAAATTTCAAGTTATCAGCTTTCTCCTTTATACTATCTGCAACTACTCAAATATTGTAAATTTTGAACACATTAATTACTTATTTACTTCAACAAAGTTCTATTACTTCTAGTATATCCAAACTGCATTGAGTTTCGTTACAATATCTTCGTAAACAAATACGTATGAGCAGAGATTTAAATTTTACTAGTCAATGAAAATAGAAAAAATATTTGAGCCCTACTGGTCTTCTTTCATGTTGAACACTTTAAAAGCTTTTATATATCAATAGTTTCAATTTCACTTTTGTGAAATTATAGTAAATATTTATTTTTTACAATTAATTTAACTCCAAAAATAATGACAATGCTCAATAGCAGTATAAATTTTTATGTTTAAATTTCAAGTTTTGCTAAATTTTTGTGAATTTTAAAATAATTCTCACATTTCTTAACATTTTTTCTTTCGAAATTTCTCTTAAGCCATTAAAACTGCATATAATCGTTATTGTTCTTCTCATTCGCCTTTCGAATAATATATGAATCCATAAATTTGTTGAACGACTACATTTGATCATAAAATATAAATAAACCGTATTAGTTACGAGTAATAAAAAGCTCGGAAATCGCCACCTGTGCCCAAGCTTTACGCGGCGTTCGGCGTCCAACTAAAAAGACAATTTATTTTTAATATGCTTCCAACATAAGGGTTAAAAAATTATTTCAAACATTACCAAAAAGCTGAAGTGTAATAAAAATAAGAGTAAATTTAATTTTTATTTTACCAGATGATTCAATTATGTTAAAATATGTTGCTATATTTTTTTTCAAGAGTATTCAATTATTTTTAAGTATACCTAATACAAATGAATAACATAATACAATTTTTAGACTGCAAATAAAACTTAACTATATTTGATTAAAATTTAAATTTCAACTACAATCGATTAATAACTTAGATAAAAAAATATTTAAATTATACTCAGTTTCATGTTTATGACTCTTTCAGTAACTAATACACGTACGAATATTTAAAAATAAATATTTTTTATTTAGGTAAAAAATATATTACCAATTTATTGTAATTTTTATATACTATTTATAGTTAAATTAAGTAATTGGTAAATTGAATGTTAAATGCATATTGGTTAACGAGATAGTTCGTGCCAATTCGCTAGGTGGCTTCAGTACAAATTTGAATTTTCCACTGAAAAACTTGAGATATTTTGGAGGAATTATTTTTTTAAGTTGTCTGAAAGATGAAAAATGGTTATAGAACAGAGAGCCAACTATAAAATATCATTTACCAATATTAAACCACAATTTAATGTGTTGCGTTTCAATTTTATTTTAAAATTGGTACAAATTTTCTGCATAACCAAATATTATATTATTCTGACTGATACTGACAACTTCACATGCGTTATATAAGCCATATGTCGATATTCCTGTTTCAATTTATTCCCTACTGTAAAGTACGTGAATAATTGAAAGAGCTTAGGGCTATAAGCGTGGTGAATTGGCCCCGGGAAGATATTTTAATGCTACTTAAAAAGTGTGTATGCACTAATAAACTATTAAGATCTTTGAAGTTCATATCTCTACTCAACTAGATAAAAAAACAATAATAATAAGTGAAAAAAGATAAAAATATTTTTCTTAGAATTGAATCTATCGATTGATCAAAAATTGTTATATGATTTAACAATTGGTTTATTTTTTTTATAAATATTGGCAACTATATTCTTTTATATTATAACCTAAAACTATTATTTTACAATATATTATCATTTGAATTCACTCGAATCACAGAGTGACAATAACTTATCACATAACAGTTACGGAGCGATCCAATGGTGACAATAACTTATCACATAACAGTTACGGAGCGATCCAATGGTACTTGATGACCGCTGATGAAGTTTGCTTGGCAATCGAAATACGTTAGTAATTCATTTGTTTGAACTTCTGTTCAATTTATGTACATAGTTTATTTTTGGAAATTATATTACATAAATAAGACCACAATATATTTTATATATTGTATAAACATTATAACTGTTATATTCAACGAAAAAATCTAATTTGATGTCTTTATTGTTTCCATGCTCAACTTTACAGGTCTCAAACTTATAAATTCTCTGACTATTGAAAGTGCCGAAATCCCGAGAAAACGCAGAATGTATTTAATGCAATTTTTGGAAATTAAGAACTACTTACTCATAGTACATAATATAGTCATAACCATTTTCATTGTTATGATACCAGTGGTACAAGCGTCAAAATTTTACTAAAATATACAATCCGATATTCCGTTTTACACTGTTTTACATAATTTCTAACCATTCGTATGTAGAAGACTCGCAGCATTGATAAATGCAACAGTTTAATGAAATTCTAAACTTATAAACAAAATTGTATTTTCTTAAATAGAATGCACAAATAAAATTTTACGTATACACATACTCTTCTTCTAATTGTTGGCCATAATAATAATAACATATTTCCTAATTTGATTGCCAGACAAGCTTATAAATTGTACAGTATACCTATATATGTTGCATTCCTTAACTATGGTTACGGTTACTATCCATAGTGGTTATTCGAAATTATTTGTTCTAAATCAATTTTTAACAATTATACGAAAGACACGGTTTTTGGAGCTTTTCATTTATAAACTACTAGCTAAACCCGGTAGACGTTGTCCTGCCAGCCAATAGTTGTAAATAGATAAATTGAATTTAGGAAAAAAATGCTTGTGAATTATTTGAATCACCTCCCTTAACAATCCGCAGAATCCCTCGTTTTACCAAACATAACTCACCTTCAATATATACATTAATAAATTACGTTTTGAGAACCTCTACTTCTAAAAATCACTATACGATCATAACAATTAAGTATTGACAGTTAACGATTATTGTATTGACCGTTGAAAAAGCCGTTTTTTTGTGATCGCAGATATGTTACTAACGCAAGAAAAGATAAAAACAATCTTTGAAGCGGATTGTATATTGTGACAAAATTTCAGCTAAATGGATTCAAAACTTTTTGAGTTTTTGAAATCTACACAAACCAACATAACAATTCTATAAAAGTAGATAAAACATAAATTATTTATTGTTTATTTAAATCAGAGATTGTCAGTGGTGGCCAACCCGCGAGATGCATCAGACTTTTATAAAATGTATACATTTTATAATGACCATAGTGGTGAAAATCAATATACTATAAATGTTTACAGTGTATCTAAATTTAGTATGGAGAATTTGAGGTATAACTTTAATCGGGCCCCGCGGAGTTATGATGCATTTCCGAAGTGACCCGCAATACAATTTGGGTTGACCACTCCTGATTTAATATATTCTGATTGTTTGCAATCTTAAAAAAGAACATAGATATTTAATTAATGAGTCCAATTTATATTCAATTAATGGATGTCTATTTAATAATTTTAATCGGGCTTCTTCTAAATGCAACTTTTATTATTAATAATCATACGTAAATAGGCAATCTTTTCTTCCGAAGAAAAATTATTTGAACTTAATTACGAAGTTTCTATCAAAACAGTAAAGGTATCTTTAAAATTGGAACCGAAAAAAACCAGAATAAAATATTTGTACAACTATTTTGATTTGACTTTTTTGGGACCTTTATACTTATTTTTGGCGAAACACGTCTAAGATGTACCTGAAAACAAAATATTATCAAAATCAATAAACCTGTTATTGAATCATACGAAAGAATGCAGGTAGGCAGAAATTTACGTTCGAATTATCGACCTTTGATCCATAATGATCAATGTTGTGACCGAAACCGGCTTAATTCCAAGCTGATATGAAATTGCAAACGATTCTCTACCTGCTATCAACGGGTGGTATAAAATAGCATAGTAAAAGCTTGAAGGCCAAAATGTGTGAAAAAGGTAGAACCAAAGGTGTTACTAATGGATTTGGTAACAGATTTAATGAATTATAATTGACAACAAATAATAAATACCTCAAACTGGTTCCAAATTCCTTAAACGATATATTTAAAGCTGCCATCCTCTCATTTTGACCTCATATGCATACGAAAAATCCTTAAATTCTCACCTATATATGAGTTAAAAGACATACATAGATATTTCTTACCATATTTTTGTATTTATCTATTTGTGTCCTTCAAAATTGAATTGTTTTTTTGGCCAATTCGATCCAAAGATCACTATTAATCAGGGACTGGAAGCTTACTGGAAATATTCCTGTTATCTTAAGTACTTCAATAAACATATTTGTTTTATGGGCGAAACGATATAATTTGTTAACTACTATTTATTTTTTGAATATTGGCCAAGGAGTTTTTACAATCATTTCCTATCCCATAAACTAATGAGCTTATGGATCAAGTGATGGGACCATTGGGGCAATTTTACTTTTTCACCAGCACAACATAACCCAGTAGATTCACCGCTGTATTTTAACGCCTTACAATATTGGCAAATGATTGTCATTTCCCCAATTGTTCCATATTACAATAAATATTAGGTAAAATATGTAAATAACACATAAATTAAATAAATAAAAATGCCAAATTCAAACGTAGCTAAGCGTTTTGTCAAAATAAATCACAGGCATCAATGATTAAAAATAGTATAAAGGCAAGTAAGCGTAAAAATTTGCAGAAGATGTCGAGGGACATCTTAATCTTCTAGAGGTATAAAATATACTTTATATCCGATTTCCATGCCTACCGAATATACATAGAAAATTTCATGAAAATTGGTCCACCCGTTCTTGAGTTATAAATAGTGTAACTAACACGACTTTCTTTTATATATATAGATAAACCTTTCTCTTACAACCTGTATGAAGTATTGTTGCAAAGTATTGAAATCAGATGAAATTTTCAATGTCGAGTTTTTATAGGGAATACGGCTTAGAGGCCCATGATAGTTAATGTTTTTTTTGAAATGCATTAAAAATAACAATACCCATTATTTAATAAAGTTTTTGAAATATATATTTATTAATATAACAGTAAATCAATCTCTTTTTTGGATATCAAATACTTCGTTTTTATATAATATTCGTACAACGTTTCGCTACTTTTGATGTATGATATGTCTATTTTTTCATTAGTTTAGTTTTATCTGTTAATTAAATTTTCACTGATTAATTGTGTATATTTATATAATTAACCTGTTACTGAATGTTGTAGTACCTGATGAAGCTACTAAAGTAGCGAAACGTTGCACGAAGATTAAATAAAAATATCAAGTATTTAATATCCAAAAAAAGAGATTCATTTATCGTTATCTATACTAATATATAAAATTCTTACGTCTGTCTGTACATTTCGATTTTGAACCCTATTTTAGGGTTAATATTTGTTTCAAGAGGCCCTTATTCCAAATTTAACATTTTTAAAATTTTTGTCTGTCTGTCTGTCTGTCTGTGTGTCCCGATTTAACTAAAGAACGGAACAACCGAATTTAATGAAATTTGGTATTAAGAAACAACATAATTTCCCACAGACTATAGGCTACTTATCATTCCAAAAAAATATTAAGGGAAGGTATTCCTTAGGGATGAAAACATAAATTTTTACTTTAGACAAGTGAGTTATATATCATTGGAAAGGTAATTTAAAGTTAGAAAATAATCTGTAAAAATATTTTAAGTTGAAATGATAAAAAGCACAGTAAATTCAATTTAAAGTTTAAAAAATTGCCTCTTTGAAATATAAACCTTTATATATCATAGACACATTTTATTAGCGTAGATTTTAATAGCGTAATCGCTTACGTATCGGTCATTCTGATCCTTCTAATTATAAGGACGTGGGTTCGAATCTTACAGTAAACTTTTTTTTTTACAAAATTGTTGTAAATAGACCCTTAGAGTTGCTCAATATTGAAATATTAACAAAAAAAATTATAGTAGTAGTAATAATAATAATAGTAATAAAACTTTAAAATAATCTGTAAAAATATTTTAAGTTGAACTGATAAAAACACAGTAAATTCAATTTAAAGTTAAAAATTGTCTCTTTGAAATATAAACCTTTATATACATAAACCATATAGTTGATGTTAATAGCGTAATGGCTTACTTATCTAACATTCTGATGCTCCTAATTATAAAGACGTGGGTTCGAACCTTACAGTATTTTTTTTTTTACAAAATTGTTGTAAATAGACCCTTAGAATTGGTCAATAAGGAAAAATTAACGAAAAAAAGTAATAGTAGTAGTTGTAATAATAATAATAGTAATAAAACTTAAAGTAAATAAGTTTTTAAAACCTAGCATACATAAAATTCTGTATTTATATATCCCCTTTGACTGTTGAAATTTTAATATTCGATGTATTCCTTATAAGAAGTAGACATCTAATAAGAATTTTTTTTTGAAAATTCCTACCCTAAAAGATTAAAAGGGGGTGACTAAGTTTGTATGAGAAAATGTAGAGTTAATTGTAGAGTTAAATCAACAATCGAAATTTTGAATTTAATAAGTGCAATTAATAAATAAATAAATAATTAATAATAAGTTTCGGTTTTTGTTATATCATTTTAACTACAGCATTTTAAATAACGTCATTTCGCTTAATTAGAATGAATGTTTAGGTAGTAGGTACTTATACCAAAGAGGCAGTTTTTAATTTTTGTTTGTTTTTCAACAATCAAACTTTTTTAAAATCTAATTTTTCTGAACCAATGATTGTGACCTGGAGCAATTATTTAACATTAAGGGAGCAATTTTTTGTCATATATTTCATTATCAATCAAAAAATAAAATCTTCCAAATCAACTTTTCTTCAATATTTAGAAAAATTTGAAAATCAATTATTGTTATTGAAAATAAATAAAATATTCGAATTTCCTTCCACGCTTTCTGTCTATTTCCAACACTTTCGTTATACAACGTCCAAATGTGCGAAATTGAATTGCTTTTTAGTTATAATAATCAAAATAAAAAAGGTCATAATTTTTTTCGTTTTACATTGTATTTTCCAATATAAAGTCATATTTGTGTCGATGAAATTTGTAAAGTGTTTTTCTTATGCGATGTAGATATATATTAAGAAAGAGTTTTTTGATAATTCCTCCTCTAAAAGAGTGAAAAATGGTGGCAAAGTTTGTACGGCAAAACGTGTAATAAACAATCGAAATTTCAAATTTAATTATCAAGGTATGTTCGTTATAGACGAAACGTTTTATCGCTTAAAATAAAACATAGTTCAAAAGTGAGCATTACGTTTTTTGGCTTTCACATATTGTAAAACTGAAAATCCGATATACGTAATCACAAATAAATACATTAATGAGCGAATATCGAATAGCGAGACATTGAAAGAAAATGGTTTAATTATATAGTTGAAATTCAGATATTTTTATAAGTGCATAGATACACAATGGTTATACTTTATTATGGAGGAACTGGGTTTCATGCATTTGAACAAATTTTAATTTCGCCGTAGCTTTGTACCTTTCAGTAGTGTAAAAGTTGAGACAATGAAATGGGATTTCTACTAATATTCGAAATATCTAGGCGAATGTTTTGATAACTTTTGACGGTTTTAAGTCACAATTATGCCTGACTTTATTGAACTTAACGATAGTTTTTATTTATGCAGATGGTGATTGATTTACGGATTAATTGGATCACGGTAGGTTTACCTACCGTAGGTATACGCAATTGAACATACTCTTTTTAGATATTTATAAATATTTTTTGAAAATTAATTGATCATTATATACAACTATTTTATTCTAAGTAACAGTTTATTAAATGTGTCTTTTTAAAGTTGACAAAATAGTGTTTTTAAGTATGATTATATTTTTCGTAAAAGAAATAAGAAAAATAATAATTTTCATATGCCACTACAAATAGCAAATTTAAAATGAAAATATAATCTACACCTATGTTACGCAGATGAAGTCGCGGGGATCAGCTAGTATTATATAAACCTTGGATAAGAACGTGAATTATGCTTGTATACTAATTGTTTACTATAATTAAGAAAGTTTAAACATTTTCTTCAAAACGTATAAGTTATATTGAACGTTTAATGTTCAAATTACTTTTTTAGTCAATGAAAGAAAATTAAAATTTTTTCTAAAGATTTAATGATAAATTTGTTAACAGTTATTAAAATAAAATATTTTTGGAATCGGTATTAAAATTTATTTACCTAAAACTTATCTGGCTAAAATTGTCACAAATATTACAACACAGGATTACACGCGCAATAATTTATGAATAAATTATAAAATTTTAATTATTATTACTTTGATAATGGTTATTTATCGTCGCCTTATAACTTTTAATGTACTTTATGACTATCGGATTAAAAGTTCATAAAACAAGAAATATTAGAAAATTTGCCAGTCACCTGATTCAAACTCAGTACAAACCATTTTCTGAGTGGCCACTTTAGCTAATAGTAAGCTTTTTAATAATTAATATTTGATGGGAAAGCTCTTGTGATTGAAATAAGTTACATATAATAGATACTTTTTAATCATTTTTTTATTTTAGACTTTTTGTATTAAGTTTTAGGCTTATATTGCAAAATGGAGAGTCAAAGGTAAATATTTAACAGTAGAAGCTTTTTTCATCTTCACTGTTTGTGTTTGTCGTGGGCATTGAGATAATGATTCACATGTCCATAAGCTTTTTAGTAATAAAGCTTAGAGCCGGATACGGTCTGCCTTGTAAATGCAAATATAATGTACCTAGCTAGAGATGGAACTGTAAATATTAAATGTAAGAGGATACGTCTCTCATATTTCCTCCAACAATATATTACCTTCATTGTGCATAAAATAATGTTTTCCGCTTGCTTAATTGATGCAGTTCTTTAATTGTTTCTGTCTGGAATTCGTCTGAGGCAATCAAATTTTCTGAAAATTTTTATGTTCTTATTTTACTTAAATTTATCTGTTTCCATATTCTGTAAAAAAAAAGTATGAAAATTGGAGTTTTTCATCTGCACTATATTTTAATTGTCTGCGGGCTATTTTAATTAAATCTTTATGAAAAATTCCTTAAAACATACGACGTAAGGAATAAACTTTTTATGTAATGTTTACATAACCCGTTCTGATTTATAAAGGATTAAACATTTCTTCTGTTTTTTATTTTCTTTTAAAAACTTTTTCAAGAAATTATGTTTGTTTCTACTCTGACTTTATTACAAAGAAAATTTGTAAAAAATATAAAAAAATATTACTTTCAGATGAAATGTATAATATACAAAGTTATTCAAAACAAATGTCAGAGAAAATAAATTAGGACTGTGGCTTCTGTGAAGCTTTAGATTTTGTATACAAATTCTCTCAAAACTAAAAAAGTTGGTACACTTTAGAAAAAATAATTTTGAAGTTTAAGCATCCATTGTTTTCTTTTAAAAAATAATTATAAGCTTTTCTTTAGGCCAACTTTTCATTCAATATTCAGAAAGAAGTAGAAATATGTAAAGGTAAAAACTGTAAAAAAGCATAATTGAGAAATTAGTTCAATCAATATTTTCGGGTGTTTGTAAATAGACCTATTATACATGTTCCAAAAAAAAATCCTAAAATATAATGGAGTTGTTGATTTTGACCTTTACTTGATATAGTTAAAGAAATTTTCATTTAAAAACGTACAAAAATCGTTCAATTCCAAATGCCTAAATTGAGTTCCTATTGGGTCGGTATTAAAATGACGTCTCAGTACACAAACTTAAAAATCCTATTGACTTTTTCCTATGACAAATGTATTTAAATACAAAGTGATTAATGCTGTTTAAATCTTTAACCAAACTAAATATAAGTTATTTAAACCATTAGCTATCTTTTTGGTAAAGTTAGGTATATTTCGTATTTTTTTAGGGAAAGTTAATCAACTCCTTAGAAATCATTTTATAGCTAGGCGAGTAAATCAGGAAATAGGTGTTACAGGGGAAAATATTTTTTTTTAGAGTTGTGTTACATGTTTTTGTGTTGGGCTCAAATATAATACTTAAATATAAATGATTAAAGGAAAAATTGGATGATTAAGGAAAAAAATACATATTTTTTTATAAGTTTCAATATCATGGTTTTGAGTATTTTACGATAAAGATAATAATTTATTAATTATATGAGTTTTGTTTCTATTATATTATTTTAATATAATAATAGGCAAAAATATGTAATTAGCATGTGTGTCGGCAAAGACAGAGAACAAAGATTGTAAATACTTGTATATGAGTGAAATACAATCATTGCTTCAAATTTGAACTTACTGATTGTTCTTATGATTTCTAATGTCATTTTGATTTCATTTAGCTGCCAATTTTTATCGTTTGTCAGTTGTGTCCAAAGAGATTGTATGGCTAAAAGTGGAAAAAAGTAAGGGCTCGATGGCCTTGATTATATTATTTTTGACAAATTAATGACTTAGTTCACTCTAGTCATACAATCTTTTTAAGGAAGTTACTAGTTAGTTTTAATATAAATACCAAATTACTTTTTGTGCCAAGAAAAGTTTTTTAAATGTTTTCAATATTGTATGACGTTTCGATCAATTTACAGGTAATTGTAAAGGGTTCTTATCCTTAAAAAAGAAAATAAACTAATATTCCAAATTGGTCAAAAACTTTATCATAAGAAAGATAAAAATAAGAGAAATCATTTTCAAAAAGCTTTAATGAGGCTTAAAGGCTGTTATTTTTTTTAGCCTTATACACATTCATAATATGCCCAAATTTTATTCCCATTGGTTCACTTATTGTTGAGGAAAAATTGTTTTATGGTTAATCATTTTATTCGGTTTGTTTATCAATAAAAAGAAAAAAACAGCTGAAACTTGGAGGAAGGATGGACGTATCTTTTTAGCATCGACATATCCTCCACAAATGGTCCAAATACTATTCTTAGGCCGATTTATCATTGCTATCGTTCTGTCTTTTTCTACACTTCTGCTTTAGCAACATTTTTGAGCTATCAAAAAATTGTTAACTAGACTAATAATTTGATGAATAATGAAAATAAAGTTTCCCTAAAACTTTGTTTTTTTTTTTTTTAAACTATAAGTTACTTTTCTCAAATAAGTCATTATTTTTTAAATCATTAGATCATTATTCACTCGTCGTTACGTCAAATTGCGATTATAGTTTGATAGTTTGGATAAAAAAAAATTTCAGTACCTTTTTTTATTTCATAATAAAACGTAAACTTGTATTAAAAGACTCAATATTGAAATGATTAATGAAAGACAGAGTTTTTACATATACTAAACACAATTAATCTCTATTCCATAGGAAAAAATTGGAAGTGACTTTTAGGGCATAAAAATATTTTTCGATACGGAAAATGTGAAAAGTGTTTTATTATAATTTTTTTAATAAACACTCTATGATATGTTTATGTCTAGGTTTCAATTGGTGTACTGTGATGTCACATAAAGTACACTAAAAAAAATTTACCAAAATATACATTTTTCTTAATAATTAATTATTGTTTAATGACTTAAATAAAGTGCTATATCGATTAAAAAATGTTTATTGCTGGACCACTTTATTATAATAGCTCAAAACTATAGAAACGGTAATTACTTCTTCACGTGCTTTTTTTTTACTTCACTTTTATAACTTTATTAAATGTTATGCCAACTAAAGTGAACATCTAATTAAATAAAGAACGTAATGAATAAACGTTTTTTTCATCTTTTTGCCTGATATCAGAAATATGACAAGTATAATATTTTGAAAAACTTAGCAAATAATTTATTGCTCTTTCTCATTTATTTTTTTATTTTTCATGAGCATAAAATAGAAGAAGTAGTATAACTAGAATGAAAATTTAATTTTATTAAAGGACGTAAGTTTTTGTTCTCTTCCTTCTACGTCTGCTGTAGTATGCTAATATTTTCCAACTTAATGAAAATGTAATGTATAAATTATAATGAAAGTATTTACTTAAAAACGGTATAAATAATGAACGTTTCTAAAGAGTATGATAAAAGATCTATTATTGTGGGGTGTAAATATATATATTTGTCTTATAATATTTGCTAAGCTGACTATTAAAATCTTAAAACTTGCATTTCAAACATTATAAAGTTTTAACATTTTCTTGCTTTTAAATTAGAATTCGTTAATATTTTTAAATAAATGTATTTATAAGAAGATTGTCTTAATAAGGTAAACGGATTTTAAAGCTTGCTTGATTTTTCTTGATCTTTTTCTTTGCAAAACCTATTTCACTTAGTCGACGTTGATTTACGTTTTATGTAAGATTAGCATACATTAAAAAGTAAGTTAACTTACTCAAATTTTGTTATAATCAACACTAGTTTCCATTTAAAAATATTTAAATTTATTTCATATCGTGCAGCTTAATACCATTCATATTAAAGTTTTCCTGCGCGCTTGACTTTGGTCCAAATATTGCCAGTTTCGTTGATATACTTTAGATTGTTGATTTACATATAATATTATGGAACTCGTTTCTACCTTTTTCTTGCAACTTAAATGAAATACAGATTAAAAATAAATGTCAACAACATTCTTTTTCAGATAAAAACATTACACTTGATAACTGTCTAGGACTTTGGAATATAAAAGTAGAGTAAAAACTGTTATAATTTTAAATTAATTATACATGAGTAAAAAGTCCTTAGGCGATCAACATAATCCTTACTGAAACGTATATTTTCTACTTCAAACTTTTAAACGTCTCAAACTTTGTTTTATATTCTCATTTTTTTAATATGTTAAAAGCCTCTGCATATATATTTTGTTTAAAGAATTTAAAGCGTAAACTTATTACTCCCAACTGGGACGAAAATCTCTTCCTTAATTGGTTGACAGTACGGCTAAAAACTTATATACTGTGCTTTAAAAATACTTTATTTTTGAGTTCTTACTTAAATTATTTACGAAAAAATATTGCAGAAATCTTAAAGAGGAAACAAATGCCGAAATGAAACAAATTGGAAAACTTTCGAGTCAAGAACTTTGTTTTACCTAAATTACATGTTTCCATTATTTTTTTGTCGATATTTTTTCTATTTCCCACCTTTTGGTTTTTTTAATTCTATTTAATTATAGCAATAATAAATTAAACATGTTTCTGTTTTGCTTGAACTTTCATCAAACGGTAAAAACTATATTTTTTTTTTGCAATTTAGACTTCGAACAAATGAATTTATATACGCATTTTACGTAATTAAGTTATCATTGTAACTTATTTTAAGAAGTTATTGGCCTTGTTTGGTTAATCTATTCGAAACAGTGAGCATTTTATAACTGTTTTAAATAATTTGACAAATATTTCGATTGATTTTACTTCACTTTACGTGATTTATAGAGAATATTATAAAAACAATGGAGAAGATTCACCGTTTAAAACCTCCAAAAATTAGTTTTGTGTCTTTTTCGAATAAAAAAAGATATTAAATAAATGGCGATTACCAAATAAGAACTAAATAAAACCAAATAAGAAGGGAAATGAAAGCTGAGAACAGTGATACACTGACCAACTGATTTTTTTGAAATCTCAAAAAATGGTGGGAAAATTCCCACCGTATTTCCAAGGTTTATAAAATACACAGGTGGCCTCATGCGCCACCTGACGTATTCAGAAGAAATTCATACATATTTTCAGACTGATTCAAATTTCAAAATTCTTCGTATGACGTCATTTTTTTTAATGGGGCAACCTGTGTAATTTAAAAACCTTGCCGTATTTCAACCAGGAGCCTACGCCATATGTTCACTGGAAAACATGAGAAGAAAATATCATAATAAAACGATAAGAAACTTCTCAGATAGCCAAGCCATATCTAAAGCGATCAAATATCCCAGACGAATTCCAAACTGGTCTGAGAATGCACAACTCTTTTCATCCAATTGACGACATCTAACAAAGAAACACATACCTAATTGCCAGGATTTTCTGATATCAAAGATAAAGAAGAGGGAGATGAGCTTGCAAAGGCTGGCTTAAGTACGTTATTTATTGATCCATCCAGAACCGGCAATAGGTGTACCGATGATCACCATACTGAATTAAATAGCCGAATAGACACAAAATGAGCAAATAAAATTCTGGAGCAACTACTTAGGATACAATTTCTCGAAGATTTTTCTCAAAGGAAACCTCTAACAGAGCAAACTAAAAGACTTTCAGACTTAGATAGGGAATATATCGAATGCTGGCAGGTTTATCAATGGAGCACTACAATTTGAGAAAGCACACTATACCTAAAAATACTAAGTCAAGTGTATGCGAACTGTATCCGATAATATAGGAAAAAAATAATTTCATAAATGTTTTTTCCCTCTAATTTTTTGGATACGGGGGGAGGTTTTGTTAGGTTTTCTTTAATTTTCTTTATTTTTCTTTAAACAACAGTTTTCTAAATTTTACCTCATTTTTATTGTTATATATCGCTTATAACACTATTTTCTTAACATTTTACTATGTCAATGACTGAGTAATTAATTTTTCGTATTTAATTAATTACTACTGACCTATTTTATCACAAATGAAATGGTTTCTTTCACAGACATCTACAAACGATTTACCATCGATTGAAAAACATTTTTTTTTTGAAAAAAAAAATCGGTATATGTTAATTAAAAGTTAGTTGATTTTCATTACATTTATCAAAATTTTAGGATATTACGATTAGCCTATAGAAATATTGTTTTGAGATTCTAAACTTTTGGTTTCATTTTAGTGTTACCGTCTCCTTTCTTTTCACAATGATTAATGAAAAAAAGGAATTTGAAACCCTGTTATTCAGAATTTTATTGAAAATTATTATCATTATTTTATAAGACCTCATATGATTAAGCATTAAGTATAAAGGCTATTTAGAGATATAAGTTTTTTAATGATTTTATTTAAAAAAAATGATTCTCCGGGCGTTCTCTTAATCGAAAACTCAATATATGTTCGTTATAAAATTGTAGCAAATGAGGAAAAAAAATTCTGTGATATTTTTTTTAAATTTAATGATATGAAAAGAAATACACCATCTCAAATTTGCACCATTTTTTTGAAAACGGCATTTCATTATTTATTTAAAAGATTACTCGAACTCATTGAAAGAGACATTGTCAAGCAAGTTTTAGCGGAGAATATGCGATATTTGACGGTAGCCAGCATTATTATAATGTTTCTCTTGTATCATTTTCTCTAAAAGCGAAACCATCGCCCTAAGTTTTATGAATAAATTATGGTATGTACCTCTGAGTCGAGGTCTAAACGAGACCATTGCATCCAGAGTATTGCACATACATACCACTTTTAGTCGTAGGTACTTGTGGTTGCCTCCTGTTCTGTTATTTCAACTGACATAAATGTTTTTTTATTGTTCAAATGGGGTTTGTGGTGTACAGTTTACGTAATTTGCTGTTTTGTGTTCAACTTGTAACTCTTCTTTTCCACAATTTGGTCGCTGTTGTTGTTTTTTATTTTTTTTTTTTAAATCGTTGCGTTCTTTTATTCCTGCCAGCTACCTATAAAAAAAAGGGAAACACTAGCTTTTTACGAACAGCATTGAAAAATGCAATTAAGTAAAATAAATTAAAATGGTAAATAAAAACGGAAACAAATTTCAGTGAAAGACAGCAAAAAATAATTCAATTAATTAAATATACCTACTTTGATCAAATCACAGTAAAAGGAATCATTTTAAAACTCATTATCTCCTTGTATGAGATGAACTTTAATTAAAGAGTTTTTCAAGAACTTTAATATAAGTACATTGTTTAATATTCATTCATTTTGCTGACTCTATTAAACGACTTTTTCATTGTAAATTTGTGAAAGTTTGCCAAAGTCTATAATTAAGAAGTTGAAAAAAATTAACGATGTCTAAATTTAATTGAAGAAAATTAAAATCTTATTTGTAAAAAAAAAACAGTTACATATTTCTAAAAGTCTAAAAATATTGGAGACACACTATGATAAATCTATTATTATTGTAATGCTTTTGATTGAATAGAATGTAACTAAACTTGTTCCATATAAGTTGAATACAAAACAGGATGTAAATGATACTTGAAAAAGATAGGGTCATATAGGTCAAGAAGCGTTTTTCAATTTATTCGTCACAATTTAAATTTCACTGCCGTGAAAGGTTTAGTATGGTAGGAACTAAAACACAAAAGATGTGTGTTATCTTTAAAACTATCCTGATATTTTACCACATTTAAATCATCACTATTTTTGCTTACTTTCAAAAACTTAATAAAATAGTTGAATAAAATAAAGTCACCCTTGAACTGTAAATACATAGAACTAGTCAAATACGAGCTTTCTCTTGGGGTGTCAACATCAAACTGTTGAAAAGCCGTTTACGTGACTAGCACTATCTGGTGATTCAAACATGAAGTTACACGAACTTCTAAAGTTAGCTACGATAGTTTTGAATAACTAAAAATTAGAATATATTTTTTTTGATTTTCGAATAATTCAATTTTGATGCCAAAATAAGAAGTCATCGTTACAAATGTTAAAACAATATTTTCTTAAAGGAAATCTTGTTCAAGTATTATTTCATTATTTTTCTTTTCATTGAGCAAGCGATTTAATTTAATCATAAATTTAATCAATTTTGATAAGTTTTGATATATCGGATGGAAAAACGGTGGAAATACGTACTATCGGACATAGACCAGTTCCATTATTTTAAGTTTTTCTGCTGATACTAATTATTTACCAATCTGTATTAGGTATTTTTTTAATTGTTATTTACCGTGGCTTTATAAATGCTAAGGATTTTAGGGATTATAGGATTAAGAAAAATCCGAAAATCGAGAAATATCGGAAATTTGCTCTACACGAGATTTGAATACAACACCTACTAGTTTTGGAGTGATAAAATTGACCACTTGGCCACCAATAGTTGTTGTAGCATGTTTTAGGGGGACAGGAAAGTAGATAATGTCGTTTCTGAATCTAAAAACATTAAATTGCCATTTATCGATTTATAAGTTATTTCAAAATCACACTAAAGGTATTTTAATAGTGACTTGTTGACTAAAATATGTAAAATATTTATTATTCGTGTATTTACATTGAAATTCTTAGCATATGCTGAAAAAATACAAACTCAATATTGCATGCTTTTTGAGTTCTTCTGGGTAGTTATGTAAAGTTTATACCAAAAACATTTTCAATATTTATCCCAATGCATTGATGCCAAACAAGTCAAAGTTCAATAATTTGTATTTCCCCAATTCATACAAACCAAGAAAGATAAATACTTTAAACAATAAGATATTTAGGCAGGAAGTGGTATCAAATCCTTGTCAGATAGTTAAAGAGCTGTCAAATATTCCTTACCAATCTTACTTGACCAACCAATTACCCAAAAGTTTCCAAGAATTGTCAAAAGGCTAGATGTTGAAAGTTTGATGATATTAAGAGTGACTATATCATTGATTGGAAATGAAAACTTGTTTCAAAATTGTGTGTTTTAATTTAACGTTCAAAAATTGACATTACTTTCCGGTTCTTCTATTACATTATTACATACTAATGGAAATCAATCAATCTTCAAGTAAGGAAACCAACATTTATCAAATTAGTATTGTGTATGCAATGTCCCTCAATTTGCAGATTGGGAAGTTTTTTGATTTACCCCCGAAAATTGATCCAATTATTGCGATAACTTCTTATAAGTCATAATATTATACAATTTCATTGGTTTCATTTCCTTAATTACCTGAGCTGTCGTCAAAGTTTTTTAAAACATATGCAGAAGCCTTAAAATTAATTGAAAAATATCTACTTTCCGAAGTAAGATTTAAGAAGTTAGATGAAATCAATGCAAGATCAAACTAGTGGGTGGATGTTGATACAACTGAATCGATCTGACATGGAGAATTTTTTTTTCTTATTTTCCACTAATTTACTTATGACTTGAATGAATTAAAGGTAAAAGCAAATAAAAGCAAACCTTCTGTTTTATGCTCAAGAAAAATAAAAGAATAAATAAAAAATTGTAAAAAGTTATTAAAAATATTATACTTGTCATATTTCTGATATCAGGCAAAAAGATGAAAAAAACGTTTATTCATTACGTTCTTTATTTAATTAGATGTTCACTTTAGTTGGCATAACATTTAATAAAGTTATAAAAGTGAAGTAAAAAAAAAAGCACGTGAAGAAGTAATTACCGTTTCTATAGTTTTGAGCTATTATAATAAATTGGTCCAGCAATAGACATTTTTATAATCGATATAGCTTTTTATTTAAGTTCAGTAAACATTAATTAATTGTTATGGTAAATGTATATTTTGACAGATTTTTTTTTTTTTTTTTGGAGTAGGTACTTTGTGCGACGTCACAGTACACTAATTGAAACCAAAACATAAACATATCGTTAAGCATTTATTATAAATGCCAATATTTTCAGTTTTTATGCATATATCTTATCTTTTAAGAATTTCCAAGGAAAAAAATCTTATAAGGGGGAACGTTGCATTTGTAGAGTTAATAAAAAACCACAAAGAGAAAATTAATTTGTATGAATTTAAGTAACTGTATAATTTTAAGATTTATTTCTATAGACTAATTAGAGAGTACTTAAGAAGATTTCATAGAAATAAAAGCAATTGTAAGTATACCAACTAATAAAGTATTCATTTTATTAATATCTGACGTTTTTTACCTTCAGTGGTCCTTATTATTGTGTATAAAAGCTTTAACATTTCTGTTGAATCGTAGCTATATGTCGATTAATTAAGATGTATATGATTTTGTAGTTCTTAATGATACATTAAAGTATATGAGCAAGACTTGTTTGGCGCTCTTCTAAATTTAAGCCAGACATTTTAATTTGTATAAAATTTCTTATAGACAAAGTTTGCTCGCTAAAATTAAGATGAACGCTATGTTAAATATTTTGCTTTTATGTGTAAATAAACGCAAAATGTAAACCATTAGTAATATTTCTATGCTTTCAAATTTAATTATTGATAATTTTTTTCTCAAGTAATTTCAAACGGAGTGTTTACGTTTGAAAATTAAATCATAAGTAAAAGAAATTTTTTCTTCCTGCATTTCTTCAATCTCTAAATTCACGGAATAATTTTCTTTCGTTGTAAATAGAAATACCGTATCAGTTTATTGGTGATTCCACTTTCACTTTGAGTGTTTTGTGAGTACATTTGCAAACAAATTCAACGATATATTTACACTGATTACATGAGTCCCTTGAAGCGATATACTCGCGACTCACCCTCGTTTGGGGATAGAATTATACATCAATATGTATTTACAGATTGAATCCTTTAAGAGATCTTGAGGTTTCCAATTTCAAGCAAAGCTAAATTCAGTTTTGAATGCTTTTCAAAAGTTCCCTTGAAAAAAATACGAATACAAAACGAAAAATAAATAATATATTATAAAACTGTAAAAGAAAATTCTTAACAAATTGAAAACAAAATTAACCAGTTAAAGAAAATCATTATCAAACGATCATTATTTTTAACAATTTTCGTGATAAGATCGAGATAATGTTGCAAATAATTTAGAGTTTAGTTTTCAACTTGAAAGAAGAAGTACTCTTTTCGATATTCGTACAACAGACCCTTTGTAATATCACTTTTATGTTTGTCTATTCATTTGTCACAGTTGGTTTTCTTTGAATATACGGAATGACAATTTGATAACAGTGGTCGAAAAAAAATCTTATACCCAAATTTATTCTGTATCACCCTCCCCCTTAAAAAAACTATATGTGTACTTACTACTTATGTACGCGCGTAAGAAGTTATACTTCTTCGGCGAAATTAATAAAAGGTTTTTACTCCTCTGTCATAACCTCTTCCAGTAGAGCCTAAATTAGCACATCAGTAATAAGTATCACATCAGTTTCTGATAACAAAAATATGATGCAATTATTAATATATTTACAATATACTTTTAATATTATCATACATAAAAGGCAAATGTACGCATAGCGGCAAACAAAGAGAACAAAGAATATAAAAGTTGTATAAACACATCTAGGTGAACGGAATTATAATTATTTTACTAGTTTAATAATAACTATCTCAAGTTTGTACCAAATGATTGTTGTCATTGGTTTCAACTGTCATTTCGATTTCATTCAATTGCCAATTTGTATACATGTATGATGTATAAATATTAATTAATAGTTGTAATTTACATTAAAACCGGATTTTAAGTCCTTGAGAATCTATGGCCTTCCGAAGGCATAAATTGTTATGCAAAGATAATCGATTGATTATATCAAAAAGCATTTTGCAGCCTTTTTAATATAAAATAACTCTATAATTGGTTCTTTTTACTAAAATGTCAATATATTCCAGTGTATACTTTCTAATTTCAAATATCTAGAAAAGTGATTGATTTTCCGCATTGTTGAATCATCTTTCAAAAGAAATAGAAAATAATAATGTTTTCTAAACTACAATAAAGGGAAATTTTTTGGGAAGTATTCGATACAGTAGGAAAAAATGTTTTGTTTTTGCTCTTCCGTATCGTTTGTTTCATGCGTGTAATTATTCAACACTTAGTTCCATTTTTAATGCATTTTTAATTTTATCAAGGTATTATTTCTTGTGAAATTAGGCATTAAAGACAATAAGAATATAATACATTTATAATAAAAAGTGTGTGAGTGTACTGATGGATGCAGGTAAGAATTTATACTGATACCTAGGGCGGCAAATTTTAGGAGGTGACAAATTTGGCCTAAAAATTTGCTAATCATACGAAAAATTGATGTAATAACGGCGTAGAGCACAAATTGCGATTCCATTCATAGATTAAATGTAATTAATATGATTGCGAAATAGGGTATTGAATTTCAGAGGGGCGGACAATTTTTAAATTGGTCACTGCTTTTTATACATATGGAACGTTGAACAATATTTATCGAGACAGTAAAACGTAATAAATCGGATATTTGGAGATACTTTCTCTAGACATAAGATTAACTACGTATAAATTATATAAGTATCATTTGTTTATCTTGATTTTACGAAATTGGGGTATTAATGAGGAAGGTATGTGAATTCAACTAATATTAGACCGTCTTTTTTAATTTAGATTTCCGCATTTAATACGAATTCGAAGTTTTATTTCAATGATACTTTGAATAAGAAATGTAACTTAATGGGTAAATTGGTCAAAGGTCCGTGATTCATTACATTTTCATGATCATACATTTGCTATAATTAATATAGCCATGGAGTTCTTAGGGGTGAGATATTACCCTCCTATCACTACTTATCATATTGTTATATCTTTGTGTGCCTCAAAACTCTATTGTTCCAATGATGTGACTTGGGGCGACATTTACCTCTCTATTTCTTCTCTTCTTACCATACGGTTTCTAAATAGTACCCTAGGGTATTACCTATGTATTTTACAGTAGGGTTAATATTTTGGTTAGATAACTAAGTTCATATGCTTTTTATAAAGATAGATATTACTTATATGTCTATATATATTTATATGGCATGTACGAGTTTATCTTTAGTAATATTATCCAACAATTTCGTGACGAATTTTAGTTTTGACAAAAATATTCGAATTGGGAAAGTTCCTAGTAACCCACAAGGATTTGTGGTTTGAAATTAATTTATGGTGTGAAGCTTGTAAAATTTATTTGCTTCTGTTATTCGAGAGAACAAATTCGTCATTACACATTTATGTATAGGATCGGTATAAAAAAATCATTAAATAAAATAAAGCCTCGAAAACAGGACATAAAAGCAACCTCTTCCTGTAGTCTATGTTTGTAAATTGTTAAACAACGGTAACATGTGTGAAAGACGAACTTAGGACACAGGAAATGGTAATTGAGTTTCCGGATGTTCACAAGAAGTACCTTTCTGCGTTTTCGTTGTCTTTTTGCGTTTATTGTTGCGTAGAAGTAAAATGTGACGGGCATAAATCTTCAATATGAATACGAATAGTAAAGTGCTTTAATTCTTTATTTCAAAATGATTATGTAAGCTTCACTTATCAATATGAAAATCGATCTAACCTTTTGATCGTGCAAGTTGGAAGTTTTGTTGCAAACTTTTACATTGTGAATTGGAAGAACATGGTTGTTACACAGTTTTTCCATTAGGATTGAAATCCGTTCTTTGCCTCCACTGCCAATAAATAATAACGAAGTGATACTTGCATAAGAAGTAAACGATGCTAAAATATTATCTATATACGTGTATATAATATTTCTTTTTTATTAGAAATGCTGTAAATTTTGTACACATAATATTTAATTTTACATACGGGTAAATAGAATATTGCAATATTAAATTTCTTAGAAAACTTGTAACGATATATTATATTATATTTTAAATAGCTTCGAAACTATAATAACGTTTTAATAATACACCATGTAGTATATATTCAATTTATCTTTTGTCGTTGAATATTTTCAGTTTTGTCATGCGATTGTTTTTGAATTTAAATCTTAAAAACAATTTCTTCTGCAAAAAACAATCTTGAAACATTTTTTCTTTTATTTCCAACAATAGTAATATTTGAATGAAATAGACTATTGTTTGAAAATAACACTTCATGTAAAAGTAATGGTAGGTGTACTACTTAAAAGCTCAATATTGTGATGTGGAAATGAGGTTGCATTTCAAGGAGGCATGATTGCACGTTTAACATACTTGTGGTAAAAGGACACTAGAAGAAATGTTATGCATAACATGTTTATTTTTAAATGCAAATGCCTAGCAGAGATTTCATTATAACCTGCATGATTTTATTAAAGAAATGCCAGTATAATTTTTTCCACCGATGATTTTATTTAAATTTCTAAAGATTTCAACAAAATTATTTTTTCTGTTACAAAAACATAGCCGTAGCGAACAACTGTGACGTGGAATTTAATTTGACTTTTTTTGCGAATGTAATAATGTGGCCAGCGACGAATACACTATAAATGTTATATTTTGTCAATGTATAGTATATGAAATACACTATGTAATAATACCAAGCGACCACAGCAGGCTCGCTACGGATATTTACTTGGTTTACATTGCCTTTTGAAATACAAAAGATAACATAATGGAAAAATAAATTTCTTTCTTTCATAAACTATATAGACAGATTGTAGCCAACCAACCTGAATCAGAATATTCAGCAAAACATACCATTACCGTCATTTTTCTCTCCAAATAACCATAATTGAAAAAAAGAAGCAAAATCTCTGAAAAGTAGAACACTTAGATTTTTAAATTACTGAAAAATGGAAATTGTGTTTTCATACATTTTATTCTTTCAGTTTTCCTTTTCACTTACATTGTAAGTTATCTTATATTTTCTGTGCAATTTTTAGTATATGATTTCATGTGTGTATGGTATGTAATATAAATATATGAAAACAAAATAATTTAACTTCTAGATTATTAAGCCACTAGGATCCGAATTCCAGATAGATATACTAATATATTATAGAAATATACATTAAATAAAAAAAAATTAAACAAAGATTGGTGTTTAACATTGATACATATTTATTTATTATTTCCGAGTTACAATTAATAAATTATTATTAACAATTTTTTTAATTATTAATTATTCCATAATTATGATGCGTTTCCACAGTAAAAATATAAA
Organism: Sisyra terminalis; assembly: GCA_958496175.1. Taxonomy (NCBI): domain Eukaryota; kingdom Metazoa; phylum Arthropoda; class Insecta; order Neuroptera; family Sisyridae; genus Sisyra; species Sisyra terminalis. The sequence continues at coordinate 35,181,681 of OY292274.1, forward strand.
AAATATATTTTTCCGTACCTTGTTGATTTCTTATAGTTTGAAGTCGTTTTAATAAAATAATACTTTAATTTGAAATAAAACTTTTATTGGTTACAATGCATTCGTAACAAATAAAATTAGTTTTATATCATCGAAATTGAGGTAACTCCTCAACAAAATCTACACATTGCTTTGAAAAAAATCAAATTCGGTAGCAAAAAAAATAGGTATAGTAAAAATATAGTTTTGACATTTTATAACTTTAATATTATTGCAATGAAGCATAAAAGACTTACGAATCATTGGATTACCATTTTATTCAACACTTAATTTATATCCAATTTGGGTTATTGGTAGGTTACATTTTTCTAATGTTGATAGTTTACAGGTAAGCGCCTGGAAAAAGAAAATTTTTGCTTAGTCATTCTCAAATTATGTGCTTACAAACATTTAATAAAACTTTTTTTAGTATAATTTTTTTTAATTTTAATTTACCATTGCTTTATGACTACCGAGATCTTTAGTGATTCTAGAGTTAATAAAATGCCGTAATCGAGAAATATCGCAAAATTTGCTCGAAACAAAATTCGAATACAACACCAGTTTTGGAGCAACCATCTTGACCACTCGGCCACTAGTAGGCAACGTACATTATATTATTAATTAAAAATATTTTAAGGTGGCGGTGTGTTGAAAATGTTGGGCAATATACCTACTGGTTTGTAAATGAGAATCCGCTTTTTTCTGAACTATATTAAAATCTTTAATTATTTCTACATGATAATACATATTTTATTAAAAATAATTCCCTCTATTTAATGGATAATAATATATGTCTTATGAGACTCAATTCCCTCTATTTACTTTTTTGCCATCTTTCTAATTTTTTTCGATTTTTTTCTAAAAAAGTCGACATATTTACGATTTAAACCTTAACATTGAAAAGAGGACCACGGTCCTGATGACCAATATGTGTGTTAATAAAAAAAAATTGGAAATTAGTATATACCAGTAAAAAAACCTTGGCTCACATAAAATGCCTAGTTTTTTATCAATATGAAATTGATGATTGATATTGATATTCTTATGCACACTTAAAATAGAGGAAAATATTAAATTTTTTCTACATTGACAGTTATAAATAATAAATTATATCCACGAATAGCTATATTTTTTGCTGTTTGATGCTATGATAAAAATAAATTTCGATGATAATGATAATTTAATCTGGTTTGAATAAAATATAATTTTCATTGTTTTGAATTAGTTAAAAATAATTAATTTTGTAAATTTATGCATGGTGGATAGTATTTTTTACCAGCCACGTTAAAGAGGGTTGGATAGAGAAAAAGGTTGTGTATCGATCCAGATGTCATCTAGTGATAGTAGCCGAGTGATAAATAACTATAATATGAAGCTTTAGTTTTTACTGTTATCACTACTAACCCTCTTTGACTTACAAGTGTTTCAATAAACTATCGGTACTAATTTCTTAATAGTTCTATTCGATTTTACATAGTTTTGTACCTTAATTATATTATTGTTTCCTTTACGAATATTAAATCGATTATCTTAAAACATTTAAATACGTTGATGGTTAATTAAATTTTATTTAACAATGAAAATTTTTGTAACTAACGGCAGATTTTTTTTGTGAAATATGGTTTTTGTTTTCGAAAAAAAATATGAAAATTCGAAAGATCATAAGATATGTTAGATTTATTATTTTTTCATTATAAACAATAATTAGAAAAAATTGAAAATAAATTTTTAACTCAGTACCGAAAGCACTCCAATACTTCTCGAACCATTCCGAGCGCATGTGTGACGTCATAATGTTAGTTAATACTAATTATCGCATATGGCTGTGATAGTTAATTTAACTTTTCATTAAATTCATTGCTCAAATTTACTAAGAACGTCAAACTTTAAAAATTATCGGGCATATTTCGAATCATTATGTAGGAACCCTACAAAATAACTTCACAAAAAATGTTTCTAAATATGCCTTAATATATTAAACGTCGAAACCAATGGTTTCGAACAGTGCGACGAGTGTATTCTAGAATATTGGTAATATTCTTACCGTTACAATAATCTTACCGTAATTTGTAATGTTTATATACGTAAAAATTCAATAATCGGTACTCACTTGCTGGACGTTGTTTTTAGTTACCAAAAATACGTAGTCCTTTCAGGTAGCATTTTGTAAACCCCACTAGATTTTTATTAAACACCATATGCACGATCTATCCATATCGCACCTTTACTTGATCATTAGGTAAACCACACACTTTTAACCTTAATTCTATGTCACCTTGGAGAGAAGAGTATATCCTTTATATAAAAATGCAGTGGATGGAAGTCGATAACTCGGTAAATTGAGGGGAATAAATTTTCAAACGTAACATTGGGCTAACGTACTCCGTTAGCTCTATGTATGGTCGTCAGTGTCTACACCAGGGGTTGGTGAACTTAATACTGGTATGATCGATAATTTTTTTTTATTTATACGTGATCGACTTCAAAAATGGGTTAAATTAAAAACAAATACATATTTAAGGGGTTACATGGGTTTAATCGGAGAAAAAAGGCCAAATTTCAACAATTTTTTCCCCATATAGAAAATAAAATATTTTATTTTAAACTTTTTACTGTCTTAACCATACACATTTGACAAAGAATTTCTGACATTTTCGTAGAAAAATATTTAAGACTCCAACATTGCGACATCATCTCCAGTGATTCTTCGAAAAAAAAGTGTGTCAGCATTGATAGCAAAACTCACGGTAGGATCATCCGTGAAAAAATGTAAAAAAAGAGGAGAAAATATGTACGTATTTTAATTAAGGCCGTTAAGACTATAAACTAGAATTTGAACGAAGAAAGAGAAAAGTGAAAAATAGATTTTTGGTAAACGTTTTTACAAAATAAATGCAAATTTCGGTGAAACTGGCTCGTTTTTTGAAGTAGTTGTAATTAGAAAACAAACCCTTCGTCTTTGACTTTGTAAATTGTAACTCTAAGACCTGTGTAAAATTTCATCAAAATCGCTTCAGTAGTTTCCGAGAAATTTTGGCAACCGATTTTGAAAACATAGTTTCGAGAACAACGCGACAATAGATAAGCAGCTGCACCGATAAACTTGCAGTATGCTGAGCTTCCCAAAGCTGTATCTCCGAAACTATTACTCGGATTAACCAGAAAATGTAGGACATTACTCTAGAGATGTTGTTCAAATTAATAATACAATAAAAAAGTCGATTTTTAAAGCTATTAATTCTATGTAACTCCTTAAAGAGAGAATGAGTAGAAGGAAGTATTAAAAGCTCTATTTGGGGATCAGTAAGATCCGTTGTGAAATATGATAGAAGTGTGTTAGATTTTAAATTTAAGTTTTATTGTCTTTTAAATTTATAGTACACACTTTCAATTAAGAGAATTGAAATTTACTTAAAAAATTATTTATTATTTAAAATGCCTACGATCGACTGTCGATCTATTCGCGATCGACCGTTTGCCCACCCCTGGTCTACACTCTACAGCATGAAGCTTAGAAATAATTAAATTTTAATTTATTTGTTAAGATTGAAGCTTCAATCGAAACAAAATCTAAGAGCTAATTGAAAAAGTAGTAATAATATAAAAAAAACGTTTTTCTGTTTAAAATAATTTGATTCTAAAGGAAAGACTAATTGTTTTCCAATTAAATTTACTTTATTTTGCCCATTTTTGTATCTTGGAAAAGATAAAGAATGAATGATATGGGAATCTTTCTCGTGACAACGGTTTTAAATAATGAAGTTTGCACTCTAGTGGTTTTGTCTTTTAAGTAGAAAGTCTTTGAAAGTGCATTCGTTGCATGCAAGAATAATGAAATTACCACGCATTTATAAATTATTGCTATGTGTCGTGGGTTTGTTTCTGTTCAAAGTAATTTACAAGAAGAACGTAACCAAATAAAATTAGCAATGATTTTTATAAATTTTCAGTTCGTTTGCAAAAAACTGTACCGTTCACAAAATCGTTATTTATCAAAATCTCAGAGGTCTGAGCATTGTTCCTTGAACAATTTTAATTTGCTTGAAAGAGACATTTAGGAAAATAGAGCGGAAACTTGAAGAGAGCTTGGCTGCCGGAGACAATGTATTATGCAGAAGACACTTATAGGGGCGAGGGTTCGATTGCATTGGAATTCATGTGCACTGAGGAATGCCAATCATCAATCTCTTAATACAAATCTTTTCATCGTAAGAAATGCCCTGATTTCGAAATTGCTATATTATTAAGTTCTTTTCAAGATATTCAAAATTAAATTATGATGGATATATGAAAAAAAATTTACACAATATTTTTATGTCGACGTTTTATTGTTTTAATTTACTAATCTCTTACATTGTTAACGAAATTTAAAACAAATGAAAAAGGGTATTGAAATAAATAGATTTATATTTATTAATTAATTTAAAAAAGAAAGAACTCAAGAGATTTTGTGGGGCCACCTACAAGAGCGAAGCTTTTAATTAATCAATTATGAATTTAATTTGGATATTGATTATATACATTAAATGAAAGAACGTAATATCATTTGAAAAATATTTTTGTAAATACTCGTATTTACTAATATATCACAATTATATGTCAATCAATTTTAAACATGAAAATATGAATGTATGTCTCATATTCAATTATCGTTATTACCAGTTTGTGGTGGCTAAAATACATCGCATATACATGTGTTTCTATTTTATTTATTTATCATGAGAATATAGTATCAATTATGGCACCATAGTTAGTTGCAGATTCTGACGAACTATTGATCATTCTGTAATTGATATTAAAATTACCAATTAAAATAAATGGAATGTCGTGTGAATTATTTCCAAGCAAAGCTGATTCTCCTACTGAATATTGTAGAAGTGTACTATGAATAAAGTAACACCACGGTTCACATATTCACCAAAACTCAGGTTGTAATGAATACACTAGCTCTTGACTGATCTGGAAGTGTAAGGAAACCCTTAAATTTTGGTCACCAGAAATAGGGTCAACTTTGCTATGGGTGTCAGGACACAAAGATATTATGGGTAATAAATGGGCTATACTCTTGTCCGCTGAGGATTCAGGGCATCATTTAAAGACACACAATCTGTGAGCCAAATCTTGTGCTTGGTGTCACAAAATCGGTAGTAAAAAATATCATTAAAGAATGGGTTTCATTTAAAATCACTGCTTAATATGGAAGAACACCACCAGAAGAATACATTTATTTGAAAACCATCCTTGAACCTGAATACTTCAATACTTGATATTACATGAAAACAAGTTAGAGTAGTAATGGGTCTAATAATCGGTCACGGCGGAATGAAGACACGCCGGTATATACGGTGAGTAGAGATTTTGAAAAAAAGAGGAGGAAACCACTTCTCAGTTAGTGGAAATATGGTACTCTCTTTAATTATTCATATTTAATATTCATCATTTAATAATTCAGTAATATTATTAACTTTTGTACATTACTGTTGTGTAGGTGTAGTACTTGCACACGATCCGATGACGTTCAAGCATTACCGATGCAAACATGAATAACCGTTAAAATCGTTATAGAGACCGAGAGCTGAAAACAGTCGAATTTCCACTCTAAGCCTTCTATTTTCCATTTTATCTCTCACCTATCCCTACAGTAGGGAGACACGATATGGATATACTATGTTTACACGATCTGATGACGAACTCGATCTTAAACCTAATCGTGCATTGCACTTTTTCACTGTTTACTCTCACCGTAAGTTTTTGACGTTATACTTCTTTAGCGGTGTTATTAAAAACAATGGAACTAAATTTTTAATAAAATGATACTGTAACGCTACCGTAGGAAGTTGCTTGCAAACGGTTAGCAAGAATTTTAAGCGGGCGAAATCTGGCCGATTTTTGGGAGTGAATTGGTAGTATTAAAAGTAGTAGTCAAATCGATTGAGTCGATGGTTCGCATATGGTTTTTGTTATTCGGTAGGGAAACCATGAGAGGCTAACTCAGGGATGGGTTCAGAAACGTTAAGTGTGCGGATAAGTGTAAGGTAATGTTACGGAAGCAGCTCTACCGAACTCGATTGTCGCTATTTTTTAATCCGTTGGGTAACCGTTTCGCGAAATATTCAAAAGAGCGTTACGACATCTATAACTGTCAGTACATGAATTCATAGCCTATGCAATTTGGTCAAATATAGGATGAATGCGAATCGACAAGTGATTGTTTTATTTCAAACTTGGCTCGTTGTCTATTCGATACTATATTTAACGAAGCCACAAGAATAAAACGTAAAACGAACCTAAAATAGTTTCTGTGCAATTTGAGTAATTCTTTACGGCTTATCATACTTATTTTGTGTTTAGATTCTGTCTTTACTGCCATACATACGTTTGCCAATTATATTGACATTAAAAGTAAAAATTGTGTTTATAATTGTATTATATTTTAGTTATCACAAACTACTTATAACTGATGTACCATTTCTGACACAACCGAAGTATGCTTTGGCAGTGTTGAAAGCATTTTTTTAATTACGACAAATAAGTATAACTTCTTACGCGCGTACATTAGTACCTACACAAACCGTTTTTTTGAAGCTTCACTCTAAAAATATTGCTTATATCGAAATTACCTTAATTACAATGGCAATGATTTAAACATTTTTTGTAGTAGGTTTTCAATATTCACAATAGATAATTGTATATATAAAAAAACTATTGTATAATAGGCTGCCAAAAGAATTGAATGCCATTTTCGTTTTATACTTTCTTGAATGGAAACAAAGAAATTGGAAATATGTTTTAATTTAAACCAATCAGTCAGACTTGCAAAAATGATTGAATTGTGAATGGTGAATAAGATAAATGATATTACTGATTTAAAGTGAAAACCAAACGTTCACCTAACACAATGAATGCAATGGAGATTTTCGGAAATGTTAAAAAATGAGATTAAATGGTTTGATCAATATGATTTAAAAAATAAATCTCTGTTGAAAAGTATGATTTATGGAACTGCAAATACGAAATGTAAAACAAATTCTTAAAAAGAATATAGGAAAAGCTTTATTCCAAAACATAAATAAAATTTTATTGAATTATTTGTTACTTCTATAGTTCAAAAAGATGGTAGTTTTGAAGTATACTAAATCGTTGGTTTTGAAAAGAAAATTTAATGCTTCTTTTTTTCTTAGAAGTAAAACAAAATCTATGATGTATAGCAAGTACAATTTGAAAAAATCATGTCTTTTATTCAGTAATAATTATAGTGTATTAAAAATGTTATAAAGAATAGATAAATTGTCGCTAAACACAGCCTATGAGAAATGATATAAAATTGATTGAAAAATAATTTAATATACCGTGGGTATTTTCACATTTTCACTATTTTGCGCATTCTCTGCGTATAGCGAAATATTGATAGTAAATAGTTGGTACTTTCCCTGCTAGAAATCCATTTCGGTTTATGAGATCGGAACAATATCCATATGGCAGATGAAACCGAGGGAAAATCATTTTGTGTGATGGAAAAATAAATGGATAGCGTTGGGGGATTGTTTGTAATAAAAAATGTGCGTCATAAATTGAAATTTTAATAGAAATGTTTGGATATTTTGTTTTTCTAGCATTTTTTACAGTTCAATTCCGAATGGATTATGCCGGATTAAAAATAATGATTCCAAATTATAATTTTTTTTCTTCAGAAATTATGTATTTTTGGATATCTAAAATAAGATCAAGAATTATGTTTATTTGATTTTTATTGTATAATTTTAATTTTAAATTTGTAGAAAAAAATATAGATAAATGTAACATTGAATTTGCCTCATTTTTTCGGTGTTATTGAATATTGCCAGTTGAAAGCTCTGTTGATAGACGGATTACGATACGTCCGTATTCGCCAATATACTCTCGTCATATAAATTTTAATCCGAAGGACATATTGAACGAATCCTTTGATGACCACAGGGCGTATTTCAACTAAAGAACAAAATCATAACCTGTCGCGTTCTAAACATTTCCCTATAGTTTCCCAAGGATTTCAATCGCTTAGTGTCCCTTTTACTTCTAATCTAATTCAGAGAAAATCCAATGTACCGTTATAATCTCAGCACTAACAATTTCCATGAATGAATTCATATATATTTCGCATTGATATGTTTTGGAAAATTTGAAACTGATCCTTCCGGGGAACCCTTTTGTGTTGTAAAAGCTTTTTAAACTAGTTTGATCGTTAGAATAGATAAAAACCTCTTTTCTTTGTTTTTCTTAAACAATTTTTATGTTAAAAGCTTTTCGTATTTTTTAAAACTATTTTTCTTCAATGCTTGGCACTATCTTCTTATGTCGTGTCCACTGTTTCACTGTGAAAAACTACTCCTTTGCGCTTCTATTGGGAACGATTTTATTTTCTATGAGTACAACATAAACTTCTATACGGTTTGTTCTTTTTGACGAAACTTTATGTTCTTTCGTATATTAGACGAAATAGTTCAATTCGATAACGTTAATTGACCGTAGTACATTAGGGCTGTTTTGTTTCCGGAATGTTGACCTAAATGTATTCCCTTACAAACATAACTCAATGTTTTTTCAATTAACCACCTCGCAGTTTCAAATCCGTTATTTCCTTATCTTTTTTTTATTTTATTGATTTTGCCATCACGAATCATTTGCAAAAGTATATTAAGCACAAAAGTTGTAATTTAAATAAACAGTGGTTAGTCATGCGTGGTTTGAATAATATTGTTCATAATAGCGAAAATAATATCGATATTTTGGTAGTCATTTACTGACTATACTCTGTATAAAACGGGATTTATAACTTTGAAAAAATAAAACAAACATTTGTGTTTAAGGATGAATAAGCAAGAAGGCATTGTAGATACGATTTACATGGACATGACAATAAATTGTAAAAAAATGTTCTGTAAAACAATATTTTTCTTGAAAAATATGATCCAACAATTTCAACAATGTAACAAAATAAAGTTAAGAGAATAGATAAGTGCAAAGCTATTAATTAAAAGCTTGTGTAATGTATATTAATTAATATTTAGACCTTCGTTGCAAAAGTAGATTGGTATTTTCAGTTAAAGCTAAAATTAAATAGGCAGGTGGTTCTACTTTTGTTTTTTCTGAAAAGTTGTAGAAGAGTGGTTACTTTTACAACTAAATTCCTATTATGGGGTGAAATTTTATTCTGCAATAAAGTATGAAAATGTATTTCAGATCATTGTTTTGGAAGAATTTTTTCCGATACATTATTCTGAGTTTATCTAAAACTTCAACATTATCAATTCCACATGGTTTCCTACAGTAGTAGTTCCAGCTTTCATATTTAAGGTATTAGGTCCCTATATTGTATTACAAAGACACAAAATATTTCAAGTAGTTTAAAACAACAATCAATAAAAATTATGAAAATAGAAACAAACTTTGGAGAACTATTAATAATTTATTTCAAATGTGTATTTCACACGACGGGCGAAATAATATGAGTTTATATATAATAGATGTTACATTAATTTTAAGTACAATAAACACAACTTATAAGGGCTTTAATTATGATATAAACAATAGGAAATTTTAATTAGAATAATATTTAATAAAAGTTTATGAATTCCCTAATCATTTTAATGGATGCTTCTTCTTGTTTTAAAAATTAGTTATTTGATTTTTTTAGATATAACCTGAAACAAAAAAACTTATAAACACGGTATTCACTTCAAATCAGAGCAGTCAAAGATACTTTTGAAAAGTATCTAGGTACGTTATATTTTTAAAAAGTATCCGAAGTTACTTTGGGTATCCTAGTTATTCTTAAGAAAAACGAACTTAAATACTTTACTTCAGTTATCTAATTTTTAAGATACTTAAAATATACTTTTAATTCAATTTGTATATTTTGTAGGTACTAAGTTTCGTAAGTTATTAGGTAATCATATAATGTTTTCCTTTTTAATGTTTTTTTAATATTCATTAATTTAAGAAAAAGAAAAGTACATATGTACAAACGTTTGTAAACACAAGACACTTAAAAATGATTGAAGGTTAATATAAAAGGATAAAATTGAATCTTATTGAACAAAATAAAGGAAACTTTCGTATTTAGTCTTTCGGTATCTCGATATATTAGTTACTTTTCGGTATCTGAGAAACTTTTCAAGTTACAATATATAGTTCTTTTTAAAAAGTATCTAAGATATTAGTTACTTTTTGTTAAAAAATGAAGCAAATACGATTCAGTATCTTAGATACTAAGTTAAAGCTAGTCTTCATCTTCGCCTCTTTCCTGGGGTTTCTCAATTTAATATTCTTTTTGGCCATGTGTGGTGAACTATTTTTTGAAGAAAACCTTCCCATTGTAAAATCCTAATTCTTTGTTCTTATTTTTTTCTGGTGGTCGTTATCATTGGCCATATCCTCCGTACAAAATTATGTTTTGGATTAAACTTTGAAAGATTCCTTTTTTTTGTTTTCTTTAAGTGCAAGTGTGTTGTTTCGTAATTATCCATGCAATATTTTTGTAGTTTGAATTCTCCACGCTATTTTTATTTCTATATATCTTAATTAAGTAAGTACCGTTCCGGTGAACAATTGATCCCAAATATTTAGTAGTTGGACGAGTTGGACAGTTTTTAATAATTTTATCTGCCAAATTTAAATCTTCAACCTATTGTCCAATACATGAGTACTCCGTCTTATTCATATTTATGATGAAACCACAAATTTCAAATTCTTCTTTTAGTTTCTATATCATATGGTCAATATTCTCTTTGTTTTGGGCAAAAATAACTAGATCGTCCGCAAAAAGAAGTAAATGTATTATATTTTTACGTATCCGTATTCTCATTCGTCCATATTTCTTGTACTATATATTTAAAGGTTTTTATAACTATATATCAATGTAAAATATGTATCAATATAACATAATCAATGTATCAATATAACATAGGTTAAAAAAAGTTAGTTAAAAAAACAATAATAAATGATATTACAATAGAAAACAACATAATGTTAATCTTGTATTGAAAGTGTGTCTGGAAGTAAACAATGGTAGTAAACAATGAGATCCATTAGTGTCATGGAAACATAGAAATTAGATTTTAGTCTTTTAGTTTAGTTTTAAGCTTATTTATTTTCGAAACATAAAAATGTCTGCTGTCGTAAGCCTTTACAATTTCATTAACTTTCCATATTAGCTAATGCGGTAATGGTGGTTTTGAATTTCAAATCCTCAAATCCAATAATGATTGGTTAATGCATTGAGAGAGAAAGTTGAGACAGAATAGAAGAAGAATTGATTATTCAAATTTTATATGATTCAATTACGTGCAATAGGGAATGATGTGAAACGTGAGGAATATATGCCTCTACCACTTTTCCGATACGAAATTTAATAGACGATGATGCACCAAAAACTTTACAATGCATTTTATGTTCAGATTACATACCATATGTCACGTAAAATATATGCATATAGCTATATACTTATTTCTATGTAAAGACTCGTAATATGCACCTGAGGCTGCGTGTTGTCAATACATGCAAATCCTTCACATTACGAATTGAATATATTCTCTACTTCTAAATTGTCGACAATAATCCTATTATATATCCCTGAATAACAATTCAACGTTTTCCGGTCTTCTCCAAACGCAAATGTAGTGCTTAAGTATCAACACAGTGACGACCTTTTTCAGGTTTTCAGTTTTTCGAGATTCACAACAGTTATAGGTTAAAGTTAACTATTCCAATGTATTGAGTTACCTTTATCTATAAGACTAAAATCATTTAAATCTCATCTGTCAGCAAAATAAATGTTTTTATCCCACACATTTTAAACAAAGAGTTTCGGAAAATTTTGATAATGTTTTCCCAAATATTTTAAAATAAAGTGCTTTTAACTAAGTTCAGTATAAATGCGTTAACAAAAGAATGAAACTAAATGATGTCCTCAGCTTACATGTATATTTAATGCATGACAGATTAAAAGTTAATCATAAAATTAACTATAATTTTGATTATGACTCATACTATGTCCTTCTGGAGACCAGGAGCTGAATTTATTAAGTACTACAGTAAACAAGTTTAAAATTTTCTATTAGTTGAGACGAATGTAGCAAGTTCAATCACAGAACCATTTGGGTTTCTTTTTTTAAGAAGGTTGGCTACTTATTAATATTTTTTACTAACGATGAGAAACGCTTTGATTTAGAGTTATAAGGGGGGGGAGGTGAAGAAATTATGAAGAAACTTAAAAAAGTTATGTAATTTATATGAGGTAGCTAATATAATATAAGTTAAAAGATTAGATATTCTTGTGGTGGTGCTACATCTTGACACATTTTTCATCGTGGAAAATATTAGAATTCTAAACTGTTAATAATAATACTTCCCGCATAATGATTCAATCATGTGCTTTTTGAGAGTAGCGCGCTCTACCGGTACTGAACCTCAGATTGATGCTTTTTTTAACATTACGTTCGGACTCCTTTATTTTAGCTGCCATTTTGATTTCAATCAATTGCTAATTTTTACCATTTGTCAATGCTGGATTGTAAATAATTCACGGGAAGTTATTTGCCAGTTTTATCTATATTGAGATGTGAATATTTCCCGAAACATTACTAGTTTTTAAATTCTTAACATACTTATTCTGTACACAAGTAAGACAACACATTGGTGAAAAAACTGATTTTAACGAAAATAATAAACTTTTATCAATTATAATTAATTTAAAACTTTTATCTAAGGATACAAATGATATGAAATCCGTTTTACTTAAATTTAATAGAGCCATTTCTGGTTGTGTTTGCCTTTGGTTTAAAACTAATGTATTATTTTGATTTTTTACCTATTAATCAATTTTTTGAATCCCAACATCAATAGTCTCCGTTTTACCGAAGTACGGACATTTTATTTAACTGTTTCACTGGTTTATCATTTACAAATAATATCTCGTCGGGAAAGTATCCAAGTCATGGGTTTATACTTGAGACGACAAGTACACACTGAAATAATTCAAATCTTAATAATTTTCATACGTTTTACGAGCCAAAGGTTTAAATTTTACGTCAAGGTTAGTAAACTTATTATATTAAGTACTATGCAAAATTATTATCTATCTTTCCACAAAGTTTCTACGTTATAGAGAATATTCAGTAAATCCATATTCAGTAACTGATAAAAACCTTAGTAACTGATATTTTCAATAACTTGAACAAAAAAATTATCACAGCAGTAGTAGTTATGTTTTCCGCCACTAGATTACGTAACGCCAAGCAGCATTTATTATATTTGACTAAAAATTTTCCATTAGGTGTTGAAAAAAAATGTCTGGATTAATAGTTATCAAAATGTTAGTGAGAAGTTTTAAAGTTTTTAATATTTGTGTGTATTTATAATGAACATTTTGATCAAATCTAACTTCATAATCGCAATCTTCAACTGTTGAATTTCCATTTCAAGATTATATGTTTTTATTAGAGTTTTTTCAGTTTGGATAATTTTGTATATTAAAAGAGTTTATTTTTAAAATTTTCATCATTCTATAGCCGACAGCCGATAGAAATTAATCGCCTAAAAAGTCTGGAAAATAATTAATATTTAAGAAAAAGAAACTTGCAACTGAATAAGTTAGCCGAACAAGTTAAATCAGATTCTATTATACAAAAAAAAGTTTTTCCATTTTACGAAATTCCCATCTCTTAAGTTCCAACCATGATTTTGTCTACCTTTGTACCAGAAATATTTTGATAGTAGCTAAAGTTCCCTTGTCATGAATATTGGTAAAAACTATTTTTTTAAATCTATTAATCTTTTTAATAATGCCAAGATACATGTGGTTCTATGTTTTAATTTTCACGACTCTTTTCATCCTTCACTTGATTGTAACATAATATAATTTTTTATTAGGTATATTAACTTGAAAACTTTTGTAAATTATAGATTTATAGTAAATCGGCAGACTTAAAAAGAAAACAAGAAATAATACAAAAAAATTATTGAATTTAGACTGGCCAAGTTGGCACGTTTTAAAATACCTCCAGGTTACAAAATAATATTATTTCGATATAACACGTGCCATAAAATTCGCGTCAGTAATGTGGGTGGTTTTGTACACGTGATCATCAAATGAGGATAAAACAATTGAAACAAATATAATTTGATGAAAACGGGTAAGGTGCATTTGTGAATCCTGAATAGTTCCACTTGCAATAGTTGCAATATGAACAGAACCTTCGATCAACGAAAACTTCATTCTCACGGAAACAATTGTTACACAGTCAGTTGAATAGAGCAATCGTTTCGGATTATAGCGGCTATATTTGTAAAATGAACTAAGGTATAGTTTACGAAAGGGTGAAGTCGATGGTTTTCGTTTCACTTAAACGATTTGTTCAATTTCAAATGTTCATATGCTAATAAAATCTTATTTAATTGAGTTAATAATTTTCATGAAATTGTTTAAGGAAGATATAGAGCCCTCAATAGAAAGATAACAATTTTTAGAGAGACGGTGACGAAATAAAATTTGTTAAAATTAATTTTGGTTTGAGGTGAAAGGCATTATTGATTTATTTCGGCTAAGAGGAAAAGGATCAGTATTTAGAAATCCTTGGATTTTCTATTTGTGTGATAATAGAAAATACTGTCGACTGTTTGGTTTCAATCCCTTTACCTACTAATAAATAAATTGAAAGAAATGCTTGCGTGACTGACTCCACGATATGGACAAATTGTATTCAACCACATAAAAAGAATAAATCTTTGTTTCTTAAAAAAAATATAAAACAATTTTAATAACGAAAAACTTTTATCCTTGAATTTTCACCCAAAAAATAATCAGAGAAAATGAGTATGTGCGTAAAGTACGAACGAAGAAAATTAAATGTAAATTTCATATTTATGGAGTTTGTATGATTCAAAGACCCTGGGACAATATTCATTTAATCATGGCTTGAAAAACGAAATTAGAATCGCAGCTCTTTTGCGTATTCCATTTTCATTTATCATTTTTAAGTGAAATCCATTTTTTTTTGTTTCATATAAAAAGTCCTTTTATCTGAATTAATTTTGAACGAAAAGATAATTGAAAAACTCAACAACTAGACTAGGATTTTATTTATTAGTTTAAATCTGAGGGTTAGCATTTTATATTCCTTAATAAATTTACTTTACGTTTCTTTTTACTGAGTAGTTTTTTTAAACCAATTTTAGGCAATTGGTTGACCACCATCCGTTAAAGAATCAATTTTGTTTCTTTTATAATTATTATTCTATGAATTTATATATTTCATATTTCATTTATTTAATTTCAAATAAGGTTATTCTTTTAGTTATTAAAATATGATAACTTTATATTTAATATTTCAAAAAAAAAAAAAAACTGTATGTGTATGCGTAAATATATTTCCCCGAGTAATAAAATAGAAGATATTGGGAAATCTTCCACTTCAATACACTACCTAACGAATGAAATATAGTTTGAGTTAAAATAGCTGTTGTATGTTCATATGGCAGAGTTGTAGTTAAAAAACTTTGAAAACATTTGTTAAAGTAATAATTATTTTATAACTTTTTGTAAATCTACTTGTTATTAAAAAAAATATTACTTTTAATTCTTGAAAAATTGTTTTTGATACGGAGTTTCCCCTTAGACAATGTTTCAGTAAAGCTCTCTGTTATGTGTATAAGTGCAACAGTAAGTCTAGTATAGCCGATACAACTCAATTTTATAGTTTTCCTACCACGAATACTTCGTTTGTAACTATTGAAAATATCTTTGGGAAAAATGAAGCCATAGATCGTCGATTAGCTGAAATAAAAGCATTGAAAATTAAGTATGTTCTTTACATGTTACAAAAAATGAGATTTCTGTACACTATCTTTAATTAGATGTCCTGCACCAAGTATACTTTCACCACCAATAAAATATTTATGGCTAGGTTAAGCACTTGCAAATTCACAAGCTTTTTGACTAGAGATTTTTCTAGTTTACGAAATTAATTGAAAAAATGATTTTAATACAATCAAGATACAAGTGTCCGTATAAAGATATGATAGTTGATTTAAAAATACGTTGTTCAGTAGTAACTGCTTCCGCAAGGACAAGCTACACTCTCGGCAAATTTTCTATATGGTGGAATATTACTTTTCCAAAACAATCGCAGAAGTTGGGAGACTTATTTTTAACTATTAGTGAATCGAAATAAATAGCTTTATTTTCATAATATCAATAACATTACCAATAACACCACAGCAGTTTATAAAGAAAATACTGTTATAAAAACAATTTAATGTTAAAATCAAACAAGAGAAGATGGTTTTTTAAGAAAAAGATGAAACAATAATTAAATGTCATAATACATATCTTCAGACATCGGTTTATTCGAACAGTAGGTTAAGGCATAAGACCAAGACAGAGAGGACATGTACTGCTCACTTTGAGGTACCGTTCAAAGCTTCGACCACGACGACGACAACTATGTCTATGTAAAGAAAATAAACGATATTTACGTAAAATAGAAAATAGAGGAATAGTCTCAACACAAGCAGTCTAGTTTATATAAGATATGATTTCAAACGTACTAAAGTAAAGTGTTGAAGGAATATTTGTCTGCTCTGATTTGAAAATTCTTAAATTTAATCAAAATAATGGTGCCAAACAACTATTGTTTTTTTGTTGGTGCATTATTTAAATACTTTATTATACAGTTTAATTTTCTCTAACTTGGTTTATTGTCTTTGACACAATCACAGTTTATATGATGACAGAAAGTAAAAATCACTAAAATATTGTACTTAATACATAAAACTTGAGCCAAAAAAAAAAAACAAAACACAAATTTATTTTTTTACTATGTGTAAGATTAATAGTTAAATTAACAAACTAAAGGTATAAAATATGATAATCCACCATGATACGTTAAACACTAATTAGAGCGAATGACGTCATTATTGAGTAAGCAAATGCATTGAAACAAGGCGACATATAGTATACTAATCAGGCGGGAGTGTGAAAGTAGGGTGATTTCGTTACCGTTTGCATTACAATTTAACTCTTTTTGCGTTTGGAACGTACAAAAAAACGCGTTTAGTAGACAAAGATGTATTCAGATTTCTTTGTATTACAAGAAAATATTTACGCAGCTGTAGTTGAGAAGGGAAATATTGGAACAGTGGAATTTGTTAGTGTGATAAAGAAGTGGCGGAGTATTGCAAAATATAAAGATCTAAAGAATTGGAAAAATTAAAACAAATCTTTAGCGACTTCCGTTTCGAGTCATCGTTGATGAGGGAATGGTTTTTTTGGAATCTGAATTTTGTGTCCTAAATGAAAAATTGTAAGAAATTATGAACAGGTAAAGATGAGCCTTTTTGAAGTGAAATTTTCTTTAGTATCTGTGACTTGAAATTTGATGACACGAAAAAGCAACAGTAAAAACAGACAAACACATAAATCTATAGAATTTAACATGCGAAAGAATGAGATATAAATCATTATTGTGTTTCCATGGTTTCTATTGATCTTTTTATAATAGATAGCGCACTATACATCCTGGAAAATGCAATACAGTAAAAAAACCGCTGTAGAAGAAACTGTCAGCGCTGTCTACGTAAGTCTAAATTTGGAATAACCTAAACAAAATACGATGACGCTTGTGTTGGAAACGTTAGAAGAAAGACATATGTAGAAGTCTCTTTTTCTCTGGCGAGGGAAACAGAAGCAATCGAAGCAAGTAAAATGCAAACGCCAATTTGTACAAGCTGGCGCTTATCGGCACTCAATCGCCAGTTGTTGTTTTTAGTTACCATAAAAACTGTGCCTACGCACATAGCGCTTTGTATGCCACATTAAATTTTTTGCTTTCTATTTGACGCTTTATGCATGGTCTATCCATATATAAATGACGGTTAAAGAGAGATAAGATTTTCGAACAATTTCGAGGTAACAAATTTTAAACATGAGTGCTCTATACTATATCTCTACGTTATAAACTTGGTATCAATATTATCATAAATAAACTCTACAACTATCCAAATCCTAAAATTTTTTGTTCGTCTCATTATCTTTTCGCTCAAATTTTTGAAGGTTTCATTTCTATCGCGTTTGACCTGCACATATTTTTTTTTCAAATAACGATATTTTCATATGAGCTTCGTAATAGCACGATAGGTTTAATTGAATAATTTATGGTTTCAGTAGCTCATTTGGATTTTTTATTTATGAATTACCACACTAAGGGACGGCACAACTCTTATAGTTTTTAAATTCATATTTATTAATACAAAATTATTTAATGAGTATATAGTGCAAGGGTGTCAAACTCGCGGCCCGAGATGAACATTTTTACAGCCCAGTCAATATATTCGACGCAAAGTAAAAATAAAATAGAAATGTGAATTAAAACCGAAAACAGCGTATAAAATTATAATAAACTTTATTTATATACTGAATTAATAATGCTCCCGTTGGGTCAATTTTGAAAGTAGTCTCGGCGAATAAAATTTCACCCGGAATAGGAAAGATAGTAGCAAAGAAGAGATCTCCAGTATCAGAACGTAAAAACTACTTTAAAATATAATGTTTATTACAATATACTATTCAAAATAAAAATATTTGATTCTATGAGCATTGATTTTTTTAAGGCCCACCTAATGTCGAGCATTGTTTATTTGTCCAAGTAAGCTTTTGAGTGTGACACCCCTGATCTAGTGGGTATACGTTTGGTTTACAAGCGTGATGTCACAAACGACGCCATGACACTTCCGAGCGTTTTGGCGTGGGTTCTAAATTTGAAAACAAAAATAAGAATTTTTCCTACTAAAATTGTAAATTTTACAAAAAAATATTATTTTTTCATTAATAATATGTTTTTAAACATTGAAGGATCGTTTTTCAAAAGTTGTCATCATGTCTTTTATACTATACTTACATACTTGTGAAGATATTTTTTACATGTATGGCAAATGTAAAACGTTTCCGTCGTACAAAAAATTTGTTAAGTTACGACGATATTATTGAAATAATTACATTTCAAAGCTACAAAAGCTGATGATGTCAAAAGCTGTCATTTATTACTTTCTTTGGAACTTTTTTTTATAATAAAACATTATTATAATAAAGGAAATTGAAAATTCATACTCAAAGCAAAAATGTTTTTCGATTTTACATTTGTAATACCAATTCTTGGAAGTTAGTAAATTTTGCTGTTGCCCTAGTCAACTTCTCATATTTCTTTATGAAATATAAGATGCAATCATTTTAATATTATTATTTTTTAAAATATGATTGGTTCAACTAACAGACTATTGGTACAAACGAAACCTGAAGTACCCTATACTTTGCTATTCTGTACAAGCAATCGAGGGTTGATTGACGTTGTCCGAAATAAAGTTATGGTAAAGTGTACCGACGGAATAATAAAGAATTTTCAAGTTGAGCAGCGATAACAGAAGGGTTGATTTATACGCATGACGTCATGGACATTCAATTAATATGAAACCAGAGCTAGACATGATCTCCATTAAAATGAACAATGCCGGAAACATGTTCTCATTTTGAAGCGACTATTTATGTGAATGGAATGAATAATGCTCATAGTTTTTATTAAATTAAAAAAAATAAACAGAACACATTTTCGTTGGCCATTTTTACATTTATTTACAATTAAAATTAAACGTTTCACATTTGTAAATAGAAAATAAGGATAGAAAAACGAGATTTGAATTAATCTGCATTTTTTGGGATGCACAAGTGGATATTTATTTACAGTATGTTCATGCTTTCAATGTGTTTATAGTGAAATTATTTTTTTCTCTAGTGCAAAGAAAAATTAAAATAAACTTTTAATCATTTTTTTTTAGTTCAAGCCACTTAAATATGCATATCATTAATCTACCGCGAATTTACCAAGAAAATGTCGTTAATCATTGACTTTCAACTTAAATATCGTTCTTTAAAAGAACCGAAAACATAATGGAAACACCACCTACAAATATGAAATCACCCACTATGTTTGCGTTAAATTTTGATAATTTGTCACGAGGAAATGACAAGGGCACAACAAAAAGCTATTTTTGAATTACAAATTAATTTTTAAAAGAAAAGTTTTGATAACTCGCTGACTTGAAATGAGGGAAGTTATTATTATTAGGGGATGCGATTATTTAAATTAGATGACGGGGTTGAGACACGTGCAAGGGTGGAAAAGATAATTCGAATTGAGATTTTCCCTGTAAAAAATTCAAAGTTGAAATTTGTTTTTTATTTTATTTGATAGCGATGGTAATTTTACGAAATATTTTTCTCTTAACGACTAAAATAACTAAATGAACGTATAAATTGGATGTTAGAACAGCTAAGGACATTAACTCTTGGAGAAAATTGATTTTGTTTATAAAAAACATTATTTCATAAAAACGTATTAAGTTTTCGGATACTACTTGATGGTTCAGTGTTTTAAAAGTCAACTGTTTTTTGCAAGTATAAATATTTTATTTTAGCTTGACACGTATCTCAAATGAAATTATTTCATTTAGCTGCGGTCTGCATAATTTCAAACCTGGTGGGAATTATTTTAAATGCAAAGCTTACAAATATAACTTTTCGCGTAATTTTGTCAACAGTTGCGCTGTCAACCGCATGTCGCATTAGTCTGTCTGAAAGCTCTCTAACTTCCCATCACCAAAACAGTTCATATGATTGATGTCCTATAAAATAATAACGTACTGTTTTACTGTCAACTTCACAACCAAAAAAAAAACCACTGCAGCACAAGCATAATGTTGAGAAATGTTTAAACACTAATATAAAAAAGTGTAATTCAACTTTTTCACGCAAAGATCATTTTTCAATGTTCAATAGTTTCAAGAGTCTTTCAAAGAATGAAGCTTTCAATTAGTAAGCTTGTGATTGAAAAGTTAGCGCTTGTGATTTAAAAGAATAAAGATATAGGTACTTATCGTAGAGTTCATTGATAAAAATGAAAGCATAATTTTTTTCATATAATACTTGAACTAAATCTACTTCTAATTATATATTTTTTTTTAAACGAAAAGCATCATGTTATGCTCAGCGGCTAAGGCTATATGCCTCTTTGATATAGCTACAAATTATAGAGTAAAGTTTTTCTATACGTGTGCTTATTACTGAAGTCTTTTTAACCGCTGGACTTATTCTGCTGAAATTTTCGGTGTGAATTTGAATGGGATCCTGGATGTTTTCGATTCGCAGTAAACCACAGACACATTTTTTATTTTTTAATCGGTAATGAACATTATTAATATGAAGAAAAACAAATTTTTAGTTATGTAACACTTGTATTTTGGTAGAAAAAAAAGTTTATTGATTTTAATGAGCCAATGAGAGTCCAAAAGTCATAGGTGTGCTTATGGGTCTTTTTTGACGTCACAGTACACATCAGTTGACATCAGTATACATATTGAAACTAAGATATAAACAAATAGTTTTACGATTACCATAGAAACAGTAATAATTTACACAATTTTTGACATGTTTCACAAATTGTCACCATGAAAAAGATGTTTATACTTTAAAAATTACTATAATTTTTTTCATTAAGAATAGACGTTGTGTAGATTGTAAATGGTTTAAATCATTACCATAATGTTTAAACGATTTAAACAACCTTTCCTTTTGTGTTTAAGGACATTTGTCTTAGGAAAACGTTCATGGGATCATAACGTTTAGTATTGTGACGTCATTTTAATAGAAGCTCGGGCCAGTAAGAGCCATAGGAGTTCGAGCTTTTAATTGGGCCAATAGATGCTTGTTTTAGGTATTTTGATTTTAACGATTTTTTCATTTTTAAATGAATGTATTTTAAATGTTATCAAGTCAAGTTAAACATTATTAACAGCTACATTATGTTTTGACATTAGTTTAGAACATTTTTAAAACATCTAAACATTCAAACATCTAAAATTATTTTTAGATTATGTGCATTACGTCTATAAGATCCTATAAGTGAAAAAGGTTAAGAGTGACAGGAGACAAATTTTATCCAATTCAACAATCAAAATTTCTTCAAATTTTATGGTCAAAAGGTCGTTAAAAACGAAACATTATTACCAGTTATTTACATGCATAAATTCGCAAATAGCAATAAAATTTAAATGCAAACTTTGTAGTGTTTGTAATGTAAAAATACATATCTATATTGTTGATTTATTAAATCCTAACGACTATGTTTGTAGATTAGAAAAAAACATAATACTTAGAACGTGGACACTGAATTAAAAAGGTTAACAAAAATCGAGAAAATCAAAGAATGATATGCTTCAAAAAATTCTGCCAAATCAACAAGAATTAGAAAAATAGATTTTTTTTTTTTTTTTTTTTTTTTAATAACTTTGTATTTTTATTATATAGGAATTGAACCCAAATGGTTCCTAGCCTAAAATATTACAACTCTTACATTAATCTAAATATAATATCTAGTTGACCAATGTCAACCAGAGAATAGGAACTAAATATACATAAAAATTAAAACCAAAATAAATTAAATCATAAACAGTACGTTAGTAGAACATATACACTTAATGCTAAGTTAGTTGATTTCTCACACACGTTCAAAATATTGCACATTCGTAAAATATTAAATTGAATTAAAATCATTTCTTTTTAGTCTTTTTAACGCGGGTTGTTTAATAGCTTGGACGGCTAGATCGTTCGGGTGTAGTCCTACTCGTTCCACATATTTATTTTTTAATTTCTTAATATAATTTATCACAGTTTCGATATTCAGGTCTCTTAGGATTACTTCATTCCTAACGTATCTTCCCACTCCCAGAAAAGATCTCAGAATCCGTGCCTGGCACCTCTCGATAATCCTTATATTACTGAGTTTTGCAGTCCCCCATAGTTGTGCTCCATAAGCCCATGTTGGTCTCAATACTTGCTTGTAGATCAATACTTTGGAAGATAAGTCAAGAGCTGAGCTTTTTCCCACCAACCAGTTAATTTGGCGTTGGAGGATTTTCAACTGAGCTGCTTTTTTATTTATATGCGCCCTCCAGTTCAGCCGCCGATCCAAATAAAATCCTAAGTATCTCACTACGTCAGTATTTGTGAGCCTATGATCATTTATTATTATGGGCCCGCATGACTTTGGCCTTAAGGTGAATGTGACCAGTTTAGACTTGGTCTCATTTATTCCAATGCCCCACTTGTTTGCCCACTCGCAAATCTTATCAACATGGGCCTGCAACTCCCTCGTGGCAATGCGCGAATTGGGACTCGCGTATAGCACTGCCGTGTCATCCGCAAATGTCGCCGTCATGATGTTTTTGTCCCAAGGGAGATCGGCGGTGAAAATAATGTACAGTGTTGGTCCAAGAACACTACCTTGAGGAACTCCTGCTAAGATATTGTACTTCTGGCTTAAAGCTGTTTTATATTGTACATGAAAGGTTCGATTGCTTAGGTAGCTTTCAAGGATGTTAAATAGATTTGGTGGTAAGTGACACGACAGTTTATACTTGAGCCCCTGATGCCAAACGCGATCGAAGGCCTGAGCCACATCTAGAAAGACACCGGCGCAGTACTTTTTTTGATCCAACGCCTCTCCAATATAGTTTGTTAGACGGTGAACCTGTTCTATAGTGCTGTGTTTTGCCCGAAATCCAAATTGGTGATCCGGCACTATACCTTTTAACCTCAGTACTGGGTTTAGCCTGTCAAGCAGCAACCTCTCAAAGAGTTTTGACAGAACAGGTAGCAAACTAATCGGTCTGTAGGATTCCAGTTTAGTAGTATCCTTTCCAGGTTTAGGAATAACTATTATTTTGGCCTCTTTCCAGATGGGTGGGAAGTAGCTAAATTTTAATATAGCGTTAAAAATGAATAAAATTCCTCTCTTACCTTTATTAGGGAGTTCTTTTATTAGTTTGGTGGTTATCATATCCACTCCTGGAGCTTTGCCTGTTTTGAGGTACTTTATTTTTTTTACAAGCGACAAGAAGCTAACCCTTAGTGGCTTACAGCAACTGTTTACTTTGTACTGGAAGCCTGGCACGACAGTTAGATTAGTGGCCATTTTAGGCGTAAACACCTCTGCCAGATGTTGGGCAAAAGCCTCAGCCTTTTCATCATCTGACTCAAACCAACCTCCTGAAGGATTGCGTAGAGGTGAGTGTTCCAGAATAGGTATTTTTATTCCTTTTGAAAGTTTCCACAAGGAATAGCCTGTCGCTTGCGTGTTGTCAACATTCGCCATAAACTCCTGAAATTTTTCATTGGTATGCTGATGAAGTGCATTTTTCAGTTGTTTCGTGGCCTTGTTTAACAAAGCTTTTGCTCTGGGTGACCTAGATTTTAACCACTCTTTTTTAGCGGCTCTTTTTTCCTGAACTAGGTGTAGAACTACCTGATTGTAAGACTGTGACGTAAATCGACAGACTCTGTTGTTAGTTTGATAGGTGGTGGCCTGAGTCGCAGCTTCACAGATGGAACAGGTGAGATACTGTATGGCTTGGTCTATATCGTCTGTACTTCCCAGTCTAAAGTTTTCATTGAAAGAATTATTGAAAACATTTTTAAAGATCTTCCAGTTGGTGGTTCCGTTTGTCAGCCTATTTGTAGGTGGAGTATCATGGAATGTTTCATAAAGTTTGTAAATTGTTGGGGAGTGGTCTGATGAAAGTTCATGGATTGTTTTGGCTTCAACTCTGCTACTGCTGATACCTTTGTAAACTGCAAAATCGATGATATCAGGAATTTTTCTATTGTCAGTTGGCCAATAGGTAGGAGAGCCACCAGAAATGCATTGTAGTGAATTAGCATTTATTGAAGCCAAGAGGTTCTTTCCTCTTGGTGATGTTAGCCTCGAGCCCCATTGCGGAGATTTGGCATTATAGTCGCCCGCAGCGATAAACCGTTCTCCAAGTTGCTTAAAAAGATTGGTAAAATCCGAAGTAGTTGTTTTTTCGTTTGGAGGGCAATATACAGAAACCACGTTCACTTTGCATTTACGGAGATTGAGTTGAATAGCTGTAGCATCAATCGATTGGAGTAGAAATGTATTGATAGGATGATGCTTTATGCGGCTCCTTATCAATGCAGCCGTTCCACCTCTTGGTTTGTCGTCTGTGTTATTGTTACAATAGCACGTGTAACCTGCAATCTTGAATCTATTCTTGCTAGTGAGGTGAGTTTCCGATATTAATGCCACATCTACGCAATGAGTACTCAAGAACCACTCCAATTCCAGCCTATAGTTCATGATTCCATTGGCATTCCAAGCCACGATTATTAGTTCGTTCCTGGTCTCGATAGTCGCTCAAGGATTTCCGTCTGCTTTGACAGCATCACCTGCATGCCATTGATTGCGGCTACCAAACTTTGAATACCATTCATTAGAGTCATCATCATTTGAGTGATAGTCTCCGTTTGGTGCATCTCTGGAGGATTTTGAGTATTGGGAACGGATCCAGTGGCCTGAGCATAGGTAATACCAGGGCGTAATCTATGTTGATTTACATCACGACTGGGAGTCACTAACCTTGCGTTATCGCCAGACGGAAAACCCTGTTTATCCGTATTTCCAGATGGAACCGGTTTCTTTCTGGTGCGATCCATAATGTCTTTATAGACTGGACAGCCTCTATAGTTTGCCGTATGTTGACCATCGCAGTTACTACATCTTTTCTTAGTAGCATCTTTTTTGTCGTAAGTGCATTGCGAGGTGGTGTGTAAACCTCCACAAGCAACACACACGTTTGTCAGCTTGCAATAGCGTTTTGTATGGCCATACTCTTGGCAGTTGCTGCACTGCGCTGGACCTTTTTTTTTAAAGGGTTCTTCGACAGTAACTCGTCTATGCAATATGTATCTAATATCATAGATTGGGTGAGAGCTGCCGCGTTTTATTCTGCTGCACTCCGGGGTAAGCTCCACTTTGAACATAGGTTGTGGCTGCTTGTTTCTATTTATAATATTAAAAACAGATTTTGCTTCGAATCCCAGCTGTAGCAGGTCTTCTTTGATTTCATTTGGATCGACATTGTGGTCGATACCCTTGATGACCACTCGCAAACCCTTTGCACTTTTTAGTTGGAAAGTGTAATAATTTTTATTTTTTGCGTCAAGCCAGTTGACGATTTGTGTATAGTGAACCTCATCTTTCGGCTGAACTTTGGTTTCCTGAATTCGTCCTTTTTTCAGATCTACTATATAAAAATTATTAACCCCAATTAGATTTTTTATGCTATTGATTAAGAGACTAGAGCTGGGTTCTCTTATAAATATTGGAGGAGGTCGAAATTTGGGTTTATTTTTTTCTGTTTCCATACACAACGGGGCAAACCGATTTGTAGTAGGAATTGGCTCATTTCCTTTATTTAAAATTTTTTTATTATTAAACAGCACTTCTGGACTTCTTTTACGTTTGGAACTGACTGTAATATATCTATCCAAACCAGTTTGAATTAAGTTAGAATCGGGGGTTGAATTCATTTTGTCAGCGACATTAATAACGGCAGTTATATTTTCACTTTCAGCATTTTGTAGACTCTCTGAATTAATTCCATTCAACATAGAACTTTAATTTAGTTTAGATGGTTTTAAAATTCGTTTTGTTGGAGTCGCTGAACATGTTTCTTTTGTAGAAAGCATTGGCATTAAACAAGAAAATATTATTAAATAATTAAAATTAAATAAGTGCCATAAAAGATTAAAAATACTATCACTAAAAGTACATCAAATTGAAACATTTTTACAATAACTTATCACAGTTTTATATTTCTCAGTTATTTGAAAGTAAATATACACATACACACACACATACCTTCAAATTTGGAGCGTCTATTTCGTGCACTTGACAATTATTTATTGTCTAAAATGGTCCAAAATATTTGTAACAACTTGCATCCAAGTTAATGTTTGTTGCACTCACATAGATACACATACACACACAATGTTTTGACGATCGCACAGTTAAAATAACAATTCCTTAAAAGGAAATATTAAAATGTTTCAATTTAATTAAATATAACTGTTCAATTAAAATATAAATATAAAAACTATTAAAAACAATTTTTTCCGCGGATTTGAACCCAATGTTTAGGCATTTTCAGAAGGTAAAAACAGATAAAATTTAATTTAATTAGGAGCACAATTCAAACACGTTAGACTGCATTCAGTGCGTTTTAGCGATTGAGAAAAATAGATGAAAATGCGGAAATGAATTGTACATTGAAAGTTTTGTATCGAAAAATGCCAATTCGACTATAGATTTCTCAGATGTATTAAAGGTTTCTCAAAATCGTACATAATGAATTTCATATAAAATTTTTTTTTTCTTTTTATTGTTATTTACCATCGCTTTATAACTACTAAGGTCTTTAATGACTCTAGAGTCAATAACATTCGTTAATCAAGAAATATTGAATATTTGCTCGATTCGAACCCAACATGTACTAGTTTTGGAGCGGCTACCTTGACTACTCGACCACCAGTAGGCTTTATTATATTATATCTTTTGTCGCCAAAACTATACTAATAATACCAGCCAAACGAAAAGTCAACGATTCGGCAGGATAATATAAATAATGTAAAATAATATAATTCTAAAAAACATTTAATGTACCATTGATATATTTACATATATATGAAATATAATCAATGGAATAAGATATGCTTTTAGTAGAACATAAAATGAGAATACAATACAATAGATTAAATATTTTTGTAACGTTATCACAGTTTATATATGCATCTGCATTCTCTTCAGAGACTGTAAAATGTTCTGGGGAGAGGGGTGGATTAGGATGGTCCGTGATCTTCTCTTCTCAGAGTTCTATTCCTGGATAGAGCTCCACTGCACTTAATCATTACATGTTTGACGTCCAGGAGATTTAAACATGAGGAGCCAGTTTTTGGTTGCTTGCCTATTAGAATTTAATCTTGGGTCTCCTTTGTGGCCCGTTCTTAATCGAGCCAAGGTGATTTGGTCCGCTCTGCTTGTGCAATTTTCTTTGTATTCTGATTTTTCTACTTTATCTTTAAATTTTCTACAATAGATTTGCGTTATATCCCACTTCTTTTGCCAAGTCGCTGTAATAACTCATTTAATTGCTTTGACGTTACTCCTAAGTCCTTTGTCATCTGTAGCGAATTGATATATTATGCTATGTATCTTTCCCAGTAAGATAGCTTGTACGGGAAAAGGTTAGAGTTTATTAATCTTAATTGGGAACAATTGTCGTTCGGGATAATGCTTGCACACTGTATGATTTGGATGATGAGGTAGCTTTAAGCTATAGCTTTTAGCTTTAAGCTTATATTATAGTGTTAGAAATTTGCGACGAATGCATAGATTGTCGTCGCTCACCTCTACGGGATAGATGTGATGAACTTCTGTGGTAATCCTAATCTCTTAGTTGTGTATAGATTCAAGTATACCTAATGTTGGCTTGCTAGCCGACGTGTAGGTTGGCAAGATTCTAGTAAATTTTGACCCGATTACTGCACGATATGTATCTAGAAAGGATTTCATATCTGCTCCACGGCTTTTTCTTTTCCGGAACTTCAAGAGATTTATTCTACGGAGACAATAAACCTTAAGCGTTCGTAAGTGGCTTATCCATGAGCGTTTGTAGTTTAATCTGACTCCGGGAAATTGACCCCGTTTTGGAACTATTTTTTTTTTATTAAAAAGTGTAGTGATAGATATGTTTGGTTTTTTCCTTTGTCGGTGGCGAAATACAACCCGTTTTCGTTAGACCAGTTTTCCAGTTTATAAACTGTTTTCTGTATCAGTGCTTCAGCTACACCTTATTCTTTCGTCGTAACGGTATTCGTCGTAACGGTATGTTTTTTAATGGATGCCAGATATTGTTGACTCTATTATTGATTACCTTAGGAAAGAAATTTGGGATGAGTATGGAGTTTTAGGGCACTTCGTTATGAAGCGTTAATTGGATGGAGCGGTTCTTACAAAAAGTCCTTGATGACATATGTAATACGTTCTTTGAGGTCGATTTTTGCTAGAGCTTTTAATAGTTTATGTGT
This sequence comes from Sisyra terminalis, assembly GCA_958496175.1. NCBI lineage: Eukaryota > Metazoa > Arthropoda > Insecta > Neuroptera > Sisyridae > Sisyra > Sisyra terminalis. The sequence goes on from OY292274.1 coordinate 35,210,731, forward strand.
CCAAGGCATATCGAAGGCTGTTTTAAGATCAAAAAATATTGCATAGTTATGTTTTTTGTTGTTTTGAAAACCTCAACAAATTTTATTTTATAAAAGAGTTATGTTCTGGGGTTATGGCCTGTGGGCTATGAGGTTCTGGTCTATGTTCAGTTATATGTTGTGGAGTTATCTGTTGTGAAACGATTTTTTCGGAATCCATTTTGATTTTGATAAAAGAACTGTCGATCCTCCAAAGCTAGTTTTAATTTGTTACAAATTAATTTCTCCATAGTTTTCCTAACACAACTCGCCAGGGAAATTGGTCTATAGCTGTTAGTTTCGTTGTTTTTCTTTCTTGCTTATAAGATAGGAACGATAGTCGCTATTTTTTAGATATTTGACCTTTTTTATAATTTCCCTAAACTTTCAGAAAATTTTGTACTGGTATCTTTTTGATGTTTGAAACAATTTTTTTAACATTTTTGTTGTATGTTGTATGACCCAGATGTGGAGTTTCTCTGATTTTTGATTAACTTTTTACACTCTGACATTGCTATTACTGCGTTAAATGATTCGTCGTTTTTGGACGTTAAACTATTTAGATTTGAAGATATAATTATTGAATTTTTATATTGATTAAATGCTTGAAAACATTTGAAATTTTTTTCTTTTCTTCTGTCTATAATTATCACACTTTACTTATTTATTTTTTAAATCTTTTCTTAAAAATAAGGAGAAGGAGACAGACAAATTTGCTTTTATATTAGTAAACTAATTTTAGTTTTAAATTAATATTTGCAATCAAATATTCCTCAAACCGAAAACATGGAAGTTTATTTCTTCTTTTTGATTTTTTGTGTAAGATTTTTATTCTAATTTAAGCTCAAATTTATGATTGGGATGGTGAATGGAAATAATAATAATTGTTATTACCAAGATTTCGAATGGAATAACTACGTAGTTGCATTAACGATTTTAAATTTATTTTTCATGTAAAACTACTGTCGTTTTTTTTTTGGATTATACATATATTTCCACAAACAAATTGCCTATGACTCTTTTATTTAAAATTTACAACAAAAAATGTTCAAAAGCTGACGACATCGTGCACTAATGTATCTGCGTGTTGTATAACTAGATTAAAATATCAAAGGCTTATCAAGCGAGAAGAGTTCACTTCTGTAAAAAAGAATATAGGTAATTCTATTTTTGATTTTATGTTCTACTTTCTCATTCCTAAAAATTAAAATAATAATTAAAATGAAGCGCTACGTACCATCAACGTTTTTGCCATATCAAAAATGATGAATTCGTTTTAAATTTCACTTATTGTTATATTGAATTATTAAAATGTTAGAAATTAATTTTGAACTATAATCTCTCCATTGATTATGTTACTTTAACAGTCTGGTTAATAAAAACTTGAAATATTTTTATTTTTTATAGTATCTATAAAAGCTTTAACGTGAAATTGTACTGCCTATCTGTATGATTTTCTCTTTTCTCGATACTAAAATCAATATTAAATAACAACACAAATTTCTCCTTTTAAGCACTTGATTCCTTTAGTATTGAGAAAACTTTAAAAAATTCATAAAGCGAAACTTTGCTTTCAACATAATTTTGAATTTATATAAATACATTATTGTATTTGCGTTGCATTTGAATTATGGATTCTACATGAAAATTTGATTTTTTTTTCTATTTAATTAATGTAGAATGTTATGTTGAAATAAATATCTTCATACTTCTCAGTAGTTAAATTGTGAAATTATTATTACATATGGATGTCAGGAATTTAATCTACAAAAGCTATAAAATGCGATGTAAATATTTTAATGGATGTAATCATATGAGTGGTGTACGAATGAGAAAAGTTGTCCGTATATAAAATGAAATATAGACAATTTGTTAAATAAAAATGGAAATTTATCTAAATTACATTTTCTCAGTTTTTTATTATAATTTACTGCATTTGTTCGCGTTAAAAATATAATTCAATTTTTGTTAAAATGGAAACTTTCAGCATATTTTGTTAATTGATATTAAATCATTAAAGTTCGGCAATAAGAACTCGTAATTAACACTAACGAATAATTTTTGTCAATGTGAAGGAAAAGTCAAAACGTTGAAGAGCTTCAGCAAAGTAATAAAGATGGAAAGAAGGAAAGAAGGAAATAGTCTTGGAGATAGGTTTACACTCAAGGCGGGTATTCGGGTAATAAAAGTTTGGATATAATCATAAAATTGGAAACCTAATATCACATAATATTACTGGGAATCGTTAATGTGTTTTGTAAGTCTTAATTTTCAATACTTAAAAGAGAAAACACATTAGATAATAGCTTTTATAAGATACTTAATTGTAAGTTAAAAGGGAGTACGTAGAATCAGTGACATAATTTAATACTGGAATATGTAGTTGTTTTTAAAAATGTTATTAATTTCATGAAAAATAAGTTTGAAGAAAAAAAACGGTAATGTACGGGTGTAAGAAGTTATACTTATTTATCGTAATTAACAAAATGCTTTTAGTCCACTGCCATAGTATACTCCGGTAGTACCTGAAATAGTACATCTGTTATAAATGTTATAACTAAAATGGCGGCAAATACAGAGAACAAAGAATGTAAACATTCACATTTGAGTGTAATACAGATATAACTAATATTGTCTCAATTTTGAACGAACTGTTTGTGGTCATTGGTTTCAACTGTCATTTCCATTCAGTTGCCAATTTTTGCCATTTGTCAGTTTTGTTAGTGTTTGGTTGTGAATATTTCCTAGAAAGTTACTACTAGTTTTCAAATAATAAATTAAATTGGTGGCTCATGTTCCTTTTAATCACATCAACATTTGGCAACGTTGCATTTTCTACTTTGTTTTTAATTTAATTCGCGATTTTTTTGTCAATTCAATTCTAATATCGTATATTTTCCTCTTTTGTTGGTAAATTTTCATTATGGTCTGATTTACTCACGAATCAAATCAAAAATAAAGTGGAAAATGCAACGTTGCCAGATATTGATGTCGTTAAAAAGGACATAAGCCAAATTGGCTATTTAAACATACTGTATACTATTTCACAACATTATACACAAGTGACTACTTATACACATTTGTATCTCACATATATGAATTAACTGTTTATGAATTATGGTTTAACTTGTTTGAAAAATAGTTATCGAAACCATTTACCTTATAGAAGAGGATTTTAGTTACAAACTATCCTGTGGCTGTATAGATATGAATAAACAGTCAACTGTATATAGATACAGTTTGTCTAAATAGTAATGTGTGTACCTACAACTTGTACAAATAGCGACGGAATAAAAATTAAATTAATACAATAGTTATTGTTTAATTTTATTACCAATTTATATTTATGTATTATATATACCTATGTATCTGATTTTTAATTCAAATTTGTCAGAACATAATGCAATTTAAAGTATCAATCGACTTTTCTTGCATTATTTTACATATTGTGTTAAATAATTTAAAAAAATATAATTTTTAAATTTATTTAAACTATTGTGTTTTAATATGGATATGGATCAAACTATACAAATTTTAAAAGTTTAGTTTGACAATATCAGTTTTAAAAGTTTAGTTCAAAAGTTTAAATATAAAATATCAACTGACGGTGTTTGTTATGGCTGTTATTTCTTCCTCGCACTTTTTCGACGTCGATAATTTTAGTTGTTTTCCCTTACCGAATAACAAAAAACCTATGCTAGCGGTTAGCGCTGTCGACTTGATTGCGTTTTTTAATACTATGCAAATCGCATCCGAAAATCGGTCAGCTTTCACTTGCTTGAAGTTTCTCGATAACCGTTTGCGAGCATCTTCCTACTGTAACGCCACGGCGTCACATTTTATTTAAAATTCAGTGTGTTTATTTTTTCATAACGCCGCTAAAGAAGTATAACTTCAAAAATTATTCCTGAATGAAAATCAAATAGAAATATAGTTATTTGATTTTCCGATTAACGAAGCATATATTGTTCCCAGAACTATAACTACTTGGATTTATTAACAATGTTGCAATATTTACCGGAACAATTTTGACCAAATCATAAATTTGTACTCTTTGTACATCGTAAACACAAATACATTTATATATGTACAAATACGAGCATTTTGAAATTGCAAGAACGAAAGGGGATGGAATTGTGTGACATGGCACGTGATCCGACTGCGATACAAATGAACATGACTGGCGTTCGTTCGACCATCAAATGTGTCAATTCTCTAAATATTGTACGTTGCGCTCAATATCCTCTCTTTACAATCTCCCTTTTCAATAAGTTTAGAATATAATTCCACCCTCTTATCAAACTCTGACACTAACTTTGCGTGGTGAAACTTTCGCGTAGCCTCAATCCTTATTGAATTTCGTGGATTTTATTACCGGAAAACTTTTTAACAGTTACATTTGCAATTTGCTTTTGCTTGAAATTGAAGAATATTTTTTTTCCATTTTTATAAAAAGGAAAATAATAAAAACAAATCTTTTAAACACTGTGTCAAACAGAAGTGGGTTTGTTAGAAACGGCTTCGTATTAGGATCATTAACTTTCTTGAATCTACCCCAGTAAAGATTTATGATGTTTCCAAAATTTATATGATTATTTTCTTGAAAATTTTAGTAATGGTCCTACTGAAACATGAGTCATTTATATAAAAATGTTCAAGGCTTTTATATAAAAGCGTCAATTAAGAAATGTGTTTTAGATTAAAGTGAAATTTCATCAGTGTTATTAATGTTGCCAATATAAAATATTGCGTAGGTACGTTCTTTTCATGTACAAAAAAATGAACTAAATCATTGGATACTAAGAAACGTATTAAAAAAATAATTGATCTAACCACATTCCGTATGATGAGCGGTCAACAAGATAAGAAGTTTTGGCAATTAATCTTTTATCATGGAAAGAGCCGCACCCGATGTAGTTTGCTTCACCAAAACTTTTGAGGGGAAGAGTAACTTTATCGTTAGTCTGACCCAAGGGTAGTCAAACTGCCAAACCAAATTAGCCTTAGTTAGAAGTGATCCATCGTTTAAGTAATTCCAGATTCATTTCAAAGTTAAACTTTTTGAGTTGAGGTTTTTTTCCCGTCAGATTTCACGAAATTATAAATTTTACTTTGTAATTAAATTTGTACAAGCACTTGAAGATAGAAAATTCACCTGTCACCGGATTAAACGTTGAAATTTCATTTCCGGTTACACACAAATGTGTATTATATGTACATATCAACAAAACAGAAAGTTCATGAACAAAAGCTCAACAGAATATGTATATAAACTTTGTATTCCGCATGTTCGTTTTACCTGCTTGAGCTGTCCCCTTTCTAATCTGTCCTGTATGCCTTTTATCACAGTTCCTTCTGGGAAAAGGGGCCATTAATTTCGGCTAACGTTTTCTACTCTGCAAAATGTTTTCTCTTACAACAATTTAACATTGTTTCTTTTGCATTTAGGTATATATCATTTTAATTCACACATTTTCCACGCAAAATGATTGATGATTAAAGTCTATTTCATTAATTAAGGGTTATTAAATGTGCTAATAAGAAATCTTTAATCATAGTTGCTTTTAGCTTTCAAGACATAAACTTTAGATGATTTGTTTCATATCATATACCTACAATAATGGTACATGAATATTAGAAATAATAAGTGTTAGTAAGCTTATTAGCTGTTCTTATTACCGTAACAATTGTTTAGATTACTAAGCTAAACCGCATGTGGGAATATATTGCGGTGGGATAATCGTTATGTTTTTGGTAAAAGCGGAAAGCGTGAAAGAGAGCCCACACAATCATGTTGAGGTGGAAGATTTTATATGTATGTGTAATGTTTCTGTTACCAAACAACTTTACATAGACGCGCGAAAAGTGTCATCCGAAACAATAGTGTGATACAAAGCAGTTGTAGAACTGTGTGTGGATTTTGCTGTTATTGTATCAGTTGGGAAAATGGGGAAAGTCAGAGATGGTGAAGTGTCCTGGAGATGGTTCAGAACAACCATTTTCCTAGTACAGTAGTATTGTTCTGTTTCAACGTCAACAGATTGCCCAAGTGAAACAATGTGCTTTTTGTTTACATGTCATATAGTCAGCATGTTAAATCCATGTTACGTAATCACTGTTGTCAGTCGTGCATTGTCATTATCATCATTGCATGCTTAGCAGATTGTCCATGTATACATTATATATGTACATGCGGTTGTTACAACTAAATTGTAAATTCTTGGTTTCTCATTTCATTTACTTTTTTCTTCAAGTACCAAGGATCATATCTGGCTACATAGGTACTTATGTCCTATACATATAATCTCATTTTTCTCACTTGATAAAAATATCCATAATGGTTGATGTGTTACCGTAAACAACGCCAATGTGACACATTTTAATACGTAATATGTCTTAATACAACCATATAAAATTGTATTTCTTTAAAGAGCACAATTTTCTTAATTTAATGACTTCGAATTTTATACGCAAAATATGTTTTTCCTGTTCTCTGAAAGCCCTTGAAGATAACGATATATTATAATAAATATAAAGAAAACGATGTGTGTATTTATGTACGCGCGTGAGAAGTTATACTTCTTTGGTATAGTTAAGAAGATGTTTTCAATCCATTGCCGTAACCTCTTTCGGTTGTGCCTTAACTGGCACACCAGTTATAAGAGGTTTGTGATAACTAAAATTGTTAAATGTTAAACACAATTTGCTTTTAATATCAAAATTCATAACTAGCAAACGTATAGGTTGCGGCAAAGACAAAGACAAGGAATATAAAGTTATAAACTCATCTATGTAAGTGGAATACAAATATAAAAATTATTGGCTCAAATTTGAACCACAATGTCATCAGTTTCAGCTGTTATTTCGATTTTATTCAATTGGTAATTTTAGTCATTTATCAGTTGTGTCAGTGGTGGGCTGTGAATATTTCACGGAAAGTTACTGGTTTTCAAATGAATTATTAAATTGAATATTTATTCTACGAAGTTTAAATGACAGGAGAAGGAACGCTGTATTGCAAAGTCGTCCACAAAATAAGGGCATAATACTATACAAATATGAAAATAAGCGCCAAAAACATTTTCATATAATTCACAAGAGATTAGTTATTTCAATGGAATTCAGTCTGATTATATTTTCATAACACCGCTAAATAAATATAACTTCAAAAATAAAACAATTTGTTATTATTAAATATTTTTCTAATTTATATTGTGTTTGACTCTTCTAAATTTTTGATTAAACTCACCCACTATTGTGCAAAAAAATGAAAATAGGTTGTCAAGACTCAAAAGCTCATAACGCTTTTATTGCTAAAACGTCATCAGATCGTATGATTTTTATGATCGTTTTATTGAAGATTCATACGATCATGAAGATTTTTGTGGTTTTATCCAATAATTTTGGTAGATTTTTTACTTATAGTATTTGTAATTTACATAAAATTTGAACTATGTGTGATTAATTTAGAACAATCTTAAGAAACATTTACAATAATAATCAAATGATTGGTAGAACTTATTAGTCTTTTGTCACGTAACGAAAATTGGCACGAACTTTCCGGACAACCAATATTTAAGCATTCATCTCAGTATAAAATTAATGTAAGACTACTATCTTAGAAAGTAAAATTAAAAAAAATAAAAATTGAAATTTGTTAAAAAAAATCATCTCATACAAAGTGGTTATTACACTTATTGGGGCTTTTAATATTGTTAAATTGTTATTACATCCGAGTTACAATTAAAAAATTAATGAATAATTATCAATACAATAACATTGCTGGTATTCTTGTCCATGGAAAGTGGCGACAAGTTGTACAAAAAGTTTAATAAAAACATCGAATATTAAGTATCCAGAAAAAGAGAATCATTAATGTATAATGTGAATAATTATCTTTGGTAAATATCAGGTAAAACAGGTTGAAACACGTCGTATTTAATATAAAATATGTGTATAGGACATATCGTACATTATTCATTAATTTATTGGAACATTTACAGTGCCATAATCTGTAAAATCCGTACTATCTGCACTGCATCTTTATACATAGATATCAATAATCACGAAGCGAGCTGAAAAATAGTGAAGATATGTTTTAAGTAAAACTTTTCTTAATACTAAAAAAAATTAAACAAAATTATTGAACTTTGACGTCAAAGAAATACTATTCTTTGAACGCAAGTGATTTGCTCTTTTGGTATAATTTTTCTTCGTGCCACATCTTAATTATTCAACAATTCTTTTTCTATATTTGTGCATAAATATTTTATATCATTATTATTGAATCTTCACTTGAACGCAACAGTAAAATAAAATCACATGAGTAATTCAGTGTCTTATTATTTCAACACAATTCACAGTCTTGTCACGTTTTGCATTGAATTATATTTTTCAAAAGGACTCTTCTGATGTTAAATCCATCGCGTTACTTTTTTTAATGCACAGTTAAGCTGTTTTATTCTATATTTTTATATAAAACTTAACTTAGTTTTTTAAAGAAAAAATTGAATTTATTATTCTTATTTATTTATTTTTTCAATTACTCAAACAAAGAAAAATCAACACCCTTCAATATTCCTGACATTAAAATAGTTTTTCAATGTTTTGATTGATATAGTTTTGTAAATATGTCGTAAATCATTTGATTTTATTTTTTGAGAAAATTACCCCATTAATTTTTGAAATATTTTCCTTAGTTGAAAAGAAAAATTTTTGCACCAAGTGTACCAGTTCCACTTCACTTATTTTAATTCTTGTTTTTATAAAACGCAAACAGTTGCGTTTTAAAGTTGCTGAAAGTATATATTTTGTTTTTAAATGTATATCTATAGGTGTCTAGACGTCGTAATTTAAAGCAAATGGTGCCAAACAATACACATATAGCAATAAGTAAACTGTATAAGTAGGTACAACTCGTTTTCAAACATATTGAGTAAAATATATATTTGGTTTCAAAAATAATTGAAAATACTAAAACAGATGAGAGTATGAGTAAATAGTTTAATACCACAATTGATAATTTAAAAACAATTTACGATGCATTATGTAGTTCAAAACAAACTGTTTAGTTTATTAAGTCTAGGACTTTAATACAATTATTTAATTTCAGCAAATTTCAAATAAAACAGTCCTACCTATTTTTCGTGACGCAAAACTATTTCCTACCTTTAATAAATAAAAATAATGAATCCATTTAAATTTTTTATAATAAATAGAAGTAGTTAATTATTGTTAATGACAAAAAGGATATATCCTCGGTACAGCACAAAACACTTTTCGCTATATATACGGCGGTGATATTTTTTCTTGAAAGAGTGTCTGAATTAAAATGTAGAATTTCCACGTCAAAAGCAGTTTATAACAACAATGTTTCACTAAGCAGACATTATTTACAAAATACTGGCTGTGTGCAGGTGACACACCGACTGAGATCAGCAATAAAATGACAAAGATTCCACATCCGGGAGAGTATCCGGTCCGTGGTGCAAAGTCTACATCACCCATTGCCGTTATTCTTGATCCTACAAAAACACACCCCAAACAACAACCGCCCTTATGAACCATTTCGCCATAATAATAACAATGTAAACCTTCTGTTGTAGCACTACTCTTGTCAGACACCAAACGTATTGTTGAATTTCCGTTTTATTTCCTTTTTTTATAGATTATATTTGACAAAATAAATACATAAGCCAGCATCAACATGTACATGAATCAATTTTACATTTTTCAGAATTTTTTGATAAATTAAAAACTAAAATGATTAATTCAAATTCAATTAAATATTTCAAAAGTAACACATTAACTAAGGATGGTATGAGTATAGGATTTTATTGCGAATTTTGAAAAACTGTGAACAAATATTTGTATAATAAAGACAATTAAGTTTTAAAGAAAAAGTCTTATCATAAATCGAAAGATCTTATAAAAGTTTCATAACTTATATAATTTTTTTTAACTATTTATCAGCTCCTTGACGGTAAATTTACTATATGTTCAGAGGATAGTTGTTGGAGCGGGAAAATAAGTTAGTACTTTTTATTTAACGCGACGTTTCGCAATGATTTATTGCTTCTTCAGGCGCTCAAAACGTGCAATATTAACTTCGTTATATATAATGAATGGCTTGCCATATTACTATTGTTTTTGTAACTTGTACATTTAAAATTAAGAACTTTTTAAAATTAAATTAAAAAATATAAAAACTAAAATATTTCTTTTTAAATAAAATTCAGACACTCAATACCATGACATTTTGTTATGTATATTCATTACGGCATTGAGTGTATGGATTTTATTTAAAAAAAAATATTTTAATTTTTATATTTTTTAATTTAATTTTAAAAAGTTTTTAATTTTAAATGCACAAGTTACAAAAACAATAGTTAATATGGCAAGGCAATCATTATATATAACGAAGTTAATATTGCACGTTTTGAGCGCCTAAAGAAGCAATAAATCATTGCGAAACGTCACGTTAAAAATATTAACTTATTTGCCCACTACAACAACTATCCTCTAAACATATAGTAAATATTTTTTTTTGTTAATTAAAAATTATAACCAATTATTCATAGTTTTTTGAACTTAATATCGATCACGTGCTAACAATTTCCAAAGCATCCGTGTGACGTCATAATGTTAATTTCTACTCATTATTACATTCAGTTTAGGCTGAATCAATGAATTTTTTTCAAAGATAAATTAAAAATATTGTTCAATACAACTGCGAACAAATATGTGAAAATTTGAACCCTTACGTTAATATTATGAGGTGTAGATATTACGTAATTTTCGATTTTTCAATTGAGAGCTCATTTTTTCTCAAAACGTGAATCAAAAAAAACCAACAAATGAACAAAATTGAATGCTCAACAAAAAAAAAATTCCTCAGACCAATTGTTTCCTTATAATTGAGCTTTGAGCATTGATCTGATTTTACGATTTGGTTTTTTTAACTTTAGAATCTCGTAACTAATGAACAAATTGATTTTCAGAGCATAATTTTTATTTTTATTTTGTAGGAAACAAAATTTTATAAAAAAAGTGTAAAAGTTTTTTTTTTTCATTACTATACTTGTTTCTAAAGTTATTCAAGTTCAACGTTGAATTCATAATTGACCTTATGCCACAATAAATTAAACGTGAAACCGATTTCAAGTAGTGCGACGAGTTAATCATAAAACGATAATTTAGTTTTTGTTTTGTGGATCATTTTGAAGTATTTTTTATAATTATTGCTGTAATTCATAATAATTTGTTGTTTGTCCTATAAATTCAATACATGGAATATATTTTTAAAAACCTTACTCCAAATTAAAGCCAAAAACTGGTATGAATTCAGGCAAAACATAAATAAACGTTACTGATAAATTACGAAAATTGACAATTGAATCGAATCGAAATGACATTTGAAACAAATGATAACGATTAGTAAGATCAAATTTAAGCAATGATTATTATATTTGGTTTTCACTTTCTTGTCTGTGTTTACGTCTGCAATAAATAAAAGAATATTAATATTAAATAAAACATTAATTAAAAAATATTAAAGTAGAATTTAAATTATTACAGTGTTATTTTCATTCTTGTTATAAGCAATTTGCTTAGAGAATTCTTTTACCATGCTACTTTTCTAGATATTTTTTGCCGGTTGTGTAGTTATTTCTGTAAACATTGTCATTTTTCATTTATATAAATACATATTGTGGGGTTCAAATTGTTATAAGGAATAATTATTTTTTGAACTTTGAAACATTTTTTGTTTCTTAAAAATATCAACAATGGAAGTTCTGACGGCATTGCGACTAATAATAAGAATTATTGTATTTCAATTGTCCTTAAATAAAGCTGATATTCGAAAAAAAATGGTGATTTTTCTCGTATTTATATTACATTTTCTTATGCTTACATGAAAGTTGAGGTATAATATATATTTTTACATTTAATGATATCCAAGTATAGTATAATTTGTAAGGCTTATTGAAATCAAACACAATACCAAAGCAATCGTTTCAGAAATGGACTTATTTCAGAAGAGAAATCTGTTTTCCGTTTAGAACCGTAATACATTATTTTCAGACCTTTAGAGAGCTTTCTGCAATAGAAGGTACTTGAACAAAAGGGTATTTGAATCATACGTGGTGTCAGCATTTCTTAAAAGAGTGCCACGTGACCTAGAAGAATTCGCTGACATACATCTGTTAATAACGTCGGTTATGTCATGGTTGATTATTGCCTCTTTCTTAATGGCATGCCTAATTCTTTTTCCCATTTATATTCGATAATGCCATTTGACAAAATCTAGATGGTACAATAACGATAAATATCATAAATTTTCGACTGAGAAAAAATACGCCAAATTAAAAGCTTGGAAATGGATTTGAAAAGAAACGATGATCTAAATTCGCGTTCAATGAATTGAACGTTTCATTGAAACTAAATCTGTAACTTAACCAAAGGCCATTGAATAAATGATTATTTCAATTAATCGAACCACATTTGTGCAATGAACGATTCAAATCAAACTGCGCTAATGAGTAAATAACCAATATTGATGCAGCATGAAAATACGTATTGTCACTTTACAATACATAGGTGGAATAAATGAAAAAATACAATTATTTAACATTGAATATCGATGATTCTTAATAGTTATTACGAACATTCCGAAATTTTAAGAGAATAGCTCTTTTTTATTAGATAATTCAATCTATAATTTAAATTTTATTTTCACGTTTTCATTTTTTTATTTTTTCAGTTTTGCGTAACTCCTCTGAGGAACAGATACTTTTTGTAGATAACAATTATTTATAATAGTATGAATTGCTTAAAAAAAGAAGTGTGGGGAGAATAAATTAATGTTGTTGTTTTATACACAAATCCAACGAACCAGGTCTTTTTATTAAAATATATTTTTTTTTTAATTTCGATGATTGTTTTTTCTTCTTATTTTACTTTGTAACTCTGAATGCATACTTTTTGTTTGGTTTTTTCTGTAGTTCAAGTTAGTTGAAAAAGTTCTCGAAGTATAAAGGGAACTAACCATTGTGGTAAACCCAAGGTAACATTTTCTTATTATACTGAGACCATTCTTGTTTTCTTTGTAGTATTTGAAATTGACGGACTTACCCAATTTCATTGCGCTTACACTCCCATCTTATGTCTGCATTTTATTTGTTTCACTGGCATAAATTATTTCATAGAACTTCGCCCTTAGAAGGATATCAAAGATTCATCAATTGCTTGGTTATTCATGGAGCTTGTGGATTGAAAGGTATCTTTCTGCAAGTTTTGTTAGTAAAATGGTGTATTGTTAATAAAATTTTTCATCCTTTTCCCGTTACCTTTGACTTGGTAGGTACACAAAATTACTATCGCATAAAATATTTATTAACAGCAATCGCTAAACAAAAATAAACATTCAAAAATCTCAAAAAATATTTAATCTACTGTTCATAGTTCTGTTGGAACCTACTTCTTTTCTGCGAAATCATGATATGGGGTCCAAGTAAAATTGAAGAGCCATTGTATGTAGTGGATAAAGCAGATACTTTCTGAGAGAATATATGAATAGTTCATTAAATTCATGTCAATGTTCCGTGATAAAATTGATTTGATTTTTAATTAATAAAAAAAATAAATAAAATGAGCCATCCATCGTTATTACTGTGTTGTAAATTGTGAAAACACAAGCCAGAAAAGTGTTATAAATTTTAAATTTTCGTTGCAAAATGGTAAATAAATCAAATAATTTAATGGATAGTAGCCAGAAGTTGGTAAAAGTAAGTATCACTATAGAAGAATACGAAAGCAAACTACTGCCACATGGTCAGATATGGTTTACCGATGGTTTTTGTGACAGACAAAAGATCTTGCGCTGGTATATACAAAAAAGCCCAGAGGTATGAGCTTCCAGTTCCTTGAGAAATAGGGGTAGGTCTACTATTAGGTGAACAGTGAGCAGAGTCCGCTAGTAATATTTTTTATTTATTTTTTATTATGATTACTATTATTTTATTTTATTTATTTATTTATTTTTTCATTTTAAAGCGCAGTTAATATTTTAAATTTACTAATATTATAAAGTACTATAGAGTTTGATCATTGCACAATGCAGTGTCACCATAGGATAATGTAGAGATTTTATTGAATAAAAGGAATTAGTATTTTATGTTTTTTTTTATACAGAGTCGATAAATCGCCGTAGTATTCCAAACCAAAAGGATTACATTTGTAGTGGCTATTTTATTACAGCAAAATCCGAAAAGGAATCAAGCCTTTAAATCAAGTAGGTAATTACGTTCTAACATATTCCCTTCGATTTACTTAATGCCAAACCTAAGTGTATCTTCAGCTATGACTCGGTAAGTAAATATAAGAAAACAATAGAAAAGCTACGGAAACGTAAAAAAAATAAAATAAATATTGTAATTTTTTCAAGCACAAATGTTTAATAAAAAATAAAATGTGTGTGTATTTATAGACAAACGTAAAAATTTATAATTCTTTGTAAAATTCTAGTTTTTTCTTTGGGGATAAGTTTCCACCGTTCTCGTTACTAAAGTTTTTAACATAATTTGCATAGTTATAGCTATGAATTATTTTATTTCAGTTATAAATTCAAAAAATGGGTTATTTAAAAGAATAATTCATTCGTCACTAGGCAACGGAAAACTAACAATCGTAGCCGACTTCCGTTACATAATCGTAACACCAACTATTTTTCCCCTCTCATAACGCACCTATAAAGTATAACTTCAAAAATATACCATCGACAATTAAAAGAGTATAATCGGGTATAGTCGAATTTGTTAAAAATCAATCACTCAACAAATGGCCAACAATATCGGTTAAAATTAGATTCAAATTCTGTATTAAGTTACTTTTTTGTCTTCTTCGGTATAATCATCCATTTCAAGCTTGTCGTTTTTATTTTCTAATTCTTTTATGCTCTAATCATTCTTTATTAAATCTTTATCTGTCTGAAAAAAAAACAAAATTTGTAATTATAATAGACGGTATGGAAGGCAGAATATCAGACAAATATTTGAAAATAACCGATAGATGAAAATTACACTTAATTTATAAAATAGGAAATAAGTAATGTAGCATTCTTCAGAAAATTTATTTTGATAAAAGAAATAAAAAAAATTAAATAAATTAGTTGTACGAATTTACTCAAATTTATTTTGAAAAATAATTATAATTGGTAATACGTAAAGTTTTCAGATTATGTGTAATGTATATGATAATGTAGAATAATGTAGTATTGATCAGTAAATAATAACTTCTAACCAAAATGTGTAGTAATACCATTAATAATAACGAAGTAAAAATAATAATAATACTGTTAATAATAACTTAACAATAAATGCAAATTGAACTGTAAATTATCGTTTTCGAATCACAAAGTTGTTCAAATACCCTCCATTAGTTCCTACATTACGTGGCGCTATGATCACGCATGAAGCGAATGCGATTGTGCCTTATTGTATGGCATTTGAAAATTATATAGGCATCACCATATACGGTTTTCATAGTGATAATAAGGGTTTGTCCTGAGTTACTTATACATAAAATATATGTGCTATCTTCATGGTATGTCGCATTAATTTAGACCAGAGGTGATCTGAGGTCCCCAAACATCTATAATCGACAACCTCTACATAATTTTTGAAATCCGTCATCGACCCCTATGAAATTATCATAATTTTTTTATAATTTTTTAATCATTAATAATTTTCAGCTAATTAAAATAATATTTCTAGTGTTGGCAAACAAACTAATATTTTATCAATTATAAAAAACATTCAATTATTTTACCTAGGGGGTATATATAGTGTTAAATCAACCCAAAGAGGTCTATATTCACCATCTTGACGATTTCTGATTTAGATCAATGACCAAAATAAAAATTTTGAACTTTTTTTCGTTGCTTAAAAAAACGAAATAAGCAAAGGTGAATTATTGGTACAACGTTCTATAAAAAACTATCCCTGAACATACATGAACTTGAGAAAGCGTCTCCAAGAATGCAACAATTTGTTTTGTTATGAATCGTTTTATTATATTACTGTGCATTCATCCCCCGAGTTCAAAACTCAAGGTAAAAGATTGTATGTATTAAAACCACCAAATTTATTTTTATATTTTTTCAATCTTTATGACTTTTATGGATTTAATCAATAATTATTATGGAATTTATATCTTTAATTGTGAATTATTTATTGTTTATAAGAGATTTTTAAAAAGATTTAAGCGTTTTTTGTATCTAAACAAATGAATCGAGAAAAAATATTTGGTTTTAAAAGAAAATCTATTATTAATTATAAACACATACTAGTTTTGAAATTGCATTGTTTATTTTACCAAAAGCAAATTTTAAGCAAGCGAATGCAAGGAAAATTCAATTATTTACTTTCAGTATATTATGCTTGTATATAATGTAGGTCTTTCCATACATTTTATTTTATTTTCATGAAAATGAAAAAAAAAATTTTTGTTTGGCTTTTGATTCGATCATAACAAGTAGTAAAAGCATTGTCCTTTTGTTAACTAAAAAAAAAACGTCAAATTTTATTTAAAGTCAGAATTCAAAAAAAAAAACCTTAAAAAACATTATATCCACTTATTAAAATTACCATTAAAAGAAAATTCTTTTGTGTTCCCAACAATCATGCTGTTTATTTATCTGATGAAGTCGTTTTAATCAAACTTTTTTTTGAAATCTTGTTTATTTTTGAACGACCGTTCATTTGGTGAAAGAAAAAAGTCTACCTCAGGCTAACATTTCGAATATTTACATCTAAAACAAAAGTTGATTTTATACAAAGATAACAGTTATAAAGTTTTATGTTTGCACCACTTAAAAATATTTTTCATTATGCTTTCATTGCTGATATTATTCGAAAATGGAGTTTGAAAACGAAGCTTCTCCTCGGCACGGTCGTTATTTAACTGTTAACACTTTGCTCGACCTATACGACACAATTTAATAATGTCGACAAACATTGAAGTTGAATTGCTTTTATATAACTATTTAAACAACAGAGCATTGTGTGTGAGATACATACGATTATTATTAGCAAAATTTAATCAACAATAAATATTTTTAATGTGCAATACGATAGAGAAGCAAAAAGTCTTGCGAGTATAGTTTCAACTAATTTACTTTTGAATAGTTCATATTCGTATGATTGCGTTTAGGTTATATTAAAATACTTATTGTTTACAAAAATATTCCGTAGCTACTCAGTGTAAGTAAACTGTCTAGTTTTAATCTCAGTTGGTTTACTTTATACTAACTATGTACAGAACACTTGTAAGTTGTTCGACAAGTTCATTTTCGTGTCTTGCCGACCCCTATGGATTAAGTTTTAAGCTCTATTTGACTCTGAAATGTTCGAAACAGTTTTATATGCTTTCACAGTAATTAACAATTGAAAGGAAAGTCATGTAATTTAAGATATATATCAGTCAAGATAAGTTAGACTAAGGTTTCGAAAAGGGATAATTAAACAAACTTTTTTTTCAAAATCTTTATTTTTATTTTTTTTGATAGTATAAAAAATGAATATAGTTTATTGAAACTTTGAGAATATTTTGTACATATATTTAAGTATATACTGTACATTTTTTGAAGAATTTCTATGAAAAACACCAAAGATATTAGAGAATGCATCTGCAGGTCATAATCAGACTCAGTATTTAGCGTACATTCTAGAAGCCGCAATGGGTCTAGCCAAGTAGTTTAGTATGGAGAGTTGACCCAAATGGGAACCTATATCGAAACATGTTAAAATATCGCCTTGATGAGATGTACTCTTTGTGAAGTTTTGCGACAAAATTCCTCTTTAACATTGAGATATAGGCAAAAATGTTTGCTCCCACGATTATTATTCCAAGTAATATCTCTCAAATACTATTTAAGCTAGATAAATTAAACTAATTCGAAACTTAACGAAATATTACTTTGAATGCCATGTGGGCGAACATTTTTGCCCATATCTCAAAATCTAAGGGGAATTTGCTCGTAAAATGTACTTAAGGTGTGTTGATATATCTAGTAAATATTTTGACATAAGTTTCGATATAGGTTCCCATTTGGGGGCCAACTCACCATACTGATCCGGCTAGACCCTTTCTTCGGAAAGCAAACGAGGCTGAAATTTACTTTAATTATATCTCTGTCTTCTGTATAAACCTAAATGGCTTAAAAAAATATAAAATTGAAGTTTGTACAGAAGTCAAAACAAAAAAGAATGATTTTTTGTCATTTTTTTCAACTTTTTTTGGAAGAAAAAAATTATTTTAAATAATAATAACCTTCCGATTTTAGGTTCATATAAGGAGCAATACTATGAAGAAAATAACTACCAACTATCGAAATGATTAGTTGATAACTTTTCGAGCTAGTATTTTCGGAAGTTCGAAAACGGTCATTTTTAGATAAACGCGTTTGTAAAAATGGGTACCTGAGTGACTCCTCTAGCTGATGCCCGCGACTTCGTCTGCGTAACGTAGGTGTAGATTATATTTTCTTTTTAAATTTGCTATTTGTTGTGGCATATAAAAATTATTATTTTTTTTATTTCTTTTACGAAAAACATAATTATACTTAAGAACACTATTTTGTCAACTTTAAAAATACACATTTAATAAATTGTTACTTAGAATAAAATAGTTGTATATAAAGATCAATTCATTTTAAATATATTATTATAAAATATATTATATTATAAATATTATTATTAAATATATTCATTATAAAAATCTAAAAAGTACCTAAAAAAACCGTATACCTACGGTAGGTATACCTACCGTGAACCAATTAATCCGTAAATCAATCAGCATTTATACATAAATAAAAACTATCATTAAGTTCTATAAAGTAAGTCATAATTATAACTTAAAACAGTCAAAAGTTATCAAAACACTCGCCTAGATATTTATAATATTAGTAAAAATCACATTTCATTGTCTCGACTCTCGAATGAACCCTTTTCTCGAAACTATTTCACAACTGCAATGTACGAAACTACCGCGAAATTAAAATTTGTTCAATTGCACGAAACCCAGTTCCTCCATAATCAAGTATAACCATTGTGTATTTATGCACTTATTACTAAAATATCTGAATTTCAACTATATAATTAAATCATTTCCTTTTAGTTCGCCGAATTGCTCGCTACTCGATATTCGCTCACTAATGTATTTATTTGTGAATACGTATTTCGGATTTTTAGGTTTACAATATGTGAAAGCCAAAAAACTTAATGCTCACTTATGAACTTAACCTTTTTCAGATATATATATATATTAGAGTTTAAATTTTTAAGCAGATCCTACGTTCTTGAATCTAATAATAAATCAACATTGTTTTATTTTAAGCGATAAAACGTTTCGTCTATAACGAACATATTTTGATAATTAAATTTGAAATTTAGATTGTTTAACAGACGTTATGCCGTACAAACTTTGCCACCATTTTTCACTTTTTTAGGGGAGGAATTATCAAAACCCCTTTCTTATTATATATCTGCATCGTATAAGAAAAACATTTTCCAAATTTCATCGACAAAAATATCCTTTTATTTGGGAAATACAATGTAAAACGAAAAAAATTATGACCTTCTTTACTTTGATATCATTACTAAAAAGCAATTCGATTTCGCACATTTGGACGTTGTACATACAAAATTGTTGGAAATAGGTAGAAAACGTGGAAGTTAATTCGAATATTTTATTTATTTTCAATAACAATAATTGATTTTCAAATTTTTCTAAATACCGAAGAAAAGTTAGTTTGGAAGATTTTATATTTTGATTGATAAGATTGATAATGAAATATATGACAAATAATTGCTCCCTTAATGTTTTTCAGCAGAATAAATAATTGCTCCAGGTCACAATCATTGGTTGATAAAAATTAGATTTTAAAAAGTTTGATTGTTGAAAAACAATCAAAAATTAAAAATCGCTTAGTTAGAATAAGTACTACATAAACTTTCATACTAATTGAGTGAAATAACATTATTTAAAACATTGTTATTAAAATGATATAACAAAAAAAGAAATTTATAATTAAAAATTTAATAATAAGTTTTAAATTACACTTATTAAATTCAAAATTTCGATTGTTGATTAACTCTACATTTTCTCATACAAACTTAGTCACCCCTTTTACTGTTTTAGGGTAGGAATTTAAAAAAAAAATCTTATCAAATGTCTACTCCTTATAAGGAATACATCGAATATTAAAATTTCATCAGTCAGAGGGGATCTATAAATACAGGATTTTATGTATGCACGGTTTTAAAAACGTATTTTCTTTAAGTTTTATTACTATTATTATTATTGCTACTATTACTTTTTTTCGTTAATATGTCCTTATTGAGCAATTCTAAGGATCTATTTACAACAATTTTGTAAAAAATAAAAAAAAAGTTTTCTGTAAGATTCGAACCCACGTCTTTATAATTAGGAGCATCAGAACGTCAGATACGTAAGCCATTACGCTATTAACATCAAATATGTGTTGTATATATATAAAGGTTTATATTTCAGAGGCAATTTTTTAAAATTTAAATTGAATTTACTGTGCTTTTTATCAGTTCAATTAAAAATATTTTTACAGATTATTTTCTAACTTTAAATTATCTTTCCAATGATACATAACTCACCTATCTAGTGTAAAAATTTCTGTTTTCATCCCTTGGGAATACCTTCCCTTATTATTTTTTTAGAATGATAAGTAGCCTATAGTCTGTGGGGAATTGTGTTGTATCTTAATACCAAATTTCATTAAATTTGGTTGTTCCGTTCTTTAGTTAAATCGGGACACACAGACAGACAGACAGACAGACAAAAATTTTAAAAATGTTAAATTTGGAATAAGGGCCTCTTGAAACAAATATTTACCCTAAAATTGGGTTAAAAATCGAAATGTACAGACAGACGTAAGAATTTTATATATTAGTATAGATAATAATAACCTTCCGATTTTAGGTTCATATAAGGAGCAATACTATGAAGAAAATAACTACCAACTATCGAAATGATTAGTTGATAACTTTTCGAGCTAGTATTTTCGGAAGTTCGAAAACGGTCATTTTTAGATAAACGCGTTTGTAAAAATGGGTACCTGAGTGACTCCTCGGTGCCTCGGTGACGCGCTCGGTGCCTGAAGGAGAGCTACTCACTTTAAAGGCTTATAACAATAGAATGTGCCAATTTTTTTAAATTATGGGAACATATTTCTTAATACTTTTACTGACAATTTATGAAATTAAGAAAAACCGATTTTCCGAACCGTCTAACCCTATTTCCCCCTTAAACTTAAAATAAGTTGAGATAAAGTACCTATATATAATCGAGTTACAAATTAAGCATCAAACATTTATCCACTGCAATATACTTTTAAAAATATACTTACAAATAAGTTGTAATGAAAAATAAAATCCTCGTTGAAACTAGGAATATGACGTGCTATTAAATATGTACTCCATCCGGTACCAATTATAACGTAAATTGGAATTATTATATTTATCAAATGTCAGCACAAAACAGGCAGTAATGCAACACGCGCTCGCCTCAATTTAAAAACTGCAAATACTGTAATTTCACGAATAGAACACGAATTGTTTTGCTGTATTTTTCAGTTCCAATTTAATTTATTGGTGAATTATATTTTATATTTTCAATGTCCTGAATGTATTTTAATTAAAATTATTTCGAATACTCGTCTGGCTTTTTGTTTTTTTTTTTTCTGTAATATTTTTATAAATGATTGACATGTGTAGCTTAAATTAAAAAAAATACTGTCCACCAACATAAATATGAATATGCACAAGTTATGTTAGCATAAATTTTTAATAAATTTAAAAAATTGATGAACAAAAAATAATTTGTACTAATTAAAATTTGAATTGTGACTGTTATTTTTGAATTTGAACATAAAGCGATTTAAATTTTATTTTATTTATAAGCTATTAATATCTGTTTTCCATATTTCAATATTTCATTATTTTTTTCTCTAAGCTACATAAAAATCTAATGTTATCTCATTTTTCTATTTAATAAAATATAAATTCAAATTATAAAAATATAAAATTAAGTAGATATATAAATCATGAACTAATTACTGTAATTTTTGTTTCAGGTGAGACTTTTTTGTATATAACGTAAGTATGCAGATAATTTTATTTTACTTTCATTTGTTAGTTTAAAGAATTAATTTCTAAGTTAAATTGTTATTATGAATTTCCAAAATATTGCACATAATTCTGTTCAAATAAAGTTAAAACAATTACATAGAATAAAACTTAACAAATTTAAAATATTTTATTTTTAGTATTAAGTTGGTTTAAATTTCTGGTAAACTGTTTACCATAAATGAAATATTCTTTGCAGTTTAATTAAAAATGTAATTCTATGGTAGAATTTTTTTTTATCATTTGTAATTATTCTAAATTATATTAGGGTGATATCCTCAACTTCATAAATTTACTATAAATCATTTTTCAATTCATTTCAATATCCGAAAAAGTTAGCGTAAACAATTTTGTTTTTTATTGAAATATATGATAAAAAATTGTCCCCCAAATGCTCTAGTAGGACCAGAATTGTTCCAGGTTTACAATCATTCGTACGTAAAAAATTTAATTTCAAAAAGTTTGACTTGAAAATTACGATTGAATTTTTGATCTTAGATATTTTTTTTTCAAAATGACAACAACAATTCTAAAAATCCCAAAAAAGAATTTTCAAAATTCTGTCTTATTGTACGCCCATATCATATAATAAATACACTCCAAATTTTACGTATCTACGATCGGCAGCTTAAGACTTTTAGGTCGTGCGATCTATCAATCAGGACAAATGATTTTATGTATATATGTAGGTTGATTATCAAAGTTTTGGTCTTAGCATTAGAAAGAACCAGAAACGATTTATGCATCTAGATGGATTTTGATTTGGGAATAGGCAATATAGATATCGGTATTTTTCTCATTTTTATAGCAAAATACTTTTATTCTAGTCAAAATTATTCAATGGATAGGAAAAGCTTTACGATTTTTAACAAAAACTTTTACTGTAACTATAAATTATTTATTTTATAACTTTGCCTGACATATGACATACATTCATGTAGGGACCTATGTTCATTATGAAATACGGTTGTCATAAAAGGCAACGACACCAAATTCGTCTCATTTCACTGAAAAAATATAATCAATATTTTTTTTAGTATATTTCAATACACACGGGTAGGTATATTTTTTACTGTTATTGAGATCAGTAAAAAATTCCACCAATCCTAAAAAAAAAACAACGACAAAAAAATGCTAGTAGAATTTTTTTCGGATTGCTTTGCGTTTTCTTATTAAGTTGGAAGTCAGATTTTAAAAATATAATGAATTTAAAGTGAAATCATTCGAAATCAGGTTGCTTTTTTATGAAATCAACTGTAAACGTTTAAAATTTCAATATTCACTACATTTTGAAATGTTTGCTTTTTATGTGTTATTCCTATTTAATTTATCTGTTAAAGATATAAGATTAGGTGAAAAATATAAATCTATACTAATGTATAAAATTCTTACGTCTGTCTGTACATTTCGATTTTGAACCCAATTTAAGGGTAAATATTTACTTCAAGAAGCCCTTATTCGAAATTTAACATTTTTAAAATTTTTGTCTGTCTGTGTGTCCCGATTTAACTAAAGAACGGAACAACCGAATTTGATGAAATTTGGTATTAAGATACAACACAACTTCCCACAGACTATAGGCTACTTATCATTTCAAAAAAATATTAAGGGAAGGTATTCCCTAGGGATGAAAACAGAAATTTTTACTTTAGACAAATGAGTTATATATCATTGGAAAGGTAATTTAAAGTTAGAAAATAATCTGTAAAAATATTTTAAGTTGAACTGATAAAAAGCACAGTAAATTCAATTTAAATTTTAAAAAATTGCCTATTTGAAATATAAACCTTTATATATCATAGACACATATTAATAGCGTAGATTTTAATAGCGTAATCGCTTACGTATCGGTCATTCTGATCCTTCTAATTATAAGGACGTGGGTTCGAATCTTACAGTAAACTTTTTTTTTTACGAAATTGTTGTAAATAGACCCTTAGAGTTGCTCAATATTGAAATATTAACAAAAAAAATTATTGTAGTAGTAATAATAATAGTAGTAATAAAACTTTAAGTAAATACGTTTTTAAAACCGTGCATACATATAATCCTTTATTTATATATCCCTCTGACTGATGAAATTTTAATATTCGATGTATTCCTTATAAGAAGTAGACATTTGATAAGAATTTTTTTTTGAAAATTCCTACCCTAAAAGAGTAAAAGGGGTGACTAAGTTTGTATGAGAAAATGTAGAGTTAATCAACAATCGAAATTTTGAATTTAATAAGTGTAATTTAAAACTTATTATTAAATTTTTAATTATAAATTTCTTTTTTTGTTATATCATTTTAATAACAATGTTTTAAATAATGTTATTTCACTCAATTAGTATGAAAGTTTATGTAGTACTTATTCTAACTAAGCGATTTTTAATTTTTGATTGTTTTTCAACAATCAAACTTTTTAAAATCTAATTTTTATCAACCAATGATTGTGACCTGGAGCAATTATTTATTCTGCTGAAAAACATTAAGGGAGCAATTATTTGTCATATATTTCATTATCAATCAAAATATAAAATCTTCCAAACTAACTTTTCTTCGGGATTTAGAAAAATATGAATATTAATTATTGAAAATTATTAGTTATTGAAAATATATAAAACATTCTTATTTCCGTTCACGGTTTCTATCTGTTTCCAACAATTTTGTATGTACAACGTTCAAATGTGCGAAATCGAATTGTTTTTTAGTAATGATAATCAAAATAAAGGTCATAATTTTTTTCGTTTTACATTGTATTTACCAAATAAAAGCTTATTTGTGTCGATGAAATCTGGAGAATGTTTTTCTTATACGATACAGATATATAATAAGAAAGGGTTTTTGATAATTCCTCCCCTTAAAAAGTGAAAAATGGTGGCAAAGTTTGTACGGCATAACATCTAATAAACAATCGAAATTTCAAATTTAATTATCAAAGTATGTTCGTTATAGACGAAACGTTTTATCGCTTAAAATAAAACAATGTTGGCTTATTATTAGATTCAAAAACGTAGGATCTGTTTAAAAATTTAAACTCTAATATGTATATATATATCTGAAAAAGGTTAAGTTCATAAGTGAGCATTAAGTTTTTTGGTTTTCACATATTGTAAACCTGAAAATCCGAAATACGTATTCACAAATAAATACATTAGTGAGCGAATATCGAGTAGCGAGCAATTCGGCGAACTAAAAGAAAATAGTTTAGTTATATAGTTGAAATTCTGATATTTTAATAATAAGTTCATAGATACACAATGGTTATACTTGAATATGGAGGAACTGGGTTTCGTGCTATTGAAGAAATTTTGATTTCGCGGTAGTTTTGTACATTGCAGTAGTAAAATAGTTTCGAGAAAAGGGTTCATTCGAGAATCGAGACAATAAAATGTGATTTTTACTAATATTCTAAATATCTAGGCGAGTGTTTTGATAACTTTTGACTGTTTTAAGTTATAATTATGACTGACTTTATATAGACTTTGTATAGATGGTGATTGATTTACGGATTAATTGGTTCACGGTAGGTATACCTATCGTAGGTATACAGAATAGACCATACTCTTTTTAGATACATAAATATTTTTTTGAAAATTAATTGATCATTATATACAACTATTTTATTCTCAGTAACAGTTTATTAAATGTGTATTTTTAAAGTTAACAAAATAGTGTTTTTAAGTATGATTATGTTTTTCGTAAAAGGAATAAGAAAAATAATAATTTTCATATGCCACTACAAATAGCAAATTTAAAAAGGAAATATAATCTACACCTACGCTACGCAGACGAAGTCGCGGGGATCAGCTAGTATATTATATAAACATTTGTTAAAGTTTAATAAAAATATACTGTTAGAAAATAGTATAAAACTTACTTTGGTATTTGATTTCTTTAGGCAAAAATTAAAGAGCAAATGTTTTTAATAAAATTCGACTCAAATTACCAAATTATCTTTCGTAAAAATAGGTACCTACGTAAAATTATATTTTAATGAGTATCAAAAGATTTGAAATATAATCCTTTGTTAAATTATTTCATTTTCGATAAATAACTTGAAATGATTTAATCTATCTGCTTTAAATTATTTCAAAATTGAAATGCTATTTTTCATCTTTTATCTCTATCGTCATTAAATCGCTAAATAATTTTTTTGTTTGTCAAAGGTAGAATTGGAGACGATTATTGAAGATGACATTTCAAAATAAAATTTTAATTCTAATATTTAAAGTAAGAAAGAGTCACAGTTTGATTTAAAAAACAATTGAAATAAAATGAGAACTTACTCTAATAAATGTATACCGACGCAGAAAAATAATTTTTACAACAATTTGATCCTTTAAGTGGACTTATAATTAATTTAGATATTGAAAAATATAATAAATATTATGATGACTAAAAGCGCAAAGTCCGAGAACCTTACAAAGCACAATGTTGATCTCGCGAACCTAGAGTCGATAGATAAAAGAGGTGTTATAACAATGGCCTAGCCATATGCCTTATCTTCAGCGCTTACACATTTAAACTTCACCGACTGATGAATAAGAAGTTCTATTGATTGTATTTGGAAAGTAGAAAGATAGTATGTAAAATCGGAGACGTTTGCTAGATTTTAGATTTTATAAAGGAGAACTGATTAAAAATAACCCTTTGCGTTGTGTCTTAAATAATGAACGGTTATATTAACCTTTCGGAGTTAAAAAAAGAACTTTTTAATTGGCTAAATTGAATAAATCTAAAGAGTTAAAAGGTATAACAACATTAAAAAGCTATCGTTTGATGTCGAGGAAGTGGCAGGAAATACAACTTAATAATTAAATGAGCTTCCCTGTTAGTGAAGATCAATCGTAACTGTAGAAGCACCTTATCCGAAGAGATCAGCTCTCTCCTAATAGTATGCTACCTTTTCTTAATATCCAGATGGATGCAAAAATGAAAATTCTTTCTTCTGTTACGGTATTATTAAAAAAAGTAGATTGTATAACACTGTGAAATAAGCTCAACCCTTTCACGTTGGCTTTGAATCGATGGACAGTAATGCATCGTTGCCTAGTACAATTTGATCTCTTCTAATAAAGACTTCATATAATTATGATACTCCAACAAATTTCTTTTAATCATTAAATTGCATTGTATTTATTCACTTGCTCTCCAGAAAATTACACAGGAATATTTATAACTTAGTGTCCCAAAGAAATAAAAATTTCATCTTTACAATGCATACCTCTAGATTTTATTTGAATGTTATTAAAACAATTGTGAATAAATTTTTATTCCTACTAGTGGCAGAGTGGTCAAGGTGACCGTTTCAAAACCGGTAGGTTCGATCCTCAATTCGAATACATTTTCGATATTTCTCGAATACGGACTTTTATTAACCCTGGAGTCACTAAAACCCTTAGTAGGTTAACCAACGATAAATAACAATTAAAAAATAATCATGCACCTAGAACCACTGCAACCTAGACCGACTTACATCGAAACGTGTCAATACTTGTATAGGAAGGCACTAACATATGAACAAGCACTAACATAAGAGAACTAACATATGGATGTGTTTTTATTGCTCGCAAGTGCAAGCAAGTAAACTGATTGAATCTTTACCTAACCATCTAAGGACACTAGTTACTAGACTTTTGGAAAAAAAAACAAGTTTCAGCTTAGTTTTGGTTTTAGCTGTCGTCAAGCCGAAACCGAAATTGAAATTGTGAGATAAAAACATTGAAAAGTTGTTGTTTCTCACTTATAATATTCGATTCTTAAATTGTGAATATTGACTTTATTATCAGTTATTTGTCTATTAAAATTTGATTTTAATCTATACCTGTAGTATTATGCAGCTCTTTAACATTTTTTTAGTTAGAGAGTAAACTGACCAAAGTTTGGAAAAATATTTTATTTTTATGATGTAAGAAAGAGTGTTTTCTGTTTTGTACACCTAAACATGTTCGGTAAAAAGTAATTTTGTTATGCAACTCTTTTTTTTTTAATTGTTCTTTATATGCTTTTTAACTGGCAATGTTTTTAGCGATTCTAGGGTAATTAAAAATTCTTAAATCGAGAATAATCGAAATTTTGCTCGATACGAGATTTGAACTCAACATCTACCAGTTTTGGAGCGGCCATCTTGACCACTCGGTCAGTAGTAGGTTACTGTTATTTTATATCAACGCCTTATTTTAAAAAGCATAAATAATTTATTTGAAATAAAATGTGATATTTGCTCAAATATCAGGTATTAAATGAATAATAAATACCTAAGAGATTTAAAAATAAAGGCTGACAACTTAATGCAAATTCTCCGAGGACTAGGATCAAAATAAGTAGTTAAAACTAGATAGAAGGGCCGAAATGTCGCAAATAAAAATCTAGTTTTAACTACTTATTTTGATCTTAGTCCTCTGAGAATTTGCATTAAGTTGTTTTCACCAAGGATTTGAAATTTGGATAATTATGGATAATTTTTTTTCCTACGAAAAAAATATTTTTATGGAAGGTTTTGTTTCGGTTTGGGTTTCAACGAAAACTGAAACTAAAGCTGAAATCCGGTTTCGGTATCGGTTCCGATCGTAAAAACTAGTTTTGGTCGGACATTAGTTAGCAAGTATGAACATAGGCCTGATTTATACTAATCCTTAAAAAAACAAAATTTTATTCGTTAATTGTGTTTAATTCTGTGCGTTATTATTGAAGGGCCTTAAAACATAAAAATATTATAACCATTTAACAGACAAAAATTAAATTTCATAATACTTAAAAAATGAACAGTTTGCTTACCTTTAATAACAACTATTTTAGCATGATAGCCTTTTGAGTGTTAGTGTGATTTTTTCATAGCTTAAAATCATTTTTCAAATGATTATAGAATTTGGCATAGACTGTTTTGATAATATATACATACTTCGTTGTGAATTTAACTTCTGAGCTTTAAACATCTTGCTTCATTTAATTTGTCAAACTTGTTAATGAAACTTAATTAATGTTAATGAAAAATGTTTTTGAGCGAGCACTAATTTAATTATTACAACAGGTCAATCATATTTATGCCAAAATTAGTTAATCTTTACATAAATATATTTAATAACATTAAAAAGATAAAATGTTGATAAAGATTGTCTTTTACTCTTTTTCTCAGAGCTGAGAAAATATTGAAATATTCGATTTTTATGTTGGAAAAATTTGTAAAAAGGAAGAGAATCAAATTAAGCTGTTTACTTTTAATATAAGAATTTGCGATTTTCAAAATGCTTGATATGCACATTCATAGATGGGATAATGAATATATTTGCATGATCCGAACAAATATTAGCTAAACTGTTTCACGGTTCTGAACTAAATAAATATTTATTTACCTCATTCATCAATTATTTTTTCCATTAACATCACACCACCATGTAATTTATCACAAATTATCAAAAAATCTTTTTCATAAAGCACGAAACAAACACCGGTCGTCATTTCTATTCATTAAACTACATACATAGGCGTTGTGAACTTTTTCATTTTTTTGTATTTTTTTGCATTTTTTTTTTTTTGGGATATAACCAAGCAAATAATGCATCAATTGCGTGAATTATATAACTACATACATGTAGATTTGCAAATACATGATACACACGTGGAGAGAATTATGCCAATGTCGGAAACAGCAAACCGGACATAGGCGGTGGGTTTAAATTATACATTCATTACATACAACAAAGGCAGATCGTTGTATTATTGATGATCACAAACAGTCGACGCAAGTCGAAACTTAAATTTCGTCGTGCCATTAATCATCACCACATACCTCACACATACGAGCAAAAATATAGATTTTTGTTTACTTTTTACCGAAAACCCTGTTTGGGGTTCACTGAAAATAAAAAATGTAAAGGGAGTACTGAGTAGCATGTTGCGAGAATTCGTTCATTTCGCAAATTAAAAACTTCAAAGACTTCGCGTCACGTTTTACTTGTGGAGCATAATATTTTCATAAATATCATCTCAACATTATGTTTTCAATCATTTGACGACGGCGATGGATGCTCAAAAAATATTACGTTCATTATTCACGTTTTTAATTAAATCATTACCCGACAAAAATTAATTTCATAATTTTAACTTTGACTTGAACGGCTAATTTATAAAATTTAATAATGAGGGATTTTTTTTTTAATTGTTGCAAATTTATTATTCCGCCGAACGAAAATTTATTGCCACAGATTACCGCGCCTGTATTTTTCATCTCAAGAAATCACGATTGCTCCATAAATTCGTTTTGTGTGAACCATTTATTATAAAAAGCGTTTTCTTGTGGCTGTGAAGTGTAAATTTATATCAAGTTATACATATTTCGAATGCTGTACGATAATAATATAAAAATTCAAGCGATGAATGATTTAAGGTTTTTCGGTAAATAAGAATAGCTGAATAGCAGTTTGGTGCAAGTCGAGTCGCTTAATCCGGTTACACAAATATATTTGATTTATAAATATACCTACTACTTAAAAAAAAGATATGTTGAACTCATTCTTTATTTTCGTCGTAAATTTTATCAGAAATGTTAATTCGAAAAAATATACAATCTCAAACATGAGCATCCGAAAGGTAGCTACTATCTATCGAAAACGACACCTATCGTATAAAAAATTGTATCATGAAGGGAATAAATAAGTCGATACTTAAAAAACTGTATATAGTTTAAGAGAAAATCGGAAATTACACTAAAAAATTTAAAAAAAAATAAGAAAAAACAAAAAATTAAGAAAATTTTTAACTAAATTTTGGGAGTGAATATGCTTTGATTTTAACTTCAGAAATCAAAATATTATTGATTTGATGCTCATAAGTTATGAATGTATAGGTTTTTAATATGATTTAATCATAAATAAAACATTAAATTAGCATGTTTTTGAGACAAATATAACTAAAAAATAAAAATTAAATTAATAAATCAACATTAAATAAAATAATGAAAATGTGATAACGATTTATAGGTTAAATTTATAGATTGGTAGCGTTGGTAACTCTAGTATGTTTCTCTCACATGATGTGAGTGAGCATGCGCGACATACTCAACATTTAAAAAATAAATTATTTGACATATTTCATCCTTTTCCGCTATATACTGTGCCCTCTTGAGTTTAACAATGATCAGTTATGCATTTCATTTTTATCTGTACAAATATAATAATACAGCTTGTATTATATACAAGATGGTACGTCTCAGTTGACGACAGTGTTGCTGCACTTTTTATACACTATTAATTTATCAAGTAAAGACCACATTTTCGGACTATTTTAATTTGTTTCTTATAATAGTAACCTTGTAGTGAATTCAAATAAACTTATGTAAAACTAGTTCCCTAAGGTTTAAACTACATATTTTGAAAGTTTGGGGTGTTTTGTAGAATTTTTATGCTTATAAAAATTAATTTAGTTCGATTTCCGATTATCTTCGTAAGATAGCGTGTAAAATCATAGTATTTATATATTGCAATTTCTTTTTAACGACGTAGTGAATCGCTTTAAGTACGTTTAGTGCTTTAGCATTGAATAAGGAACATTCTCCTAAATTTTTAGTTGTCGGATAGCATTTTGACATACCTCCATAGCATCCTTAACTAATATGTTAATCGTTTCCAGCATATTATTGATTTCCTAATAACCCGATTCAATTAGAAGGATTCGTTTTGGACAACCTGTTGTCGCCAAATGTCATTTACAGTTCTCAAGGTGTTAAACGTTCAAATTTC
The DNA here is from genome assembly GCA_958496175.1 of Sisyra terminalis. NCBI lineage: Eukaryota > Metazoa > Arthropoda > Insecta > Neuroptera > Sisyridae > Sisyra > Sisyra terminalis. The sequence continues at coordinate 35,242,690 of OY292274.1, forward strand.
GATTTGCAAGCAAAATTGAATTTAAAATCTTTGTTTAAACTTTAGCATTAATTGAAAAAATGTTACTCTTCAAATATTACTTCCTGGAAAAACTATTTCAAGTATGAGTAAGAAACACACTAATCCTTGACGAATTAGAGCTGGGGTGTCACAGAGTAGCGTACTAATGCCAATACTGTTTCTTATCTACACAGACATGGGTAGCATAAAGCTTCAGAGGCACTTGTAAAAAATTAGCGAATGAACTCGGAAATGAAGAATTGGGATAAGCGAAGGCAAACCTGTTCACGTTACCTTCACAATGAGAAGAGATACGTGCCCGCCCGTATACTTGAATGGTACACCATTGCTACAATGCAATGCAGTAACATCGAGGTTTGTATTTTGGTAGAAGTTTAACATGATATATCATGATTTCTTGAAAATTTTTTTGGTGTCTTATTTAGTCGTTTATCAATCGTTACTCTGACCAGGAATGATAGCGACAAAAAACGATTTGGTAACTTTCCTACACACTTCCATCATCCATACACCTTTAGTAGGAAATAACTAGACAACGCATATTAATCTAAATGCGTACTATTTGGTGCTAACAATGGTGGTCTGTGAAGTATAAATTCTCATCCTAAATCATCAAAGCATCGAAAAACTACCAGGCGAGCAAAGAGCCTTAGAAAGAGAGATGGTTGGAAAAAGTTTATGGAGTCATGTAAAGAATGAGAAGGTGTTCGTAGTCGTACGGGAATCACTAAGCTTATCCATAAAGAAGCAAGTTTTAAATGGAGATGGAGTGGGAACATAGCCAATAGTTTTGACAGAGCATATATCCGCTAGAATGCCATTCTCCTTAGTTATAAAAAACTAATAGTTTGGATTTTAACACGCTATTGTAATAGAAATTTTTTACTGTTTGCTGATTAAATTATTGATGGATTCACACTTTAAAATACGTTTATTATTAATGATAGAGTGTAACTCTAATAAATTGATTACGCAAATCTTATTCATCTTAAATGATTATATAGATAGAGGAGACCGGGTACAAAAGTAACAATTTGTACTTTTACCTTGATTTCTGGCTGGGTGTTATTATTGTCATTAAATGAATATAACCACACATAAATTTAGTTTATGTTCTTCACAATAGTAACTTGATTTATTAAATTATGGTGTGTTTTATATGAATAACACAGAGTTAAAAAAAATGCCCGTTGTTACTTTCGACCACGTAGGTGGGTCGAAAATAAATCAACAAATTACTTATTAAAAGACTTTATACTAATGATATAAACCAAATTCAGCATTTTAAATACTCAAAAATATATAATTTAAGGAAATGAATCAATAGAATGCCGCGACAACGCATAAGAAGTACTACATGAAGAACTACTGACACGAAAATGTATCAAAAATCATTCTATTGAAGAAGATATCCATAAAAATATGATGTTAGTAATAAAAACAATACGAGGACAAAAGTAACTTATTACTTTTGTACCCATTTTCATTTTTAATAAAACGTGTAACATAACCTTAAAACGGAACGTGCTAGACAAAAATGAATTTAAACAATGTACTATTTATCCAACCAAGAATGGATATGCAAACGTTTGGATTGCTATGATCCTTTTACGACCATGTAAACAATAAATAAGAAAACGCCGAAAGATTTACTTTTGGTTCGTTAAAACACAATACGTCCTATTATATAACCTAACAACGCACTGCGCACGCGTCGACTAAATGGAAGTGAGGGGGGTGCTCTAGGCTATCACCTGATGGCAGCAAAACGATGTTCGCCCATTGGATAAACCTAGAAAGCATTTGTAACTTTCGACCCGCCATTACTTTTGTACCCAGTCTCCCCTACTCAAGTTCATTAAGGACATTTTATTCCTATTTATAAAAGATAATCCAAAAATAATCGGTTAATTAATTATTATCTACAAAAATTTAATGTTCGTTTGTTCAAAATCGCAAATCTCCTAAAGTTTTTAACGGATTTTCTTGAAATTTTTACACAATGTTAAATTCATAAGGCTCAATAGAGTTTTACATCTACAGTTACAGCAGAGTACTACGGGCTATAAAGAATATTTTTTATAATTATTTTTGCCATATCTAAAATCTGAAATGTTTCAAGTCAATATTTTTGAGATAAAACAATTTTATCAAAACTTAATAGAAAACGCATATCTTGAAGGTAAGTTTCTATTCACTCTGTGTGAAGTCATGGTAGGGAAGCCAAATTGACACAAGCGTTCTCAGTGATCAGTTTAAGCGTTAGAGGAGGTCATTATTAATGAAATTGTAAGCAAATAGATGTGGTAATTTTATTTTGTTTTCTTTTAAAAAACATAACGAAATTGAGACACCAAAGTTGTGCTGTGAATTGTAAAAATACCAGATGGAAAAATGAATGATAATTTTATACATTTTCTTTGGTAAAATGGAAAATAAATCAAAGTATTACTGTACTCTTAAGGCAAAAGTAAGTAATACCATAGTCCTAATTTTATCAATCGTATCAACAAATCGAAGAAAAGCAAACCTTTACTAAATTTATAAGTTGTGTAAAAACTTAAAATAAAAAATTAAAGCCAGAAATTGTTGAAATTAAATTAACAAATGTTTTTTTTTTAATTTTCAAATATTAAAAACTATAAGTAAAAGGGAATTTTTTTAGTATTGGCAATTATATAATTATTTTTCTCTTTATTCTTTGTCTTCTTTTATTATAGAAATTTTATAAATATATATATATTTAGATATATTTTGTTTGTTATTTTTGAGTTACAATTAATAAATTATTAAATAATTTTATATATCATATGACTCAATTTCTTTAAGTCTTTGTTGATTACGACGCGTTTCAAGAGTCTTTGTTGAAAAATAAATGAATAAATAAAGCCCACGAACTAGGTTCAACTAATATCTTTAAGTTGAAAATATTTAAAACAAACACTTTGTATGAAATTTGTTTACAATTGACCAAATAATCATTACCTGATGATGATTGAAAAGACTGTTGAAATGCATTGTAATCATGAAAGAAAATGAGTGATATGACATATATAATTATTCATTAATATATATCAAAAGTAACTCAACCTTATGTTTATTGCATTTTTTTAATTTTTAATAATTATACGTATATACTTCTGGTTAAATTCACCGAAATACAAAACAACGTGTTAAATTGTTTCTTGTAGTTGATTGGATAAACATTCCATTATTTTAATAAAATTAATATTCAAGTATGCCGAAAACGAATGCGAATTATTGTCATGATTATCAAAAAAAGTTACGAAAACAAGACTATAAAGACGTCTCAATATTTTAATGTTCACCATTTTTGAAGGTTTCACTTCAACCGCGTATGAACTGCACAAATGTGTTTTTTTATCCAGTGTCATTGGGAATAATCAAAGGGAACTAATACTCATCATATTTCATTATTTTTATTGGTTCAAATGAATGATCAAAAGAATATTTTTGGTTTTATAAATTGGTGTCGATGTGCAGAGTAATTGGTAAATTCGTTAATATCAAATAGTGAATGCTACTAATTAGTAATGGGCGAGTAATTTCAATAACCACGAATAGTAAGTTTTAACTGTAAATGCAAAGGATAAGACCAAGGAAATCATAAGTTTTATCTACATTGATTTGTTGTAAATGATTAAAGTTTATTTTATTTATTGATTGCTATTATTGCATTGACTTATTTATAGCAGGACAACGTCAACCGGGCCAGGTGGTGCATTATAGTTTGAGGGATCTCTCAATAGTTTTCTTACGATGCGAACAAATATTTAAACGAAAGAAAAATCGTTGAATAAAATCATTTAAAATTTAAATAGTTTAATAATTAAAAAGAAGCGTATACCATTTTTTAAACATATTTTATAGCGTGTTTGGTGGGAAATTACTAGCAGAAAAACGGTTGATGAATGATCGCCAGATGCATTCAAATTTTCCATTTTTTTTCAGAAGTTTTCTTTTATTTGACAGTTAGAAAAGAGCCGTTTGTGTCGTTTTATACATTGTCACATTCGTCTGTCAATGAGTAATATTAATGATATTTGTTCTTATAAAATATGAATCATTTTTGCAAACCGCAAAATTCATTCGAGGCTTGAAAACAGCGTGTGATAGAGATGTCACAATGATTGATGACGTTAATATCGCAACTGTACTTATTTGAACATCCAATAAACGTAAATAAAACATTTTCATTAGCAATTCAGTGAAGGTATGCAGAGTGTCTGAATTATTTTTTTCTTTTTTTTTTCTGAAAAGCAATAAAATTATTCATCAAATTCTAATACTTTTACACAGTCATATGCTTTTATTTCTAAGTACTAGTAAAAGTGATCTTAAAACAGATTCAACTTTGTTTTTATTCCATAAAATTTGTGTTCTTTATTTTAAATTTCACCAATTTTCACTAACGATTTCATGTTATTCACTTGAAAACTATAAGGTTATTTAAACAATACTAATGGAAATGTAATGATGCAATCTTTGAATTTCAATTGATTTACTTCCTCTCTTGAAAGTTCAACTTTTTATGTAGGGGATGTACCCTCCTGTTTTTGATCTTGATATCTTGAGAATTGAATGGTAAGCAAATTGAAAGTGGCCATAAATCTACCATTGCAAGATTTTTAAAAGTGCTTTTATTTAAATTAAAACTTCCCATTTACATAGATGTCATAGATACGCTTTTATTCAATTTATATCTTAATTGATATGATGAAGTAAGGAATACGTTTATGAAAAATATCATAGTCATCAAAAATAGATTAATTAGTTCTTTAAAATTACGAACGAATTTTATGGTTTAAATCACAGTCGCTTTTCTCATTTTCTTTTTCTTTTCTTTGTGTTTAATCAACGTCCTGTATTTCGTTTGTGGGATTAATCAACGTAATTAGTTTCATCTTACATTTTAATTTAATTTTAAAATATAACAATCTTGCATCAGATTTAATAAAAGTTTGTCATTGAAATTCAGTCTGGTACTTTGAATAGAAACCAGTATAGTTTCATAACATAGTGTTAGAAGGCAAACTGGAACTTTGAAGAAATGAGAAATGAGAGTCCCATCATTACCATGTGCATTTAGTTACGGGTTTTATACGAATAAAGTTGACATGGGTCCAGAAGGAAACTTAAGGACGAAACTATAATATTTGTATTATTTCCCACTAATGAAAATTCCACCCATGTCTTGTTAAAATGTTTAATTAATTATATAATGAGTGTTTCTTATCAGAACTTTTTCTACTTACCTAGATTTTATGGCATATTTCCTTTCAAATGTCAGTGTTTTTTAATATGACAATTCAATGCAAGATTTAGTACAAACTTTCATAGACAAAAATAAGGTGAAAAAAGGTGTTTACACTTTAATTATAAAAGTTGAACTGAAACGTTTATTACATGAAGTTTTTGAACAAACTTCTTTCCATCAACGGTGCTTTATCGTTGAAGTATATTTTCTTCGTTAACATTTGAAATATTTACACCTTTAACACCTACCAACGTTTTACTCATTTCATTTTCTGTAAAAATTAAATGTTAATGAAAAACAAGAATTTTACGTTGGCAGAAAATCTAGGTCAGTTTAATTATTTGGATAATTGTTAGATCTCAGAAAGTGTGATTACAACGAAACATTTATTTAACGTATATCGCATATTATGCTTCTTCCAGAAAAGTAAAAAAGAGCATAGAAATCAGTGGTTAAGTTCCACATTAAGAAATCGAGGTTCGAGCTCAAACAATTACTTATATACTGTGAATAGTTTAACAAAAAAAAAAGGAAAAAAATGAAGAATTTAACCCTTTTTATTAAATATTTTCATAATATTTTTGATGATTTCTTTTCCAAAAACTTTCTTTGTTCTAAAGAAATAGCTTTATTAAATATTTGTTGATTATTGCTCCAAAACATAAGTTATCCAATGAATATAGTACAATAATAAGCAATTTTATGATAAATTAAGAATTCATATCCCCATAAAGCGGTTACCTTATCATTGTGCCGCCAAGCAGAATTATTCAGCATTCATTATTCAAGTGAATCTATTAATATTTCTCACTTATTACTTTTCTGAAACAATTTATCTACTAAATAATTCATTTTACAGAAGTATTATAGTAACATTAAATAAGAATATGCCAGTATTGAAAACACAACTAAGCAACCGTTATAATTTTATATTGATATAATCAATTTAAATTTGTTGACATTTTTGATTGAAAATATTCATTATAGTTTTTTTTCCTATCACGAAATTTGTAAATTTAAGACATCAAGTTGTTGGTTAAATTTAAAATATTTACATTAAAAAATAATAATTCCAAATAAAGGAGAGATTAATAAATTACAGTGTATGGTATAGCATATCAAACATATTGGTTTATGTTACTTGATCGTTGCGCCAACTAGTGGTCAAATTACAAATAAGCAACAGGGTATCAGCTGGTAGTTACTCAAAGGTTGTATCTAAAATATTAAACACGTATGCCCTTTGAGTTAATTATTAATTATTCATATTTCATCATTTAAAAATTACACTAAAGTAGTTTAAATTTAAAAAAAGATATCAAGCCTGGTCGAACGTCTAATAAAGAAAACAAAAAAAAAAAAATTTTTAAGAAAACAAACTTGAACGATAGCTAAAATTGCTAAAATAAGAGTGCATATGAAAGGCTCTAATCACAGAGTATACATATTAGGAGTCCGAATGGTATAGTAATTTTCATAATAGTCATGTACATACTAACAGACCCAGATCATAGTTCCATTTTCTGTCACTAATAGCGCAAGTATTCATAACGTACCGAAGGTCACTAAGGTTTTAAGAAGATATTCCAATATTGCAAAGCATGAAAGGAAATATGTTAAACTGTGGCGTCGTCATTAGTGTTTTGCAGTACTAACTTAAACCGAATTTATGTACTAGTAAGGTAATGTAAGGTATCTAAGATAACATAAGTTAGTACACCAGACATTCAAATAGCAGCGCTATGTTTTGACACATTTCCCATTGTGCAGAAGATTGGAATTTACAGTTTATAATAATGACAACCCTTCCAGCACCTTCTCAATGATTCAAACGAGTACTTTGTAAAGTGTAGCGCGTTCTACTGGCACTAGACCTCAAATGATTACTATTTTTTAACATTACGTTTGGACTCCTTGTATCTATACTCCGTAACTTTAATCAATAAAAGAAAATTTTCAAAGCTTTAGTATTACAAATGCCAAGTGGTTGAGTTTCTTATGCTGGTAAACTAATGGCAATGTAATTAAAATAGTAAATATGAATTAACCAATTTTAAGCAACGACAAGTTTCACCGCTAATTAATATATTTTATCATGTAGCTAGTATAATTAATGTTGTGAATCGCGACACCAGTTGCTTCCGTTTAACTTAAATACGGATGTCGTTTTTCGATTAATTTCACCGGTTTATCATTATTCAGTCAGAGGATAGTATTCAAGTTGTGGGTTTATATTTAAGAAAAGAAGTTCACATTGATACAATTAATTTCAAATTTCTTTTCTTAAGTTTTGCAACCAAGAGGTTCAAATTTGATTTCATGATTAGTAAATTTATTACATTTAGTCGAATGATAATTATTTCCTCCCCTTCCACAATGTTTCTACATTTTGAAGAAGACTCCATAGATTCGAGAATACAATTAACTGGTAAAAATATCTTGTGTTAATTGAAAAATGAAACACAACATGACCACCTAATCGTATTTTTGACCACGAGATTGCACAATGCTAAATGACATTTACCAAAGATAAAAAATAATCATGCGTGACTAAGGCTCTTTTCCTAGGTTTTATTAGGCTTGTATTTAATTTGCTTTCTGTTGCCGAAGTCGTATCCACACAAACATTCTTTAAAAAGTTGAATTGAAAATTTAAACCGAAATATGTAAACTAAAGCTGCAAAAAGTATGATTCCTTTGACTTTGTGTGCTTTCTACACAAAATAGACTAAAATGAAAAAAAGGTTCAAGTCCCTTCTAGAAACGTCAAAATCAGGCAACGTTTCATTTTCTATTTTGTTTTTTATTCAATTTGTGAATATTTCGTTATTTCGATTCTAATATTGTTATTTTGTTCTATTTTTTTTATTCTGTCGCTTAATTTTTCATAAAGCTCCTATTTATTTACAAATTAAAGTAAAGACAAAATAGAAAATGAGTCGTTGCCAGATTTTTACATTTCATATAGAAATGTGTAAACGACCTACACCAGAATAAAGGAAGTTCTAAAAGACTTAGGTGAAGCTTTTAAAGCTCTGATTCATGTTTTCTTCTAGCTAATTTTCAGATTGTTAATCTTAAGCTTACAAAAATATTATTGCTAAGCATTTTAGAACTAGGCGATCCATTAAGCACTTGCGCTTGGCGTTATTGTTGTATTGTTTCCAAAGCAGCTTAAACATTTAAAATTTAATTCCATTGAAAACGTAAATGTGAAATCTAGGCCAAATTTGGTATAAATGATCCTTAGAGTTATCGATTTCATCGATAAAAAAGTTGAAATCTATATGGATGCCAAGTTCAAGGTAAAAACTAACTTCAGAAATTTGCAACAGGAATAAAAATAATGTTTAGTAATTAAAAACATAATCCTTTACATATTTTTATCATGACTATATCACTTGGCAATTTCCATCAATAATGACGTTCAAAGTGATGATATTTTTTTCACGCATTATTCTTTAGACAAGTTTTTTTGTTGTTGTTTGTGTATGAGTGGTTCTGTACCCATGTTGTGCAATTTTTCAGTGTATAGTGAGTGGGTGGGGAATTTGGGTGAGATTTAAATGTTTTGTGTTGTTTGTACGGTTTTGGTTTTGATATTTGATGCTTTTTATTAGAAAGCAAACAATGTTTTTATGATGTTGTGTAAAAATAGCATATGTAGCAATGAATTAATCATAAAACCACATAAAAGAATTTATCTTTATAAATGGAATTATAAGTGCAGAAGAAAGTAGGTAGATAATATTGGTTTTCAGCAATACATGGTGTAACTTTTTAACGTTTTAAACTGTAATGTAAGAATTTTACCTTTAAGATGCGGTTTTATTAATAGTTTTAGAACCTTGTAAATATTAAATCCTCTTCGTTTTGTTTACAACAGCTAGTTTACGATTAATTTTTATGTAAAAATTCTTAATTTTAGATAAAAATAAGAATTTTAGCAATTTTTGTTTTTTATTTTTACAAAAAAAAAAAAACTGGCATATGTTGACAAAGAGATACTTATATGAAATTAAAGGTATCAATTGCTTTAAAAACGCACGTACTAGAACTAATTTAAAAACATATTTGTAGATATTTTTAACTTTAAAGGTAACCAACGTTTTCGTTGATATTATTAAATTGGAATAACCAAAACGAGAGCTATACTTATTTCAATTTATCATATAATTGCACAAGAAGTTGCAAAAAGTTATAACTACCGTGAAAGACAATCAAAAATCACAAAAGATTTTTAAAATAAATTCTTTATGAAGATAAAATGTATACGATACTTTTACAATTTTCTGCAAATTTTCAATAGATTATTAATTATACGACTGTTCTAAGAAGTTATAATGAATTTTCAATACTTCTATCAACTTTTATTAAATTCTCTATCATCAAGTTAACTCAAAGAAGAACAAGATGTTTAATTAATAAAAAAAGTAATTTTATCATGTTTATTAATTGGCTTCCAAGTAAGCATTAATGTAGACATTTATAAAATTGCCTTATAACACTGATATTTGTAGGAAAATACAACTTACTTCTTTAAAGATCACTCATAAGCCCTAATGGTGGCCATGTGGTCCAGGGGACCGCTATTAAACTGGTAGGTTTTAAGTTCCATCCTGTTATAAAGCAAATTTTCGATATTTCTCGATTATGGATTTCTGTTAACCTTAGAGTCGTTAAAGACCTTAGTAGTTATAAAGTTAAGGTAAATAATAATTAAAAAAATTACTCATTCGGTACCTATACTTACACATAAAGATTTTAACAATAAGATGAAGTGCGCAAGTTGTTTGTATATTTTAGAACCTTCAATTAAAAAAACCTAAAAAATACTTTACAAAAGTTATGATATAAACTTTCAAAAATTTGTTTCTCTTACACATAAATTTATATTTGCGGTGCCTTACAATTTTGGTCGGTAAGTCTATGTATATTTATATAATTTTTAAGTACGATTTTTAATTTTATATACTGGCATTTAAATACTACCGATCATGAAAGCACTATTAGTGACAGTAGGGACCGTCGCATAAAATTTAAACAAAGTTGAATTTAATTTGTAGAATGAAAAATATCAAGCATATATTTTAAACAATGGTGTCATTGGTCTTTAGTAGGGTATCATACACTTCTTCTATGAAATGATCAAGTCATACTACTTGACCTAAATTTAACGCTTGTAGAATTAGGACGTAAGAGCGTGGCTTTTCATGAGATCTTAATAACTTAATATATTTGTTGTTGTTTATATCAATTTATAATTTCATAGAAATCGCAAGAAGTTTTCAGCAGTTTTCTCTTAATATATAAAAAAACTGGGAAATAATTATTAAAATTTCAATACAAATATCTATACAACTAAAGCAAAGCTATAAATTATCATGAAAGCAATTTTAATATGGTTAATATAGGTTAATCGGTTTCGGTGAAGATTTTAAATGGTTTAATTCTTTTTTTTTTTTTAAAAATTTGAAAAAAAATATTCTTTATAAAATATATCACACTGCGAAATTAAAAAAAAATGTTATAATATATTTTAACATTTTTGTTATTTCTCAAAGTTATTATTCTTATTAGTGCCTATATCATACCTTCTCCTCCTTTAACTAACTGCAAAAAAAGGAAAAAAAATTAAAATGATAAAATGTTTTCAAGCCTCTTCTCGAAAATGTTGTCAGCTCTTGGATTATAATTTTATATTGAATATGAATTGTAACGCAGGATAATCACAAATCCAACAAAAAAAATTAATACAAAATTTTAAAAATTTACACAAAAATGCTAACCCACATGATGCTGCACATTATACTAAGCGGATCAGAATAATGTTTCATCACTCATCATGTCTTCAGGGCTTGATTTTGTTTTGTCAAATATAATTTGAATATTTAATCGGAAGATTGTTTTGAATGGAAATACAGTTGTGATTTATGTAGCAGATAAATTTTATTTATTAGATAGTTATCTTAATGATATGATGTATCTATCTACAAGTGAAAATACTAGTGCTGAAACAAATAAACTTGTCTTCTAGCAAAAAAACAACTGGCTAACGTTAATGAAGCCATAAAAGTAATTTTGCAGTGTTTATACTTACTACACAACAGCTAAAGAAGAAAGATAAACAAGAGATACGTATCGATGATGTGTAAGGAACGAGAAGTTGATATTTGAGAAAAAAAAAATGTTAAATATTTCAGTTTACTACCTCTACAAGTATGTACCTAGAAAGTAAATCATCGATGTTTTATTTACAAATCAAACAGTTTTTCTCAATTTGCCCAAAGTAAGACCCTTCATTTATAAATTGTACGTGTGTGAGTGTGTACATATTTGAATTTATCTTTTCAAGAGCACTCAACTTGCTAGGCACGTTTGCTATGCAGTTTTAAAAAGGGGTTCTCGCAAGAGAAATGTGTGCATGTGAGAATAAACAGGAAAGCACCCGATATAGAAAGCGGATGGATGGTGCAGGAGGGATTAAACCGTTGGGGGTGTAAATAGGAAATGCTATAAAATATTGGTTCTTTGTGCCACGTCATCGAACGAGAACGTTGCCAACACACTGTGGGAATTCTATAAACGTTTGGAAGTAACTGTCTTAAACGATATTAATAGCTCTGTCAGGTTGAATGAGAGTTATAATATTTAATAATCAGGGGCGTTCATTAGAACTCGAAGAATACCATTGGGGTGGTATCATCATAGTAAATTGCTACTGGCACGCCATTCCAATTTCTTTGAATCAATAACAAGGTTATATTTGTTTAAGATATTGGAATGAAAATTAATGTTTGTGTGGGGCGAAACATTCATAACACTCAATGATTCAAGCTAATTTTGCAAATATTTCTTTTCATAAATAAATTAGCTTTATGAGAAACTTTTCAAACTGTTTAATTGGTTTTTAGTCGCTTTACACTTCAAATGCATCTGTAAAGTTAAATTTGCGTTCTAAATTTTATAACACTTTTCTGAAATATTATTTCATACACCTACATGCTGTAGATAAATCATTTTTCTTATGTTTGCCAATGAAGTTTTCATTTCTTTAAATTAAAAAAAATAAATTAAAACCTTGCATTGAAATTTCAAACAAACTATTGAAATATTATACATATAAGTTATTGACAGCTTTTTAGCTTTCAACAATGGAACATTGAGTTTTCAAATCAATATTTATGAGTTTTGAACGGAGACACAGAAAGTAATTACGCCTCCCAGTTGACCAATTTGTCTTCATTTCATCGTATCTACGGACTATAGCATATGGAAAATGATGGTATAATATAATTTTTTATTCAATGATATTGATGTAGGGAATAATTAAAGCTTTTATTCAAAAAAATCTGATTTGATATTCTATTATATCCATTAATTTTCGTTGAAATTAAAACGGGACAGATAAATGGACGTGGACATATATTTCGCCAATCGAATTATTTGATACCGTGAAATTTGAGTGTAGTCTATTTAAAATGCAAAAGGTTTTGGCTTCAATGAACCACTTCGATATAAATGCTTTTCGCATACGTTTAACTTTAGAATATACTTGAAATAGTCAATGATGTGCTGCAGTCTGTACATCATAATGAGGCATAACGACTCAATGTGCCTGTGGGGAAATTCTTCAAACAGATGCGTCCAATAAAACATTTTAGAGATTTTATATTCATCCAGTTACGTATTTGAATTTTGTAACGTGCAAAAACTTTTTGACACGAACGAAAAGGGGACATTAGATTGGAGATTATGGGTTCGGCAACGATAAACGAAGAGTATATAGGAGTTTGGGTGAGCTGAAGAATGAAACCAAGACATTGGTGTGTCAATTTCAAAAGCGTGTACCAAGTTTTATGATGCGGGGATCCCAAAGCTCGACCGTTTCGTTCTTCTTCGATGCACAGATTGGAGTTGTTAAAGTGATGAGATGTTATTGAAGAGAATGCCAATATTATGAAAGTTGGAAGATTTTAAACTCATGCTACTTTTTTACGTACGGGCGCATTGGTTGATGGTGATTGGCACATAAATATATCACCATTATTTTTGTATTTATAATAATTCAAATCTCATATCACAGTAAAACTTAATGAAGTGATTTGTTTGATGAATGTAAGTAAATTGTAAAAACAAATTGTGAACAGTACTTGTTCATTAGTTTTTTTCCCTTTTTTTATTTTTAATGAGATATTATCATTATTGATCTTCATAATTTTATGAAGTAGGTAGTATTACTTTATTTTATTTTTGTTGTTTTTTAAAGATGTTTTTGTAGATTTATTCATTAATAACGACCTTATTTGACGCTTGGCAAAGCTCATAGGTAGAATAATGAAAGCAACTATATTTTGGCTAATTTGGTTACGTAATTGGATAAATATTAGCTGGTAGGGCTCAAGCCATCAACAGGGAAAATATTTAAATTAATAAATTTGGCTTAAGTCGTCCTAAAAAATTATCAAAAAAGCTTTATTTTATTTTTCTTTATTTAAAGATTTTTGGAATAAATTCTTTAGACAACTACATACCGTAGATAAAGTACGGAAAATAAAAAAAATAGATATATCGTGGGACATCTGACAAGAGGGATGATTTTAATTTATCTAACATAAATTTTATTTGGATATTTTTAATAAATAAATGATTCACATCTTAAAAAAATATATATATCAAAATACATATTATCTCAAAAATTTATATCGCTTATAAATAAAGGAATAAAGTATTATTAAAAAAAAAAAACAACTTTTTCGTTATAATTATAAAAATTTGCACAAAAAAATTGAAAACATTATGAGTTATGTATAAGTCATTTTCAATCGAATGGTATCGATTCATGATAGCTGAGATACGATGAACATATGAATGTTTACATATGAATGGTGGTGGAGACAAAAGCAGGATCAATGGTGGTACCATAGTTAGTTGTAGATTTTGCCAAACTACTGATCATTCTTAAATTGAACTTTTCCAATGGGACAATTTTGAAGAACACAGATTTATCATCTGCAAAGTTGACATTGAAGCCATCAGATAATATTGGTGGAATTTTATACGAATTAAGTTCTAGCATAAATGATTCTCCTTCTGAATATTATAAAAGTGTATTACTAATAAAGTAATAGTACCATTTACATTTTCATCGATAGTCAAGCCATATTAGCTCCAAACTGATTTGAGAGTGTAAACAGACCCTTACAAACCTAGTTACCAGAAATATAGTTAACTATGGGTGTATGGTAGGATACAAAGCAATTCACAGGCCGAATGCCTGTGCTTCGTATCACAAAATTGGCTGTGAAAAATACCACCAAAGAAAAGGCTTATAAAAATCACTGCTCATTATGAAAGAACATCACCAAATAAAATCATTCTTGAACCTAACAATTATAATACTTAATCTTACGAAATAACAAGTGGTAGTGCTAAGGGGACTAATAACCGATTATTAAAGACTGAAGACCTGCATATAATTGGAGCACATTTAGGTGATCCGTTACACAGATTTTGTCGAGCAGAGGATGAACTGCAGCTCATTTTCCGTGGAAACGCAACGTTCTGAATAAGGAGAGGCATAAGGAACCAGGGATAACAAATTCTGGAACCCAAATAGTCGACAAATCTCTAGTATGGCAGTTACTGAGGTTTGTTCTGCTACTCGATCTCAACTAGATCAAATAGGGATCCAGAAAACAAAAAGTCTTGAAGCTGCAGTATTGAGACACAATTGAGAAGAGAAATTCTAAACAGAGTCTCCCCTTTAGAAATCTCAACTTAATAAAAAAAAAATATTAAAACAAATTATGTTCTCTCGTCTTATTTCAGAACAATTTCCATTTTTTGTGTAGCTAAACAAATATTTCCCAACAGTATTATTAGTTAGTGAAAATATACTGTTTTGTACTATTATTCAGTATTATTTCTTAATTTAATTTATGTACAGCATTGTTGGTGAATGATAGATATATTATTTTTACACGGTCCGAGCATGACGAGCGTGACGTTTAAGCATTACAGAACATGAATATGTAAGAGTCAAAATCGTAACCGAGATTGAGAGTCGAGTTCCTACTTTGAGCTTTCTTCCATATTATTATGTAGTAGGGATACAAATATACATAGGTATAAAGATATTGATATAGGTTTAATTTCTTACACGATCTGATGACGAACTCAATCTTCAATCTTATCGTGCTTTGCACGTTACTTTTTTTCGGATACTTCTCTCCGTATGTCCTTACAAAAAGAGCTTCGCTCTAAAAATAACATATGGATCCCTATGGGTTAATAGTGAGTTTTCTAAATTCACTACTATACTACCCGCACAGAGTAGAATGAAAAAAATAAAAGAAGTTAATAAAGATGTGAATATCATTAAGCATATCTTAGAAATGATAAGTTAGTTTTTATACTACCCAATAGTTGATAGACCAGTGTATAAAAGTTTAATACAGTTTACAGTTTTAAACTCATCAAGATATGAAAGTGCTTGTTTAATGATTTTTTTTACCACGAGGTTCTTCACTGGACATTATCTGACCTCTATTGGTCACATTGGTAAAATTAAATTTTATGTTCAAAAATTATCAAAATTAACTGAATATAAGCCTAAGCTTAACAAATAGTTTTAAAAAGAATAAAAGATATTATTTATTTTCTACATGTTATTCTCATCGAAAATTGATTGAATCAAAAATGATATTAAATTTTAATTACATTTAAAACAATTATAATTTAAATTAGACGAAGCATTTTTTTAGAGAAAAGTCAACGCTACATTTCTTATCTTTCCATATACTAATAAGAATAAGACTATAATTCTTAAACGTAATTTTCTTTTTCTGAGAAGCAATTATGCCAGGACTTACCTACTATATTGCAATGCGTTTTCTAAGAACTAAGTTGGGGATAATCCAAATCTAGGGTGGAAGATTTTATTTTCTTCTCCATGCAGCTGATGGTTTTTCTTGAATTCAATTATTTAGCTCTCACGTTTCACTTAATTGCTGTACTATTTATCGGTCTCACCTGAAGGACTACCTTAAGTAACATTTGTAAGCCCATTTTCTGTTATTTACGATGTAATATCTTTTTATTTTGCCATACTATCACAGGCCAAATAGCTTTGAAAAGTACTGAAACATTTCGGAATGATTAATCCACTTAATTGATTTTTCGAAATTGTAAATATTTTCTAAGTTATTTTATAAGATATGTAACTTGAGAATTGAAGTATCGAAAAAAAAATGATAATTGACTTGAAATAAAAATTCTTGAAATTTACATAAGTGTTTTATTATAGGAAGCCAAAAGCACGATAACACTATAAATTAAATATGTTGGTGGATATTTTTGAGACGCTTTTATTCCTGCAAACAAAGTGAAATATGGCATTATGTTTGTGCACAATCTGCTTCGTCTTTATGTAATTTATAACCCGTGACCTTATTAGGTTTCTGTATACATATATATATATATATTTTTTATGTTTTGAACCAACTTTAAAATTGCGTGTGTGCAAGTGTGTTGAGAAAATGCGTTTCTCATGTTTTTCTTATTTATAAAAGAAAAAAAATTCGGATCACTCCTGTATTTTCCAGTTGTTACTAAAGTCTTGATGACAATAATATTATTCACATGGATTTGAATGCGAGAGTGTTTCTTTTTCCTTTTTATTTTGAGGACTCCATTATGACAAAATTAGATATACCCAGCTTAACTAAATTAATATGAATGCTGAAAGTTAACTCTGCAATTTTCTACAACTTTGCTTTTAAACTTCAACGATGTTTGAATCTGTTTTGAAAAGAATTTCAAGTAAAATATACCATCTTATACAGTACGTCCATGCTTGAAAAAATGAAGTTACTTTTAAGATTTTAAAATATTGTAATTTCTTTTTCTATTTTATTTGGTTTTTGTATTTTAAGAAGAGAAAGAATTCTTTTAGAAGTTTATTTATGTTACTTTAAGAACTCTTCTCTGTAGTCTAACTATCTGGAGGAAGATGTTATGTTTTTTTTATATAAAACGTCGGATGAAATTGCACTGGTAAGCCGAAAGCCATGCTGAATATAAGCGTATATATCGGTTTCTGATCAAATTCTCTATCGCTTTTATTATCTCAGCTATTATCAAATGATTAATTTAAAGAAACGTATCAGAAAGTATTTTGTTTTGCTATCTAAATGAAGTTAATTTTATGTAAGATATATTGAAAATTTAACAATTATTATTTTTTTTTGGACAAAAAAAAAAAGAAAAAAATTAATAATAAAAAATATGGTTATTAAAAAATAAAAGTTTAATGTATTTTTATATTACCATATGGATACAATCAATTCAAAACTTTAATGTAACCATAAATGAAGAATAGTTATCAAGGTTGATTTACTAAAACCAACAAATTGGAGAAATCACAAATGTGACCGTTTACCGATTATTTGTCAATTAATTGGTGCAACCCTAGTAACCGGTAGTGAACTCCGACATTCGATATAGTATAGGTACATTTACTGCTCACCAAGAATCGCACAATCGTTCTTCATGCGTGCAGTTTATGATTGAAATTTAATTTACTTAAACTTTGTTTTTTTTAATCAGCAACTTAAGAATAAACTTCATTATAAATTTTAAGATTTTAAGTTTTATAAAATATATCATGTATGTAATTATTTGTATTCTGAAGTCAATTCATTCATAGTTCTTTTCTAATACATCCAATTAGTAAAAAACATTTACTACGATAATATTTTAAAAAGTTTTTGCTGCAACCAAACGTTCTTTTCAACCGTTCTTGTTTTAATATCTAGTTTTTAACAGAATAAACAACGTTACAATTATAAAATTAGTGTAGTTATTCGTGAAATATTCATAGCCAACTCTGATACAACTGGCAATTGACAATTGAATGAAATTGAAATGACAGTTGGAACAAATGACAACAATCAATTAGTTCAAAGAGAGAATGAATATTGTACTTGATTTTCACTCATACGTGCATGTGTTTTTAAATACAATGTTTGTTCTCTGCATTTGCCGACATTTATACCAACATTTGCCTATTCCTATATTGATTTACATATTTATTTATAGTATTTTATTATTATTTTAACTAAGTTATGAACTCAAAAGAAATTGTTAAAACTTAAGAAAATGCTTATTTAGATTCTCGTGTCTTAAGAATTTGATTTTTATTAATTTTTTTTTATTATTATTATTCTTTATTTTCGTTCGACGTTTTGTCAGTTTCTAGACTTCTTCAGGTACTTTGACAAATTAATTTAGAATAATAATAATATAAAAACAAAATGTTTCAGTACCTGAAAAAGTTGGAAAACTGCCGAAATGTAGTACAAAAATCAAACATAATAATATATAAAAAAAATACACATTCTTTGTGAAAAACGAGTAAACTCAACCATTTTTGTACTAAAACGCGGGTGACGAGTTGACTCATTCATGAAGCAGAAAGCAAAAAACACTGAAAGTTTCGTTAAAAATATCAAATAAATCGAAAGATATTAATATTTTGTAAAAAATCTACCCCGCAATTTGGCGGAAAAATGCCCGAATACATAGAGTATGGTAAATAAATTTAAAATTTCAAAAACATGAGGCTCTGAATAATTTTTAACTATCCTTGGAATAGAACTACTGAAATATTAAACGAAATTTAAACGAAAAGTTTTTTTGTCGCTAAGAAAAATATTTTTTTTTTACAATTTCATAACATAAAAGTCAAATTTAGTTTTAAGAACACAGAAATTATCTCGCATAGTTGGTTTGGTAAATATTTTACATATTTCAGAAGTTACCCGTATGGGCACATGCGCAATCGCAATTTGTAGCATGGCTTTTGATTTATTGTCCAATGTACTAGCCATATATACACAGTGAACATAACAGCTCAAACCAACTCTTGTAACCAATTCCCTTTACAAATTTCATACCACCATTTATTTGCTCCTTCTTATACTAAGAAACTTTAATTTGAAAATAACATAACCTACTCGTAAAGAACTAACTAAACGTAAAGTTAGAACCTAAACAAAATACATAATCAACAATTGCAGTGGTGTTCAGAATCAACTAGGATTTATGTTATTTAACTGCACATGATTTTAAAATTTAAATGCAATTTTCAATAAACTAATAATTTTTCATTTACCTATTGTTCAAAAAAACTATTAATTTTTTATATACAGAATATAGGTACAGAAACTATATATATAGATCTTTGGATATGTTTTTTATTTTATTTTAAATAAAACTAATTTTAGTTATATATTGCAAATAAAATCAAATTATCTTTTTTAATTGAAAAGTCCTTTGTAGCATAACGATTAAAATATTAAATAATATGAAGTCTTCTCAGGTTTTAAGAAGGAAACTTTTTAACCGCTCTTCGTATAAAGTAAGTTTGTCTTTTAAAATTAGTTAGCGTCATACAAAGTCCTTAATTGCACACATCAATACAGAGTACAAAGTTCTAATAGAATGTTGGTCATTAAATATTTATCTTAGCTCAACGTAATACAAAGGTGCAAAAGAAAGTTAGACCGTCCAATGCCAACTTAAAAGACAAAATGAACAAAAAAAGCAAAAAGAAAAAATCCAGCGACTTGTCAGTATTTGAAAAGAATGAGACATCTTCTGTTTCTCCTTTAAGTTTGTTTACTGGCTTCATGATGTCGGCGATCTTTTCGCTTCAAGGGTTGGTGGGCGCTGCTTATCTTCTTAAAGAAGGTTCGTCTTCACAATGTCAAGTGTCACTAACAAAGTTTTTTGTTGGTGGAAAAATTTTATTCGCAAAGCCTTGCGCTTTCGCATAAAACAAAAAGACTAAACCCCGCTAGCGACGAAATGATAAAAAAAATAAATGTTAACATCTTCTTTAAACGTTTAAAAGAAGTTATTACCGTTTACACAATAGATCAATTCAAAGATAAATTTTCATTGTCTAAGCAATTCAGTCATAAATCTTTTATAAACATTTCTTAAGAAATCAAAATCATTTTCAAGAGAAAATCATACATGTCAGATAAAAATGGCAAAAAAAAACGATTTTTTTCTATAATATCCAATATTTTATTGTTTTATGTAAGAAAACTAATATATGATAGGATTTATTTCCACGTATATTTCAAGTTAATCATTCCCCCATAAAAAGTTTTTAAACTGAACCTTTTTGCATTAACCTTTTGTATACTATTACATCAACCCTTTTCTCAAATACCTTCTTTAAATCCAATTCTTTTCGCTAAGCAAGTACTTTTAATGCAGAGATTTGTAAAATTTATTGCTGAAATTCGGACAAAGTTTTTATTTGATAAGGATTACGTTAGAAACTTACGATTTTCGAGTGGAAGTTAAAAAGTTTTTATAGCCGTAAAGGAATATTCTAGTCTTGATAAAATATCAAAATCAATCATGGCAATTTGGTTTAAATAGACGTTAATAAGATTATTACTTTATGTAATTTAAACGAAAAATTAAAAATTACAATATGGAATTATTACAATAACATGAAATGATAGTGGAAATGAAATGTGTTAGTTGACGCATGTACCGAATTTCTTTACGTGTTTGATTTTCAATACACATCACATCACAAATCGTTTCCGCTTATATGCTTTCCGTTGGAAAAGTCATAAAAGGCCTGCTTATCTTTTTTCTTCTAAATATTCAACACATTTTACAAGTCAATTGGTAAAAAATTATTTTATAGAAAGTAACATTTGTGGCTGTTTGGCCTCAAAAAAGATTTATGTTGCATTTTATTTAGTTTCGAGTAAACACGTCAGATGTGACCAAAGTAAAATTTGAATTATATATTTCTTTTCAGAAATAAAGAGGTCGAGTACAGCTGCAGCGGCAGCAGCAGAAAGAAGGATTTAAATAAAATGGGAAAATATTTTTGTCTTATTTTCCCCTCATACATATTTATACGTGTAAAAATATAACCAAAATCAATATTAGAAATCTTAATAGTGAACAGTATACGGATGTTTCACATATGATAAAATATTAATAAAAGTATTTCTTTTTAAGTAATACGAAGAAAAAAATTACTTCAATTAAAATTCTACTTAGTTGAAAAAAAAATTTTGTAGAAATTACATTTCAAATATAAAATTTTTCTGGTTTAAAAAGCGTATAGCACAAATTAGAAGGGAAACTTAGCATTAAGATTTTATTTGCTCTAGGGCGTAAATGAATTCATTGAGCGTACAATTTTGTGTTGGTCATATTTTAAGGTTTGAGAAAAAAAAATGATTCA
Source organism: Sisyra terminalis (assembly GCA_958496175.1). Taxonomy (NCBI): domain Eukaryota; kingdom Metazoa; phylum Arthropoda; class Insecta; order Neuroptera; family Sisyridae; genus Sisyra; species Sisyra terminalis. The sequence continues at coordinate 35,264,277 of OY292274.1, forward strand.
ATTAACAATTTGATTAATTTTCCAATTTAACCAGACGTAAGAAAATAAACAAAAGTTTTTTTTTGATTTCCTTTTGAACAAAAATCAAAAGTTGAAGAAACTCGTTAAAATTACATTTTCATTTCACCAAGTCATTTTACATACATACACTGAGGCAAAAGGTACTGAAGGAAGAAAATCTACGACCGCTACTAATTGATGGCAAACGGCCAAATCTACTTGTTTCAATTTTAATCAAACAAGCTTTCATTCTCCAGATCTTCGTCTATCATTAAGCTTCCCACCGTATATACTTATTGTGGAACGAACTGCATTTCACTATAGTAAAGCTAATAAAAAATACAATAACCCGATAATTATTTCCTCCGTGATTTAAATTAAATATTTTAGGATTAGAATATTCTCTTTGAAAATTGTTTCATTGTATAATATTGTTACAACTTTTAAGAATATTTTTCTTTTTTGATTAAAAATCGCTACATTACACATCAATATAAATGCAGTTTTGTGGTATTGAGATTTAACTTATTTATAAGAGCTTAAAAATAATATCTAAATATTTATAGTGCTGTATTGAACGATAAATATTTGAAGCTATACAGTTGGTATTAATTTTGATGGCTTTGAATCCGGCTCCGCTTTTCTCTCTGCTTATTCACTTAAGACTCGATCAATTGAAATCCACCTGTCTGATTTGGGACATTTTTTTCCAAATTTGTAGAAAAGTTATAGACAATTAGTTTCAGTAAAACTTTGTTTTTAATAATAAACACCAAACTTTACCAATTATAATTTTTAGCGACAAAGATGCTGCAATTTTTGTTCGAAATTGAAAACGATCCAGAATTCAGATTAAACAAGAGCAATTGACATTTAGCTTAGAAGTGATTTTTATTTTTTATTTTCGCTATGTAGTACCCTTTAAAAAAAATAAATAAATAAGCTCCGAAACTATAAAGAAAATATGTTAAACTTGTATTTATTGAGTGGTAATAAAATTGTTTCATGGTTATTTTTTTAAAAATATTATTTTTCATAGACTTTATAAAGCTGTATTCCTGTTATTTTTTTACAAAAAAAGCATTATCAAGCCCTTAATCAATGAAAATTTAAAAAAATCACTAAAATACATTTTAAAAAAAAAAGTTTTGTGTTTTTCACTTCTTTTCTTTTTCACAAAAAATAGTTGAGATAGGGGTTTGAAATTTCTAAGATCTTTGTATTATATTATGACCTTAAATTTACATACTGACAAAGTATCATTAAAATATCTTTCTAGGGTCAATTCACCATGCTTATAGTGCTAGGTTCTTTTTACCTCCTTTATGCAAACCGATAAAGCTAGAATCATGATTTTTGCAAAACAAATAAGAGTACAAACGTCCTAGTTAGATTTAGTAAGATTTTTTAATTTTCAACTATGAGGAGTAGATGTTTTTCAAATTTTCATCTTTAATTAATATCTTAAGTGATAGTGATACCATACCTTTGATTTATAAGTCTTTGTATACCATAATGGTGCTTTTGAATATTTGTTTTTAATAATCCATATTATTCATAATGTGTTAGTGCTTTCATCATTTGCTCGTTATTTTGTGCTAGAAAACTTATTATATTTAGTCAAGTAAATATCGGAAATTTAAAAGATTTTTTTTTTCACTTAAAATAATATTGCTCTCTATACAAAAATCTAATGGAATATGCGATATGTATATAAAATTAAATAAAATAAATCTGATCCTTCAGTGAAGAATAATTTTTCACCAAAGGACAGTAGAATTTGAATCATGTTGAGAGAAACCAACCATTGTTGGGACTCTCCATTAAATAATTAGTAGATTTCGCTGCCATCGGCGTTTTAATCAACGTGAAGGGTTATTTGGATAGAATGTAGGAAAAAGGATTTGAGCGTGGAGATTCGGATGGTAAGTAGTTAAATGAAAAACAAAATTGAATTTTTCCCATTAGTTTCTTATTTTGGATTCACTATTATAATGTCTATATTGAAATTTCGTGTTATGTGGACAACGACTAAAATTGGATCGTTAAAACAGTATGAAAATATAAACGATTGTAGAGTATAGAGAAAAGTAAGCCTAAAGGAAATCTGAAACCGATTTTTACCAAGATAAACCTACACTTTCCCTATAGTGAGACTTCAAGAGCTGGTATAGCGTTTTAGGCTTCTACTGTGAAGTTAAATGATCGAATTTGTTATGTCTTGCCAATCTTATTGATTCAATAATTTAATTTAAATACGTCTCCCACGAGGAAATAATCACGACTAGATATTCCAAAAAGAAAAATGGAACAAAAGTCTAGACAATTGAAAACCAAACAAAAGTTGGGTAACTGACCAGAAGTTGTCGCAACTTTAATAGAAATGTTTATCCCTTTCTCTTAACTTACTGAACCTTAATTGTCTCATAAGAATACAATTTGCTTCGTTCCTCGGAACGACTTTAATGGTTAGGTTCTATTATTTTGATAAGACCATGGAACAGCGTCTCACCTAATTTTTCACTGAAATATAACAGTTCTGCTTTATGAGCGTAGAACTATGCAGCTTTGAAAATGTTTAATGTTAAAAGAACATCATTGTATGGTATATCATTTTGGTTGCTAAAATTTATCAGTAGCTGGTTAAGTTTTCCGAAGTATAAGCTTTAATGAAAGAAATTATAGCAATTTGTGGGTTTTAAAATTAAAAAAAAAATCGTTCTAATGAGATAAAGTGTTCATATGTGATTTTTTATCCTTGTATAAAAATGAGTTTGGGTTATTTACAGATTGTAATGATATTGCAAGCATAAAAATTAATGTTTAATTGGAAACCATATTTTTTTCACAATTTAGAACTGAATATTGAGGCCTTTGTGATAGTTTACGATATGTAACATCACCCAAAGATAATAACACTGGCGTAATAGCATATATAGTTTGTGTGGCTAGCACCTGAACAGTGAATTAGTATTAGTGGTACAGGAATTAGTGCGCTTCCTCCATCAAAACAAGCAGGACGAGAATGAAGGGAGCATTTCTCATTTCCGCGTAATTGTATCGAACCGCAGAATCGTGATTCGGTTTATAACTTAATTACAACTCGTTGCATCGACCGCTTAGAAATAACAAAATTCTCACTCTCTTCATCCATCGTTATATCATATTTTGCTGTTCTTACTAATCTCGAAAGTATGACGTCTATATTTTCCAATACAGCTTTGAAATATCTAAGAGTGAGGCAAAATATTTATCTTATGGAAAAGTTTTCGCAATCAATCCAGATACACATTTATGATCAAGAGGATTATTCGAAACTGAAATGTATTTAGAACGTAAATATTTATTGACCCAATAACGAAAATATGAGAATGCGAAGAGATATAATCCTTCGTTGATCCTATAAAAAAATTAAGCTTTATATCGTTTTATTCATGAACAAAATTATATTTTTATCATAAAAAAATCAGTGAAAATATTTTTTAAAAATTATAACTTTATCTAATAAAATATAACGGAGATTAAATAATCTATTTTGTTAATTTTTTCGATTAATATGGACAGATTGACTAAGCTTTTTGAGCTAATTGAATAAAAAATTCAATTTAAAAATAGCGTAGGTATTAGAATTCTTTCAGAATAGTTAATCATACTACCTAATACAAAAAAAAAAACTACGAGGTTAAAACATTTCAATATTTCATACATCATTATTGGAAAATAAATAGTATTGTCACTGAAAATGGATAAATGTAAATTATATTTAATCGAGTTTTACCAAGGCACTTTGCATACGAAGAAAAACAAGTTAAAATGTTAATTGAACCAAAACTTTTCGTCTAAATTCCGTATTTTATAAAGTTTCAAGGACTTAGTTTCATAAAATCAAAAGTTTCTTTTCCAAACAATCATTAGTTAATAATCAAACTTCCCGTTGAAGTGTAAAGTAAAATATATACATAAAATAACACTTACATACCTACGATACTACTCATTCTTATAAGAAATTCATTTGGTTAATCTTTTTTCTTCTTTGAACCAAAATTTTTCATATTATTATTGTGAAAATTTTAAGTTGTAAGATTTTGATGAAAATATCCACTTTCGATAGCCTTAAATCAATTTTTTACTATTTACGGCATAAAGTTTGTACGCCTTTGTAAATTTGAATGCATATATATCGTATATGTATCTCGCATATTTCAAAACCAATTTAATTTAATAAACCAGGGGTGTCAAACTCGCGGCCCGAGATGAAAATTTTTGGGACCTCAGTCAATATATCCGACGTAAAATAAAAATAAAATAGAAATGTGAATTAGAAACGAACACATCATATCAAATTATAAATTATATTATTTATAAACTATTCTAAACTGTATTAATAACGCTCACGTTAAGTTGATTTTGATAATAGTCTCAGTCAATAAAATTTCTCCCGAAATAGGAAAGATAGTAGCGGAGAAGAGATGTATCAGGACGTAAGCAATAATTTATCTTTATATATTGTTTCTTGCAATGTACCTACTATTCAAAATAAAATTATTTTTTCCATGAATATTGATTTTTTTGGCACCCCACCTAAAGTTGAGCTTTATTTGTTTGGTCCAAGTAAACTTTTGAGTTTAACACTCCTGTAATAAAGTTTAATGTATTTGGACTTAAAAGGACAACTAGTTGTAAATCTCGATTTGGTTGCACAAGAATCTACAGAGCGCGTGGGTAAATAATTGGAAAGTCATCGTAACTGACCCTTAATCGGTGTAGGTCACTTTTTCACTAAGAAAAGGAGTATGTCTTTTGATCACTCTAAATTTCAATGAGATTTCCTCGTCAGGCCATGTAAAATATCTTAGATGTACCGCATTGAGCTATAGGACTCTACCTGCAAGTTTAACAAAAAAGTTATAGAACTAGTTCAATTATAAATTATTAGATATTTGGTAGGTAAACAACGAATGAAACCCTACGAATAGGTCAAATAATTCGAACAGTAGCCAGCAAAGTTAACTAGGGCCACCAAATAAACTGCATCAGTATTCCAATCCATTGATGACATCAGCCCTGGAATCTTGAGGCGACTGAAGAGGAAGTTATCTTGTAACCGACCTATAACTTTAGAGACTCACCAATAGAAGTATTCTTTATCATGCCAAATTCTTGCCACCAAATTGAATAAAAACACAACGACTAATAACCAATTCTTAATTAAAAAAATAATAAATTGGTTGAAATTGACTTACAATTAGTCAAAACCTAGTTATAGCAGAATGTTAATAAGTATGAAGTATTTGAACTGTTTCTTGACTTATTAATGAAAGGTTCGTTAATAAATTGTATTTTTTGTATAGGTATATATACGAGTACTTTCAAGTATTTCGTCGAATAAAATTTTATATAATTAAATGTGTGCAATGTGCATGATATAAAGTGAATCATCAGTGAGTCTATCTTCAAACATTATTTACGTATACTGTAGATATATAATATCTCGTTTGATAATCCGTTTTCGAGAAGCTAGCTCATTAATTAGAAAAGCTTAAAGTAATAATAGCTCTATGTTTGACTCAACCATATGTGTAAGTATAAACCGGTGTACTTATTCAAAAATAATTAATAGAGTCTTCTATGTTTAATTCTAACACTAATTCTAATTTCTGAGGACTGGTTGATTAGTTCCTTCGTATTCCTATTGCATCCTAGCGTTATTTCCTAGTTCTAGTTGGTAAACTCTGCTGAGGTGACTTGTAGTAATCAATTAAATAGGTCTCTATGGATGTTTCTTAGTCAAGTCAAGATGGGTCTAGAGAGCTTAAGATGGCATCAATTGAGTAGAGATGGGTAGTCAAGTAAGACATAAAAGGTAGTTTTCTTTCATTTTCTTCACATACCATTTACTTAAGAAGGTATTTACCCTCATATTGTAAAGATATTTCTTCAGATGACAGTGTTTTTATTCATAGTTCTACAAATATTTTGATCGATTCTCTATAATTTTTCCGAAAGTAATTTGCGAAACCATCATTTTCCCGAATGCCATTTCCTGAATACTTCGTTTTGAAAGTTATTTTTTATGTTAAATTATTTTCTGAAACATATTTTTCCCGATTAAATTGTGAATTTTATATCATAATTTGTAATTGAGTTAAGGATGGCATTGTAAATTTCATCTCTCTTTTGCCAAAGACTATCCAGATATTTATACTTTCATCATGGAGTTCCAAAAGGAAAGGTTCCTTAAATTAGTGAAAGGAAAGGAAATAAGCATTGCCACAAAGTGAGCGCAGTTTCAAACAAATGAATGAGCTTTCAACGGAGAATTTGAACTCTCGCGATGGAGTCTGAAAATTATCTTAGTATCAATACTATATATAATACGGGTATCAATCTGGTTACTAATTGTTATTTGGATAATTTTTGACTGTTGTCTATAAAATTGTTCCTGAACTGTCTCTTTAAAATGTGGTGTTTGGTAAAATTTGGCAATTTTCACTTTGTATCAACAATTCTTAGTGGCCGACCAAATAGATATTGCTTACGTCAATATTTACTTAACCACAGTGTTTAAAGATCAAATCAGTTGGCTAACAAGCTGTAAACGAAAATGGTATTATACTGCTCAAAGGAAAGAAAATGCAATATGTTTAAATAAGTTTATACTTTGTGCAAAATATTCAGTTAAAAGCTTGTTGTTTGTATGACGAAATAAGTCCCTAGGATAAAATTTAATATAAATTGTATTTGCTTTGCGACACATGATGATATTGGAAAATTTGAAAAAATCAAGTTTTCAATATTATCTGCATCATTTGTGTCGATGTTGACAAAAACACAAGACATATCAATTGTTATTGTAGCCGTCATCTTGTCAGAATTTCGCGACAGCTGACGTAATCATTCAATAAAATGATTGACTTTGCACGCACGGCTCTTTCAGCCCGACGTTTTAGGGTTGAAAGCTTCCGCTTAACGGTATTCTATACATAAAATATAATGAAATATGACTGGCTTGCCTCAATTGTTTTCAATCATTTTATTTGACAAAACGATGAAACAATTTCATAATAAAACACATTCGTTCAAAGCTGAACATTAATAAAGTTATTGTTAATGGAATGTATTTGTCATTCAAACCAAAACAATCTATTGCCCTTTTCAATAGAACGGAACTGTTAATAAATAAATCTGTGCGAGCTTTCGCTTCACTACAGTTCCTTTGTAAAGTTCCGACGACAGATATTTGTCGTCTCATACAATTTAATAAGAGAACGTTGCTTTAATTGGATACTTGGTTGAAACCAAGGTGCGTGTTATCTGAATATATTGTAAGCAATGAAGGCCTACCACAAAGGCTTTTCTCGTGAATCGCATGTTCATAAACGCCTGTAATTTGTTGTTTCTTGCAAGGGACGCGAAAACGGTTATGCTTGCGTGTCTTATGTGGATATCAATTCAACGTTATTCATACTGTTATTAAAGTACAAACCTGTGTGGGTTATTCGTGTTGAGTTAATTTTGATCCGTTCGATTAAGATTACAATCAAAATTAAATTTTGCTCATTTTTTCATTCTTTCATATAAACGTTGGAAATATTAGCAACTTGGAATATGACCCTTGCAATTTTACCGTAATTTGTTCCCAAAGAAATTAACATTTAACATTGATAAATATTTAAATATTGTCTTAATTAATGAATTATTACTTTTGTCGTATGACTCCATTTTCTTTATTACAACGTGCTTCAACAATGGCTAGATGTCATCAGCAGGTGGTATATTATTTTGTCATTTGTAAATAAATATAATACCAGGTGTTTGTTGTAAATATTTTGACGTTAAGTGTATTGGAAAGGTCAAGTTTGTGGGTTTTATATACTTCATTTTCATTTAAGGTATTCATATGTGATCCTGTCTTATAAATATATAGTGGCTTAAAGTTTGTTTTATAATTTACACGTTTATGATTTTAGTTGTATTGATGTCTTGTAAAACTTTAAGATGTTGGTGAATCAGGTTTTTGGTGTGTATGATCCTTGTATTATATATACAAATTTTGTGTTCCGGTGTTTGTAATCAAACTCCTCCGAAACGGTTGAACCGATTTTGATGAAATTTTTTATGTATATTCGGTAAGCATGAGAATCGGACGTAAAGTATATTTCATACCTCTAGGACAGCGTTACTCAACCAAAAACATGGCATGGACAAAAAAAAATATTTTCCGAGCGCGGCCCTTGAAAAAGTAATAAAATTCAGTATTATCTTTTTATTTATTGAACAATTTATTTATTTATGTCTACATACAAAAATGTAAGTAACCACAGAAAAATTTAATATTTAATAATGTTATTTTAATAATAAATAGTAATTAGATATTTATTTAATCTCAGAAAAAGTTCAGCCAAGGGTCCAGTCCCGAAGTGACCGAACTTGCGGAATTCTACTGTATATACATAATCAAACAATTTCTATTACAATTTAAAATTAAAAAACCAATGACTACTCATCACAAAAGTAATTCTAGATCAATGGTTTTTAAGTGATTTTTTTTTCAAATCAAAATATAGATCTATTTATACAAAGGTGTACAATATAAGTAAGACCATTAAAAATCCACCAAACCCGTAAGACTTGTTTTGTTGATTTACCAAACTCGAAGCTCGATTGAACCCAGGTTAAAAACCACTTTTCTAGACATGGAACTAAAATTTTGGGTTATTATTAACTTTAAATAAGTTAATAAGTTGAAATGTTTATGGGAAGTTTTCTAAGTACGTATTAATAGTAATTTATCGAATGTTTGCCGCAGTTTAAAATAGTTTCAAAAGAAATAAAAGATCATTTTAATCACACCAAAGAAGTACACTTTCTTAGGCCTGCATGTCATTCAATAGTTCCATAAAAATTCCATACCTGCAAAAATAGATATTACTCACTAAATGTTAGAAGTAAATGATTTATCTATTTATTTAAAAAAAATGTTCTTAAATTTAAAAACAGTTAAAATCTTACAAAGGTTTAAATAAATTTAAACATATATACGTTAAGACTATTGTAATATTATTAGTCGAAAATCCTCTATAATGAGCTAGCAATTGAAATACTTAATCCATATTCAGATCATATTTAAAATTCAACGTTTCATTGTGAGCAATAATTTGGTTCTATTATTAATTGGCCGTAGTAAATGCAATATAATGGAAATTCAATTTTTAAAAGACGAAAATTTTTACTATTGAAGAGTCGCTTTCGAAAAGCTACTCCCAAACTCAATTTTTTCAAATAAAAATGATTTGTCTTACTAACAAAATACGAATATGTAGTATTTGTTTTTAAATTTTATTTAAATTGTGAAATAAAATTTAGTTTTGCGGTTTTTCCTCATCTAAATCCAATTTCATTACTAATCAACTCGTTAATGATCCTTCACATGTATTACAGATATACGTATTGTATGATTCATGCAATTGTGCATCTATTACTAAACAAATATTATAAGCGTATTGTTGTACAAGCATTGTGAGTTTACAACAAATATTAATTTTTATTTTATTTATTTCATTGTATTTTCAAACTTTCGTTGTCCACATTGAAATTCTAGGAAAAAATTGTTTTTGCACAACAATTCATTTTGTGTCACTTTGCTGTAGGCTCAGTGAATTTTTAATATTCATAGATTTAAAAAAAATGGTTATAGTTCTTTGTATAATAATTATATTATGTACAAAATAGAATATATATGTTTTGTTAATAAAACTCTTAGTACTTACCTAGCTGAGTGATTTCAAATATAACATTGAAAAGAGGTTTTTCCAAACTATAATAAAATTTCAAAATGTTTTATTCAAAGCATTAAATGTAAAATATTTTACTCTTATGAAAGGATCATAGCTGCTGATTTCAACCAGTAATATTGGCGCCATAAGATTTGAAATTCAAATAAACGGCTCCTTCTTTCGCAAAGTAGGTATGTATTTACCAATAAATTGCCACTTGCATTACATTTTAAGTGAAATATTTTACTGCTTACATTATGGAAACGTATACTGACAAATTCATTAAATCCTAATGATTGATCGAAGTGTTTGGTTATATTGTTGTATGAAATGGGCGAAAGAATAGTTATTGATTACTTCTTTAATGTTTGTTTTGACAAATTTTTGCGAAAAATATTTAATCGAATATTTTTCATATCTATAAATTATTTTAGATTTACATAAAATAATACAATTATTCGTACAACTTTTACAGAAGTATATTATCAGTCGACACAATTTCCGGGTCTGATTTCTGAACGTGAAGTTCTGGTTTCTCCTACGTAAGTGTAAAGAAAAAAAACATCAAAGATTGGTTTTGTAAATTTATTCAATTTTTAACAGATTTACTTTACTGCACATCAGAGTATTTTTAATTCAAAAAAAAAGAGCGAAAATAGTAAAAAAATAAAAAATAAAGTTCAAAAATATATACTTTTAGTAAGTTTCTTAGGTTCGTATGACTGTATTAAATACCAACTGTAATCTCCTATTATATTCCCGTTGTACTGCCGTTAGTAACGTCATTTAAAGTTCATTACATCTTGGTGAAAACGTTCTTCTTGTTCCCTTGAGTAGGCACCCATATTATGTTTAAATTAACCCAGGTAAACTTGTATTATATAAAGTTGCAAATGAGATATTTTGCAGCCCATAACTTGAAAGCTGTCAAGCGTGGTTTTTCTGTTGTTTCCGAGAAAATATTTAACTTATGCTTTAAACTATTCAAGGCTTATTTTTCATTAGCTTATAGTAATTGTGTGATTTCCTTATTCTTTAATACTTTTTTATTTGTATCCGAAAAAATGCTAACTTTAACTTGAGCTTCAGATAAAAGAAAAAATTCCTATAAATATTCAAAACTTTCAAAATTTTGACTTTGGCTTCATTAGGTCCAATTCTTAATGCCACGATGGCATTAATAAATTCTTCTACTTTACGATTAGTTTCTATTTTCCACTTTGCTTTTATATTTGACATTTCGATTTGATCAGATCATAAACATTGCTGATAATGTTCTGAATTGCTGTTATCTCTTAAATTAAGGAGACAAGAGTATTTAGCAAACCCATTTTGCATTACCATCAGAAAATCAACCATGTTGCGTTCTCCTACTATTGGCCAATTCTAGTAACTTGTATATCTTTAAAGTATTTTTGCCGATAACAGAGGTTCAGATTTAGTAGAATAAAATAAGTTTCTTAAGCTTTGCAAAGCTTTAAATTTGTTGCCAAACAATTGTTTGTTTGTTCTTTTAATGCATTTTCTACAAATGAAACAAAACGAATCAACGTCCTGTTTACGCCCCAGAGGTGTAGTATAGAGGACTCATGGACTTAACTTTTTTTGACCTCGTATTCAACTCAGAGATTCTATCTCTCTCCAGCTTTTTTTTACTTTTTCACAAATAGTTGTAGTCTTTCTGCGCATGAGCAACTTAGGTAGACAGTGACAGAATCTCTGAAATTTGTGATGAAATGTTGGACCATGACAAAAGCATTGAATTTTATGAGCACTCTATGCTATATCTCGGTGGAGTATAGCGTCTTAGCATTATTTTTTAACTTAAGAATACAGAGAAACAGTTATTACAGCTGTAATTAACAAGTAAACAATCACGATTGTATCTTTCACCAGTACTATGTAATTTGTTACCGAATTGATCTACATAAGTACCATCTTCTATTATTAAATAAATCAATTAAAATCTTCAAAACTTACTGTTCTTCGTTAAACCAACAAAAGAAAACTTGTAAGCTTATGAATTAATGTTTTGTTGTTTTTCGGTGTTTAATATCACAGTTCATGCATTAAAGCAGAATCATAGAAGTTTTTATTGTCACCCTATGTAATTAATAACTTTCAAGTTTCGCTTAGAATCTTTGGTTATTTTTTTTTAAATTTCCCCAAAATATCATTAATATGTATGAAACAGTGGCGTAGCGTACGATTTCGCTGCCCGAGGCCGACCAAAAATTTGCCTCCCCTTATTTTCATCATTGGTCAAGAATATTGGTAAAAAATGAAGTACCTTAAAATTCTTTGATTATTTAAAAATGTTCTCTTCGTGTTTTTCTGAAAACATCTTTTCTGGAATTATTAATGTCAATATGCCGTTCCATTTTCATATGCCGCCAGAGGTAATGCTCCCAGCCCCCATCTCCCACACCCACCACACTACCATACACTATCGGGACGAAAAGAAAAATTTAAAAAATAGGTTTCTTAATAATTCACTTGGTAGTTTATGTTGCTAGTGGGCTTAAAAATATTTGGTTGGTAGTTGTTAAAAAAGAATCTTGTTTAGAAATGTGGAAAGTTAAAATTAATATTTTATAATTTAAATTGACAAATTAAAAATAAACTAAATCTCATCTAAACCCTTATAATTTGAAAACTAATATAGAAAGTGATAATTGATAACGGATAGAAACTTTTATGATCCCAACTAATTTCCAAAAATTATAAATAAAGTTAACACGGTTTGCCTAGAATTATTTTTATTTTTGTTATTTAAAAAGGATATCAAATTTTGCAATTTTTCAAACCAATTTTTAGTAAGATACATAATTATCTTTGTTTTCAAGTATTAAAAGCTTTATTGTGTACAGACGACAGTTGGGTGAAAATATCAGTTTTTTGATAAAAGATAAAACCATAAATGTAAAAATATTAACAAGACGAGGAAAAAATGAAAAGAAACATTATTGCCGGCAGTTTGATGATATTCGTTTTGACAATGTCGTGGAAATGAAACGGGATGTAGGAATGTTGTTTTGCAAAAAAAGGGGACAACACTCGTTCATTGTTTACGTAAATAGAATATCAGCAGGAATCTGTAGATTGAAAAAAAATATTGTGTAATATCTCAGATGAACGATACTGACGTGATTCGAATTAGAAAGTGGATACTTGTTACCATAGTTGCTATATTCGTTTAAGTAAAAAGCTGAGTTTTGGCATGTTGTTTTTTTCTTTATTTGTTTAATGACGAACCGAAATTATTTATATTGATTGAGGCATGCAAAGTTAATTCAGAGGATTCTTTTTAATTTGCGGTTTCTCCGCTTTATTTTTCTTGGGACGTGCGTAAGATTAAAAATGGCTGAATCCTATCAATTTTATATATATTTTTTATCACGTAGCAAAATGTCATTTCTTATTAGATTCATAAATTAAATTTACCATCCAACTCGATATAAGAGAACAAAAAAAAAATTGTAAAAATTTCCATCCAAATTTAATTTTCCATTGTCTGATTGGCTTTATCTTCCCTATTCATACAACTTTATTTTGACTATATTTTTTACACAATATTCTTTGCCACAAATTGAATCAGAAGTTGCGATTTTATCGGTGATAAAGTCTAAAAGCCAAGCCTTAAATCGAAAATCCATATTTTAAATTTATTCAAACACGTTTACAATTTCGATTTACTGGCAGTGAAATCATATCAGTCGCTCTCATATGAGTATATTCGAAAAATAGATATTGATAAACGAAAATATAATATCAGGCAATATGATAATGCAGTATGGTACCGCATTTCTTATGTATTTCCCCTATTTGTTTTATTTAAATATTGTAAAGTACTGAGAATGCTAATTTTTTGAAAGAATTTTAAGGCCAAGTCGCTTCAAGGGCTCATATTTTATAAGTATCCAGAAATATACGCAAGATGTAATACCAGTCTACTCGTAAGCATGCCAATTGTTATTATCAAGCTCTAATTTTCGTTTCCTGATTTGAATTCATTTCTTTCTTTTTTTCTGGTATTTCAGCATTAAAACTGACCCATGTGCTCTATTTTTTATTACCAATCTTGCTAATAAACCAATCATTCTTCATTGCTAATAAACAATTTAATTGTGGCAATACTGATGGTCAAATCAGTCTGTCAAGTCAGTTTGTCTATTTTTAAAACCATACACTACTTTTTTCCGACTATGATGTATAAAACTAGTGTCTTTCGTCATTGCAGAAAGAGATCTTGCAGAAGTCCATAATAACAATAATCAATAATTAAAATAATACAATAAAATCGTTTTTATTGAGAGGGTAGTAACAACATCAATAATCGGGAATAGCTACTTTAGTCACATCGTCTAGTGGCTAAAAATAGTATTAGTTTTAGTGTGCATTGTAGCCTTGTTGAAGATTTTCCGTGAAAATGTTAAAGATATTCGATGATTGTACATTACCCTACTCTCCTTTTGATAGCTGACGGTCTTTGTTATAGTTCCTGCCTAATCTGTATAAAAGCTCGTTGTTTTTAGTACCAAAAAAAATATTGTTAGTTCCCAAGTATTATCATTTAAGATAAGATTGAGTTTTTAATTTTTGAAATAAGAAATTTTTCATTTCCCTTTATAAGAGATTTGGTTTAAATTTTCAATCTACCAAACACTTGACTACTTTCAGAGGAGATGACACTCTTATGGCAAATTTGGTTTACTAAAATACAAAATTTCGTTCGGCAAATAGACATGGCGAGGCAAGCAATATTTCGAGTTTTTTTGTAATGCTTTACTTTGGTAAAAGAATAGAAGTTAGTAGAAGTGGTAAAATTGGTGGTAATGAAGTCATCTGGACGAACGATTACTGACTAATTTTAAAGTGAGATTCACGCTTTTAAGTAACAACTGCCGAAATTAGTTTTTCGGAATCTCAATTTTTTCTGCTTTTAGCCACCAAACAAAGATAACGCATTTCACATTTGTTGATAATGCTCTGTGTTTTACGTCAAATGATTATCCTCAAACACACTTTTATACTTCCCGAAATCAATACGAAAATATGTATTAATTTAATTTATTTACTTATTATTAAATTCCCACTCTTCTGTGTGGAGTCAAAAAAATGTCGATATAAATACTTAAAAAGTCAAACTTGAAATTTATTTAATACAAAATACTCAAATACAGAAATTTTAATTATTTTAAAGTAAAATATTTTGTTTAAACAACGATTTTCCTCGGCAGTTATAATTTATGGTAACCAAACCCGAGAATTTCCAGGAATCAACTATCGTATCTAAATTTTCGTATCTTTAAATTTACTTTAACAAGTTATCTAATATTTATTGAAACTATATAATATAAACTGTAGAAAAATGTCCAATTTGTATTGAGAAACTTGAAACTATTACTATTACTAGAACCATTGTCCAGTTTCCTACAATGAACATATTTCTTTGTTATTTAAATTTTTTCTGTATACGGCATCTATCTTTTTTTCAAATTAACTATTTTTCTTTTATTTATTTTTATAACTTTTGCAAGGTTAATTACTACTGACTTAATTATATATGGGATATATTGCGAAGTAATGAAATTGGGTAGTAGTCGTCAGAAGTTCAATAGTTCTGTCTATGTTACTCTACACAAAAAAAAATATATAATAAAAATTACGATAGTAACATCGTAATCTAGGATCAGACTTTCATTATCTTATTATTTACAATATTTTATTTAAAATTTCCTATTTACATTTGAGTTTTTACGTTCTAATATTGTAATTATAACAATAGTTTTCTGGAAAAGGTTTAATTTCAGAAATTCCGGTTTTATAATATTATTATCGTCTTCAAGTGCAAGTGAATATACTAATAACATATACAAGTAAAAGGAACAGAACTACTACTACCTTTCTCTATCCCTACTACCTATTGAAGTATGTATGAGCTTATACTTGAACCATTTCTATAAGTGTACTTAAGCGCCCACTTATTGCGACAAGTCCTGCGTCAGCGACCAGAATAAATGAATTGATGAGAAATCATGACTGATGAATATATAATAATACTGATCTATAAATAGATCGCTGATATTAATGGATAGCGCACTGTACAATAAATAACAAGTCGCATAAGGAGTAACTGCAAGCGACTCTACGTATGTACAAATTTGGAGTGAACTAAACAAAATGCATACAGCGTCTGTGTGAAAAGCGTTGGAAAAGAGACCTAAACATAGAAGTCTTTCTGGTAAGGCCAATTGAAGCAAGTAAAATGCAAGCGTTAGTTTTAAGGACTTATTCGTGCAGGCTGGCGCTCAGTAGCACTCAATTGTCAGCTGTTGTTTTTAGTTGTCATAAAAACTGATACCACGTAGACGGCGCTTCGTACGCCTCACTATTTTTTTATTTTTATTTCTATTTGACGCCATATCCACGGTTTATCCTTATATATACATAAATGTTACAATAACGTAAAATTTATGAAAGTGAATAGGACTGTTCTCTGTTTCAAGAAGTAATCTTTGTCAAATGAAATTGCGAAAAGGGTAAAGCAGTAGTTCAGGTTCTGCACTTAAATATAATACAGCAAATTACGATATTATTATTGCAATTTTTTTTCCGTGTATACCAATTATTTTATTTAAAGATCAAAAACGAAATTTTAAAATTCATCACAACTGATTTTACAATTTTTTTTAAAAAATCTTGATATGTGATTTTCTTTTTGTTTATATTTTTTATTATTTTTAATAAATTATAAATATTTTAAATGTAAAATTTATTAGCACTGGAAGTTATCTGACTCCATTTTGTTTGAAATCTTATTTGGTAAACTGTAAAGGATACAGAAGATATGTACATACATAGTTTGATTAAGAATTTATTAGTTTGATGTGAGGTTAACCAATATGGGGCATTCAATTGGGTTTTGTTAATAAAATATTAAACAAAACATACATTTTTCATCATTTGAGAAAATACTTTCGTACAATTAACTTCAAGGGTCTGACAGGAATAGAAGATCAGCTAACGTATTTTATTGTTTTGTTTTTATTTTTAACATACTTTTTTTCGATTTTAAAAGGCTACGTGATGTTTTGTTGTTACCAAATTCGGAGAAAGTACCATAACAAAGAATTGAGACTGACAAAATTCCAGAAACACTTTTGTGTGGTTTTGATCATAAAATTTATCGGCCGAGTTTTCGAAATTTATTTTATATAAAGCTGACTCCTTTCATCCAATGGAACACACCTTATGGTATAAGATTTTTCACTTTTCCATAAAAGATTAAATGATTGAAAAAAAAAATGTATACAATATTTATTATCTTATGAATATACCAACATGTTTTCGATAAAAGTAAATTTAATAATATAAATATTTTGGAACGGTGAAAATTAAAGAAAATATTTTAGAAAACTGCAAATTGTTTTCCTTCAAATAAAATGGAATGCATCTTAGTTTTCGGTTATTATAAACTTTGGTATCCACGTTGGTTTTAATTACATATAACTAACAACGTTTTAAAATCGTTCAACAAATAACAACAGTATATAACATATTACAGGTTTTTTTTTTTTTAAAAAAAACTTTTTAGTTCATTTGTTTATAAATGTTATTTTCTTCACAAGAAAAGGGTGAGTGTTTGATTTATTTCAATTTATTTTGAAAAAATAAACTCCATTAGTCGTGTGTCTCTTGAATGTGTACAATATTTTTTTTATCAAAAAAATATATGTATCTAAAGCATGACTGTTTTATGTTGTTGGTTTGTTATTTATGAATTCACAGACTCTTTGTATGTCAGCCAACTTTTCAACTGATTTATTATTGAAATTCAAGACTAACTACGTATCCTTTTGCGTTTTCTTTGCATATATTATGCATGGCAACGATTTCGAGTGATAGGCAAAAATTTATATGGTGGTGGTTAAAGATTGAAGCGATACATTCATTTATTTGGCAAAGTTATAAGAAACACTCCATTTAAATATTTATAATTTATGTGAAAATAATAGTATGTAAATGCAATGTATTTGATATAAAATACAATTATATTTTTATTTCTATATAGATCAACTTGAAAACAAGAATGATTTTATTCTGGTTTTATATATTTTACTGTGCAATATGTTCTTATTCAGTTACCGTAATAATGAGTATTGATTGGCTTCATTTTAAGATCCTATCTGTCACGACCAGATTTGTGGTTTTTTCTAGAAAATGGTATTTTTTTAACGTAGAGCCTCATTTGTGAACAAAACATAAAGCAAACAAGCGTAGTGCATCAGCTATCTTTCCATTGAGGACAATGATAAAAAGAATAGAAAGCCACTCTTATTATCGATAAGACGTGGAATTGGTGTGGAAAATGCTACTATTGCAGAAACTCGTCTGTAACGTTTCCGTTTCTTTTTCTTCTTTGTACTAGGAGATCAAGTTTATAAAATGCCAAATAATTTATTATTTATAAGACGAAACGAAAAAATATCGAATTTGTTCTGGTTTCAATAATTGAAATATACGAATACAAACGAAAAGATACAATTATTGATGCATTTCTCATGATCGATTCCTGATAAATTTAAAGTCGTTACATTTAACATTTTAAACTTATGTTTATATTGGAAATGATGTTTTGTACTTAAAATTTATGCGATTCAAAACTCTTTTCCAATGAAAATATGAGTAAGCTTTTTGCGTTTTTGCTGAAGGATGCTGAATGTCTAAAAACGGATGTACAAATATTTTTGTTAGGATATCCGCTTTATAAATTATGTAAAAACTTTAAGCATCTCTTCGTTTTAGGGAAAATTTATTTAAGCTTCTGCTAACTATTTTTCTTTTTGAATCAAATTGAAGTTATAAATTTCTCTAATTTTTTTTATTTCTTCAATTATAAATTATTCCAATGTTAATTAAAAATGATAGATTTTACCAAAGAAAATAATTTCGTAAGCCAAACTGCTTAATTTTAAACATTTATTTAACTAGAATTTCGTTTGAGTTTCACAATTCATTATTCGGTAAATAAAATGAATATTAAAACGCTATAAAAATCATATCTATTTACAGTGCTAGTATTTTGTATTTAAGCATTTTGTAATATGAAATTTTGATGTTATTTTTTGCATTTATTTAGAATATAGTGTTTGTTTAATTATGTATTAATGTTTCATTCAAAAATATAATATGTTAAATAAGTTTAATATTCTGTTGATGGTGTGTGAAATGATTTGAACTGATTTATAAAGGGTTGAAAATGTAATAGATAATTTAACATATTATCGATTTGTTGTTTGATTGACTTATTAAATAATTTAGCGAGTTAAATAATTTATGTTGAAAAGGGAAATGTAAAGCATGAATTGGGTCAGAAATTTTTAGTCATACTGATTGTTTTAGTCACACAAGCTTAAAGCTTGGCTAACTGGTCCTAACAAATGGGGTTCATGATGCATGCCATGAATTTTCTATGCATGTGATGTACTTAAAATCGTTTTTCTGTTGTTTCGTAAATGTAACCCTCGAAATTTTGACGTGCAACAAACACGTGTACGTTTTCTATGTGGAATACAAATTAAAGAAATGCTTGAATTGTTTAAATTTCAAATAATGCACAAAGCTTTATAAGTGAACGTATTTCAAAGACATTGTGGAAAATAGTTTAAGGGGATTCTCCCATGTGATGAGTTAAAAAAATCGATTTATTTTGCATAAATTACTTCTTTACCATATTTAGTGTATGGTAGTAAAGTATTTTTCCAAAATGGGAAACCGATGTGATTTTAACCGTACTTGAAACTTTAAACGCGCTTTTCTTTAAATTTTGTTTTTCAAACTTGTCTTCATCATATCTCGAGAACCATTTGACCAACTGACTTCCAATTTAAAGGGTAGATTCAGCTCATGTAAGCGTATGTAAATGCACAGAATGAACTAAAATCATCGGAAAATTCAGAATATTTCTATTTTTTTTATATCAAAATTTCGATTTTCCATATTTTCAATCTAGTCTAATTTATTTTACGAAATTTTTTTCTAAGAAAGGTTAATTATTTGAAATCATGGAGGAAATGAGCGTGTATTTTTTGAAGACGGGTGTCTTCGGAGCGCTATAGTTCACGTTTAACCAGAGATTTTTGGCTAAAAAATTATATAAATACCTATATTTTTTTGAGGATGAACTTGATCGACAAACGCGAAAACATTATTCTACTCCAACAGGAAATTACTTCAACAGGAATAGCAAAAGTATTGTCGAGAACACTTAACAATATAATATTTCGTTTACCCAAAATTTGTGACACATATAAAAAACTCAACAATTTTATATTTTTTTTCGACTTTGTTGTACAATTTATTGTTAATTAAAAAAAAAAATATATATATATATATATATATATATATATATATACTGAAAATTGATTTTTACTTGATTACGATTGAAAAAAATGAAAATTTAGATTTTCATGATGATTATATACTTTTGAGCGGTAGGTAGAAGTAGTTAATTGTGTATTCATTCAGTATGTATAAATTTCCACATTCTTAAAATAGTTGGTAACTATAACAATTTTTTTAAGTTAATTCATATTTCAAGGAAATCTTTAATATTAAAGCTTATTATTTGAGGGTTTGAAATAAATTTCAAAATAATGATTTCGTTTTTTATATTTTCCTATATTTAAAACGCTGGAGTGAGACATTTTCTAAGGTAATTACGCGGTAACTGTTTGTGTTTTTAGAGAAGAAACTTTTTTTTCAATAGATGATTAATGCGCTTTTATTGAAACGAATATGAGAATTTAAATTGTAATTTGAGGGATGAACAAGTAATTGGGTCACGCATCCCACCGCGATCGTACACAAACACATTTATTCATAATAAGGGTGAAATCTCTTCGTTGGTCGTCTCATATTATTGTACATATAAGATATGCAATATTAGATAGGATTATTTCACTAATTACAACAAGAACAATAGGGCGTTTTCGTGCAGCCGCTGAAAACAAACCGAGCCACTCGATTACCGTACCTTGGCTCTAATTAACAATATACGATTTGATTGCAGACTGTTTGCACAGCTTAATCTTGCCTGATCATAGAATAATACAGACGGAAAATTTCAAGTAGGTAGTTAAATAAATTTTCTGTTTTTGCTCGTTCATTTTATTTATTGCAATTAAGAAGTTTGCCTTTTGTACCAAATGTAGTAATTGCAATTAGTTTAAAAGAATAATTCAATTGCAAGCAATTTTATGATTCTAATGAGTAACTCATACTTTTCAGAGTTAAATAATGAAGAAATTTCACAAAAAACAATTCACTTTAAATAATAGCACAAAGAAAACTTTTAATTTAACTGTTATAAAAAATACAATTCGTGAAATTGAGGATCGTAAAAAAAGATTTTCCTAATAAATATTTTTCATCACAAAATAATAAATTCATAACTTTAAGGAAATAACTTGGCCAAGTTCCGGTATCGATAATACTTTAAAATAATATTTTGTCAAGCTGATGCATTTCCCTATATTGCATATTGGCGTAATAATTCAGCCAGTAATCGAACCAAAACAAAATTAGCATGATACACAGTGGTAGTAAAGATCAGGGTAGATCAGGGTGAAAGCGCTCGTAGTACATTTAATCTCTTACCAACATCCAAAGCTCCGTAAGATAGATTTGTGTGATAACAAAGTGAGGTAGATTAATAGCGCTGTATGTCCTGCTAAACTTAATACCGTCATGTAGGTGGAAACTCAATTGTTCTCTCGTCTTCAGTTAACATTTATTACACACCTAATATAAATGAAAATTAAACCTTCTCTTTGCCATTTTCATGTTAAATATTTCCTTCAAATGAAACTTGCAGCACTTTGAGGTCACGAGTCAGAAAAAAAAAACAACTGGTTAAGATTAAATATATTATTATTTTTTAAACTTAATTAAACTTAACATTCGGGTTTAATTGATAATTTAAAATTTAAATTAAAAATTTATTTGCGGTTCTAATTTTATAAAAAACAATACATACTTAAACTTAAATATTATTTTTAACATTGATAAATATTATATTTATTATTTCTGAGTGAGTTAATGAATACTAATGTATGTCCTATGACTCAATTTCTTTCTTTATCACAACGCGTTTCAACAGTTTTTGGCTATCATCAGGTAATGATTATTTTCTCAGTTGTAAATAAATTTCATACAGGTTGTTTGTTTCAAATAATCTTTCGTTAAGAATGTTATTTGGATCTAGTTTGTAGGCTTTGTATATTTCATATTCTTCTTGGGTGATCATATGTGATCTTGTCTTACAAATATGTAATGACTTAAAATTTGTTTCGAAATTTAAGTATCCATGATTTTCGCCATAAAGGTGTTTTGTAAAATTTGAAGTTGTTGTTGAAGTTGGTTTCTTGGGTGTTTTTTTTTAATGAATTCACAAAAAATTAAATCATTCAATTTAAATTCATTATAGTTTTTATCCTAAATTCTCAAGAAAATAAGTTTAAACTTAGGACACATTCGATATTTTAGTTGCAAGAAATAGGTACTCTCATTGTTTCTTATATTTTTCCACCACCTCCATTACAAATACATATATCACATTTTTGCAGATATTAAAACTAGATTTTCTGTTTTGCTTTAAAATATCATAATCTCAATATTCAATCATCACACATGTTTTACAATCAAATTGATAACTTAGTATATAAATACCTATGTGAATATTATTCCATTTTTTGAATTTCTCTCACTAAAATTTTTTGAAAATTTCATAAGTTCAAATATGTTGCGTATTAATTGTCAAATATTTTTATTTTAAAAGATATGTTTACTAAAACAACAAATTTATATTATTAAAGAAACGTATTTTTATTTCACAATACACACTTATTTATTTATTTACATTAATCGTATGTCTCATTATTTAACTTGTTACTTATAGTAATGACTGTTGGTTGATTAATAGCTGATTATAACTGATTGTCCTTCAACCTCTTTTATAGTGGCTCAGTGTTTCTGGATAATTCACACTCAATATTCTTCCATCTCGAGCACATTTTATCGTTATTTTAATTGTCTATCAATTCTTCTCTTAAATCAAAAAATCTCAAAAAAACGTCAAAATCATCTTCTATTTCATTGTGCTTGACCGCTCTCTTTTTATTTATTTTTATGGCTCAGTAAGCATACATCAGGACGCCAAATTCAGTATTATTTATTTAGATGTCAGTAATTAACCTAACTCTATTTGAAATAATAGGTGTTGATATAAACTTACGTATTTTTAATACTTACTTTATTTATCATTAAACGTTCTACTTACTTTTTCCTTACCGAAAATATTATCACATTTCTTATAAATATATGCTTATACATTTTTACAAAAAATATCTTTAAAATTTATTTTTATATTTTATACACAACTTACAAAGTCCCACAATTGTCAAGCATAATTTAATGCAGCCGTCAGATGTTTGGATTGCGCAAGGAGCGAATAGTGTGTCATGACGGTCGAAATCTCACAAATTTTCGGCTTAGTTGTTATTCGCCCAGTGACTGAATAGTAACGCTTAGTAAGGAACTTATTGAGCTTTAAAAAAGCATCCAAATTCTTTGGAAAAATATACAAATTAGGGCACAAAATAAAAATTTTCAAAGCTCGATACGGAAATAAATAAGTTAAATTTATATGTTTCAATATTGGATATTTCTTGTTCACACCATAGTTGATTTTACATTCTACCGTTAAAATAAAAGAATGAAGAAAAAAAGATAAATTATATTACACAATGTCAGTGCATATCCTGCCCACAACGCATACCCAACAAAACAAAATTTAATTTTAAATAAAACTTTTCCATGAGAAGCAAATGTTCATTATTGACAAATTATAACTTTTAGGTATTATTTTATTTATTCCTGTATGTATTTTGTGCATTCAAACAGTAATGTTGATTTATAAGTAATTGCGTTTTATGCAACAACAACGTTGTACTGCATTATTGTTTTCAAATTAATAAATCAAAACTTCTTCTATATTATGTAATTTTTGGAACAAATAAAAAAAGTTAGTAAATAAAAAAGTATCCTTCTCTATATAATATATTGTCATACGTAATGTGACTTTCAGTATAATAATAATTTGAAAAAAGAGGATTCAAATTTAAATGACCTTAAACTATATCTACCTATTTTTTACAGTATATTTACATTCTTCGACCTACATATTTATCACCAAATAAAATAACCAACTTTAAAATTGTTCGAATTTTTTCCACAACTATATTTTTTTTATATTTTTCAACTCAAAATATTCATTTTGAGCCAAATAGCTATTTTTTCTGTTACCATATGTTTTTTAGGTCTTTAGGACAATGTATTTTTTTCAAATGGTAATCAAGCTTCAAAATGGTTCTGTAAATTCGTATAGAATTATACATGATAAATATTTCCTTAAAAAGTAGAAAGGACATCGAAAATTTATATTTTTACTTCTCTATAGCATCAAGAAGTTTAGCTAATACAGTTAAAACTTCACACAATCCATTTCGTAGAGCCAATGGTTTCACATATTTTCTTTATTTGACCTACTTCCGGCTTGGATAATAGTAAACTTTCTACATCTTTATAATAACGACTCCATCTCCAATTTATCCTTTATACAATTCCACACTCTGTAGTTCCATTTACAATACTTCTTGAAGTTCATGTATTTTCATTCGTTCCAAAATCGCTGAAATTATTTGATTAGAAATAGCTAACACTAATAAAAAAGAACTCACATACATCAATGTAATTCAATAACCTAAACATACATAACGATATTGTTTAACATAATGTAGACTATACAAGATATTCAAATACGTATAAGCTTACGAAAATGGATGGGTGAAGGTGTTCTTGGATTCAAACAACTTGGTGGGCATATTAGTTTGTACATTGAAAATACCACTTCTGTTCCTCTAGTTTAAAGAACCTTTATTTTGATATTATGTACTTTGTAAATTGAACAAAGAATTCAACACTATAGGCTATCATTTGTGAAATTGAAGGAGACCACAAAAGAGCTGCATTATCTCTCTTCATTCGATATATACACGGTTATGTTAACAACAATTTAGTTTCAATATTAGCTATCAGAATTGAGATTATTGCTTTGAATGCGTTTGTATTCGTTATTGTTAAAACAAGTATGTATTAGGTATATCTCACATATTTCACCGAAATTGCTTACCTACCTAAGTACATATTATGGCTATATTGGGATATACTTATGTGAATTGAAGGATTTTGCATTTTTTACATAGTTGAATTTATATAAGGGGTATTTTAGTGTTAGAATATTGCTACGTTTTTAAAAATTATTAATACTTATCGGATTTAATTTGGATTTGTTTTTTAGGATAAAAAACAATAACAAATTTATTGAACCACGCAAATGTTATTTATTTCACGCAACACGCTTATTTAAAATCACATTTGGTTCTTTAGCTAACTTTGAACAGCTATACCGTATATACAAAAGATGAATATAATATTATGGTCCGTAAGTGTTATTTGATGAGTAACTAAGCAGTTAGCATCACATAGTAGTTACGGAGCGATCCAATATTGCTTGATGACTACTGAAAAGAGTTGCTTGGCAATCGAAATACGTATCTGAGCAATAGGTCAAATAATGCGTTTGTTTGAACTTTTATTCCAATTTATGTTAATAGTTTACTTTTGTAAATTAAATTTCATAAATAGGACCACAATAAATTTTTAAATATTGCATAAATGCTAATTAATTTACAAATTTACAAAAATCACTATTTAACTGATTGTTAACTGAATTGAAACTGATTTGTCACTGCAAAAAGAACTGTTTATAACAATCAACTGTGATCAACTAATTATTTATGATTGACTCGTCTACCTGTGGTCAATCCTTCTCGATTATGATGAGTTCGAGATTCTTCTGGCTATAGAACATTGCACCTGAATTTCTTTTGTTTAGTTTCAATATCCTTTTTGTTTACATCAAAGACCGTCAAGGAAACTTCTAGCACATCTTTGATCTCATTATGCTTGACCGTTCCCTCTTTATTTATTTTCACGACCTAAGTGAGTACACCGCATGTCGTTGCCAGGTGTAAGGCATAACCAATACATACACATACACACACACAAATTCAAATCTTTGGCATGTAACAATATACAACCACGTTAATGCTTACATTAAATTGTTAAAGAGTCTAACATATTAAATTGTTTGAACTTTTTATAGCTTTCATGTCTCTAACTTTAAATAATCGGAAACTTTTATGTCGTTTACTTTTTTTTGCAGAATTTTTAATTAAATAAATTTAATTGTTGAAAAACTACTCAATACCTGACAAAAAATGTTAATTGTTCGTAATCGAATTTCAGCCGCTACAAATAACATCATAAGATCTGTTGCAATGTATCATTAGTCTTACATTTTTGTATTTACCAATTATTCAAATCTTAAAATCAATGTTCAGCGCATAACATAATAGAAGAATTCTTTTTGATTCACGTTTATTTTTAATTTTACAAACTGTATCGAAAATATAAAGTTCAGAACAGTAAATTTTGAAAACGACAAATATTTATTCATTTCCCAACATTTTTCAATTTTTCATTAAAATTGATGCTATCCATTTCTTAAGATCCTTGTTGAAAAATTGTTTCTGATTGTCGACTACTCAAAAAGAGAAATTGGATGAATGAAAAATTGAGTCCTTGATTTTTATATTGTATATCGATTGGATGCTATTGAAGCAAAAGAAAGTTATGATATGCTTTATGTCATCTTTGGGAGAAGCTTCGTAAAACATCATTAGTTTAAACTACTTGTACTACCTACGTTTTCCAATAAGTAAATTGGCATTATTAAAAAGAAAATACTATTTATTCTTATTTTACAGCTCTAAAAAATTAAAAAAAAAAACAAATAAGTAACATATATCGCATTTAATTATGTTGATTTGAATTTGGAAGAGTATTCATTATTCATGTTTGTTATATAAAAATTGACAGAACTAATATAATGATCATTTGTGGTAACTCAATAAGTATTCAATAAATAAAAAAAAGTAAATAAATGATGAAAATCACAATGTTATCTTAAGTTGAAAATTGAGAATTTTTCTCGCGATTTTGTTAGCATCTTTGATTAATTGTACCTTCTACAGCCATAACCAGATAAAGCTTTATTATTTACATCACTTTTCGTCATCATTTTATTTCATATTATTGTATTATAGGCAAGGTTGGTCCAACATCCATTCTTTTTATATATATTATATAAATAAAATAAGCTTTAGTAAGATGGTGCAAAAATGCAGTCCGATGTATATGAATATGTATATGGATACATGTAATGTATGGTTAGGAAGATAAGTGAAGATTTTGAAATTTAAGGCCTTACAATATGGATCAAAATATGGATAAGACGGAATACTTGGATATATTGGATAACGAGTCGCCGATAAAAGCTGCCAAATTTTTAAATATTTGAGGTCAACTGTTCACGAGAATGATAATAGCTTATGACTGGTAATCTTATAACCTGGACTGCTTATGACTGGTACGTTCTTAAGTGTAGCACCTTCTAGTTTCGAAACGATCAATTGGCATTTTTTTTTTGTTTGCCAAATTTGTAAGATATTTTTACTTGTGATGTAATTCTAGAAAGCATAATGAGGTGATATTTGTCAAATTCCTGTATATGTAATTCTATTTTTACACCAACAGTATTCTGCAGACTGTTATAATTTATAGATCTCTAAAAGACTAATTGTTATAGCTTTATAAAAACGTTTGATTTATGGTTACATCATAGTTCAACACCATAGAAATAGCGCGAGGAAAATCAGCTGCCAAAACATTGCATAAATTAATATGGAATAACACATTTAGCAAAGAAAACTCCACTTTCTCACGTTCTGTGAGAATGTGGCGCTCTGAATGAATGGAAAAATGAGAAACTGGGGATAACAAGCCCCGGAACTGAAAATATCGGAAAGCACCCTAGTGCAACGAGTGCTGAGGTTAGCCTAGCTGATTGGTCTTAACTAGGGATCCAGAAAGCACAATAAGCCCTCAGGCTGCAGTGTTGAGGCTCAAGTAACCTCATTCTAGATAACCCAACATAAAAAAAAAACAAATCTTTAAAAGCATAATCCAAATCATAGTTTTGTACGGAGCTAAAATATAACCACTAACAACGACCATCGGAAACAAAATCAAAACAGTAGTATTACAGTTATTTTAGAAGATTTTTAAAAATCGTATGAAATGATTAAATAATGACAGAAGAAATATGACGATGACCGGGCTTTTATGCTCTATGACAAAGACACAAGAAAATAGGGCATTATATTGGAATAGTCATGTCCAAAGAATGCCTGATCACAAATGATCAAAAGGAATACTAAATTTGGAACCCCCAGGAAAGAAACAAGAAGGCCAGCTTTTCGATGGGAAACTTATATCGGATAAGCTCTGACAGAGAAAGATCTTAGAGCGATAGGTTGGAAATCAGGGAGTTTAGGAGCGCAAAAAAAACAAATCGTAAAAAAAAAATGCTGAATGAAAAGTTATAATATGATTCGTGATCTATCTCTTGACAATTAGCAAATCTGCTGAACGTATGCGTTAGGAAAGGCATCACTTATCGTACCGCGTGGCAGTAAGCATTGTCGGAATGGCAGTTCCAAGAAGGATATCCGATTCAATCTTTTAGCTTTCTCGCTAATATCGAGAAAGAGGATAAAAAGATGATTATTCAGTTAGATTTAAGACTGTTTGGCTATTTCTTCCTTGACTGCAGCCATTTCTAGGTCTTTGTGAATATCACGATTTGTGACCTACCATGGCGCATTTGTTATTAGGCATAGTGTTTTGGACTGGGATCTGTGTAGTATTGCAATGTTGAAGCTATTAGTGGTTCTCCATTCTTGAATATACGGATAATTCACCGTCCAAGAATAGCTGCAACCTACTCCCTAAAAACCACCAGTTGTTTTTGATAATGACCTTTAATTGTGTTTTTATTGAGAATATGGTTTCTCCAAGTAAGCCGGTATTTAAGATGAAGACCTAGATACCGTACTTCTTACTTATGTCCCGGGGCGCCAAAATGAGGTTTAAATAATTTACAAATTTTATTTTATCATTATAAGTTTGAAGCACAATTGTGTACACTTATTCGACAAATTATTGTACTGGCTTGTAAAATAAAGTTATACAAAATAAAGTAAAAAATAAAGTAATACAATATGTGCTCACACATGGAGGTGGGGCACCAATTGTATAGTTTGCCCCCGGGCGCAAAATACTCTAGCTACGCCTCTGGTGTCGTTTACTCGACTTATAACTTATACTTGTTTATTGTTATAAAATTATGTACAAATTTGTAAACTTTACCCGCTGAAAGAAAACCAGCAAGTTCTTTTCATCATCATTAGTATTGTTTTTTATTTTTATTATGGAATAAATCGCTTATACAGCTTAGGTCTTTTCGCGACTGTAGATAAATTTATTTGTTATTAATAATAATTATTATTAGTTTTTGGATTATAAATTTTTTTTTGGTTTTTTATGGTTTCTCTTTTTTTCATTATTATTGTATTTACCTATCATATTTTTGTAGAAACTTTTAAAGTAAAATCAAATGTTATATTTAAAATAATCAGAAAAATGAAAAATAAATTTGGTTCTAAAAGTATTACATGAAATAAGGTAAGGTTTCCTATTATGATTAATTGAATAGTTATAACTATTTCTAGTTACAATAATGATAAATCGCTCCAATGCGGTTATTATATTGAAAAAAATACAATTATATTTGACTATTATTTGTTATTGTCGAAACAATGAACTTTCATTAAGATTTTCCACGTGAACTGGTTGAAACAAAATATGATAGAATAATCAATTTTATCACTCACCAAATTGTCATGTTCGTGTCAAAAAGTTTAAATCCCTCATTTTACTTTTGATTAATAAGCATAGTGTGTGCAAAGTTCGAACAACTAAATTCTCTAAAATACCTACATATATTTGAACTACTATTTGAAGATTAAGTAGATTTCCAACATATTTTGAGAATTGAATTTCCAACAACGCTATCTGTTCCCATTCGTTATTCATGAAAGTATGAATATAACAGCTATTCATGATGTTGAAATATCGATTTTAATTTTGAGGTTAAATCATTTAAAATGAATAACGGATTTGTTTGTAATTAAAAAGCTTTAAAGTCCTGGATCATAATATGAATAACGGAGAGGGGTTAGAAGATACATTTAATCGTTTTGGAGGCATTTTTTCGCGGAAAAATATTAGAAGCATTTATGAAACGTGAAATAATTGTAAATAATGTTTTATTTTCAGAATTTTCTATTTAATGATTAATTATTTAAAATGCTTACGTTATGTTAATAAAAAAGTTATAATTTGTATATAAAATTACGAGTTAAATAATTGTAAGTAATCATTTTGTTTCAGATGAATTGGATGAGCTTCAGCCAAAGTTGTTTTTCCAATAATCAAAAAATGTCTACAATGATTAATCGAGCTTAATCTTATTATTAAATGTAAGTAAATTCAGTGATACGATCATCTTTTATAGTAATTACAATTTTATTGTAACTTTATTTCATTATATAAGCTTTTTTCTTTTTAATGAAACATTTTAGTCAATTTAGACGTTTACATAAATTCTCAATAAGCTGAAAAATTCACACAAACATTAGGGGCACTAAAATAATGAAAAGTTCCTATCGATCTTATGTCTGCAAAAAAAATATTCTAGGTCAAGGTTCGCAAAAATTGTTTTTTTTTTGGGTTTTTCTACGAAACAGCTAGTTTTATATTAATAAAATTAACATTTTTCTGAGAAAAAGCGATTTAAAAATTTACTTTAATTGTACACTTCACAATGATCTATATAAATAAATATCGTACTTTACAGTTAATGACAAGTCTACGGAGGTACAAATTTGAAAAGAACTAAGCAAAATGTGGCAGCGTCATTGATGTATGTATATACTGATAGATCGTGCGTATGATGTCAAATAGAAGTTTCAAAAATCTAGTGTGGTGTACAAAGCCCCGTTTACATGGGTACAGTTTTTATGGTAACTAAAAACAAGAGCACCGATGAGCGCTAACCTACACAAATAAGCGCTTGCATTTTACCTGCTTCGATTACTTCAGTTGCCCGCATCAGAGAAAAAAGACTTCCATATATAGATCTCTTCCATAATAGATCTCTTTTCCAACGCTTCCGACACAGGCGCTGTCGCATTTTGCTTAGTTCATTCCGAATTTGTAGCCACGTAGACGACGGTTGTAGTTACTACTACTGTATAATGTGCTATCCATTTTTACAAATTAGTGTTTTATGCACTTATTTGCTTAAGCTGGTACTCGTCAGCACTTAATTGCCAGCTGTTGTTTTAGTTACCATAAAAACTGTACCCACGTAGACGGCGCTTCGTATGCCAGACTAGTATTTTATTATTTCTATTTGACGCCACATGCACGATGAATCCATATATACATATCAATGGTTCTTCATAATAAGAATTATTACGCTGCCTATGTGCATTTTTATCGTGTGTATTACTTGATCTAGGTTTAAGTGTGGGTTAGTAATCAACTGGATCCAGAAGAACACGAATGACCTTGACAAGTATTGCATGCTGGTTAACAAAATAAGCTTAATTTTGTTGCAGCTGAATTTCGAATTACATCTCTTTTTGCAATTGCAAAAATAATATTAGGGAGGTTTTCTGAGATAGGTGGGCGTAGAGTGTGGATAAGTTCCTATACATTAGTAATTACCTTCCATTCCTAATCTTCTGGGTCCAGTTGATTACCAAGCCACACTTAAACCTATTAATTTACAATAACAATGCGTAGTCATGCTTATTATAGAGAATAATAAAATCCATTTATGCGAGCTTTGACCTTGAATAATTTTTTTTTCCACACATAGAATCGATGGGGACTTTTCACAATTTCAATTTAATAGTGTCTCTTACGTTCATGCGACCTTTCAGCTTGTTGAGAATTTATACAAGGGTATCTTTTTTCGGCTAAATTGACTGAAGTAAAATTATACTTTTGAAACAGTACACACAAAGTATTTTAAATTATTTTTTTACCGTAGCTGGGAAATATATTTCATTGCCAATTCCTGAAGTAGTACTAGGTATTCCTTCTTACAATCTCAAGTCTTAAGTACATAATTCATAAAGCTATTAATTTTTTTCCTTCATTAAAATTTTATTCACGGATAATGAAATGTCTCGGTAAAAATAATTTAATAACTTCATTTGCAAAAGAATGAGTCATATAATTATATGCAATCAAAAAGTTTCATATTCATTAGGAGGATTAAAATATAAGTGGTGGATGCGAAGAACGTTGGTGTAGAAATAATTATCGTTGTTTGGGGGTATTTAACTAATAAATTCAATTAGATTATTTATTGTAAGTGAATTGTGTATGGTTCAGTGAAATTTTTATTAAAGCCACGGAGTTTTAATATACAATGTAATGGAGTTTTTTTTCCTCGGAAAATTTACGGATGTTGGCCAATTCTATGATTTTAAAGCGTTGCCGTTGAACGCGTTACAGTCTACTGATTCAATTTATTTTACTTGCCATAAAATTCTCGGGAAACTTATTAAAGATTATGTTATTGGAAATAAGATTTTGATTTAAGGAAAAATGTTTTTAAACATTTTAATGAATTACTCATCCACCTAAACGATGTCATATTTTGCGTTTGATTTTACAATGTGCTCGAAGATAAAAAAAAAACAAAATTTATATTTTAATCCCGGCTTTATTTCAAAAGGGCTTATAAATACGGAAATTGTGATAACATTTATTTGAATTGTAAAGGTTGTAGATTTAGATTCATTCTGCCTACAATTAATCATGGGGTGAAATATATTAATCGTTTTTACACACAAAACTAATTACTCGTAAGTATAATATCAACCAAAAGTTCTTATAGTTTTTCTTATTCAACTAGATAATAATTTTTTTACATTTTTTACAAATTAGTTATGAAAAATTACCCATTTTTGTATTTAATTAAAAAAAATCTTTGCTTATGGTATCTATAATTTATAAATTAACTAATAAATGTTACATATTTTTCATTACATTATATTTAACAGTTTTCATATAAAAAGCCATTGTAAAAAATATCGAATCACAACATTGTAAAATCAATTTATATTGATACCGAGTTTGTGGACAATTCTCTCGTCTACTTGAAAACTCAAAATGATTTTGATATCCTTTATTATATTATATAAAGATTAAAATGTCAAAGGCATACAAGATATTTTTACGAGAAGATTATTTTCTTTGTTTTGGAGGAAAACGGTTTATCTTTTTATACTCGACTTTATTTCTGTTGGCATTTGCAATAAGAAAACAAAAACGGATTATTACTAAATGGTTGGCAATATAATTTTATATATGAATAAGTTTTTATTTCCTATTCAATAAAATAAATGCGAAGGTATCCTATTTGTTTTATTAAAACACAAAATTCGTATTAGTGTTATATTAGATTGAATTGAATGGGGTCGAATTCCAGATAGTTTTTTGAAGGGTGGTACAATAAAAATGTGAGATCTCATAAAATTGTATACCTCATTTTGTTAATTATTTTAATGCAGGATTTTTTCTACAGTAGGTAACAAATAGAAAAGGAGAAAACTTTAATTTTTGATATGGAAAACAAACTGGAAATATTCGCATTAATGTTACTAGAAAATGAGGAAAATAAGAAATGTTGCAGTTAACATGGAGTAACGTGTTTGAAATTACTCACTCAGACCACGTATTAAACTGACGGATATTCGCGTGCCTTTATAGGTTGGCATGAAGTAAAGCTTGAAAGTTTTTTTTTTGCTTCTAAATCTCGCTTCAACAACACTTATTTTCACTATGTTTAGTAAAACTACTTCTTGATTTAATTTTATTTGAATGATTAACACATCATGGTAGGAAATATTTTATCGAAAGAATTTAAAATAGCATTGCTATTGTTCTTTCAACCAATAATTATATTATTTATAAACTATTTATATTCACTTATGACTTAAGAGTGAGGTTTTTATTAAAGTGTGATGCATTTCCAACTAGTGAAGGGTTTAAAATCAGATATTCTGGAGTAATTACTTTCCTATATAATATGGTCATATGTCTCATTATGCCCAATGTAAGTATGTATGCATGTATGTTGATCAAAGCGTCTAGTATGGTTAATTTGTGATCTTTGAATAGATTACTTAATTAGATTCGTAATGTATGTCACACAATGTAATGTGGTAATATCCAAAGACAATATTATTATTTTCGTATTGAATAAATAAAATAAATAAAAAATCATAAGAAAACGTAAATAAATTTCTTCAAAGATAAAGATTGGAGTAAAATATTATATGGTAACGAAAAATATTCTATGAATATACGAGGAAGTGTATCTTCAGTTAGTTGTTGGATGTCGACAAACATTTTTATTAATCGAACGCAAAGGAAATTTGAAAATAATTAGTTTTACAGTTTATGCAGTCATTTCATTTAACACGCTGTTATAAGCTTCACTTGTGACTATAAGGTGTACCGGAACGTAATTTCGTTTTTAAACCTATAGTCATTCAATTGCAATTTATCTGCTCATAGGTTATTTCATAGTGGTACTAAAGACATTTTATGATTAAAGTGACTTATTATTTTATAAAAAAAATGCAAAATATTTTTTATTGCGAAAGCTATATTGAAATGGTAGAATTAAAAATTCCGTATTGTATGCTAGGGTACTTACGCAAACTTGTTACTAAAAACATTTTCAATGTTTATCTAAATAAAGTCCATAAAGTGCATTTAGATTTTCATTGGAATATAATTCACAGTTTTGTAAGTCTTGTATTTAGAAAAGAAAAACATTTTACAAGATTAAATTTTTTACCTTTTATGTAATATTAAATTTTTGAGAAACTACAATATTATTTGTTTATTAATGTCTAGTTTACAGTTTAATGCAGCAATACACCGTCTTAAGCAATTTAGTCTTTGAAAATCTGATTCTAACCTCAAGTTCAATATGTAATGTAAGTATAAGAAAATTTTACTTTTTCATTTTATCGATTTAACACACAATAGATTCATACAGTCAGATGTCTTCATAAGTATTTAATATTAATTGATTCTTCTGTAACTGATAGAGAAACGACAAAATTATATATGTATGTTTTTTTTTTGTGGAAATTAATAACACTATGCAGCCAAAGCTTGCAAATATGTTCTTTCTACGGGCTGACCAAAAATTATTGTAGTCAATTTTACTTTCATTTATAATTTTAGTATTCAAAGCTATTAGAGAGTTTTAAACAACTGAATTTATAAATAATTTTCAATCGAAAGATGAATGAGTTTCTGTACTATATTTGCGATATCAGACAACGGATATAAATGTTTTCAATAGAACCAAAAAATTTTTTA
Organism: Sisyra terminalis; assembly: GCA_958496175.1. Classification (NCBI taxonomy): domain Eukaryota; kingdom Metazoa; phylum Arthropoda; class Insecta; order Neuroptera; family Sisyridae; genus Sisyra; species Sisyra terminalis. The sequence continues at coordinate 35,299,619 of OY292274.1, forward strand.
GAAGATTTACTTTGTTGGTTATAGTATCTAGATTCTAGTCTAATTAGATAAATTAATTTTTTTCACAATAAACTGTAGTAAAAAAGCTCTCTTTAGAAGAAGCTGAAGGTTCTATAGTGCAATATTTTTCTCTTTTTCCTTTTCTGAAGACTTCCTGGAAACTCTTGAGTTAGGTACTACTAAAGGTATATTCATTTAAAAAAACATATTGTGTTTTGTGATTTATTCATTAATACCCTATCGTTTTTATACAAATGTTCTGATCATAGTGTTTATAGAAACGTTTTTAGGTACAGAAATCCGCCTATTTCTTCATTTTTTTAAAATTAGTACACAATTTGTTGGCACAGTCATTATCATTCCAATTTGGTTAAATTGCATTTTTTTTTAAATATCTGAGTTACCACAAGAAAGTCTAATTGTATAAACGCAAATTTGCGTTTAATTCTCAATGATAATGACTATTTCACTGAAACTATTCTACTTCTCTAAGATTTAAATATAAATTGATTATCTCTTTGTTTTATGTTAGAGAATATATCTTAAAATATTTCAGTGCACTTCTAAAACATTCTCTAATATATGAACAATTCTTCAAAGTTTGTTGTTGTGGAATATTAATTCTAATATGGCAAATATAAATAAATATTTTGTTTATGCCTGAATAGATGTGGAGTTTCATGTGCGAAGAAATCAATGCCGGTTATTTATGTATATATATATATATATATATATTTATATTATAATTATACAATAGCGAAATAAGCTTAGTTTAGAGTTTTACACTTTGGACCGAAGGTTATATTGGGGAGAATCTCTATATAATATAATAGAAATCTTAGGAGCCAGTTGGTTGTTCACTAGTTAATTCAATAACTTCAATGGAGTGTTAACACAAGCACCGAATTATCTATACATTGATCGTTTAAAGCTCTGCTTTACATAGTTAATATTCGAACGTCTTTAACAACACGAGACCATAACCGCGACAAAGCAGTTTGCCTTGCATATTGTATGTATTGGAACGTTTACAGATGATAAAATCGGTTTTATTGAAAAGATTTGCGAGCCAATATCGTAGCACTTTATTTTGCTTAAAATTTCAGCTTCTCTAAACAACACAAAACAAGCAACAACAAAATGGAATTTTGATATATTGAAAACTTGAAAATAAACTTTTTTTTTGTTTATTTTCGATTGTGATAATCTTATTATTGAAGCTAAGAAAAATTTTGTCGAAGAGAATGGAGAAATTTTCTGAAATTCAAGAATTATTAAAATGTGGGTAATATGAAAAACTTTATAGAAAGTTCATTCGAGTTGATAACATTTTTAATACTTTCTTTCTGTCATGTTTTTATTGATGGTGAAGTTATAATTTCCCTGAAGCCTTTTGCGTTGCCTCCTTGGTCGCTACACTTGATATTAAAATACTTCTTTGGGATTTCAAGAAAAGATTGCTTTTTACCGGGCTACAAGAATGTAGAAAGAGTTAAACTTATGAAATTATAAACTTATGGAAGTGACAATTTATAAGTGACTTTATAGTAATAGGTTTCTGTATAAAGTAGATATGCATTTATGTGTACCAATGCAAATACATTACATGAGAAATAAAACATTTGCCTTTTTCGGAAATACAGATAATCCCACTTTGATTATTTATTTGCATATTGAATAATTGAAATTCAGGACTAAAAAACGGAAATTTTAAAATCGGTAACCATTCTGACTTGAGATTATTTTGTATCTGATTTTTTCAGTGACATTTTTTCTAATTTTGTATAATAAGTCTAAGAAGTAACGTAAGAAGTAAAGTTACAGTTATTGCGACTTTTACTATTTTCTAATTTTTTCGATTTGCCAGGTTAATCAATGTGTATTTAAGAAAGAAAGCATTCGTTTTATAATTAAGTTTAAAAAGGCGTTTGACGATGTGTTTTACGTAATACCGTATATGGACGCGCTTATGTGTTGTACGTGAATATGTACGTAGCGTATAATTTCTTATATATAAAATATAAATCGTATGGAACCAATTTTCGATATTTACGTTTACCGATTTTTATTAACCCTCGAGCCACTAAAGACCTTAGTTGTTATAAAACGATGGTAAATAACTATTAAAAAAATGAAATACGCTATTTTATGTATATCATAATAAAGTTGAAACACTAAGAAGTTCATCTTATATCGTAGTAAAACGTGCATTAGTAACTGCCCAATATGTCATCATAATCGACGATCATATACAATCAATGCCTATACCGTCCGACGTTGGTATAAAAACGAATTCATCATTTAATTGCATAACTTTAATCGCCTCAGTTACAAATGTACTGGCACTGTCGCTTATCCATTCGACCGCATTCATTCTTTTACATTTTTGATACTGCTTCACTCGGTCATATGGTGTTTTATTGATTTAATTCGATTGCTCTTGAGAAACCCTAAAGGCTTTTAGTGTTATGAAATGAAATAAAAAGTGAAAGCTACATGGATAATTTGCAACATTTTTTTTACTATATGTCCAGGGGATAGTTGTTGAAGTGAGCAAATAAGTAAATAATTTTTGTTTAACGCGACGTTTTGTAATGATTTATTGCTTCTTCAGGGACTCAAAATGTGCAATATTAACTTTGTTATATATAACGATAGCCTTGCCATATTACTATTGTTTGTAGTAAGTCTGTAAGTCTTGTAACTTGTACAATTAAAATTAAATTACATTTTGTAATAATAAGATTACAAAATGTCATGGCATTGAGTGTATGAATTTTATTTTAAAAAAAATATTTTAATTTTTATATTTTTTAATTTAATTTTAAAAAGTTCTTAATTTTAAATGTACAAGTTACAAAAACAATAGTAATATGGCAAGGCATTCATTATATATAACGAAGTTAATATTGCACGTTTTGAGCGCCTGAAGAAGCAATAAATTATTGCGAAACGTCGCGTTAAACCAAAAGTATTATCTTATTTACCCGCTCCAACAACTATCTTCTGAACATATAGTAAATCTACTATCAAGGAGCTGTTACATATTTAAATTGTGTAACATTTTTTTTAATTCTACTTTGGGGTATTGATGGAGCTTAACGAACCGCTCCTATAGAAATTGTAATTTGAAAGAAATAATGATGTAAAAGTAAGGATTTTTTAATTGCGTATATAATTTTTATACAAACTGAATTTTAATTTCAAATGTACTTAAATTTATGAGACGTTAATATATGAATTTATTAGAGCATATAAAATTTGAATTGGTTTGTGATTACACAAAAAACAACATCTATAAACCATTAATAAAACGAATCCCTTGGTCAACTGGCACATTTCCGTTTCTCAATGTCGATATTTGAAGTTCGCAAAACCCTTACATTGATTTTATGTGTACGATTTGAGAATTAAAAGAAATTGAAAGAAGAAAAATCTCTTCAAATTGCCACTTAAATATTTTTCATTGAAACACGTGCGTTTTTTTCGAAGACTTGAATACGCGACAAGTAAACTAAAAGCCGTGAGTGAATGCCAGTTTTTTTCTTGCCTTCAAGTTCTTCTAAGTGACGAAAACCTCTTGTTGGTGAAAAAATAGGGAGCCCAAGGAATGAGCAATGCTACCTACAAAACATTTATTTTATATTCTCGAGAGCATTTGACGGAAAAGCAAGGGATCATTGTGATATAAAACCAGTTTACAAGATATTTTTTTTTTGATTTAGGTAAGCATTTCTAAAAATTGATTTCCATTTCACTTAGGTATTGGTACAAAAGTAATAAAACATGATCAATTACGCCTTTGAAGAAATTTAATTAATTTTAATTCGTTCAAATTGAAGTCTTAACGATTTTCAAAGCCATTTTGTAGAATAATGATTAAAAGTTTTTATCAAGGAAACATTATATTTTTGTTAATCTTATCGTTTTAATGATGTTTAAATAAAAAAAATTCAAACATTAAATTAAGTCTTATCTATTCTTAAATTTATTTCATAAATAGCTCTTCTTTGGATATTTTCTTGAAAATATCCTATTGCTATAGGATCAAATGAAATAAATATCGAAAAGTATAATTTATTATATTTATTTATATATATTTTATTTATATTTTATTAAAAGTTTTCATTAAAAATATGAATCATCAAAGTTTAAAAAAAAATCATTTATCAGTCACAACAAGTACATATTTGCACACATTGTTATTTTATTTTGCAATGTGAACATAAAAAGAGAATTTTCTCATTTTTTAAAAGCAACCCCTGCTGTTGTTTATATTTAAATTTTTGTGACAGTATGGAAACAAAAACTTTTTATTCACTTTCCTTGTTCTCATTTCAAATATATATTTTCATTTTTTTAATGTGTTATACTTAGGGATTAAAAAGTAAGACGTGATTAACATATCAATTTTGCATATAGGAAAGTCCAATATGCATTGGTACATATACAAGCATAGAAGTTTAGTTAATATTATTTGGATTTTATATGAAACAATTATTAATTTATTAGTTTTTTAAACGGAGAAAAATATAGTTTTATGGTGTTCATGATATAAAATTACTTGATTTAGTATTGATTTATAGCTAATATTTACGTCATTATTTTTTTTTACTGAAAATTGAAAAACAATGAAAAATTATTGTGATCAACGAATGAATTAAGTGCTTTATTATATTATTTGCAAAAACTTGTTTTTCATTCTTTTTGATGAAAAAAAGACTGGCATCTTCAATGAGTATTGTTTTATAATTTGTTTTTTTTTATAACACACTATCATTCTAAAACAGTAGTTTTCACTTAAAATTTGGATATGCCTTGTAGCCGCATCAAATATTGATTTTGGGAAGGGGTAAAAAAAGCAGTTATATTTTCATAAAAATGAATCATCTTATATGTATATATTCAATAAAAGACAATAGGTATTTAAGCATATTGATTTTTTAGTTAAAAATAATTTAGATGGAAACGGTTCATTGTTCATGGAAATTGATAAATTAATTTGTATTTTTGTAAGTATCAATATTTACTATAAAACGTTTTTTGGTGAAATGTTTGTTGATGATCGCACCAAAATCCTTTGGTGGCCGCATGCGACTACCGTGATCGCCCATGAGAATCACAGTTCTAAAAGTTGTATAAGATATTTTGCATATGCAAAAGACAAAAATTAAATTCTTATAATATCGTCCTGTGCGTTCATATGCTACGACGCTAACTCACATGCCCCAACCATTTAACTTGAATGAAAATCGACAATTGACACTTTTCATTCACATCGTTGGAATAAAGTTGAAATGCACTTTGATGACGGTACTCGGAGGCCATCAGTTCACAGAATTGAAATAATATTGTACTATTAACGTACCGAACTTTCGGTTTGGGCCTAATTTGGGCAAAAAAACGAGCTTCGAAGTATATTTCGTATATGTATATTTCGGCTGTCGAAAAGCCGAAACTACGACCGAAACTGAATTCTTGAGATTTTGTGCTGCGATTAGATATAGTCGATGCACGATTTGATGAGTTCGCTTTCGTAGTAATGTTCCGACTTGTTTGTTCAAACTAAATTTTATGTTAATAATTAGTTCAAATCAGAGATTAATTGATTAACAAATATCTAACGGATTTATAAGTAAAAATTGACTAATTATAACATTAACTTTTTTCTTCCTACGAAAACATACCCTTGGAAGTTTCGGCTTCGGCCGTAAAAACTAGTTTCGGTCGAACACTAATTATTATTTGAAAACATATCTATGAACACGATTTTTTAAACCAAAGATGAGTACCCTAAATTAATCATGTAAAAATATACTTACGATTTCAGATAAGAAATGTTCGGGTCATTAGGCATGTTTATACATTTTTCCTTGATTGAAGTCGTAAAAGATGTTTTAATGTTTCGAATTATTAAAATACTAGTAGTTGCCTGTTGCAGTTGCAACTAAAGGTTTTGTCTCAATAAAATGTTTAATATGAGATAATGTAGAGTTAATCAACAATCGAAATTTTAAATTTGATAATCAAAGTGTTGTTAATATAAAAAAAAGTTTCTATAAATTTATATTAAGAAATAAAATATAAGTGTTTTTTTTTTATATTATTTTAATAACATTTTAAATAACGTCATTTCACTAAATTAGTATGAAAGTTTAATACTTATGTAGTAATTATACCAAATAGGCGATTTTAAATTTTGGTTCGCTTTTCAACAATCAAACTTTTTAAAATCTATTTTATTTTATGAATCAATAGTTGTGATCTGGAGTAATTATATATTCGGCTGAAAAGTATTAAGGTAGCAATTTTTTGCTATATATTTCACTGTCAATTCAAATACAAAATCTTCCATACTAACTTTTTTTCGGTATTTAGAACAATTTGAAAATCAATTTTTGTTATTGAAAATAAATAAAATATTCGAATTTACGTCCACGCTTTCCATCTATTTCCAACAATTTTGTATGTACAACGTCCAAATATGCGAAATCGAATAGCTTTTTAGTCATGTTAAATAACATAAAGAAGGCCATTATTTTTTTTCGTTTTACATTGTATTTTCAAATATAAGTGCACATTTGTGTCGATGAAATTTGGAAAGTGTTTTCCTTATACGATACAGATATATAATAAGAAAGGGTTTTTGAAAATTCCTCCCCTAAGAGTCAAAAACGGTAGCAAAGTTTGTAAGAGATAACGTTTAATAAACAATCGAAATTTAAAATTTAATAATCAATCAAAGTCCGTTAAAAGCGAAACGTTATTACTACTTAATATAAAACAAAGTTGATTTATTATTAGAAACAAAAACTAAGGATCTGCTTAAAAATTTAAACTCTGATAGATATATCTGAAAATGGTTAAGTTAAGTTTATAAGTAAGAATTATGTTTTTTGGCTTTCACATATTGTAAACCTGAAAATCCGAAATACGTATTCACAAATAAATACATTAGTGAGTTAGTAATAACCCTACCCAAGGTTTATAAATTACATAGGTTGCTCCATTAGAAAAAAAATGACGTCCTACGAAGAATTTTGAAATTTGATTCAGTATGAAGATATGTACAAATTTCTTCTGGATACGTCACGTAGCGCATGAGGCCATCTGTGTATTTTATAAGCCTTGACCCCTACCAACGTTTTGAATGCGTAAGTGGGGATAACAGAGCGCATGCGTATAGTCTATTCTGCACGCACGCACGGCAAGATAGTCAATTTATATATAAGATAATTAAGACACATTAAAATATATACATTATAAGTGCACATACTTGTTTATTTCGATGTATGTTATTGGCAGAAAAAAAATTAATAGAATTTACAAAAGCTCTAAAATTTAACTTATTTCTTTGTGATTAAATGTTGCATATAATTTTCATTAGATGATTTTTCTTTATCTTTAGCTCTTCAAAAGTATAACATATTTACAGAGAAAGTTTAAATATAAACAAAAATGTTATTTAATTGTTATTTATTGATGTAAAATTGTTAAAGCATCAGTTTTGTTTTTACAAAAAAATAAAATTAGTCAATACAAACATTGATCATAAATTTCCTGTTTGGTCTGTATGTGATGTTGCACATTTGCATTTCAGCGCGAATTTTGCTATTAAATTAGCACTGGGATCGTTGTCGTTCTTTCTCCCTCAGTTACTCCTATCCTTGTGTGAAAATATGCAGTGATGCAAACTAATTTATTTAACTGGCTTGTTTTACTGTAGCGGCACATATCGCAAAAACATTGGTGGCAAATGAGCCCTGGGACGACTGCCAACTCTATGTCCGAATCAATTGATTTCATTAGATCTGTCGTTCGTCGTCTCTCTGTGATGTTCACCATTCATTTCACAACCCTCCAAATTTATTGACCCCCACCGATAGTCTGACGAAAAATACGGTCTTCAACAATTAGTAACTCTTTAAATGGTTTTAATTTCCATGTGTTGTTTCAGAACATTTTTAATTAATTACTTCACTGGAACAATATTATCGAAAACAACGCAAAGTTTCAATGATTTATTATAAAACACAAAACCTTGAAATTTTCAGTAGTATGTTTTATGATTAAATGAATTAGCAACGCTGTATTTACATAAAGAATCCCCAGTGAAACAGGCAAATGTATTATAACGCATAAAATAAATTTTTCTGCAAGGAAATGAAACCACAAGATGCATAAATTTTGTATTTCACGTCATAGACTAACTTCAATATAGAATAAATTGAAAATTATAAAGTGATATTTGCTATTTTAGAGGTTCTGAATGGATCAAATTTTGTTTGTATTTCATTAAGTATTGATCCCATGAATGAAATCCAGAAAAGTAAATAGATGATTTTAATTAAATTAAGTCTCTCAAATCTGTATCATTTAATTTACATTTCAAATTACTATTGCAAATAATTTCATTAGCTATAACTCCGGTATTAGTTTTATTTGTTTGCAAATTCGGCTGAATATCGATGAAATAATTTCAAGCCTCATTAGTTTATAACTTAATGCGGAATAAAATTTGTATGTACAATAATATATATGTCTTTTAACATCACAAGAATATGGACTTTTTATCTTAAATGAGGATGGAAATTTTTTCTTCGTTTATTTATTTAATAAAACTCGCTCTAAACAAATTGAAAAAAGCAAACGCTTTCTTCGAGATATTGAATTGCCAGCCCAGTAAGACCAATTAGACGTAGATGATAAGATCAAAGCGTAATAAACCGTTGAGAAAAACCGTCTTTGTTCGCTAAAAAAATGGATAAGAAAATTATTTTAAAGTAAACGGATTTATTTTCTTTAATTTAAATATACTTTCTATACTACTTATTCCATGCAATGGGTAATGAAAAACAAATTTACATTAGTTTACTAAAAATTGTTTTTATTTTTATAAATCACGACAAAGAAATAATCAACATCACATCCAAATGGTTTGCAAAAAAAAAAACAGTATGAATTATTTCTATATATCCACTAGAGCAGCGTTTCTCAATCTTTTTTGGCGCCGCGAACCAGTAAAATTTGTAGAAAAAATTCGCGGATCAGTAATTTTTTTAACAACCAAATGGCTCAAGTCCCTTTTAGAACAGTCAAATCTGGCAACGTTGCATTGCATTTTCTACTCTCTTTTTAGTTTAACTCTCGAATAAATCGGTGTATAATGAAAATTTAGCCCCCAAAGAGAAAAATATACCACATTAGAATTGAATTAACAAAAAAATCGGGAAAAAAAATAAAAAACAAAATAAAAAATATAAAATCAACGTTTGTCAAATTTAACTGTTCTAAAAGGGACTTGAACCAACAAAATTTTACTAGATATTAAAGAACTAGTAAGTTAATTGTAGCATTTTTATTATACTTACTTTATTATTATACTTTAAACATATTATTATTATAATATACCTCAAAATTTTAAGGTTCTTATGGCTAATTCGTTTCTAAGGTCGCTAAGGTTAGTAGTATGAGACTCGATGGTTATTAGGAACGTTCATGATTTCTTCAGTATTTCTTTAAATAGAATATTTGTTTTTTTTTACCATTTGACACTTCAGCATGTGGGTAAGGTAGCCCACCTTTCTACATTAGTACATTTTAGCTGTTTGAATGTGCAACAATGCCCCGAGCTTGTTCTGGTAATTATTTTTATCCTTTCTGTGTTATAGCTTAATATAAACCATAGTCTTTAAGCCAAGTACAGTGTGTAATATACCATACTATGAGTTGTTTGATAAATTAATTTTTCTCCTTTTGATATAATCTTAATTTCTTTGTACCTATAATGGTCTCTTTTCAAAATTTGAAATGAATGAAACTACAAACATGTTTCTTTTATTAATTTGTCGGTCCTCTAGTTCCCATTTACAACTTTGCAACCTAGTTCTCATAATATTTTTGGTAATTTTGATTTTCTTGTAGCTGTTTAATACTGTGTCCGATTTTGCTAAATATTGAAAAAACTAATCAACAAATCCTTTCACCATTCCGCTCACAACTCAGCAAATATCAGAACGAAAAAAATTTCGAAGATTACTTATATTCTATTAACGAATAGGAAAGATTAGACCCTTTAGTTGCGGTATTTAATAATAATACTTTCACAAAAAGATTTATTAATAACACTCATACAAAATATGAATTAAATTATAAATTTAACACACAAATTCAATAATTTGAAAAGTCATATTCAAACGGTTGTTGTGCGTTTTTCAAAACAAATTATTGATAACATGAAATAGTAGTATCGGTAATTTTTTTAAGTGAGAATTTTAGGAAAGTTAATGTTTTAATATAGTCTATCTACCGATCTTTTGATCAGCGTAAGAGCAAGTACAAGTTGCATTTATTTGTGCGCATCTTAATTGTACAGATAAAAAAAGAGTTATAAAAAATGATAGCAAGAAAGTCTTTCTTTCTTTCACTGACATATAGTTGATTTTACAAACACTTTATATTTATAAATTTATATAGCTTTCATTGTTTCTCACATCCATTTGTATCTATTGATTGAGAAAGGCGTTTAAATGATCCATGTTACAGAAAAGTATGATAAAAATGTTTGAATCAAAGTAGCAAGTGACAAATTGAATATTAACAAATTGAAAAGGCATTTTGAAATACTTTGAAAATATTTTTCTTTCATTATACAATTGCATCTGGCACTTTGTTAACAACAATGAAAACGTCTGACATTCATAAATTTATCTTTGTAAAATTAAATATATCTCAATAAAGAAAATATGTTTTTTGTGATCATTTTAAAAATTATTTTTTGCCTGTACAAATAAATGCTATTTGTACGAACAGTCAGACTGCCCTTACGCTGACAGAAAAACCGATACCTATAGTGGCTATATCCAAAAATCAGCTTTCTTATCGTTCTTTTTTTCTCAACGTTGCTCTCGGACTATAGCAAATCACAGACATCAATGTATATAATCATGAATCAATCAATGGGTAGGAACAACCTATTCATCAAGCGGTAAGGAATATAAATTAAGACCTATTCTCGTATATACCAAATATACATAAAAAAAATCACAAAAATCAGTCGAGCCATTTCAGAAGAGTGTAACCGTGATACGAGAATTTTATGTATTTATAAAATATATCTTTGTATATTTGAAATGTCACGAAAATTGTTTTCAATAGTACGGATCAGTACGGGTGACGAACTAGTTGATATTGTATTCGTTTTATGTATGTTAAAATAGTTGACAGATAGCTATTGCGGGGTTCGTGGTAGGCCCAAAATGACATTGAGTAATTGAGTTGTGGCTACTTCCTGTTTGTCCTACGCAAGTCCACCTACATGTAGACAATTTTGTACCCTCATAGGGATTATTCAAAACTCATTAGATACTGTTTTCGCTAAATGCACACGACTACCCAACCAACATTGAAATATTCTCATCATTTATGTGATTCAGAGCAAATTAGTGCATTTAAGATTTGGATAACAAAACCAACTTAAACGATCTTATCAAGCGAACTGAACTGCTTGTTATTTATATAACAAATATATACTGGTATAAATCTGCTTTAATATTTATGATTGACGAAGCAGAAGTCAATCATTTCAGATTATTCTCATTAGGGTTTGTAAAATGATTATTGTAATCATATTATAAAGCGATTAATAACAATATGATATCATTGAAATGATTTTACCTTATTGAATATTGAACATTTGTAACTTAATTATCTCGCTTTTTATAAAATATCAAAATAAAAAAAGGGACCGTAAATTTAAAAAAAAAAAAACAATCAATTGAATATATAAAAGAGAATTCAAATATTGAATTTCTCAAACTATCGTACATGAAGTAATAAAAACAAAACTCAATTTTAAGAGATTTTTCTTCTCACCCTTTTCGACATTCCCGAAATTCTTTGGATTATAATTATGAAATTATTATTTAATTATAAATTTTCTGGGAACGAGAAAAGTTTGCAAATTTAATTTTATTGCGTATTTGTAAAAAGGCTCTTATTTCTACACTGAACGCTTTAATGACAATAAACAATTGTGCAAAAGTTTATGCGAGTTTATTTGCGAACGCTTTTAGAGAAGGAGAAAATTTAAATATTATAAAAACGTTATTTTCTTAAATAATATAATTTTTGGAAACTCTAAAAGGAATTCTAAAGTGGAAAGTTCTGTGAAGTTCGAATATATATTGAGTTTTCATTTTATTGCCTATTTTTATATGCAGAAAGTGCCTCGACACAAAGGTTTTGCTTTGATCATTCGAAACGCTATCTGAATCTATTTCAAATATGAAATTTATTTTCCGATTGAATGATTTAAAATGATTTTAGCAAACGTTTTATTCGATTTTTCTAAGGAATTGGAAGTTCATTATTTTCTATTAAACGTTTACATGACTAACATAAAGGTAAATATGTCTTTTTTATATAAAAATACAAAGTAAATTTCTATTTTTACATAATGTACCATAGGCTTTACTTATATACGTATATTTACTCACTCGTAGTATTAACTTTCTTATTTTCTTTAAATCCTTTCTTTTTCATTGCAATTTTAAATTTTTGCAATTCTTGTGAAACTTAATAGCAATTATATTATTTATTGATTTTTTCCATAACAACATTTATTTTATTTAGTTTGAGGAAAAATCAAGAAAGAAACATAAATACACTAAATATGATTCAGGATAAATTCACAACAGGCATGTTGTGTAAATCTATATATATATATATATATATATATAATAATATAATTACAATTATATAATAATAATATATATATAATATATATAATAATAATAATATAATATATAATATATAAAATAATACTCTCATACTATAATAAAATATATTTTTCTACTATTTTCAGTTTTAAAATGAAAATTCAACTCCTATTTTATTTGTAATTTCATATTGAATAAGTTAGCGAAACCGAAAAGAAATGTCGCTATTAAATCTTTGATATTCAATTATCATTTCAAAGGCGTGGTTATGTCATTTTATGATTAGACTGATTTGTTAAGTCGTAGAAGATTAAAAAATATTTATTATGCTGAAGTTTATATTGAAATGGTTCAACAAATGCCCGAAAGAATATAAATTTGATATTTATGTTCTTTGAGTTGTATAGGGAAATAAGGCAATGTCGCTACCAAAAACATTTCAATATTTTCCTCAGTGCGTTAGATGTTCATTAAGGCCAAATGAGATTTTTATATTAAAATTCGATAATTTGCAGTTCTACAAAACCAATTTTCTTCCAACGAAAAATTATAATAATTTTAAACAATAAGATGGTAAGGTAGGAAGTGGTACCAAATACATGTCAGATAGTTCATGAGCTGTCAAATATTCCAATCAAACCAATCAAATACCCAAAAGTTTTCAAGAGTTGTCAATAGTAAAATCTTTATTTTCCAACTTGAAAATGCATGATTCCTATACTTAAGAAAAATCTTAAAAAAATAATCGATTAAAGAGTGGGTGATATTGTATTGTTCAAAGCTGTTTCATCGAATTTTTTATCATTTCATTCGCTAGAACATTTTCTTAATATGGGTGGGAAACTGATTTTTTTTTATACATTTTGCTTAGTTATCCATTGATTTTCATTGATTAAGCATTAAAAAATTTACATAATAGATGTCAGAAGGGTGTTTATATCATTGATTTAAAATTAAAACTTGTTTAAATATTTTCTCTTTAAATTTAAGGTTAACAAAATGGCACTAAATTTCATAACTTATTAGTTAGAGTTGTTGGGTTATCAAATAGTGTGTTTCGTTTCTTTATTAATTAAGGAAAATGTAAGTATGGAGATATATAAAATATGGAGGTCTAATCACCTACATCCACAATATACTTAAAAATGATGGAATATATCAGTATAAGAGGCATATATTGAATTTTATAGAACTTAACAAAATAAAAATATTGAAAAAAAAAATTAAAAACCCTACTTTTCTTGATAAAATACACTAAAACGGTAAAAAATATATTTAGGAACTGAAACCTCGTACTGATTGCACCATCGATATTAAGGTGATATTAGCCAATTAAAAAGAATCGTAAGACATCTAGTTGTACATCAAAGCGAGGAGTGTTCCATATTACCAAATTGCTTAAAAAATTGCACTCCTCGCTTCGATGCACAACTAGATAGCTTACGATTCTCATTAATTGGTTCTATCGCTTTAATATCGAGGGTGCAATCGATTCATGTGCATTTCATCAATGGAAGCGACGTTTTTAAAATCTTTTTTTAAATATTTTTATTTTGTTAAGTTTTATAAAATTCAATATATTCCTCTTATATCAACATTACAGCCTTTTTAAGTAAGTTGTGGATGCAGGGGATTAGACAACCATACTTTACTTTTTCCTAAATTAATAAAGAAAAGAAATACATTATTTGATTACCCAATTACTTTCAACCCGCCTACGTGGTCGAAAGTAACAACTGGCAATTTTTTTAGCTCTGTTATTCATTTAAAACACACTATAATTTAATAAATCAAGTTACTATTGTGAAGAACATAAACTAAATTTGTATGTGGTTATATTCATTTGATGGCAATAATAACACCCAGCCAGAAATCAAGGTAAAATTACAAATTGTTACTTTTGTACCCGGTCTCCCCTACATGCATAATATATAAATTAACTAAAAAAGTATCTTTAAAAGTAACTTAAGATAAATGATTAAACTCCTTTTTTGAAGAATAACTAGATACCCAAAGTAAATTATGATACTTGTAAAAATATGAACTTATTTAATAACTAGAGGCTTTCCAAAAGTATCTTTGACAGCTCGACTTATTAAATTATGTTTTTATTATGGAAAATGAAAATTAAAATGAACGGTAGTAGATAATGCACACCAAAGGTCTATTTGGGTACTATCGTTATATTCAACTTTATACCAAAAGGTTTTTCTATGTTTATTAATTTTGTTTTCTGAAAAAAAAAGTTTTATTTTTATTAATTTCACAGTTGACATAATTAAAAAATTATATTTGCGTGAATAATATCAATTCATCATTTTCTTTTATTCAAAGTTTTAAAACAGTAAAATAAAAAAAACACGCGAGGCAGTAAATAACTTTAACTTGTAATGAAGATATTTTGCACTTATTACAGATTTTACGATTTAATTTAGTAAGATCAATAAAAAAATTACACTACAAAACACCGTTTCATTCAACTCAATCTTAATGTATTCGCAATATGACTTACAATTTTAATATTTTATTTTCAGAGACTAGAAATTGATTGTTTTTTTATGTCAACAAGCAAAATGAAGAAATTTTAATGGGAAAAAGTTTTAAATTTAAATCAAATCTCACACAATGAAACGTTCAAATCAACTCGGTGATTAATTATTAGCATTTTACTGTTTGTTATTGCAACTTCTATAATGCGATTATTTACTTAACAAAACCATGACAAAGTTATTAGTTTAATTAATGGTAAATTATGTTTTCGAATAAGAGATAAAAATTTTAACTTTCCAAATTTTTTTAATCGAATTTCAGAAAAGGTCCTTTTTTACACACATGTGAAGCGTTATTTTTGTCATGTGATTTTATTTGCAGGAGGTTAACCATAATTCATTCTAATACAATTAAATAAATACCACACATGGTGTTTTCGTGAATTTGCCACAGAATGATAGTAAAATGTCATGTCTCTATCTGTGTTCTGTATTCGATATGTTTGTTTCATTTGCACCAATAATTATGCGCAATATGTTGCCGGTATGCAGTAGCAATATAATTATTCGTAGGTATATAATCGTGTTTTACAAATTAAACTCATAATTCATTCCCGGACTAAAGTAAATTTCTCAGTTAGAATTTAATACCGCGTGTTTTTGCACATAGCCCACGCCAGTGGTTTTACTTCTCAACATACATACTCGTATATACTGAATATATGTATGTATTTATGTATGTATGTCTTCCTAAGGGGGATATATAGAAAAGAGAAATTGAGTAAAATGCATATACTCGTATATGTTCAAATTATTCGATATAGCATTCCAGTTTGTCTCGACACTAGTGATTTCTACAAATATTGAAATGTTTTTACATAAAACTTAAATAGTTACCTACCGAGTACATTAATACAAACTGTATAATACATTGATTTATACTATACAAAGTCAATGTTACCTGTAATTACATCTGTTTCAATTTTAAACAAGCACTGTTTTTATTAACTCATAAATCAAACAGTGTTTAAATTTGAAAACAAAAGCTCAATTTCAACGATCTCAATAGACCATATGTACATTTTTAATTGATAGAGAATAATTTTATGTGAGGAAAAACAAATTTTTATTTATAAAAAACTTTTATTTTGTCCAAATAAATAATAGTTTAAAAAAACTAAAAAAACACGCTTTTATAGCTAACCGAACTAAAAATTAGAAAATAATTTTTAATTTCAAAGAGTTTATAATACAGTCGTAGAAGATCGAACAATCAATCAGAATTTATCACCTCAAAATAAAATTATAATAAAGTTTAAGTTATTAACAAAATAATTCAATTCAGAGTAAAAAGCGTGGGGTGCATTTTACTACTTTTCATAAATCTCCTCTCATAGAAAGTTGCCAATAGAATGGTTGTTACATTTACTTTATCAAGCACCCCACGCTGTTTACTCTGAATTGAATTATTTTGTTAATAACTTAAACTTTATTATAATTTTATTTTGAGGTGATAAATTCTGATTGATTGTTCGATCTTCTACGACTGTATTATAAACTCTTTGAAATTAAAATTTTTTTTCTAATTTTTAGTTCGGTTAGCTATAAAAGCGTGTTTTTTTAGTTTTTTTAAACTATTATTTATTTTTCATTTTTTAGTTCGATTTATCAATTAGTTATTTGTTGACATGTGGTATTGAAATTTCTTTCATTGTCCGAAAGTGCAGGCATGCGCAGATCACGCGCTAGCTCTTTCTCTCTTACTCCACTACAGAGGATCTATAAAAGAATTTATTAGTCCTGGCGGTCCTAATAAGGATAATGGGAAACTGTTATCAAATTTTTGCATTGTCATCGGTCCTTGATACGTATGCAAAGTTTCAAATTAATCAGACTTCTGGAAACTGGTGAAAATTAAGTTTAAAGATTCCGTTACATACATACAACCCAAGCTAATAAAAGCGTGTTAAAAATAATTTGATTTTAATGAACAAATAAGAGTTCAAAAGTTCAAAAACGACAAATGTGGGGTCTTATGGGTCTTCTGTGACGTCACAGTACGTACCACAGTACGCGTATTGAAACCAAAATATAAACAAAGAGATTGATATAAATAGATCAATGAGTGGTTACCATAGAAACAGTAATAATTTACATATTTTTTGACATTTTTCACAATTTTTTACCATCTCAAAGATTTTTATACCTTAAAAATAACTACTAGTTTTTCCTCTAAGAATAGAGGTTGTGTAGATTATAAATAGTTAAACAACCTTAAACAACCTTTCTCTTTATGTTTAAGTAAATTTGACATAGGAAAACGTCCATGGAACTTTGAATGAAGGTTCCTATTATGACGTCATTTTAATGTCGGGCCAATAGGAGCTCGTTTTATGCATTTTGAATTTAACGATTTTTTTTCGCATGTTTAGATGAATAATTCTTAAATTTTATCAAGTAAAGCTAAAAATTAACGGCTACATTATGTTTTGATATTAGTTTAGAACATATTTAAAACATTTAAAATTGTTTTTATATCATGTTCATTGCTTGGTCGTGGTCTATCGCTCACAATTGAGATTTTCTAAAATACAGAAAATTAAAAAGCCCTAATTTTGTTAATAACAATAATATTTTTTTTGTAGAGCTTAGTTCTAAATAGACAAACTTTAGTTTTTTGAGTAAACATACAAAGAGAATTTTCTTAGTTTAGAAAATTAAAAATAAATAAAATAAATCATTTGGTTTGTTTGTAAGAGATCTACATTAGTATCTTATGATGACCTTAATGGTTATGTGTTTAACATAGTTACCTAAATGTAATCCCCCGAGGGTAGTTAAAGCTTGAAATAGGGAAAACGAATAATTAAAGAATATTTATGCTCAGGTCATAAAGCAACTCGTAAATTATACATCATATAGTTGATATAAATTTTTCTACTACCTCCAAGTAGGTACTTGTAACACGAAGATGTAGAAATCTAAAAAAAATGCTTATTTATTCACACAAAGTTATTTATTACTGTTGATTCCTGTAAAAGTTTTAATGAACAAATTTATACTTTTAAATTAATTATATACAGATAGTGAATATGAAGCACAACTTCATTTAGAATATATTTTCAGAAATCTATGGTTTTTCTCTACGTATTTATGACGAGGTTTTTGTCGAGTTTTTCTCATATCGCAAAGTGTTTTCTTCTTCTCCTTCCGACCTATTCAAAAAAGCCATTATTGTAATTGTAACTGATATTCCTTCTTGTGTTAAGTGAAATAGAAGAATAAATTGGCACTGAGATTTTCACTTTTTGTTAAGCAATTTTCTTGTAATGTAAATGGAAGAAATCAATCTTGAAATGTAAGAACAAAAACTAGAAATATGAAACAAATTATTTATAGAATTGTAGCCTTTATTATATCATACTATTATTTATTTCGGATTTTTTTAAATTATTAAAGTAAAAAAGCTGACATTAAAAGAGTTTGATTTTGGATTAAAATTTCATAAACATTATTTGCAAACATCATACAATGCATTCGAAAAATTTAATCAGTTGCTTCTGCTATTCGCAAGGCAGGGATGTGAGTCCAAGTGTGTAATTGACTAAAAATAAAGATAATCATATAAATCTTTACTCATCAAATTTTAAATCCTGACTGACTGATGGATCAACGCACAGCCTAAATCGCTGATCATGGAAACTCGAAATTTGAAGGATGTATTTTTTATATGATGTAGACATCCAAAAGGAAAAAAAATTGAAAATTCCGCCCCTAAAAAGAAGAAAAGAGGTAACAAATTCTGTATAAAATGACACGTGGTTTGAACATCGCTTAATATAGAACAAAATCTATATTTATAAAAGCAAAGTGCTGGTCTTTGTTATATTAAAATAACATTTTACCAAATAAGTGTGACAGTCTAAATGTAACTGATATAAAAAATTGATTCCTGGAGTTTTTGCAATAGTTTCTTCGTTTTTCAGCTTAAATTGGTAAAAGTGAAATATTTTTAACAAAAATTTGTTTATAATAACTCAAAAACAGTTAACGGTTGTGTAAATAAAAAGAACCGTACATACTATTCAACCCACAAACCAAAAGAAGAACAAATCATTTGCATGAACGCTTGAATCGAAAAACGAAGCTTAAACTTCCAATTCTGTTACAATTTGTTTGCAGAATGGTAAATAAATTTCACATAAAAAGTAAGTGGTTTGTTACTTGCATGTTAAGTTTTCATCGATACGAAAATTGTACAAAAAATATTATCTGAAACGTTCATTTTTAGTCACTGAATTGTTTTAAGTAAAACGAAAAAAAAGTGCAACACGTCAATCAGGGTATTTATTTTCTGCCAATATCTGCTCAAAAATTTGAAACTTCCAAAGTATTGTTAGTACCTTTTCATAGAATTGCAAGTATTTTTTTTAACTTTCAACAATCATTTATCCATTTTGGGCTATCTTTTTTCATTTATTGTTATAATAAATTGCAACTTGGAAGTGATTAAAACAAAACAATCATATTTGTTAATAACATTGCTTATTTTGCTTATGAGAGTGTTATTACTCATTATTAAAGTAGAGTAAGACTACTAGTGTAGGTAACCATGGTTGCTTTACGGCGGAGTTAGAATAAAACGTGCTTATTTTTATGGCTTTCTTGTTTTAATTAAACTGATTTAATTTTATCAGCAAAAATATTAGTGTAAAGATTAAAAAGCAATAATCATAAGAAATTTTACTACGAAAACTGTTAATTTAATAAAACATTTGAAAACCACTATTACTCAACTCTTTTAGAAAGTCTGGAAAAGATGATTTCAATAATACTGAAGATTTGATGCGTACTTATGCTATGCAATTATTCCTTAACATGTTATATTCTTGTTATCCTCATATTCAGTGCACGTTTTTGGTATCTGTGACATTGGCGAATATTACAATGAAGCTTGTCTTCCTTTAAGCGCGTTAAAAATATTTTTCTCCATATATGACCCATACAGTTATTTTTTTTTTCCCGTTCTTCCGGATTATTTTTGTCGTTATTGTATGTTTAAATTAAAAAAACATAAAAGTGTTGCTGGTTTTATTATAGCCATCATACCCCCTATAATGGTAGCGGTATTTCCAATTTTTGCGGGAAAAGTAACTATACCAGTCACCCGGGAAACTTGCGGTTATGTTGAGGGTACTTTCTAGTTTAAATTTTAAGTTATTCTCTTACTGAGTCAAAAATAGAATGGACGATAGATGATATGTATTAAATACAACATTTGAAAAAATATTTAAAATTCTAAAATATTTGAATGCGTCTAAATATTGTTTCAACTGAGGAATACATCCTATTTTTGGTTACTATCATGATTTTATTCTATGTGTAGTATATGTGTATTCTATGTATATATATATATATATATATATATATATATATATATATATATATATATATATATATATATGTATATGTGTACTATATGTATATATAGTATGTTTTAGGACTGATTACCTAAAATATGAACTCACTGTGTCTTATATTTATAGAGATATTTAAATTATTTAAGGTGGCTTGTAGTTAATACGTACCCATAGGTACGGGGAGGTTAAGAACACAAATTTTTGTTAAATATTTGTTAAATTTTACAGGTCATAACATGAAATTTGCTAATTTTTTTTGCCAGACAAAAAAATATACGAGGACAGTTTTAACTGTTGACCCTTCTATTGCGAATATGTTTTTAAAAGCTGTTTAAATGGAAGGTTAGAATCGAACTGAGTGGTAATTAATTGTATCAGACTAGTTTCTTTTTTTGAACTATTCTCCGGTTTTACCCTATAAATTTCAACAAATATATCAAGATTTTTGTACATTATACAGTTATCAACTTATCGATGAGCTGTTAGGTTAGAAATATTACGAAGTTAAACATCCCCACAGTTCTCCTACATTGATATTATGACAATTTTCACAATATTTTCAATCGAATTTAAATTTACATCATTTGAGGAAATTCCCAGAAATTGGGAACGCAACATTAAGTAAACTTTTTAAATTGAAAATCGCTAAAACACATTGAGTCGCAAAAAATAGATTTTTATACTTTTAGATACTTGGATTTTAAAATCTTCATATACGAGTATTTACCAATACATCGAAATATTTAATGCAGAAAAATATTGTTATACATATTTTATAAAAAATGTCGATATTAAAGGAGAAACACGAAAGAAACAAAATTCAAAGCCAGTCCTTTAGATTCAACAAAAGCAGTGGTTGATATAAACTGTTTTTCTTTTTCTATCCTTCGTCCTTTCTCCTTTCTGTCAATTATACACCATATATGCAGTTGCAAAAATATTCAGTAGATTTTCTGAACAGCATTTCATTAAGTTCTGGTTAAATTTCTAGAATCACTTCAATCAAATTTATCTAAATATATATTTTTTTATTAAAAATGCTTTTAATCTTTAGATTTAATCAACAAATGGTAGGCTTACTTTTTTACAGCACACATTTGCTTTAGCAACCTTTAAAAGTACGTGCATTTCATTTGTGCTATTAAATATCATGCCATTTTTATAAGACAAAATTACAAAATGTTTCTCAAATACTAAAAAGAAGCTGATCTCAAATTCGAAAAAACGACCTGAATGTTCAATATTTTAAAAAGTCATGTGCAAATTTAAAAGTGGTCAGGAAATCAAGCATTCGAGTAAAATTATGAAGGTTCTATATTTATTATGTTTTCTGTTTACAGAGAAATTAAAAATAAAATACACTTAAATTAAAATTATTGATTTAATTGAAAAATTACATGAAAAGCAATTTATATGGATAACCTGTATAAATTTGAACTTTTGGACAAATCAATAATTGGTCGCATTTAAAATATAATAGAAGTTATAATTTTTAAATGCAATGATAAATTGTTACAGCATACTAGATATTTAGTTAAATAATTAACAATTAAATTCGATTTTTAAGTACATAGTTCATTTCGTTCACATACTATTAGTAATGAGTTTGGCAAGTTGCCACTAAAAGTGTATTGGTGTTGATACCTAAATATACTTTCATTAAAACTTCGTTAAAAGTATCGATATGAAAATGAAATGTACTTTTAATATCGTTAAAAGCAAACTCACTTGTTCTACATTTTCATGGAAGTATAATTCGCAATATGTAGATATAGGTAGATGGTTATGTTGAAAATACGAATTTCTTTTTTTTTTAAAAAAGATGGAACATTTGCAGTATTTATCAAATTATAAAATTAAATTAAGAAGAATTATTTATTGTTTCATGTAAATATGATATTTTGTGAGTGGAAAAATTCATTTGATAAATCAAATATTTGCATAAATTAATTTAAATTAAAGGAAAAAGTTTTTTTTTTGTATTAAAAGCAAATAATGAGAACAAGCTAGTATCATTAATAATGTTAAATGCGATACCATTAGTGGTAACTAATATCGAGCGAGCTTAATGATTGATATTAAGCGTTCAATGCAACAATGACATTATTACTGTTTCGACATTAATTATCAATTATTCACCCCCCGTTTCGCACCACATAAAAAACAAAATTCATTCATTAATTCACAAATATTTTGTTCTCATCAAGCTCAATCTCATCGATTTAAAAAAAAAACATTAGTGTTTCGCTTTCCCTGAAATCCTACTTTTTATGCAATATTTTTTATGGCATTAAAAAAAACTACCCAACTAAAATTAGTAATGACCGTATTTCATTGTTAAAAAAAAGGGGGGAATATTTTAATTAGGAAAACTTAATCGTTTTTCCTAGATATCAGACTAACAGGGGGAAAAAGCTATTAGAAAAACCACGGGTTTCCCGCATTTAAACACGACAATGAAATCCTCTTTTATGAAACTTATTTCAAAAAATTTTATTAACTTTATTGTAAAATGTGAAAAGTGTACACCATATTCCAGTATTCGCGGAATTCATATAGATATACCCTCTTCTTTACACCTGTAATAAAAATGTATGTTTATTATAGAGAAATTTTACGACTTTTTTATAACTATAGAATATTTTCTAAAAAAAATATCTTTCATTCTTAGCTAAGGTTGACAAAAGCCAAGAGATTTCAACAATAAAGCGATCTTGACTCTTATACCTTAACCTTCTATAGATGAATTCGTTTACGATGTTGTATTTGGAGGGCTTTGTTACTTTAAATATTGGCTGGATATCCTTTCATATGTGTCAAAGTTATATCGTTAAATGTAAAGGAAAGTATGGCTCAAGTTTCCAAATCTTTCTTCACATTTCCATCATTTTTCTTCAAAATAATTTTAAAATTGGAAAATAAAACTTATAAAACATAGAGAATAATGAAACTTACTAAAAGTAAAATCTTTATTTACGATGTTAAAGAAGGATTAACAACTGGACAACGGTACACGATAATATCCAACTGAAATGGTATACATGTTCTATGTATAAAACTTATCTAATGAATATTTAATCCTTAAGACCACCTAGGTGTAATTTAGATATTCTATAATTGCAGTATTCTAAATTAATTCTTACTGTATTTGCTAACTAATTTTTTTTTGTTTCAGATTTCAAATTATAGTGGTATAGTAGCGTCATAATGTCAAAACTTCTACTAACCATTATTACACTTGCTGTAAAGGCAATAATAGCCTCAACAATAGTGCCAGTGACGGACGATTTTCTATCTTTGGTAGATAATCTTGAAGCAACTTCAAGTGAAATTCAAACTTCATTTAATTTAATCACTGAATCGCCCATGGTCATGTTAACGTCACCGCCACGCGCTTCGAGTCCTTCTTCATTGACACTTACACAAAAAGTGAAGGATTCCATTCCAATCTCTTGTCGTATTTCGGAATTCCAATGTGATAATCCTGGGCGATGTCTTGCACTTGACAAATATTGTGATGGCCAAGCTGATTGCTTTGATAAATCGGATGAACCACCGTACTGTACTCGTGAGTATAAATTAATAAACGCTTATTATAATTAATATACAATTTATCCGCATATTCGCGTATATTCGTATTGAATATTTTAAATTGAAATATTCATTATATCACTAATATACTCTAAATACATTGGCACTCAAATATATGCGTCGTTACAATAATCAACATTAACATTGATTCTTAGAATATCTTTATACTAGTCGAAATGAAAACGTTAAAAAAATATAGAAATGAATATTTTAACGCAGCCACCATCTATCTTTACTTACTTAACTTACTGAAAATGAATTTCCATTTCCAAATCCTTACGTATTTCTGTACTTTTGTCAAACTATCCATTTTGTTCCATTGAACTACTTTATTCTTATGTTTAACAGATTTCTACTCATAATAATGAATGATTTTAATTTTAATTCAAAACCGATAAACTTTTGGAAATTCAAAGTAACATTTATCATCTAACTTAGTCTAAAAGTTTGAGAGACTCTATTGTCAAAGGTATCAATTTTCAAGGAAGTCTATACAATCGGGATTACTCGACAAGAGTACCAATTATCAGGAGGATCATAATATATTTATGTGAAAAGGGACTAACATTTGGATCGAACTAACTTTCGTGTCGCTGCTAATGCTATTACAATATTTTTTTCTTGGTTTCTCAATTTATATTGTTTAAGAACAATTGTAAGACGAATAAGATAATAGAAAAGATACTCCTTTTTCCTAAAGAACTGAAAGTTGACAAATGAAGACAAGAGATTACATGTCACACCATATATACGTACACACAACTATATGTTTGTATGTGTTTCTACATTAGGTTGAATAATAGCTTGAAGTCGCGACCAACATTGTCACTCTAATGTGTGCAACGAAGACTTCTTGCAACTTCTACATTAACCTCTGCATTTAGAATTTATTTGCTTAATTACAGAGTATCATTTGTAGAGATCTCATTGTCACACAAAAAAAAAATGCAAATAAATAGAGCTAAAGATGAAACTTTATACTAAAAAAAGCAGCTTAAAATAATAAAAAATAAATAAAAAGTTGTAATAATTACCTAAGTCATGAAAAAGCTTTATAAATGTTGAAAATAAAGAAATATGCTGAAATGTTGAGACGTGGAGGTAAAACCCCATTCATTAAACATAAAGCAGACTAGATTAATTTCTTCTTATGTAAAATGACGATTAAATCTGGATGTAATAAACAAGGCACTTGATTTTTGTATACAAAGCATAGAAGAAAAATAAAGAGAGAAACAGGTTGGTTGGATAAAACTTCAGTGAAAGCACGTGCAAAATAATCACGTTAACATTTTACTTCTTCCTGGACAAATGGTTCATTATGTATATTTCACAACAAAATGTGTTTAAACACAGAATTTTAAAATCTACTTTACACTTGTAAATTCAAAAAGCCGCTTATTTTCATACATAATTTAAATAATGTTTTGAAGTTATGCCTTTCATAGGTGGTATATTGTGGCTATTTAAACATTAGAATCGTACAATTTTATTTGTAAAGGCGGGGAAATTATTTTATGTTCAAAATTTTTTAACATGAAATTAATTCTCTTGCAGATTGTTCCATATGTTAGTTTTAATACGTGAACTTTGGTAATAAATGGTAGTAAATTTCGTTTAATATCTCGTAAAGGAGGAAACAGTTTTGTTTTTGTATTGTAATGGTGTTGGACTCAGTTTAAAACCGTGTCATTTACTTTCCTTCTGTCGTGATAACAAATCTAGCCCCGTGATGTTCACCACCTTGGTTTGCTTAACTGCCAAACTTTCAACATATTTTCCATGTAAAACTTTTCCAACGGGCTTCGTTTGAAGACAAGAGATGTGGAACAGTATGTAGAAGCTCTTCAGTTGCGAGATAGCAATGTTATTTACGGGAAATATCATTTGCTTTATACACTGGTCACGATTTAAGTTAGGAAAGAAATTTGCATTCATAGATTACTTTCGAAAATATCATTTTATTGTTTATATATGAGTTCGAGTTAATACATTTCTTTTATCCACAAACTGTAATAAAATATTATTTTTATCTCTTTGAAAAAGTTCGCAATTTATTCAAATACATAAATTAAATTTCAGAAAAAATTCTCCTTGATAAAATAGACGAATAATTCGAAAAGTTTGAAACAATATGTTGTTAGCAATTGAACAAGTTCATAAATATCAACGAGAGCGACATAAAGATTTTCAAAAGTTGAGCATGAAGCACCTAGAAACATTGAATTCATATTATAGACAGTTCATAAAACAATCCATTTTCTTACAATACGATAAAGGATCTTCAACATTTTTAGCGACGAATTTACACTGCTGATTTTCTTTTTATGGCTAACAATAAAATGCCTCCCGTAATGAAAAGCTTACGTTTCGCACGTTACGCGTTTATCTGAAAATAATTTACATTTAAAACGAAATCGACAACAAAATAAAAAATAATCAGGTTTCAATTTACATACAAGACAATTGTGTTTTACAATAATACTTTTTATACCCGTTGCCGGTTTAAAACAAGAACGATATATGACATGCAGGTAATAAAGTCTAATGATTTAAAAAAAAAAGTACCAACCACTCAAGTTTCAATTTAATTTTAATGCAAAGACGACGAATTGAAAATATCTACTGCTAAAGAATAAAGTGTTTCTTTTACAATGCTGTCATAAAACTCAAACTATCACTCAAAGCTCTATAATAATGCAGGTGTTTACAATAGAGAAAACAATTAAATTTTGTGTCACGTATAGGGAAAGCTTGCAGACACACATGAAAATTAATAAACTAAATACAGAGCTTTAGTTAATATTAATCCATATGGGGAATATATTGTGTACAGGTGCTATATGAATTAATAGTTTGCCAACATCTGATCCCCAGCTGTAATTTTCAATAAAGCTTGTAAGTTTTGAAAAGCGTACAGTTAGCGTACATCTGAGCTTGATTGAATGATTCTGAACATAAAATTTAATTTATTAGTTATTATAAATTGACTAAAAATTATTTATTTTCGTTTGTTTCCACTGACATCAAAATTACGAATATTTGAAATGAACAAAGCTATTTTTAATTACGATAAACATAAATTAATGAAGTAAAACTAAATTTTATATTATGAATAAGAACTTTGAACAATTACCCAAATTAGAAGCACTTCTATAATATATGTGATAAAAGGTTTTTCAAATTGATTTGAACAACATATGTAACAACATATTACGTCATAGTATATTAACATTGAAGTTTAACTATTTCTGTTTTATCATACGCCAGGTTTTAGGTTTTTTCTATTAAGTGTAAATGTTTGTCAGTATCTGAGGTTTGGGACTGTAGATTTCAACTGAAAGTGTATGTGTGCTATACAGAAGCAAGTAAATTTCAAGTGCTTATTTGTGCTGGCCTTTATTGTCAGAAAACAACTAGACGTTTACAAGAAAGTATAACTTCTATCGTACCTTCATCAGTGCAGGTAAACATTTTTATGACTAGAGTTCTTAAAAGAATTTGAATTATTATAATAATAAAATACTAGTAGCTACCCGTGAAATATTCTCAGCGAATTCAGACACAACTGACAAATGATAAAATAAGACAATTGAAAGAAATCGAAATGACAGTTGAAACAAATGACAACAATCAGTTAATTCGAATTTGAGACAATGATTATTATACTTGGTTTTCATTCACACGTATGTGTTTAGTCTCAGTCTTTTTCAATTTTTTTAAAGAAACATATAAATTTGGTTAAACTTTAAATGAATGGTTTATTCGCTGCTAGGAAACGAAAAACAAGTTTACAAAAATTAAAAACATAAAAATCATTTTTAGTTTTTAAAACTCATACATTATCTCGCGTAGTTAGCTTGATTCATATTTTATATAACAGAAGTCATCCGATTGGAAACATTATCAGTTGCATTTTATTTAGTTCAATCCACATTTGCGTACTGTTCTATGAATGTAACAGTGCACACTAATTTCTTTAGCATCATTTAATTTACCCTCTCATGATGAACTTAAAAAGTATAACTTTAAAATCATTGAAAAAAAACAAAATATGTTTCAAATTTAAAGATATTTAGGGCTTTTTTGTTGTTATACAAAATAACTCAATAATTTCTTAGTTCTAAAAATTGCAATAAACTTAATTGGGGATTCTAGAGCACTTTAGAGAAAATCGTTGTTTTTTAGATATTAAAGATTATGATTGCTCTAAAATAAAAGATTTTAATTAGATACATGTTTTGGCTTTTTCAGTTGGTATTACTGGTCATCTCAATTAACTTCTTCTTAACTTTCATGGTAAAAACAATTTCATTACGTATAGCCAAAGTATTTAAATTTTCAATTTTAAATTGTATAGTCAAACAAATTTATTCAAATAAATGATACATCTGTGGAAAACATAATGAAAAATAGAAAATTTGGTAAAATTTTCAAGTTGGAAAACGTTTGCCTAAATATTCAGAACTAAAAATGTTGGATAAAATTTTGAAAAGATGTTTTTCGATTTACAAAGTAACAAATCTCATTTGAATATTTTTTGCTCTTCGATGTCTGTTGACATTGAAAATATTGATGAAAATTTGCAAATGGGGTCTTAAGTACTACAATATGACACCCTATTGAACCAGAAGTAAAAGGAAATTGGTATTCTAGAATTTTATGGGTATTTACATGCAAATCGTTTTCTAGGAATTTGACATGTTGTTTTACGGATATTATCCAAGTTAGGTTCCACATATATTTCCACGCTGATTTTTTGAATAAATCAAGATGATTTATGCAGCGTACTAGATTGACTTAAAAACATTTTGTATCAACTTTATAAATAACATGAAGTCAAAATTTAATACCAAAATTTTAGGATTTGAAAAATGCGAAGCGTTGGATTGTATCCTGAAAAAAGAAAAGAATTATTATCCTTATTTATAAATAACTTTCATTGATTTTTTGATTTGTTTTTTTTTTGTAGTCAATTTGTATTTAGCTAATTCATAATTTTGAATTTTCGGGAGACGGATTTAGGAATGCGATTTTCGAAGAATTTGACCCTTACAGCGAAATGAGTTTGACATAACTACTGTAATGTAATACAATAAAATAAACCCTAAACTACTAGATTAGGACTTCGGTTCGACTATTTAGGTATTTTTCTTTGACCTTTTTTTATTATTATTTTCATATAGCTTCAATAGAACATTGAAATATTATTTTAGTTATTTCGTTGTGTACACTACATATAAGGTTTTAATTTATGTGTTTCGAGAAGTTTTATAAGTTTTGTGGAATTATTACATGAAAATGAAAACAACAAAACATTTGAAATAAATCAAAAATATTAAATAATCTTAATAAGAATAAAACCAAAAAAAAAAACCTTCAACTCTAATAAATGTTTGAATTTTGTGTTTGGAGTAAACAATAAATGTTGAGATTCCAGTGCAAAGTACCGCAGTTCTACATCTTTGCCAGCAAAGTTTTATATGTTGTGTAAACGTGGTTACAGAACAAAAAAGTTGTTGGGTAATTTAGAGTATGAAGTAAATACATATATACATATATGTACTGCAAGTTTGTATTCATATATAGGTGTAGCGCCATTTATTGGCAACAGTTAAGTGTTCTACTTGTGGTAAGCATCAGTTCCACTCGGTAAACATGACCTGATGTGCTTAAGATTGGATTAAATAAATGATTTTTTTCATCTTTTACCTTTTTCACCTTGAACGGATTTTATACATCAATTAATTTCGAATTTTATGTAGACAAAAACATTTTTTTTTCTAATCTTTATATCTCGAAACATTATCTAAATTTAAAAAATAAAATAAATAATAAAGTAAGAAAAAACTTAGAAACTGTTTATGTGTTCTCACCGTATATCTACACATAGTTTCTTGTTCTTCTTGTAGCACACGTAACTTTTTAAAAGTTATACTATTCGACAATAATAATGTGTTCTGGGTATTTCTACTTTAACAACCCATAACCATCTTAAATACAAATGTTGCACATTTCAAATTACTTAATATTGTAATATTTTGAAGACAATTCAAAGATAAGATGAGTTTTCTACACTAAAAACCAAAACATTTACCATACCATGCCATTTTCGTTATTATTTTCCGCATTCTACCATCGTGAACCAAATTATTCTACAATAGCTGCGCATATAAACGCATAGAAAAACGCATTCTTTACTCATAGAAAAATAAATCGAGAACCAATTGCTACTATTTAACGAAAAACTATGTTCTGCAAAACAAGTCTATTGCAAAATACAACAATTTTTATCATTTGTATTTCTTATATTTAATTATTTTTTACTTCTGTCCTTCTTGAGATACCAACACCTATCGATCATTCATTAAAAAACAGTGATAGTTAAATTATTCATCAAAAGAAAAAATAAATTTTAGTTTTAAATCGTAGCGATTAGGAACGTGATTGTAAGCAATAAATATTAAGCATCGATATTAAATAATCTCGCAAAATATCCGCAATAATAAGTGGAATTGATTAATAAAGAAAATTAGTTTTCAAGTCTCTAAGATTAATAACAGAACTTATTAATAAGTTAAACAAAATTTAATCGTAAAGCTGCGCATAATCAAAAGAAAAAAGTATATAACAGTTGATAACTAAAATATTATAATTATCAATAATTCAGTAAAATGTATTTAATCATATATAATCATATATATTGACATTGCTAATCCGTGAGACGTTTTAGTGCGTAGGAATAGTCTCTCTCACTTCATCCGCATCTATTCCATACATATCTCGCACACTCACTCTTCTCCCCCAAAATTTTTTTCGTTGTCGCTGAAGCAGCTGATCTCTGCCCGTATACTTTCCGTTAGGATGAAACCTAACGGGTTCTACACTAGTTTACTTATATTTTAACGATAACGTATACATTCTACAATATATATTAATGACGGTTCATTATAAATATATTTGGAGAGACAAAATAACTTCTGTATATATACGTCCCAGTAAATGCTTTGATAGTATTACGAGTTTTAATTCTTTGTAACATGCGAATGGTTTATATCATTGAATAAAAAACAATTCTTAGCTTAATATATGAGTTCAATCTTTCTGATTTTCTGAATTCTGTTTCTTTTTGATTTTATCTAAAAAGACACTAACTTCCATTCCTCCATTAATAGACTGGCACTAGTATACGCACAATACTCTTTGCTGTTTTATTTTTTGACTGAAAATATTTCTCTTTTTTTGTAAAAAAAACTTTTATTTTCTTAATATATGTGTCTCTAATGTTAGTCACATAAATCAGGACAATTATTATATAATAATTGTATTTTGATTTACGTATACATTATTTTTTATGAAGCTTCTTCAAAATAAAACTCGTCTTTTTTTGAATATGATATTTTTTTTTCTTTTTTATTTGTTTACTTATTTATAATTTTATATTTGGTTACAATTTATAAAGCTAGAAATTGAGTGTGTTTCAAAATTTTGGTAGCTTTTATAATACTAACTTGGTACTTTTATGGTAACTTGGTAGTCCTACTTCTACGTATTAAACTCCCCACGTAAAAGAAAACAAGAAACACATTCATGTAACGTTGAAAATTTAAATTTTTCATAATAAGACAAAGTTCTCAGACTTCTCAAATATACGAACTTTCATTTGTCTAACTTTTATATTTAAGATTTTGCTAATTCCTGAAATATGTCCATTAGTCAAAATTAACCCGTTAGGCACATGCGCAATTAAATTGTATATAGTTCAATCTAGAATCATGTACCTCTTAGTGAACGTAATAGCCCAAAATAATTTCTGTAAGAAACTTCCGTAACAAATTTATTTACTTCTTCTCATACTGCACCTAAAAAACTATAACATTCAAAAATTGTCACTTTAAGTAATAATTAAGAAAAATGTTATTCTAATCGTTTTAATATCAACAAACTAAAACTTTCATACTGTTCACGTATTTTTACGTATACGTATGAACATTGAGCAGTTACTTGAAGTTAATGATGATCGAATGATATGCACTTCTATGCCAAAAACGTTTGCTGAAATCTACAGCATAACAAACATAAACTCATTTGCAAACTTTGTAATGACCTACTTACAATGCTAGTTCTAGATTTTTTTAAATAGCCATTCTAATGAGTTTAATAACGTAAATTATTTAAAATGCGTCAAAATGTAGTTGTTACACCATTTTTATGGAAATAAATTTATAAGAAAATAATTCTTCATTGAATTATTTGGTAGAGTTTGCGGTTATTTTAAAAGTTGAAACAATGTTGAATTTTTTGAATTGAAGCATTTTGAAGCAATGTGTTGAAATAGTACAAGTAATTCATACATTTATCATTTATTGAATTCAGTCAACGCTATACTGTTAAAGAAAGCGATAAAGAAATGTATCCTCCTATGAATTCTAATTTACATACTTCAATTTTGTTGACAGTCGTGAAGAGAGCGTATATTGATTTTCATGAAAATGACTTGAATATTTCATGAACGCTTTCGTGATTTGTATGATTTTAGATAGTCGGAACAATTTTACTTTATATGTTCGTGATTTTTAAATCTGCGTTAGAAGATGAAAAGTGTTTGACTCGTTGGAATCGATCTAATTTAAACTAAACAGGATGATAATTTATAATTGTTGATGAGCCTGAAGTAGAATTTTTGTATGCGCTTATGTTTTATTTTGCTACGGAAATTTATTTTTTGCTGCAATGTTAGTAATGTTTTTTTTTTTTTTTAAATATTGATTCAGATTATATAAACACCATCTCTGTTTATGCGTTATTGTTTGAAACACGGTGAGCTGTTTTGTAATTTCCGTAAGTCATATCAAATGGGGATGAAATAGGAACACAGAGGCGTATTGAGGGTGAGAATTTGAGGGACACGATAGTGAGCAAAGTATTGTGGTTAAAGATGTCTTGTCAATATTCACGCCACGCTCACGTAGACGCCTCTACCTGAACCGTTCACATCTGGCATCTTATCAGTATCACAAAGAACAAGCGTCGCCTGGAGACGTCTCTTCGTCCCTTCAATTCCTCTCCCCATTTTCACTTAAAAGGAGCATCAATCGCGTTATATTTCATGATATCATGACGATCGGATATTCCATAATTTCTTACATTATTATAATTTTTTCTACACATTGCACCGATAAAAACATATCTTTTTTATATTTTTGCCTAAGATTACTTTGCGGTGAATAAATATTGCATTTTTTTTTTATTAAAAAAATATATCAATATTAAAAAAACAGTGTCTGTATTTATGTACGCGCGTGAGAAGTTATACTTCTTTGGTAAAGTTAAAAATAGGTTTTTAATCCACTGCCATAGCCTCTTCCGGTAGTGCCTGAACTAGTACACCAGTTATAAGATTTGTGATTACTAAAATATGATACAATTTTAAACACAAATTACTTTTAATATTAAAATACATAAAAGGAAACGATTGTGTTGCGGCAAAAATAAGGACAAAGAATATAAAGTTTAAAGTCACCCATGTTAATGGAATACAAATATAATAATTATTGACTCAAATTTGAAATACAATGTCATTAGTTTCAACTGTCATTTCGATTTTATTCAATTACTTATTTTAGTCATTTGTCAG
Source organism: Sisyra terminalis (assembly GCA_958496175.1). Taxonomy (NCBI): domain Eukaryota; kingdom Metazoa; phylum Arthropoda; class Insecta; order Neuroptera; family Sisyridae; genus Sisyra; species Sisyra terminalis. Next base: position 35,333,475 of record OY292274.1, read on the forward strand.
TTGTGTCAGTGTTGGGCTGTGAATATTTCATAGAGAATTACAGGTTTTCAAATAAGAAATTAAATTGGCTATTTATACATAGATCCTATATGCTTACACGTTTGGTTACTTATAGAAAATGTATGTTACATATTATATGAATTACCGTTTATCCAAATTAACAGATTGGGTCACATGTTTGAAAAATACTTACCAAAAACCTTTACCATATAGAAGTAGATTGTTGCCATAAAATATCATGTGTAGATATGTCTATACAATCCTAATTAACGATGTCCTAAAAATTTCATTAATACAAAAGTAATTGTATATTTTATTAAGCCATTTATATCTATGTATTGAATCTAAATTTTAATTCAAATATATAAAAATACTAGCTGATCCCCGCGACTTTGTCTGCGTAATGTTGGTGTTGGTTGTTTTCTTTTTAGGTTTGCTCCTTGTAATGGTATATGGAAATTTTTATTTTTCTTATTTATTTTACGAAAAACATAATCATACTTAAAATCATTATTTTGTTGAATTTAAAAAGACACATTTAATAAACTATTGCTTAGAATAAAATAGTTGTATATAATAATCAATTGATTTTCAAAAAATATTTATATCTAAAAAAATATTAAAAAGAGTATGTCTATTGCGTATACCTGACCATGACCATCACCAAATAATCCGTATATCAATCAGCATCTATAAATAAAAAATATCGCCAAGTTCAATAAAGTCGGTCCTAATTAAGACTAAAAAAAATCGAAAGTTATCAAAATACTCGCGTTTAAATTACAGAAGTTAAGGGTCTAGATTTTGAATATTAGTAGGAATCTCATCTCACTGTTTCGATTCCCGAATGAACCTTTTTCCAAAAGCTATTATACTATTGCAATGTACAACACAGCCGCGAAATTGAAATTTATACAATTGCATGAAACCCAGTTCTTCCATAATCAAGAACACGTAACCATTATGTATCTATACACTTATTAATTATTATAGTATTATCTATAAACTTATAGTCTAGAGCTCACCATACACAATTTGGCGTATGCCTTTTACTCTGGAAGAGGATTTTAAATTTCATTATGACTTACCGTAAAAATGTCGGTAAGTATTTTCTTTGGTTCGCCGAATTTCAAGGGGTACTCGCTCACTAATGTAATTATTTCGGAATTTCAGGTTTACAATATGTGAAAGCCAAAACTTTTATGTTCAATTATAAACTTAACCATTTTCAAATATATCAATCAGAGTTTAAATTTTTAAACAGGTCCTAAGTTTTTGTTTCAAATAATAAACCAAGTTTGTTTTATACTAAGCAGTCATAAAATTTCTCCTTTAACGGACTTTGATTTTGAAATTTAAAATTTTGATTGTTTATTAAACATTATGCCGTATAAACTTAGCCACCATTTTTCACTCTTTTAAGGGAGGAATTATTAAAAACTCTTTTTTATTGTCGGTATCTTATAACGGCATCATATAAGGAACACACTTTCCAAATTACATCGACACAAATATGCATTTATATTTGAAAATACAACATAAAACATGAAAAAAATTATGACCTTTATTTTAATTATGGTTGAAAAGCAATTCGATTTCGCCCATTTAGATATTGTACGTACAAAATTGTTGGAAATAGGTGGAAAGCGTGGAAGTAAAATCGAATATTTTTTTTTATATTCAATAACAATAATTGGTTATCAAACTATTCTAAAAATCGTAGTAAAATTATTATGGAAGATTTTATATATTTATTGATGATACTAAAATATAGGACAAAAAATTGCTTTCTTAATTTTTTTCAGCAGAATATATAATTGCTCCATGTCACAATCATTGGTTGATAAAAATTAGATTTTAAAAAGTTTGATTGTTGAAAAACAAACAAAAATTAAAAACCGCCTCTTTGGTATTTGGTATAAGTACCTACTACATAAACTTTCATACTAATTAAGTAGAATGACGTTAATTAAAATGCTGTTATCAAAATAATATAACAAAAACAGATACTTATTATTAATTAATTACACTTATTAAATTTAAATTTTCGATTGTTGATTAACTTTATATTTTCTTATACAAACTTAGTCACCCCCTTTTACTCTTTTAGTTTAGAAATTTTCAAAAAAAAATCTTATCACATACCTACTTCTTAAAGGAATACACCGAATATTAAAATTTTATCAGGCTGAGGGGGTATATAAATACACGATTTTATATATAGGTTTTAAAAACGTACTTACTTTAGCTTTATTGCTATTATTATTATTATTATTATTATTATTATTACTACTATTACTTTTTTTAGTTAATATTTACTTACTGAGCAACCCTAAGGATCTATTTACAACTTTGTAAAAAAAAGTTTACTGTAAGATTCGAACCCACGTCTTTTTTATTAATTAGGAGCATCAGTGTCAGATACATAAGCCATCACGCTATTAAGATCAACTATTTGTTTTGTAAATTTTATACATATAAACGTTTATATTTCAAAGAGGCAATTTTATAGACTTTAAATTGAATTTCCTGTGCTTTTTATCAGTTCAACTAAAAATATTTTTACAGATTATTGACTAACTTTTCATTACCTTTCCAATGATATATAACTCGTCTGTCTAAAGTAATTTTTTTTTGTTTCAACCTTAGGGAATACCTTCCCTTTTTATTTTTAATGAATGATAAGTAGCCTAACATATGTTGCAAATTGTGTTGCATCTTAATACCAAATTTAATTAAATATGATTGTTCCGTTCTTTTGTTAAACCGGGACATCCAGACAGACAGACAAAAATGTTAAATTGGGAACAAGGGCCTCTTAAAACATATATTTTCCTTAAAATTACGTTCAAAATTAAATGCACAGCGAGAGGTAAGAGTTTTAAATATTAGTATAGATTTTAGTTTTTTTTCTTTCTTTTTTGGTATAAGGACCTCATATGCTATCATATAAATTTAGTAATATTTTGTTATTTATCCTTAACTACCTGACGGTAAAGTTCCGAGTAAAATCGGTCTAACTGTTCCGGAGATAAACCAGGATAAATAGAAAAAATTAACTCGCGCAAGTTGGGAGGGTCTAATCAATTAAATGCATTTTAATTCTCATAACTTTAATAACAATAGGCTAAATTGAGTAATATTTATGCATATATTTCAGCTAAGGTAGACAAATATTGATAACACATACGTGTGAGTGAAATACCATATTTTTTTGAATTTTGAAAGAATGATTGTCGCTATGGTTTCAACAGTCATTTTGATTTCATTCAATATATTGCCAATGTTTACCATTCGCCAGTTGCGTCAGTATTGGGCGGTAAATATTTTTCTGGAAATTACTAGTTGTGTATTAATATGGATATTGTTTAGACTGTAAAATTCGAAAATATTTAACTCAACGATATCTATTTTCTGCATGTTTTAAAGGTTCTAACCGTTGTGACTGTTTCTAACTGTTCGCTGGTTATAACTTCGTATCTGATTTGGAATTGTCCGGGATGATCAAATCCTCTCATCTCGAGTCTCTTGGTAAACGAAAAACATATGACAACATATGCAAGTGTTGGCTTAACTTGATCGATGCGATTGTGTTTTAGTCGTCTTGCTATTATATATATCGCCCCCAAAAATTGGCAGATTTCGCCCGCTTGAACCGTTCTTTCTCGCTAACCGTTTGCGAGCAACTTCATACTACTACTTTAAAGCGTAATTTTTTAACAATTTACTCTCTTTAATTTTTTTTTCAAAACGCCGGTAAAGAAGTATAACCTCAAAAATATATCAATATTGAAAAAAATTTAGAGTGATTGGTCGTAAAAATTTATTTTGTATATATGTACAGAATGTTGTTTTTTTTAGTCCCATTTACAACTTTCTACATTTTCTAAATAGGTTTTCATTTATTAAAGAGAAAAAATGGCTTATTACTCGAGTGAGTTTTGATTTACTGCCATTTCGAATCGTGGATGACGCTTTATTGTAAACGCGAAGCGAATTTTCTTTATGATTCATCCTCATTTGAACTTTTGTTTTGTTGAAAATGAGTTGCTTGAGTCAAAATTATTTTGTTTATGTTGCGCATTTATAAATATTATGAAAACAAATACGAACAAATTTTAAGAGTCTGCTATCATTAATTTTAATGTAGCAAAGCTGAAATGTAATGAAATGAAATAATGAGTTGCCGTATATTATACACATTTCGTAAACGAGTGCTTTAAATATTGTTTCCGTCAATTCTAATCTTCTTTTGTGAAGACAAACCCGAAAATTTAATAATTAGCTCCGTCTTATTGTATTCGAACGAGAAGAAAAACTGAAATCTACATACAAACATTTGCACGAGGCAATTTAATAGAAATGAAATCGTTTGGTAAGGCAAATGCTTGGTATTTACACAGGTCGGCGGCACGATGTTTGGGTTTCGTAAAAAATCAAACACAAAGAGGAGAGAAGGACCCTTTTCTAACCAGTTTATGCAAATGTGACCTTATACTCCCCCTCACTTGTACCATATATACGTTTCAATTTGCATATATAAAAGTAGTACATTCGTTTCAGCTCTGAGTTAAATTTACAAAGAACAATATTGCAAAACATCCTTCTCAAACGCAATCTCAGTACTCGCTGATTTGCTTCGCTTTTAATAACAACAAAAGGACATTTTTCAATTTATTAAAAACTTCAGTAAAATGACAAATGTTTTATACTTCAGTTTCATGTTTTTTTTTCCCCAAAAGATAATCAATTTTCATGTAAATTAAAAAAAATATCTACGTTTAAAAATATTTCATTGAAATTAAACACAGGAAAAAATGACAGAGTTTTATCTAGTTTTAGATCTTTGCAAATAAACAATTTGTATTTATAAAGGCACATAAATACAATATAGTTATGTTAACTGATGATTCAAATAAATTGTCAACGACAAAAGTCTGTTCTAACTGGGACAAACGACACGAAATATTGAATAGCTTTTATAATGTAATGCATAGAATGAGGGAGTCGTTCTTACAAGAGCATTCACGTGGAAACTTGTTTCGTAAAATCATTGAAATATCATTTCAATGTAACTCCTCAAAGATACTCATACAACACATTCAGATTGTGATAGTTGTGTTCTTATATATTTTGCATAAAATTGAGACATCAAGAAACGTCTGTATTGTAAACCTGAAATCAAACTTGACGTTATTTGATTGTCTCTCCAAATAATTGACATAACTAAGTTATCTCGTGTTCAATTCATTTGATTTCGGCATTTACGCTAAAAAGACTTTAATGCTTTATATACTATAGAAGCTCCTCAAAAAATTTCACGATGATAAAAAATGGTTTCAAACACTTTACACTAAAAGCATGTCTTGTGTTTAAAAGAAGATAAATTGACAAATATAAAATATTGAAGTCTCGACAAATACGAACGACAAATGGTGGAAAGGAGGTTTTAATCGCTTCGTCTTGTGAAAAATTTTGTACCGAAATTGAAAAAATAACATAAATAAACAAAAAATCAGAAAAGATATTTACCAAGGGTTTTGCTACCAAAAAAATAAAATAAAAAATAAAATCAATTTTCCATTGCTTTTCCTAATTGAATTTGGAAGAATATACTACTCTTCTTGTTTGATACTTTTTGGATTGCTATAAGTCTGACGCACTCGAATTGTACCTTCACACCTCCAACTCCCTTGAAGAACTTGTGAAAATATTTTCTGCTCGATTGAAAACAAATTTTCCGCCTCAATGAGTTTGGTAACGAAAGTGTTCCCAAATCTATTTCTCCAAGCGATCCCTTCCTAGTGATATTTTTGAAGTTAAAGCTCTGTAATGAGGTGAGACCTCCATTGAAATACATATCTATATTTATATAAGTATTTCGATTATGAAGGTGTAGAAAAAGAGTAAGATATATAAAACGGTAGAAAAAGAATAAGTTAAAAGGTGTTAGTTACTATATGCTATGTAATTATTCCGTTGCTAAATTTTCAATTATTTTTTGTTCTTATAAAATATATTTGAAACTGTTTCGAATACATTGACAAGCATTAAATACTTCATGAAAATTTTTAATAAAATTACTCTCTTATATCTATAGATATTGTAACAGAAAGGGACAAAGTCTGTCTCTCTCTTTGTGCCATGCCGGCACGTGATTGGCTGAGTGACTTCTTTCTCTCTCCCACCAATGCAAATGCACGTATAGATTGTTATAGAAACGTCTAGTAAATGATAGAACATTAGCGAATATTGAAGTACATTCTAGAATATTGGGTTGCGGGTATATAAGACGCTCAGTTCAATCCAACAGAACAGTTCTGTATCGAAGTTCACTTTGAATTTCCGTTACGACAAAGCGATTTTTATTGTGATTTCGATTTAAAATTGGTTATTGCCATTTAAGGATTGTTTCGACAAGTGTAATTGTGTAATAAAAAGTGTATACAAGTGTAATAAAAAAGTGGTTGTTAAGTGTGAAAGTGATTATTTATTTCCAAAAGAAATTAAAGAACGAAAAACGTGAACTCAATACAGTTTTGAGACGTCACGTTACAATATATATCTATACTCTATATTATATCTATACTATATTATATTCTATCTCTTATGTCACTTATATTTATAAAGATATTTAAATTGTAAAAGATAATATGTACTATATATATATACCAATAGTTACGAGGGGAGGGGGGTTAAGGAAGAAATGCCATCAGAAAAAAAGAAGAAACCAGTAGCGTAGCGTGTTGGATGCCGGGAGTGCCATGGTCCCGGGTGGTTAATGAAAGTGGGGCGGCATATTGACATTGATAACTCCATAAATATTTTGTTTTGAGAAAATCACGAAGATAAAGATTTTCAACAATTAAAAAAAACTATAGGTGTTTGCTTTTTTGTCACTTTTCTTGACCAATGATGAAGATTATTGAAAATTAATTAAATATTTACATTTGAGTTTCAACGTTATGATCATCGTAATTTATTGTGAAACGTGGTACAAACGACGCATAGTTTGCACTAGTCCATCCTTACAATACATACATAGAAGTTGTAATGTTATTATTGTAATTTTTGTTACAATTTTTTTCTTATTACTGAAATTCAAATCGGACATTCTGTTTTACAAAATTTTAATTTTAATAAAATCAAATTTAATTAAAAAATCGGAAGTTAATTAATAGCAATTATATTAAATTTATTGAAAGCAAATACTAAGATGACTGTATCTTAGTCATTTACTATCAAAAAAACTTTCAGACCAAAAAATATTTTTAAGGTTAAAGCTTTAAAGCTCAAGAGTTGACTCTTTTTCAAAATCGAATATTGCTGGGGATGATTTAGCTTTAAACAACGGTTTGATTTTTCGTAATTTCGGTACTGGTCGTATTCAATTAGTTATATCAATTAATGCTGCACTTCCTCTGTTTATCTGGTTTTCATTTCAGTACGTTTGATCTACATAATCGTTCCGTAGGTACATGATTGTAAGCCACGTAATGTAAAAATTAACGGAGGGGGGCATTTGACACCAATATTTACGAGTGAACTGTATAATGACTCCGAATGAGATAGACTTTTTTTATTTTACACTGACAAATTAAAAATAATTGATTATTACATATTTGGGGAAGTTCCTAATATCTCCAGTGCCACGATTTAAAAACGGGTTATTGTGGAAGAAGCAATACTAACTAAGAAAGAAGAATACAAAAATTGGAGTTTTCTAAATGTAAATCATAAACCAAGCCAACTACGTGAGATATTGTAAATGTTTTTTAAAACCAGAAGCTAGAAGACTATTTTATTTTCAAAGTTTATAAATTAGTTTTCCGTTTCCAAACGATGAATGAACTATTATTATAAATTTTAAGTAACTTTTTTGAATTCATAACTGAGTTAAAATAATAATAAACAAGTTTTTTTAACTGTTATTTACCGTCGCTATATGCTTGTTAGGGTTTTGAGCGATTTTAAGGTTAGAAAAAATTCATAAATTGAGAAATATTGAAAATTTGCTTTCTACGAGATTTGAATCCAACACCTTCCTGCTTTGGAGTGGTCACCTTGACCACTCGGTCACCAGTAAGTTTAATAAACAAATTGTAAATAAAAATAATATTATACTCGTAGCTATAATGATACAAATTATATTAAGAGGTCTAGTTATAAAATAAGAACGATTCCAATTCCCAGAAAAGATTATACTTTCATAAAGAAGTATATCTTCTTACGTGCGTCCATAAGTGCATACACCTTTATTTTAAATATTATCCTTCTTATAACTACCAATTGAAAATGTAGTATCAAGCATTGGACTCTTTTTAAAATAATATATATATTTTTTTAAAAAAAAAATATTCTGCTTTTCAACTTATTAAGCGTAAGGAAATTGTTATAAATAAGAAGACTGTAGTAGTGAGGCACAAAACTTTTTAATTCCATGTGGTATTGAATTATGTTTTTTTTATAATTTTTCCTTTTTTTCTATTGATTTGCATAGTAATTAAATATTTCTACTTTTTCTTAGCAAGAAAAAATACTATTTTTTTATGCATGTTACCTATTGGTTCTTTTAAATTTAAATTTTCAATTACTGTTCTAGCGACCCCTTTGTAATTGTTAGGGTCGTAATTAAAATTTTACGTTTTTTCCATAATATTTACGCAACTCCAACTGCGATAAATGACTAACAATAAAATCAGGGCTATTATTATTTAAGATTTTACTGTTTTTGTAACTTTATTTGTTATTAACGGCATGTGAATGTTGCTGCATGTACAAATTGCATGTGCAATTAGGAAACAAACAAAAAAGCACAATCACATTTCCAATAAAACATTAATGCGACAAATAAAACTTAAATAAAGCTGTCAGCTTTTGTTCGTTCGAAATCGAACATTAAAAAAATTGTTTCGTGCCAGGAATTTTCTATTATTTTATTATAACCAATTTATTCAAATAGTGATAAAATTATTTCTGTATCAATTGGCTGGGTGGAAAATGTTCCAAGGCTGCTATATGTTCCGAAAATATTATATTCAGTTCCTCTAAACATGATTTATTTGCGCATAGGATAATTCTAGGCCATTACAAACGCGGTATTGAGAATGCATAAATTACATATTAAACATATGTTTCATTTAATGGGCAATACATTACAAAGTTTGCGGACGAAACAGCTCACAAATATGCGCATATGATTACCATTAACTGAGCGAATGGTGCTTTGGCAATTCGGTAAAAAAGTTTTCCCTCATTTTGTCGTTCCGAAACAAACTTGCATTTATAGACTCGATGGATGAGAGTGACGACAGCCATACAGCTCAATGTTATTACTTTTTGTTCAGACGTACAGCACATATACACATATTTACTTTTATTTGTGTATATGTTGGGTGCATCCGGAAGATTCTGCGGCACTCTCATTGATTTCATTGGAAATTCGTATGAGATCGCGAAATAACGTGGATTCCAAAATGGATATATTATTAGCAGCTTGACGATATTCTCTTATTCCACCCAGCAAATAGAAATGTAATATAAAATTTTTGGAATTTCAAATATTTTCATTTTTACGTGAATGCTAACGCTTTCGAAAATGAATGCTAACGAAAGAATCACTCAAAAACACATTAAATGTAGGCAGTGCAATTGAAGAAATTCTATCCCATTCAACAATATAATAAAAAAACAACTTTATAAAACTTCAAACTTTACCATTTAATTTTTACTTAGTAAAATAAAATCGATAAAATCGTCAAATAGATATAACACTGTTCTCAAAACAGAACACGTTTAAAGTAAACTAGATAGATAAGTAATAAAGGCAATAAAAGTCGTAAATTTCTGTCAATTCCAATTACATAACTCGTTGCATCAAATTTACTATAACAAAGTTGATAAATAATGGATTAGATCATATCATATCTTCTGAAATTCAAGTATACATCAGCAGTTTCGGACTGATGTTGACGTTACTGTATGTATCCATTATTAATAACGTTAGAATATATACCAAGATATAAGAAGTAAACAATAAAAAAATGAAGAAAATTATTTCAGGAAATTATTGGACAAGTACAAAATTGATTAATGCTTTCATTTCTTTTGTATTGTCAGTATTACATATTAAAGTTTTGATTAGCTTCTTATATTTAATAGAATAGATTTAATTCACATGGTCTAAAAAAATTTAAGTGTTTTAAAATGTTCTTAACTAATATCAAAACATAATGACGCTGTTAATTTTTAGCTTCACTTGCTAAAATTTAAGAAATATTCATTTAAAAATGCAAAAACATAAACATTAAATTCAAAGTGTCTAAAATAAGCTCCTATTGACCCGGCATTAAAATGACGTCAAAATACGAAACTTCAAAATCCTATGGATGTTTTCCTATAACATGTACTCAAACACAAAAGTAAGGTTGCTTAAATCGTTTGAACATTATATTAATAATTTAAACCATTTCCAATCTAAACAGACTCTTATTTCAAGGAAAAAAAATAATAATGGTTTTTGAGGTATAAAAATGTTTTTCATGGCGAAAAATTGTGCAATTTTCAGGAATTGCGTAACTTATTACCATTTCTATGGTAAGCGTTCAACTATCTCTTTATATCTCTGTATCAATACGCGTACTGATGCGTACTGTGACGTCACCGAAGACTCATAGGCGCACCCATTGTTTCCGGAACTTCATTTGCTCATTAAAATTAAAACTTTTTTTCTACCTAAATACAAGTTTTTTTTTTTATGTGAAACATCTATAGGCACAGGGTAAACCGGATCGTTTGCTATGGATATACTATGGATATACAGTCTACATGTAGTAGTGCGTAGTAGTAGTAGTGTACAATATGGCGACGCGTTGCCATGTGCAAACAACGTGCGACTCCCTTCTCACTCGGTTCGATGGTTTTATTTACTACAGTATAGTGGAAAACGGGTACAAAAGTAACAATTTGTACTTTTACCTTGATTTCTGGCTGGGTGTTATAATTGCCATTAAATGAATATAACCACATATAAATTTAGTTTATGTTCTTCACAATAGTAACTTGATTTATTAAATTATGGTGTATTTTATATAAATAACACAGAGCTAAAAAATTTGTCAGTTGTTACTTTCGACCACGTAGGCGGGTCGAAAGTAACAAGACTGCTAAGAGTTGCTAATGAAAACATAGTACAAGTTAAATCAACAAATTACTTATTAAAGACTTTATATTAATGATATAAACCAAATTCAGCATTTTCAATACTCAAAAAACATATATTTTAAGGATATGAATCAATAGAATGCCACGATAACGCATAAAAACTACTGCATGAAGAACTACCGACACGGAAATGTATCGGAAACCATTCTATTGAAGTAGATATCCATAAAAATATGATATTTATAATAAAATCATTACGAGGGCAAAAGTAACATATTACTTTTGTACCCTAGGGGGCTATGTTACTTTTGTACCCATTCTCATTTTTAATAAAACGTGTAATATAACTTTTAAAACAGAACGTGCTAGACAAAAATGAATTTAAACAATGTACTATTTATCCAACCAAGAATGGATATGCAAACATTCGGATTGCTATGATTCTTTTATGATTATATAAACAATAATTAAAAAAACGTCGAAAAACTTGCTTTTGACTCGTTAACACACATTACATCCTATTATATAATCTAACAACGCACTGCGCACGCGTCGACTTAATGGAAGTGAGGGGGGTGCTCTAGGCTATCACCTGATGGCAGCAAAACGATGTTCGCCCATTGGATAAACCTAGAAAGCATTTGTTACTTTCGACCCGCCGTTACTTTTGTACCCAGTCTCCCCTACATAATCTATGTTTTACTTGAAAAAATAAACAATAAAATATGTCAGACAGTGATAATTCAGAAAATGAAAGTGAGCATCTTCTTGCAAAGAAAGCAAGAATACACTATGACGCATTACTAAGTCATCAGTAATTGTATTTTTCAAGCGTCAATAAATAAGCGTCAAGAAGTAAAATCTATTCTCTTGTATACAAGTTTTATTGTATATATTATTTTGTTTTAACTAAATCAACTAATTATTGAATTAAGTTTCGTTCTTATTATACTTATTTTAAAATTTAATAACGACTGACAAAATTATATTTCAAAACCAGCTGACAGTCAGTAGCACACGAATGTTTTTATTTTTATTTGTCATGAATGTAAACATCTAAAAAATATTTGATTAGTTAATTTTCTAATCATGGTGGTTTTCTAATCTTGTCTTTAATGCATATTACTTGTACAAACTCGAATTTCACATCTACCAGGCGTCCCGTGATGGCTCACATTTTTTTTTTTTACATAAAATTGGCTTTTTCACATTTTAATAATTTCTTTTATCGATTAAAAAAAAGTGCATATGGTCTTTTAGAAATCTTAAAAATATGTAAGAATAATTATTTAATGTTTAATTAAAAAAAAAAAGGAAATTTCAAAGGGCTTTTCCACGCTTTTCACCAAATTCATAAATTAATGTTGTTTTTTTTTCTTTTCGACTGATGAAATCTAAGTGGTTGTCAAAGGATATATTTGTTACTACTTCCTTCCAAGCATTGCCTATATGGTCAATAGAAATCTTAAAAAAATGGTAACCTAATAGAACAAGAGCTCATATTTGAAGTGAGCAAATTGTTAAACTTTATTCTCTGATTAAATTGACCAATTCTACGGTAAATTTTACTCTTAAGAGAATATTCTGAGGACATTCATAATAAATTATTTTCATTCCTAAACTTTGTGGATTTTTGAATATAAAATGCACATTTTTTTTTATCAATCGATTCAAAATTCAAAATATTGCCCAATGAGTTTTTTTCATTTACTGAGCTTAGTATATTGAACGTGAAATAAATTATATTAAAATTCCATAGTTTTATTTAGAACCATTTATTATATCAAAATATTTATAAAAATATCTTTTGGGTTCATAATATGAAAATATAACTTTTTACATAAGTACTAAAATACCAGACGTTTTAAATGATTCCTTTAAAGTATTGGTTACCTTATTAATTGGTGATTTCAAACTTTTGATAGTTTTTTTTTTCTAAAGAAAACGCTCTTCATTGTTAACAATTAATTCAAGCGAAGCTTCAATTAACGTAAATTTATGAAAATAATGAACAATTTCAAGAAGCAAAAAGAAGCAGAGAAATAATTAAAGCTCTTAAGCGCTAGTAAGTTTGGTGTATTATAAATAAATAACAAAAAATCGAAAGGTAGATAACAAAAAACCTTCGTTAAGTCTCACTTTTTAATAATGAATAGTGGTTAAGGATTTTTATAATAATAAGGGCTTGTATTTCACTATCTAGGTAAAGAAATTTATGTGCCAGATATACTTTTACCCGATAGATAAAAGAAACACAAGTATTTTTATTTAAGAATAGTAATATTTGTAGAAAATATCTGTAAGATTTACCTGATAACTAAATTTGCATCTTTTAAATATCTATCTTTAGGATATGGTCTATCAAACCATTAGTGAAAAAACCAACTATAAGTCTTCCAACAAAATTTAAACTTACTATACGTACGTAATTTTTGAAGCTACCAATTACTAATGATCACGATTTATTGTAATTAAAATCACTTACCAATTACTCATTACTAATTCCCAGTCACAATCACCATTTGTCGTTATAAAATTTCCTAATTAATCTACACATTGATACCAACACATGACATCAAAAATATTCTTTTGATTATTTATTTCTATCCATAAAAAATTGAAATAATTGAACGGTATTAGATCCTTTTGATTTATCGTTTTAAAAAAAATAATTTTAAAAAAATGTTCCAAGAAATTAAAAACAATTCCCTTAGCGACTTGCTGAATTTTCGCTGTACCTTTTGTAACTTTTTTTTTTATTAAAATATTATTGCCTTCTATACTCAATTTTGTAACTTACCTTCAAAATAGAAATTTTTCAATAAAGCTTTTATAATATCGCTTTATGTCTGATAAAATTGATTTTAGCACAAAAATAACCATAAAAGATCACTGTTTACAGCCCGTAGTTTCCCAGCGTTGTCATATTATTCAATTAATCGGGTATCATCCTCTTTTCGAGAATAAATTATATTTTCCGATTTGGGTACACTTTTCCCGTTTTTTCACCAAAAATATAATTTTTACCCAACTTTCAAACCAATTTCAATACAAAATTAAAATAATTCCCTAAAATAATCAACAAAATTCATAAACTGCGAAACTATACCAAGTTACTGATAGTAAATGCTGTTTAAAGTAGTTATTTTTTATAATAAGCTAACTAGAAAAGAATATTTTTTTTAATGTAATGAATGATGATTATTGCTTTTTTTTAGTTAAGTAAATAATATCTTGAAAATTATAGCTCAAAATTATTTATTTAGCTCTGAAATATTTTTATAACTTAAGTGTTTAGCCATTTAACTCTTTGAATTCGTACAAGCCGAATATGTTTTCTAAAACAAAAAAAAAAGATTTTTAATACAATTATTTTTGTATTTTCATCTGATTTTTTGAGAAAAACAATTGACAACGCTGTTCGTAGTATCTTTGGCTGTACCTGTTGATGTAAGACTCTTAAGTTTAATTTGATGAAAACATACACATATTTGAAAACAACATTGTGAAAAAAAATTCCAAAAATTATCGTTAAAGAATTTGAATCGTTAAATAAAAAACTATAAATTTATATACATTTTATTTTTTTCCTCATAATTATGCTGTAAAGTCTAACTTTTAATAATTTGTTCTCTTTTAGGTGCAAAGAGCTTACTCCGTAATTTTTGATATACTGACGAGTGTCAAAAATAATTAAAAGTGTCATTAAATGGCTGTAATTATTGATTGACTTCACGAAGAAGTATTTTAAAATATTTTAAAAGGATTCTTAGTTTTAAAAGGATCTCTAAGCAATTTTAACTTGTTACTCCTACAAGTTCTTGAGAAAACGAGGTTTAATTATTACGGCTATAGTTACAATTATGTTTCAATCATTGCTGATTATCACTAAAGGGTAAATAGTCGGTACCATTACTTGGCCGAGATTATCATTTCGGCAATTAGCTATTTATTGGCCGATAAACATTTCCATTGTCGAGCCATTAATCAGTATTTCTGGATCAGCCGGAACTCATTCCATGGTCAGTTTCCAAACTTTGTATCGGTTATTAGACCAAGAGGTGGAAACGCAGATAGACAACGAGGTAATCTTGCAGTAGTTTTTCTTTAACATTTTAAAAGATAGAAAATTGTACAGAGAAAAAAATACCTTGTTTTCTCAAAAAATCGCTCTTTTCATTTTTTTAAATATCAAACGTAATTTTCAAGCAGATGAAATAAGCTTTTGAAAAACCGAAAACTACTTTGTACGGTAGACGTACAGCATACACATTATGTACTCGTAAAATTCAAATGGATATGTAGGTATATATATTTGAAAATCAATGCGTTTAAATATTAATCAGATTTTGGCAAAATTGTTTCAAAGTATTTCTTCCCATGTACTTTGTAGAACAAACTTGCATTTCGTCAAATTTGGATCTTGATCACGTTCTATGCAGATGACTCACTGCAGTGTTACGTTTCTTTGACAAATTCTAAAGTTTCCTTAAATAATTCGTAATATTTTAAAATTCTCTTTTACAATTTATCATGTTTTCGTTTTAGCCTCAATTGACGAATACAAACGATTATTATATTCACCAAATGAAATTACAAATTATTAGCTAATTGCAAATGTGCCTATATATTTGAATTTCCAAGCTAATATGCTATTTAATTTATTTGCTTCAAATGAATTTGACAATCCATATAGACGTGGTCAATAAATGACGGTAAAAATATTGGTCATCGTGTTAATGTGTTATAGTTATCAAAATATACGCAGCTATTAGCAGTTAAATATGTGCCATTAAAACCTTCAACATTTCACGTTAAAAAATTAAGCTGCTTCAGCACAATTTATGGGTAATTAAATAATAAATATAAATAAAAGTCTTTATTTCAAACAGGAGGAATAATTTTTGAATTTAAATAATCGGGAACGTTTGAATAATTTCACCTCATAAATTTTGAAAGTTTTTATTAAAATATTTTTAAAATATTAACTCAAGGTAAGAAACGTCGTTAAGGATCTGAATTTAATCTCATTTTGTACTAAACTCATTTTTCAAGCAGCACATACCAAGATTGACTGGTTTGGAAATGAGTAGGGGACGTATTTCGTTATTGCAAGCTTAAGCTTTAAGTTCACCCCGGATGGGATGTTGCGATAAATCATTCAGCTCTGTTCTAGGTGGGATTACCATCTCTTTATTTTTTCTTGTATATTTTTCTTTTTTATGTTAAAACTACTTTGGAACGTCGAAAAAGTGATATAAACTTTGATTTAACCTGAGTTGGCAAATTGGTTTGAGATAACAAATTACGATTAGATTCGGTCATGTGAGGAGTAAAAAATGTGGATGTGTCGGATGATAGATTGATTGTGTTTTGAGTTCAGTTGATTACATTTTGATTTGAAGAAAATATTTTTATATCTATTTGCCAGAAATTATATCAAATTTGCATTTTGCTAAAAAATTATTCGGACGGTTTCATCAATTCAATTCACATATGAGTCGTATTATATTTTGCATATTTGGTTAATAATTCATCCTCAAATTCAATTTTAGCAGTTGAGTATGAGTTTAGTACGACAGTTTAATAATTACCATTTTTAATAATTTCCATAAGCTGGAATAGAAGAAGTTACATTTTATTTATTTTTTCAAACTCATTAGTATAAAAATTCATAAATATTACTTTTTAATTTCCTTAAACGTTGTTATCAATCTTTACCACAGAAACTTTAAAGAAGTTCGAAAGAATAATTATACAGTTTTCTAAAATATAAATATAATTTGTATATATAATATTATTTCTAAAATATAATTTTTTCAACTTGAAAAGAAAATTTGTAGGTTAATAAAATTGAAATTGAAATTAGTATTATTATTAGACGGATCCATGAGTGGACTAAGGTCTAGGCAACCTTGGCACGTGACTAGGGCCCATTATTTTTGGGGCCCGAAAATAAGGTTTTTATTTTTTTAATTTTTATTTTATTCAACAGAAACACGTGATATTCAAAATTATCGCTGAAACGTTTCTATATTATGTTGAATCGGTAATTGATACAGTCGACAAGTATGATAGGACTGAGTGTACCAAACAATAAATTTGGAAACAAGTATTAGTTTTAATTGAAGGATATACCCTTCTTAATATAATCAATCTAGTGATATTTAGTGTGCAAATTTTTAATGCCAATAAGTAAAATTCAATTAAAATTAATTTCTAATATAGATATCTAAAAATAACATTTTGAACATCATTTAGGCTTTAAATTTTTGAAACCCTTAGAAAATGTTGTAGCAATTGAAATAAATAAAAATCTAAGGGAATAGCTATCAACAAATATGCTGGTCTCGAAGTACTGATACAAGGCGTCCGAAAAGTATAGTCTTTTTAACAATGTTCATGTTTACGATAACAGATCTTAAGTCACTAACAGCGCAAGTATTCAGAACGTGCTAAGGTCACTAAGGTTTTAAGAAGGTATTACAATCTTCCAATAGCCTACTGGTGGCCGAGTGGTTAAGATGACCACTCTAAAACCGGTAGAAGTTGGGTTCGATCCTTGATTCGAGCAACTTTTCGATATTTTTCGAATACGGATTTTTATTATTTCTAGAGTCGCCAAAGACCGCAGTAATTATGAAACGACGGTTAATATCAATTAAAAAAATCTTGTAATAATTGATTGGAAATGTGTCAAGATGTGGCGCTGCCATTAGTGTGTTTAAAGCCATAAGTACTAACTTAAATCGAAACGTTGTACTTTCTGTAAGGTAACTATGGTATTATGTGTTAGTACTCCAGATACTCTTGAGGCAGCGCCATATTTTGACACATTTCTCAATTGCGCAGAAGATTGGAATTAACAGTTTTTAATTACAACAACACTTACCGTATAATGATTCAAATGCGTACTTCGTGGAGTGTAGCTCACTCTACCGGTATTGGATCTCAAATTGGTCTAATTTTTTAACATTATATTTGTACTCCTTGTATCTATACTCTTTGATGCTAGGCAAGGCAATATTGCCAATCTTTATTTTTTTCCAGTTTTTTTTTTTTGTGTGCAGAGGAATCTTGTATAATTGTGTTGCTGAATTAAGTTTTTACTATTAACAATTGAACTGCTTAAAGTGGTGAAAGTCATATTATTACGATTCGGAGATGTAATAACTTTTACCCGAATCGTTATCGAAAAATCATGTGTAAACGAGATGTTTTAGCCTGCTATCTATATATAAACGTGTATGTTATACTCAAAACCTGAAAAACGAATTAATTCCAAAAATAAATTGTTATAAGCTTACTAAGTATCTATTTATAAAAGCTAAAGAAAAAAGATCAGAAAATGTATTAAGACAATAAGATAAATATCTATTCTATTAAAAATTCGTTTTTTTTTATCTCATAAAAATATTGAATGACTCCATAAAATATTAAGTGAAAAATTATACAAATATATGTTATTTAAGATTTGAAAGACGATTAGTTTAAATTGCAAGAAGATTAAAGGATGCTTGTCTGATAACATTTCATTAACTTTCAATTTCCTGCGATTAATTAGTTCTATTGTCAATGCAGCAGATGAATAAATGATAACGATAAGAAATAATATCAAGTAAAATCAATTCTACGTTCACATTATCTAAACTATTAGTTTTTAACGGTAGGAAATAGGATCAGTTTTAAACGCTTTGTTAGTGATAATGAGCTATTAAGAATAAAATGTCGTAAGCAGAACGACCTCTTCTCCGATATAGACAAATCTTTTCGTTAAAGGAAACTGCTTCAAGGGCTATTCGACTCGAACAAGTAGATCGCATAGCATACATATGTTTTATAAGCGAATTTTAACGACAGATGTTAAAGTCACATTTACCGTTACTAACTTTTGGAAAATGTTTAAATGATACGCACGTGATAACGGCAGTTCTCTGAAATTCTTTGATTATCTTCTTAGGCTAAACGCTTAATTACTTTTTAGTTTCGTATGTACACAAAAACAAAAAAGTTCTACAAAAGTTTCCAAGTAATAGTTCTACTTTTATTAGTAGAAAATCTGGAAAATTCATATTATTTTCGAATGTTTGCACAATTGTTAGAAAACTCGAAAAATATCAATGGATTTGCAACGAAGCTTAAGTAACCTACACTTATCGTTGGCTAAAAGATGTAGGAATAAGTCTATCATATATTAACATATATGGTATTTTTTTATTTTTGACTAACAATATATTTTTATGCATTGTAAATTTTCCCAACTGTTGAGTTATTTATAATAAACAAAGCTTTTTTATTTTTTTAATAATATAAATGAATATTGCCTCTTCTTTACATATAAAATTGATTTCACTCATTTTGATGTCTGCTGACGCTATTGTATTTTACATGATTGATTTTTCAAAGGATTTTATTAATATTAAATTGTATGAGGCGATTGTGTTATTGAAATAGCACAAAAACGCTATTCGCTGCGTGTGCGACTGCAGCGCCATACAAGATATGAACTACAGCGGGCTGTAAGAATATGTCGGAATAAGTTTTCATATGCATATTACCTAATACCTATTTGCAGAATAGTATTTGTCATAAAACAAAATATCCACATAAAGAAATATATATGTCAATTTATATTAATTGTGAATTGTTATATTAAAGTGAATTTAACCAAAAACATGCAAGTAGAATTATAAAAATAGTATAAAATACAGTAAGCATAAGGTTAAGTCAGATGAAATTACTTTTGTATGCCGAATCTCGAAAGCAATAGAAGACATAAACAAAAATGTAAAAAAAATGAAATAATGGTCAAAAAAAAATTCCTAATAGTATTTAAGATTTGAAAATTAAAAAAAATAAACATTTATTAATTTAACTTCTTAAATTACTGACTCCAAAAAAAAATATTTTTTACAAAATTTACAAATTTTGCAAAGGTTTTCTATACTCCAAATTGTTGTTGATAAAATTAGGGCTATGGTACTACTTACTTTTACCTTCTAGCTGCAGTTATTTACTAATTTCTATGATTCATTTTCCATTTAGCCATTGGAAATTTATAAAATTTACAATCGTTTTTCTTGCTGATATTCTAACAATTCACAATACAACAACTTGGGTGCCTCATTTTCGTCATACTTAATAAAGTAAAATAAAATTTTCACGTGTATAAGCTGACGATTTTATTAATAATAGCCCGCCATAACACTAAAACGGACCACTGGGAACGCTTGTGGCGATTTAACTTCCTCTACCATGATTTTAAACACAGCGAAAATAAATAAACAAATATTTAAAAAAAATTCACATTGAAAACTAATAATTAACATTTGTGTGTTGAACCTCATCCAATCCATTAATTTGGTGTTTCTCGGCAACTTGAATAAATAAATAATTTAATCTTATGGTAAAATTTCAGATCCTTGATCAATCCTTGGTGATAACAGCTTAATGCAAATTCTCAGAGGACTAGGGTCAAAATAAGTAGTTAAAAGTAGATTTTTATTCGCGATGTTTTGGCTCTTTATTAAGCCTTCCTCAGGCGTTCATAAGCAATCGCTTTAACCCTTTTTTATACTATACTACATTGTATACTTATTACTCTTATTCCGTTGGTTCCCTGCATTCGTCCAAAGTGAGAAGGAGTTGATTGAAATCTAATAATTTTTACATCTATTAGCTTACACTTACTGAAATTACTAAAGAATAAAAATCTTCCTAATTATATGTTTGTTACTACAAAATTTAAAGTTTCGTTATTTTTAATTTTTCTTTCCTTCATGTTCTTTCTATATGATAAAAGTCGCTGAAGTAAACTACAGGTAAGATTTTTTATAACTAAAATATTGGATACGATTCCTTAGCAACTCACTATTTTACTTCTTTAAATTTTTTCTCTAATAAATATTTGTAAATAAATTAGTTATTAAAAATACAAACTCGTGATTTCAGAAGTAATGCCAAAATTATTGGAGCAAAGTAATAACAGTGTAGAAGAAACAAATTTATTTATTCAATTTGAAATAACTCTTATTTGTTTGCGAATCAAAATATTATTTTGTATTAAATTTAAATTGAATGATAATTTCATTTTGTAATAAGAAAATTTAATTTGATTTATAGTCTGTTTTCTTGATTACAAGCTGGCATAATCGGAAATTTAATTTATTTGATACAAACATTCTATATATTTTATCAAGATTAGTTGTCACAAAAAGTTTACATTAGAGGGCTTTGTTTGTTTTGATGTGATGGTTGAGTTTGAATGGTTGATAAGTAAATACTTACGAATATTATTTGTGTTTGCATCTATTAAACTAAGTGAGTCGCATTGTGCAACAGTTATGTTTGTTTTAACTTGAAAAAATTGATTTTCCAAGTAGAATTAAAGTACTATGCAAATTTGAATAAATTTGAATAAACTATTAAAAACATTCGTTGTTTATATTTTCTATACAGTTTCGTAGTAATGGATGTTAAAATAAGCATTGTTATAACGTGAAAATAGTGTAGTAGCCACTCCAATTAGAGAAAATCCTTTAAGACTGCACGCTTGCTTCCCGTTCCGGTTCAATTCAGAATGGATGCTGTACAAAGTTCGCAACAAACAAAAACATTCTTGCTTAGCAAGTTGGATCGTTTATAATTATGTCCGTTGCCATTATCGATTCGTTGGACGCAAATGTTTTACTTGCACCAGACTAACGGTTTATTTATAAAAGATATGACAAAGAGAACAAACTTCTGATCATAGAATATTCTAAAACATCACACGTTCATGATCCTCCAATATGACCATAATCTTGTTATCAGGAACAAGATTAAATAAATCCTCTTCTCGTAAGTGTATTAGATGTACAGTTTGTATACATTCCACACCCCATTATCATACATGTGAATGGGTCGAGGTAGATGCAAGTGTTTTTAAATCAATTGTCCTAAGTAGTGCTTGGGAACGAGAAATTGACTTGTGTAGTATTCGTGCAAACGTCAATAAATTTCATTTTGCATATAATATGAGATGATTGAAGTATAGAAGGAACATTCATGAAGTCACCGCGTTCGAAATATCTTGAGAAATCTTTGTGTGGTTAGTCGCTTTGAGAAATGCTAATGAGTTGGGGTATGGTTTTATGTCGATCTGTATGTATGGATGATCTTATTCGTGTGCATTTAACTGAACGAACGCAGACACATATTATCTATTATACATACATAGGAATATAAATGCATGGCAGTATGTACATACATATATACGTAGTAGAAAATGTGCACGTGCCATGAATTGAACGTAAAATGTACCAGTTCTTGTCCAGTTAAAAAGGAAGGCAAACACCCTTAAAGATTACTTTGTAGCATCAAATGTATTTTTATGAATTCACTTTGTCTTTTTAGACAGGACCGGCTTATGGACGGTAAAAGCAAAGCTTTTACATGAAGCGATTTAATACTTTTAGCGTACACCGTTCCTTTTCATTACTTTAAAATGAAATTGTCTTACATTACATTTATAAGACCATTATTTTTTCCTCCAATATTACAATTATATACGAGTCATTCCATATGAAATCGATAGGGTAGTAAATATACGTTCTTCATTATAAACGAAAACTTGACTGGTATAACTGGTACAATTTGAAACAAAATAGTAACTATATGAATTTTACACAGTTTTTACGATTTTCAATTAAGTCTTGTGGTAAACTAGGTGCAGATTAGGAATTAGTATTTTTAGAATAAATCACTAGCCCAGTGGTTCTAAACCTTGTTGGAGATACTGACCCCTCCAGTTACAAATACACATTCAACAAACTCTTCTTGATTTTTTAAATTCAATTCATACGTATATAAAATGAACAAAATCATTAAGAACAAAGAACAGCCGAACCCGCGAGACCGACTCATCAAGCCCCTGGAACTCGATTGAACCCCAGTAAGAGTTCATGTATAATCTCATACATACTCAAATATAGTCTTTCGTATGCATGTATTCGTTGAGCAGCCAGAGAGTAGGGACGGTGAGCAAAAGGGTAGTAGTAGTTCTGTCTCTTTTACTTGTATAAGGTAAATATGTTTATTCACTTGCATTCACTGCACTCACAGAAGATAATAACAATATAAAATCTTAAATTCTGAAATGTTACTTTTTACTGACAACTATTGTTGATATTATAACGCAAAAATTCACAGTTTAGAACCATTGCATTAACTCCTCTGATGCCATGAAAAATTCAGCATTATCCTAAAAATAATATTTTTTATGAAAAAAAAAATTTTGAAAAATACCATTTTAAAAAACAAACTTATTACGAAGTCCCAAAAATATCATGTAGAGGAAAAAATAAAAATTTAATATTATAAGAAAACATAGTATAGCCTATATCTACCTTTGTTAATCATGTCTAGTTATTGCCATTCTGATATTTTCACCTTTCCTCAAAATATGATTTTTTTAGATTTTAATTTAAAAAAAACTTGTAATGATTTCGGATTGTAAATGTTGAAAGAATATAAATTTATGCAACTTATTTAGTCTGTTAGAATTATATTAATTTAAGATATTATTATGAAATAAAAGACCAAATAGTTTATATTTTTGGATCAATTCAATAATTGCAACACAATAGCATTGACTTTTGATTTTATCACAAAAGTAAATAAGTTTTTATTATATTATTATATTCGATTATAACATAATTAACTTTAGAAAATAACAGAATGTAATCACTGGACATGATTTACATAGTTACATATGTTACAATGCTTCCTCAAAATATGAGATTTTTATTATTTCCCCTATTTTATTTTTTTGGGGCTTAAACTTGAGCTTTTTTCAAAATGATAAATTTTCATTTTTTTTTAATTGAAAATATTACTTTAGGACAATACTGATTTTGTTATTGTATCAGAAGGATTTGTAACTTATCCATACAAAATATAAGTTCATATAAGTTCTTAGTCTACGCCTGGTTTACCACAGGACCCAATCGAAAATCGGAAAAAAAAACTAAAATTGTACCAACTTCATAAGGTTGCTTTTTTGTATCGAATAGTACCAGTAAAGTTTTTGTTTATAGTGAAGAATGTACAGTTATTATTCTCTCAAATGAAGCAACAATAACTTCAATATCTATTTTGAGAAAAAAGATATAGCCCATTACGTATGGTACACGTATGAAATTGTACAATTTTTGATTTCGAATGGCTTCTAATCAAAAAATTTGGAATAAAAAAGTAAATGACGGTTGTTTGGTAATTCTAGTACCCCAAAGATTATCCTCATTTTTTTAAATAAAATAAAAATCATGCAATGCATTTTTTAATTCAAATATGTTGGTTTCATGTGGAATAACTCATACTTTATAATTAAAAATTCTTATGTGCAATTTTGTCGAAACATAATATTGTAGAACACCCAATAAGCGCATCTTTACTTGTAAAATTTATAATTGGAAAGAATTATGTTATAACGAACATAATGAAACAATGAATGAATGCAAATATATAATGAGTGAGAGAGAAATGAATGAAGGAGTAAATAATACAGTTGCTTAAAACTGACGTTAATGAGGTATACCAATATTAATGAGATGGTACAAATTGGAAGAAAAGAAAAAACAAGTACTTTGCAATGATGACAATTAAAAATAATTTTGTCTAAAGTATGAAACTTATACTGTGGGTTTAATGCAGACCGTTTAAATTCCATCAAAATCATAAATGTGGAACAAAGACGAAATTCGGTGGGCAAATGATATTTGAAGTTGATGGCTCCGCTGAAAAAATTAGTTGAAATGTAGATACGGATGCCAAGTTCTGTAAAAAACGTGTATATTAGGTAACTTATACTTATGGTTTTAAGTTTGTTGTCAGTATCTCAAAGTGTGTCGAATTATATCTCGAGCTTGACTAATACACTGCCGTGTGTCTTCTAGCACGTGTACATGCAATAGTCATTATTTTTTTGGAAAAGATAATTTTTGTTAGGTAATTATTATACATTTCTTTACTGAGAATCGCGTACATAAGCAACTTGTCCGGAAGTGCTCTCCATTCGCTACGATTCTAGGCTTTATTTAAGGATTCCTAAAACGAAATGCCAGTTAAATTTTGAACCTGGTCAGATCATTTAACAGGTGAACGTCCTCTGGATCTTCGTCATTCCAAATTTTTCAACTATCAATTTCTCCAAATTATTGCCATCATGTTATTTTGGAGTTCCAGAAATTTAAAATAAAAACATTGTCGGTTGCATAATTTCCGTGAAAATGCCGTTTGAAGAAAAACGTCCATTTGGAGGATTCTTCAAATAATGGATTTTCCAAAAAAATGCATGCCATTAATTGCTGCTTTATTGTGTGGCTTAAGTGATTTTTTTCAGTGACATTGATTCATAATCTATCTCCGGACATTAAGCACCCCTTAAGAAAGGAACCTTAAAGTTTTACAGGGTCTCTGAAGAGTAACTCCAGAAATGGGACGCGATTCCCGTCTTTGATGGTATTTCGAGTTGTCCAGATCGACAGTCAAATAATTGGGATGTGAAAGTGTTTTTCTTATACGATGCAGATATATAATAAGAGAGGGTTTTTTGGTAATGCCTCCTCTAAAAGAGTGAAAAGTGATGACAAAGTTTGTACGGCATAACGTCTAATAAACAATCGGAATTTCAAATTTAATTATCAAAGTACCGTCAAAGACGAAACGTAATTACCCGTTATTATAAAACAAAGTTGGTTTATTATTAGAAACAGAAACTTTGGGTCTGCTTAAAAATTTAAACTATGCTAGATATTTCTGAAAATGATTAAGTTCAGTTTATAAGTGAGCATTAAGTTTTTTGGCTTTCACATATTGTAAACCTGAAAATTCGAAATAAGAATTCACAAATAAATACATTAGTGAGTGAATATCGAGCAGCGAGAAATTCGGCGAACTTAAAGAAAATAGTTTAATTATATAGTTGAAATTCAGATATTTTAATAAGTGCATAGATACACAATAGGTACTTGATAATGGAGGAAATGGGTTTCATGCAATTGTACAAATTTCAATTTCGCGGCTGTGTTGTACATTGCAATAGTTGGCAATAGTGTAATAGCTTTTGGAAAAAGGTTCATTCGGGAATCGAAACAGTGAGATGAGATTCCTACTAATATTACCCTTTACTTCTGTTATTTTGACGTGAGTGTTTTGATAACTTTTTACGGTTTTAAGTCATAATTAAGACCGACTTGGTTGAACTTGACGATATTTTTTTATGTATAGATACTGATTAATTTATGGATTATTTGGTTCACGGTAGGTATACCTACCGTAGGTATACGCAATTGAACATACTCTTTTATATATTTACAAATATTTTTTGAAAATAAATTGATCATTAAATACAACTTTTTTATTCTAAGCAACAGTATATTAAATGTGTCTTTTTAAAGTCGACGAAATAGTGTTTTTAAGTATGATTATGTTTTTACTAAAAAGAAATAAGGAAAATAAAAATTTTCATATACCACTACAAATAGCAAATCTAAAAAGAAAATATAATCTACATCTACGTTACGCAGACGAAGTCGGGGGAACATTTGTAATAAATTTAGCAAAAAAACTTTTCTTCGCCTAATTTTATAGGCAAAATACTATTATCTTTTTGCGTGACTATTTGTTTTAGCTTTGAACATATAAACATGAAAAAACTAAAAAATCAAGAATTAAATATCAAATAATTGTTGTTTTACTTTGGAAAAATATGATTGTCATAAATTTTAACAGAAAATATATCTTCATTAAAAATTATCATTTTGATAAAAGCGTATTATGAAGTTTATTCTTTGTTCAAATATAATTATTTGATTATTTCTAACTACAACTCACGGTATTCATTGCCTTTTTTGCACTTTCTTAGGCTTTTATTTCAATTATTAATCATTTTTTTAATCCCTGAAATTAATGTGGCTTGCGGATTTTCTGCTTTAATTGCTCCTTTGAAACTTTAATTAATGAGTTTTTTCAACATTTTAATTTTTTATAAATTATTTAAAACATCGAAAAACCATTCGAATCAATATTCAATTACAACATAAAATATTTAGGAGTTAACTTATGATAAATAATTTAATTTACTAATTAAAATAATTAATTTAACTTGACTTATAAGTGGGTGTTTATATATTTTCAAGTTGCCATCATACTTTCACGATAACAAATAACTTTCATTTTTTTGTTTTTATAGTTTTACGATATCATTAGCAATGGGTAAATACGAATTTATCTACTCTATGTTTTCATGCTATAACGTTTCTTCTTTTATAAATGTTTCAATTGAGAACAGTTACATTTTTACTAACCGAACCCAGTGCGATGTGCCTTTGATGGAACCCATTTCTACACTAAGAAACACACATTTATTCAGTACATTCAAAGACAACGAGCAAAGGTGGATTCAAGCGAGCTTTACATAATTGATAAGATGACACACCCGAAGCTAAAGCTGCTAGCATTTTCTATTAAAAGTAGCACGTGACAGCATCTATTTAAGT
This sequence comes from Sisyra terminalis, assembly GCA_958496175.1. Lineage (NCBI taxonomy): Eukaryota > Metazoa > Arthropoda > Insecta > Neuroptera > Sisyridae > Sisyra > Sisyra terminalis. The sequence continues at coordinate 35,361,176 of OY292274.1, forward strand.
TGTCAAACAACTTTTATCTTTTTTATTTTTGAAAACAATTTCATCATTTCATTAACGTAAGGGTATAAGGTACATAATAATTCAAAGTTAATTAATTTTTTTGTTGATTGAAAACCTGAATGTAATAAATTTATTGAAATTGGTATTTATGAGTGGAAAAAATTTAGATTTTGTTTACTAACGTATGTTTTTGAGTGGAAGAGTGAAATACCGTGTGGAATTTCAGAAAATATTGTTGAAGGTAAAACACACCCCTAGAGTTGTTTACCGTTGTTGGCTTTCACACCCTCTTTACTAGAAATCTAACGTTGATACGCTACTAGATCAAGTTCCTTGTGGTTATAAGAGAATGAAAAGCATGAACACACACAAACAGGATAGCTATATATGAAAATGACGACGTCTCTATATTTTCTTACACTTAAGTGAGGACTGTCGACGAAAAATCATCAGTAACACCTACCGAAATTTGTGGTCTTGTGTCACAATTTACTCTGATGACCTTAGTAATTTATTGGGTGAATTGTCGTTAAGGTGTTGATTAACTCCATTTGTTTTTCCCTAGCAGAACAGTGAAAAATAAGTTGCGGAAAACCACGGTTGATGAGTTTCCATCTAATTTACAGTTTTATTACTAATTGAATGTAATAAAGCGTAAAGCTGCCTTCTCATCTTTGCTTACATTGATTGTGCAATTTAAGATTTTGTATTTCTTGTTGACAGAATTGTCTTTATAAAAAGATTTTTCCGCAAATGATATCCCGTTTTAATAAAATATTGATTTCATATTATACAACCATTACCCAAATGAACATAAAATTTTACTGAAACAGCGATCATTACAAAAATAAATTTCAGTTCTTAGACCGTGTAATTATTTGGTGCCTACTTTAGAAATAGCGGGCAAGAGGTTTTATTTCATCAATTTATGATCATTAACATAAGTGGTTAAATGTCCGAACCGAAAAGTTACACACAGTTTTATTTATAGGAGAAGGTTTACTTTCATTTATATTTAATTCAAAGCGTAAAGTTACTTTTCATTTTCATCCCTTATATTTTGTTAAATGTAACTCCAGCGATTTGGAAAGTAAAAAGTATAGAATGTTTCAATTAAATACAAGTTATAAACTAAAAGTATGTGTATGTATTTGATGTTAAAATCAATTTTTCTTAAACATCGTCCATTTTGTTTTATCAACATTTGAATAATATGATAAATAAAACTTGGTGAAAAATATTAACTTTAAATTTAATCTAAAAAGTATAAGAATTTAAAAATCACTTTAATTTCTGATTTTATGGTTTCATTATTTCAAATATTACCGCTTATAATTTTTAATAACATTAAAATACAACACGATACAATATATTTAAAAAATATTTAACTTATAACTATTTTTACATATATTCGTTTATTTTTTTCATTTGCTTTCATCCACCAATTTAGAAGGTATCGTTTTTAGCTTGTGCATACATAAATGCTATGTTATAAAAATAAACTTAAGTATGAATTATTTATAAAAATAACAATAGAGTTGTTGCACATGATCTAAAAATAATTTTCAATGTTTTTAAAATTTTCACAACTAAAATATAAACATTGAACATAAAGTAACTGTTAATTTTTAACTATATTTTCTAAAATTTAAGAAATATTTATTTAAAAACCCAAAAGCAATTGTTAAATTCCAAATGCCAAAAACGATCTTCTATTGGTCCAGTGTTAAATGACGTCACGATACGAAATTTCAAAACCCCAGGGATGTTTTTCTATGACAAAAGTGCTTTAACATAGAGGAAAAGGTTTTTTAAATTGTTTAAACATAATGTTAATAATTTAAACCTTTTACAATCTACATACATAACCTCTATTCCAAAGGAAAATATTGATAGTAATTTTTAGGATATAAAAATGTTTGGCATGGCGAAAAATTGTGAATAATATCAAAAAATTTGTAAATTATTACTATTTTTATGGTACCCACACATTGATCTGTTTATATCTGGTTTCAATACGCATACTGTGATACGTACTGTGGCAGCACAATAGACCCATAAGACCCTACACTTATCGTTATTGAACTCTTATTTGCTCATTAAAAAAATTATTTGCCAAAATACAACTTTTTCAAAACTAAAAATTATTTTTTCCTCATATTAATAATTTTCTTCATCGATTAAAAAAATGTGTATAGGCTCTATTACTGTAAAATATGGTAAATTTTCGCATAGAAATCGCAACTCTTTTTTTTACAAATGCCGAAAACCAAAACTTTAAAAACATTATAAATTAAATGAGTTTATTACAGATAAAACAGACATTTTTGAAATAGTAGAAAACATGTGAAAGCTAATATGTAAATTAAAGCTAAATATGTATATTAGGTTATAAATGCGCACAGTATGCTCATCCCCTTACAAGTGTTAATCATTTTAAAATGCATTTGTTTATGTATGTAACACAAAAATTTTAGCATTCATAATTGGCAAGACAATATAATCGTATAGAGTAGGATATAAGAGAAAAAATACTGTTTCAAGTAAGACGCTCTTTCAGTTTTATTTTTATGATATACTTGCGACTATTGATTTTTATAATTCAATAATTTTTATGAAGATTGTAAGTGGGCAACAATTTCCCAATTTCGTACATAAACATTTTCAATTATCAACAATTTAATGCTTATATTTACGCAAAAAATCCAAATTTTTGTATCATTTTTATTTAAATAAAGAGTGGTCCATCTAATGTTTGGAACCTGAACTGCTGGTTATTTTTATATTGAGATGGATATGAATTGTGAACACGCGTAAAAAAAGTAATTTAATTTTTATAATTTCCAAAATGGGTCGCTTTACACTTGAGGAAAACTAGGAGATATTGAAAACTTACTTTCAACGAGGTGAGTTTGGAACCCAAACTGTTATAGTTTTAAAAAACTTATTTAAAAATAGCAAAAAAAGCACCTTCAGCGCAGTTAGTAAATCGATTTATGAACCGTATTCGGGAAAATGGTTCGTTTTGGGAAAAACAACGCGTATACTTGATTACCCAGCAAAATCTACCAAAAATATTGCTGTTATTGCTCAGAATATGCTTAAGCATCAACCTCAACTTGCCGTCGTTTTTAAAAATTATTAGCACTTCAGTGATAAAAACTTTACCTAAGGATATTGATTTAAAGTCTTACTACAAAGTTCAATCTGTTCTGCAACCGACGCTATACGATCTCTTGATGCGTTTTTGGTTCGCCCAGTGATTTGAGGAACCCTTGAATGAAGATGGCCATTTTTTACCAAAAAACCCTCTTTTCAAATAAAGCTCATTCTCGTCTCGGTGATTATGGTTTGTTAAATGAATTTTTGTTTTCCAAAATTAAAAAGGATGATATAGACAACAAAGGTTTCAACAGGATGGCGTTACTTGCAACCCAACCAACGTTATAATTAATCTTTGGCGTACTGTCTTGAGAATCAAATAACTACCCCAAATGCTGATTTCAAATTGACCACTTCACAGCTGAGATTTCATTCCGTTGGATTATTTTTTATGAGGAGCTGTAAAGACAAATGTTACTTTAATCATCCAAATAGAATTTATATATTGCAGAATGAGGTCAAAACCCCTATTATCAGGATAGAAGACCAAATAATCGAAAATGTACAGAAAAATTGGGTTGACCAAATGAGGTACTGTAAATCTAGTTGTGTTAGCCATTTGAAGGAAATTGTTATTCATCAATAAATATAATGTTTATGCGTTTCAATAAAAAAAAATGTTTTTGACAGGGACCGCCTTGCATTTACTACATATACTATTCTTCGTTGAGTATAAAATGTATACCTTGTTATTATGACATCAACATGAGCATGAGGTGCATACGACTATGTATATGTTAGTTACAAATGAATTAATAAATTGACTTCAGACAAATTTTTTTTTTTGGAAAAATTATGAATAATTACAAAGAAACTGTTACTTGAAATTAAGAAAAAAGTTTAAAGAGAAGTTTTTCGTCAAATATCAAACGTTTATTATTTTTTTCATTTAATTTTAGATCTTTATTATTAGCTTGTAAAGAGAATCTACTGACCGAAAACTGTTTAAACTTCAAAAGATGTTTGTTATCTTGCTTAATTCTTTAAAATAAAATAATTCTACAAGATGTCCTTCTCCTTAGTGATACATTCAAGTTAACAGTCTTTGACAAATAGTTAGCTACATCTACGAGCTTGATGTGTTCTTTTTCATGCATGAAAAAAGTTGGGACCTCTTTATACAGAAAGGTAGGTAGTATATAACTATAAAAGATTTTGTTGTGTTAGACATTCGTTCTTGGTTGCACTGTCAGTTTTACAGTCGTGAATGAAAAACGTTCAACTACCTTCATCTCAGTAGAGTACATTTTTAACAAGAAAATGCAGTTTTATCTCTTTAGTATTTACATTGTGGCATTGTGAATTTAAATCAGATACGAGTATATTTATAGAATGAGTTAGTTTCCAAGGAAGGCCTTAGACATGTTTTTTCTTTTCATACACTTCTATTTTTAAAATTTCTGAATGACAAAAACCAGAAGCACTCCTGTGTTATATAAGGGCTATAAATATAACGTAGCATAAAGTCGTGTATAAAACTTGTTCGAAAAATTTGCAAGCACGACTCCATATCAAATGACAAAGATGAAAACTAGTGAAAAGTTAAACCAACTTTTGCATATAATAATAAATTATGCATTTACCGAGGTTGGCATTTTTAGAATCTTAAATTTATACGCGTACTCTATATACTTTTACTTTATTATGATTATTATATTAATGCAGTGTGCTGCTAATGATTTTTATGTGAAGAATGAAAAAGGTGAATAATGGTATTAGTTTCAAAATAGTAAATTATTTCATTAATTGTTATTAAATTTACAAAGTCGACTATATAGTTAAACGTTACATAAAACATGTGATAATATTATATTAACCGAAAATCTAGATTAATGTAAGTGCAGAATGTGCGTATAATAAAATAAATTTAACAGAAATGTGATTTGAATAATTCATCGTTTCAAATGTATTGACAAACAGCCAAATAAATCTATCTGGAACGAATATGTTTTATGACTGTACATTACTACAATAACTTCATTCGGTATTCTGAAATATTCCAGGATTTCTGGATTCTAGTCGCTGATAATAATAACTCATGCTGTTACATTTCTAACATTGTTTATTGTAATGAAAATGTATCTGTCGGCACTAAGTTCATTATTTCTGTCCCAGAGCTGATGTGTTGATAAACTAATGCTGGATCTACATTTGTTTATCAATGACATAGAGGATATTTGAATTCCACTCAAAATTGCCAAGTTCTAGGAAAAAAATGTTAACAAATGAGGTTTTCATTAAACCGAGTTCACATTGGATAGAATTTATAATTTGCAAAATGTAATATTTGTTTGTTTTAATATTAACTTTAGTTTTTGCCTTCTGAGTATTAATATGTTATGATTTTAAATAATAAAATTGCTAAAAAGGAAACATAAAACTATTAAATATATTGATTTTATTCTATACATATTTAAAAACCACATCACCAACAAAATTTAATAATTTATTAACCTCATACTGTGGTTTATTAAAGTATTAATTCAATCCTTCCATTAAATATATAATCAAAATGTTGAAGTGAATTAGCAATTTATCATTTTCAAATAATTTCCATAAATTTATCATCATAAAAAACCTATTCATTTTTTTACTCTAATGTTAAACTTAAGTTTATAAATTTATAAACATTTTCCAATACTCAACTGTTTATTTTAAGAAAATAATGTTAGTGTACTTATAGGACCACGGCAGAAATTAAACTTTTTTGTAAAAGTGTGCATTTTTTTGGGATAAGTTTCAAGCGTTCTTGTTTTATAACTAAAGCTCTTAACAGAATTTGTAAAGTTAAAATTATAAAATATTTACTGTACAAATGAACTTTGTTTTTAAAAAAAAAAGATTTATTTAAAAAATAGTTTCGTTGGTAGGCAGTGAAAAACTAAAAAGAGTAACCTACTTCCGTTACAAAAGTTGTAACGTCAATTCCTTTTTCCTTCTCATGACGCGACGCTTAAGGAAGTATAACTTTAAAAGTACATTTATTGTCGTCTCATAGTAAAAGTATATTTTTACGTTAAGAAATATGGCCTCTATTTTACTTTTGTTTTGAGGCGGCGATGCAGAAATATTAAACAATTATTTTTTTTTAATTTTAAGCAGCAAATTTAGGGTTTTCAGTTTATTAGGATAGTTTTGTTTTATCGTTGTTATATTTATGAAATTATACTTCTTAAGATGTGTCATAAATGGAAAAAAATGAGAATTGGCGTTACAATTTTTGTAACGGAAGTTAGTTACTCTTTTAAATTTTCCGTTGTCTAACAATGGAACGTTTAAATTTTAACCAAATTCATATTTGAGTATAAATAACGACAAAATGTTTTAAAATTATAATATGCAAATAAAAACTCAGTTTTAAAACAAAAATTGTTAAAACTTATTTTCAGAAAAACAAACTAGAACAAGTAAGTATAACTTAAATTGTGCGTCCATAAATACATACACATTTTTTTTAAGATAGACCAATCATAATAAGTAGATTTTTTTGTTTGTTGGTGTTAGGATGACTTCTGGTTATGCTTGACCCATTAGTGGGTGTATATTTAGCACAAGATTTTAAACTAAGTTATTATTCTTGCAAATCTTGTATTCTTTGAATTTAATTAATAAGATTATTGTAATCACGGATTATAGATACAAGGAGCCCGAACGCAATGTTAAATAAATGGGATCAATTTGAGGTTCAGTACCGAAAAACACGCATTTGAATCATTATACGGGAAGTGTTGTTGTTATTAAAAACTGTTAATTCCAATCTTCTGTACGATAGAAAATATGGCAAGATATGGCACTGGCACAAGAATGTTTGGAGTACTAACTTACATTACCTTAGTTACCTAAGTTTCGATAAATACTGCAAGCACTCAAATGGCGGCGCCACATCTTGTCACATTTCCCATCATGCATTGCAAAATTTGAATACCTTTTTAAGACCTTAGTGACCTTTGGCACGTTCTGAATACTTACGCTGTTAATGGCAGAAAAAATATGTACTGTGTACATGAGTATTGTGAAAAAGCCTATATCGTTCGGACTCCTTGTATCTATACTCTGTGAATATAATAGTAACAGAATGGTCTATGCTTTATTTATTGACGTACCAGTTTTGCATTTTTTTTTATTTGAACTTTTCTTTGATATGGTAAATCGATAGTAATTCACTTAAAATAAGAGACTATAAGAGATCGTTTTTTCCGCCATAGTGGAAAACCACTTGGCTTGTTTCTCCCAAATATGCTCATTCAGGAAGTGCTCGTCTACTGGTTTTAAGTCACATATGCTTATGTGTATAAAAGAAATGATGACCTTTCAGGTAGCATAGGAATTGAACCCAAATAAGATAGTTCATATAAAGTTGTATTCATTGAAAACTCATTGTAATTCATTGAAGATAATACTTCCGATAAGCAAACGTATACATACATATTATAAATATAAAACAGCTCTTACTTATAAGTTATAACTTTATATCCAAGTTTAAAAAACTATAACACCTATAAATAATTCATTTAAATATTGAAAATATTTCTTATTCAATTTTTTTCACATCTTGGTGTTTGGACTTAGAGCATGGTATTAAGAGAAATGTTATCAATGAATTATTCCTACTGAAGATGGACACTAGCTAAACCGTATGAGATACAAGCCAATAATGCACTAAAGAATTATAAGTTTTAAAAAGTACACAACTATTAGTTTTTAAGCCTAAATGATATCACATTAGTAAATTGTACTCGTTATATTCAGATTGCTAGAATTGAATAAAAGGATAATTCTACGAAATTGAAAGTTTTAGTTTATACACGTTTTTTGCATTCTTTTGCTCGTACTATTATTGTATTTGTTTTTTTCATTATTCTGTTTTTGATATAAAATAAACAGAATCACTGATAATTCATATATGTACGTGGAGAGTACGTGATCGACTAAATTAACCTGATTACTAAATCAGTGAAGTGTGTGTGAAACGTCGCCGTTCGCTGCCCCATACGTTTTGCTTTAAAGTATCCTCCCCTAAAGCTGGATCTCATATTGCTCACCCTTTTCGTTCGTGCTCGTTTTCAGCCTCACTCAAACAACACGTGCTGTTATTAATTCAGTTAAACATGAAATGTACCATATAAACAAACATTGTAAAGCGGCCGAGCTCAAAACATAAATTTGGAGGATGTAAAAAGTAATTTTTATGTGAAAACCCCAAAGGAAAAATCTGGCGGTAAATTAGTTTTCCAGAGAATAACTCGCATACGCGGTTCCTATTTTTTTGCATTGCATGCTCTTCCTCAACGAATTGCACCCACCGACACGGCTCAATGCTGGTTAAACTTTAAATGCTAATGCTGCTTAACTGGCGAAACGAATTAATGTTTTATCATCATTGATGATTCAACTATTTTTCATTCGTATTATGTGAACAATTTAATAATAACAGGCTATAATTAAGTTACTCCCAAACCTTATTAAAACATCAATTTCAACCTTTTTATTGTATCAACAAAATTATTAAACCTTAATTAAAAACATTCTAGAAATAAATTACGGTAAGACACTTTAAATACTACAATTTAATTTAAAAAAAAACAGTATGCGTACTTATGTACGCGCGTGGGAAGTTATAGTTCCTTGGTATAGTTAAAAAGATGTTTTTAATACACTGCCGTAGCCTCTTCCGGTAGTAACTGAACTTTCTTTTTAGAAATTACTTTTAATATCAAAATACTTAATTTTACGGCAAGTTACTAAATATGTATAAATATGGATATTGTTTATGCAGTAAAATTTAAAAATATATAGTTCAACGATATCTACTCCATGGTCTAAAGGTTCTAATCGTTCTGACTGTTTCTAACTTTTCTCTAGCTATAACTTCGTATCTGATTCGGGTCTATTCGGGATGATCGAATTCTCTCCCCTCGAGTCCCCTGATAAACGAAAAACATATGTCAACATATGTGAGTGCTGGATTAACTTGATCGATGCGATTGTGTTTTAGTTGTCTTACTATTATGCATATCGCTCCCGAAATTCAGCCAGATTTCGCCCGCTTGAACCGTTCTTTCTCGCTAACCATTTGCGAGCAACTTCATACTGTTACTTTAAAGCATTAAAGCACGCTTTAAAGCGTCATTTTTTTAACAATTCACTCTATTTTTTTTAACAAAACGCTGGTAAAGAAGTATAACTTTAAAAAATGCAATTAAATATAACATTTTAAAAGTGACAATATTAACACTTAAATGTACCCACAATAATGTAATATGTTGTCATAATGTTAAAATACTTCTACAAGGTAACAGTCGACGTCTAATAATTATGTACGGAATAAGAACGTCCGAAAGAAATATTTTTGACAACGAATTTGATCTATTACAGGTAGTAACGGACTTATAGCGTTAATCTTTATTCTATCTCCCATTGTAGTGCTTAGTTAATATAAAAGGCTTAATAAATAGAAAATTTTGAGATTTCAATTATCATAAATAAGGTGCTTTTCTTCCATCTTTTTTGGGTTCATTGGATTGGGAAAAGTTTTCGTTTTTTATTGTCACTGTGCAAAAGATACCTGCCATCTGACACTTTAAGTCTATTTGTTAAAGGTTTAAAATGCTTTGATAAGAAATTGGTTTTGTACTTGATTGATTTATTGAATTTAAATCGGTTTTAGATCTGATCAGAAAAATCAAACAATAAAATAGAAAAAAAATATTCTTATACATACTTGCATTACATATTAACTGCAATAGGCATAACATATTTTGAAAAAAATCGATCCTTTTAATACTCAGAAATATTATGTTATAATACACGAAAAATATTTTTTTCTGCAGAATTAGGAAAAATTGACATTTTAGCTTTTAAATTTGAAATCCCCACCAAAGCCCTTGAAAGTGTCATGGCGTTGCTTGTGACGTTACGTTTGAGCACCAAACGTAAACACTAGATAATTTAAACAATTCAAGTTCGTTGTATTTTGCAATGCTCTACAATTTCCTTATAATATTGACAAATTTCACTGTGCCGACATTTCCATTCTCATCGAAAGTAACATAAATATTTTCCTAGAATATATTGACAGCTGAAGCCACTGAAGCTGTCTTTTACCTATCAAACGTTTTTTTGTACGTCCCAAACGTAAAAAAGAATGAAATAGGAATACAAATGATAAAGATATCAGACCTCTTGACTGAGCAATCAAAACCACTATACTCCTATCGGGTAAGTAAAGTTCGTATTATTCCAATGCAACCGCTTCCTCAATTATGACGTCATTCGCTCTGATTAGTGTTAAGCATATCACGACCGATTGGCGTATTTTGTAGCATCATTTTATCAAAATAATTTTCAAGCTCGCTTTCAGTAAAAATTAAAAAATCAAATGCGTATTCCATATTTCTTTACTCGAGTTTTATTAAATAAAAACAAGATTTTAGTGATTTTTTATTGCTGTCATACTACCAATTTTCCATATTTCTGTTTAGCTAAAAAGAAGTTATTATCATTTAGAGAACAATGCCAACAAGATATCTTTCATCAATATAATTTTAAAAAAAATCTTTTACTATTATTAAATAACTGAAGTATTTAACGAGATTGCTTGAATTTCCTAGTTTTTTTGGCTATGATTTGGAGTAAGGCTTTTAAAAAATTATTTAAAGTATTGAATTTATCGTACCTACATAGTTATTATAATGAATTATTGTAATACTTTTTGATGGTTCTATTCCACAGATAGTTAATAATTATTTATATTCTCTTTTTTGGGATTTTTTTATTTTTGTACAACACGTTTCATTGGGTTCCCGACTTCTTCAAGCACTTAAAAAAATAAAGCATCTCAAGAAAAAGAGAATATAAATAATTACTGTAATTATTTTAAACAATTATGTCAAAATGATCCTCGAAAAAATTATATCGTTTTAAGATTCCCTCGTCGTACTTCACGAAACCATTGGCTTCAACGTTCAATATCTTGTGGCACATTAAAAATATATTTGGGGAGTTATTTTTTTTAGTATTCGTCTCCAATACAGTAATACGAAAGAAGCACAATAACTTTTGATAAATTTGATCAAAGAAATTAATGAAAAGCTAGATACACTCTATCAGCTACATGAGATGAGACCATAAACTAACATGGTGACGTCACACGCACATTTGAAATGGTTCGAGAGCTGTCGGTGTATTTTCGATACTGAGTTTAAAATTTTAATTTATTCTAAATTTTTAATTATAACGAAACAAAATAATTTTAATATGAAACTTATTGATCTTTTCATATATGATGAAATATATTTTTAAATCGTAATTATCGAAAAATTCATTAATTCAAACATTCTTAATTGAAATATGCTTAATTAAATATCATACTTTAAAGTAAGAAGTTAAAATTTAATAAAAAACATTAAAAGTGGTAATACTTAACGAATGATAACATCCTAAGGTAAAATTGTCGTTTTTAATTATCATGTGAGTATAAAGCATGCAAAGTATTCATATATTCCCATTATGAATTTATTTCTGATTACACATTACGTATAAGAACGCAAATTTCTTGTAACTCGTTACCGTTATGGTAATGAAATCATAAAAGTGAGTTTGAAATTTCACATTTGCACGAAAATGTGTTAGCACGCGGGAAATTTGAGACATTTTTTTCCTGGTTTCAAGTTTCTTAAACAGCCATAAAATTTTATACTCCACCTTATATATATTACAGCACTTAAAATTGTGTGTATGACTTTTTAACTGGGTCAAAATTATATTTTAATAGCACTTTTTCACTAAGTATAGTCTGACCCATTTAAAACGTTAATTGTGTGACCGCTCTTTTAAATGACTGCATAATTAAGTATAAGTATAAAAGTGAGCCTAAATACTTGTGTCAATATATTCAGCGAACATTACATTTTAATAAGAGGCTTTTGAAAGATTGAAACGGTAGGCCATATTATATTGATGTGTTGATTTAATTCCATTCAAAAGAATGACATGTTAATTCGAGCTTTTGTAAACGAAGATAACATTTTATTCAATACTGATTGCGCTGGATTAAAATGTTATCCTCTTGTCAAAATCATAAAATATCAACGCGAAATTTTTCATTAAATAGAAGGTCTAAGGTAAATTTATATGGAATTTAAAATGATTCAATCAATTTTTCCTATTTTAATTTGATTTTAAATGATTTTTTTTGTTGTATAAATAAAATTGACAAGATTTTAATGATATTTTTTGCATATAAAATTGGGTCTGTATAAATTAAAATAGAAACATATTAATGAAATAACATCATTTGGTTCAATCAACCGAATTATTCACTGATTTAAAAACTACTCACATGTTTTTAGATAATCGTTAGTTTTTATGTACACGGAAAAAAATTATATCCAAAATTACAATAATAATTTCGTAAAATTTGCTGAATTATATTATAGTACAGGACTGAACTAACGTTTAATACTTTTTACAATGCCGCATCGTAAATTCCATTTGACAAAGATTACTACTTGAAACAGCAAACAGTCCTATTAATTTTCAAAAAATAAATATGTACATATGTTCATAAAAAAGAGTCTTTCTTATTCGACAATTATTTTTTTTAATTCTGACGTCTACAAACTACTTATAAAAAGGGCTATAAATAATGAGACATATTAATTATTTATTTAAATCACATTTATTTAATCATAGTATTTTATTTCAAAATTATTATTGATATTTTTTATTGTATGTTTTAATTCAAACCAGGTTTTTATGCTACAAAAAATAAAAACAATGCAAACAACATTTTATTTAATTATTGAAGATTATTTATTTGAGAAAGTGTGATTAAAATTTTTTCAATTATGAACAAATCACATATAAAAATTCATCATGAAAATAATATATTGTAATTTAAACAATATTGTTGCGGTCTTGGAACATTCGAAAGTTCTAACAATTAGATTGAAAAGAGGACGTTCCAGAACACTCTCCGTGTCATTCTAATATGAGTTAAACGAAATAAAAACATTCAAAACTACGAGAGGTGGCGTCTGGAACAGGCTTGAACCTTCCAGAAACTGCAAATGGATATATAAATAAGGTACAAAAAAGTTACGACAAGTTTAAATTACGAAACAGTTACGAATAAGTTAAAAGTTACAACCGTTAAAATAGTTGTAAAAATAAGTAAAATAGTGTGAAAAAATAAACAGGTGTGTAAATAAATACATAATTATATTGTGGTCTTATTTATGTAACATGATTAACAAAAGTAAACTATAAACATAAATTTGAACAAAAGTTCAAACAAATGTAATACTGACGTATTGCTTAGATACGTATTTCGATTGCCAAGCAATCTTCTTCAGTTGTCATTAAATAATATTGAATAACTCCGTAACTAATAAGTCACTGTTCAAAGCCAGCGAAAAAATCTAATTTGATTATATTGTAATATATTTACACCCATTTCTTACATGAACTGAAATTTTGTCCCCAATATGATATCCTTGTTACTTAAAACGTTTAATGATGATTTATTATTGATTCATTTATTATTGCTATTGACAATAAGTGAACGTTTCAACTAGCTTCAACACGCTTATAAAAATAGTTAATGTATAAGTTTATGCATATTCAAATAAGGTTACTCGCATGCATGTATTCGTTGAGAAGCCAGAGAGTAGGAACGGCAAGTAAAAGAGTAATAGTAGTTCTGTCTTTTATACTTGTATAAAGTTAATAGGTATATTCACTTGCACTCATACAAAAAAATAACAATATAAATTCGTAATTTCTGAAATTTTACTTTTCACTGACAACTATTGGTATAATTACAATTTTATAACGTGAAAATTCAAATGTAAATAGGAAATTTTACATAAAATATTGTAACGAATAAGATATAGTATTGAAAGTCCTAGATTACGATGTTACTATAGTCATTTTTAATTTTTTGTTCGTGTATTTTCAAGAAAAAGTATGTTTTATAATCCGATTTTGGATACAATGTTACATTGATTAACAATATTTTATATTGAAAAGTACAAGAATGTTGATTAAAATGTAAATTACATAGATATGATATAAAAACAAAATTATGTACACTTTAAATTAAATTGAGAAAGAGGCATTTTTTCATACATTGAAGTTTTAATGAAGCAAAGAAATATGTACATTTTGCTTTGTATTTGATTCAAAACGACAACGATAGATTGTTAGGCACTGGGAAATAGATTCAAAGAATCCACGATACAGATTAATTGAAAATGTTTATATCACTTTGAAGTATATAATATTATTATTTAATGTCAAAGTTATATATTAGTCCGACTGGGATGAGTATCATTCTAGCTTTGTGCGGTAAAATTTAATTTAGAAACAGAAAGGACGTGCTTAGTGGAGCGAGTGTTTGTAACACACGTGATTAGCCCCGTGGGGTGAATATATTGTGCACGTATTTCCATAACTATCGCATCCTTATCCTCATCAGGAACACACACACATGCTCTGTCTCTTCTTCAACTCGTTCATATTGTAATGTGAATGGAGGTGATATGTCGTACCAATTATAAACTCTATCAGAGAACATGTAACTGCACTTAAAGTCAAAATTCAAACATAAATATGAAAAATATCCTCATTCATATTTCTGGGTCAAACTTATACTAAGTCTTAACATTTCGTATGTATATCTATGGCATTATGTGTATTTTTCGTAACACACCTACCAATGCATCGCGAAAGACTCCACACTCGAGGATATTCTCTGTCTATGTACACTCTAATGGTATCCGCAATGAATCTAAAGCTTACAACTTTCAAACTAAAACATGGGAAGCATTTATTTAACACGACACCGCTGTTTCCAGTGTGAAAAAGATTTTACGGCACGCAATATATTTACATCCTTGACAAATTTTTTAAAAACTCATTCACAATAGCATGTTCTATGATCAATAGCAATGTAGTTATTTTTATAATAAAACATTTATAAAGTATGGCACTCATGACAAAATGGAACTAATTTTCATATATTTGCTTACATAATCTGTTATACGCTTAATTTAAAACATCTCAATTTTATACGGAAATTTTGAAGAAAACAGAAATAGCGACGTAGAGCTATTCACAAAATAAAAGCGTATAACATTAAGGACTGGTATTTTTTCATCTAGATAGTGGTATTTATCTACATTTAAAATTTTATTCAGAGGGTATAGAAAAAATGCATATTTTCACCTAAGAATAGTGATATGTGTAACATATAGGATGAATGTGTACGATTTATCTAACCGATAGTTTTTATCTATTAAAAAGTTATATTACGGATAGGGGTGACAATACCACCCTTAAAAAATGCAGAAAGATAAAAGTAATAAAAATCAATTTTGATTACCAAAAATCCTAAAAATATGAAATAATAGAATTGCATAAGAGATAACAGCACCAAAAAATGTAAATTTGTTTCTCGGAAATTTTAAAATAATTAATTTTACCAGGACTTAAAGAAGATTTTTTTTTGCAAAAGTAGGCTAAAGTCATGGTATTTTTCGTACATCTTTCCGTGATTAAAACAAATACTAACGATAATTTGTTTAATTCTTTCTACAATTTACTCTTTATGTTATGCATATTGGATAGTGTATTTCATAAAAATATTAAGAACATCTCACACATAGCCCTTTACTCAATTGCACAAATTGATATTAAATTATTATGACAATAAAAAATAAATGATAACGTTACCTTCTTGAAGAAGAAAATTCTAATATTAAATACTCCTTAAGTTTAGTGTTTTTCTCCCAAGGCATTTTAATATAAAAACTAGTATAACTGTCATAATTGAGTATAAGGGGTTATGTAAGTATGGATATTTATTGAGCCAAACTCTCCGAACCTCTACGAATTATAAACGTACAAAACCGAATTACGTTAAGATCAAAAGTTATTTAAAAACGGTCATTTGGAGAAATAATCGAAATTCGAGCTAAATTCAACTCATAATATATATTTGTTGAGAATTGTAAGGATCTTTTTTAATAAATTAAAATAAATATTAGAGGATTGATGGATCTTAAAAACTCAGCGGCAATGTTAGTTAGCGACGTTTTGCTATAGTTCTTGTGTACAACAAGAACAATACATACAAATGTACCAGATTAAAATATTATTCAAAAATAAACTTTTTTTACTAGTTTTGATTAATTTATTTTTTTTATATTAATTACTAAAATAATTAATTACTAATAGAGTTACTTAAATACTGTAATTAGAGGTATAATTTTTGTTAATTTCTATTCGTAATATTTTAATCTGTTTAATTTGTATGTATTGTTCTTGTTGTACACAAAGCCTGAAGAAGCTATAAAATATAGCGAAACGTCGCTAACTAATAGTAAAGTTGAGTTTTAATGATCCGTTAATCCTCTTATATTTAAATATGTAGTTGCATTAATTGAAAATAATAGAATTTAATCATTTAACAAATTCAGATATATAAGTTTTTCGTTTTACTTTTTCATAAATACATATTAGATTTGAAATTCAAAGTTATAATAAACATTAGATTAAGTAAAGTTAATATAAAAAAAATAGTGTTAGAATTAGTGTTAAGACAAAAACTTTATAACAAATTATTCTATTTTCGAAGCCTATCCGCGCTCAACTTATTTTGATCTAATGGATCATGAAATAATCAGATTAAGTTCCACTGTACTAATAATAACCATTAATAATAATTAAATATACAGCAATTAACCAAAGTGATAGATTAAATAAGTTAGTTAGTTAAAATAATTAAATAAAATAAGAAAAAAAATAATAATTAAACATAAAAATGGAAACCCAGCAATCGACCCAAAAAAATTCATGGCAGGTAGTCAATAACATCAAAAGACGACGCACAAACTCAAATCAAAGTCAAGATCAAGAAAACCAGGTCCCAACAAAGAACCGCTATAGTCCCCTTGTTCAACCAGATGATGAACCATTAAATGATAATAATACAAGCCAACTAACCAAACCTCCCCCCATCTTCATATATGGCGTGGTAAACTATAATGAGATGGTCGATTCAATTCAAAATGTCTTAGAGCTGGAGCTATTCACAACAAGAACAATGACCAATAACAAAATAAAAGTTACATGTCAACATCCCGATAACTACAGGAAATTGGTATCCTTTCTAAAAGAAGAAAATATCATTCATCACACCTACCAACTAAAGGAGGACAGAGCCTACAGGGTAGCCATCAAACACTTACATCACTCAATTGACCCAAAACTAATAAAGGAAGAACTCTCAAATTTAGGCCACAATGTGCGTAATATCTCCAACGCTAAACAAAGAGTAACAAAAGAGCCCCTCAATCTCTTTTTTGTTGACCTCGAGCCTTCTCCTAACAACAAAACCGTCTACGAGGTGCGAAGACTATCAAACTGCGTGGTACAAATCGAACCTCCTAGAGGTACTAAAACAGTCGTTCAATGTACGCGCTGCCAACTTTACGGACATACTAAATCCTATTGTTCAAGACCTTTCCTATGTGTGAAATGCGGTGATCCCCATGACTCAAGTAGCTGCAAAAAGAGTCCTAATATTCCGGCTAACTGTGGGCTATGTGGAGGACCTCACCCAGCAAATTACCGAGGATGTGAATACTACCAACGTAACTACAAGCCATATCACCCTCGTTCAGCTCAAATTAATCCGTCCTTCCCTCAGCAAAAATCTGCCAACATCGCTAAAAACCATTTCACCCGTCACTCCACCATAAATAGCCAACCTCCCTCCCAAATTTTCTCCCCCAACCACCCAGTACCTCCTCAGCCACCGCTAAGTTATCCTTCTTATGCCTCCGCCGTCCAAAATAAGCCAGTAATCGAGAACCACGACTCACAGCCAAACATTAACGGAATACTCAATAAATTCTTAGAGGATTTCAAAATCATGTTCAACCAACTGATTCAGCAAAATAGCATGATCTTAAACATGCTAACAACCATAGTAGGAAAAAAATAATGGCGAAGTTTCTTAGAATAGCGTTATGGAATGCTAACGGCCTATCGCAACACACAGATGAAATAAAATATTTCTTAGCGGAACACCACATAGACGTAATGCTATTCAGTGAAACACATTTTACAGACAAAACCTTCTTTAAAGTACCTGGTTTCACGCTCTATCTCTCAAACCATCCAGATAATAAAGCTCACGCTGGTTCAGCCGTCCTCGTGAAAACTACTATACAACACTATTCCCTAGAATCTTTTTCTAAAGACTATCTTCAAGCGACAACTATAAACGTGAAAACTCTACATTATGACCTCTCCATTTCTGCAGTTTATTGTCCTCCTCGACATAACAACAAAAAACAAGACTTCCTGGACTTCTTCAAAACGCTAGGTCCAAGGTTTATTGTGGGGGGAGATTATAACTGTAAGCATACTATGTGGGGTTCACGATTATGCACCACTAAGGGTAAAGAACTACTTAAAGTTATTCATGAAAAAGGTTACTCTTTTCTATCTACCGGCTCTCCAACATACTGGCCCACGGATCTAAACAAGACTCCAGATCTTCTTGATTTCTGCATCACTAATGGAATTTCCTTCGCAAACTCATCAGTTGAATCAAATCTGGATCTATCTTCAGACCATACTCCTGTAATTTGCTCGTTTAGTGTGTTTCCACTATGTCCCAACAAAACGCACGGGCTGCACAAAAAATCAGCCAACTGGGATAAATATAAAGAATACATTTTGGAAAACATAAATTTGAATGTATCAATTAAAAATCCAAATGAGCTTGAGGTACTCACAAATCAGTTTGTTGAAATTCTGGGAGAAGCTGCCAAGCAAGCCACTCCGTCAGCCAGCCCATCGAATAGACAAAGCAGCATTCCTCTCCAAATCAAACGCCTGATTCAGGAGAAAAGAAAGGCTAGAAAAAAAAGGCAGCAAAGCCACAGCCCGGCAGATAGGTCTGCATTTAATTATTTATCGAGCAAGGTAAAAGCGACCATCAAAGAATACCGAAATAGCTCCTTCCAGGACTATATCACCAACCTCAATCGGTATGACCACTCGATTTGGAAACCTATCAAGTCAGTGACCAAACCAACAGTCGCTATCCCCCCCATACAAAGAGAAAGTCCAAATCCTATCACATGGGCCCGTAGTGATAAAGAAAAAGCATCCCTTTTCGCCGAATATCTATCTGGAGTGTTTGCAAATGTGAACCAACCTGACCGGGATATAACCAAATTCCTACAGGATGAAGAAGTAACGAGTCCAAAACCATTGTTTTTTAGGCCAAGTCAACTTAAACAAGAAATTCAGTTTTTAAAAAACAGAAAAGCTCCTGGACATGACCAAATCACCACAAAAATGTTAAAAGAACTTCCCGAAAAAGGAGTTTTGTGTCTGCTGTATATATTTAATGCCACTCTGCGGCTACAGTACTGGCCTCGATCACTAAAAACAGCCGAAATAATCATGGTGCCTAAACCAGGCAAAAATCCCAATAAAGTCTCCTCATACAGGCCTATTAGCCTTTTATCCACCATTTCCAAACTATTAGAAAGGCTAATCCTATCCCTAACACACGAAATATCTGAAAAAGCCCCTAGTCACCAATTTGGTTTTAGATGCCAGCATTCCACTATCCAACAATGCCACAGACTGGTCGAGCAAATAAATAGGGCCTTTGAACAAAAAAAATACTGCCACTCAGTATTTATTGACATTAGCCAGGCGTTCGACAGGGTTTGGCACGACGGCCTGCTTTACAAAATAAAGAAGTGTATGCCTCACCTCTGGAAACTATTCAGATCGTATCTTCAGGATCGATTCTTTAATACAAGAGTAGGCCATGAGTGCTCTGACTCCTTTCCGATTAAATCAGGAGTACCTCAAGGTAGTGTTTTAGGGCCCCTATTATACTTATTATACACCTCGGATCTGCCTACCACAGATAACACCTTGACGGGGACATTCGCGGACGATACGGTGATTATGGCTACTCACAAGGACGCCGAAATTGCCTCTCAGTACTTCCAGCACCATTTAAACCTCCTGGGCACTTGGGCTGAAAAATGGAAAATCACTATCAATAAATCCAAATCAGTCCAAGTGACCTTCACTCTCAGAAAAGGAATGGGCCCCCCGGTCAATCTGGACTCAACTGAGATCCCATCGTCCGACACCGTCAAATACCTGGGTGTTCATCTGGACAGGAGGCTGACCAGGAAACCTCACATCATCCAAAAACGAAAATATATTAACAAGAGGTTCAAACAGTTATACTGGCTGTTGGGTAGGGGCTCTAAACTTCCCCTTGAGGATAAACTTCTTATTTATAAAGCAGTAATAGTGCCAATCTGGTCGTACGGTATTGAGCTGTGGGGCTCTGCCAGCAAATCAAGCATTAAATTAATCGAGGCCACCCAATCAAAGATCCTGAGACAGTTGGCAGATGCTCCATGGTATGTCACAAATGAGACTCTCCGAAGAGACTTACACATCTCATCAGTCACCGACTCCATTACCATACGTACCACCAATAATTTTGGAAAGTTAAGTCAACACTCAAATCCCCTGATTCCGCCACTTTTGGAGCACCAAAATGAAAGAAGGCTAAAAAGAAAAGTGCCTAGTGACCAAATAGAGGCATAGGGAGATTCCTCCACTGGGAGTGATCTCCATCACGTCAGCTCCGGTCATCAAATCGGATTATAGGACCTAGATCCTAATGGCCGATTTATATAAATTTATAATAAAAAAAAAAAAAGTTATAATAAACAGTACGCTATATTCGCAACAATCTTACGCGATTTAACTGGTTATTTTTCTACTCAATTTTGTTTATTTTTATTTCATCAAAGTAGAATTCTAACCATTATTTTATAATTTCGATACAGTATCCCTTCGCTATTCGCGGGGGGCTGTATCCATCTCAAGAATCCCGAAAACCCGTTAGTTATTGATGTAGTTTAAAACGCCTACCAATTTATGAAATGTATGATATGATTAGTGCTACAATATGCTTCCCAAATTCCATGGAAGCGTTTTTCAATATTAAATTTTTGGTTCCTCCAAAAGACTTATTTACGTCAAACAAATGATTATAGCGCTAGTGTAGCATAGTCGATAGTAACGATATCTAGTTTTAACCATTTTATATGCATAAAATACCTTTATTTTATTTCGGATTATTTTTTTTTATAAACAATAAGTTTTTTATTACAATTACAACAAAGCATAACATAATTTAGAATTGCCAAGTTTAAACAGCAATAAAATATAACCATGGCGAAAAACAGGACAATGGTTTTGGTAATAATATTGTGAATTAATGATAACAATTATAGTTTCTCAAAACAAATTTTACCTTGTCCAATTTCGGGCAAATAAAGTAAATAAGAAGCATGTTTAAGTGCATTAAAAATCTAATATCTATCTATTTGGAGAGGATAATTGAATCCAGGAAATTGTCCTTTTCGATTACCATAAATTGTGACTTCCTAGAAAAATCATCGAATCATTGCTGAATCAAATTTAAACATGTATGATTGAGGGTCATCACCTTTGCCATTAAAATCTCCGTTGCTTAAAATTTCAATTTTTTGATATCGTTTCCTCTATTGACATGTGGTACCGGTGGCTACTTAGTTTCGTGTTAAAAAAAGTTCTATCTACTTTATTGGATACCTTGGAAAAGTTGAGTTTGTTGTCAGTCGAAGTTTTTATTTAAATTTTGTTATAAAATTAATTCAAATTACATTCGTACAGCACTTAAAACATTTGAAATAGTGGTTAAGACTTAGAAACTATCAATGAATACAAAAATTGATTTCTGAATTTTTTGCATAGTTTTAAATTAAAATATTTTGAAATACTATTATTTGAAATAATAGTAATAATAAATATAATGTACCTTTTTTAAACCTGAAATATATGTACAATGGCTAACACAGCTTAATGCATAATATCACAATTGGAAAGAATGATATCTGACAAGAGTGAATTTAATACATGTGTTAATTGTTTACACTCAAAAATGAAGATCGAGCTTACATTTATTTAATTTCCGGTTCCGACAAAATCAATGTTTCACTTTATCTAGTCTAAACTGTTAAAAAGAAGGAGGACATTTTTTAATCACAAATAAATACCACTAAACACCATTTTCATTCAATTTGGTGATTTTAAGACTTCATTTAATGTATGAGGGCTTATACATTTTTTTCAGTGTTTAATATCAAAATTGCACCCACAATCAAAAAATGATTAGGAGATAAAAGCCAAAATAAATTCAAAATATTTTGGCCCGAGAACAGAAATGAACGAGACAAAAAGTAACAGAGATGCACACGAATATTCCTATCATGTGAAACCTTCCTAAACAGAAAGTATCACGTTCATGCATTTTTCAGTAGTTTTATCGTTAAAAATATTATGAAATATTTTTTTAAAAACATTAAATTTATATTCAGTGATAATATTTTTGTCTCAAATATCGTATAAGTTTTTTTCGAACAACATTGATGCAATGGATAAATACTTCATATTTCAATTTAAAATTACACCCAAAGCGGCTTTTTACAAGCTTAAAATTTCAGGTTGAAAGAAATGAAGCGCATTTCATAAATATTGTTCATTGAATTTCATTTTCACCATGCTTTAATTAGATGTATAAATTTTATAAAAACAGAGTGTTGCAAAAGCATATGCAAATATAAATTTGTTTCAAATCGTATTAGAATATTGAAGGGCTGAGTAATGGGATTCTGTAATACTTCGACAAGTACACAGAGGAGTTGAGGTGTTAGGGTTGATGAATTGCGGGAGATAAAGCATAAAACACCAATCCCATTTTCATCATTCCACAACCACTTCTCGTACAGCTTTAGCCAGTTCATATATTTAAATATAGTGAATCGCCTCAGGACAAATACATTATCAATCTGCCATCCCCTAGATAAAGTGCCTCTAACTCCTCTATATTATGTTGATGAAGGAGATGGTTGTGGTTACATTTGAATAAAGACACCTGTAAAGTAAATGCTCTTGAGTGCGTATTATTTTGCATTGTTGGGCTTTTGGTCGTCAAATGTTAATATCACTCAATAATGCCAACAACAGAATAATCGTATAGAATAGAAAAGAGAGCTTTAGAACTATGTAAATCGTTCGTTTCACCTTTTAAGAGTTTCCTATAGAAGCTTGTTGAGAAAACGGCAGAACTAATTTTCTTAGAAAACATTTCGTAGATGTAAAACACTTAGAAAATAGCATTTCTGGTATATTAAGTAGTTGAAGTTTTCAACTTTATGTGAAAATATCTGCATTGTTTCACTTACACTCCTTTATATATGTACATACAATATACATTATACATCTATACATAAGCATTATAATTTATTTAATCTTTCTTCATTTTCACGTCTACCTACTAACTTCAAGAATAACAAACTTAATTTGAGCTTTTCTTTTTTAATGCCTTATAAGCTGGCATATTTGCGATTAGTTAAGACCGAGTAAATCAAATCTTTGCAATGTTTATAAATATTTAATAGAACAGTTTTTCATGTGACATATTAAATTAAAATAGCACCATTAAAGTGTCCATTTACTTGGAATAAATTAAAATTTGAAATCTATAGTATGGTCTGACCCCTCAAGGTAGTAGTATATAGTTGTTACCGTTTACAAGATAGTCTATTTGCATTAAGTTAAATATAAACATTTCCGGTAAAACGCTTTCATATCCTTTCCCTCTGAACCAATAAATATAAAAGGAATCGGGCAGATTGATAAATTGCTCGCAAAATATATGTTTGTTGCGTTATACAAATGATACATTTCTCAAACAAAATGTTATTCAAATAAAAACGAGAACGAAGATAAAATTTATTTTCATTAACATTACCTACTTGAGTTTAAACTTGGCATATTTGATTAATTCATACGCCTATTGGCCTATATCAACATGATTTAAACAGTAACCCGAAACGGACCGTTCAAAATGTTTTAATTTTATTATTCTGTTGATGTTATTGAAAATCGAAGTCCAAGATTTATTGGAGTTTGATACTTGCATAAATACTGGAAACTTGACCTTAGTTCACACAAATTGTTAGATTGACGAAGGTACTTGAATTTATTTTCTTTGGTACATTTAGAGTATTAAAGTAATATTTATGTTTATTTTTTCAGTCATCGATCTTATACTTTGTATTTCCAAGACTACAATTTTATAATGTTTACAGGCTCAATAGATTCAAATCCATGGTTTTTATGTGATGAATGAAAAATTTTATACTTGTGACATTTAACATTTAAATAAATCCACACATTATTTAATTCAATTTTTTTCTTTTCTGTTTATTTTAAACAGTATAGGTACGTATTTGTTTTGAAAGAAATAATGTTTGTTTTCTCATATTAATACTACAAAGAGAAAGAAAGCAAAATAAGCTTCCATAAGAAAATCCTAACAAAGAGGCCGATAATTTTTACTTATAGAATTTGTTTGAAAAATGAACAAACTTACCTCAAAATCTTATTGTATTTTCAATACAAATATAATTATTAAGAATAAAATTGAAGAAGTTAAATTGTTAGAAAGTTTTTTTATATTTTATTGAATTTTTTACCTCAACAGAAATGGAAAAGCTTCATTTATTTACAGTAAGATATCTGAATATTTCTTTGTGCTAGCTTTAAACACTTACGTAAACTTAACACCTATTTATTGTATTTGTGCTTTTAGGGATCAATAATCAAATAATTCGATCTATCAATTGAATTAAATTGAATACATTAATATTCCTTTCTAAAATTATTTGCATATAATTGTAAATATATTTGTTAATAGGTTGGAAAAAATGTTCTCTTTTAAGGTTAACGATACTTCCAATACGGAAATTATTAATGTACGTAATCAAATATTATTTCGTTTAAGTTATTTCAGTCATTTCGTATGACTATAAGCACAATAAAGATGATATTTGTATGGAAGATATATTCTATGATTCTTTATGCAATATTGTTAAAAAATACAAAAAAGGAAAGTAATGGACAGCACACCATTTCTAAAATTGGAGGAAGAAATAATTATTCAATACAGAGGAAGATATCATGAAATATGTACAGAGATGCTTTCCAAGGGGTACGTTGAGTTTTTCTCGAACCCTTTGATGTGAATGTGTTCATGCGAACCCCTTGTTAATCAGAAAAAAATACTTAAGTTTTTTATGATTATCGGTGACATTCCATTCCTATTTCGATTTTTAACTGTTCTTTATGATGTCAATATTCAAATTCAAAGTGAATATAAATGATAAATTTTTTCTGAGAGTTTAAAATTCATCAGTACTAGTCAAGTCTGTCAAATTATATCTCAATGGGGATATATTTATTTAAAAAAATGTTAGAAAATATTCACTGTAATTGGGAACTCTCTGACAAAATATTGGGAAAGAATCACTGGATATGTCTCGAAAAATGATAATGGAATCACAAAAATAATCAATAAAACCAATAGCATAAACTATGTGCTTCTAAAATAGTAAAAAAAATGTCCTCTTCATCTTACTCTTAAACAGCACAGTAAGAAATTGTTGTAGTAGAGCTTTGAATACTGACAACAATTTTGAGTTACAGATCTAGAAAGCTCTTTTTAAACCTCTTCAATTATGTATAAAAAGTGGTACTTATTAACATTAATTTCTAGTTACAGCCAAATAAAACTGTAATTATTAGAAAATATTTGATAATGGTATTTTTTATAATGTCATTCTATGGATGGCTCCTTTTGCATTTAAGACGTAATGTTTATATATTTTTTTAAATTGTTATTTACCGTCACTTTTTAACTACTAAAGTCTTTAGCGACTCTAGGGTTAATAATTATTCATAATCGAGAAATATTGAAAACTTGCTCGATGCAAGGATTGAACCCAACACTTACCAATTTTGAACTACTCGGCAAGTTGGCATTATTATTATAAAAAAGAGAAAAAAATCATAATTTCTTTATTACAAAATTAAACTCTAGTTTTTTTGTGAGTTCTTTTTAAACACACTATAGTTCATTTTTCCATACAATGTAATTTAATATTTATTTTATTCAAATATTTATTACCGAATTACTTATGCCAATCATTATCATAATATATGATGTCGGAATTTGAGAAACCTGATGACTCACTTTTTAACATGAATCATTTAACCCTTTATTTTCACACCTATATTAATCCGATACTCGTACATATTTATAAAACTATAAATTTTAAACAACCTACCGTATATCAATTTATTTCGATATTTCATTCAATATCGTCCAATAAAGTTATATTTTCAATAATTTTCGCTAACTTCTAACTACTCAATATTTTCTTCGTTTTTATTTCTTTCAAATTATTGCATATATAAAATATTTCATTTTTATTAATTTTTTTGATCATTTTCAACAAAAATATATGTTTTATTTCACTAATTAATGTAACAATTATGAAAGTTTGATACCTCCTGAGGTGTAAACAATAAACATTAGATTTTCTTCGTTTAGTTGAACATTAGATATCCCATAAATTATATCAGTTTGTTTTGAAACTTTCTTACAGAACAGTTTCTTGTATGAATCTTTGTTTCGGTTAGCATCGCTACAAGCGGTTTTAAAAAGTTTAATACCTACTCCCTGTACTCCCTGTGTAGATATTTAATTTGAAATTTGTTGAAAATTCTCAACTATATTTAATATTTATCTTCTTTATTTTTCTTGGTTTTGTCCGTATAATATAAATAATTCAAATACGACTTAAAACTAAACAAAACAAACGCCAATCAAATTTTTATCTAAAGTTATTAATTTTCTAAGAATTCTTCAAAAATTCAATTCTTTAAGTTTAAAATCAAACTAAAAGTTCAACGCTTGTGTATATACCAGAAATGTTTATTTGTTCCGTTTATTTAATTTCAATAATTGGTTTTTCAATCGTTTTAAAAATTTAAAATTATTTTTAAAGGAAATTCTGAGCGAGAAACAGTAACGAAAAGGCTTTCAGTTCGTCTAATAGAAGTTGTTCTCTACCGTCACAATATTATGAGAGTCGTTCTTTATAAAGGTAGAGGATATTATAAAGCGAGCCATATAAAGAATTGCACTGTATATTTGAAATTACTAGCAATAAATTGTACGAGTTTTATATATTTTTATAGCACGAACGGGGCCTGTGGCGCTGCTTAGTGCAGTTATGAAGCTCCTATGTGGGAAGCTGCTATTACCAATTTCTTCTTTTAGCTCTCACTCACTTTACACACAACGAAATTGAGCTTTATCTTAAAATAGCTTTATTGGTGAGATCTTATTTTAAATCTTGTTAGATGGTTTCAAATATTTAAAAATAAATCTCCAAAGAAAATTTCAATTATTTCTGTATTTCAAAAATAAATAAAGATTTAAAAAGTCTAGAAAGTAAACTCAATGTTTTTATAGTTATTATTTTGCAATCAACTACAGTAGTGAAAGATAACTTAAACGCTAGAGCAAATATCCTTTTTGTTTAAAGATATAAAAATATTTTCTTGATATTATCATGAAGACAAAAATCCTCATAACCATTAAAAATTGAGCTTTCACTTCGTTTTAAATTTTGATTACTGTATAATATTGTGCTTTTGTTAAGTGGATGATTTAACATTAAATAATGGTATATTGATATAGTCATATGTTAAAACGTTTTATAACAGTATTCTGTATCGGAATGAATTCTCATACCAACTAAACGAAATAGTGTGAAATACATTGAACGGAAAATCGAAACAGAACACACTATGTGCTTCTTTAATACATCCAAAACAGGTTAAAATTAAACAGATCAGGCACTTCTCAATTTTCCTATCAAATCAGTGAATTATGAGTAAAAAAAAGTAACTATAGTAAGTATTTTAAGGAAGTATTGAAAATAAGGGAGAAAAGGGAAACTAAGTGAAGATAAACTAATTCTTCTTTTACAATAGAGGGCAAGCGCTATTTTGAAATAGAAGGGTGAATTAAAATAGCTAATATAGCTTATGAAACTTGTATAGTTATATACAGACTCTGTATGTACCTATCCAAGTTTTGTAAATATTACAGAGTACGTAATTCGGGGTGAAATCCGAGTGAGACTACAGTAGTATATCTAAATGCGTTTAAACTTGAATGTGAAACTTTAATTGAAATAAATTTTATCAGTTAAAAAAATTAACGAGTAACGTTTTTGGTAATGATATTTGTAATGAATAATTGTTTCTGTCTCCCTATATCGTAATTTGTCCTGAATAATTTATTTTTAAATTTCTCGTCCACTAAAATTGGTTCATTTTATTTAAGATAAAAAACCCAACTTAGTTCAGAGTTTTAGTGGCTCTTAGTATTAAGTTATTGGAAAAAGTTACTCATATCCAAGTGAAAATAAATTGTAAACTTCTTTAGCAAACTTTCACCAACACTTGATGGATTAAGTCAACTTTGGTTACCCATAGTCGACTTTGGTCAAAATTAGTGTATGAGTTAGCTATACGTATAAGATACAAATTGACCCTGTTAGTCCGAGAGTTGATAACGAATTTTGGATAGGTGTTTTAGGCACGCTGAAATAATCATATTTTATCAATGTGCGAAACTGGAATCTTGAGTTTGGCAGAGTGTTTGCGGTTATTTCATTATTGCGCAGCATATAACGTTAGTTAAAAATTAAGCGAACAAAATATGTTTTGGGCACTTGAAGTTTGTTCAATATCATATTTATAAAGTCCAATTATATTGTGAATTGAATTTTTGTAGGTATTAGGACTAGACTCCAAATATATATTTTTTACAGTACCTACGCAAAAAATATAAAATAGTAGCTGAACTTGACAGATGTTGTCCTGCCAGTCTATATTATAATTGCTGTAAATAAATATCTTGAATTTAAATGTATCTTCTTGAAACATTAAAAACCCGTCTCGTAGCTACCCCCAGCATCCCTTACTGTACCTTTTGTAACTTACCTTCGAGATTTATCTTTTTCAATTAAGTTGTGATAATAATTGTTATACCTCTAAAAATCACTACATGGTCGTAGCAACAAAGTATTGACAGTTAGTTGCTATTTTATTGGCTATTGAAAAAGCTATTTTCTTGCGGTTGCAGGTATATTACTAAAGCAAGAAATAAACAAAAACAATCTTTCAAACGGGTTGTATATCTTGTCAAAATTTGAGCTAAATCGAAGAACTTTTTGAGTTTTTGAAGCGTTCACCATCCAATAAAACATTTTTATATATATTGAAGATGTATAGCTACAGTTGCCCCACCTCATCAGCTTGTGATTGGTCGCTGAAATACTGTGTATACAATATAAAAAATATACTGCAGTCCAATTTATGTAGTATGATTTTTATACATTATTATATTAAATTATACTACATAAATTGAACCGTAATATATTCTATACATCGTATACACAGTATAACTGTTCAAAGTCAGCGAAAAAAACTTATTTTGATGGTCACTGAAAGATCTAGTTATATTACTAGCGTAGCTCGGGTTCTGAATACATAACCAATCACAGGCCGATAAGCCAGGGCACCCGTAGTTATATATATTATTTATGTATATATGTATAAAATGTTACGTTGGTTTTTGTACGCTTCAAAATCTCAAAGAGTTCTGGATCGATTGTTTTGAAATTTGTACCCAATGTTGTTTTCTTACACTTGTATAACTTTTATTAAACTAGAGAACTCAATAGTCTCACATCTACAGGTATGGTGAAAGATTCATCGAGTTGTCAAGAGAGGTTTTGATTATCGTTATTTTAGCAATAAAATCAATATTTTTAGAGATATACCAATTTTTCTCAAACTTAAATGAAAAATATGTATTCTGATGGTAAGTAACAATAGTTAACAAACATATTTGTGTTAAATTATTCTTTACTTCATTTAAAATCATAGGGATAAATCGACGGAAAGTAAAATTGATTACATTTAATTATTTTTATTGGTAGAAATTGATAATCAAATGAATATTTTTGGCTTTAACGGTATCAATTTGTAAAGTAATTAGTGTGTAAATTTCAATAATCAGAAACAGTAAGTTTTAAATGTAAGCGCAGCGATGTAATATATAATGTATTTAAAATAAAAACATATTTTGGTATAAAATTTGAATAAAATAAAATTTATTTATTAACATCTATTACGATAGACTCAAGACTGGCAGGACAACATCTACCAGGTTTAACTAATATTTTTTTATTTTTTGTGAACCGTTAAAAAATATGTTTGAAAGAGTCTACTCTCCTATTCTTACTTTAAAACCAATAAAATTGTCTGAGATTCTTATTTTTGTAATTTACTTCTGTAAAATATATTTCATAAATTGGACTAAAATATATTTTGTATACAAGTATTGTTAAAACAAAGGTTCACTATGTATAGGTTAGATATTTTTAAGTTTATATTATGCAAAACAATTTTAAAAATTCCAAGAAGTATTATTAATTAGTTTAAAGGAAAAAAAAAGAAGTTAATGTCAGGAATTTTGAGTCTTTAAAGCACCAAAAATAGTTTTATATGTACTCACCTGCTTAAAACTAAATCACACAATTATTAAAGAAAGTGACCTATATTTTAAAAGTATTAAGAATAGAAGTATAAAATTAATTTAATTGTTTGAATTGTCTATTTGTGTAGCTTAAGTATGAATGAAAAAAGATTCTCACGAAACAAAATGAAAAAGAAATGTTGAATGAAGTGTAATTATATTTTCGAGTGATTTCTGGAAGGGTTCTGAGCTTAAAGAACCAAATAGATACTAACTTCTAAAGACAGACTCATTGTTATGCTACAAGAGAGCAAAAGCTGAACTACGGATTAATTCTTTATATTTGAAATGTGCGAGATTGAAATTAAAATGTTCTTCTTCACTGATTATTTTCGCAGCCATTCAGGTGTACACGATAGAATTTAATTACAGGTATAAGAGACAAGTAGGTACTATTTTAGAAGACGCCTTACACATCAATAACTGTAACGAGTGTGTTGCAAGAAGAATGAAAACGAAATATGTCAGGAAACGAGGAAGGTTTTGCAGATCAACGCGAGTAACTAACGCCTCGTATTTGAGGTGTTAACGCCTTTGATAGACGCGAAAAGCTGTTTATTACAAAATTAATGACGAGAAATCAAAGGTATTCACCGTTAGTGATATAAATTTTCAAATACATTTCGCCAAATTACGTTTCAATTTTATTTCCCCTCCTTTTAATGGCTCGAATCGTAGATTTAATTAAACTGATTAAAGCTGGGTACTACGGCAGGTTTTCGTTTAGAATTTTTTTTGAGAAAATCAAACAAGTCGTAAAGAGAAAATAAACTTTTTTAAATATATTTTCTTCATATTTTGTTGGGATTAAATTGGTCTGAAACAATACAAGACTGCAGTTAAGCTTTGGCCGTTGATATTATATTTGAACAAAAGATGAAGACTTTATGACAAATGCAAAGACACAATCGCAGTGTTTGCTTTTAGTTAAAAGATCTTGTAGATACAAGATTACTATAAGTACAACATTTGCCAGATAAATATTACAAGACAATTTACCAGTAAATGCCCACAAGATTCAAGAATAAACGTTTCCTTATAAAATATATATATCTGTTACAATCAAGCCTCCTATGTTTGGGGGACTTTAATTTTTCTCTTGGACAATTAATTTTAAGAGAAAAATGTTTTTTCTTTGACGTAAAAAAAATCTATTTGATATTCAATTCAATTAATATACATACGCAATTAAATATTATTTAAATTATTGACATAGTAGATTTCTTAGTAAAAGTAAAAATTTCGAATTCATTGAACAGCAAAAACATTTTTTTGAAAGTTTCCTTTAGTTGATGAGTTCAATCCTACTAACTTTGGATAGAGTAAAACTAATATGGCAAAAAAATTGGCTCATGTCCATTTTAAAACCGTAATATCTAACAACGTTGCATTTTATACTTTATGAGTCAATTATTCGTGAATTAAATAAAAAGAAGCAGAAAATGCAACGTTACCAGATTTGACAGTTCTAAAAGGGACATGAGTCAAAATTTTTAGTAGTTCTACTTTTTATGATAAAGAAAAGTTAAAATATTTATTTATCGGTTCGCTTATATTAGTATAATTGGTTGCGTTTTTATATTGTTTTTTAACTAGGTCTTAAATTTAATGTTTGGTTGCGTTTATCTATTTTAGTGTTGACACACTGTTTTTGTTGGTCACCTTTATGGGGGTCATATTTGATTATAGTTCGTAATTATTTAGTTATTAGTTACTTTCATTTTAAACTTTATTTAGCAGTTCGGTCACTTAAAAACTCGATGGTCCTTCCTACTTTGCCCCTGTTACTTAGCATATTCCTAAGGTCATGTTCCAATCTACACTTCTTCCTTCAGTGGGTTAGAGTAGTGCAGTCTGTTAGAAGATGACGAACGATAACCATCTCTCCACTTTTGTCCCAGTTAGCCTCCTCCCCCTCCTGCATTAAAAGTTGATCTCTTATCCTTGTATGTCCTTTTCTAAGTCTCTTTATGGCCACTGCGCAGTTTCTTGGCATGGATTCGATTGGAGATATATCCTGGACTGAGCCCCTCATCATAGCTAATTTTTGAGGTGTAATCCTTCATATACTGTCCCTGGTTTTTTGAACTTTAATCTTGATTTATTTCGTTCTGTCTTCCGATTCCATATCTCGATCGTCGAGTTCTTGGGTGGTTGTCCTTTTTGTTGTAATTTTTGAGGTGTAATCCTTTATATACTGTCCCTGGTTTTTTTAACTTTAATCTTGATTTATTTCGTCCTGTCTTCCGATTCCATATCTTGATCGTCGAGTTCTTGGGTGGTTGTCCTTTTTGACGCTTCGTCCGCTTGTTCAATACCATTTATCCCATGATGTCCAGGAATGCAGTTTAGCTTTATTTGATACTTGTTTCTGAGCTTATGACCTTTATATGAAATACTTGTCCTTCGAAAATTAAAACCATTTTAATTTTTCAACCTTTTTTCAATTTATTCATAAAAGTATTATAGATATTGAATAATTTGCATACATTGCAAATCGATGAAGCTGGAGAATCATGTGCAACCAGAGAAAGGTCTCATGGATTGTGTCTAATTGGTCATTTCTCGAGTATCCCTCAACAAATAACAATAATAATCCATAAGTGTGACTTCATTTTGAAAGCCCTGATATGTTTGTTCCATGAAATATATGTTCTGAATGAATCTTACTCCAATGAAAGCTCTATAATTTTGAGGAAATGCCTAGTAGTGGCTAAGTGGTTTAGGTAACCGCTCCAAAACTGGTAGGTGTTGGGTTCGATCCTCGGAACGAGCAAATTTTCGATTTTTCTCAATTATGGATTTTTATTAACCCTAGATTTGCTAAAGACCTTATAAAGTTGTTATAAAACGACGGTAAAAAAATGTGATCCTTAAGAGATATGTTACATCCAAATAGATGTTATTTATTCCAGGAGTGTTTTTACTGACGGAATGTATTATCTTCTTTATCCCGAGAAATCCATAGATGACCCCCTTAAAGGCTTTTCAAGCTTCTTTTCTCTTTCCCCTGGAGAATTTGGCGTTTTTCTGAATTTTTAAATCTAGTATTCTTAACAATTTTCCGAATTTGTGGCCCAACAAAGATTTCATTTTTTACTTTTGCTTCACTGAGTCCATGAAATTTGTCTTTTAGTACTTGAATGCTAGGTCTTCTCGATCCAAAGCTTTGATAAAAATTTTAGTTTCACGTAGTTTTGATGTCAAGAGCACTTGAAAAACAGTAAGAATGTAGCAAATGTAACAATGTTAATAGGAATAAGACAAACATTGAAGTGATAATAGCTAAGAATATGTTTATGCAACAACTGGGTAGGAACCAACAAATTCAAATGAGTCAACTGATAAATACGGTATTGGTTTAAACAGAAAATATTAATATGATAAGGTATACTGGTAGCCGAGTGGTCTAGGTGATCGGTCCAAAACTAGTGGGTTCGATTCTCGTATTCGGCAAATTTTCAATATTTTTCGATAACAGATTTAATTAGTCCTAGAGTCGCTAAAAGACCTTAGTAGCTGTAAAGCGATGGTAAATAACAATTAAAAAAATATGATAAGTCAGATGCAGCCACTGTATCTTAAAAACAAGAGCTAGAAATTCATTTTAAAGAAAATCATTTTCGCATTTAGTAGGTAAAAATACATAAAAGTAGCTATTTGTGCCCGAAACATGGTCACTGTTATTCAGTGCTTTTGTTGGAACTTGTGAAATATAATGAAAATACAATTAGAATAAAAGTTATGAATTCAAGACTTGAACAAATCAATGTACGAAAAGTTCTTGCGAGTTATCTTATCGCAAAATGAATTAATTATGAAAGCGAGGTTTTCTAAAAGATAATGGTGTAAATAATCATCCAAAGTCACGTAATGTTAATAGTATTAATATGCACTTACATGCAAATGAGAGAAAATTATTAATTGAACTACCCCCCGTATTTTTAACAAGCGACCCTTTCTCAATCTGGGCGATGAAAAGGACGAGGTGGTGATGTTGCAATCTTTGCCAGCACATCAAATTCAATTGTGCAGTTCATCCATTCAAATCATTATCTGATTATGCTCAATCAGCGTCTATTTCCTCTAAATAAATGGTTTTGGAAAAACGATGTGAGAGAACAAACGAAAAAATTGTGCTGCACTTGCTTCTGATCAGACTCATTCAAAATGTTCCCTCTTTATATAAAATATTTTATAAAAATCGAGTGCTTTTATAATTATCTTGTTAAAGTTCAAAGACGTTTTGTATTGTTTCTTTATGCTGAATGAAAAAAAGAGAAATATAATGAACAGCGCATTATTTTTTATTTTTTAGTGTACTACGCATTTTTTTACTCTCATCCATTCTTTCCATTTTTTGCAACTCTTGTTTTTTCAACAGATTTCTATATTTCTTGTTGATATATTCACTGAACCGAACTGTATATTTGATCCATTCAATAACTGTATGACAAAAAGTAATAGAATGAAATCTACGAGGATACATGGTTTGCCTTTATTAAATTTTCTCATTACATATAACAATACAAAAACATAATATAATAAATATAAAAGTTTAGTATTATAGATAAAGCTACAGAAATATTTGACTTTTAAAAAAAACCGACTTGACTAAAATAATTGATATTTTTCTAAGTTCTTATGCAATTAAAACAACGAGTTTACTACGTTTTTTTTCAGTACATGCTTTTTTAATCTTGTGTTTATTTTATCTTTTTATAGCATTACATTTTTGTTTTGCTAAAATGAATTAATCAGATTTTTTACGAGCTTTTCTTTTTACTAATAAGGTCTACAATAAAATAGAGTACATGGTTGTAAAAATTCTTACAATTATTGAACTACCCATACAAAGTTTGGAAATCGGCAAAGCAATGGTAATTTTCATTGGCCGATAAACGGCTTATAGTCGAAATGATAACGTCGGCCCATTAATTGCGTGTATTATCGGCCCATTGATGGCAAACAGCAATGGGCCAGACATTACTTCAACTATTGGCCAATATTAATCCTTCAATATTTTGATGTATTGAGCGAAAAATATACAAGTTTGAAGGCCATGGACGACAAAATTTTAGACTTGATATTGGTTCAAGTGCCTTGCGATGAAGAGGATGCGGGGAGAGAGAAAGCGAATGCCGACGAATATTTGCAAAAAATTATTGATGCAAAAGTTGAATATGCTAGACTAACCACTTTAATTACAAATTCTGAAAATAGTCTTTCTGTAACCGCGGAAACAAATAACACAAACAATTCTCACAGATTGAGATACCCAAAAATCGAAATAAAGAAATTCAATGGGGACCCAAAAGAATGGCTTCAATTTTGGGCTATTTTCAAACAATTTCATGAAGACGCTAATATTACGAATGAGCAAAAATTTCAATATTTAATTCAGGCTACCAGCGAAAAATCAAGAACCCAAGATGTGGTAAATAGTTTTCCCCCTACTGCTCAAAATTACAATAAAGCTATAGAAAGTCTGAAAAATCGGTTCGGATGAGATGAATTACTTGTCGAAATTTATGTACGCGAATTATTGAATTTAGTTTTAAATAAGTCAAGAAATTCATTGACATTAATTTACGACCAGCTCGAGACAAATCTACGCGCTCTCGAAACATTGGGAGTTACAACATCGATGTGTGCCGCCATGCTACTGCCGTTGGTCGAATCGTCGTTTCCAGAGGATACTCTTCGAATATGGTCACGCAAAATTATTAGTTTCAAGGATGCAACAGATCATTTGGAAGGACTCATTACAATTTTAGCCGATGAAGTTAATAGCGAAGAAAGAATATTAATGGCTAAAGAACGATTCGATTTTCATGAACAAAGAAGACAACCTGAAAGAAATCCGAATCTGAATAAAAATATTGTTAGTGCCTCAGCATTGCTTATAAGAGATGGAAAAGTCCAGTCGTGCATTTTTTGTGATGGAAAACATGGTAGCGAAAATTGTATTATGGCAAAGCAGATGTCACTTAGTTATAGGCAAAATATCGCAAAAGAAAAAAGGATATGCTTTGGTTGTTTGAAAAGTAAACACAGCATTCGAAACTGTCGTACAAAGGTTAAATGGATTGGTGCGGTAATCATCATGTACTTTTAATGTGCTGAGAAATTTTTAAGACTAGAGAAGAACAAAAAGAACCTAAGAAAACAGAAGAAAAATTAACACTCAATTGTAATAATATTTTGATCGAACCAGATGTATATTTACAAAAATTACGTGTAAAATTAGTGAGGCCTAAGGGTGAGCAAATCGTTCGTGCTTTGATCGACTCAGGATCCCATCAAACGTACATTTTGGAAAGCGTGGCTAAGAAACTAAATTTGAGTGTAATTGGGAAACAGACTATGGTGTATTATTTATTTGGTGGGGTAAAAACGGTGCCTCAAGAGCATCATGAATATAAAGTAACTGTTAGCAGTTTGGACGGAAGGTATGAGTGTGTTTTATCTGCTTTTAGTGAAGAGATGATTTGTAATAATCTTCCTGATGTCTCCGCAAAAGCGTTTATCCAAGACTTACAGCGTACAGGAATTTGCCTCTCTGACCGTTACGGCAAAAATGAGCCTATATCTCTTCTTACTGGCGGCAACATTTATGGACGTTTGCTAACTGGTAGTTATTCAAACTGGAAGTGGATTGACGGCAACGGAGACAAAGTTAGGGTG
Organism: Sisyra terminalis; assembly: GCA_958496175.1. Classification (NCBI taxonomy): domain Eukaryota; kingdom Metazoa; phylum Arthropoda; class Insecta; order Neuroptera; family Sisyridae; genus Sisyra; species Sisyra terminalis. The sequence continues at coordinate 35,398,656 of OY292274.1, forward strand.
GACCCTCAGCGGAAAATCGAAAAATCAAAATCCTATTCGGAAAGACACTACGCTTAACATTGATAAGTATTTTATTTACTTATATAATAATATATATATAATAATGTATATATATAATAATATATATATTATTATCCATTAACACTACGCTGTTAGTAATAAACATGTACAATAAAGAAAAAGAGATTACACACTTAAGGGATATACGCGAAGACGGTACTGCCGAAATTAATAAAATAAAAAAATCATCTCTAAATAAACGAGTGAAGTATCGACAATAACTACGGACTCGTTTCCGAAGTGAGTATCTGGGACAGTTAGCTCGTCATTCAAAAAGGAAAAACCCCAGTGAAACAGTTAAGGTTGGAGATGTTGTCCTCGCAGCTGATGATAATCGTAAGCGCATAGATTGGCCATTGGCAAGAGTAGTAAAATTCTTCCCTGGTAACGATGGTGTCGTAAGAGTGGCGCGAGTAAAAAAACAGCAGGAGGAGAACTCACACGACCATTGCAACGTCTTATTCTGCTTGAAGCTACATCCCAAAACCTAAACGAGAAGAATTTAAAAAAAAAATGATTGACATCTCTGTTTAACGATATCAAGACGGGAGGATGTAGGAAATATAAATGTTGTCTTAATATTGTCATAGGGACATAATGTTATGTAAATAAATAAATAATCAGTTGTGTAAAACTAAAGATATCGAATGCGTCTAATTTTCTAGTTTGCAATTAATAAAACCGAAAGCTTTCTAAAAACGCAACAAACATTAAAACAATGTTTATGAACTAATTTAAGCAAGCGATTATACTTAAATTACTTAAAATAAATTTTATATACAATACAAAGTTTCAAATTTTCTCTTGTATCACTGAAAACGTTAAAACTCTTGTGATAAATTGTTAAACGTTAATGTTAATGCGTTTCCAATACAATAGAATAAAGATGAATGCATGCAATATTTGAATAATATTAATTATCAGTAATTGCAAATACAATGAGAGCCTCTATAACCCAATTGTTCTACTTTGATCTTAGGATCAATGGTTCAGCATTTATACAAATGGAATGTGCATTGTATGAGTGAAATGCGCTAATATTTAATTGAACTGTAATTCAAACCTAATGGATTTTGAAGAGAATTCAATTTAAAATTTAGTTCATTGATATTATTAAGATTGTATGGTTTCAGTTTTTTTTTCTTTGTAAATGGTATGACGTTTTGGAATCTAGATTTATGTCTGGGCTGTGGTTATTTTGCTAGTTTTTTACGTTGGTTTTGTTCTCTATTCCTATTAACAAAATAAACGAGATTTTGTTTTGTGAAAATCCATTTGTTAAGAGCACAAAGAAATGAGCTAACACGAGTTGTGTGAATGCTATGATCCTATGTTTGTAAGAACAAATGATGTAAAGTACAGAAATATTTTCTGAACACTGAACTAACCAATCAGTTGGATAATACTTTTATTTATTATATTTATCCATCCGAAAAATATTCGTCGTTGGGTAAAGAGTTTGCGTTTTATTTGTGATTAAGAAATATTTTCTCTTTTATTTTAAAGATAACCATAGTTTTAGAAAAAAAATGGTTTTCATTTATCAAAATGTTTTCATAATTCGTTTTTACCACAACATTATTTTACTATTTCTAAAATCAATAATTTAGGTACTTTAAATACAATTTTGATTAAGGACCACTAATGAACTATCACATCAATAAAAACAAATGCAAATTAACTTATATCTTATGTTGAAAAAAATCTTTTATGGTAGTTTCCAAATAAAATATTTTTAATGATTTATAATTTTATTATCTTTAGATTTTTGATAAAGAAAAAACCAAATCGTATTTTTTTTAACAAAAAAATAAAATTTTGTTAGAAATATTTTTTAAACATATAATCATAATGGTGAATTACTTAATGGCTTATAATTAATTTTTTTAATTGGTAGATACCAATTTAACACCGATTAATATTTAATTACTCTCTTCTATAGACAATGTCCTCCATTAAATAACTGTCGCCAAACGAAATTAAATTATTTTAACTACTACCTCAAATTTGTTTAATAATTTAATTAATGTCTAACTGCAAAAGCTTCAGAACATAAAATTGTGTTCGTATAATATATATTCAGAAAAGGTAATTTATCATTGATATTGATTGACTATGTATTTAGCTTATGAATATTCTTTCTACAATTATTTCATTAAATAAACATAAGGGAAATGCAATTCCAAAATCATCAATATTGTAGAGTATGTCATTACAACGATATGTTAACAAAACCTATCTTACGGTTTAAAAGCTTTCGAAAAAATGAAGATATTGTCTTATTTTAAAAATTATTAACTCAATTTAAAGACAAATATTATTAATATTTATAATTTTTTACTATAAATTATTTATATTAATATTAATATTATTACCATACATTATTATCGTTAATTCGTCAAGGATTTACATTTTGGCAGGTACTAAACGGATCAAGTTTTAGAAATAATTTTTCCTGATAAATATATTTTTTCCATTTGTTTGTTCGTGATTCTTAATTGACAGGAAGATCGTCATCCTCTTCTTAATTAAGTATCTATAACGCATTAGATTTACTCAAGGGGAGTAATATTAATAGAAGAATATAAGCAAAAGAATTGAAAACAAGATGTATTTGAAATTTTCGATTACAAAGATAAGCTAAAATTAATTCATGGGGAAAGGGCAACCTTAAATAGACCTAATGTGCATTATCTAAAAATAACATTATATAAATATATGTTTTTAAAAAAAAATCAAATTTATATCAAAACCTAATACATTGATTAGTTTTTAACTTCACTTGATAAGATTTGAGAAGTATTCATTTAAAAATACAAAAAAAAATCATTAAATTCAAAATGCCTTAAACGAGCTCCTATTAACCCGGCATTGAAATACCGTAACAATATGAAGCTGCAAAATTGCTGTCATTGGACATTTTTCAATGACAAATATACTAAAACACAAACGAAAAGGTTGTTTTAATCGTTTAACCATTATCATTCAATAATTGATAGTAATTTTTAGGGTATAAAGGGTTTTCCATGGTGAAAAATGTCATAAAAATACCCATAGACGCATCCATCGTTTTCAAACTCTCATTATCCATTAGAATTAAAACTTTTTCTGTCAAAATAAAAGTTTTTCGTAACTAAATATTGGTTTTACCTCTTATTAATAATGTTCTTTATCAATTAAAGAAATAGAAAAATATGCGCAAATAGTCTTCTCAATATTGCAAAGGGATAAGTTGTTAATTTTGTGCATCATTATAAAAAATAAGTGAGAAAACAGTAGATAGACATTATTAAGATATTTTTCTATAATTCTATATATATTGATAATATTGTCTGTAAATTAATTTTATTCTTAATAAAATACATTAAATAATAGTTATAAATAAGGTTACTTGTAAATTAAAATCGAATTTTATAGTCAATAAATATGTTTTTTGAAATTATTATTAATTTTGCAATTGTAAAATGAGAATTAAATTGTTATTATTTATATGGAAACTATGTTGAGATGATTAGTGATAGGTGATTATTTCTTGTATATTTTATTGAAAATAATTCGTCCTGATTGACTGGCTGATTAATCGATACATATCGATAAATCACTGATCGTAGAGATGTGAAATTTGGAAGGTGTATTCTTTGAAGGATAGTCAACATCCCATAGGATAGGACTTTAAAAAATTCTTCCCTTAAACGAGTGCAAAGGGGTTCCAAAGTTTGTATGGGATACCGTGTAGCCAGATCAATTCAGCAGACATTATTGTCCTGCATAGAACTGAAACTTCAATAGCAGTGAACGGACTTTTAATTAAATATTTAACAATTAAAACCATCATTATTAATATGATATTAAAAATAGTAGTAAACAGTTATTTTTCTTTAAATATGATTTTTACCACTCAAATTGATATAAAGCCTAATAAATGAATAATAATAGAAAATAAATTAATAATAAATATTAACAAGAAAGTTAAATCTAAATTAAAGGCTGAGTAGTTTGAAGCCTAGGATAGCAAGTTTTAGAGGATGGCAAATTTGACTTAAAAATATTTTTTTGGCTTACAAAAATAAAAAAAAAACAAGATATATATACAGTAAATGAGTCTCGAAAATTTAACAAAAATTGTAATAATTTAGTACTTCATTTAACCTCCACTTTAGTTACTACACCTAACTTTTAGTACTTAATACTCTAACGTCTGAATATAAAAAAATACTAAATGTTTTGTTTATTATACATTTGTGATCAGGAATTTTTAAATTACTCTAAAAACGTTTTAATATTATAATATAATTTAAATTCAATAATTTTTTATCATTTTTGAAATTATACTTATTATGACGCATTTAGTTGAGAGTAAAATTGGGAGCTACGCGATAAAAAAAAAACGATATGATAAAGTATCTGCATTATATGACCCATTAAACACATTTTTTGTTTAATAAAAGTTTAAAATGCTCCGCAGCTTTTACAACAATAAATTGCAATTCAATAAAAACGTGTAAAACGGTTGACCCAACAGATCATCCCTGCAACTTTCCGTTATTTTCAAACGACAAGTGCTACATGTAATTGTATGATTACGAAATATGGTATCGAATTTCAGAGGTCAGTAGGGGCGGCAAAAATTGAATAACCTACTGGCGGCAAATTTGTAAATCCGCCACTGAACCCAAAATAAAATCTATAGTGTGCTTATTAATACTGTAAGTGATAACATAGACTACACAAAAAAACAGCTTTTAAGTAACGACAATATTTTAAGTAACGACAGAAAACATAACGTACCGCATTCTCATTCAATTTCGTTTTTTTCTGCTTTTCGTCTAATGGCAGGTTCAGTTTTCGACCTGGTTGAATTCTTCTCTCCAGCGTTGTCTATTCCTGACAAGGTTCTTCAAATTGCGATAGTGCAGTCCATTCCTCGTTTCAATAAATCTTAAGAAAAGAAAATAAAGAGAAACAAAATAAAAATCCACTCGTCGTTAAATAAATTATTTCCCGATAATGAACTTTTATAATAAAAAAGCACAACAAGCTTTTGTTTCAATATTTTATTGGTGTATAGTATATTTTTCAGAAATCCAGAAATCAAAGTATTATGCAAATAGTAGTAAAGTTGTCACTTTTCTCTTTTTTCGAGAGAAAGATTTAGCATACAATCGAGACTGACGTTTTTTATGAATGATAATTTATACAAATATTTGAAATACAAGCTGAAAATATTAAAGCTGATTTCATAATTAAAGGGAAAATGTTGAAATGTGGTTCGACACCATAACAACAAGAGGTTGAAATATTTGTACTTGGAGTTTAAAAATTATTGATTATATAGTTGGTTAAAATAATCTGTTGTGAATTTCAACAGTAATAATTAGAAATGTAGAAATATTTAACGTAATGATTACAAAAAATTCCTTGGCATGATATTTGTTTTATTCTTCTTATATGAAACTAAAGAGTAATAGCAAAATGAATTTTACTCGGTTACTCGATCGGTTAAGTCTGAACGGGATAATATTGTTGAATGTGTACGGAACGTGGAAATAGAGGATAGTTAGCTTACTTTTGCACTGATCAGATTATATAGAGAGCTAACAAATAGCTTCTCATATTTTGCGGAAGGTTTCTCGGCGTGCCAATATCAGCTGTGTATGATATCAATATCGTTACTCGAGTGACGACTAAAAGCTCTACCAAAAGGGAGCAAACAACATCCCATTCACAGCATCTCTTTTCACTGCCACATTTCTGACCGCCACATTGTTATTGCCACTCGTTATTCATGGTAAAAGAAGTTGCTTAAATGTTATGGATACTATATACGCCTCATATTTCTATTATGTAATCAACATATTTACATAGCTTCTCCCTTTTTCGGAGAATGTGGGTTAACGGTCTGCAATATTGATATATAAAATCGGATTATTTATTTTTCCCTTTTCCGTATTCCAAATCAATCGCTCGGAATTTTTTCTGCTCACTTTGTTGGAGTTCTGTTTTTGATATGTGAGTAAAAAAAATAAATTAAATACATAAATTGTGGTATAAATATTCGTTAATATAATTTGTTATTTACCTATATAATTACGTCCAACAATTTTAATAATTGTGTAATTTCTCTTTTCAAACTTCTAGAATAAAACAAACATAAAATATATTCTTACAAAAATTGATAAATTGCTAAATACTTAATAAATAAAAACGCCTAGGTATAGTTACATATTAAAAAAATATTATTTCTTATTTTTATGTCCATAACAGAAAAAAACAGTGTGTGTACTTATATACGCGCGTGAGAAGTTATACTTTTTTGGTATAGTTAAAAAGATGTTTTTATTCCACTGCCGTAGCCTCTTCTGGTAGTGCCTGAATTGGTACACCAATTATAAGATTTATGATTGCTAAAATATGATACAATTTTAAACACAAGTGACTTTTAATACCAAAATACATAATTAGAAAGCGTATGTGCTGCGGCAAAAACAAGGACAAAGAGTATAAAGTTGTTAATACATCCATGTTAGTGGAATACAAATATAATAATTTTTGGCTCAAATGTGAACTATCATGTCATTAGTTTCAACTATTATTTCGATTTCATTTAATTGCTAATTTTAATCATTTGTCAGTTGTGTCAGTGTTGAGCTATCAATATTTCATGGAAAATACTGGTTTTCAAAATAAAAATTAAATTGACTATTTATACATAGATACTTTATGCTTACACATTTGGTTACGTATACAAAATGTTTATTACATATTATATGAATTAAGTCTTTAACCGAATTAATAGAATAGGTCACATGTTTGAAAAATATTTATCGAAAACATTTACCATATAGAAATAGATTGTTGCCATAAAATATCATGTGTAGATATGTATAAACAATCCTAAATAGCGATGTCCTAAAAATTATATTAATACAATAGTCAGTGTATCTTTTACTTACCCATTTATATCTATGTATGAATTGAAACTGATTTTTAATTCAAAAATAGAAAAACGTAATGTATCAATTGACTTTTATTACATTTTTTAAATATTACACTGAATAACTTCAGAAAAATTTCTTTCCTTTAAATGCAACTTTATTCTTATTATAATAATAATAGGAAAACGAAATATAAGTAATTTCTTTTATATAAAAATCTCGTGTCACGGTGTTTGTAGCCAAACTCCTCTGAAACGGCTGGACCGATTTTCATAAAAATTTCTATGTATATTCGGTAGGCATGAGAATCGGATGTAAAGTATATTTCATACCTCTAGAAGGTTAAGGAGTCCCTCGACATCATCTGCAAATTTTTACGCCTACCATTATTTACGCCTATATATTATTTGTAATCATCGATTCCTGTGATTTATATTGAAAAACGCTTAGTAACGTATGAATTTGACATTTTTATTTATTTAATTTGTGTTAAAATAATTATTTAATTCATATTTTGGGAGAGTGTTGTAAGTCCGCCTCATTTTGGCATTTAATTTTGCATTTATTATGTATCACAACGCAGTGCGTGCAAAATTGTGTACGATTTATTTTAATTTATATAAAATTAGTTGATTTGTATTTATAAGTGAACAGGCGATATATATTTGGCTATGTGAGGAACATGCATTTTTAAAATTGATGCCCCAAACATTGAATGACTGCTATTACGATTTATTTGTCGATATTACAAAATATGCAAGCTACATTGAAAATTGTAATGCTTTCAAGTCGCACGGCCTGTTGTTCGGAATCATAGGGATGTGTGAACCCCGACGTCTTCATCTTTATATTTTCATTTCAATATTGTTGCTATGTTGCTACGTGGTTAGTCTATTTTTATATACAATATCTATATAATAAAATGTTCCACAACACATTAATGATTACTGATCCGACTTTTAATTACAGATTATGAGGTGGTAATCCGGAGACTTCCAGCGAATTTGACAATTCTTTTTATTATTGTCAACATCATTTTGATTAGTAACGGAATCAACCGAGTTGCATGACATCATTCGCCAGTTATCTTATTTTGAATCTGAATACTCATTTTGTTGTACCTAATCAACGTTTTTTGGGCCCAGTATGAACATGCTCGCTTAACTAAATATAATTTTTATAGTTTTGAGCAAAGTTTGGGAACACCATCTCGATGAGTTCGGTCTTGAACTTAGTAAAATGACAAAAATTGGTAGAGAATGTAATGTATCCAGATGATGTGTCAACAGAAATTTAGCCATTACCAATATCGAGAAATTGTTTGGAAAACACGTTTCCAGATTAGTCGTTCCGCATGTCTGAAGTCGTACAGACTTCAGACATTAAGGATCGACTTCTGTCTAAGAATAAATGCTTGCCTTAAATTATCAAATTTATGGAACCATATGAAAAACTTCACCTAGAAGAAAACATAAGAATTGCGTTTCTGAACGATCCATTTGCAGAAGATTTATCCTAGAAATGAATGAATATCGGTAATAGCCGTGTTATTAGTTGAAATTTGTATTCAAATTAAACTGATTGAAATGTTATTCTGCTGTTTTGTACAAAAGTTAGGAATTAGATACAATTTTTGAATGAGACAAGGAAATGATGTCATTACGCTTGATTCGTCCACAAAAACACTGCCATTACCGATATTTAAAAATTGTTTGGAAAATTCTTCAGTAGATGGATCATTCCGCAACGCAACTCATGTTGTCAGCTGAAAATTTTTCTCATTATGTCACAGATTTTATGATTTTAAGCAGGAGTTTGTTTTATTGACAGAATTTGAACTTGGAATGTTTGGGAGAAATCACCAATCAGTAAATCATTGCGCCTTCAAAACATAGTGAATCATTGCGTAGAACTTCCTATGGTTTCAATGGTTATATGCGTTTAAAAAAACACTTAGGTATAGCTACATTTGTCTTATTTTTATGTCCATAACACAGAAAAAAAAACATTTTTTAGCAAAAAGGAAGGTACTTCTACAAATGAAAATATTCTTGCCAATAAAATATTTAATTTCCTTCTATAATAAATTTAACCACCGGTTATATTGAATTTGTAAATTTTATTAGGGGTACAAACATATATCACTACTGTCTCACTTGTTTATTTCTCATAAAGACTGCTGCAAATACAGAATTGCAACCATAAATCCATGTGTGTTAATGTAGTATATTGCCTTGAAACGATGTTCCGAAGTACCATAAATATCATAATTTTTTTCTTAGGTTAAAAAAATGCTTTATTATAACCTATCCATAAATGATTTGCCAAATGTTTTTTTTTATTCGTAAATTATTTTAACAGATCATTTTAAAATATAATGATCATCATTCATCACTTATATAAAATTGTTTTTCGATGCAAGTGTTTAAAATAAATAATAAAAACAGATACCCTACCTATCGAATTTCGAAGCAATTTAATTTAAATACTAGCAGGAAAAGTTTTTTTTTTGCTTATGATGGCCTACAAATAAATTATTTTTTTATATTTCAGTTTTTTGGCAACGGAAATGTCCCATTTTATAGAAAATCAATTTATTTTTTTAAAGGCACATCCGAGTGGGAGTGATAAATTTAAAGTAACTCTTTATACTTATAATAAAATCGTGGGCCATGCTAAAAATGTCACGTGGCGCCATTGCCTACATTGGAATTGATAGCTATTCAATATTTAGTTGAATGCCCGTCTATTGAAAACGGCGATGCTGGTTAGGAAGCAAGCGCGCATAATGACAAGGAACTACGGATGAACAAAAAGAATTGTCGACAATGCTTCAGATATTTTCCTCCTGAAGAATTGAAATATTTGCTTGATTTATAGTTGCTTCTTTTGCATATCTATTGCTAAAACGGCTTCAATTACATTTCTAACGCATTGCCGTTGCATTTCCTTCAGGACAAGTATTTACATAAAACGGCATATCTGCAAACACCATCAACTATCGTTTGTGGAAATGTTCTATTATTATCATAAATGCATTACTTTGGAGAAAAGGAGGTTAATATTCTATTTGAATATTTTATTACTACCGCCTGAAAGAATGAGAAAATCATCTATTTAACATTTTTGATTTGAATTTAAGGAACGGTTTTCCTTATTGCATTATAATTATCCTCCATTAGAAGGTGTTTGCAGGCCTTTCTATTTTAAATTTTACAATATTAAATTAATTACTGTAATTACTGAGCAAAACGGTCTTTAATATAACAAATTTTCTTTAATAAGAAATGGGATTTTAATGTGTTAATCCAACAAAAATCAATCGCTGTCGTAAAAAAAAAAAACTTATATTTCATGGGAAAAAGTTCTAAAACTATAAAATCATGATTTAGTAAAATATAACAATAAATTAAATCAAAGAAAGAGGAAAAGGAAAACGGAAGAAATAAAGAAAATACAGGAGTCGACAACCTGCGGTTCAGTAGAATCATGTTTGTGGCTATTGAGTCGTTTAATGGTTGGTATATATCGAAAAATTAATTGCAATATTTCAATGCCCAAAATAAATACATAGTTCACAGCAGTTAATGATTAGATTATTTTTTTCTATCCACATATTACTGGTATATATAATTATATTAGTTTCTGAAAGAAAATAATTTGTCTCATCGGGAAAACAATGACTCCTAACTCAAGAAAGGTTACCAACCCCTGAACTAGCATATAATTTGGAGTTCATAGTTCTAGACTTCTTTCTAAAGAATTCTACGGTAATGAGAAAATCTTTATCCTTCTGTACCGTTATTAAAAGTAGTTGCATGGTCAACTCATCAAATATATACTGTCGAAAGAAATGAAGTGTAAAAGCAAAATCACCAGTTTTTGATAAAAAATCATTAAATCGCATTGATTTTCTAAGATTTTAAGAATTAAATTATGTTGATTTAGAATTAAATTGTTGAGAAGAACGTAGAGTACAAGTTCTTAGGTTCTTAGGTTTTTTGACATTTTGATATTTTTATTCGATTCAATTAAACCCTATTATACATAAGAACTTTACAGTGTATTCGAGAATTATTGAGGATCTTTTATATTCTTTTTAAGTAATAATGATTTTTAATTTTCGCGACGTTTTGCAGCTTATTCTGCTTCTTCAAGCGATCATAAATTACACTCTAAAATATAAGTTACAACAATGTATTTTTTGTTGATTTGAAAAAATCAGTATTAATTAATGAGATAATTAAAAGTCCTAAATATATCCTCAAATATAGCATAACTTGATAAATATTTAAAGAAAGGAATAAGTATATGGGTGGGTGCGGATAATTCCACCTGTATTTTACAGTGAAGTTAAAAAAATATATACTTTAAAATAAAGTTTAGTGTTTTTTTTTTTAAATTAATGTTGCTTAAATATCACTGGTTATGTCACGGCTATTGCTCTACTTATATTTATATCATTGGTTGTTTTGTTTATATTGGCTTTTAATTGGATCTTATACTCATTTTCAATTGAGTTTATGCTTTTTAGTGCTAGCAGACTATATTTGTTGATCACCTTTGTTTAATCATATTTGATTATAGTTCGTTATTATTTAGTTATTAGTTACTTTCGCTTTAAATTTTATTTGGCAGTCCGGTTACTTTTAGAAGCTTCATGGTCCTTCTTATTTTGTCCCTGTTGCTAAGCATATTCCTATGGTTCATGTCTTAATCCTCCCTTCTTCCTCCAGTGGGCTAGGGTAGTACAGACGATTAGGAGATAACGAACATTAAGTTTCTCTCCACAATTGTTCCAGTCAGCCCCCTCCCCCTCCTAAGTTAAAAGTTGATTCGTCATCCTTGTATGTTCTATTTAAGTCTCTTTTTATTTATTTTTCGGTCGGGGATATATCCTGAATTGAGGCTCTCACCAGAGCTAATTTTTGGGGATTGTTTCTCTATATGACTGTCCAAGGTTTTATAGACTTTATTCTTGATTTATTTCTTCCAGTCTTCCAATTCTAGCTCTTGGTCGTTAAGTAGTGGTTTTCCTTTATTTTTAGCTTTTTGTATTTTGCTTGGTTTTTTTTTCTTTTTGACTACAGAATAATTTAAAACAAATGCCTAAAAACATTTTCATAAATCTAAAAATCGGTAAACAGTCACCCAATTTCACAATTTATCAAACCTTGTTCAAAACAAACCGGAAATTTTAAGTATCCAAAAATGAGAGTAGTCTGCAATAGAGAATACTTCAAAAGTCTGATCATATATTAGTATCTACCAAAGAATGGAAGAGTGAATAATATGAGTAAAGTTGGAGCATTACTAATTTGGAATTTTTTAGTGGGGTTATATACCCAAACTGATGAAATGAAATGAAATTTAACATTAGTTACCAAAATTAGCTGTTTTATTTTTACGTGGAGATGATATATACCTAGCAATATGAAAGGAAACTTTTCAACGATTTATGATAAAATTTTCTCGACTGCAAGTCTTTTTTCTGTATTATATTTTTGTAGTACTCTACCCTCTCTTTATTGGTCTACGTTTCTATTCGGATTGAAATTATTTTATCAGCCTTGATTATTCGTATAATCTACTGTATTATATCCATATAGCACACAGTGACTGATCCATTGTATACTTAAGTGATTTGGATCACTGTGTACTTGATTGCTCTTCTCAATTTACATCAAACTATATGCAATACAGTAGGATTTGTAATATATCTTCTATCAATACCAGTTAAACCAAGTTCTAATATCTAATATCAATTCAATAAACTAATGAAGAGTAAAAGTTATGAGGATGAATGTTTATCATTTTTTCCTGGGCACCCTTAATTTGTTATTAATTCAATTAAGAAGCCAATAACAAGGGCATTTAATATGGTAGTGCAGGCGAGTTGAAGTGGCTGAGGTCTGAACGGAAAATAGATTTGCCTTACCGTACCGGAGCGTGATAATTCAATCAACGAAATGTTAAACAAATTAAAATTAGATTTTTCATCTCTTAAGATTATAGGGTGAAATTATTTCAATATCAGTTAATCTTTTCCTTTGTGATCTATTATAAAAATTCATAAAACAAATTTTTGGTTTCTTTCCATGCCTTGTAGCAATAATCAACAATTTTATGAAATTTATATTTATAATAATAATTTCGTCAATTTTATCCAGTCTAAATTTTTTGTACCAAAGGATTGTCGTATTTTGGTATGGTGGGATAAACCTGCTTCCCGGTCATACCTTTGCCACTTTAACAGCAATTTCCTTACATCATCTAATTCTTCTTAAGCGCGCTTTTGACCAGCTGCTAAGTTAAATTTTTAAACTTATTAAGGATGCGTAGTGGAAAAAAAATCACAGAGAAATTTTCGTCGAAAATGTCATCCCTTAAACGCATAATTTTTGCTGTTTATTGCAATTTGGACATTTACTAGGTGTATAAATATGAAATATATTTTTTCTGAAAAATAAATTTCATTATATCTACATGAAAATACTTATGTTATTCAAGTAATTCCCTCTTTTGACTTTAAATTTCGCCATTCTCCTAACAATTTGTGTACATCATACCAAAAAATTTGTTAATATTTTGGCAAAACATGGCATTGAGCCATTTATGTAGATCTTCGAATGATGTGAAGTGCTGCTCATCAAGTGCGGGTTCAATAAGTTATAATTTGAAGGAGCCAAGTTTGAGGAGTAAGTCACATGCGAAAGTCTTTCCGAACTGAGTGCCTCAATCATATCCTTCACTCGCTTTTTTTGTGTAACTAGGGAAAGTATAATGTAGAAAAATAATTTTGCTTTGCGTATTTTGATATTCCAGCCGTTTTTCGAACTGAAGCTTGGTTTAAATCTACTGTCGCAAGTTGCTGTTGCATTTGACTACCATTCTCATACAACAACTCTTACAATTCGATATTTTACTCTTTTTTCGGTGGTCTTTCACTTTCTTTGTTCTCCACGCAAATTATTTTTTTTAAATCCCTTAAAAGACTGAGATTTCCTAAGAGTGATCTTCGAAGAGTGTAAGAAGAAGATAATTATTTTTTAAATTTTCATACCAAATATCATAGACTCCATAATTTGATTCTATTTAGTTACTATTGCATTTTAGTTTTAGATTTGTAAGCAACTATTGTGCTTCTTAATAAAAGATATTAATAACTTTAAAATACCTAAGTTATCAGTTTATCTTAAAACAATAATTTAACATAGTGGAAAATATCAATTTGGTGAATGTTATTTAAGTATAAATATTTGTAAATGAAGTAAAAACTGTTTCTCTCTGTTGCAGCTTGCAATCGAACTTACTGGGGTGAAGTCGGAAGAACTTACGAGTTGGAAGTGCGACGTCCACGAGAAGATCGTCTGCCTTTCCTGTGTCACTTGAACTTTTCAGCTGTCGGTGGTCCTTACGGTGATCTTGTGCAGGTTGGTTTATATAATAAATTTCACTGAGAAAAACAAAACGTAGACTACCACTCAATAATTGAAAATATTTTCAAGATCTCTTATATAGTCTTCTGAAGAGAATTTGAAAGTTTATTTAATTTTAGGTAATATATTTCCTCTACAAAATATGTATTTTATAATTTGAAATATTAAATTGCTTAATCCTTGAGACACTGATTTCTTATTTTGTCTTCTTATACAATTTTGATTTTTGAAGTGAATTGTTAAAAAAATGACGCTTTAACGCTACAGTATGAAGTTGCTCGTAAACGGTCAGAGAGAAAGAATCGATCAAGTTAAGCCAATGCTCGCATATGTTTGGATGCTATATATCAAGGTTTATAAATTACACAGGTTGAACCATTAGAAAAAAAAAATGACGTCATACGAAGAATTTTAAAATTGAATTAGTCTGAAGGTATGTACGAATTTCTTCTGGATACGTCACGTAGCCATGAGGCCACCTGTGTATTTTATAAACCTTGGCTATATACCAGTTGCATGCGTTTTTTGAGTCATTGCGCCTATCGCTATTAATAGGGCTCTCAACCAACGGTGTAAGAACGATTCTATTTTATAAGTAGAGTCGTTCGTAGTACTACTGAGATCATTGGTTGAGAGCCCCATTTATTGAGATATGCGCAATGGCTCAAAAAACGCATGCAGCTAGTATTATTTATTTAGTACCCTTATTTAATTAGTAACGTCGCGCATCACTCTATTTCACTTTATTTTCAATTTCTAGCATTTTTAAGGGCTGGCACCCACGATATCCGACTTTTTTTACAGGCACCCTTATACCACTAAATACGTATAAAAATTAGCTTTAATATGGTACAAATAACATCCATATAAGTTATAAATGAAATATTTCTTCAAAATCATACCTGTTTACCAGAATCATACCTGGCTACCAGAAGGTTCCAGCTAAGTAATAAACGGCACCTATAATTATTTAAATTGTATTAATACAATGTTGTGAAGTGGTTTAGGTTTTATTTCCATACGATATGGAGGAAATGTTTCTCTAAAAGTCAATTAATAATTTTTTTATTAAATGTACTTCCAGCCAATTTTTAACTGATTCCCTATGAAAAATGAATTTCACAACTTATAAAAAATTGATTTTGTTTATCTTAATTATTCATGCACTAATTTCGCAGCCTGATCTTAGACTATCTACGAGTACTTCTATATAGTAAATGTTTTGGATAATGAGTTTTCGAACATGTGACTCTTTCTGTTTATTCGGTTAAATGGTTAATTCATATAATAGGTACACCTAATATACATTTTGCATAAGTAATCAAATGTGTAAACATAAAGTATCTATGTATAAATAGTCAATTTGATCTTTATTTTGAAAACCAGTATTTTCCGTGAAATATTCACAGCCCAACACTGACACAACTGATAAATGGATAAAGTTAACAATTGAATGAAATCATGGTTGTTCAACTTTGAGCCAATAATTGTTATATTTGTATTCCACTAACATGGATGTATTTAATCTTTATTTTCTTTCTCCTTGTCTTTGGCGCAACACATACGTTTTTTTATTATGAACTTTGATATTAAAAGTAATTTGTTTTTAAAATTGTATCATATTTTAGTAATCACAGACCTTATAGCCAGTTCAGGCACTACCGGAATAGGCTAGGGTAGAGGATTAAAAACATGTTTTTAACTATACCAAAGAAGAATAACTCCTCACGCGCGTAAATAAGTACACACACACTGTTTTTTTTGACATAAGTATTTTAGATAGATATATCTTTAAAAGTCCAACAGCTAAGTAATTGTAAATCAAAAAGTTTATATTTTATATTCTTATCAAAGCTGAACACAAGAAGTTAGAAAGGGTCGATAAAAAAAAATGTTGCATATCATCATTTCGTGTCCTACGGGAAAATTGAGATTGCTTAGTGTGCTCAATCGAAAAATGTCAAGTGGATGACAAAATAACATGCTTTATGTCTTAAACTTAAAAGCGATTTTATTTATTCCTCTTGTTTGAAAACTTACTCGAAAGAAATGCACAAAGAACTTTCCGTAACGCAACAGTTTTGAAAGAGATAAACTGTCTTTTTTTGGCAACTTTTTAAATTTATTTTTTGGATAAATTATTAGTATGGATAACTTAGAAAAACTAATTTATGATTTATGCTTCCAATGTTCATTTTAAATAATTAAAAAGTCGGTATATACATAGTTGTTTGGGATCAATAGGTCATAAATTACATTATACGTTTTTGTTGGCGCATGATGATTTCAAAAGCTTTCTTGACAAAATTTAAAATATTATTCTTTAACTGTTTGCGATCTGACTCTTAGCTCTTTATAGCTTTGTCTAGCCCGCTAATGGACTGTTTGCGTGTTCCACATCATTATTTCTATCAAATGTGAACTGTTTCTGTATATGAATGTTGCATATTTTATCCCTTTTTCAGATAAAAAGTTTTTTTCTGATGACAGAACATTGATACATTTGAACCACTGAAGCCCCTCTTTAATGTTGCTAATTAATCTTACCTTATTAGAGTATACTTATCAACATAAATAAAACATACTTTTAATGTACAAATGTAGTTATAAAACATATACTGTTTTGTTCAAAAGCTTCTTTGATATTTTCATTTGTATCTGTTTATAAAATCATACCATTAAGCTTCTTTCAGTTGTACGTTTTCTTTTATCTAACATATATAGTATATATCCATATAAGTATACGATATATACTTTATGTACTAGTAATTGCATACATATAGTTATACATAAAGATTATAATTTCACATATTATGCACAAAATTTTTTCTCTGGGTACTATATTGTTTTCATTAACGCTATTTTAAGTAACAAAATTCATTT
Source organism: Sisyra terminalis (assembly GCA_958496175.1). NCBI lineage: Eukaryota > Metazoa > Arthropoda > Insecta > Neuroptera > Sisyridae > Sisyra > Sisyra terminalis. Next base: position 35,415,973 of record OY292274.1, read on the forward strand.
TAACACATTCACGTAAAAGGAATCGATTAAGGATTAAATAAATGGGTCTATAAATACAAACACCAACCTTCTATGATTTACATTGAAAGGTTCGGAAATGAAACGCCGCCGCTGTGATATCGTAAACATTTTACGTTTAAACATGCCGATAGTTGAAAACGTTGTTTACTCGAAAGATCAAGTATTCATTAAATAAGGGTCGATTACAATAATTTTAATGGGTGTTTTCAGCATTCCCGCCATGCTCACTGTCATATAAATATTGAAAATCGAATTGATAGAGGTTTCATCTGCGTTTATTTCGAGTAATCGAATCGAGAGAGAGACAGAACGATTCACGGAAATATATTTTCTTATTACAAAAATAAAATTTCATCATTGTGATGAATAAAATGAAGCTATTCTATATGGTTGTAAAACAATTTATAACAGTTCATTATAAAAATGTAACCTAAATATTTTTAGCTTCATTATCGATTTTTATTAAAATAGACATTTTAAATTATTTAAATTCTCTGGTGTTATTTGAAAGTTGTGAAAGTTGATTTAGCTTTTAGAGCAAAAAATTGAAAATGTATCTTTTACTTAGCATACGTTTATACTTAGATGTACCTATAATCTATATACATTTTTTTTAATTTGTCTGCATATTTTAACTTTTGACCGAATTCTAGAATACATTTTATTCGTCTGATACAACGTCTTTATTCCAAACTGACCATTTGTTTTATCTTTTTGCCTGTTTTTCTGTCTCCTATATGTTTTCTTTTAACTAAAGAAATGTTGACTGATTTATATGTAAACTAGTAATTAGGTACAATCAATTGTTCCTCTCACAAAAAGGTACATATATTGAATATATGTTGAATAGCCACATCATTACGAAAAAAAATTTTCAGAACAATTTTTTGAAGTTATACTTATTTAAGGACATCATAAAAAGGAACAAAGAATGTGTGTTTCAATTTTTGTTATGAAAATCAGTTACGTTTTTTTTAAATATTCCTTTATTTAGGAACAAATAAACTATTCCTTTAAATGTGATCTAATATTTTTAATATATAATTGACAATAAGTTGAAGAAATAATAAAAAGTCTTTTATACAGTTAAATAAATTTTAATTATGTCTATACAAATTCTGTTAGAACCCTAGTTTGAAAACAAGAACAATTGAAACTGTTTCTTAGAAAAAAAGTTTTTTACAAGAAAGTATAACTTCTTACTTAAGTCCATAAGTACATACACATTTTTTTATGTGCATTTCTATTTAAATTACCATTTTTGGTACTTCTTTTCGTATTATCATTTTTTTCCACCTATGAATAGCACTTTTATTATTTTTTTCTTAGAGGCAAAAGTACAAAATTTTTATATGTATCTTCTTAGGTGTGTATTATTATAGGTGACCGTTACAATTGTTGACTATAAAGATATATTCTCATTTCTTTGTTCACAATATTCCCGAACAGTTCAATATAAGGTCCTTCTACTTACACTTCTTTTTCCCATTATTTTCCCGTAAATTATTTGATGTTCAAAGTTTATTTTTCTGGATATCTTATAACACAACCAAAGTCGTACTGAATCAAAACTATGAAATTCCGATGTATAAAACTATTTTATCTGTCAAGCAGAATTATGAGCTTCATTTTTGAAAGTTTTAACGGAGTTTAGAGAAAAATTATTCTGAGAGTTTTGAACTCCCCATAAAAGAATGATTTCCCACAAATAAGCAATTATTATTAATTTGTTTTCAATTCAAGTATTTATCAACAAGTATTCACAAAGAAATTTTGTTTTTGTTAAAAGTTATCAAACGCTGGACTAAGTACAGAGTGGGTACATTTTTTGATTTGTTTATCTTGATGAGATTTGTCTCAAAATGGTTTCAAGATTTTTACTCTATTTGCTGTAGTTTAGCAATATAACGGATCTTGAATCTCTTTTTTGACGTTTTTCACTTCAGATAATAATTTAAAAAATAAGCTAAGAAGTTTTGGTTTCGAGAGAAATATTCTTCTATTCTCAGAGTGAAAATTTCGAAGTAATTCCGTATCATATATTTTTTTTAAATCTTTTTAAAGTGAAGTTATAATCTTACTGATGAATGATTAGTAATTTTAACACTAAAAATGTTTGTTTTGTATGCCTTAGTATGGGAAACATATTGATTGCGGAAACTGTGGTTCGAAATGTACAAACAAGTTTTAGAGTCATAGTTTTTCTACAATTCTAAGAATTTAAATAAAACACATTGCTTGGGTCTCTTTGTTTCCGTGAAATTCTTTTTACAGTTATTTGTTTAATTGTAGTATATTTAAGCAATTGACGCGATTCTCCAATCTTCTCTACCCGAAGACAATACAACCTTAATTGCGATCAATGAGAAGAAGATGCTGGAACTCATTCGAAGGATTAAAATCGTGTTTCAAGATTTTTATCTAAAAATGAACACCAATAAGACAAATGTAATAATCATAAACCGCGCTAACGAAAATCAAAATCAGCTGGACAAAATTAGCCCCCTCTTAGTTACGGGTAACTTTGTTTATCTAGGCTCGAAGATACATAAATCAGGCTTTTGCAAGCACGAAATTAGACGACGTATCGAAATCGCTAGGTCTGCTATGATAAAACTGTTCAAATTATGTAAGGATCGCAATATATATCACAATATAAGGATCGCTTTTATATAAATAAAAGCCACTAAAATCAGATTGGTTAATACGCTGGTTTTTTATCTTCTCCTACGCTTCGAAGACTTAGATTATCCGTGAAGCTGATTGGCGACGAATTGATGCCTTCAAAATGTGGGCTTGCAAGAGAATGCTGCGGATCCCATAGACGGTTAAAAGAACAAATGTCTCTGTCTTGAAATTAGGCCAGTTAAAAAACTCTCTTCACTGACGTATGGATGAATTCTCGGGTTTTTCGGACATATCGTGTGCCACGAGACCATAGAAAAGTTAATGGTACAAGAAGACCTGAAGGGAAAAGAAAACGAGGGCGATCACCAACCCGTTGAACAAAAGTGGTAGAAAAGCTCATTGATTCGAGTTTAGCGCCTGCAGCACGACAAGCAAAAGAATGTAAGAGTTGAAGAAGGACCGTCCAGCAGTTCCTGAGAAATTTGGAGTAATAATCCCCGAGTAACAATCCATGCATCAATAGCGATGTTTGGATTAAGAAGAAGAAGTATATTTAATTGTTATATAAAAGTATAGGTTTACCATAAGAGCTCTGACGAGAGAAAAAGAAATTAAACAAGTACTGCGTTAGTGATAAAGACCATTTGGATAAAATATATCTACATAATACAATGTATCAAACCTTTGATTTTTGACTTTTAAGTTTTTTCAAATTTAAGCTTTTTTATTGGAATATTGTCGAGCAAAAACATTAGTAAATATGGTAAGCAACTATAAACAAAAACTTTTCATGTGATCCTTTAATTTATACAACTTCCGATAAAGCATCTACTACAGACACTATTGTAATAAATTGTATGGTAAACATAAAAATTGGTCAAGTCCTATGAAAAAAGTGTACCTAATATTTCCTTGGCATATAAAAAGTATGTTATTGTGACTAGAAGGAATAGGAGAAGAAAATTATTGTTTCATTCTTTTTTCCACTCAGACGTTCTATATAGTACATGTTTCCCTTAATAAATTTGCAAACGTTATAATATACTCGTAATCTTTCTATCAGTTAACCAAACAAAGTGATAGTAATTTTTTTGCGCTTTTTTGATAGCTGTGACTATGATAAAGTTTTGAAAAAATTGTCTTTGTTCTATTTAAAGGCAAATTTTCATCATTCGAAATCTGTTTTCTTTAAAAAGTAATGTGACGTGTTAACTATTTTAGAAAGTATTTTCTAACGATACCGATGTGAAACTTCAATCTTCTAAAGCAAATATTGCCTAAATATTTACTAGCGGCCGTTACGGCTGTTACTATTCTAAGATTTAAAAAATCTAAAACTCTGTCTTTATAAAAAAATGAAAATTTGACAAAAATTGATATTTTGATATGAGAACTGAATTTATGAGTATTCATAACACAAAGCTTTAAATTTTGCGCTTTTATACACATACACAATTTGAATTGTGGACAAAAACTCACGATTTTCGGCAGTCGTGGTTATAAATTTACAATCGCCTAGAGGAACATTAAATATTTACTAGCAAAACAAGGCTTCATAAAAATACGTGCGTGACTTATCCCTTAACCTAAAGAGATAAAATATCATTTGCGCGTAATTTACGATATAAAAGAAGATGAACAAGTGGTTTTTTGAAACGACCTTTGCGTGCAAAACTATCGTAATTTCAATTCCAAATTTCGATGATAATGATACAAAAAGTATATTTATTCCAACTATTTAACGAAAATAAATTTAAATAATTAACCAATTTTGTTTTCGTAACATTTCAACGATCTCGAACAGTTCAACTATAGTAGAGCTTTACTTTTATCATAGAGGTATATTGTTTTAAACGCATAATGGATTATTATAGGAAACGTACATTAAGTTTGTTAACCATAGAATGTGGTATAAAGATGTAATGAAATTATGAGAGACTGAAATGTGTTTAGACAAATTCAAGTGACGGGTGATAGAAATCGTTTCCAAGTGTCTGAAACGTTTTTCTGGACCATTTCCTTGCATTCGATCGAACAAATCCCGAAGAGCCTGTTTACAACCGGTCGACATTTCGTGATATCTTACACTGGCTATATCTGACGCTCATAAAATACATTCTCACATACAATAGCACGTTAAACAAAGAGTAATAGAAATGGGGCTATATGTTACTGACATTGTGGCAACACATATCATGTTTCCCCTTCAACATACAAAATACTCGTGATAAGTTTTTGATCAATATTACATAACACGAAGAATAAAAACGACAATTCAAAGCCAACACATACTCGAAAGCCCCATAATACAATAGCATTACAATAAATTGAACGATTTCATTTCTTTTTTTAACATTAACGCCAATGTATGCAATCCATACACATACCCATATAAAACACAAACAGGGATGTTCCCGGATTTTGTGCTTTTTCTAATGCATTTTATTAATACAAACCTAACAATTTACAATGGAAAAGTAAACATTCATAAAGTTTCAATAATAGCCTCTGATGTTAAAAAATGCACATTGTTCCGTTCGGTGCTTTTCAATTAAATTAATGGAAAAAAATCGCTTCCTATATGATTGAACTGATTCTTGCACTGAATTTATAGAATCAGTTTTTCAAATCAATTTTCACTTTGAAAAATAAAAATCTTTATTCAATCAAACAACAAATATTGAAATTTAATGTTTGTTCTTATTATATAAAATCGTTTAAATCATTTAACAATATTAAAATATCACTGTTTAAGCTATAAATTAAGATCGTTGCTTCGAAAAATGTCGCTTAAAAATGGCAACAATTACTCTTGTTTTAGTTAAATGATTGGATAAGCTCTTGGATTATATTGTCTTTGTACTCCAAGTGTACAAAAGGGCGGTGACCCACGTTCTAGCGACAATACACAGACGTGATTCAGGCTTTTAATTCGCTGTCCACGTGACTGGTTACTGCTTTCATATTAAAACATGCACCCCTTAACACTACTATGGACTGATATGTGCCCGATGTATAAAGCAGCATAAAAACTCAATGTGTTCTAGACATAATCTCATTGTGCAACATAAAAATATAATAGTGGACCTTGCGTTAAGCTTCACTAAAGAACATTTCACTACAAAATAATTACATGTTATTATTTTGACAAAGCTAGCTTCTGTTGGCTGTTTGGGTACGAAAAGATTGTTTAGTTTTACGATTGGCATTTGTATCTGTTTTAAAATGAAACCCAATCAGGAATTTCAAATTAATTTTATTACTCAAACGTACAAAACCATGTCATTGAAATAAATTAAATTTCATTACGTCTATATATCCGTTTTCCATTAAGATAAGGTCTCGTGTTGTAAAAAGTAGCAATGTTATGTAGTGTTTTCTTTCCCCTCTTTTTGTTCCTGTACATTTGATTGAAAAATATGCGTGCGTCAATTTGAACTTAAAATTACTATAAAGAATTTTCTTTTGTTAGACTTTAGAATGATTTTTTATTTGTTCAGAGGTAGCTTTTTATTTTTGTCATATTTTTTTTAAATAAAACTAGAACAAACTTTAAACCTGTAGGTTATCGCTTATTAGGTTTATTCTCACATATTTTTTACTATGTAATTTGTAAAAATAAAACTGTGATAAAAGATCTCACGCACATCCAATGGCTTGATAGTTCACACAAGAACCACTCACATATTAAAATATTTCAGGTTTTTTTAATTGTTATTTACCGTGGCTTATACCTACTAACGTATTTTACTCGAGAGTCAAAATTTACAAGATACGAGGATCGAAGACAACTGCTACCAGATTTGAAGCGGTCACCTTGACCACTTGGCTACCAGTAGGCTATTTCAGAAATTAAATTTATTAAACTAAGGAATAATTTTATTTGTCTAATGACTCAGTTTCTTTATTGAATACAACGTGTTTCAAAAATCTTTGGCTGTCATCATCTGGTGAAATTTATTATGTCAATTGTAAACAAAGAACATAGGACAATAAGTATAGTAAATCGGCCCCAGAAGGGATATCTGGTTCATAATTTCAAGGTACGTTGGTACTATTATGGTACATTGATTTGGCAAGCTTTAGATCTTTATATATTACCGTTTCTTCAAAAATCGAAAAAAGCTGGAAATCAGAAGAAAATGTTTTTTCTCAGAAACTTGTGAATCGATTTATTTGAATTTCGGATATGTGTTACAGGCTGATAGTACTTCTAGGAAAGAAATTAAGAGCTCTATCAGTCTATAAGATCTTTCAAAAAAGAGGTTTTTCTTTTAATTTTTAACCACGATACAATTTTGGAACAATTATAACACTATTTTTTTCAAATTTCCCCATCTAATTTCCTTTAAAGGAATGAGCCTTTTATATTTTAAAAACGGTACGTCACAAAAATCAATCAATGTAATAAACATAAATGAAGCTTATTCGATTTCTATACGAGTGCAAATAACAGAAAATATTAAGATGGTATTTCATTATATACAAGTTCATTATAGTCTACTAATAGCCGAGTGGTCTAGGTAACCGCTCCAAAACTAGTAGGTAGTGGGTTCGAACCTCCTATCGTACAAATTTTCAATATTTCTCGATAACGGATTTAATTAACCCTAGAGTCGCTGAAGGACCTTAGTAGTTATAAAGCGACAGTAAATAATTAAAATAATTAAAAAAAAAATCATTATAGTTAGTTATCATAGAATCATATACTTTTGATGTTATTAGATTATACTCCACAATCTTGATTGTTTCTTCGAGAGAGGCATTTGTATATAAATTGACAATGTTTTATGTTTTGTGGTAGTTTCAGTTAGTATTTGTAAATTCATATGTTTTTATAATGAATAATTTTCTTTGAGTATAATCTGGTTTTGATGAATTTTTTAGCTAACAAACACCCATAAATACTTTAAACTTGTCTTTAAACAATAAATATTAACTATAATTAAAATACTTCTTTAAACATTAATTTTTATTCTAACTTTGTGTTAAAAAAGGTTTGAATTTTCCGGAGAAATTTGTTTTGAATCTATATAATATAGGTACGCATTATGTAATGTATTATAATAAACGCTAATAAATTATTAATAAAACGATATTCGTATTATGGATTTTACAATTTCTAAATACTTTATGGATTGTCAAGAAAGATAAAATGACATCTTTGGAAATTTTACGTTTCAAGGTTGATTGGTTTAAGTTGGACGTTGATAAATCTTCCGATATTTTTAAAAATTCATTTGATTTATAATGGAAACTGTCAGAATCAAATTTAATATCCGCTAATGGTAATCATTACGTAATTTGATTTGGCTTTTCCAGTTCATTCATTTTTCAGTTCTTTAATTAACAATAAAAATGTCAAATATTTTTTCCCATGATTATGATTTTCCTTTTGTTTTCCCAGGATTATTAGGATTTCCGAATTAAAAATTCAATTTATTATACAAAACAAATTAACATGCTTTTATAAAATATTTCACTAAAAAAAAAATATAATTGTAATTACTAAAATTTTAAAAAGTTTAAAGTATTAGACAAACGTTCAGCTAATTAATTCTTCTTCAGAAAAGCACAATTATTTTAGGATCCTACTGTACAACATTTTATATGTTCTTGATTTGGCGTAAACAGGCAACATATAGTTAGCCATGTAAAAACCATGGATTTTCAAATGTACCCTTGAATTATATGACTCCAATGGAAAAATTTCCAATTGAAATTAAATGCACCAATTATGTTTATGCGAAATATAGATGCACCTTGAAATATTTATGCAAAAAATTTCATAATGAAACATTAAGTAAAAAATAAATTAAAGAATAACTTAAATTTCTGTCAATCGGTTTAAAAATCAGTATCTCGTCATAATTTTAAGCAAAAATCATGTGTTGACTTATAAAAAATATATTTCAGGCGAATCATTTAGATTTTATAAATATTATTTCTTAAAAAATATTTGATGAAACGTTCCAATTAGAAACTATTGTTTATCAACTATAATACCTCTTTTACCGAGAATGTATAAACTGGAAAATAATCACCCAGTTGATTTTTGGTTATATAAAAAAAGAATTACATTTAACAGAAATTTTAAAAATTTAAAATACAGGTGTTAAATATTGAACGATAATAGTAAACAAATAGATAGGTATTATATCTTTTGTGTGCAAGAAAAATAGTTAGAAATTACTTAAATTGTTTGGAATTGTTAGATTAACATTAAGTTAATGAACTTCGTTAACTTTAAAGTAAATAGTTGAAAGTGGAAATGTATATAAGTGATAAGTGCATTTAAAGTGAAGTGTTACAATTACTTAATAGTTTGTTATAAAATAACTTTTGAAACGTTCTGTTAGGGTAAAAAATATAATATTCTCTTTAACTGTTCGATTTAAAACTTCAATCAAGTTAGCACCAAAATGGAAATTTATTATGCCACCAGATATAAGATTTAAACTACCCTAATTAGCTTCACTCGTACCGCAACTGCGACTATTAAGTATTTGGGACACAATTTCCATATTTTTATTTTTATTTTAATTTTCAACTTGCAGTGTTAAAAAACATTAAAACTTCTTATTAGCAGTATAAAATCATCAAGCAAAGTATAAATTATTAGTTTTGAAGTGAGTTTTAATACTTTCCAATAGAAGATTTCAGATTCCTATGATTGCAATTTTGAAATTATTTTTTTTTAACTGTGAGATTCAGATCCACATCGATGGACCCTTAAAGCGGTACCACAACATTATAAAGTGGAAATAATTATAAAGTTTATTTTTAAGACAAAAAATAGGTCAACGATATCTACCTTTTCCATGTTCTAAAGGATCTAACCATTCTGACTGTTTCTTTTAACTGTTCGCTAGCTATAACTTCGTATCTGGTTCGGCATTGTTTGGGATGATTGATCCAGCTTTTGACAATCCAAAAACATATGCGAGTGCTGGCTTAACTTGATCGATGCGATAGTGTTTTAATCGTCTTACTACTATTCATATCATTCCCAAAAATCGGTCAGATTTCACCCGCTTAAACCGTTCTTTCTCGCTAACCGTTTGCGAGCAACTTTATACTGTAGCGTCAAAGCATCATTTTTTTAAAAATTCATTTTTTTTACAACGCCGGTAAAGAAGTATAACTTCAAAAATATTTTTTTTTTCAAATTGAAGAAATAGGTATATATACATACATAATATACATACATGTAACATACAAAAATGTACAAAATGATCAAAACCATTAAGAACCGCCGAATTCGCAAGACTGACTCACCGAGCCCATGAGACTCGAGTAAACTCTGATTAAGAACCACTGGTTCAGAAAAATAGATTTATTTTACAAAAATTAAATTTCTTCAATTGAAAGAAAATTTATTGAATGCTTTTTAGTGATTTTTGTTATACGGTAAAAACAGTTTAACATTTTATGAAATAACAATCATAATATGTATGATATTTTATCATAATGTATTATATGTAAATTGAAGGGAATATGTTTGGACTTAGTTGTAGAAATAGTGTAAAGTGAATTAGTGTTGTTGAATATATATAAATAAATATAAACACCCTGACCACTGCATAAAACGCACGACCTGCTCAAGAAAGGTACTTGATGGCAAGTTTCGAAACATTTGAGGCTTTCAATGAAATTAAATGTCTGCTGATATTCATTAATTTCGTTAATGGTCTCGCGTTCGAAATCTTTGAATCACCTACGTAGTGGATATACAAAGCATTTTGTTTAAATTGCTTGTCTCGTGGGACCTGAGTTTCCTATACCAGTGATTCGTAATCATTTCCTTTGTTCTCATCCAGCACTCAGTATAAATACGCCGCTCAACCCATAGCCTTTTACAATTTATTCAATAAATAATTGCTGAATCGCTGAAAATGTCAATTCTTTCTATTCATGTGCAAAGAAAGCATCATTAAATTATCTCATGTATTTAAACATTATTTGAAAATGAAGAGTGAAAAATTATTTTGCAAATTCAAATGTGCGTTTTTTGTGTTTCAGTTAACTTTTGACACGTTCACGGTGGGAAAATTTGTGTCGTTTACAACAGCAGGTTGTCCTGATGGCTACATGAGCATTCGAGAGGGTGGGCGTCCAGCAACAGGAGGACAGTGGTGTGGTAGCGCTTGGGGCTACACTGTGTACTACAGTGAAGCATCGTCGTTGAACTTAACATTACAATTAGACCGTTTAAGCCAGCAGGTATGAAAACTCATTTACCGCCCCAAAACTCAAAGTTTGAATCCCTCTTCATCATTTCAATTATATAACCAACTAAAGATACGATTCTAGTAATTAATGGCAATTATATACATTGCACACTTATCTTATTAAATTAACGTCACTGTTACAATTTCAATTGACGATATTGCTTTTATTCAAAGTGCGCGAACATTAATTACAACTTATTTAGATTTCCTTTTACCGTGTTCCAGTTTTCTGTTCGATAAATCTCAAAGAAAATGTTTGCATCCATGTTTTATTTGTGTTTTCCTTTTTTTTAGGGTATTGGCTATAACTTTGACTTTAAATTGGCGTACAAGTTTCTTCGACGTAGCGAGGCACGTTTGCGCTACGGAAACAATACGATGTTGATATGGCGCGGTGATCTTGAGCCCGATACGTACTGTGATCGAATTTTAGAGGGATGTGACCGACGTCCGTGTCGTATCCAATCACCAAACTACCCTGGAGTGTACCCTCGTAACGTTACATGTAGATATCGCATTCAACAACGTGAAGTGTCTTCTGGAAAACACGCTCTGCTCGCTGTTAGACAAACAAACAGCCACAAAGTTCACATAAAAGATCAAATTGTTAAATACGATCGAAGTCAAAGAGTTCTCAGGTAAAGATAAAATTTATGTTCTACCAAGCTCTCACGGCAAACGCGATAGTTTTCCTCTAATAATTATATTTCAGTTCTATTTACTTGATTTCTTCGAGGAATTTGATAAGATCTTTATATCTTATTTATGGACTGAAAAAACTGTCGCAAAGTTGCGATTGCTTGTCAGAAAATTTCTCATGAAACCGAAATGATTTTAAGTTTTATGGCTTAAATAAAAATTGAAAACATTTTTATGTATTCAGACGATGAATGCAAGCGTCTCTTGGTTTATGGACAAATTGGCGCCAAATCATAATATAAACCTCGTAAACAACTAAACCTAAAACAAATTACAATTGCAATATACAGAAAAGTGATGAAAAAAATGAACAGTTTCAAAACAAAGCTAAATCTCAGCGGGACTTTGTATGATGACATCGTTAACTGAAAAATGATTGATTCAAATCATTTGATTTTACTCTAAGTTTTAATTTGTATTTAAAGAACTCTTGTTAAAAAATATTAGTAGAAAATCCTTTAGAAATTCATTGTTTGCTATTTGACAATTTATATTTCGAAAAAGCAATTGAAAATCAAATGTACATACAGTCCCTGGCCATATTATGAGACGCACTTAAGATTTTATACAAAATGTACATATTCAACTAAATTCAATTTAATATTGTTTACTTTTTACAATATAAAAACTTGTATTGATTTTTAAGAAATAGGTTTTCTGGATAAGGGTAAAACCTTGTTTATTATCCCCATTACCCTACTTCAGGATAATAGCCTTGATTTGAAACTCATTGAAAATATATGGAAATTACTGAAGAAAAAAGTAGCTAAAGAGGTGGCCACAACAAAAAAATAGCTCTTAGAAAAAAATATTCACGTATGGAATCATCATCCACAAATACAGCAGACGGTATTGTCCTACGTAGACAACATACTGCGCAGAATAGGAATTTAAATATCAGTAAACGGGCTTTCAATTAAATACTAAACAGTTCAGCTCACCATAATTAAGATGTTTAATTAATTTGATGGTAAAAATTTATTTTTAGTAAATATGATTTTTGGTTACGTTAGTTGGTAATAAGCGGAATAAATAAAATTTGTACAGGAAACTTAACCCAACCAAAAATATGGACCTAAAATAAACTACCTTTTACTTCAGGCTTTATACAACACCTATAGTGCGTCTATTAATATGGCCAGGGACTATATATCCTCACATGGTTATAAAAAAATCTGAATTTTTGTTTAGTTATCAATAATTTTTTTCTGCCTTTTTTTATTTTGTTTTCATAGGTTCAATCAAAATGACTTACTAATTTTTATTTTTTACTAACTAAAAGTTTCCTACTTTTAATATTTTTTTTTAAAATTTAATGATGAGAAACGATCTAAGTAGTGAGAACTAGTAAAGAAAAAATGATCACGAAAGCAAAAAGAAACGATAAGAAAATAAATAAATACTACTTACACAAGATGGAATAATTAATTTATTTTATTAATGACTTTAAAAAAGTTAGAATACTTAAAATATATATTGGATTATGATTCAATTTTTATAATAATGAGAAAAATTCTAAAGAATCAAAGGCTATAAGTATAGTGAAGTAGTCTGTGCTATCATTAGATATTAGTGCATTCATTAACTTATTCGTATTTTGTTGTCCTTAAAAAAAGTGATCAATGAGATAGTTTAAATAGTGCTTAGTTAATTAATATCACGGCTCTTATATTCAGGATAGTGAAATATTATTTAAATCTGAAAATCAGATTTCTTACTGACAGCTGTTTCGATTCAATTATCAATTGAGATCATTGAGAAAAATGCTTCTTCTCATTCTAAATGAGTAAAGCAACTAATAATTGAATGAAACTAATTAATTAAGAAAAATAAAGTTTGAATAAGTCAAACAATGCATTAATATATAATCGTACATTTAAGAAACAGAACTTGGCCTGCTCAATGCTATTACGAAAACACATGTGTGAAGTTTCACACGCGGTAGAAGTGAAACCTTCAAAAAAGGTGAACATCAAGATATTGAGACGAATGTAAAGTTTTATGAGTAGGATAATTGTATGGTTTATTTTCCGTTTTATTTACATAAATATTACATAAATTTATCCTGAATCAAAATTTACATTTTCGATAAATGATACGAGAACTTATGAAAAATGAAGTATGAAATAAATTCAGCGGCCATAAAGATGCAGGTATCGTTTCATATTTGAAACTTTTGTATTTGGACATCGTTGGAATTACATTTTTCTCGATCGCTTGGAACCACGTGCTGCACAATAAAATATTATCACTTGCATTAGAATTTTCAATTATCACCCGTAAAAGATCTTCATCTTTCATTTCCTGTCCGTGGTGGTTTTAAGTCTCTTTGAAACCACATTCGTTCACAAATAGCACATATGAGCGACCATATTGCTAAAAAAACTTTTTACGAAATTTTTTCTTTATGAGCGACTTTATTTCGACGGAATTGTGAGTAAGGAATCGCACCTGAAAAACAGTTCGTAATATGTGATATCAGAATTAATTTTAAATTAGCTTTTATTTTAATGAAATTTCGTGATGAAGGACGAAATATTCGATTAGAAAATATTTAAGTACTAACGAGCATCATTTTCACTATTTTGCACAGTCGAATCATTATTAAACGTTTTAGAACTATTAGAGCTATAAAATAATAATGCTTTTTGGTGTGCCCGAAATTTACGAACACGTTCTATTGAACTTTGGCCGTCTTTATAGCCTTGTTTTCTTTTCGTTTCTTTTTTGATAATCATGACTATAATCTGTAATCGATTTGGCAAACTTGAAAATTAGTATTTTTAAAATAATGAAATGTTTATGCTTAGCGTAGCGAGCAAATTTTCGATATTTCTTTTCGATTTACAAACTTTTATTAACCCTAGAGTCGCTACAGCCCTTGGTAATTAAAACGCAATGGTAAATAACATTTAAAAAAGAAAAATTTCAATGTATTGCTTCATTTGAGACTTACAAGCAACTTTTTAAATAAGTATTAGTCAATTGAAAAATGTTCCATTGATAATTTCTTTTCACAGTTTACTTTTTTATTGAAACTTATATTTGTTATTCATATTATCATTATTAAGCTTATGAAAAGATTTTCGCTCTTCATAAAATATATTGAAGTGATTTTTATTAAAAATGATTCATCCATATATTTTTTTCCTTTCATATTGCGTTGCAAATATTAATTTAACCTCTTATCTCAATCGTAGTGATTTTTCATTCGAACTTTTGATTTATTGATTTTACTTTGAGACGCAAAAGTCGAACAAATTCGAAACTAAGTAAATCAAGTTTGAAAAGTTTCAAACTTGAAATTAGATTAAAAGTCGATTTCCAATTTCTTTTCGCATTATGTTTAATTAGCAAGCAAAAAAGTACCAACATAAATAAAGTCTAGACAATGATTTACTTATCAATTTAGTAGTAAACAAACGGGGTTGATCGGTCATTTTACATGAACTTATTTGATGTACAAAATCGTGTACAACTTAATTAGGTCATATAGGGGTTAAAGTATATAAATTTAACTCAGTTAATTAGGAGCGGTAAAAATTGTTCGGTTACAAATAAAATCAATTTGAAGTTTTTATTACTAAATATATTTGAGTAATCTAATGATTTCTACTATTAGTTTGTTAATACAATGTTTGAGTTAAAAATCTTAACCCTTAAAAATTTATCAGAGTTTGTTATAACATGCACGCTGTAAATTCATCATCAATCATATTTTATTGTTGCAGAGTGTGGGATCAATGTAACGTTGTACAAGACTACTTAACTGTTTATGACGGCTTGAAATCGGAAGATCCTGTTCTCGTTCGTCTTTGTGGAGGCGATTCCGTTCCAGATATAGTGAGCAGTGGTCCAGAAATGCTTTTGGAATTCCACACATCACCGTACGATAATCCATTTCATCCAGTCCCACTTTCCTATTTGCCAGGATTTGAACTCGAAGTTCAGGTAAGGTTTAATTTTAGTACAAAATTGGGTTATATATTTGCCAAAACAAATAGTTGCAGTGTTTGAGCGTTATTTATTGCGTTTGTAAATCATATGTTAAACATTTTAAAACATTAAATAACACGAGTTTTCTTCCGCACAAACTTACTCCATTGGTTTTATTTTATTTTTGAAAGCTTAATTTACGGCTGTTTCTAGTTCTTGCATCGTACATTTTTTACCCCAGTAAGAGCGACGTTTTTTTATTCATGACATTGCGGTTTCGAGTTGAAATTATAATTATCAAAAACAAAAAACAAAATGTTACATAGAAGATTTATCTTATGTAATTTTGTTTCACTTGCACCGCACAACAATGATTATAAAATTACGCTATACATTATCAGATTTAAAAAAACACTATTTAAACAAATAAAGACTAAAAAGCTAATGTTATAAATTAAATATCCCTTTATGAAATATAGATGATTAAATAATAATTTTATTTGGAACAGAATTTATATTGAAACAAAATAATTTGATAAGTAAATAATGTTTGTCGAAAGCTGTAACGGATATAATTTTACAATAGACGAAAAGTTTTTATTTATAATGGAACAATGACTTGCCGAAAAAAGAAACGAAACTAACAAATTTATTTTTATATTTACTCGAGCAGAGCTTTTAATTGTATTTGCTCGTGATTTATTGGCGGTTATTGTTAGAATTTTCTTCGAGCATTAATGCTTTTTTAATATGATTGGTTTGACTAAAAAATATTTCAATATTTTTTTAGCTCAAATCGGGACAGAAAAAAAAGTGAAATTTACCACTTGATAAATGACTTTCGTTGGTGGAAACATCACAATTTTCTTTGTTCTATTTGAATTAAACTTCAAGTTAATTTCACATATTGTGTTTACCATTGATTTTGAAACATGTACGTACGAAATAGGAGAAAAAGCTCTGCGCTAAAATAATTTATTGCCTTCTTAGCAGTGAAAGATTGAAGCGTGTGGATATGAGCAAAATATATGCAAGCTTGAAACCGATAAATTAGAACGAGTCTTAATTAAATTTTGGAATTTAAAACTAAAATAGTTTTCAAAACTGCTGTATAAATTTTCAACGGTGCATGCTAGAACATAAAATTGCAGTTCTTTTTTCAATGAGATGTTTCATTTACATTTTTATAAATTCAAAGCTTAAAATAGGATTTAAAACTTTCAGAAACAAAGAAATCAAATTACTGTTTTATTTTTTTAACTTCGTTGTACTGTAAGGTAAAAATAAATAGTTTGAAACGGAGTTTTTTTACGGAAATATTCATTTTAATTATTCCTAAATATATTTGAATTATTTTTTATGACGTCTGTATGCTTATGGATATATATATGTAGTGCCCGGTGAACTTTGTACTACCATTTGTCGTACTGAATTTTCAATTATTAATATGGATATAAATAAATAAAAATAGAATAATAAAATTTCAGATTTTTATAGATCAAAACTTTTTAGGTGTCATTTTTTTTCAATTCTGTAACGTTTCTTTACGTATAGTGACTTTCTTAGGCATCTAATACCTAATCCCGATATGCCTAATACATGGTCCCATAAAAATTAACACATTATTTTCTATTTTTCGCCACGTTTTGCAGTTAATTACTGCTTAATAATAATGTTGCAAATTTAGAACATTCGAAAGTTCTTACAATGAGATTAAAGCGAGATGGAAGACATTGCAGGATATTTCCCGTGAGATACTATGGCGGGATAGAAAGAGTCAGAAATCGTTCAAATGATCTGAAAACTTCCAAATAGCTATATAAATAAGGCGATCAACCGTCGCCAGAACAATTATGATCAGTACAAGCTAGTATAAGTTCGAATTAAATCGCGACAGTAAATGGTGTTACTGTTATATGTCCAGAAACAAATCCTATAGCGAACCCGTCAAAATAAATATATGACCGACCGAAAATTTGCCGCCCTTTATTTTAATCATAATTCAAGAAAATTGGTAAAAAATCATATCACCTTATTTTTTTATGTACTCTTCGTGTTTTTTGTAAAGCAAAATCTTTTATGGAATTATTAATCTCAACATGCCCCCCCGTCCCATTTTAATGTGTCCCGCACACATAACGCTACGCCAATGAATACGAAGCTGGAAATCAGTGACGTAGTCCCGGTTAATCGAGCTTGGTGATCCTATAAAACAACGTTACTCAACCGAAAACGTCACGTGGATCGAAAAAAAATTTTTTTCGAGTACAGCCCTTTAAAAAAATTAGTATTATGTTTTTATATATTGAATACCAAAAACACCAATCTCATTGACAAATCAATGCGATTGCTGTTTTTCTATTTCACCAACTAATTTTAACTTTTAAGTTCGGCTTAAAGTCCAGATCCGAGATGGCCGAACTTACAGGAGTCTACAGTATATACGTAAACAAACAATTTCTATTATAATAAAAAATTTAAAAACCAATGACTACAATATTGAATAGTAAAAATTATACTAATTTATAATTGTTACACATTTGCGGACCAATTTTTTTTTGTCATGATCCACCATTGATCCGCGACTAATCGATTGAGAAACGCTGCTATTAAAGATCAACAAGGAAATTAAAAGAAGTTTTGTGTTTTTTGAAGAAGAAAGTTGTTAATGGTCTTACAAAATATAAAATCTATAACAATTTGATGGCTTAAATACTGTAATAGTTAACGAAATTTTATTTTTGATCCCCTAAAGAAATAGTTTTAGGTTTGAAATTTCGACTACAAAATATGCGGCTTTCATATTAAATTGATTTGATTCATGTCCATACATATTTAATTGAACATATTTAATTTAAAGATAAGTTTGCTGTTTAAGAATTTGTAAAATAAATGTAATATTCAATATTCTAGGCCTATTTTTATTTGTGTTGGCAAATGCAATAGTGATATTTTATTTCTAATGTCATGTCATTCATTTTTTAAGACAGCAAAGAAAATTTTGTAAACTTCTGTGAATATATATAGAATTTAAATATTCTGCTTTAGGGCTCACGTAGTACTCGTAGAATAACTTTAAAAACGAAAGGTAAAATACGAAAGAAAGTGTGCTACGCACAAATGTAGTCGGAGTTTCAAAATTAGATAAAACGAACCCTAATATTTTATTGCAACTGATACGAATGTCTTACTAGTTAAAATATTTTGGATGATATATGATTTTGAATGCATATAGGGCATATAGTATATAGATGTTGGTGGAAAATGTTTCTATCAATCGATTTTATTTTATTTGTTTATTTTTTTTATGTATATGCTTTAAAATTGTAATAGAAATATTTAGTTTAACCCAATCAGGTTTTACTTGAGCTTCTTCTCATTTTATATCATGCATTTAGATTTTATGCTTTCTATTTTCGATCTATAGATATATGATATTCATACATAAATAAATAACTGAATGAATCAGTGACATGGGATATACAAAGAATTTATGAGTAGGGCAAAATGTCTGGATATTTTCCTACATATGTGGAGTTTGTATGACTGTTGTTGGCCACGTCAGCAGCACAGACATTGTTTGTTTGTAGTAGAGTTGTTGAGGAGGACACAGGAAATGGAAAAATGGCGAACGATGGGAGGATAGTTGGAGGGTTGTGGTGAGTTCTGCAATATCAGTGAAACGCTGTTTTGCCCGCTTCACCAGTCCGACTAGGAGCAGATAATAAAATATGGTTCACTTGGCATCAGATATCAGCCTCGACTGACGTGACAGTAAACCTAAAAGAAGTTCTGTTGCCTGACAGTCGCTCTCTACGTTCGCTACCACTAGCCACGGACATCGCTGACGTGTGTCCTCCAATTCTTTGTCCTTTTTAGTCAACAAGAAATTGTCAACTTTGATTTATAAGATCTATTCAATTTTTCTTTATTGAATTAATTCCGAAAATTATATAAGACCTTTTAGCTTAATAATGAAATTAAAACATCCCCTATAAAAGCATATTAAATAACTTTATACGGAATGTTCCAAAAAAAAAAAAAAAAATACCGACAAAAACCACAACTAATTTTATTCCAATTCTCTAACCAATTAGTTTTGGTATGGTGTATTTTCCTCCTATTTCGAATAGTTGGGGTGTTTTGAAACTTTGTTGGAGCATTTCATATAATCTTTATTTTGGTATATCATAGAGTAATTGAATAGAATATGTCTGCATTCTCAAAGTTTTATTAGTCACTAAAAATTGATAAATATTTTATTTATTTCTAAGTCACAATTAATAAATTAATGAATAGTAATGTATGTCCTATTATTCAATTTCTTCTTTATTACGATGCGCTTATACAGTTTTTGGCTGTCATCATCAGGTAATGATTATTTTGTCAGTTGTAAACAAATTTCATTAGAACCTATATGAAATTTAATAAAATAATCATTACCTTATGATGGCAGCTAAAAATTGTTGAAGCGCGTCGCAATAAAGAAGAAATTCAGTGATAGGACATACATTATTATTCATTAACTTAATTAACTTAATTAACTAAAAATTGCTAACAAATTTGTAAAAAAGAGCTTATGACTACACAGGATTATCAACTTTGGATTTACCACACAAATTACAGTACCATACAATAATTATTCGTGGAATTAAGGATGTTATTGAGAAATGTCAAAATGCTACCAGACAATTTAAAATTTGATAGAATGTTCCTTATTTTATGCTAAAGACTTGTGAGCATTTTAAGGCGATTCATTAAGTCGTTAAAAAGTAATATCAATTTAAAAATACTATGATTATACATGTAATCTTATGGAAATTCAATGAAATAATAGATACTTTTTTTTAATTAGCAAAAAGCTTCTACCAAGCATCCCAAACTTTCAAAATATGTAGCTTAAACTTTAGAAAACTAATTTTGAATAAGTTTATTTCCTATACGGTTTTAAGAAACAAATTATAATCAGACTGAAAATGTGGTGATTACTCGATAAATTAATAATTGTATAAGAAAGTCCGGCAACACTGTCGTCAGCTGAGACGTACCGTATTGTATATAATACAAGCTGTATTAATACATTTGGTTCGATAAAAATGAAACGCATAATTAATTTTTGTCTCACTTATGAGTACACAGTATAAAGTGGAAAAGGATGAAATATATCAAATAATTTATTTTCAAAATGTTGAGCATATCGCGCATGCTTACTCACATCATGTGAGAGAGACATACTAAAGTTGCCAATGCTGCCAAACTATAAATTCGACAGCGTTATCATGGTTTCAGTATTTTATTTAATGCTGAATTATTAATTTAATTTTAATTTTTTAGTTATAATTACCCTAAAACATGCTAATTTATTTTTTATTTTATGACTTAATCATAAAAAAAAATTTACATTCATAACTTATGAGCATCAAATCAATAATATGTTGGTGTGTTAAGTTGAAATCAAAGCATATTCAGTCCCAATAGCTAGTTAAAAACTTTCTATATTTTTTTGTTTTTTCTTACTTTGCTTAAAACTTTTGGTGTGGTGAAATTTCCGATTTTCGTATCGACCTACTTATTCGCCTCATGGTATGCAATAATACTTAATTATTCACGAATTTCTATTTCTATGTACTTTCGTCTCCGATTATACTTTCATAACATCCTTAAGTAATGTTGAAATTGTTTGGAAACTTGCGGAAATCAACAAGCTTAAAAATTGTGTAGAACACTTTAATATCGATAGATAACACGAATTGGCCTAAAGAACTACACTGTGCAACGGTAACTTGACAGTTCAATTTTAGAACAGCATAAGCACTTTGTTACGGTTGAACGTTTCCTAGAATAATTTAAATTCAAAAATGTAACATATTTGCCATTCTGATATAAGTAACATAGCCCTGAAAATACTCTATTGCTTACTTTTTCAAGATAAATTACAAAATTTTGATTTCAGATATTTGTTTTAGTTATTTTGATTCTTTATGAAATAATAATTACCGTGTTACATGCATGCCGGGGTTTTACGCATCTTAAATGTGTAAATTCTTGATTCCTGGGAATTAACAAACCCTCGGCTCTGATATTCACCCAACTATATATACGCTGCTCGCTTCAACTATTACGATCATTCGTAATGATTGCAACTGTTTATACGTTTTGATTGATTAAGTACCGTGTATCAACAAAGATCCAAAACGATCAGAGAATTGCAAAATGGAATCAGCCTTTCTATCGATCAGTTATTGTTTGAATCTATAAGAATCGATTTGCGATTAGATGAATTTTAATAGGCAACCGATTGGGCCCCTATGAAAATTTCATACCTCTTGTCCAAGTAAATACTGGTAACTGAAACGACTCCAAGTCAAAGATGAACAATCAAGTATGACATGAACCTGTAATTTCCCTTTCCTTTCCATATTTCTGCATAACTTGAGTTAACTTTTAGCTCAATGGAAGAAGGAAGGTGCTTCCTCAGACGGTTAAGTCTTCTTATCAAGTCTATAAGCATCTCGAATTTCTTCCCAAGAAGTTAAGAAACCATTAATTAATTTTTTAAACTCAAAATTAATTATATCACTTTTGTGACAACCTAGACGGCTAAAACAATTTAAAAATTTATATTTTAAAAGCTTAATTTGGAGCATTTCTAAAATATTTGAGGTTCAAATTGGGGTTTTTTTAAGCGGCGTTTTCTTTAAAAATATCTACCAAAAAAGTTTTTTCTTTGAAACTTCTCAAGCCATAAAATTATTTAGGAAAATCCAATATTTGAAAAATACTCCAAATTGAGCTTTTTTATTAAACGGTGTTTTCTTGGAAAATATGCGAATGACAATTTATTTTTTCCTTCAAATTGCTCGAACCACAAAAAAGCAACAAAAGATTTCGTAGTTATTTTTATAAATTCCAAAAGCGTAACGCTAACTTGATAGCCGTAAAATTTTTACCTGAAATAGTGAACTTGCATTGCTGTAAAAGCATAAATTCTTAAAAATTAACAACACTTTTTTATTTTATTTTTGAAATTACGGAAATATTTCACAATTTTTCTGAATAAAAATAAATCATATCCAAAAGAACATCAGCAAAAATTTTCTAAACGGTTAAATTTAATTATATAAAGGTAGTATTATACGAGTAAAACTAACAGATAAGTGCAAAGTGAGGGTCGCTTATTTTCTAGCATAACTTACGTTAACTTATAATCTCTTTCTTCGCTCTAAAGAAAAGGGTAATTCAAACGATAGAAGACTTACGATTATAATATATTGTTAAACTCGGGGACTAAATTAATTAAAGATATAGCATAAATAAATTCGTAATATATTATAATAATGTACTTATATATCGCACATATAAATAAATGGTAAAGTACTAAAGTCTCTGCGGTACACAAACTTTATCAGAAATTTAACAAAGTGAATTTGGAAACTTGTATGATTATATTTGAATGTTGGCATTCTTTAGTTTCCGAATAGACATTTGTTTTAGTGCACCCTAGTGTAAACATCCGTCTAAGTCTTCCAAGTTTGATGTACGAAATGTTAAATAGAGGATTAGAAAATCGAAATTTGAGAGTCAGATTAAATGTTATAAATCTGAAATTATAAATCGTTCTATCCGTATATTTGTACTTGACTTAACTGGAAAACTCTATTGATATATATGTCTCTTTTCATTTCCCGTTTTATTTTTTTTAATTTATAAATTTTAAAACTTTAACATTTTCCGATGCTCTTCTCAAATTTATCATGTATATGCCAAATAAAACTACTTCAACTAACATGCATAAGTACATGTAACTATGATGTATGTCACATTTGAAATATTCTCATGCTTTTACATTGCTTTTGGAATATTAAAATGACACAGACTTTATATGCTTTCTGTATTTGGAATGTTCTTGGGAAATTTTGACAGCATAACGTAGACACTTCATTTCTTGTAGTGGTAGGTACTTACTTTGAAACTACAAACTATTTCTTTATTTATCTTACTAAAAACTGTTTATTTTTCCAAAGTTTAAAAGTTGTTTTTGCTGATATTCAAAGGAATTTAAATTGTATTTTATTTTTTTTGAAAAATTATAATAATTAATTTCTTCCTAAAACTTGTCTACTCTTAAAACACAATGCTAATAATTATTTTTTTACTCAAAATAATATGATATTTTAGAAAGAATATATAAAATAAGATCTTCACACATATTAAACTAACATAATTGCTCACATCAGTCGCGTTAAATTTGCAACAAGGCGAAATTAAATGAGCTGAGAGAAGTCATTGCGTTCGTAGAAGCTCAAGTGTATTTATTTTAAGTAAAATCAATAATCAGAGTTAGACATAAGAAGATTGATTAGTCGGATTTAAGAAGCTTTCGCTAAGCCGTTTTATCGTTGTATGAACTTAACTGCCTTGTCAGTTACTCCAATGAAAATTAAGCATTACATTATATGAATGCATTTGTTGAACAATACGCTAATTAATAAAGTACAAGTGGTAAAATTCAATTCGGCTTTCGTCCCACAAGGCCAGACGATAATAATAATGGCGCCTTTGAGAGATTAATTTATGGTAGCAAATTCAATAGCCTCAATGATATTCTCTATTGATACAAAATCAATTCATACATGAAGTTTCAAACTAATTGAAAGTAAACGTGATTATTTAACCAAAGTAGTATTATAATATATTTTTAGGACCTTAAAGTAAATCTATCCTCCATTATTCTTGATTAAGAAGTATTAATATAAATTGTGAAATTTTGTACATTTTAATAATAAAATTCTCCTGCAACACTTTTTCATGAAATGTGCAATAATCGTTACAATTGCACTTAAAGCTAAAGGAAAAGACTTATAAAATAATAAGTTAAAGTAGTTGAATGTCTCTAACTTGAACTTCTCTTGTATTGTATAGCTCTGATGGGACATTGCAAACAAGAAACTTTGCTAACGACAAATATAAAACTTTTATTATTACAACTAAGTATGTTTACATTTTGTTGAGTACATGGAATAATTGTATCTCTGGAGATTTGATGAAAAATTCAAATTTACCGTCTGTTTATTTATTGAACTTAAGGCAATCTATTTATTTTTATTATTTTAATTGTTCACATGAAAAGTCAAAATTAAAACCATCAATAAATCATTATTCTTTAAATTTTTAAAAAGATGTGTACTAGCACGGAGTATAAAGACAAGGAGCCCTAACGTAATGTTTAGCAAATGGCATCAATTTGAGATCCAGTGCCGGTACAGCGCGCATTTTTGCACTAATCTTTTGCACAATGGAAAAGACGGGAAATATGTCAAGATATGGCGCTGCCACAAGAGAATTTAGGGTATTAACTTATGATACCATTGTTACCATACAAAAAGTACATAGTTTCAATTAAAGTTAGTGCTGCAAACACTCTAATGGAGGCGCCACATCTTGACACATTTCCTTCATGGATTGCAATATTGGAGTACCTTCTTAAATCCTTAGTGACCTTTTGGTACGTTTTAAATACTTATGCTGTTAGTGACAGAAAAGTGAACTATGATGTGAGTCTGTTATTATCTACATAAATATTGTGAAATAGCCTATATGGTTTATTACATTGTTTGGACTCCTTGTATCTTTACGTCGTGTCCACTCAACTGGGTCAAGAAAACGACTTCATTTTAAATATATCAAAAATATAAATAATGACACCAAAAAAACAATATTGAGAAATTTTGATCCTTTAATATTGACATTTAGTAGTTTTTTATAGTAACTTTTAATTTTCTAAATTTTTTTTAAAAAAAATCACTTGGGATTGAAAAATAAAAAATCTGTATAAAAGACCTCTTAGAATAACTTTAAGGGAAGTAAATTTATAAAAATATGCTTAGTGTTTTTATTTGTAGAGCATTTAATTTTCTTCAAGAATGTATTGAAAATTTGCAATGATGTTCCAAAGATACAAAATTCCAAGGAAAGTTACTTATAAGACCAAAACGTAAAAACAGATCAATGTTCAAGGCTCGATTATTTAGAAGCGTTTGGTCTCACGATAACTTACAGCACACATTTTTTGTAGAACTTTGAGTTTCCTTTGAGAATATATGTTGTTTATTTTTTTCCAAGTGATGGTTTATTAGTTTAAAAAAAAACGCTTGGGATTGAAAAACTAGTAATCGCTGTAATAGACCTCTTAATATCAATATTAAGCGCTCCAAATTTGGCAATATTTTTCTAATTAGAACCTTTTTTTCAGAAATCCGTAAAAAAAGAAAATTGTCGATACTTTTGGTCTAGCCTAATGTTTTCAAATGTTGACTATGATTCGCCAAGTCATCATGTTATAAGTTAATTATAAATTTCATGCTGTTATATTATTTGCGTTACATCAAGCTGCGCCTAGTGTTTCATCTATGTATTCTGCTCGCGACTATAAAGCTCTCTAACACGCAAGGATTTTTTGTCTCTGAAGCTTTCATTGTACAGATAAGCAAAACACAAAGCCTATAGAGTCAACACTCATACACAAAACAAGGGGATCCTCAAGATTATAAGGCTCTTGTCATTTCGGAAAAATTTATTGTCGCGTGTGAAGACTATTTAATTAAACCAAATTTATTAATTTTCAGCCCATACCAATCTAGTAAAGTATAACTTTATGAAAAAATGTAAATATTAGTTGGAAATAACCATTTTTTCTTCTATAAACATTAAAATCTTTTTCTCACAAGTACTATCGATTATCTGGTACTTTTATCGGGAACATAGAAAAGTGTCAAAATTACGAAACTAAACCTAAAAATAATATAAATAAATCTGCTGCTTTATTTTTTATTATTATTCAAAGACTACATACAAATGCATTTTATTTTTCTTTTATATATTTATTCAATACGATAGAACATCTGACATGTAAACTACGTGGGTTTTTCATGCTTCATTTTCTCAGCATCAAGTTAAAATTTTCATCTCGCGAAATAATTACAGAGAATGCAGGCAGAATAAAATATGAAATGGAAATATACACATAATACATAGACCATATTGTTGAACCAACTATTGAAGAGTGGAGAATGTACTTAGTTATTTTAAATTACACCATATCTATGATGATATGTTCCTTTTTTGTTTCTATTTTATATCAGGAAATCTAATTTGTGATCTTTGAAGTAACACATTTTCTGCAAACAATGATTTACAACAGTGACACTCCTTGGGATATGTACTCTATTTAATATTATGCATTGTGCATGGGGGCAATGGAAAGAAGAGAACATGTGTACAATTAGAGAAGAGGATTGGCGTAGACGGCTGTCTAGTTTATGTAGAAGACAACGTGAGAGGGACACGAGAAATGAGAGAATGTCGAGCATCTTCCACGTTTATAATATGAAATTGTCTTTTATCCCAACGTCATAATGATGACATACTGAGATTTTGTATTGTTATTTGTGTATGTTTTTTGTTTATTTACATGTAAACATCTGTCGCAGTTTACTTTCATTTCCATTTGAAAATTGTGAAATGATGGCCCTACTGCACTTTTCAGCAAATGCATTTATCTTTTCTAATTTTTTTTAAATTTTTTCAACTTATAAATTTGATAATTTCTATTTTGTTGAAACTGCGTCTTTCAATATAAGGAAAAATCATTTTCCTATAGGTTCGCAGCAGTGACGTAACTAAATTCTTTAGGCCCGTAAGCAAATTCCAACTAGGGGATCCCTATGCTAACATTTCAACTGTTATACAAAGGAATTTTCTTTTTTCTTTTGTTAGTAACAAAATAAAAATAAATCAAAAGAATCATGCATTGATAAATTTCATTTTCCATAAATCTATTCACTATCTCATAAAGCATAAAAAAATATCTACTTACCGGAAATGTTGTCATTATGATATTATTTGTATAGTTTAGTTAAGTAATTTTTTCTTAGAAAAAAACGGTGTGTGTACTAATGTACTCGCGTGAGAAGTTATACTTTCTTGTCTTAATTAAAAAAATGTTTTTAATCCACTGCTATAGCATATTCCGGTAGTGCTTGAAATGGTACGTCTATTAATGATAGTTTGTAGTAACTAAAATATGATACAATTTTAAACACAAATTTTACTTTTAATGTCAATATACTAGGCAATTGTATGTATGCTGGCAAAGCAGAAATCAATAAATGTAAGCCAATACATGTGAATGTAAAACATATATAATGATTAGTGTCTCAATTTTGAACTAACTAATTGTTGTCATTGTTTTCAACTGTCACATCGTTTTCAATTGACAATTTTTGCCATTTGTCAGTGTTGGCGGGGTTGAGCTGTGAATTTTTCCCAGAAAGTTACTAGTTCCCAAATAAAATCAATAAATCAATATCTGGCAACGTTTTATTTTCTACTTTTTTTTTTTAAATTTAATTGGCGATTTTTTTGTTAATTCAATTCTAGCATTATACAGTTTGCTTATTCTTGATAAATTTTCATTATGACCTGATTTACTCGCGAATCAATTTAAAAGTAATTTAATTTCTTAAATTACTGAATTTAAAAAAAAATACAAAACTAATAATTTTGCAAAGGTTTACTAATCATACAATAACAAAAATGCTGGATAATTTAAGAAACAGTTGGTTAAAACTAAAATTAAAAAAAAAATAAAAGATAAGGTGACTGTTTCAAAACTGGTACTCGTACCTCGTTATGAAAACATTTTTAAAAAATATTTCCTAATTGGGTAGTTTTTGTTGGCTCAAAAGTTCAACAATTTTAATATCAGAAGTTTTTCTAGAAACCTTAATATCTGCCAAGCACCGATAAAAATATTCCCTCAAAAATTATACAAACAGCCACACCGAAAATTAAGAAATTTATGCAAAACTATTTGAAATTTGATCGGCGTACTGGAAAATTGAAATTAACCCCGAACTATTAAACAAGTCTTTCCTGAAAAATAATATCATACTTTATTTAAACGACTCCTTAAATTAATATATATATATATATTATATATATATATATATATATAAATATTTTATGTACATTGTATCAATGAGCGAAATTGTGAGCAAGAAATGACTATTAATTACACAATTGGCTTCAGGCATTGTTAGAATATTAAATTTAATGTTGGTATATTATCAAAAATGTATTTAATTTCTAAAGAAAAAAAAACAAGGTTATAATAAAAAGACTGATTTTCTCTACTTTATTTTTTTCCTTATATAATTCAGCGAATTCTAAAGCTTATAATGAAAAAACTTTTTACTATTTACTGTTTATGGTGAAAAACAAAAGGAATGCTTGAACTTGATCAAATTAATATAACATTTAGGTATTAACTATAATCGAAATATAAAACTCAAATTTTTTGAGGTTGATAAATTATGTTTTTAAGCCTTTTCATTTTTTACGATCATGTATCAAAGAATATAAGAAAATAAGTTCAAACAAATCAAATGAAGGACTAACAAATGAATTAAGATTAATTAAAATGTTACAACGTTGTCAATTTTCTTATCTTTTTTTTAAAAGGAAAAAAAAATTAAAGAAACAAATATCTATGGTATATACGACTGTTTCATAAAAATTAAGTTCTATATTATGAATTGAAAAAAATAATAACAAAGCGCTATAAGTTGTATTTCGCATTTAAAAGCTGAGCAAAACTTTCTTATTTGCTAGATGCATAATGTTTCCTTGTTTTATGACCGAAAAAATAATGTCTTTTCAATTCAAATACGTCTTTGTAAAATTTCTTGCAACTCCTCGCTCATAACAAGTATACAGTATTCCATAGTTACTTTTTATCAATAAAACAAACAAAAAATGTTACATTCATTTAGAAGACTTAGCGCATAAAAGCACCTTTTCAACAAAAATTAAATTGTATGATATCTGAATAAGAGATTAATGTTTTTTCTTTATTTTTTTTTAGTTTTCATGTCTCATTACTTACGTTTTTAAGCGTTGTTCATAAATTATTAACAAAAAGTAAAAGATAAAAAAGGAAAGCGAGTTTCAATAAATTGCGAAATTCAAAATGAATATTTCTTTGCTATCAATTATTGTTATGAATGTTTCTTTTTTATTACAATAATGTCACTTTTCTGTAGGTTTTTTTGTTTGTCTAAAGGTGTTGTGAAAATCGTCTTTACAAAAAAGTGAGATATTCTAAAAATTCTTATACCTGATCTTTAAATCCGACATGCCGACTGGGGAAGGGGTCGTTACAGCTACCTATGCAGACGACACCGCTTTACTTGCAAATAACGATAGCCCTAATGCAACATCTGACGATCTACAGGGGGCAATAAATAGCCTGCAGAAATGGTTCCGTAAATGGAAAATCACAATTAATGAAGCTAAATCTGTCCACGTGACCTTTACAACCAGGAGAGGGCTATGTCCCCCAGTTTATATATATGACCAACAAGTCCCTCAGAAGGACGAGGTTAGGTGCCTCGGGATTTACCTGGATAAACACCTCACCTGGCACAAGCACATTGTCACCAAACGGGAACAGCTGGGGGCCAAACTAAGAAAGCTATGGTGGATGTTGAAAAGCGATTCAGGTCTGTCCCTGAACAGTAGGCTGATGATCTATAAAGCCGTTATAAAACCGGTCTGGACGTATGGAATGCAACTATGGGGAACTGCTAGCAGCTCCAACATCAACATCATACAAAGATTCCAGTCTAAGACTCTTCGATTAATCACAGGCGCCCCCTGGTATGTCAACAACTTTGACATACACAAGGATTTAAAAATGGCCACGGTCAGGGAGGAGGTGGTCAAATTCAGCGCAAGCTATCAAACACGACTAAACGATCACCCCAACCATCTGGCCGTTGGGCTCTTAGACAACAGTGAGGAAGTTATTAGACTGCGACGCATCTCATTTTTGGAGCTGCCATTCCGAAAAATAGTATAAGGGGTACCCTATAAAGGTGTACCTCACCCGTCCATACGTTCATCATATTCACTTATTGTCCAGGGACAGATCGCGAATTAAAACAGCGAGAAAAAAAAAACGTTGCATTTATTATAGATAGTTTCAATGAATTGTGAAGTTTATTGTTAAGTACTGTTGAAACTCTGTTTATAAATTTTATGTTTGTGTAGTATGATTTGCTAGAAATCGTTATGTAACAAAATAAGATATTCTGTGTGTGTATGCGTACAAGTGTCAAGAAACTCTCGCGCGCAGCTCTTTATGAATGAATGTTATGAAATACTGAGATAAATATAACCTCAATACTGAATTCTGAATTGTATCGGTGGTTTTTCATTTTGATTTGTTTTCACTAGAAACGCTGATGATTTTTTGCTATGGATTCATTTATTTTAGAATCGCTTAAAAAGAAATTTCAAAATGTATTATTATTCTTGCAACATAAAAAATTAAAATAACTTGTGAGTTAAATTACAATTTATTACAATTTTAAACTTTAAAGTGAAAAATTGTAAAAGGTTATTACTTAAGGATAAACATAGTTATTTTAAAGCTCCAAAATAACCAGAATTGTAGGTAGCAAACAAAAAAAAGACAAATTTAGTGATAAGCCATAATTGAATTTTGTCATTTTTTCTATTTACTAACAAAAATAATCAGTAAAATTAACTTCACGAGGATGGCACAATGAAAGCTCTGAAAAAGAAACCTTCGGCGAAGAAGTGTAGCAGTTGCGGAATTTATAAGTTTCATCTCCCGCACTGGAAGGTTTTCGCCAAAACACTAAACAGAAGTTTGAAAAAGAACATGGAAGAGGTGTTCTATGAGAATCAATTTGGCTATAGAATAATAAAACAAACAAGGATACCTCAGGACTAATAAGAATTAATGCTAAGAAAGAACCAGGAAATGTGCATGTGCGACTGGCAGAAGACTTTTGGTCGATGGAGTAAATAGAAAAATGAAAGATATCCATCAAAACAATTGCGTTCATTGTAGTGACGGCAATCAACTAGTTAAATTAATTTAAATTCAAGGGAAACTAAGCCTGCCATTAAGCAGAAAACAGAAAAAAAATGATTCTTTTTTCTATGACTCCAAATTACTCAATATTATTTTATTAAGTATTTCTACTTCGCTTCTATTATCTCACTTTGTTGTACGTTTGCAAGGTACAGAACTTATAATCTCTTTTTTCACCTACTTCCCAGCACTTTATGGTACTGAATTATGACACACCTGCTTACTCTCGATAACAACGTCTGAATCTATCGTAAAATTCAATAACCACCTAGTGTTTCTACTTTAATTAATAATTATTTGACTTTTAATAAGAATCTGGTTGGCTATCTTCTCTATTGTCCAAATTTGATATCTCAAAATTGATATTACAAATAAATTGATAACGAAAAAGGAGGAAATAAAAATTTTTGAAAAGGTTTTAATAACTTTGCTTCTATTGATAAATTGCCCAAAAATAGTAAAAAAATAAATTTTTGAACTGAATTTTCGTACCGATTGCACCATCGATATTAAGGTGATATTAGCCAAATAATGAGAATCATAAGCTATCAGTTGTACATCAAAGCGAGGGGTGTCTTAAAAAATAAGTTGTAAACAAAATTGCACATCTCGCTTTGATGCGCAACTAGATATCTATTTAACGATTTTCATTAATTGGTTAATATCGCGTAAATTAATTTTTCACCCTTTTAGTGAATTTTATCATTAGAAGCGAGGTCCTTAAAACTTATTTTTAAATATTTTTTTTATTTTACACCGATTTTTTATTTTGTAAAGTCATTCGGGTTAAGTGTGCGCACTTAAGGATTTAAACCGGAGTAAAAATTAAACAATAAGGAATAAGAAAAAAACCCTGCATATGATAAAGTATCTATTGGACTAATAATTAAATTAAGTTATGACACATAAAATCTTGACACTTAAAAAATAAAAAAGGTTATTTAGAGTGATTCCAAATGCGCACACTTGACCCGACTTGCGGCTAAGTGTGCGCAATCATTCGAGTAAATGTACCAATTTTTTATAGTTATAATGCTTAAATATGGACTTATAAATAAAAAAACACATAAAATAAGTTAACTTAAATTACGAAATTATAGCCAAATTCAGCGTTTCCTAATGTGGTGACCTTTTTGTAAGCTTCATTGGATAACCGAGCTATATGGTATTAGGTTTCCGAAGACTGAAAAAAGCTCTGCTATTGGTTGGAGTTTGTGACTGCCATGTGGTAGCAATGTTAGCATATTTATGTTCTGCACCCAAATTACCCGCACACACTTACCCCAGGGCGAGATTTTTGATATATACTCATATAACTTTACTCATACTAAATATACCCTTAAATTTTATGATGAAAAGAAAACTTGAATAACTAACTAGTATGAAAAAAAATGATTTATCATGGTGAGTGTATTCAGTACGATATGAGAATTCTTGCCGTGATGACAAAAGTTATAGTTACAGTGCCGAATTCTAATAATTATTGTTGAAAAAGAAAATGAATAACACCATGTCGCGATCTTGTAGATGAATTAGTTCCTCGTTACCGTAGTTTTCAGTCAACTACACATAATTGGACTTATCCCTCCAATCTTTCAGGAAAAACGGGATGTACACACTTACCCACTGCTCACGGTTACCCTGAATAATCTCTGTGATTGTCACTAAATGTATATTTTTCCTCAAATATTTAATGAAACCTATCTATTTAACTAGTTTCTTTACGCAATTTGCTTTGCAAAATTAATATAAAATAATACAATGTACATATTTGATCTCCAATAACATTTGGAGTTAAAGAAAAAAACATAATGAACTTAAATTCTGATAGGAATTTCAAAATCACAAACATTTTTTTTTAATTTCAATTAATACAGAAAAATACATTAAATATTGGAAAACAACTTAAACGTTAAATTGGTTTTGAAATTTGAAAGTTTAATTTGTTTAATACTTGTCAATTTTTTATCGCAATTCTAAGATTATTATAAGAAATGAATAGGATATATGACTCGGAAACGATAAATTTTCTTTAAACCTTATTGATATAAATTACAAAATAATCCTGGGTTCCAAAAATGTCAATTTAACTAAAGTTATGTTTCGATTTGATCCGTACTGTCGATAAAATATACGTATTTATGAACGGCTATTTAACCCGAGACTATCAGCTAAAAAGTAAAATCTACCTAACATAGAAAGTAAAAAAAATGGAAGATGGTGTGACAGAATGATGGATTACTAATTTTGTTAAATGGGACCATTTTTTCTCAATTTTAATGAAACACAGTAAGACGATATTTTATTCAAGCTTCATATCATTTTTTCTAACCCTCGCAAATATTATTTTTCAATCAGAGCAAGGACTTATATAATAAAAACGAAGAAAAAAACTTTTTCAATTGATATATAAACGAGTATGTGGCATTTTTCGTTGGCAAAAGTTTTAAAGAAATTCCTTAAAACTGAGATTTCTAATCGACTCGATAACTCTGCTGTCAATCAATATAAATGATTAATATTTCCTCATGAGCTCTTGAACAAAAACTTTAGAAAATACATCCTTTCATATATATTTTTTTCCGTTTTGAAAGCATCGTCGTAGACAATAGCTTTTCATATAATTCCCAAGGCATGTTTAGATAATTTTAGTAATGCGTTAATACGACGACTCAGCTTTGAAGATCTTATTAATTAAATTTAAGTTAATGCATCAACATCTATGCATTTACACATACAAATAAAATTATTTTACGTAAGCCATCATCACATCGGTGCGATAAACAGATGTCAACGCTATTAAGACTAAGGAACTTAGAAATGTATTTCCGTTTTACACGACCGGGGATACGGCAGACTATACGTCACATATGTCTATTCTCTTATTATATTAAATGTTCCCTACATTCGAGTCGTATGCTTAGCGTAGATATATGCTTGTTTATATGAATGTTTAAATGTAAACTATATACGATATGTGTTTGTTTGTTTCGATAAACAACGAAAGCTCCTTTTGTAAGCTGTAACATTCATGTGATAGTCAAACAGGTTTGTAATCATATTACCTTCTGTAACTATGTGTTTACTTACCAACTAAAATGTACAGGAACCTTTCGTTTGTAATTAATATTATAGTTGCATATTTTTTCGTGATTTGGTAATATTGGTGTAAATATTTAAAAGAAATCATTGGTAAGAGTTAATGTGGTCCAAACCCCCCTACGTTTAGTCTTAGGTATTCCGAAGGTATTCTGTAAATGACCCTTTTATATCAGACTTCATATTTTTTTTGCAAAATATCCAGTAAACTGGACACAGCTTTAGACAAGTACAAAATAACGTCTTGTTATCTGTTTTTTTTTTTAAATTCAATCTTGAATAAATCGATCAATTCGTTATGGTCGATTTATTCGCGAATTGAATTAAAAACAAAGTTGAGAATGAGACGTTGTCAGATTGTACCGGTCTAAAGTATACCTGTACCATGTACAACCGTGTGGCGTTAGTGGGGAAAAAATATCTGACAAACCTGAAGTTGATGTATGAGGTAATAGCTTAGCAAGTATTTACACGAGTATTAATACGAAGACATTATAAGAATAATAATCTGTAAGAACAATCCGTTGCATTTAAGAAACGTCCAAGAATATTGTACATCGATTAACCTTTTAACTATTAGAAGCCATACTAAACATACGGACATAAAAAAATTATAAGAAGCAATTACAATCATACTTGTTAGAAGTATTTCATTTTCTACAAAAGCATTAGGAAATATCGTCATAAAATATTATTCTTACCTTATATCAATAATAAAACTAAAAGTTAATTTCAGAAGACGTAGGTACTTTTGTAACTGTATGCATATTGCTACTATTGACGATGGAGACCTCAGCTACCATTTTCTATATATTTGCTCTATGCGAAGGTGGGTGGTAAGGGACAGTAAGCGAAGTCAAATCGATACAAGCGTTCCCAGTGGTCATTTTGAGTGTTATAGCGGGCTATTATTAACGAAATTATAACCAAATACACGTTATAAATTTTATTTTATTTTTATAAATATAACGAAAATGTTGTTGAGTTAATTCTAAAAATTCAAGTAGGAAAAACGAATGTGAATTTTATCAATTTCAAACTGCTAAGTGGAAAAATTAATCAAAGAAATTAGTAGATAACTGCAGTTACAAAGCAAAAGTAGGAAGTACCATAACCCTTATTTTATCAACAATAATTCAAAAAATAGTAAACTCTTGCAAACTTTGTAAGTTTTGTAAAAAATTAAAAAAATAATTAAGTCAGCTACTAAAGAAATGAAATTTATAAATATTTTTTATTTTCAAGTTTTAAATATAATAAGTAAAAATATTTTTTTTTGTTTATTATTTAATTATTTTTTTAATTTTTATTCATTGTCATCGATTATTTTTTGAACTTGACGTAACTTTAATGTAACAAAACCTTATATTTACTGCATTTTTCATTATTTTTAATAATTATTCTCACATATTTTTAGTTACATTTTCTTTAATGCAAAACTACAATCAATACAAAAGAATATTATATAAAATATAAAAGAATTAAAATTTTCGATCGAAAATGAATATTTTTTTTCTTAAGAAAACCTATGAAGTAGATTCACGATTTTTGCAAATCAAATAGAAATACAAATGCCCTACCTTTCTACGGTAATATTTGTTCAATTTTCTACCATAAAGGATTGTACTATCAATTTTATACCATTAACACGGGGTTGATTTTTTTTTAAATTGAATAATTTTTGAATGCGATGATTTAATTTAGTAATAGGTCCCGAGAATTCGTACTCTGTTTGCGTAAATGTTTGGCATTAAAATCCCTAGCATAAATCGGGAATCAAGGGATTCAAAAAAGGACATTCAGTTAAGGGTGATAAATTATTACAGGAGACCATAATTGACTGATTTATTTATGGAAAAGGTCATTGATACGGCTAGTAATTTATAACTATCAGTGCAAAAGTTAGATGCTCATTATGGTTTTTTTAATAGAATTACTGTCAAATATTGAGCTTAAATGTTATGTCGGGTACCTGTCGCAAACATTTTTTGCAAACATATGATTTACAAACATTGTGCTCGAAATCAATGGTCAAAAACACATGTGGTCCATTTTAAACTACATATACTTCTATACTCTTTACCTCCAACTATACGTACTATACCTTGTACCTCTAACTTTACGTAAACCTAATATGCATACTGCAACTCTGTT
Organism: Sisyra terminalis; assembly: GCA_958496175.1. Taxonomy (NCBI): domain Eukaryota; kingdom Metazoa; phylum Arthropoda; class Insecta; order Neuroptera; family Sisyridae; genus Sisyra; species Sisyra terminalis. The sequence continues at coordinate 35,452,705 of OY292274.1, forward strand.
CTATTCTTTAATTTAAAATTTAACCAAACCTCACCAACTATAATATCTTAAAGAAAGCTGTCAGTGTTAAAATTTGTCAAATTTTCCAAGTATTGGTAAAATATCAAATACCAAAATTTATTTATCGTGCACGCAAATTTAATGACGAAACATTAATTTTTGTGCACGAACATTAAAATATTCAAAAAATTCAATTTGCTACAAACATTGTTCACATAGGTTTGAACCCGGCATTAAAAAGTCCTAATTAAAAATACAAATACCTAATTTGTGCTAGTTTTTAAGCTTTTATTCAAAGAGAATTTTAAATTTAAGGCTATTTAAAAAACCCTATTTGATTTTTCATTTTAACGTTTAAAAATGAAACATTAAAATATTTCAAATTAATTTGGTAGATTGAACTGAAATTAAATTTTTCATACGCAGTGAATGTTACGAATCATAAAGTAGATATAAATGAATGAGATGAAAAACGAAATATTTTCAAAATGAATTAAATCAAATTATATTAATGGGTTTCATTTCAATTTAATATAAATCTTTATATAAAATATTTAGTATATATGTATACGTATAGATATTTCAAATGAAGATTATCATTTTTATACCTATATCAGTTCAATGTGTTGAATTGTTGAATGTATTGAATTGAAAATATTAATTGGTTTTCTTCTTACAATTTATTTCGAAATTTATCGCAAAAATTTTGATTAAAATTTTTCTCAAATGAAATAAAATCGAAATAACATTTTTAATTTAAATTGTTTTCTTTAAGCGTATTAAATGGCAACCGTTAATGAGATGAACGATAAATCAGTTTTAAAATTGAAACGAGTCTTATATTTATTTCTGTCTTTACCTTTTTACCTAAAAATCACTACTTTTTGTATAACAATATTAAGCGTACGATAAAACTATTTTTTTCAAGCTTGCTCAATTCAATGTTAATGGATTAAATCATAATTTTACTATACTTAATCTTTGGTAGATATATAAGGTGTAGATATATAATTTAATCTTTTTGAAATTACACTTCTTTAGGCGCAGCATGAGAGGATAAAATTTAATTTGTTGCAGAAATCGGTTACGGAAGTTAATTTGGGATATTAATATTACGCAATTGTTGATTGATTTACTAATAATGTAACTGCGCATGTATTTAATGGACAAACTTTTCTGATATGTGAAATATGAACCCTGCTAAATACGCGAGATACCAAATATGGTTTTTAAAACCAACAGTTTTTCAAACGTTTTTAAATATAGATAGTTAGTTAGTTTTTCGTTTTTTAGCGACAATTAAACTATTCGTTTGAATTTTAACCAATGAATTTATAGTTCATTTAAAACAAAATAAAATATTTTGAATCAGTATAATATAAGCTAAATTTCAATATATTGTGTCGGCAAAGACAGCGAAAAAAGAATGTAATTATATACGTGTGAATGAAAACGAAATAATATTTTAATTATTGTCTCTAATTTGAGTTAGTTGATTGTGGTTATTTCTTTTATCTGTCATTTCGATTTCATACGATAGTTTTTCTGTGGTCGACTAGAGCAAGTAAAATGTATAAACTTATTTGTGTAGATCCTTATTTCCAAAAAAATGGACTTTTACAACAAGTATAAATTCTTACGTACGTTTATTAATGGTTTAATCGTTGATTTCAATAAGCTAGAATTCATACGAATGATAAAAAAGTGTAGTTGACTTTCAAACCACGTTAAAAAAGAATCAACTATTAAGTACCAAATTACATTACCAGATGTAAAGAGAAAAGGTAAACTTTAATAGCATTTACTCCAAACGGTATATTATATGGTCTTCTACGATGGATGCAATATATTTATTTAATAAAATTAGGATGTTGTGAATGCAGGTTTTCACAGTTTGTGTTCGCGGGTGTGGATGTAAAAGTTAATTGAGATTTTTTGAGAAATCCCTAAATTAAGTTGGGGAAAGTGGAACTGAACAGGGTATTGGGGTGGACTAAGGAGAAGCTAGATTGAGTGCGTTGAAACTTTTTTAATTGAAATTTTCCCAGATCTTGCATTATTTTGTTATCAGTTTGTTTAATCGATTATAAAAATTAACAACGAAAGATAATGTTTCCTTTTCTTTACAAATAACATAATTTGTTAAACTTTAACTAATTTTTCAATAAAACATTATTTATGTTCGAAAATTTCTCAAAGATTATATCAACGCGGCAACGTGTCAAACCAAAAAAAGGAGCTGGTGATGCAGCAGTGTATTATATTACACGAACCATTTGAAACTACTTTCTCCCCTTAATAACTCAAAATTTATTTATTATATGCAAATGATTATTTTTCATTTTATTGAATTTTCTTTGAGTAACCAGAAACTCAAATGTGATGCAACTCAAACAGTTATTGAAACATTAAAGTCTAAAAATCGGCATTTTTTCACTAATTTACATATAGATCAAAAATCAATCCCACTACTAGATGACCTAGAGAGTTGAAATTTGGCATCCAACTGGGTAATTTGTGCATATAAGAAAAAAATTAAAAACAGTGAACTTTTACAATTAGAAATATTTTCCAAGCATCCGCGACCCAAGCAACTGACACTTGGTGAACTAATTTCACACGTTTACTTTCAAATGGTAATTTCGATGTTTAAAAATATTATTCTCGTTTGATGCTTGGGTGCTATTATCGTGTGCTGTTTTATTTTAAAATCATTATTGATAACAAACATATCCATTTACGTTTATCTATATCGACTTATGTTTTAATAATATAATATAAATATATAAAACATTTTTTTTTAATTTAAATGCACACAAGAAAGCATTTATAAAATATTTAAGTCAACTGAAACAACTAGTAAAGTTTATTATGTTGGGGGAACAAAGTCACGTTTGAATTCCCAAAAAGAAAGGAAAATACTCAATAGATCCTAATAAAAACCACCACTAGAACCAGAACTAACCACCACTAGCCTAACGAAAATTGAGATGTAAAATTTAATTGAAATATTTCTTTAAAAAATATGCTCGGAGAATTTAACTGCGTTTTTAGTACACTATTTGGTAATTAACTACTATACCGAAAAAATTCAGTAATACTTATATATTTTTCTTGTTCTTATACTTATCAAAAGTAGCAGCTAGTATAGCAAATACTCTTAATTGCAAATTGTAAGTTATAAACAAAGTTGGTTTTGATGTAGAGTAAAAGGAAATAATCAATGATAGTTATCAATATAAAGAAGTATACACTTGAAGTTCTTCTTTAAGGCATTCCATGTTTTTTCTTCAGAGAAAAAAACCATTTCAAACATAACTATTTATTGTTTTTTTATAAGTTTTGCAATTTTATTGTTAGTTTAGATAACGATATTAAAACTGAATTAACAAAAATTCGTGAACTAAATCAAAGATAAAGGAGAAACTTTTTTTAAACGTTTATTACATTTTCACAAACCTGATATTTTTTTTAAAATTGGTTAGTAGTGTATTGCAACAATAATAAATATAAATTAATTGATTAATAAATAAAATAAATATTTTTTTCTATGGATTACCTTCTATGTAAGGATATTATGGGTACCGGAAAGTATTATCGTTTTTTCAATATACAATTAAAACACAAAATTTTGTAACAACTGTTAATTTTAAATCAATGATATAATCAGCCTCAATAGTATCAACGTTTTGACATCTATTGTGCAAATTTTTTATGCCATATTTGTAAAAATCAATAGACAATATCCAAAAATTATATTTTGAACATCACTTAAGCTTTCAATTTTTCGACCACTTATTAAATGTGATAACAATTGAAATAAATAGAAATCCGATGAAAAAATTGTGAACGGTTATAGTGGGTACGGCAATATTACCTCCCCCTTAATTAATTAGTTTTTTTCAGGGTTTTTCTTCGGCAGAGGAGTCTTTCATTACCGGGTTGCAGCATAGAATTTTATCTGTTAACAGTTTTCAGATACTTTTGGGTATTTGATCAATCGATTAAGATTGATTAGGATTGTTTGACAGCTCTTCGACTTTCTGGCATACATTTGGCACCATTTCCCCCACTTAACTTTTTATTGCTTAAATTTTTTGTCATATTTCGTTGGTACCAGTTGGAGAAATGAAAATTATCGAATTTGAACTCAATATAACTCATTTGGTATAAATGACATCCAATGCATTAGATAAACATTAAAAAAAAATTTAGTAACAGTTTTACGTTGCTATCTTGTGAAACTCAATGAGCATACAATACCAAATTTATATTCTTTCGGGTTTTTGATCCTACCATTTCAATATAATTTTCGAAATAAAATATATTTTTTAATTATTACTAAGTTGATAAATTGCTCTAATCCTAATCATAAAATATCTTTAGTACCACTTTGAAATAACTTATAGGCAAATAAATGACAATTGAAGGACTATTGGTTTATAAACGACATTCTTTTTCGGTACACCTAATAAATCATTGTTTTTTAATTTCGGTGTGAGGAATTTTCTATGTAGGCAACTTACGTGTAAGCACTAATGCCTGCACGCAACTTTTTGTGGACAATTTTTGTGTGAGAAATTTTCTAGTGGGCAACTATTATGGAATCCGTCGAAGCAAGTATAGGATATATATAGCTTTTTTGCAATGTAAATTTAAACTTCTCTTTCAACGCCAGTTCTCTATTTTTTCAATGAAACGCTCTTGAAATACTGAAAATTTAATGAATTTGTTTCATTAAAACAAAAATACTTCTTTACCTCATATGCTTCAAAATTTCAGAATAAAAAGGCCATCTTAGTATTTTAATTTGCGAGATAGTTTAAAATTTGCATGTTTAATTACTCTTAAAACCGTTTAAAACAAACGATAAAACATCGGAAAACTCGCTGCTTATACTTAAAAAAAAACATAAAATTTTCTTATTGGCACAATCTTCGTTGATATTAACGATTCTTTTCTCATGCAATTTAAATTCATTTTTAAGAACATTTCTCGATGACATAAATCAGGAGAATAAAATATTTGGATAATAAAATATTTTTATATAATTTATGAAAATTGTCAGAATATTTTCATTTAAAAATATGTATACTATGTTTATATTTTTTGTATAAAATTGAAGTGAAATTGTGATCAGTTTTCTCGACAATGTCGAGCTTTCGTCGTTCTAATCAAAAGATCCATCTAGTTTTCGTGGCGTTTCTGAACTTACGCAAGTCCCTTGTTTCTACATGAAGCACGACGGAATCTCCTTTGTCTTTCAGCGAACCGTGAAAGAGGAGACCTCGACGGGAGCTTTGGTTCAAGCTCTCTATATAGAGCCCTTACTTCGCTGCAAATCATTTATCAACTTGAGCAAAAATATTAATAAAACCTCGTATGACATGTTGATAACACAGAGATGATGATATTTTAAAAAGCGGCCATCTACGACTTCTTTTTTTATCATTCATTCGAACCAGAACGTAAAATATAAAAAAAAACCTTAGAAATAATTAATGAAAAGTAACGAAAATATTTGACACATGCGGTGGAACTTACGAAGGGAAATTCAAGAATTAAATTTAATTTGGCTTTCTTCGGTTTCGTGTACCTACTGTTAAGGGAACGAAATTGTAAAAGTTTATTATATCGCGTGTTCAGTCGCGAACGTTTGGGACCATAGAATGGCAAATAATTTTACTGGAATTGAATGGAAACTGAAATATAAAAAAAGCATTTATGTAGAATATAAAGATAAACATCTCTTCAACGTTCACAGCTTCAGAAAATGTTACCTATCAGTTATTAAAATCGATTAAACTTTTTAAAAGTCACACAATTAAATGTTATTTGTAAAGATTCTCTCCGAACTATGTTTAACAGTTTTACTTTTCTGGATTTCATGTTTGTTTATCGAAGGTATTTCTGCATTTCTGTAGAACAATAAATTCAATGCACTTGAAACTTCATTATCTTTTCATTATCAAGTTACCGGTGACGTCTTTATAGTTATTTACGATAGTCGTTCAAGAAAGTCCCGTCCGTTGCTCTAAATTATATAAAGACCAACCCGTTCACACCCCATTTTGATCAATACAATCATTTACAGCTCCCTATAATGTACGTCCATATGGTAAAAAATACTTTTTTTCTACTTTGAACATAAATATATTTACTTACATGCTCTATAAAATTTATGACTACACCCGGTAAAAATAATATAAACGTGAAGAAAAATAAAAGCTTCTATTTTTCTGGGGATAGAGGCAAGCCACTAACATTTCTTTAATGATTTATTAGAATTTTTTTGAGGAGTCTTTCCGTTATATTCTTTGGCATTGATAAAGTCTAAGAAAGTATTTTCGGAATTAGATGTCAAATATGAACGATACTTTTATCGTTATGAAAGTTTATTGGCGCGTAAAACAATCTGTCAAGTGAAAATATCACCAGTTCAAAAACTCCATTATTCACTAAAGACTTTGTGCATTGTCTTAATGATTTCCTCGTTGCTCACTTTCTGAAGAATGGATAGATTCATTTGCTTGATCAGAACCGGCTTCAGCTTGTTTGCCGTTTTGAGAAAAAATGTGGTTTTTGATTGATATCTTTATAACATTTAAATTAATAAAAGACGTTGATTTTCATATTTCTAATCAAATTTGGAATATTTTCGAATTTATTTTGGCTTTTGACGGTATCTACAGCATAAATACAGATGTTTAACATTAAATCTTTAAAAGTTTTCTTTATTCTTAAAAATAAATAAATTTAAATTATTATAACTTATTAAAAATAACTATAACTCTTCACCTTCACTTCTGTGCAGTCTATGCACTAATAGCAGTAGCGTAATGTGAATTTTCGTCGACTAGAACCTGTAGAACGACTGTAACCCCCTATTTTCATCATTAGTAACAAAATCGGTAAAATTCAAGTTAAATTCCTTAATATTCTTTAAATAATTAAAAATGTTCTCTTTGTGTATATCTCAAAGCGAAATCTTCAAGCCGATACACCCCCTATTCATGTGTCGTCCGGGGCTATGCTCCCCTGTATCCTTCGGGCTACGCTACTGACTAACAATCGTTATTGTTGTCACCAACATTACTTGCATTCAATCCGCTAAAGTAATTGGGTCGTTTGGTTTAACCTAGTAAACCATTTGGCTGAGAAGACTTTTCTAGTGAATTGGTTCGGGTGTTCACTTTATGTGAACTTTCTGTGGATGTGACTTAAGAGGTTGAAGCTACGTACATACTTAAGAGTCCCAGTTATTGCGGTACTCATTTTTGTTTGTTTGGCATTGGTCGATGATTTTTACGTTTGATTTTTTATAGATTTTTAAAGCTGCTCCACCATAAGTCCCAATTAGGTTAATGCTTGCTTTATATAAAATAATTTTACTTGCAAATTAAAATTTTCAATTTGGATATTTTTCCAATAAGCTTATGTAAATAGTTTTTTGAATTCACTTTTTCTGAAATATATTATATTTTTGGAAAATAATTTATGATTTTTACAAGTTTTTTTAAGCAGTATCGCTAAGAATTTCACTATAAAGCTTGAATTTTCTCAAGAATAATCAGTAAATATTGAGATTATTTGAAAACGAATATATAAAAGGTAATTCTATTGATTAAGAGTTGTAAGCTCAGAAACTGAAGTTCACTTTTTGTTTTTTATTATCTACTAAAAAAGTTTTTTGAAAATCCATACAATTTTTTTCGTTAATTTTTATTATCTTTTCTAAGCCAAGAGCTTTCAACTCACAATTTTGTAGGAGATAATAATTTCAATACTTCTTTAGGCGCAACATGAGAAGGAAAAGAAAATAAATTTGCTACGGAAGTCGGTTAGGGATTTTTGTTACGGAAATTAATTTGGACTGTTACGTTCACTACATAGTGCACGATTCTAGATTGATGAAACAAAATGCAACTGCGCATGGGCTTAATGAAATAACTTCTCTTATATCTAAAACATGAACCGACATGAGCCATGCCAACTACGCGAGATAATAAAATTACATTTGAAAACCAAAAGCGACCTTTAAGGTCGGAAATATAAATAAGTTTTCTGTTTCATAGAAGCAAATACAGTGTTTGTTTAAATTTTATTCAATTTTATGAATTTAGAACTGAGTTAAAATAAAATATTTTAAACCTATATAACAATAGTCAATTGTCGGTATATATATCAGCAAAGGCAGAGAAGAAAAAATGTAAACACATACATGTGAGAGAAAAACAAATATAATAATCACTATCTCAAAATTAAACTAGTTGATTGTTGTTTCAGTCGAAAGTATATTTGTGATTAACTGAAGCAATTAAAATGCATAGGCTTATTTGTGTATACTCTTATTCCCAGAAAGAAACTAGTCTTTTACAAAAAAGTAAAACTTCTTACGTGCGTCCAACAGTACATAATACCTGGACGACCGAGTTAAACTCGGCGTTTTTATGAATTGAAAAAAACAAAACGTATTTTTTCACCTAAATCATAATTTTCAAACCTTTCATTAACCATTTACCCCTATGCGAAGAAGGAAATGTTTTTTTTTTGTTACTAGTTATAAGAAAATTAAAATGCGTGTTGACAATGCAGTTCTGATTATAGCTTGTTTTTATTTCATAAATTTTTTAATGGAATAACAATTGAAACCAATTGTTATATTAGTCTACATTCATACCAGCACAGATTATATTCATTATATTCACATATCAACAAATAATACCACAATTTTTTTAAATTGTTCCGTTTTCGTGGAAATTTACGTTTTTTCATAGAAGACAACTTTACTTATAAACTTTAAAAAACAAAACTCTTTAAAACCAGAATAGCTCGTTTAATATATAAGCTACACTTTTTTTTACACTGGAAAGAATGGGTATTTTAATTAAATACTAAACATTTACATAAGATACCTAAACAATAATCTAATAAGTTGGTTGTGAGTAAAACACTGTCATTTCTCAAATTTTATATTTCTATCAATAAAAAAGGCAATTTTTTATGAGGTTGTTTCCCTTTTTACACTTTTGGGGTATATATCATAAAAATCTCCCATTGAGGAGATGGTACCCAAAAATTATATTTTTTTTCCTTTAATTTAAAGCAGGATTAAAAATTAAGTATTTTATTTTTGAATGAAATTTTAAAAGTATTTATTTGTTATTTTTTGAAAATTTAATAGCTTTTATTTCTTCCAGTTCATTTCAAATATAAATCGAAAATAAAAGTTATCTAAAATTTATTAAATACATATTACATTGATTAATATGACCACTAAGTCGATTTTTTTAAAATTAATATTGCCTGTTTTTCCTGGTTTAAATCGTTGTTAAATTTCATAGAAATCTAAAAAAAAGGTAATATTTACGGTTTTTTATTTTCCTTTTGTTTCAGGTACTGTTTGTGGATATTGAATCACATATGTACGTTCGTGAAAAAGGAAACTGTGAATTCTTGCTGACCACATTTGAGTCGATGACAGGAATTTTGGAAAATCCTCGTCATTCTTTGCCGCCGAATACAACATGTAAATATCATTTTCAAGGAAGGCCCAATGAAATTGTCTGGATTTCTTTCATTAAGTATCATTCTGCAAGCATTGATCCAACAGTGTTCGATTTGGGAAGCGAATGTAATGCACAGTTAAAGATTTGGGACGGTCTTAAGCAGAAAAATCAACACAAAAACGTAACCATATTGGGTGAATTTTGTAAAGATGAAGTTCCAAAACTTTGCGATCATACTTTGTTAAGTAATCGTACACGATTTACGAGACCGTGTTCGTTATCAGAAAGTTATGTGTCGAGCGGTCCTGAATTAACGATAGAACATTTTCTAAAACAAGGAAGTGCGCTATCGCCCCTAAGTTTTTTGTTGCGGTATGAGTTCGTTGATGTTTCTCAAGAGGGCGTAGCAAACACTTTATCACATAACCCGTGTGACCGGATATTTAAATCATCCCCAAATGGACCAACTTATGGTCGGTTTCAAGCTCCAAGAAGCACATTCTTTTACGGCCGTGGCGGGGCGCAAAACCTCAGCTGTGTGTTACGATTTGAGGCTGGCGTCGGTGAACGGGTTCGCTTAAATTTCAACAAAGCTCTGTTCGGAAACAAAAGTTGTACAACAAAGAAAGACCCACGCACACAACGATATAAGTGTGAGGCAAATCGATGGCCCAAAACACCTGGTATTGCTGAGTTACAAATTTCAGAATATCCTTGGAACGGTATAAATATCCCACGTGACTGCCTATGTTCAAACACGTCGGAAACAATAAAAATTACAACTTTAACTTCGCAAATCGTAGAAGTGAACTTCACGGTTACATTTATGAATATAACACAAGATTTCGAGGATTTTTATTTCGAAGGAGAATATCAATTTGTCCAGAGGAATGACTTCGACGATGAAATATGTGCGTCACATTGGGGTGATCGTAGATTGCACGGATCTAGTGGTGAAATTGCGTTACGTAGTCCGGATGTAGTCCGCAATTCCGGAAATATAAACACCGATAATATGTTCGTAGAAAGCTCCAAAATTCGATCCGTGGTCGCATCCAATATAAATAAATGTGTTCATCAACCGTGGCTGATCGAGCCTGAAGATTCTTTGAACAGCTTTTTATATTTAAAAATACGCGGACGTGAAATTACGCCAACTCAATTTTGTGCGACATCAAACCGTATCATTGTGTATTCAGGGATGGATACACAAGCGCCTCGTATCATATGCCCCGTCGCGAATGTGATTAATGACGAGATGAGCGCCAACATTGTTGAAATCTTCTCCGAAGGGTGGAAGTCCTCCAGCATGACAGACGAGGTGACAACTCTAATGAAACCGCACGCTCGAAGTTTCGTGATTGAATTTGTCCAAAGTGAACCTGGCAGCTATGTAGTCACATGGATCGAAGTTTCCAAACGACCTCTTCTCGTCACATCCTCCAGTTCTTTCGTCATGACCACTCCAGTTGATTGCCCTTATAGGTAAGCTTATTTCTCATGTTTACCTCACTTACATCCCTCTGAAAAATAATATTTGTTTTTTACATTTTCATAGATGCCCCGAATTAAATGCTTGTATCAGTGAATCTCTATGGTGTGACAATCTTCCACATTGCCCTTCAGGCTTCGATGAAGAAGAATCCAACTGCGCGTACCAATTTGGTGTTCCAATTTTATATATGCTCGTTGGTGCGGTTGCTTTATCTATTCTTGCAGTATTGTTAGTGCTTACCGCTTGTGTTAAATATTGCCAACATCGACGCCGTGAGAAAAAGAAGCATTTAGCTCAAATGAGTAATTCTCAAATTACCGCTAATCATGTTCATGTTAATCATTTACATCATAACATGAACCACCACGCTCATCATTCACACCATGGGCACCATGCTCATCATAATGGAGGAAGAATGGGACTCCGCTATCATGGCGCAACTATTGATGATATGTATTTAGATGGTAAAGACAGTTTGTGTTGACAGAGAATTCAAGAAATGGTCATTGAAACAACCGTTTGAATAATAATTTTAACAAAAATATCCATAACTAAAAATCATCAATTTTTTCATGTTGTAATAACAAATTTTAAAATTCAATCGTGTGCATTGCGTTTAATGATCATCATTGATAAACTTTACAGGTAATTTTAAAAAACTGAAATCAATATTTCTATTTTACCAAATTAATAACTTGAATAACATAAAGGACGTGATATAATCGCTTAAAATAAGTGGCAGTATTTAACCCATTATCAAATGTTATCACTCAACAATGCAAATTAAAATTCTTCTTTGCATATTATGTTTATATATTAAAAAGCACTCTTTATTCTTTCTCATTGATACAAAAATTGCTTAAAAAGTATTAAAGCTATTATATTAATATATTTTGTACAAACACTAATTTTTAGTTATACTGTCTACCTATTTATTGATCAACTATGTAAATGTAGTGAAGTATTGAGATATTTCAAATCAATCTGCTGTTCTTAACAAATATGTTATTATATTTTCTAAAAATCTATGCATCGTTTATTAATCAAATATTTCAAAATAACTAATCACAGGACTAAAAAAGTTGCAGTTTTCTGGTACGTCCCGTTAAGAAGCGGGATTTTTAAATATAAATAAAAATATAAGGGAATGTTCTTTTACGAAAGTGTATCATAAAACCTCAGTGTTTTACTTCTTTCTCTCATAATCTATATTGAGTACTCTAAGAGATGCACCCTATAAAGGTGCCAAATATCTTAGACCGGCCCTGGTTCTGTTTTACACAGATTTATATTTGAAAGCATTTTACCTATAAACATTGATGTGATTTTGTTAATAGAATATTTAAATGTTTATGTTTTAAATGTTCATTATTTAAAAGTGGCGTGCATTTTTTAACTTGATCACTATTCACATAAGTAAGCCCGAAAATTTTCATAAATATTTATTAACTCAGAAAATAATCAATTATAAAAAAATATTTAATTATTATATACTTGGACATATAACATTAAGTAGAAATATTAGATATGTAATAAGTATATTGTTTTAAGACTGCTGATTTTAACTGTAAATGAATGTATTATGTAAATATTAAACATAATCTATTTGTAAATGATTTTAATGTTTTGTACATAAAATGTATGTATATTATGTAAGGCATTACATAAGCAAAATAACCAAAGATGTTATGTAACACTGACATTTTTTAATGAAAATGTTGACTGAAAAATATATTTAGAACCAAATGTAACGTTGTCGTTATTTTTATTTATTTTTTATCTTATTTATTTCAGATATTAGTTTTTATATAATAAGACACAAGGTAAATGATCATTTAGCATGATTTTCATCAAAAGATTTTTATTTAAATAACATACGTACAATTTTTGAAGAATTTAGTACCTGGAATATATAGGTAAGTATAAGCCATCAAATATAAAATGTATACGCCCACAAGAATTATATAACTTAAAATAACCAACAGTTAATTAAATCATTCAATTAACAAAATCTAGATATGTAATATTGTAATATGTAGATATTATTATATCAGATCAACCTGCAGTTAACTAAACCAACCGAATAACTCTTAGTTTCCTTTGTTCTAAAGTACAATATCAATATTAAATTTTTTATAAGTCGTTATAAACTGCAATAAATCAGAGATTCAAAATACCCCCACCCCTGCAAAATGTCATTCATCCTCTGTAGATAGGGTCAGTCATTTTTCCTCACGAAATTGAGGGTAAGTATTTTTTAGTTCGCTAGGTTTCAAGAGGTGTTCGCATCACTAACGTATTTTAATATTCACTTACAACCACAACTCTATATTTTCCTGATATCTTCCTCAAAATATATTTTTTAATTCGTCCTAATCGAGAGACTCCGGCTCCACGTACATGAATACATAAATTCACTTATGCTTGATTATAACTTGAGTGCAAAGTGAACTGGTGGCCGAATGGTCAAGATGGCCGCTCCAGAACTAGTTGGTTTTGCTCGAATCCCGCGTATCGAACAAATTTTTGATATTTCTCGATTTATTGTTAAAGACCTTCGGAGTTATAGGCTGATGGTAAATAATAATAAAAAAAATAAGTGTGTTTTTAAATATCATAATAATAGTAGGCAAACGAATGAATGTTAATGTAAACTAACTGATTGTTGATAAAGTTACAGCTGCCATTTTGATTTCATTCATTTGCCAATTTTTACTATTAATCAGTTATGTCAGTCTTGGGCTGTTAATAATTCGCGGGAAGCTAGTAAGAGTTGCGCTGAAAATCTAAAAGGTGATAAACCTTCCCCGGGATCCGGGCAACAACTGCTCTAAATTTTATTGAAATCGGTTGAACACTTTAGAAACGCATATAAGACAAACATACAGACAAACCGACAAACCGACAGACGCTAAATTTGTATAGATCAAATTTTTGTTTTATATTAAGTAGTAATAATATTTTGGACGTAGAGCACTTTGTTTATTAAATTTAAAATTTCCATCGTTGATCAAGTCACACGTTATCTCATACAAACTTGGTCACCCCCTTTCAGAGGTTTTTTCAAAAAGGGGAAAATTTTTAGTTTAACAACTCTACGACCAACGACTTAGGCAGTGTGCTGATTTGTCAGTCAATCAAAACCAACGATTTTATATTAATGTAGATTTTTTTTTGGGGAATTAAATCCATTTAAAATTAAATATTTTTATTATAGAATTAGAACATAGTATATATCAACTAGGTATATAAATAAAATATTTTTTTAATATAGAAACGATATTGAAAAAGAAAAGGCTATTTATATTTACTTATTTCTTTGTATCTAAGTTTCTTTCTGAATCCTTTCTACTACTCTAAATATAGTATCCGCAATCAATTATTTATTTAAAAATTCATATGAATTTTCACCGAAAAAAATATTCTCATATAATTGCTAGTATTAATTAACTTTAGTTACTTTTGTTACTTTTAGATAATTTACATTGGTAAAACACCTCAACCCTTTACCTCATTGAAATTTAAGCTTTTAATTGAGAAAACTATACTTTTCTATAGATGAAATTAATCCAAAACAATCAATTTACTTGACTTAGTGATAATAGTGCGGAAGCGTATGTTAAATAATAATGCTAGTCTAATTCACAAAAACCCTGAAGCATTTTTGGATAAAAATAAATAGATTCTTTTTTTATCATAAATATAATAATATATATGTATACCAAGTTTCAATCAACCTAATATACTTTTATTTAAAACCTTTTTCACGCAAAGTGGTGTGACAAAAATCAATTCTTGAAGTTATAATTGTGTTGAGAGATTATATATCTTCTATTTTTTAAGAAGATAATAACATTTTTTAGAAAAAAGTAAATAAAAACTTTTTTTTTCAATTTTTAACAAAAATATATCGCTCAATATAACAACAGTTTTATAGAAGGTAAGTTTGATTTATATAACACTGCGTATTACACTACCCGTACACGTTTTTATTTAATATTTCAAATTCTATTTTCTAAATTAAATTTCAATTTATTGGCATTATTTAGTGAAGACTACAAATTACACTTAGGATACGTCAAGATAAATTTGTATCACCAAATCTCTAGAGTTTTGTCTATTCTGCTATATTCTTAGCCGTAGGGTTGCTTACAGTGATAGATAGTTTACCAATGAAAACAGTGAAAAAAATTCTACCAAAATATTATAATTAATAAAATACAGCCTTACGAATTAATTAAGAAAAAATGTTCAACGGCAATCAATCCAATCTTCGAGATGTTTTGCTTTTTTAATTTTTTTCTAGTTGGTAATATATAAATTTATATTTTGCGCAAAAAAATTTTACTTCTCGTGATAAAGTAGTCAGAAAAAATATTATACATCAGTGGTTATGCCTACAGTGTGGCTGACGAAGGACGAAACGTTTGACAGAAAAACATATAAATAGGAGTATCAAACCGAAAGTTTTTGAGTTAGTGAATTTAACAAGTTTTGACAGTGATGTCATAAATGTTTTTCACGTTTTTACCTCCTTCTTTTTCAATACCTTTTTTGCTAAAACGAAAATATATTTTATCAAACTTTATTATAAATCATCTTTTTTAATTATTATGGATATCACAAAGGTTTATAACTATGTGCTATGTGTTGTGATGCTTTAACGATTTTAAGAAACAGAGGAAACAGAATATTTCTTAATTTTTATCCAAATCGGTTAAAATTTTCGAAACATCAATCTGTATGTAATACTTATCAATTTTTTATTTATTTACAATTTTTAAACTTGTTTTGTTTATAAACCTTAGACTTTACCTTTTGTTATTTTTTCATTAAAAATTCTAAAATGTACTTATATATAAAGAATGTTTTTTTTTAAACGATGTCATTTTTGACAGTCGTAATTATGTCACGTCATGATTATGATGTGACAAATCGAAAGTAGATAGATGGGAAATAGTAAACATGAAATAGTAGACCATGAATAGCGAAGAGATTTCACCAGTTGGATTCTTGAGTAACCTGCTGATTTTGCAAACAGAATTATTTTTAGTAATGAGGCCATTTTCACCTCGATGGCTTCGTGAATAGGCAAAACTGTCACATTTGGGGCTTAGAAAATCCATGAATGATTCATCAGAAAGCAATGCATCCACAACGGGTCACTGTATGGTATGCATTATGGTCTGGAAGAATAATTGGACCGTTTTTCTTCGAAAACGAAGAAAGTAATGCTGTAACGGTGAATGGCGAACGTTATCGTGATATGATAACAGTTTCTTGTGCCTCATTTGGAAGCTATTGATCTTGACGACATGTGATTTCAGCAGAACGGTGCTACATACCATATCAGCCGTTAAACATTGATGATCTTGCACGAGTTTGCTCCTGGTCGTGTCATTTCTCGATTTGGTGATTTGAATTGGCCTCTACGCTCTTGCGATTTAACGCCTTTAGATTTCTGACTGTGGGGTTGTCTGAAATTGCAGGTTTATGCCAATAAGCCTGCAACCATCGAAGCATTGAAAGCCGAAATTAGACGCTGTATCAATGAAATAGGACTACGTGTATTCAATAACGTAATTGAAAATTTCTTCAAAAAGGTATGCAAATTCCAGCAAAGCTGCGGTGGCCATTTAAAAAATTTTTGTTTCATACATAATTTCCAAATTTATATTTTCTAAAACAATAAATATTTCAATACTTTGTTTCAGAAAACCATGTTTTATTGAACACTGAAATCTTGCGCTTTTATTGAAACACCCTTCATAAGTAAAATATTATGTGTTAATTTTTCCCTGAGCCTCTAAGGAAAGTAACGATTTTTTAAGCTATTCGCGCTTTTCATTTTATTGTTCGTCATCACTTGAACATATAAACAATGTTTAGACAAAAATTGTTTAATTTTTTGTACTCATGTTTATATCTCCAAAATTCATATTCTTTGTTCGTATTAATAAGGTGTAAAAGGCTTAAAACAACTTTTTTTTTCGTCATATATTGGAGTAAAAATTCTAACAAAAAGAAAATTTCTATCTGGCTTGCTATTAAATAACTTATCACTCGTCTTTTAATATCATCTAAGAGTGTTTTTCGTCTTTGTTTGGCGAGATGATACTTTTAAATTAAATTGAAACAAATCTTATACATTAGACAGTTTATGATTCCCTTAAAGATTTTTTGTTCTGATATGTATTTTGTATTTCTCAATTTATTCTTTCATTTTTGTAAATAAAAACTTTTTAATGTAAAAGTTTTTTCTTGTGAGAATTAAATTAAAAAGTTTGTTTTTTGCAAACAAAATAGTAGTTGAATTTTTATGATTGAATCCAACGATGTTTAAATTTTTATTTTGATAAAAAGTCTAATGAATACTATTTCAATTGAGTTAAAACCATATTCCAAAATTGAAATCGATAAATTTCAGGATCGTTTTACGATTGCTACAATTTCCAAATTATGCGGAACTCTATTGAAAATTGTGTGCTACGTTATTCTGACGAAAGGCGACAAACCAGTGGGGTGGACTGTTTTCAATGTGAAACTATGGCTTGCCACGGAAGTGCACTGTGCAACCTAATGGTAGTACAGTTTTGGACCAAATACAAGAATGCAATATGCAGTACATCAGACTTATAACGTGTCCACAGTCTAATGTGCGCATATAGTCTCAACAATAATTTCCTGTAGAATCCCGCATTCGCTCGTTCTCCCGTTATTCACAATGATGTCTGTATTTTAATATAAACTTAGTTTTAAAACATATAGCATAGTAACTTTACGTGTTTTGCATTTGATCTTTGCATTCACTGAAGTTTTTTTTTCACTTACAAAGATTGCAACGAAATTTTTTTATTGATTGTCAAATACAATACACATAGTCGAAAAATGAAAGTAAATATATTTTTCAAATTAAGTTTAACGTATTCATAATTATATGTATCTATACTAATATATAAAATTCTTACGTCTGTCTGTACATTTCGATTTTGAACCCAATTTTAGGGTAAATATTTGTTTCAAGAGGCCCTTATTCCAAATTTAACATTTTTAAAATTTTTGTCTGTCTGTCTGTCTGTCTGTCTGTGTGTCCCGATTTAACTAAAGAATGGAACAACCGAATTTAATGAAATTTGGTATTAAGATACAACACAATTTCCCACAGACTATAGGCTACTTATCATTCCAAAAAAATATTAAGGGAAGGTATTCCCTAGGGATGAAAACAGAAAGTTTTACACTAGACAGGTGAGTTATATATCATTGGAAAGGTAATTTAAAGTTAGAAAATAATCTGTAAAAATATTTTAGTTGAATTGATAAAAAGCACAGTAAATTCAATTTAAATTTTAAAAAAATGCCTCTTTGAAATATAAACCTTTATATACATACAATTCGTACTTGATGTTAATAGCGTAATGGCTTACTTATCTAACATTCTGATGCTCTTAATTATAAAGACGCGGGTTCGAACCTTACAGTAAACTTTTTTTTTTATTTTTTTTTTACAAAATTGTTGTAAATAGACCCTTAGAATTGGTCAATAAGGAAAAATTAACGAAAAAAAGTAATAGTAGTAGTTGTAATAATAATAATAGCAATAAAACTTAAAGTAAATCAGTTTTTAAAACCTAGCATACATCAAATTCTGTATTTATGTATCCCCTTTGACTGTTGAAATTTTAATATTCGATGTATTCCTTATAAGAAGTAGACATCTAATAAGAATTTTTTTTTGAAAATTCGTACCCTAAAAGATTAAAAGGGGGTGACTAAGTTTGTATGAGAAAATGTAAAGTTAATTGTAGAGTTAAATCAACAATCAAAATTTTGAATTTAATAAGTTCAATTAATAAATAAATAAATAATTAATAATAAGTTTCTGTTTTTGTTATATCATTTTAACTACAGCATTTTAAATAACGTCATTTCACTTAATTAGAATGAAAGTTTAGGTAGTAGGTACTTATACCAAATACCAAAGAGGCAGTTTTTAATTTTTGTTTGTTTTTCAACAATCAAACTTTTTTAAAATCTAATTTTTCTGAACCAATGATTGTGACCTGGAGCAATTATTTAACATTAAGGGAGTAATTTTTTGTGATATATTTCATTATCAATTAAAAAATAAAATCTTCCAAACCAACTTTTCTTCGGTATTTAGAAAAATTTGAAAATCAATTATTGTTATTGAAAATAAATAAAATATTCGAATTTCCTTCCACGCTTTCTGTCTATTTCCAACACTTTTGTTATACAACGTCCAAATGTGCGAAATTGAATTGCTTTTTAGTCATAATAATCAAAATAAAGAAGGTCATAATTTTTTACGTTTTACATTGTATTTTCCAATATAAAGTCATATTTGTGTCGATGAAATTTGTAAACTGTTTTTCTTATGCGATGTAGATATATATTAAGAAAGAGTTTTTTGATAATTCCTCCTCTAAAAGAGTGAAAAATGGTGGCAAAGTTTGTACGGCAAAACGTGTAATAAACAATCGAAATTTCAAATTTAATTATCATTCGTTATAGACGAAACGTTTTATCGCTTAAAATAAAACAATGTTGGTTTATTATTAGAAACAAAAACGTAGGATCTGCTTTAAAATTTAAACTCTAATATATATACCTAAAAAAGGTTAAGTTCAAAAGTGAGCATTACGTTTTTTGACTTTCACATATTGTAAACCTGAAAATCCGATATACGTAATCACAAATAAATACATTAATGAGCGAATATCGAATAGCGAGACATTCGGCGAATTGAAAGAAAATGGTTTAATTATATAGTTGAAATTCAGTTCTTTTTATAAGTGCATAGATACACAATGGTTATACTTTATTATGGAGGAACTGGGTTTCATGCATTTGAACAAATTTTAATTTCGCCGTAGCTTTGTACATTTCAGTAGTGTAAAAGTTGAAACAATGAAATGGGATTTCTACTAATATTCGAAATATCTAGGCGAGTGTTGTGACAACTTTTGACTGTTTTAAGTCACAATTATGCCTGACTTTATTGAACTTAACGATAGTTTTTATTTATGCAGATGGTGATTGATTTACGGATTAATTGGATCACGGTAGGTTTACCTATCGTAGGTATACGCAATTGAACATACTCTTTTTAGATATTTATAAATATTTTTTGAAAATTAATTGATCATTATATACAACTATTTTATTCTAAGTAACAGTTTATTAAATGTGTCTTTTTAAAGTTGACAAAATAGTGTTTTTGAGTATGATTATGTTTTTCGTAAAAGAAATAAGAAAAATAATAATTTTCATATGCCACTACAGATAGCAAATTTAAAATGAAAATATAATCTACACCTATGTTACGCAGACGAAGTCGCGGGGATCAGCTAGTATATATATATATCTATACCTACTAATATATAAAATTCTTACGTCTGTCTGTACATTTCGATTTTGAACCCAATTTTAGAGTAAATATTTGTTTCAAGAGGCCCTTATTCCAAATTTAACATTTTTAAAAATTTTTTCTGTCTGTCTGTCTGTCTGTGTGTCCCGATTTAACTAAAGAACGAAACAACCGAATTTAATGAAATTTGGTATTAAGATACAACACAATTTCCCACAGACTATAGGCTACTTATCATTCCAAAAAAAATATTAAGGGAAGGTATTCCTAAGGGATGAAAACAGAAATTTTTACTTTAGACAAATGAGTTATATATCATTGGAAAGGTAATTAAAAGTTAGAAAATAATCAGTAAAAATATTTTCAGTTTAACCCATAAAAAGCACAGTAAATTCAATTTAAAGTTTAAAAAATTGCCTCTTTGAAATATAAACCTTTATATATCAAAGACAGATGGTTGATGTTAATAGCGTAATCGCTTACATATCGGTCATTCTGATCCTCCTAAATATAAAGACCTGGGTTCAAATCTTACAGTAACCTTTTTTTTTTTTTTTTTTTTTTTTACGAAATTGTTGTAAATAGATCGTTAGAGTTGCTCAATATTGAAATATTGACAAAAAACAGTAATAGTAGTAGCATTAATAATAATAGTAGTAATAAAACTTTAAGTAAATACATTTTTAAACCCGTGCATACATAAAATCCTGTATTTATATATCCCCTTTGACTAATGAAATTTTAATATTCGATGTATTCCTTATACGAAGTAGATATCTGATAAGAATTTTTTTTCGAAAATTCCTACTCGAAAAGGGTAAAAGGGGTGACTAAGTTTGTATGAGAAAATGTTAAGTTAATCAACAATCAAAATTTTGAATTTAAGAAGTGTAATTCATAAATAAATAATTAATTAATTATAAGTTTCTATTTTTGTTATATCATTTTAATAACGTTTTAAATAGCGTTATTCCACTAAATTAGTATGAAAGTTTATGTAGTTCTTATTCTAACAAAGCGATTTTTAATTTTTATTTGTTTTTCAACAATCAATCTTTTTAAAATCTAATTTTTATCAACCAATGATTGTGACCGGGATCAATTATTTATTGTGCTGAAAAACATTAAGGGAGCAATTTTTTGTCATATATTTCATTATCAATCAAAATATGAAATCTTCCAAGCTAACTTTTCTTCGGTATTTAGAAAAATTTTAATATCAATTATTGTTATTGAAAATATATAAAATATTCTTACTTCCGTGCACAGTTTCTACCTGTTTCCAACAATTTTGTATGTACAACGTCGAAATGTGCGAAATCGAATTGCTGTTTAGTAATGATAATCAAAATAAAGGTCATAATTTTTTTCGTTTTACACTGTATTTTCCAAATAAAAGCATATTTGTATCGATGAATTTTGGAAAATGTTTTTCTTATACGATGCAGAAATATAATAAGAAAGGGTTTTTGATAATTCCTCCCCTTAAAAAGTGAAAAATGGTGGCAAAGTTTGTACGGCATAACGTCTATTAAACAATCGAAATTTCAAATTTAATTATCAAAGTATGTTCGTTATAGACGAAAGGTTTAACCGCTTAAAATAAAACATGTTGATTTATTATTAGATTCAAAAACGTAGGATCGGCTTAAAAATTTAAACTCTAATATATATATATATATATATATATATCTGAAAAAGGTTAAGTTCATAAGTGAGTATTAAGTTTTTTGGTTTTCCCATATTGTAAACCTGAAAATCCGAAATACGTATTCACAAATAAAAACATTAGTGAGCGAATATCGATTAGCGAGTAATTCGGCGAACTAAAAGAAAATAGTTTAGTTATATAGTTGAAATTCTGATATTTTAATTATAAGTTCATAAATACATAATGGTTATACTTGATTATGGAGGAACTATGGAGGAACGTGCTATTGAAGAAATTTGAATTTCGCGGCAGTTTTGTACATTGCAGTAGTGAAATAGTTTCTAGAAAAGGGTTCAGTCGAGAGTCGAGACAATGAAATGTAATTTTTACTTATATTCTAAATATCTAGGCGAGTGTTTTGACTGTTTTAACTTATAATTATGGCTGACTTTATATTAACTTTGTACAGTTCCTGATTAATTTACGGATTAATTGGTTCACAGCAGGTATACCTACCGTAGGTATACGGTTTTGTTAGGTACTTTTTAGATATTTATATTTATTTTTTGAAAATTGATAAATCATTAATTGATACAATTATTTTATTCTAAGCATCAGTTTATTAAATGTGTATTTTTAAAGTTGACAAAATAGTGTTTTAAGTATGATTATGTTTTTTATAAAAGAAATAAGAAAAATAATAATTTTCATATACCACTACAAATAGCAAATTTAAAAAGAAAATATAATCTACACCTACGTAACGCAGACGAAGTCGCGGGGATCAGCTAGTATATATATATATATATATATATATTTATATATCAATAAAAAGAAATTGGTAACATTGCCCAATTGTATAATTTATCGTTGAATGGGAAGCAAATAAAATAAGAAGATATTTTACACTACATTCAATTTTCCCATCCATATTTTAAAACATTAGTCACAATTACAGAGTTGTTGGGTTGCATGGAATAATATAGCTCTGGTCACTTGAAGGACAACAAAAAATATAAAGCGTAATTCAGTCTTTGATTGTGAAATATAATTTATTGATAATAGAAAATTAAAAGCAAATTTATTTGTAAGTTCTTACTTTATAAAATTATCTTTTGTGTGAATCATTGCTTCATAAAGAGTGTTTAATGAGACTACCTTTAATTTTCATTCAAAACATTTCGTCGGTTCTGTACTCGACCTCTTATAAAGTTATATGTATTTAAAATAATTTATTAATGGTATTTATACAAATAAACGTATATAAATTTCTAACGTCTGTCTGTACATTTTAATTTTGATTGAATTTTTAGATAAATATTTGGTTTAATACTACTCCAAATTTGTTGTTTTTTAAACTTAAGTTTGTCTATATTTCTTTATAAATGTGATTATACTACATATAAACATTTCTATATTTTTTGATTAAGACATTATGATACTTTGATTAAAATATACTATCAAAAAACAAAAAAACAAAACACAATCTTACGGTAAAATGTTCCATTATGTAAGTCTATTTTCTTAATTTGAATTGAATTTCCCGTAAAACTCATTGATTTTGGGAAACTGAATATTTGAAGAAATACACTATAAATATTAATTGATTATAATCAATCGAAAATGCAGAGTAATTGGAACAAAAATATATATTTAAAAAGTAGCCTTAGGGAAATAAGTCAAAACTATATTTATCGGAAAATTCGGGAAAAAAAGTATTTAGTTTTTCTTAAACTTATATCGAATGACGTCCCAAAAATTCAAGCTTATTTTAAGCAACTCAATAGGGAAAAATGGTATACCAAATGTTTCTAATCACTAGAAAATTAAAGATATTTTTTTTAAATTAACAGTTTTATTTTTATTGAACAAACGGATATTTTCATTTAAAACTTAATTGCAAAGAGCTCGATTACAGGTTTTCCGAATTTAATTGAATTTATCGACAAATCTGTTTAAATATATATTGTAAGACGTACACAGGTACACAAAAATTATATAGCCATTAGCTAGTAAGTATCAGTTTCAAAAAATTTCTAAAAACAAAAAAAAATATCAAAAAATAGAATAAAACTGACGAAAAAAGGAACTGTAATGCAAAAAATAAAAATATCTTTATAGTCTTGATAACCAATCCAAACCCCAAACAAATAAAACTAATTAATTTGAAATCGGCGTCAAAAAAAAATCACAATGGATAATAACAACGGATTATAAAAAATTAATTGTGATTCATGTGAAAAAAATTTCATTCCCCAAACTGGAGACCGTAATGAAGCATACAGCAACAAAATATCTATAGGACGAAAATCATAATAGGCTCGAATTTTGAGACAAAGTTAAAACCTCTACTTATTTACAGGAAAAGGTCACTTACGAACATCCTAGATGAATATGAAATATATGAAGCCTACCTACTGGATCTAACCAATATATTTATCGGCAAATTATTTACAAGAAACACCTTATATGAAATTTGTTTACAATTGACATAAATAATAATACCTGACGATGTCAGCTAAAGACTGTTTAAACACGTTATAATAAAGAAAGTGAGCCATACAACGTGTAAAGAACGTTTTTCGTGGGAAAAATATTAAAATCTGCCTATACCATGGCAGATAGCAAATCTAAAAAGAAAATATAACCAACATTTACTTTACCTAAACGAATAAGCGGTTTTAGCCAGTTGTATCTTGAAAACTTGATATATACATATTATGGAATACGTATCTAATCATACAAATATAAACTTCAAATTAAAATATGTAATAATAAAATTTAATTTAGCAGTAAAAATATTTTTTTATTAAATATTTCAAGTAAAAATCGATTTTATTTTCGATATTGAAGGTTCATTAAAAAAGACTTCACAAAAACGTTCATTAAAATATTGGTTCTATTTTCTTTGAAAGAACAGGAAAATTCAAGCTTAAATTTTAAGAGAAATGCTTTAAGAATTTCATTCGTGCATACTTTTAAAAATGGAAAAAGAAGAAGCACTTTGGCCGTAGAGTCTTTATAGTGAAATCATTATTGTTAACGATTACAAAGCTAAACTATAGAGAAAAAGGTAAAGTCACTTATGTGTTCTTTTGTAACAACAATGGTCTCTTGCCAATTAAAAAGTTGCACTTAACTACTACAACATGAAAACACGTCTGCGATTCAAATGTGTGCTTATCATTAAAGGTAGGTAACTCAGTTGAATTCACAAGAACAACTTTGTACACAATACAAATAGAGCGAGTTGCATAAATTTACGGAAATAGATAACGTTTTAATTCTTAAATCAAAGATTTACTTTGTAAAGTATGAACGATATTCTTCACAACACAGAAAAATTGAAGATAAATATATATTTAATCGATTTTCCTTGAAAATGCGTTATAATGTT
Organism: Sisyra terminalis; assembly: GCA_958496175.1. NCBI lineage: Eukaryota > Metazoa > Arthropoda > Insecta > Neuroptera > Sisyridae > Sisyra > Sisyra terminalis. The sequence continues at coordinate 35,478,148 of OY292274.1, forward strand.
TCTTGAGTATCGTTAGGTTGTTTTTTTTTTACAAAAAGTACCTACTTTTTATTCAATCCTTATTAAATTGAAATTTTATATGGCCTATATTTAATATTATACCCAGGCTAACAATTTTCAAATTCTTAATTTATCCTTTATCTCAATTTAAAAAAATTGGACACAAAAATGTTAAAATCGAGTAACAGCGTTAATATATCTTCGATCTGCGTTATGTTTAAATTACAGATTCCGATGCAATTAAATTTAACGTTCATAGTTTAAAACCCGAGTTTTATAATTCTAAATAAAATTACAATTTCAAACAAACATTTCCTTATTTGTAAATACTTTTAAATAACATATGCTAAATACTTCTCGTTTCGATTTTTTTGTGAAACAAATTTAGTTTTTATTTCTCAACCAATTTAAAAGTGCCATCTAATTACTGTTTACGGACAGAGAAAATATATAAGTAATCGATATTTTTTGGTTTCCTATTTTTGTCGCATATATCCCACAAATCAGACCAATTAATTGAAAACTGAATTTACTGACAACATCAATTCCAACTATCCTACACTCAATGATTATTTTTAGCGGAAGGAGAACGTACTCTGATAAACCCAAATCAACAAATAAGTTCGTAACTCAAATTGAGTTAATATAATTTAATAAAAAATTTAAATAAATTTTAAAATAATTACTCAAATATTTTTAAGAATTGATTTTTGCAATAATTTTTTATATGAAAGGGAGTACTTTCTTTTTTCATGATTTTATATTATTCTCTTTATTTCTAAAAATTAGTGACTATTTTGATGCTACTGCTTTATTTTTCTCTCTCTCCTATTTTGATTTATTCAGTTTTGTAGAAGATTTTAAATATTACAACCAAACGACTCGTTTATTGAAATTCCCTTTTTCTTTTGTCATTCTACTCAAGTTTTACACATGTGACATATACACAACAGTATTAAATATTTAAAGTCAATCTTTATATCATCGACATATTCAATTAATAAAACTTATAATCCAAAGTAACTTGGCAATTTAATAAAATATAAAATTAGTTATCAAGTAGTTATATAAGTTAGTACATAAAGCAGGTTTTCGTTTTATGTTATACTAGCTGATCCCCGCAACTTCGTCTGCGTAACATAGGTGTAGATTATATTTTCTTTTTAGATTCGCTATTTGTAGTAGTATATGAAAATTTTCATTTTTCTTATTTGTTTTACGAAAAACATAATCATACTTAAAACACTATTTTGTCAACTTTAAAAAGACACATTTAATAATTTGTTACTTAGAATAAAATAGTTGTATATAATGATCCATTAAACTTCAAAAAATATTTATAAATATCTAAAAAGAGTATGTCTATTGCGTATACCTACGGTAGGTATACCAACAGTAAACCAAATAATTCATATATCAATCAGCATCTATACATAAATTAAAAATATCACCAAGTTCAATAAAGTCGGTCTAAATTATGACTTAAAAAAAGTCGAAAAGTATCAAAATACTCGCGTCAAAATAACGGAAGTTAAGAGTCTAGATTTTTGAGTATTAGTAGGAATCCCTCTCACTGTTTCGATTCCCGAATGGACCTTTTTCCAAAAACTATTATACTATTGCAATGTACAACATACCCGCGAAATTGAAATTGATACAATGGCACGAAACCCAGTTCTTCCATAATCAAGTATAAGCATTATGTATCTATAAACTTATTATTAAATATCTAAATTTCAACTATATAATTAAACCATATTGGATAGTATAGAGTTCACCATACACGATTGGGCGTATGTCGTTTGTTCTAGAAGAGCATTTTAATTTTCTTTTATCACTATGGCTTACGGTAAAAACGTCGGTATTTTCTTTTAGTTCACCGAATTTCAAAGGGTACTCGCTCACTAATGTAATTATTTCAGATTTTCAGGTTTACAATATGTGAAAGCCAAAAAACTTAAAGTTCATTTATAAACTTAACCTTTTTCAGATATATTTATCAGTTTAAATTTTTAAGCAGACCCCAAGTTTTTGTTTCTTATTATAACCCAAGTTTGTTTTATACTAAGCAGTAATAACGTTTCTCCTTTAACGGACTTTGATTATGAAATTTGAAATTTCGATTGTTTATTAGACGTTATGCTGCACAAACCTAGCCACCCTTTTTTCACTCTTTTAGTGGGGGGAATTATCGAAAACCCTTTCTTATTATATAATGGCATCCTATAAGGAAAAAACTTTCCAAATTTCATCGACACAAATATGCATTTATAATTGAAAATACAATGTAAAACGAAAAAAAATATGACCTTCTATATTTTAGTTATTATTTAAAAGCAATTCGATTTCGCACATTTGGGCGTTGTACATACAAAACTATTGGAAATAGGTGGAAAGCGTGGAAGTAAAATCGAATATTTTATTTATATTCAGTAACAATAATTGGTTTTAAAATTGTTCTAAAAACCATAGAAAAGTTAGTATGGAAGATTTTATATATTTATTGATGATAATGAAATATATGACAAAAAATTCCTCCCTTAATGCTTTTCATCAGAATATATCATTGCTCCAGGTCACAATCATTGGTTCATAAAAATTCGATTTTAAAAAATTTGATTGTTGAAAAACAAACAAAAATTAAAAACCGCCTCTATGGTATTTAATATAAATACCTACTACCTAAACTTTCATACTAATTAAGTGAAATGACGTTATTTAAAATGCTGTAGTTAAAATTATATAACAAAAACAGAAACTTATTATTAATTATTTATTTATTTATTAATTAATTATTATTATAAAGAGGAAAGATTTGATTGTTTGTTTGCTTTGAATAGTCTCCGAAACTACTTGACCGATTTGAAAAATTCTTTCACTGTTGGGAAGCTACACTATTTCCGGTGAACATAGGCTATATTAAATTTTCAAAAAAGTTAGGGATCCACACTAAAACTTCAATAATGTAACCCAAGGTCTGAAAAAATTATCAAAAAACATTCTTTTATCGCGTGCGCTGCGAAAACTATTGGTTATAGAACAAAATAATGTAGTACTATTTTGTAGAACATATCATTATCAACAAAAAATAAAGCGACAGCATATGTCTAACTATTATAGTTATGTTACAACAAGTGTTTTTTCATTTTAAAAAATATATATACATGCCACCGCTATAAAACTTCTTTTATTTATACTTGGGGATTAATCCATATCAAAATAAATTACTTCACATTTAAGTTTGCTTCAATGCCATTATATAACTTTTTGAGTTATTCAATTTGGACATTCCATTCGAAAGATATCACAAGTTTAAAAATGTAACTTATTTGAAAAATGAAAAATGTTAAAATACATAAACGTGCCTTTTTGAAATGTAAATGTTTTTATACATAATAAACACTTAATGTAATTATACGTAAATAGCGCATTTGCTTACGTATTTGACATTCTTATACTCACAATATAAGAGACCTGGGTTCGAATCTCCCAGTAAACTTTTTTTTAATTTCTTTTTGCAAATTTGTTGAAAATAAATCCTTAGGGTTGCTCAATAAGGAAATATTAAAGAAAAAAAAATAATTGTAGTAGTAATAATAATAATAGTAATAAACCTTCAAATAAATACGTTTTTAAAACCGTGCATATATAAAATCGTGTATTTATATACCCCTTCTGACTGATGAAATTTTAATATTCGGTGTATTCCTTATAAGAAGTAGGCATGTGAAAATATTTTTTTTCTTGATAATTTCTACCCTAAAAGAGAGAATTGTGGTGATTAAGTTTATATGAGAAAAAGTTAATCAACAATCAAAATTTTGAATTTAATAAGTGTTATTAAAAAATAAAACATGAATTAATAATAAATAAAAATAATAATAAATAACGTCGTTTCACTTAATTAGTATAAAAGTTTGTGTAGTAGGTACTTATACCAAATAACAAAGAGGCGGTTTTAATTTTTGTATGTTTTTCAACAATCAAACTTTTTAAAATCTAATTTTTTGAATCAATGATTGTGACCTGGAGCAATTATATATTTTCCTGAAAAGCATTAAGGGAGGAATTTTTTGTCATATATTTCATTATCATCAATAAATATATAAAATCTTCCATACTAACTTTTCTACGGTTTTTAAAACCAATTATTGTTATTGAATATAAATAAAATATTCAATTTTACTTCCACGCTTTCCACCTATTTCCAACAATTTTGTTTGTACAACATCCAAATGTGCGAAATCGAATTGCTTTTTAATCATAATTAAAATATAAAAGGTCATATTTTTTTCGTTTGACATTGTATTTTCAAATATAAATGTATATTTGTGTCGATGAAATTTGGAAAAAGTGTTTTCCTTATAGGATGCCGTTGTATAAGATATATAATAAGAAAGTTATATAATATATATAATTATATTATAAGTTATATAATAAGTTATATAATAAGAAAGGGTTTTCGATAATTCTACCCCTAAAATAGTGAAAAAAGGGTGGCTAAGTTTGTACGCCATAACGTCTTATAAACAATCGAAATTTCAAATTTCATAATCAAAGTCCGTTAAAGGAGAAACGTTATAACTGCTTAATATAAAACAAACTTGGTTTATTATTAGAAATAAAAACTTGGGGTCTACTTAAAAATTTAAACTGATAAATATATCTAAAAAAGGTTAAGTTAAGTTTATAAGTGAGCTTTAAGTTTTTTGGCTTTCACATATTGTAAACCTGAAAATCTGAAATAATTACATTAGTGAGCGAGAATTTCGGCGTTGAAATTCGGCGAACTAAAAGAAAATACATACCGACATTTTCACGGTAAACCATAATGATAAAAGAAATTTAAAATGCTCTTCCAGAACAAACGGCATACGCCAAATCGTTTATGGTGAACTCTAGACTATCCAATATGGTTTAGTTATATAGTTGAAATTCAGATATTTAATAATAAGTTTATAGATACATAATGGTTATACTTGATTATGGAAGAACTGGGTTTCGTGCCATTGTACAAATTTCAATTTCGCGGTTGTGTTGTACATTGCAATAGTGTAATAATTTTTGGAAAAAAGTTCATTCGGGAATCGAAACAGTGAGATGGGATTCTTACTAAAATTCAAAAATCTAGGCCCTTAATTTCTGTTATTTTGACGCGAGTATTTTGATAACTTTCGACTTTTTTACTCATAATTAAGGCCGACTTTATTGAATTAGGCGATATTTTTTATTTATGTATAGATGCTGATTGATTTACGGATTATTTGGTTGACGGTAGGTATACCTACCGTAGGTATACGCAATAGACATACTCTTTTTAGATATTTAAAATATTTTTTGAAAACTATTGATTATTACATAGAACTACGAGTATTTTATTCTTTGTAACACTTTATTAAATGTGTCTTTTTAAAGTTGACAAAATAGTGTTTTTAAGTATGTATGGTTATGTTTTTCGTAAAAGAAATAAGAAAGATAACAATTTTCATATACCACTACAAATATCAAATTTGAAAAGAAAATATAATCTTCACCTACGTTACGCAGACGAAGTTGCGGGGCTCAGCTAGTTAATTATACTTAGTAAATTCAAAATTTCGATTGTTGATTAACTCTACATTTTCTCAAAGAAACTTAATCCCCCCAATTCACTCTTGTAGGGGAGAAATTATCAAAAAAATATATCTTTTCACATGCCTACTTCTTATAAGGAATGCACTGAATATTAAAGTTTCATCTGGCATAGGAGATATATAATTACACGATTTTATGTATGCACGGTTTTGAAAACGTATTTACTTTAAACATTATTAATATAATTATTTTTTTTACTACTACTGTTCTTTTTCGTTAATATTTCCTTATTGAGCAACTCTAAGGATTTATTTTCAACAGTTTTGTAAAAAAAAAAATAAAAAAAAAAGTTTACTGTAAGATTCGAACCCACGTCTCTTCTATTGCGAGTATTTTGAATATCAGATACGTAAGCGAATGTGCTATGAACGCATACTTGTATTAAGTGTTTATTATGTATAGAAACATTTACATTTCAAAAAGGCACGTTTTTGTATTTTAACATTTTTGATTTCTCAAATAAGTTACATTTTTAAACTTGTGATATCTTTCGAATGGAATGTTCAAATTGAATAACTCAAAAAGTTATATAATGGTATTGAAGCAAACTTAAATATGAAGTCATTTATTTTGGTAAGGATTAATCCCCAAGTATAAATAAAAGATCTTTTATAACGGTGGCATTTTTATATACTTTTTAAAATGTAAAAACACTTATTGTGACATAACTATAATAGTTAGATATATGCTGTCGCTTTATTTTTTGTAGATAATTATATGTTCTACAAAATCGTAACACATTATTTTGTTCTATAACCAATACTTTTCGCAGCGCACGCGATAAAAGAATGTTTTTTGGTATTTTTTTTCAGACCTTGGGTTACCTTTTTGGGGGTTTAGGATGGGTCCTTATTTTTTTTGAAAATTTAATATAGCCCATGTTCACCGGAAATAATTTAACTTTCTAACAGTGAAAGAATTTTTTAAATCGGTCAAGTAGTTTCGGAGACTATTCAAAGCAAACAAACAATCAAATCTTTCCTCTTTATAATAATAGATAGATTTCTAAATGTCTATATTTAAAGTGATTTTTCAGTTTGTCATTCGATACAATGTTGTATTCCCTTCCTAATATAACAAAAAAGATCATTGAAAATGAACTCAGTAAATTAACATTTTAGGCCGACGGTATGAAATTAGTATCTCTATATTGTCTGTGTACCTATAATATTGTAAGTAATATATACATTTATCAAAGCAGAAAATAAGTAAGAATGTCGAATACAAGCACAAGAGATGAAATTTCTTAAGAGAGTAAAAGGTTGCAGAAAACTAGATAAAATTAGAAGCAGAAATATAAGAACGAACAGATCCATCGAATATCTTTGAAATGAAAAAGAAAATAAAAAAATTTTAGAATAAATTATGGCTTTTGCAGCAAAAAGGTTGCCGAAAAAACAATACTCTACAAATTTAATAGGAGAAGTATTAGCAGATAGAAGAAATGATGTGCACCGTAACAGACAAGGGACTTAAAACCTGCAATAAAGAGAAGAAATACACATGTATTTGGACTTTATGCCTACATTATTGTTGAGCTTTGGTAGCTTAAATTTTTTAAACAGTTTACAATAAGCCTTCTTAATGGGTTTAATATGAAATTTATTAAATAACTTTAAAGTTCATTATGTTTCATAGTTGTATACCGTAATGTTTCACAACACTATTAAACATCTTTCTATCTTCAATTAGTAACAAAATATTCAACTTAAAATATAGCTTTGAGAGTTAAATACCCGTCTAAATTTTCGGAATTTATCAGCAAAGAAATTTGCTACTGATTAACTTACTTAGAAAGTTTCTCTTATTAAATATTGTGTAATCAACTGCAGCTGTAAATAACTTCAAAACATAATAAGTTTAGAATACCTTCTTACAATAAATATAAAGTCTTGCAAATATGCATTTTGTGTGATAAATTATTTCTTGTAATATTGTGATGATAGATTTAAAAACTGTAGTAAATAAAGTGTTAAAATAGGAAAGACGAACATATCTCAATTATGTAATATAAGTTCGAAAAAGAACTTTAATTTATATTCAAGAGAAATTACGTTCAAATTTGTCATAAACTTTGAAAATTGTTAGAAAATTCAGAAACACATGAAAGTTTCAGTAATGATAGACGTTGATATATTTGAATTTGTAAGTGCGTTTCATTGCTAACGTAGGTAAATGTGATCCAAACAGAACGTGATGGTAACACCCTTGAGACAGCGTAATCATGGGGTTGAAATATAGTTTAACATAGCTCAAGGGTAAAGCACACAATCTATGAACTTTGTCATTAGTCTTAAGCATTTCATTTATATTTGACGTAGGTAATATGATTTCGATTGTACTTTGTGTTGATTTTGCACTTTAACTTGAAACATTTTTTTGTTTCATACAGATGCTGAGACATTCATCTTTACGAAATCTGAAATATTTTAACGAGAGTTTATGATTGCAAATATGTCTCTTGAGTGAAATAATTTTTGTGAATATGACATTTAAAAGTTATAAAGCTTAGTTATGTTAGTGATGGGTCGCCAACGTTCTCGTATAATGGAGTTATACAGAAGCACGCAATTTTCGTTTTTTAAACGTTAAGTTCGCGTGAATGTGAATTATTTCAAACTATTAAATCTTGATTATAAATTTATATGGCATAATGATTATCTTTAATAACCAGTTTATGAAAAAAACGCCTTCAAATTCATAAAATCAACAAAATTAGATCTAAGATAAATGTTTAATAATAATGTTTTGCGGACCGGAAAGTAATGTCGTTTTTTGAAGAGAAAATTTATTTAGTATCGCTGTAACTTGAAATTTTATGAAACAAAAAAGCGACAATAAAAATAGAAAAACATATAAATCTATTAGATTTAACGAACGATAGAATAAGATAGAAAGCATTAAAGTCTTTCTTATGTATGTGCGAACCAGCGTATTATGCTGCTTAGGAATAGTCGTCCTACCAACCTTTCATAATTGATAAGTCACTCTTATCATATAATGTCCTTAAATTAATTTTGAAATAACCTATAAACTAATAAATTGTAATTTAATAATTATAGACTTAGAAACGACATTTTTTGCTCTTTATAATTTAATTACTTTCTTTATCATTCCCTTGTAAAAATCAAAACCAATGACAACCTTACAAATGATTTTGTTAGAAAAAGTAGATATAAACTTAATACAAATTATTATAAATATTATTAGTTTTTGATTCAAAAGTAGATATTATTTTTTGTTTGATAAAAGGAATAAATGAAAGAAATAGCTTATTGATTTAGTTGTTCAACGAATTAAATTCTCAGTAAATATCGCTTGACAATGTATGTTGTTTTTAAATTATGCAATTGATCAATTCTCAACTAACTGCAGTGCTTCACAAACTTTAAATATTTGCGATTCAGTTTTCAACTATAATTTTCATCACACCGCTCTTTCTCATACAATATTAATCATTAAGTGATTGATTAATTATTCTATGGTTCTATTGGCGATTTCTGCTGCCACCACTTTGAAGATGAAATATAAATTTCAGCCAAAGATAGAAAAAAATTCCGAATACCAATTTCTAATATCGAACCTTCTTTGGAAAAACTTTGCTCCGCTATGAGAGTTATAATTAGTATAGTTAAACTTGATTTTAAATTAACATTGATACGTAAATTATTATTACACTGTGTACATAACTATAACATTTTTAAGAGTATTACAATTAGTGTAAATGTGTATTTTATTTTTTATTTTCACCGAATGTATTTTTTCCTGCTTTCTTCTCAGTACTTCAATCATTTCTAAAATAATATTTCTTAGGTTACTTTTGAACTAGAATGAATTTTAACTAGCATCCTCTTTTAAAATGATCACGCTTTCTTGCAAATTTTCTGAAGTTTTCTAGAGGAAGCTTATCACTTTACTGATCATTTTTGTCCACTTAATTTACTAATCTTATGTATATTAGTGATTCCCAAACAGTCAGGACCGATTCCAATTTTTTTTTTAATTTAAATTTTGATTCTATTTGGTAAGTTTGAAAGTTTTCATCAACTCATTTTAAGCCGTATATAGGTTTTACAGCTATGTGGCTAAAATTAATAACTAAGATTAATAACAGGTAACAAAGTCGTAAATGAGAATTAGAAAATTGAAAAATTAATTAAAATTAAACATATTTAATCCTCCATTCGCCACTTTGAAATCTGAAAAAAGATCAATAGGTATGTGTGTACAAATAAATGAATAATACCTATACTAAAAGAAGAGAAACCATTTCATAAAACTATTCACAATATATTACACATCTTACAATGACTAAAAGTCTATAGTTCACTCTGAACTATACCACAGAAAGGGTAAAAATAATAAAGAAATTAATATCGGGATATCATTGTGGCACATTCAAATACCTACTTTGTACTAATGCAGAAAGGTGGGTCACCTGAATTATCCGCTGAAATGTGAAATGGTAATTAAAACAACAAATATTCTGCTTAAAGAAATGCTGTAAAATACAGGAACAATCCTAGTAAGCATATAGGTCTTTATTAATAGTAACCGTAGAAGCAAATTGGCCAAAATAACAATAACCTACATGAAATTTGTTTACAATTGACAAAATAATTAAATAATTATTACCTGATGATGACAGTCAAAAACTGTTGAAACGCGTCGTAATAAAGAAAAAATTGAGTCCCATAAGACAAATATTATTATCCATCAAAATAACAATATAAATTTGAGAAACTCAAGCAGCTAAAAATAATATGGTGCTTAGAAATATTTATATGTACCTAAAAACTCATGAATAAGTGAGATTTAATGAATTTTTGTTTACTGGCATATGAGTTTTAATATGCTCAATATGTTCAATGTTCATATAGGTATAAATTTAACTTTGTAAAATAAAGCTTATATTTAAAAAACGCTCCTTATTTGCTATAATCAAGCATATGTATGTATTTTAGTATATCCATAATAATAATTAAAAATGCGGCTATATTTTTGATATCTATGAATCAATTTTAAATAATACAAAGTTCACCGGGTCCTCTAGTTTCATTATAAATATTAAATTGTTTTTAATTATAAAAGAAAGTTAAAAAAGCTCATTTTCCTAATAGGATTGGATTATTAGTTTTTGTCAAAAAAAATTATCTTTACACTTTTAATAATATTATATTATCTATAATTAAAAGAAATGGCAGTTGTAAGTTAAGTAAAACTTTTGTTTTAAGGAGTGAAAGCAATCAACATGTAATTTTAATTATACTTTTAGAGTCATTTGTCATTTTTGAAAATCAACTGATGATATTTTTAAAATGGAAAACATGATAGACATTTGTAAAATACTTCTTAATTAAATTGTTATCATCGTTTTCTTTAAAATTTCATTCCCCTGAAAGCAATTATAAGATAACGATCTGAAATGTCTTCATTTTAACGTGTTTAGTACAACCAAATAATGAAATGCGAAACAAATAATATTCACAGAATGAATACTTTTCTGAGTTGAAAAAAAATGCGCGTAAGTGATGAAACTATTTACAATTAAAGACTTAACAAGATGCCAATTTCACACAATTAATTTATTCAGATAAGAATGCAGCATTATCTTTGATGAAACGTGCGACATCTTTGACTCCCCTAAAGCGTCGACACATAGACATTATTTTAATTGCGTTTCATTAAAATGGGGGATGTTTCAAAGAAGCCAAAAGAACATTGTAGGCAAAGTTTACTACCCAACTCCATTTCAATTTAGACTACGATGTTTTCAAATATTTCTCTTTATTGGCTGACTAACTAGATGATTTCACGTCAGATAAATGGCGCGTTCCCTATAGAATACTAATTGCAAAAACATTTTAACACTTTCCGTTCTTATCAAACACATGTTTTACTCGTAAATATGTATTTCATAACACAGCAATAACAATGTAAAGTTATTTGTGACGATTGTGTGAAAACATTGAATTGTGATAAGGCTTTGATACGTAAACCTAGTGTCATTTATCTTACGGATTGTAGAAATTTTATCGTTTTCAGTATTAAGCTTTCAATACCTTTATCCAACTAAACCTGTCATACGATATTGAATTTCAGCTTTGTTAGTTTGCTTTGTTTCAACTTTCCCAATTCAAACCTCTTTACACTGATTTTAATCCTCGTTTCCTGGCTAAAACCTATCAATCATGAAACTGTCGGTCTTTCCTATTTACATTTTTTTCAAGCATTTTACAAGAAAAAATAATAGATTTCTCTAGTAACCGATCACCAAAAAAAAAAAAAAAATGAAAATTGAATTTTGAAGCTTTTTGCTTCAGTTTATATACATAATAAGTCTCTCTGACAAAAAATGTTGAATCCGCAGTATAAGCTTTTGTGTTGAATAATCTTATTTTTGTTTATTCTCACACAAATTTAGTAAAGCGTTAAATATTACGGCGGAAATCTACGTAAATAATTTCTGTATAAAGTTTCGCTATGTTCAAGCTGAGTTTCTATTCTATTAATAAGGATTGATCTCACAATGTTTACCTAAAGTTTGTCTTCTGAATAACCAAGCAAAGCTAATTAGCCAGTATAAATCAAAGCTACGCAGATAGCATGCAGGGGGTAGAATAGCTTTGGTGTGGCTTATGAGCTTTTGAAAACATTTTAAGTAAGCTCTCTGGAAACTAATATCCTTTACAAGTCTTCTAATAAAATATTCAAATTACTTCATTTGATTTTCGAAACTATTTTCTAATAATTTATAAAGGTATTTAAACTATTTCAATTCAGAATACAGTAGGTCTTATTCAAACGTTACGAGTATTTCATCAATAAAGTCGAGGAATACGTGAAACGTAGATTTTTAAACATTATGTTTGTTTACCAAGTGGATTTTTTTCATTACTATAACAGCTTAATTTAGAAATGAAAGTGTAATTTTAGTACAAAAATGAAATTTAAACTTATATCAATTATCATGAAATTATTGTTTACAAAATTTTTAATTAATAATAATTTCAATGTTTCTTTATTTGTTTTTGTTCAATGTTCAATGTAAGAAAATACCTTTACTGTTTGAAAATACCTTTACAAAACATATAAATTTTAAAAAAAAATCAATGCATTAGAGATACCAAAATTTTCTACGAAAGTGCAATTACAAAATTAAAAAGTATATGTTATGCGAAATATATCTCAACATTTTTGTTTCAGTTTTATTTTTTTTTTCGTAAAAACAATTTATCTTATAACCAAATACTCACATAAAGATGCTTATATTAAACTAAAGTTCCTAATAGGATCCAAACTAATACATATAATAATTTAATAAATAGAAACTTACACTGCTCCTACTTTAACACATTGTTATTTTTATGAAATGCAGAAAAATCAAGTTGAGACATACTCCTACTTCGCTTGTTCAGTAGAGCCCATGGGCATATTGAGGTGAAGGTAATACAATTCTACAGATCAATTTTAGAATCCTAAACCAAGGAGAATATAATTTTCACTTTTTTGCGAAGAACACCGAAGTTTACCGTTAGTATATGTTCAATAAATAAATATAATTAGATTATTTTTTACTTGTAAACTTTTATTTTTATTAACTCTAGAACCGCTAAAGATCTTAGTTGTTTAAAAGCGACAGTAAATAACTAATAAAAAACTAGTTTAATAAAAATTACAGAAAATGTTCGTAGTATATAGAGCAGATATTCGATGTAATTGAAATATATATAATATTGTCTGTAAATTAATTTTATTCTTAAGAAAATACATTAAATAATAGTTATAAGTGAAGTTACCTGTAAATTAAAATCGAATTTTAAAGTCAATAAATGTATTTTGTTAATATGACAAATGTAAAATGAGAATAATATTGTTATTATTATGTATAAAGAAACTATGGTGAGGTGATTGGTGATAGGTGATAGGTGATTATTTATTATATCTCCCCCCCTCGGTACGGAAGGAGCTTATTTGAATGGATGACTTCTAAATTCGAGCGACGACGTCCCGTTTTTACCATGTTGTTGTTGTTGTTGTTTTTACCAGTGTTGGAGATACGCTTATGAATTTTGAAAGGTCCTGAACGAATTGGATTTAATTTGCTACGATTAAGGCGATTTCCGTTTTCTACGTAGATTAGGTCACCTTCTTCAAATTTACATTCTGTTTTATTTTTATCAAACCTCTTTTTATTCCTTTCATGGTATTTTTTTGAAAATATGAAAGCTTTTCTTCGATCAGCTTCTAAATCTGTTTTTTGTTGTATTTCTGATGGTAGTATTTGGGAAGGTTCACCTGTTAATAAATATTGTGGTGAAAATTTTGTGACGCTGTGTTCTGTGGCGTTATATTCCATAGTGCATTCTTCTGCAAGAACTGACCATGGGCGATGCGGTGATTCCGATACTTTGCATCGAATTCGATTGATTAGTGTTTGGTTCAAACGCTCATTCAATCCATTTGAAAACGGACAGTCAACTGATGTTAACACTAATGTTATATTGTAGGTTTTCAAAAACATTTTGAATTTAAAAGAATTAATACCAGAATATTGATCGGCCAATAGAATTTTTACTGGGAATTTTGAAAAAATCGGTCTTAGAAACCGGATTAGATCCTCTGCTTGCTGGCCACGAGATGAACCAGAGAAAGCAAAACGTGTAAAATGATCAACCAGTAAATGTAAATATTTTTTTGTTGAATGATGACCGGTAAATCCTCCAATTGTATCCAATGACATAATTTCAAATGGATTCTCAGCTGGACCAAGTTGAGACAAAAATCCAATTTTACGGCTGCGTCTGGATTTGTTTTTAGCGCATATATCACATTTGTTACAAAATTTTTTTTTAATACATCAAGATTTCGAATATAGTAAAAAGGACGTATTTTTGCAGCCATATGATGAGCTCCAATGTGTCCATAATATTTATGAATTTTGTGGAATAATAACTGGGCGAATTCATTAGAAATCAAAATACGCTCATTATTTCTTACTTTTTTATACATTAGATCTCCTCTTCGACAGGAAACCTCTGGTTCAAGAAACTGTTTAAATTTTTCTTGGTCTTGTTTCAACTCATTTAAGGATACTAGATTCACGAGTTGCAAAATTTCATCTGTGTTTTCAAAACTTTCCAAAACTGGGTTTCTAGAAAGAGCATCTGCTTCTTGGTTTATTTTACCCGGTGAATATTGAATTTTGAAGTTGTATTGAGAAAGGTAATAAACGAGATCACCTAGTTCTTCATCCACTCTAGCCTTGATTCGTAAATTTTCCAACGGGCGATGATCTGTTACTACAATGAATTTGATACCTAACAGCCAGTGTTGCCAATAACGAAGTGCTTCTTTAATAGCTATACATTCTAGGTAAATAGCTTTCTTTTTTGCTTGTGTGGGAGTGAATTTTTTTGAAAAGAAAGCTACTGGGTGTAGTTCGCCATCATCTTGTCTTTGTTTGAGGGCTGCTCCTGCTCCCAAACAGCTGGCATCAGTGAACACATATGTCTCTCGTTGTGGATCAAACACCGATAAAATGGGAGTTTGACAAAGATATTTTTTTATATTATTAAAAGCATTATTACAATCAACAGTCCAGTCAAAGGGTACGTTAGCGCGCAAAAGTTTATGAAGAGGTTCCAATAGTTGAACTGTGTTTGGTATCCATTTATGATAAAAAATTATTTTTCCCAAAAATTGGCGTATATTCTTCCGTGATTGTGGGATAGGAAAATTGTATATTGATTTTAAGTTGTCTTGACATGGTGAAACTTTGTTATAGTTGAGAATATGGCCCAAATATTTGACTGATTGTTGCGCTATATTACATTTTGAAAGCTTGAACTTGAATCCTACTCCACCAATAATTTGAAGTGTTTTTTTTATATGTTCTAAATGTTCATCGAATGTTTGGGAAAATATAAGAATGTCGTCTATGTAATTGGTACAAAATGATGTAAGATTGTTCTGATGAATAACGTTTGCTAAAATTCGTTGAAAGATAGCTGGTGAACTTTTCAGTCCAAATGGTAATCGAGTCCACTGATAATGACCTGCTTGTGTAATAAATGCAGTTTTATATCGATCCTTGTCTCTAATCGGAATACTCCAGAAGGCAGAACTTATGTCTAAAACTGAAAACCATTTACAGTTTCTAGCTTTTACTACAATATCCTCAATTATTGGAAAAGGTTGTGACTCTGGTAAAATAATACGATTAAGCTCTCTGAAATCGATACAGAGACGAGTACGACGACCTTCAGGCTTTTTATAAGCTAATGTTACAGGTGCTGCAAAGGGAGATGTTGAATTCTCGATAATACCATACTGTAGTAATTTTGCTATTTGAGTTTCAATTTCGCGTTCATCAGCCAGGGTGCAACGGTAAGGTTTCTTTGCAATATATTTTCTTTCTGTTAGTCTAATGGTAGCTTCATGATTTTTTGCTTTACCAACGTCATATTTGTGAACAGCGAAAGCTTCATTATGTTGTACTACAACATTTTCCAACTGGGCTTGTTGATTACTAGTGAGGTGATTAAAATTATTTTCTTCACATAAGTTTTGACATAATATTGATGTATTTTCATCTTCTGTATGAATTTTTTTAATTATATCATTATTTATACGCTGCAGTATTTGAAGTTTTTCGTCTTGGATAAGATTAAATGCTCGAATTGCATCTAGCCCCAAAAGTACGTTGTATGGGAAGGTGTCATTTTTAATAATATGGCATTTCAAGTCTTTCTTTATTTTATGTATTTTTAATGTCAGTAATATGCTGTTTTCCGTGTTATGCACACCACTTAAGGTTCTGAAGGATTGGTTGGATGGAGTAAATAATTTTTTTAAACTTTGGACGATTTTGTAATTGACGAGAGTGATATTTGAACCACTATCGTATATGCTGGAAATTGTGTTATTATTTACTTGAATTTTCAATTTAATAAGTGGTATAAGTGGTGTGCTTATTCGTTTTTTGGAGTATTAAAATTTACATTTTTACCATTCATTCTTTTCTTAGTATAACATTCCTCTTCTAAATAAAATCGTTTAAACCCGAATGAATTACAAAATTGACATGGATTTTGTCTTGGTTTAGTCGCATCACGTTGGTAAGTTGATGGTAAACTGTTGGCTGCTGTATATTTTTTTTTCTCTGAATATCTACGTAACTGATTGATTAGTTGTTCGGTTGTTTGGATATCTTCCTTATCTAATTTTTCCATTATGTACCTGGGGAGACCGACGACAATATAATTAATTCTAGATTTGTCTGACATTTCAGGTTCTGTTTGTAATAAGAGCATTTCTTTTTTTTGTGCGTAATCCTGATATGATCCGTCAATGAATTTATAATTATAGGCGAAGCATACTGAGTTCCAGCTTTTGTCGCCATATGTTTGTAAAAATGACGATTTCCACTCTATCCACTTGGCCGACAATTTTAACTTGTACATATTTGAGTTGTACCAGTCTACGCTATTGCCCGTTAAGAATAATCGCAAAATTTTTATTTTATCTTCTTTTTCCAAAATTTTGTGCCTTTCACATTCTTCTTCGAAAGTGCTGAACCATTTTTCAGCGTTCATTTTTGAATTGAACGTTTCGATTACGAATAATTTCTGGATTGTGTCTAAATGAAGTTCTTTTTTTTGCTCTTTTATAGTAATTTGTTCCTGCATTTTTTGTATAATATATTGTAATTTTGAAATTTCATTTTCTTTAAACGCTTCTTCGTTGTATTCTTCTAGGTATTCATTTTGATATACAAAATTTCCATCCTAATCGAAGTAAAGTTTCGTTAAATCCTCGTCCAGTGTTACTTTTAAATTTCTTACATTTTTCATATTTTTTACGCCGTTTTTTATAATTGCTAATTTTGATAGTTTCATATGATGTTTTAAAGGCTTGTGTTCTTCATTAAAGATGTAGGTGATATCTTCTGATACTTTTTTTATTGATTTAATAATTTTTTCATTATTTTCGTTCACCTCAATGAGGAGTTGAATTTGTACATGAGCCATGTGAGTGAAGTAACGAAAATTCGATTTATAATATTGTCTGTAAATTAATTTTATTCTTAAGAAAATACATTAAATAATAGTTATAAGTGAAGTTACCTGTAAATTAAAATCGAATTTTAAAGTCAATAAATGTATTTTGTTAATATGGCAAATGTAAAATGAGAATAATATTGTTATTATTATTTATAAAGAAACTATGGTGAGGTGATTGGTGATAAGTGATTATTTATTATATATATACTAGACTTATTGAAAAAGTATCGAAACATCGATATATCAATATTTTTAATCCAATATATCGAAACAAAATTTCCAATATCAGAAATTGTATCAAAAATGTTTCTTTATTTATGAAACTAATGTCACTAAAATCCAAAACCGTAACTTTACTATATACGTAAATATTACTATTGGATTAATGTACTTTTTAGGACGATGCTATTAAGGATTGTTTATACATAATATCTATGCATGCTTTTATTTTGATATTTAATGGCAACAATCTACTTCTACATGGTAAATGTTTTCGATAAGTATTTTTCGAACATGAGACTCATTCTGTTAATTAGGTTAACTGGTTAATTCATATATGTATTATATATTTTGTTTAAGCACCCAAATGTGTAAAGATACACTATCTATGTTTAAATAGTCAATTTAATATTATATTTGAAAACCTGCAATTTTCTATGAAATATTCACAGCCCAACACTGACACAAATTGACAAATGGCTAAAATTAGCAATTGAATGAAATCGAAATTACATTTGAAACTAATGACATGGTAGTTCAAATTAGAGCCAATAATTATTATATTTGTATTCTACTAACATAGATGTATTTAAAACTTTATATTCTTTGTCCTTGTTTTACCGCAAAACATTCGTTTTCTTATTGTGTATTTTGATATTAAAATTCATTTGTATTTAAAATTGTATCATATTTTAGTAATCACAAACCTTATGACTGGTGTGCCAGTTCAGATACTACCGGAAGAGACTACGACAATAGATTAAAAACATATTTTTTACCTTACCAAAGAAGTATAACTTTTCACGTGCGTGACATAAGTACAAACACTGTTTTTTATTTAATAGAGATCGTGTTATTGAAACAAATAACCAAAGTACTATGTTCAACTTGAAATTAAAAATAAAATCATTTAAATTTTAAATTCGGCGCATAAAATCTTTACTATGTGTTGGCTAGTACGTAATTATCATCTTTTTCCTGAATACTGTAATCTTTAGTATCTAATAACAATTTAGTTTTTAATATAACATGAGGTAAAATCAAAATTACTTATGAGTGAATATTTTCCATTGAAATTCAGGAAAAGACTATTTAATATTTCATTATTATCAATATAGATAATGGTATTGGATAGTGAGCATGGATAGAAGCACAAAATGTACGGAAGAAATTGGCGAAGCGTGAGCAATCCGTTTAATCCGAGAACAACAAACTTGTTGGCAATATAAATTAGTTCTGCGGATGACGCCTGAGTCTGTCAAGTTTCCTTGTCCGATGCCACTTTTCAAATAATAGAGCCACCAAAGTAGCCGAATGGCGTCTTTAAACTGACAGTGAAACAGATTGAATAGTCACTAGAAAATGGCACTGAAATCACAATCACATTATTCTTTCGTCTTCAACAAATTTTTCTCTTCAATCCTCTTTTTATCCTAATTTATTTAAAATAATTACTTCCTATTGATTCAGTTGATTAGAAATACTTTTCCTTTACGACAAAAAGTAAAAACTTTTTCGATTGAAAACATTTTCATTTAACTCGTAAATCTTTTCCTATAGAAAGACCAGTTTTACAAGTTTAAAAGAAAAGTGATTTTGTTAATCTCGTCAAGAAAATGAAGTCCACCAAAACCATTTAATCCAAAGGAAATTTACTCTTACTTCTTAACAACATAGAAAAAAATACTTTTCTTCTAAAAAATAATTAAACAAGCGCAAAGTTCTTGCACCATAAAAAAAAACGAAAAAAAAATAACAAATCGCAACCATTCACTAAAAATAATAGGTACATAAACCCACAACTAGTATGGCTTGTAATTTATTCAGCATTGCAAATAAATATTTACAAAGGCTCCAGCTTATTTTAGTCAATTGGAATGGGTATATTGAAAAATTGTTTTAAATCAATTTTGGCATCAAATAACCACATTAATTAATTTCTCTCAATATACCTTCTCTCTCATTATTAATTGATAATACGAGTGATAATTATGAATTTATGGTTTCAAAAAGTAAATATTGTACATTATACGAAAAACATTATTAACCTAAATTGTATAAATTTCAACATAATGTTTGATTTTTTACTGATTATTTTCTGTCATTTTATAACAATTAAGATCATTAGCGCTTCGAGACCTAATAAAAGTTTGTAAACAGAGAAACGTTGAAAATTAATCTCCATGAGATTTAAACCTATATCTACCAATTGAAGAGCGGCCACTTTGACTACTCGGTCACCAGAAGACTATAGATTGAATAAAAAAATTATGAACTTTTGAAGTGAAAACTTCTTCAGCATCGTGACTTAAAATTTCTTGAAACGAAAAAGCGACAGTTAAAATATGTAAACTTATAACTCAATAAGATTTAACGACCGAGAGAATGAAATTTAAAACATTACGGTGTTTCTTATGTATGTGCACGCCTGCGTATTATGCTACTTGGGAATAGTAATCCTACCAACCGTAGTGAATTGGATATTGTTTCAATAAAAAAATCATTATTTAAATAAAAACATTTTTAAAGTATGCCGAAAACGAATACAGAATATTATCGAAAAAAAATGAAAATATGACTACGAGCCTAAAAAACCGCAACAGTTCATCAACGAAAATTTAATAAAATATCCACCAAAGGTATCACAAATTCCTAACAAGAAAAATTTCTAAAGAATTTAGGTGGAGATTTTAATGTTAATATTGTATTGGTTACAACGGTCTCTTTGATTAAGTTTCTGGACAGAAAATTTATTTTAAAAAGTAGCTGATCCCCGTGACTTCGTCTGCATAACGTAGGTGTAGATTATATTTCCTTTTTAGATTTGCCATTTGTAATGGTGTATGAAAATTTTTATTTTTCTTATTTCTTTTATGAAAAACATAATCATATTTAAAAACACTATTTTGTCAAATTGAAAAAGATACATTTAATAAACTGTTGCTTAGAATAAAATATTTGTATGTAATGATCAATTAACTTCTAAAAAAATATTTATAAATATCTAAAAAGAGTATGTTCAATTGTGTATACCTACAGTAGGTATACCTATCGTTAACCAAATAATCCATACACCAATCAGGATCTATACATAAAAAAATATCGGCAAGTTCAATAAAGTCGGTCTAATTTATGACTTAAAACAGTAAAAAGTTATCTAAACACTCGCGTCAAAATAACAGAAGTGAAGGGTCTAGATTTAGAATATTAGTAGAAATCCCATTTCATTGTCTCGACTCCCGAATGAACCTTTTTCTCAGAATTATTTCACTACTCCAATGTACAAAACTACCGCGAAATTAAAATTTGTTCAATTGCACGAAACCCAGTTCCTCCATAATCAAGTATAACCATTGTGTTTCTATGCACTTATTATTAAAATATCTGAATTTCAACTATATAATTAAACCATTTTCTTTTAGTTCGCCGAATTTCTCACTACTCGATATTCGCTTACTAATGTATTTATTTGTGAATACGTATTTCGGATTTTCAGGTTTACAATATGTGAAAGCCAAAAAACTTAATGCTCACTTATAAACTTAACTTAACCATTTTCAGATATATCTATCAGAGTTTAAATTTTTGAGCAGATCCCAAGTTTTTATTTCTAATAATAAACCAACATTGTTTTATTTTAAGCAATAAAACGTTTTGTCTATAACGAACATACTTTGATAATGAAATTTGAAATTTCGATTGTTTATTAGACGTTATGCCGTACAAACTTTACCACCATTTTTCACTCTTTTAGAGGAGGCATTATCAAAAACCCTTTCTTATTATATATCTGCATCGTATAAGAAAAACATTTTCCAAATTTCATCGACAAAAATATGCATTTATATTGAAAAATACAATGTTAAACGAAAAAAATTTTGACCTTCTTTATTTTGATTATAATGACTAAAAATTTATTCGATTTCGCAATTTGTACGTAGTTCATACAAATTATTGGAAATAGGTGGAAGAGTGAAAATAAACTCGAACTTTTTATTTAATTTCAATAATAATAATTGGTTTTAAAATTGTTCTAAACACCGAAGAAAAGTTAGTTTGGAAGATTTTATATTTTAATTGATAATGAAATATATGATAAAAACTGCTCCCTTAATGTTTTTCAGCAGAAGGTTTTACTTCTATCGTAAGTAAATTGCACACATGTGCTTTTTTTTTGGTATTTTCCTTAGTAATACAATCTTATCTTTTTAACACCTAATTTATAACGTCATATTCGTTTTTAATTTTAATAGTCATAAAATATTTGCCAAGTTATTTTCTAAATTGGACATACCTAAATAAAAACTTTTTACTGCATGGAAATTATAGACCGAGTTTCAATTTTAGTGACTTTAATAACTTGAATAATCAAAATTATATTATTATTACTATTAAAATTGTTTTGCTTTTAAAGTTTGGTTTTATTGACAACATTTTATGAGTGCATAATACTTTGACACAGAGGCGTATAAAATTGAAACGATATATGTATATACGTAAGTATAAACGATATAAACAAATTTTGAAACGGTTTGGACTTGTTGGTTTTAGGAGACGGTCAGTTTATGTCCACATTAGACTGAGTGGCTTTCGACTGTAAGTGGAGCTTAACTTCGACGATAAATCGCACGTACAGCAAATAGGTCAACTACTAAACAAATGGTTTTCAACCCCTTTATATTATATAAACAACTATATATATCCTTTAAAATTGTAAATAACAAGTATGCATCAAGCATATACGGAAGTTTCAAATTCAACTAACTGTTATTTATTCAAATTTATTTGCAATTCAAAAAATAAATTGTATTAATTTTGTGCCAATAAAAAGAATACAAGGTATACCGATTATGTATATAAAATATAGGTACATTGTAGTTATATATAGTTTCATATAATAAAATAAAAAAATATGTCAGAATGTAGGAGACCAAATTTATCAAGCTTTTCTTTTATTTATTTTAATTTGCAACATTTCGTCAGTTGCGGTTTCAACAGTTTCATATAATATTCACTTTTAGTTAGTGGTGGATTTATCCGATGCCCATTCGATATGCCGCCCTTGTTACTTCATTACAAGGTGGTTAGCCTAGCCAAATAAAACTTCCGATTTTCAAATATTATAAATACCTATGAATTAATTTTTATCAATTTTCTGTAAAATTGCATATATTAAAGTAAATATACAATACATTTATTTACAACTTATTAATTTACTATATTATTCACAGCTTTATTTTCCAACTATCGCTTAAGATATTAACTTATTTTTCCTAGCTTTGGTTCATGCGAAAACGAGGATTAATCAATTTCTTGCACTAATGGTAGTTCAATATATAATATCGCTAGAATATTAACACTATTATTGCCCAACTAGCACGTTAGTAATTTTTCATTCTATTGAGGATAAAAAAAGATCTTGCTCCGGAACAATTTGCCGCTGAGGCTAAAAAATGTACAGAGTACATATTTCGAAGATTCCGTGAATGCAATATATTCCATATTTTTTTGAGCAAAGCGGTTATCTTCAATATTTTGCAATGAATCTTTAAGTTGATAATGTTAATAAAAATAAATACGTTCATTTACTAAGGTTCAATTCGAGTTCCGGAGATAACACTCCACAATAGAACAGGTGTTTAGGATCACCAGTATATTAATGCAGTGCCTGTTGGATAAAAAATACTAATCAGCAGTTTTTTTAGATGTGGGCCAAGCGTTTGAAAAGGTATAGCACGTGGTGTTAATGCAAAAGATCAAACAAAAGCCTCCACTACAAGACATCAGATATCAAAATACCAGTGTCTGGAGTACCACAGGACAGTATTCTTGGGCCTCTTCTTTATACTATCTTTACAGCAGATGCCTCGATTAACAAAGAAATAATACTCGCAACCTTTGCTAATGACACTGCATTACTGGTATAACTGTTCTAGAATAGCCTTAGTGAGAGTTCAAACTGCACTGAATGAACTTCAGTTATGGTTCTATACAGATAAAAAATAACAAACAGATAACAAATCGATGTCGCAACAAAAACAAATGCTAAGGTCTTTACTAAGATAAGTACGACGCCTTTCGACTACCAAGGTTTGAATGTTCTGAGAAAAATGGATCGAACTTATTGTTGTAACAATCATCTTTATTAATTCATCAAAACTTATATGGATGCATATGAGGAGAGAATTAAAATCAGAGGTGTGATTAAAATAAATTGTTAATCAAATGTTTTATGCACGTATTTGCTTTTAAATCTTTCTAAAATAAATATTCATAGTTAACTTCAATTCAAGTCAATAGTTATGTGTACAATATTGGGAACGGAACAATGAGTTGAATCTAAACACCAAATCTTAACAAAATGGGTTCATGAGTTAAAATAATTTACACATTTACATTTACAATTTTTTTTATAACTGTAAGTTGAAAACAACGATATTGTTAGACGAATATTTATTCAAAAATTGAGTCCCTTATTTTACAGATGGAAATCCTAAGATTTAATTTATAATATTATCGCTATTTATAATATCGCTTGAAAAAGCAGCAATAGACTGCGAAACGTTGTAAGAAATAGGAAGAGTTAATTATTTACATTTACAATTATTATTATTACAATTATTATTTACAATTATTTACAACAAATTGAAAAAAAAATAATAATTTTCATTAAAAAACATTAATAATAATTTTCATTACACGTGATAAATCTTATTTATGATTGTGAAACTAAAAGTAACGTAAGCAAATAATAAAATTTACTTTTAATTGTAAAACTTAAATATTCTCCTTCAACTTTAACTACTCTTACTTTAAAATAAAAAATTATAGTGAATGGTAATACTCGTTATACCGTATGTACACAATAATAATGGTTGCGAGGTGGGTAGTTAACGTGGTTAATCGTAGACCGCTAAAACTATTCAAAACTTTAAAATTATTGGTATTTACTTGAACGATTAGAGAATTGTCTAACTTTGTTTATCCAAATAGACTGGATATAAAATTGTTTTAGTTATGAGTTCTTATTAAGTTATTGTTACCCTTTATGCACTTATGCACTTAAACCAACTTCAACTGAGCTACTTTGAGAAATTCCTAACTATCCTTAACAAAACACAACTATTTGAACGATTTCTCCGAATAAGAACTTAACGATTTTCAATGTACCCGACGTTTAATACGTATAAACTTAAGATTATTATAAAGTGCATTACATTATTCTAATGTGAATTAATTTTTCTTGTACTAAAATAAATTCATGTATTTGTTTATAAATTTTGCTGGTTGTTTAAAATAACGTTCTTTTAAGGATTTTTTTTGTTTATTTTCAAGTTTTTTTGGATGTGAATTTCGACATAACCAGACAACGATAACAGCGATTAAATGTTTACCTCTTAAAAATACTGCATCGAAGAGTGAAGAAAAATTTTCATATTTATATACCATAGTCTCATTCAACCTTCAAAAATTAAAAGTCAAAGTACTCAGTTTACCTTCTCAACTTACGTTCGATAGTTATTTTTGAAAAATGTTTTTTTTTTAATTTTCATACTTCGTTAGCAATAGTTTAATAGTGCAAAAAAATTCAAAATTGACTTTGAATAGGTACTAGATCTTGCGGGGCATGGAAAAATGATATACTTATTCAAAAAAGCATACTTTGAAATCTAGAATTTCTGAAACCTAAATTGTCACATAAATAAGACAACTAATAAGACAACTGATTACGTATGTAAAGCTGCTTAAGAGTACCATTTTTATTTGCCAGTTTACAGAAGTCGGAGTTTTATATTCCAACAACTGCTTACACTTTTCGGTTATCAGTACGATCACAGTCAACATCAGCGACTTGTATTCATACAGTATGACCAATTTGAGCTGAGGAAATTATTTTTTTGTGGAATAGATTTTGTTGGAATAGAAGATGCTAACTTCTATAAAGTGGCAATTAAAAATATTACTCTCAAGCAGCTTTACGCACGTAATCAGTTCGCAGTTTGTAATGAAAAGTTACTTTCCATAGATGAGGTTTTTTTCAAGAAATGTCGATGTGAAAAGCAGCTACAGCTTATTCGAAAAGCGGAGGACAAGGCTTTAAACGCTATCATTGCAAAAGTGTTCCACAAATAAATGCAGTTGTAAAACCAAAGAACTCTTGTGCTATTCAAAGGGTCATAATAACTGTTACAATAAATAAAATTTGATTTACATAATTAAGTAACTTTTTATTTGGGATTGCACGTGGATGACCCCAAAATGCAGGTTCTGTCAGGCAGAGGATGAAATCGTATCTCACGTTCTGTGGGAATATGATGCTCTGAATGAATGGAGACATAAAGAACTGAGGATATCAAGCTCCAGAACTTTAATTGTCGGTTAGCACCTAAGCCCAGTTACTTGGTCTTGACTAGGGGAAATAGGGACCCAGGAAGCACAATAAACCCTGAGGCTGCAGTGTTGAAGCTCAACTAACCTCACCCTGGAAACCCAACTAAATAAAAAAAAAGTAATTTCTTAATAACTATCATTTTATTTTCTCATTTCGAATATACTGTGACCTTAGATTTCTTTATTACTCCTCTAAGAAAAAGAGAAAAAAAAATTACGTCACCTTTGTGATGTTTTTTAGTGGCTAAATTACGAAAAAGAAAATATAAATCTCCGACATGTTGAACATTCACCATTAGTATGGTGAATGTCGACATTTACCGATTTACCGGTATAAGTCAGAAATAAGGGTCAAAAAAGAAGTAAAAATTCTCTAGTTTTGGACTTTCACCCTCACATACGCATGCCTGGTGATTTGTCCTGCTTTTACATGCATCGTTGCCGAACTTTCACTGGTTTTTTCCAGTTGTGATATCTTCTTCTTCGTCATTCAAGAGACTTCTCGGAATTCCTCTGGCCTGCATCCTAAATGAACTATTTGCTTCATGGTTATTACTACTCCTGATTGATTAGGTCTACATGAAATAAATTTCAGCAGACAACTGGATTCAGTTTTGTTTAAAATATTTTTTTTCTTTTGGTATATAATTATTAGACTTTCATTAATTAAGTGATTTCTTACAACTAAAATATTAGAATTATTCTATATGTGAAATAACTTTTTTAAGATGTTTTAGCTTTAAGCTGAATTTATGTTTTTAAGGAATTTAAATTAATACACCAAGTATATACCAATCTTCTATACTGTACTACTCATTTTCAGAAGTTATCTAACAACCTTCATTATTTGTTTTTTTAATATTATAAATATAATAAGAATTGGACAGCGAACTTATATTTATGAAACTTTATTTAGTTTATAAACGTAGGTGCACATTCGTATCTCACCTAGTGACTTAGATGAAAGAGAAAGAATTGTGAATAGATATTTTATAGACAACGTGTTCATTATTTATCATGACTTAAATGTATATATACCTATGTATAATGTATAAATTCCCATACACACATCTAGAATGTTGCACGCAGAACCATCTCCTTAGGGATTGAGCGAATGTAATGAAGACGTATTGGCCCCGGTAGTAGAAGCCAGGCTTTCCATTTGCAGACTTTTCCCTATTACACGATCCATGTCCGCCTCGTCAGTTGACCGATGTTTTATGGCCAGTCTTTAGATAACTAATACGGGACAGCCATCAATTGATGTATGTGTTTTTTTAAACTTTCAATATTAATTTGCGCTAGTCGAGTAAATTACGATTTATAAATATGAAATCATCTTTTATAAAAGCATTATTTATCTATCACTTTGTCACGTTAAAACATTTGAAGTAGTGTGAGAAAGTTGATAATTCTAATTTATTGTTTAAAAAAGATGTATTTTTTTGGATTTTTTTTAAATATGCGCTTTAAAATCAAATATTTAATACCTAATATTTAAGTTGTAGCTTAAAATTATAAATCGTTCATTTGCATTATTGAAATATCAGACAATAGAGAGTTGAGAGTGATACTGATGATGATAATAATAATGACAATAATGATAATAAGAGCGTAATAATAATTGTTCATAAATCACAATTTTATGATAATGACATTGTCACACGGAAACATAAACATTGAATGAGGTCTGGTAACGAATAGAGAGCTTGTGCTTCTGTAAGCAGTCGTTATTTTGTCAAAGCGTTTAATAAATAAATTGCACCTATATACAAAATAATAATATAGCACATAAATAATCAGATTGCAATATTTCAAATAAACCATCGTTGCGGTTTTTATTCAAATTGAATGGAAATGTTATTTAATTTATTTTATATACCTACACAAAGTGTTTATTTAGTGAGAAACGAGAGAGATTTTTAATATTAATTTTTAATCAGACGGTTATTTATTACCATTCATTAAAAAAATTAAAAATACTAAACCATAATGATGAATTTATTGAATTTTCATTTTGTTTTTTGTTGAAAAAAAATCACAATGCAATTGTTTGAATTAATTTCTTATTTTTTTAAAAACCCTCGTTTTATCACCTTTAACATGCAATTTAATAGTTAACATTTTTAAATTATGATTTCAACTTTAATTTTTTATTTAATGAATTTTTCATATTTTCACAATCTAGATTGAAAGAAGTAATTAAAAAGGTTCCTTATTCCATTTTTTTTAGAATATATATTGCTAAAAAATATAAATTGTATATAAGTTTGTTGCTACAGATTACAGATATACTCATTATACACTAAAGCACAGCACGCAATTGTAGTAAGTATTGTAATTTTTTATTTATGTATGATATTTAGATATTCAAAAGCTCCAAAATAATTTTACTGTGATCTGATTTTAATTCTAAGGTTTATTTTTAGACGTCAGCTTTTAGGTTCATTTGCGATCCGTTCTAAAAGTATTTTTTTACAACTTATAAACTTAAAAATTTGTTATTGGAAAAGTTGATTTTCACGAATGATAAAATATATGTGTAATAAATTTATCAATATTATTTTAAGGTGGTTAAAAAGTGTTGGCTATAATAAAATTGATGCATAACGCCTCCAAAAGACACTAGATATTTTACCCTATATGATATTATTTGAGGACAATTCTAGATGTAATGTGTTTATTCCATTAGGGTTTACAATATTTTCAGGCAGTCAAATATTAATACATGAAACCGTCTACAGTATGTAATAAAAAATGGAAAAGTTATTAATGTAGAATCTATATTCATTTATAGATGATCGTAAAATCAAATATCGTAGGGCAAAGATGCCTTTTTAAGCTTAAAAACGTGACAGGAATTAACGAATGCGTTATGAAAAACGAAGTCATGTGGGATTAATAATTGCTATTTATTTAATTAAGAACTACTAGAGAAAACATTCACAAGAATATAGGCAATTGATTTTAAATGATTTTTTTTTATTATAGTTTTAACAAAAATTCATTTTTTATTATTAATGTCGTATGATTCTATTTTATTGTTTTTTAACTGCACGCATCAACAGTGGCTAGCTGTCATCGTCAGGTAATATTTTTATTTTATCAAGTTTTAAGCAAACATTCAAAGTTTCTTTTTTAATAGTTTTTTATCATCGCTTTATAACAACCAAGGTCTTTAGTGACTCTAGAGTGAATAAAAATACCTAATAGAGAAATATTGCAAATTTTCTCGATGCGAGGATTGAAACCAAAACCAACCAGTTTTGGAGCGGTCACCTAAACTACTCGGCCACTAGTAGGCTAAACATTCGAAGTGTTCGCTGTAAATAAAATATCAATAAAGATATTGGTACGGAGTAAAAATAAGATCAATGATAACGATTATAAGAAAAAAAACAGAACAGTGGAATTAGACTGTCCTTGAGGATGTTTAAAAGTCACAAGATGTGATAAAATAAGACCCAAAGAAATCTGATGACGAATGGGCGTTTAATGCTTTATGGCACGTACACTTGAAAATAGGGTATTACAATAATATGGTCGTATCCATAAGATATCCAAAAAGAACATTAAAATGGAAACCCCCAGAAAAGTGGAATCTCAGCTCAGGCAAATATATTTAATCATATTTCATATAAAGTTTTAAGTAAAAATAGATATAATAAAGCAAAATAAGATATTCATTACACCAGTAAAACAAAAAGTTATACGATTTTTGCTTTAACTAACGGTAGCTTTGTTAATATATGCATTAATTTGATGGAGTCTTAATGCATTGTTAGTATTATAATGCATGTAGAATAAGATGGTTTAATACTTTCATGGATACTATTCGTTGGTGTATAGTGAATATATTAAATTAGCTTATGCATTTACGATATCTTCAACATTTCCAATATTCCAATAATATTAATACATATATATTATTTGCCCAATCGTTAATTGCAAAGTATAAGAAAGTCTCTTGAATTTATGAATGTATATAATTACTAACATGACTAATACCAACTAATTCGGACTGATACATTAAAATATAATTAAAATTAAATTGAAAAAAGGCATTTAAAATTTAAATGTCAAAAATGCCTTTGATAGCTATTTTCAACATCTTTAACAATAGGTAGCAATCAAACAAAGTTGATAGAAAAGCTGATATGCATGCAACAGGAAAGCAAAAAGACATAAATATGGCCGGTGATCAGACATGCTACAAAGCGCTACTCATTCTATACGTTTTCATTTATTCTATTCTTTTTCATAGTTTATACTTAAGTATATTTAAGTCTTTTTTATTCCACTACACCATCAAAAATACAACTTTGTAAATAATAAAACAATTAAAATTCTATTAGTTGCAAAACAGCAAAAAATTAAGAATATGTGCAAATAATTTTTAAAGATTTATAAAAAGGCCTCAATAAATTGTATTTTACCGCGTTTAATATCACAGTAGACCTCACGTGTCCGATCTCACTCTTCGTTCAAATAAATTCTCTTATGATCTTTTCAAAATTTACCAGGTGGTAATAATAATTTTCTAGCATCAATTTATTTAGTTTTTGATAAACGTGTTTGATTTACTTCGATTAACATTAGAATTATTTGAGAAGATTTTATAAAATTTTTGCAACAGGACGTCACAATTAGTTAATTTTTACGCCGCCTTCCAAGAAACTAATTGACAATTCCTGATTGAGTATAACAAAGATAACATATACCTTTTTCTCAAAAAATTTTACCGTTCAATAAATATTCCTGTTGCATTTTCGCCATTTCAAGTGGTAGAGGAAAAGCATTTTAATATTCAAAAACCAATTAGAAGTCGTTTAAAATTATTAAAGGCATTTTCAATTGAATAATTTCAAAGTGCCTCTAAATGCCATTTTTAACAGAGATATCATTGACTTAATTGTAGTTTCTTAAAGCGTAAAAGGTCAATGCTACAGTTATTAAATTAAAAAAAAAAATATTAACGAATTTTAATCATGATATGCTAAAATTGATTTCTCATTATTGATAAATATATCACAAGGAGTTTCTTAGTAGACATTAGTTTCAGGCAAAGGAGTTCTGTGTGTGTTCAAGAGGTTATATTAAGTGTTTCGTATGTCGTAAAGATATTTCGTATAATAAGCTACTTCGACAAAGTCAGAGTGTATGATCAAGTATTACATTTGAAAGTTAACAAGAACCTCTTGAACAACAACTCTTTACATAAGTTCAAATACGATTTTACTTTTTCAAAAATTTTCAATTACATATTTGAATTCAAAAGGTGGAAACTCATGTTTTAAATTGAATTGAAACAATTACAATAATTTTAATATGCTTGCTTATTGCGATTTTACGATCATCATTAAGAATGTTTACAAAAGGATACAAAACTTCAAAGATTTGTTATATATTTGTTATATATTTGTTTTAATTTTTAAATAAGTATTCTACAAGAAACACAATAGTAGCAATAGTTAAACCAAACATCCAGAATATGAATGGTGAGATAAAATGACGGATCTTTAACGGAGCTACAACATGCACATCTTTATTTTCAATAATCTTGACACCAAACGTATAGGGGAGCGAATATTCAATCCATTTCCCAATCACTCCCGCTTGATGCAGTTGCAAAATTTTCATATTAAATACATGCATAAAAGGCATATTTTTTTGCAAACCCCACGAATGTCCAGTAGGTAATATAACATCGCGTAATATGCGTAAGTTGACAAATTCCTCTTTTTCTCTTGAAGAGCATAGTACTCGTGATGAATACTGTACAGATGACATCTCTTCAATATAAACTTGCTTTTCTTGAGATAGTCGCATTAACGTTTCACAAATCGGATAAGTGTGCTGATGGTGATTGTAAATGTACTTATATTCGGCATTACTTGAATTTTTTATTGATTCCAGCATTACCAAATGACTAGTTGATTCTAATGATGTATAAAAGCCAAAACTTTGCTTCATTAAATCAGCTATTGAGTGAGGATGAATTATCAAAGGCATCACCATAAACGAGGACAACTTACTTCGGTACAACGTTATAATAATAATACACACGAACCACCATAGAATCAAAACAAAACGAGCTTTTAACAAAGTAAATCCATTTTGAAGAAGGCCTGGAGAAGGCTGCTCTAATAGATAGATGAAGAGACGATTGAATAATTTCCAAAACATTTGCAATGGTTTTTCTCTTTTAAACAATTTAAGAATAAAAAAAATTAACAGTGAACTTATCGCAAGCGTCATAAAAATCATTGCCCACAAAGAGTTCTTGAATGGTCTCAAAATGTTGAAAATAGAAGAGTTTCTTTGCATAATAATTGAATAAATAATGACAAACGGTTCGATGGATATTGAAGTAGTAAAATCAACTATATCAAATCTTTCTCTCGTCACTGAAATTCCACCAATAGCAAAATCCATGTTTCTATCCCGTACTTGATAGAGAGTTTCAGTCCAACTTTGATTTATTTCGTGAGTTGCTTCAAGAACATAGGAAAAATTCAATTTTCTACTAAAAGCATTTAAAACACGTCCTTCTAAGCTGTAGCGAGTGTTGGAGTTTTTGCACTTGAAATCAGGCTGACATGAAAAAAATGGCGGATATTCAAAGTAGTGTATTCGGAAAATATTTTGGTGGAAATTTAAGAATGCATTTTTTAGATTTGATTTTATTTCGCGCAAATTAATTAGCTCGGGAAAGCCTGTTTTTGCACCGCAAAAGAAGCATACGTTGTAGATGGAATTATTCGTTACAAGTAATAGCTGAGAGGTAAGTTGAAATGTTTTCTGAGTCCAAAACGTGAGATTTTCAATTTCCCGACGAAATTCTAAATGTGTGTCGTGGTCTCGGGAGGCATGTTGAATTAATGTTTTACTCTTTTCAATTTCTTGCTCTGTGGTGTAGATTACGATAATTCGACCAAAACGATCTTTGAGTGAAAATATATCAGTAACGTTTTCAAACAGGATAATTTCAAAACAATTTTGCTTGCACGATGAATTAAAATTAACGTCAAAATTATAGTTGATAAGAACACAAGTCCCGCTATGAGATTTAGCAATATCCGAGACGATATTTTGAAAGCGATTTTCATAGTGAAGGATCATTGTGAATTCATTGTGTATGTTAACGACTGCTTGAAGAACCGAATACGAATTATTGGTGCGTTCATTAAAATTCACATTAAAATTGTCACTGCAGGCAAATTTCAATATTAATGCCCAAATAAATACAACGACGAAATTTTGCATTATAACAATAAATCTGTTATTTGAAATTTGTAACGTATGCAATGAACGGAAGATATGCAACTAACGTGTGGACTAACGTGTAACAATTTTTATTCTCACGAGTTGGTAAAATAAATTATTCCTATCGCCAGACTGATTTATGCACACGTACTCTGACATTTTATCAAAAGATATAGGTCATCAAAAATAATGATAAGTTGTAATAGAATTGATAAAAACGACATATTTTGTTTCAAGGGATGGGCATGTATGGTTATTTGTTTACATATTATAATGATTGTACATTTCTGTCAGCTGTTCATTTACTTGTTCAAACGTTTTCAAATGTTCAAAAGAATTATACATTCATTTAAAAATTTACATGTGATTGTTTGCATTATTCATTAATGTTTTTTTAATGAATGAATACTTTGATGTAATTTTCTTAGACGGTATTTTACTCCACTAATGAGCTAGGATAAAAACTTCGTAATTTTATGAATAAAATAAAAAAGTAAATGAAGTGTAAAAAGTCGAACATTTCTTTCGTTGCTTGCTTCTTCTTAAATCGTTGGTAATTTTTTTTAACTTTGCGTGAGTCATTTGGGTTCAGGTTTATTCCATTTGAGAACCTCACAACAATTTTGAAACCCACAGCTGATCATACCGATCATACACTGTAAAAAAATTGATTCTGAGGTCGAATTCCTTAGGAGTTTGACTAATTTACCTTTAGTGAAATCTACTTCGCTTTATTCAATCCCAAACGGTTTGAATCAAGAATTGTATATTTCTTGTGTCAAGTAACACTCATATTTGAATAGCATATCAGATACATTCACAACAATGGTAAGTGTAGTTGAGTGAACTCCCCTCCACATTTCACATCAAAATTAGGGGATTTTATGTTTGTGTACCTAAGCTGCTCATGCGCATAACATGAAATGTTCAATACAGTTCCTTATAGTGCTGGATCACTATTGACAATTATTGTTCATGCCGTTTATAAGAAAATATAAATACTATCCAAGAGTATCGGCGATAAATAAAAATTATTCCTTCTTCTCCATCTCTCTTTTGTTTAAAAATTGTCATTCATTAATTTTATTAGAAATTATATTGAAGTTTTGAAACGACCGCGCTCCGACCTAGGTTGTTGAAGTGAAAAAGTGAGTTGAAGAGAGATAGGGTTGCCGAATCGAATACAGGATCAAACACGAATCCTTTATACTTTACCTCTGTGTTTTCTTAGCTGTATTATCGATTTGAACCTATGAATTTTGCTTTTCATTTAACATTTTAACTTGTAAGTATACAACATTATTTATAAATTATTGTTTTAATAAGTGTAATAACATATTTTAATATTCATTAAAAATAAATTAGCCGATAATTTGTGTTGAACGAATATTACATGTATTGTATTTTTTAAAAATGGCTGATGACGCGGTCAAAGTATATTTAATGAGTCAGAGGTTCGAAGATCTTATTTATAGTTTTTGAGGTTTGTATATTATTTTTTAACAAATTAAAATATTTATATATTTATAAACTTTTATTGTTCTTCCACGAGCCGGTGTATCAGTCAAACAAAAAAATTATTGGAAACCTACGTCAAAAGAAAGCCAGCGAGGATTTGCTGTTCATATTAAAGTAAGTTATATTTATAATAATATATTTTATTTTATTATAATAAATGATTATTTGTATTTTTATTGTATGGGCTAGTTTTTAAAGTTCTTAAACATAGTACGGACTTATACTTTTAATTAAATAATTTAAGTTTACATATTATGTTCTATTTAAAAATATGTTATAATTATGTACATTTGTTCTTAATAAAATATATAAAATGAAAACCAAATCAGCCTTTATTTAATAAATTATACCTACTTTCTAGCCAAGTACATATTTAATTTAAAATAAAATTTAATTGAAACTATTTTTTTTTATTGAAATATCTGTGCAAATTAAACCAAATATATAAAATTTTTTATTCAATTTCAATTCTATTTGAATTAAGTATAGTTATTTTTGAAAGAAGTATCCAAATTTTTAATCAAGTTTATGTATTGTTTGAAATAAATATGATGGTGATTTTGTACAAAAAAATCGAAGTTGACCTAACGTCGCTGAGTTCTCCACTCAACTGAATGATTCTTGGCTCAAGAAACATTTTGAAACTCGTATAGCGCTTGATTTAAAGATCATACGCATTTCGCCGTATCCAAACTTGTAGCTCAATTTAGCCAAACGAAAAGTGATTGAGATTAGTACGCTCTTTTTACGGTGTACGAATATGATAAAACCTTCCATTGTTAGGACACATTAGGCATTAGGGATATTACTTTACTACTCGATGGTTACCTTATTATGCTAAATAGAAAAGTGTCTAACTCTACTTAGTACATAGCGTAGGCCGTAGAGGTTTGAACTTTCAGAACCTTTAGGAATAGGAATCACTATATATCTGGCTGAAACATATGAAGTTCTGGCTTGTACATGGGAATGTGTACGAAGGAGCTTGAAAAACAGTAAAATCAATATATTCTCTGATAGACCGAGATCCCAGGGCTCGCAGACCTTCCTTATTTTCTCATAGACCAAATGTATGGGATTAAGTAGGGTTAGTATGAACTTTAAGTATCACTATGTAGTCTAGTTAATTTGGACATTCATCTTTGCATAAATTGGTAACAGGCTGAAAATTTCTATCAACGTTATGGGCACTATTATAATAATTTTGTGATAAGTCTCCATCGATTCCATGTGTACAAAATTTTTTTAAAGTTAATGTAGCGTCGTAATGCTTATTATGTAGAATGCAACTAAAGTAAATTTTTGAATGACTTTTTCTCAGTAATGGTGAAATTTATGAAAAAAGTGTAAGTACAAATATTGTAGATAATTGCATGACCTAAAATTTTTGTTTGAACTATTTTTTACATAAAACTAACCGTTTCGCTAAAAAATTCAAAAATAACGTTAATACAAATTTTCAGCTTGTTGGCAATTTTTGCAAGAGTGAATCTCTTAACTGATCGGACAATGCAGCGATACTTTATAAGTGTTTGAGGAGATGTTTGGCCCATCCAATTGATTTGGCTCTTCACATAAAGTATTGTAATAGTTTCCTAAATATCATTTATAGAAATGATAGAAATCATGTTTGAGAAAAGAAGGAAAATATTTTTAGCAGCCTTAAAGCGTCTGGTAATAGTTACAGCTGACGGAAAGTGTCTGGAAGTAGTGATTATTAATTTTTAACTATATTCTCCAAAATATTCGTAAAAATCAGCTTTGAGAATTTAGGAACCTTGTTTTTAATATTTAGCTACCTATTAATTGGCCATCGGTTGAAGGTAGCAGATACGTATTCATTTCAAGTTCATACTTACCCACTTAATCTCAAACATTTGGTTAATGAGAAAATAAGTAAGGTCTGGGAGCCCTGGGATCTCGGTCTATAAGGATTTATTTAGACTAAATGTGGTTGAAAATTAAAAAAATAATACCTTCTACAATTTTATAATAGTTAATATTATCGATATTTAAAAGTCAAGGTCTGTATTAATAGGTTAACTTGTGAAAAATGTTAATAAGGTATAATTGGGTACACTCAATGAGAACCCATTGAAAAGTTAGAGTGATCAAAAAAATCAACTGATCTATAAATTTTCTAAACTTTAAAAGTTTGCCTTTAAATATCTGATTACAGTCGAGACATCCGTTCCATCCGAATGTTTATTTTCAAACGCGGCTCAAATAGTCAATCAACAGAGAAATAGAATGTAAGAAAAATGATTAAGTTTTTTTTCTGCAAAATCGATCTAAAAAGCAGTAGCCTTAAGTAGTTAAAGTATTTCAATTATGATTTTAAGGACAGATTATTTTTTTAAATTAATTTCTTTTTTTACATGGATGCCAATACACATATACTTATATATAGAATTTATACATAGAAATGTACCTATTGAGAAGAATCCAATCATTTGTAGACCCTGTATAATAGGTTTGTTCTAGCAAAAACCGGGTTAAAAAGGGAATTTTTTGAGTTTGTTTTTTTTTATCTAAAATATAAATCAAAACAAAAAATTAGTAAAATTTCATGGGTATAAAAATCAGTACAAACTTAGAAATTTCTTAAGGACTATTTCTTTGAGACTAGGAAATTTCGTAAGGTCATTGGCTCTAGTACGGAAATTTTATAAATTTTGTTTTGATTTTTTTTTTTTGAAATTTTGTTTTTAAGGTGCAAAGATTTTCAGGTTTCTTTATATTAGTTTTTAAGCTTAAAAATTATAAGTCAAAAGACGCAGTTTAGTTTTAGATTTTGAAATAAATAATTCCTGTTTATATTTTTTTAATAAAAAGATAACCGTTCAATACATTGCAAATGAATGGCACGTCTTTAATACAAATTCTCAGTAGATCTATTATACATTCGATATAACGGTTAGTTACAGGACGTTAGTTGATCATCACTTCAATACTTTTCAACATAGAACTCATAAAGCCGAAGAAAAATGAGTAATATCCCTATTTTATACGCTCGACTGAATTTTTAAGTCTACCACCATCTACTACGTTCGTCATCTGTAATTGTCACTCGATAAAAATATCCATTTCAGTTGGCACTATTGGAAAAGTGGTTAAATGGTAGTATAAGATAAATGTGAATTGACTTGGTATTCTCTGCCTTTATAATCTTATTATTACGTCGACGAATAGTGCACATTTAAAAATACTATTAAATTTTTCCTAAAGCATTACTTATGAAGAAATGTATTTTTTTTCATTTTTATTAATACAGCTGAGAATGTCAAAGCAGATCTTATGTATGCGCTTGTATTTTCCTCTGTATTTTGAAAAGTTATTTGGAAAACTACGTAACATTTTCAAATTTACTACAAAAATTAAAGTTAAATGATTTTGTTTGATACAAATTATACATTGTTGGTTGAAGATAATTACTTTACGTCTTCATTTAGAAGTTATTATTAATAACAAAGAATTGGTTAATTATTTAAGGATCTATTAAGACTTTATGAATACAATGACCAAAAGGGACAATGTATATGACTAAATAATTTTCTTTGAACAATTCAATATAGAGCAGGAGCCCGC
Organism: Sisyra terminalis; assembly: GCA_958496175.1. NCBI lineage: Eukaryota > Metazoa > Arthropoda > Insecta > Neuroptera > Sisyridae > Sisyra > Sisyra terminalis. Next base: position 35,516,829 of record OY292274.1, read on the forward strand.
GACGGCCCGACTTTCGTTATTTTATAAAAGCTGAAAGTTTCCCCAACACAGGTAAGAACGATCAATGAAAATGATGAAGATTGAATGGTAATTACTTTGGCTGGTAACAGGTAGTAAAGGTATACAAAACAGAAGCTCACTGTTGTTAAAGTATGAAGACTAGTATTTTATATTTTTTCGGAATAATGTTAGAAATCATATCCTCCATTGCCAGAAACTTTGGATGGTTTCAATCCCCTGCCAGACACCCCTTAACTTTAGTAATTTACAATTTTACATACAAGCGCTTTGTTGCTCGAGGTATCTTTTTCAGAGCTTTCGTTGCAACATCAAAAAGTCTGAAGTTGTGAAATTAGTGTCGTTGATTACTTTTGTTAGTAAATCTTATAGTAGCAGTAAATATATATTTTCTTTTTCCCCAATTTTCTTTTGGTTCTTTCAACCATAGTTCTTTTGGAGCTCTACAGCTTATGAAGTTTATCATTAAGTAATGATCTTTTATAATATAATAAATATAGTAAAAAATATTTAGTAAAAAAAACAATATAATAAAAAGAGAGAGATAATTGAAGGAATATATAAATAAGAAGACGAAAAATGATAATATTAAATGATTAATTATATCTCGTACCCAAGTTAAGGAACTTACCTCCCAAAACTGGCCATTATACTTTGACGAAAGTGAGCTTTTATATACCTTTGCTACCTGTCATCTGCAAAAGTAATAACCACCCAAACTCAATACTCACAGATCATTTTTACCTGTTTTGAGAACCAACACAGAGAGCTTTTTTAAAATAACGAAGGTCTAGCCATCGCGGGCTCTTGGGTTAATACTTACATATGTTGACTTATGTTTATTTATATTGAACATCAAAATATCGTTTTCATGGTTTCCAGTTTACAATACTCTCAATATCAGTGTATAATATTGTTCCCAAAGCTTTAAATTAGACTCTTGTGGTATTCTGAAAGCTTGATCGTTGAAAACAACTTGAAGAAGATATCAACCACCATTTTTTTCGTAGGTTTAATTCATGCTTCATCTAGATGCTTATTCGCTTTTTCACGTTTAAAGTGATATCGTACGTCAATTGCCATTATCTTCGGGTGAAACATTAAGCTCTCAAAACTTATATAACCAGCTATAACAGTATTTTCAAGCTGATGTAATTTCTTCCTTCTAAATAACTAAAAATCATCTTGATCTTTAATTATCCAGTTCTTGGGTCTGCATTCTTTAGTGATGGATCAAATCATCTTAAAGAGATCTTTTGAATTCTTCGTGTCAACATGGTTTTCTATTTCTCTACATAGGTATGCTCATTAAGTACGTATTTTTGTTTCTCCTCGTAGCGTCTTGTATCTTCCAGTTCTGTGCTTGGTACTGCTTTCAATCAACGTTTATGCCCAAACGTTTTGTTTTTCTTCCCAGACATGCCTGACCCCATAACCTGTCATTAAGAACATGGAATGGGGTAGTTTTATATATGTAGTGGTAATTGGCAATATATGCACCCGATAATTTTTCTTTTGTTCAATGTAGTACTTTACTTACCTACGTTTATTTATATTGAACGTCAAAACGTTGTTTCTGTAGATACGAATTTACAACAGAAGCTTTATATACTGAAAAGTATTAGTATAAAAAAATCATCACCTTTTTACCAGATGGTCAAAAGTTAAGCTCCACCCCAACTGTGTTTCACATTTAGATAGGTAGTAAAGTTACAATCTAGTGATATAACAGTATAAAGTTCTTTCGCCATATTTAACTTCTTTTACAACTTTCGTAAAGCATTCCTACTTAGTACCTTAATTTTCTGGGGGTGCACATTTTACGATCATACATTTTTAATTCAACGTAATGTAGTGAGTTATATTTAGAATTTTATAGCATTCATGAAGTTGGTTAAGAGCTAACGATTAAAAAAAATCAAAATGAAAACAAGTTTTTTTTTTGTCTATCAGTTTTCTTATTTAACGATCATTAGAATTGTAACATCAGTTCTTTGGTTCGAGAAGGCACTTAATATATCAAAAGAATTAAAAAAAAGGAAGAAAAAACAAAGTTTAGAGAGTTATGTCGTTAGAAAGTATGCAAAAGTTTTCATTCTTTTTGAGAGTACTCTTCCTATCAAAAAAAAAAAAGTGATTTCAGTTAAAATTTTCCCTTGCCGGTTTTTTTTTCTCTCGACGATTTTTTCGAGTTACAACTTAAATTAGATTTTTTTCCGTTCATTCAACTGCATTAGAACTTGTAACGTGCTATTGAAATGATAAAATTGTATTTCTGGAGGTCTTTTTATAGTTCACCGAAAATTCAAACTTTGAAACTAATGCAATTTAGGTAAAATATTTATTTTTAAATCATGAGGCACTTTTCTGCTTTAATAGTAAGTCCAACATTTAATTAAAAATATTTCGTCCAAAAACATTTTTCACACATGGTTCGTTGGAAAAAAATCCTTTCTTTTATAATGGCCTTTATTATTTGCCTTAATTCAATAAATTTTGACTTTATAATGATTCGTATGAAAGATATAAATAATTTATAAACGGTGAAAAGTATCAATACTAAAATGCCAAGAATGTTCATCAAATAATACCCTTAACTTCTTAGAACAATTCTTGAACAATTCACAATTCTTTTAAAATGTGGTGCAACATAATATTTTATAACCCAGTTTTCCTCTTTGATATTCAACGAATAAAAATAAGACATTGTTCTAAAAGACATGATAATTACCCTCAATTTTAATACCAGTTCAACATTTTCTAACAGGAAAGGAAAATCTACTAACCTTTTCATAATGTCTGTAAAATTAAATGACATGTGATATGTTCGAAATAAAATTCGAATTATTCAATTCAATTAGTTGAATTTCATTAAAGAGATATTTTGGTGGTAAATAGCTCTTTGCATTAATATGAACTACTGCAATTTCAAGTTGTATTTATATTTTCGATTTAGAAAAAGCAGAGAAAGAAAATAGTTGAATTAACCCCATTCAAATAAGCAATCCATGATATTTTTAATTATTACATAATAATTAAAAAAAAGTTATAACAGCATTTGAACTTTTATATAATAAATTTTAGTATATAATGTTATTCTTATAGAATCAGAATTACATGTTTTCTTATCTTTTTCTTTCATTTTATTTACATACTGGTAGACAGAATATTGCTTTTTTTAAACTAGTTTTTCCGGTCGAAACCGAATTTTAACATCAGTCTCAGTTTCAGCCGAAACTGAAACTTCCTTATAAAATTATGTTTTCGTAGGAAAAAAATCATAATTTGTCAATCTGTACTTTTAAATGTAGGTTTAATATATATTATTCCTTTGATCTCTGATAGTTGAGCAAATATCACTTCTTATTTCAAATAAATTATTTATACTTTTTAAAGTATGGAGTCGATTTCAAAGAAATACACCTAATATTTCTTTTTAATATTAGTCACGAATAATATAAAACTAAAAAAAAGGTAGCCTACTGTTGACCGAGTAGTCAAGGTGGCCGCTCCAAATCTTGTAATTGTTGGGCTCAAATCTTGTATTGAGCAAATTTCAATATTTCTCGAAATATGGATTTTTATAAGCCCTAGGGCCACTAAAGACTTCGGGAATTATAAAGCGTTGGTAATTAACAATTGCAAAAAAAAGGTACAAAACAAAGTTACATTTAACTAATATGTTTTGGTACACAGAACCGTAAATACTCATTCTTACATCTCTAAAACAAAATAATTAATCCTAAGCTTTGATAAGTTTTCTCTCGAACTGAAAAAAAATATTAAAGAGCTTCATGAAGTTACAACTGTGTATTAAAATAATTTTAATGAACTGGTAACTGGTAATAAGATTAGTATTCATAATTAAAGAATCAAATATTTTAAGTTAGATACAATAAATTTTCAACGTTTTCATCTCATGATTTCAGTTTATATCGGACACTAACTACAGATCCAAAAAATCTGAAATAATCAGGGAATAATTCAATCTTAAAATATCATGGAAATGCCAGGGAATCAAAAAAATATCAGGAAATTTTAAGATTTTTTGACGATTTCGAAACTAGGGATTCGATTTTGCTCAATTTTTCAACTCATTCAAGATAAATTTTTAAAAAATAATTGTTCCAAGTTTAATAAAGATCGGTTGAGTAGTATCGAAGTAATCCTGATGCCAAGGCCTGTTATGTTACATGTATATAAATTTCTTAGGGAACATGGTATTTTTGGAACCTATTCCTCTAATTAATACATGTGATGGAAAAATAAAGTAAAAATTTTACCCTGAGGACAAATACAGTTTCAACATAGAAAAATATAAAAAATATTCTTGAAAGCCGAGAATTATCAGGGAGTTTTATAATTATCTCTCTGTGGTTATTTCTTTGTTCAAATTTGATTTTTTTTATTTATAATTAATTTTTTAATTATTAAGTCTGTTAAGTATTTGTATTACTTTTAACATTTTTAAATGCTTTTTAAAATTCTTAAATGTATGTATCTATTAAGTTTCATCAAAATCCGTTTAGTAGTTCTTGAGAAATCTTGACAACCGACTGAAAACACAGTTTTGAGAGAAACGCGGCTATAGACGAGCAGCTGCACCGATATATTTACGGCATGCTACGCTTCCCAAGGCTATATCTCCGAAAATTTAGGACGGACAATATCTAGAGATGTTGTAGTAATTAATAAGACAAAAAAAACAATTTTTGAATGTCATATAACCCTAATTATATCTATTTCAGTCTTTGTTCTTGAATTATAAAATATAATTTTCCTTTGTACGAACAGTTGAAATAATCAATTTGCTTATGGGCCTAAAAAATGTATTTACGTCACTGTACATAAAAATTTTCATGTAATAATTTTAGAAAAAGGAACAATTTTTTATATTTTTGATATCAATTTTTAATTTTTTTTGTTAAAAAAATTACTAAACTCTTCCTTACTGTACAATTTCCTCATAACTTTGACACTTAGGCAACAATATTTTCTTCTAAGTAGATAAATGTGATATACCTTGGTGATTCTTAAAAATTAGTATATATAGAAACTGTTTATTTAATAATTTTTTTCTCATGTTCCAAAAACTTTAATGAAACATCTTTGAAATATGAAAGTAAGTACTAAAATTAACTTATTTTCTTAATTTCTTTTTCATAATTCAAATCAATCACCAAATGATCTTTCAATTTAAAATAATTATACGATATTGGTATACAGTGCCATATTCATTTATTAAAACTGGTATCAAAAAAAAAAAATATTTATAGAAATCGTAGAAAGTAAAAATGATAAAACACGCTTCAAAATCATACAAACTGTAATAATTTTTGTATAATCACTTGAAATAGTTATAATTAATTTGGTTTGTTGCCAGCTGAATAAGTAGTGAGATAACTTTAAAAGTAAAAAAGTCTAGCATAATATATTTTAATTAGAGTTTTTTCAAATTTGAATCATTGAGCTGTTCAATTCCTCGTTAATAGAGCAAAACTTAGTTAAAATAATGTTTTAAATCAAATGCCTTTTTCTCATTTTCTCTTTCAAACTTTATGCTAATGGCGCAGTTTGTTAAGAATTGATGCTTCAGAGAATTTGCATTTCAATAAAGACAGGAGATTGAGATCTTCGAAAAAAACATGAGAGCTTTTGTTTTACGTTTTAATTGTCGTTGCAAGACAAAGTATTTGAAAGATCAAGAGTTGATTTAATGAGATACACTAATAGTTTTCATGTAATTTCAATACTCTTTTTGATTTTATACAATTCTTTTCTACTTAACAAATGCTAGTTCTAACTTATTTTGTGACGGTTGAATGAATTATGTTTAGAAAAGAGAATCAAAAAAGCTTTCGTTACAACGAACTACTCACTCTACAGTCTCCAGATACGAATGCATCAGTCCGAAGTATGTTCCAAGTTCTATTCGTAATCTTAAAGCAAACTTCACAAGTAAAGTTTGAAGAATGAGATCAACTCGATAGATACATCTATTTTTCATGTATGTACGTGTTATATACTTACGTTGCATGTACGTTTTTGTGATATTTAACAAATGTTCAATCGAAAAATTTAAGCATGAAAAATTTACCTCTTGAATTCAAGTTGGATGCAAAAAATAAAATATTTATTAAAACGAACAACATTTCAAACTTTGTTTGCATCAGTTAAATTTTTCAAATTTTGAAATATCAATATTGAATATTTCAATAAAAACTTACCTGCAAACAATGATTGTCGATTCACAGCTAAATACAAAAATCAATGAAAATATATGATTCTTAAACTGTTGGGAACGGGTGGTAAAGCAAAAAAGTGGCAAGAAATCCTTTGTCCACCTCAATGTCTAACTTTAAAAATATCGCATTTTACTACACTTGCGACGGCAAACTTAGCCTTATCGAAACTAATGTAATGTAACGTGGCACAGATAACTTGAAAACATTTATATTTCAAGAAAATTGAAAATTCTATTTTTCGTTTATTTCACAAAAAAATATGGAAGCTTCGAATAACGAAGTCATAAAGCTATTATCATAATAATAATGTTTTATAAGATGAATATTTTATTTCTTTTCAATTTTATTGTACGTATTATAAAAAGAGGAAGAAATATACTTTTATGGTTTTCATTTATACTTACTATGCTTTTTTAGCAGTAAGTTGTATAACCAACATCAAAAGTACACGATAGCAAGTTTTACGTCTCAAAGAATCTTCCAATAGCTTGCATTGAACCTGACATGACTAGTTTTCTTTTTTTCCTGTCTATTCGTTCAATTTCCCCAACAATTCCGAACATTTTATTTTATTTTCTTTTGATCTATTTATTGCTTGCATAAAAACATCTTTTGAAACTTCAACCATTTTATTCTACAACTCTTTATCTAGCCCATTATAGTTTAATTAGTCATACATATGCGAGAAGTGACTTTTCCCTCATTTATATTCATTAATTTGACAATTCCTAATGAATTATAATACATTCGAAAATGAATCCTAAAATTACGATTCTCATCCAGGAATGCAACTTTATTACACCACACATATGTGCAGATTAGTGAAGAAGATTATTAATCCGGAGATCGACTTTCGACCAACATTCCCCATTTCTCCTCGTTTTCGTCCCTTGTTTCCACTTTGTTCGTGTATTTCTAGGCGATCATCGTCAATTCTCTAATTCATAGAGGGTCGTATTAATTATGTATGGCAATTAGCCGATTAAGTTTGCATCGTAAATCAAATAAACGGAGATAACTAAAAGGAAGGATGAATCTCATAACGAAATTCCATCTGGTCCAGTTTTCGTTAAGGCTAAACTCGCTTTTAGTCTAACTAAGAAGTTTTTTCATTATGTATATTAAATTTCAATTTATTTATACGACCTATTTAACTAATTACTTTATTTCATCGACTATGTTTACTTTTTCTTTTTCCTTTTTGTTTTACATATATATTGTATATTATTCAGGACTTTAAGACAAAATATTTATAATTATATTCATAATTTCCAATAAACAAATTTTTCTGATATTCATGATGTTTAAATGGAACTATGTAGCCTCAAAACAAAAAAATCTTATTAGTAAAACGTAAGCATAACTGTCAGAAAAAAGTATTTTAGTTACTTTACAGTATCTTAGTTCCTTTATTTTTTGGCAAAAATTAATCAATACCATAGATACTTTTTAAAAAGAACTGTATCTTGTAACATAAAAAAGCAATTTAAACACTTTTTTATATCTAAGATACTTTTTAACAAAAAGTTACTAAAAATAAAGCATGTACCTAATAAAGAATTCAGTCAAAAACCTGACAATCTCGTTATAATAATGCTTATTTTATAATTTCTTTGTTTTGGCAAATTTTAACTATTTTATTTTATATTGTACTCAAAGCTGTACGTATGTATTGTATGTATTGACGTTTTAAAATATTTTTCTATATCATTCAGAGTTTTATTTTCTTTAGCTCTATAAAATTCAATATGTACCTATTATATTACTCTTCTATAGTGTTTATTTAAATGTGGTATTAACAAGTGTTTAAACTTACATACCTTTTTTTTTCCCTAAATTAATAAAGATTAGAAATACATTATCTGATTACCTAACAAGTTTACCTAATAAGCTGCGAAACTTCGTACATAAATAGTATCCAAAGTAACAATAAAAGTATATTTTAAGTATCCTAAAAAGTCACTTAAGATAAGTATTTATTTCTTTTTAAAGAGTAACTAGATACCCAAAGTAACTTCAGATACTTTTTAAAAAAGTATCTCCCCTAGTATTAAGATACAATTTTAAAGTAAATTTATGAAACATTATATAATTATGTCGTATGACTCAATTTCTTTATTGAATACAACGCATTTCAATAGTCTTTGACTGTCATCATCAGGTAATGTTTAGTGCGTCAATTTTTAACAAATTTTATATAGGTATTTGTTTTAAATAATTTTTCGTTAATAATATTAGTTGGATCCAGTTTGTAGGCTTGATATATTTCATATTCTTCCAGGGTTTTTATTTGGGATATTTTCTAGGAAATATGTTGTGGTCTAAAGTTTTTTTTCGAAATTTATGTATTGATGATTTTCGTCATAAAATGTTTCGTAAAATTTGAAAATATTGTTGAACTTGATTTTCTGGGTGTATGTTCCTTATAACTAATTAAAATTTTATTATATTATCATTTAATTTTATATCAAGTATCTTTGACAGCCCTGAATGAAAGTAGTGTCACTAAGTAATTAACAAGAAAGTCAAAAGTAATAATTTTGATTGTTATCAGTTTAACTCATATTTTTTTTTTCATTTGGAGATTTTTTTATGCTTAGTAAAATTTAAATTTTTTTAAGAAAAGTTATTTTTCTTGAATTATATTTATGTTTACTTTCCGTTAGTGAAAGAAATAAAATGCAAAAGTGGTATTAATAATTTTGAGTCGTTTTGTAACTGTTAAATTGTTAAAACGATGAACAGAGAATTTTAATCCTTTTCCGTTGATTCTGACCTTTTGTGATAGTAATATAAAAATATAAAACACCCAAGTTGATTATGCAGTTTTCAGTTAGAATATCGTTGGAACCTTTTAAGGAAATTCCATTTCTATATTCAAAATGACTATCCAATAATGCCCATTGCATTATTCGCAAAATAAAATAAAGATCATTGTGCATACTGGTGCATGGCAGACATCTTCACTGCTCATTGAATAGTTGGTATGCAAATAGCATTTACATTTTCCACCTCATACAACTGTGCTACAAAACTTCTTTCTCTCACTTTACACCGACCCTTAACTAATAAATACTCGCTAAAATATAGTGGGGAGTAGATCCTACATATACGTTTATATATTGTGCATGCACCCTCTTATCCTTCTCAAGTGGCTTTTTACCTAGTCTTTCCCTAACCCTTCGTAAACATCTCATCCAGTTAAACACCATACTCATTTTCACCAGATGGGCACCACAGGGTTGTAGCCTTAGTAAGTGGACTGCAACTTTCATTTTGTTGATTTTCAATCTATATAATCAATTTTTTGCTCTAGCTAATAGAGTAATTTTTGTATTGTTTTTATTTTATTTCAAAAAAATTAGCTTCACAAAAGATCAAGAAATAAATTATTTTAATTATTTAAGCATAAAATATTTTAAATCTCTGTACTTATAAAAAAGACAAATAAAAGCCAATATAAAGTTATAGTCTTCACCGTTTGTCAAAACCCGTTTTTTCAATTTCCAATATATATCTCATACAAAGTTTTGCGACACCTGCAATCCTTTACAACTGTAAAAAGCTGATTCAAGCTTTTAAGTTAACGCAATCGAAAATTATGAGCATTTACAAATGCTACATTTTTTACACTCGCAAATAAATCAAAACCTATGAGGTGTTCTCGCCTTGCTTAAAATCATTTATTTAAGCTATAAATAAGGTCTATACCACTTTTGTAGAAAAAGCCCAAAAATTGAACAATTTTAGTTATCTAAAAAGAGAAAACAAATTTTAATGATGTATTTTACATTTACCTTTATTAACCCATAGAATTTATTTTAAGTTTGCAAATAATTTCACAACTTAGTATCTTAGTATACTTAGTATCTTTGCATCTTAGTTGATACTCTCTCTTCATCTTCATCTGAACTCAAAAAATAAAAATATAAAAAAATAAGTTAAATGAACATTAATCAAAAAATTATAAACTTATTTGTATTATTTTCTATAATATGATCTTACGGAACACTGTTATCCGTCACTGTCTTCATAAATGCAGAAAATGCGTAAATGGATCCGGACAAGGTCTGATTTTTTTAATTTTTTATCCCAAACAAACTTAAATGTGAAAAATTTGTACAGAATATAATATAATTTTAACCTTAGGCAAAAAAAATTGTAAGTTCTTTTATATAAATACGGTCCTGCATTCAACTCTATTCTTACAGATCCAATGATGAAGTAATAGAGCACTAGAAGAGAAGCAACAGTGGAAGAGTTTGCATTTAGTATTCATAGAATTTCTGAAAGAGCATGAACACCACTAGACGAATCCATGCGCTACCTGATGATTCTGATTTGAAAACCTAACATTAAAATATTCTCCCATTCATTCCCGTACATGGTGATTTAAGCGGTTCTCCATGTGTTATCCAGCCATGCTATCCTTGCGTTATAAATATGAATAGCAGCTAACATTGTAACTCAGTTGCATTGGGATAAGAACGCGAGAATTCTGCTAACATAATTAATTTCGAAAAAAAAATAATTACTTGCAATCAAAAGGATAATTAACATTTTTTATTAATATATTTATCAATAAAGCAAAATAATATAATATTTATTATATACATTTTGATTAGAAACGTTTGGCACATTTTTCAATTAAATTGTGCATGAATATTTTATATTAAATAGAAATAAGATATTTTTTTTGTTAATTACAGTTTGTAAAAATGAGTAAAAATCAACAAAGTTTAATGGTTAGATAGCACCATATTAAAAAATTGGATTTTATTTGTTCTACTTTATTAGAATAAAAAAAAATAATAATAATGATTTGGTCGTGAAAATACGAACAAAAAGTCTATTTAAATAAACTTATTTTCGATAGTTTTCATTCCTGACTTCAATCACGACACCTCCGTTTGGTGATGATCCGTGTCTTCTACCGTTCTCTATATATTTATAATTTGAAACGGGGTCACCCAAAAATCGGCTTTTGGTGATCGTTTTCGTCTCCGTTGATTCGATCGTTTCAAGTGAACGACCATCTTTAGACGGGATTGTTTTTTTGGAAAAACTCTTCACTGTATCAGTGACACTTGGTCGTTTTGGGTCGGCTGATTTGGAAGTAATGTGATAAGTTTCCGAATAATCGGAACTATTACTGCCACGTCGAACAACCGAATGTACAACTGGGGTGTTGTAGTTACTTTCGATTTTAGCCACCGGTGAATTATACTGTGAGTCATATTTCATTCTCATTCCGTATTTGTCGTAACCATTTTCGTTTTTCGAAGATTTATATTTGTTGTTCAAATTTGGTAGTGTTTGATAACTATCGTTTCCCGTATTTATCTTGGAATATTTTGAAGAGTATCCACGATTGTAAGAATTTTCTTCATTTTCATTTCCGTGCAAAGTTTTAAACAATTCTGGCGCCCGATCAGCAAGACCTTTTAAAAAGATTCTTTTATTGCTCAAACCATCGTCATAATTTCCGTTCTTTTGAAATCTGTGCGTGTAAGAGTTTTCTTTATGATCTTCTTCAATTATAGCGTCATTTAAGTCTCGTTGACTTCTACTGATACTCGACACGATTCCTGGACTCTTCAGTTGTGTTGGATTTTCTTCCAAGCGATGTAAATGTGGATTGCTTTTGTAAACATTATTATGCACATTTCGTGTTTTTAAAAGATTTGTAGGCTCTATATCTCCAACGTTAACGTTAAAGCTTTTACTTCGTGATAATGCTGATTTATAAGTTCTTGCTGGTTTAGCTGGACCTCCATTCGCAATAGGTCGATTCACGGATATTGTTGAAGACGGAGGTGAAACTGTGTTGATAAAAGAAACATTTATTGTACTGTTGGAATGATTATTTTTCGACAGTCTTGTAGGAGGAGAGTGTGATAAATGTTTGGAGCTTTTATATGCAGTTTCGCTGTGGTGAATATTTCTAGGTAGAGTCTGTGCAGTACGACTATAATCAATTGTGTCCCCATTTGACGCTAAACGGCTAGTCGATTTACTAAAGCGGCCCAACGTACTGCTATGGTTTCTAAAAAATAAGAAAAAATAATCAAGTTAAAAAATATTTTTAAATCTTACAAAAAATACAACTATCCCACTGGATTTTGTTAAAAAATGGGAGTATTGAACGTATTATTTTAATCTCTAAAGATACCTTCATAGCTCATTTACAGTCTAAGGAAAAAAACATGTTTAATTAAAATGAAAACATGATGACAAAGAATCTTATTTTTTTATCAAGAATAAAACAAAGCATTTATATTTGTATCTTTCAATGGATTGTTTTTCAATTCTCAAATTAAGAATATTTTTTTTAGATTTGATGCATTCAGATATTAAGCAATGTTTAAATTAGGATATAGCTAAAATAGGAAATGAGGAAATGTCTAGTTAAAAGCTAAACTCAAATTTCAAAGTTTAATATTATTTTTTCATTCATTGGGGCAGTACGGGAAATAAAAATTAAATTTATTCTATACCTTTAAATGTCGTGAGTAGTATGAAAAATGATAATTTGATAACATTTTATTTTTTTCTATAAAACTCTTTTGCAACAGAATTCTATGGCCAATATCTTTCATATAATATTTACATCAATAATCGAATCAATCAAATGGAATTTTTCAATGTTACAAATAGGAACAGTTTCCAAAAAGAGTGATTTTGTGTGGGATTTAAAATATACGATCAAAAAATTTTACAATGTAATTATCGTTGGCTATACAAAAATATTGAGTCTGATCATCGAATGAAAATTTCAATTATTTCAAGGTATTTACTTTAGAATAAAATTTACATTTTTAATTTCAAAGAACAAAACTTGCAAAGCTATAAAACAATAATAAATTATATGAATTATAAAATATTTCAACTATTTGTTATGTGTAAGTGTATGAGTATTGAATTTTATGGCAAACATAATATACAAAAAAGGATTTTCTACAACTACATTTTGTTTGAATTTTTCTTTATTATATATTGACATGATATTAATACTATCTATTTAATTTATTTATTCAGTTCAAATTATAATGAGACATACATACTTGCAAATTCAATAGACTATATTATAATGCACTTCCTTGATTCCCACTCATTTTTTTTCTTTATTCAATAAGAGCCAAACTAACTTCCAGATAAAAGGTTTTTCAATTTTTACTGAATTTTTTGTAATGCATGAATATACATTTCAATGTGATACTACTTCCATCGATTTAAATAGAAAATTCTGTTTGATTAAATAAATAAAACAATCCAATTTTTATTAAGTACATTAAACGACCACAAAGCATTACCAAACAGACATTTACAGATATAAATACACTACTTAGAGATAAATAGCGCTGGTTGATGATACGTATAATATCCTTGGACAAATCCCCAGATAAATTATTTCAGCCAAAAAATATCAAAATAACTATCTAATATAAAAATACCATTATGAACTTAATACAAACTACATTGAATTTATTATAAAATAAATACATTTGGAACCCTTTTGGAACATTTATGGAGTCTCCGGACCCTTGGAAATTAAGATTGTGTGCAGAAACGCAAATTAAAAAAAATACGTGCGAAGGAGGGGTAGGAATACCCGTGAATTCTTTAAATATGTTAGTCATAATTTTCTGAATTATTTTTTGCAAAGAAATGCATAAAATTTATTGAAGTATATTGTATCACATTTTATCCGTGGATATAATGTACGCTTTTAATTTTAGTCTAACAACCAGTAGCGGGCTATTTATAGGAAAAGGATAAAATCTGAAATTTTATCTAGTGAGTCTTTTAAATCTACCATCTTTGAAACGTGGTCCCGGTAAGCCCGGTGAGACTGACTTTGGAGTTAATACAGGTATGAAAATTTCATCATATACCTTGTTATTTTATTAAGAGTGTTTGAAAATTTTGAATGTATTTTATCAACGCTGCTTTTTTAATATTTAGTTTAAGAACGTAATAAAAGCTTATATCGGGTTTAGCGGGATGATTGAACCCTATTTCATGGATGGTAGGTTCTTAGATACTGTGTAATGTTAGAGAACAAAGTTAAGGTCGATTGAAAGTAGAAAATTAAAGTGACGAATTTAGGTTTAGTTTAATAACTACTTTATGGATGTTTACTATTATGAAAGCATGTTAAAAGACTTGAATAATTAATACTTTATTATGAACGAATCAATAGTGACAGATCTCAAATATCGTTGTTGAAGCAAACAAACCCCAAGTAAAACTTAAGGTATGTATTGTCACGAATTCACATAAAATAATTTCTAGGTACATAGATATATCTGAAAGAATGCAAGTTTAAAGGGAACTATTATTGATGTATAATGTACATACTCGTACCTATATGTAAATGTGGCAAATTCTGCTTTGTCATTATACATTATACGTACATATTAGCAATGGTATTCACAATATTTTAATTTTCTTTGGCATGCTTTAAATAAAAATAATTAAATAAACCCGGAATGAAACAGATTTTATAAAATATTTTGGTTTTTCAAGCATTTATTTAAATGTTATTTTAACATTCAAATTAAAGGACAACCATTTTAAAAATATTTTGATTAGAGTATCTTATTTTATATTTTATGAAATTCTTTAGGCGTCTCATGAGAGGGAAAAAAGTAAATATAAATGGTGTTACAGAAATTTATTAAAGAAGTTGATTTGGGCTATTACGCTCACTGAATAGTGCACAAGTTAGACTAAAATAAACAAAATGCAACTGCGCATGTGTCCAATCGGGTAACTTCTGCTATATGAAAAATATTAACCAAGCAAATAACGCAAGATAATGTAAATATTTATGTGCTTTGTAAAACTAAATATTTATGATTTTAAATTTTGTAAATGAGTTTTCCATTTTCTAGCAACGAATCAACTGTTCGTTTAAATGTTGACCAAAGATTTTGAACTTATAATAGAGTTAAAGACCGTAATAAAATATTTAAAATGAATCTAATAATCAGCAAATATTGTGGTAAAGTCGGCAAAGACAGTGATTAAAGAATTTGAACACATACGTGTGAGTAAAAACCAAATATAATAACCATTGTCTCAAATTTAAACTAACTGATTGTTGTCATTTGTTTCAACTGTTAATTCGATCTCATTGTAATTTTTTTTTATTTTCCAGTTGTATCAGTGTTCACTGTGAATATTTCACGGGTAGTTACTAGTATTTTATAATTGTAACTATGAAAATTTTGTTAAGAACTCTAGCTACAAGACAAAAACGATTATTTCCAGAAAAATTTTTTTACAAAGAGGTATATTTTCTTACATCCATTTATAAGTACACACACTATTTTTTCTTTTTATAGGTAATTAATACATCAGACTATTTTTATTCCATTATTTATCTCTTACACAAAGCTTTAATTTGCTCAATTGCAACGAAAAGGTAAATATTTCTACAGCAAAGTATGCACACAAAGTAATAAAATAACATGAGCTGTGGATAATTAATGGCAATTTTTCAATAGAAAATATGAATTGATTTTTTTTTATATTTTACAAACTTTATGGCTAATTAAAGCTTGTTTTAAATGTAAACAAAAATGTTTTCATTTATTGGTGTATGATTGGATTTTTTAACATAAAATATACAAAATAATTTTAAATGAGATGTTCCCTTTTCTTTCCGTACTATTACCTACATTTAGTAATTTATTAATATAATAAAAACTATTTTCCTAAATTTTCATATTTTATATAGAGTCAAATTATTTCCGCAAGAATTATAAAAAAAAATTATAAATAGCTTTGTTAACATTTTATTAAAATTAAGGTTTGGAATCATGAATTATAAAAAAGGTTGTTTTTAAAAACTGCAAAATGTTTTCTTTTTTTCATAAAACAAAGATTTTTTTGAACAATTATATTCTTTGCAACTGATATGACTCTGTTAAATCAACAAATGACTCACAAGTAGGTTTCCTTGAATAGAGTCAAAAGAAAATTAATACCATTATAAAGGAATTCTAGAAATGCTTCAGCAATTTAAACCGCTTTATATACAAAATATTTTCAAGATATAAAAGACGTGAAATTTAAATGAGTTATTTTTAGCTTTATTTTAATAATTAAAACATATCTAAACAAATAATTTCGAATGGACGATGCACGATTTTCAGTGATTGGATTTTAAAGTAAAAGAACACAAAACCTGCTTCTCCCACAACATTTTTAATCCTGTACAAGGAAAGAAACCGTGTAGAGTAATTTATGTATCACGGTGCAAACAAGAACTAGTAGGTGGTTAAATGGCGAGTCAGCCTTTCTTAACCTTGTGCGAACTTAATATGGTATCATCAATGTAATCCAATGCAAACTGGGCCAAAATTCAAGAGTAAATTTATTCTTTCAAAATTTTTTTTCAAGAGTTTTAGTAAACTTTGTTAGATACGCATTTTTAAAAATTTGTAATTTTTAAATATTATTAATTTGTTAATAAATGAGAAAAAAAACTTACCGGGAATAGTCTTCTTCAGGGTAACTATGTTTTTGATATCCATTGTATTTTGATGAATGCTTTTTGCTTGATCGAAATGGTTTCACTCCATCGTATTTATTTTCACGTCCGTATATACTGCCTACAAAAGGATCTTCGCCAAGATAATATCGTTGAACTGGAGATGATGTACGTCCACGTTGTCTCTTCGAATCTGTCATGTTTTGATCTGAAGACCGCGATCGGTACAGCGTTGAGGAAACCTGTTTTTCATTTGAACCGCCTACTTCATAATGACGTCGATTATTAGAATCGCAAACAGGTGGTGGAATATTATTGTCAATGACGTTGAATTGTTGATAAGTTGGACTGTTTCTAGAATGATGTGGTGACGGAGATCTTGAAGACATACGTTTAGCTTTCTGTTTAGCTTTTCTTTCCGCACTAGCCGATCGAATTTTGCCAACCAATTTTCTAATGCTTTGTCCGATTATGTTTCCGGCATTCTGCCGAACAGGCTGCTTTACGGTTGGTGGTATATCAGCAGCAAAACGTGTGCGTTGATATAATTTTTTATCTTTTACAGGAGGTGGTGGAGAAGGCGACGGTGATGGGGTGACAACAGGTGGTGGTGAATAATCTGGTGGAGGTTCTTCAATGGGAGATTCATCTTTGCTATCTCGTGAACGATATGACATTTCATTACGAGATTGACTTCGATAACCGCTATCATAACGACTATCATCTGAGGTTCTTTGCTTTCGATCTGTGCCCCGTTTTCTTTGCGGTGGAGTAGGGACTGCATACTCATCTTCTTCTAGATGCTTTCCAAAACGTTTGACTTCTTCGTGTTCTGTATGTGATTGCTTTACCGATCGATAATTTCTTACACTTTCATCAATTGGTTGAAATGAAGACTCCCGATCAGGAATATCTTCACTATATTTATTTTTATAATAAGGAGAAACTTTTTCCGTATGTCCATTTTTAATAGGCCGATCTCCATTAGTAAATCGCGGTGAAGATTTTTCAAGCTCATCAATGCTTCCGTAGTGCATTACTTTTCGGCTAACATCCTTATCATCAAATGTTATTTGTGGGGATCGATTTCGATTTTCTTCATATCGACGCTCAGACCATTCACTCACACCTTGAAAATATCTGCCGTTTAAAGGTTTAGGCTCTGGAGACGGTGTATAAACTTTTGATGAACTATTTACTGTTGCTACGTAAGACTTGGGGGAAATTGGCTCTGACTTAATGGGTGATGTTGGTTCAGGTTTAACGACACGCGGTTTTGATTTTATGGTTACATTAAAATAACTTGTCTTAGGGCCAACTAGTTCCTCATCGCCAATCGAATTATTCGATGAATGTGATTCAGAGCCAAAATGATGCTCGAGCCATTTGGAAGTTTCTTTTTTTCGCGTTTCCTCCTCTTGGTCAAAATCAAGCGGTTGTTTTGTAAGCGCATCCGTTCGATCGAAACTATCGGGCGCAGCACCCAACCCTGAAAAAAATAATGTTTTTTTTTTTTGGTATTTTTCATCTTTTTTTTTGTGGAATGTTCGTTTAGTTATTTATCTATCATTAGGATCAAGTTTGAAATTCAATAGATTAACAAGTCTGACTTTCACTGCGATGATTCTCAACTCATCTTTACCATAGCTGGGATGTGTGTCACGTCTGTAACGGGTCAGTGCTCCCTTTGCATGCCCGGTCTTGTACACGACTGATCATCGTCCAGGCAATACTGATTTAATTATATAAAACCAGACAATGATCTATAAATACTTTTTTTTCAAATGCAATTTTCTCTTCAAGCTAAATTAATAACTGCGAACGGTTTATCTGATTTCCAATTCCAATAAAATTGGTTAGTTTTTGTTGAAAAGATGAAGATAAATAAAATGTTTGTTACGGAAACCACAAATCAACTTACCCCGTTGTTTGAGCAATTGATTACGAGCGGCAGCTTGTCTCCTTGATTTTTTGATTCGCGTCGACAGACTATCCCAGTCGTACGGATCGTCCATTCCAGGATCACCGTGTCTTTCTCCCTCAGTGGTTTCAGCTGTGAAGCGCATCTCTCTCCCTAATGGCACACCATCCGCCACGTAATCGACGAATTCTTGATCTAGACCAAATTATAAATCAGTTATACTAATGCTTTCAGCAAAAAGCATTTAAATCAATGGAATTCAGTTTAATTTCAGCGAAAAGTTGCAATATGAGAGTTAGAATGAGAAAGCATTCATATGCGCCATATGTGAAGTATTTTGATTAATTACTTCATTCAATTTTATGTCTTGAATGCTAGTGATAAGAATATTCTTGTAGCACACTTAAATTTATCCTGAAAGTTTTAATTGCAAAAACGGCAAAGTTTTCAATTAGCTCAGGCAATCATTTATTTCTCATTAGCGTTTTCTATCGTTATTAGACGAACAAAATCTAATTGAAAGAAGTTATTAATGTTTTACACAAAGAATAATGTACGTTTTCTGTATTATTTTAGTTGATTGAAATAGTTTAATTAATATCTTTTATGAAAATCTCACCTTTAACTTTTATATGTTTTGAGGAGCTTTCATTTACTACATTAATATCAGCCGCATCATCATCACTGAATTCGCGGTCTTTAGTTTCTTCGTGTTCCGTAACTCTTTTGGTCTCACTTATAATTCGGCCGTCTGGTTGTAAAGCTGATTTTTCATTGGTGTCTTCAGTGTCAACAATTTTTCTTGTTCGGGTACTTTGATGAACTAAACGAGGGCCTGTTGAGACAATTGCTTGACTGTTGTCTCTCAATGGGATACGAATATCTTCTTTTCCCGTATTAACAGCAGCCAAGAATTGCTGAAATTAAAGAAAAAAAAATCATTTAAAACTTTTGTTTCTATACAAAACTATTTATTAGATTGAAAATTTTAAAATTGATAATCATTTTTTCTTTTGGCGAAACGTAACTCTTCTTCCTGTATTCTCCCTAATATTTAAGCTTGGTAACTAAAAAATAAATCTTAATTGAAAGAAAAAATAATAACGATATTATCAAAACATAATGTAGTTGTAAATTTTAACTTTACTTGATAAAATCTAAGAAATCTTCATTTAAAAGTGCAAAAAAAGAACGTTCAATTCAAAATGCCTAAAATGAGCTTCTATTGGCCTTGCGTTAAAATGACGTCACAAGACACAAACTTCAAAATCTCACTAACGTTTTCCAATGACAAATGTATTTAAGGAAAAATAGTAAGGATATTTAGATCGTTCATTCTAAATGTTAATGATTTGGACCATTTACAGTATTTGATATTTAGTGAGGTCCGATATATTTTATTATACATAATAAATTTTTCAAAGAAACAGTATGTTGATTTACCCTATAGAAATCACTTTAAAATTGGTCTCTGAGCAGAGAAGTAGAGAAATCATCAGCTTCAAACATATATAATGAATATTAAAAGCTGTTATTTTTTATGAGTATAGCTTTTATATCCTCTCATTATATGTCCAAATTTCAGTTTAATTGCTTCACAAATTGTTAAAAAAAAATCCTGATTTATATTTTATTTTTTTATTTATCAGCTTTCTATTCGCAAATTAAAAGACATAGAAAGCTGAAATTTGGAGTATGAACGTATCATTTTAGTACCAACGTACTCTCGAAAAATAGCTCAAATACCTTTCTGAAGCCGATTTTTCACTGTTATCGTCCTATGGCTTTTTCTACACTTTTCGCTTTAGTTAACATATTTGAACTATAGGAAAACTATTTACTTTGTTTTTTTGGTTATGAAAATAAAGTTAACCTTAAGAACATATCATAAATCCATAAAAAATGAAACTTGGTTTTTTAAAAAAAATAAAATAATTTTCCTCATTCTCCAGCTTAGTCAATATTTCTTAAATCTTTAGAAAATTATTCACTGGATCTAGCTTCAAATTACTATTATATTATGATCGTTTGGAAAAAGTTTTTCATACTTGTATTAAAAGACTCAAAATGAAAAGACTCATTAATGAAAAGCTTAGTTTTTACAAACACAATTAACCTCTATTCCAGTGGTTCTTAACCTTGTTGGAGGTAGCAACCTTTCAAATTGAAAACTAAGATATGTACATATTATACAAATAGTAGGTGCTTAAAACGAAAAAAAAAATCATTAAAACAAAATATCCACCGATCCTGCAAGACTAACTCACCGAACCCCTGGGGTTCGATTGAACCTTGGTTAAGAACCAAGCTCTATTCCATAGAAGAAAATGAGAATAATTTGTAGGGTTGAAAACGTTTACCGTGGCGAAAAATGTGAAAAATTATGAAAATATTATTATTTTATGATAATTGCTCAATCTGATCTGTTTATATCTCGGTTTCAATATATTGGCTTTGACGTCATAAGGTAACCATAACCATTTCGGATTCTTATTTGCTCATTAAAAATTTGCTTATATTATTTTTTTCTATCATAATATAAATTTTTCATAACTAAATATTGTTTTTTCCTCACTTTAATAATGTCTTTTATCGATTAAAAATAAAATTTACTTATGGCCTATTATTACCATTTATTTAAAATAGTAAGTGATATTTCAATTTTAATTGAGTTTTTTTAAACATTAAAACAAAAACATCATCTTTCGTAAAGATAAGATAAATTAGTCTCAGTTTTATCACTAAAAATAGAGGATGAAGCACTCTAATGCAAATGTTGCTCATATCCTTAACATTTAATTTACATCAAGTATAAAATATCGTATGGTATTGTATGCGTGACAAATGTAATAACATTTTCTCAAATTTATAAATTTTTATTTAAAAAATATATGGCACCAAATTTCCCATGACATTGGATGTTGGTTTTTATTTTCTTTTTCTTCAACTCTTATTTTTAATAAAAATTACAAATTTCATTTAAGACTTTGCATATGTAAAATATTATATACAAACCCAAAAACAAGTACGTAGTTTATTCAATGTAATATTCAAGTATTTTTTTTTTTATTAATACAACAAATTTTCCCAAGTGGCTTGTCCTCTCGTCTACTCTTTCATTCCATTTCTTCAACATTGAAAACTAAAATTTTTTCATAAAAATTTTTATTCAATCTTAAAAATATCACAAAAAAACAATTTCGAATTTCTTTTCTCTTTTTGAATGAAAACGAAATCCGTTTAAAAAGTTTCTGTATTCATGCAATGTTTTTAAATCTCTGGTGAATTCAATCAACTCGAGTATGAGTATAATTCAATACAGAGGATTCTCATACCAGAATAAGAGTGGCTGCTGTATCCCTACAGTGCAAATTTTTCTCCGAACCATTTCACTTACTACAAAAACCAACAAGTCCTCAGAGATTTTTGATTTTGATGGATTATTTTTCGGCCGTTTCTCGTTTCTTTCCAAATTTCATATAGAATATATTAATTTTAAGGTACCAATTTTAACGTGCTTTCATTTAAAAAAAAAGTATCAAAAATTTTTTCCTCCAACAGAAAAGACGGTTAATATTTATCTTTTAAACTTTTGTAACAAGTCGTGTGGCTCGTTTTGACACGAATCGATTGAAGAATTTAAAACCATATTTTCAATCTTAATATCATCAAATCTCATACTTTCTATAAATTATAAATATCGAAAAAATGATCATTTTTCTTACAATTACTAAGTTCAACAATTTCCTTCAATTAGTTACAGAATAATAAAATAATTTGTACCTACATAACTGAGTGAATGGCATAAGCGCAATAAAATATCAAATGGTCTACAATTTACTACAGGTACAATAAATTATTGTATTTAATAAAAATTAAAAGCAAAAAAGCTTCGCCTTTATTTTATTTAGAAATACTTTATTTTTCCATATTTGAAAAATGAAATTGCTTGATAAAATAGAACGTTCCCTCGAGCAATAAACCTAAATTGTGTCCCATTGGAAATCCCTTTTGTATGTAATATCCTTTGGTCGAATCCTCTTGATATGCCTAAAGGTAAAACTGCCCATAAAATGGTTATAAACTTTCCCAATAGAAGTTGTTCAATAAAGTAGCTTTGCTCAAACTAAATAATTATTTCCATTTGTATTTAAAGAAAAATACTTAAATTGAAACAATATCAGGCATGAGTTGTATTGCAGGATTCTCAAATCGATATTGCATAGCCAATTGAACTTGTAACTTTGCCGAGGACATAACGTCATCGTCATTTGTAAGGTCGTAATTTGCATTCTTGACCTGTCCCACAAAACACATTTCACAATACATCAACAATTGCCTTCATCAACATGCTGGGTACTATTGTCGTCATTACATTGACGGTGGCGTTTGTTGCACCAGGTTATAAAAGATAGAAGACAATAACGGAAGAAGTGCATCGATCATTCGACTTTTACACCCGGCTACCAACATATTCGCGTCAACCCTCATGTGATTTATTTTAAAATCGTTCGATCTGATATTAAAATTTGCACATATTGCACGTAATTTATCGCTTTTTCGTGGTTTGGTTCATTTGACAATTATATCGTACTTAAATAACGTGCATACGTTACATAAATCGCTAGCACATATTTGAGAATTTATTGGATCGAAAGCACATCACAAAATGATGACACTGTTGTCATTCTTTATTCGATTGTACATAAATCGATAGCGAAACAAATAACAAAATTTATGACTTTTAATATCGAAAATAATACTTTTAAATTCGCTGATTTTATTGAGATATTTCACTATAGTCATGAAAAAAAATATTTATTGTGTGATGCTCTAAAATACAAACAATAAAAATACTACAAACCTTACACATTACAAATAAATATTTTACAACAATTTTGGCATATCAATTTTGGTCTTACTGATATAGCTTCTGCATTACAACAATGCTTACAATTTTATCACCTCTTCACTTTAGAGTCCTAGTAATTTGAGTTTGTGTTATACCTTCCAAATGATTGCCTTATAATCTATTTAACAATCATCTACTGGTTCAATTTTGCCGTTCATGAAGTCAGCAAAATTGCCAATTTCAATATCGATATACTGATTGCCAATTTGTTAGTAATTTCGAACGTAATAGCAACGAGTCTAATAACTAATACTTAAGTCAATTTCGAAATTTTCATCCGTTTATGCGCCCTTAAGGATAAAATAGATCTCGGTTAATAACAATTTTGCTTCCTTTAAAACCTGAATTTTTCAAATGAAAAAGAAAACGGTTGTGCAGGGACTCTTTATAATATAATACATATTTATTTTAATTAAATGTAAACTATTAAAGCTTTTATTTCTTTTTATACAAAAGACTTGCTGTCACTCACCCGCTTCGCTGGATAAAACCTAGCCTTAAAATATGATTAATATATTTCTTATAGTTTATAAGATATATGCTCGAAGGGTTTAAGCGCATTGTCTAATAAACTGTTTGTGAACTAACTTCTATACAATAAAAGTTCAGTAATGTTCACAAATTATTCTTTTTCTTACATTTATTATAGTTGTAACTATTATAGTTAATTATCAAGGTAATTTCATAGTTTGTTTTATTGTAGTATAAAAAGAAATACTCAATTAAAGTATTAATAATTTTTATAATAAAAAAGAACTTCTTTAAAGTACCTCTTTATATTAGACAAGTCAAATTTTCCCTTCAGATGCTAAAACCACCTGGTCGTTCTCAGAACTCAGGTCGATTCTTTCTATTTCCCGTGATTGAATCAATGCTTTTTTATTACCATGACAAAACACAATTTAAGGACAAACTGCAGTCTTTTAAATTTTAACGGATACACTGACGGTATAAGTGGTATCCGTGGTATAAACACTTATTCATCTCGAATGGACCTAGTAAATATAGTGGCCTCTATCAAACTTTTATGTTAGACGTACACTCGTTATCTGCATTCATTGCATAACTTTCGCAAATTGAGATTTCGTAGTGGCATTATTGGAGCGTTCACTTTCAGGATAAGTATATGAGACCGAAGATCAGATACATTAAGAGTATTAAGGAACTCCACAGGATAGTTTATAACAGTGATGGCGATCCTATGACACGTGGGTCAGACACTGATAACTGACCTACGATAGCTAGGCAACCATTTGTTTGTTATGGTTATAGAAAGAGACGTCCATGGCACTTGAATCGCTCCCTCTGTTTCACCTTGTGTAGCGCTAATGGACGCCATGTACAATAGTGATCCCCGAGTTAGTACCAATTTGACCAAAATTTGACTTACACCTCAACAAGTATCACCATCCCTGCTATATAATATAATTTAAATTTAAGTACCTTAAATTATAATAAGCAAAAATTATTTTAGGCCTATTGGTGGCCAAGTGGTCAAGGTGGCCATTTTAAAACAGGGGATAGGTTTGAATCTAATATCGAGCCAATTTTCGATATTTATCGACTTACGGATTTTTATTAATCCTAGATTCACTAAAGATATTAGTAGTAGTAGTTATAAATCGACAGTAAGTAACAATAAAAAAATTGTATTTTATGGTTAATTGTAGATGACTATTGTGAAGATATGAGTATTGATTTTTATGTAATCGGCATATACGTTACAGTGAATTTGTATTACCAGTGAGAATATATTCTCACTGGTGGAAATATATTAAGTAGACATATTATCTATTAGGTAGACCTTAGCGAATAAAAAAATATTCGCGGAGGGGAAGGCCCATACACTGTCCCTATAGGCACGTACTGCTTCTATATACGTATAAACACTACTATTATTTTTTTATTCGCTAAAGTCTACCTAATGTATTAATATATCTAATATATTTACCTAATAAATTTTCATCAGTGTGAATATATCTTCACTGGTAATAAAAATTCACTGTGACATATACATTCTTAATTCGCCAAAGAAAAAACTTTTAACCACCCCTCTCTTTCCTCATTTTCCTTCCTTCAATCCAAAATTTCTTAAAAGTCGTTAATAATAATGCATATATAAACTGTACACATTTAGCAAATCAACTTTGGTCAGCCGAAGTTGACTTTGAACAATACACCACATATTGCGTAAAAAACAAACTTTGATCGTAACATACTCATTTCTTGAACTGTTAAATTCAATTCTGGCAGTTTTTGTGACCAGTAATATATCACCTTAAGAAGAAGATAAAATAAGTTTTTTTATAGATTTTATATTTTTACAGAAATAAAAATTCTATTCTCCATGAAATTTTGTTTTTCTTTGCAAAAAAATATAGTAATACTTCTTTCCTCCCCCGAATTGAAAATGAGAAACCCTGGCTGATTATGTATTATGACCGATATGTTACAGACCCAATGCAGCCCTAGTTTGGTCTATCAAGACAATTAAAATAGATATTTAATATTTTTTATGAAAAATTGTCATAATTTCACAATCAGTTCAATCATCCTTAGCAATCGTGTTTCAACTATGACCCAAAGAAATATAAATTATAGTCCGGAAAAAAATAATTACATAAACTGAAAATTCATTAAATATTAAAATAGTTATATTATTAGTAATTCCAATAATTTGTGAACCAAAAGCCTACTGGTGGCTGAGTGGTCAAGGTAGTCGCTCCAAAAACTAGTAGGTATGTGTTAGGTTTCGAATCTCGTATCAAGCATTTTGATATCTATCGAATTACGGATTTTTATTAACCCTTAAATCATTATAAAACTTGAAAGTTATAAGGCGACGGTAAATAACAATTAAAAAAAAGTGCACCTTAGATAGGATATACTAATAAAACATTAAAACTCAAATAAACCTGCTAAATTTTTATGCAGTGGATAAAAATTAATTGATTTTTTTTTCAAATTTTCAAATCAATCAAATTTTCATTCTAATTTTTCACTCTAAAATAGTATGATTAACGTTTCTAAAAAATGTTTGTAATTTCGTAATAACTATATATTCACAAGAAGTCTCCTTATTAATGCCTTAAATAAACATTGTTTCCATTGGTACAAAATTGTAAGGCGAAATAATCAAGTTCATTGCAAATGTTTACACAAATACGAATTCAATCAAGTTTGGCTTTTCATATTATGTTCAACATATTATATTTGTAGTAAATACAAATAATCCTACAAATTCATCTATTTCAGTCATAAGTAACAGAACTTCTCAATATAAACTTTTAATTAATAAACCAAGTTCTCATAATTAGTGGAAATAACAATCTACCAATATTAATTGGGTATACATACATTCCTGAATTAGAACAAGAAAAACAAACAAAAGACACAGATAAAAAAATTAACAAGAAAGGAAAAAATCATCAACAATCGAAATCTGAAACTGACATGACGATTGATTAGACGTTCACAATTTCTTTCATCTTGTCTTATTAAAATTATTAATTTGAAAAGCAAAATATAATTATAGTGAATAATAGTACGACAATGGGAAATGTCTGCAAATATATTAAGGAATACTGAATTAACGAGGAAAATTACAATAAAGTAAAAAATACCCAAATTTAAATTAAACAAAAGGAATTCCATGATTGTTACAAAAATATAATAATATTAATTTTTTCTATACTTTATACACAAAAATTGCCAATGGAAAAAATATACGAGTAATATTAATGAAAACTTAACTACACGACATGTAATATTAATATATTCGTAAATCCACAAATTCATATCGTTAATGAAAATGAACTAAAATTATTGATGAGAGAAAGTTTTCAATCATAAAATAGTTTTCGAGAGATATCAAATAATAATAGCAACTAAATATGAGATTAAAACTACCATGAAAAGTTTTAGCGTCGAACGACAAAATAACATAATGATCGATAGTTAATTATGAGTAATAATAAATCAACAGCCTTTTAAATATTTAAATATTATTAAAAAAGCTATTATATTAGATTAATTTAACCACCCTTTCTAATACTTATCTTTTTCATTATCAAAATTAATAGAAAATAATTATTTAAATATTGATAAGCAGCATTATTTATTTAGCATGAAAATATTGATGTCATAATTGGTGCTAGGGATATACGAATATTTGGAGGAAATAATGAAAATAGAATTTTATAACCATTTTTTTTTTATTTTTAACATAACTTGTACTATATTTAATTGCATTAAAGTTCAATTAAATTAATGATGTAGATAATGAAAATAAAATGAAAAAAAGAATTCAAATAATTTTTGATTAATAAGTTTAAATATTTACAAATATGCGTAGATAAAATATATAAAAATTTCATGTTCTTTTTTTAAAGTTACAAATATCCTAAAGTTCTATACCGATCGTTTTGAAGTTTTTACACAACATTGTATTCATATAAATGCATGTTCTAATTAAATCAGGATATAAAATGGAGTCTCACATCAACAGGTGCAGCAGAGGATGCTGTGGGATGTCAAAAAAGTTTTTATTTCAATTTTCGCGTTAAAATCGACATTTTTAAAAATGCATTTGGAGAGGTGTATTTGGAAGGTAAGTTACTTAAGTTATTTTAGGTACAGCAAGGAATACTGCGGGTTACTAATTCATATGTTTTTAATAATTCTTGAACACATTTTTATTATTTTTATAATTAAATGCAGAGTCAAAGGAAAATTAAAGACATCAAATATTGATTATATTTAAATTTTTTTCATTGATATAAATTATTAATCAAAAGAATATTTTTCATTTTATGAATCGGTAATAATGTGTACAGTAATTGGTATATTCTATCATAACAGACAGTTATTGTGATTGATTAGTAATGGGTAAATAACTTATTGTATTAATAAATAGTTAAAATAAGTAATAGGTGAGAAATCTTAATAGTCATCAATAGTAAGTTTTGAATGTAAGTTCAAAGGAAGATATAAGCGCAAGGAAATCATAATTATTTGTATAAAAATATAATTCTTCTGTACGTGTGCTTGTCACTGAACTCCTCCTAAACCACCAGACTTATTCTGGTCAAATTTTCTGTGTGTATTTAAGTGGGACCCTGGAAGGTTTGGATCCACAATTGCACCCTGTAGGTAAAAAAAGTGACAAACTTTATTTGGTCAACGATCAAACTTTCAAATTCAATAGGCCATTAAAAACAAAACATTATTACCCGTTATTTATATGCATATATACGTGCACATAAGTAAAATTGAAGTGCAAAGTTTGTAATGTTTGGAATGGAAAAATACAAACCTATACTATTGATATATTAAATTCTAACCCTTGTGAAGTTTGTGAATTACAAAGAAAATATTATTTGGAACGTAAAAGTTGGATTAAAAGAGCTAATAAAAATCAAAAGAAATTAAAGAACGATTTTCTTATTTTGTTCATTCAACAATCGAACAGTAAGAAAAATATAGATGAAAATGCAGAAATGATTGGTATAAATATTGAAAGTATTGTAAATAACGAATTATCGAGAAATTCAAATTCAATCAGTGATCAATGATATCTAAAAAAAATAAATTAGGAATTTGTTATATTTGTATTGCATTTAATACTTTGGCCAATCTCCTACACGGATTAAATTTGACTTATTATATGTATTATATATATCTTATTTAGGTATAGTAATTGTTAACCATTTACAAAATATTTTGTATGTTGCGTTAATACGAGTA
Organism: Sisyra terminalis; assembly: GCA_958496175.1. Lineage (NCBI taxonomy): Eukaryota > Metazoa > Arthropoda > Insecta > Neuroptera > Sisyridae > Sisyra > Sisyra terminalis. The sequence goes on from OY292274.1 coordinate 35,546,171, forward strand.
CACTTGAAATTCACAAAACTGTGTGATCCATCAATTGGAGTTCATCAAAATAGTATTATGTGAAGATTTTATATTATTTGTTTTACTATCGCAATTATACCAATTAAGCCAGCAAAACGAAAAGTCAACGTTCGAACAAGACAACGTCTACCGGATTCGATAATGTTTGATATAAATCTATTATATAAAATGAAAATTTAATTTATTATTGAAAATATAAATCAAATTCAATTTATTTATTTACAGCTATTATAATAAACAGGCTAGCAAGTTAACTCCTGCCGAGTTCAGCTAGTACTATTATAAAACTAGATTTTTGTGCGAAAAAAATTGAACCTATTTTTTATTTTGAATTAAATCGGTACATAATTTGTATACGAAAAGAAAGTGGAAGCTTCCGTTTCAAAATTGTTAACAAAGACATTTTTTTTTCATTGTTTCTAAAAGACGCATTTTTCAGGCATGCGTTAAAGGAACTCAGATTTATATAAAAATTGCACATAGTAGTTTCGCAACATATAATTTTTATTGAATTAAACAGAAAACATTCCAATTCCATGTCTTAATATAAATCAATTCTACATAAACACAGCATGAGATGGTTGCATACGGAATCCTTCTATTTTTCCACACAATTTAATTAAAATGGCATAAAATTTACGTATAAAATCCATACGTACGTAATATATATTATGTAACAATTTTTTACCACTTGGATATTAAAACAAACTTATTTTATACTAAATAATGTATGAAACAAATGAGAAATTATTTCATTTTAATGCAATGCAATATTCAAAATAATATAATACAGGCACCAGTATTTAAAACTTTATAGAATTCCAAACTTTAATGATGCTTATATTGAAAGTCTCGAGAGATTTTCACTTCAGGCAAAACAGTTATCCTAAAAGCTGTTCATTACTAAAACCTAAACTCAATTGAAAGTGACGGAAATTTTTTTCTGAAAATGTAAAATAATTTTATATAAAGTATTGTTTTGAAAAGTTACATTTTTTACAAACAATTACAATTTTTTATTTTTAATAAAACGTAACATTTTTTAAGAGTTATAAAATGAATGGTACTTTTTAGTACTCCATGGTCTACTCAATACTTATATATTTCAATTTAGTTTTTGATTTTTCAAAATGAAATTAATCCAGTTTACAATTCCCATTTTAGCTGTAATAAAGTTTTGGTTTTTAACAGTGTAAGACCAACAAAGTGTTATCCTATTTTGAAAACGTTTTTGGCTCAAGGGAAAGTGCTTAATTTGAATAATACATAGAAAATTCAAATTTGCTCTTTCGATGTTATTTATTTTTTTTAACATAGATAAGCTAAAAATTGATCTATAATAAACTAAAGGTTTTGCCTGCTGGTGGCCAGTTGGTCTAAGTGACCGTTCCAAAACTAGTAGTTTGATATAGGTTGTCTATAAACAAGTATGGGTCTCAAAAAAAAAAAAATTTTAACAACTAAATTGATCGGTTACATATTTTAAGGTAGAAGATTTATAATAATATACAACTCAAATTTTTGCTCTACCTTCCATTGTAATGTTCCAATATAATATAGTTCTAATATAATTTTCCATATCTTCTTTTAGCAATAAAAAACTAAAATAACAATAATAATTATCAGAAATAAGTGATAATAACTACAAAAGAATCTTTACCCCAAAAAATTTTAAAAATCTATTTTTTAATATTATTCTTCAACAATTGTGAAATATTTACTGAAATTGTCTGTATTTTGAAGCTTTTATTGGCTACCATTTTTTTGTGTATTTTTTTAAAAAAATTTTAAAAGTATTGCAGTTATACATATAAAAACATAATTATGAACGACTGCAATACTTTAAAAAAATATATTCAAATTATCCCCTCAACAAAACAAAAACGGTGTCATCTTAGGATTGACTTGTCGCAATACTCGAAACCATTGGTTTAAATATTTAGTAGATTGTGGCACATTTGGAACCATTTTTGGGGAACTATTCCATAAATAATTATTTGAAGGTATCAAATAAACACGATAAGTTTTAAAATTTTACATTTCGGATAAATGGATCAATATATTGATGATGATAACAAGTGTTAATAAATGAAAATGTAAAATAATGTTTTAACTGTGTATAACACTGAGTAGAAATTAACATTATGACGTCACACAGTTTCTTCGGAAATAGTCAGCACGTTTTGATCCTATTTTCAAAAAAATAAATAAATCAAAAAGCAGTTTTGTGATAAAACTTATACATAGATAATCTTTCGATTTATGACAAAAATTTTGTTTTTCAAAAACCCAAACTATTTCTAAATAAGTAGGAACAAAAGAACATTTTCTAAATTTCCTTAAAAATAAATTATTGCAACCTTGGGAAAATTCAAAAATCAGTAAGTTTTAACTATATTTTTTTGAAGACATCATTCAGTTCAACTCACTGATGTACCATATAAGCTTATCTATTCAGGTAAACCAAATTTAACACCTGCATATCCAGTATTCAGATCCAAAAAGTTACAAATTTTACAGAATATCCTAAAAAACTTGGTTGGTATTGCTGTGCAAATTGGTATCTTATATTAATTAATCAAAATAAAAACAACAGAATCATCATTAATAGCTATTGTCATTAATTGTGAAAATTGCAACCCATTCGAACTTATGAAGTGGAGTTTTGGGATCCTGTTATACCCTCAAATATTCTCAAATAAAATAATTTCATTTGAAAGTTGTTTGACGTATATTAAATGTCCTCTTTAACGTTAATAATCAAACCATTCATAATGATCTCTAAGTTCTTTTTGTAGTCGAAATAATGGAAAAACCGTTTTCAAAAGTTTCATGGCGATCTATCCCAACACCCGAGTTCTAATGTTACAATCCTATCATCCTCAACTCATCCGAACAACCCCCCACATCGCTTACAGCGAAGTTGTCCCAGAGACCTGCTAGATCCTTCGAGAGTCCTTTCTCGGACAGCTATTTACTTCACGTTTCTTGTTTTTGTGACTCAGGTTAGCCGAACGATAGGTTTTGAGACATAAACTTTTACCTCTCATAATAATCAACACACTTTGCTATTTATCTACTTTTCTGTACAGATCGCAAAATATAAAAAAAAGAAAAAAAAATCTGTGAAAATTTGCCTAGTCTTAAGAAAATCTCCAAAACGAACCACCCTTACCACTTTAGTCATGCTAGGTAATTGATTTTACGAAAAATAAGTTACACTAGTTGTTAGTCCTAAGTTAGCCTAAGTTTAAATATAAAATGATTATTAATTGAAAAAACTACGAGAATTAACCCTTAATAAAACGATTAATTAAAAAATATTGATAAACTAATTTTGTATGATGTGTTCATCTTGCTTTTTTAAAAAACGAAAATAATTAAATTATTAGAAAACAAAGATAAATAATTTCGGAGTTTGATTACCTGTATCAAACTGACAAGTTCCTTCAAAATTGTTCTTTTGTGTGTATAATTTTTTTATAAAATTTTGTTAGCTTTATAATCCGTTTATGGATATAATATTTTATCTTTAGGTACAGAAAATAATTATAAGTATAACGTTATTACTATACTTATTTCTTACTCAATAAATTACTCAATTACCTACTTAATTTTTGGACTTAATATTAAACGTACTCAATAATTTATTTACTTACAGTGTGGACAGTTTAAAAACTAGCAAGTATTGATTATATCAAAAGTTTTTTTTTTTTAAAAAAATATTGTTATTAGAAAGTGAATGTTCTTAGATTTATCAATCGAGTATTTCTAGTTTTACGCATTCAAAGTAGGGCACATAGATTTTTTAACCGTGCCATTCATTTTCAGAAAATCGACCATAAACAATTGATCTATATCCTGATCATTCGCTTGCATAAATGAGCAGGAAATTAAAAATATTTATGGTTTTCGTTACGAAATAAAGAAAAATTACTTTGTTCATTTGAATTGAATTTGTCATTCAAGCATTGTCATCTCGGATGAAGAATCAAGTGGAAAAGCAAATAAAAAATTATTCTTCCGTCATACACACTTAACAATTGTATTATTTAACTAAATAAAATATTCTAAATTAAAATATTCAATCGTAAATTTAGGAATTTAAAATAACGCATACCTAGTGTGTAAAGAGGATTTTTTTTATTTATAATTTAATTCTTATTTCAACAAGTACAAAAAAAAAACTATTCCTATATTGTACGTAAAATATATAAGAAGATAAATGCTATATTTGGTATAAAATTATTCGTTATATTATGATCAAACATATTTGATAAAATGTTTTTCAATTTTATGAATTTTTAATCGGTAAATTTAATTAAATTTTATTTGTCAGTGAATATAAAATCAAATATGAATTGAATTTTAATATAAAAATATTTTTGAAAGTTGACTTCACTCAACACAAAAATGTTTGTGTGGAGGAACCTATACCTTTTTCAATTTCAGTCAATTCGATTTAAAAATCAACGAACATTTGTCATTTTTCGTAAAGCATTTTTAGTTTGATAAAAACTTTGAAATTGTTTCCAGATTATTCATTCCATATAACTAAGCTAAACAATTTTCGAGCTTTTGTACATACGTTGAATTTTTAAAAATAAAAAAAGCATTAGAAAAATTAAGTTTAAACAAATTTAATATTGTTTTGCGTACGGGAAAAAATATGTGTTAAAGCATTTGAATAGAAAAATAATCTTATTTGTGTAATTTAAATTGTTTAACAAACTATCTAAAGATTCAGCGTTAGTAAAAAATCTCTGCTTTAACATTTAACCTTTTAAGTTTAACCTAGACAAGTTTCAATCTTTTACTCTTAAAGGCACTTTAAATAATCTTAAAGTACATTTTCATAGAGCCGCTAATCGCTGGTTTTTAGCGAAAAGTGTGGTCACGTGACTAAAATGAAACGTGCGCCTGAGCAAAGGAATGATAAAGCTAAATTTTGTTTAGCAATTTTGTTAGATTCAACCGATTCAATCAGACATGTCATATTCACCAAACATGATTTTCTCTATTATTACATTTCCAAAAAAAAAACATAATTGATATATTTAATAGTTATAAGCTGAATATTTACTCACAAGTATTAATACTTATTAATTGCAATTATATACACATACTTGTACAATAAAATGGTTACATCGATACATTGATAATCGATAGAGAGCCTCATTGTCGCTCAAATTTTGGCACATATATTTATCGTTAAAAACCAACGATTAGCTACAGCATGAAAATGCACCATTAGATACTCTTTAGCTCAGCCATACTCAACCAGCGGCCTGTGGGTCACATGCAGTCCACTTAGCTGTTCAGTGTGGCTCAAAATAATTATTGTCATCAAATAATTTTTTATGTTGTTTTCAACGTGTTCTAAAAATAAAGTTGTAATCAGGGTAAAAACTCTATCTACACTGGGTTATAATCGGTTGATTAGCAAGTCGGTACAAGTCGAACAGTGTTGCCAATGTTGCCAGTATAACTTTTTGCGCTAACAATGCAATTCTTGATGCAAAAACCGCAGTATCTGCGTGCCGGTCAGCTCGACCACCCTGGTGAAAGATAGGCCAATTTTGTGTTATATTTACAGTTTTCTATAAATATGTTGCGAAAAATCGAAATGCGGCCCGGAAGAAGAAAAGGTTGAATATAGCTGTTTTAGATTGCTATTGCATTTGCACGTACACTTACAACGAAGGGGAAATAGATCGTATTTATTTAAAACAATATAGTATGCTACCGACTTAGAAGATATCTTAGTCTATAAATGTTCATTACCTAATTATGTTACAATAACTAATTAAATATTCATAACAAAATAGTTAAGATATCCGTTTTGCAAAAAAATATTTGGAATATATTACACTCGCAGCATCTTTGAGATGTGTACTCTAAGTGAATTAATATTGCTCTGTGCATTTTTTGAGCCTTAGCGACAAATTGTTCAGGGGAATGTTCTTTCACCACTATGAAAAGGGTGACAAGTACTTGTATATCCTAGCCTTAACGTAAAAATTCTTCACCAATTACAAAAATGGTTTTACCCAAATAATTAAAAGCATCAGTGACTATATCCTCAATGACCTATTCAATAAATATCAAAAATACAAACATAAAAGTATAAGACATAATATTGTCTTAGTAAACTAAAAGCAAAAATAGTATTCGTTTTTTTTTAAGTTTGCCGTTTATTTTTCCCCTATACAAACATCAATTACAATGTATTGTACAATACCAAATCTTTTACCTAGTTCAGGACCTATAGACGCTACTTGGATTATTTATGCTAGGTACATCATGCTTCAAATAAATTGTAATTAAAGTATTTGTATACATATTATAAGTAAAAAAAAATATTTTATTCTTTTTATTTAAAATGGTAGTAAAACGTTATTTTCCAATAAATATGTTTTTTTCTTGGTCACGTATATTGGTAATATGCGTAGTAAAATATTTTTTTACAGAAAAGTTACATCCAATCAAAAATATGATCCCAAACTAAAATTACTTTTACTTCAGACTTTAAAATCCATAGTGTCTATTATTAATAATATGACCAGGGATTGTACTGTGTGTATAAATAGCCACATCCTTAAAAGCATTAAAGCTTATAAGCTTTATAAATTTAAAAAAAAACGGAATATGAACTTAAACTTTGACAAATGAACATCGAAATAGTCGAAATAGAAAATATAGGGTACCAACATACCGGACAGATAATTTCATTTAAATTTTTGAAGAATAAACAAAAATTCACAATGTTTCCTGACATATTTGTCCTTCATTCTATAAGTAAGTATGCTGCATAGATAAAGATATAACTCTTATTTAATATTCACTCAAAAACATTTTTAAAAAATATTTTTTTTAATTTTGCATTTACATATGAAGGTTCTACTAGAATATTTAGTTTACATTTATGGGTAATTTATACTTATTTGATTTAAAGTATTTTAAAATTATAGGTTTCATCTACAACATTTAGATTTTCAAATTAAAAAATATTCAATAAAAATAAGAGTATTATATTTTTTTCTTTTCTAAGTCGAATTTTTCAGAGAAAAATACATTTTAGAAAAGTGGATCAAAGTAGGTACTTATTTCTTTAGACTTTTAGAGTGTAAAATGTTTTCTATTACATCTGTAAGAATGTCTCCATTTAAAAAATATGGTTGATTAATTAAAATGTTTATACCTCCAACATTGTAAGTAAATGGCTTGATGTTATACACGTACGTACACAGACAACCATACCTGTCTATTAAGTATCTCGTGAGGAATTTTTATAGGTATAAGGGATTTTGAAAACAAGGTTTCTACAACTTTATGATGAGTCTGCTATAATTTTAACTACTCTATAATTACACGAAATGGGTTGTCAAAATCTAATAACGTTAAAGTCAACATTTATTAAGAAAGAATTTTTGTGATTCAAAAAGAATGTTACTATGTTTTCATAACTTACTCTTAACAATAGAAATGTATTCGGTTACTATGGTTACTATTACCGTTGCTATTCATTTGAAATTGTAGTATTAATTTCAATAATGACGGATTTAAATATAAGTTTTAAAGAATAAAAAAAATTGTATTACGAAAAAAACACGAAACTTGTTTTGGATTTAATTTACAATTCATGGTTAACAATCTGGTTCAGGATTCTTGAGAAACAATTTGCATTTTGCGAAACTTCGAGGAATTGCATTATAATATCTATGAACTGGATTAAAAGAAACATCACATTCCTTGTATGCTATCTTTGTTCCAGAAAAAACATTTTCCTTAAGTACTTGAAGTTTGGCTCTATCAGTTACCTTTGTTGAATTTAAACAATATTAATTATTCGCTGGCGTTCCCTTCAATTTTCGTGAATTTCTTTTTGTTTGTTAATTTTTATAGCAAACTAAACACACGTAAAACCAGCGAGAATTCATAAAACACGCACGTAGACACTTCAATTTTTCACATTACAACGAAGAAAACAATTTGTATTGTTGATAGTAAGATAAACGATTAGGATGAATAAACTTTAAGTGTGGAGTAAGATTCGGCGTCTCAGGTGCAACTGTAGAACCGCGGCCTAAACTCGAGGCCATCGCGCTACCACAAGAAATCTCTTCTAACCGCCGTTCTAAAAACATTGTGATGCAGTGATTGTATTTCTCTTCCCTCCAATTGATTCGATATAAATACTGCTTACTCTTATTTTATGAATATCAATGCATTATTATTGGATAAAACCTTGTTCAACGACTATTTGACCGATTCATAGTGAAAATTTATTTCATAATACATATCAATGTTAAGTTATAAATACATTTCGATATTCTTTTAGAATGGCAAATATTCTTTTCATTATATAACAATAATACAATCAATTACTTATTAGACATTTTAAATACAATTTATTTCTAAATTATTTTTATTTAGCCAACATATTATCGTCATTTTTTTTATTTGTTCGATCTCATGCCCAAAATACGTTTCACTATTAATGTTAAAATCAAAAAATTCTACCAAAACAAAAATTATAATACAAAAAAGGAACGATATTTTTGAAATTGTACTTCCATAGGCGAACCATGAGAAGAAAAAATAAAAGATGTTACGAAAGTTCATTTGTGTCCTTACGTTCACTAAACAATATACAAATCCTAATTAAAATAAACATAATGCAACTGCGCGTGAATCCAATCGGATAATTTTTATTATATGTAAATTATTGTCCTGTCAACTACGCGAGGTAATATATCGCTCCCAACCTAGAATAAAGGTACAACTCAAAAATTGAACTTGCGGAAAAATCGTTAATAAAGTTCTTGTTATACAGTCCCTGGCCATATTATTAGACGCACTTAAAAGATTTTATACAAAATGTACATACTCGACTAAATTAAATTTAATATTGTCTACTCTTAACATTATAAAAAGTTGTATTGATTTTTAAGAAATATATTTTCTGGATAAGGATAAAACCACGTTAATTATCCCTATTACTTTAGGATAATACCCTTGATTTGAAACCCATTGAAAATATATGGAAATTGCTGAAGAAAAAAGTAGCTAAAGAGGTGGCCACAACAGAAAAATAGCCCTTAGAAAAAAAATCCACATAGGAAATTATCATCCACAAACACAGCAGACGGTATTGTCCTACATAGACAGCATACTGTAAAGAATGGGAACTTAAATATCAGTAACCGGACTTTCAATTAAATACTAAACAATTCAACTCGCCATAATTAAGAAAATGTTTCGCTTTATTTTAAAAATTATAACGAAAATAAGGAACCAGAGTTGTTGTGGAAATTGTAAAGTTACCAGTCCAAAAATGAATGTAAATTTTATGAACTTCGGCCACATGGAAAACAAACCAAAAAAAGTCAAAGGATAATTGCAGTTAGAAGGCGAAAGTAAGGAATACCATAACCTTAAATTTATAATTGGATGAACAATTAAAGGGTTTGCTGCAACAAGGAGGAAGCTCCAATTTTACATACATCCGATTTCAGTGAGCTATCAATTTTAGTCATTTGTCAGTTGTGTCTGTTCGCTGTGAATATGGAACGGGTAGCTACTAGTATCTTATAATTATAATGATTCAAATTCTGTTAAGAACTCTAGTTCTAAATAAGAACCGTTGAAACATATTTCCAGAAAAAAAACTGTACTTTTACAAATAAGTATAACTTCTTGCATGCGTTCATCAAAATACACACACTTAAGCTTTAATTGTTATTTATTGGTCCCTTATAATTATAACAATCTTCAGACTCTAAGGCCATCTGGAGTTAATAGGTTAATTAAGGAGCAGTCTACCTAATTGACTATTCGGCCACCAGTAGGCGCTTTAACCAATATTTTTTATTTTTCAAAGTACTAACTGGTAAAAAGAACCTCAATTTTTACTCAAAACAATAACATTTCATCTGTCCGTTTTTTAATAAAAATCGTATAATTTACCGTACTTATTTCTCTACTTATTTCTAAAGTAATTTACACAATAAAATTCAACCATAAAAGATCTTAAAAAATTTCAAGATTAAATTATGTAAGTGGCAAAAACTTACACACATGTCATTTACAAAATTCCAATGCCAAAAGGTCAAAAAGTACAGCAATCGTACATTTTCAAAATGTTTATTTCCTTGTAAGTTTTCTACGATTGAGTCTTACTTTGGACATGAAATAATAAATTGTCGTTTTTTCACTTGATAAAACAAGAAAAAATAAATGTCATGATAAATAGCAAAAAATGCATCATAGCATTGGTTTTTTAACACTACAAACGTTTAAGTTGTCTCCTTTTATGGCCGTCTTATAAGAATCAAGTTTTCAATTTTGATTTGAAAATTTTATGTAGATGTTACTGTTTACTAATTTAAAATTATTTAATTTTGGGATTAATTCAATAAACAGTTACTTCTGAATGTTAAATCATTTACTGTTACAGAAAACTTTAATTTTATTATTTAAAATTCAAATTTATTCCAGTCCCATTGTTCTAATCTACCCTAAGACTATAAAGTAAACAATGAAGCTAATAAAATCAATTTTTTTATCTTTGGCGTAACTGTAATATGAAAATGACTTTTTGTGTGATATACTGACATAAATACCTAATAATTTTTCTTTATAAAATGTTGCATCTGAAATATTTGAAAAAAAGTGTTGGTTTGTTCATTGTGTTTGGTAAAATATTTTTTGTAAAAGCAAAGAATTGTATGTTTATGGTTCGCAATAAGTAATCAATTAGAATATAAAGAATGAGTAAGTAAAGGAAGTTTATACTAATTACTTAAGAATTATACATCCGGAAATGTGTGAGAAAATAAATGCTTTCTATATAATTTCAGTGACTAATTTTTGGTCAAGTTATTCGCATTATTAATAAGTTCAGTGGAAAAATTGTGAAAAAAATGTTTTAATTATACGCATCACATCTAGAAATAATTTAGAGGTTAATTCAAACATTTAACAATGGACATTGTTCGGAGAGGTAAACGAAAACTTTTGAAAAGTGAAAGCATGAACCTAAGGTGCTGTAACCTTTGAAGGTTGGAGAAAATCTGTTTTAAGACAATACGGATATTTTCAAAGTGTTTAATAAATAAATGAGCTGGTGCATAACCAATGGTTTGTGAATAGTGAATACAAAGTTTTCAAGTCGTCGAGACTTCGACGATCGGTCAGACGGGAAACCTTTTTGTCTCTTCTCGGGAGATAGCGACGTTCACTCTTCGCCTCCAGCATCAACAGTCTTCACTTTTTTATTTACATTTACCTTTAGCATACGATCATCTGATTATATGTACAGAACCGGAATATTTTTTCACTAACTAAATCGTTAAATTTTTTGTATTATAAAATATAATCTCTGTGCAAGCTTTCTAAAAATGTAATATTGTTGCGAAAGAATTTCGTATAAAGAATTACGTTTTGTGGAATACTAGGTAAAAATTGAAAAAAAATATAATCAATACTGTTTCTTTGCATACCCTATTGAACCTAATGTATTAAAAAAGTTAAACCATATTGAATCTTAAAAATTAAAATTAAAAAAAAAACATTATTAACCCTTTGTGTGCCATAAGCGTGTTAACGCGCTCCACGATTGCATACTTAGCAGACCGGCCATGTAAAACGAGCGCGTATGCGCGCTCAATTTTGGACATATATTAGAGTTACATATTATACGGCGAATTACGGATTCGGAAGAATCCTATCCTCGTCCTCGGTTATATATTTTTTTGGGTCGGATGACGTGAATATCCCATCCTCATTGCCAATGATGTAGTTCTGGTCGGATTGTAGTGTTAAGATCCCGTCCTCGTCGCCAATTATATTTTGAGTGTTTAAAGGATTGCGATTTAAATTTGATTTTGATGTCGAAGCAAAATGTTTATGTTCTTTCTTTAATTACAATTATTTTATTGAGTTGAATTTATTATTTTTATATTCATCATTTAATATCATTTTCAAATATACTTTTCTATTTTAATTTTTTCATTTTATTATCGAATTATTTATTATTTTCTTGTTTATCATTATTTCTAATAACACTTAAAAATATATGAGAAATAACCGATACCTTGGTAACCAGAACAAATAGTTACCAAATATTTCTCCTTGTTTAACTATTAACTACACTATTATTTAACTAAACTACGCGAGAAATAACCGGGAACTGCCTAAAATACGTCAATAACGAAATTCGCGTCAAGTATGATTAATTTATTGCAAGAGGGTCTATTTATAGACCCGATGGTGTTCTTTTAGGGATGCTAAGAAATTTAAAATAACTGCCGTAATTAGGGCGTGTTACTTGATAAGAAAATAAATAATCAACAATTCGTCGTCGCGAGAATTACAAAGATAAGTTCAATTCTGATACAGAGTATTTTACATTAGTCGACATAAAGATTAAAAAAACATCTTTATAAATGGCATGTAATGAAAATGTGCTAATTAATATCAAATGACTTCTAGAATACTTATATACAAAATATATACTTAAGTACAAAAGTGTCATTTTTGGGGTTGAAGTTGGGGTTGTTTACGAGGGATCGTAACTTTAGTAACTTAGATCGTCTGTTTTAATTGATACAAAACATTCAATATATAGTGATATTCACTGAGATAAAAACAATATATCAAGACACTCGAAATCAAACATGTTTGCAATGTTATAGATGTTATATAGATCTCAATAAAAGTTTCAGTGGTTTCAATTTATTATATTTTGTTTTTGATAGAAAATCTTCCGTTTGCCATGCACCGTTGTACTAATATCATGCGGCACTTAAAAGGCTAATAATTGTTTTGTTTTATTCATAATATATTATTTTTGTAAGTTCAAACTATATTAACGATTTATTTAGAAACGTTTAAGAAAAATTATTAAATTAATTCTTCGTACAAAAAAAAATCTATGCCGTGAAGGAATGTAATAACAAATCACATAAAAATGAAGAAATTAGTTTTCATGGTATACCCAATAACTATTGTCAATAGCTAAACTATTGTCTTTTCAATTAATAACGTTACTGCAGAACGACTCCTACTTAACCAACTGTAAAACCACTCGAGCCACCTTATTTTTATTAAAACAAAAACAAATTTGTTTAGTAGTAATTTTAAAAAAAAAAAAAGAAGAAAATTATAATTTTTTGGCTTCCATTATCCAGATTTAGATTTCGGGAGTAACTATAAATATATTTAAAATTATTTTTATAATGCCAATTTCTTATTTAACAAAACTTATAAAAATTTCCGATTAAATTATTTCTATTTTTAAGCTCGAAAAATTTATAACCAATATATTTGGAAAAATAATCAATTTCATAATTACACCTGTAGATTATAGATTATTTGTTTTAAACATTAGGCACTTTTAACTGATTGTATTGATAATGCATATTTTAAAGCCCTGTATAGGCGTACATAGAGAAACTTCTGCTTGTAATTTAAACCATTTTCTTAGCCCAGGGTGGCAAACCAAAATGATCTTGTTGGTCACTTTGAAAATTCATCATAAATACGCAGGTTACATATAAAATTTTGTATCCTTATATACGATCTAGGAACGTTGTAGACATTTTTAGAGAGCAAAAATTGAAACAAAATGAGGTATTATTATTGTGTTTATTTTTGCATTCTTGCATGCAAACATTCATTGTATAGTAAGAAACGTTCACTATAAGAAAATCGTATTTCATTTTCTCAAAAATTAAGAAAAAACTTTCTGAATACTTTAGGTTTAATTAAACTGTATTACAAATAACTAAAATACTCACAGTTTTATGAAAAAGCTCATTATTTTGGAATGTTGACAGTGTAAATATTAAAATATTTTTTTTAAAAAATATTAATACATACAAAAACATCAAAAACTGTATTTGAATAAAATTCCTATTTTTAATTAAAATTATTATATTATTTTAAACTGTGTAATGCTTTAACTATAATATTTTGGGATAACAAAGTATTTTCTCAAACGAACGAATATGAATTAGTGAATGCAAATCTAGAGAAAAAAACTTCACCAACAAATATCAATTGTTATCATAATAGGGTACAATATTGAAAGTTAAAAAAGTATGTGTTCGTGGAGACGCACGTAAGAAGTAACACTTCTTTGTGTAAGTATAATATTTTTCATGAAACAATTTTCAACCTTTCTTATTATAATACTAAAGTTTTTAACATAGTTTAAATAATTATAGTTATTATTAAATATTTTCTTATTATTTTAACTCAGTTACAAATTACAAACAAATGATAGAAAATTTAAAAATAAATAATTTATTCGTCGCTTGGAATCAGAAAATAAAATCATAGCCAATTTTCATTACAAAAATTATAAGCCAATTCTTTCTTTTCCCTCTTATGACACGTCTAAAGAAGTACGTATAACTTTAAAAACGATGATTATATTTCAACCCAACAATGTTGAAAAAACCATTAATTTGAAGGTTGGAGATGAAAATAGTTTTTATTTTTTAAGCAAATAATGGTTATGCTTAATTGGCTAACAATTAGTAAGTTCAAGTTTTTTTTAAAATAAAAAGTATTGAATCTTCGGCATTTCATTTCAAAAATAAATTTGCGAATTTGAACAAATGAATATGGCGAAAATTCGTTATTTTACTAGGTTGTACTAATTTTTAATTTAAATATTACTTTTATCTGCAGATTTTTCTTATTTATTCTCTTAAAATTCAATGTTGTTATAACGTATTAACCAACTAAAAAAGTTTCTTAATTCGTCGGCATGTTTTTTTTAACTTTTATATTTTAATTTCACATTGAAAATGTGAAAATATGTTGAAAATTACCAAATGTGAATTACTGCATTTATATTCCATTAAACAATATTTACATTGCTCTCTATGTTCTTCATATTATGTGCCTACTATTGCTTAATGTAGATATTATATTTTCTCTAAAGTTAGCCATGTAACATGGTTTGCCTAGTGTTTAGAAAATAACATTTAGAAAAACCATTGTATGTGAGTATAAAAGATAAAAGAGGTGATTAAAAAATAACGAATGTAAAATATATTTCTAACAATGTGTTTCTTTTTGTTTTGATCAAATGATTTTTTTTCTATAACTTTATTTTTATCTTTTCAGTTTTGTACCATACTTATTTGTCAACAAATTGAATTATTCATTAATTAATTCGGATTTTATTTTAAGTTAATTCCTTATTCAAATATAGTATAAACTTTTTCATTTCAACATCATTTAAACATACAAAATATTAAAGTCATCCATAAGGTGTGAATTCCATTCACCTAATATAGAAAGTTCAAGGTTGTCTTGCAATTCCCTTTCAGAAAACATTCCATAAACGGTAAAAGTGCAGAGTTGCTTTATCCATCTATTTGCCTACCAGTTATTAAAGTTATATAATTATTTTAAATAAAATTTATGTTTAAATTAAAGGAAAAAAGATTGATTTTGTTAAAAAAATTGGCATTCCAATCACTGCAGTGAAATATGTGAAAAATTTAATGAAATAATTTTAAATAAATTTTCATTTAACATGATGTTAATGGAAATTTTATTATTTCAATAGAAAATCGTGACGGAAATATTAAAATAGATTTATATTTCTCTTGTTCAATCTAGTGCCTTCGATGGCGTTCAACGCGTATGTTGAGTTTTGTACAGATGAGGACGAAGAATGTGTGAATGAAAAAATCGAGAGGTCATCAACACCATTTTATTAAACAAAGAGCCAAGACTGAACTTGAATATGTTATATTTTTTCAGGTTAATATTTAAAATGAGCAATACGTTTTTATTTAAACTAATGGCAATGTGGCGCTTGATTGCACTTGCAACTATCATGCGACTGCTTTTCATTCAGTTCAACTGCGTTATTTCACACCTACATATATATATATATATATATACAGTATATCGTTTCCCGATGAATAGATAATAAACGGCATCTCATTTCTCAACCCTCATAACTACTCTTTGACAGTCAAGAAACTTGCCCAATTACACTTTAATATTAAATATTTGCAGTCGCTGTTTATCATTCGCTAAACTTCATATATTTCACTGCATTTCACTTGAGTTTGTAAAGTTCATGTTTGATCCGGACAGACATATTAGTTAACAACCAAAATTTATTAATTAATCATAATCTCCAAGAAAATTCTAAATCCATTTTCCCACAAACGATACTCAATCAATTCTCTACATTTTATATATTTTTTCCGGCTTTTATACTGGCTGCAGCGACCGATCGAATTCGAACGGAAATAAACAGTCATTGAATATCTATTTTTCTTTCACAACGAAACATTAATCCACAACAAAAAAAAGAAAGCAAAACACAAATAGATTTACTGAAGACAATTGCAGGATTGAAAATTTCAACGATATTTTCATTCAAAAATATTAAAATCTCAACTTTATGATTCGTTCAATTACATTTGCATAGCATTGTTCTTTTCGTCGAAATGTAAAAGAACATCCGAATAATAAAAACGTTTTATTGTACTCCGATTACACTTGCGACAGATAGTATTTAATATGGTAATTGCTATTTACAGTTTCTAATTGGTTGTTTAATACCCGAGGAATAAACGCGTTAAAGTTATACGAAAACGAATAATTATATGAAACAGAAAAGTAAAGGTGAAACTTAACTTTGTATGTTATTCAGAAAATAAAAGTTAAAGTATAAAAACGACTCATTTAAAAATTCGTGTTAATTATTTGACTTTTTTCAGCAAATATTATAATTAGAGAAGTTTTTAATTTCTCAGTTATAAACTTGCCTCTAACAAGCAAACGAAGTACTAATATGAAACTAATTGGAATGAGTGCATAATATACCTATATAAATTAATTTATACGAAAATACTGCAAAAAATGTTAGGTTTAATGTTATTGCCAATATTTTATCCATAAAAAGAACTTTTAAACTGTAATTTTTGGACAGAAGCTTAACTCAGGTGTAGCTAACCTGGAACCCGCTGGCCACATGAGGCCCGCATTAACCCTCCCGTACCTATAGTTATGCATTTTATGCATACTACCTTTAATAATTTAAATATTTCTATAAATATAAGAGACAGTGAGTTCATATTTTAAATATTCCTCCCTAAAGCATTTACGCATAGAATAAAATCATAAAAGTAATAAAAAATAAGATGTATCCCGCACATGAGATGATTTATCAAAAAAATCCATTGTAAATTTATCAATTCAATCAAAGATGTGCATTTTTACGTATGGGTTACTTTTGTATTGTATTGTTACTTCACTTCTCGGTGTGTATCTTTCTCATATATATAGTGAGTGAGCATGTGTGGTAAACGAGCTCAGCTGAGATCTTTCATTTCGGAGATTGTGACAAGAATACTCAAATAAACTGTCATTTCTCATAAAAATAATTAATAACAATTGTAATATCGGCAATAATTGATGTATTTCAACTCAATTTTAAACCTTTTTTTGAAATGTTATAGTAATATATATATATATATATATATATATATATATATATATTACAAAATATATGTACCAAAGTAGTGAAAAACCAATCTATAAAAATTTCTACAATGTATCTAATTTTAATATCCATGTTCTAACTAACAAATAGTCTAACTCCAGTTTTGACAATCTGTCTCTAAATGTTACGATTGTTGAATGTATACATGTATATTTAATATGTCTACGTACTAAAATTACATTACCTAAGAAACTTTTTGGAATTATAAACTGTTCGTTCTGAAATTCTAAAATTGAGCGAGGATTTGTGCAATTTGCAAACTAAAATTAAAAACTAGAAAGGAGTTAAAGTAATCAATTAAATCAACTGAAATATGTTACATTAATTATATTATTAAATTAATATTTTTTAACAGGTTAACCCAAGGATGGACAAACGGTCGATCAAGAGCAGGCCGCCAATCGATCGCAGGTATTTTAATAATTTTTAGGTAAATTGAAAATATTTTAATTGAAAATATGTACTAAAAATTTAGCTGACAATACTTCCTTCTGTTCATTCTCTCTTTAAATTTGTATTTATTTTAAATTTAACCCATTTTTCGAAGTCGATCGCGTTTAAAAAATAAAAACTATTGTCGATCAAACCACTACTAAATGTACCTATCCCTGTGTTCACCTATTTATGTAAATCTAGAATTGTAAATATCAGTAACATTAACTATTATAAAAATATATTAGATAGTAATTCTTTAATATTCGACGAAATGTAGTCTAAATAAAATTATAAATCTTTTGTATATATATATATATATATATATATATATATATATATATATATATATTTGCTTTAAAATCATACAATAGTAAAAACTTTAGAAGTCCAAGTAGTTGTTAAAGAACCAAATTTGATTTTATCATAATTTTTTTGAGATAGTAAACTCCATTCTTCCAAAAAAAATAATTTCTAGCAAATACCATCTTAGGGTGTTTATCTTAGTTCACGAATATTAGTAATCTAATATTACTAATATAAATTACAACTGGATCACATGTTTTGTTTTCCAGGTATATTAGGGGATCAATTTTTTTTATTGAATGAACTCAATTTTTTAAAATTCAAGTGTGGACTAACAGTGCATGAAACATTTTACTGGAATTAGGTGATTTTCTTATAGAAAAGATTTAAGCACCACAGGTAGACAATTTTCATGTGGCAATTTTTCGATCTAAAAAAATTGATTTACATGCTTACCAAGTTCAGAGCATACGGAGAATTATATTTCTCTAGAGAAAAAGAGTATTTTCGAAAAAAATTGGAGTTAGACATTTTGCTACTGAGATCATCGATATATAATGTTATATGTGGCCCGCGGAATTATAATGCGTTTCCAAAGTGGCCCGCAATATCATTTGGGTTGGCCATCCCTAACTTAACTCAAAAACATAAAGGGTATTTTGTGAATAATAATAATTATCTAGTTTCAAATTTAGTTTTTCACTGGAAGACATAAATTAATTACATAATAAATAACAATTATACACTAGCCGACCCGCGCAATATCTCTTGCATTAACGTTTAAATTTTGAATAATAGCAGAGACTATAATATCAACAATATGAAAATTAATTAAATTAAATGAAGCCAAATTAGGTAAGACACATCAATGTTATTTTATAACTAATTAATTAAATTGGCTATTTTCCATTTTTAATCCTATAATTAATATGTGATGGTTCATGCAAATTTGACACCCACCGTGAAATTCGGAATGTAACTTAAGATAATTTTTGTAAAGAAAGTAAAGAAAGTAATATAGAAATCATTATTACTTTGCAGCTCCCAAACTATTTAAAGAAAATACGTTGATTAGTGTTGATGATTGAGTAACACTTCCTTTTTAGGTAACCAATTTAAGCGATGTGGAAACAAAACAATGAAATCGGTCATGCTGTGAATGAAAAAGGAATCAGAAACCCAATCCTCAAAATGGGGACTGATCAAATAATACCTATTCTCTCGTTCGATAAGCCTTACTTGGTAGCAACTGACGCATCACGTAAGAAATGGGAAGTATACGAGAGTAAACTACTGTAATATGGTCAGATAAACTATACTAATGACTCTGTGACAGATAATGGATTTGACGCTGCTATATACGAAAAAGCTCAAATGTATGAACTTTTAGCATGAACCTTTGGAAACAGAATTTACTACACATCTGACTGAAATATATGCATCGCTAGCTTGTGCAACAGTCAGATTGTTAAAACCACAGGGTAACCTCATACAGGTATCCTAATTACTATGAAAGTACCGGTGTGTCCCTACTGATCTAGCTTCCAAAAACTAAGTAGCGTTGGGCTGGATGTCAGGCGATAAGGACACGAAGGAGAAGGAAAAGACAGATTATCTTTCCCGTCGAGAAGCGACGACATCATTCGTTGGCCCAGACCCAGTATTTGGGGTCACACAATCAGCGATGAAAAGCCTATCAAAGAGTGGCTTTATACTAATCATTGTTCCTTATAGAGCGACATCAAGGGGCAAAAACACAGCAAAACATTAATGAAAATTTTTCTCAAAATTCTCATAATTCCTTAGGCCAGATTCCTGACTCTTAACTCATAACCGGTCCCTGTAGCCTGAGAAAACATCTTCGTACTGTTGGACCGTCCGATAAACAAATTTTGTTAGACAGGGAATGAAACTGCTTCTTACATTCTTTTAGTACTGAACTAGTTGATCAGCATCTTATTCGCCGATTGCCAAAATTTGCATGGCTTATTGGGATTATTGGTTTAAATAGATAGAGTAAAGTTCCAGGTAACAAAATAAGACTAAAACTGTAATGCTAGTGAACCTAGTGCTGGTGAACCATATAGGAAAAAAATGCTTCCATTTATATGAAGACATCAAAATAATGTTCAAAAAACTTTTTCATAAAAATTAAGCAAATTTTTAATTAAATAGAAATTCAGAACAGTCACAGTGGTTCTATCGAATATTTCGTTACTATCATCAACACTTGACAAAATAATAATTTTTAACATTGATATCAATTAGTCTACTACAGATATGTAACTTAAAGCCTGTATAAACTTGTTGGTGTAAAAATGGAATTATGTAGGTATTTAAAAAGGCTATTGTTACAAGTAATAAAAGCATACAAATTTGGTAAATACAAATGCTAAGTGACCGTTCCAAAACTAGAAGGTGCTCCACTTAAACAGAAGTTTTCGAATATTTCTTGGTTTATCAAATATTATCAAGTTTAAAGAGCTAAAGATCTTACTACTAGTTATAAGCCTATACTAAATAATGACTATACAATTAAAATAACTTATTTTTGGGTTCCTTTACTTTTGTTAAAAATATATTTATTTTTTTACTTTCTTACTCTACACAAATTGTGCAGTTGTAAAATTGTAAAATTTATGAAGTTCTAAACTATTTTTTTCGTATCGAATAATGAAATTTAGTTAAAAATAAATTCATATCGAAATTTTCTCTTATAATCGAGACAAAAAAAAAGCGTTAGAGATATTATTAGAACTGTAAAAGTAATTAGAATAGTACAATATGCCCACACTGTCTACAGTTTAAAAAAATACTGACAGGTAATTACAATTATGTAGCTCCCTCTGTTGCTGTGATGTGGCAAAATTTGAGATAAAACTTTTGTTTCCACAGGTAACAGGCAAAAGTATTTCTTTTTGTTTCTTCAAATGTCACATCATAACATTTGTGACAACTCGCAGTCTTTCATTCTACTCGTGACATTATTTACGATGTTTTTTTAATTATTTTTCTGTAACATTTCGTTAGGTATCTTAATGAGGAAAAAAGAAAAGCATAGTGGGTCTTAAGTTATTTAAACCACTAATAAAACTATTTCAAGGTCTACTCAATAGTCTACAAGGTTTACAGGAAAACATGGAACTACCTAAACTATTTTATTTTTAGAGTAAAACAATTAGGTATAATCCATAATTTCATTAGTACAGTTTGGCATCTAGGATTATAAAATTATTTAATGAGATATTGAAACTTTAAAAATATAAAACAAAAAAATCGCTAGTACCCTCATTATGTATAGCGCCATAGAGGTCGCTGATCTGGTGTAGAAAGCAAAATAATTAACAAAAAACAGCAAATATTCCATTAAATATTTTAGTTATTTAAATATTTTTAATTACCTGAAATTATTTTTCAAAATGGTGAGACATGAAAATGACATAAGATGTTAAAATTTCAATTTTAATATGTCGAAAAAGCATGAAATGTGTAAGGTTCACGTACCTCATCGGTGATATCCCCCAGGTGTTGCACGTCCTCAGTCTCACGTGTCTCCTGTGTCTCTTCCCGAGAGAGCACTCGCCGTTCTTTTACTTCCTTCACGACGGCTGCTCCACCCTCGACCAAAGGAGTCTCAGCTACCGCAACCCAACCTTTTCCGGGAGGACTATCATCTCCCAATAGCTCCTTGCCATTTACATCCGATTTCGCACCACCATCATCCCCCAACGTGCGACGCTACACAGAAAATAATAATTAAAAATATTGAGAGAAAATACACGACTTATGAGTTTATGACATCTCTGCCATCCAGCATCTTTTTGTCTCCTAAGTTATTAAAACAAGTTTGTGTTACATTATATATAATATCTATATAATTTACCTTTACATAGACAATATTTTTAACACGAAATTCACGTTTCATTCTTCGTCATTATTCATGTCATTATATTTTATATCTCTATTTTGTATGGAAACGGCATGAGCATAAACGCTCTTTTAAACACTCGTATGAAGTAAAGTAATGTTATATAATAGAAGATATGATCTCGCATACTATATTACACACTTCCATGAAATATCCTTTAGAAATCTTTTATTGTTACACAACACTTGACAAAATTATTTCAACAGTAGACTTATTTCAGACATCATTGAAACAAGATAATGAACGAAACGCAAAATATTATAAACACATTCAACATTATAATCATGAGAATATTGTCCTTTTTTTACCAACAGGCTACCCATCATAATTGTAAAATATCGGTAGATTTTTGAAGTTATACTTCTTTAGCAACGTTATGAAAAAATATTCAGACTGATATTTTGGTATAAGCTTGGATCAGGAACGTCGAAATTTGAGAATTGTTTTTGAATGGTTTCGATATTATTCCTGTACGTATTGTTCACTCGAATGCAGTTTGTACGTAAATTTTGACATGTCAGAAATAAAGTAGTGATTGTTATTTTCAAATATGTATTTATATTGTATTATGTAAAATTAAATTTTCTAAATAAAGTCTACTTTGGGCAAGTCCACTTCAGCACACCCACAATTTGGCAACGTTGCATTTTCGACTTTGTTTTAATTTAATTCGCGATTAAATCGGTCCATAATAAAAATAACCGTCGCTTCTTCATTTCTGGCTTGTCAAAGTTTACGTACAAATTGCATTCGAGTGAACAATACGTACCCATTCGGAATAGTTATCTACAGTTCGGAATATCTCGACGTTCATGATCCAAGCTTATACCGATATTTTAATAAATTGTCACTTTGTGACGCTACAGTAAAAAGTCGCTCGCAAACGGTTAATTTTGGGAGCGATTTGCATAATGCTAAAAAACGCAATCAAGTCGACCGAGCTGACCAATAGCACAAATTGTTTGTTATTCCGTAGGAGAATCCAACTGAAATGATCGACGACGAAGTTAAAAGTGCCAGGAAGAGATACCAGTCATAACAGGTACTGTGAGTTGTTATTTTATATTTAAAACATCGACATCGTTGAACTTAACATTTTCAATTTTTATGCTTTATACCATAACCATATTAATACATAATAGTTTAAATATATTTAAAAGAAAGGTATTTTTATTAAATTACTTAATACAAATGTAAAACAATTCAAAGAAAGTCGATTGATGCATTATTATATCTTTATAAATGAATTAAAAATAAGTTTCAGTACATAAATATAAATTGGAAATAAAATTAAACAATTATTATTGTTTTAATTTACTTTTTACTCTGACGCTATTTGTACATATTGTAGGCCCAAGCAATTTATTATTTAGACAAACTGTTATGTATATACTGTTTATTAATATCTTTGCATGATAGTCTAAAACTAAAATTCATTTCCAAGGGCGGATACAGGATTTTTTACTGGAGGGAGGGGCACAATATGATCTTTCATTTGCAAGAGCGTGAAAGGGATCACGAAAGATTCGTAATTCCAGCCAGAAATAGCCAAAAATTCACCAATGTTCTTTCTGTTACTTTAATCATATATTTTCACAACTTTAATAATTTGATTTCCTTCTAAGTATGTACTGTTATGGAATCTCCACAGTAAAATACCTTGGGGGGGGGGACACGAGACAATTTATAATCCGCCCTTATCCATTTCTATATAGTAAATGTTTTCGATAACTATTTTTCGAACAACTAACCATTGCGTTAATGATTAACAGTTAGTTCATACTTGCAAGATACAAATTTGTATACGTTATCAATTGTGTATAATATTGCGAAATACAAAACAGTATGTATAAACAGCCCATTTGGCTCATGTCCTTTTGGCGACATCAATATCGGATTACGTTGTATTTTCTACTTTGTTTTTAAGTTGATTCGCGAGTCAATCAGGTAATAATGAAACTTTAACAACAAAAGAGCAAGTTATACGATATAACAATAATTGAATAATTGAACTAACAAAAAATCGCGAATTAAATTAAAAAAATAGAAAATGCCACATTGTCAGATATTGATGTCGCTAAAAAGGATATGAGCCATCAATTCAATCTATTATTTGAAAACTAGTAATTTTTGGGAAATATTTATAGCCCAACACTGACAAAAGGCAATTGAATGAAAACAGTTGAAACCAATGACAACAATCAGTTAGTTCAAAATTAAGACAATAATTATTATATCTGTAATACACTCACATGTATGTGTTTCATTTTTTGTTCTCTGTCTTTACCGCCATACATACATTTGTCTATTAAATTAACATTAAAATTAAAAATTGTGTTTAAACTTGTTTTTAATATTTAAGTTATCACAAACTACTAATGTCCGACCGAACTTTTAGTTTCGCTGTCGCCAAGCCGAAACTGAATTTATGAGATAAGAATGTTAAAAAATTATTGTTTTTCACTTATTATTTGATTCTTCAATTATGAATACTGATAACTATCAGTTCATTAAAATTTTGATTAATATTATCATTAATATTTTTTTTTTCAGTTCGAAAGACTGATCAAAGTTTAGAAGAATGTATTTTGTTTTTAAGATATAAGAAAAAGTACTTTACATTTTGTGTAACTAAACATATCATATAAAAAATAATTTTGTTTTGTAACTTTTTTTATTATTTTATGTTTTTCGTAACTAATATTAAAAAGAAATATTAGGTGCATTTCTTTCAGATCAACCCCTTATTTCAGCATAAATAATTTATTTGAAGTTAGAAATTATAATAATATGTTTTGTTAAGGCTTAGCTCAAATATTAGGGACTAAATGATTCATGAATACCTATAGGATTTAAAAGTAAAGACTGGCTAATTTGGATTAACTTTTTTTCAACGAAAACATGACTGTATATGGAAGTTTCGGCCGAAACTTAGACTGATGTCGAAATTCGGTTTCGGCAGTAAAAACTAGTTTTGGTCGGACACTACAAACTACTAATAACTGATGTACTACTTCAAGCAATACCGGAATATGCTATGGCAGTGGATTAAAAACATCTTTTTAATTACGACAAATAAATATAACTTCATACGCACATGCATTAGTACACAAACATTTTTTTTTTATTTGTCATGTACTTAATTGATTTATATGTGAAATTTGCATACTTTGAAAATTAAAAAAGTTAAATAAAACGTCTTTGGAAGTGGTTGCCATTTTCAATAAATTATCATTTTCTAATAAATGAATATTTTATAGATAACTCAAGTATGAATAAAATAAGAAAAATTAATTCTATCATCATTATAAACATCATGATGGATTTATATGAATGCATGTGCTAGGTACTTAAAAAGAGTAATAAGGGATGATAAATGTAAGAAACATCTTTTAAAAAATGATGATAAAAAATTATTCAACCGGGAATTTTCATAATAAATCATTTGTTATCATATTTGTTTTTCTTTCTACTTAGCGTTATCGTAAATAATTAAGTGCACACCTCAGTTTGCTCGTGCTCCTGTTTTTCCGTATCCTCCGTGGTGTTCGTCGTCACGATGGGGCCGCTGTCTTCGACCACTCGCCCATCTTCTAACACCACCTGTCGCTTTACCCGTGTCTCGATTTGACGTGTCGTCGTCACCTCGGTCTTTTTCTTCGTCACCCATTCTTCTATTTTGAAAAATAAAACAATCAAAATCAATATGCACCGTCAATTCAACCTAAATCAAACAAAGACTATCGTAAATCCCATCAACTATGCAAAATAGTTTCCAACAACTTATCTCATCCCATTTAAATTAAGCATGTTAAAACGATAGAATTATCAAAGCCTATAAATATTAATAGCTCGTTTATTATTAAGTTGTGATTAGGGTGTCTAAAATTCTAGAACTTATGGATTAGTATACAATAATAATTTACATTTTCTTATGAATCATACGAATCGATATACAACACGTTTCACATGTGTGAATATTTCGGTCAGACAGTACAATTTCTTCATGCATTTTTGCGAGAAGGCACGCTCTGCACATTTTTCAAGTGAACTTTTCTAAAACTGAATACATAAGTATGAACGTTAAACACGTATTTAATCTGCTAAAAGCCTGTACTTAAAACACATGTAAACGTTATATCTTCGTCTTTAATACCTAATTAAAATGTTTGAATCATGCCATTTATAAAATATAAATTGTAAATATATACATATTCAAAGGTAAAGTGAAATAGAGCGTATTTTAACGGTTTTCGAAAAATTCTTAACTACATTGCAAAAAATTGTTTCATTAAATGCTTATTTGTAACAATTAAAAAGAATATACCTAATACTTACTAATTTCTAAGTCTGTTATTGTTTAAATCCTTTATGTTAGTTTGGCGTTCTTAATAGCGACAAATTTTGGAGGTGATAATTAACACACTTACAGTTAACCAATCAAGCTGAAATTCTACTGATATACTTATGTCACCTTACATTTTCATCTATTAAAATTTCAGCTCAATCGAAATTAATTTAACAAACTGTATCCCGTGGATCAACATGAACTAGAACTATTATGGTCCACTTTGTTCACGAATTAAAGTTAAAACAAAGTAGAAAACACAACGTTACCAAATATTGACGTTTTTTAAAGGAGTATGATCCAGTTTCCGGGAAAATATTGGACCACGCTGACGTGCCTAAACCACGGGAATACCTAACTTTTATGAAATTCCCACATTTAGTTGTAACTATAAATGCTATGTTCAGTCTTTTAGAAACCACAGATATTTCAAAAATAGAAATAAACGTTAAAAAATAAAACGTAATCGAAAATTAAATAAAAATTATTTAGAATGAAAACCTTATTTTTATGGGTTACTTTTTTTTGATAAATCAATTAGGGCCGGTATTTTCCTTGATTAGTAGATAAACCATATAAAATATTTAGTGGATTAGTGGTCCTTAACCTGGGTTCAATCGAACTCCAGGGGTTCGATGAACCAGTCTCGTGAGTTCGGTGTAGGTGAAGATACACCCTCGATTTATATGACCTATGCAAAAGTATACAGCTATGTTTTGAATTTGAAAAAATCATATTTTATCGACAAATTTGTTGTGTTCATATTTTACATAATATTATTTATTTTTTTTAGTAGGAAAGTGGACATTGAAAGGATGTAAATCCATATATTAATAATTAATTCTGCGACGTTTCGGTCCTTTATTTGACCTTCATCAGGCTTCTTAATGTAAAGTATATAATATACATCTCAAATACATCTATGTTGCATACAATCTATGTCGCTGTATTTGAGATGTATATTATATACTTTACATTAAGAAGCCTGATGAAGGTCAAATAAAGGACCGAAATGTCGCAGAATTAATTATTAGTATATGGATTTACATCCTTTCAATGACCACTTTCCTGCTAAAAAAAATAAATAATATCATATTTTATTTTTCCAATTTAGAAAAGGTCGGTGAATACGCATATGAAACTGGCGGGTTTTAGTAGTTCAACAAAGTTTAGAGCCACTGTAATAGATACTAACTTGTTTTTTGGTAAATCTTCCGTATTTATCATGCATATATAACTATCACTTTCACTACCTAGATGTGAAAATACATATTATTATTCTCAGGTGCAAATTCGAACCTAGGTTAAGAACCACTGCTTTAAAACTTAGCGAAATAAAATAGGGAAGTTTAAAGTATATATTTTCATCAAAATCTCACAACGAAAAAAATATTGTTATACTTATAGTAAAAGAAAGTAAAAGTACAAATAAAAATACTTATTTACTCCTTATATTTGTATTGACCGCAAGGTAACAGTTACAAATTGAATAATATGAAACTACCATATATGCTAAAGGTATCAACTACCTCTCAATAGAAAAATTTTCCTAACGTTAACAAAACAAACATAGCGTTATGTAAAAGGTTAAAATCGAAATAATTTTCTTGTCAATCAAATATTACAAAAATGAAAACACGAATTTAACTATTAATAAATATGACAAAAACAAATCTGAAAAGTCTAAAACTAAGCATTACTATTTTCTAATAATATTTTAAATTTCTCCATAAAAGACAATAAAAATATTTTTTGACAAAAATATATTATTCAAAACTGTTAATTGTGATAGTTAGGAAAAAAATATATATAATATACGAAAGCAAAATAATTCTATTTTAACCGACGAAAAAAGGAGGTTCTCAGTTGTATATCTATACTTTTTTGTATGGTAAGCTTGGTACTAGCTAGCATTTTAACAGGATAATTTGTTTTAAATAATACTTTTTATATTTAATAAAGTATATAACAAAGTTGATGTCATGTAAATTAAAAAATTAAATCATCTTTCATCTTCAAAGGATGTAATATAGGAGAGGATTGATGATTTATAAATTAAATTTAGAATGAAAAATATTTTAGGCATAAAAATATGGCGATTTTGATTTTTTTTCTGTTTAATAAAGTATTCATTGCAGCTAATCTCTTGTAAATGTAAAAATTCAAATCGACCTCTAAGGAGAAAAAAAAGTATTGGATGGTTGTTAGCCTCTACACTAAATTTAGATTAAAATATATCGATTCAAACAGTTTTTGTGTTCAAATGTTGAAGGCCTTAAGAACTAAACAAATGTAATTTGAAACTGGTTTTAATATTATCTCACTCCCGGAAAATCGTGCAAAACCGTTTCGTCATTACGAAAGCTCATTAAAGGTTGCTAAGGAGTTTTTTCTAAAAATGGGTTTCTCTCTATTGTTTAAAATAACTATCTAAGAAAAATTTTCCTTTAATCTCCTCAAATTTCCCAAAAAATAGAAAAAAGTTCGCCTGAATCAATTGGTATTTTAATACATTTCTAAAGACGACAAAAATAATAAAACGCGATGTAAAAATAAAATACTCTACTATTTAAATCTTCTACAATAATCGGGTTGTATTTTCCGGAAAACTCAAATATTTTCCGAAACTGAGTTTTTGAGGATATACACTTAAGAAACATGAACTGATTATAGTCATGCGAAAATGCAGAGCAATTTCAGCAAAAATATTTTTTTGTATAGGCAATCTTAGGAAAATTAGCAAAAACTATATTAGTCCGAAAACTCGGGAAAATAGTTTGGAATTTTAATAAAATATAAATCGAGTGATGTATCAAAATGTCGAGCTTATTTCAAGCAACTCGATAGTAACAACAAGATATACCAAACATTTTTCAATCGCCGGTAAGTTGAAAAAAAATCTACGAAAAATCAGATGAAAGATGCTTTTAGAATTAGGAATATTCATATTCCCGAATTTAATAGAGTTTACCTAAAAATCTAGCCAAATGTATATTGTATTACACAGTAACTAGTAAATCTTAAAAAAGAAAAATAAAAAAAGTTTAACAAAAAATATAACTGAAGAAAAAAAACAACTGAAAAGTGAAAAATAAAATTGTTGTTATGTAGATGACAAAGCTCCCAAATCAATTCAAGTAATTAAGCTATCAAAAAGTTAAATTAAATGTCTGAAAAAATTATATTTTGTACTAAAGTCTCACTAGACCTAGCATACTAATTGCATGAAATTGTAGGTTTAGTTGTCATAATTTCATGCTTCAAATAATAAATTTCTCTGTTTGATAGTTTGGCGCCGACTCAAAATTAGTTAGTTTCATTGATTTGGAGGCTTGGTTATAAAAATATTTTTTTTTACTTTTCAGGTTCTTTTTTTACTGATAATACTTTTTGTTAAAAATATTTTTTTTTTACCATTTTTATAAATAATAATAATATAGACCCTATCAACCGTAATAATGTTGTTTTTTTTTTATATAAATTTTGGTAACTGAACCTTTGGAGATAGAAAACTAAGCTCCTAATACAAGACCCCATCAAAACCTAGTGTAATTATTTGAAATACGGAAATTGTTTACTTCCGCGTTTAACTAAAACATATACTTATGCATCATGAAGAAAACCTATTTTGATAACCGTTATTTTCGTTAATAAAATGGGAAATTAATGTTTTAATGTTATTTGCAATGAAAGAAATTGATTTTAAAATAACCGCTTTGAATATATATGTTATGTGCAACAGAAATATTTTCCAGTTAGCTATAAATTTAATAACAAAATATCTAGGCATAAATACTAATCCAAATACAAAGCTTATAGAAGAGGGATATAGTTTACAAGATATGATGCGAGAACTTCCTTACATTTAAGACAATGATAAAACTAAAATAACTTTTTTTACATAGTGGCACATGTATTTGATAATGTTATTACTTTTTGATAATTATATCCAGAAGATTCGCTCTTCTATCTCCGTTCTGCCTCATACATTGAGATAGTGAAATCTTAAATTTTGGCTCTCTTTAACCAGCACTTCTGCATGGATCTTGGCGATTTCAGCATAAATAATATTCTTAAGCTCATCCAGAGTTTTCGGACAGTTGGTATACACCAATTCCATATAATGATGTACTAATAGTTGTAGGAATGAAGTTTACTGCTCCCAGAAATGAAGAAATATTTGTTAAGTGTAAACTAAAAATAGTAAATCTACAGATGCTCCTGTGTTAGCAATATTAGTCGCTAAAGGAGTATAAACTGTTCACCCTATTCCAGCTCCTATTTCAACTGTTGAAGAAGCCATAAATAAAGTTGGCAAGGAGGGAAGTAATCAAAAACTTATACTATTTATAACACCAAGGATTTAATATATCCTCATTAAAAATCCCTGAATGCAAAATCTGGTAAACAAACTGATCACTACGAATCACCTCTTAAAAAGATAAGACGTTCAGAGGGAGGGGGAAATGCTCATTCTTCGGAGTGGTAACTAAGGTTTTATAGAGCAGAGGTTACTTTCAAGATATCATTTTCCAAAAGCAAGAAATGAACTTTAATTAAATGTACCACTTAATAAAAAAAAATAATGTCCAATACTTTTTGTTTTATTATTTCTTAAAATAAGAAAGTTCCATGCTGCACCCTATACTTGCAAATTACCCCTTTAAATCTAAAGACGGAAAGTGGAAAAAAAAAAGAATTTTTCTTTAGCTTTAAGTGATTAAAAAAAAAAGAAATCTGATAGAAAAGATTGGTCAAATTTATCAAATACCTCTATTTTTATACCCTTTTTATCTACAAAGTGTTCTCCGCAAACTGCTAAGTTTTTGCATGCTTTACCTACTTATTTTTGTATCTTGGCTATCTTAAAGATATTGCCTATCTATTCTTGAGTACTTATCGGCCCTAAGTGTCTTTCGTTTGAATCAGGATGATATTATATAGAAACATATATGCATTGCATGAAAGTTACACATGACTGACAATTTAATGCACCAAGAAACCGAAATCTATATAAATCTTATGTCCCTTAAAAATGGCGACCGTGCTAGGCGCTATTAGCAAACTGTCCCAGAAATGGGCAGAATTTAAAGATAATAAAGTGCAACAATCGCCAAATCATAATGGAAATCGCATATAACTCCCTCACGGACATTGTGAAAGTTCTTCGGCTTGTGATAAAACCGAGCAAGTGAAAAATCAACACAAATATAGTGAAAAAAGGAGTCAGTTAGGTTAAAAATTGGATTATCTGCCTGTGACAATTAATAGAACAAACTTTTTGTGCGTGTGTGGGTTCTTGTTTTGATGATTGTGAATAGAAGCCGACCAAAACAACAGCCGGACAAGACTCAAACAGATCAAGCAATCGATCTGTCAAATCGACACGGCCAGTATTTACAAACATTCATTATATATAAACAATATTCTTAGTTTTTAAATAGTTAATTATTTGTATACTTTAATTATTAGTATTTATTAATCTTTAAGCCAAAATTAGTATATAATCATAGAATATAATCAATTATATAAATTAATCTAAATTAGTAATACAAATTATTAATATAAGTTAATATAAACATAAATTAAATACAAATAGTAATATAAGTTAATAATAAAAATTAACATAAAATAATAAACTAAATTAATTCTTTAATATAAGTAAAATATAATAACTACTACAATGGCAACCTCCAAAAGGAACGACAGTGACCAGCCACAGCCAACGTGTACCAATATGGATCTAGCCGAAGACTATGAATCAGAATGCCAATGGAAACCGGCACCAAACATTAGAAAGCGGAAAAATACGGGAAACAACGACTCTTCCTGCAAGAGAAGCGCCACAGTTGAGGATACGGAAGGCTTCGTATCCCAAAACCGCTTCCAGGTCCTGAACGAAAGCGAAAATGGCCCCAACGCCAATAAAACTCCCCCTCCTCCCCCAATATTCATACCAGATATCAAAAACATCAAAAGTGTTCTGGAAATAATAGAGAAAACGGTAGATAGAGGCCAATACTATTACAAAATGGTCAATACAAACCAAATCCGATTGTCCATCAAGACAATTGACTTATACCGCGCAACAATCAAAAACCTAACACAAAATAAAGTAACTTACCACACCTATCAAATCAAGCAGGATAGGGCCTATCGAGTGGTAATCAGAAATCTTCACTGCTCTACGCCAATTGAAGATATCAAAGAGGAACTGTTGGAAATGGGGCATCAAGTCCGAAACATCGCAAACGTCAAGAATAGTTTTAGTAAAACACCAATGCCGCTATTCTTCGTCGACCTGGAGCCAAAAACAAACAATAAGGACGTCTACAACATAGAGTTTATCCTCGGAGCAAAGGTTTCCATAGAACCACCCAATAGAAACAGAACTGTTGTTCAATGTAAGCGCTGTCAACGTTACGGGCACACCCAGGCATACTGTGCCAGAACACCTCGCTGCGTTAAATGTGGCGATGACCACCATACCAACACCTGTCTTAAAAGCAAGGCTACACCAGCTTCATGTGTTCTATGCGGCGGTGAGCACCCAGCTAACTATAAAGGGTGTTCCCACTACAAAGAAATCCAAAGAAAAAAATTCCCTCCAACCGTAATCAGACCGAGAATGCTTCAACCGACATTGGAAAGTCCGAATTTCAGCGCCGGCTCTCCCAACAAAACCCTCCCTCAAACAACTAGACCCGGGCGAAGCTACGCTCAAGCTACAATAGGTGAAGACAAAACCATAATGACCGAAAACGGAGACGATCGAGTATTTGTGGCACTCACTGTCCAATTCCAAAGACTGGAAGCTATCATGACCAAACAAGCCGAACAAACCTCAGCCCTACTCACTCTGTTAACTACGTTGGTCGCTAAAATACGCTAAGAATGGCCTACGAATACAATATCGTCCTGTGGAACGCTAACGGTGCCACCCAACATAAATTAGAAATAGAAACCTTCCTTATTACAAGAAAAGTTGATGTTCTTCTTATAGCCGAAGCACACTTCACAGAAAGAACATTCTTCAAAATAAAAGGATACGCAACATACCACACAAACCATCCGAGTGGTAGAGCCCATGGAGGAACTGCGATCTTGATATTAGAAAAAATCAAGCATTACGAAAGTAACAACCTACAGGAGGAGTTCGTACAAGCCACAAGCATAGTTATCGAGGATTGGCTAGGTCCACTAACAATAGCAGCAGTCTACTGTCCTCCAAGACACCCGCCAAATAAGGAAGGTTTCCACCGACTATTTAATTTACTTGGTCCCAGGTTCATAGCCGGGGGGGATTACAATGCCAAACACCAATGGTGGGGTTCGAGGCTCGCAACACCTAGGGGACGCGCACTGTTGGACGTAACAAACGAGCTCCATCTCGATGTATTCTCTTCTGGAAATCCTACCTACTGGCCAACAGACACAAAAAAAGTACCAGATGTACTAGATATATTTATTACCAAAAACATTAATAGACGCTACTTAACAATAGAACCCGAAGCAGACCTGTCGTCAGATCACTCACCGGAAAAATTAACAATAAGAACATGCATCACCAAAGCTGCAAGTACGCGATGTATCCATAACCGCAAAACAAACTGGGAAGCTTACAAACTCCAATTACAAGCCGAAAGACAAATTTCTGGTGTACAAGAAGTGAACGGTAGTATAGATGAAGCTATAGATGTCTTCACAGAACAAATAAAAAGAGCGGCTATAAACGCTACTCCAGTCTCGTCGGAAGCGATGGAGAGACGAAACTTCCCTATTAAAATAAAAGAAATGATCGCAGAGAAAAGAAAGCTAAGGAAAAAATGGCAGAATTCTCGTAATCCCCGGGATAAAACAATATTAAATAGAGCGACAGCCCAATTGAGGGATGAACTAAGGACTCTCCAGGAAGAAGGCATCCGACACTTCCTAAGCGAGCTAACAACAACAGCGACAACGGACTACTCTCTCTGGAAAGTATCAAAAAAAATAAAACGACCGACAGAAGAAATCCCTCCAATTAGAAGACCTACCGGAGAATGGGCAAGAAGCGATCAAGAAAAAGCGAACCTTTTCGCAGAACATCTCGAAAAAGTGTTCACAGTGAATGGTGATAGCGAGGAGGACCTGGAAGAGGAAGGAGTGGATTGTGAAGAGCCCTACACAGCCCCAAAAATAACACTGGAGGAAATCAAAACTGAAATCAGTAAAATAAATATCAAAAAAAGTCCCGGGCACGATAAGGTGACTGGACTCATGATCAAACTACTACCAGACGAAAGCATCGGTACTCTTCTAACCATTTTCAACACCATCATTAGAACAGCACACTACCCTTCGTCTTGGAAAGTAGCCAGAGTGATCATGGTTCACAAGCCAGGTAAGCCCAAGAACGAAGTCTCATCATACAGACCCATCAGCCTCCTACCAACGCTATCGAAACTATTTGAAAGACTTCTCTTGCAAAAACTGAGGCCAATACTTGAGGAAAAAGAGGTCTTACCGAGCCATCAGTTTGGATTTCGGCAGGAGCACGCCACAATCGAGCAGGTCCACCGAGTTGCCCAAACAGTATTAAACTCCCTGCACCAAAAGAAATACTGTTCTGCGATATTTCTCGACATTAGTCAGGCTTTTGATAGAGTTTGGCACAAGGGACTCATTCATAAGATGAGGAAGAAGATCCCGAGTCCACTGGTCAGAGTAATAGTATCATACTTCGACGACAGGAAATTTTACGTCTCCATGAAGGAGAGTACTTCGGCACTACACCCAATCAGAGCAGGAGTCCCACAGGGTAGCATTCTGGGACCGATCTTATACCTGATCTTTACATCCGACATGCCGACTGCGGAAGGGGTCGTTACAGCCACCTATGCAGACGACACCGCTTTACTTGCAAGTAACGACAGCCCTAATGCAGCATCTGACGACCTACAGGGGGCAATAAATAGCCTGCAGAAATGGTTCCATAAATGGAAAATCACAGTTAATGAGGCTAAGTCTGTCCACGTGACCTTTACAACCAGGAGAGGGCTATGTCCCCCGGTTTATATATATGACCAACAGGTCCCTCAGAAGGACGAGGTTAGGTACCTCGGGATTTACCTGGATAGACGCCTCACCTGGCACAAGCACATTGTCACCAAACGGGAACAGCTGGGGGCCAAACTAAGAAAGCTGTGGTGGATGATGAAAAGCAATTCAGGTCTGTCCCTGAACAGTAGGCTAATGATCTATAAAGCCGTTATAAAACCGGTTTGGACGTATGGAATACAACTGTGGGGAACTGCTAGCAGCTCCAACATCAACATCATACAAAGACTCCAGTCTAAGACTCTTCGATTAATCACAGGCGCCCCCTGGTATGTCAACAACTTTGACATACACAAGGATTTAAAAATGGCCACGGTCAGGGAGGAGGTGGTCAAATTCAGCGCAAGCTATCAAACACGACTAAACGATCACCCCAACCATCTGGCCGTTGGGCTCTTAGACAACAGTGAGGAAGTTATTAGACTGCGACGCATCTCATTTTTGGAGCTGCCATTCCGAAAAGTAGTATAAGGGGTACCCTATGAAGGTGTACCTCACCCGTCCATACGTTCATCATATTCGCTTATTGTCCGGGGACAGATCGCGAATTAAAACAGCCAGAAAAAAAAAAAAAAAATATATAAATCTTGGGCACCTACGCATTGAAATTTGGGTTTTTTTGTTAATGGGATATATTGATTTCCATTCTTTCAGGCCTAAATCGATGTATAATATTAAGGATATATCAGGATATGGTAGACCAAACAAATTAGCAGTGTTATATTTTATTTGTTGCAATTGGTATAAATAAAATAAAACACTGCTAATTTGTTAGGTCTACCATATCCTGATATATCCTTTACATGGGATATATTGGAAACTATTTTAAAAAATTGAAAATAATTATTCTCGAATTAATTGAGAACTAACATCTTTCTTTTTTAAGAAAATTCAGGACTTTTTTTTTTTGGAAGAAAATTGTTGAAATGATAAAAATACATACCCTCTTTGGTGGTTGCAAAAGTTTCGTCGGGACTCTCCACCTGTGAATCACAAAACGTAGGTGTTATTCGAATACAGCTGATATAAGTAACACGGGGGCGACAACGAGACCGTGGAGGGCGCACAGGGGAGTCACTGCTGATGACGTCATCTTTTAATAACACTATCACAACCATTCACTCGTAATGTTCGCCCTCTACGAGCATTGTTGTGGTCCTCTCATTATATGCCACTCTGAACCATATCATCCCTTAAGCTCCATTATTATATGCTACATTATTGTAAACAGAACAAGAACACTACAAAATCAACATTTGCACTTAACAACCATCAATTAGTTTTCACAAATGTTGCCCCTTCATGTTACCATTTTATTTACTGCGTTTTTTTCATAAATGAAAGATTATACATCTTTCTATTTTCTAGATAAAAAAGTTTTCTCATAAAAAAAATAAACATTTTTTTAAACTTGCCAATTTTTGACACAGAAATAAATCAGAAACTTATCTTTGCGATAAAAAAAAACTGTTTTGTAAAAAAAGTCTTTCTAAAACAAAGTTGAAGTTAAAACAAAAAGATAATTCGCATCCATAAAATTGTTTTGCTGATTGAGCCGTTTTTACTATAGAAGTTTTACGGCTATAGCTCCAAAGGGATACGAAAATCTTGGGCACGAAAAACGCGTATGCACTGTGTTGTAATTCAACCGCTACGTGCTCTACTTGTACATATTCCTATCCTAACATATGAGCTGAGAATGAACAACTCATTTTGACTAGAAACGATTTTATGTTTTTCTTTTCCCTTTTCCAACGATATAAATTTGAGCAGACCAAGCCCTCAAAATGATGTAATACGAGACCATGAAATATCTTGAAATTTACGACAATTATCTTAAAACATACAAAAATAAGAAAATATTTATTCGTCAAATTTAATTTAAAATTGTGTTATGTAAAATATTCTGTTCTTATTATATGCTACACCAATTTTCTCTAATAATTTACGCAATCCCATACCAAGGAAATAAAAACTTATATGAATATTTTCATCTTCAGTTTACTTATTCAAATTACGTAAAGGTACGTTAAACGTTTTATTAAGAATTTTGAAATTTTGATAAAATCAATAGTTACACAAACTAGAGGTATGTTCATTTCATGAACCAATATTGGTTCAATATCATAATGCGATTAAACCAAAATGAATATGTAACATGAATTGATTCAATGATACTTAAATAAACTTGATTAATCGAACACATGCTATTAGTTTACGTATTATCTACCAAAATGGCGGAATAAATTTGAGAAGTGAAGGATGAATTTTCGGTAAATAGTATTAAAAATAACGAAAAATATTTACTAATTTTTCAAAAACTACCAAAAATAATTTATTAAAATTTGAATAATTTTAAAAATAAAATTAATAGAAAATTTAAAGTGATAATTTTTACCTCTATTGCTTGGATAAAAGTTTATATAATAAAAATAAATATTTTATTATAAAATACAAGCCGATAGTAAGCCAAGGTAATACCCGCGACTTCGTCAGTGTAACACAAAAGTACGTTAGCGATTTCATTACCTAATTTTATTGACTTTCGAGAAATACATATTTCAATTTTCCTTTATTGAATAAAAATAATTTCCATATCACAAAAATGTCTATTTAACAATTGAAGGGTTTGCTGCAAAAGGAAAGGAGTTCCAATTTTCCAAAAAAAAAAAATATACACAATGCAATAAAATAAAACATTATATAAATAAACCTTTATGCAAATAAAGTAAAAAGATCTTCAGAAATAAGTCAAAGACATGCTTTTTAAGTAACTCTTAAATTCAAAATTTTAAACGGTTTTTTCTCTTCCCAAAAAATTGTAAAATAGGATATCTTTAACTTCCTTTTTGCAGCAAGCTCTTCGATAATCTAAAATTGTTGGTATGTGTATGTTTTTATGCATGAGGATTTCACCAACTTTTGATTGAACAGAAAATGACAATATTTGTGGAAATAATCGTACCAATAAATTATAATAAACAATATTAATAATTTTCAATATAAATTCAAGTTTCGCTATTGACCTACCAATTGTCAATCAGCAAAAATTTAAAAAATTAACGTCCCAAAGAAAACAAAAATCGAAAGATAAAACCACAAAAAATTATTTATCGTTGGCGTATTAAAATTAAAAGAACATTACCATCAAATCGTTTCTAGGGACTTATTAATTAAATATAGTTGTTTTTAAATCTATGTTTTTATTTTATTTGTGATTTAAAGATAGTTGGCTTAGATTAAAAAACAAATTTAAAATTTAATCTAATTTG
Organism: Sisyra terminalis; assembly: GCA_958496175.1. Taxonomy (NCBI): domain Eukaryota; kingdom Metazoa; phylum Arthropoda; class Insecta; order Neuroptera; family Sisyridae; genus Sisyra; species Sisyra terminalis. The sequence goes on from OY292274.1 coordinate 35,585,122, forward strand.
CTTTTAACAAGTAAAAAAAATAAAAATAATTTAACCTCTTGTTTCACTCCTTGTGGTTAGTAAGGATTTAAAAAAAGAAAAGAGGTGTCGCAGGATTTCCAATAAGAGCGAAGCTCTTAATTAACCAATATAAATTTTATTTGGATATGAGTTATCTTCAATAAATAATAAAACCACGAACTGTCATCACTTAAAAATCTAAAAATCTAAAAAACTAAAAACTAAAAAACTTAAAATCACTTTAAAAACATGTTTTTAACATATTTACGAGATATGAAAAAATTAAATGCAAATTAGTTCTAATTTTTAAAGAAGAAAAATTTAATTAATATGTTATATTCAATCATGGATATTATCGGTATGTGATAACTGAAATACGACGTATACGCATGTGTTCTTTTATCAATGAACGATGAGAAAACAAGATCATTGGTAGTATCATAGTTAATTGTTGATTTTAACGGATTATTGATCTTTCTTAAACTCATTTTTTTCCTAAAGGATATTTTTAAAGACTTAGATTTGTCATCTGCAAAATTTATATTGTAGTTACCAAATAAAGTTAGTGCAATTTCCTTAGAATAATGTAGAAATGTACTATCAATAAAGTAATAGTACGAGTCTTGTATTCACCGATGTTTAATATGTATTGAACGCACTAGCTTCTAATTGATCTGGGAGTGTAAGAAAATCTTCACAATCCTGACCATCAAAAATAAGGTCAACTTAGGGTGAGCCAGGGTGCAAAGGTATTATGGATAATGAAAGGGTTGAGAACTTGCCCAACAAGGATCCAGGACACCATTTACAGGCCTACAGCCTGCACTTTGTATCACAAAATCGGCAGTAAAAATATCATTTAAGAATTATAAAAATTACTACTCAATATGGAAGACTATCACTGGACAAAAATACAATAACAAAATTATGGGAAAATCATTCCTTAGATAAACTATCGAAACACTTTAGCTTAAAAGAAAACAAGTCTTAGTGGTAAAGGGCAAAACTTTCAATGGTACTATGGGAAAGTAACTAGATACTTTTGAACTATTCGAAATCATTTTGGATACCTAAAATACTTTTTAAGCTACAAGATACACTTCCTATTACAAAAAGTATCTAAGATACTAGTTACTTTTTGGTAAAAATAAAGTAACTAAGACTCAGTATCTTAGATATTTTAAAGTAGTTAAGATTTTTCTTACAACTCTGTATAATATACACAATAACTAAGAAAGTATCATTCTAAGTATCTTAAAAAGTAACTTAAGATAAGTATATAAGTTTTTTTTAAAGTAATTAGATACCCAAAATTATATGAGATACTTTCTAAAAAAGTAAAATATCTACTATCTAGATACTTTTTCAAGTTTCTTTGACAGCTCTAATAATATGTATGTACTAAGTTTTGTAACGTATTAAGTAAAGTTGTTGGGTAGTTCGATAATGTATTTTTAAATCTTTATTAATTTAGGAAAACGAAAAATAAACGTTTAATCTTCTTAAAAAATATATGAGAGACGTAAATTGAAAGAACTCTATACTTGATCTCTGCCTTACTATGTTTCTAGTAAATTTTCCTTTTGGTATTTAAGATATTTTTTAAGTTTCAAGATACAAACAATAAAGGAACTAAGATACAGTATCTTAGATACTTTAAGATGACTAAGTTACTTCAAAGTAACTAGTATACTTTTTTCTGACAGCTCTGGTAACGGGTCTAATAACTGGCAACTGCGAACTAATTTTTTTTTTTGTATAGGATTGGAGTACATGTGGGTGAACCAATGTGCAGATGCGGTCAGGCAAAGACGAAACCGTTTCTCAGTGAATGAATATCCAGTGTTCTGTTTCATGAGTTATTCATATTCCTAAAATTTGAATAGAATTGCTTCCTGTAATGATTGTATACGATCCGACGAATTCAAACATTACAGAGACAGCAAACATGAACAAGCGTCAAAATCATAACCGAGGTCGAAATTTAGGAAGTCATATCACAAAGTCAAGAAACAGCCGAGATCCTATACTGAGACATTTTTCGTTAGCCTTCTCCTCCTTCAAACCGTAAAGAGTGGATATAAGATATAGATATATTATTTCTACCCAATCTGATGACGATATCGATCTTAAACCTTATCGAGCATTACACTATTTCTCAGGTATTTTTCACCATATATCTTTACAAAAAGAGCTTCGCTCTAAAAAAGTCACGGTACTGATTAGAGTTGATTATATTTTTATTTGCGTTACAAAAATAATGATCTTGGCTTTATCAGTTAGATAAAAGGAAGTAAAAATATGTCATTTAAAGTCAAAAATTTTGAACATTTTCTATTAAATTTGTAGTCGCTAAGATTCAGTGTTTGCAATCGAAAATAAGAGTATATAAAATCCAGAAGGAATGTCGAAATAATTTGTCTTTAAACAATGGCTCAAATCGAACTAATAGATTTCAATTGATTCAGCCTTAAACGAGCAAGCTGACAGATAAATTTTGTATATTTTATAAATTAATACATTATAAAGAAATAGAATTTAGTTCATTTTTATTAAATATTAGCATGTTATGTCAAATATTAGCAAATATAATTATAAAAAATGTATTTACTTATATATAAGAAAGTTGACACTTAACAATGCTAATTATTTTTTTAGTTTTAAAGGAATGTTAAGAAACATCAAACTGAACGAATTTTGTTTTGAAAATTTGCATAAAAGCGCACGAGTGAAATCTCTCAAATAAATTAATTAGAACTGAAACCGTAAACTTGATGCTTATAAACTGCCTGAAGTTTTATTAGCTCAAACTTTGTTAAAATATTTGTTACACAAATAAAGTCTATTAAAAGCATATTATTAACTGTGTACCTACTTAATTTCGTTGCATGAATTGTCTTATTTAGTATTCGAAAAAGCTCAAGTTCAAGAAACTCTTAATTAAGGAACAAAATTTGCATTTAAGACAAAACATAATTGCAATATTTTCTCGAAATATTCAAGAAACGATTGTAAGACAAAAACAATTTGCATTGGTAAAAGGTGGCATTCTGTGCAAATTATGCAATATGCAGTTGCAATGACTTCATTGTTAAGACAAACGATTGACATGCAAAAACCAGACATTTTATATATTTAAACCATAAGGTCGTCTTTTAGAGAGTGAAAAAATGTAAATTTTTGTACAACATACATAGATACAAGTATTTATACATATCATCCAACAACAAAAAAAAAATCTCAAGTTTCTAACTGAACACCTCGTATTGTTTTCAAAGAGGATTTACGTAAAACTGTGAGAGAAAAAATACGACAAATGTTTTATGTAAATTTCTAGCACTATTTGCATTTTATCTAAATATCAAACGTAACTGCTGCATTTTAACTGTATGTTACGCTTGCAATTATTAGCCAATGTCGGTAAGCAGTATTTGCACGACGAAAACATATCACTTTTTATGAAAAATAAAATTCAAATATACTTCAAATAATAATTTTAAATATTTCGAGCAAATAAATTTTATTGATATAGACATTTTTATCGCAACGTTTTTAATATGTTTGCGTCACATTTTCAATAGTACTATAAAAACATCTTTACATCCTTTCTAAGCTTAATTCGACGAATTCATAATATTAAGAGGGAGCTTTCACTGTTATATTTTATAACTATATTTATTTCAAACAGATATGTATAACGTGGGATGACGAGAGTAGACTAAACGTAATGCTCTTTATTTTTGTACACAAAATACGAAATTTATCTACTTATTTTTAGTCGGAACCGGAACAAGTTTTAGTGAGGAAAAATGGATAGAATAAATATTTACCGCGCCATAAATTATTTTTATTTCAGGTGTAATGCTAGAAATAATGTTTCTCTTTTAAAAATAATAAGAAACGAAACTTCCTTTTCAAAATTACATTGTATATATGTAAAAAAGTTCTCTTTTACTATATACATTTATATTAAAATATATAGAATGAAAAAGACTGCAACCAAATCTGTCTAGTTTTTAAATTTTGAATTTTAATTTAACAACTTTTTCCCACTTATTAAAATTTAACCATCATGATATTCATTTTAGCAAATGTAAAATTTGTTAATGTTTTAATAGAACTATTATAATTATGGTAATTCAAATTTGATATTCGTGTTAATTATATAATTAACTTCATATGTCACATAAATTTTAGTTATTTTATTAATAAAATCAATTTGATTCCCGAATATTTTGAGTATTTGTTAAACATGAATTCCAAATGTGTGAATAACTTTAATTATATTTGTGGAATTCCAACTTGTTTTTACTCTAACAAGCAAATTAGTTGATTTTTCAAATTGTTTCTACGAAAAAAAAAACTAAAAAAACCCATTTGAACTAAAAGCAAAAGGATTCTATGAATTTGAATAGTAACAAGGTAAATAATTATGCTTTACTAAAATTATGTTGATGATATTGAAGTTACACTTCTTTAGGCGCGTCATGAAAATGAAAAAAGAATTGACGGTACGATTTTTGTAACGGAAGTCTGTTTTGTTTTTACTGCATATTTGCGTTTTGCTTTTTAATTTTCTGTCGCCTAGCAACAAAGAAAATATTCTTTAAAATAATTATTTAGATTCCTTAATTCTTTTAGGAATTTTAATTTTATTTATTTTTTATTTTTATACGACCTTTCGACGGTTTTCTGACTTCTCCAGGCACTGTAATAATTCTTCCTAACATCAAATTAACGATCAATTACATTTAATGCCACTCTTATAATACACTTGGTAATTACTACAGATTACTACTATAACATTTGTTACGACATGCCCTCTATCGGTTATAATCGCATATGTCATAATCGGGAAATCAGCCAATCGTCGTGCAAAAATAAATAAAAATAAAATTCCTAAAAACACAGATCTAAATAATTATTAACTAACCGTGGAAAAGAGCCATCATAATATTATTCTTTTAAATCAATAACTTCTTTAAAATTAAAATAAAATTTTTCAATTTTTTTTTATTAGTTTTTACTGTTACTTTTTAACTACTAAGGTCTTTAGCAACTTTAGGGTATATAAGATTCCGTAAGCTGGGAAAAACTAAAAATTTGCTCGTTTCGGGATTTGAAAGTGCCTACCGGGGCTCTCTTAACCACTCGGTCACCAGTAGGCTAATCAATAGTATAATCATAATAAGCATAATGACAAAATTTAAAAAACTCTTCCGTAATGTTTGGAAACATACACTATTTACAAAAAATAATATTTTTCCGCAGAAATTATAGGCTTAAGAGGAAAAATTAACATCTCAGTTTTCAAATTTAAAATCAACGCCAAAACACTTGGAAGTGTCATGTCGTCGCTTGTGACGTCACGCTTGTAAACCAAACATACCTCCCTATGCACACTAGATGATTGATGCATAATTTCGTTACTTTGTACTATTAAATATAAATTAAAAGTGTAAAAGGGGTGTGTCATTCTTCAGTGTGGTAGTATGTCAATAAAGTTCTAAAGAAATATAATGAAAACATGAAAAATTTAATTAAACCTATCGTGGTATGAAAAAGTACAGTTGATGTATCTTTACCCAAAAAAAGATCAAATCTACCTTTACAAAATTTCTTCCAATCTTTAAACTAAAATACAAATTCCTCTCCAAAAATCTTATTGTGTCATCGACTATGGATCGAAAACAAAGTCCGCATGAATTTTTTATAACATTTCCCTATAATATTGACTAATTTTGCTGTACTGGCATTTCCATTCTCAACTATATCGGCATTAATATTTTCTGAGTATGTATTGAAGGCTAAACACATCTTTTACCTACCTACCGTTCTTTTTGTACGTTCCAAAAGTAAAAAAAATGATTTTTTTATGCAAATGGTAATGATATCAGGCTTCTTGACTGAGCTATCTCCACCTCTACACTTCCACCTAGTAAGTATCGTTTGCCTTGTTCTGCATAATACATTTACTATGCAAATATGACGTCATTCGCTCAGATTAGTGTTCAGCATATCTTGGGGAATTGTTGGATTTTGTTGCTTGATTTTATTAAAATAATTATAAATCTCGCTCATAATACAAAAATTTCTGTTTTCATTCTGTTTTTTAAATTAAATAAATATACGAATTTAGTGATTCTTAGTGACTGTCATCATATCAGTTAAATAAATTATGTGAAGATCTCTCGTTACAATAGGTACAAAATCAATTTAAACTTATTTCTAGAAGAAAAACTAGAGTTTTACAATAAATGTAACTTCTTGCGTACATAAGTACACATACGCACTTTTTTTCGCTTATTCTTACCTTAAAATAAAAAAGGAATATCTAAATTTGATATTTGCTAATTTGACATTATGATCATAAATGTTGCTTTTTAGTAACTAAAACATTGTTATATCAATATTAGTATTGATTTAAATAGTTTGCGAATTTGATTTTAAATAGACCAAAAACATACAATACAAAGTAAATGCATTAACATAAAGTTATTTGAAAATTGAAAATAATTTTAAAGGACGGTTGGTCAACCTAACACTGAAAGTTTTCAGTTTGGGCCCAGCATATCGGCTTCCAATTAATGTCTTTGTACATAAATCTCATTGTATTGTATATATGTATACGATTATTTAACCATTTGATTTTACACATGACGTAACGTATTGTTAACGATGAATAAATACGTTACATGACCTATAAAACAGACATACAAAACGTTTGTAATCATTTTTGAAACAAAGATTAGTTAATCGTGCTAACAATAAAAATCTTAAAACGGAAAGCTTAATTTGAAATATTCCATATAAAAAAAACATAATCCATTAATATATGTTTAATATTTATCGTTTAGGTGCTAAAATTTATTTGAAAATTGAATTTATATAAAATATAAATAGAAATTTATTTGAGATTTTTCCTAATAGTTGGGCTAATCGCATAAGATTGAAGGTCGTCGGTAACATAATCCTTTCTGATAATTATTAGTTTCGATAGATCTTATTACGGATGTTAAGATAAATATAAATGACACAACTCACCGTTTCATTTCTTACAAATGGTGAATTGGTAGAAAATGTTACGGGGACACAAAAATGGCGTAATTGAACATTTGAAAAACATAGATTTTTTAATTGAAATAAATTCATAACTGTGTATCTGTATGTTTACAGCTTCAGCTGTGCTTTAATTGAAATTTCAAAAAACAAATTTCAGTTTTTGGTATTTACACGACAAATAATTACTCTTTTGCAAATAGGTAATCAACAAAAATTAGCAAATATTGAATCATCTGTTCGGAAAGAGAGAAAAATCTAGGGAAATTTTAAATATGTGTATGTGTACGTGTAGAATAGGCACTCTTGACTGATAAACTGCAAAAAAACTATGTTACTATGTCCATATTTTTAAAATGATATTTAAGATAAACAAATAAACGGTATTATCATCATTATTCATTATAAGTACTATGAATATTGCTAAACTGTAAGATCAGCTTTCATTTGCTATTATTTATTTGATATGTGCTAATGAAATTAATTTTAAGTTATCTTTACCTTTAAACTAGAAAAAATATGACCCAAACTAATTTGCTTTCCTAGTAAAATAATCCTTTATTGAAAATTGTAAATGTGTATGTGTTAGTAGGAACATAAGAGGAATAGAGATATCAAAATTAACAAAAAGCCTTGTTGAAATGACAGCTGGATCATTCGAACTTGTGGTCAGAACTTCTGGCTACGAATGAGGAAATTTTTGTCTTAGTGAAAAACCACGATGTATAAGACACACTTGGTATTGCCAAGTTTTTTTCATTATTCCTGCTGATATTAATGTGCAACGTAGATGTTGTCTCTCTCATTCACGATCATTTGTCCGACGCCATTCGTCCATATTTTTTTTCGTCCCAATTGATTTCCCTGATTTTTTTTCGCTAGAAGGGTTTTTCCAGAATTTGTATGCACGAATAAAAATACTCGAATGTAAATATGCCCGAATATATATTTTAACCTGTATTTAAATTATTAATTGCTTTAATTGTTGACATATTTTTTACTTTTTTACAATCAAACAAAATTGTGCGACTATTATTAGTTTGCCAAATTATTTTGAAAATTTTTAAAGTTTTTATTTTTTGGTATGACTTTTTGTTTAAAGAAAATCATAATTGACGTAGGTAGGCTACCGAAAATAATGGAAAAACTTAATTATTGAAACTTGATAATATAAGTCAATTGTGTAAGAGAGCCGAAAACATGTATATCTAAGAATTACCGAAAATTAAGAAAATATAAAGCTTGAATGGTTATTATTCTTTTAATTTTTTCTAGTAAAATACTTAGTAGTTGGATCATTAAAAAGTAGGCAATAGTGTTCAGGCTAACAATAATCAAACAATTGCCGGGAAAACAAAAATTCGAGTGAATAAAGACGACTGATTTATAGGCACTCAGAGCTGCCAGTAAAAAAATCTTAGTTACCTTAAAGTATGAAAGAAAATGTATTTTGGTTCTTTCATTTTTAAACAAAAAGTAACCAGTATTATAGTTATTTTTCAAAAGAACTGTACTTTGCAACTTAAAAAAGTTACTTAAAATAAAGATTGCAATAATGAATAAAATGGAGTACCTGACTACCTGGTAGTAGGAAGTAGGTACTGTTTCCTTCTTGATTTTTTGTTTTGACAACTTTTAACTATTCTATTTTTATTTTACTCAAATTTGCTGTTGGCATGTTTTGATAATTTTATATATTGTTCTATTTCATTAAGAGTTTTACTATGTTTAGTTCTATAAAATTCAGTATATACTATAACTCTTCTATTAATCTTTCATCGTTTTTAAGTGAGTAGTGTTTTCAGGGGATTAGACCTACATACTTTCCTTTCTCCTAAATTAATAAAAATAAGAAATACATTTTCTAACTACCTAAAAACTATGTATAAAACATATATAGTATACTAAGGAATTAAAAAGTATCTTAAGATAAGTATTTATGTTCTTTTGTTTTAAGAGTGATTGGATACCCAAAGTATACTTCTTAATTAAGTAATTTATCTAGTGTCAAGTTACTTTTCAACAATATCTTTAACAGCTCTTAATAAATTGTAATGGTTTTGGTATATGATTGAATTTCAATTTTCTACATATTCCTTTTTGACTTATTACTGACACAGTATGGATATTTATATAGATTATTACTGACAGTATTCTCATTTACTGATTAATTTAATTCATTTAGTAGTTCATACTAAATCCTTTTTTACCTTTTCTTTCAAACCTATGAGAAAATATTCTGCACACAAAGCGGCCAGAAAAAAGTATCTTGGTTACATTGAAGTAACTTGGTTACTTTAAAGTATCTAGGTAATTGAGTTTCTGTTGATTTGTTTTTTTGTCAAAAAGTAACTAGTATGGTAAATACTTTAAAAAAAAGCTGTATTTGGTGCCTAAAAGAAATATCTTAGATATCGAAAAGTATCTAAGATAACAAATAGTAACGAAAAGTAAAGTATCTACTTGGGCAAATTAATGTTTACAGTGTGATTTTTTTGTTTTGATTAATTTTACCTGTTTTAGTTTTACCTTATCCAAATTAGTTGTAGATAATAGATATATTCTTATTTATTGTTCTATTTCATTTAAAGTTTTTTTGTTAAGTTCTATAAATTTAATTTATTATATAACTTCCCTATTAATTTTAAATCGTTTTTAAATAGGTTCTGTTTACAGTGGTTTAAACTTTCATAATTTCCTTTGTCTAAATTAATAAACATAAGAAATAGATTACCTGATTACCTAGCAACTTGATCCAAAACATTACGAAACTTAGTACATACATAGTATATAAAGTAACAAACAAGTATCTTAAGATAAGTATTAAGGATATTTTTTATGAGAACAGATACTTTGGTAACTTCGAATACTTTTTTAAAAAGTAACTTATCTAGTATCTCGATACTTTCCATTGGAGTCTTTGATTACACATTTAAATGTTTATTTTTTGTATTTCTGAAATAATTTAGACTTCATTGAATTGAATATTTTCTAGTGAGCTATAGAGGGTACGTTTCATAATATGTATCTTAGTCATGTGTCATTGGTACAATAGGATTTCGTCAGTATGTATTTTGGTCGTTTTCGATTTGTTCAATCGTACCTCAAAATAATTATCATACTTCACAAAAAAAAATCTTTGGTTTTTATTTTTATTGTTTGTTTTTTTGGTTACTTAAAATTAATTGAAGAATATTTTCTGTGAAGTTGCGATACCGGATTTAATAGTAATAGCAAAGACATTGCCTTGAAGTCCCCACCGAAATTAACATATTAAGAATTATACGCATTTCTTTATTTTCAAACATGAATTTTCTTTGAAATTTTTTGCCCATATGAGAGCCTCCAATAATTATGCTAGCGATCTCAGGTTTTCCAAAGCTGGAATTTTAAGGTTTTTGTTAATAGATAAAACATAATTCCGGTATCAAAATTAAGAAAATGATTAATTTATTAGGTGTATATCCTATAGGAGTACAATATTTTTCAGTTTTTTCCATGATTTAAGTTAAATGAAAAACATCCATATGCAGTAAACTGAAACTCATTTTGAGTAACAAAAAGAAGAAAATTAAGCCAAATAAGAGCATTAAAAAAATTTATTATAGATTTAATCCCTGATAGTAACGTAATTCGAAAAGATCAAATATAATAATTTTATTATTTCTTAAAAAAAATATTTTTGCAATGAATTTTGGAGTTAAATATAAAAGCGACCAAAAGTGTCGAACGTTCAAATGTATATTTTCACAATAAAAAAGCAGAAATTATATATAGTATAACTTTAAGTAGGTACTTTGTATTCAAAAATGGGAGAATGGAAATAAAAGTATGTTTTTAGGATTGAATTATAGGAATATTGGTTGTTTAGAAAAATCAATAAACGAAATGATTGTATATCAATGTAAATTAGAGAAAAAAAACTTTTGAAATAAGATAATTTTTTTAAGAAATAAGAAAATTTAAATGATCTTTTAATAATACTATTAAATCTATTCAACTGAAGAATTCGAAACTATTTAGAAAATATTCACATTTCCAGGAAAATTTTCTCAGACAATAAATAAATTTTTGACTTATTTGACAAACATTATCGTCTTATAGATACAATACAATATTAGATATATATTTTTCTTGAGTAAGGTTACAATTTTTTTCCATTTTTGACGAAATTAAATATTAAACAGATAAACAAAATCAATTCTCTGCTAGCATGGGAACATATCGAAAAACTGGTGAATTGAATAATTAAAATTGACATGTAAGCTTAAAAAGTGAACCGAAATTATTTATCTCAATTGGAAAAACTATTAAACATTAAACCGAAATCTTATTATAAATCGTATTCAACTATATTTACAATAACTATTGATTTTTCAAATATAAATTGTAACATCCTGTAGGAAAGTAGGAACACAATCCAATTAAAAATTATGTTGGTTTCGTATACACACAGGGAAATGAAAGAGAGGATGTTTCGCTTACTACATGTTTTATGTGGAAAATTTATATTAATTCGCACATTTTCCACCTCAATTTCAAATAAAATGAGATCTGTACAACACACACCCACATACACACTCGGTCATAAATTTCCCTTATCAAAATAACCACCATCACTAAACTTTTCAAATTGTGCACCAAACCCTCAACAAATATTATCCTCGTTTTAATTATAACACAAATAGAAATATAAATATTTTTCAATTTTAAATTAAAATGCATGAACTCATTAAAGCTAGCATTCGGTAACAAATATTTTTAGTGAGAAAATTATGATAATAATTGGTAACATGAAGAGGCACCACGTCCACTTGATAATATCGTACGTTAATTTGAAAATGTTATAAGCGAGAAAAAAGAATCGCGGAAAAATCAACGTTCACGAATCGTTTGTAATTCAAGACTAGAACCGATGATAATAATGAGAAGGTACTTTACTCCATCATTCATCACAATCTCTCTACTGTTGTGGAAGTCACGCCTAGACTATACCATTCATTGGTATTTTTATACTTTTACGTTTTACTAATACACTTAGATATAATTTTTTATCTTTTTCTTTATTAAACATTGACCAGAATCCGTCCTCTAGTCCCAAAGAAAACAGCTTCGACTTCACTTTCCATTTATATCGAAATATTTGACCATTTTACTTAAGTATGGAATCTACACACGTAGATAAATGCTATTTCAAATTTGTAGACTTCAGTAATGTAATGTTGGCCTCAAGGATTTTTCAATAACACCTGCATTTGAATATTTAAATAATTTTATATGTAATGAGTAGTCGTTTAGAAATGACATAACATCATTAAGAAATAAAAAATTAAGCATAAAAATTACTTTTTTTGGATTTCAATGAGTATTCGTTTCTAAATGACAAGCATATAAAAATAATCATCAATACTTCAGTAAAAATTCAACAATTATTTCGTTTCTTTTCTAACATCATTCGATTATTTTCAATAGTACTACAATGACTTGGCCAATATTTAAACGATTTCTATCAAACATTGAAAATCATTTATTTCTTTTTCGATTACAATCATCTTCCATTAGTCGAAAATGAAATTAAGAAGATCAAAGTTCAAGTGCAATAATTTCTTAAAAAAAAAAAACAATGTTCATTTGAACAAACATTAGAATATTAACTTTTAATCGAATCTTTTAAATGAAGTTCCCATTGGCTTTTGTTATTGCGATATTTACTTCGTAATTCACCCCAATGGTTTATTTGTGTTCCAAAATATCAGGAAATGGAAAAGCGTGAAACCGAAAATCTACGAACGAAAGTCATTTATCATATTTCCCACTGAGAATATATTTGGAACAAAGAAAATTATTTATAATTATAACTACTGAAGCTTAAATATATTTCGGTCTTTATATATTCGTTAAAATAATTCACATTATTATTTTCAAATATACCTGCAGGAATAATTGGAAGATTTACAATTTGTAGATAATTCTAAGTACATTACTAATGTGTATTTATTTTCAAAAGTCTATTTTGAGTTCTAAACAATTTCTTAGTAAGAAAAAAAAATTTTTTTTGAATAGTTTGAACACCGGAATAATTTAAGAAGACCATCGTACCACCACACACACTAATCGAAATAATTATACTTTTATTAGAAACTTTATAACCATTCCATTAAATTCAAAAAGAAGATACTTCGAGGATATAATTTTTTCCTATCTTTTTTAAATCCGCAATTTGCCCCAGGACAATACTCGAATCTGATTATCGCATGAACTGGTAAGGTACACTTTTATAATGTACCCTCTATACTACTTTTCGGATCGTAGCTCCAAAAATGAGACGCGTTGCACTTTAATAACTTCTTCACTCTTCTACACCTTTGTATGATGTTGGATATTGGATATTGGAGTCGCTAGCCGTTCTACATAATTTTGTTTCATACGTCCAGGCTGGTTTTACTACGACTTTATAGATCATCAGCCTACTGTTCAGGGACAGGTTCGAATCATTTTTTTTACGACTACAACAGCTTTTTCAGTATGCCCTCTAGTTGCTACCGTTTTGTACCTATGTCAGTGCCAGGTGAGGCGTCTATTCAAAAAACCCTGAGATACTTGACCTTATCCTTCTGGGGAACGTTTTGGTTATTTATGTAAGCTGAGGGACATAGGCCTCTCCTGGTAGTGAAGGTCACGTGAACTGACTTTATTTCGTTGATTGTGATCCTGTATTTTTGGAACCATCCCTGCAAGTTTTAGTTCCTAAGTAGTGCCCCTTGTAGTTGTCAGACGTAGCATTTGAGCTGTTGTTATTTACAAGCAGGGTGGAATCATCTGCAAATGTGGCTGTCACGGCACCATCCCCAACAGGCATGTCGGATGTGAAAATCAAAAATAAGATCGACCATAGGATACTACCCTGTAGGGCTCATGCTCTAATTGGGTGGAATACCGATGAACTCTCCTTCATGGAAAAGCAAAATTTTCTTTTTTCGAAATATGGATTTTTTATTATTCTGTCCAAATAAATATAAACTTATTAAATAATAAACTATTATTCTAGCCAGTGAAATCGGGACTTAAAGATTTGTAATATTATTAAAGTACAATTCAAAAAAATATATCTCTAAAATTATAAAAATTGAATTCATATTGTTGATGTTTTCTTCTAAGTTACTAACCTCTGTTATTTGATTAACGTGATTTAAAAGAAAAAAATGATTAAAATTATAGATTTTCGAGATACTAATTCCAAATACATTCTAATGTTGCTACAATCAATAAATTACATCATCGATTAATTATTGTTAATAATTTATTTCAAAGCAAAAATCCTTTCTCTTTAAACCACAATTACCTTGTTACTATTATAAGCAAAATATCAATAAGTAAATTTATTTATATGCAGAAACTACGCATCCCAAATCATTACTGAATTTGCATTTAATTTTTTATTCTTTTGAAATTTCCAATTAAAAATTATTATGAACTAATAATACTACCATATAATTTAAACAAACGTTTTAACATAAAAATTTAAACGATGACAAAATATCGTGGGAATTATGAGAACTTACATCAAACATTTTTTGGGTAATAAAAATAAAACGTAATGTAACATAACATTAGAAATATTGTCACTGAAAATTTTCAACGTTATTTGTTCAAGAGAGTATTTTTATATTTTGTATAGCAAATATTTCATCATATTTATTTTGAAAATTTTCTCAAACAAATGGATGTAATTTTCTTTAAGAACACTCCCATTTGTAATAGTCCTCACATAATAGAATATAAAAATCAAGAAGGTTAATACATACAATAAAAAGCATTTTGGAAAAAAAAATAATTTAATTTTCTTCTACCTACATTTCTAAGAAATTGATTAATTTATGAATGATTTCCAAATAAAGTTTAGATACTAAATTTTTAAGTATTCGTTCCCAAAAAAAGGATATGTCATAAATTTTAAACACGAATAGTGAATACTAACGAGTAATTAATATTGCTCATAACAATGAATTTTATCAAACGCTAGCGATTCATTAAACTATGATCATTTTCTAATTGTTGAATTTAATGAGACAAGCACTTCAATTTACTAGAGTTTAGAAATTGCATATTGGTGCTACAGTATATGGTGATGATGATTATACCGACATTATTGTTAATCACTTCCATAATCTCACTCTCATTTTGTGAATATTAATGCTCCAACATGAAGTTACATATATTGACGTTCATATGCATAAGTTGAATAACTTTTTTTTTGTTGGACACAAATAAAGAAAAAGTTGAATAATGAGAACAAAAAAGAAAACTTGATATTAGTTCATTTAACTTCAATGCTTCTAAAAATTGGTAACGTGCAAAGTTTCCTAAACTTTTTTTAATAAATAACGAACTTTATAAACGCGATCCACAGTTCAAAAAACTCTGCTTTAAAGAATAGAGGTTTTAGGTATGTAAAAATATATTCTAGACTTCTTAAAATATTCTTAATTCTGCAAGTATAATAATATTAAAAAATCTTTTTCCCCCTATACGGATTATCCAATAAAATTTCAAAATTTAAATTTTCCGAAATTTTCTTGTGTTAATCGATGAGAAATAGTTCGTAGAGGTTTGGGGAAGAATCCGTTTTGTTTGTGACAAAATACTTTAATGGTAATCAATTAATTACGAAGATTGAATTAATTAGTCACTAAAATACTAACAAATTTATAAAATATTGTTTTAAATGGCATAAAGAAACGAAATTAAAGATAATTAATAACAATATTATTATACACCACCATAAAGAAAAACAAATACTCAAAGAAAAATTAATAGAATCTTCTCCCTCCACTAAGAGAAAATCAAGAAAAAAGTTTTAATGATTTTTTTTCTCTTAATTTGCTTAAATTGCTCTTTATTTTAGCACCCAATATTGTCAATTAGCCCTTGTCTAGTATAATATATTATAGTATAATATAATATAATATAATAAAGTATAATATAATATAGTATAGTATAATATATATGGTCAAAAACTAAAAACTTCTGCCAATAATTGTTTCAGAGTTTTAGATAGATACTACATTGGTCAAAATATTCCAATTTCAATAGTCAAGATATCTTTAGAACATTCACCGAATTTTTGGTTTCGAATTCAATGTTTTGCGGTTAATCTATAGGAAACCAATATAACAGCACTATTATGTAATGCAATTTTATTTCCAAGATAACCTCATCATTAAAAAATATTGTTGCTGATTTGCCCCATAAACAAAGATAAAATATAAACTAGTTTGGTAAGAATTAAAAAAATGGATCAAGTAACTTCAACGAAGTCAAATATGAAAAAAAAAATGAATTGGATCAGCAGAAACCAAACCCAGTACCAAGAAAAATGTAAATTAAATGTCAAAATCATAAACATAACTTTGAGATTTAAGCATTGGTAATCAATTCCATTAATATCATTTTTGAAATGGTATTCTATCTTTTTAAATCACATGACTAAATTTTAAGCTCTACTATTAGAGAGATCCTACCAGGTACCTACCAGAAGATGGAATTCTAATGGGGGATACAGGATCATAGACTGAATCAAGTTTGTTTCCCTGCTTTCTAATCTGATTGTCCATTGATTATTTTTTTTACATAAGTACATAAATATTTAAGAAATTTTTGAAGCATAAGTAACCGACTGTAAATGTCGGTATGTACAGTTTATGTACAGTTTTTCATTCATGATATGTCAATTTTATCGTTTTTTTTTATGAAAAAGCCATGCAATCGATTGCCGCCGAACTTTAATGCAAATATTGAAGTGAAGAAGAACAAATTATGGTGGCAATTATATAGTTTCAAGATAATGTGCATTTGCTTAATTAGAAATTCTTTGTGTTAACTTGAATTCTTAGTCTTCAGTCTCAAAATGTCTTTAAATTATCAAACTTGAACCCAGGTTACTCCAGGAACCAGGTGAACTAAAGATTAAAAATTCGATTTTTCAAAAAAAAAACATAGATTAAATATTGTGTGTGTGTGTATTGCGTTTGCCTAACACCTGGCGGCGTCATCTTTGTGGCATCTAGCGTGCTGCTGTGCACACCATGAAAATAAATAAAAGAGAGCGGCCAAGCACAATAAGATAAAAACGCTCTAGATATTTCCTTAAGG
Organism: Sisyra terminalis; assembly: GCA_958496175.1. Taxonomy (NCBI): domain Eukaryota; kingdom Metazoa; phylum Arthropoda; class Insecta; order Neuroptera; family Sisyridae; genus Sisyra; species Sisyra terminalis. Next base: position 35,602,333 of record OY292274.1, read on the forward strand.
ATCTTTGAAGTAAAAGAAAAAGGATAAGATCCCAAAAAATAAAATATTTAAGATATACAACAATCGACTTCTGGGGTCTTCATAAAGTAAAATTTGGGGTAAACTTCTCTAGAAGTTCAAATAATCTCAAAACATATATGAGCCCCTATAAATAACTAGTCGACAACCAAGTGAGAATCAATAATAATCAGTAAGGTGTAAACAATTTTTCAATCAATTATAAACAGTTCTTCATGCAATGACAAAACAGTTACAAATTAGTTAAATGGTAATTGCTGTAAATAAACAAATAAGCGTAAAATAAATAACGTTTGCATAATTTAATAAATTGGTAATTTTTATATGTTCTTAAACACAAATCCAAACGACCAAATTGAAAAAAAATTGTTATAGACATATCAAAATATCAAATACATAGGAACGTATAGTTTAATAAATGAATGTTTTTTTATTTATTAGTGTAATGTTTATTAAATGACTTTAAATTATTTTATACAAAGAAAAAGACAAACCATAGGCGTAGTGTGCGATTTCGCTATCCGGGGCCGACTGAAAATTGGCTGTTCTGTTTTCATGATTAATTAAGAAAATTGGTAAAAAAGTCAAATACTTTTAAATTCTTTTATTACTTAAAAATGAACTCTTCGTGTTATTTTTTTAAACAAAATGTTGTATGGAATTATTAATGTCAATATGCCGTCCTATTTTATATGCCGCCCGAGGCCATGACCCCCCTTGTATACATCACGCTACGCTACTGAGACAAATTTAAAATTCTTTCATTTTGGTATTCCCTATTGAAACAATTCCATTTAGTTGGATAGTTTTAATGAAATCATTTTAAGAAATTGCATCAAAAAATTTCCTCAAGCGTATTAAAAAGTAAAATAAAATGTTTGCCGTTTCTTCAATAGACCAACTGAGTTCAATCAAGTTTTAGTTAAAAATTCTATAGCGTCACGTAAATATTTCTCCTTCTTCAAGAAGCGATCGGTTCGCTAATTTTAATCCAATCCAATGAAATTCGCATGCTTTGAATGTACAATGTAGTCATCAAAGATGTAGGTATGTAATAATGTATTCATTAAATGCCAATTGCTCAATTAAATGCTGCGGTGATATAAATGTGCAATGGAAAACGACAAAAAGGATGGCAATGCATCTTTAACATGTGCATTGACAAAAGTTTCAAAATGAATCTGAATAGGCGATGAATCAGTCGGAAATTTAAGCGACGACGTGCGACGAAAATGAAGAGACGTTAACTTCTTTGAAATTATTGAATCAACATGGAGGTGTAATTAATTAATTGCTTTACTGATTATAACAAGTCATAAATACTACATCCATAATAGAATTGAAAAGTTCATTAAGGATTATTCATTCATTATTGTTTAAATTTGTCGCCTACCTTTTTTAAATATTACACCAAAGATCGACCATAAATAACATAAACTAAAATTGCATTTATTCTAGCTAGTATTAATTACAAAAATCAATTTATAGTATCAAATATCTTATTTCCGGTAAAGCGTAATTTTGAATTTCAGTTTAATTTTGAGAACGATGGATAATATTTTCAGTTTAGAAGACAATTATCGATTATGAAATATGGAAAAGAAGAAAAAAGAAAGTTAAAATATTGTGAACTAAGAGTTCGATTACAAATATTTCATTACATAGAAATTTAAATGTTTAAAAGCATTTTTTATTTGCACATACAATTATGAAATGTGTAAATTTATTGCTACTCCAAGTTTTGTTGTACTTAATTTTGATAACGATTTTCAAAAAATATAATAAACAAGAACTAATCTTAAACAACGAGCGAGTATGTGGAAAAAATATATAGTCTCTGTGCATATGTTTACGAGTTAAAATTGTTTTTCTTCGACTAAACGTTGTTGGCTATTTTTAATTTGTGAGATAATTAACATTTTCCACGTGTGGCATACCAAATTTTGTCAGAGTTTGAAAAAATATGAACTCATATATCTTGTTTGATACTTCCGCTGACGCTGTGATAGAGATAAGTATGTACTGATAATGACAAATTAATGATAAATATGAACTTAAAATTTTTGTCCTTTTTAAATATTTTCCATTAATAAGTAGTTGTTTTCTTATAAGGTACAACCAATGAGAAAATTACAGTAAAACTATTATTTTTGTACGTCCTGTTTTCTGAAGAACATTCCCATTTATAAGACACTTGCTGATACATATGTAATTTATGAAACGTACTTTAGAGATCTATTATTGAGAGATATTGATTTTCCTTCTAATAGGTGGTTCAATAACAAAAAAATTATTGAAACATTTTTTGCGATTTACTTTGCAAAATTGGCTCTTATATGTTCACTTTTTTATCAACTTATTTGTCATGGCTCTTCTGAAAAACCAGTAAAGGTATTAAATTGGAATTAATACTTATCATTTAAATCTACAATCCCATAAATGTTTACGTAAGGAAAACCGGGTCTGGTTGATTTAGCTGAAGGATTTAGCTGGATCTATTTGGCGATTTGGATCCCATGTGGGAACCTGTGTCGAAACTTACGTTTTATAATTATGTTTTTCAGTTACTCTGGTTTTATTTTTGATACATATTTCCTTATTTTAAACTTAATTGAAATATTCTGAATTTAAATTTTATTTTATATTTATGTATTATAAAAATTTCAAAATTTTATTCAGAAAATTGTGCACCGAATGTACAATGCAAAACATCATTATTTAGAGATCCATTCGGTTTTAGATTACAGAAACACTGTTCATTATACCTATAGTCAATTTACGAATTAAGACCCGTAATATCACTCGGATAGTAGTCCGACAAATTTCAAAACAGTTTAAAAATACATCGAGTATGTAGATGTCAATCTCATTAAATTTAACTATCCTTCTCCTTTCAATGTATACAAGTAGATATTTGCCATATAACTTTGAAAGAAGTTGTATAGATAACGATGTTTATTCGACCTGAGACGCCTAGGTCTCTAAAGACATTAAAGATGAAAATTTAAAATGACTATTTTTTTAATTTTAATCAAATATCAAATTCAAATTTAAAAAAGTGTTATTCTTTCATCCTACATATTTTCCAACCAATTATCAACCCCACACAATTTATGCTTAATAAATACCGCATTTATATTAACAGTGCATTTTTACATATATTTGTTTGGTTTTTTTCACAATTGTAAATTTATTTATATTTTTGGCTTTTTATTTTACTTAATTTTGATAACAATTTCCAAAAAATAAGATAAACAACTAATCTTAAGCCACGAGTATGCACGTGGAAAAAAGTATATAGTCTCTGTGTAAATCAGTGTAAATGTTTACGTGTTAAAATTATTTGTTTTCGACTAAACGTAGTTGGCTAGCAACTATAAACGAACTAATTAACATTTTCCACGTGTGGCACAGCAAATTTTATCTGAATTTGAAGAAATACACACTCATATACTTTGTTTGATACATCCACTGATATTGTTCCAGAGATAAATATGTGTAGGGATAATAAATTAATGATTAATCCGAACGACAACTTTTTTGATATTTTGTTAAATATTTTTCTTAAAGAAGTAATTGTTGTCTTATTAGGTATAACTAATGAAAAAAAAAACAATAAGAATAATATTTTAGTATGTCCTGTTTTATTCAGGACATCCCATTTATAAAAGACTTGCAGATACTCACGTATTTTAGTATTTTATAGGACGTACTTTCGTGATCTATTATTGAAAGAAAAAGATATATATTTTCCTTCCAATAGGCGGTGCAATGACAAAAAATAAAATTTAAGCATTCTTTGTACTTGACTTCAAGAAATTATCATCTATATGATCACTTTGTTTTTCATCTACTTATCTGAAAAACGAGTAAAGACGTCAAGTTGAAATTAAAATCAAATATTTAAATCTATGATCCCATTTATCTCTACGTAAAGGAAACCGAGTCTGGTGGATTTAGGCGAAGAACTTAGCCAAGGGATAGGCAAACAGCCAATCACAGGCGTTTTAAATACTTTTTAGATAAACCCTTTTTTAATTGAAAGTGTGTAGGTACTAAAATTTAATAGACAGTGAAACTTGAATTTTAAATTAAACACTCATCTTCTCTACAACGGATGTTACGTTAATGATTCCCAAATAGTGCTTCTAATACTTCCTTCTACTTATTCTCTCTTTATGGCGTTACTCGGGTTTCACGACTTCATAAAATCATTTTTTTATCATCTTATTAATATCTCTAAAATATTATCCTTAATTTTCAAGTTGATCGGAGAAATAGTACCAGAAATACTGCCTTGGGAAGTTTTGTACACAGGTTTTTGAAATACAATTCACAAGGACTTGGATGAAGGATTTTTTTTCAATTTCAAATATTTAAAAGATAATGTAAAGCAAATTTCAGCGAAATTTGCTATTTTTTTTAAAAAGGCTTACCAAAAATCCAATTTTTCCTTTTTCTTCTATTCCTTAGTACAAGTTCTAGTTTATGGTCTTAACTAAAGCACGTACTTTTTCATTTATTTTCACGCATGATCCTGTCATGAGTTTTGCTGTCAACGTGGACATATGTTTTTTCCAAAGGGTCACCGGAAAAGATTTAATGTTTCAAACTCATTATTGCTGCGAAATCAGGAACCTAAATCAGGCTCAGTGAAGCTTTTTCAAAATGCACGAAAATTCAACTTGCAACTGTCTCATATACTAAATCATAGCAGGGATGCCGCATTTGGGCACTTAGGTTTCCTATAAAGCTCTTATGTCAAGTTATTCACTCCATATCAAGGGTCAAGAAAAAAATGAGCCTCAGGTTGACTATCATTAAAATTGTTATAAAACAGGTTTAAGAATATTTTTATTACAATTTAAGAAATCGGTTCTTATTACAAGGCTATACTTCTATGTTATTGTTTTGAATAGGTCAAACTTAAAGTCGGACACTTAAAAAGTCTTGGATTACAGTAGCTATAGTTTTTTTGTCCGGGCCGCATTCCGATTTTTCCTTCTCTACATGGACCGCAACATATTTTAGTAAACTACAAATATAACACAAAATTGGCCTATCTTTCATTGAAGTGGCCGAGCTAGCCAGTACGCAGATACTGTGTGTTTTCGCGTCAAAAATTGCATTGTGAGCGTAAGCAGTTATTTTGGCAACACTGTACCGTTTATATCGACTTACTAACCGACCGATTACAACTCAGGAGAGGAAAAGTTTTTTACCCTGATTACAATCCAATATTCAGAACATGTTGAAAATAACACCAAAAAAATATTAGATGACAGTTATTATTTTGGGCCGCACAAAATAGCTAAGTGGGCCGCATGCGGCCCACGGCCGCAGGTTGCTTATTGGTTAGAGCTAATAAGCCAGGGTTTCGAGTCCAGGTCTACATGAACATAAAATACAGGTCCTTTTTAGGTTGGTCAAAAATTTTCACGGCGCCTTAATAGAAAAGCTACAATGCCTTAGCACGCCGCAGCGCATAATTTAAGAAAGACTGGGCTACACCGAATGTAACGTATTCATTTCGTTAAGTTGGTACTAAAGGTAAGTAGACATAGTTATAGAAAACAGCAGCTTATGTTCATTAATCTAAACTTATAACGTCCCATTTTCCAGTAAATTACAAAAAAATTATTCCTTTTAAAAACAAAAATACTTATTCGTAATGCTTCAATATATATTTAGATATCTAAATATTTGACATTTGCTCCCATCATAATAAGAATTATCTCTCAAGGTTTTTCTCACAAAATTATGAAAGTTTTAACACAAAAATAACACTGCAATAAAAGATTCCAAAAATGTTATGTATGTCTGCCAAATTTTAAAAACGTTGAAAGCTATAATATGACTTGAGTCTTTTCAAAATAATTACATTAGCGTAAAAAGTGAACCTCATAAACAAAATCTCGCAAAAATTTCCGGTCGTAAAACTATTATTATAACATTTTCAATTGCATATTACAAGAGCATTAGATTTTACGTGAGTCATAATTATTTTATAGACCACAAATGTGCTGACCGTGACAGATTTTCTGGCGAATTATTTTTCTTCGAAACGTTGCAACACTAAAATATCCAAATTTCACGTCAATTTAATTTAAGCAAAAAGAGTTATATGTTTTGTTTAAAAAAAGAGAGACTAATCTTTATTTATTAATTAATTTAGATCCTTTATTAAATGCAATTTCTCGTAGTACTTAGAATTCAAGGCTTCCAAGGATTCATGAGATACACATCCAAGTGTAACCCATTATATAAATTACATAGACCAAGTTTCAGGTGTTAAATAGCTTTAGATAAGCTACTTAAATGCTGTAATATCCCCTTTGTTCACATATTAGTAACATTGTTTCGTGCTATGAGAGAAAATAATTTAATTGTATCTAATGTATAAAGCTAAGCTGCAATCATCTCATATATTTTGGTGAAACATTAATACCTACTGTCGAATTGTTTTATGTTAAATAGTTAAAAATAAATAAAAAATATTTCCTTTAAGTATTTCCTATGATAGTTGCAACAATTTACTTCATCTTCTGATTTCAAGTCATAATTTTTCTTGTCTTGGTTTTCGTATTGTATTGTCTAACATAAGTGCAACAATGACATGAAACATATCTGATAGACGTTGCGACAACAAAATAATGTTGCGATGGTGTGGTTTATTGTTACATGACCTTGTCATATTGTTGTCACAGGTGGATTATTCCTAAGTTTTTTTTTACTTCGTCTATTGTTATGTCAAATATTATAATATTTATAACAACAATAGCAAAATGACGTTAGTATTGCCGCAAGCCACTCCCAATATTCTGATAGATTACTTTTAATTGCAATGTGAAATGCATCCAATCCATCCAATATAATATTTCAAGTGAACAATAATTGTGCGTGTTTTTATATTAACCTTGATATTCACATTATTGAAATAGGTGATTTCATTTAGGTATGCTTGAAATGACATTGCAAGTTCCACTTAGTTGAATGTGTATAAGTTTATAAAAAAAAATAATAGAATTATTCTCTAAAGCATACATTTTTAGAAATTATTTTTAGTTAGGAGTCTCAAATTTAAATGTTGCCTAAATTGAAATTTATAGACCTATATATCATGATTGACTGATGGATCAAGACACAGCTCAATCCATTGTTCGTAGAGACGTGAAATTTGGAGTATTTATTTTATGATTTAGGCATTTGATAAGAAAAGATTTTTAAAAATTCCTCCACTGACAGAATAAAAAGAGATGACATGATGGTAACATTTGTGATCTCTTCAGCAATCGAAATTTCAAATTTATTAATCAAAGTACCATTAAACACGAAACATTAAATATAATCATTATTTTTATTTGCATATTTGAAACTAGAGTGTTGAACAGAGCGAATTAAAAGTTGGTACTGTAAGAGATACCTACATCAAGAGAACAAAAAAAAAACGTCTATAGGTGATAAAATTTATCAACCCCAACAAATAAGAAAAGTACAAATCCGAATTACGTATTCACAATTACATACGTTACTAATGCAAACACCTCGCAAGCTCTGGCGAATTTACAAAAATACTAACGGTCAATTTCATGAACTTTGTGAAAATTAGTGGTGATACCTTTCGAAAGAAATGAAACGCCATTTTAAAAATGTAAAGTTTGATAAAGGTTACAACGATATATGAAAATTAAAATGTTCATATAGACTACAAGGTATAGGGACGTCAATCATGTATAGTGAGCTGGAGATGCGGTTTAAAATAGTTTCATTATATAGTTAAAATTCAGATAATATTGTATATTGTTATGAAATTGTTGAATATTATATTATACAATTTACTATTACGTTTATTAGTAGGTATATTACCGTGATTATTGAGATCCGTGGTGTTACGAGGCATTTTTAAAGTGGCCCGCAATATCATTTGAATTGTCCATCTCTATTCTAGATAACACAATAATTTAAATTAGGGAATTTTTGAAACTTTTGCCTACGATATTTTTCTGTTTTTAATCATATTTCAACTAAAGGTCTTCCTTATCAATCATGGTGATATTTTTTATTAATTAAAAAATCTGAGTTATAAAAAATGCATCTCTTAAAAACAGGTATGAACCATTTACACCAGGGATAAAAATATCGGTTGATATAATCGTGTGGAATGTCATCGGATATATTTTATAAATTAATTGAATATTAACAGCTACTCTTTTTATTTTTCGCAACAGTTCATTAGATGCGCCTTATTAAAGGCGTTAAAATCGTGCTTTTTAAAATTTTGTATTTGTAAGAATAATACAAAAATCCTATACATCATGGCAGATGGAAAGTCTAAAAAGAAAATTTTTTCAACATATACGCCAATCAAATGAAATTGCAGGTATCTGGTTGTAACAAATACAATAATTTTTCATTTAATTTAGATAATTAGACGAACCTACTTATTTTTTTTTTTTTGCTTTGTTGTCCTTAAATTTTATAAGCTCCTTGATGAAGCCTTTACAAAATATATGCACTAAAGATGCCACAAATAGTGATTTGACTGAATATCGAATAACGAATATTCGACGAGTCTCTTGACCGAAGCGCCGAATATTCGACTGTCAAAGATTAGACAACACTTAGTACCTTTCGTGGGTGACAGGCTTAATGGTATCATTAGGTATGATGACATGCTTAGTAATTAATTGATTTTTTTCCTTATTCTGATTTGAAAATTTACATACTAGATGTCCAAAGGGTGATGATGTTGAAGCTGATTGCATCATTGATTCGAAATTAAAACTTGTTTTAATTTTTTTTATTTTAATTCTATGTTAAGCAAATGATATTACTTTCCGATCCACTTAATACATTTTTGAGTAAAATGTGTGTTTTTTTATGGTTTTGATTCAGTATTCGGATGAATAGTTTGCCATATTTAGCCAAATACCGAATATTAAAAAAGTAACCGAATAGGCCGAATATTTGTGACATCTCTTATACAAATATAACTTAATTGGTCCTGGAAAACAGTACTACATACTAAAAATGAATATTACGTAGGTCAGAAAAACGTAAATCAAAAAATACAATATCCATTTAATTTTGGAGATAGGAACGAACAAAAAAATTTTAATAACCTTTCACCAAAACTACTAAGAATATAATTAATACAATTTTATTATTACATCAATCACAGAGAACATAATAAACATCCAAAACACGAAATGTTTTTCCCCTCCATATTTATGTACCTATATTTATAGGTACATTTTTGGTGTTGTTTATCATGAAATCTGTTGACGGTCCCTTAATTGGTGATAGGTAACCATACACTTTGAAATAAGAATCCAATTTGGAATCCGCAGCAACAATCTTATTTTCTGTATATGTTGAAAGATCCAAAAAACCAAACGTGCGTGACCAAAAGTATCATTTGGTTGTAGTGGGATCAAAAATGACTTATTCTTTTAATATTTTTCTTAAGCAATGATGCACATTTAACTTAAAATAAAATTATAATGAAAATTTGTCCTAGTATCTTTTCACAAAATTCAAAAGAGTAATCTTTAATTCGTTCACTATGTAAAACAAATGTAATTTTTATATGTTACGAGTATACTTGGCTAGCAGACAGAGTTAAATATTGTTATATTTTTAAAAAAATAAAAGCCGGAAAACATTTTTTTCCAATAATAACAATTAGTACAAGCTAAAGGTATACAATTATTGGATTTGTCTAAAAACAATTTTGATATAAAACTTCAAAGTTTTACAGCCCCTGAAATGATTGTCAAAATCGTTGGCGTATACGTTTCGTACTCAATTAGCTAAAAGTTTTCTTTTGTAAAAAGAGATATAAGACTGTATATTTCTTAAGACATAGCTATGATTACTAACCTTAATTTTATAATAGTATGCATATGATTTACTTTGGGTTTTGAAAGATAAATACCAAAAATTACAGAAGAAGGAGTAATTTTTGTTATAACCGTTCACAAATAATTTTCAAGCGATAATTTTTTCGTTCAGTTCGTTCGACTTTCGTTATATTTATATTATGTAATAGTAAACGATATAAGTCTTACATTTGCTATTTGCTGTGCTCATGCTCTTTTCACTTTGGATTTGATAACATTTCGATTTAGATCTTAAAACTTTTGCAATGCCAACATAGTCGGTTTATCATTTATTATCGTTAAAATAATTAAAATATAAATATAGCTTTTTCCTAGTTTTAATAAGTATAAAAACCTTGTTGATATTAAGAAAATACCGTACATAGAATAACTCAATAGTTCATTTACTCGTAGGTCTACATCTACTCCTTGTCGGATCCTATCTACCAAAACGAGAGGCATATTTTTCAATTCCTAACTTTGTCCCAAATTTTCTACTGTCGCGCTTATATAATACAATATTTAACTGATTTTTAAACGTGGTTAAAAGTTCGTAACAAATTTAAAGATATTGCTACGAGAATAAGAAATAATAATAATCACGTTTTGTAGATTTACGATAGTTATAAATTATATTTGTTTTCAAAAAAAAATTTCATCATTTTGGTCTATTAAAAGATAATTTCCCAACAAAATTTTCTGTCTAGGGTCTTTTATAAAAAAAATCTGAATGATAATTGTGATATGTGACTTCTAAGTACGGTAGATATTTATGTTTTTAACTAAAGAGAAAAATAAATATATATTTCTAAGATGTTTTTATAAAACCGTTAATGTGTACACTAAAGGAAGCGTTAATTAATAAATAATACACTGCAAAAAAATCTATTGAAATACCATGTACTGTTTGAGGATTTGGTTAAGAAAAACAAATGTTTTGTATCAATATTAAATAGTTTGAGGCCTACTGATAGTCGAGTGGTCAAGGTGGCCGCTCCAAAACTGGTAGGTACGAGGTTCGACCCTCGTATCGTGTAAATTTTCAATAATTCTCGATTTATGGTTTTTATTAACATTAAAGTCGCTAAAAACCTAGGCAGTTATAAAGAGATGGCAAACAACAACAAAAAGTGGTTTAATAATTTGTTGGAATGATTTTTCATCGCTTTTTATAAATTGGAAAAAACAGTCAAAAAATCACTAATTAAATCAATAATTAATATCCACACTTATTTCGAAATCCATAAAGTGCTCTTTAGTCTTCGTAAATTGAAAACAAAATCAAGTAGTTAATTTCTGATTGATAAAACTAAAAAATATAGTAAATGAACATACTGCATAGATTTACTAGGTAGTGTATACAATAGCTTCGACTTCAACCTAAACTAAGGTACATGTATACTTTAGTCCGATACAGTCTAGCGACATCTCATTCTATATTTTGTTGTTAACTCAATTCAAGAATAAATCGATCATAATGAGTTTACCAATAATTAATTAATCAATTCTTTCACGAATTGAATTTACAACAAAATAGAAAATAAGATTAAAGGACTAAAGTATACCGGTGCTGAAACTTATAAAGTTGTCAATATTTGTTGATGGATGAGAAGTTATATTTTAAATTAAACAAATGTTTTTAAAAAGTTTAATATTGAAACAGTTTTAAATAAAACGAAAACAAATCCTAGCTTTAAAGAAACTTACTTAGTATTAAAAGTTCAACTTCCATTTAAGTAATGAATTATAAATTGCAAAGAATATTTCACAAATTGAAAATTTCTGTTGTCGTCAAAGAAAATCAAACTTACTAGTTCAAGGTTTTCTCCTGATGTAGGAGATGTCGCTTCGAAACGTTGAACTGACACCACTTGTAAATCAGGAGGCACCGGTGGCAGAGGGATATTGCTCCCGAGAACCCCTGATGTATCCGTCATCACTTCCTGATTTTACATGTCGTGCACCAACACCTAAAAAATTAAAAAAAAAAGAATTATTACTAAGAAAAACACAGATGCAAATATAAAATTCTCATTATAAAGATGAAAGATTTGAATGGTTTTTTTATGCTTCGCAAATATTCACCGTATTGAACAAAAAAACATTTTCAAAACTTATTTCCTCCACAAAGAAAATTACAAAAAATGAAACACAAAGAATGATTGAAAAAATAATAAAAACTTCACTCAGGTGTTAAACGCTGAAATATCATTTTTAGGAATAATAAATGTACCACAAACATCAAAGAGTTGCATAATAATAGTAGGAAATCAGATTTCCGCATAAAATGTAAATACATAGACATAATTAATGTAAACCGTATGGATGTAGTATGGAGCACAGGTACCACAAGGTTGTTTTTGAGGCCTTCATTAATTATAGCTAACGGTTAAATTTTACTTTTTCGCATGATATATAGGTTTGTATCAATCTTTTTTGCAATAAACGAATAAATATGCATGATGTTTTGTAATGAAAAGGTATCAACACATCTTTCATTTACAAATTCTCAGGAAATGTATATTTGGCGGAATTTTTTTGTCAATGGTACAAGATTAAAACCGAATTATTAATAAAATTGTTCCATTTTATAATTATTTTCTGAAATAGGATAGAATACGTACTTATCTTATCTATCACTATCAAAACTGGAATAAAGTGACAAAAATTGTAAGCTAATCTTGCAATAAGGAGGGTCTATTTTCAATGTTCCAAATCAACCGTCAGTATCGATTCTTGTGCACTGAATTTTTTCAATCTAAAAATTCTAGCTAAAATAACAATAAAAAACGCTAGCTAAGATGTTTGAATGTTTAATTGGATATTTTTATTTAGTTTCAATCATTTCAAATGTAGACCTCTTTTGTCTTTAGAATATAAGCTAAAATTTTAAGGAATAATAGTTCAATGAAAAAAATCCGGCTGTAATAATAATTATCTTGTACTTCCTTTATACCAAGTCTAACCTTAAGATTCACAGCTCAAAATAAGCATTGATTAATGTGTATAGGCAACTACTGCTACGTAAATGCTAAGTGAAATTATATACTCAACATCTGAAGTAGTGTTTCGCCTCACCTAGACCTGGATCAAATTGACTAATTAAGTATAAGTGTTCAAGCATTCTTACATTTTCGTGTCTAAATTTTGAGGAGCTTTACACGTAGTAATCAATAAATAATTTATTTCCGTATTAAAATTATTAAATACAAAAAATAAAGTCACTAAAAGAATAAAATATTTTGAAAAAACATGCTTCTTGTATTTAAACAATATTAAAGTTTTTAAAAATTTTAATAAAAACCCAAAATAGATAAACGTGGAGTACTCTTACGCTCGTTAATAAGGATACGAGGTAATTATTTTTAAATTTCATATATAATTAAATCGCAATTAAATCAATCGAAATTAATACAAATATGCAAATATTTGCTTGGAAGTTTATTTGTTATCCTCTCAGGAAATTATGGCAAATGGAACTATGCTACTTATTTTAATTTCGCACGTAAACCACCAGTATGGCACTGGATTGTTCTGTAAATTTATGTTGGACTTAAATTTGACAACTTATATTATCTTCTCTGCAAACCGTTTAGGTCGCACAACTAAGGTTGTTTTATTTTCAGAATTATTATAAACAAAATGTATCTATTAAAACACGTAGTTATTGAAATATAAGTAAAAACTTGTTCCTTAAAAGTAAAAATAACCTAAGATTCATTTTTAAGTATTTAAAATATTTAATAACCAAATTAAAAAAGTTCACAAAAAATAACTTTATAAATTTTAAAAGAGAAATGATGAAAACTATTCAAATAATTGAAGTTAATGGAGAACGTGGAAAAGTGAGCGACTAATTGCTCTTTAATCTAATTCTCTAATTCTGAGCATAAATACGTAGAACTACATAAAGAAAATTAAATAGATTTACGTACTGCTTTAAGTATTTAGTATGTTTTATGAAGTGGAATATTAGTCTTCATTTGAGGGTGAGTTATTTTCTTCATTTCTTAAGTGAAGCTTTTATTAAGACAAAAGAAAAACAAAAATTATGTTTTAAAAAGCTTTTTAGTTTATTAATCTTGAGGTAAATGATACTGCAATGATATTTAAGTGTAGATTTACTCACATTATATCGCATAGACAGTGTTTATTTTAAATGAACTTTAATTACAGATTGAATTAATTCCAGTCCATTATCGTGTCCCTTACTTAGCATTAGGACTTACCACAAACAATACAAAACCCTCTTATCGAATAGGGTATAAGTATGTAATTATCAATGGTTTGTCTAATTATCTGCTTAACACCCTTTCGATGTAATAATTGTTTTTGTGACCATAAACTTTTTTTGATAGGTATAATTTATTATATTTTTTTTTAATGAAAAAGTAAATTTATTACTAATATTTTTCTATAAGAAGGTCTTCTTGCAAAACCTACGTACGTGGTGAAAATAGTTTATATATGAATTGGTGTCAAATTGGCTGGAACAGTTGACTGAAGTCGCCACACCATATTTGGAATGGGTGACTGTGACGTTCGATATTTTACCTTCGGTTTTTGCTTTTATTTTTATTTAATTCAAAAATATACGAATGCGTAGGAAACAAGAAGACATATCCACCCCAAAACCATTTTATAAAAACATTAAAAATAACAATGTAGGTGAAACTTCATAGAATGTATTTACAGAAAAAATGAATAAGTATATATTTTTAAATATTTAATTATGATTCGATGCCGTAAATTTTGAAATTTTTAATTTTTATTTGAACCATACATGAGCTTTTATAGGAGCTATTTCAATCGTTCATTTTTTGTATAATCTCTTTGATTTTTATGAAATATCTATTTTAAAAATAAAATGAAATGTGAAAAGGAATGACTGACATTCCACCATGAACATTTTTCCTTTGATTCATGATGACAATGTATTATTAACGAGTCACAATTTTTATGACATTTAAAGAATTCAATTTGAATTTTCTACACGAAATGATATTTAAAATATTTTTTTTGTTTACAACCTCAATTAAAATCTCCGAAAATTCGAGTCCTTGCACTCTGCAAGTAAATCATTAGTTACTGAAAAATGGTCACGCGTATGCAATATTTTTCATCAAATTTGAGAAAAGAGTCACGAAAATCACGATAGCAAACTACTATGAGAGAATTATATGAAAAATTATATCACGTTTATAAAATTCTACTTAAAGAAAAAATGGAAAGAAATTTTGACGTTTTATTCTATGTACATCAAAGATTGCACTAATGATATCACTTATTCAGGATCCTGCATTCTACTTTTGTAAAGTCATCCTTTCGCTTATATTATTGTAGATTCGATCTACTGATCTTCATGAGATAGCACAAATGTTTCGATCATCCAAGGTATGTGTGCGTGTGCAAGTAAACGACGTTTTACAAATGAAGAAATTAACAATTTCTTATGATTAATTAGGTTTCAATCTCTAAAGTGGTCAAACTCGCTTTTATAAATACCCAACATCAAATGTAACATATTTATTAATTAGTTGTATAAAATAAAATTATATAATGCATTTAATTATTTTAGAATTTATGATTCGGAGGAAACTAGTGCCACTGACTTCTCAATTAGCTACAATGTTATATTGATTTTTATCATTTACAAATAAGACTAAGGAATTAAAGTGTTGTAGAAAAATTCCTCACTTTATGAATTTAATTATAAAAAATACTTAACGTCTTTAATTAAATTAAAGGTCCAAGCTAATAAATTGGTATAGTATATATAAATATTATATACTATATAGAATATATAGTATATATAAATTGGTACATAGGTTTTCTTATCAAGCTCGAGCGATTCAAAAATTAAGTATTCAGTGCTACATTCAGTGAAATCATGAATTTTATTATTCACATCAAAAACGATTTTGAATGCAAACCAAATAAAGAATGACCAACAAAAATCTTTTTGGTATATTAATTTTTCTTGTGTTTTTAAATAATAAATTAATCAAAACACCAAACAAAAAGGAGCAAAACTCAATGTTTATGTTTCCATTAAATTTACAATTGCAAAATAGTCGCTGTAACTATCATATAAAATTGCTAAGATTTTTTTTATATACATAATTAATGCAATGTTAAATAGGTTATACATCAATATTAAGGGTTATTTATCATCGCTTTATAACTACCAGAGCTACCAGAAAAAAGTATCGTAGATACTTGTATCTTACAGTATCTTTGATACTGATTTGTAACAAATTTTAAAATAACTAGTATCGTAGAAACTTTTTAAATAAAACTGTATTCTTTAATTTAAAATATATCTTGTATACCGACAAAATACTTAAATGCCGAGAGATTAGATATACTGAGATATCTGTTATTCTGTAAGATTCAACTTATGCTCTTATTTTTTATTGACCTACTATTGATTTTAAAATGTATTATATTTACAAAGGTTAAGACATACATACTCTTCTTTTTCCTCAATTAATAAAGATAAGAAACACATTATCTGATGACCTAACAACTTTACCTAATACGTTATGAAACTAAGTACCTACATACATAATAGGCAAAGTAACTTAAGGTAAGTATTTAAGTTCTTTTGTTTAAGAGTAACTAGATACCTAAAGGAACTTTGGATACATTTAAAAAAAGTTACTTATCTAGTATCCTGATACTCCCTCAAAGTATCTTTGATATCTCTAATTACTATTAAGGTCTTCAGTGACACTAGGGTTAATAAAATCCGTAAATCGAGAAATGTCAAAAATTTGCTCGATACTAGATTCGAAACCAACACCTACCAGTTTTGGAGTGGCCACCTTGAGCACTCAGCCACCAGTAGGCTAGTTAGATAATTTCTTATATATAAAAATCTCGTGTCATGGTGTATGTAGTCGTTCTCCTTCGAAACGCCTCAACCAATTTTTGTGATTTTTTTTTTATGTGTATTTGGTTGGTTTGAGAATAGGTTGAAAATTATATTTTATACAGTTTAGTGATTAAGGTATATTGACTGATCCATGATCTTAATCAATGATATCATTCATGTTGTCTATAATTTCGTTTTGAAAAACGCTTAGCAAACAGTTGAATTTGACTTTTGTATTTATTGAATTTGTTTTTATAATTTAATTCATATTTTGTTAGGTCTTATTAATATACCTTATTGTAATAGTCTTACTATTAACAATGCACCCTATAAGAACAAATTTCTCCCATACGTCAATAAAATGAAGGTGATCTTTGCAATATTTTTCGCACAAATATTTGTAGAGTTATGAACAAAATGGAAATAAGATTTTAGAAAACTATTTTTCTATATTTAGCAAATGCTTAGAGTGTAAAGAGAAGCGAAAGAATAGAAATTAATTATAAACCCAAAAACAGTATTTAACAACTATATGAAAACCAAAATCACCAAAGCTATTATTGGTAGGTACTAGATAATAAAGTCGTAAATAAGAACTAGAGGGTTGATGAATCGGGCCATTCGGCTTGACCATTTTTCCGGTCCGTGAAATTCATCACATTTTTACAAAAAATATTTTCATTTTACAATGATCAAAGTGGTGAAAACCTATATAGTAAATACGTCTAGAGTGTATTTAAATCTTATATAAACATATATAATTTTATATGTAGCCTGAGGAGCTATAATGCATTTCCAAAGTGATTCGCCATATTATTTGGGTAGGCAAACCCTTTTCTAAGCCATTATTTAAATTAAAAAAAAAAACATTTGCCTCATAAGTACATTCATATACATTCATATACAATACCTACATAATTTTCAAATATTATTACAATTACTTATTTTATGATACAGGTTCGTGTAGATACCTATATATTTAACCTCAGATACATCTATTAAAATAACAAATTTTTACCTTACCAACCATTTCATTTAAAAAAAAACATAATATGAAAATATACATTCAGTTATAGTTGCAAAAATAATCCATAACTTTTAAGTTTTTTAATTAAATATGATTTATCATATGACGCGCCATACACGAAATCGCCGCTTGAGATTTGAATTTTTATATTAAAGTATTTTCAAATGAAATATGAACGTTAATACATTGTGGCAGGTCAAGGGCATTTTTACCATTAGGTATTCATTTTTTCATTTTAATTAGATGAGTTCAAAAATGTCGAGATATCAATTTATTCAATTTTGGGAATGTCACTTTCTAAACGACAAACAAAACTTTTCCGTAAAAACTAGCGACATCCATAAAGTTACAAATTGACAATTTCAATCTTTTAAAATAAACATTAAAATATTCAAGCTTTTGATTGTAATTAAGAAGCAAAATCATTTCCTTCAATAAAGCCCGAAGGCTTTAAAAGCCCTCTTTACAATTTGTATTTACATCCCTTTATAACGTAAACAATATTGAGAGATGGTGTTTAAAATTTGTCCCCTTTTCCAAACTTTATTAAATGAAAATCAAGCACTTCCATGGACCCTTTTGTATACAAGACGTTTGTATACAAGACTTTATTTTCATTTAATACAAAATGCGAGATTAATCAAAAGCATTACTATGTAGAAGGAGGAAAAGAGTATTATTCAATAATACTATGTGTACTGTTGAAAGAAACATAAAGTTTTCTTATCAGATTCTAAAAGCAAAAAAAGTTACCTTACGAAATGTTAGTTGGTAATTTATTAAGACTGATGTCATCTTTGAAAGTTCAATGATAACATTTATTTTGGCTTATGAGTCATTGGTAAATAAAAGTGATCAAATCTATAATTTTCTTTTATGTTTTAAATCTTTAATGAACAAAATATTCTTAAGGGATTTGTAAAGGATAAAATTAGCATCAATAAAATGATATTTAATTAAAGATGGATGTTCGTCCATATTGTTACAGAGTGCGCCTACATGCAACTAAGCCAGATTCCTTGCCCACCTTTTTGGCTTTCCAAATGGACTTGGTGTAATAACATTACCGCCCATGCGATTATGTATTAAAATCAATGCAATGCGTGACATTTACATATAAAATATTTAAACATATTTTCAGAAGTCATTTTATACTTTGAGACTTCGGCAAAAAATAATTTTCGTTAAATCACATAATTAAATTGTTAATGCAATTTGAAATTTCGCATATTTTAACGGTGACACTTGCTTATGAACCACAGTAACACCTGTTGAAAAAAGTAAACAACTGTGATGAATAAACTGGTCAGGGTCTATTCAAATTTATATATTAATAATTTTGAAATGTTAATTTCAACCTCATGTATACCTATCTACTACAAATATTATTCACTGTATGAACACTCAAGCATGAAATTTTATAAAACAATTTCAATATCATAATTTCATTTCACATAATTAATTTAGGTTTGTCATTTATAATTACTAGTTAGAACCACATAAAAAATACAATAAAAAACTCAATCAAATTTTACAACCTAATTACTTTTGTCCCACTTAAGATTTAGATATTAAAAGTTCGATCCTCCAATTAACTTTGAATTCGTTCTACTATTACACCTAAATGTCAATCGTTTAAATTGTTAATGGTAATTTTTTAAAAACCACAAATCAATAATTGCAAAAAATAATAAAAAAAAAAATCAATTTAATTATAGTAATCCCCCGCTTTACGGACGCTCGCTTAACGGAAATTCGATATTACGAACATGGATAATTCAGTTACAAAATCTCAGTATACGGATGAAATATTCGCAATTACGGACAACATATGTATATTTTTTCCTGTTTTGCTAACTTTTTTTGTGAAGAATTCCAAAAATAAAATAATCAAAATATTTTTAGTACATAGATACAGTTTATGCTTGGTTTTGTTATACAGGGAATCCCAAAATAGTTATCAAACATTCTTACGTATTAGTATTTGATGTTATACGGTATAGTGCGTAGGTGAAATATTAATTTATTTACGCTTTATGTTTAGTGTGAATCTATAGTAAAATTGGATTCCTTTATGGGTATTTTTGCTACTGGAACGCATCTATCACTTTCCAATTGGATCTCATAATAATAGCGGTTTCGTTTAACGGATTTTCGATTTACGGACAGTTTACAAGAATCGCATCCTGTTCGTAAAGCGGGGGATTAGAGTAATCTCAAATAAACAATTAAGTTTTTCTTTAATGTATAGTTAGTTTTGAAGCTACGTGCAGCAAAAGTTACAAGCCTTTAAAGTATTCTTAAGCAAGTTAAAGCAAGTTATTTCAAAACGGTAGTGGATGCAAAGATCTAACCTACATGAAAAAAATTACGATAGGGATATCATAATTTAAGACCAAACTTTCATTATTTTATTCTTTACAACATTTTATTTAGAATTTCCTAGTTACATTTGAATTTTTACGTTTTAACATCGTAATTAAAATAAAAGTTTTCTGTAGAAAGTAGAATTTCAGAAATAACGATTTTATATTGTTATCTTCTCTGAGTGCAAGAGAATACACATATATGGCATATATACAAGTAAAAGAGGTAGAACTACTACTACCATCTATCCTGTCTCTCTTCTTTGTAAGCGAGTTGAAGCCTTTTGAAGCCTCCATAAGTCATTTGTTAATAGCTATAATAAATGAATCAATAAGAAATCATCGCTAAACGTTTTAAAATACAAAGATATTATACTGGGAACAAAATTTCTGTTCATGTTAGAAATAGATCTAGATATATTACAACAAAATACTATTTTCATGATAATTTTTGTGTTAGATTTTTTTTCATTATTGAAAATATTTTCAATTTACTGTCTCAAATACATAACTATCAATAATTAACTATTGATATTTTCATGTTCTTAAAGTATATATAAAATTCTTTATTGGTCCATTAACAGTACAATTTATTATTTACAAAAATTAAAAGCTTGAGTGCCAGAGCAGTTGCTCTTTCCCTCTTACAAAAGTAAAATTATATATGAAAACTAAAAATAAAAAAATCTCTGTTTCTTATGTTGGGAAAAAGGACCTAAAAAACCCAACAAGGTTTTTCAAGTATAAAACTAAGATTGGATTATTACATACATTAATAAAATAACCATTAAAATTGTGAAGTAAAGTATTGTGATTAATACATATTTGATTTATGATAATTAATTTGTCTCATTATTTGTAGTCCGTATTATAAGTTTTTGTAGATTTTTGAATAAAAAAAAATATTGTCGAATAGGAGAAACTCTTCTTATATCACTAGCTTTGTCAGACTAATATAAATGTTTCTTATTTGAATATCCTAAAATTTAGGAAAGTGAATAGGACTGTTTGCTGCTTCAAGTAGTAATCTTTGCAAATGAAATTTACAATGCGGTATTGTAAACACTATTAGGCTTTAGTTCAGATCCTGACCTCTTATATAATACAACATATTATTTATAGTAATTTTTTAATAATTTTTTTTTTCGTGCAAACATTTTTGTTTTGCATCGATTACCTAAATATGTAGAAACTTTATCTATTTAAATTTCACAAATAATTAGATAAATATATGTCTTCAAAAATTAACAACTTTCCCGACAGCAAACAAGTGAGAAAGAGTTCCTGAGGAAGTCTTTTCAAAGACGTTTATAAGACGTCTAAATATTTCTAATTCTTAATGAACTTATTTTCCAAAACACTTAAAAAATAAGTTTTCAAGAAATATTTTATCTGATTTCAGAAGACCTCAGAAGAAGTACATTTTTATATATTTTTTTTGTATATAATATTTCTCAATATAGTTTAAAAATTCATCATAAATAAATAGTTTATTTATTTATGTTTTAAAAAAGTTTGGCATATAGTTCATCATTTAGCTAAAAAAAATATACTTGATTAGTGTCAATTTTAGTTACCGTTTGGATATTAATTGTACTGTGATCTCAAAAACAGCTCTTAGTTCTGACAACCACGAAAGCTCTTTTTTTGGAAGAAGAAAAAAGAGTTCTTTATTTTGACCTCTGCAGGAACTCGTTTTTTCTGACTTCATAAAAAGTAGTACTTTAACACTTCTAGAAAAAGTACTTATTTTGTCTTAAATAGACGCATCCGACGACCTCAGGACGTCTTAAAAAATCATTCCGTAGAACATTAAGAAGTCCAAATTTTGTATATCACTTTCTCAAGAACTCTTAACGAGCACATATTGTTTGAAGTGATTTGTCACCGGACATTGAAGTGAAACCTTCGAATATTCGAACCAAATATAATATAAAATTTTCGAAATGTCATTTTTTGCATCTACATACTAGTAACACTTTTTTAATTCTGATGTTGAATTTCATAAATGTTATCAGTTGGATATTTCTCAAAAATTTAAACAAAAAATAATTTGATGCTGAATTTTCAAATTTTTTAACTTTTTCAGACAATATATCCTAATTTTTATTGTCTATCCTTTTTTCTCTTTAACTAAAAATTTTCAAACAAACATCTAGAACAATGATGACGAACCTATGACCCGTGGAATAGACACTGACCCACGACATTTGGACATGCATATTAGTGACCCACGAGCAAGTACTAAAAAAAGGTTCGCCATCCCGGATCTAGAATATACTTTGTCTCATTGCGCTGATCGGCCCCCCTTTACTTATTTTCAATGACTGGTGAACACACAGTGGGACACCAAGTGCAAATCCCATACACAAACGTATTCACATACGAATTCACACACAATATGTCTACACTTTTAAATCTTAGGCATGTAACAACAACGTAGTAAAGAATTTAATTAATTAAGAAAACACTACAAATCTGTGAATTTTTGATTCAGTTCAGCCATAGTCAGAAACATGTTAGAGAAGAAGTCCCATAAGAACATTACATTAAAAATATCTGGTCAAAATAACAAAATAACATTCATAAAAAAGAATGTGGGTGTGGAACCTCTCAGAAATTAGCCTCCCTGGCCCTTGTCATGTATCACATTTCGTTTACTACACCCTCCCCCTCAAACAGGTGGCGTTATTTATGAATAGCCCCTTATTTATATATAATTTCATAAGAGGATCTACGGTAAAATTAAAGATAATTATTTTATACAAAATACCTTAATTTTTTGTCGAATAACAGAAAAAAAATGAAAACTGAAGTTATTTTAATAGCTAATTTTTAATATATGTTTCGAATATTTTAGATAATTAATTAGTTTTAAATGTTATAAATGACTTGAAATCCAGACAGAAGCATAGAATTTTGTTGAGTATTAAAAAAAAAACGTTTGCTAATGTAGTTATTTGAAGCAAATTCAAAGAAAACCACATTATTATTATTTCTAAAAAATAATTTACTACATCATTTGAAAATTTTACGACTAAAAGATCAAAGCAAACATAAAGTAAAATACTTAAATAAAAGGAATTTGCAAATGTCTCGTTTTGAAAATCACTCATTTTGGTTTTGTACCATATTGACGACAGCACATACCTAGTCAACTTAAAGCAAGCTTTTAATTTGCAAATGAATTTTACACAATAAAGATACAAATGCTTTGTAGCGAATTCAAAAATTTTGCTGTTTTTCTTTTTTGGTTCGGTGTCCAATAAATCTTTATCACGCTTTATTATTAGTTTAGTTACAAAAAATATAAGGCGATAGCAAAAGTAATTAGTCGTTAGATATTACAATATGTAATTAAAAGGCGAAAGATATTTATTGTCGCAAATGTTATTTGTTGTGCAAATAATATTTGAAAGAAACACATTATTTAACTTGACTTCTGTTATTTCATATTGAACAACTTTTCATTGATGATTAAAAATACTATATTTCTACAGCTAATATAAAGTTATGATTTCGGTTTTTATATTGGGTTCCAGCGACATAATAAAATGTATATTAGCATTACAAATCAATATTTATTTTTTTACAATTAAATAACGATTCGATAAATGTATCTATATTTTGTGATATATTCTACTTGTAGGTGGCTAAAAATAATTCACTTACGATTTCAGCGATATCTTCATTTTCCGCAACGATAAATGAATATAATAAATAACACAAACAAAATTGAGAAAAATTTATTTGTGCCAGGGACATAGAACTTAAGCATCATACAGGCCCCCGTCCCCAAACATTTCATCTGTAAGTTTCGCGTAAAAATGTATACCATTTATACCGTATTTCTTTTTTTCTTTTTATTTTTATTTCAAACATTTCTTTGTTGATTCTCTTCTTTGTTGTAATTAGTATGCACCACCTACGTAGATGAGATCATCAAAAAACAAGGTCGCTTTACGATGACAATGTTGTGTTTAAGTTTTCCGTGTAACATGATTTTCTATTTATTACTGGTTTTTCACAAATTAAACATTTCGGTTCAATAAAAGCAACGAACTTGTTTTGTAGCACAAAACAAATAAACATGAATATTAATTTTTCATATTAATAAATCATTTTCGAAACAATTTCCCATAAAAATTAAATTTCTCAAGTCAAACTTTTGTTATCAATTAGACTGAAATAAAAATAAATGTCTTTTACCAAAAGTTATTTTCAATTAAAATAAGTGATGGATGATTACAACCGCATTTAATGATA
This sequence comes from Sisyra terminalis, assembly GCA_958496175.1. Taxonomy (NCBI): domain Eukaryota; kingdom Metazoa; phylum Arthropoda; class Insecta; order Neuroptera; family Sisyridae; genus Sisyra; species Sisyra terminalis. Next base: position 35,626,768 of record OY292274.1, read on the forward strand.
TTGATAAAATTGAAAGAAAGAAATTTTATTATTGGCACAGTTGAACAATTTATGAAAACTTTTCATTTATTTATTTAATCCTCCCGTACTTATAGGTATGTATTTAGTACATACTTCCTTTAATAATTTAAAAACCTCGAATATATAAAAGGCACAGTGAAATCATATTTTAGGTATTCCTCCCTAAAACATTTTAACATAGAACAAAATCATAAAAGTAACAAAAAATTGACTATATTCCTCACAATGAGAAGATTTACCAAAAAAACAATCGTAAATTCAACAATAAACCAAATATTCGTTACTATGGGATATTTTTGCATATGGATTAGTTTTTCATACTTCATATCCCACGTAGCATACGTAAGAGTTTCAAGAAAAACTCTCTTCGTTTCTCAGAGTGTCGTTTTCTAATATATATCGCAAGTGAGTATCGCAAGTGAGTATACGTGACAGACGGACTCGGCTGAGATATTTTATTTCGGAGATTGTGACAGGAATACTCAAATAAACTATTATTTCTCATAAATATATTTAATATCAACTATAATAAGGATAATATACGATTCGATAATACGATTGATGCATTTCAACCAAAACCATGATCAGTTGAAACAACATTTATAAGCATTCAAATACTTTTAAATTTTAAACTCTTTTTTCAAAAATTATACATGTAGTATTTCCATATCGTATTATACATTTAATTTTTAACTCAAGCAGGGGCTTGGTTAGATGGCTTTAGTACAACACCTCAATTTCTGAAAACACCAATTCTTGAACTGTGGCGGGCGCCTCCCTAGGGTGGCACCTCAAAATGAGGCTGCGATCAAATCAAAAATAAAATTAATTTAAAAAATTTGATTGATTAACAAAAAAAAAAGTAAAACAAATAACATATTCAAAGATCCAGAAAAGTAAAAAATATTAAATGTTTGTGTTTACACAAACCTATTAGAACATACATCCTCGTAAATCTACGTAAGTTTTAACGGTCGGTATAAATTGTTATAACTTAAAGCATAAGTCACTTATTTCTTTAGAAAAATTACTAAATTATTGTTAATTTTTTATTACAGAACTCTATAACCAATTTAAAACGAAACATACCTATTGGTTATATCAAAAAGTATTTTAAGATCTCCTCTTTTTAAAATCCGCTAAAGTCTCAATTACGGGACGTGTTTAAAACTTTCTTTCCGACTATTTAGGAGCGTTAGTGTCGGACGTGAAAAAACACAGAAGGTTTCTTCTATTCATTTTAAATATTGTATAAAAAATTATCATCATAAGCCTGCCAGCTTTAACGCAAAAGCCAAAAGAAAAATATCAAGCAGTCATATTACTTTATTAAAATTATACTTTCTTCTCTAAATTGTTGTTGTTTTGTATTTTTTTTCTTACTCTCATTGTTATACAACGTAAAGTTTCTTATTGCTCTCTGAATAATAAAAATGTATTTGCGAGAAATCTTGCACTCGCTTACTAATATTAAATAACATAAAAAGGAACGATTTACAATATAGACTGAAAGATATTTTTTTATGTTACAGGGATAAAAACAAATCAATAAAAATATCTCTAGCTAGTAAAATTCTTTATTGATATTATCAGAAAATTTATTGTGTTCAGTATTGTGCTAGTATATCTGGATTCGAACCCCGCAATTATTAATTTTTTTTATAATAGTATATCAGACTACTGCTTAAAAATAGTTCTGTTTTATTTATTACAACTTAAAATGCAGATCATATTAATATTTTAAAGTAAAGTTTGTAAGTAAAGTTTGATTTAAAAAAAATGCGAGTCAAAATGCAGTTTTCAACATGTAATGGATCATATGACGTCACACCAAAGTAAACAAAAAGCAACTGAAACCATGTTTATACAATTATTGAAGTTTGTTGCACTAATAATGGTTTCCTTGTGCAAAATACCACAATGTACAAGTACGTCAATAAAAACCTCAAAAAAAAATTATTTGTGTTCCTTTTTCCGAAACTTAAAAAACGAAAAAATTGGTTAAGTTTTGCTCATCGAGATCCTACCAGCTAATTAGGTAATACCAATGTATTTATGTGTGGAGATCATGATTATTTGATGTAAGTGTTATTTGTAATCTATTATAGTAATGTACTTTTTGAACTCTGGCTAAATATTGCCTTTATTAAAAGTTTTGTCAATCAATAAACTTAATCAAATCACCTAAACCAACAGTGCCTTTTCTGAATGAATAATATCTATGACTTTACTCTAACCAAATAGTAGGAACTTACGCTACCAATTACACATTTTAATGTTCCATAAATTTATAGTTTAATTATCCAATCATTAAAACATCAACTTTAGATAAATTTTTACTATCAGTTAGCACATATTTTTTTTCCATGTTGGTACACAAAAGTTCATAAATAATAATCTTATTTTACAATTAATAAGATAAAGGAGAAACATTATTGGTAGTTAACTCTTAACTGAGTTCACATACAATATAAAATGCAAAAGAAACTATGTTTACCTATATGCGACGTCATACAGTTGTAATCAATCACGAATCCTTTCTATACACAAGACCAAACCTCAAAAATGTAAAATTTTCTTTAAGCTTTTTTTTTACAGAACAAATTTATTTTATAATGAAAATTAATATTAATGTTTTTAAGGATACATTTATTTGAAGTACAACATCATTCATACCACGCTTTAAATATAGTCGAAACGCCTACTGTCGTTAACAGAACCCACAAAGACTTTAAGGACTATTACAGTTATAGATCAATTATATATATAAGTCTTAAAAATATAAATGTTTCGGTAATAAAAACGAAATCATAAGAATAACATATTACTTTCTGACCATTTTCAAAAAAAAAAAAAAATTAACACCGGCTAGTAGAAAAAAATTATCAAACTACATATCCTCTAGACTACAAAGTTCAATAAATAATAGTAAAAGAAAGAAATACGCTAAAAAATTATTGTATGCTTTATTTTTCCAAAAATTGTTTAATTCAATTAAATCATATTAGGAGAATGAAAAAATCTTCGCTTATGAATTTATTGTTTTTATTTTTTTCATTCTTTCTTTAAAAATGCTACCATGTACCATTAGGTTCTGACATCAGTACTCAACGCATATTAGTATATACTAAATAAATTTCAATTGAACAACTGCAAAAAATATTAAGAAAAAATAAGTACCAAAGTAATGTCGATAGATATTTATTTGTTTTAAATACTTGTCCTTTAACATATACATTTCACATTAGTATATTTATTCGTTTTTTAACGTAACTCATCACATAGTAGTTATGGAGCGATCTAATACTACTTGATAATCACTAAACAAGATTGTTTGGCAATCGAAAAACGTATCTGGACAATACGTGAAAAACACATTTTTTTTTGAGCTTTTGTTCAAATTTATGTTTTAAGTTTACTTTTATAAACTATAGTGCATAGATGAAACAGCAATATATTTTATAAAACTTATAAACTGTATAACTTTTCAAAGTCATCAACAAAATCTAATTAAAAAATTTAAATTGCAAAAAAAAATTATGTGTATTGATTAACGCACGTCAGAAGTTATACTTCTTTATGAAAGTCTAGTTTTTCTCAGGCAACAAGTTTCACTCGTTCATACTTTATAACTAAAGTTTGTAACAAAGTTTGAGTAGTTATAATTATAAAATACTAATTACTATCCGTGAAATAATCACAGCGAACACTGACACTACTGATAAATGACACAAATTGACAATTGAATGAAACCGAAATAATAGTTGAAACAAATGACAACAACCAGTTAGTTGAAAATTGAGACAATAATAACTATATCTGTATTACACTAACTTGTATGTGTTTACATTCATTCTTCTCTGTCTTTGATGACTTGTATACATTATATAAGACAGATATCAGATTTTCGTTTCATGTAATATTTTGGAATTTCTATATTTTATTACTGCATTAACTGAGTTATAAATTCAAAAACAATTGTTACAATTTAAACGAGTAATGCGTTGCTAGAGAATGGAAAACAAATTTACTTAATTTAAAAACATTAATGTATGTTTTGGGTTCAAAAAACATATCATTATATCGCATAATTGGTTTGGTTCACATTTTACATACAACAATAGTAACCCGATTAAACACATGCGAAGTTATAATTTACACCATTTATTGTTTCCCTTTTGTAAGAAGTATAACGTGTCTAAAGAAGTATAACTTCAATAACTTCAAAAGAAGTCATGCAATTTTTAAAAATTTACAAAAAAAACTTAAAGAAAATGAATGTATATATCTGATTTGAAATATTTATTTTCATAAAATTTTAATTAAAACTGACATTAAAATTTACCTTTCTTTTGACAATGTTTTAAAAATACCACCCACATAATAGTTCTTATAAAGACGTTAACAACCTGTTTTAATGAAATCAAAAACTATTCACAGCCCAAAGACTTAGAAATTCCGATCAAATTGTTCAATCAAAAACCAACCTTCAACTGTCACCTTGATTTCAAATTAATATTTGTAATTTGCAAAAGAATAATTTTTACATAGTAAAAAATTTGAATCAATTGAGTGGGTTTACCTATGTATATATATAAAATATTAAAATAAAGTGAAAAAGCAAAATAAACTTTATTGCATTATTATGCTTTTATTGAGCTAGATGGTTTTAGTGATTTAATCATCTCCCAAAAATTGCTCAAGGTAAACACCCATAAAATCAAAAGTCAACATTTATTAAATGTTTACTAAAAAATCTTATAAATTATTCAAAATATCATTTTTAGAATAAATCTTTCAATTTAATTATAAATTATTAAATTTTCTGTAATTGATTCAATTGTGCAATTTTAATTATGAAATCATTTAATTAAGCTTAATTTAAAAATGGAACTTTATAACGAATTTGAATAGATATAGGTTTCACTCTTTTGAAATAAAATTAATTAACATTACGTAATTAATAATACAGTGATTAATCATTGGCACTGTAAAGTGCACTTAATTTATGCGCATCAATTGCAATGAACAGACAACCTTGTAACTTGATCTGGAAAAATGAGCTGCATGTAACTTTTTGATGAGTAAGCATCTAAGGACCTTTTTTACAGAAAAACTGTTATTATTAGTTTAGAAATTTTACAGTTACAACATTGTCTTTAATACTATTCTGAATTCAATTATCAATGACTAATGTGGCTTAGAACAAAAATGGTTCTTTCTTATTAGTAATTAAATTTAAATTCAATAATTTGTATTTTATTTCAATCATTTAGGATTCAAACTTAATCAATAATGAGATTTTATCTTATTCATGGCACGTAATTATCTGAATCGAAATATATATCAAACGAAATTAGAAATGATAAAGAACTTCAAACTTAAAGATAAACCAAAACGATTCGTAGGAGTTCCATTTCACCAATTCATTTGATCTGCCAAAAACTAGCTCGTGGGCAGAAGAACAATGCCTGTAGCCACAAGGTAATTGCCGAACTAACAATAACCTCTTGTCTCAACCTCTAAACTATAAATACCAGCATTTTTTGCGATTATCTTTTATCTGACAACGATTTCCATTAATTTTCCTTAATTTATCTTAATCTTTAGCATTATAATAAAACTTTGCGAGTTAAGGTCATTTACCTATAGGTACGTAGGGATATTCGATTGAAAAATAATTAATAAACGACCCCCTTCAAAATTCAATACAGCATTGACCATGACCGCCCATTTACAAAATATGTGTATATCCGCATATAAGGTGTTTAAAAACGAAAAAAAAAACACTGGGAGATTTAAATGCATGGATAAGCAATAAACCATGTTAATCGTTTTGTTCAAATAATTGTTTAGATATTATTTAATAAAATAATAGCTTTTTTTAAACTAAGACAAATAGTGTTGGCTAATATTAAATATACACAATTGGCATATAATTTCATAAAAATAGTTTTATCTCATTAAAAAAAATATAATTTTACGTAATAAGTATTTACTTAACCTTTCCCCTACTGGACTAAAACGTATGATCCGATGATATGTATCAACTACGTTTGAAAAAAATGTTTTAAACTCTGAAATATTTAAATGTTTCATAATTAATGTTTCAACTGATTATAGTTTCAGCTGAAATACATAAATTATTTATGATTATTATTATTATTATAAATTATTATTATTCATCGTTATTTTAACTGTTGTTATTTATGTTTATGATAAATAACTATTTATTTGAGCGTTTCTGTCACAATCTCCGTAATGAATATCTCAACTGAGTCCGTCTGTACGCATGCTCACTCACGATATATACGAAAAAGACAGACAAACATTTATCTGTTGGATAAATTCTACACAAATTCTTATTCTTAGATGAAAATACGCATGTTTTCTTTATCTTCAGGATCCAATTTTATCAAGGAGATAAAAGTCACTTTAAAGATGTGAAAATACCAGCTCTATAGTGTAAAAATATTTAAAAATATTAAAATCAAGTATTGAAGTATTAACACAGGTTAACAGGTTAACCAATAAACAATAAACAAATAACAAATAAACAGGTTAACTCTACATAATCTTGATTAAAAGAATACACATACGAGTATATACATAATATATATTTGTTTGTATATGTATCTATAAGTACATATTACATATCCAGTATATGTATAAAATTAAACTTTAAATTATATTGCATCCAGGACAACTACATATAAGTCTCTTTAAAGAAAAGGAGCATAACAGACTGCTCTTAATTCACTATAATCAGCAAGTGACACCATGTTATTTGGTAAGTGATTTCATATTTTCACTGCACTTAAAAGAAACGATTTCTCATATGAAATAGTTCTACAACAATGGATATGAACCCTCAATTTGTCAGCATGACCTCTAACGACATCCAGGTAATACGAAGTTTTTTTAGAAATAAAAGTATCGAAACTAGATTGAAGCTCATTTATGTTATAACGAGTTAAAGAAATAGTTTTCTTGGTATCCTTATTTTTTGTAAAACATTTGGTAAATCTTCCAACTCCACCTTTAGAATATCACTTTTGAAATAATATTGATTTCTTCCGGTCTTTAAACATTCAAACTCGGTGGTAAGTAGGTTTGCGGTTAAAAACTTCGCAATAATCTCAAAGAAATCGATTTTAACCTAATACCATACCGGAAATAATAAATTTTGTCTCATTAATTAAACTGAGTCGTTTGCTTGCAAATTTTATCTCTAGACTAAATGACAGAGAAGAAAATGGTGGGTGCGTATTAATAAATTATGTTTTAATTTATTATTTTTCTTATTATTATTATTTACCTAACCGTCGTTTTATAACTACTTAGGCCTTTAGCGGTTCTAAGATTAATAAAATCCGTACATTAAAAAATATCAAATATTTGCTCAAAACGAGATTCAAACCCAATATCTACCAGTTTTTAACGGCCACCTAAACTTCTCGGCCACCAATAAGCTTGAATTATTAATTTTTTAATACCAAAATCAAAATACAATTATAAATACAATGTGAGATATTCAAAAAATCATATCATAGTAAACATTTTTCCTATATATTTATTAAAATAAAATTATTATAAAAAAAATATGTTTCCTAAAAAAATCCTTAAGTACCTTAGTGTTCTTAGTAAAGAATAAATCTGTACCTTAGAGCCATAGTATCTACCCCTGTAAATACAATACACGAATTTAATTAATTAATTAATTACGAATTAATTTATCGAAGTTAAATAAAAGCAACAATCATTGAAACTTATAGAACAAAACTAAATAAAACTCTGTATTTAATCTCTTGGTATCTTAGCATCTAAGTTACTAAAATCCTTTAAAAAGTATCTAAGATACTAATAACTTTAGCTAACAAACCAAGGAACAAAGATACAGTATCATTGATGCTTTAAAGTAACTAAGTTACTTCAAAGTAACTTAGAAACTGTTACTTTTTTGACTATTATTTATAAATGACGAATTCGGTTGGATTTTTTGTTGTTTAGTACATACACCCATATCAATTTTTTTAACTACACAATGTTTAATGTTAATTTATTTCACATAGCAAACTTACATATTTATTTGCAACAATCGTTTATTTCACTAATTAACTTAAAACTCTTAACTGATTTTAACTGATATAACAGTGATAAATGACTGATTATCTTCCACCAACAGTCAATCTCTTATAGTGGTTCAGACATGCTCCAGAAGTTTCGAGCTTCCTGATTGTTTAGTCTCTAGCACTTTCGATCTTAATTTTATTCGTATAACTTCTATCCTTCTTTCTCTAAAACCAATAAAACCCTCAAAAAACCATATAGATCATCTTTCATCTCATTGTGCTTAGCCGCTCCCCATTTATTTATTTCTATAGCTTGGTGAACACACAGCAGGATGCCATATGCAAGGCTTATGAACCCACAATATGCACACACAAATTTGTACATTTGGCATGTAACAATACTTGTTTTCGACAACTCTGCATAATATTATTCAAAACACTGTGGAAAACAAAGTTTTTCTATAATATTTATATATTTCGTTTATAATATTTCTAATTTTTATAAATTATTTTGTAGGTTTTTACTAACCTGATTTTGAAAAATTAGTAGAAGGGCGCTTTTTACGACTATAAAAACGTATATAAGTATTTACGACCAACTATTGATTTTTGATAAAAATATTTTGAAAATTTTTGATACTTTTTAGAAGAAACTTCTGTGTCGATAACTTACACGCCTATGTGTACTGTCTTTTTCTCATTTACTTGAAATAAGTACTCCTGTTTCTCTGCACTTTTGTATAGTATTTTATAGAAAAACCCTTTCCTTTCTTTCAACCAAGCAAAATAGGTGTGAGATATAAACAGGACAAGGAACAGGACGAAGTTTAGTCGCTTAACGCATAACGCTTACAAACGTTCCATTTTTTATAAAAAAAATTGTTTATAGTTATATATTTTAAATTAAAAAAATATCCGAATATATCTTTAAATTAAAAAGAAAAATATTACTTAGTGTCTTAAAATATTTTAAAAGCGAAGAAACAAATAAATTCTTTCATAACAATTGTCAAATTAAATATGTATTTAGGTTCGTTCAACATATAAGTAATCAATTAAAAACCCACATTGCCTTTATTCGGTTAAGACAAGTCGCCTTCACTTGCATATCTCTAGAATACTTATACATCTGAATGTATTTGTATCTTAACTAAAATCGTAAATTGATATTTTATTTTTCTAAAAATGTTTTATCAAATCAAGCCGTTAATGAAACAGTTCCAGATTCCTAAGAATCTTTTTGAATTAGAAGCTTTACTTTCTTTATGGTATGGGAATTTTTTTCCGATCAATTTTTTTCAAAATTGTAATGCCCAGTAGTGAAAGAGAAATTGAAAACTTTCGTTGGCAATCAACACAGTCGTAGATTATCTGACCTAAAATCTGAATTTTATTAGTGTAGAGCTAGCGGCTTTTTTCTAACCAATATCATTTTCACACACGCATTGAAACCATTAACAAAAAATAAGTAAACCGTCAGAGGAAAACTTAACATTTACCTCACGGTGTTTTTTTTATTTGAGATCAAAAATTACAATCTATAATTATAGACGGATATATTTTATTTAAAAATTCATTAATCAAGTCCGATTATGAATACAAAAATAATTTGCGGCGTCTTTCTAAACCACTTAAATATAAAAATATAAAATATCTATATAATTTATTTAAAATAAGCGATTAACAAGATTGCCAAGTTTATAAGACTCTTTAATTTTTAAATCAAATATAGTTAATGAAACTTTCAAGAGTTAAAAAATATATTATCTCTTTTAAATTTAATAATATTATGTTGGTATACGTAGGTAACCGAAAATATATTTTGAAATCCTAAATCCTTTTGTTATTTAAAAGTTGAACACTAAGTTAAATAAACGCGTCATGATTTTTGAATAGACCTTTACTTTATTTCTCTAATACTTCACTTTCTAAATATATTTCAAATTGAACCGGAACAAACGAAGTTTATTTGCTCATAAAATATTCTTCGTCATAGTTGTCGAAACGAAGAAAAAATGGAGGTGGGTCGTGATTGCCATTATGGGATGAAACGATTTACATACAGACCACAACTCAAGGGCAATAGATATTTTGATCGAGATATTAAGGACCATTTAATAAATCGAAAATGGATATGTTTGTTTTACATACAAGTTGATTTCCGTTCGCAAATCAAATGGAATGTGTTAAGTACTATTCTATTTCTAAGTATTCCAATGTATAGTGTTAACATATAATTTAAAAGATAAATGAATCAAATGAATATATAACAAAACTAAATTTACATTTTAAAAGGAAACATTCAGAAAAGGATGTACAATCATTTAAATTAAAATATACGAAAACCCCAATTATCTATATTATTAATATAATAAGTTTCACAAATGTCGCTAATTAATTAATTATTTAGCTCTTTGTACATTTATATAAAATTTTATTTTAAAATTCTATAATTAACAATGATAACAGTTAAATATCTTAATCCAATACAGCCACTTCTAAAAACTAAACCAAACTCGTGCTACTTTCATGTTTTTATTCAATCACATTATTGAAAAGTATAATTTTGATTTTTTATTAGAATATTTATTACTAGATATTAGAGATGTTATATCATTGAGGAGAAAAAATTGATTAATAAAAAATCATTTTTTTCTTCTCAATAATAATAATCAATTTAGGAAAAATCAATTTTTAGTTGAAAAAATAATCGGAATTTAATTTGAGAAATCATTTTGTTCTTTTATTTAAAAAAAACCTGTTTTTTTTCTTCTGTGTATGACACCTTGATTGTGATGAATTAAAAATTATTAATGATTATAAATTATAATTAATTATTCATAATTATAATATAAATAATCAGAATCAATTTTAATACTATCTATCAATATTAATAATTACCAAAATATTGAAAAAAGTAAGTACTTTTAGCACTCCGATACTCCTTACTACTCCGGAATCCTTTCTGGACTCGAGAGGATTGGGGACGACAAAATTGATTCTTAATTAATCGGTTTTTTTAATATTCAAATCGATTAGTAAAATCGATTTTTTCTACAAGTGAATAGTTTATCACATCCCTTTGTGACATGTATCAATACAGTATGAAAAATTTAAGTCATCCAACTTACTTCTAATATACACAACAAATGCACACAATTGAATAAACAGATGTTTTCAAATTATCCTTAATTAACTCCATTAAGACCCGTTATTTTCATTCACGAATAAATAGACTTAAGATATCCTTAAAATAACCATTTTATGGATAAAATTTATCTGTTAGATAAATTCTGCACATATCCTTATTCTTTGGTGGAAATATATATGTTGTAGCAATTTTCTGTAAAAAAATTATTTGGAAAATAAATGTCATAATCTAAATGTGAAAATATCGGCTCAAATTTTCTAAAACTGAAGTATTATTTATATTTTAAACAGTATCTTTTCTAATCAAATATAACTTTCTGAAATTTATTTCTTTGGGGTATCGCGTTTTTTTATTCTTAATTTGTGTGCAGTTTATCTAGGTAATTGAAGAAATTGTATTAATGAATATAAAACTTTAAAATCCAGAGAAGTGCAAGTCTAATGCGTACACGAAGGGTTCCGTACAAGCTAGTAGATGTGCAGGTAGTTTGTCCACCACAAAAAGCATAATTCTAAAATTCTTGCCATTTTTTTTCTAGCATTCCTTAAATTTCCCACCTAAATCGGTCTAAATCTTGAAACTAGTTTTTTGATTATTTAAAAAAAATAGTTTTCATAAGAATCGTAAGCTTATTTCAACTCTTACATTAAAATGGGTGGTATTTAATATTAAATTGAATGATATTAATTATCAAAATTAAAAAATATATTAAAAAGTATGAACCATGATATTTATTTGTCGTTAATACATATTATTACAGCTTTTAAGGGATACTTATTTAAATCAATGGAAATGTGATGTGCTTATGTATTTTTTACTCTATAATAGTTTAAAATATCATCAATAAGAAGACAAAATATGTTTTTTAATTTCAAAAACTCGATTACGATTATTTTTCTTGGGGCTAATTTTCGTAAAGATTTATGTTTTAATTATTTATAAAATTTGAACCAATCCATCAAACCTTAAAAGAACGAATAACCTAGGAGGAAACGTTTCACTGTACTATAGTTTCAATCTTCAAAACTTATTAATTTAAACGAAAAAAAACATGTTTATATCTTATTTTAACTCTCTAATTTCACTAAGGTAATGAAAAACTTGGATAATTAATAAGTTATTACTAAAATAATAATTCTACCTTAAAAGCTAGATGAGGAACTTATCATTATAAAATTATAATAAAAAAACAATTCCTTTAAACTTGAATGCCTCATTATTAGCACAAAATCCACTGTACCATTCTGGATTCATTAAAATTATTTTGTATTAAATTTTTCATAAGATAAGCCTCAAGGAACTTGAATGTAAAACATGAATTACATCAGAGAATAAAAATACAAACCGCCAACAACATCGGACATTCACATTCTGCCCACATTTTGTCAACGTTTCGATAAAAACAGATTTAAGCAGCATTACCAAATTTGTAAATTTTTCGATCAAATTAATGAAAAATTTGAATATTTTAGATTTTGAAACACAAAAAACTTCATACACACAAGATTGTGTTAAAGATTTAGAGAAAATATTTATAATAAAGTAGTAACATCCAAAATTAAGCAGGTCAATTACTTACATATTCATTTCACATAGATATTAGAATTATTTTTTACTTACGCCTTTGGAAAAAAAAATGATGCTATCGAATATATTAGATGAGAAAATCATAGTCAATTTCATAACATAATAATTTAATAATTATTGCCAGACAGTAAAACGGTCCAATATATATTTTTTCTGGTAGAAAGTCTTAAAATTATTTTTACGTAATTTTCAATATAAAAATAAAGAATTACATTTGCATCCTCGAATTGGAAAATCTCTGGAAGTTTGCAATATAATATTTAATTCGACTTATTATTTATTATTTTCTTATTATTATTTTCATGCTAATTTCATGGTAATAATTATGTTCCTTTCGTATATTGTAATTACAATTTGTTTCAATATTTTGTATGTTTCATTCCGAGGTGAGCACAGAAATTGATCGGGTGTGGCGTTGAAGAGAAATTCTTCTTGCATTTAAATCCAAGCGCGCGCTAAATAAATACATGAACACGAATATGACATAAATTTGCATGAAATTTTCAAAAATTTATCTCTTCGCCAAGCCACACGATAGAAAGTTGCTTCTTTTTCTCTTTGATGACATATTACTTATTATTTTCACGAGGAGGAAGGAAATATTAAATTCTTTCATAAAAATTAGTTACTATTTGTCAAAAAGTTAACTCATTTCATTTGAAAAATACGTAAATCTTTATTACGTTTTTCATTATTACATTCTAAGAAATTTTTGACTCAGCAATTCACTTCTTAAAATTCATAAAACATAATAGTAAAATATCACCTAACATTTACTTATTAGATGGAGAGCTATAGTCTAACTTAGCTTAAACTTCGACTCCAGCTCCGAAAATACATATGTTTAAAATATATCACCAACTACGAATTCAGTTTCATTCTTTGAACTCTCCGCTCAAGATTCTATTTAAATTATAAAATTAAAGTCTACTTTTTAGTAGCAGGTAAATTCAATTGGACAGTATTGAGTCTTAAAAGTATAAGATCTCAAAAAAAGGGTTGTTAAATATTTTTTATGTTATAACAAATATAAAATTTGAAAATGAAGCTAATATAAATTTTGATGCCTTCGACTTTGGCTCCACCTAAAGGAATGGTTCTATACCTTGGAGTTCTAATTTCCTAGGTCTGAATACAATACTGATAGAATTAAAATTTTATAATAATAAAAATGCAATCTTTTTCGCTAAAAGAAGTCACTTCTTTGAATTAACCTATTTACATAATTACACTGAGTTTGAAGATAGCACAGATAATTAAATAGTACTAGCTACAATCATATTAGCCTTAGAACAAATTATAAAACATTTCAAATATTTTTTGCATTATTGATACGTAATGCACATGGTCCAAAAATAATTTTAAATGTTTTAAAAATGTTCTAAACTTATATCAATACATAATGAAATCATAAATTTCCAACGTTACTTGATATTTCTTTTTTTACAAATTTTGTTTTTGCATCATCTGTCTCTAGGCAATAATGCAATGTGTCACACTTTCAACTCTCGTGAGTGATAAAATTAAAGAAATATGCATTTCATTTTCAAAATGCAAAAAAATCATTGAATTTAAAAAGCCGTAAACAAGCTCCTATTGGCCCGACATTAAAATGACGTCACAATACGAAACTTCAAAATCCCATGGATGTTTTCTTATGTTAAATGTTACTTAAACATAAAGGAAAAGGTTGTTTAATTCGTTTAAACGTAATGCTAATGATTTGAACCATTTACAATCTACACCACCTCAATTCCTGAGGAATAAATTGATAGTAATTCGTATGGTATAAAAATGTTTTTATCGTGAAAAATTATGAAAAATATTAAAAACTGTGCAAGTTTTAGCTGTTTCTATAGTAACCGCTCAATGGTCTGTTTATATCTCGGTTTTAATACACGTACTGATGCGTACTATGACGTCACAGAAGACCCATAAGCACAGTTATTATTTTCAAACTTTCATTTACTGATTAAAATTTAAACTTTTTTTGGCCAAAATATTACTTTTTCATAACTAAAAATTGTCTATAAAATCTCTTTTATTTCTTATTTATCGATTGAAAAGAAAAAAAAATATGTAGAATGTAGATGGTCTATTATAATACTTTATCGTTTTTATAAAGAGACATGGGTAAGTTTATATTACATAAAAAGAAAAATTTTTTTTAGAACAACCAATTATTATATTTTTTGATCATATATTTTTTTAATTATCCTACATAGATAATATTATCCAAATAATAATAAATTTAAAATATTTTTACAAGCACTGGTAAGTTTTTAGGAACTTAAAAAATGAATTAGAAAACTGCATTTTACAATTTTTAGATCTTTTCAATGCTTTCCTAAACTTTTGCTTTTGTAATGGTTACGTTTTTTTTTAATTATCAAAATGAATGAAATATGAAATCTACAATTAAATTTTCATTATTTTTATAATCCGGAAATAAAACTGCTTAAAAATACCTTAACAACTAAATTTTATTCCATTTTTAAAATATGACTTTGAAGAAATATTTTTACAGTACATACCCAATACGATTTCCTTTTCCTTATCAAAATATTTAAATAGTAATATCTCTGTTATTGGTAATATGTTAATTATAACATCCTTGAATTTTTTTTCCTGTTAAATTTCTCTAATTTTAACACATTTTCAAATGCCAAATAATAAGCTAGATTGTAAAGTATATACGAGTATAATGATTTAAAAAAGAAAGCTCAATAATTTAACAGAAATCCTACACTTTTCAATTTTAATAAGTAATGGTTTGAAATTGAAGGAAAATTCGAAACCACACCTTGCACCTCTCTATTTGTTCGTTTATTGAAAAGTTATATAGATACTTTTTTTTTCAATTTGGAAAAATTGTAAGAATGAAGAATAATTGCGATTGAATAACTAATCACAAATTTACCTGCAGTATTTGTTTCATAATATCGTGGGCAGTAAAATGAAAACAAGATTATAACAATCACAAATGGATACAAAACGTTTATGGTGCATTCATTCTCACAGGTGAAATCTCTTATAAGAACAGTTCACTAAATTATGGTTCTATTAAATTATTTAAAATCTACTTGGCGATATAAATGTATGACAACCTTAAAAGGAAAGTATTGAGTCCTTATTGAGTAGCTTCTCGCTAAAGGCTAAAATTAACCTTTAACATACTTATATGAAATTAATAAGACCCTCAGATATTTATTAACTTCATGCAAGTAATTATTAACAAAAAAAAAAAAAAAATATTGCCAAAACTTGTAACGTGACTCTATTCACAATTTGGCAAGACTTTTTCAATTATTCTTTAATTCGTGTAACAGTTATTCACAAAATTGACTACTTAACAAGAAATTATTACTTGTTTTTATTTGTAGTGGGGTGAAGGTAATGATTCAATAAATAAACCAAGATATCAATCAATGACAAATCAATCACGACTTTTATGGTCATTTATCATTTCATAAAAAAAAATTTCTTTTAAACAAATCATTTCAAAGGGGAATTAGAGATTTCATTTTTATTTTTGAATGATTCATAAAGAAAAAGTTTATGTCAATTTGAACCATTTCATAGTACGGCATCTAGCAATTTAATCTTTTCACTAGAAGTATGAAGTGAGTCACTAAAATTTTTACTTTTTTGTATATGAATAAGACTATTTACACACAACAAGTAGAAAAAGGAATGAAACGATGTGAAGATTATAGAAAATATTCAATTATTATCAAATTTTAGCTAACTGACTAAATATTATCCTTTGTTCAAAACTTAAGAAACTTTGAGAGCATTAAAGTTTTCTTCCTTGCGTTTCCTTAACGTTTCTCAAATGAATGAACTCTAGCCTTAATTCAATCGTTATCAAGTTAAAACAGGGTTGTATATAAGTTTATAGCTTTCCATTTATACTTTTTTTTTAAAATTCCACTATTTCGTTTTAAAACCTAAGCTGCGAAAAAAAATCTTAGTTATTTTGATTAACTTAGTAACTTTAAAGTATCTAAGATACTGTATCTTAGTTCCTTTATTTTTTCATAAAAAGTAACTAATATCTTAGATATTCTATAAAAAGAACTGTATCTTGTAACTTAAAATAGTATCTCAGAAACTTTTCGGTATCTAAGATACTTCTTTACAAAAAATTAATAAAAATAAAGTATACAATATAGAATAAAATGGAGTACCTGACTATCTGGTTGTGTAGAAAATAATATTTCCTTTTAAATTTTTTTGTTTGGACCGCTTTAAACTGTTGTATTTGTTTTTACTCAAACTAGCTGTAGGCATGTTTTGCTAATTTCTAATATTTCCTATTTCGTTTAGAGTTTTATTTTATTTATTTTTAGGAAATCAATATTTACCTCTTATAGGTATTAATCTACAATCGTTTTTAATGTGTTGTTTCCAGGAGCTTAGATATTCATATTTCCCTTTTTCTTAAAGTAATAAAGATAAGAAATGTATTATCGGATTACCTAACAACTATACCTTTTGCGTTACCAAACTTAAAAAAAACATAGTATATAAAGTTACTAAAAAAAAATATTTTAAAGAGTCTTAAGAGATAACTTAAGAAAAGTATTTCAGTTGCTTATTTTTAAGAGCAACTAGATACCCAAAGCAACTTCAGATACCTTTTACTAAAATAATAATATTTATCTAGTGTCTAAATCACCGGTTCCCAGCCGGTGGGTCGCGACTCACTAAGAGATCACCTTAGCTTTTTTGGGGATCAATTTGCCTTTTTTAAAGTTGATGAATTTCAAAGGTGGCAAATGAGTCGAATATTGGTGCCACTTGGCACTACGCAGTCTAGTGGTCAAAATTGTAATGTAAAAAAAATAAACATGCATAATTTAGAGATAATATTCAAACGTTTGAATTAAAGCTGCAAAACTAGCCCCGTAAAGTAAATCTTCGAAATTCGATCATGTTTGAACATTTATGCATTAAGGCAGAAGAATCGGTAACAGGAAATAAAGAAAATTTAAGGAAGGAAATTAATAAACATTTTATACTTCTGAAATCTGAAATTCAACGGTATTTCCCAGAGTTCTTTGAGCAAAAAGCTACATTAGTTCGAAATCCATTTCGTGTATCTCTGAAGGTAACCAATATTCCGGATGAAGTTCAAATTGAATTTTTGAAGTAACAAAATGACTCTTCAGCACTTATCATCTTTGCGGAAAAACGATTACCTCAATTTTGATGTGCAATTCGCATGTGTCATTTGCATTCAAAAGTTTTCATACTTTTTTTTCGTCTATTAGTACTATTTGTTTCTTTCTGCAGATTGGATGAAAGCCAAAAATAAGCTGAATGTACAAAAACTTAACCAAAAATTACGACACTTGTCATACCGATGCAAGCTTAATCATCACAATAACCATTAATACATACTAAAATACTAAAATTTTAATGAGTTCTAAAATATATTTTGTCAAAGCTTTGATTATTTGTTTTATTGATCAAATCTAACAAAAGTGCAAAGGAGGACGCTAACATTTTTAATATAACAAAAATATTATGGTTGGGAACCACTTATCTAGATACTTTTCAAAAGTATCTTTGACAACTCTGTTTACAACTATATCCTTAATCATTGCTTATTTTCATCAACATTTCATTTTACCAATTACATTATAAATAAAGAAGAATAAAACTTGAAGATTATTGTAAACATTGTTTAAAATAGTAAGAGCTTACAAAAATCAAAATTCAATTTTAACTTTCTCCGTAAAGAGATTTTATTGATCGTATATTAAATTAATGTCTTAATTTTTAATTTATGTAACTACAATAAGAAATTTGAGTTAGTGGTTAATTTAAAAAATTGTCAGTTCAGCATTAAGGTAGCTAGAAATTTATTATTCTCAATAGAAATTCTTGTGGTTTTTTTACATATAGAGACAGTAATGTGGTTTATCAATAAAAATTAATTTCTTATTTACGACAGTAGTCAACTCATGAATGCATATACCCACGAAAAATAAAAATACAATCAAAGCTCTTTTTTTTAACTCAAAGCTTACCGCGTTATGGTTCAATTATTAAAGGTTTTAATAAACATTATCAAAAGATAATTTAATTTTACTTACAAAAAAATATATTTGGATAGCAAAGTCCTGGCGTATTAAGTAACAATCCGGAAGAACACTTTCAAAAACTGACACAAGTTAAAAGTGGGATCACTAAATACAAAAAAGCAAATAAAATAAAAGCACTTTACACTTAATTCAAAAATACACTAATTATTAATCGATAATAATTACGATAAGAATTATCGTGTTATATTTGTTAGCACGAGCCACAATCTACCATAAGAACACACCATCCAACACTGATAGAATGAAACAAATAAGACCCACAATTCTGCCCGTAGCACCTACATTGAACCAATACAAATAAAGAAAAATATTTATATACAGGTATACATATATAGATATATAAATACATGCTGACACAAAATTGTTATGACTCAAGGTAGTACCACTCTTCTAATGACTTTAACCAGTACCATTTACTGTTTGGATCACATCACAGCCTCCACGAATGGACAAGATGATAACATTATGTAAATTTATGAATTGACAAATGCTCTTACGTTTAAATCTTTTGCTATCGCTTCATTTAATGAGCAGTTGATTCCAACGGATATCTTTTTGTTATTAAGCATGAATACTAAACAATATATAAATCAAAATACATTTTATCCTTAAAAATAACATTCATTGAAAATAGGAGAATCATTAATTCTTCGTTGTTTCTTTACATATTTAAAATCTTATATTACACACATTTTTTTTTCGTTAACGGTGCGATATTAATTTCATTATTCAGTTGAACAAATACGCGTTTATTTTAATAATACATGTTTATTTTTTATTTAGCAAGAAATTCAATGAATAATTTAAAATTATAATGTAGGTAAATGATATTAAAATGTAAAACAAAATGAGTTTAATAAAAAAAGATTTAATACGTCAATCCAAATTAGTTTTTAATTATAATATTTACTAAAGTGAATGGATGAGTAAAATTCTCGTCATTAAATCAATTGCCCATGATAATTAACAACGGTGGATTTACAATAAAATTAAAATATAAATCAAAAGTTATAGGTCAAAATTAAAGAGCCAATCATTTTTACTTTCAAATTATCAACGAAAAAGAAATTTATTTTATTCTTTTACTAAATTTTTGAACCATCTTGCTCTTGACAATAATTGCAATGTGTCTTACGTTCAACACTCGTTGGTTTGTTGTGTCCAATGATACTATGGGAATAATAATGAACTAACCAAGGGATTTAGGATTTTTTTCTGGGGGGGAGGGGGCACAATATCATCTTTCATTTGCAAGTGCGTGAAAGGGATGCAACGAAAAAAAAATTTAACAACTCTAATAATTTGATTTGCTTCTAAGTATATACTGTAATGGAATCTCCACAGTACACAAAAATACCGCGGCGGGGGGACGTACCCCCTGGTCCTTAAATCCACCGTTGCAACTAACAACTAACTGCTTTTTGGATATTATAACTATTACACAAATAGAAATACCCTTCAGTGAGATATCCATCATTTGTAGTCCCATAATTCGAAAACCTTCCTTATTCGAAGATAACCAGGGATTTTAAAAAAAAAAAACCTCTATTATATCACTAAAAACTAATTTTTTTTCATGAATTTTGACTTTTTTCAAATGAATTAGATTAGTATGTCAAGAATATGCATCCTTATGAGGGTATACAAACCTTTAGTTTGAAAAGTTCGGTATAAAGAATGCGTTATTGTACGCATGCAAATTCTTTTTTTGGGATAAAATAGCGTTCACACATAAGCTTGTACAACGTACATACGTTTGTACAACACATAATACATATGCATATACTAGCTGCCACCCGCCCGCTTCGCTGGACGAATTATAAAATCTAGGTTTAAAACATGCTTAGAATATTTCTTTTGGTATATTATATACATGTTCAAATGGTTTCATTGCAATTTTAAATAAATTTATGCTTAACTAGCTTCTATAGAGTATAAACTCAAAATATTTACATATTCTCCTTGGTCTTAAACTTGAAATAGCAAATAACCTACCTAATTTCATGGCTGGATTTGATACAGAATATAAAAAAATATTCAATAAAAGTATCTCATTATATAGCAGTTCTCAATTAATGTATCTCTAAGTATACGATATTCAAGCTTATTCCTTCAGGTGCTAACAACATCTCTGAAGCAGTTCCCCCTCAGTTAGATTCCTTGTGCTTTCAGTAATTGACCCTATACTTTAATACAACTTATAAGCGGTATAAGCGGTATCCGTGGTATAACTACAGATTCACCTTGAACTCAGTAAATTTAGTAGTACAAGGTAGTACAGTAACAGTACAGTTGTCAGTTAGTACAAGGCTTTTACACGTAACCTAGTTCCACTCCATATCTTTAATGGATACAGATTTCGCAGTAGAAATATTGAAGTACCCACTTTCAGGATAAGTCAATGAAATAGAGAACCAGATTGATTAAGTATATTAAAGAACTCCACAGGGTAGTCCAGTATGTGCCAAAGTGCGCATATATTTGTAGTAGTATCCTGACTGTAAACGATATCAACAAAGTGTCATAAACAATGTTTTCTTTTATCGTGGCACTATTTTTTCCGCTATAACTAATTAAAGCAAATTCAAATCCGTTAAATATTTTCTGTTTAACGGTACTTTGATTATTAAATTTTAAATCTTGACTGTTGATCAGGCCACACGTTATTCCATACAAACTTTGTAATCGTTTTTCACCCTTTTAGGAAGAAATTTTTAAAAACCTTTTCTTATCGAATGCTTACATCAGGTAAGGAATTCATCCTATAAATTTTACGTCTATACATTGATCCATCAGTCTGTCAGTCAGGACTTACGATTTTATATATATAGTTAGAAAGAAGATAAATAATATTGCAGTACTAGAAAAATCTAGAAATAACACTAAAATTTCTTATATAAACCTATATTTATACGAATTACGTAGATTCTTCTATATTTCAAAAATGATTTTCAATTATAACTGTAGCAAATAAAAAAAAATCATTTCAAAGGAAATGTTTTCTAGATGTCTTCGTTGTTGTTATAATTATCAAAATTTAATGAATCGTCTCGCAATTAACAAATTTGATTATGTACTGTATTTTCAATTCATAACAAAATGCGTAATATAAAACATTTAACGCGACTTTACCGAATTCAGTATTATAATAGTTAAAATATTGCTTTTAATTCTGTACTTTTGTAAGCTTTCGTAAACAGTCATCGTTCGTTACATTTGCAGCCGAAAAAAATGTCAGCCAATAGTAAAATAAATTATACTCTGAACTTAAACGATAACAGTTTCAATAATAGAGAAAATGGAAACGTGAATTAATATTGTACTAACAATGTTGAACATATTCTTCGATTAATTCTAGTTATTCCCATAATATTTTACTATAAATTAGGGGACGAATGCTAGGTTTCTCTGAAATACGATATTTTTAAAGTTTAATTTTATGCTCCTCGTATGTTCGAACGTCCTGGATGTTAAACATGTACTGATTGAGTGCAATATGATTCGGTCTAGGAATGGAACTTTAGGAAAGGAAAATTTCTGACCATCAACATCCACCATTCAAGACATTCTACAAATTCTAAAAAGAATGAAAATTGACTTATAACTGTTTAAGTTTTTCTTCAATTTTAATATGGTTATCTTTAGTTTATGTAATTTTTACCAAAAATTCATCATCGTGTACTATTAACGTTTCATGTAAAATAAAATAATTATAATCAATTCAAAGATGCAAATTGGCTAAAGGCATAAGTTTAGAAAAATAAGAAAAATAAAAAATAAGTCTAATGTCAAAATTCATTTAACACTGTAAAATTACTGACTTTATTGACCCATTGTTAATTTGTTGGTCATCAGAAGTTTGGTCAGATAGACGTTGGGTTTTAGATTCCGAAAAAAATATTTTAGGTCAGAATTTAAGACAGGTTGTTAATTTAATTGGAAACATATTTAGTACAATATACAGACATTTAGCAATAAAAGTGATCATTATGTTAATTAATTGATTATGAAAATTAAGGCATAATTTTTTAAAAGAAAAATTATATTTTGTATTTTGTCCAATTTCTTATTTTTTTTTTTATAAATTCAAAAAAATTAAAAACTATTTTTGAATAAATGTATTATAAATTCGTTGCTGAAAAAATGCACGAAAAATTACTAGAAATTGATAAGATATCAAAAAATGTAAATATTACAAATGGGCTACATAAATGTTTCTATGGGTAGGTTAATCATAAATATCTCGAACCGATGTCTTACTTTCCTGTTCTTATCAATCATTGATGTCTCCAACTTCTCATTTGAAAGATCTGTAACATTCTTAACTGTCATATTTCAATTCCTACAAATGTAAATCGTCATCCCTACTATTTAAATCAAAAACAAATGAATAATCGTATAACAGTAAAGGAACAAGATACTTATACGCATATACTCGTATGTCCATTATTTTAATTATGGATTCATTTTTTATTTCACGTTAATTTCATTTTAATTTCAATCAACCCACCATTGAAACCATCCCACAAAGGCCTTCTAGAGGTTAAAGCGCCTCCTCATAACATGAAATTATAAACTATGTAAAAACAGTAGGAATCCAATCTATATTTTAGGCTATTACATTTCCCTCCCTCTTGTTTTATACACAGTCCCACGGAAGAATTTCTCTGAACCAAAACACGTCGCTTGTAAGTGTTTGAAATGATTTTAAATCCTTTCGGTTATTACAAAAGTTACAAGGGGATAATCAAAAGAATTTTTAATGTCTTCAAATTTTTCTTTTATTACCATTAGGAACTAGAATGGTCTGTCTCTGAGATATGAGGAATGTTGTAATTATTATGTACCGCTTTGATTGAGTCATTCTTAAAAATCCTTTCTTTAAGACTTATAGTGAAAATAAAATACTCTATGAAGAGTTTCTTTAGATTCATTAGTTTTGACAATAAAATATTATATTATTATCTCCGTCTTTTTCTTAACATATAAGATTAGGAACAATTGTATTTCTTTAGTTTCTATGTTACGGCTTTTATCATTAAAATTTAAATTATTTTTTTAGTTCGAAAAAAAATTACTAATTGAAATAGTTATCACAAATTGGTAGCATACATAGGTAATACATGAAAAGAACTATTTTATCGCTTACATCATAAGTATTTTAGTGTAAAGAAGAATTAACAATTAAACATATGCAACTAAACTTTCTTGCTAAATATTGCTTTAACTGGCAGTGGACACGTTAACTACTTATTAATGCATACAACTTCATCTACGTAACATACTTATACTCGTATGATAATATTTTTCACGTAAAGAACATTAGAAATTGATAATTAAAAAAATACTAACACCATTTCTTTGTTAAAAGTTTTCTCCATTTTTCGTTTGATAACTAAGCTCTTATTCACTATCAAGATTAAAAATTAGTTTGAACCATTTATCAATAATTTATTTCGTAAATCCATTTAAACATTTGAGTTTTATTACTGCCGCTGTCGTGGTTGTTAAGTTAATGAAAAAAAATTAAACAGATTTTTTTTCTCCTTATCTCTCTAATATAATAATGCAATAGAATTAACTACACTAGAACTGCAATAGAATTTTTAATTTCGGTAATTAAGTATACTTCAAATTTCATTATTTTTATTAAAAAAAAAAATCTGCAGAAATTAATTTGACACAAAATTTTACTTTTTTCAGCATTATTATTAATCATGGATTGTCACTTGAACATACCATTGAATAATATTTCGATCCTCAGTGACTCAATGTGACTTACAAAATAATTCATCACTACAATTACGAAAAGATCCAGTACTCCTTGATGACCAGTGATAAGTTTGCTTGGCAATCCAAATACGTATCTGGGTAATACGTCATTAACATTTTTGTTTGAAATTTAGTTCCGTATCTATTTATGTTTATAGTGAATTTTTTAACTAGCAAAATAAAAGGAGGTTCCTTTTTTTACTGGATAATCCGATTTTAATGATTTTTCTTTTATTTAATAAAGTTTATATAAGAGTAAGTCTCATTTAAATAAAAAAATTGAAATGATTTTCTAAGGGTGGAGAAAAAGGGACGAGTTATGACATGTAAACTAAATTTGGAATAAAATCTATTATCTGTGACGTAAAAGTAGGACGATTTTGAAAAAAAAATCGTTGAATAAAGTATATAAATTGAAAATGGCCTCATGAAAATTCAAACATTCTAACCGTATTCTATAGGCTGAAAAATAGAGGTTAATGGAAACTAAATCAAGAATAAAATCCATTATTTTAACCGCGAAAATACGTCGGTTCAAACAATTTTTGCCCTAAAATGTTAGGGCCTTTATGGACTTCACAAACGTAATATCAAATTATGTTTATATTTGCCCGTTGTAGAAAAATCGCGGAAAATAGTTTGTACGGTCAACGCAATTTCGTAATTAGAAAAGTTCACTAACGGTCCACGAAAAAAAATTTAAAACATGATTTTATCTTCTGTTTTAAATAATTTTCTAAGTGAACTTTTCCAAAATCTTTCCTGAATTTATAAGTTTCCTAGGAAATAGAAGAAAAATTCACTTGAATATGCATATTTTTTTTTATAAATTTATTTAATCGAGAAAAATAACAAAACGCGATGTTAATATTTGAAGAAAATGACATACTAAATCTTAACTTATTATTGAAAAAGCAGAGCTTTTTGAAAAACTTACACATTTGAAACGGCAGGCTTAGGAAAATTAATCAAAACTTATTAGTTGGAAAATTCAGAAAAATGAGTATCCAAAAACTTATATCAAGTAACACATCAAAATTTCAAGCTTACTAAAGTTTTATGAAAACGGGTATTCTTTAAGAAACTTTACTTCAGAGTTTTCAATTAATTATTAATTGAACTTATTAAAAAATATAGTAACACATAGATTGTAATACACACATATATACACAATCATTATATAAATAAATAGTAGCTTGTAAATCTCAGCCTCTAAAATTTAAAATGAAAAATTTTTAAGCACAAAAAAGAACTCACAACAAAAAAGAAATTAAATGCAAAAAATAAACGAATACAAATAAAAATTTGATAACCAAGCTCCCATTATTCTAATGAAACTCACTAATTTTGAGTTGGTGCCAAACTAAAAATCAACAATTGTTGAAATAATTAAATCAAATGTTAAAAAAGAATGTTGTCCAAAAATCATACTGGGTCTTGCATCCTATCATACGGTATTGTAATCTGACCTTCAATTTTCATTTTTCCATGCCTTAAAGTTTAAATTATTAATTTGTAGGTTTAATAGTTTGGCACCGACTCAAAATTTAATAGTTTCATTGATTTGGGAGCTTGGTTATTACAATTGAAAATAATTTAATTTAATTTGTTTTTCCGTTCCTTTTTGTAAATTATATTTTAAAAACATTTGACTACTATATATGGTTATTTATTGTTAATACAGTTTACACTATTCAGTCACCGAAAAAATCTATTTTGATTGGGGTTAATAATGTATACTCTAAGAATATTTAATTTAAACTGGATCTAAGATCGTAGTTTCAAATATGAAAAAATACATTGTTTTGATAAAAAAGTGAAAGTTTTTAAATTAAAGGTTTTTAATTTGAGTAAAGGGTGAAGTACGTTTAGTTCCCAACATTTAGAAAGAATGAAACGCGGTGTTTTTTCTACTGTTTTTCTACTGTTGAGACGATTTGTTAATTTATTTGACTAAAAAAAAATTTAATTTATTTTTATTACTTTTGAAAGCATTTATCTCTAGCTCCACTTAAAATTTGAACAATATAATTTGATTAATAGTTAAATACATTTTGCATGTTTACAAATTTAATTTATAATAACATAATTTTAATTGAAATAATATTAAACGATATAAGTAGTTCTGTATCTTTTACTTGTATGGTGCATGTGGTATATGAACAAACTTGCTTGTACTTGCATATACTTTGTTTCCAATCAAACAATGTACTTTTTGTTTTAGTATTTATTATAGAAAATTGTCGTTATAATTACGATGTTATAGTATAAAAATTCAATTGTACATAGTTAATTTAAAATAGTAGAATATGGTAAAGACTAAGTCAAGTCCTAGTTTACGATGTCAGATTGTAATTTTTACTATATTTTTTCTGTTTTTTTTTTGTTTAGTCAAATCTTCAAAAAAAAAAAAGAAGAAGAAAACAAACGCTACAAAACAGGTTGAAATGCTACTTTTAACTTTTGTCATTGGCCTCATTACATAAGTGCAAATATGGATACCATGTACGACCTATTGATATTCTAATTTCCCATTACGTTTTCCTAATGATTCACCTTTAAATTTTCAATTTAATTAACGAGCACTAATTTCTTTTCACTTGAATGATATTAAAATATCATACTAAATTTAGTTCATTGTAAAAAAATATAAAGTAAACGATTAAACAATATTGTATGAATATTGCGTAACTAACCTTGTCGTAAATTTAACTTCCTTATATAGAGCTCGTCCGACAGCCTAAATATATGAAATAACACGACCGACCAAATGGTCAATTTTTATTTAATGCATAGTAATGAACCTTGAAAAGCATTAGTACAAAAAACGGTGAAACTTGACCTTAAGTAAAAAATAAATTATTAAATATTCACAACGAAATCAAGCAAAAAGAAAAAAAGTTACTAATTAGTATAAAGTTAGAGTATTTTTAATACGATATATAATTGTTAGTTCCACAACTGTATCAAATTTCAATTAAAAACTAATATAAATATTAACTAAACAACGAAAGCTTTACACTTTATTTAATTTTGGTTGCAAGGGAAATGTAAAAGCAGAAATATATTATTATTTGCCTCGACAATTTCAGCCGTTAGCTATTTTAATCGTGCTTGAATGCTAATTATACATTTTTTTTCTTGTTGTGCATTCAGTGGTCTTAAGAGAGAATTAAAACCAAGCTTCAGTATGCTGAGGCTTTTGTGAAAAGAACTACAACTAGGATTTATCTTAGAGAACATTTAATATTATATTTGCACTAAAATTAATCTTGCAGGCAAGTAAGCACGAAAAGAAAATGGGCAAAAAATAAAGCGAAGAAAATACGAGTTGAAAAGATAGAAAATTATAATTATAAAGCTGGTCTTTGCCAAAGGAAAATGTATAATTTATTTATTTTTAAAACGAAAGCTGAAATTTTCATTGTCACATGAAAACAATTAGAAATCATTGGGTGTGAATGATTTCATTTCAGAATAGACTATAATATTATATTTCCTGAGTAATTTATAGTAGTTTATTGTCTTTTAAAATTCTATTCTTACTAAAATCGAAATACTGCTGCTTTGCTTGAAATACAGTATTTGTATCATATATATCGGATGGATAAAAATTAAATTAAACATTTTTAACACTTACAAAGTTAGTAAAAATGTAGAAGTACTTTGCCTAGTGACTGAAAAAAATCGCATTTATATTCAAGGCTTCAATTTCTTTTTCGTAAAAGGCCATCGTTGAAACTTTTTTCAAATGTATAAATTATAACAGATAGTAACAGACGAAGCAGTAAAAATTTTATGTATAAAAATTAATTCCTGTCTATGGTTTGTAATTTCCCTAACGTTTTTCATTAAATGATTTAATAAACGAAAACATAAATAAATCATATTTTACACGTATACACTATTTGCAGAATTCAATTATTCTGTTACATACTCTTTCAAAACGAATAAAATAAAGATCCAGATGTTCTAAGACCTTGCAATATTCTGCAGTTTTATATGGCACAAAGCACTTACGCAATAAAAGTGTAAGAAACACTTTTCACAAATGTACCTAGCAAGAAAATATATTTTCCTTTATTTTTTCAGATTATCTAATAAAGTAGCTAAAAGATACGACTTCGTCTACATGACTTACGCGTTAGTAATATTGTCTTTTTAGATTTGCTATTAATTATCGTAGTATATGGGAATTTTTATTTTGAACACTTTTTTACGAAATCTTTTAAAAAAATGTGATTTTTTAACCATTAAAAAGACATACCCTATAAACTGTAGCTTTAAATAAGAAAATCGTAGACAATGTTCAATTAATTTTCCAAAAATATTCAATGCTATTTCACAAGATTATGTAAATTGATATTTTTATCCTTAGTGTATATAATGTATACATCATAGAGCTAAGTGACTAGAGTGAACGAGCTCATAAAATTGTCAAAAATATAATGACTGCCACCGGACCCCCACTTTCTTGCCGTTTTTTTAAATTAATGTTCTCTTGTTTTCGTCGATAGAGCTATTGCACTCTGGTCTATATACCTACTTAGTACATTTTGTACAAATATGCTGTGGAAGAGGTACGAGCACTCGGCAAATTGAGGAAAAATAACAATTTTAATTTAACATGAGACAAATGAAGTACGTTCACTTTAGTCATACACCTCAGCGGTATAACATAGATATCATGAAATAAATTATCTGCAAATCAATCAGCTATGCATACATAATATTCTTTAAGATCTTTAAATCGGTCTAAAGTGGAAATATACCTTCAAATAGACAAAAGTTTAAAGCATATCCATGTTTTAAATAGATATATATTAAATTGATATTATCTTGATAAATTTAAACGAATATTGAGTCAAAATTTCAAAAGTAATGGATCTAGATTTTTGTATTTTATTAGCAGGAATCCCAGTCACTGGAATCTCATAACTCGAATCTTGAATGAACTTTTCTCCATAAACTATTACCCTCCAGCACTGTCCTACACTGCCCCCAAATTTAAAATTTGAGCAATTGTACCGATTCCTCCATTTGTGATTACAAATTGAACAATATATTTAATCATTGTATAACTCTCTGAATTTAAACTATACAATAAAATTGGACCATCTCGATTTCACCAAACGCAATTGACGTATGCTCTTAGCTCTGTATGAACATTTAAAGTTTCTTATAATATCGTCATTTGTAATTTACCATACTTTACACTTCCAAAATGCCATTCATGCTCTGTCGATAGGGGCTATTAATTTTAGTTCACGTTTTTGCCGGTTAGTATTTTTTTTGGTTCTCAGGATTTCAGGAGGTGTTTGCATCACTAATGTTCTTAATTTTAAATATATAATTTGAATTTTCAGGTTTACAATTTGAAGGAGTTGAGAAACTTTATGTTCACTTACAAATGTAAGTCTATCGTATCTTGATATATGTCTCAGAGTATACATTTTTAATTCCCTCAAGTTAAGAAACTCAGGTTCCTCGCACACATATAAGGTAGCCATAATCTCAATTCGAATATTAAATTAAGCCGTTAGAATACGTATTGTGGGCGTAAAAATTCATTTTCAATAAATTGTTTTCAAACCGTTCTTAGTACCGGAATCAATGATTCATGGGAACAAATAGATTTTAAAAAGTTTCATTGCTCATTGAAAACGAAGTTTGAATGTTATGCCTGATATTGTTATCAGGTAAACAAACAAAAATCATAAATTACTTTTTTGGTATACATAAGTACTAAATATGCTTTCATACTAGTTTAGTAAAGTTTTGTTGTTTTGATATAACAAATAAAGACATTTCATTTTTATCATTGAGATTTTTTTTTTAATTTTTTTCGCGCTAAATTTTGTAATGACTAATTATTTACGTCGTATGGCTTAATTTGTTTATTACAAGGTTTTTTAATAGTCATTAGCTGTCATCGTCAGGTAGTATTTTATTTCATTATTTCATTTTAGAAATTGAGTTTGAAACAGTAAATTTAAAATATATTTTCGAACCTCGCTTGTATTGATAAAATGCACTAAAAAATATAAAAAAAAATTAAGAGGTGAATTTTTGTAGCAATTTCACAATCGATATTAAGGCGATATTAGCCAATTAATGACAATCGTTTGCTATATAATTGTACATCAAGGCAAGAGGTGTTCCATATTACCAAATTGTAAAGAAAATCGCACCCGTCGCTTTGAAGCACAACTAGATAGAAACACAACTAAATCAGAATTTTAGTAACTTCGACCATTTTGATTTTTGATTTTTTTATTTCAAAATATAGCCTAATACACACTTATACACACCAAATACACTTAAAGTACACAAAAACAATGAGATCCAAAAATGACAAAGAGAACAAATATGAATTTAATTTGACAAAGCACCCGGGAAAGTATAAAGTTTAGAAAATGATTTTTTGATCGATTATTGATCGATTTGATCGATATTGAATTAAAAACAAAATAGAGAATGAGACGTTCTCAAATTGTACCGGTGTATAAGTTAAACCATGCCAAATAAAATATATGAAATGGTAACTCCAAAAGTTATAAGTGTTAAACTTTTCATGATTTCTCTTTATTCTCTTTATTTTTAGTGCACATGTGTACTTGTAAGCAAAAGCGTTTAACATTTACTTTGACGTCTATTAAAGTTTACTATAATACTATTCCTTTTTAGTTTTTTAGTTCTGAACATTTTAACACTAATTTTATGTGCCTACGATTTTTTTTGAAAAAAGCTGTGATTTGACAATATTACTTTATTTTCTTTAAACTAAAAAATGTAATGAATAAAAAAGCCTCAAAGACGATTTACTATGCATTATTTGAGAGTATTATATACTATGGTATTATTGCTTGGGGGGGGGTAGTTACAATAATGTAACAACGGTACTGGTCAAAATGCAAAAACAAATTAATTCGATTTTTGATTGATTAAGAAGATAATACACCAGTACTGGGTACTAAGAAAAAAAATGCATTACAGAGTCACTCTGTTATCACTATTGTTATTGTAAAGATGAATATAACAATTATAAGGGCAAAGCCATGGTCTAATCCTTGCAATTACCAAAGATAAATAAAAGCATATATCAAAAAAACTCGAAATTTATATGAAGCAATCAAACATTTTAATAAACTACCACAGTCATTAAAGACCTTAAATTTAAAAAATAAAATTAACAATAATAAAGTGGATCAAAAAAGAAAAATAAAGAAAGAATATAATTAAGTGGAACACAACCATTGATATTAGAATCCCGTTTAATTTAAAACAAACAAACTAACAACAAAGTGACCTGGTAGAAATGAGATAAAAATGAACGACAAAATTATTGGGAGGAAAGAAAATAAAAATTAATGAAACCTGCTTAGGGTTGGTATGTTTACTTCTAGATAGTGGCATTTATCTGCTAGTTAAAATTTTATTCGTAGAATAGAAAAAACATAGGTGTTTTTCACCTAAGTAGAATGAAATGTGAAAGATGAATGAGTAGGTTTTATCTATTAAATAGCTTTCATAAGGATAAGGTTTACTTAATATGATACTTATTATTACAGTTACTTATATCAGTGGTTACAAGTACAAATCTTGCATTTTTTATTTCTAAAATTGTGTTTTATAAAGCCTATAATTGCTTAAGATCTTAGTTATTCATTTGAAATTCATTATGAATGTGTAAAAAAAAACATTTCAATAATATTTTTGAAAAAAAAAGATTGTTGTGCAATAGTTCATAGAAATTCTACATTCCAGATCACATTCTTTCTTTTTATTTTAGGACAAAAAATTTATGTTTCATTTACAAGTTTCACCTACGCAACTTTACACGTTTTATACTTTCGATCTCTCGTTTTATTACAAGTCATGTTGAAATTTTCGACTTCAATCAATTAATAATAATAAAATTTATCGAGAAAAAAAAAATAAAAACTTTACATAAAAATATTTTCACATGAACGAAACGATCACTTGAAAATATTCCCAAAGCAAACTCTTTACAAATTCCACTTAGATCAGTGATGGTGAATTGAAATAAATTTGATGTGTCTAGACATGAAGTATCTATCATTTCAAAGAAATTGCGCTGTAACATATCGAATCATTCGAAAATATATTTTATCAATCCGTCAATCGAATGACGGTTTCTCAACGCTTATATTTCATATGTGCAAAAAAGCCAGGAGTCAAATTCGGAATGGAACAAAAGCACGTTTCAAATTTCAAAGTTGTTCAAATCAATTTTTGCATTTAGCGACTGTTGTGATGATTGAACTTGATCGATTAATCTCTATCTTTCATTGATTATATTTAACATATATTCGTTATGATTTTTTCTTATAAACGTAAACATTTATTTGTTATTTGAATCATTTTCAATATTTATGTAAAACATACAAAATTTCAATGTTTCCTCAAAAGCTTGATTCATAAAAATGAAAATCGGTTTGAACGTTTTCAATTGAAATGCAAGTAAACGAAACTATTCGTTTATGTATTTTTCATATAAATCATGCATTTATTTTTGCAATAAATACGTCAGTCGATACTTTGCAGTAAATAAAATAGTTTTTTTTTTTAAAACAAAATCGTATTCTAAAAAAAAACATATTTTTTTCATAAACTTTTCAACATTCATCATTTTGAAAGTTTTTAATAAATTAAATATAGCTAAATACTTATTTTATACATTGTTTGCCTTCAATTTCTCTATACAATTTTGAAGCAAATATCTTCGAGTACCTAGTATACATTAATATTCCGACATTTTCCATGAAATTAAATTGTTGGATGAAAAGTTTACAGACACATAAAACACAAGAATATAATTATTTTCTTACAAAATAGTAAAGCGCGATTTGAAACTTGGTGAATTTTCCACTAAAATTATTTCATCACGAAGATCATATGATTCCAAGTATTACAGTTAAGAAAATAGCCTAACTTATTCATCATACTATGATATATGTCAGGCATAAATAATATACTTGACCATTAAATGCTTGAAGTTCAATCAACATTGTTGATAGTGTTGATCGATGAATTGCTTGTCGCATCGTATTTTAATTTCATGAAATTGTAGGCGATGATAAATAATTCGTTAAATATTGTATCGTTAGTAATTTCTTCATATTCATAAATACACACTGTCGATATTTTACTAAGAGAAGTAGGTACATATGTGTACACATTTATACACACATATAGGCATAATTAATAATTTATCCTGATGAATACATAAATTATTCATGCTCTTTTATATAGTTTGTTACGTTTACTTTTTGCTTTCAAATTAAATTTATAAACCAACACATATGGAATTAATATTTTTATTCATTTTTTTTAAATGCAAATATTTAAACTTTTAATATTCTTTTAACTTAATGAATCCTTGAATGAAAGTTTTTACCAAACCAGCAAACTCGTTAAAAATAAAAGTAAATTATAAACAAATATTGTAACGTTTTCGTAATTGAAAATAAAGTAAAATTTAAAATATATAACTTGTAGGTACTTACATATTAATTTATTTAACAGTACTATTATTGTTATTTAATTATAAATTTATCTGATTTATTTGATTACAAGAT
The DNA here is from genome assembly GCA_958496175.1 of Sisyra terminalis. Taxonomy (NCBI): domain Eukaryota; kingdom Metazoa; phylum Arthropoda; class Insecta; order Neuroptera; family Sisyridae; genus Sisyra; species Sisyra terminalis. The sequence continues at coordinate 35,661,086 of OY292274.1, forward strand.
TATTATTTTATCAATAAGGGATTTATTAAATGTTAGTAGTTTAATACAAAATATTAAAAACTAACCCTTCAAAAATTATTAATGAAACAATCCGATTTTTAATTTCATTTACCTACTATTTTCTCAATTATTTCGTTCTTGGAAAACTAATTTTTTACTGTTTCTCTTGGATTTATAACACAAATATATACTAACTTGTAACTATCCGTGAAATATTCAAAAGAAAACACTAACACAACAGACAAATGACCGAAATTGGCAATTGAATGAAATCGAAAGAGATATCTATTGGTATTCAATTGGCTGTATGGTGAGATTTACATAATATTTCAAAAGCAGGTTTAAACAACTGGGAACAAATCTGATAGAATGATCTTTCTAAGACCTATCGCAGAGGAACATGCAAGAGAGATTTCCGGAAATCAAGAAAAGAAGAAGAATTTAAAAAACAAATAAAATCTCAACAATCGATCATTTTACAAACTAGATCAGTATATTGGTCTCATTTATATGCCTACACTACTTCCTTCTCTTTCGATGGTTTCAGTTAATTCTTATAGTTAATCTTAAGTTTTTAAATGTAAGACTTGTAGCTTAGTTAATTTTAATTTTAAAGCCTTATTTTTTGTTTAATATTCTCTCCCTTCTCTGTCCTCCATCCATTTGAATTTAGTGATATCATCTTCCATATCTCTCTGTTCTGTACTGCTTCAGGTAGGGATGCGAAAAAATAATCGATTTTTCCAAATCGATTATTATTGAAAAAAGAAAAATCGATTTTTAATTAATCGATTTTATCTTTTCACGGACACATCCCTTGTTTCAGGTACTGAGTGTTTAGTCAACGACTTTATTCGGGTAAACCATGAAAGACCTTCATCTACTATGTTTACCTTCCAATTTCTCTTCAACTGTAAGTAGTTAAATTTCTGTGATTCTTCTAACCATATAACCGAAGTTCCATTAGTATGCCTTGTTTATTCTACTTATGAATTAATCACATCAGTTTAGCATTTAGAAAATGAATTTATTAGTTTTTTCTCCGTCCATGAATCTTTTAGTATTATTTCCATTAGTTCCATGGCTTCGATTTCTTGTCGTTTTTTTTTTTTTGAACCAAGCTTCACAGGGATATGTGACAATTAGAAAAATCAACGCGTAGATTAGTTTTATTCCAGTATTTATCGTAGTTTTCCCTTCGCTGTTCTGCCTACTGCTATTCGCCGTTTAATTTCTTTACTGCATCTTCGTGTTAGTGACTAGGATTCCTAGGTATATAATCTATGGGATTATATGATCTTTTGTTATCAGAAGTTTGAGTTTTGATGAAATTGTATATGGTTCTGCGAATATTGAAATTAGAAAAAATGTGTTAAAAAATATACAATATTAATTACTTTTGTTCAATTTAAACTGATTTAAGTAATACTGTATTTGTGTTTAGTGACTACTAAATATTTTTGGTTACTCTTTTGTATTTGTCAGCTAGGCTTTATTTTGAAAATACTTAATTTGGTTTTGGGTATAAAAATGGGTGTCCACTTGTAAAGGAGTCATGTAGCCCTACAGTAGATTTTCATATATTTGGAAACTTATTTTTGCATTTCAAATGGCAACCACGACCACATTGTTCTAGTTGTAACAATATTAAAAAAATAAAAAAAGCAGAAAGTTGAACTTAATTACGTCATAGATCTTCGAGCCCTGAACTTTGAGAACTATAAAAATTCAATGGAATACCCACGAAAGCTTCAAAGTTTCTTTGATATGAATTTTGGTTGCGATATTCCCCAATTAAATATAACAATGATCATGACTTATTTGAAAGTGCAAATTAAAAATATGAGTTTGTGAATTTCATCTGTTTCTCATAACTGAAATATTAAAACACAACAATAAAAAAATCGAAAAATACAAGTTTATATTGTAGACTTTTATGCATTTCGAACAACATAAATGTTAAAGTAATAGTATAGTAAACATACAGGCGCTATCTGTTATCCAAACAGTGAAATATATCTGTGACGGAAATAATAATAAAAACGAAATCTAATCGTAAATGTATTTTTTGAAAGTTTAAGATATTTTTTTAAAATTGGTATAGTTACCTATAAAATTAAATATTGTAATAAAAATGTAATCTATTTTCTATTGCAACATTTTTTAATCAATGTCAATTTTGATTTATTTCTGAAATAAAATTTAATCGGCTTTTATCGGCTTTTAATAAATTGCTTGTTATCAGAACTCATTGCACGTTCGTTTACACACTATACTTGTACTCATTATTCCTGCTTTTATTGTTATCAAACCTTTAATATACAAAATACAAATCAATCAAAACAATATGATAATTTCCGAAAAATACAGAGTTCAGTTTAATGAGTAACTATTTCAACTATGTCAAGTATATCTGATGTTATTTTGTTGATAACTTATCAATCTATATCGCAGTCAAATGGAAAACAAATAAAAGATCTTGAAGAATTTTAATTTAATTTATCGGTAAATTTCCCCTGATATGAGCACATTTGAAACGATCCAAACGTGACACTTTTTTTTATTTCGCGTAAGTCACCTTCATGATTCTTTGATTTCTTTTTCCAATGTCGAAATTTACTTTTCAGAAAGAACGTTTTTATTGTTTCTCGTGATATAAGTCTTGTTATTAATTAATATTAATGACGCAGTGACAGCCTTCATTACATCAACATCATATGTATATGTAAAAATTCAATCGTTAAGCAGAAATTTTATATCAAAATTATTTAAACAATAATTATTATAATGAAAATTATCGTTTATTATTTAAAATCGATAAAGTTTTACTCAGGAAAATGGATCAATACACTTCATAATGAAAAAAGCATTGTAATCTTTGAGTAATTTCAATTTGTCAACTGTTGAATAAATTACCAAAGAAAAAGATTTATCTTTTATATTTTTAAATATGCTATTTTTTTTTATTAATAGCTGTTTAGTTTATATAATTCATACTTCAAAATTTTGAATAATGTTTGGTTTTAATTTACTAAGAAATGCAATCAACGTTTAAAGAAGAAATCAAAAGAAAAAATATATTTCAAGTTTTATAATTAGTTTGTTCATTTATTATCAATATTTTATCTGGAAAAATACTTCCGTATAATCTTCATATTTATAGTGTGATATTGAAAAAAACAATAATGTTGAGATGTTTATAATAACTGATAATAAATGGTTCCTCTTCTTAAATGTATTTTCCTTTTTTATACATAGAATATATTAATCGCTATGAACAAATCCGAACTTTGTGAACCATGTTTGTAATCAAACTCGAACGTAATATAAAATCAATATAACTATTATAAAAATCACTTCAATAAGTCATTTTTACAGAAACATTTTTTTCTAATATATTCTGTCTTATTAATATAGTTGGATACTGCATCAAAAATTCTGTTCTCTTTTAATTTGTACACAATTTATTGTATCAATTATTTTCAATCGTATTAAATGACCCGGCTGATTTTATCTTGCTCCTTTTTAATTTTTCTGTTTTCTTGAGGCCTAACATATTGGCAGTAAGATTAGGTGTTCAGTCATAGTTTCTAGTGTTCCATCGAACTATTGGTTTCGGTTTCGGCCTAGTCTCGACAAAAAAAAACGAGTTTCGTCAAACTCCAGTTTAGTCAAACTGAAACTACGATCGAAACCGAAACTGAATTCGGGATATGAAAATGTTGAGAAATGATTATTTCCAACTAATAATGTTAGATTCTTCAATTATGAATACTGCTAATAATCAGTTCATTAAAATTATTTTGAATATATAATTGTTGCTTCATGAATTTCTTTAATATTTTTTTTTCAATTCTAGAGAAGAATGCCCAAAATTTAAATGAAATTATTTTATTTTTATGATGTAAGAAAGAGTATATTCTGTTTTGTGCACCTAAAAATATAAGGTAAAAAGTAATTTTGGTCTGTTACTATTTTTGCAAATTATGATTTACCGTCACTTTATAACTGCCAAGGTCTTCGTGGCTCTAGAGCTAATAAAAATCCGTAAATCAAGAAATATTAAAAATTTGCTCGATACGAGATTCGAACCTACCAGTTTTAGAGTAGCCACCTTGACCATTTGGCCACCAGTAGACTACTTTATTAATTTATATTATTCGTAACTAACAGCAAAAAGAAATATTAGATGTGCTTCTTTGAAATAGACGCCTTATTTTAAGAAGGATAAGTTTCTTTCCTACGAAAACATGACTTTAAATGGAAGTTTCGATTTGGGTCGAAACTAAGACTGATGCCGAAATTCAGTTTCGGTCGTAAAATCTAGTTTCAAACACTAATAGTTTTTTAAAGCAATCATAGGAATCCAGTGAATAGTTTAGTATTTTGTGGTTAATTATTAATAGTATCTAAGATCTGAATAAAGCGAAATTCCCGTCGAAACGATGTGTAGCTTTGAAGCAGACGTCTTACGTTCTTAACTGTAGGGTTTTACTGGGTGTTACTAACATATTAGAGTAGTACCGGGCACGAATCAAAGTCTAAATAATGAACACCCTTCTTCTTTACAAAAATAAGCATATACTTACTATCTGATACTCACTTCTTCGCCTGTGGGATATAATGTATGGCAAATATTTTTTTATAACTAAAAAAACTGTTTTTTATTAAAAGTTGTAAATAAAATATCCGATAGACAAAAATAATGCCAATATTTTAATTTTATACCACGTATTTGATTTTTGCGTTCAAAGTTTATTATTTTCTCTTCAGTTTAGATTACCTCCATTATTCATTGCATAAACGTTTGAATAATTCAGAGTTTGACTTACGAAAATTGTTACTTCTTACGGTTTACGTTTTCAATTGTATCTCAGAATATAGACTGTAAAGGAATAATCAATTTGTATGAGTAATAAAAAAAGAAAAAATTGGGCCAGTATTTCTGAAGTTCTCAAGTCACTAATATGTAGATGAGCAAAAAATGAAATACTAGATTTTATTGTTTAAAACCCTTTTGTGTAATAACACATTTTATGCTTTTTATTCTTAATATATATCTAAATTAATCAATTTGGATTGATTGGAGTAACTCCCAAATTTATGCGTCTGTTCTTTGACTTATTCTCGTCAGTATTATAACGAAAGGCCATCGATCTTATAATGGCTTTGATAATGTTATTTTCTTACGTAGGGATGTGATTTATAAACTTGTATCATTACACAAGTTTATATGATTAAAGTCGTATGGTAATATAACAGGAAATTTGATTTTCAATTTTATATTGTGTCATAGAAGTCGTGAAGTATTCAAGGAATGTAAATATTCTTGTATATTCTATGATTACAACAATATCTGTCGATATATAAATCCGGGACTCGCCTAGAAGCTATCAATAAATACAATCGCCGTATCATCAAAAACTACATTCATCAAATACGATAGTTTTTCCATAGATCTTCCAATATTATTTTCTTATCTTTCAATATTGAGGACCGTCACAAAAATGATCACAAAAAAACGAAAGAAAAATCTTTTACATAGCTATAAAATTTTATTAAAAATTAATGTCGATTACTTTCTTAATCCACAAATATTTTCTTCAGCGTAAATGATAGTATCATAAGCTTAACAATATAACTTGTATAAAATGAGAAGAAAAAAATTCAGAACTTTAAACTGATTAATTATCTTCACATGAAGTCTAATGAAATGTATTGTCAAATATCATTTAATATTCTCAAAATTGTTCATGAAAGTTTTCATAAAACTTAAAGCTTAACGGATACAGTTAACAATAAAATCGATCATATATCTCTTTTAACATAAATAAGAGCTAAATAAAAAAAATTAGACCACCTCATTTCATGTAACGCTTGAAATTCACTTTATATCCTCTCTTAATTAAACCACTAGAGATCTAAACACAATTTTATGAAAAATATTAAAAAAAAGGTTTAAGCCAGATGTTTAGAGTGTTTTACGATTATACGTTTTCTTCTAACGTTTCGGTTTTAATAGTCTCGGCACATTGTTTAAAGATAGCGTTTACATAAGGAATAAGCTACAGAATGTATCGCAAAACTTTTTTAATTATCGACCTCTATATAAATTGCCTCATTCACCCACAGAAAAGTAATTTTTAGTTTATTAAAATAAAACTATCATCGTTTGTACATTTACATTATTATTTTAATTAATATTTTACTTTTTGCTAAATGCACAATATTGAATATTATTTATACAAAAAAAATCAATAGACCTTATGCGCATGATGTAAAAAATTTAAATGTTTTAAAATTTTTATTAGTTAAATAATAACTTTTAAACTTTACTTGATAAAATTTAAGAAATATTTATTTGAAAATACAAAAAAAAATCGTTTAATTAAAAATGCCTTATATGAGCATTAAAATAACGTCACAATACAATATTTCAAAATCGCATGAACGTTTTTCTATGGCAAATACTTTAACACTAAGGAAAAAGTTGTTTACCTTTTTTAAACATTTTGTTAAGGGCTGAAACCATGTACAATCTACACCACCTCTATTCCTAAGGAAAAAATCGATAGTCATTTTTAGGGTATAAAAATTTATTCCATAGTGAAAAATTGTGTAAATTATTATTGTTATTTTGGTAATCTGTCAATGACCTGTTTATATATCAGTTTTAATTATCAGTTTTTACACGTACTGATGCATACTGTGACGTTACAGATGGTCCATAGACTAGATCAACCTAAACCTTTCATTTCCTCATTAAAATTAAAACTTTTTTTGCCAAAATACAAATTTTTCAAAACTAAAATTTGCTTTCCCTCATATCATTAATGTCCTTTATCGGATAAAAAAAATGTGCCTATGGTCTGTTATAAAACCATTCTAAAAATTTACACACGCGGTTAGGTATGTGTTATTTGCATATTCAGAACTGTTTTTCTTTCGATCCCCAATCGACCCTCCAATAGTGTTATATCGACCTCAAGGGTTATATCTACCACTTTGGTGACCCCTAAGCTACAACGGTCGAATAAAATCCAACATATAAGAATGAAAATGGTCTCATTTAAACAAAATCCTGATATTTTAAAATATTGACGTTGCAAAATTTTCCCTGAAAGATATTTTAATAATATATAATGATATCCGGTTTCGAAATGGTTAGGAAAAAAGAATTTTAGAACTTATTTTTTACTTAGTTGTTCTGTAGGTGGCGACAAAATCGGAATCTCAAAAATTATGAGAATTGCTATTAACATGAAAGGACGTACGTCCTTTCGGTGGAATCGGTGGATTTGAATCAAAAATGATAGAAAAAACTTAAAATTGGAATACAATAATTCAGGCGATATTTATAAATCGATATAAACAACTTTTTTTAAATTATTGTTCTTTAAAAAATCAGCAGTTAGAGAATAAGTATATAAATCGAACTAAAAATTTGGAATTTTCCATTGACCTAAAAAAGACATTAATTTTTAAATAAACAAAATTGAGAAACGTCTTAGATAATCATTAATAAAGTAAAAATGTATTAAACTGTTATGAAATTATTTTTTCCCACTTTTAACCATTAATTTTTTTGAATAAGAAAACCCTGAAGATAAAATACATATTAGACAAAAAATGCTTCACATACTTAACTTTTTGTTTGTTTTTAATTTATTCAAGTATGTAGACAAGTATATCTATATTATATTTGGTGAAAATAGCTATTGTCTATCATTTAGAATTGAAACTTGCTAAGTTAAGAACCGTTTAAAAAGTCCTAAACTTTAGATTTCAAATGGGCTACAATCTACCTATTACATTATCATAAGATACTCGCACCGCAATGAAAATGCGACTGCATATACATTACACATATAAAATATATAAAGGAAGGTTTCCATACGGATAAACATTTAGTTTGTTGGAAACAAGTGATAAACTTAGTAGAAGATAATAACATAGTATACAACATAGTGTGTAACTGCAATAATCAATCATAGCGGAACGTTTTACATTTTGATTTCTTCATAATTATTAATCAACTTAAAACACATATTTTAAAAGCAACAAAATGATTTATTTCTCATAACACTTCCGTTAAATATTTAAAAATTGTTATTCAATTTGATATTTATTTTTCTGTATATTTATTATTTATATTTAATACAATATAATAATCACAATGGTGTCAACTGAAAAAACTGAAAATGAAATCGATGTAATTTCCAACGAAGATTCAAAATCAGGTTAGTTGAAAGCAATATCTATTTATTTTCACAACCCATACACAAACAAAGAGTAATTGTTGTCACAAATAAATGGTTACAATACATAACAAACGTTCATAATGAAATTAACTAAAAGTTTATTGTAATTATCAAATAAAATTTGTTCCATAAAACAGATAATTCCATTTTTAATCAAATTATACACTGTTCAAAACTAAGATTAATCGCAATGAGACTCGTTATCAGACTTTATTTTTATGATACATTTAGAAAAACTAGTTTTATTTTTTATAAAGCAAGTTCATCTTTTCAATATTATTGATGAAGCTATTGTTTTTATTATTCAAAACAAATTTCAAGTAATTTGAATAGATAAATTCATAATTGGAGGAAACATTTAAAATGTTAATTATTTGGGGAAAATTTGTTAAGAGTGTTCGTGTAACTAAATTATTTAAATAGATATATTTAAATAGATATATTTATCATATAATTATCACAAAAGTACTTTCAATTCCGTATTAATAAAAAAAGTGTTGTATTTTTCGTTTATTTTTTTCTGAATCGAATTCCAGTACTTCTCATGTTATTTTGTTGAACACAAAACTTTCAAACTTTATTTCCAAATTTTCCTTTTCTTAAACGATTTATTTTTTCAAAACCAAAAACGTTTTATAGATAATAATTTGCTTTCATATTTCATATTATTGTTTTCATATTAGCAACTATTTTAAACCTTGAAAAATGATATTTAATGTGTATATACGTATTTGAAATGCTCGATTAATTAAATCATAAATATTTTCCAATATTCATAAGATATAGCGAAACATATGAATTATAACTTTTGCTCGGGATGATAACATGATATTTATTTATTCCTTTGAAGCAATATTTCTTAACTTTTGTTTTTGAGTATGTATATGTATTTCGGGGTTTGCAGTCTCATTATTTTTCACCTCATTTTTTATGATTTTCTTTATTAGTAATATAAAAAGTAATGAACCGAAATGTTTCCTTGTTTTTTTTTTTTAATTAATGGGTCCTTGAAATTGTGCATGATTTTTTAGGAGATCGTGGATCGAAAAGGGTTAAAAAACGGTGCTTTAAAGTAATGTTTTTTTAGCTCAAGAAGACTTATGAGTAGCATTATTTCGAAATCCTTCATTAAATTGAACCAACCCTGTCAAATGAAAGAAGAATTAACCAAATGCAGATGATTTAAAAATATTTTTTATTGATTTAAAATTAATCTTAACAGATACCAAAACATAATATAGTTGTTAATTTTCAACTTTACGTGATAACATTTTAGAAATATTCATTTCAAAATGCAAAAACAAATAGTTAAATTTAAATATTCTAAAATGAGTTCCTGTTAGGCCGACATTAAAATGATGTCACAATACGAAACTTCAAAATCCCATGAATGTTTTCTCATGTTAAATATTACTTAAACACAAAGGGAAAGGTTATTTAATTCGTTTAAATATTATGTTAATGATTTAAACCATCTACTATTTACACCACCTCTATTCACAAGAAAAAAATTGTTAATAATTTTTAGGATATAAAAATATTTTCCATGACGAAAAATTGTGAAAAATGTTAAAAATTGTGTTTATTATTACTATTACTGTTTCTATGCTAATCGTTTATTGATCTGTTTATATCTTGGTTTCAATACGTGTACTGATGTGTACTGTGACATCACAGAAGACCCATAAGCATACTTACCGTTTTCGGACCATTATTTACTCATTAAAATTAAAACTTTTATACAAGTGAAAATTCTATTTTTCATCGCATAAAGTTAAAAAAGAATTAAATATAAATTACATATTTAATATTAATATGCATACATATATAGCTAAATCAGTGGTCTCATATGTTTTGTCATACCATGGCTGAATGAAATGATGAAACCGTTCTTGGGCAAGATGTACGATTTGTTGAATTAGGGCTTAGGAACTTAGGAGCTTGGCTCCTCATGGAATAACTCATTATTATTTCATATCACCAAATCGTAAGTATCAGATAATAATTTTATATGTTAGATATAAAAAATATTTTTTCTCTAAATTTAAATTCTTTTCTGACCTTTTAAATATACATCTTACTAAGAATAAGTCTTTGTGATTATAAATTTTAAAATTGATCATAAATTTTATTTACCTCAAAAATATTAGAGATCCAATTTGTAACAGAAGAAATTACGCCTAGAGCAAAGTATTATTTTCACTTGTTTATTCCTAGTCGATTGCATTTTTAAAAACTAACTTCAATTTCTTCTTCCTTTAGGACTTCCTTCAACCTTTTGTAAGATCGTAGATGGTAATCTTTAAAGTTGTTATTATTTTATGATTTTACAAATATTCTTTTACCAATTATTGATTAGTCTAGTTTATAGACTGTTAAATATCATTGATTTATAAGGATTAAGGTATTCTATTAACTTATACAGATAGTTTTTATCTGAAACTTAACATGTTTAGAATTAAATTATTAGTTGAACATAATAGCATTGAAGCGAATAGCAAATAAAGTTTTAAGCTTCTTCAAGTAATCGTAGCGTTATCGACACGTTTAATTTTCCATTTCCTCTGCTACATTTATTTACTACTAATGTTGTTCATTGCGGTAGCAAAACTGGCAAACGTGAAAAAGAAGTTACTAATATAGATCAATCAATTAGATCATATAGCAATGAATCGATTAGAAGGCTTTGAAATTAGACTAAAACATTGATTTCTCAAATACTGTATATTATATGTTTAGTAATGACGAAATTTGTAACACTGTCGAAATTACAGATGAAAAAGTATAGTATAGCATATTAAAAAGTAATACGGTTACATTTCAATATAAACTGATAAAAAAAGAAAACTGAATATCATACTTAAGCAATTTTTGAAATAAATCAGCTAATTACAATTTTGTATAAAATTTTTCAGATTCTAAAAATGGAAATATAAAAAGCATATAAAAAGAATATAAAAAGCAATGTTCACAAAAATTACAGACAATTTTTTTTTCTTACTAAGCTCTTAGCTTAGCTTAATTTTGAATTTTTTTAATATTAAAATATAGAATAAAGAACCTATAAAAAATTTTATCTTGACCTTCCCAATTTCACTTTAAAATTTGTCTTTACAATATTGATATACTCGATATCTATACCCTATGCCTACTTGAACGTCAACTGTTGAAAGTTTCGACATATAAATCTATTTTTTAATGATCTAAATTCAATATTAATCTTTTGTTTTTATCCTAAATTTCTTTCCAAAAAAATTACATGAACATCTAATTATTTCATTAGGAAAAAATCATAATAATTCAAATCAAAATAAGCTTCAATTCGTCATAGTACATTGAATTACTTATAATATTTAATTGTTAAAAATGTTATTTACATTTAAAAATGCAATGCAAAAAATTGACCATATGGCTTCTAGTTTTACTATTACAAGATCAAAACTACACGTGACTTTCACTCACAATTTAACAGTAGGTATTACATTTTTAGATTACAATAATTAATATTTATGATTCGCTACTCACGTATAAAACATTTAAACGCAATTTTTATCATGACCGCAGTATAATATTTATTATTATAATACTGTAACATGACAATAGGATACCGAAAGACAAAAAGAATAGTAATATTGATTTTTCGATATTATTGCCAAATATTTATTCTAAAATAAAATAAGATTTTTACAAATTCTTTGGTGGTTTCATAGATTCCGAAAAGTTTCCTACAGCATTTAATTAAGACAAAACTATTTGATTTAAAATATGAGAGTATAAGCATTAAGCACCTATGTTCTTCAATTAATAATTATAAATACATACTTAATTATATATACAGTGTAAGGTAATATTTTTATTAAATCTATATTTCAATATAACATATAAGGAAAAATTTATACTTAAGGGTTTGAAACTTAGTTTTTGCGTTTTTTTTTTCTCACTTTTTCCCCTTTTAAAAGTGCCTACTATAAAAAAAAACAACAAAGATCACTGATATTTGGTTTAGCAGGTTGAAAACCGATTTTGAACATATATTTTTTTGAAAAATTCGTTCAAAGACTTTCAGATATGAGCTAACCTTTTTATTGTATATATTTTTTGCAAGATTCGTTTTAGTCATACCATTGTAAAATATATTTAACATAAATATAATGAGCGAGTAATTATAGGTAAACCAACATGTGGAATTATTATTTGAATTATAATGATTTACATAGAATTATAATGATTGCAAAGATTTAAAAAGACATAGCCTACTGGTAGTCTTCTGGTAGTAGTACATAAATACAACAAAAAAGTACGTTGGTATCTTAAGGCAATACAAAATATAAAAGTCGATATTTTTGGTTAACTTTCATAAAAATTTACCCTTTACACAAAAATATATAAAGCAAATTTTTATGTTTAAATGTCTTAAAAATCGTTTTCCTTAAAAAATGTATTATAATAATTATTCCACTTTTTACTCACTTCGCTCATAATTTACGTAGCGCTTGATCGCTTCGCGTGCCAAATTCAATGCCAAAGCTTTTATTTGGTGAAATATTGTGTCAACTTAGAATACTAGACTCCTAATATTTGTCTCAGTTATATCGTTATATTCAACTAGTAGTTGCCCGTTGTGTTCGTAACTAAAGGTTTTATCCCAATAAAATGTTTAATATGAGATAATGTAGAGTTAATCAACAATCGAAATTTTAAATTTAATAATCAAAGTTTTGTTAATATAAAAAAAAAGTTTATATAAATTATATTAAGAAATAAAATATAAGTTTTTTATATCATTTTAATAACAACATTTTAAATAACGTCATTTCATTAAATTAATATGAAAGTTTAATACTTATGTAGTAGGTACTTATACCAAATAGGCGCTTTTAAATTTTGGTTCGTTTTTCAACAATCAAACTTTTTAAAATCTATTTTATTTTATGAACCAATGGTTGTGATCTGGAATAATTATATATTCGGCTGAAAAGCATTTGAAAGCCAATTATTGTTATTGAAAATAAATAACATATTAGAATTTACTTCCACGCTTTCCATCTATTTCCAACAATTTTGTATATACAACGTCCAAATGTGCGAAATCAAATAGTTTTTTAGTGTTTTTAGTCATGTTAACTAACATAAAGAAGGTCTTTTTGTTCGTTTTACATTGTATCATCAAATTATAATATTATGTTTTCCTTATACGATGCAGATATATAATATGAAAGGGTTTTTGAAAATTTATCCCCTAAAAGAGTGAAAAACGGTAGCAAAGTTTGTAAGGGATAACGTTTAATAAACAATCGAAATTTTAAATTTAATAATCAATCAAAGTCCGTTAAAAGCGAAACGTTGTTACTGCTTAATATAAAACAAAGCTGATTTATTATAAGAAACAAAAACTTAGGGTCTGCTTAAAAATTTAAACTCTGATAAGTAAATATATCTCAAAAGGTTAAGTTACGTTTATAAATAAGCATTATGTTTTTTGGCTTTCACATATTGTAAACCTGAAAATTAGAAATACGTATTCACAAATAAATACATTAGTGAGTGAGTACCCTTATCAACGTTTTGAATGCGTAAGTGGGGATAACAGAGCGCATTTGCATAGCCCATTCTGTACGGACGTATGGCAAGATAGTCAATTTATATATAAGAAGATTATTAGATCAATTAAATTCCTCTTTTTGATAATTCGTCCAATTGACAAATAATTCTTACAAATTGTGCTAGTAGTAATGCGATTCCTTTTAACGTATTGATATGTTTTTACTATTTAGGTTCCCTGAGTTCATTAAACCATGCAACAAAAGTTTATTTTATTCACAAATTTTGTTGATTATGTAAATAACACTACACACAATTGTTATCAATAAAACAATAGATAAATTAACTACTGTCGTCTTTAGTTTATTTTTACTGTTCAATTCTGTATACAAAATTCTACTGTATTACCTGTATCTGGCCATCACTATCCTTATATATGAGCTCACCCCCGTTTTGAGAATATTCTAAATGCAAGAATTTCCTTTTTCTCGTGTTTTCCATTTCTAGAAAACACCACCTTAATTTTTATTGTCTATACTTTTTATCTTAAAATAAAATCTTTTATAGAACACTTACCACGTTGACTGCTACGACAGTTTTCAGAATTCTGGTCTTAAAATATTGTTGTTGTCTAAAAGATAATTCGTAATCGGCGTCCTAGCAAAGAACGCAATCTATGAGTTATCTCGAAGTTTTCAATATGTTAAAATAATATCTTTAATTCATTATACGAACAGTTTCTCAGTTTTGTTTTTCACTGGACATGCCCAGCGATAGATCAGACACCAGGCCATACACATTCTTATTCAAATGTCTTAAATCCGTGACTAAAAATGAAGGATTCTTTTTTCTATTGTATGTGCGCTTTTAAACTATTAATAAGATTACAGAAACAATAGATATTAACAGGTTTTGCTCATTGTTTTAAATCAAAATAAAACAATTTGTAATAAGCGGTAAAAAGATTTTTTGTATAGATGATAGAATATAATTGTTTGAAAATCAGACTGTAAAATTTCTTTGCCTTTCAAAATTCTATGAAAACTATGAAAATTCCTTAACTTTGAAGTTCTCTACTTATAAAGTGAAAAAAGAGTTTTTTAACCAAAGTTATGCGATAATAAACAAAAAAGAAATGTAAACCGATAATTTGAAATAGTTTTGTTTAATTAATTGCATGTGCAACTTGCAATTCCTTTCAGTTCAATTTAAAAAAATGTTCACATTTTTAGCACAGAAGATAACGTTTTCTTTAAAGTTTTTCAATAATAATTGAAATTCTTCATGTTTAATTGTAATTATTTATTAAGAAGTAATATATATATATGTATATATTTTAATAACACTGAATTTTATGCATGAACAATTTTCATGTATGCAATTCGAACCATAGTACTCTTTGACTCGAACTTCTTATCCATTGATTGTTTTACTAAAAAAGTTTTTATTTGCTTGCAGATGTTGGCTGGGGATGGCGTCATATTCAATCGTTTCTCATGTTTATGTGTATTACAATAGCCTACAGTTTAAGAGTTAATATGTCCGTGGCAATTGTAGCAATGACGGATCCAACAGCTCCATTTGATGTTAGTAGTCAAAGATCAATCAAGAGTTACTGAATACTTCTTTTTTTTATTTCATAGACATACAATTGGCCGAAACACACACAAGATGTTATTTTAAGTTCATTTTTTTGGGGATATGTAATCACACAAGTTCCTGCTGCCTACATCGGCAAAAAATATGGAACACATATTCCTTTGGGAATCGCTATGTTCCTTTGCTCGGTCGCTACTGTCGCCACCCCTTGGCTAGCTCCCTATGGCTGGAGTGCTGTCGTTGCAGGACGAGTTATTCAAGGACTTTGTCAAGGATTCGTTTTTCCATCTACTCACGCTTTACTGGCAGTTTGGATTCCCTCTAATGAAAGAGGCCGATTTGTAACTTTTGTTTATGCTGGGGCACAATTTGGAACGATTCTCGCTCTTCCACTCTCCGGTTTCTTATCGGCAAGTCCCACTTTAGGATGGCCTACTGTCTTTTATTCATTTGGTTCACTCGGAATAACTTGGTCGATTTTATGGTTTATTTTTGGAGCTAGTTCACCACAAAAACAAACTCGAATTTCACAGAAAGAACGACATTTTATTGAAAGTTCATTTGGAGATAAAGTTGATAATCACGAAAATGTATGTTTTATTTATGATATTACTACTTATGACTACTTATTACTTTAAATTTCTTACGCAGAAAGTAAAAACGCCTTGGTGTGCTATAATGACATCTTTACCAATGTGGGCGTTAATAATAGTCCACAGCGGACAAAACTGGGGCTTCTGGACTTTACTCACAGAAATGCCGACGTACATGAAATACATTTTGAATTATGATTTGAAAGCTGTAAGTATTGAGAATACATATACAAATTAAATATACCTATGTTCATAATTTAGTTATGAATCAGATCACTTAAAATGTATATTCGCGGATACCATATTATTCATGTCTAGACTCGGAAATACCAATATGGCTACGGACCTGAACTTTTTTTACCCTGTCGATGCAAGTGGCCTTGAAATGATGGGTAACGTGTTTTATTTTGTTTACAGTTTAATTTAAACAAATTGAGTCACAGTAAAAAAAATCTACAAAGAAGTAGATCATAATTTGTGATTACTGTTATATGTATAATATATACGTAAATAGCAGTGATTACGAGGAGTTAGTTTTCGTAAAAATACCCAAAATATACCCGTAAATATACCCAAATTTCAAATTCGCGGTAGTTTTCGCTAGAGTAATAGTTTTGGGGAAACATTCAATGGGACATCGGACAATGAATGGAGAATCCTTTAAATATACAAAAGTACTTTTAAAATTTCTACTTAATTTCAATATACAAATATGTTTCTGTCTTCATTTAACATTAGCACTTGTCGCAATTTTTGTCTCTTTTCACTAAAAGTAGCTGAGTCACATAACTGATTGATTCGTATAGGATATAATATTATAGCGCTAAATGATAATATACGGAATCAAAAACTCAAAAAAGTAGATTTTGAAATATGGTAATCAAAACTAATATGAACCCAAATATTTAAATGTACAGATAAACGTTAGAATTGCATATCCCAATAAAAATGCATGCATAATAATTGTACATTATTTCAATTCAATTTTCGTAACTCAAGCGTATTCATGTAAAATTGAAATATACTCATATAAATAGGATCATAAACTTTTTGCAGAATGGGCTTACTTCAGCGTTACCTTATTTGGTGATGTGGTTATTAAGTTTCGTCTTTAGTTTCCTATCAGACTACAGCTTAAATCATAAATGGCTTTCCTTAGAAGTTTCTCGAAAACTTAATAACACAATAGGTAAAATATATCTATTTTATTGGTACAAAAAAGTTTACAAAAGTATTTACTTATTTTGTTTTTAAAATGTATTTCAGCGCATTGGTTACCTGCTTTAGCTTTGATTGGACTAGGATATGTTCAACCTGATCAAAGGCAATTAGCTGTTGCTCTTCTTACAATTGCTGTAGGATTGAATTCGGCTTCTTACGTTGGTTTCCAAGTAAATCATATAGATTTAGCCCCAAATCATGCAGGTGCCATGATGGGCATAACAAATTGTGCAGCTAATATAATGTCTATTTTAGCACCACTTTTAGTGGGTGCAATTGTAACAGATGAGGTAAAAGCCGTTGTCAATCCAGAATTTATCCAGAATAAATAAATAATAACAGTACTTATTTTTTTAGCAATCAGTCGCACAATGGAGAATAGTCTTCTTTATTTCGGCCGGATTTTATTTTTTTGGTAACTTATTTTTCATATGCTTTGGTTCCGCCTCTGTTCAAAAATGGAATAATATCCCAGAACCAGATGATGATGAAGGTAAAATGTCGAATATTAAATGAAATTATTGTTAAATAAATAAATGCATTTTTAATTTCTTCACACAGCCAACAAAGAATCAACAAAATCAAAATCTCGCAACTCATCAGAAGTTGTTTCAAAAGAAAAATCCGAAAAAGAAAATATGAACTCTGTATAGTGTCTTTGTTTTAGTAAAACTATTTAATAGATCCTCAAAACAAGAATACTTTCGATTATAACACCTACCGATATTTAAAATGTGATTTAGTGTAGTGAGTGCTAATCGTACATCTTTAATTTCCCTGTTAAAAAAGTCATTTTAAATGTTCAGAAAGCTCATTAGAAGTCATTAAAATGATTAAAGGCAATAAAAGTAATTTTAAATTATAATGATTTAAAAATTCTTATAAATGCCTTTTTTAACAGGGTTCGACATCCTAGACATATTAAGCAATAATATTTAGCACAGGTCTATTTTAAACCGGTGCAATCTGGCAACTTCTCAATCCTTATTTTGTTTTAATTTAATTTGCGAATAAATCATTATTACTTAAGTCATTATTGTTGATTTATTCGAGAATTTAATTAAAAACAAAATAGAGAACGGAACCTTGCTAGATTGTCTATGCCTAATCTTTTATATCGAGAAACATTTTTAGTAAGATTACATTTGTACATATTAATCCTGATACATGGAAAAAACCTTTGTAAAATTTCCTCATAAACATTTAATTCATTCATTCAAAAAGATTCATGTGTTGGTTAGAGTCACTTACTTAGTATTTCTGGTCAAATTACAGTATTCGAAGCTATAAAAAATCAATTATAAAATTCACTCAACAGATCTTATGTAAATCAATAGGAAAGAAAAATATTCCTATTAAATTAGTCATTAACCCTGAAAGCTGATAAAGTTCCTTTTTAAGATTTGAACTTCAATACTATAATTTATGATTCAACTATTCCAAGATTAAGGATTTTGTAGAATAATCGCTATATCAGAAATCATCATCGCATTTAAATTCTCAAGTTAAATGTATTATGTTTACAATATAAAATGTATCCATATATAAATTTTGATGTTGTTTCATTCTCCATGATTATTAGTCAATGCAAAAGAAGTTATAATTAACAAATTTTATATTTATATATGTAATTTTTGAGCAGAATATTGACAACAATGAAGAACACGTTTAAATATCACTTTTAATGAAACCAATCTGCTGAAATGAATATTAAAATAAGTGGGTATGATATGTATGTTATTATTGTTTAAATTATTTTCAATATAATCACCGTTAAAACCGAGATTAATATAAAATATTATTTATTGTAAATATTATAATATTATAATAAGATGTACAAATTGTAATCATAAACTGATGCCAAATATACTAACTTATTTCGTAAGGTGATTCAATTATTCTAAATTTCCGAAATTTGTGTGTGCTGTTAACAATGATTCACTGGACAAGTGGTTAAAATTCACCATTCCGTTTCCTTAATCATTTTTTTTTAAAAAAATAGTTTCACAACGGATCTTACGGAGCATAAAAAATACGATGTATATTTATACTTATTTTCGGGAAAAAGCATACTTTGAAGCCACAGATTTACTTTACAGTACATAATCTCATTCTATACAGTCTGATTTTCCACTTTGTTTTTTAATTAATTCGCGAGTAAATCGATCAAAACGAAAATTTAGCAACATGAAAGCAAATAAGACGATGCCAGAATTAAATTTACAACAAAATCGCGAACTGAATTAAAACAACCGGTACCGGTCAAAAGGATGTCAAACCGATCAAATCTGGGCCAAAATTTCATACTTTTCGTGAAAATCAAATTGTAAACGTTGTTTACAAAAATAGCATTTTTTTCACAGCAATATTGTTTATTACATAAGCAATTTAGCGACGTGCATGTTTTAAAACATTTAGAAGACAATAGACACAACAGGTAAGAGTTGGTAAGATATAATTTAATAGGTATTTTCACGCTGTCGCTGGTTACTAACGACAAACGTAGTCGCGTGATTAAAACGTAACACT
Organism: Sisyra terminalis; assembly: GCA_958496175.1. Classification (NCBI taxonomy): domain Eukaryota; kingdom Metazoa; phylum Arthropoda; class Insecta; order Neuroptera; family Sisyridae; genus Sisyra; species Sisyra terminalis. The sequence continues at coordinate 35,680,830 of OY292274.1, forward strand.
TAAACCAAAAATTGAGCGAAAAATGAGGCTCTCTATCGACTATCGATATATTGATATAACTATTTTATTGTATAGATATATGTTTATTATTGCGAGTAATAAGTATTAAAACTCGTTAGCAAACATTTAGCTCATAAGTAATAAATGTATCTATACCGAATCTTTTTAGAAATGTATTAATAGAGAAAATCATGTCTAGTGAGTATGATATGTCTGATAGAATCTGTCAAAAAAGCTACACAAAATAAAGCTTTATCGTTACTTTTTTCCGATAGAGTACTTATTACATTTTAGCCACGTGATCACATTTGTCGCTAATAACCAGCGATTAGCGACAGCATGTAAATGCATCTATATGATGTTCCGTATGTGTATGTTACAAATTTAAACACCTTAAACACATGTATTTTTCCTCTTGGAACTATAGAACCATCTTACTGTGCATCCCATATATAGTTACATTAAACTAAATAACAAACCAAAAATGCCTAGATTATAACTAAATATTTTACTCCACTACTAAAAAGCATTCGCTTTATCATAACAAAGTTTACAGATTTGGAACTTAGAACTACTCAAGAACATTGGTATGTGCTTAAAACTAGCCTATTCGGATACTTACACAAACATAGTGCATATAAGAAAATGTATTAGTGTTTATTTAAAACAGCTAAATATTAAAGTTTACTTTGCATAGGTGATCTCATATTCTTATAGTTGTAGCTTAAGAAACTTATATAGAATCGGATACTTTAATTTTAATATTCTGCCAAAAATAAATCCGGGTAATTTCTATGACTTCAATGTTAAATACCTACGTGTTTTTAGGAAGACATCATTATTTTTTTTCCATCTTTGTGTTTAAATAATATAGCTTCTCAAGAATATTTCTTTATTTTTGATCTCATTGGTTCATAAGTCTCAATTACTATTTGTCCCAAAGTCTCAATTTTGTAATTTCCTACCTCTTCATGACACACACACACACACACAGAGCTATGTGCGTAGATAATTCCATATGCCATTGTTTTCGATAATTGAGACAAAGTGGTTCTGGGAATTTCATATTAGACTGTTTTGTTTAAAACTTTTCTTGTAACACTTGGCTTACGAATATAAAAATAGCTCAGTTCTTTTCACCACTATTTGCTGTTGACAACATATACTACAACTAAAGAATTTCTCTAAAAAGTATAGGCGACTATACTCTTCAACGGTTTAAAAATTCTTTATTTTTACAATCAAAATATATTCAATGCTCTTTTATTTAGGAGTATTAAAGCAATAAAAAAGAATAATAACCTTTTAAATGTTCTAGTAGCGTTTTATAATAAAATATTTATGTATGTCTCAAAAGTATACTTTATACGTCACAAATTATATTTTGTAATGGTCGAAGTTCAAATTTTGAAAAATTATTACCAAAAAAACACTGATAGACATTTCAATAATACATTAACTAAAACTGTCTAAACCAATCAAATAAAGTATATCTGAACAGTCAATTAACTACGAAAACATTCAAAAAAAATATATAAAACAGATACATAAATTTTAGATGAAAATTTGTATTTCAATTTTAATTTTAGAATAAATCGTTGGTTTAATAAATCAAATTTGATGGAAAATAAACGAATCTTTTGCACAGTCGAATATTAATATTTACAAATAGATTAAAGTTAACTAGCTCACCATTATAACAGATTTGATATTTCTAAAAAATAATTTAGTTTAATTTCATTGCTACAGAAATTGATTCAATAAGTTATCCATCAAAAGCAAAACATAAAGGGATTAGGTTTAGTCCGTCAATAAAACGGTTGTCATCTAATTTTTGCAAATATTTGCACAAAGAATGTACAGCAATGTTTAATGGATTGAAAAGAAGATTCAGCTCATGTTCCTTTCGGCGACATCAATATTAGGCAACATTGCATTTTTTACTGCTTTTAATTTAATTGGCGAGTAAATTGGACTAAAATGAAAATTTAGCCTTAAAAGAAAAAGTTATACGATATTAGAATTGAATAAATAAAAAATTGCAAATAAAACTTAAAACACAGTAGAAAATGAAACATTGCCAGATATTGATGTCGTTAAAAGAGACCTGAGCTGAAAATTCATCTTTTGACGCATATATTAAAATATTATTACTTATATAGAACTTAAAGCTTCAATATACATAGTACTTTTGACTTCGTAAAGATTTTTTTTTGTGTTTCCGTTTTTTAAAATTCTTTTATAGTTTTACCGGTGAGATATTGGCACCGTTTTCTTTTTGTAGTGCCTTATCCGTTCCGGATGTTGACCATCAATATAGCTATTTTGACTTTATTATTAGCGATGCGGAATAGTAGTGCAGAGAGGTTTTCCCAAACCATTCGTTTTACAGCCATACATTCGTATCACGTTTTACAGCCACAAGTTCTTTGGTCGTTTGGATCCACATTTTCCGTCGATTTTTCTTGGAATTATGTTCTTAAATAGGGGATATTTAGACTCGTTTCTCATGATGTGGCCAAAATATTGTGAGTTTGTGAATCTTTATGGTGTAGAGTAGTAGTCCCCAGCTGTATTCCCGCGGACACCACGGTGCTTTCTGACCATTAAAATATAAATAAATATTTTTTTTTATCTCTTCCATGTATTATTAACAAATTGAAACAATACCTTAACCTTGAAACATATTGCTCACTATACAACTGATATCCTAGAATGTGCTCATAAGCTCAAAATGGTTGGGGACCTCTAGTGTAGTTTTTTTTTTCATTATTTGGAGTACCTTTTCGTTGATTGATTGTATGCTCTCTCCACGATATCCTCAACATTATTCGATGTATCTGGATTTCAAGTACATTTTAGTTTCTTCTACTAACTTCTCGTTTAGTCTCCAAAACTCTACAGCACATAGCGATAAGAAAAAAATATAGCTTTTCATGAATCCTTGGACTTAAATACTTGATTATTTTAGATATATTTAATATTTATATATATTATTATTTAAAATTATTTCCTTCATTTGATAATATCAACAGCGATGACTTTTAACAGATGTATTGAAAGAACCTACTGCTTAAATCCCAAGATGAAAATAAAAGTACAAATAAATATTTGTGTTTGTTTATAATTCTGTAAAATTTGTAATTCTGCTTAAGACTGTAAAATATGAAAAGATTATAAGATAAATAACATTTTATTTACAAAAACTTTTTTCTACCATTACAAAATTTTGTTTTTCTCTTAATACTGCTATTTTACGTTCGTCAAATATCAGAATAAGGACGCAGCCTTATGATGTCAATATTGTTGTTATTCTATCTTATTGTTGTAAATATATTTATGCTTAAGTAAAAGTAATAAAATTGAATTCTAATGAATGACTATTTTTTTTTAAATTCATCTGGTAATGACTTAGAAAGCATCACTGATAATAAATAAATACAAGCTGAACATGTCACTAAAAATGTAACAATTGAGACCACCGGATAATGATCGAGATCACCAACTGGTACAAATACTTGAAGTGGTTCCGAAATCTAAAAGAAAATGAAATTAAATATTTTCAAAACATTTGTTTTCTTTTTTATTTTACTGAATTATATGACAAGTTAGCCCATAGATCCATCCTATTGGAAAGAAACGATGGCGCTTTTATTTTATTACCGCAAATCTTTTCTAAATTTCGGCATTGTATTAATAGCCAAGGATGCATAAATTCAATTTTACTATAATCTTGTCCAATTTGAGGACGATGGTATCGCAAATGAACAGGCAAATACAAATCTAGACGAATATTCGTAATATTGCTATACACATAAGCCAAATGTTGATCAGAATGATGAGCTGGTTGTTCAGTATCTACGAAACCCTCAACTTTTGCTTGCAGCTAAAACATTAAACTGTCAATAGTAAGTAATAGCAAAAAAAATATTATAATTACAGCTCCAACATTCAATAAATCAGCAATTTGATCTGGATTTACAAACGCTCCGTTCGGAATATCTTGCTTCAAGATCAATAAGCATCCGTTAACTTTAGGAAATTGAGAATTTTCGAACTCAATTAACCATCGAAACACTCTAAATGTATTACATCAATAAAAAAATGTAATTAAATTGCTCAAATAAACAAAAAATGGAATGAAAACGATAATATACCTATGATAACCTTCATTTTCAACGCTCTGTGTAAAGGTTACATCTATTTTATCACAAATATCACATTTGACGTTAATACTGAACTTATTTAAAAAGAAAACAACTAAAAATACTTTATAGATCATTTTTAAATTAAAAACAACACTTAAAAAAAAGCATTTAACTTATTTTCAAGTATTTAATTTAATGTATTCAACAATTTATTTCCGTAATTTTACTAACTAAATGAACTAAACCCTGATAGACATTTATGTAAAATACACACTTTAAATCGTTTGTAATGGTTGCAATAGTAGTAAACTTTTTAAGTTGTGTATCATCACATTTAAATTCAAATAATTATATTATTCATTAATATCGCATTACAGTATAGATTTTTTGTGTTAGATAAAGTTGAAATAAAAAATATAAAATATTTGTAATTAAAATAGATATAAGCTTTAAATCTATAAGTTTCACTTTCAAGACGTATAAGCTATTTATTGCTTGTATTATTACAATATAGTTGTATTTTTTTTTATTTTTCGAAGAAAAGTTGAAAATTTCCACTTTGAATATCAGTTTATATTTTAAATGGTTACAAAGATCGAATGATCGTAAAAGTTAATATTAGTTCGACTTGATATGGAGACTTCCAAAATCGTGTAGCTTTTCCCAACTTCCTATTTTAACATAAATTTCTCGAGTTGAGTTAATTTATTAGTTTAAAATAAATTTGTATACCATTATGATCATTAAGATTAAAACAATTAAGATAATTCCTAGTTAAAAGTAAGAATTTGTTCAATTTTATTTATTGTTGTTTACTTTCACGTCAAAGCAAGTAATAATGTATCATTTATGCATTGCTGTTCATCCTTGAGTTTCTATTAAGCGCCATGTTTAAAATGAAAACATTTATGTTTAATGTTTATATATAAAAAAAGGTTGAATTATGTTTCTTCAGTATTGATATATATGTGAAATTGTTCAAACAGAAAGTCGCCTCGTAGGATTTATATTTTTTTTAAAAAGTTTTTTTTTTGATTTTAAGTAAGTACCTGCTTTTTCATAAAATGATATATATTTTGTCGGATGTTGACTATTGAGGAATTTAATAAAATAAAAAGTAAAAAATAACAAGTGATTAAAGTTATCAATGGTGTACAGTGAGTTTTAATCGTTTAGGGATCTTCAAAAGCTTTGAATTTCAAAAGATTTTAATCATTAAAAGAACCTTTCCAAGACACTATTGATGATGGTTTTGATAGCATATCTTGGAAAAGTATGCAACATTGAAAATGGAAACGATGAGTCAACACTATGCACAAAATATATTCTAAACTGCTAATATAAAACTTTGCAAATCTGATTTTTGCACTGTATTTAAGCTATATATACATTTTTCATATTAAATATGAAAATTTCGATTTTTTTAAATCTTTGACTCCTCCTTACCTGCCTCAAAAGTACCAATTAAACAGTAATATAAGGAAGTGCCAATTAGAAATTTAACAACTTTTAAAAAATTTTATCGAATTTGTACTTTGATATTTTATGGCGTTTATTTGTTTTAAAAAATTATTATTTTGAAAAGTTATTGTGTTTGCCGAAAAGTTTGTACTGCCTTTAAAGACTATATGCTTTTTCGATTCGCTATTCCCAGATATTTTTATACACTTTTTGTTTGTATTTTGTATAATTGGGAACAATACTTCTCTGAATTTGTTGTCTTGGATTAAGATCGATATTTGGCTAAGTGCAGTGGCGTAACTAGGGCAACTTCTAACTACGGGACCAGTACTATTTTTTTTATTTCCACTGTTTAAAAAAAATAATTTTTATAATTAAGGACAAAGACCGACATGGATATATTAAATTAAGTATATAAATTAATAGATTTTAAAATACATTGAAATTCATTAAATGTTTAAATCAAAATTTATTATAAATCAAAAAAAAAACGAGAAATAATTGACCATAAACAAAAGTAAAAAAAATATTTAAATGATTTTTCGTCTAAATTTTACTGCCGCTAATTTGTCAATTAGGGTCTTCATATTTAATTGATTTGCTTCTTTATTCTCAATAGCAATAACTGATAAATATTTCAGACAAGATTTTTCAATTGAAATTCTTTTATTTTTTTATTTTTAATTTGTTGAATGTTTTTTCTACTGTAGTAACAGTAACTGTAATAGTAAAAAATATAATAACATTGTATACATTGCAGTTAAATCATTTTCCAAGCAACTAAATTTTTCAATTTTAATATTGGTATAAGAGCCCCTTTGACTAAGATTTATTCCAATATTTTTTTAATAAAATATTTGTTTGTCAATTGTACAGCCAATAAATTGATTAGTAATTTAAGTTATTTTTTTTTAAACTTACACATTTAAAAACTATTTCATGTGTTTTAGCAATTTTTTGGGTTCTAAAAAGCCGTTAAATAGTTAAAACACTATCTTATTCTATTTATTTTATTAATAACAATATCAACTACAAAATTATAAAATCTAAAAATATATTTTTCTTGATTTGAAGCTAAGGCTAATTCATTATAGTCTTTTTTTTTAAATAATTTTTTTGAATGTTTTTTTTTTCTCAATTCATAAAAATTAAGTCTTATTCCCAAGTGCCTTAGGATTTCGATAACATGATTTATTTTTAATTTCATTATATTGCAACCCTATGCAGATTGTGTAATTTATTTGAAAATAAAAAAAAAAATCATTTTAGATAAACATGGGGAAAAATTGTAAAACAAAATACCATAATAATATTTCATAATCTGTTGTATTTGATAAGAATGCAGGACCTAATCTTATGTATTATACTTTTTAAAATGCCGCATCGTTAATTTCATTTGACAAAGATTGCTACTTGAAACAACAAACAGTACTATTAATTTTATTCACTTTCATTTTTTTTTTGATTTTTTAATAGGAAATACATATTAGTCACTAAAGACGGTACAGAAGAATTTCTTCTATTCCACAATGATTTTTTTTATTCTGAAATCTACAAACTACTCACAATAATTAATGAGACAAATTAATTATTATGAATCAATTATTTAATCATTACAATATTTTATTATGCTAGAAAAATAAAAAAATTGACAAAAATTTGATAAAATGAAAATATATTGCATTATACTATCATATATTTCTAACATGAGCTGAAATTTTGTTCTCTATTTAATATCACTTTTACTTTAAAACGTTTAGCGATTATTTCTTATTGATTCATTTATTCTAGTTGTTGACAATTAGTGGACGCTTCAACTGACTTCTACACGCTTATAGAAATAGTTCATATAAGCTTATGCATACTTAAATAGAGTCACTCGAATGCATGTATTCGTTGAGAAGTCAGAGAATAGGGATGGTAGCAGTAGTTCTGTCTCTTTTACTTGTATTTACTTGTATATGTTACATATGTTTATTCTCTCATTATTAAATCGTAATTTTTGAATGCTATTTTTATAGAAAACTATTGTTATAATTACGATGTTATCACGTAAAAATTCGTGTGCTATCCATTATAAACAGATCAGTGGAAACTGTGAAAACACTGTATAAAGTTTTCTATCTCATTCTCTCGCACATTAAATCCTATTGATTTATGTATTTGTCTCTTTTTACTGTCGCTTTTTCGTTTCATCAAATTTCCAATCACAACGATGCTAAAGAAGTTTTCACTTCAAAAATCGAAAAAAAAAATCTTCTTTTTACAAACTTCAAGGACGTGCTAAAGCTGGAGGCCTAAAAGCTTTGCTTCCCGTAGCTTCACTGTAGCTATACCACAAACTTAGTGTGATGCATTCCGTTCATCTTAAGATTTTTCTCCCTGAGCATCATTGCAAGTGATCAATTCATTTATTACTAACTCTTATTACTGTGTTTAAAAATTGAATGTCTCTACAGGACATTTATAGAACGATTTATCAGATGTTTCTCCTTTAAATCAAGGTGAACCCATATTTCAAAACGGCTTATTTTCTAAACTCTTGGGTGGTAAATTTTGAGGCTGAAATTTAATATTTCTATTAATTTACATTTCGCATGGTGCGGGTTATTTCCCATTATTTTTTTTTCCTATTCAAATGGAGTTGAGGAATTACCCGGCTCTTACGGTTCTAATATTTAAGGTTTAAATTGTTAGCTTTATATCTAGCGATACTTTTGCACAATTCTTTTAGCAGAGACATTTATGCCATAACGAGCGTATAACTTGTCGGACATTAATATGACATTTTTGCTTTAAGATCATTAAATGGCTAAAATGTATTTTTTTAATTTCATATTCAAAGCCGAATGAAAACAACAATGACATATCGTAACCAATTTTTTTATTCGAAAATGGCTAAAGAACCATTTTCTAAGATATGTAACATTTCATTACGGTATTTAACATATTATAATTGTTTTCATATTTTTAGACCCGGCTTTATACCATTTACTTTCAACAAAGTATTTTCGAACAATCCAATCAAAAGACCCTTGACCCTCTATAAAATCATTTTTCTCCTGTTTTTTGTCTCCCAATTGCCCAATTTTCCGCGAGGATGAATTTTATCCTTCAGGGTTGTCAAACTGGAGTTGTATAATATCATTGAAAGTATAAATTTAATCTAGCACCTCAATATACAAAAAAATTTTTGTTTACTAATAATTTCACACAATTCATTAATTTCTATTGATTCTGGATATGGTTGGAAGTACATATTTGTTATGAAAAATAAAAGTTTTTACATACGGTCTTTTTAAATTTAAATTGTTTCTTTGAGCGTTCTAGGTTTTTGAAAGCCAAGGTTCTGTGAGGAATAGATGTGATATTGGCCCCAAATAAAAGTAGTTTAGTTTTTACACTTAAGAGAAAAAAAAACAATATTGTGATGGAATTGAATAATAAATTTTCAGGTTGCAGATATGCCACCATACATTGCAAATGAACTAAACACGAAAGAAATAGGTTCCTCTGGGTTTAAACGCCCGGATTGGGTTAAAACAACAAAGATTTCTTCCCATTTGTGGCTTCTCGGAAAACAAAAAGAAGATAAGACTAATGGTTTGTGGCGTGTCCATGATGGATTATACGATTTTTCGAGTTTTGCTGATAAGCATCCTGGCGGAAGTACCTGGTTAAACTTAAGTAAAGTATGTGAAGCAATCAAAGTTTTTTGTAAATAAAAACAACTTAATTATTTTCAATAACTCCAATATTTAGGGTACAGATATTACGGAAGCATTTGAAGCACATCATATTACATCAGCAGCTGAAAAACTGTTGAAAAACTATTTTGTTATGAAAGCAGCTACTCCCAGAAATTCACCATATACCTATAAAGAAAATGGGTTTTATAAAACATTAAAACGAAATGTGCTGCCCGTTCTTAAAACTATACCAAAAGATGTGAAAAGAAAAAGCAAAAATATTGCCGATTTTTGTGCTGTTTCAACATTTGTTTTAGCTATTTTAGCAGCATTTTTGAATAGTTACCTGATAGCTATTTTAGCTGGAATCTTTCTTACTTTCACTAATATAGCAGCACACAATTTTTCCCATCAAAAAGATAATTTTAGAATGTACTATATGGACCTATCACTTATGTCATCCAGGTATTTTCTTTCTTATATTTTAATTGTAAGCAAGTAAAATCGTTTAATATTTTCAGAGAGTGGAGAATTAGTCATGTGTTGAGTCATCATTTATATACAAATTCATGGCTCGATTTGGAAATAACACATTTTGAACCATTCTTACAATATTTTCCAACAGAAAAATCGTTACTTGTGAAATATGGCTCATGGATTTATGGACCATTGGTGTATGCTGCCATTTATTTAGCGGAATACATAAAAAGGTAACTATATTGGGTATTTTTTTCATTATTTTTTTATCTATTGTAATTAATTTTTAGTGTTATAGGCATACTTAAGGGCTATAAAAGTTTTACAATGGCAATATTCATCCCTTTTACAGTTCCAATGTTAATGTATTTTACAACGTCTAATTCTTTAATTAATATTTTGAAACTGTGGTTCGTTATTGTAACAACAGGAAGTTTTCACTTTGGATTAGTAGCATTAAATGCGTCTCATCACCACCCAAAAATATTTCATGATGGAGATACGCCACGGTATGTTCTATTAAGATCTCGTTTGTTGGTGTATTGTTACTTTCGTTTTTTTTTATTTTGTAGTCAAAATTCTGATTGGGGAATGCAACAATTGGACGCCATTATTGACCGGAAAGAAATGACTGGAAATAGTTTTATCGTTTTAACAAACTTTGGTGATCATGCCTTGCATCATATGTTTCCAAGATTGGATCATCTACAACTACCATATTTATGGCCTGTTTTTGAAAAAACTTGCAAACAGTTTGGAATAAGATTGAGGGTCAAAACGCAAATGCATATGATTGCAGGACAATTACGACAATTAGCTCGTTCGGAACCAAATAAAAAACCACCCAAATAATTTTTAGATTATTTAACAAATTAATTTTAGAAATCGGAAAAATAATAAAAAATTTCAAATGACTTCAGTTGCGTTTTTTTAAATTGATTTGTAAATCTATTACATACAACTATTTTCTTGAAGAGTAGTTTCGTAGAATACTAATAATCACGTACTAGTTTTAATCACTATCACAATCATGAAGCATTAAAGGATTATACTAATAATTGAAAATAGATTTAAGCTTTTATCACTACTACAAAAGGTTATTTGAAATTTCTTAATATAAGATGTTCAATTCTCTAGGTTATATATGGATAATAAGTATACATAAATATTTGATTTTTCTCTAAAAAATTCGATTAATTATTGATCGACTTTTTACTTCACTCTTGATTTTTACGTTTGTAACCCTCCCAATTCTTAACAGGAATGCTGAGCGGTTAGGAGTACCTTTAAAAATTTTTTTTTATTTATTTATTGAATTTAAATTAAAAATATTTAATTTTGTGTATCAAGAAGCCTGAGGAAGTTACGATTAGTAACGAAACGTAGCTAATTGAACAATAAAATATCTAATAAAAAATAAAAAACAAAAAGATCTTAAATAACCTGAATTTTCTTCTTATTGAAAAAAATATAAAAGCTGAGATCTGATTTTTATCATCTTTTTTGATAAAATTCAAATTGCTGTCCACTTCATTGTTCACCATAATTATTATGAGCGAAATTATGTTGTTTTATATTCAATAATTATGTCCACCCCTTTTTAATAACGAACAAGATATTGTTCTGGAATAAATAATTAAGATAAAAAAAATAAATAAACAAATAATACTAGCCTTGACGTCGATTCACACGGAAAAGATCAGGTAGGTTCTACAGCTTAGAAATTAAACTAAGTTCATTTGAATTATTTATAACACCAAGAACAATATTTAAACCTGTAATTTTAAAGTAAGAGATAATTTATTAAAGCTTTATTCTTTCTTTGATGGCAGCCTACAGAATCAAAACAATAAGGATATGAAACAATGTATTTTTTCCTTGAAGAAGTCGTTACTTTCTAAAAAAAAATCTTCTGGTGTCTACGAATTAATTAATTATTTGGTTTCATTGAGGAACAAAAAGTTTAAGGATCTAAGGTTAAAGTCTTTTTAACGGTATGAGTGATCACATCTTACTTGCATATTACTTAAACTATTTATTTTCTTGAATTCTTTCTTCTTTCTTCTTTCCAATTTTTTATTACATAATCGTAATGTTTTTATCGCTTTATAGTTATTTAAATCACTTTAGAATCTTACAAATAAATGTACCTGGTAGCGCGAGAAGGAAAATTCTATAGGTATACATAAACTTCACTTTTCTCTCTTTCTGTCACAGTTTAACTATAGGAATACAATACATTTTTGATAATAAAAAATTGTCATTGCCGTTTATATCCATTTTATTATAATTTTACGAGACTGTAACCATAAAAGCAATGAAAATAAGTTTAATTCATTAAAAATTATTGAACACAATAGATAATGCCTCCAGAAATTAAAATAACTTCAATATAATTAAAGAAAAATGTTAAGTAACTCAATAATTCAACGTTTAAATATTTGCTTTCCTTTAATCTCTGGTTTTTGATCCCAACCAATCAATTTGAATTATAATACATATGAGGTTAAAAATAAGGTAGCATATCAAACCCAAATACCTACGAAATTATAACTTTCTAAGATTTATCGTTTTTGAAATTTTGATGTTTTTCAAAATAATTATCAATAATTTTTTTTTAATTTTCATTTTTAAAATATCCTTTGATTAGATTCCATTTGAACATTATCGGATTTAAATAAAAAAAAAACTTGTTCTGCATTTCTTTTGTAATTTAGTCAACAGTTAGATTTTTTTTATTTCTTAAATAAAAACGCTATTTTGTTGTCTTAAAGATTTTCGATGTCCGAAAGATTACTGAAGCTAATGCAGGATAGAAAAGTGTAAACATTGTTTCAAAAGTTATGCTGGAGTTTAAAGATTGTAACCCAGCTAAAATATGGCCCATAAATTGCCGCCAAACCTTTAAAATAGAAGTAAAATTACGCCAAAACAGCAGAGTAAATGCATCAGCAAGCTTTTAGCTTAACTTCACTTATATGTTTTTTTTTACATTGCTTTCTATTTTAATTAAAGCTTTAACTATTTAGAAAATATTCGTTAAATTTTGGCAATCCCATTCTTCCGTACATACACGTAAGTGAAAACATGACACCGAAAACGTTCAACATAGATCAATGAAAGTTCCAAATTGGAAATGGTCGAAATCTCACAACAAAAATTAATTGCAATTGCTGTAGATACTTCTTAATAATTATAGGATAAAGAAGTAAAAATATTATCGTTTATGTTCAAATTAATATTAAAATTACAAAAGGAAAACTTAGATGATTGTATCAAGAGGTAAACATTGTTATACCTTACCCACTTTATTATTTTTCATCTTTGATTTTTCACGCTTTTTTAATTATTTAATAGATTAAAGATAACGTTCCCAGTGTATGATTTGAGAGGAGACCGATACAAAATCCTCCAGCTCAAAATCATAGATTAAATCAAGGGCCGCAGAGGCCGCAAAAAAAAGCAGATGTCATAGCTAAAAATATTCGTAATTGGACTGGTGTACGTAGGGTTCAAAAATTATTTAGCTTAGCCGAAAGCTGCGAACTAGTCGCCAATATAATTGCTAACGTTAGGATCACCTAATGTAGCACTAGTAGAAGAAAATTGAATTATAGGTACTTGTTACAACTTTCAAGCACTGCTGAGTATATACCACTACAAAATAAAATTTTAATTTTTAATTAGTAGTTGATTTACAAACAAAATTTCATGATTAAGTAAAATTTTGGGGTAAATTTAGTTATATTTGATTTGTTAGTAATGCTTTTGTAAGTAGATACTCAGAAAGCAGTTTCATGAAAGGATGATTGTACTCTTAATAATCTCACATAAAGCTGTCAGAAAAAAGTATCTTAGTTATATTGAAGTAACTTAGCTACTTTAAAGTATATAAGATATTGCATCATAGTTGCTTTATTTTGACAAAAATAACTACTATCTAAAGTACTTTCCAAAGTAACTGTATCTTATAACTTAAAAAGTACCTTACTTACCGAAAAGTAGCATAGATATCTAATGATAAGGCACAGAGTTTTATTTATATATTGTATTTTGTTCTTCAAGATTCACTTTTATATATATCTCTTTTATTAATCTTCTGTCATTTTTAAAGTTTGTTGTGTTTACAGGAGATTAGACATACTTAAATTGTTTCCTTTTTATTAAGTTAGTAAAAATAAGAAGTACATTATCTGATTACTTAGCATCTTTACCTAATACGTTACGAAACTTAGTACATACACGAGTATAATACAAAAAATAATTTAAGAAATACATTTTTCAGTATCTTTAAAATAAATTTAAGATAAGTATTTAAGTTCCTCTTTTTAAACAGTAACTAGATACCCAAAGTAACTTTGAACATTTCTAAAAAAAAGTGTCTTATCTGCTATCTAAACACTTTGCCAAAGTTTTTTTTGTAGCTTTGGAATCAAAACATATATATATATATATATATATATATATATATATATATATATATATATATATATATATATATATATATATATATATTAAGTGAATTGGTTTGATATTTTAGTTGATTTTATTTAGTAGATTGAAATTTATTTCATATTTGTTGAAAAGCCCGAAAAATTGTGGTTGCTTTGTCCGGTTGGTAAATCGATCTCTACCCTGATCTCCGATCCATTCTCGGGCTAATTGCAGTGTCCTGCTCGCAATGCGTGGAGAGCCTTAACCTGCTATCACAAATGTGGTGTTCAACCACATATACATAATAGAAATAAGAAGAGTTATTGCGTAACAAACACGAAAATCGTTGTGTAGTCCATTATTTTTTACAAAAACTATTAATTATTGATGACTTGAAATAAACTATTGATGAATAATATTTCTTATTTAAAAGCAAAATTCTTACAAATTCATCCCGGTCATTTAATAAATGCAATTCAAATCAATCATTAAAATACTTTTCTTTCTCCGATACTTATTATTATATTAGTACAGAAATTTCACAAGTTGGTAGTTACTAAAAGACGCAATAAATTAGTCCTAATTTCTATATCTATATTCAAATAAGGTCGATTTTTTCATCCTTTAAATCGCTATTCATAATAAGCACCCAACAGGTCAATGTCTTGAATTATGCATTTGTATGATTAATATCTACATTGTAATTAATAAATCATAAATAATTGTAATTGTTTTTAAATTCAATATGAGTATTAAATGCAATGATATCAAACTATATTTCACAAACATTATATTCATATTTAATTTCACACAGCTAGGTAAGAAAATAAAATTCTACAGTGGATTTAAAGTAAACTTTCTTTAAGACGAAATAATGTCTTCACATTTTACAAGTGAGTCAGAAACAATTAAAGTTAGTTCTTTAGGTTTCAAAAGACCAAAATGGCGTAACACAGCAAAAGGATCTTCACATTTGTGGCTTGTTGGAAAACGAGAAGATGATGGAGCGAATGGATTGTGGCGAATTCATGATAGATTATACGATTTTTCAAATTTTATTGATTATCATCCTGGCGGAAGTACCTGGCTAAACTTAAGTAAAGTATGTGAAGCAATCAAAGTTTTTTGTAAATAAAAACAACTTAATTATTTTCAATAACTCCAATATTTAGGGTACAGATATTACGGAAGCATTTGAAGCCCATCATATTACATCAGCAGCTGAAAAATCGTTGGAAAACTATTTCGTTACGAAAGCAGATACTCTTCGAAATTCACCGTATACCTATAAAGAAAATGGGTTTTACAAAACATTAAAACGAAATGTGGAGCCCGTTCTTAAAACTATACCAAAAGATGTGAAGAGGAAAAGTAGAAATATTGCCGATTTTTGTGCTGTTTCAACATTTGTTTTAGCTATTTTAGCAGCATCGTGGAATAGTTACCTCATAGCTATTTTAGCTGGAATCTTTCTTACTTTCACCACTATAACTGCACATAATTTTTTTCATCAAAAAGATAACTTTAGGATGTACTATTTTGACTTATCACTTATGTCCTCCAGGTGATTTGTCGTAGGAAACTTTTGTAGAGTCCTATTTGTTAATATGTATTATTTGATATTTTCAGAGAGTGGAGAGTTAGTCATGCGTTAAGTCATCATTTATTTACGAATTCAGTGTTAGATTTAGAAATAACTGCTTTTGAACCATATTTTCAATATCTTCCAACTGAAAAATCGTTACTTGTGAAATATGGCTCTTGGTTTTATACCCCAATAGTCTATGCAGTAATTTATATAATGGAATATTTGAAAAGGTAATTAAATACATAGTTTAGGTAGGTACATATAAAAAAATGTCCTTATTAAATGTGGTATTATAACTTAACTCTTTTTTAGCATTTCAAGCATTATTAAACGCTATGAAAGTTTTACAATGACAATTTTCATTCCCTGGACAATACCAACCTTGATGTACTTTGCAACTTCTAATTCATTAATTAATATCCTAAGGCTATGGTTCGTTATTGTAACATCAGGAAGTTTTCAGTTTGGTTTGGTAGCTTTAAATGCATCGCATCATCATCCAAAAATATTTCATGATGGAGATACGCCACGGTATGTTTTATTACAATGAATTGTTCTATTTTTTTATTTTTCTTTTATTTTGATTGGCGTTTTATAGCAAAGATCGTGATTGGGGAATGCAACAATTGGATGCCATTATTGACCGAAAGGAAATGACTGGAAATAGTTTTATAGTTTTAACAAACTTTGGAGATCATGCTTTGCACCATTTGTTTCCGAGTTTAGACCATTTGCAATTACCGTATTTATTACCCGTTTTTGAGGAAACTTGCAAACAGTTTGGAGTAAAATTAAGAGTTAAATCGCAAATGCAATTGATAAAAGGTCAGTTTCGACAATTGGCTCGTTTGGAACCGAACAAAAATCCTCCTGGGTCATAATTATGACTATTTCATTTTATTGAATGTATTCAAAAAATTATGTAACATTGGAAAAATAAAATCATTCAGCTTATTGGAGTTGTAAATCGTGTTTTAAAATATCACATTTTGAAGTTATTAATTAATTTCCTTTTTTTTCATTATTATACTTCAAAGACAGAGAAGAACTATTGATTTTGTTTTTTTTTTGTCAATACCAGAAACAATAAGTCGTGAGAACTATATGTCCCCACTTGTATGGAGTGCACAATTGAGTATGATTATGCAATTGTGTTATGCTAGATTTTATCAAGAAATCGAAACAATAATAATTGTCGATCGCAATTTTTGTAATGGAAAAATTCAAAATTAATCTAATAAACATTTCTCCAGTAGACCATAATTTTATTAATAAATTAGATCAGATTTTTTTAAGTAAAGTTACTAAATTTGAATAAAAATTTGATTTTAAAGCATTACAACCTTTCCACTTATCTACTAGAAGATGATATTAAATTTAATGCAAATTTTGATCAAAGTACCTCAATTTCCTAATCAGACTTACTGCTATTAAAAATTAACAATTTGCATTTTCTTTAATAATCGATTGCCCGTTAAAATTCACACAAACAACTATTGAAATTAGTTATCCTTAGTTGGATATTCTACGAACTTAGGTACCTGGATAAATATATAATTGGCAATATGCATACTATGAAGATTACAAAAAAAAAACAAGCATTTAACATTCCTATTCTATAAATTAAGCGACTATCTCTAAGCCTCTGTTCTAAGAACAATTTATCATGGTTGTTATCAATAGATGATTGAGTCCCTTGGATTACGTTGAAGTCACCAAGTTGAGAAGGTTCGCTGTGTGACAGAATGATGTTAAATATCAACTCTTCAATAATAAATTATGTCTTTTTATTTATAAAAATATAGCGACATATAGTAAGTTTATGATCTTCCAGATTTAAGGGCGTCAGCTGGAGTTTGTAGAGCAGATGTTGAATAAAAGTGATCGGACTTGTTCGAAGAGTAGACTTAAACTGAATTAATCTTTCTTGTATTTTGTCCTATTTAAACAGGCCTTTTCTAGTTAAGAATTATAGGCCAATCGAAATTCAGGAGTTTAAATCGTGCATTACAATAATCTTTACTTGATTTTTAAAACCGAGCCGCTACATGATCTTTTTGAAACCCTAATTAACTATGGAATTATTACTTTGAGTTAGACCTACGACAGTTCGGTAATACCACCCATGTAGCAACTGTCAACGCTCACAATAGGGCCAATCTTGGGTCAGTTGTTAATTGTCAAGCCTTGGTCAAACGTCAACGCCATAGGTCAAGAAAATATGAATATAACTAAAATAGTTTTTATATTGTAATGGATTTTATATTACTTTAAGTTGAAGTAATCATCATGTTTCATCCTAGATTTTCTTTAAATTTTATTTTCAGAGTTGTCAGTCTTGGCCCAGATTTGGGCCAATTATAAATTCCTACCTTGGCACTGCTTGGCACAAGCTAATATCCAAAATAAGTTAACCAACAAAATCTGTAATTACAACTAATTTACTGTACCACTAAAAATAAGAGACATCTTTATAGTTATTGCACTTATTTTTTATAATAATGATTGTATAATACTCTATGCTTGAAGACTACGTAACGCACGATCTAGGTTTCTAGTATAGCATTAAATTAATGAAACTATATGGTAAATATGGTAAACTATATGGCAAAAGTGCTTACTATGATTCAATTAAAAATTATACATCCTGATAACATGAAATTGCTTAATTGTTCTAAGAAGTTATTGTGGAACAAGTTTTGGTAACTGAATTATAACTAAAGTCTGTATATATTAATTATAAACTATTTCTTATATGATATATACATACGACATTTTTACTTTGTACTTATCTAGATAAATTTCTTTAATTATGTCATTATTTGTTTATATACTACATATTTCTTCTGGTTGTTTTATGAACAGGTGTAATGCATGTTTATAAAAATACCACTAGAAGTAAAATTAAAAAAAATCTTTAAAAAATATTTGAAAAACCTCACTTCTCTTGATAAAATACACTAAAAGGTAAAAAATAAATTTATGAACATTTATGATAGATTTATGATAATATAGAACACCATTTGCTTTGATGTATAACTAGAGAGCTTACTATTCTTATTAATTGACTAATATCGCTTTAATATCGATGGTGTAATCGGTGTAAAGATTCAGTTCATAAATTTATTTTTTGCCTTTTTAAAGTATTTTATCAATAGAAGCGAAATTTCTAAAATACATTTTCAATAGTAAACACTATGTCTCTGAAATATTTAGACAGGGCTACGCCTGTCGGGTCAGCTAGTTCTTAATAAAGTACGTAAAATAATATAGTCATAAATAATGTTACCTGAAATTTAAATTAAATTTTATAGTTTAGGTATAGTTAGAGTAAGAATTAATATTTTTAATGTAAAAATTAAAAATGGATGTCTATACCAGTATTATGTATTAAGTAACATATTTCCATTCATATAATCTTTGTTAGTGCAGAAGTATCTTAAATATCAAGTGAATTAAAATGCAAAATTCAAAATTAATATTTGCTCTGCTGTGAAACTTGACATAATTATTCGCACAGGAAATGCATTAAAAATCTTGTTTACCTACATCAGCTTTATAAAATGAATTAATTTTCTGCATTTCTCGAGTTGTGGTATTAACGTGAGGTTATTATTTTAAAAGAAATTACTTCATAATATTATTATCTACTAAGAATTTTTTACCTTAATTGTTAGTCATTTTTAAAACGTTAATTATTTTCTTGATTAAGAAGTGTTGAAAAATATCATTATTGATAAGTGGAAACAAAATCAAATAAACAATATACTAGATAATTATTTATTCTAGTGTGTGCAAGTATACATGTGGTATGTACATTCACTACTTATTTTAAAACATTATCAGTTTCATGGTTTTCTATTTTATACGTATATACACTGAGAGGCGTAAATTGTATAGACCATAAAATGTGTATCATTCTTAAAATTCACAACGATTTTTGCATTTATGGTCACAATTTTTCAAATATTCACATAACTTATTTGAACAAGTATTTAAATGGATTGTACTTTAATCACATTGATAAGAATTAATTGTTTATAAGATCATTTGACCTGCAAAGTTTTAATCTGAAAACAATGTTAGAATTCACATAAAACTCCTCTTCTTAAAACCTTAATTTAAAATCGAGTTTTGTGAAAACATTTTGGTAAGTTTTTATTTTACCTTCATTAATTCTGTTATAAAAATATTATACACATTGGTTATAAATTTTTAAATAAAGATATTGATAATAATTTGTCACTGATAAATTGAAATTTATTTTTAAATGAACTGTGATAAAATCGTACATTGTGTAATTAATACGTACATACTGTTTATTTCAGAAAATCATTTCAAGTGCTTAATGTTTAAAAATTGTTCATTGAAAAGATATTAGTTTCTAAACGTACACTTTTTCTTAATTATAATCAATTTTTACAGTGCAATAAGTGAAAAAGTTATTATTATTGTTAGGTATTCGTAATAATAAAGATTGTAGCGAGAAGGTGATATACCTAACTTCAACAACATTACGTGTTTGTTTCAACAATTATTGATTTTTCTCTTTACTAATAATCAATTCTAAAAACTGTTGAAAAAACCACTTGTTTCTATTATATTTTTTACTTCACTTAAATTCATTTAAATCAATCAAAATTATCTAATTTTTTCCAAAGTGTAGTAACATAGCATCATATTTAAATTTTAATTTAATTTTTGTGAAAGAAATACAAAAAGTTTAAAAATGTAATATCGTCGTAATTAATTTATAACAAAGTAAATTTTTACTATAGCAAAAAGTATAAGAAACTAGGGGTCAGGAATTTGTGACTTGCGAACTTCATGTGGCTTTTGGCTTTAACCCAATGGCTCTTTAAAAACATTAAAGTAAAATACTGTAATAACAACCAATTTCATAAATTGCAATACATTTGTACATAACTTTTAAGCTTTTTTTTTTTTAATTTTAGTGGTGTGACTCATTTTTTCCAAAAAAAAATATAATAATGGTTCATATTCTCTTTTTTTGGGAACTTTTACTTTTTGTACAACACGTTTCATTTCATTTGTGCAACGGTTTTACGACTTCGTCAGATACTAATATAATTCGTAATAACACAATTTAACTATCATTTACCTATTGACAATAAATCAATGTAATTGATAGTTAAGTTGTGTTATTCAGAATTATATTAGTTAGTTCCGACAAAAGAAGTCAGAAAACCGATGAAACGTGTACAAAAATAAAAAATTTAAAATAAAATAAAAATTCTCAAAAAAGAGAATATTAATAATTATAAACTAACTATGAAAAGACTTATCAAAATGTTAACTTAAACATATAATATTTTTCAAACTTTGGCTCCCGACACAATAAAGGTTCCCGAACCTTGCCTTTTATCAAAGCTATATAGCATGTTGATGGCGAATTTTAAAATTACTGAGAAGAATATTTTAAAGTGAACATCTCAATACATGATATTATTTTGAATAGATTTACTTACATTGAGAATATTTCAAGTTTGTTCCAATATAGGTAGGTAGAAATTATTTTGCACAAAGTTCTAATCGTTCTAATGTTAAAAGTGGAGTAGTGATGAATTTTATTTTACTTTGACTAAATTGTTATTGTTTCAAAATATCTATATATAAAGTAAATTTTGTGCAGATTTATATATCCAGCTCTACTCCAATCGGGCACTAAGATTCACAAATAATCGTATTGAACAAAAATAGTATTTTACAGAAAGTTTAACATCGATAAATATTTTTTAATTTACTAGTAATAACTAATTCTTGAGTTTTTAATTATTTATGTCGTTTGTCTCAATTTTTCTTTTTTCATTAAGTATTTTAACAATGGTTAAGCATAGATGGTATATAGATGGTATAGATCATTGATTTTCAAAGTGGTGGGTGTGCCTCCCTAAAAAGGCACAAGGGGGCGCACTACTATGTCATAGACGTAGGTACTGCCAGATATATTACAGGAGCAAGCTTTGGAAATAAAAAATGAGTCTTCTGCTCAATATGATTTTGAGAAGATGGATAAGTCACAATTTTGAGATAAATATCTCAGTTTATTCCAGCACAGAAAAGCAAGCACTAAAATTGTTTTTACCTTTTTCAAGTATTTATGTGTGCGAAAAAGCCTTTTCAGCAGTTGTAGCAATAAAAACAAAGTACAGCAGAAGCAAACTAGATGTTGCTAGTGATTTATGTTGTGCACTTTCTTCCATTGAACCCAAAATTGTAAACTTGCCAAAAACATTCAATTTTATAAGTATATTGACTCTTTTATAACAAGTGTGCAAAAACAATATTTGTTATAATAAAAATATGACAATTTATTTAGTTCTCTTATTGTATTTTACGATTGTTTAACGTGCCCAATTTCTGCTTCTTACAGGGTAGTGAGCCAAAGGGCATATTAATTTTAAGCAGTAGGAGGGCATGATACCAATAAATTTGGGAACTCCTGGTATAGTTGATTTGTAAAGTTTGAAGATGTCGTTGGAGCAGGTTATTTGAGTGTCCCTTCTTAATTGTATCTACTCCCGAAAGTGTTGAGATTGTTTTCTGAAATTCTGCTAAGATATTCTTTTCATTAATTATCATTTTTAAGAATGTACTATTTAGCTTTCAAAAAAAAGAATGAATTTGGCGATAACATTATATAGCCCAAAATTCTTTTGTTTCTTTTCTGAAAAAATCGTACGCCGTTGAATATATTTTTATAAAAATAGAAAGAAACAATCTATATCTTCATAAAATTAACTTTAACTCATTTTTTTTTTAATTTTACTATTGTACTTTGAAAAATAATAGCTCATTTACCAAACCAATGACTAATGATAGTCATCAAGCAAAAAAAAATTCTGTCAACGTTTCTTTAATATTTCTATTTATTATCAACAAAAAAATAATAACTTATGAAAACTTTGCTTAATGATTCTATTTCCTTAAATATGAGGATGCAATCATTCAGATTTATTGTTTTATTGTTTTATTTTTTTAATAATAATTTATAAGTGTTAGTATATATTTAATCTTATAATTTTTTAACTACGTATCTTTTTCATTCGCAATGTATGCATAACTTTTCGTTTCACACGTACAAGGCAATTATATCACGTTAAAATAGCATGATATGTGATTATGCTTATCAAAGTAATACGCAATTTTAATTAGTTAATAAATTATTAACTTTTATTTACATATTAAATAAATATCTATCACATATTTTAACCTTACATAAGAGTTAAATTTTTCCTTCGTATTAGTTTTATAATCATAATGATTAATATCTACGGTTTAGGCGAATTTACTTCTTTAGCCTCACTAAGCACAAAAAAGAAAGAAATATTTAATTGCTATATAATATTTTATTATGATACTTAGAAATCTAAATAGTTTTAATTAATTATTACAAGCATGTTGGTCATAATGGTAACATTTTTTTTATTTATCAACAAAAATATTCAAATTACAATGTGATATTTGTGCCTTCATATCCACACGAAAAACACACTGTTAGAAAACGAAGCCCAATTTAAACATTTAGGAAGTATTCTCACTACAGATCGAAAAACCATTAGTAAAATCAAAGATTGTCTTGCTATAGCGAAATTTCATTTAATCTCAAGAAAGTCGGATGCAGATGTTAAAATGTTATTTGTGGATTGAAGCGTTATATAGAATCGAATATACATATATACAGTCGTTACGAATATACAATCATAATATACATCGAAAATCTGAACTCTAAGAAAACAAGAAAAGAAGTACCTGGGAAACTTTGAAAAGTGATGCTGGAGAAGACGGGAGAAAATTAATGGACAGATTGAGCCACCATCGTGAAAGTGTTTACGTAGAAAGAACTATCGTTCATGAGAAAAGAGATTTATACTTGATATTTTAGAAAGGAAAATGGAAAGTTCTAATAAAAGAGGAAGATTGAGATCCAGGATTTATTAAAACGAAGGATGAACTATGTCAATTTGAAGAACCAAGAACATTTCCAGGGATAGATCTTTTTCTATTCAAAAATACGTAAAAATTCTAAGAAACTCTTCTCTACAGTTTGTGTTACGAAAAGAGCATAGAAAACTGGCAAATTATAATTTGCGGCTAAATATATGTACGAGTATATTCGGAAGTACATCTATTATTATAAAGAGGAAAGATTTGATTGTTTGTTTGCTTTGAATAGTCTCCGAAATTACTTGACCGATTTGAAAAATTCTTTCACTGTTAGGAAGCTACACTCTTTCCGGTGAACATGGGCTATATTAAATTTTCAAAAAAGTTAGGGATCCATACTAAAACTCCAATAATGTAACCTAAGGTCTGAAAAAAATTACCAAAAAACATTGTTTTATCGCGTGCGCTGCGAAAACTATTGGTTATAGACAAAATAATGTACTACGATTTTGTAGAACATATCATTATCTACAAAAAATAAAGCGACAGCATATGTCTAACTATTATAGTTATGTCACAATAAGTGTTTTTTCATTTTAAAAAATTTACATAAATGCCACCGTTATAAAAGCTTTTTTATTTATACTTTGGGATTAATCCTTATCAAAATAAATGACTTCATATTTAAGTTTGCTTCAATGCCATTATATAATTTTTTGAGTTATTGAATTTAAACATTCCATTCGAAAGATATCACAAGTTTAAAAATTTAAGTTGTTTGAAAAATGAAAAATGTTAAAATACAAAAACGTGCCTTTTTGAAATATAAATGTTTTTATACATAATAAACACTTTCTAGAATTATACGTTCATAGCACATTCGCTAACGTATCTGATTTTCTAATGCTCACAATAAAAGAGACGTGGGTTCGGTTCCTGAAGTAACCTTTTTTTAATTTTTTTTTTACAAAATTGTTGAAAATAAATCCTTAGGGTTGCTCAATAAGGAAATATTAGCAAAAAAAAATAACAGAAGTAGAAAAAAACATAATTATATTAAAAAACTTAAAGTAAATACGTTTTTAAAACCGTGCATGCATAAAATCGTGTAATATATCTCCTTTGCCAGATGAAATTTTAATATTCAGTGTATTCCTTATAAGAAGTAGGCATGTGAAAAGATTTTTTTTTTGATAATTTCTACCCTAAAAGAGTGAATTGGGGTGATTAAGTTTCTTTGAGAAAATGTAGAATTAATCAACAATCGAAATTTTGAATTTACTAAGTGAAATTAATAAATAAATAATTAATTAATAATAAGTTTCTGTTTTCGTTATATAATTTTAACTAAAGCATTTTAAATAACGTCATTTCACTTAATTAGTATGAACGTTTAGGTAGTAGGTACTTATACCAAATACCATAGAGGCGGTTTTTAATTTTTGTTTGTTTTTCAACAATCAATTTTTTAAAATCTAATTTTTATGAACCAATGATTGTGAACTGGATAAATTATATATTCTGCTAAAAAGCATTATGGAAGCAATTTTTGTCATATAACAACAATTGGTTTTCAAATTGTTCTAAATACCGAGGAAGAGTTAGCATAGAAGATATATATATTTATTGATGATAATGAAATATGACAAAAAATTGCTTCCATAATGCTTTTCTGCAGAATATATAATTGCTCCAGGTTGCAATCATTGGTTCATAAAAAATAGATTATAAAAAGTTTGTTTGTTAAAAAGAAATAAAAATTAAAAACCGCCTCTATGGTATTTGGTATAAGTACCTACTACATAAACTTTCATTATAATTAAGTGAAATGGCGTTATTTAAAATTCTGTTATCAAAATGATATAACAAAAACAGAAATTTATTATTAATTAATTATTTATTTATTAATTACACTTATGAAATTCAAAATTTCGATTGTTGATTAACTCTACATTTTCTCATAGAAACTTAGTCACCCCAAATCACTCTTTTAAGATAGGAATTTTCAAAAAAAGTCTTAACACATGCCTACTTCTTATAAGAAATACACCGAATATTAAAATTTAAACTGGAAATTTTTACCGATTATATTTTCCCTAAAATTAGGTTCAAAATTAAAATGTTCAGCCCATAGATATTAGTTTTTTTTTTTGGTATAAGGACTTCATATAGTTTCACATAAATTTAGTAATTTATTGTTATTTATTTTTAGCTACCTGATAGTAAGATTCCGATTAAAATCGGTTAACCATTCCGGAGATAAACCGGAATAAGTAAAAAAAAAATTAACTCGCGCAAGTCGGGATAGTCTAATCTATCTATTATTATAAAGAGGAAAGATTTGATTGTTTGTTTGCTTTGAATAGGCTCCAAAACTACTTGACCGATTTGAAAAATTCTTTCACTGTTGGGAAGCTACACTATTTCCGGTGAACATAGGCTATATGAAATTTTCAAAAAAGTTTGGGATCTACACTAAAACTCCAATAATGTAACCCAAGGTCTGAAAAAATTACCAAAAAACATTCTTTTATCGCGTGCGCTGCGAAAACTATTGGTTATAGAACAAAATAATGTAGTACGATTTTGTAGAACATATCATTATCTACAAAAAACAAACCAACAGCATATGTCTAACTATTATAGTTATGTCACAATAAGTGTTTTTTTCATTTTAAAAAATTTACATAAATGCCACCGTTATAAAAGCTCTTTTATTTATACTTTAGGATTAATCCTTATCAAAATAAATTACTTCATATTTAAGTTTGCTTCAATACCATTATATAACTTTTTGAGTTATTCAATTTGAATATTCCATTCGAAAGATATCACAAGTTTAAAAATGTTAGTTATTTGAAAAATGTCGCATGGTCACCCCATTTTACTTATAATTAAGACCAACTTTATTGAACTTGGCGATATTTTTTATTTATGTATAAATGCTGATTGATTTACAGATTATTTGGTCTACGGTAGGTATACCTACCGTAGCTATACGCAATAGACATACTCTTTTTAGATATTTATAATTTTTTTTTGAAAATTAATTGATTATTACATAGAACAATTTTATTCTTTGCAACAGTTTATTAAATGTGTTGTTTTAAAGTTGACGAAATAGTGTTTTTAAGTATGATTATGTTTTTCGTAAACGAAATAAGAAAAATAAAAATGTTCATGTACCACAACAAATAGCAAAGCTAAAAAGAAAATATAATATACACCTACGTTACGCAGACGAAGTTGCGGGGATCAGCTAGTATAACATAAAACACTGAAATCTATAATATAAAAATGAATCGCAAAATGTGTTGGTAAGCGCATAACTCAACAACGCCTGGACCAATTTGGCATTTTTTTTTTAAAAATATTCGTTGGAGTTCAAGGATGGTTTTTACGGCGAGAAAAATTCGAATTATTTGTTTTAACAATGTTTTAACAATGAATTTATTTATTTATAAATTTTACGCCTACCTGCTTTTTACGTCTAATATTATTTGTAATAATCGATTCCTGTGATTTATTTGGAAAAAGCTTAGCAACGTTTGAATTTGACGTTTTTATTTATATAATTTGTGTTAAAATAATTATTTAATTCATATTTTTGAAGAGTGTTGCAAGCAAAAAGATTGTAGGTCCACGTCATTTTGGCATTTTATATTGCATTTATTATGTATCACAACGCAGTACGTGGAATTTTTGTAACTATGAGCAAAGTTTGGGAACACCATTAACTTAGAACTTAGTAAAGTGGCAAAATTGGTAGAGAAAATAATGTATCCCGATGATGTGTCAACAGAAATTTTCCCATTACCAATATCGATAAATTGTTTGGAAAACACTTTTCCAGATTAGTCGTTCTGCATTTCGAATTGCAGAAGTGGACAACTTCAGACATTAAGGATCAACTTCTGTTTAAAAAATAAATGCTTGCCTTAAATTATCAAATTTATGGAACCATATGGAGAAACTTCACCTGGAAAAAAAAACATAAGAATTACATTGCTGAACGATTGATCTTCAGAAGATTTATCCTAGAAATGAATGGATATCGGTAATAGCCGTGTAATTGGTTTGAATTTTTATTCCAATTAAACTGATTTAAACGTTATCCTGCTGTTTTATAAAAAAGCTAGGAATTAAGTAAAATTTTTGAATGAGACAAAATTCGAAGGAAATTAAGTCAATATGCTTAAGTCGTCGACAAGAACACTACCATTATCGAGATTCAAAAATTGTTTGGAAAATTCTTCAGTAGATGGATCATTCTGCAACGCAACTCATATTGCCAGCTGAAATTTGTTTATATTGTGTCACAAATTTTATGATTTTAAGCAGGACTATATTTTATTGGCAAAATCTAAACTTGGAATGATTGGCAATGTTTGGGAGAAATCGCCAATCAGTAAAATCATTGCGCCTTCAAAACATACTGCGTTATTGCGTCGAACTTCCAATGGTTTCAATGGTTATATGCGTTTCTTAAATAAAAATTACTGACAATATTAAATTGACATATAAGTGTGGGTGACGTGAACTGCCAATTGCGTAAAATGCCAAGCCTAATTTATTTAAAAACTCATTTTATTCATTTTTTTCCGTGAATTGTTAAGATATGTTAATAGTTATTCTGCTATTCAGAAGGAAAACGAATCTAACAAATCATATATCATCATAATCGGTCCCGTCATTTTTCAAGCTCTAATTGGTCTACTACCCCTACTTTGTTTTTTATACTGAAGATATCTGATTTGACAAACTTTGCATGTCAATGTAATGACAAGATGCTTCAATGGAGAGAATTAATCCGAGGGCAACGCATGAACCCAAATACATAGCTTCAATAAAGCAAATTCTCAGTCTAAATCAGTGGTTCTTAACCGGTGGTGCACGCACCCCTTAAGGGTGCGAGCTTGAATATTTTGGGGTGCGAAATTGTAATTTTACAAATTCACGTGTAGCTAGCAAAATAAAAAACTAATCTTAAAAATTCATTTTGGTTAGTAAATTTTTTATTCCCTAAACATTTTTTAAATATGTTTGTAAATTATAAACCATCGAGACAAATTAATTTTTGTATTTTTTCTACAATTACAAAAATTCAAATGCGTTTCTAGTTTCTATACTAATTTTTATATTTCCTCGAAATTTCAGTTGATTGTTGCGATTATTCTTAGAAATATAAATACTGTTGATGCGCACATTACATTGAATAAAAATTTAAAAATAATTGAATTTTAGTGTCGACTATTACAAGTTTGAATTTTCGTGTTGAATATTAAAAGTTAAATATTAATATAAAATAATTAATACAAGTTAATTTTACAAGTTTAGTTGAATATTTATATTCTAATTATTAGAATATAATTTGGTACATTAAAGTCAAATTCAAAAGGTAAGCTAAAATATAGCAATAATAGATAGAAGTTTAATATTTTTTTAGTGTTTTATTAAAAAATTTAATTTAGTTTACGCCATGTCAAAGAAACGATGTTGGAATGACGATTATGTTCGTTATGGTTTTACATTTACAACGGAGAAGGATGGAACGCAGCGACCACAATGTATTCTGTGCTGCAATAAATTTTCAAACGCCAATCTCAAGCCGTCGAAACTAAATGAGCATTTTACCAAACAGCATGGTGGTGTAGATGCTGGCTATGATTTTGAAAGTTTGAAATCTAAACGAGTTCGATTTGATAAAAGTGGAACTATCACAACTTTTGGATTTATATCACACGAAAAGCCGCTGTTGCAAGCGTCTTATCAAGTTGCATATATCTGTGCCAAGAAGAAGAAACCACATACAATAGCTGAAGAACTTGTAAAGCCTTGTGCATTAGAAATGGCAAAAATAGTGTTGGGTACTGAAGCACAACAAAAGCTTCAACAAATTCCTTTGTCAAATGACGTAATCCGTACTAGAATTTCTGATATAAGTAAAGACATCTTACAACAAGTAATTGAAGATATTAAAGCTAGTAATGTCCCAGTGGGTATTCAATTGGATGAATCTACAGATGTTGAAAATTGTTCTCAGCTGATGGTGTTTGTACGATATGTAAAAGAAAAAGAAATTGTTGAAGAATTTTTGTTTTGTGAACCATTAGAATTGACTACAAAAGGAATTGATATATTTAATAAAGTCAAAGACTTTTTATTACAATATGAGATACCGATGAACAAAATAGGATCAATTTGTACTGATGGAGCTCCTTCCATGTTAGGCAAAAATTCTGGATTTGTAGCGTATGTAAAAAAGGAAGTGCCTCACGTTACAATTACCCATTGTATTTTACATAGACATGCGCTAGCTACAAAGACATTGCCTGAAAAATTAAAGAAAACATTAATCACTTCAGTCAAAGTTGTAAATTTTATCAGAGGTCGAGCTTTAAATCATCGTCTCTTCCGTGCTTTATGCGAAGAACTTGGTGCCGAGCATACTGTCCTTTTATTTCACACAGAAGTAAGATGGCTATCGCGTGGACGTATGCTAAATCGTGTGTACGAATTGCGAAGTGAAATAATGCAGTTTCTTAATAATCAAGGCAGTAGTTTAGCTGATGAATTCAGCAATAGAGATGCTATAATTCAGCTAGCGTATTTGGCAGACATATTCACGCACCTTAATGAATTAAATATTTCAATCCAAGGATTTGGAGTGAACACTATAACAGCGAAAGAGAAGTTGACTGCGTTTAGTCGAAAACTTTCAATTTGGATTAACCGTGTTGACAAGATAAATTATGCTAACTTTCCTTTGCTTGAAGAAGTTCTTGTTTCAGATGATGAAAGAAACAATATTACCACCGAAATTAAAGATCATTTGCAAAAGTTGAGCGAATCTTTTGAGGGATATTTTGCTACTGGAGATATAGATATATCAGAAAAATGGATATTAGATCCATTTATTTATAATCTGGACTCAATGGATGACAGTAATTTATTGAAAGAGGACCTTGTTGAACTACGGACAAATGGACATAATCAAATGGAATTTGAAGCAGAGAATTTGGAAAATTTCTGGTGTGCTCAAGTAATGTCATATCCACGATTAGCTAAAATAGCGCTTCAGCATCTTGTTCCATTTGCCACAACATATTTGTGTGAGATGGGATTTTCGTCACTTGTGCATATAAAAACAAAAGCTAGAAATAGACTTAATGTTAGTAATGATATGCGTGTAGCTATTTCAAAAAAGATCCCCCGGTTTTCAAAAATAATTGAGGAAAAGCAACAACAAAAAAGCCATTAATAAAAACTTTGATAATTTATAATTGATTATTTCAGCTAACAATTAAAATTTATAAAAAATTTGTTACGCACATAAAATTAATAAAAAATATGTTTTGCATAATGTTTGTTTTTTAATTTATATAACTCAATAATTTCTAGTAAGGGGTGCGAGAATATTGTTTGAAAATTTTAGGGGTGCCGGTAGCTAAAAAGGTTAAGAACCACTGGTCTAAATTCTCAATCTGCTAAGTTCACTTTTAAATTTTTTTGTTTTTTTGTTCCAATAGGAAGGAATAAAAAATTCTATCAAATGACAAACTGATAAATCTATTTAAATTGAAGAAATTGTTAAAAAGAACTTAGCAGCTTAACACTTTAGGCCGACGAAATGTGTTGGTTGACTTGCAATTGAAATAATTGATTTCTTTTTATATATTTATTATCCTAATGAAGTATTGAACTTAATTTTGTTCATTTTATTATTGATAATTTAAACTAAGTGTAACTAAAATATTAATTTATAAAACACTACGTTCATTGCATGTTAGGCAGTATGAAGTTTGCTGGGTCAGCTAGTTAGGAATAAAAATTAATATTACAACTATCCAATAACTAATATTCAGTTAAGTTAAAATACAATGAAATTAAGAAAGTAGTGATAAACTAATTCGGATGTTCCCCATAAACCCAAAAATATAAACAACACAAGTCATGAGTTAGATTAAGTGACCAACTCATGAATGAATATAAACCGACCGAATTCTGATTACATTGTCAAAATTAACTAAAACGTAATTTCTAAAAGTATATTAGTGAAGTACGTTATTTCAAAATCGCGTTAAAAATACAGTGGGAAAAAGAGTTTACTCAAGTATCAAAGTACATCAGTATCAAAGTGATTATAATATGTGATTATAAGTATCAAAGTGTTCATAATTCCCGGGCAATGTGTTAATTTCGGCATAATTTTTCATTTTATCACATTCCATTGGACACTTTTAGGCATTATAAATAATGCCTGAGTAATTTAAAAAGTGTCCAATGGGATGTAATAAAATAAAAAATTATACAGAATTCTACTCATAATTCAAAAACTCATAATTAACTCATTGCCCAGACAATTTGAATAACTTTGAAAATTGAATGGTCAATTTGAGAACATTTTTATTTAATATGTCTGATTTTCTTTTTTCACATCGGGATCCTCAGAGAAATCTTCATAACCTTCTTATCAGATGGCTTTAAGACATTTATTTCTCTTTCGTTGTTATGGGAATCAGAGCTTGGTTTAGATAATAAGTTGAAAATTGAACCTAACTATCAAAAGAAGATTCTTCCTCTTTGTGTTGACTTATTATATTGATTGGTTTATTTTGTACCTCTTCCACAGACTGTAAATTGTTTTCATCTTTTAATATTTCTTCTTTAGTATATGATTTTCATATAACTTCTTTAATATAAGTCCTCCTCACAATGTATGTTTGGTAAAACGTTTGTAGAGAGAAAACTTCTCAGACCAACTATTAAGTTTTTTCCAAACATGGCCTCATACGTAGTACAGTTTACGCCACTATGATGAACTCTGTTTTTCATAATCTGGACAAAACGTAAATCTTCAAATCATTTTCTGTTGTTATTGTCTCCCAGCCACGAAAAAAGCTTATTTTCCACATCTTGATTCGCACGTTCTACGAACCCCTGACTTTGGAAGCGTCTGGGCTTCCCATGTACCATCTTAAACTCGTTCTTTAACAGTTAGCGAATTCTCTAACATTATCACTTTGCAAAATAGTAGGCGCACCAAAAATGGTAAAAATATCCAAAAGTACATAAGCTTCCTCTCCTACGCTTTTGCTTTTAGGAGGTCGAAGTTGAATAAATTTAGTAAGATGATCAGAGTGACCAGGGAAATTGTAAAAGTTAATATTGGCCGGACAATCCAAAAAAGTATCTTCGATTGTCGTCAAATTATTAAATTGCTCAATTTTATCGGTCATTTCGGCCATCCTTTATAAAGGATCAAGCATTATAAAAACTGCTCTGAATATTCAGATTGACCATAATATATGAACATATCAATGATGTATTGTCAAATCTCACTAACTGAGGATAAATAGCGAATCTGACAAAGAAAAAAGTTAAAAATAATCCAAACGTTACGAAAAAAAGGTTAAACATATACTTAGCTATATCATTACGCAAAACTACGACTTATCAGAGAATAACATTTTAATTTATGCGTGTTAAATATGTGAATCATAATTAAAACACTTTAAATTCAAATTTTACTTTTTCTAAAATTTGTACTTTTTATTTTTTAATAAGACTATTTTTTTATATTTATTATTAGTTTAATCTTGTCAATTTATAAGTGATTATTTATCTTCCGCTTTCTTTGTCGTTCCTAATTTGTTATATGAATATATATGAATATTTGTTTTATGAATAAATAAAAAAGTATGTTGATAGGTACAAAAAAATTTCACAGAATAAATACCTATTATATTATAATATATTATTTTCAGATCCAATTAGAATTAATAAAATACATTTTTCAGGTATAAACGGATCAATTTTTAATTTATTATGTTTCAATTCAGCAACGTTTCGTCACGTATCGTGACTTCTTCAAGCGTCTTGAAATAAATAAATAATTACCATAAATGTCAATGTTATAATTACAAATAAATTCAAAAAATAAACAAACATAAAGTTTTATTAAGTTTTTTTTTATATTTTATCTGAAAAATATTATTTTATAAAGAATAAATATTAAAAAAATATTCTAATTGTGCTTGATTTTCATTGTATTGATTTTAACTATCAAAGAAAAAAACAAAGAGAAAAATATTTCAAAAAAAAATTGTGGGAAGAATTATGAAAAATAACGAAGATCTTTTTTATTTTTCTGTAACTAATATTTTCCCAATTATCTAACGACTAAAACCTTTGAGCGTTGCAAAAACAAATATGATTTTAGTTTAGAAAAATATACAGTAGGTACTTGGTGAATTTTTCGACATCATAATCATTTTCCATTGATTTTAATGGTCTAATACTGTTTATTAATTAATTAAAGTTAAACTTCATGTTCCTATAAACAATATGTATTATAAATTAAAATATTGCTTTTGTATATTTATTTACTTGTATATAAAAAAGCATTTGATAAAATAGCTGTGATTTATTTTTAGCAACGAAAAGGTCATTTTTTTAATGTAATATGTTTTCTCTACAAACAACTGTAAGACTAATGTCATGATTAATTCATTTATATAGTAGCAATTAAATGATTAAATTGTTGATAAGAAATTCTGTAAACTTTTTCTGCAATAAAAATTAACATTATGATATTGATGTAATAAATACGAGTGAACACTTAATTTTGATTCGATTCTTTATCAAGTTAGACCATCTAATAGGAACGAAATTACATTAATGTATTTACAATAGTAAATGTTCTAGGTGAAAAGATGCCTCCAAATGTTGCAAGTGATTCAAAAATAAACGAAATCAGTTCATTTGGATTCAAACGGCCGGAATGGCGAGAAACTGCAAGAAGTTCTTCACATTTGTGGCTTGTTGGAAAACAAAAAGATGATGGAGCAAACGGCTTGTGGCGTGTCCACGATGGATTATATGACTTTTCAAATTTTATCGATAAACATCCTGGCGGAAGTACTTGGCTAAACTTAAGTAAAGTATGTTAAAAGTTCAAGCAAGACTTGATTAGATTATAACAAAACATCTTCAGTTTTTCTGCAAAATAATATTTTTAGGGTACCGACATTACGGAAGCTTTTGAAGCACATCATATATCAGCGATCGCTGAAAAGTTGTTGGACAAATACTTCATTATGAAAGCTGATACGCCAAGAAACTCACCATATACGTACGAAGAAAATGGTTTTTATAAAACGTTAAAGAGAAATGTTGAACCTATTCTTAAAACAATACCAAAAAATGTGAGGAGAAAAAGTAAAAATATGGCCGATTTGTGTGCTATTTCAACCTTCGTATTAGCTATCATAGCAGCGTCTTTGAATAGCTATATTGTCGCTATTTTAGCCGGAATTTTCCTTACTTTCACTACCATAATTGCACACAATTTTTTCCATCAAAAAGATAATTTTAGAATGTATTATTTTGATTTATCTCTAATGTCATCCAGGTATTTGTCTTAGTATAAAAAATTTCACTAGTATTGTATTTTGGATTTTTTCAGAGGTTGGAGAATTAGTCATGCATTAAGTCATCATTTATATACGAATTCTTTGTTAGATTTAGAAATAACTGCTTTCGAACCATTTTTGCAATATCTTCCTACTGAAAAGTCATTATTCATTAAATATGGCTCTTGGTTGTACACACCATTTGTATATGCGTCCATTTATATGTTAGAATATATAAAAAGGTAAATTATATGCTGGTAAAATACCCAGAATATCAATATCTTGTTTACTTCTTTTTTAGCGTTTCAAGCATTATAAAAGGTTATGAAAATTTCACAATGGCAATATTTATTCCTTTAACAATACCATTTTCAATGTATCTCTTAACTTCGAACTCTTTAATCGCTGTTATACAGCTTTGGCTCGTTATGGTAATAACAGGAAGTTTTCACTTTGGATTAGTAGGATTAAATGCAGCTCATCATCATCCAAAAATATTTCACGATGGAGATACACCCCGGTATGTTGCACACTAAAATGATTTTATTAGTTAATTTATTTTGTGTTTCATTGTTTTATAGTGAAGATCGTGATTGGGGCTTGCAACAATTGGACGCAGTAATGGATCGAAAAGAAATAACTGGAAATAGTTTTCTAGTTTTAACAAACTTTGGTGATCATGCCTTGCATCATATGTTTCCAAGATTAGATCATTTACAACTGCCATATTTATGGCCAGTGTTTGAAGAAACTTGCAAACAATTTGGAATTAAATTACGGGTTAAAACACAAATACAAATGATCAAAGGTCAATTTAGGCAACTAGCTCGTTCGGAACCGAATAAAGAACCACCTAGATAGTTATTCTACCATTATAGTATACTATAGCATTAATTATTGTTTAGAAAATATATCAAACTGTTAAAATATTTTTTAGATTTAGAGTAAGAACGGCGGGTATATGAATCAATTAAAAGCAAAAGTTTGTATGGATAAAATAAAATAAAATTGTATGGATTGGGAACCTCCGATTTTTTGTCAATGAAAAATACTCAAGAAATTGATGTTTGCTTATTACACATAAACATAAGCTAGTTATTATTTTATTAACTAGTAGTGTATATATAATTAACGTTTCCGGTAAATGCAAGAAATTGAATGCAAACCAAGCAGTCATCGAATCCGTTGTCGTCAGTACATTTATTTCTAATCTATACTAATATATAAAATTCTTGCGTCTGTCTGTACATTTCGATTTTGAACCCAATTTTAGGGTAAATATTTGTTTCAAGAGGGCCTTATTCCGAATTTAACATTTTTAAAATTTTTTTCTGTCTGTCTGTCTGTGTGTCCCGATTTAACTAAAGAACGGAACAACCGAATTTAATGAAATTTGGTATTAAGATACAACACACTTTCCCACAGACTATAGGCTACTTATTATTCCAAAAAAATAATAAGGGAAGGTATTCCCTAGGGATGAAAACATAAATTTTTACACTAGACCGGTGAGTTATATATCATTGGAAAGGTAATTTAAAGTTTGAAAATAATCTGTAAAAATATTTTTAGTTAAACTGATAAAAAGCACAGTATATTCAATTTAAATTTTAAAACATTGCCTCTTGGAAATATAAACCTTTATATGTATGAAACATATAGTTGATGTTAATAGCGTAATGCCTTAAGTTTCTGACATTCTGATCCTCCTAATTATAAAGACGTGGGTTCGGATCTTACAGCAAACTTTTTTTTTTTTTATTTTTTACAAAATTGTTGTAAATAGACCTTTAGAGTTACTCAATATTGAAATATTAACAAAAAACAATAATAGTAGTAGTAGTAATAATAATAATAGTAATTAAACTTAAAGTAAATACGTTTTTAAAACCGTGCATATATAAAATCCTGTATTTATATATCCCCTCTGACTGATGAAATTTTAATATTCGATGTATTCCTTTTAAGAAGTAGACAACTGATAAGAATTTTTTTTTGAAAATTCCTACCCTAAAAGAGTAAAAGGGGTGACTAAGTTTGTATGAGAAAATGTTAAGTTAATCAACAATCGAAATTTTGAATTTAATAAGTGCAATTAATAAATAAATTATTAATTATAAGTTTCTGTTTTTGTTATATCATTTTAGTAACAACGTTTTAAATAACGTTATTTCACTAAATTAGTATGAAAGTATATGTAGTACTTATACTTACAAACCGAATTTTAATTTTTGTTTGTTTTTCAACAATCAAACTTTTTAAAATCTAATTTTTATGAACCAATGATTGTGACCTGGAGCAATTATTTATTCTGCTGAAAAACATTAAGGGAGCAATTTTTTGTCATATATTTCATTATCAATCAAAATATAAAATCTTCCAAACTAACTTTTCTTCGGTATTCAAAAAAATTTCAAAATCGATTATTGTTCTTGAAAATATATAAAATATTTCCTTCCACGTTTTCTACCTGTTTCCAACAATTTTGCATGTACAACGTCTAAATGTGCGAAATCGAATTGCTTTTTAGTAATGATGATCAAAATAAAGAAGGTCATAAGTTTTTTCGTTTTACATTGTATTTTCCAAATAAAAGGATATTTTTGTCGATGAAATTTGGAAAATATTTTTCTTATACGATGCAGATATATAATAAGAAAAGGTTTTTATTAATTTCTCCCCTAAAAAAGTGAAAAATGGTGGCAAAGTTAGTACGGCATAACGTCTATCAAACAATCGAAATTTCAAATTTAATTATCAAAATATGTTCGTAATAGGCGCAACGTTTTATCGCTTAAAATAAAACAATGTTGATTTATTATTAGATTCAAAAACGTAGGATCTGCTTAAAAATTTAAACTCTATTATATATATATATATCTGAAAAAGGTTATGTTCATAAATGAGCATTAAGTTTTTTGGCTTTCACATATTGTAAACCTAAAAATCCGAAATACGTTTTCACAAATAAATACATTACTGAGCGAATATCTAGAAGCGAGCAATTCGGTGAACTAAAAGAAAATGGTTTAATTATATAGTTGACATTCAGATATTTTAATAATAAGTGCATAGATACACAATGGTTATACTTGATTATGGAGGAACTGGGTTTTGTGCAATTGAACAAATTTTAATTTCGTGGTAGTTTAGTAAATTGTGAAATAGTTTCGAGAAAAGGGTTCATTCGAGAGTCGAGACAATGAAGTGTGATTTTTACTACCATTCTAAATATCTAGGCGAGTGTTTTGATAACTTTTGACTGTGTTAAGTTATAATTATGACTGACTTTATGGAACTTAACGATAGTTTTTATTTATGAATAGATGCTGATTGATTTACGGATTAATTGATTCACGGCAGGTATACCTACCGTAGGTATACGGTTTTTTTTAAATACTTTTTAGATATTTATAATTATTTTTTGAAAATTAATTGATTATTACAAAGAACAATTTTATTCTTTGCAACAGTTTATTAAATGTGTATTTTTAAAGTTGACAAAATAGTGTTTTTAAGTATGATTATGGTTTTCGTAAAAGAAATAAGAAAAATAATAACTTTCATATACCACTACAAATAGCAAATTTGAAAAAGAAAATATAATCTACACCTACGTTACGTAGACGAAGTCGCGGGGATCAGCTAGTAAAATATAAAGGACCGAATTCTGTATATTAATCTCATAGTACGTATCCTTCGATGGTACTATGAGAGCTCCTACAAAAAGTATTGACTTCTACCATTAATAAAACTACTAGATTAAACTGACTAATAAACTACTATAACTTTACTAAACATAAATCAATATTCAAATGCGTTTTTTGCAGATCATATCTATTGTACGGTCTTTTAAAAAAATACAAAAGTGTGATCCTTCTGAATCCTAACTATATAGTGACAGAAACTTCTTAATTTCAAAATAAGTTTTGTTAAGTTTTAACTAAAACTTTAATCAATAGAAAAAACATAAGAGTTAATTGATCTTTGATTATCTTTATATATATATATATATATATATATATATATATATAAAGATAATCAAAGATCAATTAACTCTTATGTTTTTTCTATATATATATATATATATATATATATATATATATATATATATATATATGTAGGATTTCATTTATTTAGAGAATCGAGGAAGGCGGGGTTTTTGACAGAGAAGAAAAGAGGGACGCCCGGTGAAAATAATAACTGGAGAAGCAATTCGTATTTTGTATCTTGATTGAGTTGTATCATTCATTTAAATAAATAACTTAGTACAATTTCACTAAATTATTCATCGAAACAAACATTAAATCCTACAAATTTGGGGGCTCAACCGGGATTGGATATGGAGCATCGGTTAATCGCAATTCGTAGGATTTAATGAAACGTGGTCTCAAAAATTCGACATTGACCGCATGATTAGCGCTATCGCAAATGGTGCTGGTGAATTTCCAAATCAGTTGAAAGCGCTTTGAGTGGTTTTACGAATAAACTAACGACGTGAAGCTGATTGAACTGCTGCAGAGCGAAGAAAAATATTTTGGAAAATCATGGCAGATCAAGCGATTGACATCAATGCGTTTAATGTAGAAGAACTAAGACGAAGGCTGAATGAACTAGAACTTCCTATCGGAGGAAAAAAATCAGTGTTAAGGCGGCGGCTTCGTACTGCTTTGAATCTTCGACACATCAATGGTAACGGAGAAAATTCAAATGTACCACCAACGGCTCATTTGAACGAAGATGATAAAGATGAAGATGAAGGTGACGATGACAACGATGAAGATTACGACGATAACAGTGCGGAAAGTAGTGACGATGATGTTAATGAAGTAAAAAGACGGCAACGACGAACCAGAGGTCACGAAAAACCCGTGCTTACGTTCAAAGATGTTGAAGAATCGATGGAAAAATTTAGTGGTGACAATCATAAAAGTGTAAAAAGATGGTTGAGTGATTTCGAGGAAATGGCAGAGGTGTGCGAATGGGCAGACATTCAAAAAGTGGTTTACGCTAAGCGTTTACTCGAGGGCTCAGCGAAGTTATTTGTTAGATACGAAAAATGTACAAAAACATGGTCAAAGTTGAAAAAAGCGTTAAAAGAAGAATTTGCGGAATCAGTGGATGAATATCAAGTACACCGACAACTATCCCAACGGAAGAAGAAACAAGATGAAACGTACCAAGTGTACATTTATAAAATGCTGGATCTTGCCAGTCAAGCAAATGTCGACATTCAGTCGGTAATCCAGTATATTATTGATGGGATTCCAGATGATTCGATTAATAAGGCAATCCTGTATGGCGCACGAAATATTCGCCAGCTTAAAGACAAAATGACGCAATATGAAAGAATGAAACGAAGTGAGAACAAATACAAAAGTAAAAATTTTGGACTTAAAGAAGAAAATACAAAAATTATGAGTGATAAAAATAAAAGAACTGCAAGTGAAGTGATAGTAAAGCGTTGTTTTAGTTGTGGGTCAAAAAATCATTTAAGTAGAGATTGTCCTGATAAATCTAAGGGTTCAAAGTGTTTTAGTTGTGGCGCATTCGGACACATCGCCGCAAAGTGTACTAGTAAAACCGCGAATAGTCGACCGACAGATAGACCGCGTTGTGAGACAGTGCGCGCAATTGACAAAAAACCATATAAAACGGTGAAAATCATGAACAAAGATGTGAAGGCGTTAATTGATTCTGGAAGTGATCTTCATCTAATTCGTGCAACGTTTTATGTGCAGCTTAATTCGCCGAAGCTCGAAAATGTGACGATACCTTTCGAGGGTGTTGGAACAGTAAATAATAAGACGCTCGGACGTTTACACACTACTATAACTATTAACGATATCGCATTTAAACTCTCGTTTGACGTTGTCCCGGATAATATGATAGGACATGATATGATCATCGGCAATGAATTATCCGATTTCGCGGAAGTGGTAATTAAAAATCGCGAAGTGAACATCAAGAAGATTCAACCAGAAGAAAATGATCCATCGACAAAGGACGGCTGGAGCGAAGTCCTCAGCATCAATGTTTGCGAAGCAAAAGAAGAAGATGAAACAGATAAACAGAATATTGAATTAAGTCATGTGTGTAACCCCAATTTAAAATTTGAAGTACGTCGATTAATCGACGAGTACGTGCCAAAAAATACACAAACTAGCGGCGTGTCGATGCGAATAATTTTAAATGACGAAGTACCTGTTTTTCAAAGTCCGAGGAGATTATCACCAGAGCAGAAAAATAAAGTAAACGAAATAATTATTAGATGGCTAGATGAGGGCATAATAAGGCCCAGCGTGTCGGAATATGCCAGTCCTATTGTACTAGTCAAAAAGAAAAATGGTGACTCAAGGTTGTGCGTAGATTATCGGCGATTGAATAAAAAAATCGTACGAGATCGTTACCCCCTGCCATTTATAGAAGATCAATTAGACAGACTTCAAGGCGCGCGAGTATTCAGCTGTTTAGACTTAAAGGATGGGTTTTTCCATGTACCGATTGAAGACGATAGTATAAAATATACTTCTTTTATTGTACCTGATGGACAATTTGAATTTTTACGAGCACCCTTTGGTTTGAGTAATTCGCCGGCATGTTTTCAAAGATTTATAAGAGCTGTATTTCGAGAATTACTAGCAAAAGGAATTGTTTTGACCTACTTGGATGACCTGATTGTTTTGGGAAAGGACGAAGAAGACTGTCTAGAAAAATTAAAACAAGTATTGGCAACAGCTAGCGATTATGGTCTTATAATCAATTGGAAAAAATGCCAAATGCTCGTGAAATGCGTAGAGTATCTTGGATACATTATTAACGACGGAATAATAAAACCTGCAGACAAAAAGAAGCGCGGTCGCGAATTTTCCGAAGCCAACGACGGTGAAACAAGTTCAGTCTTTTCTTGGATTGACTGGGTATTTTCGGAAATTCATTTCACATTTTGCACTTATAGCTCGGCCGTTGTCACAATTATTGAAGAACGACATAAAATTTCAATTTGGACCGCAACAAGAAATTGCTTTCGAAAAGCTTAAAAAAGCGTTAATTGGAGAACCTGTTTTAAAGCTCTATCGCGCAGGAGCTGAGACCGAATTACACACAGACGCATGCATGTACGGATTAGGCGCAATCCTCATGCAAAGAGACGTCGCTGACAATGGGTTGCATCCGGTTTATTTTGCGAGTTGGAAGACGACACCAGCTGAAGAAAAATACACTAGTTATGAACTGGAAATTTTAGCGGTCATAAAATCATTAAAAAAGTTTCGAGTTTACCTATTGGGTGTGCCAATAAAAATAGTTACGGACTGTCAAGCGTTCGCGCTCACGATGGCAAAAAAGAATACCTGCGTACGCGTGGCTCATTGGGCACTGTTAATTGAAGAGTTTGAATACACTATCGAGCACCGACCTGGTACTTCAATGAAACACGTAGACGCGCTGAGCAGAAACCCAATAAGCGTTATGTACGTAC
The DNA here is from genome assembly GCA_958496175.1 of Sisyra terminalis. Taxonomy (NCBI): domain Eukaryota; kingdom Metazoa; phylum Arthropoda; class Insecta; order Neuroptera; family Sisyridae; genus Sisyra; species Sisyra terminalis. The sequence goes on from OY292274.1 coordinate 35,723,429, forward strand.
ACGAAGTTCGAAGCAACTTACTGGCGCAAATAGAAAAGGCCCAACGGGAGGATCCAGAAATAATAAGAATCATAGACGCCATAAAAAGCAACAAAGAGACTAACTTCGTAATTAAGAGAGATTTAGTTTATAAAGAGAAGGAGGATGATTGTTTGCTAGTCGTGCCAAAGATGATGCAAAAGGAAATTATAAAACAGGCCCACGAAAACGGACACTTTGGCTGGAAGAAAACTTTATATTTATTAGAACGTGAAGTATGGTTCCCAAATATGAACGAAAAAATCCAAAATGTTATTAGAAACTGCGTTAAATGCTTACTCGCCGAGAGAGTATCAGGTAAAGCGCAAGGATTTCTCAATCCCATAGATAAAGGAGATTTGCCGCTCGATACGTATCACATTGACCACCTAGGACCGTTACCCTCAACAAAGAAAAGATATAAACATTTATTCGTGGTAGTCGACGCTTTTTCCAAATTTACGTGGCTTTATCCTACAAAATCGACGACAGCCGAAGAAACGATAAATATGTTAAAGAAACAAGCTACAATTTTTGGCAATCCGAGAAGAATAATTTCTGACCGTGGAACGGCGTTTACAGCGGGTGTATTCAAAGAATATTGCGACGAAAACGGAGTTGAGCACGTGCTAGTCACTACCGGAGTACCTCGGGGAAATGGGCAAGTGGAAAGGGTCAACAGAACTGTCATTCCGATACTTACGAAATTGACCTCACCGAAGCCCGAAGAGTGGCATAAATTTGTTGACGCCGTGCAGCAATTTATTAATGCTTCGTTCCATCGCAGCATTAAAAAGAGTCCCTTTGAAATAATGATTGGATGCAAAATGAGACTAAAAGATGATATAGAAATTAAGAGAATCATTGAAGAAACTAACATCGCAGAATTCGAACAGGGCCGCAAAGAGTTACGGAAAGAAGCGAAAGACAATATCGCCAAAATACAAAAGGAGAACAAAAAAAGTTACGGCAAAAAACGAAAACCAGCACAAAAATACAAAGTTGGTGATATTGTAGCGATTCAGCGTACACAACTGGGACCCGGTCTCAAACTATACCCTAAGTTTTTGGGTCCGTACAAAATTTCAATGGTTTTGAGGAATAACCGATATAAAGTAGAAAAAGTCGGAGATCATGATGGGCCAAACTCTACGAGTACATCCGCCGATCACATGAAACCTTGGGCGCAATCATCTGGCGACGAATACGAAACGGACTCAAAACCGGAGAGATACTCTGAAGACGAAGAAAATTGGCATCGGGGCGATGCCAACCCCAGGATGGCCGAATGTAGGATTTCATGTATTTAGAGAATCGAGGAAGGCGGGGTTTTTGACAGAGAAAAAAAGAGGGACGCCCGGCGAAAATAATAACTGGAGAAGCAATTCGTATTTTGTATCTTGATTGAGTTGTATCATTCTTTTAAATAAATAACTTAGTACAATTTCACTAAATTATTCATCGAAACAAACATTAAATCCTACATATATAATTCTTCTGTAACTGTGCTTGTCACTGAACTACTCCTAAACCGTCTATATTTGACTGGTACCCTGGATGGTTACCCATAAGATTCACAATTGGACTCTATGGGTGAACAAGGTGATAAGAGGTAACCAATTTTGTTTAACTATAGAAATTTCAAATTTAATAACCAAAAGACCATTAAAAACAAATCATTTTCAGGTAAATCACCACCATACATATAAATAATATTGAAATGCAAAGTGTGTAGCGTTTGCAATGTAACAATACATAATATCTATAAGTAAGTACTATTGATATATTAAATTTTACCCACTGTGAAGTTTGTGGATAAGAAACAAGACATTATTTAGAACGTGAAATTTGAATTTCAAGAGCAATTAAAAAATAAAAAAAGATTAAAAACCGATTTCGTCAAATAATTGTATTACTTCAATAATTGGAGAATTAGAAAAAAATTGATGAAAATACGGGAATGAATAGTACAGTCATTGAAAGTATTGTATCAAGAAGAGCAAATTGTATGATTGATCCCTTATATGAATAATGAATTTGTTATATTGTATTTTCATGTCATACTTTGGCTTACCTTCTGCAAGGATTAAATTTTATTATGTATGCATATTGCGTGTATTTTATTCGGGTGTAGTAATTGTTAAGCATTGAAAAATTGTATTTTGTATATATAGTATTGACAAACTTGAAATTCGTAAAATTGTGTAATCCACAGTGTGAATTTGTAATTGTGATAATTTTATAGTATTTATTTTGTTTTGTCGAAATTAGGTATACTACCAATTATCCCAACCAAACGAAAACCAACTTTCCGGTAAGACAACGTCTGTCGGGTCCGCTAGTTACAAACAAATCGATATATCTTCAGTTGAAAAAAAATGCTCTCCTAACTCCTAAGTTTATATCTACAATAAAATATATAAGTACCTATGCATTTTAATTTCGAAACTTTATTATATTTTTTCGACCTTTTCTTACAAAAACAATGCTTAACAAAAATTACAAGGAGAGCTATTATGCAAAGACTTTCATTTGTCGCGCTTACTATTTATATTTTAACAATCACTTTAATCCGTTTTTGGTGTAAATATAATTCAAATTAAACCAAAACCAACGGTAGGTACTTTCGTAATAAAGATATAGTTTGCTTTTTTTCGGCATTTTTATTTTGGATTTTATATTGGTACGCCAGAATATGTTTTTTGCACGACAAAATAACACCACATTTAAAAGTATAAATTCACGCCAACTATGATTTTATTAACGTCAATAAGTATACAAACGACAAAAATAGTTAAACCAGCAATACAAAAAAGCTTCAAAACGCCAGAAAAGCGAATGTCTGCACAGGTTTGCATACAAAACCTAGTTGAACAAAATCAAATGTCCTATTGACCATCATGGAACAGAAAAATATAACGGAACCTCAAAAAACAAAACTAGTTACCAACCCGAAACAATTAAGATCTCAGAATTATGAGACATCTACAATGTAAACATGTCTTGGGGATGGATAAGGCTAAAGTTTGATGTACCCAATAAGGCAAAATTAATACCCTTAGGTCAAAAGCGTAAGCGCGGATGTTCAAATAATCAAAAAAAGCTTTGATTCAATAATGGAAAACTTATGTTTTATTTTTTTATTTTTTGTTTTTTTGTTAGCTTTTTATAATTTTTATTTGAATTTTTATGTACGACGGCACTACATTGCATATAAATTTGAGCAATATTACTGAAAATAGTACGTTTTCAAGGAATGTTATAATATATTTTGCCCAAAATTAATACCTACTGTCGTTAATATATCTATTTTTTGGCATTTATATTTTGTCGTCCTTATAATTTCTTTTTCAGTGCAATAAAAATTTCTCGTGGAATATTTTTCCATGTCGTTGAATTTACACTTTTGTCTAGCGATAATTTTTTTGTCCCAAAAAACATTGTTGGTCATTTTAAATATTTTATTGGCATTTCAAAAACCTTTTCTGTTGTCAGATTATCCTATTTTATCTGGCCGATAAATCTATGCCATTTTGAATAGCTGAAATGTAAAATGTGAGGGAAAGTGTGTAGTTAAATAAAACAAATCTCTAATATTGACAATAAATCCATAACGATATTAACATGTTTATTGGTGCTTATAAGCCATGTATACAACACTATTTCACACAAGTTGGTATTAATTTGTTATAGTATATTTTATATTTTCAGAAAATGTTTAACCACTTATAATTAAATGATGAAACATAATCAAAAAAAGACTGATCAAATGGTATTGAGATCTGCGCGGTTAAATGCGGCATAGGGCTGTGTATCTGTTGGCAGTACGTGTCTCTTAGAATATTTTTTTTATAATTAAAATGTGTTTATTAAAAATTATGTCGCAATTAGAACGCAGATGTCAAACAAAACCCATTCCATCTCTTCGATTGTGTGATTAACTTAAACATTAAATAGTAACATAACAGGGCTTGCTGTTCGGAATAATCATTAAATTAAATTAATTATCATTATATGTTCGTTAACGATAGAAACAAAAAAAATTAAATTATAAAATAACGATTGATAAAATATTAAGCTGAGAATGCCAAACCAATCTTAAAATGATATGACTGATTGGTTCTTAAATTTATTATTTTGATAATGTTTTACACCTTATTAATTAATTTAAAAATTTACATTGCCTTTTTAAAAATAAAAGGTGTATGTTTTAATGAAAATGATGAATGGTATTTTTAGAAATCTCCATCTGGATGGAGATCGAACCTAGGTGGGAAGGCTAGACCGTCCAATTGGGGTCGTGGTGGAGGTCGGTGGGGCTGAAAATGCAAAATATTCGTTTAATGTCATATTGAAAATAGATTTCACACCATGCGATATGGATATGGTCACGAGCACGTTATTTGGTACATCGCGCCAGGGTGGAAATTGCAAAGGAAGGTCACACTACTAACTTACGAGTTAACTCGGAGGTTACTCCAGCGCAAGTTTACGCCCCTTCGCGGGCTATAAGAAAAAGTACGTTAAAAGCGGTTCTCGGAGGGTAGCATAGTTCAATGTTACTGTTATGTAGCTGGGTGCGTTAAAATATTGAAGCATTTTAACCATGTAAACTATAATGCAGTGTGGATTGTAGGTCACCATTAAGTGTATATTGGTAAGTACTTTTAAGTGTTGACATTTTTTTTTTTTTTTTTAATGTTTGTAAGAAATTTAAAAAATGCTTACCGCTGGGCTTAAGCCACGGGTTGCGGATCCGGCACGTCCCTTGGCACGGAATTTAGTAATAGCCTGTTCTGCAAGGTCTGCTCGTTCCTCAGCTTCTTCCAATTCTTGTTGAGCTTTACGGAATTTGGCGAGGTTAAGTGCGGCAATTTCTTCGGCTTCTTCGATTTGTCGTTTGTATGTTTTGATCTTTTGTTGAAGTTTATCAACAAGATCTTGCATACGTTCATGGTTTTTACGGTCTTCTTCAGCTTGGAAACTAAGTTCTTTGATACGGCGTTCTGATTTACGGAGATTCTTCTGTGCGTCAGCGTGTCGTCTTTGTTCACCATCTAACTCATTTTCTAATTCGCGAACACGTTGTTCAAGTTTCTGGATGGCCTTCTTGCCTCCCTTGAGGGCATTAGCTTCAGCTTCATCTAACCTAACTTGCAATTCTTTGATTTGTGTTTCAAGAGCCTTTCTCAATTTTTCTTGAGTTTGTGCGTGATCTTGTTCAGCACGGAGTTCATCGGCCAATCGTGCAGCATCAACCATGGCTTTCTTGGCTTTCTCTTCAGAGTTCTTAGCTTCGTTCAATAATTCGTCAAGGTCGGAGTGTAAGGTTTGTAATTCAGATTCGAGTTTTCTCTTGGCAGCTGAAACAGATGCATTTTGAGCTGATAATTCATTCAATTGATCATGAGCATCAGCCAATTCTTGTTCAGCTTGACGACGGCCACGGTCAGCTTGTTCAAGAAGTGTGCGTGATTCTTCCAATTCGTTTTGAAGAGCGTTGGCTCGTCGTTCAGAAATTCCAAGTTGTTCACGAGCATCATCACGGGCGCGTTGTTCTTCTTCAAGGGCGGTTTGAATATCTTTAAGTTGTTGTTGGTAGCGTTTGATGTTCTTTTGAGCTTCAGCATTAGCTTTGTTGGCATGATCTAAAGCGATTTCAAGTTCATTGATATCAGCTTCCAATTTCTTCTTCATGCGAAGAGCCTCAGCCTTTCCTTTGGCTTCAGCTTCAAGAGATGCTTGCATGGAGTCCAAGGCACGTTGGTGATTCTTACGGGTGTTTTCGAATTCTTCTTCCTTTTCTTGGATACGACGGTCAATTTCTTGACGAACTTGAGATAATTCAAGTTGGCTTCTAAGAACTTTGTTTTCTTCTTGTTCCAAAGCAGCTTCAGCTTCTTCGAGAGCAGCTTGGAGCTCATCTTTTTCAGCTTCAAGGCGTTTTCTGGCTTTTTCAATTTCATGAATGTTGCGTCCTCCCTCACCGATTTGGTCAAGCAAATCTTTAACTTCATCGGCCAAGTTCTTGTTTTCACGACGAACAGCTTCAAGTTGTTCTTGAGCTTCTTCATAAGCACCCTTGAGACGGAACAATTCAGTTGAGTAGTTGCGGCATTCTTTCTGACTAGCATCAAGTTCAGCGGCCAAGTCATCAACCTTGAGTTTCCATTCTCCAATGATTTTGTCGAATGCCTTTTGTTTCTTTTCAGCGGCATTGGCAATAGCTGTGGCACGGTCAACTTCAAGAGACAAGTCCTCAACTTCAGTGGCCAATCGTTGTTTGGTCTTCTCGAGAGCAAGACATTTCTGGTTGAGAGATTCAATTGTTTCCTCAGCCTCAGCAAGACGAGCTTGCAATTTACGTTTAGCTTCCTCGAGCTCTTCAGCGCGGGCAACACCCTCGGATTCGTATTTGGAGCGCCACAATTGAGCTTCAGCGTTAGCTTTGCTGAGTTGACGTTGGATGTCAGCTTTACCTTCAGCTTCTTCTTCAACTTGTTCACGAAGGTTATCCAAATCGTGTTCCAAGTTACGGAATTTGCCCAACAAAGTAGCACGTTCACGTCCTTCTTCATCGGCCAAACGTTTGGTATCTTCGAGTTGTGTGGTCAAGGAAATCTTGATCTTCGAGAGTTGAGATACTTGGGATTCAGCATCTTCCAATTGACGCAAAAGGTCGGAGTTTTCAATGGACAACTTCTTCTTGGCAGCATCGAAGTCATTGAGTGTGCGGTTGGTCTCGTCTAATTTGGCTTGAACGTCATTAAGTTGTTGTTGAAGTTGTTTGGCAATCTTCTCAGAGGCAGCCTACAAAATTTACAAATATAAATTAATATTTCTATTTTTTCCAATATAAAACCAAACTATTTTAAATAATCACACGTAAATCTTGTTAGCCACTTTTATTATTACTAATTATCAAAATTGGAATGTTAGAAAATTAAGTTAGGTTTTTAAAACAACAGCTTGGCCCCTAAAGTTAAAAGCGGTCATTTTTTTTTTATTTTTAGCGATTGATTTGAATTGTTCAGCTTTTAAGCAGCGTTTCCATCATTTTTATACCTTCTCGTTGGCAAGATGGTCAACACCTGCGCGAAGGTCGTTCAATTCACCGAAATATTGGGCCTTGTCTTTTTCAGCTCTAAAGATAAATTAAAAGATTTGTACACAAGTGAAAACAAATAAAAAAACAATTTCAACGGAGCACTAATTTAATACAAGGGCTGAGCTGCTTTTGCTGTAAATTTACATTGAAGGAAAATCACATGGAAGAAACATTTAACTACAAGGATTGTGCTACAGATCATGCCATATGTCTGCAGCATTACCTTTTCGCGAGCTACTTGATCAACTGCTAAACGGGTATTGTTCAATTCATCATGAACACGACCCCGATCATTTTCAGCCCTAATATTATTATAAGATTATTATTTATTTTATGTTTATCTATTTTATTTTTTTTTCAAGTTTATAATGGAGAAAGTACATACCTAGCCTTCATCTTGTTGAGTTGATCGATTTGTTCACCCATTTCAGAAACGGCATCATTGTGCTTCTTGCGTAAGTTAGCAAGAGTGCTTTCATGTTGAATGTTAGATTCTTCAAGATCACGACGAAGTTTGCTGAGTTCAGCTTCGCGTTTCTTGTTAAGCTCAATTTGGGCAGATGTGGCACCACCAGCTTCTTCAAGACGTTCACCAAGTTCTTCAAGTTCACGGGCCAAGTCAGCACGTTGCTTTTCAGCTTTAGCACGAGCTTGACGTTCGGCTTCAACTTCCTCTTCGAGTTCTTCGATGCGGGCTTGCAATTCCTTGATTTGTTTTTGCAATTTGCCAACAAGAGATTGTTCGTCTTCCAATTTCGCGGACAAAGAGGAAATTTCCTTATCTTTGCGTTGAACGGTTTGTTCGAGTTCCTTCTTGTTACGTTCCAAATCAGCGACGGCTTCTTGGGTGAGTTTCAAGTCACCTTCAACCTTCCTCTTTGATTTTTCAACGTCACCGCGCAACTTCTTCTCACGTTCCAAAGAGTCTTCCAACTCGTCCAAAGTTTGTTCGAGCTTGGCCTTAACTTTGTTCAAGTGGTTGACCTTATCCTCAGCAGCTTGAAGTTCTTCAGCTGTCTTTTGGTTGGCCTCACCTTGGTTCTTCTTTTCCTTGTTCAACTTGTTGATGAGTTCGTCTTGGTGAGCGATCTCATCGTTCAAGTTACGGATTTGATGATCTTTAGTGGCCTTATCTTGTTCAGATTTTTGAACGTTCAATTCAAGATCTTCGATGTCTTTCTTCATGCCAGAAAGTTCTTGTTCCAATTTCTTTTTGGCTTGGAACAATTGGTTGCGGGCATCTTCCTCAGAAGTGAGACGATCTTGGGTATCCTAGTGAATTGAAAAAAATATTAGTAATAGGATTTGAAAAAATCGCTGTTGAAAAAATGATAATTAATTTAATTTATTATTGAATGCGTGAATCATCGTATAAAATATTAACCGTGTGAAAATATATGGAGCGTGTTATAAAAATAGATTCTCAAAAATATTCAGGTGAAACATCACAGATGCAAAAAAATGGTTACTACATGTGTTTATAAATATTTAGTTTCGATCCAAAAATAAACCGTATGACGTTACACGCTCCAGCAAAATTTTGAACGTGAAAAACTGGCTTTAAATGAAATATATAAATGCATAACTTGATAAAATGAATGGCTTTACATTCCTACTAAAAACGTAAATCTAAATTTAATCTTCCACAACATTACTTGCTAATGAGAAATAGTATTTTCGAATTAAAAAAAAAGAAATACTTACATGGAGTTGAGTTTCCAAGTCGTTCTTCTGGGCTTGCAATTTGGCAGCTCTTTCTTGGATTTCAGAAAGGGATCCCTTTTCACCAGCCAATTGACCCAACAAGTCGGTCTTCTCTTGGAGAAGTTTCGAGTTGAGAGCTTCCAATTCCTTGCGCAATTTCTCTTCACGTTCAAAAGCTTCTTGTGCTTTTTGCGCCTTCTCCTCCAATTTCTGTAAATCAGCCGAAGTTTTACGCACTTTCTTTTCAAGATGTTCAGACATTAAAATTTCCTCGCTGTTCGTATCCATGATTATTAGTATTTAATGTATTAAAATTAAATCACCGCTTTGCGAAAATATAAAAATATAAAAAATAGAACCACTGTACAATTCACAATAATGGGCTTAAATATTTGCCCATATCCATGAAAGAATGATTACTCGATTTAATTATTGTTGTATTAATTGATTTCAGTATAAACGACAAAAAGACATGGCACTTTTCGTTCAACGAATCAACTAATATCGAAGTCGAATAAGTTGGAACTGTTTCGTTCGAAGAGCTTTCTCCAACTGCACGATCTGTACGCGTTTCTCGAAGAAGATCGTATGGTTTTCAAGTTTTCCAGAAAAAGTTCTTGTGTAGGCGAGTTGCAACGCCTCGATGAATAGTTATGATTCGTGAGTAAAAATATCCTTAATGCTTTAAGTTGGGGTCGGTATTAAACCCCCGCATACACACACACATAAGCTGATGGTCAGATTAAGCGTATTTAGGCTGAGGAGACGTAAAAATCATTTTACATGGAATCTTGATTGGCTGATCGCCAAAAAGGTATGAGGTGAAAAACTGTGTTTCATATCATAAATAGTAAGGTGTACTAAATTTCTCAAAATTCAACACAGGAGACATACAGAAATTGCTTATCACAGGCACTTATTTAGAATGTCGATTCATTCAGGTATATATTGATGCAGTTTTATATTACAAACGTTAATGATTAGATTTATTTGTGTATAAATGCGATACGAAATCCATTTGGATATTTAAAGAAAATGGTATTTCATTTGCGTAGGTGTTTATCGTCATAATTTTCCTCAACTCTTAATAGAGCCATCCAAAATTAATCGTTCGTTTTGATCACATTTTGATATTTCGAAGAACAGTTAAGACTTTTGTGAATTTACTACTTTCATTCTTTCTCATTAATTAGTTAAAAAAAATAAACAGCTGCACCAATGAGGATGTCCAAATGTTCCGATTTGAAAATAGCATTTTCGCGAATTGAATAAATACACAAACTTGCATACTAAATGTATACATGGCGCTTTGATCTTTATCATAACGAATGTGAAAATTATGCAAACGGAATATATATTACCATGAAACTTTAGTTTTGAATGTCTAATATAGTAAAGAAAATAAAGACAAATTGGCTTCAAGCTCAAAAGCCTTCAGGTAATCCAAACGAATTTTTGAAATAGAAATTTTGCAAGTGGAAATAATTTGTTCAAGTCATGACGTAAATATTATTTTAATATTTATATTTAGAAACAAATTAATAATACTTTAATATAAAAGTAAAATATATACTATAGTAAACTATAGTTTAAAGATTGACTATAATCACGCTGCAAATACTAATACTTTTTTGACTCGAAAACAATAGATAATAAAATGGATGAATTAAATTAAATCAGTCATAGGCTTGGTTTTATTTCATCTTTAGGCAACGGTAACGAAAATATTGCAAAACTAAAATTTAAAAAATCTAAAATTAAATCATAGATACATATAAATGATATCTAATACCGAAACTATTAGCTATGAGCCACACAAAATGTGGGTGGATTGACGAATTCGTCACGGAAAATTAAAATCTTAGTTTCAAAAATTGGAATAATTTTTTATCTAATTCGTTCTGCCAAATAAACTGGATCGATACTAAGTGCCATACAAAGAGTGTGAAATTAGAAAATTCCTGGAATGTTATTTCTATGTCATCTAAAATATTCTAAAAAACAAAAATAAAACTGAACATCCTATACCTATTATCCAACACATTATATGTGTTATAAGAATTCCAGATGACCTGGAATTTGTAGAGCATGAAACTACAAATCTGTCATCAATGCAATAAATTTGTCGACAGGTTGTTTCAAAATGCAAAAGAAAAAAATTGCATTCTTTTTCTTCGATATACAAAACATGTAAATGTTTAAACGAAATTAATTAGTGTTTGTTACTATTTTTTAATTATCGACAAATATTTCATCGAAGAAATAAAAAGTATTTTATGAGGTATCAATTAGATACCTAAATGGGTATTAACTTGTATATGAATTACCCTATTTTTAACTCAGAAGTTATTTTTTAATTAATTATTATCTAGTTTACGCTTTGATAAATGGTGTTGAAGAATTTCAATTTAAAAATAAATTTGGCACGTTGTATCATTAACGCAAATATAAATTTAAAATATCAGTTGGCCTCAACAAAAATATTTCCCATATTCAAAAATATTGACCAATCAAAACAGGGATTGAATTTATTAATATCTTCATTACAAATTTTAGATTCGATTTTTGATAAGTTCAACTATAAGTATGATAGTTTCAACAATATGTCAATAATCATGGATTCGAAAATTAAAGTAATAATAAAAATAATCAAAAGGACTTACCGCAAGTTCATCCTCGACGCGAGTGACGTTGAGAAGAGGCTTGACTTTCTGCCACAATTTCCACCATGGCCAGGTACGGAGTTGCAAGTATTTGCGTAAGTTGCGTTGTACAACTTGCAAAGCCAAACTGGAATTAAAGTACAAATGTTGTTTAACATCAAATACAATTGTTGATGACAATTCAAAACTAACCGTTGGTCTTGCAATTTTCTGAATTCTTTACGTGAGATGTAACCACGGGCCCATGATTGCATCCAGGAAATAATCTTTCCAAGACGTTCATCACGAAGTTCTTCCATCTGACCCAAGACACCAGCTCGGAAGAATACCTATATTTTGTCGCACGAAAACATGTTAGCTTTTGCAATTTTATAAAATGACTTTAATACTTCAATAAGCATAGCGTTATATTTTTATTAAATCAGTATTGTACTAATAGGGATTAGGAAAAGTTCATGCGTAGCATTAGTCAAGTTACATTGAATAAGCACTGTTTCAATACTTCATTAGAAAAATATATTGTTTAATATTTTTCTAAGAGTAAAATGTTAATTTCATTGTTTTACTGCTCAACACAATTTCAAACTTTGATTCATTGAATTTATAATTTTTAATCAAAATTTTTTGAAAAAAAGCTCATTAAATCGTCATTGTAACGATTTTATAGTACTCCATTGAAGTACCTTAGTTTTTCCTAGACGGAACTGATCAGCGTCCATTCCAATGGCTTCCAAAATAACTTGCGCAGCTTTTTCAGGTGTGATTGGTTCTTTGATTAGATTTACGCACAGAATTTTGTATCTGTATTTTGCGTGATTCAATATTGATTAGTAACAAAGAAAGAAAACTATTAAATATAAAATACACAACTAACATTTCTCATCTTATTCTGATTATAAATTTTCATGAGTTTCAACTTTTAATGTAAATAATTTTATTACATAAAATGAGAAACATTAGATCATTTTTTTTAAATGTGATCATATTGAGTTTTCATGCTGACGTGTTTGGTATGTCAGTATACTGTTCAACGCCAACAAAAAAAAGTGGTGAAAAATGCATTTGAACTGTTTTCATACAGTATTTTTTTTTAATAATAATTTCAACTTGTGCGTGACGAAGTATTTTAGCGCAAGTGAAATAAAAAAAACATTGGTGAAGTGCTCCGGCTTTTGACGGTATTTTCATCTAAACTGATTAAATATAAAAACTTTTGAAAACTCATTCCATTTAAAAGAATCTAAAGTGCAGTTGGTCATGCCTTGGTATGTCCTAAACGGTATTGATCAGGGTCAAGAGAAGTAGATTCCAAGATGAGGGCAGCGGCTTTCTTAATGTCTGATTCCTTGTCTACAGGACCGGGATTCAGGATCTTGTATCTAAATTAGGAACATGTCGACAAACACATGTATTTGGGTAAAATCACAATTCATTCATATTACTAAACTAATACCACCTAAAAGATTAAGATAAACAAGGATTTTCTAAATGGGCACAAAAAGGTAATAAACAATGCTATTCTAAAAAAAATGTCAGTCACATAATATGAAACCATTCAAAATATACTCCATTCCGGGACTAAAGTAAAACACTAAAATCTCATTCTTGGAACTTTATACATATACTGGGGAAGTGCTAAAAGTCAAATAAAAAAATATTTATATGTTCGGGGAGGTTGCATTCAACAATAATTGGATCTTGGAGGTCATATACATATGGTTCTTTCTATCTTGCCTTAGTATGACCAACACGATAACTGTCTGGGTCAAGTTTAATTTCTTCAAGACATTTAGCAGCCGCAGTTTTAGGGTCTTTCTCAGCTGTCATTGTCGCAGGGGCTAGGATCATGTAACTAGACATTTAAAATAATTTTATTTGACTAAATACTCTAATTTGACCAGAAAGATAAATTCTATCACCGTCTAATAAATTTAAGAAGAAAAAAAGAAGTTGTACAAGTTCTTACCGAAGTTTGAAGTCGGGGTAGACCATACGATTGGGGAAACCTTTACGACAGATACGGATACCTTCAAGTACACCGTTACATGTCAATTGATGCATTACAAGATGGGAGTCGATGACACCTTAAAATAAACAGCGTTAATTTAATAGTTCTTGATTTACGTTTTAGTGTTATTATATACCAGGTTGTTTCATTTCGTTGGGGATGATACAACGTACGAAGTGAGGTTGAGTTGATCGTAAAGTGGTCATCAAGTTATTCAATTGTTCCTAAAAATTTAAGGAAACTCATGATTTTGAATTCATTACAAATTGGTTTAAAAAGCTGAATTTAAGTTATATAAAAATGTTTACTGAATTTGAGAAAATTAAGTTATAAGATTCACATAAAAGTATCGTAAAGTTAAAAGAAAAGTAAGCAGTTAAATTAGAAGTAAATGTTAAATATTATATTGTTAGTAAAAGAAAAAAGACTAAGTTATATTAATGAAAACGGTTAGCACAGTTATTTGTAATAAATAAAGTAATTAAAAACATGGACGAATAAAAGCGCATTTTTTGTATAAAAATGTATGTTAGCGTGAAAATTGTTACCAATTTGTCGAAAAAAAACCTTTTCATGTCAAGAGTAACAAAGGTGTGTTGTCCATTTGTAGGAATATTTTTTTAACATATATCAAAAAACAAAAAAAAAGTGAAAAGTGCTACAAAAATAAAAAGAAAAATTTCCTCGTTCACAAAAATAAAATCGGTGGTTTATATTTTCATAGTAATTAAAACTGAAATTAAACCCATTTGGTTTTGGCATTGTCTTAAAAAGCCAACCTGAGTTTTTCAAAATTATCACAATCATTACTCATGCTCCACTCTACTTTAAAAGATTACTCTTTACTGTATTTGTTTTTAAAGTATTCATTCAAATAATAACAATCAAAACTACTCTCTATTAAATGAAACAGAATATGTTTTGAAACCCCACCTTGTAGGAGGAAGAAACAGTAGCGAAACCACCACCTTTCTTACCACGTCCACCTGATGAGATAAATATGAAATTTAGCGATATCATGCTGATTAGATTTTAAGTTTGTTTAATTTATTAAAGTATAAAATGACGATAACCCCTTATATGTTCAGCTAAAATAACTTTCGAAATGTGGAACAATTCGTCTAAGTAAAAGGATAGATGTGTAATAGGATGTTGATCTTCTTTATCATAGGATTTCATAGTAGGTTTGTTCAAGGTAAGGTTGGTTAAAGTGATATCCCATCGTCATCAGGATATTTCATAGAATATTAGCCAAAGCTTATTCAAATGGACATGGTTCGACACAATTTTAGGTTCTTATCTATTGAATCCCACCATATTGTGTGAAAGAGTAATAGATAGTCGTTTGCACATGTATTTGTGAAATATTAAATTTTAAAGTTTAAGGCTTGCGTGCTTGGAAGAGATTTTTTTAGTTAGAATAGAAAGGACATCCGAGCAGAGTGTCATGTTCTAAGCCGGAAAAGTGAGAGGTAGTTACCCTATAAAGTGCTGATACAGTCATAAAAGCAGACCCCTTCTGACGTTTTTGACCTGTTTTTGGCAATTAATTACATAAATATGAATTGTTTTCAGAATTCAATTTCAAATTTCAAATATATATAGTAAAATTTAAGTTTGTCGTAATAATAAAAAGATAAATTACCCTTGCCGCCACCGGCATCAGCAGCAGCAGCACCACCGGATTGTCCTGGATGGTCAGAGAAGATTTCACGCAACAAAGCATTGCTACCCTTCTTGTACAAGTCAACGACAGTGTCGTTCAATGGATCTTTGTTCTTTTCCAACCAACCGGTGATGTTGTATGGGACATTACCAGCATAATGGCCAATAGCAAAGTGAGCAGCAGCTTGACCAGGCTTTGGTGGTTTTGGTTTCAAGAAGTTAGGAGATTTGCCCAAGTGGTTGTTGTTCAACTTCTCCTCAAATGTTCTGTCGGTGGCTTTCGGGAACATAGATTCTTCTTCAAGAATGGACAAGATACCCATAGGCTGTATAAAAACACAAGAGATTAGTATTTATTTTTACAAAATAACTTTAAAATTCTACCATACTTTTCTTCTATTGAAACTTTTGCAAAAAAGTTATGGTAAAATTTGAAAGAAAAAAAAAACACAAACAAATATTTCTAGGTCTACAATTTTACTTTTACGTTTCTAAAGTACACATTCGCACTTACCAATCGTAGCCAACTGATGCTTACCATTTTTACAGAAGCTATACAGAAATGCGACCATTACGTTCAAAGGGGTTAGACTAGTTTACAATATTAAGCAAGCATTTTGTTTAAAAAATAGACGACTGGTTGGAAACACTACTCATTATAAGATATTTTGTGTAAATAAAAAGTGCATTCAGTGGGTGTATAGAAAGTGCAACACAAATTTTGATTTCAAACCCTGTACCATCAAATTAAGTGATATGTTGACAAAAAATTGAAGTGATTTTTAAAATTTGCTACATTTAATTCAAATAGGCTAATACCTTCTCAATCAAACTAATGGTCGGCTGCAGGTCCATACCGAAATCTATAAATTTCCATTTAATTCCTTCTCTTTCATATTCTTCTTGTTCAAGAATGAACATATGATGGTTGAAATATTGTTGCAATTTTTCGTTTGTAAAATTGATACAGAGCTGATTGAAACTATTTAACTAGTCTCACAGTAACCATCACAACACAGTCGCCCATCAGTATATCAAATGTTTGTGTACACATGTTTTTACACAATAAGCAAAACACCGAAAAAGAATTAATAAAAACACCATAAAAAAGGCATGACAAATGAACGCAAAATTAATTATATAAAGACAAAACATAAAAAAAAAGTTTTAATATATGACGAGTCATGAAAAATTTGGCAGAATATTACTGAAATTTTTTCAAAAAATTATCAGTTCAAAATAAGTTGAACTTTTACTGATCAGCATTTGTAGTTTATATGTGTCAGTAAATGAAGCTTTGAAGAATAATTTTTTGAGAAAGTGAAGCTAAAGCAAATCATATAGGGTAGCCATGAACCAATAGGCGTATACCCTATACCTTTTCAATTAATTCAATACATTGTTGAAGATCCATGCCAAAATCAATGAAGGTCCACTCAATGCCTTCACGTTGATATTCTTCTTGTTCCAGAACAAACATATGATGGTTGAAGAATTGTTGCAACTTTTCATTTGTAAAGTTGATGCAGAGTTGTTCAAAACCATTGAACTGCATCGAGTGTTAGAAAAAATGATCACAGTAAATAATTAGTTAAAGACCAATGAATTCTTAGGATTGTTCTTAAAAATAGGTAAATTACATAAAACATGAAATCCCTCTGTAAGTCAAACAAAGAGGTGTCGTTAAGAAGTTTATCAAAGAATTGGTGATAAACAGTGTTCATAACATGTGAATATAATGTTGTGTTGTGATGATGAGAGGCAGCAGACAGCAGGATCAAACCTTTACTTCACATTGGACCACGTTGAGATGTTGCGTTTCAAAAAACCTAATTTCAACAACATTTTACCTTCTCAATAAGTTCGATACAAGCCAATAAATCCATTCCAAAATCGATAAATGCCCATTCAATTCCCTCTTTTTTGTATTCTTCTTGTTCGAGTACGAACATGTGATGATTAAAGAACTGTTGCAGTTTTTCATTGGTAAAGTTGATACACAATTGCTCGAAACCGTTGAACTATTTCGAGTAATACAGAACATAACAGAAAAAGGATTGAAAGAAATTCATTAGCAATTTTCAAAAGGGAAAGAAAAGAAGAAATTTATTTTACACAGGTGTCTAAGTATTTTATATTTTGAGACACATTTGTACGTAGGCATGCCAGATAATGCTGTAAAATAAATATTACAAGACGTAGAAAATATTAATTGGGGAAAATAAACACAGTATAGTGATGTACTTTAACCGCTACTGTTATGATACATTAAATGGTTAGTAAGTCAAAAAATCGGGGGTAAAGTAATAGCCAAACATCGCATTTGTTCTAGAGCTTGCGAAGCTTACCTGTTGATATTTGCATACTGTAACTTGTCTGATTTCACGAGTTCAAAACTACCAAATTAAAAATACTTTTCAAAGAAAAATATTTGCCATCTCTAACCTTTTCAATAAGGTCAATACAAGCTAACAAGTCCATTCCGAAGTCAATGAACTGCCAGACAATTCCCTCTTTTTTATATTCTTCTTGTTCGAGTACGAACATGTGATGGTTGAAGAATTGTTGCAACTTTTCATTGGTGAAGTTAATACACAGTTGCTCAAAGCCGTTGAACTATAAATTAATAAGCAGCATTTTATTGCACTAAATCTACATTAACATCTATGCGAGCATATTTTAAATAAAACTACAAATTTTGTAGCCTTACTTAAAGGTATCTTTTTGATTACATATTTTTTTGCGCGCGTTAAACTATTAAACTACAAACATTCAATGTGAAAAAAGAATTAAATATGGTTGTTACATCATTTGTATCAATAAAATTTCAAGTGTTGTTATTTTCCATGAGTTGGTAATGGTTGTTGTCAAGCTGAATTAAGAAGCACTACTTTAGCTGTAAATTAATGAAATAATTAAATATTTCTTGTTATATCTCACTATAATGAATTTTCCCCTTAAATAAAAAAATGAATAGTAAAATTGTCTGGATGTCTGCTTTTCTGCACCTAAAACTGGATGCTCTATAATGGAAAAAAAAGTTATAATTTCTTAACTTACGAGAAATATTTTTTGGTACATTATGTATATCAAAGTTTTCATTTTTTCCAATTTTGTACAAATTTAATTTGCTGAGGTCGAGAAACCCTCACTGTAGATACGTGAGTTCTCATACATAACTCGGAATGTTATATTCGTTAACCTCAGTAGTTTGTAATAAAAAAATGAGGATTGAAAACTTTTATGTGGTACCGTTTTATAATTTGATCTTACAATTTGTTTTATTTTTTCAATATTTTATTGTTAATTGTAATACCAAATTTAACCAAATGAAATATTTCTTCAATTTTGATTTCACTCACATCGAAAATTTCGAAACCAGCAATATCCAGTACACCAATGAAATGTTGTCTTTTTTGTTTGGTGTCGAGGGTTTCGTTACATTTCTTGACCAACCATTTGAACAGACGATCAAACATGGCTTTGGACATGGCACCCACAGAGTAGGCGACTTGGTCCTTGTTACGACCTTGTGTGACGAATTCGTTACCGACCTTGATTCTGGGTTTCAACAAAGCTGTGTACATAGCCATACAGTCAACACCCAACAATGTGGCGACACGTTCACCTTCCTGGAATCATTCGACAAATTGTTTTAGAAGAAAATATAGTGATGAAGCGTTTGTTTTTACCTCTGTTCCATCAGCTTCAGCCTGTTCTTCACGACCTCTTTGTTTGAACTTCATTCCACCCATGTGCATTACAGATGCGGTAATCTTGTAGATGTCATCCTTTTCTTGTTGAGTGAAACCCAAGACGTCAAAGGCTTGCTATATTTTGTCACAAAAAAATCACCATTAGTTTTTACTACACAAATAAAT
Source organism: Sisyra terminalis (assembly GCA_958496175.1). Taxonomy (NCBI): domain Eukaryota; kingdom Metazoa; phylum Arthropoda; class Insecta; order Neuroptera; family Sisyridae; genus Sisyra; species Sisyra terminalis. The sequence goes on from OY292274.1 coordinate 35,742,476, forward strand.
GAAGAAAAACTTCAACTTTATAGAATAAGTTTTTATTGAAGTTTTTCTTACTGAGTATTTAACAGTTTTGTTTAATTCATATCATGTGAATGTGTATTATGCACTTACCAGTAAGCGTTAAATATTTACATAATGATTCAATTATGTACATGACAAATTAAAAAAGCTCGATAGCAAGCATTTTTTTTGTTTTAAAAAAGGACTCTTAAGGGATAGGACGGTGTACTATTTTTTTAGTTTTTGTACCTTTAAAAAATAAATTTTGTTTTTACACAAAGTAAAAAGTATACTTAAAGAGTATTTTTTTTTTTGGGTTTGACTAAAAAAAAGTGCAAAATGGAAATTTTACTCGCAAAGTGCTGTAAATTTCAAATTATCACTGGAACGAATAAATTCAACAACAATGATTCAAATAACTAGGGATCTAAATTCGTAAGAATTTATTACATTTACCAGGAAATATACCATGCTAATAAAATGTTCAAAGGGTGAAAATAACTAAAATAAGTATTTTTCTTTTCGTTCCGGTGCAAAAACTACTTACGTCCGTTAATGCGGATTCTTCTCCATCATCCATACTAGGAATGGTAATTTTACCCTGGGATACATTGTAGTAGTCATAGATATTATCAGAGAGCAAACATTTAGCTGTAGAAATGGCAAAAGCAAGAAAATTAAATAAGCATTGTTAATAATAGCCTTATACACAACTAATAAACATTAAATAAATTCATGTTTTCCCTAGTTTTCAAGTATATAATAAGCTGACACTTTTATAAAAGAATATTGCGTTATCAAAGATATAGCTGAGATTAAACTTCAGTACTTTTTTTTATTTACTATTTACCTTGAGTTATATGAAATAGTAAAAAAAATCATAAAGTACAATTACCTATTTTTCTTCTACATCTTTGTTTGATATAATTTAAGCCCAGATTAGCAAAATTGATTATTTTTTAATTATTAGAAGTTATTAAATGGCTTGTATATTGTCCTATCAAAAATTCAAAAATTAGTTCTTTTTGTTGGTTAAAAAAAGTTCAAAAAGAAAAGGTTACAAAATTTTGTAGAGAAAAAAAATAAAAATAAAATATAAAAGCATAAATGCTTAAGAAAAATATTTACAACGATATTTTGCGAAGCTTAAAGCATTTGATAAGATCGAAGCTGTAAAAGTTATAAAGCAATTTTATACAACTGTAACTTGTATCCCAAGTAATTTTATAATATTAACGGAAACGTCGATTTTATATATTAAAGTAACTTAATAGAATATTGAGGAAATGTTTGTTTTGTGGAAAAGGATAAATTTTGTATGTGTATGGTTCAAACCAATTGGCCATGCAAGCATTACGTCAGGGAGCGAGCGACCTTTGGATTTCGTATTGCCAATTTGTTTTCTAATCTAATCCTACCAATCATGAAAAAGATTTGACATTTGAATACAAACCCCAGCCATTGTAACTTTGATCAATCATATTTCATTGCAGACTATTATTTTTTTATAGAAAATAATTTTGTACAACTTTTGTTTTATCATTTCGATAACGAAATAATAGTCGTTACGCTCCCTGAGCAACAATGGCGGGGTCGCAATTATAGCGACTTACATCAGTTACTTCCGCTTCCAGGTAATCGTTGACGCCCGGAATACGGGTTTTACCCTGATTTATAAAGTAATAGTCTCCAATTCTATTGCTGAGCAAACATTTAGCTACGACAAATAAGTAGGAAAGTCAATTTACTAAGGAATGTACTAGTCCAAAGATGACTCGCCCCATTTAAAGCATTATCGGTAAAAATATATTTAGGACACATAGTAAGTGCTGGTGCTATCTACAATCAACATAAAGTTACAACATATAATAGACACATAAGACAAAGACACATTTATGAAAAAACCATGATTTTCACTCCATTCTAGCAATTCTAAAAGGAATGGTTAACTTTAATTATCTAGACAATTTTTCTTAATAGACATAAGTAATCATGGTTATTTCAATTAATTAATAGACATATACATGAAGACAATCGACAGGACAACTACTGAAAACAAGACATTAATACTGCACAACACAAAAGAAAGGACGAAGACGACGTATAATGTCGGAGTCAGTCCGATCACTCACATCAGTCACAACCATTTCTTCTGCGTCATTCACTCCAGGAATGACAGTCTTTCCTTGTGCGATGAAATGATACTCGGTTACATCTTTGTTCAATAAGCAACTCTCTGTGAATTAATATACAAAGGATATTGTAGAGGAAAACACTCAAAAACTAGACTATAAGCGGAATATAAAACGTATAAGTTATACACTCTACGTAGGAAAAACAGCAGTCTTAAAAACTGTTTTTACAAAAAGAAAAACCTTTGTCAACACTGGCTACAACTACAGTCAATTCAATCTACAAGGTTTGGGTAGTTATATTTTCGATATTGTATAGATATAACTAAACCGAAAATATAGGTGTTTCAAGACTCTGAGTAGGTTTGGATATGAGTCTTACTACTATTACTACAATTAGCACTCAAAAATAAACACTCTATAAACAATTTGTGTATGTGTGTATGAGGAGCCTCTTCCAGTGGGAAGAGTTAAGTTCCACCCCATTTCTACTGGGGAAGGACTTACATCTGTAAGGGTGCCTTCTTCGCCATCATCCATATTAGGAATTGTTGTTTTTCCTTGGGATACGTAGTAATAGTCGTGAATATCATTGCTGAGAAGACACATCGCTAAGAATTTACAGGGAAAATATTTAAAAATTTTGATCGTTCTTCTATAATATTTATCTAATATTTATGTAAAATACTTATAAAAAATATTTAAAAAAAACTCTCTTGGTTTCCTAGAATAACTTACTAAAATACTATTATAAGTTTCTTTAAATTGTAATTATATCTTTTCCTAACAAAATGTACCTTTAAGACCCTCAACGGCTCCAGACATCATTTGGTAGAAAATATGATAAGAACGTTCAAGAGATTGTTGGGAGATTACACGAGCCTTCTCCAACAGGTCTGTAATAAAAAATACAAATTAATTTCCTAACAAGTTACGGTGTTGTGAAATACTTACAAGTTTCAATATCAGCACCGGCCAATTTGCCAGATGGACCAAAGTGAATACGGATGAATTTACCCTTGATACATAAGAGTTGAGTTTTATAATTGCACTTAACAAGTTTATGATTTTTGTAAACTTACGAAACGTGAAGAGTTGTCATTACGCACGGTCTTAGCGTTACCAAAAGCTTCAAGTACAGGGTTAGTTTGTACTACTTGATCTTCCAAGGATCCTTTCTTGCTTGATTCTTGGTCTTTCTTTGTGGAGGCACCAACGGTGGCGAAATACGCAATTACTTTTTTCGTGTTTTCAGTCTTTCCGGCACCAGATTCACCGCTATAGTAAAAAAGCAATTAATTTTGACTCAATTTTGCAATAATCGCTGCAATACTTACGTAATCAACATAGATTGATTTTCATGATCTGTGAAATGAAATATTTGATTAAGTAATTACATATAGATGTGATTTTTGTAAAAAAAAATACTGACTAGTTAACATGTTGACGTAGGCACCATCAGAAATAGCGAAAATGTGAGGTGGAACTTCATTTCGGCGTTTGCCTCGGTATAATTTAGCGCAACGCAAGGTATATACGGGGAATCTCTTGTAAGGGTTGATAGCGACGCAGAAAAGACCCGAATAAGTCTGAAAATTCATTAAGCATGATAAAATGCGTAATTAACAAAAAGATGATCACACATTTGATTAGTGAAGTAAGATTTATCACACGTCTTGTCGTGTTTTCAAAATCAAATCATAGAAAATATGTCGATAATCATAAATCGTATTCACACAAATCGTAAAAAATAAACAACACAGAATCAAATATCACTTTAGCGAAGAAGAGAACAGGTGTATATTTTTTATACGTTTCCTGTATCCTGGAGATATAGACGATTGAATTTTGGGGAAGGCGATTGTGGCCCGATTTTTCCCCAAGTTAGTGCCAGCAAGCATATAAAGCGTTAATAAAGATATTTTTATCAGGAATGTTTTTTTAATAGAAAATGTTATGAGATCATTTTTGTTAGAGATTGCATTTTTTCTTTGTTAAAATGGTTTAACAAAATGAAGAAAAAAAATATAAATCATTTTTTAACAATGTAAAACTATTCAGAATCAGAGATTAGCATTCAAACGAAAAATTGTGTTAACGTTATTTTATTAATTTCCAATGAAAACAAATTGAAATCATATATGCTAAGGATAAATGGTTGAGATTGGCATTGAATTGATGGTAAAATTGACATGTGTTGATTGGAAATAAGGTAAAAATATGAGAGCAAAAGCAAGCATTATAACATTGAATTTTGATTTTTTTGTAAATTGAAAAATAAACCCAACAAATTTTTTGCATCGGCAGCGGGGCCACGACTTACGTAGATGAGTTTATGGTAGTATCTTTGTTTAAGATTGTGCAAAACGGAGGCATCATTAAGGTATGTCAAGTTAGACATATCCTCACATTTCTCGTACTTAGGGGGATTGACCTGGCTTACATCCTCTTTCTTGAAGTTTTTGTCCTATCAAGCGAAAAAGTATATTAGAAACGAAGAATGTTGGTACTTACATAAATTAGTTTGCAGTAATATCGTTGTCGTAAATTATGTAAAACAGCGGCTTCGTTTAAATATGTCAGATCGGCCATATCTTCGACTTTTTCAAATTTCGGAGGGTTCACTTGAGACACTTGTTCTTTTTTAAAATTTTTCTCCTGTTATCACAGCAAAAAATATTTAAAATAAACTGAATATTTTTTTACAAAATTACAAACATAGTAACAATTACTCAATGACTATATAAATTCCAAAATCGATATAATACCTATTTTAAACATTTTTTTTAACAAATACATATAAATTCATAAATAATTTTTCAATAAATTAATTTTTTTTCGCGTATATTTTCTTTTGCATTTATACACACCTCACCACCAGGAAGGGTTACAGTAACCAAATCTCCTTTTGTAGCTTTGATTTCACCAAGAAGGTAACCTTCCTTCTCATCCGGAACCCAGCAAGCTTTCTTCGCATCATAGGGTTTAGTTTGATCAATGCGCTTCTGTTCGAGTGACACAAACAGGTATGGGGTTGGATCGGGATCCTCACCCTCCTGTTTTACGGGTTTCGGCATGGCTTCGGACGGGCAGAAAAATTGGGGCTATCGAGACACGTAATACAGCCCTAGGAGCCTTCCTGCATTAAAAAGTAAAAACAACCAATTAGTAATTAATTCTTCGGATATGATAAATAGTTAGAATCTTCAATTTTTAAGTTCAGAATTTTCTCTACTAGAATATCGCTAAAGGTGGCCATTTTCAAATTTGTTTGATTTCACTCCAAAAATATATTTATAATATTTTTTTTTAAAAATCTATACTTTTTATAATAGTTGGAAATAGTTTTCTAACACACATATATTACACACTTTGTTTTTTCACTGAACCAATTCATCATTTTTATAGATTTATAATAAATTATTTGATAAATGGAGGTAAAAAAGAAAATCCTTCCATATATTTAGTTATTTTTTTTAGAATTTAAATTAAATATAGACAAAAATTTGGTATAATTAAGGCATCTTTTCCAGTTATTTTAAAGTAACCAACAAAATAAAAATACACCGAAAAAGCTTTCATTATTTTACAAATGAGCTTTCAGTTATTCGGTGGGATCGGTAAATTTTATCGTAAAGGACTAAATATGTTTTTTTCTCAAACATTAATATTATACATATTTTTATGAACGAATTCAAAAATGGTCATACTTAAGGATAATGCCAGTGATATAAGTATATGTGTGGGTTAGTTGTCATGATTAACGGCACGAAAATGCAATTTTAAGCGAAATCCACTTAACAAATAACACGACTTTTTGAACTTTTAGCTTTTTTAATTGTTATTTACCATCGTTTATTAACTATCAAGGTCTTTAATGACTCTAGAGTGAATAAAAATCCGTAAATCAAGAAATACTGAAAACTTGTTTGATACAAAATTTTAACCTAATACCTATCAGTTTTGGAGCGGTCACCTTGACCACTCGGCCACCAGTAGGCTTTTTAGCTTTTCTTGACCGAAAAAACAATTTTCTGCTGATACAAATCATCAAGTTGATTCTTTGTTTGTTTGGTTTTTTTTTTTTTTGGTTCAAAGTCTTAATATCGGACTCTCAGTTCTCTGGGCTCTAGGAAAATTTTTGCCTAGATTTTCGACCATGTCGTGATTTTTGACTATGTAGATTTCGCTTACTAACCTCAAGATATAGAACTAAATTTAAAAAAAATATGTAAAGCTCTTTTAAAATACATATCAATATTATTTATCATAAAAAAAAACATAATATATATAAAAAAACAGCCTATAACTGTTCACTAATAATGTTTTACTTTAAATGTTAAATTACAATTTATTTCCTTTTAAATATTTAGATTTTCGATTCATGAGAAAATTATTTAGATAAATATAAAAGCGCTGGTATAGTTTTTTAAGCTACATATTCTTTCAGTGTTAGTTCTATTAACAGTTTAAGTTTGATAGTTGGTGGTATCTCATTTGTATAGTTTAAAATTGATTAGTAGTAACTATAAACGCATTAATTGTACGAGAAATAATCTAAAAGATTAGTAATTAGATCTTCTTAATTGCCACTGAGTTCAATTGATATAATGCCAAATTAAAATTAAAGATAAAATCTTAATTGAGATCATCCTTGTGAAAGTTGAAAAGCTTTATGGTGCTTTAATGATTTAATAACAATGCAAAATCGTGTAAAATTGAAAGAATCTAATCGAATTATATTCTTATTTTTTTAGGTGTGCATTAAATGCAAATTGTTTGCCTTTAATGCGTAGCCAGACCATAAATGGAGGCAGAGCCATGAAATGCTTCATACAGACGGCAACGAAATTGTTTCAACGCAGTCGAACCTCGCGAGTTATAAATAAGTTCGGAACATGAATATTGCTGCGCCGACAACGTGAATCACGTCTTTCTTCCTACCGTATTCATATTCCATCCCAATCATTTTACAAGTACGAGAAATAAAAATAAATGGACGCAAATAATACAGATTAATAGGGCACACTGATAAAAATACACTTTTTCTTGATCATGACTTAACACTGAATTCTTTTCAACTTTCGTCTACTATTGATTTATGAAAAATGGAAAATTCAAAATCACCACTTAAAAAACATAACAATCGTCAAAGGTTCTTAACTTTTCAGCAAACTGTAGCATAAATGTTAGTTTAATAAAACATAAAAAAGCACACAAAAAAGTTTCAATAAGTTTCGCGGAAAGTTCTCAGGCATTACAATAAGATTCTCCATTTTTCCTGATCACAAAATTTATAAATATTTCAAATTTTTATAATTTGCAAAAAATCAAGTTAATCTAAAGAAATTAAAAAAAAAAAGTAAGCTCAATAAATACGCCAATAACGACCGATAACGAAAAACTTAAATTGATTACCCAAATTTTCCGATTAAGATCAGAACGATTTTAATATTTAATATGACGAGGAAATATTAAGTTTTGCCATTAATTACAATATCGTATTGGTAAGAATAACGAAATAGTTTTAGGCCAAAAAAAAGTTTAAGATTTTTAACGATTTATATTTAACTCAAAAAAAAGAAGTAAACGTAAAAGTAAAACTACAGTATTTCCACGTAATAAATCTTCTAAAAGGAAATCACTTGACTAAAATAAAAAATTCTAAAATTAATGTGCCTTCAACTCAAACATTACTCGTTACAGTCGAAAAAATAAGAGCAAATAAGCTTTAACTTTCCTTTTTCTTGAGCTTTTGAATCAATGATTATTTTTACACGCCAGCTTAATAAATAGGTAAGTAATAAAAGGAAATAATTGCATATAAAAACAATTTAACTCCTCATTTTGTCTTTGGTTATATGTACAGTGATGTAATAATGCGAAGAAGTTTTATTTGGCTACAAAGTTGCGTGTCGAATTTTTCAAAGTGACGCTATTATATTTTGAATAGCCACTGTACAAGAATAGCACAGCGGACCAGGCAAAGGAATGTGCTTGACGCCTCTCTATTTACGGACTTGAGAGCAAATCTGTTTCTGTTACCACTGTGACGTCACCGACAACGTCCATTTTATACGTAGATATACAATTATTTAATCAATCAATTTTGGGTGGTATATGTGAAACATTAATCTTTGCAATATACAAAAAAACATTAAGCTCTATTTTAGACGGCAAATAAAAATATTATTACTGTTATTTTTTGGATTCAACTTTCTCATATACCTATTTACAGCAGACTTGTATTAAAAAGAATCATATATTTCATTTATTTAAACTTTTATGTTAAAGCACTAATCGAAAATTCACCAATTCAAACCGATTAAAAACAAACTCATGCATGTTTTAAATTGAAATGATTTCAATCATTGTATTTAGCCTCCAGTCGCCATTATTAAAGCTTCTGCGGAAGCTTTACGATGAATCGCGATGGCCGTGCCGCTTGTGTTTGAAAAGTTCAAAATTATCACACATAAAATCATTTCAATTTGCAAACAACTTAATAAGAACTGAAAAAATGTGTTTTACAGGTTAAAGTCTCAAAAAATTAAAGAATAATTTTTTTTTTCGTAAATAGTTGAAAAACAAAAATACACACGCAACCAGCACAATGCAAAGAAGTTAAAGTTAAGTAATTTTGTTGTATTTTCTTTGTAATAATCCACAACAATGATGGGTAATTTACGGTTTACGTCACACACAGTTGCACAATCACAATCAATAAGGTGTAGATATATATTATTTAAAATATATATGCAAATAAATAATAATTTGTATATTAATTATTGATATAGATAAAAATATACAGTATGAGATATCACCAAAATTAAATAGCGTTAAACGCTATGTCGCACACCAGTTAGCCCCTTGTATATATATATATATAAATATAGTTTTATATATACGTGGTTATGACCTATTAATTGTTAAGAGATGAGCACGTAGTAGAAGATTCGCACTTACGTTCGAAAGCCGTTCTGACTATGTTCTACGGTCGACCCCACATTATAAATGTCGGCAATGTGATCCAATTTTGTAACAAGCGTTTTGATTGGATGTCGGTTTGGTCCAATCCAGACGTCCCTTAGTAGATGCTTGATCTACCTTTTTAGGTGGAGGTGATATGACAGCGGTATAGGCCGATACTAAAATACATACAACCACCACTTTGATGATTTCAAGTGTAGTCACCTCAGAGAACTTTCACGGAGCACATCGCACTTTTCCAATGTAAACTTCAATTTTCCACCAGCTTCATTGAAAAAAGGTGTGAAATTCCCATCGTGTTAAAGCAATATTATAAACATATCTTTCAGTCATAATTTCATACTTATATCAATATGCTAGCGAGCTTTTTCATATTATAAGACTTTAGATGAATTAGCCATTTTGATTATATAAAAAAATATCAAAACATAACATTTTTTAACCATTCAACTTCAATAGAAGAAATGTTACCTATTGTTTCTCTTAATTAAGTTATATTCTCAAGTTAAAAATAAGACATTTTTGTGATTTTCCAAAATTATAACTTAATAGTATACATACTTATGGTTATAAAGCTTGTTAAATCATTTGGGTGGTTAATTATTGATTTATTGATTAGGTAGCGAATGATAACATATATGACACGTCCTTGAATTTATTTCGACAATCAAATTTTAGCAAATTGGAGTTTAATTATCCATGGCAGATCAGAAACGGTGATCATATCAAGTAGTATATGGAGGTGTATTATAATTAACTACATCAACGATGCAACAGCTGATCACCTCCACCTCCACCAACATGAATATTTTTCAAACATCGTTGTAAACGATAAATTTATTTACCTGCATTTTGTAGATTTTCTAGATGACATTATTTATGTGGCCAATGGTTCTATACTCATTTTTCATTTTTAATAGGCTGTTAAATTATAGAACATTTAATTTGTCGTAAATATTTTCAAGTAACAATAAGCCCTTTTATAAACAAATCGCCAGAGTATGTTTTGACCAAGATCAATCGCAACTTGAATTTAGAATATTATTTTTAGATAGTAATATAAACATTAAAAACATATTTAAGCATCCTAATAAAACGAATTTTCAGAAAAATATTATATATATTACGAAATATTAAATTCCTCAATACTTAAATTCTATTTTGAGAGATAACTTACTCTTGTTTAAAGGCTTAGGTATTATTCATTCAAATCCAAGATTGTATCAAAACTATTTAAATAATAATAATAACAATAAAATTTGGATACACTACAATGTCATTGTAATGCATTTATTTTAATGTCCTTAAGAAATTGATTAATGATATTTTTTAATACTTACTTATAAATCTTTTTTTAACAACTCTTATAAAAACTGTAAAATCTATATCAAAATAATTTAGAAACATTAGAAATCTTGTTATTTTTAAAATATTTTCCTTTCAATAGGTATCATTCGATAGGTATTATTACGTTTTTATTTTAATAATAATTTATTTTGACGGGTTCAATTGGATTTGTGTTTCAGGGTATATAAGAATAACAAATTTAGCCTACTGGTGGCCGAGTGGTTTAGGGGACTGCTCCAAAACTGGTAGGTAATGGGTTCGATCCTCGTATCGTACAAATTTTCAATATTGCTCGATAAGGGATTTAACTAACCCTAAATTCACTAAAAGACCTTAGTAGTTATAAAACGGCGGTAAATAACATTTAAAAAAAATAACAAATTTATTACAAACGCGTTATATTTTATTTCATACTACACACACTTGTTTATTTATTTTACAACAATTACATTTACGGTTAGCGCGATTTACTTCGAACTGTAACTGGTCCCTGTTTTAATGTTATTGTAACTGGTTCATTGTCGACAGTCAATCTATACTAATATATAAAATTCTTACGTCTGTCTGTACATTTCGATTTTGAACCCAATTTTAGGGTAAATATTTGTTTCAAGAGGCCCTCATTCCGAATTTAACATTTTTAAAAATTTTGTCTGTCTGTCTGTGTGTCCCGATTTAACTAAAGAACGGAACAACCGAATTTAATGAAATTTGGTATTAAGATACAACATAATTTCCCACAGACTATAGGCTACTTATCATTCCAAAAAAATACTAAGGGAAGGTATTCCCTAGGGATGAAAACAGAAATTTTTACACTAGACAGGTGAGTTATATATCATTGAAAAGGTAATTTAAAATTAAAAAATAATCTGTAAAAATATTTTTAGTTGAGCTTATAAAAAGCACAGTAAATTCAATTTAAAGTTTAAAAAATTGCCTCTTTGAAATATAAACCTTTATATATAATAGACAGATAGTTGATGTTAATAGCGTAATCGGTTACGTATCGGACATTCTGATCCTCATAATTATAAAGAAGTGGGTTCGAATCTTACAGTAAACTTTTTTTTTTATTTATTTTTTTTACAAAATTGTTGTAAGTAGACCCTTAGAGTTGCTCAATATTGAAATATTAACAAAAAAATAAATAATAGTAGTAGTAGTAATAATAATAATGCTAATAAAACTTGAAATAAATACGTTTTTAAAACCTTGCATACATAAAATCGTGTATTTAAAATCCCTCTGACTAATGAAATGTTAATATTCGCTGTATTCCTTATAAGAAATAGACATTTATTAAGAATTTTTTTTGAAAATTCCTACCCTAAAAGAGTAAAAGGGGTGGCTAAGAAAATGTTAAGCTAATCAACAATCGAAATTTTGAATTTAATAAGTGTAATAATTAATTAATTATAAGTTTCTATTTTTGTTATATAATTTTAACTACAGCATTTTAAATAACGTCATTTGACTAGATTAGTATGAAAGTTTAAGTAGTAGGTACTTATACCAAATACCATAGAGGCGGTTTTTAATTTTTGTTTGTTTTTCAACAATCAAATTATTTAAAATCTAATTTTTATCAACCAATGATTGTGACCTGGAGCAATTATTTATTCTACTGAAAAACATTAAGGGAGCAATTTTTTGTCATATATTTCATTATCAATCAAAATATAAAATCTTCCAAACTAACTTTACTTCGGTATTTAGAAAAATTTGAAAATCAATTATTGTTATTGAAAATATATAAAATATTCTTATTTCCTTTTACGTTTTCTACCTGTTTCCAACAATTTTGTATGTACAACGTCTAAATGTGCGAAATCGAATTGCTTATTAGTAATGATAATCAAAATAAAGAAGGTCATAATTTTTTTCGTTTTACATTGTATTTTCCAAAAAAAAAGCTTATTTGTGTCGATGAAATTTAGAAAATGTTTTTCTAATACGATGCAGATATATATTAAGAAGGGGTTTTTGATAATTCCTCCCCTAAAAAAGTGAAAAATGGTTTGTACGGCGTAACGGCTATTAAACAATCGAAATTTCAAATTTAATTATCACAATATGTTCGTTATAGACGAAACGTTTTATCGCTTAAAATAAAACAATTTTGATTTATTATTAGATTCAAAAACGTAGGATCAGCTAAAAAAATTAAACTCTAATATATATATATATATATATATCTGAAAAAGGTTAAGTTAATACGTTAGCATTAAGTTTTTTGGTTTTCACATATTGCAAACCTAAAAATCCGAAATACGTATTCACAAATAAATACATTAGTGAGCGAATATCGAGTAGTAAGAAATTTGGTGAACTGAAAGAAAATGGTTTAATTATATAGTTGAAATTCAGATATTTTAATAATAAGTGCATAGATACACAATGGTTATACTTGATTATGGAGGAACTGGGTTTCGTGCATTTGAACAAATTTTAATTTCGCCGTAGTTTAGTACATTGCAGTAGTGAAATAGTTTCGAGAAAAGAGTTCATTCAAGCATCGAGACAATAAAATGTGATTTTTACTAATATTCTAAATATCTAGGTGAGTGTTTTGATAACTTTTGACTGTTTTAAGTTATAATTATGACTGACTTTGGATGGAACTTTGATGGAACTTAACGATAGTTTTTTATTTATGTATATATGCTAATTGATTTACGGATTAATTGGTTTACGGTAGGTTTACGGTTTTTTAGGTACTTTTTATATATTTATAATTATTTTTTGAAAATAAATTGATCGTTATATATAACTATTTTATTATAAGTAACAGTTTATTAAATGTGTATTTTTAAAGTTGACAAAATAGTGTTTTTAAGTATGATTATGTTTTTCGTAAAAGAAATAAGAAAAATAAAAATTTTCATATAGGTACCACTACAAAAAGCAAATTTAAAAAGAAAATATAATCTACACCTACGTTACGCAGACGAAGTCGCGGGGATCAGCTAGTCGCTTTATATATGTCTTATATTTATGCCTTTTATTTGCCGTTTCTGGAAGCCTCTTGATAGTTCTCGAACGATCTCTCTTTTTCCATCTCTTTCTATCCTAATTAGAATCTCTTGGAGAAAGTTACGAAATATCTTTTGTCTCATTCTAACCTCATTGTTAGAGGTTTTAAGTGTTCTTTATTCGTAACAATATATTAACATGTATTGAAAATGTTGATTTTTTACCGAGAAAGTTCAATTTTATAGTCCAAACTATAAATTATTGGATATCTAGTAAATTTCAAAATGCTTTATAATTACAAACTCAATGTCTAAAATAGCTTAAATAATAGCTCTAAAATAGCTCACCATAATTTTTTTCATATTAATTAACTTTTGATAGTAATAAAACAATTGAGAAAGTTTCTGAATTCTAAAGAAATCTCTAGAAAAGCAAATAAAGAGGCTTGAGAGAGATTTATTCTATAGATTTATAAGTAATATAGAAAATGTCATACATACACGGAAGACTAAACTTATTGTTCAAAGTACTGAAATCTTTATATGACCAGGGTGTTGACAGTATATAAATATACAACTTGAACTTTGAAAAATGGATGGTAGATTACACAAACTTTAGTATAGTGAAAGCTTAGAAGAAACAATTAATCGGAAAAAAGATGTGAGATATTTCGACGATATAGGCTTAAAAGAACTTTCAGAAGAATGTCCAAGACTTATATATGCATAACAAATTTCGGAAAAATAAAACTATTCCTGGATAACTAAAGAAAAACAAAAGTAATCTCGTTGATAAAAGGTAACCAAACAACCCTCAAAACTATTAAAGAATCAGTTTACTAGACAGGGTTTATAAAAGCAATGATAGAATACTACATGCTAGGCTGAAAACCATAGCAGAAGAATTGTTAGAAAAAAATTAACTAATCTTAATTCAACTTTATAAGAATTTAATGTTTTATCGTCGTTTTATTTATCTTCGTACTACCCAGAACTTTAAGGACTCTAGGATTAATAAATATCTATAAATCGCGAAATATCGAAAATTTGCTCGATACGAGATTCGACCCCCAAACATCTAGAAGTTGTGGAGCGCCCATCTTGATCTCTCGAATACTTTGAAATATAATTACTTTCATCTTAATAATTCTTGTTGAAATTCCGTCAATTGGAAAATATAAAAAAATAATTATGAATTTATTCTAATTTAAATTACATCAAACTAATTTGTAACATTAATATTTACATAGTACCTACTAAAGACTAAATATGTTCTAATGTTCATAAATATGTTCAATATCAGAAATCAGTAGTCAAGATATAACTTCTACACCAGATACAACCTCGTCCACGTTTTTCATATCTTTTTAACTTTTATAATCAGAATTTTTTTTATAATGTATACAAATTATTGCTCTTGCGCTATATTACCTAAACAATAAATAAAATGAGTCATTTTTTAAAATTAAAAATTTTCATCATTTTTCCTTAAACGTCTCATAAATGTTCAAAGATTCGATTTTCTACATACGTCGGTATTGTATACAAATGTTGGATATTTTTAATATTATAATAGGAAACATTTTAGTCCAAGTTAAAAAAATTTTTGTTTAAGTTAGTTATTATTACTTAAGTAAGTTGACTTTATTTCGATCATTATTGTTTTTAGTGGAGAGTGGTCATGAATGATTCATATAATCGAGACATTTATTGATTAGTAACACTGATTTTCAATTATGAAATAAGTGTCTAGTTTATTTTCTTAAGTGAATAATGTCACTTATTTCAATTATAAATATGAAGAGCATCTAATATCTTCCGTGTCACGATTTAAGAACGGATTATTGTAGCAGAAGCAAAAATAAATCGAAAATGAACAGTACAAAAATACGAGTTTTCGCTTCATTTTCAAGGAAACTAGGTTTTTAGTTCAAATATTTTTTTATGGGGAAAATAGTTTTGTGTTTACGTAATCGAAATTTTGCGTAATATATAGTTTTAGTGATAAAATACTCATTGTCCACCATGATCGATGTGGGTGTTTGGAAAATTTGGCGGTAAAATTGAAATTCACGTTTTATATTGAAAAAAATAAAAATTTAACAAAGCTGTATTTTTTGAGGGACATTAAGTGCGGTTATATCATATGAACTAATTTTAAAATTTATTTAATTAATCTATTGTAACCCAATCAATGATTAAGAATTAAAGTATATGAAATTAAATTTAGTTTGAATAACTTAATTACTAATTGTTACTACCACCAATTACAGCTATAAAAACACAAAAGCACCTTAAAAATTATTTCGACGTTTCTTTATATTAATTGAAAATTGAGAAATTTCTTGAGAAATTTTTTCATGTATTGGATTCTACCTGTAAGTAGAAGATGTTAGCGATTACTTACACATGTATATTTATTTATGACAGTTGTAAGTGCTATGTAGGATATTTGTTTTGACTGTGAAAGATAAACCAAATATTTCTTCTGATGTGTATCTATTTATCGCTGTCAAACTATAAAATTTGCCATTTTGATATGATCTTAACGTTGATTTCATATGTAGAGTATGTAATCTCTTTATAGTTTTCTTTACATAGTGCTTAAGGGGAAAAAATTCTAAGTTAATTTAAAATTTGCATTTGGGTTTTATTTTAGGCAATATTTTTGTCAGTCAAAGGTTTTATTAGGCTTTAAATGAAATATTCTACCTTAAAATCATTTTAAAAAATATATAATTACGTTAATCCTTATGCTATGCCTGTTAAAGATAATTTCGATAAGATATTCGTAGATTTTACTATTGAATTTCCGATTTAACTTGGTAAATGCGTCCAAATTTGGAGTGAAAGAATAATTGATTTAGTATTTAATTATTGTGTATGGTGAATCTTGTAGGCTATTGTTTCTATGTTGGATGTAGTGGAATTGCTATGTATTGTTTTTACAACAGAAAAAATTACCAACAATTATTTGATGGTGGGGAAACAGCATACGTCCCTAAAGTTCTAAAATCTCTCTATATTAGAAAGGTCAAAGTTAAAAATCCTAAACTTCCAATTCCTTAATTTAATAAGCAATTGAAACTTTTAATAAGACCGCTAGCGCAATTAGAGAAATTCTAGCTAATTATTAAAAAACCAAATAATAAGTATAGCAAAACATAAAAACCTAATTTTATTATTAGATAAGCGAACTCATAGATTAACTACATACATTTTTATCGTACCCCAGAATGGATCATTTTGATTACACTTACGCATAGTATGAAGTAATCAAATATACGAATTTCGTATATAGATCTTAAGATAAATAATAATGTGTGGATCATGAATACAAAAGCTTTATTAGAACTCTTAGAAAATAATTTTCTTTGATCATTTGTTTTGTATTTATATTATAAGTACCTAATATTTCCTTGAGCTTAAATTTACAATTACTGCAAAATTGTTAATCATTAGTCTTTTTTTTGAGATAATAATAAAAATAAAGTGATTATTTAATGAGTATTTTTTTCTAAGCTCTTAAATGACTTATTCATTGGTCACAAAAGTTCTAGTGAAAAATTAATTATAAAAAGCGGAATGATAATTAATCATAATTGATCGTAAATCATCATGGCTAATAAGTTCTGAGCTTTGGTAGCTACGATGAAAGCTTCGGAGACAAATTTGACTCGATTTGAGAACAAATTATTGCGTATATTGGGACACATCATTTACTTCACATTACAGAATTTTCATACAATTTCAAAGGTATAAATGAATTTTCATATTAAAATAATTTTGTTTCCAATGGTAAAATTAAGAAATATTCTTGATACGAACAATACTAGAAAAAATGGATCCTTAAAAACTTTCAAGGAAAAAATGAGATATTAAACATACAGAATATAAGCAAAAATATACGCCGTAATTTATTAAATAAATTAAAGTTAATCAAAGACTCAAAGGAATAAATATTTGTATTAGACAGTATTAGTCGAGTAGTTGAGCAAAAATACTGATCAATACTTTTTTACGATTTGAAATAGCAAACAAATTTTAATTTGATTTTTTAGAATAACATTGAATAGTTTTTTATCAGCTGCTTTGAAATTAAAAGAGAGCTATTCATCCAATTATTAATTTGTGAGCTTTAAAATTTAGGAGTTCTATTGATTAGTATTTCACGTTTACAATTACGTCATAAGGCATAAAATAGAAATTAAAAAATTCTAGACATAATGATGAAGAAATGAAAAGTATTGTTTTTCATTATTTTGAACATTTAAAATGCTACAAATTTGATGCTTGTTTTTCAAATTTATAGTTTGGTGCAACTGATTAGTGAAATAATTGTGTACTAAACCAATACTTTGTTTTGAAAATGTTGGATAAATAAAATTTAAAACATAAAGATTAATCAAAGAGTAATTATTTACTCAAAAACGAATGCCACAGGAGTACACCCCATCAACCCCATAGAAAGAGCGGGTTTGTAGAAGCAACCCAATCTAAGTATGCGTTATCAATTGCAAATACTTAAATATAGCTATATAGCTAAAAACCAATCCCACCATCAAAGTCATCAAAAGTGCGAACATTACCTCCAACGAAAGTGGTTCCTTAATAAAAGTAACAAATTTAAACCTCTTTCCATACAAATCATCTTCCTGGAAAGAATACTAAACATAGCACATCGATTCCTTACAAATAACGGGCTTAACAATAATCTCAAAGGCATTTCAAGAGTGTTTACAACGACTTGGCAAAAGAAGTGAAAAATTATGAAAATCGAGCGTCGATCTTAGCGTTCTGGGTGATAAGTATATACTGGTTGGCTGCAGTGAGGCATCATCCACAAATGGAACTCTGGGAAGGGAGGATTTCAAACTATCAACATCTACGGACTAGAACATTCTAATGTCTTTGAAAAGAATGAAAATTGGCTTATAGCCGTAGTAATATAGGTAATATAGGTAATATAGCCGGGGTAATAGCAGTGGGAATTCAGTTTTAGTATTGTTATCTTAATTTTAATTGATATCAGAACATCATCATTTTGAGTTATTTATCAGGTATGTTAATATGAAAATGAAATTTGTCAATAAATTGTGGTGACAGCCGATAATCTACCAAATTATCCCATTGAGGCACGTTTTATTTTTTGAATATTCAACAAAAATTTTCAACTCACAAAAGTCTAAATTTCCTACGGCTTCTTCATTTTGAATCAGATTGAACATGTCAAGTTTTGTTCCTTAAGAGTGCGATTCGCGAACAGCATTGATTTTTTATTATCATTTAAATAAAAATTGCTACATAATCGCATCGAATGCTTGTTAAAGTCAACGCTGAGCATACTCTTAGGAAATCTCAGTGTTTTAAAAGACTGAAGAACAAAAAACGTAGAAGACCACTGAAAAAGTTTGAAGACTTCGAATTGTAAGAGTTGATGTAGAAGAATGGTAGTCAAACACAAAAATAACTTGCTATAGTAAAATTGAACCAAGCTTTGGCGCGAAAAATGGCCAAAATATCAAAATAGGCCATACAAAATGATCTCAAGGAATGATGATTCCACTGGCCACACAAAAAAAAAACGAATGAAGGATATAATTGAGATATAACGATATAATTGAGACATTATTACTTATTTGGATCGATGGGACATGGACTTGCTGAGCAGCACTTCACATCTTTCGAAGAGCTTCGAAAATATATGGTGTATGGTATATGTATGGTATCTTAAAATTGTCAAAAAAATTGGAAAATATAGTTAGAAAAGGAATTGATTTGAATAAAATAAGATGTTTCATGAAGAAATAATGGTAGTTTATTTTTCAGAAAAAAATACGATTTCGTATTAATACACCAGTACCTTTAAACACATAAATCACGTGAAAAATAATTATTTAAATGTAATATTTGTAATAATAAATAATTACATATAAATATTGGTAAGGTAAATGTTTAATACTATTCTGTGAATTTTGTCAATATTTTTTGCGAATTAAAAGCCTGATATATAGATACCCAGACAAGCATATATGACTAGGCCTAGGCTTGGTCCACTATGTAAGAGTCTGGGCCAAGCTTGCAAAAAGTGTTCATTTTTTATCAGAAGGGTGGTAATAGTGTAGAGTTAATAGGGAGAATTATTTAAAAATTATTATTATTTTCATGTAGAAACAATCAACGCTTGTTTTTCAGAAAAAGAAGACAGTTTTATTTTTATCACACTTAGTATATTTCATAAAAAAACATTTCTGTAAAACAACAGGAACTATATCAAAGGTATACATATCGGTTAATTCACTGAGCGCCTTAAGTTTTAAATAAATAAAAAATACCCAAGAACTAATCTACGGAAAGTTTTTAAATTTATCCTTCCTCTTTAAATTGTTATAAATTTGATTTATAATATTTATTTAATTTTTTCTTTCTGAATAACATATTTCAAAGTTTTATCCAGAGACAGTTGTATTAAAATGAATCATTTGCCGCAAATCTATATTTAAAATATAGAGCATGTTGAATAGTAAACGCGACCGCAGTATGTCAAACGTTATGATACTTGAACGAGGACGTTGTAAGCCCTTCTTACTAATATGATATAACAATATTAGAAACAAATAATAACCTTATGGATCTACTGTAACTAGAATTTGTTAACATACAAAATTTAACTAATAATTTGTTTTTTTTTCTTAATTTATAAAAATTAAATCGTTATAGTGGGGATTAGAAAGAGTAGTTACAAATGAAATATAAAACTAATTGAGATATTTTAAATACTATACGGTAACACTTGATTATTGATAATTTCTGTGAACATACAGTTGTAAAAGTGCTGCGATTTTTGACTTATGACGTATAAAATAAATATATGAATCACTATTACATTTCACATCCCACGAATGACTTGAAAACATCACCAGACTAGAAAATTCTTTGAAATAAATATGTCAATTATTGGATATGCGAAAGCCTTGGATTTACAGTTTGACTTTCGCAGAGTAATGGATGATTTTATCCAAGCAAACTTTTGTGATATTTTTGTCATAGATCTTGAATATGAATGAAGTGAATCGCTTCTGTATACTCATCTAAATGTAGAAACTATTTTTCGTTTTACAATTGCAATTCTAGAACAACATAAATAGACTGAAATCGACATAAGAATATATTGGTTTTTTTTTAGTATGTTATATAAATAAAGCGTTAGAGAGAACACTAGGTTAAAGATGCCGTGAGTTGGACGGACGGACGGATGGGCTATTTGTAGATGCTTCCGACGGGCAGTTGGAGGAACGTTTGCGAGCCACCCGCCGAAGGAGGCTCACGATACCGGCTAAAATAATCCGCGTGTGCTCGAATTGATTCTCGTCAACTATGCATATGACAAACAAGTAATAATTGTGTCTCGTAGAAAGATACCTTGGCTTCGTTTTATCAAAGCCAGTCAATTATCAAATTCGTATTTTCAACATTAATCTGATTTGCCCGACTTGGCACAAACGGCCTCTCTATCTCAAATCTGATTTCAGATAGGTATTCTAACAAATTGTCGGAAAACCTATAAAAACATAGTTAATTTTCATATTAAAATTGCATTCATATGACCTAATTTACATTTACATTTGAATATTTTTAATATGAATGGACAAGGTCAAGAAAAATATTTTTTTCTCGTAAACCACCTTACCTGTTAACTGGAATGTAAATTACTAACAAAGCTAAAATAAGCTTGAAGTAAACACGATGATAGTTGACGAAATTATGGTTTTCAGTTCTATGCTCTATCTTTATAATTAATTTAATTTATAACTGGAATACATTTAAGAAGTCATAGATATTTCACCTTGTTCCCAAAATAATTTCTTAGTATTATAAACAGCTGTTCTTCACATATAGACAATAAAATTTCGGAAATAAATTATTAACGCAATCAGACTTTGGAAAATGAAGTAATTTCATCGTACTCATTGAGAACATTCCTATTTGTTTATAATTTTTAAAAAATAAAAAAGAGACTTTTGCTATTCTTAATTATAATTATAAAAGCCAATCTTTTACCAACTACATATTTAAACTTCATCACTGATATTAAATTAATATATTTATCACCGGAAATGGAAATTTATTAACTTACACCTTTAACCATGGTTAATATAAATATTTCTAATAGAAAGGATTAAAGTAAGTACTATAATTGGTATAGTACAAAAAAAGAAGTCTTACTTTTCCATTATTTTGATAAACAATTTAAAAATAAAAAATAATAATAGAAACCTTGGTTTTCCAAGCCAGGGTATAAAAAATAGTTCCAAAATTAATACTTTAGTCAATTTTAGTGAAGTAAAGATTACAAAATATTATTAGAAGCACATGTTACCTAATTGTAAATATAACATTCTCAATATGTTTGCAATTTAATCCATCATATAATGCAAATTAAATTTTTCAATCAATATCAGTTTTCCAATACTTATCTCACTATGCAATATAGGTTCCTGTTTTATAAAATTTTAATATATGAGGGACTAGCTAATTCGACCTTGTTTAATGCGAAATTATAATAACTTCGATTTTTGAAGTGAATACTTCTATAGCATCATTGTGATTAGAAATTTGATGAAATAAAAAAGCGACAGTAAAAAGAGACAAACATTTTCACTGATCTGTTTATTTGGTTTATAATGGTTAGCGCATTGTACAGTAAACAAATAACCGCATTAGAAGTAACTGCCAGCGCTGTCTTCGTAGGCACAAATTTGGAGTGAACTAAGCAAAATGTGACAGCGACTGTGGTGGAAGCATTAGAAAAGAGATTTATATAGAGAAATTTATTTTCTCTAATTTGGGAAACTGAAGCAATCGATGACAGTAAAATGCAAGCACTTATTTCAAACGCTTATTTGTGTAAGCTGGCGCTCATCGGCACTCACTTGCTATTCGTTTTTTTTTTATTACCATTCATTTTTTAGTAAAAAAAAAACTAAACATGCTAAGCATTGCTAAGCTAACTTTATGTTATTGAACCTAACCATTTGCATTGAAAGCTTTAACTAACAATGTTGAATAATGTCTTAATTTTTTACCTTTTTTGATCAGTTCATTTTTTATTGTTTTGTATGATGTTATTATTGTTTTGTATGATGTTATTATTGTTTTGTATGATGTTATTATTGTTATGTTGATATATTAACAATGTCCTCAAAAGTAAAAGACAGTAATGAGTAATGCTTCTTGGCCTCAGCTTGATGAAGCAATAACCCCTAGACTGAATTTCCCAGTGTCTACCTTTCAGTGCCAGTTGAAGACGGAAACCTATAATGGCGACTAAACAGATGAGATAAGCGAAAACAGTAAGGCTCAGTGCATAATATAGGGCAGCCTTTTGTCCTGGAGTTGAGAAATCGGTCCCGAAAGCGGAAACACTCACCACCAAGAGACACCGCATTAAAGGCTACTCGAGGTATCCCTTTTATAATAATCATGACGTTATTTGCCATGATGATTGCCAATCTTCATCTTTGAAGAAGATATTATTAACTATTTATCTCTGTGAATTTGTTAAATATAGCAGTTATCATCAGTTTTTAAGACTGTAGTTTATTCTGGTGTATTAAATTCACATTTTCAATTTTTTTTATTTTCTGTAATTCGAAGTTTTGAACAATTCGAATTTTGCTAAGAACAATCCACTAAAGAGGATTAAAGAATAAGTCAACATTTTTTAAATAGTAAAATACGTCGAAAACGAACACCAAACTCTCTAACACCATAGCATCCTGCCTAAATACCCTCTAAGGTATAAACAGCACTTTCTTTTTTTTAAAAAAAAGCCAATTATACAACAAAATTTAATGACAACCTTTTGAATCATTAAGTCATTGATGACCCAGTCATTAGAAAATGACTATAAAAAATATGTCATTTCATCTTATCTTTGCGGTGGACTTCAGCACAATTCCTATAGACTAGAAATAGACTAGAGTTTCACTAATGTTCTTTCTGTTATTTTATTCATATATTTTAACAACTCTTATAAATTGATTTCCTTCTAAGTATGTACTGTGATGGATATAATCTCCACAGTACACAAAAATATCGTGAAGGGGGAGGGCATGTGCTCCCTTTTAAATCCGTCCTTGCTGGATAAGGCACTGCCATAGAAATATTACATAAAAATAAGAGGCGCAAAACTTAAAAACACGTACGAAAACTATAATTTTTGCTACGAACGAAATCTCCTATCTCATTACCACTCAAGCTGACAATATATACAGCGATCATCAGGCCCATATATGGTTTATAGTTGTGAAATATGAGAAATTGCTGCTAAAACGCAAAAAGTAAGGCCCAAACTTTTCAAAATAGAGTACTAAGGACAATAACAAGACCAACGTGATACGTGAGGGGCAATATCCTGCACAGTTACTTGGATATGCCATTTATTGACAATATTGACAATATATTCTCAAAAATCTTACATCAGGCACTGGAATTCTCTATTGACATTCAAGGGATCCTTTTAAGCGTTAAAAAAAAATTTGAGAATATGTACTGTCTTCTCCTAGTCATAATCGTTAGTTAAAATCGGAAATCGTTCTTTTTATTTTTCTATCAAAAAATACAAAGCCTACCAGTGGCCGAGTAGTCAAGGTGGCCGCTCCAAAACTGGTAGATGTTGAGTTTGAATCTCGTATTGAACTAATATTCGATATTTCTCAATTTTCAGATTTGTTTTAACCCTTAAGTCGTTAAAAACTTTAATAGTTTAAAGCGATGGTTAATAATAATAAAAAAAGAACATGATTTGTCACGAAAATTATGTAGGTACTGGTAATCAAAACTTACATTCATACCATTCTTTATTGAATTCTTATAATTTTTAAACTATCGTTATTTACATAATTATATATAATGTTAAATAAAGTTAAAGTTAAAAAGTTATTAATTATAAAAATTCTGCTTTCATGGAGGCCGCATTTTCTTAGCTTCTACTATATCTTGGACTGTAGCTAATAGAAATTATCATAGTAATTGGGACGCATTTTGGAAGTCAATCAAAAAATGTTTAACGACCTTTAGTCGGCTAGTTGCCGACTTCTTGAGGGAAAACCTGAAATTCATTGAAGTCCATTAAAATCCATCTCAATAAATCAATAATCAAATATTTCATAGATTAGATTTGTTTCTTATTTGAAGTTTGATTAATTGTTATGAAACGGCCTTTGCCTGTGCTATCTGCGACAAATCAACAACTTTCCTCATCATTCACAATATGAATAAATATAAAAATATTGTAAATTTTAAGAGAATACATTAATTCTTAATTAAAACAAATACTTTTATAATTTTATATATTTTTCTTCTGAATCACCTGATGAAATCGGTAAATTTTTCCTCTTTCTTCCATCAGATATTATCGCAGTGTTCTTAGACTAAGTTAATAATCAAGTACTAGATTTTTTAAATAAGATATATTTAATTAATTCAAAAAAATAATTTATGTTTTTTTCTGCAAAGTTCACATGATATTTTCGTGTGTTCTTTTATTTTAAATTATTTGATCCATCATAAAATAAAAATAAATGATTGAATATAGATTTATTGATCTATGTTATTTAAAAAAAATTTACAAACAAAAGAAAAGACATGCATTGTCTTTAAATGCATTATTTGAAACAGTCAATTAAATTTTTTCTTTTGATAGAAATCGCCAGTCATTAAGTGGTTCTTTTTTACAGAAGCTTCTACTTTTAAAACGATTCAAATTTTCATTTTCCAATGTAAACACGTGTTAAATAATATAGTAATTATAATTATATTCTGTAATTAACATCGTGACGGATAATTTACCACCTAGCTGGCGACTTTGACAAGTGGCTGATCGGGATCTTATGCAGCTGTTAGCGATGGGCGTATTAAGCTTCCTGTGACGTCATTATACCTCCAAAATTTCCATTTTAACATAAGCGTTTTTGAACTAAAAAAGATAATATAAAATCAATCAGCCTCCGATTAATTATAATAATTTTTATTGTACAATTTTTTTCATATTAGGGAGAAAATTTGGGGAAAATGTTTCATCTTTCTAACTATTTATTTCATTAATTATATTTTAATTTGATGTCATTGGCCCTGGAAGAATTTATTTTTCTAAATTAAACTGATTTGTAGAAATTGATATAATATTTTGGAGGAGGTATTTAATTTTGACTATATCTTACGTTTAAAATAAATGTTCGAAATTACGAGAGATAAATTTAATTGCCTACATGAAAAGAGTTGCATGTCGCACCTGTATAAAATGAAATTCTTATACCATTTGAATGGTTCAATAGTTTGATGTAATGCACTTATTTCGAGTGACTCAAATACCAAACGTCAGCCAAAACACAAAAAAGGAATGCACTAAAGTATCAAATTGGTCGTTTGTCAATAATAGTGAAGAATTGTCCCTAAGAAATCGCAGCTAAGAAAATGTATGATTCTATTTTAATATTTTAATCCATTAAATATGAAAATAAATCACTAATTGACTCAAAGCTTTCAGCATTGGCAAAAATTAGATTTACTCTGATCAAAATATGTTTCGTATATGCGATCAGTAAAATAACGAAATTTAAAAAAAAATGCTGTGGTTTTCGTTACTTTCGTTTCACTAAATTTAATAATTTCCGGTATGGTTTTTATTTATTTTTTAAATATTCTCAAGAAAAATAAACATTCAGAAATAACCAAACTGGTGCTTTTGGAGAGGCACCTGAAAAAAACTGTATTTTTATTTCTTTTAATTTCAAAAGATTTCGAAATTTGACCAGCTTGCAAAAACACGTTCGATATTTGCTCAATGTTAAATTTCAATTGTCATAAGGTGTTACGGAAAACATTTTGCAAATATTTTCTCGGTGAATTCTAATTTTACACGTATTTAGTGGTATAAACGAAGATAGAAAATCGTGTTATTTATGTTGTATTTGACTTTGATTTTTTCAAATCAATAATCCATTTTAAAATCATTTTCCCGTGAAGAAAGTTTTAGAGTAAAAAACTAAAAATATTTCAGAGCTTTGGTATTCATTGGCAATCTTTCCATTTCTCTGTAATACTTTTTTTTCTGCCTACATTCACAGTAGAATGATTTGTTTTAAATTTATGTCATTATTTCACTTCTTACTACAAAATTTTGAAGTAATATATGTTCTTACTTAAAATATTTTATATAGTAACGATAAAATCGTTAATCACAGATTTAGTTGAAAGAAAAATTATAATTAATTTTAAAATTACTCATAGGCACAAATTTGATATAATTCTAAAAACCATAAATTAATTCCTACTTTAAAAATGTCGAGAACTTAATGCTTAGATGCCTCACCTATAAATTAAAAATATCACAAAAAAAAGTTCAAATTCAAAAGATAGTTTAGACATAATCGGAAATATTATATGAAAAGTTAGTACCATTGAAAGAGGAAACGTTTCAAACATTGCTAAAAATATTTTAAATAAACATATTTCTGATTTGAATCACATCGCTCTTATATTTCTGAAATAACCAGCTTTAAGTGTATAGTAGCAGCAGAATTTTAGAATGATTTTTGTATTAGCGTCCCAATAGTTTCTTTCCAAGTCCCGATCTTGATATTCCCGTTCACTCAAAAAGGAACGTCACTGAACAAGTGAGACGTACGTTTGTAAATCGTGTTTTGGCAAAGCTTCTGCATTTTCAAGACACATAATGTTTAATATTTAGTTTTTAATCTGACGGTTTACTAAATGCATCGAATTTGCAAGGTTGGAAATAATCAGGAATGAAGGAGATTTAACAATGTTTTCAACTCTTATATACTTTAATTTGGTTTGTGTTGTTTGTATTTAACAAGGAAAGATTTAATATAACATAGATTGTTAGTTATAATTTTATGAAAGAACTATTTATTATTTTTTGCAAAAGTTATTGAATTTCTAATTAAAACAATTGTCTAAACCTACACATAAATATAAAATAGGTATATAAAGTTTCTGTTTGTAATATCAAATTAATAGTATTTATTAAATTTTTATGAAGTTTGATGTATCTTTATATCAACTTTATATCAACAATGCAATTGTCATACATTTTTGCCTTTCTCTCTGTTTCCATTAATTTCCGGAATAGCTGAACCGATTTTAACGAGAGTTTCACTGACAGATAGTTAATGTTGTAAGGAATAATGTAAGTTTCTCTTATTTTAAAAAGGACCATTAAAAATTAGAAACTAGCAATGGGGTATGAACGTTGAAAAAACATTAAACAATGAATAATGAAAAATATTTTCATTATTGGTAAAATCAAATATAAACAAAAGTCAAATCTGACAATATTGTATTTTCTACTTTTTTTTAATATTCTCTTTAGAGGCTAAATTTTCGTTATGGGCCGATTTATTCGCGAATTAAATTAAAAACAAAATAGAAAATGCACGTTGCCAGATTTGGAGATTCTAAAAGGGATAGGAACTATGTTAAAAAAATTATTTCTTCTAAGCCGGGTACCAGAAATGTATTAACGTTCATATAACGTCTTTTTCCGGAAATAAGGCACTGCTTAACTTACTTTTTAGATTCAAGATTTAAATAACTAATTAATTAAAAAGTAATTAATTAAAATATTTCCACAAGCCTTTGACAAATAAAGTTTTTCCTGTTTTCAAAACGGATCTTTAAATTTCGTGAGGTCGTTCTTTTTATATAAGAACTTTGTAAATATATCGCTGTAAATCTGACATCTCTATTTTCATTTTCAATATTTTGGTCGTATTTAATTAAATGTCCAGCTTCATGAACTTTTTCTGCATTTATAACATTTTTCTGAGCTGGTTTTGATTCAACCCAGTCGAAGGTTTCTTTTAAAAAAACATAAACTTGTATACTATAATAATAACACTGCCTTAATCGAAACTTATGGATTACTTTTTAGTTGCACACATTACGTAGCCATGTTTTTAAACCTCGTCTACTAATCAATGCTCAATGCTCAAACATTTAAGGAAAATTTAAGTCTTTGTATTATTAATATCAAAATAACAACTTTTGCATAATGCATATCTATTATGTAGAAACAATTTTTCACCCCCCCCCCAGAAGAGTAAAAGGAATGATGAAATTATGGATGACATAACACATGGTCTGACCAACAATCGAAATTTCAAATTTAAAAATATAAGTGCCGGGTGACACGAAACATGTTCAACGCTTAATATAATGCAAAATTACTCTATATTCTTATAAATAAAACTGAAGTTTGTATCTGTTTTATTACATCAAAATAAGAGTACTTTATTAAACTATTATGAAAGTTTTATGGTAGCTACTCATACCAAAAAAATTTTTTTAAACTGTATGTTATTCATATAAAACACACCATAATTTAATAAATCAAGTTACTATTGTGAAGAACATAAACTAAATTTATATGTGGTTATATTCATTTAATGGCAATAATAACACCCAGCCAGAAATCAAGGTAAAAGTACAAATTGTTACTTTTGTACCCGGTCTCCCCTATTAGTACTAGTTAATAAACATTCAGCTTATAAGTTTAATAAATTCACCGACTACGTACTCTTTTTGGAAACGTATTAATTGAGGAATGTCTGGTGAATATGATATGCATGACATGTCTGATAGAATCCGATGAAAAAGCAATAGAAATAAGGCTTTATCGCTACTTTATATTCGCTATTTTATTCACGTGGCCAAATTGGTCGCTAATAACCAGCGACTAGCAACAGCATAAAAATACACCGTAAAGGGTAAATGTCAATCATGTATGGTGAACTCGAGACTTTCCAATATGATTTCATTGTAAAGTTGAAATTCACATATTAATGTAACAGAAAGGGACAAAGTCTGTCTCTCTCTTTGTGCCGTGCCGGCACGCGATTGGCTGCGTGACTTCTATCTCTCTCCCACCAATGCAAATGTACATATAGGTTGTTCTAGAAACATCTAGTAGGTGGTGAAACGTTGGCGAACATTGGAGTATATTTTAGAATGTTGGGTTGCGGGTATATAAGGCGCTCAGTTCAAGTCAACAGGACAGTTCTGTATGACAGTTTTGTACGGAAGTTCAGATTTGAATTTCCGTTACAACGTAAGCGATTACAAAGCGATTTTTATTGTGATTTCGATTTAAAAGTGATTATTGTCATTTAAGTGATTGTTTTGACAAGTGTAATTGTGTAATAAAAAGTGTATACAAGTGTAATAAAAAAAGTGATTGTTAAGTGTGAAAGTGATTATTTATTTCCAAAAGAAATTAAAGAACGAATAATGCCATCTCAATACAGTTTTGAGACGTCACGTTACATTAATAAATATATAGCTATACAATGGTTATTCGTGATTATGGAGGAATTGAGTTCCAAAAAATTGTTCAAATTTCTAATTCGAGGCAATATTAGAGGCAATGCAGGAGGATAATGGTTTTAAGATAAACTTTTGAATTTTTGACTCAATTTCAATATACATATATCCATTTCAAGATTATATATCCATTTAAAATATGAGTATTTTCGAAACTTTAGCCTATTTTATCGATTTTGATGATATTTATGCACCGCTGGTTTATCTGCGGGTTTGAATCACAGTAGATATATAATATACGCAATGGTGATAAAAAATATATATTTACAAATTCCTGCGGAATGTCATTGAGTGAATTAGATATTTTTATAATAATTAAATTAAAATTACAAAAACGTTTTTATTTAAAGCGACAGTTTAATAGATGTGTTATTTTAAAAGGGTTAAAAACGTGGTTTTTAGCTATAAATATGTTTTTCGTAAAAAGAATATAAAAAAGTATAAATTCTCATAAATCAGGACAGACAGCAAATTTAAAAAGAAAATATTATCTACCTATACGTTAAGCAGACAAAATCGCGGGTATCAGCTAAACAATAATAATAATCAATTGTAGTTCTTTAACCCACTGTGTATTAATTTAGGTATCTTTCTGATTCTTTTTATTATTAAAAATAATGAATTTTTATAAAAAATCTGACATATAATAAGAAATCAAAGAATAGACTTTTAAAAATAAGCGTATATTATATACCATATATACCAAAGTATGCTTATATAAAGCAAATTCACTGATCCATTCAATAAATTTGGTGCATTTATAATTAGATAAAGTTCACTTTTAGAATCAGTTTTAATACACATATTAAAATGAAATTATTATGAAATTATGGCATAATATGAAATAATTCCATATTTATAGTTTAGAATTAAGAAGAAAAATTTCGCAACTTATAATTTGTTAGCCCCCTCATATTTACAGATAGATTACGAGGATGTCGCTTTCATTTGAGCATAATTATAAATTAGTTGATTTGAAAATTTCATATATGAAATGTGTTACTGGCACGTGCAATTCACTGCACTTTTGGCTTGTATTTCGATCATAATTAAAAGCACCTTGTGCTTACATCTCAATATTGAACAAAATTTATGGTTGAGAGAAAGTAGGTATGCCTTTATCTCATGTCTTCTTGTTGCGCATGGATTACCTATTTAAAAATATACTCAAAACTTCTTCAATATTCAAATCATTTTTTTTATTACTAACTGATAACCACGACTTCGTCTGCGTGACTTGTTGCTAATACGCCGTCTTTTTTATATTAATAGCCGGTTGATAATAATATCAGAAAATATACAACTTTTTTTTAAATTAAATTACATTTTTTAAATAATCCATACTAAAAAAACCTTTCTAGCATTGTTTGGAGTAAGTCATTATCGAAAATTTCATAGTAATGCGTTTAAAAATCGGATAACTTCTGTTACATACCGTGTCGTCAAACTTCAAGCGTTTTTCTCATTTCACTTCTTATTGAAAGTATTTGTATATATCAGCATCTTTCTTTGGCTCTTGATTTTCAATTGCTAAAGATATTACCGTTTTACAAATGTCTTCTTCTGTGCAACATTTATATGATTATCTATTGCATCCTATTTCTTTAACTCACTTTTCGTTATGGCGGGTGGTTTACTGTTTAGATTTCATCTTTTACATATAGCATCTTTTAAATTCCCACTTTGTTTGAAATTGTTTTTAGTTGTTATATTAGGAATTTGGTTCTACGATATGATATTGAAATGTTAAGCATTTAGTAAATTTGTTTTCTTGACTAGATCTTTTGCGTTTAAATGTGGCATATCCTCCATAGTTTCCAAAAACCTACCAAGCATTTCTTTCCGATAATACGCCTTTATAATCCTTATAATGGCTTGATCACAGGTTTTCCTTCATCATGTTGAAAAGTGAATTATCACGAAAAAGTGGTTACAATATTTTTTATATGTAGTATTATAGGTCTATCTCGTTTTTCAGAAAAGTGATAACAAAATCCGATTGATAATATTATCTGCGATTACAATAAGCAGCTTGCCCTGTGCTTTCTTTCGCTTTCTGTCTTGCTATATGAACTTTTTTATATTTTTCTTACGAAAATCGTGTTTCATATCTAAAAAAAAACACAATTTTAACACTTTAAAAAGGCATATAACATGAACTATAGTTATAAATAAAAAACGTGTTCTTAATGTTCAATTAATTTTTAAAAATATTTCATGACATTCCACAAGATTATGTGCTAAATTTCCAGATAATTGATAATTTTTACCTCTAATGGATACGATGCGCAGCTACTGTATATATTGTATCATCCGTAAATCAATCACCTTTGCATTAATAAAAAATTAATCTTCAAGAACATCAAGAACCATGAAGTCAGTTTAAATTGAAGTATGACTTAAACCAGAAATAGACAACAATTTCAAAAATGTCCTTATTCTGAATGAATTGTCAATATTGAAATAAAATCAAATATTCGAAAGTATACAGTATAGATTTTCGTACATTAATAGAATTCCCAGTCACTATCCTGCTTTCCGAGTAAGCGTTTTTCCCAAAGCCTCTACCGTACTGAAAACAGTCCTTTTTGGGTTTTGTTAGCCATAATTTTGAACAAAAAAAGAAAGGAAAAAAACTGGAAATTGTGGAAACTCAAGCCCAAGAGGTATACAGCAAAAAAGCTATCATTACACCATTATGATTTGTAACAATGGCAATGCTTATAAGTAAAAAATAATTTTTCACTTTTAAAATAGCTTGTTAATTATGCTTTACATAAAAACATACAGGAAAACTTATTTCATTAAAGATCTTTCGGTTGATATACCTGTGTTTTGAATCTTACCTGTTATTTTAATGTCAGTTGTGTATTTCTCGAGAACTTGGATACGGAATAATTTAATGTTCAATTTTCAATTTTCGCTGGAATATCTTTCAACTTCGTCAGGCAATATTTAAGATTAAAACTGTCGTTGGAACATTCCAGTTTATATTATTTTGCCAGTGGATGGATAAAACAAGATCTCATAATTAAGTTTTACCTATATAAATATCAAAAACTTTCATAGAATATTCCAACAAACATTTACAATGATATTTCACACAGCTATGTAGATTTAAATATTTTTTATCCCTCAGTCTTACGTTGTGTAAGTCCTTCCTTATTATTTTCTGTAATAATATATAGCCTATAGTGAGTGAAATATGGTATCTTCATATCAAATTTTATTTAAATCGATGCATCAATTTTTGAGTTAGAAGAAGACAGAAGGGCTGACAAAAATTTTATAAATAATAACAATAAAATAAAGATAATTAAAGGCAATGCTTATTAAAATAATAAAAATCGTAAAACAAACATTTACCCTGAAATTGGAACGAAAATTCAAATGTACAGACAATCATTCAAATCATTCAAATTTAATATTGAATGAATTAATATAGACTCCATTAATTTTCAACATAGATATTGCTTTTTATTTGTAATAATTGTAAATGTTTATCAGTTTTAGTTTGTTAACAGAAACTAGTGAAAATGTGTAACAAAATTCCCAATTTTTAAGAGTTTCTGTCTTTTCACTATTTTAGCTTGAAATTAAAATGTTTTTTCTCAAGACCGAGATTCGCAGTAAACTATTATCACATGTAAACTATTTCTTAGATATAAGGCAAAACACGTAAAACACTACAATACGCCCCATTGATCTCTCATGGTTAAATACGAATTCTAAAGTACATTTTGCCGATGAAATTATTAACATTCTTATCACAATATTTTATTAACACGCGTAAATATCTCTAAATAAAATATCTCTCGACCATTTATGGTTTTCATATTGCTACAACAATATGAACAACAAAACATGAAAATAATTATCCATGTTATACATAATACTCGTATCCATACAATACTATTTATTTGGTAATGAATAACATTTATTGCTAAATAAATACATTTTTAACTATATAAGGAAGTACGTATCGAGAATAAACCAGTGTTCCCCGATTTCAGCGAGTTAAAAATCTTCGAAAGAAGAGATACGTACAAAAGAAGATCCTTGCAAAAATTTCTACTCCTCTGGTGGGAATTTCGTGAACTACTGTATATAGGTTAATACAAAGAATACGTAAATATTTTGTCAGGAAATATTCTAGTATAAAGATATTTTGTCCAAAAATAATAACCTACGTAGGCGGCATTTTTTCATTTTAAATATATGAATAAATACTAAATTTCTTCGTAGACTTCGAACAACAAAAATGAATAAAATTTGGGAAAAACTCTTTCATTAAAGCAATACAAAGAATTCCGTTTTACTTTTTCAATAGAATATACTTAATTTTTTAAAATATTAGAATTAACTGTTGAAATAGACTATACAGTGTACACTATAGTACTAAAAATAGCTT
The DNA here is from genome assembly GCA_958496175.1 of Sisyra terminalis. NCBI lineage: Eukaryota > Metazoa > Arthropoda > Insecta > Neuroptera > Sisyridae > Sisyra > Sisyra terminalis. The sequence goes on from OY292274.1 coordinate 35,776,735, forward strand.
ATTATTTAACTTATTTTTCTCCAATCTATGTTTTTCAGTTACGTTTCATTACGATTGAAATTTAGTACGCCTCATTTTTGGATTTTTATTTATGGCATTTTTCCATAATTTTTACCGTATTTTTCCTGTGAATTTACTGACCAATTCACTGGTTAACTTTTAAACAATAAATACAATTCAAGAAGCAACTTCAATGAAATTTCCTAAGCTGCAGTATCGATATTTGGGTTTATATCTCTCTTTGATTAGAAAAAAAAATATATTTTCACTGATAGAATACCCGAAACAAAAAAAAAGAGGAAAAATATCTTAGCTGAAAGTCTCAATGGTCAAAAAATCCAAATCTCTGTGCAATATTTATCCTTTGCACTTGGCTGTCTCCTCTCATGGGATATAAAACATTATTTGATTCGAAAACTATTCTAAATAATCCGAGGGCTTATCAATGCATGTTTCTGCTACAAAAGTAGCAGAGTAGTTGATAGCCTACGTTAAGAATCTTTCCGAGTTCAAATGTTAAGATTCCATCAAATTATAAAACCGTTGAGAATATTAATTCAAATATTAGTTTTAATTTATACAAGGAATTAAGACCCAAAAATGGCCGTTTACTTCTCATTAGAATTAAATTTATTGCAGTGCCTGGTTTATGAATCTTTTCCATAATGGTTGTAAAAGAGATTTTATTATTTTCTTTTTGTTGAAATCAGAATTGAAAAACTTTTAGATAAAAAAAATATACATAAAATAAGGAAGAAAACTGAGGAAGAAAATAATAATTCTTTTAAAGAAGGATTCTATTTCTAGATTAGAAGCTTTTGAGGAGTATGCACACCGTCGGAACCTTCGAATCCTGATGGTTTCAATAACAAATGATAGTGTTTTATAGCAGTTGTATATATAGACAGAAATATTCTTGCAAGTACCAATAAAATGGGATAAGTTTTAATACTTAAGTACATTTTACGGAGTAAGTTCAGCTCTTGCTGATCATCTCGTAAAGTGAGGAGGTGGTTGGCCAATGGTTCATTTTTTAGATCACGTCGGGGTCACTAATTTGAAGAGGTTTAGTTTGTGATAAATAAACATCGAATTATATGCATATGCAAATGTATATAAATCTATTTTTATAGTGTTATTGCATATTTTGGTACTTTTTCATTGACAGTGCGTAGGTATATATTTCAATAGTTATACGTGTTAAACGTGCTGTATTATGCCATCGACATGTTCACCTCATGTGAAGCCCTAAAATTATTTTACCCAAAATTGCTTCACATCACCTGTCTAGCCCACGGATTACATCAAGTTGTGAAAAAAGATTAAAAACGAAATCGGGATAATCAATAAATTGATTTCTTCTACCAAGAAATATTTTTAAAAGCACCAACGCGAGTACAAGTATAAAAAGAACGACTACCAAACGTAGCACTACCCTCAGAACCAATATTAACACGATGGGGAACTTGATAGGAAGCATTATTGGTCTTATGCAGAGAATTTCGAAGCCATAAAAGAAGTAGTTCGAAAATTCAACAAATCAAACCCCGTTGCAATCAATTCCAGCTAAGTAGCATTTGAGGATTCTTCAATCAAAAGAAAATATTGCTCTTATTGCGACACATTTCAGCAATACACTCGATGTAATTGAGAAACTAGTAACATCCCTCTATGCAAGTCCTTGGAAATATTAGAAAGGAGTGATTGAACGGAGTAACACCTTTCCGAGATCACTATCGCAAAAGATTCATGGTAAATTAAATGCAGTTTTGTATCAAAACCCCGGTCTTTGAGTTATAAAAAAGAAATTGACGCATTTGTCAACGGCACTGTTAAACTCTACCTGAAGTAATCTCTGAAAATTTCGCCAAATTTCAAATTCCGTCTTGTAACGTCAGTTGATGTCGAAAGGTCATTTTCAGTTTTTCACTTTTTTTACCTATATGGTTCAATTGTGAATTTTAACCATCCAGGATCCCATTCAAATACACACAGAAAATTTCAGCAGAATAGATCTAGCGATTAAAGAGAAGTTCAGTCCTGTACACACGTACAGAAGAATTCCATATATAAAGAAAAATATAAAGTGAAAATAAACATAAATTCTAATAATAAATGGATTTTTAACTGTGCATATTTGGTGTATATTTCGCCCTTTTTTAGTGCATATGTTGGCATTTTGATAGTGCATATAATCCGATATCTAGTGATAAAAGAACGTTCCATATCAACTCTTCAATACATATATTAGGTGTACCGGAAAATAATGTTATTTTTAAACCAATAGATTCAATTGACATTTATCTGCTTATAAGTTATTTCAAAGTGGTAATTAAGACATTTTTTGATTCGAGTAATTTATCAACTTAGTAAAAATTACAAAATATTTTTTATTCCAAAATCTATATAAAAATGGTAGGACCGAAAACCCGAAAGAATATAAATTCGCTATTGTATCCTCATCGAGTTTCACAGGATAGCAACGCAAAGTTGTTACTAAAAACATTTTCAATGTTTATCTAAGGGCATTAGAAGTTCATTAATGCCAAATTAGTTTTTTAAGTTCAAATTCAATAATTTTCATTTCTCCAACTGGTACCAACAAAATATGATAGCAAAACTTACCAATAAAAAGTTAAGGAGGGAAATGGTGCCAAATGTATGCCAGAAAGTCGAATAGCTGTCAAATAATCCTAATCAATCTTAATAGATCAGCCAAATACCCAAAAGTGTCCAAAAACTGTTAACAGAGAATATTCAATGCTGCAACACGGTAATTCAAGACCCGTCTGCAAAAGAAAAGCCCTAGAAAATACTAATTAATTAAGGAGGAGGTGATATTCCTGCATCCACTATAATTGTCTAAAGTTATTTCATCTGATTTCTATTTTTTTCAATCGTTACCACATCACTAAGTGATAAAAAAATTGAAAGCTTAAGTGATGTTCAAAATGTATTTTTTTTTATATTTTCCTTGCTAATCAATTGATTTTTACTAATATGGCATTAAAAATTTGCACACTACAAGTCAAAACGTTGATACGTTGAAGTCAAAACGTTGAGGCTGATTATATCATTGATTTAAAATAAATACCATATTTGTAACAAAATTTTGCGTTTTAATTGTATATTGAAAAAACGATATTATTTTCCGGTACAACTATTATTCTTTTCAATATATACAGTAAAGGGCGTCCGCTGGAGTTTCTAGAGCAGACGTTGTGCAGTAGAAAGGCGATTTGACTTTTTTGAAGAAGAAACTTGAACTCAATTGGTTCCTTTGTTTTTGGTTTTATTTATATAGGCCTACATTGGTTTTTCCAGGATTTTGGACCAATCACCCATTCAAGAATTTTATTCCTAAGCTACAATTGTACTCATTTAATTTTTGGTGTCGAGCTGCTACAAAAGCATCAAGCGGAAAAGAAGAATAAGCTGGAAGAACATATTATAGTTACAGAATCCAAAATCTTAATGTGGAAGATCTAAGATCTTGAGTTGGTTTAAATGTGAAAGAGCTTTTCCGAGTAGCTCCTGAGAAGGGTATATTTAAGAAATGATTATGATAGTCGCCTACGCCTGGCAATAAACATGGCGTTCTACGAAGAAAATATGTTATTAGATTTTTGTTTATTAAAATAAGAAATTATATCTTTGATATAATATCTTTGAGAAATTGAATCTTGTGGTCATGACTGTGTCTAGCCTTTACGTAGGTTTACAAGGAAACAATTTAATTAAAGAACTAAAACTAAAATAAAGCACATTACCTATAGGTAATTGTTCAGGTAGTCAAAAATATTTTTATTTTCTTGAGAAAAAAACCGAACGCTTTTTTGAAAACAATTTTTATTATATTTAGGTGACCATGAAAAATGTTTTCTATTTGATGGGAGGAAAACTAATAGTTCAGATCCGTATTAGTGGAACCTGAAAAACGTGGTTAAATTACAAAAATGTGCGATTGTTAACCGCTGTGAAGAAAATTAAAAATACTCGTGGTAATATTTGGCAATGGTTGAATTTAACTTTTTGTTAAAATTTTATAAAAGATTCTAAAAATATTTTTAAATTAACAAAAAGAGCATAAATACATCCCTGCGAGCGGCGTCAAGCGGCGTCGTTCTTGCCTAGATCTGCAGAAATAGGTGTGCAAAGAGACGGCTCAAGCAAATCCATTGCAATAAGGAGTGAGCACGCGATTATTTCAAAATTTTGTGAAAGAGCAAGAAAACAACATGAGTCGCGTCTATTTGTTCTTGGGATACAACACTCACCACCTTATAAAGGCTGGAATGTCTATTTGTATTCTCTAAAGCGTTACACGAACTCGGACCAAACGGACCACAATTCTCATCTTCTCAGTCATAATTACATTTTTTTTTACCAAATCATTGCAATTTTTCAATAAGTATTTTTCCGACAATTTTTGCCTTAGTCTTTTTTAGCTCTCATCTCTATAAACGCACTTTTAAAAATAGCTGAACAATTTCACGATGAAAAACAGAAAAGGAGGGGGTTTGTATTATTGTCAAAATTTCGGGATTAATAATATAGAATTGGGTTACCAGCCAAGTTTTCCTACACTTTCGAATAAATTCATATACACATTACACGAATTTTTTTGCAACCTATCCAAAAAAAACTTACATAATTTTTTAAATAATTTTAAAGCGTTATATGAAATAAACATACAATCCACTGTTATAACGCCTTTATTAGATTTTTTACAGACGTCGCAATTTTGCGATCAAAAACATACCTTAAAAAAGTAAATATCATAACGACCCATACCTAGTGTAATAACTAAAGTATTGAAATATTTATTGATTTAGAAAATATACATTTGGGAATTATGTATGAAACAATTTTTTTTAATTGGTCACCACGGCTTTGCTGGCATTTGCATACCCTTTTGACGAAATTTTCAATAACGTTATTGAAATCATGTGGTGGCATTTCATTGATATAGCGTCTAATTTCGGCTTTTAATGCTTCGATAGTTGCAGGCTTATTGGGATAAATCTGTAACTTCAGATAATCCCACAGCCAGCAATCTAAAGGTGTTAAATCGCAAGAGCGTGGAGGTCAATTCTGGTCACCAAATCGGGAAATGACACGACCAGAAGCAAACTCGTGCAAGATCGTCAATGTTTCATGGACGATATGGTATATGGCACCGTCCTGCTGAAATCACATGTCGTCAAGATCAATAGCTTCCAAATGAGGCACAAGAAATTGTTATCATATCATGATAACGTTCGCCGTTCACCGTTACTGCATTACCTACATCGTTTTCGAAGGTAAACGGTTCAATTATTCTTCCAGACCATAATGCACACCATACAGTGACCCGTTGTGAATGCATCGCTTTCTGATGAATTATTCGTGGAATTTCTAAGCCTGAGGTGAAAATGGCCTCATTACTGAAAATGATTTTGTTTGCAAAATCAGTAAGTTACTCAAGGATCCAATTGGTGGAATCTCTTCGCTTTTCATTGTCTACTATGTCATGTTTGCTAACTCTCATCTGTCAACTTTCGATTTATCACGTCATAATCATGTGAGATTATGAATATCAAACATGGTGCGTAATTCAAATCTTGCACTCTTATTGAGACATCCTTTATATTTATATAACATCAAAGCATACTTACAACAAAGTTGTGTAAAATAATAAGAAAATAGTAAAAATTTCCTTAAACAGAAAAAAGAAGTTAGTTACTTTTTATAAAAAAGTATCTAAAATACTATTTGAAGTAACAAAATATGGTTCCTTTTTACAAGCATCTTAATTACTAGTTACTAGTTACTAGTTTACTAACTCCCATCTGTCTACTTTCGATTTGTCACGTCATAATCATGTGACATTATGACTATCAAACATGACGTACAATTCAAATCTTGCACTCTTATTGAAACACCCTTTAGTAATGTGTCATTAAATGGAGACAGAAATAGTCAACGCCCAAGAGTATCTTCATTACAAAATAGAGTATAAAATTCAATACTTCAAATAACTAAAACTTCTTTTTAATAAGTACATCAATTAGCACATTAACAAGAAATGATAAAACCATCAATAACTGGTCACGACGTCTGGTGGTCAAAAGAGTACTAGTTTTCGTGTGCTCTTTTATATACAACTATATCAAGTAGTTAACTAAAATTAAATTAGAAATCAAATTAAAAAAAATTTAATCGAAATGAAGATTATTAAATAAAGCATGAAAAGAAAGTGTAGTTTACTGTGCTTTAAATGATAGTGAATCACAAGAAAATGTAGAAATAAGTTTTCTCGCTATACTCAAGTCTAATACCGAATTTGCTAACGTAAAAATTTGTTCGGAAAGAAAGCAACAATTTTCTTCCTACTTTTTAAATTAGAAGAAGTTCCTACTATTTAAGTGAGCTTTCGTGGAGCTTTGAGGAGCAATCGTCATAATGGACCCTGCAATAATCAAATATAAACTTTCGCGGAGCTTTTAAGAGTAATCGGTAAAGTAGACATGGCAATAATCAAATAAGACAACCTAACTTCGGTTTCTGTTACAAAAGTTGGTAGTGATTTGTGGTGATTGTATTTGATATTCATTCACAGATTATGACTAGCGATGTTAACATTCGGTGAAGAATAAATCCATATCAACTCAATCAAAAACGGTCATTTGAACTTTTTGGTTCAAGTCCCTTTTAGTGACATCAGTTTTTGGCAACGTTGCATTTTCTACTTTGTTTATAATTTAAATCGCGAATAAATCGAATCATAATGAAAATTAAGCCACTTAAACAGTGGTTATTGACCTGGGTTCAATCAAACCCCAGAGGTTCGGTGAGTTAGTCTCGCGGTATCGACGAGTTTCTAATGATTTTGATCTTTGTTCTAGATAATTTTGTGCATTTTATGCACCTATGTATAAATATATAGGTATTTACTAGAAACTTTCAGTTTCAATTATATTTTTCTAATTAAGAAGAATGTGTATATGATATTAATGGGGATCAGAACATCCAACAAAGTTAAGAACCACTGCATTAAAGAAAACATTATACGATATTAAAATTGGCTAACAAAAAATCGTGAGTAACACAGTAGAATAACATAAAATAATAAAACAACACAGTAGAAAATGCAACGTTGCCAAATATTGATGTAGCTTAAAAGGATATGAGCCAACTTTTTAAATTTTTTGATTAACATATCTACGAGATTTATATATATATATATATATATAAATAGTTTGAAATTACCAGTAATTGTAGTTTTTATCATTTTATTCTATTAAATTTTAATATTTAAGTAACGTGGAACAATTTTTGGTGAACTATATCATTAGTATTATAAACAACCTGAGCATAGCCAAGAGTTCGTTCAAAGAGGAGTATACAAAAAGTTAAAAAGATGATAACAATTATTCACTTTTTATTTGGAATACAAAATTCTACTTTGGTGGAAGAAGATAACTGTTCCTTCTAGCCCGTATCGGAAAAAGTTTATGATAAAAAATATTTCCACCGAATTCTGGAATTTTAGACGATTGAATTAAACAATTGAACCTGCAAAGCAAGCTTATAAATAATTTTTAGATAAATTTATATATATATATATATATATCTAATATATAAAATTCTCGTGTCACGGGGTGCGTTGCTAAACTCCTCCGAAACGGCTCGACCGATTTTCATAAAATTTTCTATGTATATTCGGTAGGCATGAGAATCGGACAACATCTATTTTTCATCCCCCTAAATGGTAAGGGTGGTCCACCCTTAAATTTTTTTTTTTATTTTTTGGATAAAATTTTTTGTTTTTATTTTTTTATGATACATCATACAAAAATACATACAACCCTAAATTTTCACCCCTCTATGATCAACCCTTATTTTTTTATTAATTAAAAACTTTAATTTTTTTGGCTAGATTTTTATTTTGTCATGACTAAGAATAACAAAAAATCATATTACTCTTAATTTTCACCCTTCTACGATCAACCCCTATTTTAACGGAATATTAACGAAAAAAGTAAAAGTAGTAGTAAAAAATAATTTTTTTTATTAAAGCTTAAAGTAAATACGTTTTAAAAACCGTGCATACATAAAATCGTGTAATTATATATCTCCTCTGCCAGATAAAATTTTAATATTCGGTGTGTTCCTTATAAGAAGTAGGCATGTGAAAATATTTTTTTTTTAAAAAACCTGCCCTAAAAGAGTGAATTGGGGTGATTAAGTTTCTTTGAGAAAATGTAAAGTTAATCAACAATCGAAATTTTGAATTTAATAAGTGTAATTTACAAATAAATGAATAATTAACAATAAGTGTCTGTTTTTGTTATATAATTTTAACTACAGCATTTTAAATAACGTCATTTCACTTAATTAGTATGAGAGTTTAGGTAGTAGGTACTTATATCAAATACCATAGAGGCGGTTTTTAATTTTTGTTTGTTTTTCAACAATCAAACTTTTTAAAATCTAATTTTTATGAACCAATAATTGTGAACTGGAGCAATTATATATTCTGCTAAAAAGCATTATGGAAGCAATTTTTTGTCATATAACAACAATTGGTTTTCAAATAGTTCTAAATACCGAAGAAGAGTTAGCATAGAAAATATACATATATATATATATATATATATATATATATATATATATTTATATATATATTTATTGATGATAATGAAATATGACAAAAAATTGATTCCATAATGCTTTTCTGCAGAATATATAATTTCTCCAGGTTGCAATCATTAGTTCATAAAAATTAGATTTTAAAAAGTTTGATTGTTGATTGGTTCATAAAAAAAAGATTATAAAAAGTTTCTTTGTTAAGAAACAAATAAAAATTAAAAACCGCCTCTATGGTATTTGGTATAAGTTCCCCTACTACATAAACTTACATAATAATTAAGTGAAATGGCGTTATTTAAATTTCTGTTATCAAAATGATATAACTACAATGCCCATTGTGTAAGCATAGGGAAACCGCCCTCACTCTAATTTTCCCCACCGCACTTCTAAACAACCATAACTACAGCTGTGAATATACTGGGTTATGTTGAGCTGGTGGAAAAGTGAAATTGCCACAATTGGTCCCATCACCAGATCCGTTACGCTCATTAGATTATAGGCTAGGAAATGATTCTTAAAATTTCTGGACCAAAACTCAAAAATATAACAGTTGATTACAAACAACGTCGTTTGGGGCAACGCATATTGTGCTGGATAAATTCATGTCCCCCTTCAAGGTATAATTCCATAATAATTTTTGGATAACATTTAAATTAATTTTTATTTTTCAAATAATTTAAGAAAATCTTAAACAAATGCAGGCAAGAACAAATTTATCACTTACTGGAAGCGCTGTTACCACTACTAGACCACTACTAGATCATCAAATCTTACAAATGTATTTTATGAGCAATACAGATACAGAAATTGACAGGCGTTGTATTCATAATCCGCAAACATAAACAATAAAACGAATCATTGTCCAAAAATTACGGAGGTATCTGAAAATGCAGAAAATTGTAGTCGATTAAAGTCACACGACACGTCGTTCGGAAAACTGAGATATGTGGAATCAAAATGTCTTCTGCTTTGTATTTTCAATTCAATTTGTAACTTCGATAAGGTTGCTCATTAATTTTTTCACCGCAAGTCGGGTGTTATGACCAAAACGTGGTTGATCTATATATTCCACAACATAAGGATTACTGATCCAATTTTTAATTGGATTATGAGGCGGTAACCCGGAAAATTTCAGCGAATTTAAAATTCTATCCATAATTGAAAACATCATCTTTATTAGTAACACAATCAACCGAATTGCAGGTCTCTAATTCGCCAGTTTTCCTATTTTGAATCTGAACTATCTATTTCATTAATATCATTTTCGTTGACAACGTTTTTTGGGGTCAATATAACACGTTCTCTCAACCAAACATGATTTTTGTAATTTGTAACCAAGTTTGGGAACACCCTCTCGATGAGTTCGGTCTTTGATTTAGTAAAGTGAAAAAAATGGCAAAGAATGTAATGTATGCAGGTAATGTGTCAACAGAAATTTTGCCATTACTAACATCGATCAATTGTTCGGAAAACACTTTTCTAAATTAGTTATTCTGCAATTCGAATTACATTTTCGAGTTTAATTTGATTGTTTTTAAATATTTCCATACAGTGGACGACTTCAGACATTAAGGATCGACTGTTGTCGATAAAATAAATGCTTGCTTTAAATTATCAAATATCTGGTACCATATAAATAAACTTCAGATGGAAGAAAACAAGAAAATTGTATTGCTGAACGATCCTTCTGCTGATGATTTCTCCAAGAAATTAATAAATGGCCGTGTTCATTGTTTGAATTTTTATTCTAATTAAGTTTACTAAAACATTATTCAGTGGTTTTGTGAAAAAGCTAGCAATTATGTAAAAAAAATTGAATGAGACGAAATCCCAAAAATTCAAAGGAAATGAAATCAATACACTCAATTCGTTGACAAGAACATGGTTATTACCGATATTCAACATTTGCTTGGGAAATTTTTGAGCAGATTGATCATTCCACAACGCATGCCTTATGTCTCCAACTGAAATTTCTTTACATTGTGCCACAGATTTTATGATTTTAAGCAAGTATTTATTTTATTGGTAGAATTCCATCTTGGAATACTTGGCACTGTTTGGGGGAAATCACCAACAATAAAATCATTGCGCTTTCAAAACATATTGAGTCAATGCGAAGATAGATCTTTCAATAACTATCGTTATATGCCTTTAAGAAAGAGTTACAGACAGTATGAAATTGATAGCATTGACATCAAAGTGTGGGTCACGTGAACTGCCAACTACGAAAAATTCCAAGCCTAATTATTTAAAAACTGATTTTATTCATATTTTTCCGTGTATTATTAAGATATGTTAATAGTTAATAATAGTTACTCTGCTATTTGGAGCGATGGTGAATTGAACTAATCATTAATCATCAAAATCAGTCCAGTAATTTTTTAGTTAAAAAATGATCTAAATAACCTGACTTTATTTAGTATATTTAAGATATTTGATTTGACAAATCGTATGTCAATGTAATAGCAACGTACTTCAATGAGGAGAATCAATCTGAGGGCAATGCATGCACCAAAATTCATAGCTTCAATAAATTAAATGAATTGTTGACATGCCATTGAATTAACTTATTTTTGTTTTTTATTAATAATTTTTACTCCCATTGTATAATATAATATTATTATATAATATTGTTCTAATTAAATATTGAACTTCATAATTGTATTCGTATTAGTTTGTTATTAAAATTATAAATTAAGAGTAGCTAAAATATTCGTTCATAAAAAACACTACGTTCAATTCCTGTTAGGCACTACGAAGTTTGCCGGGTCAGCTAGTATATATATAAAGTTGTTTGTTGGTTTGTATACGTTTCAAAAACTCAAAAAGTTCTACATTGATTTAGTTAATATATAAGTATATATAAGTTATATATATATATATATATATATATATATATATATATATATATATATATATATATATATATAGAAGATATCAAAAAAATAATTTCAAAATATAACATAATTTAGAGAGAAATTTTCATTCCCAGTATTATTTGCTGCAAGGAAGAACCTAATACCAAGCTTGGTTTTATTACAACTTGTTGATATGTACTTTAAGAAGAGACTTTCTAAAAATTTAACACTTCTAAAGTAAACTTTCAGAAATTTCTGTATCAATAATACTATTTTCTTACAGTTTGCAACATATCTAAGAAAATTTAAGTTTTACAAGTAAATATTGTAAGCAGCTATCCTATTATACTCTTAAAACCAACCAATGTTGTATGGAAATTTTGAAGAAAATAGAAGTTGCAATTTGGTAAAGTTATGCAACGAATTAAAGCTTACAACATTTAGATGAGCGTAAAAATAGTACGGTTGTCAAATAATGTAAGTAAACCAATTAATTATCCAAACTAGCAAGTAGAGAAATTGAAAAGACATGATACTGTATGAAATGTTATTTAATGTACATAATTTCATTCTTATTGTTCCTAAAACAATTTTCCTTGACTAGTTTGAAACAAACTAGGCTTTTTTGGAGCAAGTAGGTTTTATACCAATCATTATCAAGAAACATCTCATTTTTTATTTTATTTTTAATTCATGTCGTAAATAAATCGACTAAATGAAAATGTAGTAACAAATATGAAGCAATATTAACTTGGGGAGGTTGCCAGGTTATAAAGAATACAAAAGAATTAAGGGTAACAAATGGATTAATGATAACAAAAGGATTAAGGATAACAAAAGAGTTGATGCACGTGCCCATCAAAGATCCGGGACAGTATTCACAGGGGCAGTATCTATTGCCAGTGCTGGGTGTCACAAAATCAGCATAAATATATAATACCACCAAAGAATGGGTCTATTAAATCCCTGCTCGATATGGAAGAACACGACCAGACAAAACCACAGTAAAAGGATGATGAGAGAACCATCCCCAAAACAGACTACTGAAACACTTTAACTATGAAGAGAATAAGTCACAGTGGTAGGAGTTTAATAATCAGCCACTGTAGACTAAAGAAACACCTGCTTGCAATTGAATTACATGCAGGTGATCCAAAGAGATTCTTACCAGCAGAGGAGGAAACCGCTTCTGACGTTCTAATGCAGCGCTCTAAATGAATAAAAACAAGGAATTAGAGATAAAAACCCCTGGAACCTAAGTAATCGAAAGACATATGGTACGCTTGTCGCTGAGGTTCGTCCAGCTATTCGGTCTCAAATAGGTAAAATAGGGACCCAAGAAACATAATAAACCCTGCAGCTGAAGTGTTGAGGCATAAATAACCTCATAGGGAAAATCCCAACTAGATAAAACTGTAAACTAGATAAACTAGGTGATGCCAGAATTGAGTTAACAACAAAATCGAAAACAAATTTGCAAATTGAATTCAAAATTGGAAATAAAACATTTCCAGATAGTAACTTGTAAAAAAGATTCTTGTCTTTTTTTTTTAAATTTGAAAATTATTTTTTAGTCTTCAGACAGAGTAATGGCTTTTTGATATGTTTTTCCACGATTAAAGTAAATATTCTTAACTATTTTTGTTCAACTATCCCTAGTAGTTATACCAGCTTTATAGGGTTTGATTTTACAGTGCCATCAATACTAACAGCAGTAGCTAGCTAAATTCATAATTTAAATCCCGCAAACTATTAATAGGATTTTAACTGTTTAATAAATTTATAAAAGTATATTTCACATTTCTTTGCGGACCAGTGAAATTTTCTCGCAGACCACCGCTAGACTATGCTAATTAGCTTTAAATAATTATAAAAATGAAAATAAACGATGAAAACGATGAAATAATTTTCAGCCGTTACAAGGACAGGTATAGTTGATTCCAAATTTGAACAAAACTTGTACGTTTTATAAATTTGATCTAATTAAATTATTAAACCTATCACTCCTATTGCTTTTAATCTGTAACGAATGTAATTATCCAATGATATTAAGTGAACCAAAATATCCCAATTTTGGTTAGAAAAATTATAAAATGAATGAAAATCGGGAAAAAGTTATTTAAAAAAATGATCATTCGGGAAAATGACTAAGTAATCGAGCAAAATATATTTTAAATATGTTTACATTGATAGAAAATAACGAAATTAAAATATTATAACAAATTTAAATTTATTGGCTTTAAATTTGACTTTTTATAAATAAATATTTGATTTGGAATTTACTGTTCGAGTAAACAATACAATATAGATAGTCCTAAAATCATTTGTGATTTAACTTTGGCTCAAATCCCTTTTAGGTCGGTCAATATTTGGCAACGTTACATTCTCTACTTTGTTTTTAATTTAATTCGCGAATAAGTTGACCTATACTAAAACTTTATTCACAAAAAGTAAAATTATACCTTATTAGAAATGAATTAACAAAAAAATCGCGAGTAGAACAAAAAACAGAACAGAAAATGCAACATTACCATATTGACCGACCTAAAAGAGACTTGAACCTTAACCTCTTTCGCATTTCATCACAAATGATTGTTCTTATATTAAAATAATAATTGGTTATTTTTTTTCATACGAACATTGTATTTGAATTAAAATAAGTAAAGTTATTTCTTTTCAATCGTTTTAGTAGACGTGTCGTTTTTATGTTCACTTTTCTTTAATAACATTTTTATGAAAGATTGAAAAGACTCTATGAAACCAACGACAGACAATCCTAAAATAAAGCCAAGTGACCCACCAAGATCGGAAACAAATCTATTGAAGTCATAACCATGCCGATCTTCGATCACATTAACCAATTTTGAAGTATAATAAATACTTAACTGAGCTAAATTTGGTGAGCAAGATACAAATGCTTTTGAGGAATATAAGTTGAATGAAATTTTATTACATGGACGAATACAATTGCATTTGTTCCCATCGGTTTTGGTGTCGAAACTATAGTAAGCATTAATGAATTTATCAAAGCTTTGTGGATCTGCACACTCTGCCATTGAACTTGATGGCATCCACGGAACTGTGCATCCTACGGTTGATGTTATATTTTCCATACGGCAATAATCTATACACTACACGAAAATCGATTATTACAATTAATTTTTCCTTAAAAACTATGCCAATATTTTTATTACTTTTCCGAATGGATTTACTAAGCTATCGCTGCAGTAAAAATTGGAGGTGGCAATATTATTTATTTGTTTAGCATTAAGTTTGTAATGAACTTCATTTCCTGGATCCAAAAATAAGTGCTCAATATATCCATCAGCATCTTTGGTGTTTTCTATGATACAAGTAAAAATTTTATTCGCACGTGAAAAATACATTCATTTGAGAACATCTATTTACCGGTCCAATATTGCGTTGAATCGTAAACATAAATATTCCACCCGCTTCTGCCAAATTTTGATGGAGAATCATTTTTCAAAACCAAATACCATCCACTATTTTCTGCAATGTCTGATGTTGTTCTAGTTGGAATTATTGTATGACATTGACCACGTATCAAATGGAAATTGCTGTGAGTTATAAATTCTAAAATAATTTAAAGAAAAATGATAAAACCAATACAAAAAGTAAGTATAAGTTACGTTTTTCTTCACTGCCATTTCCTAGAATTCCATACAAGAACACAGTTTCATCAAAAGTATAGGTTGATTCGTTCCAAAATTGACTCAAACTTCTATTTCCCCAAGGAAACATTAACAATAATGAACGATTTGTCGGATCAAACGGTTCTAGTTTATATTCCTAAATTATGAATGTTACTAATTTATTAAAAAATAAACTAAAAATATAAATTTACCTTAAGCACTTCACGTTTGTAAGCTGGATATCGACAAATAGTTAAAATAGGGTAAGTCATTGAATCATTGACTACAAATCGAGTTTGGGTGGTAATTGGAGGATGTTTCAGTTTTACGAAACATGCTGAAAGCTACTTGTCCTAAGTTAAATCTCATGTTAACAAAAAACCTTGCAAAAATATCTTACTTGATACGTCGCGAAAATGATGCACCCGAAAATTGTAAAAAAGCGCAAAAAGTCCAAAACACTCAAAATACATGAGGAATAGTTGGAACTAAGCATCTTGAAAAATAGGAAAACTTTGAAAAGGTTCTAGAACCAAATATCTAAACACCGTTCCGTTATATCAAGATATTATAATATTTTAAAATATTATTAAAATTCAATTTGCTTCCATAAATATTTATCAACGCTGACATCAAAGTCACTACACCGCTAAAATATTCATAAATTTTATTTTGTCATTTAATTATATTGAGAATTATAATTTATTGTTTCATAACAATAACAGTGTTTAAAAAACTTAACTTCTAAAATATATATTCCTAAAATTAAATTATATGAGTGCCGTATTATCTCCCAGTAGTTATTTAAATACAATTTTTCATTTGAATTTAT
Source organism: Sisyra terminalis (assembly GCA_958496175.1). Lineage (NCBI taxonomy): Eukaryota > Metazoa > Arthropoda > Insecta > Neuroptera > Sisyridae > Sisyra > Sisyra terminalis. The sequence continues at coordinate 35,792,712 of OY292274.1, forward strand.
CATCTACAAAAATTATTTTTGAATTCTTGTGCTAAAGGTAATTTATATTTTTTCCAAACTTGTTGAATTTAAATCATTTCAAAACAATTTATTTTTCTGATTTCTCCTTAACATATGATTTAGCTTCCCACGTGGTTGAATTCTTACCCCCGGCGAAGATGAACTGGAAGGATACTAGACAGAAGAAAGGAAAGGAATCAAAATCCTAGATATGTTAAGAAGAGGTATAGACTACATCGATCTCAAAAACATCATCTTTAAATCATTAATCTATTATTTAACATAATAAAATCATGGAAGGAATATATTATATAAGTCCATTATCCATTATTCATGATTTTTTAAACTTTTTATACATTGATTTATTTTTAATGAATTATGAATAAGGGTTTATTTAAAATTGGCATCAATTTTCACACTATTACTTTAAATACTTTTGAAGTTAAAATATATAATTACAATAATAATATCAAAGAAAACCGTAGTTTGTATGATTTTTCAACTAATAATCGAGCCAAAAAAAGGTAAGGCAGAGTTTTTATTTGAGAATTCAAGCGTATGATGTGGATGAAATTCAAGAAAAAAATAGAACAACCATCTTGTGTATCATATTAGTCATTTGAATTAGATTTTATAAACAATGTTCGGAGAAAAGCAATCTTTTTTCGAATTAAGTGAAATATAAATTCATTTGTAAAAACCGTAACAAGTATATGCAATTGATAACGGATAGGCAAAATATTTTACGTTAATGTCAACTAGGCATTATAATATTTTGGATATTATATTATTTATTTCACATCTTGGAGTTCTACGAGTTCTAGGCATCCTAGTCAATTCAACAATGCATCATTTTGAAATTTGTAAATTCATAAGAATAAAAAAAAAACTTACCACACCGCAAGAACGTTTTTACAGCGTGTATTGATTATAAATTAGTATCAGGTACTTTAACTCACTACTAGGTTTCTGGGCTCTCTCCAAATGTATAAACAAGGTAACTGCCGTATTTATAATTACCTTAAAAAGGGTAGTGTTACAATAATAATAAACTAATAAGGCAAAGGAAGATTAGCTCATAATTAACCATTACCTCTGCAATTATCAAATTTATCAAAGGGACTATCTTTCACCGTTTTTGTTTTGTCTAATCGTAATTCCACGTACTTCATACGAAACCACTGAACCAATTACTGAAGTACAGGCAATGCAGAGTACCAATTGAAAAAAAGTAAAATAATTTTCGCTGCATGTATGAATGATTTATGAATCTTGAAATTGATAACCAAAATGTTTCTAAACTAAAAAAACAGCTTCAAATAGTAAAAAATACAGATGATAACACAAGAATCGAATTTGAACTAGAAAAATATATATAAGTACGTATTTCAATTATAATTAATTACCAATATGATTACCTGAAATGGTGAAGAAAATCGCATAAAAATCAAATATTTTTATTTGTTGTTTCTTGATATTTTATTACACATATTGAAACATATACATTTTGAAAATCAATGATTTATGAGTTTTTCTGCAAAACATCTACTAAGTATACCTACATACATTATGTAATATTACAAATAATATTTGTACCACTCAATTAAATACACATACAGTGACCAACTTAAAATAATGACTTCTTATCGATTTACAATAATAACATTAAATGTAAAAAGCTTAAAGGCTTAAAAGTTTTATTATATGAGCATTAAAAAAAAAGGTTTTCAGTGATTTGACATTAGTAATAGGTAGTTAAGACTATTTCTTACAATATTTGTGATATGCACATGATAAAAATTTTATTTCGATTATTTGTTATAATCTAATGAATGAATAAAATTAAGTACTTCAAATTTACAATGACTATATTACTCTTATTCTAATTTCTAATAAGTTTTAATTATTTTTTTCTAAAAAATCAATATGATTTCTATTAAACTAGGTTTAACTAGTTCTAACAAGACTTATTTGAGGCTAAACAAACTCAAATTCTTTGTGAATTCTTTTTGTTTCTTTTATTTTTTGTCAATTATTAATTTTTGTTTAATAACTAAAACAACATTGCCAAATACCTAAATTTTTATTTTACTTTCAATATAATAGTAAGCCCTTGCGATTTGTGTCTTCAAGTAGAATACGAAATATACAATTAGCAACATATTTTGTTTCTTTAGAATATTTTTCTTTTTTACTTTTTTACATCTCAGTGTTACAATACACTAGAATAAATATTGATTCTTTTGTAGTCATAATAACTTAAGTAGTCATAAGGTTTTTTAACAATTAAACAATAGTCAAGTAATTACTTCAGAAATATTTGCGCTTAAGTAAGTAAGACGAATTTTGAGAACAGTATTAATTTTTAGTCATACCTCGATCGCATTGCATTGATATTTGGTAGTAGATACTCACTAGTTAAACCTTTAGTGTTTCTTTCAATAAGATTACTTTTGAATCAGCTTAAATTACTCGAATCAGTTAACCTTACTTGATTTAATCGAGTTACTCTTCCACTCAGTTGCAGAATTCTGGAATTTAATCATTTTGTAAAAATCGATTTTAGTCGCTCGCTTTCACGCACTAGAATTAAATACACTTCTTATTTATCCAAAAAGTTTCAGCATTTTTGTAAATTTAATATTTCTTTGTGTTTTTTAACTTATGACTATTTTAAATGGTGCCTTTTTTTTTAAAAGAGAGTGTTATTTCATGACTTTAAATAATTATTTACCTACTGTTGATAACACGTTTCTTGGTGACTACTTGAGGATATTTCTAATCTATTGCATCGTGTTACAGCGCCAAAAAATGTAGTCACAATTTGCAAAAAGGCAGAGCTATTTTTTGAAAAATATATCGTTGTAACCATTGTAATAATTTCATATTTAAGTTACATTTAACAACAAGTTAAATGTTAAATTATGTATAAGCGTAAATAACAAAAGTTATTAATTACAATTTAATGAAAGTCTATTAACTAATTATTTTTTTTACGACAGTAAATTTCCGTTTTCATAAATATAGTATATTTATGTTCATAATATAAATATAGTAGCACTCATGAATTTATGTAGGTACTTATATTATTCTTTTTTATTGAGATGGTATAAGTCAAGGATGTAACACAAGATGGTCCTTGGTATTGGACAAGATGCATTGTTATAAAACATTATTACCAATAAACTTCCTGTGGAACATGGTTAGGTTTTAAGATAAGAAAAGGAGAAGGAAACTAGCTTTTTTCGAAGAAAGAAAAAAATTCCTAATCGGATTAAATTAGGTGAACTGGATCGTTTGTAGATTTATTTGTCATAAAAATACCAAATTTTTCGACTAATTAGTTTGTGGGTTGTAAAGCGCTAAATAACTCAAAAATCAAGTCTTATCGAAAATTTGACCCTGAACAGTTGAACTGCAAGAAGCTTTTAAAGTGTCAAATAATCGTGTACAACAAAGCCAGACGTATTGTACACACCTAACCCCATTATGACAACTTCCAAAGGTTGGAAAATTAAATTACTTTATTGCATTTTCAAAACGATTTCGATGTGATAATAATGGCATTAATCCCACTAGTAGCCGAGTGATTAAGGTGGCCGTTCCAAAATTTGTAGATGTTGGATTCGAACCTCGTATCAAGCAAATTTTCAATATTTCTCTATTTAGGGATTTTTATTACCCTTAATGTCGCTAAAGACCTTGATTATTATAAAGCGATGGTAAATAACAATAACAAAATTGTGGCATTAGATATGATCAAAATGTCTGACTGGCTGATACATTTTAGTATTTGACTCTTTTAAAAGTCACCTACGAGAAACTCAGATACCTTAGATATATTAATCAAGCTTTAGCTGTTCAGGAAAGTCCTCTTTCTATAAAGAATGATTGTTAAAGATTTTTCTATCTTTCTAGAAAATATAGAAACGTCCTGTTTTTAAAACCCTCACGCCTTGGGAACTAACTTTTGATTTTTCCTGGTTCCTTACTAAAGATATTTTTAGTTTATATATATATACATATTGCTTACACATTGCTTATTTAATGGAAACTTTAAAAGGTTTTATGGTTATTTCACAATTTTTTCCTTTTTATCGGAACTTTGAGCCCAATTATTTGGTTATCAAAAAAAAAAAGGATAAAAATCAATTTGATCTCTTACCTATGTAGTTAGACTTAGGTGGTTCTATATTTTGAATTTCATGACGTGTCATATCCTTGACTATATATTAGTTTTTTTGAGAAGTAAAATCAATATTTTTACATTAACAAAATTTAGAAACTCAAATAATAAAATTTAAAAACTCAACGAATTTAAAATGTAGTTATAAAATGGGAAACTAAATTGAATAAAATTAAGTAACAATTTAATTTAAAGTTATTAAAATGGCAATATTTTAATTTGAAGTAGTTTTTATTGCAAAAAATTTATCAATGTATTTACTTCAAAACCTATTTACAGATAAGAATAATAAATAAATATAACTGAAAGTATCAATTTAACGGAATGATTGATTTTAGGACTTGATGATTTACCTCCTTTTGTATCGCGATTATTAAATCGGTCACTAAGATTAGGAACAATCAATTTACTATCACATGCTGTTCCTCTAATTGCATCTTTAACTGGTCCCGTTAAAATTCGAAAATTTATATCGTTTTTATCAAGATTGGAATACATGAATGTCGGTAATCGATCTGACAACACCCACAAGGTATTATTCATATCCACTTTTATATCATTAGGGAAAACCATCGAAACATTACTCATGAAAATTCTTCCCTGTGATTCAATAGTGTAGGAAGGATTACTCGTTCTCCAACAAGCAATCGCATTGAGATTCGCTAAGGCATAAAATAGCACACCTGAATTTTTATCTAAAAACGAAACGCTTGATTGTCCGTTGGGACCACGACTTCCTAACTTTTTAAAATCATGAAAACTTTTTGCGGCTAAAGTTTCATTTCGTAAAATTTGAGTAGAAACAGAAAATTCATAAGTGCTGGAGAAAGGATGGAAATACAATGTACTGAACCCACTGCTATCTGGTGCACTTAATGCGATACCAAACAAGCCATCAGTCCATTGAAAACGTATTCCATTTACATTATAATCCCCCGATAAGGGATCTGGATAGAAATAGTGATGAGATATTCGCCACGAAGTTTTCATTCGCCACGAATAAACAACTAAACCGGGCGCACCTAGGTCTCCTAAATACGCGTAGGTGTTGTCGCAACTTTCATCTTCTACAGCGATATTGGCGAAGAAAGACTCCTGCTTCACTTGCGATGGAGGCAACACATAGCTACGAAGTAGAGCGTCGTTATGGAGATCATAAATGCTTAATTGTGGCGGTGAAACGACAGTAAAATTGTCCAAAATATTCATTGATCGCGTGTCCAAAACCCACAGACGATTACATCGATCGGCTCGCACACGAAAAGGTGACACAATTTCGGGTTGTTCATCGCTATCTGAGAATTTGTGAGCTGACCAATTCGGGTACGGATTTAACTTGGGTTCCATTTTGGAATCTGAAAAAAGTAATGTTATCATTAACACAAATATGCAACTATTAATAATAGGAATTAAGAAATTTCACCAAAAACTTGTTTTCAATATAATTAACATTGCCCTTGGTTTCAAATATAGCCAGTTCGTTTTTATCAAATTTCTTATCAATTCGTAGACTTGTTAGAGAAGCTATAAATACCTATTATGTTTTCAATTAATTTTTAATAGTTACATTATTGGCACCAAAAATTACGTAACAACATAATCCGTTAGAATCATATTTTGTGTTAAATGAACAAAAGTAAAATTAATAAATACAAAATTAAAAGAATTGTAGCACTGTAGTCTTATAGGAACTATGTACATAAATACCTTACATAAGAAAAATAAATTATATATTTGCATTCCGTTCATTCCGATAAATATTTGTATACACTGGTAGTTTATGACTGATTGAAATAATTACATACATAAAAATTTCATCTGTGGAAAATCCAAATGTCTAACAAACTCTAACATACTTACTTCCTTTTAGGTTTTTTATGTATTACTTTTGAGATTTATTATTTTATGAGAAAGCCTTTTAATAATTTATTCTAATAAAATATATTATGCAAACATTTCTTCAGTATAGCATATATGCCATAAAAATAAATAAAGTATTAGGTAATCATCAAAAAGAAAGAAAAATAAGCTTCGTGAATTACTAACGAAAAACAGCAATTAACTGAACTATTAACAATTAACTAAATCAGATCAAATCGATAAACATTTAAACACTGGTTCCTAACCTTATTGGAGGTACTGACCCCCACTAGTTTCATAAGTGTGCATTCACCGAGCTCTTCTTAAATTGGAAAAATAAAATATTATTTTCAAATTCAAAACATAGTGAACAAAGAGCACAAAGTGAACAAAACCATACTTGATATCCACTAAGCCCGCGAGACTGACTCACCGCACCCCTGGAGTTCGATTAAGCCCAGGTTAAGAACCACTGCACTAAAAGCTTTGAGATAATTTTACTATTTACGGTATATGTATACTTTAGGCTGATGTCTGTGAATCAATGATGTGATCGATTTATTCTGGAATTGATTCAATAAGGAATTAGAGAATGGAATACTTGTACCCTATTTTCTATAAACTTGGATAAAAAACCTTTACTATACGTATTTGCTTTCTTAATTGTTCACTTTAAAATTTCTATGATGGTATACTCAATACTAATATAGATAACTCAAGAAAGTAAAACTGATTTACTGGACATTTAAGTCAACAGGCGAGCATTCACCGCTGATTTAATTTCAATTATTTTTTACAAATTTATCACTTTCTTTATTCTTAAGTCGCTGAAGCTGCAACTCTATTTACTCCTTATATTTCGTACGATTTTCTGTAATATGATAGTTATTTTTTTTGATAAAATTATATCTTGTTGCAAAAACACTAAAGGCGTTACTCAAAATTGGTATGTTTTTAATTGGTTTGTTATTTACCGCCGCTTTATAACTACTAAGGTCTTTAGCGACTCGAGGGTTAAGAAAAATTCATAATTGAGAAATATTGAAAATTTACTCGATTCAATGATCGAACCCAACACCTACCGGTTTTGGAGCGACCACCTTGACCACTTGGCCGTCAAAAGGCTTCAAATTGGTATTTTATATTGTATTTATATAGTTTACCTTAAATTGTAAGTCATAATTCTCTTTTCATTTTAAAAAATTTAAAATATTGCAGCAGTTAATAGTATTGATAATGGATATGTAAACTGAATACTTAGAATATATAATTAGAAATCGCCACCAGCGTACTACTACATTTAGAATCGCGTGATCTTTTTTTTATAAATTGTTTATAATTAATTGAAATTGTTTTTCTACTTTTTAGTTTCAACTACCAATATTACACATAGTGAAGTTTTAAAATGGGTAAATACATAAAAAATTAATAATTTTTGTTTTCAATTTTTGTTAACAATGCTATATAGAATAACTTAACAATATGATCCAAGGTATTTTCATTAATCAATTTTATTATATATTTATTTAAGTATTTGTTTGAATATCTTTGAAAATATTTGTGATAGTTTGAAATTATCAGTTATTATTTAATTACAAACATATTGAATACTATTATACTATTATAATTTTGTAATTTATGTATGTTTAACATATTTTGTAATTACATATATATTTTTTTTAAATAGACACCTGATGAAGCTGCGATAAGCACCGAAATGTGTCGCTAATTTGAGAAATTAAAAAACATGAAATAAAAAAAAACGGATCGTAAACAACCACAGTTTTCTTTTTTATTTTAATAAAATTCTGAGATCTGAGTTTTATTATCTATAATTTAAAACAATTTTCCAAAATTAGTCAAACCCCCTTTTGTAAGGAAACCTATACGAGGTATAAGGGTTTCTCCATTTTCTTTTTAAATTTTCAAATTAGAACAAAAGACAATTTTTTGCTTGGTATCCTTTATGAATTGAGAATATTAATTTTTCAAAAATAAGTGAAGAAAGAAAAAACAGGACTTACTAGAAAGAAGTGAAATGAAAGACACGAAAGTAGCTTTACATATTGGCACGAAGGGTTTCAAATACTCAGACACGGGCCTGTATGTATTTAAAACTATTTCAGTTGGAGTTTATTGAAGTAAAGTTTTTTGCAACATAATTTTCTCAACAAAAAAAAAAAATAAAAAAAATTCCACTTGCGCAATAAAAATATAAATCCTAATTTGTTTAATAGTTAACTTGATACATATGCTTTAGTATTTTCATAATTTACATTATTAAACCCAAAAAGTTGTAGAATTCACTACAAAAATGAAACAATTTGTTAATAATAATAAAAAAAAAAATGATTTATGACTTTCATAAATTACATAAGTATTCAATCATTTTTAAAATTTCAATTGTATTTGTATTTATTTTTAAATACAAAAATTTTGCCATCATTTCTACAATTTGCATGGACATGCAAATGCGACATTACATCTAAAAAGAAATCAAATAACATTTCTATGCATATTATGTTACAATCACGAAAGAATCGATTACGTGTAGCAAATTTATGTCTTCTTTTCTTAACTGCATTAGCTAATGTTAATAGAAAAACTGAGAAAGAGCCTCAAGTCATAGATCCCTACCTTAAGTCTGCAATTAAAGTCAACAATTGTATTTTATAACGCATGCATACATTTTATTCATGTACCCTATTTTTTTCCGCGCATGATTTAAGCTAAAATACTTTTTTGTTTTTCACAAATAGTTTACATTTTATTTTGGAACAAAGATAATACCAAATATGGCTAAAATTTCGTGTCGTTATGTAAACCTAAACTACACGAGTTACTTAAATAAGTACATAAATTTTATAATACAGACAATATCTTATATGAAATAATCGTGACCTTATTTGCAAGGAATTTAATATGAATATGTAGGTGGAACCTGATGAATAATGAATATAATGAAAAGTGATCTATTATATATACAAGTAATTACTATTATCCACCGAGTCGTTTTTACAATATTTGAATCTATGAATATTTTAAATATACTTTAATAATAAATCTCAAACATAAACGTAAACATGAAAAACACAAGGCGTTAACCGGTTGCTTGATAACGTAAATATGCAATGTTTATCTAAAATTATTTAACACAAATCATGAAAGTATTTCAATATGTTTACTGTAAGTATTTATTGACTTATGGTCTCTATTTTAAGGTACGAGTATTATTGTTCAATCCTTAATTTCAATACATTACAAGAATACCGATCATGAAATAAAATATTAAATTGCTCGAAAGAAAATATTTGAACTAAGGCGCTAAATAAAAAAAATAACTGCAAATCTACTTATGTGGCGATAACAATGATCCAATTTATTGTTATCGTTAAACTATAAAATTTCGTATTTCTGATACTACTACGGGTATTTAGGTATTAATTGAATATCTTTGCTTTTTGGTATACAAGTTATCGAAAACTTTATTACTGTAACGTTAGTAATCATTCATAAGTTTATATCATTAATATTGATGTTTTTATGTAAATATAATCAAACTGAAGTCTTTCATAGTAATAAGTGGGTCGCCTCAGTCATTATTGGATTATTATATATCATTACTTAATGAGAATGTCACAGTCAAACAGGGTCGCAAGCGTTAAATATTACTTTACTCACTTGAAATATTGCTTAGGGAACAAATATTAACGCTAACACTGCTATACTTAATTCATACTAGCCACTACAATATATTTCTATAAGTCGTAATAAAATTGTCAATTAAGCAATCATTTTCATAAACATTTATGACTTTTTTGATTTAAAAAGAACCATACAGCAATGTGCATTATGTACTATAATTTAACATTTTTGATTTATTGCTATTTCATTTATTAATGAGAGCTCTATGAACTAGTCAGATAATGTATCGGAGAAGAATAAGATATATAAGTGCATTGTTGAATTATTTTGGCGTCCCACTGACCCGAATCGTGTATTTAGAGAAAATGTAATTTAATATCGATTTTTATTTATTAATGATTTGGATTCAATAACGATTTAATTTAATCATTGTGATTAGAATGCGTTTTTTTCTATTAATAAAATGACAACTATATCATTAAAAATAATCTATCTTTCGAAGTAGGGACCATTCATAAACTACGTCACACAAATTTTACGATTTTTTAACCTCCTTCCGTCCTTGTTACAGGTGGTTATATTTTTAAACTCCCCCACCCCCACCCGACCCCTCAATGTGAAGTTATGTATTGTTCAATTTTATAATAAGAAACAATTAAAATAAAATTTCAGTATCATCTTTTCTTCATTAAATAATAAAATATTCAATAAACGCAACGTAGAAATTAATATTTTAAACTAGTAACTACCCGTGTATAATCACAGGCAACACTGACAAAACTGACAAATGGCAAAAATTGGCAATTGAATGAAATGGAAATAACAGTTGAAACAAATGACAACAATCAGTTAGTTCACATTTGCGACTACAGTTATTATATTATGTTTTCACATAATCGTATGAGTTTGAATACTTTTTTTTTATCTCTTTGCTAACATACATACATATACCTACGTTTGCCAATTATTATTATGAAAACAGACCAAACAAAAAACAAATTAAGAAACGGAAAACGATTGATTTGTTGATTAAGTTAATAAAAAATTTTAAATTTAAATTTAGCATGTGACGCCCAAAACCTTTCCCATCCACCCACCTTCAGCCCTTGTCACCCGTTGGCATATTTCGTTGTCTGATTTCGATGTCTCCCCTCTCCCTGAACGTATGACATGTTTTATGGATGGCCCTCCTAATTCGACAATGTTACGTTTTATTCTTTTGCAAGAGTACCTTATGGTTTTTGCATATTAAAAATATTTACTTTTTATATGAATTAATTCAGGATTGCTTCAAGTATTTAAACGTCCTGAACAACCCGATAGACATGATAACTGTAATAAATCCACCCAATAATCATAAGTAAACCCTACTCTCTTAAACGAAATTTAGATTCCTAACTAATATCTAATTACTTTTTTTTTAGAAATACGAGTACAAGTCAAAGAAACATAAACACTGTTTCAAACATTTCAAAATTTCAAAAAATAAAGCTATAAAATTTGTTGTTCATTCAATAGCACTTGGAATTTTTATATCGGTTTTAAATATTTACATTTGTAATATTTTATGAAAAGTATTTTCTTGAAAATTTTTGACGTGGATATGATACGTCTTTAAAATTGCTTCAATAGTAGGAGATAATTCAAAAAAACGATTGGTAGTAAAATCAGGGGATATACATCTGGAAACGTCGCGTTATCTACTTTTTCATTAATTTAATTCGCTAATAAATTGGGTCATCATGACATTTTAGTCATAAAAGAGAAAATTAGGATATACGATATTAAAATTGAGGTAACAAAAAAAATTAGCTAGTTTTTTTCTGATATGTTTCCGCATTCTGTAGGTACATGTGCATCCCGAAATGTTTAAATTCCGATACCTGTGCTATCGGAAATCGTGTAATGCTATGTAAAAGAATTTGAAAAATTCCAGCCTTTTCGCGAATTAGCGGTTATATGCACTTTTACAGCGATTGAATGTAATTAGCCTAAGAGTTCGTATTGCAAAGGAAAACTACCGGTATGTTTTAATATGAATCATAAATTAATAATTAGTCAATTGACGCCCAAAACAAAACTAAGTTTACTTACTTCACTGTAAAGTTCCAATATGTCTCATCAAAAAAATGATTTCATAAGCAGATCAACTAAAGAATAAATTACAATACTTGATCACTTTATAGTTATTTTATTCTAAAATCAGGCTCGGTTAAGTTCGAGTAAGTAACTGATAGAGAAAGAGAATAATTTCTCATATAATTGAATTACACTTGAAAAATTCCGAGTGGATAGAGTTATAAATCAAGATAGATGTAAACATAAGTCAGGGTTATAAATAGTGTATAGGTTTAAAGATATATACATTAACTACATGTATTTAAAATGGGATTATGAATTGATTTGTAGAAAAGCTTATACATTATAAAAGAAATCAGCGTTAATAAAAAAATATTGCATTTATGTATAATATTATGTACATAGATTATAAGTAATTATATTTTATCCAATGATATTCCTTACTGAATTAGTTTCTAATATCTTGTATGAATTATTTACCTATACATAAACTGTGAATCTAGTCAATTGCATTAAATTATTTAATGATACAAATAATCATTTTAATTTTGTTTGTTTAATGCCACAATTACCTATATCTCAAACGACGGAATATTACTTCAAAATTCTATTGTAAAAAATGGATAGCAATTAGCAATTATTGCATATTATTATTATTATTATTATTGTCATATTGCAATTAGCAATATGACAAATGATTAATTTTAACAGATATCTCCAAAAAAATTATCAAGTTTTTATTTGATAATAAGGGGATTCTCCCGTGTGACGGCATGTTTCTTAAGCATTTAAGAAAAAATTGATTTTATAAACCCATCATACGGGAGAACCCCCGTAACAATTTCTTATAACTATTTAAACTTACTAATAGTATTAAACTTTTGCAATTTAAATGTTATAGGTATAAAAGATACATTCAAATTACTGATAGAAATTTTTTGCTTAAGAAACAAAACAAAAAAAAAGTGAAGAGTTTATTCAAATTACAAACCTAATAGATTTAATGTGTATTCTAATAGGAATACTAATGAGATCGAATCTCAAATATAGGAGTAGGAAGCAGTTTCTGCTCAAGGTTGTTTAGTTCATCCTAAAACAGAGCTACTAGAAATCAAAACCGTAAATTATTATTAAATTGATAATTTTCTTTTCTATATCCATACAAATGTTAATAGTTTCGACATTTATGATAATAAAAATACTTTTAAAAAATACAATTTGTGCTATATCTATATTTAACTTAGTAAACATAAATGCTTCGTTATGCTTACAGCGTTAGTTTTCATTTAAAAAATATCTATAATCATTCAATTCTTAGGAAATTAAATAAAATGGGTTTTGAACTTTTATTTAACCTATAACAACATCAATAGCAGAAAAAGTAATTTTTAATTATTTTTTCCTATGTTATACATTGATATAACTAAATTACAATATAGCTATACCTATGTATACCTAAGACCATAAAAAAACAATTATTATGTCTTAATGATTATTTAAAATTTAAATATATTCTTTTTTCAGTATGTGATTCATAAGTTTGGAATTCTTTTTTGAAACCATTCAAGTTTTAAAAACGTGCCTAATCATTATGAATATTTGCGTAAAACTAAGAAGGTTTCTAATTAATTTTGGTACCAAAATAATAGATTATAAAGTTTTATTAATAGCTGAAAAATATGAAAAGAAAAAACTAGGTATACTTATCTAAATTACTAATTTTATCTTAATAAAAATGTTTAATTAAATTTAATGGTAGAAATATTGATTGTAAGTACTTGTTTTCTGATTATCTTGGTATATTTAGCTTATTTTTTTTTAATTAAATGCAATTGATTTTTAATATTTATTCCCAATATTATTAAAATAAACAGCCTTTGATATTAATTAATTTCTAGAAATTCATTTAAATTATAAGAAAGGAAATATTTCAACATTCTTTGTTAAATTTTATGTTTTAAAGTATCTAATATTATTTTTAAATTATAATTTGTGTTGTAAATAATTTTTGTATTAGTTTTTTAATGTCACTGCTATATATATTTAACAGTATAAAATTACAAATACATGTGCATGAATATAATGATGACGAAACAGCTTCGTGACCGAACAAAACAGAACAATGCTATCAAAAGTTTTAGTAGTCATATTCCTAAAATTGACAATGAAGCTTCAAAAGTAAACGTTAAACTTCTTTAGGCGTAGGTACCATGAAAGGGAAAAATAAATTATGTTACGGATATTGGTTTGGACTGTTATGTTCATTGAACAGAACACAAATCTGGATTGAACAAAACAAAATGCAACTGCGCATGTGCCTAATCGAGTAACTTCTATTATATCAAAAATATGAACCAAGTCAACTACAAGAGATAATGTATGTGATTTCTAAAATCAAAAGTAACGTTTATATTTTATATTTCCGTTTTCTAGGAACAAATATGCAATTCATTTAAATTTTCACCAACTTTTTTGAATTTATTACTCAGTTTAAGTAGTTATAAAATATTTTGAATCAGTATAATAATAGGCAAATGTGGTATGTACTGCGGCAAAGACAGATAATATAAACAAGAATTATAAACTCATGTGTGTTAATGAAAACTAAATATAATAATCCTTGTTCCTTCATGTAAACTAACTGATTGTTGTCATTTGTTTCAACTGTTATTTCGATTTCATTCAATGACCAATTTTTGTCATTTATAAGTTGTGTCAGTGTTTGCTGTGAATTATTTCATGAATAGCCTCAAGTATTTCATAATTATAATGACGCAAATTGTGTTAAGAACTCAAGTAATAAAACGAGAATGGTTGTAACAAGAAAGTTTAAATTCTGAATTATTTTTTTCCTGAAAAAACTAGAGTTTTACAAATAAATTTTACCTCTTACGTGCGTCCATTAGTACACACACTTGTTACTAAATTTGAGAATCAAATATATTCTGAAAATCTATAGGATTAATTGCTCTTGTAAATAACAATTTAAATAATAACGTAAATTAAACTAATAACGTTTGTATACGCAAGCCACCAATATGCAGATTAAGCACGCTGAATTTCATAAATTTAGAGAAATAACAGTCCAAATAGTTTTAATATTTTTCTAGTTTGAACAATTGAAGTCAATAATATTTGCATTATTTTTGTATTTATTGCAAATAAAATTTAATAAAAAAAAATATTTAGTATCTATGTAAATCATAAGCTGATAGATTTATATTAAATGGTATAGTGGGATCTCGAAATAAGAGTGCCTTAACAAACGAGATATTTGAGATACGAGCAAAATTTGAATACACGACCCAAAAGTTGCTGCACCTCGCATTATCCTTGTGCATCTCGAATTAACCGAAGCATATCCCCAGTATGCTTGTTTACATCTCGCTATCGAAACATCTTTTTGTGCATTTATTGTGCAATACTTTATCATGTATACTATATACAATTGTATTTACGTTGTGTGTAAGTTTATATGACCAAAATACAAATACACTTTATAAATTCTTCTTATTTAAAAACACGTAACAAAAACAACGAATTAATGGCAATTCAATTAGTTTTAGTGGGAAAAATGCTTTGAGATACACCAAATTAACAAACGAGTAAGGTTACGGAACAAATTAAACTCGTATCTCGAGGTATCACTGTACTTCTCAATAAGTTTTTGCATAAATTTTATAATTGTATGTAAACTAAGAAAGTATTTAAAAAATAATTCTGTGTTTTGTGATAAATAGAACAGTTTTTTTTTCCAGAATTGAATATTTAATGGTTGTTTAATATTTTAAATGTAAATGATTACTATATTTTATGTATATATTGGAAATAAAATATCTCCAAACACAAATATCAATATTTTACACTTGAACTCAATTTCAATGTTCCGAATTCTGAATTAAATTATAGTACACATGCTACAATTGTATCTATATTATTTACATTATATTTGTGTCATAATTTTAAAAATAAAATGGTAAAACCAGTTTTTAATAAATCTAAAATAACTTTCGTTAAGAATTTCATTCATAAAATTTTTAGCAAATAAATCAAGCAATTTAAAATAATATATTCTTTCACAATTGAAAATTAGAAACCTCTTTATTATCTTACTAAAAATAGAAAAAAGATGACATAAAAGTATTATAGTCATTTCATTTCATGTATGTGTAACTTAAACAAAGGTAAATTATTCTTTTGATTGTAATGATATAATCAAATTGGGTCAGCTTTAAATGCCGAATGTCTTCTATATATTTTTGTCCATATATTAAGTTAAATTATATCTTTTCGTGTTGTAGAGCAAATTGTAAATTGTAACCATATTTAAATGAAACATGAATTTATTTTTACACATTCCGATTATTGTTTCTTGACTTATAAATTTACTAAAATAAAATTTAAAAAAAATAATTTAAATAAATCAAAACTAGTACTTAATATTTATTTTTTAATTCGTTAAACACTTATGTTAATTGAAATTTATGCATTAATAATAACAAAGAAAAACGCTGTAGTTCAATTACCTAATTAAAACAAATGTTATTTCCAACGATAAAGGAAATCATATATAATTAAAATAAATTATCTTTCGGCCATTGGAAAATTTTGTTTACTTCCTCTAAATTATCTGTTTTCTGTGGAATGTTAAATTAAATAAAACTTTGTAATTTCCAGAAATTCACTTAAATAAAAAATAAAACCACAAACAGATAATAATTGTTGTCACAACTTTAGCATTTGCAACGATTTTGTTCAATATATCAAAATAAAATTTTATTTATAATCGTTTTGAGGTATTTAAAAATGTATATTAATTGTTTAATTACACCACAAATAAAATATGTGGAGAGAATATTTCTGGAATTTAAATTCTTCGCATTTCTTTTTATTTTAAGCATATGTGAGGAATTACTGCAAGAACATTTTGTTTTTATATTTTTGACGGAAATATCCATTTCGAATTTCCCTGAATCCATTGATTATTTTTGGTTTGATGTCTATATTTATTTTGAATATCTCAAATCCATAAATCTTAAAATGGGGAAATTTTATATGTAAGCTTGGTATAGCATCTCATTTTTATTGAAACCAATTGAACTAAAACCCGTGTTTAGTATACCTGCTTGCAAATGTAAAAACAAAGGAGCTTTGATTTTTTCTGACTGCATTGTCGAATTAACTACGTAAGAGTCCCACGCATTGGGAAATCCCATATACAAACTTAACTTTACGATATTATCTTTAGTCACAAAAATGCTGAAACATGAGTTAGAAATACAGCTTACAAGCACTAATAAAAAGAAACTTTTATTTTAGAAATTTTCTAAATTTGATAGCTAAATATGATAGTGAATACTATACAAAGCTATTTTATTTTTTTTTTCGTTTTCATCGAAAACCACCTGAAATCATTTTTTTTTTACTTCTTCCTATAGAGTTTCTTTAACAAAAGATACTATTAGAAAAGATGAAGCACTTAAAGATAATATTTACAAAATCAAATTTTAAAAAAGTTAGTTATATGAACTAAAATGTCATAATTCATACTATGAACTAGTTCAAAGATAAATAGATTGTTCATCCGAACTTCTGAATTGGGCAATACAAGACTACATGAAAAACAAATTCAGTTTTTAAATGCCCGTCGAGATCTCAATAAGTCAAAAAGACGAATGGCAAGAGAAAAATAAAGGTGATATAGTATAGTTCACTGACAGATTAAAGACAAACGATGATATAGACACTGAAATATGGGGATAAAATTCCAGAAAGGGAAGAATACCCACAGTACCTATAGTAGTACCTACTACATAGGAAAATATGTGAATATCTCATAATAAAACGAAAAAAAATTTCTAAGATAGCCAAGCCGCAATTAAAGCGATCAGGTCCCACCAGAGAACTTCAAATTGATCAGAGAATGCAAAACCCTCTCATCCAGGTGACTGCTTTCATCAAAGCAACACTTGCATGAGTGCCAGGACATTCTGATATCAAAAGTAACGAAGAGGCAAATGGGCTGAAAAGGCAAATTCAAGTATGCCATTTATGGGTCAAGAACGAGCTACAGAAGGGCCGATGTGCATAACTCGAAATCGAATAGCCGAACGGTCTCAAAATGAGCAAATAATAGCTAGAATTAATTTCTTAGGAGGCAAATTCTCTTAGGAGGTAAAAAGGTTATAGTAAAGAAACCTTTGAAAGATCCTAATAAATTTTTTATATAAATAAGACTTTTAAATCAAGGAAGAAGTATATCAAAATGCTGGTAGGTCTACTAACAAGATACTACAATTTGAGAAAGTATCTCCAAACTATAGGAAAAAATGCTGAGCCAAATGTAAAAATGCGGTAGGGGAGATGAGATTGCCTTTCACGTACTATTTAACTGCCCAGACATGCCTCAGTCATCTCAGCTCTCTTAGACTCATCCGGGCATAAGCTGGGAATCATACAAAAAAACGGAAAAATCATACAGAAAAACTGAATTGGCTGTCTGCTAAATTTTATCTCAAAAGCAAACCTAACCAATTGGAATTAGAAACAAAGTTGAGGCACAATAGTTCCTATAGGACGCCGCGTAAAAGAACCCTTAGGAGAGGCCCCCAGTACAAACAAGAAGAAGTAAAAGAAAGATTAATGTTTGGAAACTGGAAAATTTGTCTCATTACCAACTTTAAGCTTAAACAATTCTTTTTATTAATAAATTGTTTAAAAATGAACCAAAATTATTTAAATTACCTCCTCCCTCTTTATAAATAAAGAATATTTATCATTTACTTAGATTACTCGATATGAATTGTATTACCTCGAAATCTGTGTACTTTGAATTTAGGAAAGTTTATTTGTATCACTTCTGTTTTATTTAATACCCAAAATTGAAAAGCTAGAAATAAACTAAGGTATCTTCCTAAACTTTATCCAGCACTACTAAATTTAATTCATGTCCCTTTTAGAACCGTAAAATCTGACGACGTTGCATTTTCTACTTTTTTTTTTCTTTTCGCGATTCTTTTGCTAACTCAATTCTATTAAATTTTCTTAAAGGGTTGATTTATTCGCGAATTAAATTAAAAACAAAGTAGAAAATGCAACGTTGCCAGATTTGGTGGTCTAAAAGAGACATGAACCTTAAACTCTATGAGTTTTTAAACAACTACAGTAGACTATAAGTTTTGAAATATCAAATCAGTGGTGTAACTTATTTTTAAGCCCATACACTATTTATATAAAGGAAACCTATTTTTTTAGTTTTAGAGCAAAAACAAGTAGATATATTCAAGTGAAACATATATGTTAAATGATTTTTCGTCTAGATTATCCAGCCACCTATGTATAAATTAAAGTCTTCGTGTTTAATTGATTTGCTTCCTTACCCTCAATAGCAACAATTTAATCTTGCATTCCTACTGCAGAATGATCTTCCATTGAAAAAAATAGCAAAAAAAATTCTTTCATTTCAAAACCCCGCCAATATATAAGGAAATTAAAAGGGACCCCCTAAAGCTGGGGACTCGAAAGCGTTGCTTCCAGTTGCTTCCCTGTAGCTATTCCACTGAACTAAATAAAAATTTAACATAGGTACTAATATAATATGTACATGATGTAACTATATATCTTACGCGTATTTGTTTGTGAGATTGCATTGTGGTAAAAACGAAGAATATGTTAATATTGAAACACAATAGGAAATATATTTTAAATCAAGTGTAGAAAACAATGTACATGCTTGCATTGGTACAATGAAGACCTGTAGAATCCTCACCATATTTTAAAGTTTTGTTTAATTTAATCAAATTATTCAAAAATTAAAACTTGGTTCTTTACGATATAAAAAAATGCTTGTAATAGATTTGAAACAATCCATTAAATTATATGTTTATATTGATTTATCAAAATAATTATTACGTTAAAAACCTAAATTTTCCAATCACTTTCAATTATAATATTGAGTACACATATTTGCATTCACATTTAAATGTTTTCGTGTTACACTTGAACATAATTTCCTTTCAATGATAAAACTGCAATCGTAACATTTAAAATATTTCAACAATTTAATTGATAATAAATCTTATAAAAATAAAAATTAAAAAACCTTACATTGACTCGTATGCAAAACAAGTATGGCTCAATGGCAAAGTTTTTAAAGTGCACTTTCGGAAGTGGATAATAGATTGATATTCCCATAAGATCTACCTTATTTACCTACACCACAGTATAAATAAGTCGGCGAAACCAAAAACCTTGTATTAGATTGAATAAGTAAAAAATTTTCTTGACCAGGAGGAAAAAGTAAGAGGCACGTTCTCGTTCATTCGTTTCCGATTTTTGAGAGCAACCTTCATTTACTGATATTAATAATAATTTGAATAATAAATAAATAGGTTAACAATCGTTTCTACGAAAAAGATATCTATTAATTAAATTTACTAGAAAAAAATAAATTTAAAATGAAACACAAGTGTGTTGTTTGCTGTTTAAAAAATCTAAATTTTTATTTTTTCTTAAAAATAATTATATTGTTTGTGGGAGATTGAAAACAATAATGTAATGTGGGGAATATTTTTATTTCTCACTATTTAACAATGGAATTATCTATCATAATATCAAAGATAACTTGAGCATGTTTTTAATGGTATAATTTTGTTTGGTTTTGATTTTGTAATTAAAATTATTAATGACTTTTTTTTTAAATTTTTAAAGGGAGTTAAAGTTGTTAATATACACATGAGTTTAATTTATAATTGTTACAAAGTTAAGCTATGATTATCAGCATGTAGAAATGCAAACTAAGAAGAGTAATTTCAGAAAAGTAGGCTAATTGCTTAGGCCTTTACTACCGTGTATCGATATTTAATAAGGTAAATTTTACTATTGAGATTTTTTTCAATTAATACATAGTTAATATGTAGGTAAAATCGATTTTTCTTTAAAAATAAATAATGGTTTTAGATTGTTGCTTTTATTTGTTGTACCTACTTTTCCGTTTGACTATCTAATTATGTAAATTCATACACTTCATTTTTTGGGTATGGTGACTTTGAATTTTCATTTTTTCAATAATGTGATTTGTAACAGAGACGTACCGTTAAGATAAATATAGTTAAGTGATGCGGGTACACCGGACTTCCAACGTGGTACAGTAATGAAAAGACGATTATCGTGAACTTCAAGACCGACAGGTATATTGTGTTCTTGGATAAATTCACCGCTGTCGATAGCATTTTGACGCGTTTTGTCATCGGGAAAATTGAAATCGAGTTGTCGCCACTGAAACGCTTCTTGCAGATTGTCCATGCCGTGGACAATTGCGGCACACAACACGAGGAGGGCCACACATGAGGCCTGCATCGTGCCGAACACTTATTGAAGAACTGCTGGACGTGCACTGATCGTGGTCACTGGTGGTTACCTGCCCACTGTCTGTACCCGCAGCTCTCACTATGGCCTTCGTAGCTTTGCGTGATTACGCAAGTGTATTAGTGAAAGTCCAAGACTTGATTGACTCCAAGACTCGGTGAATATTGTTCTGCTAGCCCAACACATGAATATTGTACACAATAGTACTTATAACATGCTCTGTTGCGCTGACTGGGATGAAAATTTCAGACAATTGTACACATATAACACTAATATGTACTTGTTCCCTACCACAATAACAATTTCAGCCTTGGTCTAATAAAAGCTAATGAACGTTTACAGTTTACACTTAACTTTCAGGTTCCAAACAACATTCATAAAAATTCCCCGTGACCAAAACATTGATAACACTTCTCTCGTCATATCAAACTATACAATCTTCAGAAATGCTTGTAAATTTGATTGCATTATTGGAATATATATTAATAAGTCATTGTAAAAACCAATGATCCACTACATTCAATAAAAAAAAATCCACTCAAAATTGTAGTGAGACTATTATTTATTTATTCTTAATCAAATCAATGCAAATATAAACAACTATGCATCATTTTTCACCCTACATTTGGTTTAGTATCACACTAATGAAATGACGAATTAATAGAATTTCGAGAACAAAATTATACTAAAACTATAACTATTCAAAACGTAAACAATAAGAAATTAATTAATTCTTGTATTAATTAACATTGAAACTCCAATTTTCAGTTGTACATTTTTTTTTCGAATAATGCAATCTGAAAATAATTTATCTCAAAACCGATAAACTATAAAAAACAGTGTATGTACTTATGTAGGTACGCGCGTGAAAAGTTATACTTCTTTTACTTCTTTAGTATAGTTAAAAAGATTTTTTCAATCCATTGCAGTAGCCTCTTCCGGTAGTGCCTGAACTGGCACACCAGTTATAAGATTAGTGATTACTAAAATATGATACAATTTTAAACACAAATTACTTTTGATATCAAAATATATATATGAAAACGTATGTGTTGCGGCAAAGATACGGACAAAGAATATAAAATTTGAAGTACCATGTCAATAGTTTCAACTATCATTTCGATTTCATTCAATTGCTAGTTTTAGCCATTTGTCAGTTGTGTCAGTGTTGGGCTGTGAAAATTTCACGGAAAATTACTGGTTTTCAAATGAAAGATTAAATTGACTATTTATGCATGGATACTATATGCTTACACATTTGGTTACTTATATAAAATGTAAATTACATATTATATGACTTAACCGTTTAACCGAATTAACAGATTGGGTCACATGTTCGAAAAATACTTATCAAAAACATTTACCATATAGAAGTAGATTGTTGCCATAAAATATCATGTATAGATATGTACAAACAATCCTGAATAGCGATGTCCTAAAAATTATATTAATACAATAGTAAGTGTATCTTTTACTAACCCATTTATATCTATGTATGTATTGAAACTGATTTTTAATTCAAATATAAAAAAATGTAATGTAATATAATGTATTGATCGACTTTTATTACATTATTTTAAATATTACACTGAATAACTTCAGAAAAATATCTTTCCTTTAAATGCATTTTAATTCTTATTATAATAATAATAGGCAAACGTGAGTAATATGTATGCATATATTTCGACAAAGATAAATGAATATAGTAAACACATAAACGTGAGTGAAATCTAATCATTGTTTCAAATTTGAACTGAATTGTCGCTATGGTTGTTGCTATGGTTTAAACAATCATTTTGATTTCATTAAATCTATTCAATCAATTGCCAATTTTCACCATTGTTAATTGTATCAGTATTGGACAGTGAATATTCAACGAGATATTACTAGATATGTATTAATATGGATATTCTTTAGACTGTAAAATTCGAAAATATTTAGTTCTACGATCTTCTCCATGTTCTAAAGGTTTTTATCGTTTTAAAGAAGAAATAGATACACTATCAAGTGTATATGACAGTGTATATATTTCTTGACTGTTTGGTAGCTATAACTTCGTATCTGGTTTGGGATTGTTCAAGATGATCCCCCCCTCTTCATAATATTTCGATATAAAAATTTGTAATTACTACGACAATGAAACCCATAATTAGAATACAAAACAATGTATAGAATTTTTGAAAATTGAAGTGTTTGCTGGAAAAGAGCTTCAGTTTTCCAAAAAATTCAGCAGTAAACCCTTCAATTGTTAAATTTATATAAAAGCAAAATTGTTTTTTTAAAAACAGTTCATATGAGGAGAAAAAGTACTGAGAAAACACTCACCAAAGCGGTATTGAATATTCTACACCAGGGATGAGCAATTTTAATTTTAAGCATTTTTAATAAATTTAATTTATGTTATAAATTTGATGATAAATTAACTTACTAGTTATATTAATCTATTATATTTATTGTTTTTTCTTTCCTCAACTTTTTTAGAAAAAAACATTTTTTTCTTTAATTATATTAAAAGACGAGATCTAAAGAATAAAAAAAAATAAGATAATTTATAAAATATCTTTCTCATAATAAAAATTGATAAATCAAATTAGAAAAAAATGTATATATGTTTTAATGATATACCAATGCTGTAGTAAAGGTCTTCCTAGTGAGCACATGATTTGTTTTTCAAAGTAATTAAAAATAAATTAGCGCAATAATGTATAATGTAAACGTATGTAGCTAAATTTTCACGTATGTTATATTGGGATGCGAATCGTGTGGATGCTTAAATAAAAAAAAATGAAATGATCAAATCAAAAGAATTTTTTTTTATCATTTTACATGAAAATTTAAACATTTGTGACCGTTGAGGAAAATTTTAACTATAATTTTTACGTAGATATAATCCTATAAACTTTATTAGGTTTTATATCCAATATGCATCATATATTTTTTTTAATCGTTACATTCAAGATTATTTGATGATTAATAATATTAACTTATTAATAATAAACAAATTATTATCCTTACTTTATTTATATTATTTTAAAAAACAATAATTTTTTACTTACGAATTTTGTTTTTACCATCTATAAACAATGTAAACTTGTTACAACTATAAATTATAATTTCTACGGTAACAAAAATTTATAAATTTTTTAATAAGCAATACATATTTCGTTTCGTCAAATATTTCATCTAAAACCAATCCTGGATTCTTTCTCGAGTTGCGGTGACTCATGAAAAATGCGAAAATTAACTTCAGTTACTTTTATCATTACTTTTACTATCCTTTATCTCTCATGGGTTTTTCAAGGATAAGAGAGAAATCATCAAAAACAATCACGGATAAACCAAGGATTATATTCGAAATATGAATCTAGAGATATAAATTATCCGACAGGTAATTAAGAGCATCATCTTAAGCAGGCCATTCTTGCTCCAACTTGCAATCCAACTAGTGGTCCAACGGGTCTGACTTTCGAAGTTGGATCGTGAATGGAGTTGTTGGAAGTTGGATGTCTAGTCGGACTGGTCGGATCATTTAGAGGGACAACTAGAAAATCCAACTAGCTGGACTGCAAGTCGGAGCGTGAATAGCCTGCTTTATGAGCTTTCAAATTAAATATTCAGTTTGCTGTTTGTATAAATTGTATATAATTAACAATTATGTACAATTATATAATTATATACAATAATTATATATTAATAATTGTATATAATTAATAATTATATACAACGAATAGATATAATAATCAAACATTTAAAAATATATGCTATTCAAAATTAACGAAAAATGGGGTAATATTGGTTGATTGTTTTTTTTAATTATTTATTTTTGTCCTTATGGTCCCTCATTATAAATAATCCTTTATTTTTTACTTCATATTTACAAAACACTCGATTGTGAGATCTTAATAATAAGGCTCAACTATTTCGTGAAATCTGAAATGTTGTATTTTTTTAATGTGAGAAAAAATATCTGTGACGTCGTCACACTCTTCTGTAGAATTTGAGAATATTTTCACGTGCATTTTAAATTATCTTATTTGTTTAAAACCGATGTTGACAATTTTACTCCGAGCACATTTTTTTTTAAATTTATACTTTTATACTTATTTAAATTTAAACTTCCCAATAGTAGTAAATACAAAAAGTATGCAGACACAGATATACAAGATTTTATATCATTAGTTTTGAAGTGGATGTCGAGGTATTGTTACTATTCCTACTTAAGCATCTAAATATGACAACCAATCGGTAATATTTTTTTATATTTCCTATGGTCTATGGATGATTTATCTTCTATAAACCGTGAGCCTAGTAATTTTATTATTCTTTACAATTGTGAATAATTAAGAATCTTTTTATTTAAAGCTAATAAAAGTACGGAATTCTCTTGCATCACTTTAGTCAAAATCTGATCTTCAGGCGCACCTTGCTAACTTAAAGAAAAACAGACTAAAAACACTAACTTACCGTTTTGAAAATGATCGTCTTTTTGAGGTTTCAAAAGAATAATAATTACTTATTAATTAAAATTCTTTTTAATATTATTATCTGAAAATATTTAGATAAAAAACAATTTTTTTTTATAAATAACTAACTTTATTGAAGTAGATTATTCCAAATACAGAAACTCCTAAATTGGTTGACAATAAACTGAAATGAACCAGGTGATAGACATTATATCATATAGAGCCGTTTACAAATTGAATATAATAATAATTCTAGACAATATTAAGCTAAAAAGACAGGGGACTGCATTTAGTCCAACAGCGGCGGGCGCTGCTGTGATTGGCAGAACTATTTAGACCACCAATCGCCTGTCTTGTCCAAATTTTGTATTATAAAAGATTGACAGGGAACTTACCAGCCCAACAACGGTAACGTTGTGATTGTTTTACAATATACTCTATAATGGTAACAAACTAGCGTTTAATATCGTAAAATTTATTTCTTACCATTAACGAGTATATATTTTTATTAATTATGATAAACAAAACTATCCTAATTAATAGCTTTAACAACAATCACC
Source organism: Sisyra terminalis (assembly GCA_958496175.1). NCBI lineage: Eukaryota > Metazoa > Arthropoda > Insecta > Neuroptera > Sisyridae > Sisyra > Sisyra terminalis. Next base: position 35,818,871 of record OY292274.1, read on the forward strand.
TGTTATCGCTAAACTACTTATAAATATCAAACAAACAAAAGATTAACGTTATAGATTTACTATTGGTAGATGTATCTAATATTTGATAAAAATAAATAGAATACGATAATAGGGAGCTGGTTGTCCAACAGCAAACTGCGGGAAGACAATAGGTGTCTTTAAAAATGTATTTCCATCACCGTAAATTGTCTAATCACAGTTTTTTGCTATGATTCATTAAAAATGAATCGCCTGTCGTATGAAACTATGAGATAAAATACAGTGTGGTAAGATGTTACAGAGCAAGAGTGCCCGCAAATTACAAACAATATCATTCATTTTGAAGCACTGCTACTATAAAGTGTCAATACAAATTTCACCTCCTTGTTAAAAAGAAACTCCAAGGAGTTATTCCACATATGAATTGCTAAAAGCACGTATATAACATATTGATTTTCTTTTTTGAAATAGGAAAAACTTTAAAATAGTTAATGTCATAATCTTTGTCGTTAAAATATTTTCTTTAACTATATTTTTTATGAAAAATAAATGTATGATTAAACTGATAGAAGTATTAATTGACAAAAGACAGATCAATGGAAAATATAAAGTAATACAAATAATTACAATATATTAAAAAGAAATAATAATCACATGTTACCTTTTTCAATTCAATGCTTATATGTACCATTAGGACGAATTTTTGAGTTTAAATGAAAAAAATTTTGTATTGTATAAAACAATGCAAAAATTCACCTACCTGCGGCATTATCATAGTTTTTATATTAATTCATTTAATTATAAATAAGTGTATGTTAAAACTATAGTTCAACATAATCATATGTTAAAAAAAATTTGAATGATTCAAATTAGAGACAACTAATTAATTACTACAAAGTATTAATATTTGTTGAAATATGTGGAACTATAGTTTATAAGTTTAATGTAAGACACTTGTGTAAATTACAAATTTCTTTCATACAATTATTTCTAAATTGACAAGAGTTTTAAGTTTTACAGAGTTAATAGACAGTGATTGTGTGGGACTATTTTATTTTTATTATTTTTGTTTGTTTTTTTTTTTTTTTTTTTTTTGATAGAAAAAATTGAATATCATTAGTGCAATTTTTTAAAGCCGTGAAAAAATACCAATCATATCATTATCGCGGAATTCCAAAAGATATAAAAACCTTTTAGACTATTTTTAAGTTTACACAATAAATGTCTTAACAAAAATAGTCATAGTTTTAAAATTGATTTGATCAATTGATCGTCGTGGCTTACCTTTGTTACATTGATTATAAAAAATACGAAACTTTAGTTTTAACAACAATGTAAACTAGTGCCATTTGAATATGAAATGATTAAATGCACTTTTTGTTCACATATGTTGATTGATTATTTTTTATGTAATCCAATTAAGTTTATAAATATGAGTTTAGTTTGTGACAAAGGCAAACTAACCTGTGTGGAATGAACCAAATTGTGTCACCGATTGTGTGCCACTAGTACATACCGTATTTTAAAACAGCATTTAAGTCACAAATAAAACCTGTTAACAATTTTAAATTTTATGAAACGTTTAGTCTAATTACTGCTTATAAATATTTTTTCTTCTAAATGCCATTAAATTGAAATAAAAAAATAAATTAATGTGAACGTGAAATAAAATTAAGTTTTTCTTACATTTAATGACATTTTATGAGTAAAAAATTCTATATAAATCTTTTATAATTATAAATTTTGACTGAATTTGAAAATTATTATGTAGATAAATTTTTCATTGTTTTTTTTTAACTCTATTGACTATTTAAATTTAACAATTTTTTTTAATGTTCAGCGACTCAATGGACCAAGATTTTTATCAAAACATGCTCACTACACACGTTTAAGAAGTGGACGCGATATTAGTGTGACTTTAATAATATTATTAAACACATATATTGGCGCCTATATATAAATATAAGTTTAAAACATTTTGTTACCGATGATAAAACAAAACTGTACTATTTTAATTTGCCATTTGAACAAAATCACATTTTATAAGAGGTATATGCCATCACTAATATAGTCCAATATAGATAAATTATTAACAACGAAATACAACGCGAAGGAGTCTTAAATTATATACTGCATGCTAAACAAGTGAATAAATATCAGCTTACTAAAGTATAAACCAAATTAGGTAATATATATATATATATATATATATATATATATATATAACAAAATAACGAAAAACTGAAGTATTGTACTCTTCTTTTTTGAAAAAAAAAAATAATAAGAAAATACCAAAAGTCAAGGAGAAGTTTGGAAGAGAAAGTATAAAGAAAAAAATTATTGTGAAATATAACATTAAAAACTTGCGCAGGATTATTAGTGATGATAAAACGAGGCTAAATTGCCGGGCCGCTGATTCGATTATGTGGTTTATGGGCCCGAATAGAGTAACCATAGGCCCCCCGTAGGGGCAGGCGATCATCTAAAACGAGGCTGCATCATAGGCGCTAACATAGGACCACCAGGAAACGCCATTGGAGTTCCATATGCTACCATTCCTGGAGGCATTCCGATCAGACCTAAACATTAACAATTTATATTAATTCTCCATTTATCGAAATATTTTCATTACTTTTTCAAAGCACAATTATTATTTTTAATGCACGTGGAAGCGTTTTGTTATTTTATAACTTGCATATCGCTTTTCCCAAAATTTCCTCGTGATATATGATAAGTGAAACGCTACCTATAAATAGTTTACAACCACTTTGATCTTTCTATACATGTACTTACCCCTTTTTTACTTTTTTTTTTCAATCAAAGATCAAAATGAAATTAACTATCTAATGCACACAATAAACAATACCAAATAGATTTGTTTATAATAAAAATGAAGTCACTAAAAATATTATTTTTTTTAAATTATAACAAAATTTCATCATGCATTCAATGTAAATTTCGAAAAAAATTTGAATTGAAATGAGATGAACTAATGTGATTCTGTCCAAATATGCTTGTTGACAATTTATTGTGTACATTTAATAACATTTTTTCAAATTTATTAATGAAAAATATTCAAAACCAAAAAGCAGTTAAAGTATAGAATAACAAAACACCTTCACCAGAAAAATGTATAAAGAAAAAAAAATAAAGTAAAATTAATACACCACGTACCAAAAAATCACTAAGCGTGTATATAAACAAACAGTACGACTGGATAATAAGAATAATAGATGATTTACGATACGTCTAGAATAATAAGTAATAATAATATGCATAATGTAGGTATGTATATGTATCAACGGTATAATAAATGCCACATGCCAAACACACTTTCAATCTAGGTGTGAGAGAATACAATCAGTATACAGCGGAGATTTGTCTACCTGGAATGTCGATTGAACGAGCGACATCTTGTCGGCTACACTGACTGTACTATAGCCTCTTCAACATCACAACGTATAGTAGCGAAATTAATGCCATTTTTAGAAATTTTCAATAAATTTTGTACATATTAGCCATTAATCAGTCCAAGAAAACATTCACTCACATCTATTACATCTTACACTTCAAACACTGATTTCATGCAAATTATAAATTGTAAAACAAAAAACCTAAAAATGATCCTTATTAGAATTCAATTTCAATTTTTAAAAATAATTTTATAATTTCAAAAAAGCCGTCATGTTTGAAATATAAAATGCAATAAACAATGAAAAATATTTCTTGATATGCAATAGCCAATTTGTTCTTATTCGAGCTTAAATAACAAATTATAATTCAAATAAATAATAAATTAAAATTATAAAGATGTATTGCGAAAATGATGACCTATTAGATTTGTAAAAATCTCAATTGAATAAATTACAACTTGCTGCCAGTATGTTTTAATAGAAAATTCGTAACTGATCATTTAAAATATTATAAATTTATTGAATATACGCTTATGAGCAGCTTACGATGACGTTGATAATTACAAAGCTATAAATAAAACAAGGTAAAAATTTATGTATTTGCCAACAGAATATGCTATCTTTAAAACAGTAATTTCTGAACGAAACATTACCTTGCTTTATAATTTCAATTGTAAAAACACCTAAATAGTTCAATGAATAAATATCAACTTTTACTTTTAATAATTTTATATATTTTTTAACATTAAATACAAAAGTAACCGTCAATCCATTTTTCTTCATTAAATAAACGTCTGACAATTCCTATAACTAAAAAAAACCTTTTTTTAACATTGTAAAAACGTTATTGAAATTTATAACGTCCTTCAGTCAAAATTATCTAGTCTTTCAGTTATATTATAAAATTTACGAAACATACTACTTAATGATAATATTTAAGAAAGAAGATTTGCATATAAAAATTAAAAAAAAAATTGTCAATTATTTTAAGTAAAGTAAGCTTAGTCGTTTTTCTCATGTTGCGAGCTTATAGTTTATTTACATAGTCAAAACTAATCAGTCACGTAATATTTAAATTATGTACACTATAACTTTAAGAACTTAACTTAAAATAATTCTAAAAAGGAATACCATTTTGAAAACTAATAGCAGATCTATAATTTTTTTTTTTCATTTTTGATATTTTCAAAATGGTTTTAACATCAATAAACCGTCATTACCTTGATCTGACTATTTACTTATGTGATCGAACAAACAATATACAAATTTTATAAAATGTTATTTCATGAATTTGTGTACCTAATATTATAACTAATTTACAAATTTATTAATTAAATAAGTACAATTTTATGAATCAATGAACAATTTACTGTTAAATGATACGGGAATGTTACGTATTAGTTTATAACCAGTCGATAAATTTTTTATTTCAAAAAATTAATTTGAATGCTTGATATGTAAAAAATCATTTCTCTTTTGTTTAAATATATAAAAGAAAACGAAAGTATGAGTTTGCAATTTTTTTCACAAATTCACAAACCACTGTGGGTTCATTTCTAATTAATACAAACTATTCCAAAATATTTTTTTTCGATATTTTTATTTTGGAATACTATTAAGAAAACTAACCTGGTGGTAGCCCCATCGGGGGTGGTCTCATCAAGTTACCTCCGTGAATAAGACCGGGATGTGCTAAAGCGACAGTTGGCCTCATAGGAGTAACTAAAGTCATGGTACTAACAGAAGCTCCTGCCATGGATACAGGAAGTCCCATTGGAACACCAGGTGGTCTTGCTTGAAACCTTTGCATTAAAACGGCCCTATTTATATCATCAGCTTGTTTTTGATGAGCAGCATTGACTGCTTGTTGCTGGAACCAAAGCATTTCCTTGAGCCAAACAAGAAAGAAACGATGAAATAAAAGAAAAGAAATAAAGAAGTCATTTTCGAATTCAAAACAAAGAAAAGCGAAAATTAACATTGTCTTCCAATTACCTCAGCCGTTGGGGTCGACCTTTGCGTGGGTGAATCATTTTCTTTTTTTATTGGAATTGTTCGCTGATATTTTGGCATTCGGGCTCTAAGTTCTTCTAACGAAATATCTTCTTGAGGATGAATTATTTTACTCGCGGCTCCTGTAGTAGCTATTAAATTAGATCCTTTTCCTGCCTCACCGTTATTCGTCGTCGGAGGTGCACTTATAGTAGCGCTACTAAATGTAGAAGTTTGATTAGATAAAGGTTTAAAATCGGCTCCAACTGGAGTTGAAGGCATTCCAGGTGATGCTGACGCAGTTGAAGATGCTGCACTTGGAAACAAAGGCTTTGGAGGCCCTTGAGGTCCTCCTGGACCCATCATCGGAGGGCCCATCATTTGCATGCTAAGTTTTTTAAATTAATTATTAATTTTTCATCTTTTCTTTAAAAAAATTTAAAAACTTACCCGGGATGACCCATAAAAGGTGGACCCATAGGCCCCATTGGACCCATCATTGGAGGAAATTGTCCTACAGAAACCATTGACATATGTGGTGGCATCATACCAGTCATTATTCCAGCTGCTGTAGATAATTGTCCTGGTGCAGTTCCAAGTAAACCTTCAGGTTTCAATTTCTTGGGAGCTGGTTCATCATCTTCACTACCGGAATCTTTTCCTCCACCCGACCGTTGCCGTTCATGTTCTTTGAGATCATTAGAAGGTATTCCTTCCATACCATATATTTCAATTTCAATATTAGATCGGTTCGGCAGAGAATTAGGTACTTTATCTATCGCTTCTTTATGAACTTGCATACAATGAATCGATAATCCAGGACCCGTATATAGCTTTTTATGACAAATATGACATTTAAAATGTTTGGCTTTTTGATGTTGAATTAATATTTTTTCGTCGTCGAATTCACGATTGCAATACCTGAGTATTTGTGTTAAGTGATTATATTTATAGAAAGTGGCTAAAAATAAAATCGATCTGAAAATAAGTAAGATGGCACAGCTTGCGCTGGCCTCCAACTAAACGCAATGAAAAGGATACCAGCACCATGGCTTTGACATCTTCTTCTTCTTTCGACCCATCTTTTGAGAAATTTAAAAAACAACTTAATTAATACAATTTAAGAATTAATACAATTTTTTTTATACACCGTTAATATCTAATAACAATATTTATCGCAAACTATGTTAAAAATGGCTTCTTACAGAGACCATTTTATGTCCTTGATTTAACAGTATTTTTATTTCTGACCTAATAACCGACTAGTATCTCTCTGTTTGACGCATTTATTTCGTGTATTAGAGTAGAGCAAGACACTGACGTATGTTGATTACTTAATAAACTATATGTAGCTAGCTTCATAAGTTGAGCAATTTCAATGGCGACCAATGGCAACGAAGCTAGCGACACTTTCATGTCTGATTTCGATATTGTCCGATATTTGACATATTTTGAGTGGTCAATTGAGGTTTTAGCAATTGAGAGAGAAGACCGGAAATCAAAAAGGAAATATATAACAAGCGAAGCTAATGTGAAAGAATTTTTTTAATCACTAAAAATATATTTTACACACTCTTCTAATGGTAAACAATTATTTTTGTTGATATTAATTGATGTAAATAGGGGATACTACGATTCTTCCGGCGCCACGATGTTTTGACGGATTCTTATAGATCTTGACGAAAAAAAAACGAAAATGAAGAAATTTTTTTTTCGATACCTCGCTTAGTTGACGAAATATCGACCCCGAAAAGTGGAAAAATTAATTAATTTTTTATCTTTTTTAGACGGATTTTTCAAGATTTTCATGAAAAAAAGGTAAATGTTTGCAGCCTCAACTCCACCAATTATTTGTGCTAAAAAAAACATAAAGAAGGGGTCCAGGGGAAAAGCCCCGGCGGGGGTTGAGGGTGAAGCCCCCGAAAAAAATAAAAAAAGAGATATTTATTTAAGTTTGGCCTGACTGACTCGGGAATTAAATTAAAAACAAAATCGAAAATGCAATATTGCCAGATATGGGAGACAACTTCCAACCCTCACCGGGATTTCGTTCCTGGTCCCCTTGTTTATAATTTTGTTTGGCACAAAAAAAGTTGGTGGAGCTATGGTTGTAATAATTTACCTTTTTTTATTAAAGGTTTTTATTAAACCTTTTATAAATTTTTTTCATGAAAATCCTGAGAAATTCGTCTAAAAGAGTGAAAAAAAATCAATGAATTTTTCCATTTTTAGGGGTCGATATTTCGTAAAGTAAGCGAGGTATCGAAAAATGTTATTCTTCATTTTCGTTTTTTTTCGTCGAGAACTAGAAGAATCCGTCAAAACATCGTGGCGCCGAAAGAATCGTAGTCTTGCCATGTAAATATGCTTCATTCAATTTATAATAATCATTTATGTTATCATTAACATTTACTCCGAGATAAAATTTGTTGTTTATAAATTCAAATAAATAGATTCGTCACAAGACTTTGATTCTTCCGTCGCCATGATTAAACGACGCATTCTTATAGATCTTAACAAAGTATCGATATGAAAATTGAAAAATTAGTTTTTTTTTCCTTTTTTTAGACGAATTTTGTCAGGATTTTCATGAAAGAAAAGGTAAATACTTGCAACCATAGCTTCATCATTTTTTATACTAAAAAAATTTTAAACAAGGGGTCCAGGGGTGAAATCTCGGTAAGGAGGCGTTGCCCGTATCTGGCCATATTTCATTTTCAATTTTGTTTTTAGTTTAATTCGCGAATAAGTCAGGTCATAATTAAATGGACATCTCAGTTTTCTTTTTGAGGCTTCGCTTCCAGCCCTCACCAGGCTTTCGCCTCTGGACCCCTTGTTTATAATTTTGTAGTACAAAAAAAAAGGTGGAGCTATGTTCGCAAGCATTTATTTATTTTTTCATGAAAATCCTGAGAAATCTATCTGAAAAAAAAACAATTTTTTAGTGGGTATCGATATTTCATAAAAATAAAATTAATTTTATTCTTCATTTTCGTTTTATTTTGTCGAGATCCATAAGAATCCGTCGTTAAATCGTGGCGCCGGAAGAACCGTAATATCCCCGTCACATCCTTCATCGTTCCAAAAAATGATTTTGAAGTCAATGTTCTGAGCCAACAAGGATATTTTCGTTTCTTAGTTTTCATTTAAATTCTATACTTATTCAACTGTTATATTTATTTCATTACTGTTGCATTAAAATAATATATCGTTTAACTACTCATACATGATACAATCCTGAAGAGTAACTCTTCGCATTCACAAGATTTATCCTTTGATTATCTCAAAATATGTAGTTATCGTTAATGATTATCAGTGATACGATAGGGATTTAGGCGCCTCTTTTCATAGATCATGAAAATGTAGGCAATAGGTACTTGTCCAGTGGAAAAGATTGTTTTTTTTTTGTGTCATAAGAATCGATATAAAATAACAGTTTAATGAAGGAACTTAACAAGTCAGAAGAAAAGAACTTTATAAAATCTTAAACAGGCACTTCCCAATATAAGGATTGAAGGGTGAAAATTGCAGATTTCTTAATTTTTGTTGTGTTTGTTTGCGTACTAACTGCCAGTTCTGCGAATTCAGGAACTATCCAAGAAGTTTCGATGAGTAAGAATGGCAAAGTGAATGTATTTCAGGTGTAAAAGGAAAAAGCATTAAAATACTAGGCAAATTAAAATAAGATATGGGATAAATCTGGAAATTTCAGACCGATGTCATGAAAGTCTGAAAATACGACGAAACAGTTCAAGAAAGAATGTTTTGTAATATGTTTTTCTCGTTTTATCTTATCTTGGCGGGAGCACTACTGTGTCCCCAGATCTTCTGACTAGCAGAAGATTTTTTTGATTTCAAAATCTAAGTGATTTAAAGTTACGAAGAATGTCTGAATAATGTTCTTTAAATTTTCAATTTTTATTCCATAAGATTCAAAGTGCACACGATTCGAATACATGGAAAAAAATGAATACTGGATAAAGTAGTTAATAATTAATACTTATTAATATTTATTTATGATTCATGGGGGTTGTATTGCATAAAGATTTTTTTTCCAAGAATATTTTAATACTACATTGTGAATTTAACAATTTAGTTAAAAACTTTATTTTGTCTTTGAAAGATTAATAGCAGATAATCACCGCTAACATAAATAAATAAATAAATCATTCAACTTATTGATATTATAAGAGGTAAAGGGATGATGAAAATTATGATTAAAATTGGTTCGCAAATATTGTAAGTTTGAGAAGCACTGCCGTAAATTGTAAACATAATATAATATTGCTCATCAAAAGATTTAAACATAGTACTAAGTAATCTCAGAGGGATTACCTGCATTTCTTTTCTCCAGGTATTCTTCACAATTCAAATCAAAGGTAAGTTGTACTATTATACCTTTGAATGAAAATTAATGTAATTAATAATAATGTAATTTTCATTCAAAGTTTATACCGTTTATACTTACACGTATGTAGATAACATATATATCAACATTGCATACATTATATTATACTTATAGGTATTTATTTTTGCCTATCCTCTCTACAGGTCATAAATACGCTAAATAGACAATATGTAAAATGTATATAATATTTTATAGCAAGTGACTAAGTGAGCTACATCCTTTCTAAAATCTTACAAAGAATTTTTAGATCAACATGAAAATTTTCCAAAAGTCATATGACATCCCTGTTAAAAAGGAATTTAGAGGTATTTTGAATTTTCATTACATTTAAAATGCCTTTAATAACTTTAAACGACTTCTAATGAGTTTTGAACATTTAAATTGCCTTTTTTAACAAAGAGTACGTTTGAAACCAAATGAGACCCTTATAAATGCCTTTATACATCTTTAGACTCAATTGTCACTCAATGTATATGTAAATGTTTTGGAAATGCTTTCATTTGTCTTGGAAATAAATACATATGACTTAGAAAACTTGGAAAATGTTCAAATAGATCTGAAATTGCTACAGATCAATTCCAATCGTTCCTATAGTTGCCTATAGTACTCACCAGTACTCACAAAGATTACTTGGGAAACAACAAGAAAATTATTCCCCTATAACTTTTATGTTTATGAGTCGATCCATTTATAGTTACTCAATGAAATGTGCGATTGTTCATTTGATTTTCTTCATTCTTTTCTAGGAATCATATTTCTAATTACTTCATTTTTGTTCCCTGAAGATCCATACATTTATAATCTTTAAAAAAACATCTTACGGTCTTACCAATGTAACGGTTTATCTATAAATCAATAAAATAATATTTATAAGATACAGTATTGTAAATTTGCTTTTTTTTACATTTTTAGTTTTGTTTTAACCTTTTACAAACCGCATGTGGTCTTTTCCAAGTTGCAACTACCAAAACTAATTTCGCAGGCCTTTACAAGTGATGTTGGAACTACTTATAAAACATTTTCAATGAAAATGTTCAAAAAGTTTCAATGAAAATACACTTTATTAAGGGTTTCATTAGGCTATGAAATGGTTGCTTATTGCGACTTGGCAGAAACAAGGTACATTTGAGGTACAAAAGGTTACTTTTGATTTGTAAAAGGTTGACATAAACCTGGAATTGCAATATATAATTACATTATCAGTTCATTAGAAGTAAAGGATATTCTGCTACTTCTTCATGACTTTTGTCTTCAGGTACTTTGCCTATTACGGCACCCATCTTTTCATTGGCTTACCAACATTTCTAAGTGTAGCTAAAGGGGCAGAAGTGTTAGGGAAAGGTAAAAAATATTTTTAAAAAAATGCACAAATTAAAAAAATACTTTTATTTCAATATGAAGTACAAAGCTGGTTTAAGAAATCCAATTTCAAATTAAACCATATTTTAAACAAAATAAAATTTGGTAACTAACTACAACTTAGGTATATATACCTATATGTATTTATATAAATCAGAGGTTCCCAATTTCGTTGGCCCTAAGAACACTTTTAGAATGCCATTTGAGCAGTGAGTATTTTCTATTTTTGTCATTTTATCAAGTTGAAAATATATTTATGAATTTATAAAGTAGACATTTGTTTTTCTTTTTATCGCTTTGAGTTATGATAGTGGCGAGTAGGTACATATAAAATGGTCTCTGGACATCATAATCATCATGATGTTCTTGGGCATTAGGCTGGGGACACCTGATGTATATACTTGATGAATAAACTTCCTTGTTTTAATTCTAAGCTATAGTTGTGGTAAAATTTCACAAACATTTTCTTCAAGTTTGTCAAAATATTTATACAACGTTCGATCGATTATTTTATCATTGACGTATCGTGAACACTCCGGTAAAAGGTTTAAATCACATTGATTTCTGTAATGATTCATTTGGGCCATATCAGATGGAATAAAATATGTTCTTTGAATACCAGGCCTCAACGGCTTAAGAGTATAATGATTAAAAATTGTTAAACTATTTTTTGTGGATATGAAACTTTTTCCTGATTCACCGTTAGCGCTAAAATGTGACCTATAAAATCTTTTAAATGGTTTATAAATTTCGTTTAAATGACTATTGTTAAGTTTTTTGTGTCTACATAGCTTTCGTCTAGAATGTATTGAGTTTTGTTCCGTTTTATTTTCTTGTTTAAAAAAATATGTGTTGGATACCATAAATGATGCATACATATTGAAAATATTTTCTTTCGTTAGAATATGGTCGATCAAATCGTTCCAACTGTTAAAAGAATGAGGTATGATAATTTCATCTAAATCAATTGGTACTACAAACCGAGATGTGTGTATATTATGATAAAAGCAATCGTTGTATGTAATCAGATGGTTACGTCTTCTTTGCCAAATATCTTTTAAATCATTTGAGTTAATTGACCGACCACTAAGCTTATTCAAGTCTTGTGGTATAGTTTTTGTTATAATTTTAAAATTATTTTGATTAACAATTTTTGAATATTTTTTTATCAGTTTCTGAACTTTTGGTGAAATATTCTCTATATACAAATAAACCGAATCTACACCCAAAAGACGATGTAGTTCTAACCATTGTAAAAGTTGTTGAGATACATCAAAATTATAATTCATGTTTTTCATACAAATAGTAAAATTTTTCTTATATTTATTTAATGCTTGATGGTGGTGAATTTTTTTATACAATTCTGTTTTCATACAAGGCTTAGTTGTAACTGTTACATATTCAGGAAGGTCCAAATTATTTGATGCCAAACAAGAAATTAAGATTGGATTGTTATATAAATTTGAGTCATTCTGGCCCCACGTTTCTGACCAAATTGAACTTATTCTGGCTTCTGTGACAAAAGGTTGTTGATCCTTTGCTGTCCAAAGTTGACAATAAAGTCGAACGTTTAGGATTCCTGAAAAACAAATAAAAAATGTTTCACATAAATTTTTTACATAAAATAATAGGTAATCAAAATTCAAGAATTTAAGCTACATGAGCGCCAAACATTTGGTTCATCAATATGTTCAGCTGTTATTTTGCCAAAAACTATTTAAAAAATGTAAACTTAAAAATATTTTCAGCCTTGTCCATAATTGGTTGATTGGTTCATATATCATTATTTATTTGGAAGTTTTTTTTGTTAAAAGGTAGGAATGATGTTACAATGTACTGTGTAAAATTAATTCCTTTTATAATGAGTAAAAAATAACACATCTAGTAAAACTGAAAGAAAATATTTTATGATTGAATATTTGTCATCTCAATAAAGGATATAAATATATCGTTTTTAATCACTACTTATTTTTTTTCACGAAAATACCTTAATTGAATAAAAAAATATTTTCACATAAGAAGAATGCATTACAACATTTAGTGATAAAATTTTTAAATTTCAATTTTTCTCACTATCATAAAACCCATAGTCCATGAGGTGTTGACTTTCAACCAACCGGTGCAACCTATAAAATTAACGAATTGGGTCTACTTTTTCCTATGTATATCTATGTAACCTTTATATGTACAAAATCTTTTATATAGATATTCAAAAAGTAGTTTTTGAGATTAAAACACATACATATGGTGAAAATTAAATACAGGATTATATATAAATGAATTTTTATGGAACAACTGATGGAACACTTTATTTTTTATAACATTACGAACAATTCATTTTTAATAGGTTCCCTTTGTCTTAAATTTAACTAACTAAAAACCAACTAAAAATCACGACGTAAACATCATTTGAATATTATTGAATGAAAATTTCAAACTTTCATTAATTTTTTTTGTTTTGAAGAATAATATAAGCAGTTTTGAAAACTTAAAAACATAAGAAAGGTGGGAAAAAATTATGCACAATATTAAATGTTTCAAAAAAACTATATATATTTCGTGACATTCTCCCAAAAATATATATTATATATTATCTCCAATAATATTTATTTACTTGAAATTTAACTTCATACTGCCAAAGAAATAATATTTCACAGTTTTTTCAGTTTGTGATAAAAATTATTAGAATTTAAAAAATCTCATTAATAAAAGTTTTAATGAATTTTATTTAATTTTGATTAATTTTTATTTGACTGTCCTTTTCTAGGTATTGGTAGCTTTTAGACTTATCACCATCTGGTAACAGTTCATTTTGTTTTTAGTTAAACTCGCAATTTTGTTTGTAATTCAATTCAATCATCGTATAGATTTCTCTTTTGTAATTAGATTTTCATTATTGTTTGTTTCACTATCCTCTAAATTAAATTAAAGAGAAAATAGAGCACGAGACGTTTAGAGGTATCAACCTGTTTAAGAGCTACTCGGGCCTTCTTTTCTTGGCTCATGTGTACTTTAGCACACCCACAATCTGGCAATGTTGCATTTTTGACTTTGTTTTTAATTTAATTCGCGATTAAATCGGTCCATAATGAAAATTTAGCCACAAAAGAGAGAATTATACCATATAAAAATTGAATTAACAAAAATATCGCGAATTAAATTAAAAACAAAGTCGAAAATGCAACGTTGCCAGATTGTGAGTGTGCTAAAGTACACTTGAGCCTTTTTCTTTTCTTTTTTTCTAAAAGAATGATAGTTACGATATTTATGTCTAAAGAGTAAAAAAATGTAATAATTTTTAAAATTCATTGATAAATGTCACAGTAAAACGGTAGATATTGCACATGAATTCATCAAATTTGAGTTGAAAGATGTATAACATATTAAATTTTAATAAAAAGAAAATGAGGATAATCTTTGGAGTACTAGATATGCTTAACAACCGTTATTTATTTAGTAAAAGTGGTTCTTTAAAGAAAAGTATATTTTGTGAACATGATCAATAAAGGTATAGACAATAGTTTCTCAAAATATTAGATTTAAATTTTTTTCTCCAATTGAGTTTTTTGGGGACCAAAGTTGAGCATTTAACAAAATGATCAATTTTCGAAAAAAAAAAATTTTGAAAAAAAAAATTATTTTACGACAGTGTAGGGTGTTTCATGGCATTGAAAATTTGTATAATTTAAAACGGTTTATTAAGATTTTCAGTCAGTTTTACTTTCTAAAATATTCAAAACTTAAAAAGGTTCAACTCTGAAAAAAATTAGCAAAATTGCCCCATCTATACCTTGAATTGATCTATTTTCTGAAGTCTCTGTTACAAACAATATGTATATAATGTACATCTACTTGGTATTGAAATATCAAATTTTTGAACTTAAATTGTTGCAACCGTCAAGACGATTAGTAGTACTCATTTTTCATCGAATTAGTTAAGCTGTTTAAATTGACAACAACGAAATTTTATAAAAGTTTTAATAGGTAAGTAAAAGTAAAAATTTACTTTTACTTACCGATTTTACTTTAATTTTACTTTTCGATTGATCTTCATTTTAAATACTTTTCGAAAAAATTTTAGTTGACATATAATTAATCGTATGTCAATGATATTTCTATTGATCAAATCAAAACCAACGCATTTATTTCATACTTCAGATGCTTCAGATACCATAAGCTTCTCATATCATCTATAGAAAATTTTTGAAGCTTGTTATAAATATCGTCGTAACTAAACCCTACAATTAACTTACTATTGGAGTTTACATTTTTGAAGGTTTCACTTCTATCGCGTGGGAATTGCACGCATGTTTTTTATTTTTTTTTTAGTGCGAAACATACAAAGGTATATTTGAAAACGTATTGTTTACTTTTCATTCCAAACTCAAAAGATTTTTGAAAATCTATTGTGATCTTAATCGACTAATCAAATTCGCAAAAGAAAAATTTAAAAAATTTTTGATTCATCAGGTCAAAAATATGCTAATCATATGTTTGGGACATATTGAGGGAATGATGATGAATGAGATATTCATATGGCTCAAAAATTATAACCAACACCATTAGCCCAAGTAAGGTTCTTTTCAAGGAAAAAAAACACCATCATAGATCGCTGCGATTTATGTAATAACTGAAAGGACAAGAATTTCGATATTTCATGAGAATTACCTATTAGAAATATAGGTATTAGATGTACCGGAAAAGAATGTTGTTTTTAAACCAATTTCTGTTTATTTAATTCAATTGCTATTTATCTGCTTAAAAGTTATTTCAAAGTAGTGCTAAAGACATTTTTTGATTCGAGTAATTTATCAACTTACAAAATATTTAATTGTAAAAATTACAAAATATTTTTTAATCCGAAATCTATATTGAAATGGTAAGATCGGTAAGACCAAAAACCCGAAAGAATATATAAATTCGGTATTGTATGCTCATCGACTTCCACAAGATAGCAACGCGAAGGTGTTACTAAACACATTTTCAATGTTTATCTAAGTATATTAGAAATTCATTAAAGCCAAATGAGTTTTTTTAAATTCAAATTCGATAATTTTCATTTCTCCAACTGGTACCAACGAAATATGACCAAAAATTTAGCCAATAAAAATTAAGGGGAGAAATGATGCCAAATGTATGTAAAAAATTCGAAGAGCGGCCAAATAATCCTAATCAATCTTAATCTATCGGCCTTAATACTCAAAAGTGTCGAAAAACTGTTAACAGATAAAATCCTATGCTGCAACACGGTAATTTAAGACCTCTCTGCAGAAGAAAAGCCCTAGAAAAAACTAATTAATTAAGGAGAAGGTGATATTGCCGTACCCACTATAACCGTTCAAAGATTTTTCATCGAATTTCTATTTAATTCAATCGTTACCACATTTACTAAGTGGTAAAAAAATTGAAAACTTAAGTGATGTTCAAAATGTATTTTTTTTATATTTTCCTTGCTAATCAATTGATTTTTACTAATATGTAATTAGAAATTTGCCCAGTAGATGTCAAAACGTTGATACTATTGATGCTGATATATCATTGATTTAAAATCAATAGTTGTAACAAAATTTTGTGTTTTAATTGTATATCGAAAAAACGACATTCTTTTCCGGTACACCTATTATATAAGTATGTAAGTATTTTACAAAAATCATCAAGCTTTTGAATAATTTTGAAATAGTTATATTTTTGTAATTTTTCTGATCCTGTGGTGAAAGACAATAGTTTAAAAAATATATCTCCAAACAAGTCTTACAATCTTCCTCCTTTGCAGAGCTCACTCATGACACATTTGACCTTTTCATGTAAAACAATAAGAAAGTATCTTAAAGGTCCGAACACACGATTGATGCTGCTATTTAAGAATCGTGACATTTGAATTCAACGTGAGTAAGTCACATCAAACAGTTTCAATCATTTCAACTTGACTTGAGACAAACTCTTCGCTTTCTGACTTTTGCAGGTCATTAAAAATGATATGTATCGAATAAACGCAAGTTCTAATCGCAAACAAAATGCTCTCTGAATTTTTAAGCCAAACATCAGCTAACTCCATTGTTTATTACCCCATAAATTTTTGTATGTTTTTGAGACAAAGGTATTTGCATATCTTAAATGTTCTTACATGTGACTATTCGAAACAAACCACAAGAATTCATTTACATAACAATATTACGTGTACATGATCTTTTTCTGGTCTTATCATAGAAAAATAAATAAAATTGTAAGTAATACATACAACAAAGAAATTCCTTAACTTTAACGTTTAATATAAAAACTAGTAATTTATAACGAGATTCGTTCCAATGAAGGGAAAGCACTGAATAAAATTCATTTTCAGTACATCCGACAAAACAGCTTTCAATAAAAAAAAATACTGGAATTAATAGCATCCTAATTACTAATACTACTTCATAAAGATAAACACTTAATACTTAAAGCCAATATATCAAAACACAATTAAGTGTTATTATAACGCCCTATCCTCTATAGAATATTTATCATTTGTCAATTTGATGTAACAAAACATACAAGCAGGTACGTTTAGTTATTTCTAAACTTTTTTCATCCTTCATTTCAATCGTACTTGAAGATCCAGTTTTTATGGTTTGAACGCTAAAGTATAATTTGAAACATGTATATTCTTCAGAGGGCAATAATTATTATCAAATTTCCAACACATTATTTTGATGGTAAAAATGGAAATTTTTTTTGAAAAATTTTATAGGCTTCTCACAAATATTTTGAAAAACATTGCAGAAAACATTAACTTGCATTTTTCATTACAGCTCTTTCTATAAGAACTTAATTGGAGCAATAGATAAAATTCTACTGAACCTGTCCACATTTATCAATACAAAAATGGAATGTTAAAGTGTTCTTAAGATTTATTAAGTAGAATTATTATAACTGACATATTTAAATGAGATGGATAATTAGATAATCCAGTAAGACTAAACAAATGATTTTAGACCTTTGGCTAGCTTTTTAAAATGAACGAATTGTTTTCTTTTAGTAACTAAGCATTTGACTAAGCACCAGTAAATGAAAATATAAGTTTTTATTATCTTTGTTTAATGGTAATATAAACTTTTAGCAAAGATTCAAAAGAATTAAAATATTTTTTTTTACTTATTTTATACAATGGAAATCGTAATTATTTTCTGCAACAGATTAAATTAATACAAATTCTCAGAGGACTGGGGTTAAAATAAGCAGTTAAAACTTAATTTTTACTCGCGACGTTCGACCCCTTTATTGAGCCTTCCTTAGGCGTTCATAAACAATCGCTTTAACTTTGTCAACAATAATCCTTGTAAAGATTCATTTTATAGATACGATACAGTTAAAAAAATTAATAATAAAAATATCCAGGATACATAAAAATTCAATAAAAATTAGTTAAAAATGATACTCTTTAAACCTAACCAGTAATTCTGATCGGTTTTTTTTTTTGAAGTTATATTGTAAGACCAAATCTCTTTTTTTTTACAAATACGAGTACTTTCCTGATATACTAATTATGTAATTTCTACAATACCTACGCTAAATACTGTCTGTCCTTAACATACCGAAATTAAGACGAATTAAACTAATGTTTTTTCTCTATATACCTATCCTTAGTGTTCAGAATTTCTTATTACATTGAATATTTTATCGATTAACTCGAAGCTAATTAATTTTTCTTGTTTTCAAGAAATTTTTATTTTTTCAAAATTCATAAAATAGGTAATACACGTCTGTGTCATGTCCATTAAATTCTTATTGTACATGTTACTGTAAAAATTAATATAGCCGTAATTGTATGAAATAAATACGTTAAAATTATTTTAAGCTTTCATTTCATTCATTAAATGGTTGTGTTTAATTTAGGTCATAGGAGATGATCTAAGACATTTAAAAAATAGTTTATTTTTTATATGTAAATTTATATGAAGGATTTAAACCGAAGAAATTCTTATGAATTTTTTGTCTAGTTTTTTTTTTATTACACGTGAAACGATGAAAAAATATTTCAACTTAAGAATAATTATCAAAGTATTTAACAATAAAAATACAAAATATTCATAACTAAAGCCATTCCCAAATCTTACAAACTACATCACCAGGTATATTACATTGGATAAGTTAACTAGCATTGCAGTCATAGTGTATACTTTAGCGATTTTCATACTTAAACGCTTACACATATTAGTGGCTAACTCATTTTTATGATTATTTCCTTAATAATAAGATTTATGAGTACATTTTTGAGCTCGCAAATTTAACGACTTTACAATACAATATACTAGCTAGTCGGTAAGGTGTTAAAAGCATTAAACTTGTTCTAGAAAAAATGGGACTTATGAACTTTTTTTAGTTTAGGACTATGGTCGGAAGAAGCGAAGTCCGTTTTATGAGGTAGATAGCGTAAGTTTTTTTGTATAAAATTTTTGAAAAGAAGTAATAAAACGTTAATGTAAGGAACCTGTTTGTAATAAAATTCTTTCATACATTTTCGCATTAAAATAAACTATTAATTGATTTTTTTTATTAAATTTATTTTATGTTAATTAACTTAGAGTTATATCTAAAGGAATAAAATGTTCGTTTTTAAGATACCGAAAGAATTATGCAAATATTTATTGCCTGAATCTTAATGATTTCTATTTTCTTTTCTATCAATGTGTACATTACACATGTATGCCGTAAATTGGTAGATAGAATGTGTATTGAAATATATTTTTGTATGTTATGTGGATTGAGAAATAGCACGAAACGGAAGAAAATAGGAAGCTAACATTGAACGTTTTATTTAAATGATAAACCTATTATTAAATTACATTATCTTAGAACCGGTCCTGCATCATTTATTTTGAAATGTCTGTTTGGTTTAAACCGCTATTGCGAGCAGTTTGCAATAAATCAGGTTTTATTTTGTTTTCATTGAACACACAATGTGAACTTCCCCATTTATGAGGTTGCAAAAAGACGCAACACCCACACGTCGTCACTTAATACAAAATGCTTGTGCTTGAAAGTGTGTATATTCACCTTATTGCATGACAAGACCTTTTTGCTATCCTATCGTTACAATATTTACTTAATGGGCTTTCCATTGTGTGAATTTGAAAAAAATGTATTTTCCTGTAGAAGAACATAGAGAAGATGCAACCAAAGTGACCTTTTGCGTGGAAAGTACACATCAAATTGGAATACGTGTAGGACTGTTAAATAAAAAAGTTACGCTTATTGAAAAAGATAACTTTTACTTTTTGTATATAAATGGAAGCGGAGAACAAAAGACTTTATAATTTAGTCTCTTCCTTTCGCCTTCATGCTTTTTTATCAAAATTATGAGTAATTTCATCGTATATTAAGTCTGGAATAATACTCTTTTGTAATTTCACTTACCATTTAAAGTTAATCATAGACATTTACAAGAAAAGTAAATTGAATTTTACTGCAACCGCTCATTTTTTAATACCTTCACATAAGGTTGATGGAAGCGCACAAAAATATTTTCACCGTTAAAGCTATTCTTGAATATTAAACTTTACATTTTTAGTTTCGGTAAGTTAGTAAATTCGTGTTATCATTGTAACGGCTCAAGCTTAATTAAGTGTAAAAAAAAAAGTAATTATTATAATCAAATTATTTTATTAGTTTTTAATATGGGGATCCTGCCGGATTATGCAGTCTTCACAATTCATATTTCCTCACTTTTTTTTTTCTTAAACCATTATTTTAGCTTTTGATTTTCTTAGAACTTGATTTTCCATCTAGTAATTTTTTGCCTGAAAAACTTCTGGTACTAGACATCCGATACATTGGTATTAACCCTCTTTATATCTATTTTTTTCTTTTAAATTCATTGATCCATGAAAAAGTATACAATTTTTTAGTACTCGTCATGATTTTAACGGCAAGTTTAGTCGTTAAAAGTTTCTGAATACGTCCAAAAATTTTTTATGGTTACATTTTTTATAAGAACTCCTACCACCTATCTTTTGCCTCATAATTTTTTTTTAAATACCGAGAGATCAAGTTTAAAATTGAAGTTACTTCACTTGGACTTTCCTCAAGTATATGTCCATTATAGCCATTTAAATGGATTGTTTTAATGAGATTTTGATGCTTAATGGAGTAAATATAAAAAAATCCCTTTTGCTTTGTTTTTCCTTCCTTTCAAGGGTGAGCTAAAGTCTAAGCAACCCAGGTACGTGCATAGGGCTCGTAATTTTTACGGCCCAAAAAAAAGGCTTTTATTTTTTTAATTTTTATTTTTATTTAACAGAAAAATGTGATATTCATAAAGATTGAAAAGTAATCCCGGAATTAATATGTTGCCTAAGGCCCGTTTTAGGCTTAGTTCGCCACTGCTTCCTTTAATTGGTTTTGGGTATTTTATCTACTCTCCTATAACTACTGTCAAGTACGTAACACTGAACCGATCATAGAAGTCGGTAGATTATTTAAAACTAATTTTTCGAAAGATTATTTTTTCAAAAATAATTGTTTAAACTCTTTGAAAGTACAAATTTCGTACATAGTTAATTTATTATTATTTTTTATTTATTTTACTCGTGCGTACTATATTATATCACTTTAAATTACAATTTACACCTAGAAATTGAAGTATTGAAAGAAATGCACTTATCTTAGAGTCATTTTCTCTATGGTGCAATAAATAGTTTCTTGAAATTGATCGATGGGTTTGTTCAGGTTTGACACGCGTTAAAATCTGTAAACAAAATATATCTACTCATTTAAAAATTAACAAATTTATTGCTAAATGAATAACAACTAAGGTCACTAAAGTACAACATTTCTAACCTAGAATAATAATTTCGGGTTTAAAAAGACATATTTATTATCTCGCATAATTGGCATGGTTCATATTTTAAATATTAGAGAAGTTAGCCCAATGAGCACATGCGTACTTTTATTCTGTTTGGTTCAACCTAGAATCGTAAATTGCAATGAACGAAACAACCCAAATTATCGCCCGTAACTGAAATTCGTAACGAAATTAATTTTACCCCTTACGCTGTGCCTATGTGTAATAATTAAAATGATTTAAAATTAAAATATCTGTATGATTTTAGTTGGGGTTTATTGATGATTTATGCTCAGTATATTGAATATTTTCCTCTGTCCGAAATTAATATTAAGCATTAAGACACCCTGAAACTATATACTGTCATATTCACATATTTGAAGCAATAGACAAACTTTTTTTTGAACTAGTAACAATGAATATTACGTATCTGACAAATAGGAACACAAAATAAAAA
Organism: Sisyra terminalis; assembly: GCA_958496175.1. Lineage (NCBI taxonomy): Eukaryota > Metazoa > Arthropoda > Insecta > Neuroptera > Sisyridae > Sisyra > Sisyra terminalis. The sequence continues at coordinate 35,841,298 of OY292274.1, forward strand.
ATAAATTCATGATAAAAATATGAAATACCTTTGAAATCAAGACCTGAGTTCGACAAAACAATGCTAGAATTTTTTAAATCATATTGTAAATTAAATTCTTCAAGAATAGTAGAAAGAATCAATTTAAATCAGAGAATATCGAGATATCGTTTCATCGAGAAATATCGAAAATACGAGATTCGAACTCAACACCTAGCAGTTTTTTTTAATTGTTATTTACCATCGCTTTATAACTACTATGGTCTTTAGTGACTCTAGGGTTAATAAAATCCGTTTTCGAGAAATATCGAAAATTATACGATGCGAGGATCGAACCCACTACCTACCAGTTTTGGAGCGGTCACCTAGACCACTCGGTCACCAATAAGCTTCTACTTATTTTGTTTATTTCGAAAAACAATTTGTTAAACGTAGTAGTTTTTTGTGAAGTTCTTTTTGTTTCTGATTATTAATAAGATGGTCCAAAAAAAATCGAATAAGTGGATAATTCAAATGATTGCCCGATTACCCTAAGCGTTTAAAAATGCTTATTTTAGGTTTTGTGGTTTTCAAATAATTTGAAATATACGGAAAAGAATAATTATTCTGGCGTGTTACTGTTATTTTCATACAAAACTAATAACCATTAAACACTTTTTGAAATGTTGCTAAATACAGTTAACGGATTATGGACCATAACATGTCACATATATGCACGGATGCTTTATTTTCATATGCGGAAGATTTATAATAGGAAGATACACTCATGTTGCAAAATCTAATCTATGTAATATTGCAGAAGTGACGTTCTTCACGCTTTGGATCTTATGTGAACGGAATAATATACATCTGCATGTAGCTATTTCTTGTTGCACAAGATAATTAGAGTAATATATATGGCTATACGATCATTTTTCAATGTTTCTGACATTAAACTTGCGGCAATCGTTGCATCTAATATTTTTTTTTATGGTTTAATTTTATGATGCGTATACATTTCCGAAGATCCGGCCGCCGCGTCGTGAACACAGCAAATCCATCTGTTATTGAAATAGAATATAGTTTTCACTAGTTAAACTTTATTGAAATTTCAAATGAAATTCTTCACTATAGTATACACTATACATATTTCCCATTCATATTACAAAAATCGTCATTATTATGATTATTACCTCAATCAAGTTCAGTTATTCGTTATTATTTTGGTTTAGCTTTCTTTTTTTAAATTTGAATTTACCGTTTTAACAATACTTTATAAAGTTGGAGAATTTTCAATTTGTATGTTAGATTGTAATTAGCTATTAACGATAATGAGATATTGGAAATGATAAAACATCTTGAGAGGAATCTTTAAGTCTTTTATTAATGGATGTGCAATGTAGGAAATAATTGATTTTCAACTTGAATTGAACAATTTCAAATAGTAGCTATTGGCATCTGAATGACGCGAAATTTTTCAAAGTTAAAAGCAAGATTTAAAAAGAAAATACATGTCTTATTTCTATAAACCTTTTTTTGAGCTTATGTACTATTATTATCGATGATAAATTTTTGGTTGAAATTACTATTTTAATTTTGTGATTTATAGCCGATTATCTTAAGATAGAAAATTTTACATGGGGGTCAATGTTTTCAGTTCTTATTTGCACATTAATAATTTATATTTGTTGACATTCATATCATTTCTGTAGGAGCCTTCGCTTTGTTTTGAGAGCGGCATTTATAGTAAAATAACATCACGCCGCAATTATCAAAATGCTAATAATAGTTATGATGGTTTTTGATGCCTTGTGTCGATATAACTAGGACTGTTATACACACAAAAGTGACGTAATGTGTGGGTTTTGAAGTGAAAATAACACGTTTAACTTCCGTGAACTGCCTACAAATTTCAAAAAAATCGAGATTTATATAGATGGAAAGCATATTGTGCTGCTATTTTATATTAATTTTTGTTGAAATTTCAAAGCATAAACATCAGCTATTTTAAAGTTGAATTAGTTGTATGTTAAAGGTGTTACAATTTCAAAAAAAAAAATAAAAACAATAAAACATAGCCGCTAAAAAAAGAAAAAATATGCACTCTTATTTAAAAAAAAAATTGTTGAAATCAAATTAAATTTATGAATATTTAAATTCAATCTCTGATTTTGAAAAGCAATTATCTCAACAAATACGCAATGATAAAAAAGTCAAGGTTATTTTTTGAATTTAACAAATAAAAAATAGGACTTAAAAAGTATTTAATCCATAATATACCCTAACCAATATCCCAAATAAATTCCTTTTAGGTCTTTTACTGGCCCCAAACTACTTGTCCCTTGTCATGGAAAACTGCCAGTTACGTTAAACTTACGGATTTAAGACAAGTGCATCACTACCTAAGGGTAACAAAAAAAAAAATAAATAAAATTATTCTATGGGCCGATATTTTCATATGTATTTTCAAGAAAAAAATTTATCCGAAGAAAAGATAATACATGCGCAGTTTCACCCAAGAATAGTGGCATGTGTAGGATGTATCTAACAGATAAAATTATATCTATTAAGTAGTTACCTTAAGGATATCCATTAAATAGGCAGCTATTAAATGACTACTTTAAGGATATCAGGATAAAACCTTTCTATCCGTGAGTTAAAATACTGTTCCAAAAGAACTATAAATGTTTTTTTTCATTTGAAGTTTTCAGGGTTTTTTACTACTTAACTTAGTTAAAATTGTTGTTATTTGGAACCAATCTCTGTTGTGTTTTAATAACAGTAATTGTCAAATTGCCCTCATCACTCTTTAAGACGATATGACAACTCTAAATAGGGTACGCGAGCAGATCAGAGCAAAGTTTTTCAGAACAAATTTTTACATTAAAAGTTGACAATTTTTTTTTTTGGATTTATTTAAGATCTATAATTTGTTAACAAAGCAACTCTTGAACACAATTATCAGAAATATCAACGAAAAATCGATGAATCATATTACTCAATGTTACTATATCATAGGAGATTGCTAGGAAACTAATAATTTAAAAACTGGATTACAAATAATGAACGTTTGAGAAGCACTGCTCAAATATGTGCCGATGCATCTGATTGCGTGCAGAATCATGCAAATAAAGGTTATTTAACAGGTTATTTACCATATAATGATTGTCTTGATTAAAATTTATCTGTCAGATTAATTTTGCACAATTATCCTACACATATCACTATATTCTTAAGGTTTTCTAATGATTTTAAACTTCTAGTAGAAACTTTATCCAGAGAGCAGAAAAATTTGATTTTTTTCATCTAAGGGTTGGTAGTTTTACTCATAGAAAAGTAGACTATATCCTTAAGATATCTACTTAATAGAAAAAATCTATCCGTCAGATAAATTCTACACATTTATTCTACACTTATCACTTTTCTAAGGCGAAAATATGTATGTTTTCTCTATCCTCCGGATAATCTTTCTTCTGCAACTTAAATGCCAAAATCTAGATGTGAAAATAACGGGTCTAAGAATAAAGTTATATATGTAGAATAAATGAGTAGAACTTATCTAACGGATAAATATTTATCTATTAAACAACTATCTTTAGGACATAGTCTATCTATGAGTGAAAACACCGAACGTAGGACCGGCATTGTTCCCCAAGGATAAATAAATCATATACTAAAAACAGCTATTTAAAAGATATAAATTATGTCTTAGATAAATTTTATAGATACATTTACCTACTCATATCACTATTTTTAAGTGAAAATACGAATGTTTTTTCTATCCTCCGGATAAAGTTTTACCTGTGAGATGTAATAACACCGGCCCTAAGAATATAAATGGAGCCGAGAAGTAAATCATAAAAAATGTATTCATTACATCTTTTACATTCTTTATCATTAAAATACAAGACTGATAGATGATAAAGTAGATACCTATTTTTTTTAAGAAATACGGGAAATGTTTTTAAAAATAGAACATTGTTCCAATTTTGCTCAAAAACGTTTAGTGTAAACATAACTAAATTTAGTGTCCAGAAAATCAAAGAGATCGTTATATCTAATGCAAAATTTAGATTTAAATCTCTACTGAAAATCATAGGAATTTTATCTACAATAATTTAAGAGTTAGCGATACTTCTGGTATGGATTTTATTAATTTTTTGTAGATGAATTCTTTGCGGTCATTTTTGTCTTGTTTTCTTTTTTCTTCGATAATCATGACAATATTTTGCAATTATTTTCAGCAAAGTTACTTGAAAAAAGTTTTTATCACAATAATGAAATGTTTATGTAAACAATACACAATTTACCACGGCTGTTAGAACGACTATTCCCAGGTAGCGTTATAAGCAGGCGCGCACTTTATATAAGAACCACTGAAATATTTTCTATCTTATTTTGTCGATCGTTAAATCTTATAGTTTTACATGTTTATCTCTTTTTAATGTCGCTTTTTCTTTTTATGAAATTACAGGTAACAACATTACTAAAGAAGTTTTCACTTCAAAAATAAAATAATAAAATTTACTGCAAAAATAATGAATTTAATCCAAAAACAAAAAAATAAGTGTATGATAGCTGTTCCAGTAAAATAGCTGTTCCATATGTAGCTCTTAGTAGTTCATTACAGTTATTGTAATTGTGGGTAACAATTCTGACCAAAACCAAAACCTTCTTATTGTGACTTTGAAATGCGACGAGAGATAAATTTTTGACGCTGAAAAATACTAAACGACTCATTTGTAGCAAAAAAAAATGATGAATAATTTTAAACATACAAAATTTTCGTATTTTCGACAATTATCAATTTGTTATATTTATCATAAGTAATTTTCTATTCCTTGGTTATTTAAAAACTGTGATACTGTGGTATCACAAAATAGTATAAATACTTAGTACAATACACTTAGTATAAATAAACTTGGTATCACAAAATTGTGGTACCGAAAATATGAACTTCTTGGGACCGAAATTCGTTGTCAACTAATTTAAACCTAACATCATAGACTATATTGTAAAAATATAAGAATAAACTCCAAGATAATATCTGTTAGTATATATTTTTCGGCTTGATTTTAATCTTTTTATTATAATTTTTGTTGTTTCCAAGAAAAAGTTTTCGATCCCGTAAACGAAAGATGTTTTGAGACATAATTTAAATGAGCGTGCTACAAATTTTAAACAAGATCAACTTTACCGCAATAGAGATAATAACTTTTTTGTTAACTTTTCTCATGAATTTATCACAAGAAAATCACGCAACATTGAAAAACGAAATACCATCGCATCACCGTTGGTGACTATAAACGAAGATAGATATTTTCAAAATTTATTACTTTTCCTCTAAACAAACAAAAGATAAATTTCCTCTTCAACAATGAAAAATAGGTAATAAAAATCAAAAAATATAAAAAAAATATAAAAAAAAATAATAATTTACGATTGGAAAAGAACTTCAAATTTTTTATTGAATGACTTGTTTTGACTTAAAAAATATTCATTTTTATATTTGATTTTTAAATACCTAACAAAAATAACACTCGTTCTTATTTATGACGTTTGAAAACTGTATTCAAACCAGTCCTGTCTACTTTATGGACAGACATTTCCATTATTAAAGTAATCAGTAATACTACAATTAAACTGTCAATATTTAATACATGAATAGAAGCATATTTTGCATTGAATATAACAACAATTTTCTGATCAATTGGAACTTTTCCTTTGTCCACACAAATGCCATACCGATGTCAATCAGTGTTTGATTTTATTTTTAAAGTCAAGAATATTTATATTTAAATGACTAACGATGGCTATAAATAAAATGAAATTGTAAGGTAGACACAAAAAGAGCATTAAGATAAACTGGAATAGGGATTGTTGAGACAATTAGCATTTGATTCATTATGTCAATTTTATAGCGACATAATTTTTCACTATATTTTTTCAGTTAATAACGCTTGTAATAAAAAGGATTGAAGTATGAAGAGATGAGAAAGTGTTTTACAAAAAAAAATACCTTGAACCATGGCGACGATTCGAACGTAGTTGTGTTTTCCCAGCCGCGAATCGTAAAAAGCTGAGTAGAGAAATACGTTGGAGTCAACGACGTGATGCCAATCGTCTTCATCATCCTCACGTGTATAATTCAAAGTATCATTTCCACGACGATTTTTTCCACCGATTGCAAATGCCACATCTTGTTCGCAAGTAATCACTTTTCGATCTAACTCAATTTGCTTTTCGAGTGAATACGAAATAATTTTATTCAACATAACACCATCGGCGCTTTGATTGATTTTAACGTACTTTTTTACGTTAGACTCAAAGGAAATCGTTATCAATATAGTGCATGTTAAAGCACATGTTAAAAAAATTTCCAACTTTTTTTTTAAATTCATTACAAATTTAATTCAGTCACATTTTCAACCAACTTGCTTATCCACATTTACATTAACTTTTCATTAATTTCTTCATCATCATCCTGTATTCGTTCCACCATCTGAAATAAAACACAAAAAAAAACTTGAAATCAAAGGACATTTTTTTCGTACATAAACCAAGCCATCCATAAAATCGAATATTGCAATTTTATTCTAACAAAAAAAAATATCCATTTCATATATCTACCAAGAGCAGAATTTTACATCAACAAAAACTTGCACTTTTTATATTTAAAAATAAAAACCATCTTGCCTGAGTGATTTCAACGATGGCATAAGAAAAGAACTGGAACACAAATCTCCATTTTTATCAATTTAACTGTGCAAGAATTCCTCAAGTGACACAATTAATTAAACGAATTACATTTATATTCCCATCACTGACTGTATATTAATTAATTAAACAAAAATGATAATTACGACAAGCTTAAAATTGAACCACTTATAATTGATCCATAAAATATTTTCAGTATAAAAAAAGATTAACTCCCATTAGATAAACAAATTTGCAATTTAAAACTAAAAACTTATGTAAAAATGAATTATTAAAATATACATACAACATATAATTTATCTTTATATCAAAATATAAAAACATGTACCTATCTACCTAAGCTTATTTAAAACTGGAAGTTACTTATTTTATGAAATTAATTTTCTCATTAAAATTTACGAAAAACTATAAAAAAGGCTCAAATAATGTATTCTTAAATTATAATTTGTAAAATAAAACAAAAATTATACTTTCAAATATACCTGTTTTTTTAATGTTTCATTATTATATTTAATAAATATTTCTACAAAAGCAGATAAGATTAAAAACAGATATATTTTTGTTTTCTTTGTTTTCGTTAGCTTTTCGAGTAATTGGTTTTCGAAAATATGTAAACCCCAACGTAGCCATGATTTTTATCAGATAGTATTTGTGAAAGCTGTCAGGAAAAAAAGTATTTTAGTTACTTTAAAGTAACTAGGTTACTTTAAAGTATCTCAGTTACTGCATTTTTATTCCTTTATTTTTTGGCAAAAAGCAACTAGTGTCTTAGATACTTAGTAACTCTTCCTTACCTTCCTTAAGTATATATTTGGTACAAACTACCATTTTTAACTTAAATATCTTTATAAAAATGAGGCAGTTGATTCATATGTTAGGTATTCCTCCCTAAAACATTTACACATGGAACAAACCCATAATACAATACGAGATGTACAAACAAATACAACAAATACGAGATGTACCCCGGACAATAAGATGATTTATCAAAAAATCCATCGTAAATTTACCAATGCAAATAAAACATGCGTTAGTATGATGTATTGACTTTATTTTTTGCATCCTTTGCTTCATATGCAATAGTTATAAGGAACACTCGCTTTGTGTCTCTTTCACATATATAGTGTGAGTGAGTACAATGATAGACAAGCTCAGATGAGATATTTCATTTCGGAGATTGTGACAAGAATACGCAAATAAACTATTGTTTCTAATAAATATAATTAATTAATAATAGTTATAAACGATAATAATTGCTGCATTTAAACTGAAACTTTTATTAGTTGGGACAATATTTATAAACATTCAAATATTTCAGTGTTCAGTAACATTTTTTTTGAAATGTTATATAAACTATCACCGTATCATACGTTTTATTTTCGGTATAGTATGAGAAGGGTTAAAACAAACTGTATCTTGTAACTCAAAAAAGTATCGTAGGCACCAAAAATTAACTTAGATTCCGATAAGTATTCATGATAACAGAAAGTAGATTAAAATAAAGTATGAATGGAACAATAAAATGGGGTACCTGACTACGTGGTAGTATCAAATAATGTTCATGTTGTGATTTTTTGGCTAGACAAATTTTAATTGCTATTTTTATTTTACTCAAATTAACTGTATGTCTATATATGTATTCCATATATATCTTATGTCTTATGTCTTAATGTTTTTATATATTTTTCGATCTCATTTATAGTTTTATAAATGAATAGCAATCGTTTAAGAATCATGTATCAGACTGCACCTACACGCAATGAGAAAGATCCTATACAAATATAATATTTTTTATGCAAAATTATTGTTCTCTTTAAGCTCTTTATCGATCGTTTTGAAATGATTACACAACAGCGTATTCATATTAGTGGATGTTTTAATTAAATCAGGAGACGCAATAGAGTCTCACGTTAACATGTACAGCAAAGAATGCTTCGAATTGGGGAAGTTTTTCATTGTTATTTTCGCGCTAAATCTAATATCTTCAGAGATAAAGCGATTTTTCTCAAAAAGTAGTTGAAGAATGAATATTTTTCAGGTAAGTTGCAATAGTTACCGCGACGAATACTGTGGATGGCTAAGAGAGGTGTTTTTAATGTTTTATAAACATATTTTTAAAAAGATACAGTTTATTTATTTACAGCCATTTTAATTTAGACTGGCAGGACAACTTTTGTCGGGTTAAGTTAGTTAAATTAAAACCATTAGAAAATATAATAATAAGTAATTGTTTCTTTTGTATCATTCATACAAGAAACTATAGCACAAATGGTATACTTTGTAAAATTACAAAAAAAAAAACATATACACAAACTTCTATTGGTCTTGGCTGAAATTTTTATTTAGTAATCAATATAATTTTATCTAACATAGAACCAAAAAACCGTAGGTTTTCAAATATTTACAACCAATATTTTTTAGATGTTACCATAAAATATGGTAATAATATTTATTATAAGAATAGAAAAAAATCGTATCTATTAAATATTCGAATGTGTGGGAAAATAGTTTTGAAGCGAGCAAGTTTGCACATTTTAACATTGTTCTTTAAGTAAAGGTCTTTATCTGACACTTTATATGATCAGGTGGAAAAGATGATCTTCTTGTATGTAATCATAATCATAATAATCTGAAAATATTTTAATATTATAATAAGAAATATGTTGTAGATAACAAGTTCATTACCATCCTTCACTAACCCAATGTTATTATGTCCATTTATACGCTTGCATTCTTCCCCAGTAATATCCCACACCGATTGCATTTATAATTAGCCTCGTTTTGCATTTTATGAGAAAGTGAGCTGGCGTTAAAATTGTTGTCGCTACTGAACAATTACAATAGCCCCAATTTCCGTTTTCAATTTTAATTCATTTGAATTAATTTAAGGGGATTTTCAAATATCTTGATTATAAGCATAGTGGGTAATTAATTTCAATGTTTCTGCGTTAATAATATAATGACATTTTCGTTTTACTACAACTTAAAGTTCTTAACGACCACCAACGTCTATTAGCCTTATTAAATGTTGATCCATTTGTGTTTTAGATGCATCCTTGTAAGTATACCAAGGGACTGGTGCAGCTATTCAAGACATAGTACGGACGATGATACTATACAATTAAGATATTATGAAAGCTTCATGCAATTAAGAAATAGAATATCGAAACAGTTAAGTATTTCGGAACCCTAATATTAGAAATTAAATGGAAAAAATTATACTTGCCCTAAAGTTCTTAAAAGAAGTTATTAACTATTACTAACCTATTATTTTAATAATACTTATTGTAGAAGAGGTATACTTAAAATGCGTTTACCTATTAATCAAAGTACGGCCATCGTATAAAAATTATCATTCATAAGAGTGGACGATGACATGTTTTGTTGAGAAAAATAGAATAATACTCTTCCAAGTTCAACTTTCATACGAAATTTATTAAATATTAAAATTAAGTTTCATGTTTATTAATATCCAATTTATTATTGTTCATATTATTAAAATATATATTAATTATCATATTTGAAAATTTTAAGACCGCTTTACATGAGTTATGATTTTTTTTTTGGTTTGATGCTAAAACTAATGCTATCGATTATGGTGCAAATTGAAAAAAAAATACAAAATATTTCATTCCAAAAATAAAAAACGTTTTGATAACAAAATTATAAAAATAAAAAAACAAGGACTCCAGTCACTATCTTACAACCATCTTAATTGCTAGCAAATATTAATAATAAGCAAATAATAAGCGCAAAACCTATCGAGAAATCAAGCTTTGTATAAAGCGGTCCTTAGTTATGGAATAGTTGACAGAATTATTCACATAAATTATTCCACAGCCTCTCCTATTTTTTTAAACAAAGGGTTTTTAATAAAAAACTCCACAAAAATTTTTGGTCTTTGTATAGCCCTAATAAATGATAACCATATAAACCAGAAGTCCCCAACCATTTTAAGCATAAGAACACATTCTAGGATATCAGTCGAGTGACGTGAAACATTTATTTTTCAAGATTAATTTATTGTATGAATTTTTTAAATAATTAAAAAATTAAAAAATATTCAATATTTTTATTAAATTTACCCAATGGCGGGTACACGTAATATGATCAGCGAGTACCAAGGTTTTCGCGTGTATAGAGTTGGAAACCATTGATATAAACGAAGCTATTTTGTATAGTTTCGCTAAAAATAAGTTAATAATCATAGTTATCGAAATTATTTTCTACGAAAAAAAATTAATGAAACTAATCTCCCTTAATTATCACAAAAACAAATCGTTTGTTTTCCGTGAATCACCTTGTAAAAAATCTTGACTATCTCACTTTTAAACGACCTCCTCTTTAAGAATTTGTGCTATATAAAAAAATGTATATTAACAGTTGTACGTAAGTAGTTATATTTCTATGTCTGGCTGTTTTTTGGAAGTTTCAACCGTTTTTGATTTATAACTAGAGTTCTTAAAAGAATTTCCATAGTTATAATTATAAAATACGAGTAGCTACCCGTGAAAACTGATACAACTGGCATAAATTAGCAATTGAAAATGACAGCAATCAGTTAGTTCAAATTTGAGACGATGATTATTATATTTGGTTTTCACTCACACGTCTGTGTTTAAATTATGTGTTCTCTGTCTTTGTCGACGTATATACAAACATTGGCCTATTATTATATTAGTTATTATTATTTTAACTCAACTATAAATACTAATTTGGTTGAAATTTAAACAAATAGTTTATTTGTCGCTAGGAAACAAAAAACTTATATACAAAATTTAAAAACATAAAAGTTGCTTTTGATTTTAAAACGTGCATTTCGCTTAGTATGCTTGGATCATATTTTAGATATAAGAAAATTTATCGGTTTGAATTCATGCGCAATTGTAATTTGTTTAGAACCTAACAGTCCCGATTAACTTCTACAACCGACTTCCGTTACACTATTTATTTTTCCCTTTCATGCTGCGATTAAAGAAGTATAACTTCAAAAATAGTGAAACAATATATTTTAAATACGTACAAAAATATTTAGGCGAATTAATTATAGATCAACAATTTTGTTGAGCCTCTATAACGTGATGAAAAATGATAAAATATTTGATAGCTGTAGGTAGTATCTATCGAGAAAAAAAATACATATTTTTTTTGGGTTAGATCAAAGGTTAAGTAAACGTTTTTTGCTGACTATTAATTGAATATTTGAAGAAGGTTGCCTCCAGTCACTTTTTGTAATTTTAAATCATAAGTTAAGTATCAACATTTACCAGATGCCGCTATAGAGTATTTCGCTACTTAGTCATAAGATAAATTCACCTACTCATTTTACATTACTCTTTCACTAATTGATTTTGGAATAAAAAGATAATGTTTAAAATATTTTAGCTATTTCTTCAGATATGGTATGTGTACAACATCTATACTGTACTATAGTGTACATAGAAGTATATTTTTAAAGCAATTTTATTTACTTTTCAAAATTGAAATCTTCCCATCATTACTAATACAATATTTTTTTTATTAATTATTATTTACATTACGCTCAAAATATATATATATAGATCTTTTATTAAAATGTTTATTAAATACTGAGATTATTTAGCTAACCAAAGTTGTTAAATGATTTGGATGCCCATTAAAAACCGGAATTAAAATCATTTGTATTCTAGACGTAAATATCAATGTAATAAAAAAATGTTGGCGCCAACTTTTTCCCTCATTTATCACTCAAAGATGAGAAAACTAATTAGTTTCATTCCTTATTATTAACCCATATTTGTTAAAAATGTTTTTCAAGCTTTGAATAATGGAAGACATTAATTTCAGTTTAACAAACGAAAACTTCATATTTATAATATTAAATATTATTAAAATGAATTATTTCAAGATTTTTTTTTTATTTCACCTATTATATAACCGTTTTTTATTCCAAAAAAAAAAAATACAACTGCATTATAATAGAAACCAATAAAATTTTAAAAAAGAATATTAAAGTTCAATTCACGTAAATGTTACCTCGTAGAAAGCATGAATATCAATTTTCAAATGATTATGGAATTTAAAAATTCATTTTTAAAAATTATTTCCTTATATCTAATTTCTATTACAAAACATATGAAAAGATTTAAGTTTTAAATTTCATCAATTTTTCTTTTCTTAGTTTAAAAGCCGACCAGAAAAACTATAATAAGAGAGTATTTTGTTCTTCTCGGTTATCTTTCTGTGAATATATGGTTTTAGTCAAGGCATAATCTCTCTAAACATACACGACATTACCCAATCATAATTATAAAGTTGAACAAAAAGAACACGTTTGAAAATAATGACTTTCTATGGCTAATAACATTAAAGTATTATGTACCATTTAAGAAAAGCCACAACGCGAATTATAAAAAACAATATCGTTAATATCATCGTATAAAAAAAGACTTTTATCATGTTAGAAAATATTTGAACTCCTAAAAACAATTGTAAAACCAACTTATAGGTTATTCACAACAATGTAATCATTACAAACTCCATTAATGCTTTTTTACATTATAGATTTTCCAATCTTGATTTGATCTTTATTAATAACACTGTACAACAGTGGAAATGTTTCGGGCTCAATCATAGCAAATTTTAATGTATTTTTACTTCCCAAATATGAAAATGATCATTTAAATGACCTTCTAGCTCGTGTTTTAGATACAGTGGTATATCCGATATATCATATTTATGAGTATATCTTTGGTTCAAACAAATACCGTGTTTTAAAGTTTGCATACCTGAATTTGTTGGTTACCTTCCCTATTGTATATACATATTATTTGCCATTGTCTTTTCAAGTTTTATATTGCCTTGATAAAATGTTATATTTTCCTTGTTTTTACACGCTTTGGAAGTCCAAATTTCGTTGAACTTAAATTTTTGTAAAAGCTTTGGACCAAAAAAGTCCGCTATACAACTACTTAAAAAACAAATTCCACGGACTCAGTGAAACAACAGTTAAAGAAAGAATCGTTGTTGGGTTACAAATTAGGGATATTGTAAAGGATTTGAAAATTCAGGAAAATGCCTAATTCTCTAGAGGAAAGAAAAGCTTGGGAAGCCACCGAAAGTAGTCATCGATGGATTTCTAGGGACAAGAGAGACGAAACATTCAATTAACAAACACACTACTGGAAATATACCGTAAACTTGGATGTAATAAATCTTTTAACACCCATTTTTTTTCTCATGTAGATTTCTTTCCTCAGCATGGAGAAAGATTCCATCAGGACATATCTTTCATGAAACAAAAATATCAAAGCTGAAGGAATAAAGCTATGCTTGCGGATTACTTCTGGTCTTTGTTGAAGGATGCTTTGGAACTGACCAACAAGTGATTATTTAAGAAATTTTATTTGGGTAGTACATGATTCACTCCAGATTTATCGATTTGCAATCTATGAAAATTATTCAGTATAATATATCAAATTGAAAGGTGACATTTAATTTTACTTTCATCACCTATTACGATTCTTCTTTTTTTTCCATTGATAGAACTTTCCACTTTCAATGATCTCTGTTTCAAATTTTATTTCATATCTTCCTTTACTATGGTAGTAAAGTGCATTTTTATTAGTCCACAATATTGATTTCGGTGACTTTAAGATGTCTAAATTAGTGGCGTAGCATGGGCCACCTGGAAATTCGCCGTCCTCTATTTTCAACATTAATTAAGAAAATTTGGTAAAAAGTCAAATATTTTTAAATTCTTTAATTATTAAATAATGACCTCTCCGTTTTATTTTTCAAAGCAAAATCTTTTATGGAATTATCAATATCAATATGCCACCCCATTTTCATGTGCTATCTGGGGCTATGGCCCCCTCGGTACCCATCATGTTACGCTATTAGTCCAGATTTATTCAACAAAAAAGTTTCAATAAGTTTTGTTAGCGAAATAAAATTTCTGCTGCAAAAAGTAAGTTCTGGGGATCAGGTTCTAGCGAAAAAAAATGTTTACAAGTGGTACAAAGAATTTCAATATGATAGAGAAAGTGTTCGAAAAAACGACGTTTCTAATCGGCCAAAAACATCAAGCGATGAAGGACACATAAACAAAATTAAAGATTTGGTGCTTCAAAATCGACGATTGACCATTCAAGATCTTGTTGATATTGTTGGCATATCGTATAGATCCATTCAATCAATTTTGGGCGACCATTTGATGCCTCAGGTATGTTAAGTTTCGGTTAGTTCCAAAAACACTCAATGTCTTTGAAAAGGAACGTCGCGTCAGCGTCCCACATCACATTGATTATTCGGGAGTTTTTGGCCAAAAATTCAACTCATGTCGTACTGCAACCACCCTATTCACTTGACTCTTGTAGTTTTTGACTTCAGCAGATCGAAGAGACCACTTCAAAACTTTTGACTCCAAAAAAGATATTAAACGTCAATCGTTGAAGGAGTTGAAGTCTATTCTGAAAACAATGTTTAATGCAGGTTTCGATGCAGGTTTCCAGAAATGGAAAATGCGTATTGGCATAAGTGTAAATATAGAGGAGCGAGGGAAATACTTTTAAGGAGACAAAATAGACGTAGATGAATAAGTAAAGATTTTGAAAACTATAAATAGTGTCATCTTCCAATTTGATCACAGAAGTATAAATTTTATGAATAAATAAGAAAATAAGTTGAAAATTGAAAATGGTATTAATTTTTAAGGTACAAATATTTCATGTAAAATATACGATTGCGATTTTGATCAAATTATTTAAATATTCTATATCAAGGGTTGGCAAACTTAATACTTCAACAATAATTTTCCTTATTTATACGCTACCGACTACGAAAAATGGGTTAAATTAGAAACAATTAGTTTAAAGAGAGGATAAGTTGAACAGAATATTAGAAGCACTATTTGGGAATAAGCAATACCTATCCGTCCAAAACTGGTCGGGTTCGAATCTCGCATCTAGCAAATTTTCGATATTCCTTGATTTACGAATTTTTGTTCGCCCTAGAGTTGCTAAAGATCTTGGCGTTATAAAGCCATGGTAAATAACTATTAAAAAAAAACTGTCACCTTATTAGTTTTACTCGACCCAAAGTTTCTTCACTCATCAAGTGATGAAATCATTAAAAATATATTTTATTGAGCAGTGTGAGCTAATAAAGAGATGATTGATTTTTAAAGGTTAATTATAACAATGTTAATTTACAGTATCTCTTAATTATGTTTTTCTTTTAAGATTGCAATATTAAATTATTTATATAACTAATTAATAAAAAAAGATTTATTAGCATACATGAAGAATACCCGCTTGCTTTGTTTCGGAGAAACATTAAAAAATGTTTAAAATAAAAAACAAGGTAACGCTTGAAAAGCTAGAAATACAATTAAGTTTAAAAGTGAAAATCTTGTTCATTATGTGCTATTGTTGTTTCGATTTTTGTGTTATAATTTATGTTACTCAATATAATTAGTTTTAATTTAATTTATTTATGCGCGAAGATAATTCTCTCGTACGGAGTTACAGCATATTTTTTTTTATAATAAATGACTTATGGCTGTCTTTCAGAAAAGATAATTTATGCACCTTCATTGCGATGGTGAAGGTCTTTTTTCACCGGTTGTATGTTCAAAATCGACGCCTTCGATCAAAATCGATGAAGAAAAAAATTTTGTTATTAATGAATAGTCAAATGTTTCCAATGTTTTTAATTAGGATGTCTTGATTGAGACATGAAAATGGGAGTTGTGTTCGTAAATTATATTGAGTCAATTTACGATTGCAAAAAGCTCGAAATGGATTATAAATTATAGATCGGGCGTTGTTGTTTTAAAAGCATTTAATGTAGACCACGCATTATGAGAGCTATTAGTCAGACTAAGTTTATTGGTAATATATTTTCTGAATCAATTTTATCGATAAAGATCTGCGATTAATTTAGTTTAGTTATTATTTTTTTTTAAAAAAAATCAATTATTATTAAAGTTTATTATTTAGTGTATATGCTTACCTCATAGGTTCTGTTTGTGAAAAAAAATCCTTTCAATTCACCGCCTTTGATTATTCTTCACAACAAATTATAGTATTTACAGAAATAACACTTAAATTTAGAAAAATTTTTTGAGTGTTTTATTAAAATTGAAAACTGTATCATACACTTCCGAAGATTTTTATAAACTTTATTATTTATTTCAAGTATCGAGCACTTAATCGCATATCAAAAACACCGATAATATTTCCAACTATTGAGGCGCTCGACTAAGAGTCTTATGTTCAAGTTCTTTGCGTGGCTTTTTAAGGTATGAGCTGACTCTGACTCAGCACCATCTTTCTATACTCCGGTGACAATTTGTAGCCCACAAATGGCGGGGGCGTTTTCCGTTCCAACCGAAGCTACAATTTTTCGCTTGCTTTAATCGCTCGATTAATTATGTCAAAATCAAATGTAATTTATGTAATACATTAATCTAAACCACTTCTTAAATTAAATGTGTTATATGCTATATAATGTCAAAAACTAACATTGTCTAAAATTTAACAATAAATTCAACAAATAAACGCAAATTTCGATAAGACATTTACATAAAAATTAGAGCGTTCAAATTACTGTTTAAATAAGTTTTGTCAAACGTAAAACCACAAACTCAAAACGAAAAGTTTTTTTTTCTCGAGAAGTGAAATATTTTACTTTTTTTAACTTTAATCATTACGTTTGTAAATTTACTTCTTTACAGAAGCAAATGTGGAATGTGGACTCTTCCAATAACATATTTTTCTTATTACTCGTACTTTTCTAATTATATAAATCACAGTAATAAAGATTCAATCTTACTATGTAAGTAGAATCATTCGCTAAAGCTTTACTCACTTAAATTATAGCAAAATGTAAAACTTACATAATTAATATAATATAATATAATTAATATAATAAAACCCTAATATAGAAAAACGTAGTTCGTACAAAGAACTAACAATAAGTAATTAATAAAACTTCTATTATCAAAGAATAGTTTCATTTTTTTTTCATAGTTTTTCAAGTTTTTATTTTATATGCATCAAAATCCAGAAGTCCGAATTAGATGTTTAGGTCACCTATACGGATACCTTTGGCCGCATACTTGCATTTGACATTACTGTTATCTGAGTACTTTATTATCTCGTACGTTGTCTTGGGATTCTTACAATGCCCGTTACTAGCGAAAAGCGTTTTTTTACGAGCTGCGTAATTCTTTACGAATTTATTATTTTTATGTCTATTAATAGGCCTAAGGGACATGGTCCAAATGTTTTAAAAATGTTTTTAACTAATATCAAAACATGATGTAGCTGTTAATTTCTAACTTTACTTGATAAAATTGAGGAAATATTCATTTAAAAATGCCAAAAAAAAGCATTAAAATCAAAAGGCCTTAAACAAGTTTCTATTAGTTCGAAATTATAGTTACGTCACAATAAGAAACTTCATAATCTCGTGAACGTTTTCCTATGACAAATGAACTTAAACACAAAGGTTATTAAGTCATTAAACATTATGTTAATGATTTAAAACATTATCAATCTACACAGCCTCTATTCTTAAGGAAAATATTTATAGTAATTTTTAGGGTATAATAATGTTTTCCATGATGAAAAATTGTGGAAAATTTAAAAAGCTGTGCAAATTATTACTGTTTCTGTGGTAACCACTTAATGATATATTTATATCATAGTTTCAATAGACGTACCGCTGCGTACAGTGACGTCACAGAACAGAAGACCCATAAGCACACTTATCGTTTTCAGACTCTCATTTACTCATTAAAATTAAAAAAAAATCTGCCAAAATATAAATTTTTCATAAATAAAAAGTGATTTTTCCTCATATTACAATATCCTTTGTCGATTAAAAAATGTGCATATGGTCTATTTAACAAAATAAATCTTTCATGATAACCATAATTTTTATTTTATTTATTTGGCTTTATAATAAGCAGGGTTTTTAGCGACTCAGGAGTAAAAAATCGTATCGTAAAATATTGAAAATTTACTAAATACGAGAATTGAACCCAGCAAAATAATTTTATTTCGAACAATTTTTTAGTTTATTGTAAATCAAACAGAGTAATTATTTATGCAAATTATTGTTTAGAGTTAAATTTTCTAAATTTATATTCCTAAGTATAATAGAATCCACACAAATTGTTAGACAGTATAGTCAATGTACAAAATATATGTAATTATTTACGTTGTGCAATGTGCATTCTCAAGTATTCTCATCTCAGGCATCTCAGGCATGAACCGTAGTTCAACCCAGGTGTAATATTTTCGAAGATATATGTGGAAAGGATCCACCCAATTCTGGGATTCTCTAAGACTTAAGTAGGAAGTCCCGAAGTAAACATTACTTCAGCCCAAGGGGCCTGGATGGATTTCAGAGGAAAGAATTGATGTGATCTAGTAAATGGAAGTGAAATTTTTGGAAGCATTCTTGAACAAAGGAAAAGTTAAGATTTTTATGTATAATTCGATTATTAACGTAATATGGACCATTGATTATGTGATGGAAAAATTTGAATTGGAAAGATTGCATGATTTGGATACTTGAAGATTTTCTAGAACTTTTACAATTGTGTTCCATAAGCCCAGATAGGTCGTAGTAAAGTTTTATATATACTCAGTTTGGTTTTTGAATTTATTTTAGGTTTTGGTTTTAACATTCTAAGAACTAATTAGTATCATTTGTTAAGATATTGTCATTTAAATTTAATATGTGGGCTTCAGGTAATGCGGTTATATAAGTAAAAATTTAAGTAGCGATTTTTTTGCAGTTGGTTTAATGTCGTTGTCAAAGTAAATCGGAGGGTGAGTCAGTCTTTTTAGTGTGAATGATGCCAGCAGACTTTTTTACTTTTATTGTCCATTTCTGACGCCATTTTGAGGTGACATCAAGGTGGTGCTGAATATTAGTGATGGCTTTTATAAGATCAGACTCGGTAGAAAGAATTGCTGTTATTAGCATAGATGGAAATACAGGTATGTGGATGAGTTTGGATATCAGCAATGTAGATCTTGTAAAAAAGAGGACCAATAATACTACTTCAGCACGAATGGGCAAGGAGGTGAATTATTTCGCTCTGCATCTCACATTCAAAACAGCGATTTGATAAGTACAATTGTAAGGTAAATAAACAATATGCAGGAAGGGGTGCCTTGGGTATACTAGGATACCATACGCCATTTGAACGATTTTTAAAAGAATTTTCATCAAAAACACATTTTTTCATTTGCAAAATTATAAATTTATTGTAAGCACTATTAACAAACTTCACTTAAAAAATAATTAACACAATTACGTCTTCAAATTTCAAACAATTCATAAAAAGTTTTAATATATCTTGATCTAAACTTGTAAAGTGTATATTAGAGAAACGGTTATTCTTTTTGTTTTAAGTATAAAAATTAAGAATTTAATACTTGCTACTTACAAATTAAAAAATCTCAAGCGTTAAAAATTTACTTTAAAATTTCAACCTTGAAAAAATTTAAAATGCCATAAAAAATCAATTTGAAAAGAAAAAAATCTAAGCAATTAGATTTGGCAAATAAAACCTATTTTTTATTTTAAATGAAAACTAAATACTAATTTATTATAAATGATAAGTATAAGAACGAAAATGGTTCTATCAAATGTCATTTGTTAAGGTTGTTCTGTATTTTTTTGCTTCAATTTATTAAGGTAAATGGAAAAAATATAGAAATTTGAAGCGGTGAGATTCGAAGAATCTGAAGAATATTTTTGTACTTACATATTTTGTTACTTCAACTAGTATTTTAGATACTTTTTTATAAAAAGTAACTAACTTTTTTTTTCTGCTGAAGGAAATTTTTACTATTTTCTTATTATTTTACACAATTTTGTTGTAAGTATGCTTCGATGTTTATGTACATATAAAGAATGTTTCAATAAAAGTGCAAGATTTAAATAACGCACCATGTTTGATAGTCATAATCTCACATGATTATGACGTGATAAATCGAAAGTTGACAAATGAGAGTTAACAAACATAAAATAGTAGACCATGAACAGCGAAAAGAGTTCACCAATTGGATCCTTTAGCAACTTGCTGATTTTGCAAACAAAATCATTTTCAGTAATTAGGCCATTTTCATCTCGATGGCTTTATGAATAGGCAAAACTGTCACATTTAGGGCTAAGAAAATCCGAATGAACGAATGATTCATCAGAAAGCGATGCATTCACAACGGGTCACTGTATGGTGTGCATTATGATCTGGAGGAATAATTGGACCGTTTTTCTTGGAAAACGAAGAAGGTACTGCAGTAGCGGTGAATGGTGAACGTTATCGTGATATGATAATACTTTCTTGTGCCTCATTTGGAAGCTATTAATCTTGACGATATGTGGTTTCAGCAGGACGTTGCCACATATCGCCCGTGAAACATTGACGGTCTTCACGAGTTTGCTCCTGGTCGTGTCATTTCCCGATTTGGTGACCAGAATTGACCTTCACGTTCTTGCGATTTAACACCTTTAGATTTCGGGCTGTGGTATTATCTGAAGTCACAGGTTTATGCCAATAAGCCTGCAACCATAGAAGCATTGAAAGCCGAAATAAGACGCTGTATCAATGAACGTCATTGAAAATTTCGTCAAAAAGGTACGCAAATTCCAGCAAAACAGTGGCAGTCATTTAAAAAAAAATATTTCATACATAATTCCCAAATGTATATTTTCTAAATCAATAAATATTTCAATACTTTGCTAAAGAAAACCATGTTTTATTGTACACTAAAATCTTACGCTCTTAACGAAACAGCCTTTATATATTTCTATTTCATTTAAAGTTTTAGGTATTAGACATCAGTAGTTTACTTATTCCTAAATTAATAAAAATAAATAACACATCATCTGATTACTCAACAACTTTACCTTTATGTTTAATACGTTACGAAACTTGTATACAAAGTAACTAAAAAGTATCATTAAAAGTATTTTAAAAGGTCACTAGATACTCAAAATAATTTCGAATATTTTTTAAAAAAATTACTTATCTAGTATTGTCTAGTATCTAGATACTTTCTAAAAGTACCTTTGACAGCTCTGGTCAGCTCTGGTCATACTACTTTATGAATGGATCCTTTTAAAGAGGAAAATGTAAAATGTACGGAAAGTTTGTTACTGCTATAAGAAAATTACCTTTTTAACAAATTACCTGCAAGATAAAATGTGTTAATTCATTAAAGACATAAGTCAAGGATTTATTAAACTAGTTTTTATTTTATCGAATACCACGTCTACTGGTGGTCGAGTGGTTAACGTGGCTGCTCCAAAATCGGTAGGTACTGGATTCGATTTTCGTATTGAGCGAAATTTTAATACTTTTCAATTCGGTTTTTATTAATCGTAAGTTTGCTGAAAAACATGGCAAATATAAAGCGGCGATAAATAAAAAAAATATCGAAAATTAAATACAGGTCATTTTAATCATTCGTGCATACAAATACTTTCTTTGTCTTCTCAATTTTAATTTTACATTACGTGTTTGAGTGTCCCACGAAATAATGATCAATTTAAAACTATTAAAAAAAAAGTTAGGAAATATTTCTATATGATTTTTAAAGAACGAATTGATTGTCTGATTGAACGATTCAAAAGTTATAATAATAATCAATTAAACGTAATCTTGATGAATTCAACTTCATTACTATTAGCTGCAACAAATTATTTTTTTGATTCTTTTGTAAGATAAGTATTAATCAATATTGCTATTCATTAATTATCAGATTAATATTGGCTATTCATTATTTTATCACGAATTTCAATCAATGACTCTAATTTTATCTTTATAATGCATTTTCTATTTTTCTCGTCTTATGGCTACACGATCTTTGTAATTAATATGACTGTATATTGAATTTCAATCAGATTTTCTTTGGATTAAATTGCAATGATACGTTATAAAATGTGTTTCTCGTAGGACTCACAGAGTTATCGGACAAAAATCTATGAACCTAGAAAAATTTATCTATTTAAATTGGAAGATGAAATAATATCCGTTATCACACAAAATAAAAAAGCAACATTGTGGCAAGTATGCAGTTGTTATGCTAATAGGTGTGAATGAGTTCGTTTATCTGATCCAAAAAAAAGAAAAACTTCAACAACCATAAGCTATTTTTTTCATGATTCACCGCTCCTCAAACCAGGTGAACTCTTAACTTCTTGCGGACAAAACATTTGATGATTTACATATTATGTGATGTCAGTACATACCTCCTCTAATATGAATACAATACACTTTTATTTCAAGTTTAATGTACGAAAAAGTATGTAAACGAATTAAGTTTAATACAATTTTCGTGTTTTCTTTTTGAAGATTATCAAGATATTGGCTCTCTTGAAAATAAATTACTACATTTATATCTTTATACATCTAACAATAAGCACTTTAGTTCTTTTAAAAGCATTGCAGTGAATAACGGTTGGTAGTTTTACAAGACAAATTTAATGAATTTGAGTCACTCAATTTATAAAAACAATTATCAATTTTTCACATCCACTTAACATAACTATAAAATGATATGTTTCAAGTCGATAAAATAGAAATTATGTTATTAACATAACAATATTTTTTTTATCAAAAATAAATAATTTAACAGAACTCACTACTCACAATAGAAGTACCTATTGAAATATTCAAAAAGTGTTGAAGGTTTCATTTTTTAATGACATAATAACATTCATACGAAACTAGCATGCTTCGAAATCTCGACTCTCTGATCAACTGGTTCATTTTGATTAAAATTTTCACTGCTTAACTAATGTATCTATACTTTTATATTATCTAATATATAAAATTCTAATGTCTGTACATTTTAATTTTTGACCCAATTTAGTGTAAATTTTTGTTTTGAGATACCTTCATTTCAAAATTATTGTACTTAAAATATTTGTCTATCTATCGGTATGTCTTCTTATAATTCAAGATCGAAAGAACCGATTTTGATGAAATTTTATGTAGAGATACAAAATAATGTTCTGCTTGCTATAGTTAGGCTAAATAACATTGCGTAAGAATAAGGGAAGGCACCTCCTACGTAAAACTGGGGAATACAAAAATTTTAATCAAGAGAGTTGAGTAAGATACCGTTTTTAAAAAATGTTTAAATAAGTTTCCTTACAATATTTTAATTAAAATAATAATAAGCACTGTAAATTCTTTTTATAGTGTAAAAATTGTCTTTTTGAAATACATGGATATCTTTATATACAAACAATATTAACAATATTGCATATTTAAGGAAGCAGAGGTAACACCTTCGCGTGGTATATGTTACAGTTAAAGCGTTTATTTCGCGAATGCATGCATTGACTAGTTAATGCATTTGTCCCCACTGTACGGATATCTCCACAAACCCATATTTAAGAAGTCACTACAAAGTTACTAAATTCGCGAGGGAACACAGTGTTACTCTATATACGTACAGTCTTCATATATTATTTTAATTCGCTAAGGTAACACTTATAAACATACATTGTATACTTTGACTAGTCAATGCATACATTCGCGGAATAGACGCTTCTACTTAACATGTATAAAGGACTTTGGTTCAATTTACTCATATTCTTGTTTTATTTTACTACAAAATTGTATCTATCAGAACTCAGAAAGTTATTCAATATAAAAATTATTAAAGAGAATAATAACAGTAATAAAGCCTATAGTAAAAATTTATTTAAAATAAGTAGGTACATTATTGCTATATCAACTATATCAATCAATTATAAAAACGAAGTAGCGGGTATTAAATTATGGCTCGTACGATAAAATGTGAATAAGTACTGCGTTGTATTTATTTTTTGAGTATAAATGTATAAAACGAATAACATATTTTATTGTAATAATTTAAATTCAAACATTGATACTGTAGGTAAGTAACCTTTAATGAAAATTAATCAATTTGCATAAAACTATTTGATTGTTTTCAACAATGTTAACATATGAATGAAAATAAAGTGCGCTCACATCTAGCCTAACGATTGAAACTCACTTAGTATTCAAATATTCAAATTGCTATTGTGTGTCAAAAATATATAATTTGAATGAAATATCAGGAAAATATATATATATATAGAATTGCGTTTAAAGTTTGTTCACCACATAAGTTCTAAACATACAATTCAGATGTACACTACTATGTTAACACAAGGCATTTAAAACTTAATAGTCTTTAAATGGCTTTAATAATTTCTTAAAAACGTAATTTAAAAATAGTTTGTTTTCTGACATGGTTGACAGAGAAATAAGTGATAGAAAAGCTGATTTGCATGTAACAAAAAAAAAGGACAAAGAAATAAATATGACCGGTGGTCAGACATGCTACGAAACGCTACGCATCAGTTGCATATTTTACACCATTGACTTCTATACGTTTTCACATATTGTCACAGCGCCTTACATATATGCATTTTTTCATTTTTATATTTTATTATTCAAAATTAAGTAATAATGGTTAATAAAATATACAAATAGTACAATAGTACAATATACAAATAATACGTCTTGTATAGAATAAATATTTTAGAAATAAGTTGAGAAAGTATATATATATATATATAAATGATTTACACCAATGATTTACCTATGCATAAATAAAAAAATATCATTAGGTCAATATCATAAAGTCGGCCATAAACTGAAATATAACTTAAAGAGACAAAAAACAACAATTTCTAAAATATTTATTCTATACAAGACGTATTATTTGTATATTGTACTATTGTACTATTGTACTATTGTACTATTTGTATATTTTATTAACCATTATTACTTAATTTTGAATAATAAAATATATCATATCAATATCGATATATATATTTATAAATATATTGATAAATATATATATATATATATATATATATAAAGTGCTAAAAAAGCACTTAGTGCTTACTAGGGGTAAAATGATCAATTTACCTAATCCTTTGCAATATCGTTGGATTTTTTTTTAAATTTTATTGAACATTAACAATGGATTAATTTGATTCAATAATTCACCGGATGTGGCTTTTTAAAAGGATTAAAATCGTAATTTCTAAACATGAATATGTTTTTCGTAAGAAAAATGTACAAAAATCGTCAAGTACGGCAGGGAGATAAAGTCTAAAAAAAATATTACCAACATCTAGGTATATGTCACGCAGAATTAAAGAAGGTTATTAATTTTTTTCGTTTTACATTGTACTTTCAAATATAAAAGTGCACATTTGTGTCGATGAAATTTGGAAAGTGTTTTCCTTATACGATGCAGATATATAATAAGAAAGGGTTTTTGAAAATTTATCCCCTAAAAGAGTGAAAAACGGTAGCAAAGTTTGTAAGGGATAACGTTTAATAAAACAATCGGAATCTCAAATATAAAAATCAATCAAAGTCCGTTAAAAGCGAAACGTTATTACTGCTTAATATAAATCAAAGTTGATTTATTATTAGAAAGAAAAACTTAGTATCTGCTCAAAAGTTTAAACTCTGATAGATGTATCTAAAAATGGTTAAGTTAAGTTTATAAGTGAGAATTATGTTTTTTAGCCGTCACATATTGTGAACCTGAAAATCCGAAATACGTATTCACAAATAAATACATTAGTGAGTGAGTAGCCTTACCAACGTTTTACATGCGTAAGTGACGATAACAGAGCGCATGCGTATAGCCTATTCTGCACGGACGCACGGCAAGATAGTCAATTTATATATAAGAAAATACTGTATAGATGTAAAAACATAAACATTTTACGCAATTTCCGTTTCGTACAAAGCTCCTAATTTTGGATTTTTAAATTGAAGGAACAACAACTTTTATTGATGAAACCTAGTAAATGTTCATATTAATAGTAAAAATTATATTTTTAAACTTAATTTCTGAATTCACTAATATAATCAAAAGAAAGAAGTTTTTCTAAACGTAAGTATTTCAATTCTCACAGAAAATAATAGGTACGACGTTATATATAAGTATAAGAAGGAATCAATCGTATCTGCGATTAAATCAATTTTTATCGATTGTTTTATTTTTCGATTATTAAAATAAAATACAAAATCCAGTAGCATTTATTACAAAAAATGGGTTTCCGTCCTTCAACACCTCATTACCTCCAGGAAATCATCAAGGACTGCAACCAAAGAATGGAATTTTGAAACAATAACTAGAGAGGTGAAGCTTTTTTACAACACAACATCATTAATATTGATGTAATATTTTCAAATCAACGAGCAAAAAATAAAATAAAACCAATGAAGTTTGATGAGGCTGGTATATCTCAAACAACGGAAGCGAACGTCTAAAAAAGACGAAAAGTACTGTATTTTATTTACTTTGTTTTATCTGTTCAGTAGTTGATTGTGTGTCAATAAATGTTTACAACAATTGCTGCCGTTTTGTGGTTTTATTAAACCGTTAACGTTTTACTTCACAATATATTGTATGCAGATAATGTCATAGTAAACGTAACATTAACCAACTACGTTTTTTTCTCAATTAAACTTTCTTTCGTTTCTTTTCTTGTGTTTATAGGGTTATAGGTACGTACATTTTAATGCGAGAAATTCTTGACTTCCTTTATTTGCTTTACTATTTCATTCTTTTTTTACGTTTAGAACGTACAAAAATGTATGTTTAGCAGCCAAAATATGTGTTCAGTTCTCAATATATTCTAAGACAATATTTATGCAGTTTTAGCTGAGAATGAAAATGTTGACACAACAGAATTTGTTAATATTATAAAAAAATTGTGGTAAATTCCAAAACTCAAAGAACATAGACTATTGAAATTATCTAGTGTATACGTTTGGTGCTCAAACGTGACGTCACAAACGACGCCATAAAACTTACAAAGTTACAAGTGTTTTGACGGTAACTTTAAATTTGAAGACTAAAACGCCAAACTTTCCCACTAAACTTGTAATTTCTGTAAAAAAAATACTTTCGTAATTAATGTAGATTTCCAAACACTATAGGATAATTTTAAAAAATTTCTATCATGTCTACTGATAGATATTTCTGCACATATATTTATAATACTTAAAGTTATATCTTGTTTTCTTTTTGTTGGTATGATTTTATTTCATTCCTGTATATATAAATATTTCTTTGCCATTCTGAACTTACCTCTGAGAATCTTTGTCAACGGGACTACAAGAAAGGGATTGAACAAACTACTAATCAACAACAGCTGGGGACTCAAAAAACAAAGTTGGGACACGCCAGAATAAATCATATAATTGATCATCGGAACTTTTGAATGATACAAGACTACAAGCCTTTCAAGACCATAATAAACACCATTATTATATGCCTACAAGAAAACATAAGACATGAGAAGAAAATATCATAATAATAATAATTTTTGTAGTATAACAAAGACAACATATACCTCTATTGCATGATTCCTTAGAGTTCAATCAATTACAGTTGCATTTCCGTTATTTTAAAGTGGTAGCGAAATGGCATTTAAAGGCATTTTAATGTTGAAAATAACCATTAGAAGTTGTTTAAATTCATTAGAGGCATTTTGAAAGAAATGATTTCACAATTCTTCTAAATGAATTTTTTAACAGGGTACTAATCCGAACACGTACGGAACTCCAGCATGCTAAAACTAATAGTTACCGGCATTTTCGTAAAACAAAATATTTTTATTAAAGAGATAAAAACCTTCTCAGATAACTAAACCGCAATTAAAGGGATCGAATCTTACCAGATGAACTCCAAATTAATTTGGAGCTTCATCTAGTAGTAGTCATCAAAGTAACACTTGCATGATAGGTAATGCATAATAGGTAATGTATGTATAGTAGGGTGACAAGAAAAAAAAAGTTTTTGTTTTTTGAAGGTCCCACCCACTTAAATTATTCATCTAACCAAAAAGAAGGTTCACAAAAAATTTTAAGTCAAAATTTTAAAATTTACTGGTTGCGCAACTTGTTTGAAAATATAATACACATTTTACATGTACAGTCGATAATGTATGAATACCAAAAAATATATACAGTTAATATTAATAAAAAAAGTCATCAATTATCATAATTATATAAAAAATTATTTACTTGCAACATTTCAATCATTTATTGTTGCTTTGTTTGAATTTGGATACTTCTGTCTGTGTTGTTCAACTACTTGCAAAAGGTATTGCTTTTGCTCTTCTTGGTTGGTCAGTATCCCATTGAATGTTTGGATTAACGAAATTCCACGTTCAGCAGCATCGTTCACTACTTTCAAATTTTGTACCCTTTTACGACCCTCAACGAAATCATTATTATTTTCCCAAGTATTTGGATGCTGATTTAAAAAATCTTGAGGTATTTCTAAGGCTGTAAATAATTTGAGGGTATTTTTAGAAATGAAATCGCACAATTGTAGTGTTTGTACTGCAGTAGTCTCAACTGTAATACGCCGTAGAGGGATGTCAACTCCTTTTTTCAATAATGATTTTACCATCTCTACTTTCATTTCAGAAGACACTCTGCCGTCAAAAAAGGATAATCCAATAAGTGATTCACTTATGTACCATAAATGTCTTGAGAAGTCTTGTTTTCTTGTAATTATCTAGTTCTGTTAAAAGATTTAAATCATTATAAGGAGCTAATTCTCCACAAGAGGAAGTATACCAATACTTTATGTAAACTTGTACGACAAAAAGGTTTATGGCACGAAGTGCAGATAATTCTTGAGCAGTTAGTTTGAACTGCGATCGAAACAAGTAAATTTTCAAGCTATAAATTAATTTTGCCATCCATCTAGCTCGATGTAAAGCTCTAGGTTTACGAATCTTAAAATCTTGAGCAGTTTCATCTCCTAAGAATAAAAGTGAAAGTTGCAACAATTCTTTGTAGTCATCTCTAGGTTGAAAGGTCGCTAACTGGTCTTTGCTAAACTTGACTAGGACATTTGTTTGTGGTTTTAACTCATTAGCGATTGTATAGTCTGTTATTTCACTGTCGTATTTTTTTACCTCGATTTGGTTCCAGTTAGCTGAAAATCTTTGAAAAATCTAGATATTGGGACCGCTTGAAGGTTCTAAAACGTTTTAAACACTTTCTCAATAATAAGTTCCAATATATGCCTTTTAAATTTAACATGGGGCTTATGGAGCACGTTCACTCTAGTTATTTAATCTCTTTGGTATATTCACGATAAAATAATATTTACGAAAGCCTTACTAACTACTGAAAAACATCAACTAATTTCAAACGAATGATGTTTTATTGGCGTCTTCTCGTCGATAACGCGAGTAGAGTGCAATATCAATGATCTATTAACAAGTTCGGTAAATTAGGTGTTACGCAACCTGTTAATATCAACCAAATGAGATAAAACTTTCAGAACATATATTTTATACCCAAAGGAACACTCTAGGTGGGTGGGATAAAAAATACTATGAACTTAAATTTTTTCTATGTATAATATTGTCACCCTAATGTATAGGTATGTATAGCGGCAAAAGCAGAGAACAAAGAACGTAAACACATACATGTGAGTGTAATACAGATATAATAATTATTATCTTAATTTCGAACTAACTGATTGTTGTCATTGGTTTTAACTTTCATTTCGTTTTCATTCAACTGTCAATTTATCAGTGTTGGGCTGTGAATATTTCCCAGAAAGTTACTAGTTTTCAAATAATAGATTTCAACTTCAAGCGGGTGAAAGTTGGCCAATTTTTGGAAGTGATTTGCATAGTACTAAAAACGCAATCAAATCGACCGAGTTGACCGCTAGCACTGGATTTTTGTTATTCGGTGCGGGAAACCAATTGAAATGACCGAATTTGGCTCATGTTCCTTTTAGCGACATCAATATCAGTCAACGTTGCATTTTCTACTTGTTTTTTTAAAATTTAATTCGCGATTTTTTTCTTAATTCAATTCTAATATCGTATAATTTGCTCTTTTGATGGTAAATTTTCATTACGACCTGATTTACTCACGAATTAGTTTAAAAACAAAGTAGAAAGTGCAACGTTGTAGATATTTATGTCCCTAAAAGGGACATGAGCCAAATTTGCTCATTTCAATTGGTTTTCCACACCGAATAACAAAAAACCTGTGCTAGCGGTCAACTCGGTCGATTTGATTGCGTTTTCAGTACTATGCAAATCACTTCCAAAAATTGGCCAGCTTTCACCCGCTTGAAGTTTTTCGCTACTGTAGCGTCACTGCGTCACATTTTATGAAAAATTCAGTTTGATTATTTTTTCATAATGCCGCTCAAGAAGTATAACTTCAAAAATTTCCATTATGAAGTCCTTTATTCTTACTAAATGAAGCTCATCTTTCTAGAAGAATAATTACTCATATTTTTTACAAGTCATTAAAAATAATTTTGTTTAAAAAATAATAGATCATATCATAAGATATGTATTAGAGGTTTTTATGTGAAAACTCAATATGTTACGGTTCGGCTATTATATATTTTGACTATTATGCCTTAAAAGTGTAAAGAACAATTATGACGTCAACGAAATAAAAGCTCAACATTTTTCTTTAATTTTTTTCTGCTTGTAATTGAAGTTATGATAGATATAAAAAATAAATATGTATTCTATTCTAACTTGATAGATTCGTGATTTTTAATTTAAAAAAATATCAAAACCAACAAAAGAATCAGACTTATTCCATGTAGTAAGCCAATTTTGATACGAATAGAAAATCGTAGGATCTAACCTTGATCTAAACAACCAACGGCTTAACGATTAGATAAAACTAGTTAGACGAAAAACCTGATGCGATAACAAAACAGACATTTCAATAACGATTTGTTTTACTCGCTATAATTAATAAATTACTACAAGATCTCGACAAGAGTAGGTACTCTGAATATCTGCAAAGAAATGTGCACGTTCCAACGACCACCCATTGATTGTTTAAATTAAACAGAATAATTTTTCGTAATGTTGTTTTAATTTATCAAGCATAAACAATGAGATATTTTACCAAAGATAAATATTTGCATTTTTTATGATCTATTAATCACCACTACTTGATTTATCATGAAACAGGGATTTGATTTTTTGAAAAAAATCGCTTGCTCTTCAGCATTTATCTATGTCGTAATAACAACCAATCATCGACAGTGATTGAATGCTTGAAATAAAATATTTTTCAGTAGTAAAATCTTTATTTTATTTTTTATTTAAATCTTCTATGATTACAATTTCCCATTCAATTGCTTGGACAAAAAGGTGCATAATAAATATAAAATTAATACTATTAATCAAAAATTTATTACATTATTTCATAAAAGTCTATAGTTATCGTGTATATTTCTTTTATGTGAGTGTATTTCAAATTAAAAACGACTTTTACAAGTAATAAAACTCAGAAAATTTCTTAAGTTATTAAGAATCACGTATTTTGTTGTTGGATGGAATGAAATAAATATTAATTTATCATGAAATTGTGTGTCAGGAGATAATTAGATTATCTTTTTACAATTACCACCTTTCTTTTCTTCTTTTGTTACATTACATCCACGACAAGTAAAAAGTTTATAGTCGTTGAGGTTTTTAGATTCAATTAACTGTTTAATGCTTGTTATATAAATTAGTACGAGCGACGTCTAACCTTTCGTTTGATCGTTATGGGTTCAAAAGTTCACATATATGGCAATCTAGCGAGATCGAAAAGTCCGTTACGATAGCGAAGCAGAAGATGCTTTTTGATGCGTGGGATCTTGCTAATAACACAACCTTGTAGGTGTCACGACTAAATCAGCCCCGTTACGATCCACTGATTTGCGACCACAGTTTATCTATCTATTGAAGCACATTAGAAGACCAAGACCAACCAATACTCTTGCATTTTCTGCATGTGCAACCTTTATCTTCTTCAATGCTTGTCGTCTTACGTGTTTTTTTTCTTTATAAGCGTCAGAACGATTTTCTTTATCCATTATAAACCGCTGCTAGATGGACCGTATCGCTTCTAGTAAAAAATTTTCTAAATTTAATCCTTACGATGATCATGTCTACAACTCTTTTTTTTATACATATAACAAAAAGCCTCAAGATGTCTTACAGCTGTTACACGTCAACACTTATATTCATGAAAGAAATAAGAACTTCATCAATACCTACTTGAAATCGTTGATTTAAAATTATGTTCAAACGCCGCCTTAATCCCAGTAGATATAATGCATAATCTTTTTTTTTCTTACTGTTACTACCTAATTATTGAAAATAATTCATTTAAAAGTTAAAAACTCAAAAATTCGTCTTATTTTGAAATACCTGCCAAAATATCTATAGTGGCATACAACGAAATAATTTTTTGTAAGTAAATGCACATCTTTCGGTGTAAATATTATTAGGGAGCATCCATTACGTCACGAAACCCAAACACCACGTAATTTGTTAAAATTGTTTCTTTATATCAGCGGTGGGGAACCGAGGTAAATTACCCCAAATAGCGTAAATTGATTTTTTTTGGGTAATAGGGAAATTTTGAAGTAATTATATCAAACATGAAGCAATATCATTTTTCCTAAACCTATACTACAAATATGTAAAGGTAAATTAATTCAATAAATAATGTTTATTTGAAATTTACATTGATTGTTTTCTTTTCAGAATGCGGGGGGGGGGGGTAATATCGACTTATGCAAAAATATTTTGGGTATTTTGGGGTAATGGTTAAAAAAGTTCCCCGACTGCTGCTTTAAATAAATCAAATGTAATCGAAGCACAGATTAACTTATTTATATTGCAAATACGCATTTTAAACAATCTCACGTGATATTAAGAGAGGGGTTGAACAAAACCTCACGAAATCTTACCAAAGGGGTATGGCGAGCTGAAAAATAGTTAAAATTGTCTCACGTAATTAATGGATGCTCACATAATACCAAAAATTACATTGGTGTACCGGAAAAGAATCTCGTTTTTAAACCAATAGTCATTCAATTGCTATTTATCTGCTTAAAAGTTATTTCAAAGTAGTGCTAAAGACATTTTTTGATTCGAGTAATTTATCAACTTAGTAAAAATTACAAAATATTTTTTAATCCGAAATCTATATTGAAATGGTAAGATCGGTAAGACCAAAAACCCGAAAGAATATATAAATTCGGTATTGTATGCTCATCGACTTCCACAAGATAGCAACGCGAAGGTGTTACTAAACACATTTTCAATGTTTATCTAAGTATATTAGAAATTCATTAAAGCCAAATGAGTTTTTTTTAAATTCAAATTCGATAATTTTCATTTCTCCAACTGGTACCAACGAAATATGACCAAAAATTTAGCCAATAAAAATTAAGGGGAGAAATGATGTCAAATGTATGTAAAAAAATCGAAGAGCGGTCAAATAATTCTAATCAATCTTAATCGATCAGCCAAATACCCAAAAATGTCCAAAACTGTTAACAGATAAAATTCTATGCTGTAACACGATAATTCAAGACCCCTCTGCGGAAGAAAAGTCATGGAAAAAAACTAATAAATTATTTCATCGGATTTCTATTTAATTTAATCTTTACCATATTTACTAAGTGATAAAAAAATTGAAAGCTTAAGTGATGTTCAAAATGTTTTTTTTTTATATTTTCCTTGCTAATCAATTGATTTTTACTAATATGGCATTAAAAATTTGCACATTAGATGTCAAAACGTTAATACTATTGAGGCTGATTATATTATTGATTTAAAATCAATAGTTGTTACAAAATTTTGTGTTTTAATTGTATATTGAAAAAACGACATTCTTTTCCGATACACCTATTCTCATACTCATAAAACAATATAGCGAAATTTATTAAAAAGAGGTTAAAAACAAATCTAATTAAATGAAATCAAGAAAAAATCCTATTTTTTGACAAGTATCTCCTAACCTTCTAATACAGGGGTTTCAAACTCAAAAGCTAACCTGAGTCAAATAAACAATGCCTTACTGTAGGTGGGCCACAAATGAAGAATCAGTGTTTATAGAAACAAATATTTTTATTTTGAATAGGACGTTATAATAAACATATCAGGTAAGTAATCCTCCCGACTGCGCGGTACTTCCGTTCCCCAAAAACAACGCGTAACCCAAAACCACGCAAAATGAACCCTATTTTGTATGAAAATGGGGGGGTAAGTTCCAAATATTAAAAAAAAATCAATGAAAAATTTATGTTCAAACATAAATAACATCCTAAAAAACAACTTAAATTGGCTCAAGTCCCTTTTAGAACCGTCAAGTTTAGCAACGATGCATTTTCTACTTTTTTTTTACTCTTTTCACGATAGTTTTTGTTGATTCCATTCCAGAATGGTACAATTTTCTTTTTTGTAACTAAATTTTCATTACGGGTCGATTTATTCGCGAATGAAATTAAAAACAAGGTAGAAAAGCAGCGTTGCCAGATTGGACGGTACTAAAAAGGACATTAGTCCTTAAATTTTAAAAAAATAGTATCATAAATATGAATTTGTTCAAGGATTTCCTACAATAAAAAGAGACCAGTCGCTGCTAAAGTTTTTTTTTATTATTTACCAGTTCATTTTTCCTTATATTTTTTTCATAAAGAGCGAAAGCAGCTGTTAAATGTCTGGCATAATAATTCTGCACCAACGAAGACAAAAAATTTAAAAACCCGCGTAATGAGAAGTTTCAATCGTGCAGTGTGAAAATTGGTATTAAAAACTCAATTCGCGCAGTGAAAAAGTACGCAATGAAAACCCGTGCAGTCGGAGAAATTACTGTATAAAGTTAAATTATTGTTTACGTCCTGATACTTGACATATCTTCTTTGCTACTATTTGTTCTATTTCTATTTTATTTTTACTTTACGTCAGATATATTGACTGAGATATTTTGATATATTTGATACCGGGATATTTTCATATTTTGCCGCAAAAATGTTCATCCCGGGCCAAATGCGGCCCGCGGACTGCGAGTTTGACACCCCTGTTCTAATTTAAGATAATTCAATATCGAGTGGTCCAAAGGCCACTATAAATAAAATTACGATTATGAGAACTGTAAAAATTATGTACATTATTTATTTTTTCCAGCGAAGATTCTTTCACCGTTGATGTAGAAATTGTTCATTTGTGCATATTTTTGTACCCTGTAAGCCACAATATTGTCGTCATAGACCGCATGCAACACACGGGCCTCATGTTGGATAGTCCTGTTCTAGTAGGTAGATTATTTTAAAACCAAAAAATAGATTTGGTTCATATAATATGAAAAACATAGGTACGTATTTTGCTGCGAAAGCGAATGATTAAAAATATAGATATAAGGTTTGATAAAAAAATATTGATAATATGATTTTAGGTTTAAATATACTTTAAGGAGAAGCATTGAAAATTTGCTCAATAGAAGGATCAAATCAAGCACCTACCACTTTTCAAGCCTCCACCTTAACTACTCGGCGATCAATAGGCTAGATAATATATTTTTTTTATTTGTGAAAATGAAGGAAAAACGTAAAAATATGCGTTTTAGAGATAAATATTTTTTTTGGGAAACCTGGGGAAGCACGTGATCTTATGCAAATGCTTAGAGAAATAAGAGAAAAGCAAAAGCCCCGGAAAAGTACACTGTTGAAACAGTGTAATGAGATCCCCAATGCCAGTTTTTTTTAAAAATTCTTGAAATTTATCTTAAGTATATATCAAAATACAAATAAATGACTTTAAAACAATTATTTTGTCGTCATATACTTGTATTTTTAATATTAAATATAGGTATCTATTTTGTTTTCCGAAATTTTCTCGAGCATAGTAAGGAAAATCCACACGAAACGTGTGCCTTAATCTGGATGTGCTTGCCATCAAAGGAAACATTTTACCAATCCTGTGCAAATATAATAATAAGGACTTCATTCTAAAAAAACGTATATTTGGTAACGGTATATTTGAATTCAAATTAGTTTTTTTCTCCGCTGACTTTGATTAGTTTTACTGTTTATATAATATACGAAATATATTGTCTTATTTATGTAATCAAATTCACAAAAATAAACTATAAACGTAAATTTAAACAAAAGTTAAAACAAATGTATTTTTGACGTATTGCCCATATACATATTACGATTGCCAATTAATCTTTCTCAGTGGTCATCAAGCAGTATTGGATCGCGAGGAAGTTGCTTGACAATCGAAATATGTATCTGGGCAATACGTCAGTAATACATTTGTTTGAATTAAGATCACAATATATTTCATATATTATATAAACGGTATATTCGAAGCTATATATTATGCTTACCTATTAATTTTCAAAAGGAAATATTGGCAACCGGATGACACAATTTATAACGTGTGACATGTGAAGCATTTTTTTCTCTTTTAATTTCAAACGGAAACTCCTATCACATACTCACCTAGTCATTAATTAATATTGAGATGCACCGAAAGAACAAATCCATAAAGCGTGATCATTTTATAATACTTTGTACAAAAGACGTAGATAACGACAGACTATTTTATATTATAAAATATAAGATTGTTCGCATTTTCTGACATTTTTATTACTTTAACGGCGAAACGTAGACGCTGCATTCATTTGTAAACTGTAATTGCATCGTTTCAGGAACCTGACCAGATTTTTAATGCATTTAAAATATTTTCAAAAACATAATTCATACTTTCATTGGAACAAAATTGAATTATGTGTTGTAATTATCATTTAATCAGTAATATTAACTATCACTTTAGCTTCTGTTGTATGAAATTAGATGATGAGTATTAAATCAAACTGTGGCAAAAGTAAATTAAAATTGTAACAAAATTACCCACAGCTAAGAAACTACCAATATGAGATACTATGTTTTGTAAAAATGACAATACTTATAGAGTTTTAATCTGAATTTAATTAAGTATTGAATAAATTCTTATTGCATCCACTTTTAACATAAAGCATTTAAACGCTAAATAAAGAATGAATGAGTACGAAGAAGTTGACAGGTTGCAAACTTCTCTACAATCACCAAGTCCCTTTAAGGCAATGTCGTACACGTTGCTCTAAATCTATGTTCAACGTAGTCGCTAATTAACAAAACTGGTGCTATTATTTTACGTTGACGAACGGAACGGCATAATAATCATGCAAATTATTCTACGAACATAAAACAATGTTCCACATCATTGTTTCGCAAAATTGATGGTTATTTGTTCCAGACGTTTTTCTTCATCAGTGCTTAAAGGATCTTGAGTCTGGAAACGATTTGGTCGTTTTGCAGATTTCTTTAACTTGTTTCTTTTTGCGATGGAGAAAAAAGATGAAAGATACTTTGAGCATACAGAAGATCATTTTACTTTACGAATCTAATAAATTGTATATAATATAATCGTTTATCATTATATCAACAAAAGGACTATTATACCGTTTTATGGATATGACCTATGAAGAAAACGATAGCAATTTGTTTTTTAATGTAAATATCTACGATTTATTTCTTTTCTTCAGATTCGATTCAAATACTTTTTTCTTACTATTGGTTTTTGCAAGGTAGCGTTTTTAGCGGCAAATGTGATTGAACAGAAAGAATGTGTTATACGACCCTTCCGACAGAAATAACTTACAAGCTTTAGTACTTTAGTATGATCGGGAAGGTTTTTAAAAAAGTTTTCTTACATTTTTTTGGCTTAAACTAATAATTAAAAGTTTAACTTTAATCAGCTAATTTTTAGCTGATTATTTTAAATTATTTTAAAAAATAATTAGTACCGGTAATTATTTTAAACGGTAAAAAGTTGTTTTTTTTCAGAAATAGAAATTTTTGTACAATCATAATTAATATTGCATATCTTAAAGGTGCCACGGTAACATAACATCTTCGCATAAAGAGGTTGGATTCAATTCTCCCATATTCCTGTTTTATTTTTCTCCCAAATTGTAGCTCATAGAACCCAATAAGTCGCTAAAGAAAAAAAGTGCTATAAATAAATCATAAAGTTAAAATAATTATAAAAGAGGTGAATTATCGACATAATAATTAATTACATCAGGGGTGGCCAACCAAAATGATATTGTGAGGCACTTTGGAAATACATCATAACTCCGGCGACCACATAAAAACTTCATATTAAATTGTTATTTGCCATCGCTTTATAACTACTAAGGTCTTTAGCGACTCTAGGGTTAGTAAAAATCTGTATTCGAGAAATATCGAAAATTTGCTCGATACGAGGACCGAACCCAAAACCTACCAATTTTGGAGCGGTCACCTTGACCACTCGGCCACCAATAGGCTTATATACAAAATTACATTTCTTCATATTAGATTTAGATACACAGTAGATATTTATTTTGCCTCGTGTCCTTTTTAGAACCGTCAAATCTGACAACATTGCATTTTCTACTTTGTTTTTAATTTAATTCGTGAATAAATCGAGTTTTAATGATTTCTCCTCTTAAGAGAAAATTACATCATATTAGAAATTAATTACAAAAAAATAACAAAGAAATCGCGAATTAAATTAAAAACAAAGTAGAAAATCCAATGTTATCAAAGACGGTTCCAAAAAGGGCAAAAGCCTTACTTTTAGTGTACATATTGGTTTTCTTCGATCATTATAAATTTTTTTTTTTTTATTTCCACTTAATTTGCACAATCTGCCTCTTGGCAATAATGGCAATTTGTCGTCTTGTCCTGCTCTTGAATAGGTTGTGTCCACCAACACAACTCAATATTTATTTATTAATTAAATTATTTAATTTGATTCACTTTTTATTAATTATTTTTTATTTGAATCGGTCTGTTAGTTCCAAAATTGAGGGTCTTTTTAGTCTTCTATTATCGGTGCTATTGTCGAGCAAATTGAGGGCTAGCTGGTTAGGATGGTTGTCCAGTCTCATTTGGTAACTTTTAGCACGCTTTGAAATAACATCCTTGACTTTATCAATTTGAAGATCTTCGTGTATGCGGTCGTTGTGATATACCATGGTACGCCTATTATTTTTCTTAGAGTTTTGGATTGAAATCGCTGGATGATTTCTATATTGGAGTGAGATGCTGTACCCCAAAGTTCCAGTCCGTACATCCAGATTGGTTTCAATACTGACTTATATATCGCCATTTTGCTTTCAATGGATAGTTGCGACTTGTGCCCGATCAGCCAGTATAGTTTTCCAAATTTTTGGTTCAACTGTTTTCTTTTTTCCTTAATGTGATATGTCCAGGTCATCCGTCTATCTAAATACATTCCCAGGTATTTCGCTTCTTTGCACTGAGGTACTTCAACTCCATTTAATTTCACCGGGGGACAGTTCTGGTGCCTATTGGTGAACGTAACGTGATTTGATTTGGTTTCACTCACCTTAATTTTCCATTTGCTGGCCCACCGGTGGAAGATGTCTAATGCCTCTTGCAGTTTGCGCGACGCTGTGCACGGGTCTTTAGCAGTGGCCAGTAATGCAGTGTCATCCGCATACGTAGCCGTAGTGATTTCGTCGACTGTTGGGAGATCAGCCGTGTATAGAACATACAGCAAGGGTCCAAGGATGCTCCCCTGTGGCACCCCAGCTCTCACTCGACCAAGCACGCTGACTGCGTCTCTTTGTTTCACTTAGAACGTCCTTTCACTCAGATACGATTTGATCACTCTGCAGTAGTCAACCGGTAAATACTTGCCTAATTTTTGCAGCAGCCCCTTGTGCCATACCTTGTCAAAAGCTTGAGCAATATCCAGGAAGACTGCTGAGCAGTACTCTTTATTTTCAAGCGCAGTTCGTATAGTATTTACTACTCGGTGTATTTGCTCTACTGTAGAGTGCGACTGTCTGAACCCAAACTGGTGATCGGGTATTTGACCACTTTTGTTTAGCACATCCAATATTCTTCTTAGGAATCCCTTCTCAAACACTTTGCTCATTATTGGAAGAAGGCTGATAGGGCGATAAGAGTTGACCTTGTCCTTGGGTTTGCCAGTTTTTGGAATTAGGATCACCTGTGCCATCTTCCATTGAGCGGGAAAGTACTTGATTCTGAAAATGGCATTGCATATAGATGTAAGATACACTATGCCCTTTCTTGGTAGTTTTTTCAGGATTCCTCCAGTAATCAAATCGTATCCGGGCGCTTTGCTATGAGGCATTTCATTTATGATTTCCTTCACTTCATTAGGAGTGAAAAATCTGGGTGAGCCTTCAGATGTGGATTCCGTGTCCAAGTTCTCATCAGAGCTGTCTTCGTCGTCTTGGGCCTCGTTTGGAGAAAAAACCTGCTCCAAGTGCGTAGCAAATAGTTCCGCTTTTTCGAGATCACTCCTTGCCCAATCATGGTTGCCTCTTCTCAAAGGAGGAGTGTGATGAGTTGGTCTTTTGAGATATTTAGTCGCCTTCCAGAGGGAGTAATTTGTATCGGTTGTTGGAGTGAGCTGTTGTAGACGTTCAACGAAGTGTTCATTTTTGGCCTCTAGGATGGTTTCTTTGAGTTTCTTGGTAATTTTGTTTAGTTCAGTCTTATCGTTTGGAAATCGATTTGCTTGCCATTTTCTTCTAATTTTCCTTTTTTCTGATATCAGATCTTTAATTTTATCTGAGTAGGTGATGTCGATGGTATTCACTTTGGTTATAGGTGTTGAGTTCCATGCTGCTGATTGAACTACTTTATTAAAGTTTTCGATTGCAAGTTCTAAGTCGTTGTAAGTTTTTAATGGCACTGCTAAATTTAATCTTTCATCCACGATTCCTCTGAAGATACTCCAATTTGTTTTCTTGTTGCTCAGACTTAATGGGGGTTCAATCGCTCTGATTGCTGAGTGTATTGTGAGAATCATCGGAGTATGATCTGACGACATGTCTAAGCAGCCAAGAATACTTGTAAAGGTCCTCGGTATACCCCTAACAATAAAAAAGTCCAATAGATCAGGGATTCGATTTTGGTGGAGATTGCTTCTAGTTTTCTCTCCTGTGTGGCACTTATTAGTTGTCGGCCCTTGGTGGTTGTCAACCGAGAACCTCAGCTCTGATGCTTGGCATTGTAGTCGCCTCCGACAACAAATCTGTGTCCCAGAGTAGCAAAAAAGTTATTGTAATGGGTTTTTGTTATTTTATGTTTTGGAGGGCTGTATAGAGCAGTTATAGTTAAGGTACCATTCCAGTCTTCAACCATTATGCTTGTGGCTTGGATGTGCTCCTGTTCGTATTTAGGTAGTTCAATGTGTTTGATGTGGCTTTTTACGATTATGGCTGTGCCACCGTGCGCTCTACCATTGGGATGCCTAGTTACTTAAGAAGTGTAGCCTTTAATCCTAATGAAATTTTTTTCTGTAAAATGTGTTTCTGACACTAGTAGTACATCAATTTTGTGAACATTAAGGAAAACTTCTGTCTCTCTGAGGTGTTGAGAGAGACCATTTGCGTTCCAGGTTGCCACTTTGTAAGAGGTCATTTTATAAGCTTTGTTAACACGGTTGTTAGTAGTTGCATCAATGCGGTCATTTGTTCTGCTTGTTTCGCTAGGATGGCTTCAATTCGCGCAAGTGGATCCTGATGCAAGTTCCTCGTGGGCTCCTCGAGTATAGTGGTTTCTGTTTCTGGACTGCCTTTTGTGGCCTGAGCGTAAGTGAATCTAGGACGTACGTTCACTAAATTGGGCTTGACGGGGTCTGGTGTGGGGGTCTCTACAGCTTGTCGTATTCTTGTTGGGGGATTATTTGAAGCATAACGCATTCTAAGAATATTTTGGTACGCTTTGCATCCCTTGTAGCTAGCAGGATGTCCCTCTCCGCAATGAGCACATTTAGCTGGTTGATCATTTGGTATCTTGCATTCAGCTGTCGCATGGAAGTTACTGCATTTTACGCACCGTGGTTTATGGTTGCAGTATTTTTGTGTATGAAAATATCCAAGGCACCTTTTGCATTGTGGTATATTGTTTTGCTTTCTGATGGGAGGTTCAATTTTGATTTTTTGATTTTGTAAAAATTCTACATTGTAGATGTCTAAGTTGTTTTTATTGGGCTCTAGGTCCAAGAAAAAGGTAGAAGTGGGATGCCCTGTGGTTCGGTTACGTACGTTCCACAGTGTTCTTACTTGGTGGTTTTGGTTATGTAGTTCCTCTATGACATAATCAGTGCTTGTGGAATGATGGAGATTTCTTATCACTACTCTATAAGCTCTTTGGCTCTTTGGTTGGTAAGAGTGAAACTCTACTTTTTTCGTTTTTAATAATTCTATAATTATTTTATGGCTTTCTAGGTTTTTCACACTTACCTTGGTGTTATTGTTTTGCACCCTAACCGAGTAGTGTGTTCTTTTTATTGCCGCGTCCAGTTCACTCATCAGCTCTTTAATATCTTTTACATTGGGGATGAATATCGGGGGTGGCGCGAGCTCCTTTTTTTCTTTTTCCAGAGGATCATCAGGCACTTGGGGTAACATTTCAAATCTATTTTCAATTGTTATTGGGCTTGAAATCGGTGAGCTGACTTGGACTCTTTTCCGCGATTGCCTGTCATTCTCTTTAGGATAAATCCTTTTCCTCCCTTTTTGCTCTTGCCAGTTGACTGTTTCTTCATCCGACGTTAGATCTTCCATTGAGATATTATAATCTATCTCGTTGGACGTCGAGTTGGCTCCAGATGCTAACATTGTAGCGTTAATGTTAAAGATGAACCACCATTACACAATATGACACAGTATGAAATTTATTTTAGATGTAACAATAACTTAAACTAATTGATTTTTTTTAAATTTTACTTAACTATTAGGTACTATTATTATTTTACTATTTCTAACAATTATTCTTAACTTAACTTATACTAGATTATTTTAATTTTTAATTTTATGGATAGATATACAATATTACTGTTAGATTATTGAAAAATGTTAATTATTAAATAAATGTTATTAATGAGGTTATTAAAAATTATTCATTATTATTAACTAGGTGTTACGAAGGTAATGTTATTGTTTGATTTTGACAGATTTACTTGAATACAACACAACTGTTTTGCTTTAAACTTGTTGGTTGGGGCTCTGCATCGAGAATTTTGAATCGTTCAGGTTTTGAATCGTTTGGGATCATCGGCATATGTTAATGCATATTAGTTTGTTTTTAGCACTTACATAACTGAGATGTTCGGTTGCACAAGTTTGGTTTTAAGTAAATTTCTTGTATTTAAGGCCTGATGGGTTAACACTGAGGAGTGACACTTGTACCACTATTTTCCACTCGGTATCACGATCACTTTAACACAAGAAATTTTAAATTTGGAACATTTTTAATCACTTTTGTTTACAAATGAGACTAGAGCAGATTTTATTAACTCTGCTTGATGTGACAAGGTGAAGCGGCAATCCATTATAAAATAAAAATATTTTATAGTAAGTAGTGTGATGAATCTCGTGGGCCAAAAAATGGTCAAACCGGACCTCATGTGGCTCGCGGGCTGAGGGTTGGCGACCCCTGTGTTATACAAACGTAGTCGTGGGAAATATATGACACCTTATAGCTTTTATGATAAAAATGTTTTTATTTATTTCTCTTCTTTTTTTTTGAGAAAATTTGAAACATTCATGTCATATACTTTCATATACAGCTTAATTGCTTAAGGGCTAGCGACGTTTTTGAGAGAGAATTTAAAGAAAGGTGATTTTTTGATATAGCTTTGTCAATTTTTCGTTCAGCGTACTGGCAGTCTA
The DNA here is from genome assembly GCA_958496175.1 of Sisyra terminalis. Classification (NCBI taxonomy): domain Eukaryota; kingdom Metazoa; phylum Arthropoda; class Insecta; order Neuroptera; family Sisyridae; genus Sisyra; species Sisyra terminalis. The sequence goes on from OY292274.1 coordinate 35,885,597, forward strand.
CCTGTTGGTAAAAGATGCATTTAGTTGAGTTCATTTTTTTTGTACAAGTAAAATAGTGAGTAATTATCGCAAAAAAGTTAATTATATTTTTGCTCATAAACATTTCACACAAAAATAAAATAAACAATTTATAAGTATTTCAATATGACTGTAATTTCAATATGATATTATTTAAATACTAAATAATCCAAAAAACATGTGGTAGATTTCAACTGTTAAACTATGATTTTTCGATGAACTAATCTTTAATATGAATTTGGTTATTTTCATTGGATTTTTTCGGTATAAAATTATTATCAAGTTTTTTTTCATGATGAGCTTTATTTGATTTTTGTCCGACTTTGCGTCGCCTTTCGGGACTTTATCATGTACTCAATCATAGATCATTAAAAATAAATATTGTTAATGGTTTATGATTGAGTATTTGATAAAGTCGCGAAAGGCGACGAGCCGTCGTACAAAAATCAAATAAAAATCATTAAGAAAAATTGATTATATTTTTTTGTTCAAAAAAAACCCTATGGAAATAAAATAAAATAACTAAATTAACTAAAAATGGATATTAACCGACTGAATTTAATATGAATCTTAAAAGATAATGTTACCATCTCACGTACAGGCATCAATTTATAATAAAACTAGCTGATCCCCGCAGCTTCGTCTGCGTAACGTAGTTGTAGATTATATTTTCTTTTTAGATTTGCTATTTGTAGTGGTATATGAAAATTATTATTTTTTTCTTTTACGAAAAACATAATCATAATTACACTAACACTACACAAAAACACTATTGTATCAACTTTAAAAAGACGCATTTAATAAAATGTTGCTTAGAATAAAATAGTTGTATATAATGATCAATTAATTTTCAAAAAATATTTATCAATATCTAAAAAGAGTATGGTCTATCGCGTATACCTACTGTAGGTATACCTACCGTGAACCAATTAATCCGTAAATCAATTAGCATCTATACATAAATAAAAAATATCGTTAAGTTCAATAAAGGGGCATTTCACGTGAAGCGGACAACGAAAAAAAAGTGATGTTCTGAAATTTGTTCATATTAGGCATAATTATATTTTTAGTAAGTATGAATGTGGATACAAAATATTTTTTTCGAATGATGTTTATTTGCCAAGTTATACGCTTCTAAAGAATTGTCGTTTTTGAAATTCGTATTTTTTGAACAATTTTTTCGAATTAATTTTTTTTTTAAATATTAAATATGGCGGTTAAAATAGAAAATTAACTATTCTTTCTAAATAAAAAATAAAACTGGACATTTTTATTTTTTTTTAATATACAAATCGGAAGTAAACTTTTCAAATCAGAATTTTAGTAACCTCGACCATTTTGATTTTTGATTTTTTTATTTCAAAATATAACCTAATGTACATTTATAATACACCAAAAGTTTCATAATGGGATCTGCAATAGTTTAGGAGATAGAGGAATTAAAGTACATACTTATCGTACTGAGCGTCGTACCCTAGCTTCCTTAGGTCAACTGGTTTACGCTATATAACACTAAAACGCTGCAATAATTATATTTACTATCCTACTTAAGCGTATTTAATGCTCTAACAATGTTGTTGGGTAATTTTTATTCAAATTAAAATAGTACTTATTGAAAAAAATATAAATAGGAAACAATAGCTTAAAATAAATTGCGTGATAAGTAATAAAATCGTCTGCTAGCCAAAGAGGTTAAATGACTAGAGTGAACGTGCTCCATAAACTCTATGTTAAACTTAAACTTTCATTTCCCCTCAATTTTCCAAGTGATCCCTTACGTATTCAAAACGTTGGTAGGGGTAAGACGGACTTTGATTATTAAATGTGAAATTTCGATTGTTTATTAAACGTTATCCCGTACAAATTTTGATACCGTTTTTCACTCTTTTAGGGGAGGAATTTTCAAAAACCCTTTCTTATTATATATCTGCATCGTATAAGGAAAACACTTTCCAAACTTCATCGACACAAATGTGCACTTTTATATTTGAAAGTACAATGTAAAACGAAAAAAAATAATGACCTTCTTTATGTTAATTAACATGACTAAAAGGCTATTCGATCTCGCACATTTGGACGTTGTACATACAAAATTGTTGGATATAGATGGAAAGCATGGAAGTAAATTCGAATATTTTATTTATTTTCAATAACAATAATTGGTTTTCAAATTGTTCTAAATATCGAAGAAAAGTTAGTATGGAAGATTTTTTATTTGAAATGACAATGAAATATATGGCAAAAAATTGCTACCTTAATGCTTTTCAGCCGAATATATAATTACTCCAGATCACAACCATGGATTCATAAAAAAATAGATTTTAAAAAGTTTGATTGTTGGAAAACGAACCAAAATTTAAAATCGCCTATTTGGTATAAGTACTACATAAGTATTAAACTTTCATACTAATTTAGTGAAATGACGTTATTTAAAATTTTGTTATTAAAACGATATAAAAAAACTTATATTTTATTTCTTAATATAATTTTAGATAAACTTTTTTTTTATATTAACAACACTGATTATTAAATTTAAAATTTCGGTTGTTGATTAACTCTACATTATCTCATATTAAACATTTTATTGAGATAAAACCTTTAGTTGCGAATGCAACAGGCAACTACTAGTTTTATATATTAGTATACATAGATAGCAAGTTTATAATAAGAAAGTATTCTGGGTATTATTATTTTTTTAAAAAACCTTCGTAGTTCACTGTAGACCCAACTTACCGTTTACTGTAAACTATAGGTTGGATGGATTGAACCATTTAACAAAAACAATAAAATAAAACAAATAACTTAGTAAAAAAGTAAATTTTTAATCAATTTCGATAGATAAAATTAAAGCTTATGAAATAGCACTAATTCATTCGAAATAAATCTATAATACATTTACACACAATTATAAGCTTCTGAATTTTCAATGGTTTACTATTCAACTTTCAACCCTACATGAAAACCTTTAAAATTGACAAAATTAAAAATTCCTAATTTCATAAAAAAAAAACTCAATTTTAATTAATCCAGGCCACGTTTTTTTACGAAAGTTCATCCACTTTTACTTGCAATGATAACAATTTTCCAATAAGTTGTAGTTATTTATTCAATGTTTTATTTATGTTTTCTGCAATTCGGAAGTATAACTTTACAAACGTTTAATAAATTGGGATATATTTAAGTTATATTTGCATTATAGTAGTCGGTGGTTGTAACAGAGAATTGGTAATTTGTTCAATGAAAAATTTGAGAACACTATGAAGAATATAAGCAAAAATTCGCGACATAAAATCCATAAATATATTTTCTTTTGTATTTCAAAGGATGGGCCTGAATCGTTCTATATTGTAAAAAAGACAGTGACATTTTATAAAAAATTTAACGAACTTAGTTAATCCAAATCATCAAGGAAATTCAGTAGATATTTAAACAATTAAACAGTTATATTTTTAACAAATTACCCGAGTGTTAAAGACTGTTAAAGAAATTTTCAAAAAGTATTTTTTTATAAGTTTTAAAACATTGGAGTAAGCAAATTTTGTATAAGTAAAATACAATTCATACGTTTACGTTTACATTTACATTTACGTTTCGTCTTTATTCTTAAGCTTGATAAAGTCTTAAGAATAAAGACGAAACATTGCCAATAAATGATAGTTTAAACTGATCTAACTATTTTTTCCAATTACCTGTGATCCTGATTCTATCGTAAAATACAATATTATTTTATAAAATTTTTGATACTTTATACCTCATTTTTTTCATTCAAATTGACTTTCCATTTACTGACTCATAAAAAATATTTTTCTTTTAAACTTATGAAATCGCCGAAAGAAGCGCCAATAAGAAAGTTTCCAGAGTGATCTGAAGATTTTTAAGTTATAACCTCATTATAGGTGTATAACGGATTTATTGAATAAGAAATATGTAAGAATGAATAAAGCAAAGGAAAGAATAAATCTGTAGGAATGTAGAAAAGCTTCAAAGCTTTACCCATGAGTATAAAAAGGCTAGTAGTAGGTTTTGGATAATTTTTTTTATCTCTTAATATTTTAGTATGCTATTTACCATTTTATTCTGCTTTTGCAAAAAAAAAAATCCAACATCTTGGGAAAAATGTATTTTTGTAGAATATAAACCAAATATATGTATATAAACTTTGAACTGACCTGTGTATATAGCAAATTCATGCTGATCCGGGTATAAATATTAAAAATTAAAAAAAATTTATATAGCTTACATAGTAGGACCATAGCCTAAATTTGAGCGTTAAGTGGATTATAAACAGATTAATAATCAAAGGTATTTTGAAAATACATAGTACGCATTTAGGGGCACGGTAGAGCCCTCCACCAAAATGAGCCACAACTCACAATAAAGCAGGACTCTACCAACTTTTTCTCAGTATTTCGTCGTATTTTCAAAGCTTCACCCTGTAGAATACTATGTAACTCTAACTTTCAGGATAATATTAAATTACCTGATTTAGCAAATATCTTAGAAGTCAAATATCTAGACTCAACAAGTTTCTTTTGTGTAATTTTTATATCTATGATTTTATTAGTACCTTACAATACTTCAATTTTGCCAGTTACTCATCAAATCTACAGTGGTGATGAGCAACCTCCGGCCCGCGTGAGGGTCCGGCCCAATCCGGCCCGCGAAACTTTTAGGAAGAATAATAAATATTTTTTTTAAATCAAAAACTTTTAACCAACTTAATTAATATAATTTGTCTTGTTTAAATGAAACACATAAATCAGCTTATTTATTCATAATTTAGTATTCAAATTATAACAAAGATAATTCCAATGCAGTAGCTGATTATGCCAAATAAAGGTGGACACGTACAATATATATAGAACCGAGCACCATCCTACGTTTAACCATACCTACGTTTAATACTTCAAACACTGGATTGTTGATAAGAGGTTTGAAGCCACTCCGGTCCGTTATTTTGCCTTCCAAATATAGGAAATAATAATTGTGTCGAATACTTGGGCGCTTCAAATATAACGTTCCCTAATAGCATATAAGTAAAAATATTTCAGAACTTTCATAACTCACACCGGTTTGGAAAGCAACCTGAGTTTAAGCACTACATAAATCAAACCGGACATTGTATTGCTATCAAAATCAACACTGCGACAGAGATCCCATTAATTAAAATTAAAAATCCGTAATCGGGAAATATTGAAAATTTGGCCAATATGAGGATCGAACACCTACCAGTTTTGGAGCGGTCACCTAGATCACTCGGCCACCAGTAGACATACTTTGTTTTTATATTTTCCAAAAAAAAACCATATAAGTAACAAGAATTTGTCAATTTTCTGTCTGGCCGCGGGTGGAAATTAGACTATAACCTGGCCCCCAAATACACAAAAATGTGCCCACCTCTGATCTACAGTATAGAATTGATATGTAAGCTAGAATTTATTTGCAAACAAAGAAAAAAAATCTGTAGTTTTTACTTTCCAATCATTACAATTATCAAATACAAACATTAATTATATCGTGCTTTGTCTGCATTGATAAAAAAATGCTTATGATTTTTTTCAAAATGAATAGATAAAAATCACTCTAAAATATACTATTTTGCAAAATTTGGTAATAAAATACATATTTTTACAAAAAAACATATCGATATAAAAATCATTCGCTTGTAGTTTTCTTTAAATAAACAGATAAGTAAGTACTATTAAATAAACCAAATCTGCAAAAAAATAAGAATCAAATTGGTTAAAATGATCATAATAAATTATAATAAATGTGCTTAAAAAGTAATTTCATCTAAGTCAGGATGTGGATATCATTGAATAAATAAATGCAATAACTTTTATGTACCTATTCAACTTCTTGAAAAAATAAACATTTTTGCCATTTTAACATCTCTAATGTGAGATATTAACTTTAAATAAACATAAAAATATTGAAATGAATAAAATAGTTTACGGAGACATTTTTCGAAGAATAATGCCTATAATGTTTAGTTTTATCGTGAAAAGACAAAACAAAAATAAAAAATTAAGGTAGCCAAAGACAGTCAAAGATAACAATAATTGTTTATATAAATAAAACATTATGATTGGGTTTCAATAATCGAAATATCCCCCTTTAAGGGAAAAAATTAGTATATAAAGAAGAAATTAAACGGTTTTTAATTAGTTTGTTTTCGACAAGATATTGGGTCATATTGTACACTCGTCTATTCTAAAGTATCCAAAGTTAAAGCTGAATTGTTAGTGGAATTTAAAGTGATAAAGTGCTGTATTTTTTAAATTGCAAGTTTAATTGGTGGATCTACAACAATTTTTGAAGTAAAATTTTTTTTTCTTAAGCATCGAAATAATCAAAGTGCTTTTTAGGACCGCTATTTTCACTCATGAATTGATAAATAATATCCTTAAGATAGCTATTTAAGTGGCAAAAATTATCTATTTGATAAATTCTTTATATTTACCCAACACATATCACTATTATTAGATGAAATACGCATGAATTCTGTACCATCCGGGTATTTTTTTTCTGAAAACGTTACTATCTATAATGGATGTGAAAATAACGATCCTTAATATAATTAAATACTTTTTTATAGCAACTTTGAAACTTAGAAGAGATGGTTTAATTCATTTAAGTTGAAAACTAGTGTGTGGATCATAACAATGTAGTATATTTTAAAAATACCTTGTTATGATCGTCACATTGTTTTTCATACTTTACAATCTTCGTTCTATTTCCATAAACTATTGCAGAAAATATATCGTAAGCATAAAATTTAAGTTACAAATTCGCTTTTGCAATACACGAATTGATAATTCTTGAAAAATTCGCGTTTCAAAAGGGATTTGAAATGTATAAAACAGTCATCAAACTCCAAACTCAATATATACTTACTAATACTATATAATATGCACTTTTTAATTTTATTCTATTTTTGGATATTCATATATACCCAAACTATATTGATACATAATCAGGAAGCATCAGTCAGCATTTTTGAAACGTATTTCTCCTTCTTTTATCGTGCTAGTTGGAAATATTTTGAATATTTCTTTTTTCCCATAAATTGGTCTAAATGTAATATTATAGTTGTGCTGGGACCATAGCACAGCACTTAAACAGCGACATGGTACGCTTATTGTGACCGCATATTTTTTTAGATGTAGGTACCTACCTTTCGCTTCGACATCACGATGAACATGACTACTTATTTTTTTGTATTTTTTACGTTTATTATAATTAAATTTTACTTTCAAAAATACTGGTACATAAATGATGTTCACCTTTCGACCGACATTCTGAAATAAGCCACTAAGCTCCACAAAGCTAGGGACTTTTTAACGCTGTACCCAGCACTTTTTGCTCTATAATCTATTCATGTCATATCGTTGTTTTGAAAGTACAATAAAGTAGACATAGATTAGTGTCCGACCGAACTTTCGGTTTCGGCAAAAAACGAGTTTCGGCTTAAATTCGGTTTCAGCTGTCGTCAAGCCGAAACTACGATCGAAACCAAAACTGAATTCGAGAAATGATAATGTTGAGAAATAATTGTTTCTCATTATGAATACTGATCTAATTATCATTTATTGATTCATTAAAAGTTTTTTTGATACGAAGTTAAATTCATAAAGTTCATTAACTTTTTCTTTAAAAGAATACGTACCTTACCTATTAAAGTTTAGAAGAAATTATTTTATTTTGATAATGCAAGGAAGTATTTTCTATTGTGTTTTATGCATCTAAACATATTAGGTCAAAAATAATTGTTTTGTAACTTTTTTTTCAATTGTTATTTAGCGCCGCTTTATAATTACTAAGGTCTTTAGTGCCTCTAGAGTTAATAAAAATCCGTAAAAAAGAAATATCGAAAATTTGCTCAATACGAGATTCGAACCAAGCACCTACCAGTTTTGGAACGGTTTATGTTATTCGTTATGTTATTTTATGACGGTTATGTTATTTCGGTTTATGTTTATTTTTTTGTTATTCGTTCTATGGTCAAGTGCACTTATGGTACCCTGATGCAGATCGTGCACAAAACGTAAAGAAAATAAAAAAAAATATTCGTTACTAATATCAAAAAGAAATATTAAGTGTATTTGCTTCAATCAACCCCTTATTTTAAAAAGCCTTAATAATTTATTTGAAATACGAAGTGAGTTAGCTCAAATATCAGAGACTAAATGAATAATAAATACCAATAGGATTTAAAAGTAAAGACTGACTAATTGTGATTAACTTTTTTTTCACACGAAAAAATGACCTTATATGGGAAGTTTTGGTTTTCGGCTGTAAAATCTAGTTTCGGTCGGATATTAACATAGTTATTATACTTTTAGGGCAGTAAATTCAGTTTGATTCAGCCAAATATAAGCGTAATCAAGCTAGAAAAAGTTCAGAATTGATGAATTTTTATATTTGTTATGATATTTAAATCACTTTTTGATCCACAACTAGAAAAACATATCTTTTATTGTTCACTAGGGGAACCTGGGGCGGAACGGGGGCGGAACGCCCCACCCCCTGGGGCACAATGGAAAATGAGCCTGGGGCGTAATGGGATACTTGTTATTGGCATAGTTTGCAGATGAAGACACTTTCATCGTCGTCACTGTTTAGCTTAGCCCATACCAAATGTGCCCATTTTTGACAAACACTCCAGGAACACCAGCTTTCATTAGGTTTGTAGTATAAATCCTGACAGTATAAGCAGATTACCTCTGCATCTTCCGACCTTTCTTATATATGGATTGTCGGCTAGTTTTTTTTATATATGTACGCACTCTACGGATAAAATAAAAATGTCCATCTGAATGGGAAATACTATCTGAATGGTATATCCCATTCTGCCCCACCCATTGTGCCCCAAAGCACCTTTGCCATAAGCACGACTCTTATGGCAGGAAGTATTGGCTATATTTGGTTATATATCATTAGGCTTTTAGTTAGTCAACAGTATGTTTCAACAAACATGTCATGTTAATATTCAAACAAAAAATAGAACATAGGATAATTACCTTAGTGTGCATAATTACTTTGCAAAAATTAGAATTCGGAAACGTTTACTTCGACTTTTGATAAAAATAAAAAGAACTCTCTCTTTACTGGCGATAGCCACTTCTTATAACGCAGCACAGTTAATTGAACAATGAGTATAATTTTTACGCGTTGTCACCTGTAGCAAGCGCTAATTCCATTTCCCATCCCGCCCCAGTACCCCATTCCATCCCGTGTTCCCATACTTCTATTTTAGACAATAGATAATCAGAAAATTCATATAATCTCGATTAATTTTTTTGTTAATCAGTATAGTTGAAAGCAACAAATATAGGATATAATTTTTCACACCTTTTTTCCAACTATAGGTAACTTATGATACAAACTTCATAAGCAACAGATTTGTTTTTTGGCGACTAATTAGCAACAAATTCTTTCATCGGTTTTTTTTTCAATTCCGATAACTCTTCGTCGCTACTTTTATGGATTTAATAAAATTAGTTACTTATTGTGTAACTAAATAATATTCTTTCTCTCGTTGGCTTTATAGTCACTTTGTAGGAATCATAACTTGAACATCCACACGTGGGCATACGCTACTTCGACCCGCCGTTACTTTTGTACCCAGTCTCTCCTATGTTACGCTGACGAAGTCGCGGGCATCAGCTAGTGAACAAATAAATCTTACTATTAATATAACAATTAATCTTTAATTAGAAAAATATTCACTGAAGAAAATATTTCTATAAATCCATAATCAATAATTTGTTTAAAACTTTTCCATAGATACCGTCAAAGATCCTTATAAATATAGCATTAAAATTTCAAAAAGAGAAATTTTTATCAAACTGAATACATTAAATACGTTAAATGACATTTACCACTACCCAAACGGTTAGTACAAATTATTGCATAGAAGGATTTCAATGAACAGTGTCATTACATTAATTTCAACCAAACATCTTTTTAGCCCTACGCAAGGTACAATCATTTATGTACTTTACCTCTTGATAATTCTCAACAAAAATCAGACGAGAGGCTTTGGTCAAAAATTAAATCCAAATGGCATATGCTTTGTATGGTTTCCTACGCAATTCCACAATCAAATTTTTACCGTTCAAAACACAGTCTCAAAAAGGAGTATATTAAGAAGTCATCGTACAACATTATCATCCATCCCTTAAGCAACTTTAGGTGGGTCCACAAAAAAAAATCGATTTAAAAAAACTATCGTATACGAACATGTATTTTACCCATTTTAGGTTTCTTTGGCTATCTTTCATGATTATTATTTTAATCTACGATGTGCTTTCAAGATTTTTCGTTGACTTTTTCCAGACGAAATTCACGACAACATTTTCTATCATAAGATATCTCGTTATCGCTTTTCAGATTATGGATATCATACTTTATTTCTTCATTGGAAATTATGATAGGAATTTAAACCTGGTTTTTTTCAACAAAAAAGATATTTTCAGGTATGTTTTTGGTTAATATAAAGGTATCATAATATTCAAAATCACAAAATTGTTTTTTTTTTTTGTTTTGATAGAAATAATATGAGAAAACATTTTTGGATACAATTGTTCAGTTTATCTTTGTTTCATAACACAATTTTAGAACCTGTGAAAATTAACGAGCTTTGTAAAGTATTTTTGATATGCAGATATGGATATTTTCTTGGAAGAGTAAGAGAAAAATAAGAGGGATACCTAACTTACTCAAAATTTATAAATTCATCATGTTAGCGCTACACTTTGGAAATTTGTAAAAAATATTTACCAAATAATTTGTTTTTTTTTTTGGTTCTTAAATAGTTTTAGAGAAAAAAAAATTGTTCCTCGTATATTTTCCAGAAAACTCATATGTAGTGCTAACTTGATGCTTAAAGCTTTTCCATAAATATTGATAACTTGATGAATGTAAAATTTAAAAATATCTCTTTTTTGTGAAATTCAATCAAATTATAAAAAAATAAGCGAAAAAATAAAAAAAAACAATAAGTAATATTAGATCAAAAAATAAATGTTTTGCAAAATCCTAAGCTTTTTCACATGAGCTTGCAAATGTACCTACACTTTTTCTTTTACCTGTATGATTTTTTTCTGTGAGTAAATTGTTTCTTGAGGCGTAAAAGTTACCTATTTCATAATCTGAATATCACTCATTTCTCAAATCTTTTAGTTTGCAAATATAAAAAGGTTTAGTAAAGATGGACATTTTTCAAATTCAAGAAAGGAAGAACCAAGAAAGTAGATCTACTATTAGTTATATCAAAATATCGTTTAATCATTCTTATTTTCCTTTTAACCTACTATTTTTTTTCTAATTAAAGACTTATTCATTTATTTTAATTTCCTTATGTTCCTTATGTTAATAAACTACTCCGACTAACGTGATGTTATCCTATTTGATCGAATAAAGAAACTATTTTCATTGATTTTTTTCAGGGAACCAACAAAAAATACATAGGAAAGGTGGCTCATGTTCCTTTTAGCGACGTGAATATCTAGCGACATTTCATTCTCAAGATTTTAATTTAAGGGAGTATTTTAGTCTAGAGGCCTGAATTTCGATCGTTTTTTGGCAAGAAACAATTGATATTTTTAGTAACCATATTTTTATCATTTGTTTATTTATATTTGAAGAGTACACAAAATAAATTTTAAAAAAATCATTGAGTTATGTGTCCTTGAAGTAGAGGAGGAAAAAAAAGCCGTGTCCTCGTAGTCATGATTTCTACCTTTGTGGTCATCTAAAAAATAAAACTGATGAATTCTTAATTAGTACGAATGTCGTTACCGTAAGAAGCTGTAAAACTGAAAAAAAATGTTTTTTTCATAAAATGGCGGCTACTCAAAATAAAGGTCAATTTTTTCACCAATTTTTTAACTACAAATTTTTTTTTAAAAATTATAAATTTCAAATTTTCATTTTTTGTCGCTTCATACGATAGAGAGATATTTAAAGAATATTCATGCCAAATTTCAATTAGATCGGCTGATTAGAACTTGAGATATATTGTGGAAACTGCATCGAAAAAAGTAGTTTCAAGAAAACCGCGTTTTGAGGTTTACGTTAAGTTTCAGGCAGCGTAACTGATAGAATAATATGTATAACTTACATTCTGTTGCAGTCGTCCGCTCAACCGGTCTAGTTGCTACACTAAAACGGCTATAACTTCGGAAATTATTTGAATTTTGAAAAATCCTTTTAAGGAGAATATTTTTGAATATCTAAACTATCAAATTAAGAAAAAAAAAAGATTTTTTCAAATTCCTAGACTAGAATACTTCCTTAATTTACGAATAAATTGGGTCATAATAAATATTTATCAGCAAAAAAAAGTAGTTTTACGATACCTAACAGAATAGAATCAACAACAAAATCATGAATTATATTTAAAAAAAAGTCGAAAATGTAATGTTCCCAGATAGTGGCGTCACTAAAAGGGATATGAGCCAGAAAGACAGATATATATTTATATCTATATATATAAAAGAAAGTCGTGTTAGTTACACTATTTATAACTCAAGAACGGCTGAACCGATTTGACTGAAAATTAGTAGGGAGATAGCTAAGAGCTAGGGGAAGGACATAGGATACTTTTTACCCCGTTCCCGTGGGACGTGCCTTTTTGAAATGAAAATGTTTTTATACTTAATAAACACTTTATAGAATTATACGGTAATAGCACATTCGCTTACGTATCTGATATTCTAATGCTCACAATAAAGAGACGTGGGTTCGAATCCTAAAGTAACCTTTTTTTTTATTTATTTTTTTACAAAATTGTTGAAAATAAATCCTTAGGGTTGCCCGATAAGGAAATATTAACGAAAAAAGTAACAGTAGTAGTAAAAAAATATATTAATGAAGCTGAAAGTAAATACGTTTTTAAAACGGTGCATACATAAAATCGTGTAATTATATATTTCCTCTGCCAGATGAAATTTTAATATTCGGTGTATTCCTTATAAGAAGTAGGCATGTGAAAAGATTTTTTTTGGAAAATTCCTACCCTAAAAGAGTGAATTGGAGTGATTAAGTTTCTTTGAGAAAATGTAGAGTTAATCAACAATCGAAATTTTGAATTTACTAAGTGTAATTAATAAATAAATAATTAATTCATAATAAGTTTCTGTTTTTGTTATATAATTTTAAATACCATAGAGGCGGTTTTTAATTTTTGTTTGTTTTTCAACAATCAAACTTTTTAAAATCTAATTTTTATGAACCAATGATTGTGAACTGGAGCAATTATATATTCTGCTAAAAAGCATTATGGAAGCAATTTTTTGTCATATAACAACAATTGGTTTCCAAATTGTTCTAAATACCGAAGAAGAGTTATATTTATTGATGATAATGAAATATGACAAAAAATTGCTTCCATAATGCTTTTCTGCAGAATATATAATTGCTCCAGGTTGCAATCATCTATCTATTATTATAAAGAAGAAAGATTTGATTGTTTGTTTGCTTTAAAAAGTCTCCGAAACTACTTGGCCGATTTGAAAAATTCTTTCACTGTTGGGAAGCTACACTATTTCCGGAGAACATAGGCTATATTAAATTTTCAAAAAAAATAAGGATCCATACTAAAACTCCAATAATGTAACCCAAGGTCTGAAAAAAATTACCATAAAACATTATTTTATCGCGTGCGCTGCGAAAACTATTGGTTATAGAACAAAATAATGTGGTACGATTTTGCAGAACATATTATTATCTACAAAAAATAGAGCGACAGCATATGTCTAACTATTACAGTTATGTCACAATAAGTGTTTTTTCATTTTAAAAAATATATATAAATGCCATCGCTATAAAAGCTCTTTTATTTATACTTTGAGATTAATTATACGTTCATAGCGCATTCGCTTACGTATCTGACATTCTTATGCTCACAATAAAAGAGACGTGGGTTCGAATCTTACATTAGACTTTTTTTACAAAATTGTTTTTGGAAAAAGGTTTATTCGGGAATCGAAACAAAAAGATGGGATTCCAACTAATATTCAACAATCTAGACTCTTAACTTCTGTTATTTTGACGCGAGTATTTTGATAACTTTCGACTTTTTTTAGTCATAATTTAGACCGACTTTATTGGACTTGACTATATTTTTTATTTTTGTATAGATATTGATTGATTTATGGATTATTTGGTTCACGGTAGGTATGCCTACCGACGGTATACGCAATTGAACATACTCTTCTTAGATATTTATAAATATTTTTTGAAGTTTAATTGATGATTACATACAACTATTTTATTCTAAGCAACAGTTGATTAAATGTGTCTCATTAAAGTCGACAAAACAGTGTTTTTAAGTATGATTATGTTTTTCGTAAAACAAATAAGAAGAATAAAAATTTTCACATACCACTACAAATAGCAAATCTAAAGAAAATATAATCTACACTTACGTTACGCAGACGAAGTTGCGGGGATCAGCTAGTATTGTATAAATGAATTGCTCATCAAAAAAAAATGATCTTAATTATACACTTCATATTTTTCACAAGAAAGATTCATAGTTTAGTAGGTACTCCTCTTAAAAAAAAATTCAAATATTATTTTTGTGTTTTCGTGTCATTTTTATTATAAATTCTTTTAACAATTTTCAGCAATTTGGATACGAACATTTCATTGTACTATTGGAGGTAATAATTTTAGGTGGACTTCTTTTTTATTTCGTTATTGTTAGTGTTCTGGTCAATTTTTCAATGGGTGGACGTTACAAGTAAATATGAACATTTATGATAATTATTTGGGAAAATAATTAACAAAAATATCAAAGTCCATTTCCAGTGAACGGAACTGTCCGTCTATACTCTTTCTACTCAAGTGCCAAATTGCTGGTTTTTGGAAATTTTCGAGACAAAGATTTTGATTTCAAAAGTCTTGAATGGCAAGAGATTATTCTGCTTTTAACTTTCATTTCATTAAGCCTTGGTTTTAAAATAATATTGAAAAGTATGATACAGCTACTATATATTTCTAGTTCTTCAATTGATATAGGGGCAATTGAAATTTGTAGCATTTGTCTTAGTATATTTTCCCAGAATTTATTTAATTAAACACAAATATGAAACTGTAACGCAACAAATGCTAGAATATCTCAACTACAAAGAAATACCAGAGTCACTCCAAAATACGATCAAAAATTTCTATGAATTTCGACTTCAAAAGCAAAAGTTTAACACCAAACATTTAATATTGTCTGAGTCACTTAAGGATGTATGTTTATTTTTATGTGTAAATTTTATGCATTTTAACACTTATACATTTTACAGGAAATATTGATGAAAAAGGTCGGCAATTTGATTTTAAACGTTCCATTATTCAAAGATGCGAATCAAGAAACGTTATTAAAACTGGCTGCTAGTTTGGAATCTAAAATCTTCATCAAAGATGAAATTATCATGAAAGCGGGTTGCATAAGTAATGGAATGTATTTTCTCAAAACTGGCTCCGTAGATGTTCTTTCTCGACACGGTAGAAAAATATTTCTAATTGAGGATGGAGGTTTTTTTGGTGAAATTGGTATTGTTTTCGGCACACAAATCACAACAATAATTGCGAAGGAAACGAGTGAATTATACTGGTTGTCTCAAAAGAATTTCGACCGAATAGTGCAACAGCATTCGAAATTGTATTCCTCAATTAAGAAATCAGCATTTACGCGTCTAAAAATAATTATTCGTTCAGATAGCAAATTTTCTTCACAATATCTATTAATGGAAAAACTTAGTGACTCAACAACAACTTAATTTAATCACAAACGTGTAATTGTTAATCTAAATAGATTATGATTATAAAATAAGAATGTATTATTTTTTTAAATATCTAGTAACCATTTCTGAAAAAGAAAATTATAACAATTGCATAAATAAATTTATTAATTCGTAAATAATGAGACGTCTTTGCTTCAAAAATTATACTACGGTAATCAATTGAAAATTAATAAAAAAATATTCAAGATTCAATTGTAATTTTTAGCCTGCAACAGAGACTACTCATTTTTGTCAACTGCCAACCAAAGAAGATGAACTTCATGCATATATTCCCGGTAATACACGATGGGCAAGATTTAAACGCAAATGGAAAAGAATGTGCTTGGTGTCCGTTAATAATCCATGTACCAAAACGTTTTTGAAATCCAAGGCTTGCATTATTGAAGAACAACGGCGGCAACTATTTTATCATTATTACGTCATTCATCCCTTCAGTGACTTCAGGTTTAGAAACTTCGTACTTCCTTTTTTAAAACAAGGATTATCTTCGGAAATTTATAAAAAATAAGTTTGATTTAATAATTTATTTTAGAGCTTTTTGGGAGTTATTTATGTCCGTAATTTTATTTGTTGACATAATAGTAACAGCCATCCATATCTTTACGTTTACATATGTACAAAATTTAATGATTGTGAAACTAATCTTCAACCTGATTGGTGTAATTGATATTATATTAACATTTTTTACTGGTACTTACAATGCTCAAACTGTAAATATTTGCCTGCAAGAAAAGGAAATCATAAGGTAAAAATATGATAATTTTATAATCTCATACAAACTATGCTTTGGTACTTCTTGATCGAAAAAAAATACGAATTATGGTTAAGTAACTGAACAAATATTTAAATATTTAGATAGAATCAATTTAATTCGTTTTTTTAAAAAATGTTATAACTCAGGGTCGTCAGAAGGCTTCAACGACATTTTTTCTCAGAAGGATTGAAATGTGATGCTTTTAAAATTTAAATAATCTATCATATAATTCGCAGCTCTTATTATTTCGATTAAAAAACAATTCAAGTATTTATCACGGCAAGTGTGTTGACTAGACTAAAATAAAGCTAGAAGTTGTACCTACTTTTAGAAAAACGGAAATTCATAAACTTCCCGGGAGAAATCGACATTTCTTGTTCATGAGTTTCGATGTCTATCCTCCATACCCGAAATATTAACAAATGTGAAGTTCTGTTTCCAAAAATTCGAATACCCCTCACTTAAAGCACGCAAATTTTTCTAAATTAAATTTATGATAGCTTATTTTATAGCTTATACTTATCTAGATCATTTAACAACTGCATAGAAATTAACTATTTACTGGGAACGACTCGAAGTACATATCTCCGAAAAATGGTATTTATTTAAATGTTAGTAATGATGGATCTAGCCGATTAAGCATTTGAAAACTACACTCGTGTCTAATGAAAGGATCGAACCTTGTTTTTATTGTTTTAACCTAAGATAGCCATACACTTCATCCCACACCCTTAACCCCTATAGTCGGAGAGTAATGGGGGTGAGAACCCATACCGTAAACTTTTTTTATCAGTTTCTATTAAGGATATCTTCATGAAATTGAAACTATACATAACTATCAATAATACATTTTATAAATTACTAGTAGTTGCCCGTTGCATTCGCAACTAAAGGTTTTATCTCAGTAAAATGTTTAGTATGAGATAATGTAGAGTTAATCAACAATCGAAATTTTAAATTTAATAATCCTAGTGTTGTTAATTAAAAAAACTGTATTTAAAATTATATTAAGAAATTTTTTTTTTATATCATTTTAATAACAACATTTTAAATAACGTCATTCCACTAAATTAGTATGAAATTTTAATACTTATGTAGTACTTAAACCAAATTGCCGATTTTAAATTTTGGTTCGTCTTTCAACAATCAAACTTTTTAAAATCTATTTTTTTATGAACCAATGGTTGTAATCTGGAGTAATTATATATTCGGCTGAAAAGCAAAAAGGTAGCAATTTTTGCCACATATTTCACTGTCAAATCAAATATAAAATCTTCGATACTAACTCGGTAATTAGAAAAATTTGAAAACCTATAATTGTTATTGAAAATAAATAAAATATTCGAATTTACTTCCACGCTTTCCACCTATTTCCAACAATTTTGTATGTACAACGTCCAAATGTGCGAAATCGAATAGCTTTTTAGTCATGGTAACTAACATAAAGGTCATTATTTTGTTTTTGTTTTACATTGTATTTTCAAATATAAGCGTACATTTGTGTCGATGAAATTTGGTGTTTTCTTTATACGATGCAGATATATAATAGGAAAGGGTTTTTGAAAATTTCTTCCCTTAAAAGAGTGAAAAACGGTAGCAAAGTTTGTAAGGGATAACGTTTAATAAACAATCAAAATTATCAATAATCAATCAAAGTCCGTTAAAAGCGAATATTTACAACTGGCTAACTATTTGTCGCGCTTTTATTATAAATAATATACATTCATAAAAAATTGTACCATCGGGTGCGTAAATAATTATTTAATATGCTTGAGTAATAATATTTTGACAAACGAAAATAGTTGTTATGAAAAAAATACAAAAATAATAACAAATTTGGTAAATATCCGGTTTGAGCAAATAGGCATGTGTGAATGCCGTGCGCTGTGTCAACTTAGCCCTATCAACGTTTTGAATGCGTAAGTGGGGATAACAGAGCGCATGCGCATAGCTCTGCACTCACGGACGGCAAGATAGTCAATTTATATATAAGACTAGTAGTTGCCCGTTGCATTCGCAACTAAAGGTTTTATCTCAGTAAAATGTTTAGTATGAGATAATGTAGAGTTAATCAACAACCGAAATTTTAAATTTAATAATCAGTGTTGTTAATTAAAAAAACTGCATCTAAAATTATATTAAGAAATATTTTTTTATATAATTTTTATAACAACATTTTAAATAACGTAATTTCACTAAATTAGTATGAAATTTAAATACTTATGTAGTACTTATACCAAATTGTCGATTTTAAATTTTGGTTCGTTTTTCAACAATCAAACTTTTCAAAATCTATTTTATTTTATCAACTAATGGTTGTGATCTAGAGTGATTATATATTCGGCTGAAATGCATTAGGTAGCAATTTTTTGCCATATATTTCACTGTCAATGCAAATATAAAATCTTCCATATAAATTTTTTTTCGGTATTTAGAACAACTTGAAAATCAATTATTGTTATTGGACAAAAATAAAATATTCGAATTTACTTCCACGCTTTTCACCTATTTCCAATAATTTTGTATGTACAACATCCAAATGTGCGAAATCGAATAGCTTTTTAGTCATGTTAAAAAATAAAGGTCATTATTTTTTTTTCGTATTACATTGTATTTTCAAATATAAGTGCACATTTGTGTCGATGAAATTTGGAAAGTGTTTTCCTTATACGATGCAAATATATAATAAGAAAGGGGTTTTGAAAATTTCTCCCCTAAAAGAGTGAAAAACGGTAGCAAAGTTTGTAAGGGATAACGTTTAATAAACAATCGAAATTTCAAATTTAATAATCAATCCAAGCCCGTTAAAAGCGAATATTTACAACTGGCTAACTATTTGTCGCGCTTTTATTACAAATAATATATATTCATAAAAAATTGTACCATCAGGTGCGTAAATAATTATTTAATATGCTTGAGTAATAATATTTTGACAAACGAAAATAGTTGTTATGAAAAAAATACAAAAATAATAACAAATTTGGTAAATATCCGGTTTGAGCAAATAGGCATGTGTGAATGCCGTGCGCTGTGTCAACTTAACCCTACCAACGTTTTGAATGCGAAAGTGGGGATAACAGAGCGCATGCGCATAGCTCTGAACGCACGGACGGCAAGATAGTCAATTTATATATAAGACTAGTAGTTGCCCGTTGCATTCGCAACTAAAGGTTTTATCTCAGTAAAATGTTTAGTATGAGATAATGTAGAGTTAATCAACAACCGAAATTTTAAATTTAATAATCAGTGTTGTTAATTAAAAAAACTGCATCTAAAATTATATTAAGAAATATTTTTTTATATAATTTTTATAACAACATTTTAAATAACGTAATTTCACTAAATTAGTATGAAATTTAAATACTTATGTAGTACTTATACCAAATTGTCGATTTTAAATTTTGGTTCGTTTTTCAACAATCAAACTTTTCAAAATCTATTTTATTTTATCAACTAATGGTTGTGATCTAGAGTGATTATATATTCGGCTGAAATGCATTAGGTAGCAATTTTTTGCCATATATTTCACTGTCAATGCAAATATAAAATCTTCCATATAAATTTTTTTTCGGTATTTAGAACAACTTGAAAATCAATTATTGTTATTGGACAAAAATAAAATATTCGAATTTACTTCCACGCTTTTCACCTATTTCCAATAATTTTGTATGTACAACATCCAAATGTGCGAAATCGAATAGCTTTTTAGTCATGTTAAAAAATAAAGGTCATTATTTTTTTTTCGTATTACATTGTATTTTCAAATATAAGTGCACATTTGTGTCGATGAAATTTGGAAAGTGTTTTCCTTATACGATGCAAATATATAATAAGAAAGGGGTTTTGAAAATTTCTCCCCTAAAAGAGTGAAAAACGGTAGCAAAGTTTGTAAGGGATAACGTTTAATAAACAATCGAAATTTCAAATTTAATAATCAATCCAAGCCCGTTAAAAGCGAATATTTACAACTGGCTAACTATTTGTCGCGCTTTTATTACAAATAATATATATTCATAAAAAATTGTACCATCAGGTGCGTAAATAATTATTTAATGTGCTTGAGTAATAATATTTTGACAAACGTATATAGTTGTTATGAAAAAAATACAAAAATAGTAACAAATTTGGTAAATAGCTGGTTTGAGTAAATAGGCATGTTTGAATGCCGTGCGCTGTGTCAACTTAACCCTACCAACGTTTTGAATGCGAAAGTGGGGATAACAGAGCGCATGCGCATAGCTCTGAACGCACGGACGGCAAGATAGTCAATTTATATATAAGATTATAATATATATTTTTTTAAATTTTTGCGTTATTAGAAACTTTAAAAAACGAGAAGTGTATTTTTAGGGTGTTTTTTTACTCCCCCTTAAAATGGCACCTACCAAAAAATATATCTTATATGATAAGTTAACTATCACATGTTAATGCTACAAAATGGTCGAATTGGTGGACCATAGTTCAAAAAATAATAATAAAAGTTCGTGATCATATTAAATAATGCCTTAAGTTAATTTAATTACCTATACATAATAAAAAATAATTACCAATAGCCTTATTTTATTGAACATTTAATCATCGTCACTGATTTTTCTACATTAGTTATTATATCAATCGCATCTAACATGGAGATCAATATTTCAGCGGCTTTATAACTTTTGATTTCTAATGAACGTGTGCTAAATACTAAATAACAGTCGCTCCATAAGCGCAATAGTCCATTATTCTGTTCCCATTTACCCAATCTCAAACATATCTTCGAATTTCTTCATAAGTGTTCGAATTCGGTTCATGCTCTCGTGTAGTTGGGTAATTCTTTACATAGATATAGTAGAAGTTACCAGTTTGAGCACATGCGCAGTTGAAGTTGTTTCTAGAACGTTTCTTGTTTATCGTTCATTGATTCCATTACAAAATTCGTAACACTATTTATATCTTCCCTCTCATAGTGCATTGCAGCTTCTATACTCTCACCGTAGTAAATCTAGGGCTGGTTGATTGCTTTTGATACTTTTTCATTATAGCTAGACACAAACGATAGAATTTGTTGGCAAATTTAAGACACATTTTTAAGTTCACAAATATTTCTTTATTTAACCATAATTCGGTTTTATACAATTTTAGGCGTTTAGATCGAGAGACTTTAAAATACTAGCCCAAAATGTTTTTTCATTAATGGAATATAAAGTGCTTGCACCCAATTAGAGCAATCATATTTTGTTTTTCGAATATTCCTACTTCTAAGTTTTCAAGCTTTATTTGGGTTGAGGATTTTCTTTTTGTTTTCAAAGCGTAGCTTAAAGCAAATTTCAATCACTAAAACAGCAAAATGCATCGAAATTAAAATGATGCTCCGTGTTTACCGTAAATGTGTTTTTTGAAAATAAATTTCTAATTTACTTATATTTATTGATTTGTAAAGTCTTCAGTTGACCCTGTTCACACATATTTGTTCAACTGTCTATGCTTTTTGCTACATATGCAGGTAAAAGAAAAAGGTAAAAGAAAAGATCTTAATGTATTTTTTTTTTGTTTTAGAAATTATTTGAAAGGATATTTTATCATGGATCTTATCGGTTCATTTCCTTTATACGTCCTAATCTACCGATATTTTCACCATATTAAAACGTACCTAGCTCTAAGTTGCTTAAAAATTTTTCGTTTCCCTTCTTTGTTAAAATATATAATGAGAACCGGAGCAGTAAATCAACTCAATATCTAAAGCAACTGTTATTTATTAAGACTAAAAAAAATTAATTTTCAGTCCTTGGAACTTGAATGTTCTACCAGATTCAAGTGTTTGTATTTTACAATAATTGGGACAGTAATACTAATATGGGCTTCATCTATAAAAGTATTTTTTTTCTTATATTTAAAGCAACAACCTTCTGTGTAAGATTTATCTATTGAATATGGGTTTAATTTCTCAAATTTACGTATTTTTATATATCTAGTGATATAGTAATTGAGAGTGACAAAAATTCCTATAAAATTTATATTATCAGTTTATATCAAACTACTTATCAATTAATGCTGTGTGGGTATGGATTGTTTAAAAATTTTGCTCCAATCGAAATGGCATTCACAATGGTTCTTTTAACGGGAGGTTTGGTAATCAAGGTTTATATGACTGGTAATTAAACGAACTTAAAATAATCCAATAGATCCAAATTTTTTTAATTTTGCAGCTCTTATTTTGGTAATGACTAAAAATACCAACTCTTCAACAGCAAAATACATTCAAATGCTTCAACAACTTCATGCCTACATTAGATACAAAGAATTACCAGATGCCATGAAACGTAGAATTATAACATATTATGATTTTAGATTTCAAAAACGATTTTACAAAGAAAAAGAAATACTCACTATTATATCAACCCAACTTAAACAAGTAGGCAAATTTTCAATGTATTTTATCTAAAGGCAAAGAATATTTTTCTATTCCCTGATAAAAAAATACTTCACCTATTTGTTCGAGGTAATTTAAAACACAATAAGGGCTGTTTCTCATCTAGCTAACCAGAATTCTTCATAAAATTTCAACTAATTTCAATATGCCTCCTATAGTCGGAGAGCCAGTAAAATACAAGTTTCATGAAGTGTTTGATGCATCTTTAAATGACACCCGGTACTGCGCATAATAGAAAGGCGTAGTAAAATATAAGCAAAAAAAGTGTTTGATTCACAGGCTAACAAACGTTAATCGAAAGTTTAGGTAATTTTAAATTAGAATTCAAGATGGCAAACACTTTTGAGGGGGTTTACATGTAATTAATATATATATATATATATATATATATATATATATATATATATATATATATATATATATATATATATATATATATATATATATGTATGTATATATATATGTATATATGTGTATATATATATATGTATAATATATATATAAGGCCAAGTGTGGATTTAAGGGGGGCACCGCTGCCCCTCCCACTCCAAAGTATTTTTGTGTACTGTGGAGATTCTATCACAGTACATATAAGAAGCAAATCAAATTATTAGTTGTAAGTTGTTAAAATATATGAATAATAATAGAAAGAACATTAGTGAAACTCTAGTCTATTTCTGGCAGGAATTGCTAATTTTTTCGTTATATCCCTTTCACGCACTTGCAAATGAAAGATGATATTGTGCTCCCCCCAGAAAAAATTCCTTAATCCACCCTTGTATATGGGTGATTCTCATCAAATTTCTAAATTAGGTAGAAAAAATTTATGAAAAATATTTTTTTAAATTTTCTTTTTTTTGACAATTTTGTAGTATTTGTATAACTTTATTGTACAAATATAGTGGTTTCCAGAACAAACTTATTTAAGACAATTTATAAGGACGATTCATAATTATGAAAGTGAGGAAACGGTTTTTATAGGCCATACTATCATTGAATCGTGTCTGTTATTGTTTGATAGTGAGCAAAAAGTTTATTAGAAATACTATTTTTTATTTGTTTTATTATTCTATTTTTGTTTATTATTTAAAAATATTATTTGTTGTCTTCTCCCATCAAAACGAACTACATACTTTTATATCTTTGAATTTAAGGATAAAATAAGCAAAGAAATAAAAAAAGTGTAGTTCGACTAAAAGCCATTGCTTCATATGTCGTCATTCCCGCGGTTCGATTAGAAATGAGGGAATGACGAAATGAATTATACCTTAAAAAATCTTAGTACATGAACTTTTGTTATATATGAATTTTTGTGTAAGTTTACTGTCTTTGACAACCTATTTTACTGTGCAATTTTTATCAACATATAGTAAATACCTCTATTTTTCTTCAATGAGAAGGAATGAAGACTGAAAATGTAATGTTGAAATAATTTTCATAATTTTTTTTTGCACAGTTACTCTACCACATGTAAGAAGACTTTAATATGTGAAATAATTAATAGTATTCCCAACAATCAAAAATCGATTAAAACGTCCGTGAATGATTACAGATGCGTTCATATATTGATTGTTAGTAAAGGTGTGAGGAAATAATTTTTTAATGGGATACTAAAAAAATATATTTGAATACGGGTTCTTTATTTTTCATTCCAAACTTTTAATTGATTAGTCAAATTCGTAATTTTTTTGAAAATTTTTTAACTTAGAAGGTCAAAAATGTGCTAATCTCAAGTTTGGGACATAGTGAGGAAATGATTTTCAGGGTAGTATTTATTTATTCTATAGATATATAAACTACCGTCATAGGTCGCTTAGACGAGATTCGAGATTTCATGAGAATTACCCATACTAGTATTAAGCGTCTTCATATCAAGCATCGCATTCAACCAACACCTATTTAAAAACATAACTTTTGATACATGTAACGTCAAAACTTCTAAACTGAGTTTTTAACAGGAACCCTGTTTCGGGTTTCTTATCTTTTGCCCAACAAATTGTATAAAAGACAGGGAAGTTAGAAGAAAAATGTTCTTTGCTGAAGAAAAATGAGTAAAAAACAATGAAAAAAATTAGACTCTACTTTTATTAATATGTCCAAAAACAACAGGAAATTGTACTTCATAGTTGTCGACGTCTAGTAGAAAATGTTACATTTTTCAAAAGTCTGCCGCCACATGTACTGATACGTATTGTTACTTGCCTACGCTCTGAAATTTATTTGAAAGATGATGTGATTGTGCAACATCACACAGAAGGTGATTCTATGTATTTTATTGCATCCGGTACGGTCGCTATTTTCACAAGTACTGGAAAAGAAGTAATATAAAAAATAGTAAGCAATAAAACCTTTTTTTTTAAATAACTGCTGTTTAGATTTGCCATTTAGAAGATGGATCTCATTTCGGAGAAGTCGCCTTAGTAATGGACAACGAATTAAGAATTGCTAGTGTCGTTGCAATTGAAATTTGTGAGCTTTATGTCCTGGAACGTAAAGATTTTCGTCGTGCTATAGAGCCTTTTCCAGAATTATTAAAAAACATGAGAAGTTTGGCTTTGGACCGAGTACGTCGAACTAATACAATAGCACGTATAGGAAAAATTTCTTCACTTTCAGCTAAGAATTAATAAGTAATTATAGATGTTTAATTGTTACATTTATATTTGATCATTATAAATTCAAATAATAAAGATAGTATTAAAGTCACTGTTTTAATTAGACAAAACTTATTAAAATTTTAGTGGTGAAATAGTGAATACATTTATCGAGAACTGCTAGAACTCGAACGGCTGTGACGTCGACGGCGAATTGGACTTCGTGAATGTGAACGAGGTCGACGTCGTGGCGGAAGTGGAGACCTACGTCGAATTGGGGAACGGCGTCTGAATCGTGGTGGTAACGGTGAACGTCGATGCATCGGTGGAAGTCGCCGCATTGGAGGAGGCAGTGGACTGCGTCTCATAGGGAGCACCCTCGGTTTCTGAATCAACACGGGTGCAGCAGTTATTTCTTGTCCATCGATTTGCCCTCCATCCATATGTTTCATAGCGTTTTCAGCTTCATCAGGAGTTGTAAACTCGACGTACGCAAAACCTCGTCCAATATGAGGATGTACACGATCCTGGGCAAATTCAACATTTTTGATTTGTCCATACGAAGAAAATATCTCGTAAATATGATCACGATTGACTGTACGAGTCAATCTACCAATATGGATTTTTGTAGGACGTGGAGTTGGGGATCTTTCCCGACGTTTACGTCTTGACGATGGTGATCTAGACCGAGGCTTCGATTTTGGCTTTTCGCTTGAAGTAGGTTCGGTCGTTTTACGCTTATCATTTTCTTTATTTTTGTCTGATTTTTCATCACGATCTTTGTCGCGACGATCCTTGTCCTTTTCTTTCTCTTTTTCCTTGTCTTTATCCTTATTTTGACTCTTGCTACGACTACGAGCTTTATGTTTAGGGCGGGCACGATCCGCCCCACTACTAGAGCTGGATGATGAACTAGATGAACTGCTGGATCTTGATGATGATCCAGAACTTGAACTGCTGGATGACCGGTATGATCCAGATGAATGTTCCGAACTACTGTCGGAAGAACTGCTATCGCTACTGCTGGAACCGGATTTACTTTTCTTTTTCCGCTCACGAGAACGTTCTTTCTCTTTTTTCTTTTCTTTATCTGATGCTTCTGAGGCAGAATGCGTTTTTGCCCTATAACATAAATTATTTGTTAGCATAAATTAAAATTTATTCAAAACAAAAACTTACATTTTCAATCAAACGAGGTTAATTACAATCCTTACTTAATCAAATGACGCCGACTAAAAGGTTGGTATCATTTGTTTTTAAAAATTGACAAAAGGGAGCAACATAAAGAAAGTAAAATTTCCTAGATATCTCCAACACATTCATATTCGTGCATTTTGCATTTGTATTTGTGTACTTATACGATTGTCAGATATTCACAAATACTTATATACTATAATTTTCTAACGTTGACGTTACGTAAAATATAAAATAAGTGAAAAATATTATTGTTTTAAAAGTTTAAGTAAAAATCAGCGCAAGGTATTAGTAAAACTAGAAGATAATATTGCAATTAAAAATTTCCTTAACCTATTTTTTTATTTTGGCAGATGCTGCGCTCAGCATTAAGTTCTTCTCAGCTATCAAATTTAGTCGCAGTAAACACATTTAGAAATCTAAATGGGGTATTCGGCGTTTGTGCTCGACAACAATCAACGGTGGCGGTTCCCGAAACCAAAGACAAACTTGCCCCTACGAGACCTTATTCTCCATTTCAAAAAGCAAATAATTGGGCCGAGTTTTCTCTAGCCCGTTTAGATGATTTACTAAATTGGGGCCGCAAAGGCTCAATTTGGCCTATGACTTTCGGACTTGCCTGTTGTGCCGTAGAAATGATGCACATTGCAGCCCCAAGATATGATATGGACAGGTACGATATATACAATAATTAATTAATTTCAATAGCACATTTGTAATAGTGTTTGACATTCCAGAAACTGGTTTATTTTATACTTTGTGTCCATTTACTTTCAATTCAATATGTAACTTTAAATGTTTTGTTGTTATCAAGATACGGGGTTGTATTTCGAGCTTCTCCTCGTCAAGCAGACGTTATCATTGTAGCGGGTACTTTAACCAATAAAATGGCACCAGCTTTAAGGAAAGTATATGATCAAATGCCAGAACCACGGTGGGTAATATCCATGGGTAGTTGCGCTAATGGAGGTGGATATTATCATTATTCTTATGCAGTTGTGAGGTAAATATTTCCATATATTATTATCAATAAATTTCTCGTTAGTTTTTAACTTTTAGTGGATCAAGTGTCTTTTAGAACAATCAAATCTGACAACTTTGTGTTTTCGACTTTGTTTTTAATTTAATTTGCGTATAATTCAATCCATTATGAAAATTTAGCCCCAAAAGAGAAAAGTACATCATGTTAGAATTAAATTAACAAAAAAAATACGAAAAGAATAAAAAACAAGGTAGAAAATGCAACGTTGTCAAATTTTACTGTTCTAAAAGGGACTTGAGAACTAGTAGTTATTTATTAGTATCCGACCGAAACTAGTTTTTACGGCCGAATTCGGCACCAATCACTTTCGGCCGAAACTGCAACTTCCATATAAGGTCATGTTTCCGTAGAAAATAAAGTTAATCATAATTAGTCAGTTTTTACTTTTAAATTCTATAGGTATCCATTAATCATTTAGTTCCTATTATTTGAGCTAATCATTAACATAACATATTAGTATCGTTTCTTATTTCAAATAAATTAGTTATGCTTAAATAAGGGGTTGATTTGGAAGAAATGCACCTAATATTTCTTTTTAATATTAGTTACGAATAACATAAAAACACCTTTAACAGTTATTAGATTATCAAGGGGGAGGGGGGTCTGAAAAATTGGTAAAATTTTCTCACGTAATTAATGGATATCCCCTAATCGTCAATACCAAATGTTTAAAAAGAATGACGAAACTAAATTACGTTTATGCGATATCTTATGACATCAGTAAGTACAGAAAAATAGAAACGAAAAATTCGATATTTATTAGTACTTAAGTTGAAATGTCTATTTTATTTATACCTAACGATTTTTTGGTAATACGTATAGTAAATATTAATTTTAAATTATATTTATTTGCATTTTTCATTAGCGACTTAATATATGCATTAATTAAATATATTTAATATATGCATTAATGGTAATCGCGGTAATGTCTAAAAATAAAATAAACACAAAAGAATCCCGAACTTCTCGGTCACTACTGAACACGCTTTACAATAGAACTACGTCTTTGGCAAAATGGAAATACATTCTTAGAGACATTTAGAACTATTTTCTGATTGTAGACTGCAAAAAAATGTGCTGTCATAATTAAAAATTAGATTCATTAAATTAATTTTTTATTTCATTATTTTAAATTAATTTTTAAAGTAATTAATATTTGATAAAAATAGATTAATTTATTTGTATTTTTTTCAGAGGATGTGATCGAGTTATTCCTGTTGATATTTATGTGCCAGGATGTCCACCAACTGCTGAAGCTTTGCTTTATGCTGTATTGCAACTACAGAAGAAAGTGAAAAGAATGAATACTTTGCAAATGTGGTACCGGAAATAAATAAAAATATGTAGACTCTTAATTTCATCATGTAAATAAATTATGTTTTAATAAATCGTTATATAACCAAAACCAAAATATTTCTTCCACTGAAAAAACAAACATTTTAGGAATTTAAATAAAACTCATTTACTTTATAAATGTTTCTAATCGAAACAATATAATACATCATTTCGACCCTTTCAGGATCTTTCACATGAAAAATATATACGTAGCCCTAAACATACATTAAGTTACTCATTCGTATCTACAAAAGAAAATATTAACATAAAACAGAAAAAAAATTACTTTCTGCTTATTTATCTACACGTTTGGCTTTTTCAATTTCTTAATCTTTTCCTTGGAACGAATTTGCTCGGAAAAGTAATACATTACCGCGTACATTATAATTGGTAAATGATTTATACAAGCTTTATTTTTCAATAATGAAATAATTTAATTTACATTCGTTAATTAAATGGTCTAAACTGGTCACTCTTCTCCTAGTACCGTGGCTGACATGTCTTACCCATTTCTACCGACTTTTGAGTATTACATGAACAATATTATGTTTACAGACGCCCAAAAATGTTTAAATAAAAATGAAGAAAAATATTAAATAAATATAATAAATTAAATAATACTTAAAACTATTTCTCATTGAGAACAAAATAAATACAGAAAAGACGGTTGAAAATAATTTTGTTTTTCCTTCGTATAAGCTGTTGTAAAACTATAAAACTTTTCTTAATTATGTTACTAGTAAGTATTGAAGGAGAATATATTAATTTTCTTTTACACTTAATTACTGAGCAATAATACAATTGCAAATTAAGAAAAAGAGGCAGGGCTCTGCTGATTAAATTAAGTAAATGACGAGATTTATTATTATTTACTTAATGTAATTTGAAATAAAATGTTGATATAAAAGTATTAGATAACATTTTGTTTCGACAATTAAACTGATTTAATTTTGCAAGTAAATTAAAATTACCTAAATATAATAACATTTTCAATAAATAATTGACCTAATAATTGAACCATATCAGCCATCGCATTAAGGAGATTAATATAATATCAAATAATATTTATGTACAACAATTGAATTATTTATACTAACTTAAGCAAAATTTATGTTCAATTATTCTTTTTACAAGACATTTGTTTACTGATTCTTGAGGTTAATTTATTGAGATCATCCACCGAAAAGAATATCGATGGATGTAAAGCACGCTTACCTCTGACTAGCTAACCTCTGGTTTTGATAAAAATAAAAATTCTCCAGAAATGACAAACATTTATTATTGCATTTTTCCTGGTTTTAGTTATTGCTCTACGTGTGATGTACAACTGCATTTGACATATAAATTTTCACCAGTTTTCCCGATATACACTAGCACCAACGGTTTTCGTAGTACATTTAATTATTACCTACTTAAAAATGTAAACATCATATTTACTGAGCGCATACATGGTATGCAAAATCGTTTTCTTTATTATCTCTAGAAAACTAAAACCTAAACACATAGTCGAATATTTAAAAATATACTTCTATTAAAAATTAAAATATTTTTCCCTATCATATTATATTTAGAATAGTTAAGATGATTCACATTCAAAAAAATGATACCAAAAATAATACGTAATTCGAGCGATTATTAACAACACACAATTATTATATGATAATATTTGATTGCTTATGAAAGGCTATTTGAAATTGAAACAAACACAATTAGGATAAGTTTGGTATCACAGTAGCGCATTTTCAAATAAGTAAAAAAATATTAAAATGCAACGTACAATATTTATTGTACAAATTTTCAATTTTATGATAAAAAATTTTAACACAGCTGACATCCTCACGCCGAGCAAAAGGTGAATACTTATTTTATTGTTTTATTCAAAATAAATACGCATTATATTTTTATTATTATTTATGGTCCATTACACCAGGACAATGAATTGTCCCGCAACACCTACTATCATCGAGACTGAGATGAATCATCTTTTGCTTGTTGTGGTGCTAGGTGAGGTGGAGGTCCTGGACCCGGTGCAGGTCGCATGTGTAATAAATGATCTTTTCCACCTGACCTTAAATGTGGACTCGCATAAGCACCGAACATTTTCACACGTTCTTCTTCTGCTCGCATTGCAGCTTCCATTAACGGATTATATCTCAGTGGCTCGAATCGGTAAGGATCTCTGTATGGGTCCGCTGTTGGAGGCCAGGCATTCGTTGGTGGTGGAAAATGAGGAGGTAATGTTGGTGCACCTAGGTTTGGAGGTATAATTGGTCGAGGTGGTGGTGGAATCATACTACCAGGGGGATGTCTTAAGAAAGGGTGGTATCTATGATCAGCTCTGCTTAACATAACATCTTCTTCCTTTGGTCGTGGTTCTTCCTTAATTCTTACGTCATCATTGGTTCCATTTCTGATTGGTGAACGGTCACGAGCCGCTGCGGCTGCAGCAGCTGCTTTGCTTTCCACTAACCTTTGCTGGTGCAGTCTTTCTAGTTCTCTGCGTTCCATTTCTCTTCGTTCTTTTTCTCGTCGTTCTCGCTCTCTTTCTCGCTCTCGTTCACGTTCTTGTTGCTCCAGTTGTTGTTTGCGCTCTCGTTCTCTTTCACGTTCACGATCTCTTCGTAACCGTTCTCGTTCTCGCTCTTCTTGTTCTCGTCGTTCAAGCGCTACAGGATCTGGCTTTAAACTCCATGGTCCTGAAGGTGTCGAAAAATTTGCTACTGATCGTTGAAGAGCAGATACCGAACGGCTCCATGGATCGTGTAATGGTCCTAGAGGCGTTAACTCACGTCCAGGAGGACCAAAAGGAGGCATACCAAACGCTGCCGCTGGATTGGGAAAAGCTGATCCATATCTACCAAAAGGAGATACTCCACCTGTTCGAAAAAAAAAATTGAACCAAGTTCATTAAACTTTTCATAAATGAAACGTACCTAAATGTGATGGGGGTGCAGCAAATAAACTTCCCGGATGGGGACCAGCATCATAAGGCGGACCACGGTGAAACGAAAGTTCATGAGGCTGTCTGGAAGGATGAACTAATCCACTAGGAAAAACATGTGAAGGTGGTCGTAATAATTCCGATTTGTTTCCAACATTTCCAGATTTTAGATCACTCTGTTGCTTCTGCTGATGATGGTATATTTCCCAAGCAACTCTTACATGCATCGCGTTCCATTTTCCCGATTTCTATTAAAAATGAATCATTTTATTATAATATGTGTAACGTATTTTGCATTTTAATAAAATTTTAATTTTTTATTTCATTTTTTTTTTCTTTTGAGGCAAAGAAATTTGACAAAAAATCAATAGACATGATTGAATGGGATGATGTTTTAAATATTTAATGCATATATTAGGATCTGAATGCATGCAATTATGAGTCATGAATAAATTGATAACGTCAATTTTCATTGAGCTCATTTCGATGATCAATTCCAGACACGTACCATTATTTTAGGTTTTGTTGAATCGCCCAATGTTTGCTGTGAAAATAGAACAAAAAGCGTTAGGCCCTATTGAAGCAGGGTTTAAATAATTAATTGTATATAGCAATACATAATAGCCACACAAAAAAAGGAAACCGATTACGCAGTATTTGAACATGCGAAGAAGATTAAATGAAATTTTTGATGAAAATGAATAATTCTAGCAATAACTTCAAGAATAATACCTTTGGCTGGAAGGCTGGTAGATGACTTGGTGGCGCAAACGGAGTCGGTCCCCCAATACCAGGATGCATCATTCCAGGTGAATACCCAGGATAACTAGATAGTCCTAAATTTTGTCTATAAAATGATGAATCCACACTTCCAATTTTAGGCATTTCTTTGAACTGAAAATTATGAATAGATTAATATGGAAAACAAACAGATAATAAGGAATTAAAATTTTACCAATGGTGGTGGAAATAATGAAGAATGCGGCACAACGGCTGATGGAGCTGGTGGAGGTGGTAAAATTGGGGCAGCATGTTGGTGAACATGAGTATGATGATGCTGATGTTGGTGCATCTCAGTTCGTAAATAAGAAGGTGCCCCAGTTACACTAGCTAAAGTTCGGTCTTGTGACGCCAAAAATCGGCTATCTAGTTCCCTGCGTAACATATCTGCTTGGTCTATAATAAAAAGAAAATAGAAATAGTATTACAGACTATGCAATATTGGATGCGACTATTGAAATAATTATGAGGAAAACTTACTTGATTGAAATAATGAATCTGCTGAAAATGGATTTGGATTTGATTGTAAACTTAATGGACTAGGCGCTGAAACAGGTGGTGGAGCAAGGGGAGGTGCAAACATTGGTGCAGGAAATGAATGTAAATTTGGTGGTGGTCCAGCAGCTGCCGGTGGAGGTGTTGGTCTCGGAGGAGCAGGTGATAATTGTGTTCCTACGGACGATGCCGCGACATTTGGAGGTATTGCATTTATTGGATTTGAGGTCCAAGCGGCTGATTTAGAGAAGGCAAGTGATGATATATTATTGCTTGTGATTGAAGCGGCACTTGTGTACGGTAGACTAACGGGCGTTATGCTTCCTCTACTTAAACTACTGACGTTGCTGCTGCAAACATAAACAGTATTATAAAGACAATTCATAGAACTATTACAGAAAAATGAATGACACACATATTTCTTTAAAAAATAATTGCCTATGTTCATACCTATAGCTATCACGTTCTCTGTTAGGGCTGTGTCCCCGAGGTGAATGGGTACCCCTAGCGTTCGTCAGAGTAGCAGTAGAAACACTTTCCCTATGACTAGTTGAAATTGCTGAGGCATGTGGTGTTATATTTGCTGTTGTAGTATTTACACTAGTTTGAGTAATAGTTGGAGAAGGCAATGTTGGTGGAGCCGCCGTTCTATGTAGTTGGTTGGGCGACGACGACGACATAGAATTTCTCATCGTATTTGCGTATGGTGCATACAATGGTGGATACGCAGGAAACGTAGTAGTTTGCTGATAGTTTCCAATACCATTTGTGGAACCATTAGGAATATACGATGGAACTGTGGATACTGGTCCAGGTACAGAATGTGGAGTTTCATGAGTGGGTACAGAAGGCGCGTTTGCAGGTTGTGGCAACGCTGCTGGCAGTGAAGCCGGAGGCGTTGCAGCCGACAACGGTGGTGGCGGTGTGGGAGCACGGGATACTGGTAAACTAGGCGCTGGGTGATTTGAAAGACTATGGATCGGTTGATTTGGTAAAGCGTGATTTGGTATACAGGCCGAATTAACCGTAATAGCTGTTGAATGGTTCGATAACGAATGGCTATTTGGTACACTTGTAAGGTGAGAAGGTGTGTGGGTCAAATGTGGTATATGACTGGTTGAAACCAGAGGCGATTGACTCGATGAAAGACTTGGAGGTATTTGATGATTTAGCAATGTCGTCGCATGACCCGGTCCTAAATGGCTCGGCGGAATTAGTTGACTCCCTGAGGCAGGCACTCCTGTCGTTTGGCTTCCTAATAGCGTATTGGCGGCTATCGGGGCACTTGATTTCGGATGCTCTGCTGTCATTAGTAAAGGCTGTCCACCATAACCTTGTGATAATGCACTATGAGGTGGAAGAGCAGCGGGTGCCGGACTTGGCGCTGGTGGCGCTAAACACGGCGATGTGGGGGCAGGCACAGGACTGGCACTGCCACCACCAGGTACTCCTGGAGGTAAACCAGAGCCGGGAAACTCATGCTTCCGTTGTGGCGTTGGAGTTGAGGCGAACAACACTGACCCTGCATCAGAGCCCTGTAATTAAATTAATTATTTTATTAATTAATTTTATCTCATACCATTATAAAAAAATAAATAGCAATTTATATGACAAAATAATTAACAAAATGTATTATAATTCCTTTATATTAAACGTAAAATAAATTAATTAGATTAGCGTTTTTTTCCATGGCTTACAGCCTAATTAATTTTATCATATAAAATATTGAGCAATTTAATTAAAATTCTATTTATGTATTGGAATATTTGAACGATTTATTTGGCATGAAGAATACAAATTGAATAAATTATTTTTCAAATAAACCAATAATTAAATAATTCATACAAGTATATTTATTGATTGCGCTACATGTCTCTTAAGAGATGTGGCCGTGCATTTAAAAACCTTTTATCAAATCACGTTTATCGTTACTCAATTTGTATAGAAATGTATTTATAAATAATTTATAATAGGAAACATAAATGGGTAATTCTCATGAAATATCGAAATTCTTGTCCTTTCAGTTTTTAATAAGTAAGGCAAATGGTGTTGGTTATAATTTTTGAATAAAATGAAAATCTCTTAAGAATAATAAATCAATGTACAAAGTACTATGAAAATCATTCTCTCACTATGCCCCAAGCTTGAGATTAACACATTTTTGGACTTGAAAATCAAAAATTTATAAAGAAATGTTTGCGATTTTAACTTATCGATTAAGGATGTTATGGAGGTATGCCAAAATTCTACCATACAACTAAATATTAAGTAGAATGTTCCTTATTTAATGCTAAAGCACCTGTGAAAATTTTAAAACGATTCACTAAGTCGTTAAAAGTTATTGCAATTTAAAAATACTATGATTTTACACGTAATCTGATGAAGGTTCGGTGATCGAACAGACTTAATTTATTTTTATTAGCAAAAAATGTAACCAGTTATTAGTTATAAAATGTTAAATTATTAATTTACTATATAGATTTTTCAGTTATAATTGTCTTAAAAAACTAATTTAAAGTTTTATTTATGATTTCATCATATTAAAAGATTCTACATTCATAACTAATGAGCATCAAGTTAATAATATTTTAATTTGTTAAGTTGCAATCAAGGTATATTCAGTCCCAAAAGTTAGTTAAACATTTTCAATATTTTTTGTTTTTTCTTATTTTGTTTCAAGTTTTTGATGACATTTCCGATTTTCTCTTAAACTATATACAGTTTTTTAAATATCTACCTATGTATTCATCTCATGGTTACGCATGATAAGATGTAATTATTCACGAATTTCTATTTTTATATACTTTTGTCTCCGATTGTATCTTCACAACATCCTTAAAAACACAATAATTTTCAAAAATCTTTTGAGTTTGGAATCAAAAGTAAAGAACACGTTTTCCAATATATTTTTATGTATCCCATAAAATTGTTTTAACTGTTATAAGTCATTATATCAATGTATTTTTTGCACTTATTTCAAATATGAAATTTAATTCTTTCCATCACGTAAGAATTTCTCAAAAAATGAGAAAATATATTAGGGATAAGGAACAAATAACGCATATTTTTAAAAAATGTCTCCTATATACCATGGAATAAATATGTGATGCCATACGTGATGAACTTTTTTCGTTATTTTTTCCATAATCAAGGCAAAAATTACAATAAAAATATGTTAATAAATATTTAACATAACTTTATCATCGCAGGCCTGTGTAATCATTCATTAAGACTCTCATCGAATTTTGATTGTTGGCAATCTGTTATTTCATATATCTATATTTCACTATCTATTATTTCATATATTTAAGACATCTTAAACGTGTTTGAGTACTATTCCAAAGAAAAAAAAACATGACAATCTTTTCAAGATTACATTGTCAGTCGACATTCCCTCACATTGAAGAAAGATAGAGGTATTTATTATATTTTAATAATAATTGCACAGTAAAGTAGGTTGTCAGGGACAATAAACGTACACAAAAATTCAGATGTAAAAAAATTTTATGATCCAAGATTTTTTGAGTTATACCTAGTTTATTTCGTCATTTCCTCACCGTCATTCCCTCATTTCAAATTGAAACGAGAAAATGACGATATATGAGGTAATGGCTTTTAAACTAGTCGAACTTGACTTTTTCTTAAGTTATAAAGTAAAATGAATTATTGGATTTGACATTATTGGATTTAGAATATAGAAATATAATGTACAAATGAATCTAGAATTATTGGATAAGTAAACAGAACAAATTAACCTATGAAGATTTATAATCAATTTTTTTCATTATCTTAATAGATATAAAGCAATTTAATTGGACAAGTTTTGAAGAAATCCGACTGATAATAGCTATGTAATGTTCTGTTGACGTCGCCTTCTACGTAAATTTATAAATGTACGTCGATGGCCAAACAGGCTGCTGGCCAAAGAATTTTAATGTGTGCATGTAAAACACATTTGTCGCTCGGATAAAGCGACGATGCAAATCCCCGTCTCATCATCCTCATATTATTATCTCTGTAATACATTCGGCTTGCGGCACCTTATTACTTGGCACACGATCAAATCGTCGTCTTGTTTTTTTCCTTCATTTTATTCGTTCTTCCCAGATACACAAGAATTATTGTAAATTATAGTCAATTTACACTATTTGTGATTGCAAAATTTGTTTGATGTTTCTCTTCAGATCACGGCGTCGTTAAATATTTACAACAACATCACAAGATATACAACGTTATTCCTTTCAACGATATTAGAAAAACATTAATTACCTCATATATTTTCATACTTTTTAAATGAAAGTGGTTATTTTTACGATAATGTCGAGTCTTAAGCTATTAATAAATTTGACTTTTATTGTTCCGCTACAAATAACAAACTCGCACAAAATACTTTATTTATATATTTATATTTGCCCTCTATAAATCTTGCCTCGAATTTTCTATTAATAGGATTGTAAACAAGTGTAACCATTGATAGGAATAAAGAAATTAAGTCAAAGATTTATCTGTTATAAAGAATAATGGGAGAACATTAAAATTGTAAAAACAAGTACCAAAATTTGATTAATAGTAATTTTATTAAATGGCAAAAAAGAAAGTGAAAACATAAATTGAAATCATTGCTCATCACAAAAGCGATTAGAGTGAAGGAACAAGAGCGAAAAATAAGGGAGCATTGAAATAAAATAATCGATGATTCCAAGGATAACATTCAGTGAGCTATAAAAATAAATCACCGGCCATTCGCAAAGCAATTTAATAAACGAAAACGTAGGAAAATGTCATTCCGACTCATCTCATTCTCTGTTATCACTAAACAAAAATGAACCATAAAGGCAACGCCACCGGAAACGCTAAGAATTGTGAGCCAACGAGCCGTGATAAGAGGGTGGTTGGGTGTTGTATCTCCTCGCCCTTTTATCTTTTCCTTTTTTTTCTTTTACCACTCTCTTAACGTCAAGACTGTATTCAAACAACGTACATATTTCTTGACGTTATTTTCACCAACAGGAAATATATGTGTTTTATTCTTTGAATATAAACTTCATGTTCGCGTACCACACACAAAAAAATCAACACCAACGAAAAATATCCCTCATAAAATTACATATAATGTAAGAAACTCAACACAGATTCAAAAGAAAATAATAAGTAAATCCAAACGAGTTCAAATATTCCGAATTTCGAACATAACTTTTTCAACAAATTCGATTGTCACTCACTTAGCGATGACGAACAAGCTTTATCAATCAATAAATGAATAAGACACGGACATGCCGAGAGGGAATTCTCGAACGATAACTTTTTAGGGGAAAATTGGACAAGTTTAATGTTGTGGAAGAAAACAATGTCGAGGTTTGTACGACAGTCATTCAATGCAAAAAAGAGAGCTCTGCAAACAATTTTATGATTTTTACGAAGACCAAAGATAGAGTTGTCAGCCTTTTCTCGATTTGAAACTAACAGTTTGCGCGTTTGTAAAATCGCGCTCATTTATAACTTTTCTCGTTGAAACCTCTTAAAAAAAATTCAATTAAATTTTGAATATAAAACGGAACGGCGTTTAATTCCAAATGACTAAATATAATTTGCTACTATTTCGATTGTAAAAAACGGGATCATAAAAATAAATTTGATAATATAAAAACTTCGTATTAGCATCGTAAAAGCGTGTCCATGTTCTTCATGAACGATAAAATGTTACTTTTGCAAATAAATAACTTCTCTCAATATTTTCTCCTATTCGATTTTTCACTGGTAACTAAAATACAGCTTGTTTCAAAAGTACGTATACATACACGCCAAACATCGCGAAGCTTTGTTTAAACCTTTTTAGGAACTATAATATAGTCATTTAAAAAATATTTTTACTTCCACAAAAGTTGCAGTTTGCTTGATATTTTTAATATTCATTTACCATCGCTTTATAGTTGTAAATACCTTTAGCAAAACACTTCTTCGTCACAAGATTCAAACCCAGAACCTTCCGAATTCGGAACACCTCTCATCCATTTGTAAGTTTTTATTAAATTTAATGCATATCAATAAATAATAGACAAACGTATAAATACTATGTATGTATATTGACAAAAGGAGAGAGCAAAGAATTTAAGCACATAGCTCTGAGTGAAAACTTAATACAGTAATCATTGTCCGAAATTTGAACTATCTGATTGTGTTATTTATTTCAACCGTCATTTCGATTTCATTCAGTTGACAATTTTTGTCATTTGTGTCGTGCTGGCTGTAAATATTTCACGGGTAGCTACTAGTAGACTATATTTAACAAATAACACGTGTACAATATACATAAACAAAAAAAAATCTTTATATCTTAAGCTCCTGAAAATTTTTGAGACCGATTCAACTCGTTTAAAAATTACGACAATTTAAAAACCACTATTTTTTTTCAGTGTACTTTTATTGAGATTTGTCACATATATTCTTTGATTTATTAACACTCAATGTAGGTAAAAAAAGCAATTGATCAAAAAGCTGTTTTTTTTATATTATTGAAATGCTTATTTTAACTAATTAATGGTTAAAATATAAATATGTAAGTATATTAACTACCAAAAGTTAGTTAAAATGATTTCGTATAGTTTGTTATTAACTCGGCAAAAAATTACTTTGGGATTGTTCAATTGTATACACGAGGCCTCATTAGGTGCCAATAAAACAAGCTCAATAGAGAAAACCTAATTAGAAATAAAATAATGGTCGTCAGTTTTTTCCGATTAGGGTTTGGTGTGGGATCTAAGAGGAAAACTTCATTGTGGAAATAAAAAATTATGATCAGTTTTTCCCAATCGGATACTAGGTGAGACTTAGCTGAAAAGATCCAATTTATAATTAAAAACGGTTGTTATCGGAACGGTTAAACGGAGTAATTAATAAAAAAAAGTAGATTATTAATTAACGTTGGCTTACTTTTAGTTTACTCCTCCATTTCAGGGATTTTTGTATTAGATCCCGGGTTATAGTAGTCTTAATGGGATCTCTTTGGGATTTCCTTACTAGAACATAACTGTAATTGCACAATTAAGACCTAACGGGTCTCGGCGTTACATTCCAATTGGGACCTAATAAAATCTACTTGAAAAAATTTAGTCGGAAAATTAAACATTAACATTGTTTCCTTAACTTCATATAAAATGTCATTTTAATAAATGTAAACTACAAGCATTTTGTTGGACATGATACTTTGCAAACATCCTTAAGGATGATAGACGATAGGTACTACACGTGAAGCTGCCTAGTCTAGCATACATACATATTACATAAACGATTTTATGTAACTCTAAAAATATACAACGTTATACTCGTACGTTTATCTTAATAAACATGGCAATGTAATATTTGTCACATCAAGATCACTAAAAGCATGTAAATTTTATATTAACATGATAAAAATGTGACACCAATGACATGTTGAATTAGCATTTTCAATGCAATGTTAAGGTTGCGTAAAGTATAACTGCCGATACAGTATATTATCGTAAGTTTATTTTATAAGCCTGTCGAAATAAAATCGAACTATAGGCTATAGTAGTGGTTCCCAAAATGAACTGGGCTTCGATCCATCTAACAAAAATTTCTTATATTGATCAATATAGGATCATATATTGGTCTTGTTATTGGAAATATCAAATTTATCACTTCCTTTTTTTTATTCATGTCTTATACAGTGGTGAATTGCCCATTAGGTTTCACTTAATACTCGCTCGCGACTCATGGTTTTGGAAATACTGGCCTATAGACTGCAAAGAATCAGTTCTTGCTTGCGTATTAGTATAATGATAGGCAAACGTATATTATGTATTTCGGCAAAAAAGAGAACAAAAATGTAATTAAACGCATCAACAAATATAATAATAATTGTCCCAAATTTGAACAAACTGATTGTTGTCATTTGTTTCAATTGTCCTTCCAAGTTCATTTAACTACCAATTTTTTCCATTTGCCAGTTATGTCAATGTTGACTGAATATTTCACGGGTACCTACTAGTTTCATATGGTTGGAAAAAGAAAGGACTAATAATTCTTGAAGGACTCACAAAACTTTAAGATTTTTTATCACATTATTATTATTAAGTTTTGCATTTTTAGATAAGTAAATATTTATTTTCTATATTTTTTGCATTTGAAAAGTTGAACCGTAAAAAATAGTATACAGTATGCATCTAAGTTTATATGGAGCATGAAGTTTAGAATTTCTTATATATTAATTAAAATAGTCGTAATATGCCAGTCATAACTGGTTAGCCTTTATCCCGAACTATGCCTGGGGATATAAGGAAAAGCAGCGGCTTAAAGGGTTGCACGAATTTATTCAACTTTGCTAACATATTCTCACAGTATCATTGTAGTGCACTTTCTTGTTAGAACACTTATAGAACACTCTGTATAGCAATAAAGATCCGAGCGATAGTTAACCTATTTTTTTTTCTCCTCTCCAAATTTTATAGTGAACATAAAAGAAGAAAAGCGAAAAAAAGAGCCAAGTGAAGCCACAAATATTCTAATAACTAAAACATGATCATAAAGTTGAAGTCATCAATTAAATTTGTAGATAGATAGTATTCAGTATCACATAAAACTGTCGTAAAGTAAACAGAATAAAAGAGATAATCCCTAAAATACACTTACATAACATAAAATGTTTAAGCGCTTCGTTGTTATTACGGCGTTCGAAAATGTTCGTATGAGATAAAACTGAATAACCCGATTTGACAGGAGATAAATTTTATTGTATATAAACGATATGATAGCGCTTTTTTCTTCCAGTTTCGAATCTTCTTCAACTAGTGCATTGCCTCATTTTCCTACTTAACACCTTCAACAAATTTGAATGCAATAGAACCACTTGAAAGCAGCGTAATGAACGCAAGATTTCGCTTTAAATCCCACTTAGTAAAACGAGAGAAATTGAGTTATATTAATAATTGGATGTAACTAGCAAACTCAGTTCAGGGAATCAACACATTTAAGTGTGACATGTTTGGAATATATAATTTCTATCACACGGTTAATTAAAATTTACAACCTACAATATGTTACAAACACAATACAACATAATTTTCAATGACAAATTGCCTGTAGTCGACACGGTATTAATAATGAAAAAAGATCGATTTAAATTCATGGCGTTCGTAATGAAATAAAACGTATGTACCAAAACGAAACGAAAAAATACAATGTACACAGCCAAGTATATTAAAGCCTTGATCGAAAACTTATATAAACATTATTCAAATTTTATATTCAATAACTCACTGAAATTTACATTGAAATGAGGTACTGAATGTTATAGATTTTATTTACGTTGACTGTCATATTGGTCAATTTTCTTTCCTACATTATTTTTCCATAAGCGGAGCAAGTAAATTTATTCTAATTTTATGCATTCATATCAACTCTACAACTATATTTCTTTTTCATTTTTACAATCCATACGAATCATAAAAAATATCATTTAAACCACATCTACATAAACCAAAAAGTTTCTGGTTTAAACCTACGATGAAAGAATATCTTCTATTTCTTTTAGTCCAAATTAAAAATTATTTTAATTACATTGTATAAGTTTATCATAAGCAATTTTTCGGTTTAAAAAAATAAATACGATTGTTTAATTCTACAAATGATTTCAGATCTTTTAATTAAAACTAACAATTACCCTTACAATTTTTTTTTAAATTGTAATTAAATTTAGACAATTAGGTACGTTAAAGTAATAATTAGTTTCAAAAATCTATATATCAAAAGTCTAAACTATCTACTAAACTAAATAAGGACACTGTTGTGTTCCATATAGAAACTCCCAATATTTACAATAGTCAGCCGTTAGCTATCAAACATTGGCCCAAGATTTCGCCAAGTGTTAACGACATAGTTCAACCAAGATAGGCGAAAAAAAACCATAAATTAAAACCTTTTTAAATTATATAGAGTTTTATAGTATTTTGAGTTGTAAAAATCAACATGTTTCTTTCCAGTATTTTTTTAAATTTAAGTATAGCTTAAGATTGGTTGCCAAGCCTGGCGTATGAATATCATTTCGAAGTTAGGCCAGTCTTGGGCCAAGCCTGGCAAGTCTTGTCAAAATCCTGTACTAATTATAAATTCATACCTGGAATTTAATTAATCCAATATTTCTTTGAAAAATTCGAACTTTTTTGGTTGTTGTAACTTTTTTTTTCAAGTACTTATGTATTAATGATATTGTATTCGCTATGGAATTCGATTTTTTTAAGTTATCAAACTATGTGTAAAATACAGTTTATACATACAAAAACGAGAAGCCTAGTACACTCTCAACTCTCGCAAAAGTTTATTGAACCATAAAATACTAAAAGTTATAGAAGTGCAAGAAAAGAATTTTAGTAGAATTTCACTCAAAATAGCAAATTTTACCTCTGCTTTACAATGGTGAATATACTTTGTAAGATGTTTGTGAATCAATGTACTTTAATTTTTCATATCTTT
This sequence comes from Sisyra terminalis, assembly GCA_958496175.1. Classification (NCBI taxonomy): domain Eukaryota; kingdom Metazoa; phylum Arthropoda; class Insecta; order Neuroptera; family Sisyridae; genus Sisyra; species Sisyra terminalis. The sequence continues at coordinate 35,929,456 of OY292274.1, forward strand.
CATCCACCATTCTCAGATACAAAGCAAATATTACACCATTTAACTGCGTAACAAATCATTTTTTTAACAACAAATGGTAAAAACTGTAATACTTATAGAAAGATTTTATTATGTAGTTGCACTATACATACGTAGCTTTCCTACAATTAGAAATTTATTACAACTGAAGTCAGTTAAAATTTAAACCCAAAATCAACTAAGTCTAACTTTTTTCCTGATAATGTACTTCTACATGATAAACGCAAATTACAAAAGTGATAAGGATATAGACTCATAAATACAAAATTATTTAAAGTGGTTTATTGAGTTGTTCAATATTATTTCTTTAAGGGAATAATGCAGTTGCAGTTCAAATGAGGATTCACTTAATAAACTTTTCTATGAGATACAACAGAGACAAAAAAGTAATAAAAAAGTTTTTAAACAGTAAATAAAAACCGAAAATCACCACTTTCTGTACAATTCCAGTGGTGGCGATAATATTTTAAATATCTTTATTGTTTTAGGGCGCAAAGAATGAAAGGGAAATAAACTTCTAGCTACCACCACAATAGCATGTAGATGGCGGCTAAAAATTGTTCTCATCTCTATAAAAACCATATTACAGTGTTTGGCGATGATTCTTTCATTCCCGCGCCCTCAACATGTATTGATCTTGCACCATAGAGAACACTGTCGCGGAGGAACACTCTCCCTAAACCATTTTCAGAGCTTTTCGCTTATGGGGTTGTGCACGCTTCCAGGGTTACGTACACAATCAGTTATATCAGATTTCTTATACACTTGAAACCAATCCAATCACAACATCCCTATATGATACCTTCATCTTGTCTTTCACAAAACGTATTTTGCTTGGCGGAAAAAGAAAATGAAAAGAAAAACAGATTGTAATCTGTATTATAACACTGTATTTGATATAAACGCGACAACATCAAAGTAAAATCGCTTTAATAATTTCAAATATTTGTCTCAAATTTTTATTCTATCAATGTAAATCATATTCATATTGCATTTTCTTTTTCGATTGAACATACTTGCATTGTTCACCAAGCCGCTTTAACCGCGTAAATATTTTTCTTCCGCCAACGCCAAGATGTCGGATGGTCGCTTTTTTTCTTCCTTTTTGCTCATCTCTGATCGTAGCGAAGGAACACGAGAAGGAAAAGCTCTATGTCAGTTTCTTCGTTATGTGCGCTGATAAAGCTTTAAAAGGATCTGCACTTATTGGTTCGCGTTACCGCCTCTCGGTAATTATGTTAACAGAGAACATTTACTGTAAAGGGGAAAATGTCGACGATGTGGAAATTATCGTCTCGGCTTGCTCAACTTAACGGCTTCTTAACTGTTTTATGTTTTATTTGCACATTTACGCTTTAACTCATACATATTTTTCTATTATAATATGCTTACAGAGCTCGAGGCGAGACTAATTAAATGTACCTGTATATGACGTTTTTATAAAGATTCAATTGAATATGATTATGAAATCGTTTTTTTTTTAACATTTACATACAAATCCTCTTTGGAAAAATGATAAAAACGCAGTTCCTCCGATGCACATCCCTTGCATAATTCATATCGATTAAAATGCAAATCCGTTAAAAGTAGTTGATACGTTTTATTAATAATTAATACCTCAACTGCAATGCGTTATCGACCAATTATAATTTAATCTCGATGAAAGCATATTTAACGCCACCGTTTCAATAAAAATGAGTAAAGCTTCATTTCAGAAAACGTATTTTAATTAAATTAATTCAGCACTGTATTTATTGATTTCTTTTCACACCATCACAAAAGCCAATACTTTTGAAATTAATAAAACCATGCAAACTAATCACAGCTTTTGATTAATTAACTTGCATTAAAAGTGTGTTCAATTCGTGGTGGTTTAAATTCGGCGTTGAAAAAAACAAGTTTTCTACTGTTTGAAGCTTTAATCTTTGTGCAGTAATTGAAAACGTAATAAAAACGTTATCATACTTGGAGGTAGTTAAATATTGAAATTGAATTACTGACATTGTCATATAAATCAAAATACTTGAGTGATTGATTATACGCATGTAGTAAAACTAAATAAAACGAGACAAGTTCGCAACCGACTTGTACAGTCAATGTAGATTTATATTTGTAAGCCGATAGTCTCGGATTAAAAGCAAATTGAATTTGTGATCGTTTACAACCGTAACACATTTACAGATGACAAACATGTTATGAAAATATAATCAGCGTGAAAGCAGTAATTTGAAACAGCCATCATACGAACCAATATAGTAACGATCGACATTATTAATAGGATTGGAAATTAAATACTTATACGTGCAAAACAGTCATATGATATGGTAATGATCTATATCGCATATAATTAACAATCTTGAAATTGCATTATACAGTGGAATTATTATAAAAACCTATCAACAGCAATATATAGTTAAAATTATTTTAAAATTTATTATCAATTCGAATCAAAGAATATATGTTTTATAACTTAAACAACTTAAAAATCCCACACCATGGAAAGTATAACAAATTTTATAATAGTCGTACAAAATCATGTTCTTTGTTACAAGATAAGTGTGGCGATTGAAAAATTTCACACAATCAATGTGTAAAATTGGCATAACTGCCAAAAATATAATCAAAATGAATAAGTAAATTTACCGGCTATTCGCTCCGTGTACGATGAAAACGACATCTGACGTCTGCACTAAATTATGTTCGACAATTGTAGGGATTGTGGGACTTAAAGAGTAGTCGCGTGAGTTGTATATAAAAAATATCCAAAGGGTAATGCAAATCAAAAATTTGTACATAAAACATTGGAATTTAACTCAAAACAATCAGCTTAATGTAGCGATTTACAAACTTTTTGTACATGCGCCCCCTTTTTAAAAAAATGGAAATCTCTCAATTTTCGTGACAATCTAATTTCAAAAATAATATATTAGGGTTGCAAAATAATAGATTTACCATTTAATGCATACAATAAATAATGACTATGGTATAAATAATACTAGTTTTAGCAAACGTTGGAGGCACGAAAGATAAATAGCCGGAGAACGAACTATTTAGATACTACAATATCGGTTACGAAATTATTGGATGGTGCAGAGGGCTCTAGTGACAGTAAAGCACCAAGTTTGAATATAAACTCCAAAAATATTTTCATATAATTCGCAATAAGCTCATAGTTTTCAAGACAATAAAAAATTAAATACAATGACGTCCCATTTTTATTTTCTTTAATTCTAAAGACAAAAATATGACCAACTAACAGCAATGAACATATTATGTTGCTTCTTGTAATACTTTGACAATTTCGACTTCAATTTGAATAACAACCAAAAAAGCAAACAGCTAATAACAGTTCAATACGTCAAGTGTCTCATTGATGTTCCTGCCACTAGAGACCAAAAAAATAACTAAATCTATCCAAAATTTTGAGGACTATCTCTTTCGTTCTCCTGTCATTTATTATTCGTGGTAAGAGGTGCACCCCCATTGAGGGTGTCGCGCTTCCCAGTTTGAAAACCGCTGGTCTAATTCGACCATTGTATTTCAGACCACACACCGTGAAGAATTCTATTGTAGAAACACTGTAGAACGATCGCTGAACAAATGCTTTCATACTTTGATTGGATTGAAAAAAATATTTTCGTCAAAATAGCAATGTTTTTATATTATTATTAAAAGCTCAAGAAAACAAACTTATTTCTGTGATCACTAAGTTCAATTCTAACGTATAACAAAATATTTTCGCGATCTTCAAAAAATACCAGATATATCTAATTGAAACCAACTTTTGCTAAAAGTATTTTTTAGAATCTACTCTTATATTTTGTCAGAATTTATATAATGACCGCGAATATTGAATTTGTCGCTCTATTTTGCTCACGATAGTGTATTGAAAAAATAAATAAATCTTAATTTTCTTTTAACATTTGTTCAAAATTACCTAACGTTGACGCACATGCTTAAAAAGACAATTTTTTTCATTTCAATTATCTGCGGCATGCTACCAATATTATTTTTCTGTAATTCTTTAATCAAAAAATAAAACTATGATATATATGTAAAACTATGACTAGGATTTACGAAAATTGGTCCGATGGTTTATTAATATAAGGCAGAGGCCCCTAACTGTTTTGAGCAATATTAAGACATTCTAGAATGCCAGTCGATTGACGAGCAATATTTATATTTCAAGATTAATTCGTTGTTGAAGATTGTTAATAATTCATACAAAAAAAAACTTCAATATTTTTATCATAGTAACCCAGAAGCAAGCACTTTTAAAATGGTCAGCAGGCACCATAGTGCTCATGGGTATACGGTTGGAGAACACTGATATAAGGAATACCTAAAATTTTTCTCTATTGATTAAAATTGTATTGTTGCATCTTAAGTGAAATTACTGTAATTAATAAAACACATTTTGGAAATGGGAAAAAATATTTCCAAATTTACAATAATTGATGGAGAGTTTTAAAGTCATTGTTAAGGCTTCCAAGCTGATCAAATGAAGAATACTGAATTTAACTTTTTCGTTTTTGCTATTAATCTTAAAAGTCATACGATTTAGTGATACATTTTAATTTAAAATCGTTATATCGCTTGTTTAACATTGTTATTGATTCATTAGAGCTTTTATTAGTAGTAATGGCTATTCATTAACAATATCAGATAAATTAAAACAAAAAATTACCTAAGTAATTTCCTGTGCTCAATTAGTATAATCTATTCCCGAGATTACTTGTTCTTTTTTTATTTTTTATATAGATTTTCTTTGGAACAAGAAATAAACGTAAAAGTAAACTGTTTCATCGGAAAATTAATTTAATTTTTTCAACACTGATTTTTACCTATTAATAAATCTCTACTTCAATTAGTTTCTTTCCATACTTGTTCAAATTATATTTAATTGCATTAAAAAAAATACTTAGAACTTTTAGTAAGGAAAAACAATTTTTCACTTCAAATCTCGTACATATTTGTACTTATTTTAAAAAATCGTTTTTTGACTTTTAACACCAATAAGCAGTAAACGAAATTTAATAAAACTTAATTTACAATGGAAAAAATGAGAAACATGAATAGGAACATAAAATGTGTGTTTTAAAAATATAGGTATAACTAAATATATAAAATTGCATTTATGTAATGAAGATTTTTTGTTCTTTGTTGAATGTGAAAAATTAGCAAATAAATAGCATGTAATTGTTTTCTTTTGAAACTATAAATATATGATTACAAAGCACTTGAAAAATTGATTAACAATTATTATAAATTAACTTTGAAATCTTCTTTCTGAATATTAAATCAATTGTTGTTGAAGCAAGTCACGTCGTTTCACCAAAACAGAACGAAATGCATTTTTGAGCACGTTTCAAATAAATTATCTGTCACTTACATTATTATTACAGCTTGAACCACAAACTCCATAACTAAATTCATAGAAAACGCCCCTCGTTTCCTATCGGTGTTAAAGTATCTTATTTTGGAATGGATTTCAATGCTTTATCACGGACGAGCTATTAAATAAATCTTTATCCATTAATACTAAAAGTAGCAGTTTTACAAATCTGTCAATTATGGAAATTTTATCACATGCTTTCGACGATAGTTTCAATGCTATCCAGATTATAAAGATACATTTATTCTCTTCAAACTTTAAAATGTTTCACGATATTTTTATAAAATCAGTATACTGACTAAGGAATCAAAATATAAATTTCTCAATAATATGTCAAAAAAGTTTTAAAGAAAAAAAAAGTAATCAAAAGATACAATTTATTTCTAAGTTGATATAAATCGTCGTAAAATTAATATTATGATTTAAAATGCTCATTTAAGGTAACAATTATTCAATTAAAAAACCGCTAAAACCAAATAAAAGAACAGAATAACCACACCATATTTGTTATCAAAGCTTTAATGCCTATTCCAATATAAAACGAATCACTAATTACAAGGTTGTAACAGTTCTAATTAAATGAGTATGTCATTAAAACATGAAAAAAACTATTGCAATTTAAAAGATCAATGGATAATAAACCTACAATTTATTTGAAAAAAAAATATAAAAATAATTCTTTGAAAACGTAAAACAGTATCTAAAAAGTTGTTTTTATTTTAAACACGATGTTTCAATTTTTTACAAATTTTGCTGAAAATTAATCATTTGTCGTTATGATTCGGTTTAAATATACAATTAATAAAGGTAACTGACATAATGAAAGATTTGATAAACTTCAATGGTAGTAGCGAAAAAAAAAAAGTAATTAGCTAATGTATTTTAAACCAAAATTAAGAAATAACCAATAAATTTACAATCATTATGTTTTATCTCACAATGTAAATTTAAAAAAAATTCTATGTCTCAAAATTACTACATAGGGTAGCGGTACTAAATATTGAACAAGCTCCATTTATTGAACGGGCTGCGTAGGAACTTAATTTTTAGAATAATTTGAAGTTTGATTTCATATTGAATATATACCTAATTATTAATTAATACTTATATTGTAAATATAAATGGTCACATGTGCAAACATATTGCGCAATAAAACTAAAAAAAAAAGTTTGTGGACACCTGTCAGTAAACCATGAAAACTGGTCATTAGAAACTTAACTTTGTTGTGTTTAGTAAGTACTTTTACAGTCAAATTTTATAAGTTTAATAACTTTGTAATAAATAATTTAGTATTTATCATGAAGTTAAAATAGCAAAGATTAGTTGTCAGTAATTGTTTTTATTATAATTGTCGCTGCAATTTAAATATTAATCTGTTCAACAATTGGTGTCGTGAATTATCGAGTGCACCATTAAAATGTTCGTTGGTCAGTAATTAGAACATTTATTAAATTTAAGGCACCATTGAATGACCAGGGTATTATTTGCAGATAATGATAAGTTTATCTTAAAGTTTATGGTTTCAGTTTTAAAGAATTCACAAAATAATTAATAATAAATTTAAATAATACATATTTTTTTTAAGTTAAAGCAAGTATTTATTTTATTTTCATTCTAGATAGGTAACTTACTTAACTGTGTCTTAAAATGACATCAAAACCTCTAATTAAAAACAAAGAGTCAGTTCAAAACCGTCAGAGATGGCAATATAGTCTTGAGGATTTAGAAAATGCTGTGAATAGTGTTAAAAATTCGGAATTAAGTATTAACAAAGCTAGTCAGCAATATAATATACCAAAGGGTACTTTATTTAACAAAGTAAAACAAGACCAAGTTGTTCCCTGTAAGTTAGGTCAACGATTGAAAAATTGAAAAAACGTGAACAAAAAAAAGAAGAACAACGCAAAAAAACAAAAGGAAAATATAGAAAAATATAGAAAAAAAGATTAAAAAAGAACTGATCAAACTCACTGCACCTAACAAGATACAACGAGGTACGTTACCAAAAAACGATGCCAAAGACCTGTGATTTATTCCGATAGTGACTAACGTGTTAATTTGTTAAAATTATTTATAATTTTAAAATAAAAATCCAAAGAATAAAAAAATTAATAATCCAGATAAAAAATAAGTATAGTTTTGTAACTATCATAAATGTGACACTACTGTTCAATATTTGGAACATGACCGGTCAATATTAAGTGCTAGGTGTTCAATATTAGGGACAATCGGCTGTAATGACTTTTATCATAATTTTAAGTAAATTATTAAATAATAGAATAGAAAAAACATTAAAAATTGAAAGCTAATATTTCAATAATAATATAAATGATTGTAACCGTTCATTAGGTTAAATAACAATTTTGTATGAAATGTCTTTTTGTTGTTTTTATCAAAAATGTTCAGTATTTGGTACCATTACCCTATTTTGATTCTTTTCTAATATGTATAATAATAATAAAACGCAAACGTAGCCTACTGGTGTCCGAGTGGTATAGGCGGCTGTTTCAAAATTTCGATATTTCTTGATATACGGGTTTTTCTTAACCCTAGAGTCACTAAAGACTTTATAAGTAATAATGCGACGGTAAATACAATTAAAAAAATAGCAAACGTATATAATTTGTATGTATATCAGCAAAGACAAAGAAGAAATATTATAAGTACTAATATGTGAGTGAAAACGAAATATAACTGTCTCAAATTGGAAATAACTGATTCGTATCATTTGTTTCAACTGTCATTTCAATTTTATTCAATTACTAATTTTTGCCATTTGGACGTTGCATCAGCATTGAGATGTGAGTATTTCACGGGAAGTTACAAGTATTATATATTCGCAACCCGAAACAAATGTTTCATTTTCACATAAATTATTGAACTACTATCGGCATGTAAAAAAAGCTTCAGTCCAGTAATGCACAACTATAACCACGTTTAATAAGGCCCTTTGTGAACGTTTATTGAGGATTGGTTTGTTGTTGCAGAAACAAACTTTAGAGCTTAAATACCAAGCAGTTTTCTCGTGTTTAGTTTTGGGGTTAATTTAGCGAGGTTATATATCTGCATTTGTTACAAAATATGAATAGCTCAAACCTCATCAGTTTCGCAATTGAACGAAACAAAATAAATTAATTCTGTACAATTGAAAACAAAAATGTTCTTCTAATTTACCTAAAACGTCATTGATATAAATAAACAGTAGCATAACGTATGTTTTCGCCGCCCGGAGTTAACCGAAAATTCACTACCTCCTATTTTCATTATTAGTTAAGAAAAATGGTAAAAAGTCAAATACCTTTAAATACTTTAATTATTTTAAAATGCACTTTTCGTGTATTTTGCAAGGCACAATCATTTATGGAATTATCAATATCAATATGCCACCTCATTTTCATGTGCCGCCCGGAGTCATCCACCATATTGAACCAAAACTACAGCTGTTATTTCATTTATGAAATATGTTTGTCGTTATGTAAGTGTTCGCAACTGTTTTATTTTTTTATTTTTCTAAATTAATCAGATTGCCAATTCTTGAAATAAAGTACTTCATATCTAACAGCATTAATGCAACTTTTGCATTTATGCAAATCTTCTAATAGCGACTCACGAAGCAAATTCTCAAAGGTTATGATAAAGAAATCTCAGAAAGACCATATTAAAAGACTTCTAAACCTAGGAAGGAAAGATATCATAATTCATTTCAATTCTCTTAAGCCCCCTAGACATAGGCTGGGAAACATACATAAAGATCCAATTTTTATATTTATTTCAATTTATGTACACTTCCGAGGAAATTAGGATCCATTTGAGACCGGTTAATAATCGTTCTTTTTTTTATTTTTTCGCAACGTTTTAAATATATTATTTTTATCATACTATGATCGCCTGAAGAAGAAATAATACCTATAGTTCGAAACGTTGCAAAAATAAAAAACTTTATTAACCAGTCTCAAATGGATCCTAATTTCCTCTGAAGTACAGATAAATTAAAATTTTAGATTTAATTAAAAAGATATTTGAGGTTTTTTTTTTTTAAATTTTAACTGTTCAGAAAGGGAAAGAGATAAAAGATTTTTTACTCTATTGAAAGACAATAGTAGTAGTTATCTAAATTTTGATGTTTTTTTATCATTATCTTTGATTTTTTATGGCTGTATTTCTTAATTAACGTTAAATAGTTTTTAGTTTACTTCTATCGTCCCAGGGATTTCCCTGTTAGATCCTTGGATTAGAATCGTCATAATGGGATATTTTTGGAATTTCCCCATTAGGTCATAACTGGAATTGCACAATTAGGTCGCAACAGGTTTTTGCGTTATATTCTAATTCGAAATATTTCTAGGGTAGTGCTTCTGAAACTGAGGAGCGCGACGACCCCTTAGGAGCCTCGAAAAATTTTATAATAATAATTAATGATACCTTCAATATACCTAAATAAAGTACTGATGGTCACTAAATTTTAAAAAATTTTGGGGTTGGGAGTTTTCATTTTTTTGTGATTTAGGGAAAAGTGGGGTGCAAAAGGGTTATAGTATGAAAAAGTTTGAGAAGCACTGCTCTAGGGAATTTCAATAGGGACCCAATAAGACCAACTTAAAAATTTCTAGTCGGGAATATGTACACATATGGATATAGTGGATATGTCCCTAACTCATTCGAGAGTTTGGAAGTTGTTCAGTAAGTCAAATAAAGATTTCGAATGTTCAAATAGTAGGTATATATTTTTGAGTGTAAAATTCTACTTCAATGTGTTTCTTGATCCAAAGGCTACTTAAGCTGGAGTCTAGTTAACCTTATAGAAAATGCTCGCAGTGCTTTAGAACTTAGTTCATCGGATTATCAATTACGGCGACGTATAAAAACTATAATTGAAATATCAAAATCTAGTCGTGAGGTTCTAATTAGAAGCTAGTAAATCATATTTTGTTATATCTAGAAAAGAAGTGAAATGGCAATAAATTATTTAACACGGCTTTGTGTTAGGTGAAACACCCTACACGCTTCAACTATTGTTTTGACTCCACACAATGTGTGATACGGGGCTTAGATTCAAGAACACGATTATTGCAAATAGAGCTAATGGATATGGAGAATAATACAACCGAACAAGCCAAACAACATAATGTTGAACATACAAATAGCCGGCAGCAAAATGAGATCGCCAACAATAAACCGAATATCCCATATCCTATCCACTCACTTGCATTGCCTTCTTCATTGGTTCGACCGATCGTTTATCTTAAAACCATACAGCCTCCTTTATTGTCGCTAACATCACACGAACAATGATGGTGTATGTAATGCAAACATTTATGCCGTTTGTATTTCACGAGAAACTTTATGCGATGATAACCATAAATGCCGTTTGAATTCAAGAATCATTTGATCGGGAAAATATTGAATTGTACCAAGCATTACAAATAACAAAGTAGATAACTTGCGTTCAATTTAAAACCACAATAAACCAACCCAACCACTCCTTTACATAAATTCTGTTATTGAAACTCAACGGGAGATTTAAAAACGTTTACTCCACAATAAATGTTTTATAGATCTAAACTTTATTGAAGAAAACAATTTCGATAAAAAGTTTACAAAATAAGTGGTTATTTCCAACTAAACATTCAATTTTATGAGAATCATCTACTCAAATATTACAAAAATCATTTCATTAAATTTTTCAAACTCAAATATTGACATAAATAATAATAAAGCTTTTTATTTATATACATCCAACTCGTTTTTACACGGTTTTGTAATAACATTGTCCATTAATAATACTTTTTTATATGTATTTCTTATTCTAGCACACATTTATTTTTTTTTAATTCTGTTTTTGACAGTGTAATCAGTAATCGGCCGGTTTATGCCCACACATGTGTAAGTGACTTGGTCTACTTTATGGTTTATTTACTTTGTATTCCTGGTATTACGGGGAATACCCGAATATTATCATATTTCTCCGTATCTCGGTTGTACTTTAACTTAGTAAAAGAAAAGTTGTAACATAATTGCGTAATTGACTTTTATTCCGAATTTTAATTACAATTTTCAAATGTTGTATGTAGCTATACTGAATTTCATAAGACTTTAAAGGCGAAGCTTTTTTTTTAAATTATACCACTCTATACGCTACAGGAAAGAGAACAAATTTTGTGCTATCAACGTTTGCTTGGGCCGTCATCCTCACTGAACAATAGACAATTCTCGATTAAACTAAAAAAAATATGCAAGTGCGCATGAGCATAATCGGGTAACTTTTGTATATGTAAATCATTAGCTAAGTAAAACTACGCGCGATAAATGTATTTTTTGAAAAGCAAAAGTAGCTTTTAAATTTTGTAACTTAGTTTTTCGGTTCCTAGCAACGAATAAATAATTCATTTAAATTTTAACCAATTTTTTTAAATTTATAACAGAGTTAAACTAGTAATAAAATATTTAAAGTCAATATAATAGGCAAGTTACGGTATATATCGCTCACTGGGTGCAATAGTGGCCCATCTCAAAATTTTTTTGTTTTTAGTTAATTGTACCATTAATGCTCGCATTAATGCATTTTGTGTTTTATCTACTAACAATACTGGCATATTTTTATGTTTTTTACATAAAATTAATTACATAAAACTAAAATTAATTAATAAATTACATAAGACACAGTCATATTGATGTGCCACTATTGCACCCAGTGAGCGATATGTGGACAAAGACAGAATAAAGAATGTAAACATTTACGTTTGAGAGAAAAATAAATACAATAATACTTTATGCAAAAATGAACTAATTACTTGTCATTTGTGTCAACTGTCATTTTGATTTTATTCAATTGTCAAACACCAAAATGTAATTACCTGTAGTTTATGGTTATAATAAACATTCTGTTAAGAATTCTAGTAATAAAACAAAAACGATTGTTTTTATATCCGGAAAAAAACAAAACTTTTAAAATGAAGTATAATCTTACGTGCGCCCATGAGTATACACACTTTTTCTTAAATATTGTTTTTGTTGTTCATGTATATCTTAGCAATGTCAAGATCTAGCATTATTGCATTATTGCATTTTGTACTTTGTTTTTAGTTCAATTCACAATATTTAATTCAATTCTAACATCGTATAATTTTCTCTTTTGTCGCTTAATTTTCTTTATAGGCCGATTTATTCACGACTTAAATTAAAAACAAAATGGAAAATGCAACGTTGCCAAATTTTGATGACACTAAAATATATATAAACTGTTTTTGTTTTATAAACATATAATCGTAGGGATTTCATTTTGGCATTTTTGCATGGATTTTTAAGAAGCATGTCTATCGTATAAACAAAAGAATAGTGTGTATAAAAAAGTTTTCAGAAAATGTCAACGTATCTTAAGCGATTTATTTCTTTAAACATATAAATTTACCGAGGCAGAGAAATTAAAAGAAGTATTAACGTTTAATTTAACTCTCAAACCCCAATCGTTTTAGTTTTCGTTGAGAAAGTAATTTGCAAATGTTGATTTTCGGTCCACACATTTTGCAACAATGTTAATTAAGCATTAAATTCAATATTATTATAATCCGAATGAAAATTACGTGAAATCGAACGTAATAACTATAAACAACGTAGTTGGATTTAATAAAATAAGGATTCTGAGTATATCTCAAGTGAATACTTGAATGTTCGGCCGCAATTCAGTTTAAATGTTTACATTTCATTAGCGTTAGTCTCAGAACCATTTTCAATTATGTATAGATATAGACACTAATAATAACATAAATACTTCGAGAACCGTCGTAAATTGATCGTGATTACTACAACAACATAAATCCTCAAAACCGGTCATTTTAATCAAAACCTTTAATCTAATCTAGAACAAGTAATTAAACAATTAATAAGTTTTTTTTTTCAAAAATAATTTAATAGATTTCTTTGTATATGAAAGTTGTTTGACCGGTTTTTAATTTAGATTTTTTTAAATAAGTTCTAGGTAACTATTAAGCGAGAATTTAATGGCTAGTACGTTTGATCTTTTTTTTTCAATTATTATTTGTAAAGCTATGATTATATTTAATCTTAAAATTAATTGCAGTTATCGACACTTTAGTAATTACGTCGTCATTAAAATATCCGGATTTAGAAATTATACTTTTGATAGTTATTCTTCTTGGTGGAATGTTGATAATAAAAGTAGATTTCCAAGAGAAAACAAAATAATGATGAAAATGTAAATTATTTACTTAAAAAGGTTTAGTTTAATAAAAAGAATCTAGTGTAATGAAAACAAATTTAAAAATAATTTGTTTAAAACTTCTGATATTTTAAAAAGTTAAAATGTTACATTAAAGGTAAATATATTATTTTAATTTATTGTATTAATGTTGCAGGTGACTGTCGCATGGTACACAATGGCAAATTGATAGGAAATTCTATGGTTGTACTTTTTTAAATCTGTGACTCTTAAAAATTGGTACCCAGAGAAAATTTTCATTAGGTTAAGCGTAAGAATTAATGTGATAGTTTTGTTCTTCGGGAATATAATGACAATCATTTTTGTTTCACAAACCTTCTAACATGATTATTTGTAAAACAATCATCCGATCATGTATTAACCATCAACTAGATTAACCAAAATATTCTAACGACGATGTTAACTACAAATACTGCCTGAAGAAGTTAAAAGATATATTAACGAAACGTCGCAAAACTTAACATCGTTTAATTATAATCGCTATGTTCTAATGTACACCTACGATTATAAAAAAAAAATATATTTATTAAATTTTATCAAAAAATTTATTTTAAACACACAAAATGTAGTTATTAATTACATTGTGCGATTTAAACCAAAATTTCTAAGCAAGTGAGTCTCAACCCAAATTGGGGTATTCGGGTTTGCAGTAGAAGTTATTAAATTTCCCAAGTACCTAAGTTATTTATTTAAAATGTTCACATGTCTTAAAATTAAAAATTAAAGTTAATGGCCTAAAATGCTCACGGGATACAATAAGTATAACGTGGAGTCCCCATACCGAAAAATTTAAAAAAGACTTACTTAAATTAGTGAGCAGAATAGTATAGTAATATGTTTAGTTAACATTAACACACAAATTATTAACCATTAATTTTTTAAATTTCCAATCAATTTATATATTTCATTTTATATCCACTTTTCAAGCCCTATTAGAACGTAATTACAATAATCCAATAACTAATTAATTTGAATTATAATTTATGAGTAGGAAACATTTATGAAAACATCAATAAAAAGGCCTTTCGTAGTCTTCACACAAAAGTCAGAATTTTTTCCTTGTATATCCTTAATATGAAAAACCGTTAATTAGGAAAAATTTAGTGAAACTCATAAGAAATTAAGGGTACATTTTATTTATTTATTTTTATCGTCGTTTTATAACTACTAAGGTCTTTAGCGAATCTAAAGTTATTCAAGAAATTTACTCGATATATCGAAAATTTACTCCAATCGAGGATCGAACCCAACACGTACCAGTTTTGAAGCGGCCATCTTGACCACTCGGCCACCAGTAGGCTTATTTTTTTTTTGTTGAACGATAAAAAATTAAACGAAACGCATCCTTTTGTTAAAAATATCACATAAGACCACTTTTTTGTTTTTTTAAATTTTGATTTCGCACTTTTATGTGCAACTTAAAATAAATTAAATTGATGGAACTAGTTTTCATACAAGAAACCAAATTTACTGTTAATTCTTTTAGTTGTAGAAATAAAAGCAAATTTGTCAGATTTTTTATGCATTACTGAAGTATCTGCAGAGAAGTATTACAAAGATCGCTTCTGAAGACCACACAAATGTTTACGGACGCATTTTCAGCACCCGAAAGTTTGGGAGGGTACTAACGTTAACATTTGAAAAAAAAGCAAAAGCAGCATATTTTCTACTCACAATAACAATAGGCAAAATTAATGTAATTTTTAGGTCGGTAAAGACAAAGAACAGAGAATGTAAACACATACATGTGAGTAAAAACCAAATATAACTGTCACAAATTTGAACTGATTGTTGTCATTTGTTTCAACTGTCGTTTCGATTTCATTCAATTGCCAATTTTAGGATTATAGTCGGTGTGGTCAGTGCTAGCTGTGAACATTTCACGGGTAAAGTTCCAAGAGTAAGAAGTATTGTTTAATTATATTTTTTGTTGTTATTCATCGTCGCTTTATAACTGCCAAGGTTTTTGACGATTCAAAAGTCAATAAAAAACTGTAAATTGAGGAAAATTGAAACTTTGTTCGATACGAGAATCAAACCCAGCACCTACCAGTTTTGGAGCGATCACCTGGACCACTTTCATATTGTTCGTTTTTTGCTATTATAGGAAAAATATCTTATACCAAAAAAAATTATTTTGGAATCAAATTTTTTTCTTAAACTCTTAATTAGTAAGAATATGACGCAATAACTTCTACGTAGTTTTTAAATATTTTGACTTTTATGTTACAATAAAAAAATAAAACATAGTTAACAGTAGATATTTCATAATTAAAATGTAAAAAAATCAAAAGATTAAAATTTAATTTTATTGCATTTTAGATTACAACAAATTAAATAAGTTTAATTGTAGTTTATTATCGTGTAACGATTTCACCTATTTTACTGATGTTTGGAAGTGTAAATAGATTAAAAAAAATAACCAAGCAAAAATTGTTAATTAATAAGCCGCTTTAACTTGAAACGAACCATAAAATTGGAGACTATAATTATCTTGTATATAAATGTCATTATAATTACATAATTGATTTAAAACGATAAATTTATTCACTATTTTAAGTAATTAACGATTACTCAAACATTAAAACTGACAATTAAAATATTGTTGGATAATTCAACGAATAAATGTTTTGGAAAAAGAAAATGTGTATTCAAATTGCTTTTGCAAGTAAATAGTATAAAAAGGATTTGTTTTTATAATAATCTTTATCAAAGCTCTATTTTTGATTCAAAGAGCTTTTGTTATCTTATACTTGTTGGTATTTACCAAAGCTATTCACTTTCTGTTAGCAAAGTAATACATAATGCAGATTGGTTCGTTGCCTTTTCTTTGCAAGATGAAGGCAACACGAAGCTATAGGATATGGTGAATATATTCTGTCGTTTGTGGTTGGGTCGCTCCAATAGATACTCAAAAAGCCGTTATATTTGGTCTCGAGATGTGTTTTCTTTATGAGAATTTATGTTTTTACACAAAATACATTTGAATTGAATGTACTTTTATTTAAAGAGCGAATGCGCTTTTGTTATTGGTTCTGCTCTGCGGTTTTATGACGATCAATTTGTGTGGTTTTCTTGTGTGTGTAAATCTGTTGCTTCACAAGACCATAATAATATATCGTCAACCACATCTAATTGCTGCGCTGCCTTTATACACACAAACGAACCGCACTTTCGTTTAAATTACAATCCATCTAATAAATGGATTTTTTTTAAAAAATAAATAGTTTTCTTACCGACTTCATTACACGAGCTTGTTTAATAAAAACACGAAATAAAAATCTTTTAACATATATATGCATAAATTCTTTTAACATATACCAAACGTTTTATTTAAAAAAAAAAATAATTTCGCCATTAAGAAAAGAGCAAAATGAACGTAACGATACATAAAGTACCGGAAATGTGTTTCGGATACGACTTTCAAAACGAAAATAGCACTTGATGAGGTTTGGGGTTGCATCTGAATTGAACTGCGTTTGAAATACACGTCATTTTGTAATACTGTCACATCCATTTGAACGCAGTTTCCACTTTTCTATTTTCACGAATTGATATTGGAAAAATAAGTTTTCAATAATACTCAACACATGGGTTATCGTGAAACCTTTTACGATTCAATTTTTCTCAATACGTCTTATTCGATCTCATCTTTCAAAAAAGCACAATTTCATACAAATAAAAAGAAAATTTTCCCGTCATATAAAATCAAATATATTTCACAATTTATCAACGTTTAAAATTATTTGATATATATATATATATATATATATATTATATATATTATAAGATTAAAATAATCTTAAGCATACATAATTACCTCTATATTCATTAGCTAATGTAGGTTGAAGCGTAAAAGAGACAACGTTTAATTAACAACATTAAAGAAAGGTGGATATTACTCACTTAATGCACACTAATTTATATCTTCCTAAAAACAATTTCACACTAAATTGACTGATGATATCAAGATTTCAATTAAATTATCATTCCCATTATTCCCCGTACTTCATCTTGGTTAGTTCCACTGTAACAGCTAAACCGAATCTCTATTGATTCACACAATTATTTAACGTGAGAAACTCGAAAACTTTAGCTACCGTTCAATTAAAATATGATGATATGAAAATTGTCTTTCAAACATACGAATCTATAGATGGAATATTGAACAAAATAGAAACTTTATTCTCGGATAAATTAAATTCAATGCAAGCTTCTGTCAGCCCAAACACAATAGTCCTGTTGTACATAGAATAACAAATAGAGAGGATTGTGAATTGTTAAGTTTAAAATAACAAATTTAGCAGAGGGAAACTCGTTACAGTATGCTAATGTTCTGTTGTTAAATTGTAATTTGTTGGAAACTTATTGTTGAATGAATACTGAATTGCATTACACAACACTTAGTCTCTATTATTCTAACAATCCAACATTAAGATAATACTAAATTATTAACGCTTCCATTTTGGAGGAAAAAAATAATATAAAAGAAAATCACAATTTATAATTAATTCAAACAAAACAATGAGTTCCAATTAACATAAAAAGGTTACAAAAATAGCTAACTTTTAAAAAATTGCGCTATAATCTAAAATAATAATTAAGGGGGTTCTCCCGTATGATGGGTTATGAAAATACAGTTGTTACAAAGATACAGAAGTCGTTGTAATTTCACCGTACTTGAAACTTTAAACGCAGTTTGCCTCCATCATATTTCAAGAACGGTTTGACCGACTGACTCAAAAAATTCCGAATGTTTATATTTTTTATAACACAAACAAAAAAAAACAACGTAGAATTGCGGTTTTTCCTTTAAAAGTCTCACAAATTCTAATCTATTATTATAAAGAGGAAATATTTGATTGTTTATTTGCTTTGAAAAGTCTCCGAAACTACTTGGCCGATTTGAAAAATTCTTTCACTGTTGGGAAGCTACACTATTTCCGGAGAACATAGGCTATGTGAAATTTTTTAAAAAAATAAAGATCCATACTAAAACTCCAATAATGTAACCCAAGGTCTGAAAAAAATTGGTTATAGAACAAAATAATGTACTACGATTTTGCAGAACATATTATTATCTACAAAAAGTAGAGCGACAGCATATGTCTAACTATTATAGTTATGGCACAATAAGTGTTTTTTCATTTTAAAAAATATATATAAATGCCACCGCTATAAAAGCTCTTTTATTTATACTTTGGGATTAATTATACGTTCATAGCGCATTCGCTTACGTATCTGACATTCTTATGCTCACAATAAAAGAGACATCGGTTCGAATCTTACATTACATTTTTTTACAAAATTGTTTTTGGAAAAAGGTTCATTCGGGAATCGAAACAATGAGATGGGATTCCAACTAATATTCAAAAATCTAGACTCTTAACTTCTGTTATTTTAACGCGAGTATTTTGATAACTTTCGACTTTTTTTAGCCATAATTTAGACCGACTTTATTGGACTTGACGATATTTTTTATTTATGTATAGATACTGATTGATTTATGGATTATTTGGTTCACGGTAGGTATGCCTACCGACGGTATACGCAATTGAACATACTCTTCTTAGATATTTATAAATATTTCTTGAAGTTTAATTGATGATTACATACAACTATTTTATTCTAAGCAACAGTTGATTAAATGTGTATCTCTAAAGTCGACAAAGCAGTGTTTTTAAGTATGATTATGTTTTTCGTAAAACAAATAAGAAAAATAAAAATTTTCACATACCACTACAAATAGCAAATCTAAAAAGAAAATATAATCTACACCTACGTTACGCAGACGAAGTTGCGGGGATCAGCTAGTTTTTGATATTTTCAATTGATTCCATTTCATTCCATGCTTTTAAGCTTACGATTAAAACGATGTTTTTTTATTTGAGATAAGCCAATTAGCCGAAACCGTGAAAGCAGTGAGCGTCCAAGTTTTCTAGATGGGTTATCAAAAATTAGGATATGACTTAATTATTTTTTTGGTCACTAGCAGCGCATTGTTGTTTAAAAACTTGACCAACTTGATAGACTAATTGTTCTTGATTGCTCACTTTTTTTTGTTATTGTTATTCAAACTGATGTTAAAGCTATCAAAAAATAACATTCACGTTCTTTATATAGTTTAATTCTTTTAATATGATACGAATTCATGATTATTTTAATCTACTTTTATTTAAAAAACGATTTACAATTGAAACTATTAATCCCTTGTAAATTATAGGAAAATGTTTAATGCTTATTATACTTGGTATACCTAATAATGACACTAGAGCCCTCTGCACTGTGTCCTTATTTCGTAGATGAGTTTACAATACAGCGTTCATCCTCTTTCGTGATACATACGCTATAAATATGTATATAAATAAATTATAAAAAACTTTAAGTTCTTTCTTTTCTATAGCCCTCAAAAAAAAAATGCTTAAAACATAGGTATCAGACGGAAGAGCCCCCTTAACAAGGAAAAACTTGCGTAGAGATACCTATTTTTTTCATTGCTTTTTTAGATATAATTATAAATGTAAGTAGGTAAAATAGTAAAAGTTAATAACTAAAATTAAACTCTATAATAAATTATAGAGGCGTACATGTTTAAAATTGTAGATAATTATTATTAAATTGATAGTAATTAAAGTAATATTTTTGTTTGAGAAAAAAAATCCTCATTAAAAATTCTAAACGTAAATAATTGCTTTACACTGCTATAATTTCATTTCCAATTATTTTTAAACGCAATAAATTAATTATTCATGAAAATAATTTGAAATTAATTAATTTTAAAATTTCAACACGTACTAAATTATTTTAGTACAAACTTCGTTTGTAGATACTAAAAACAAGTTTAACGATTCAGTTTCTTCTAATTATAATTTTCCCATTAAAAGAGTAGGTAAACAGTTTTTGTCGATGTCAATTAGTAATCATATAGACAAATACGGTAGATTGTTAGCATATAAATACGTAGTTCCATTTTCATGGAAGCTTTTAACGATTTTTTAAACGTTTCAAATAAATCAAATGCTTTTAATTTCACGCTTATATTTCACATTAACAAGTTGTTCTATTTAAATTCTGGCTCGAAACCACTCAATTCGTTTCTCAGCTAAAGTATCCGCAAGCTTTAATTGGATTAAGTATAGCAATTGAGTTGAGATCGTGTTACGGTTAACAAGGGTCGTTTTATATTACACATTTGTATTAGTTATATTGTTATTTCTGTCGAATACGTGACATCGAATTGTGTTGCTCACGTAACAGTTCGTGCTGACTCAGTCGAAGACAAGTGAGCTTGAGCTTCGACTAATAAAGCTAAGTGCTATGTACACATACGATGCACTTATTAGCCGTGTCAATTGCACGTTTGCTGTTTAATTAGCTTTTCACTACAAGCCATCAATTATTTCACACAGAATAAAACCTTTTCAAATAATTCAAATATTACCCGGAAAATATTTCAAATATTCATCTATCTCCAACCGGTGGTAATAGAAGCTTTCCTGTTTTTCCATTCAAGGCATGTAGTCCCGTATTTCCTTAGCCACAAATAAATGTAATTTCCATTGAAGGGTGAAAGCCTAACTATCTAAATTCAATCCTTACCAACGTGGCTTGGCTCACCGGACCCGAGAAAATCATTCTGCTACCCGTTCCATTCCTTTTCATTCGCAACGCGCATCCTAAAACTCTGTGACCGGAATAAGTAATTCCAGGGTGAATACATACAATATAAATTAAATTTGTGGAAATTACGGTGCGCATATTGATATGCGAGCGTCTACGTAAATTAACTTAATATACAATTTTCATTATTTAAGTACAAAGTTACCCTGACGTTCATTAATATTCGCTTCACTAATCTACTTATATTAATGTCAATTTGTCATGCAGATGTGATTACTGCTCAACTTGTGACATTCTCAATTATCTAACACAATCCTCAATTTTTAATCTCCAAGAATTATCAAGTATTTAAAAATATTTTCATAATATTTAAACTAAAAACAATTAAAATTATCCGAGTCATTAAATCCTTTAAAGCTTCAAAATAGATTTTTAATCTAAGCGAATATTTCAAATCTATGGACCTATAGTCCTTTTTAAAAAATGTATAAGTAGTAATGACTACGTTTTACTGAAGTTTCTACTATATTTCGAAATATTAAATTTGTGACACACTTAAATGATGGCCCTGTTGTACTGAATCCTTAATTGAATGAAATATCAAATAAAGCTCATTGTCAGTTTTGAAAAGAACAGCCGAAGAAATACGATAACTAACATTACAACTGATAATAAATTGAAAATTTTATTTTTGAGGTACCAAATAATTCAATTAAAATTTTATCGAGGAAGAATTTTAGGTAAGAATCTATCTACTTATAAATAAAATACAATAACACTACATACTAGTATCTAATAGATAAAAGTTCAAAATAAATTAATAAATGGTTAAATTTTATTATATAAAAATTAAATTCCAATAGTAAGGTCTAGGTAAGTTAACAATTAAAGCTGTCGCTACAGAATCAGTAAATCCTGAATTAGAACACAATTACCCAGTTTATAAAACACTTTCTTTCCAGTTGGACTAAGTAATTAAACCCTAACGTCAAACCAATGACTATTACTAAAGAACATGATTAAATATTTGAGTTCGAATAATTTCCGAATAGTACGAAAAAGGTACAAAACTCTTCTTCAGTTAGGGGCCATTCATATATAATATAAGACATATTTTGTAATTTTGAGATTTCCTTCTTCCTTTAATAAAACAAATGATATTCACTTAGTAAGGCAAAATAGAGGAAATTAAAAAAATGATAACTAACCTTCCCTTAAGAATGTTTTACTGTTACATGAACTAATGGAGCAAAGATTATGGAAAAAAAACAAGAAAAAAATCAAGAGTTAAAAATGAATAAAAACGCCTCCTTTTCTCGACTGGATACTTAGTAATATACATTTTGTTTACTGTAGAAGCGCATGCGATTATAATGACAAAACTGATGATAGTATCGAAATTAACGGTTCCATTTTAGAATTCTTTAAGCATAATATTGCTGAACATTTTCATGTCATTCAAAAATGCATCGATTCAGTACTTTCGAGATGAGTAAATTAAATAAATAAATTACCGAAAGTTATTTGCTGTTTTAAAGCAGTTTAAGACAAAAACGAATAAAAATTAGGATAAGAACTATACCCTGTAAAATGATGATAAAATAAAATTAGAAAACCGTCATAGACTTATTCATTCCTTGATTCTTAGTATATCAATCACTATTTTAGGGCTCGTAATCGGTCGGTGACTTGGTTTAAATGTCAAAATATGGCGAATAAAATATAGCCTTAAAACATAAAATTAGTACTTATTTTTTTACAGAAAATTTGAAAATATAAAGCACAACACTAAGTAACTCGGTACTCGGTAAAACCTGTTTTTGACATATATCCATTACAAACCATAAAAAGTATTTAAATTAACCAAGTATGAATACATATTTTTCTAAATTAAAAAATAACAACATAGGTATAGGAAATTGGCATACAATCTACAAAAAAAAAAATCATTTTAAAAGTAATATTTGGTTTTAAAGTTTAAATTTTAAAACTTTCAATTAGAAAAAAAAAAGAAAAAACGTAGGAATGGCGGTAATAAATTTGATAGAGGTTTTTTTCAAGTGGATCAACTTTCAACATCAATTAAGAACGATTACCAACTATAAAACTTAATACGTATCGAAAGATCTGCGAAGCGTTAAATTTACGATGAAACATAAATTTAATTTAACGAATTTGAAAGATGTTAGTCATTAATCAAAAGCGTAGATATTACAGCTCATATGTTGAACACAAAAAAAAAACTAATTATAACTAGTTTGGAAAAAAAAAATTAAATGTGGGGCTCCCACGTGCTGAGATCAAAATGAATTTAATACACCTCTGGCTATATGTGTGCACAATAATAGAAGCCTAATGCCACGCGTTTCAATTAGTCTCTAAGGCCGGACTGTGAAAGCTTTACTAGTGGGTTTATTGCTCGTGGGGAAAAGCTTCGGGGTCGCACCACACGTTACAGTGTAACTCTCATGTTCCTACAACATTATATTAACAGGGTGGCACCGTCATTCATCCCCTTTCATATATGTGAGCAGGAAAAGCTTAGGGAAGGGAATTACTCCGAATCACCCTTTGCACTTCGTTATAATACCAAAACCACAGCGCTACTCATAAATGATGTTATACATTTACACGTGTGTATAGGATTAATATTACTGTGTGCTCATCCGTCTATAAACACTATTACGTTTACACATGGGGTTTTACGTTTGTTTTATAACAGCTAATTATTTTCTCACGTTTGTTTACATGCAAAATGTTCACATCCCTCTTACCCGCATTCATATAAAGATTTAACTGTTAAATGAAATCAGCACAATATAGACACAATTTATGTTAAGTCTGCAACATTTTAAGTTATTATGGGTCGAAGATTATGAAAACGTTAAAAGCTTTTCTCGTTTTTCGTCATTGACATTCATATTATATTTCTATCTCAGTTATATAGATTCTTTATAAGTTAATTATAAAATAGTGTTGCGAGTTATAACTGCTAATAAAATCGATTAAAAATAATTACATTCCACTTAGAATATAAATTACTACTTACATTTTTTATTCCAAAACATTTTTTATTTCATATTTTTTGATATTTGAAACAACTTTACGATGGAAATAAGAATATATTAGTAAAATGTATTGAATTAAATTTTTTCTAGTATCACAATTATATTGAAAAAAAAATAAGTAAAATCTTTAAAAAAAATGCTATGATAAAAATATATGTAGAAGATACGAGTATCAATCATTATTAAAATTTATCCATAAAAGAGTTGATCGGGCTATTTTAAGCAGTTACGAAACTTGATCACTTTTAATTTGCACGGAAAATTTTAATGAGATAAGAATAAATTAATTTGGTAATTTGAATTTAATATGAATTGATTACATTGTACCAGCGATATTTAAATATGATTAGTATTTAATATTCTAATCATATCACGTGGTCCCATTGAATTCAGTATCTAAGAAAATTTTTCTCTTTATATATTTTGATATTTAGTTTAAAAATTATATAAGTATTTTTACTTCATTTCGTTCAAAAAAGAAAAGAAAAATATATACAAAATGTTTTTTATATATAGACATAGGATTATGCTTAAGCTCAATTAATAAACAGTTGACTAAAAAATGTAGGATATTTTAAGTTCAGCAGATCACGAAAAACGCAAATATTTTTTTTTTTTTGTTGAATTAAAATACGGTCATTATTTCGATAAATTTAACATCAATCTGCGACTTCAAAGGAATAAAAATTAAACCCCAACCTGAAGTTCTTCAATCCACATTCTCTTGATTTTGCAATTTATAGATAACTGCTCGATACGACAGCTAATTTCATTAGATCTGCGTAAATTAAACCGCGATTTACTTCCATAATAAAATTTGAGGTCTGTAAAGCAATACATTTAAAAAAAGACACAAATTTTTGATTTTCACAAAGTAGATAAACAAAGAAATTTTCCAAAAAAATCCTAATACTTTAAGAATTACCTTGGGCCAAGTCCGGATAATTAACCGAAGTAAGGAAAAATGAGCATATTCCACCCCTTCCGCGTTTTGTCTTTAGTCAATGATCTAAAGCTGTTCTCAACATTTATGCTGCCTATGGAGTAGGCGGCATAGCTGATAGGGCGCTCGTGATTGGTAGGTCAAGATCAAAACTGAAAATTTTGACCTCAAAAACGCAGTTTTTGCCGCCTTACAACCTCGATTAAAAGCAAACAAAGAAATCGTTGAAAATGCTCATTTCTCTCAACTTGACTTTTTTTTTATGATCCAAAGAGTAAAAAGCAAAGCATAGATTTTGGTAGAATAAAACATTCTATTTCGAATAATTTACAACATGTAATGGTTGCGGAATATTCAAATTAAAAAAATAATAAAAGCAACGGCGGGAATTTAGCTCCCAACTTAATATTAATAGTAAAGTTTTATTTTTTATCTATTTTACTAGTGAGCATCAATATACCTACTTGTTATACCTACTATGATATACGATATAATATAGCTATTTGTTAAGTTGTTAAATTACGAACATGACCAATGTGACCAAACTTAAGCTCCTTCTCCCCAATTCTATATTCAAGCAATTTAGTATTAGTGGTAATTTAATCGCTCTATGCGCCAGTGAATTTGGGTTAGAATACTATATACCCACTATATTTTTTATATATTACGGTTGTTTTTATTTCGAGAATTGTGGTTAATGGAAAGCCACTAAAAACAAGTTACATAAAACCTAAATACATAATTTTAAAATAACTATCAAGAAATCTAAAACCTTAAGAAAAGAATTAATGTTTCTTATGAGATTTGATATACATATCCCTTTTTCATTACTTTCCTGAATATAATTCTCTGAACAAATAATTATTACTTAACTTTTAGCAATGTTTATTAAAAAGTATTTTCTTTTTGTCTGCGACATCAGTAATATATAATTACATCGAAATTATTTAAGCAAAAGTATTCGTTCGAATGAATGAATTTGTATAATTTCTTTATGGGCTGTTATTTATAACTACTAAAAAATTGAAACATACCACAAAACGAAATAAAAATTAATGTTTCAGAGCTTTTAACGTGTGTTTAAGTGTGAATGGAAATAAAGAAGAAAAATATTTTAAATGTACCTTAAAAATCTTTATGTTGATACATTTTTTTTAAGTTTAATATTTGAAGAAAATACAAATAGAAATAGGAGAAAAATGAAAAAGTTTTTATTCGCTAGACTAAAGTTTAAGTAGAACTTTGAATCAATACCATAATAGGCAAACTATATATGTATGGATGTCGTTAAAGACAGAGAAGAAAAAATGTACATATATGGAAGTGAGTGAAAACCAATTATAATAATCATTGTTTCAAATTTGAACTAACTGATTGTTATCATTTGTTTCCACTGTCATTTTGATTTCACTCAATTGTCTTTTTTTTTTCATTTGTCTTAGTGTTGACTGAATATTTCACGAGTAGCTACTAGTATTGATAAAAAATAACATGCTATGGTTTTGCGACAATCTTATGAATACAAACCCAATATAATAAACAACCCTTGGCGCCGTGGAGTTTTACAAGAAAAATAAACTTCAGTACTTGTGTAAGAGCTCAAATTTTTGTCGTTGCAATTCAATGAAGTTTCACAAAGTTAACTCTTTATTTTTCGGTATTATTCAGTGGCATTCTTGTAAACTTGAGTCACGAAATGATTATTAAACTCATTTTTTTTATCTTAACATTTCTAAATAGGTTCAAGTGCGTACTTAAATCGTAAATTATTTTCATATAGTTTCTTCAAATAGATATAAATATTACCGTGGAAGAAATTTAATATTTTCTACATAAAATTCAAATATATGATACAAATAAATTTCCCCGTACCACATCGAAACACTCCATTCTCATACTTTCTTTCATACACATACGTTGTTATTATCTTTTCACAAGAAATAAATTTCACTGAACTTTCTGAATTTTATGATACAAAACCATATTATACTATATAATATATGGAGTAAATAAAAAGATTAAACGCTATATAAAAATGACATCGATGGAAAAAAACCTACTTAAGAAGTTATAAGATTCGTGTCGATGTAAAAATTTGTTTTACGTCAAAGTCACGACCCTTGTTTTTTTAAAAATTCCACGTTTTTTTTTCTACTTCGTAAAAAATAACATCTTTAAGCAACACATTAGTACTCGTTAAGCCTTAAGTTTGTATACACATACATATGTATATATGTATTTTCAGTGTAATAAAAACCTGGCACGCAAGTAGAAACCTAAAAAGCTGATGTTAAAGCAAACATAAGGAAAACAAAAACGATGTAATCAACTCAAGCACTTGCTTAAATAACGTTTACATTACTACTACTTGACTGCAGACGTTTCTATTCAATCGCACGTATTGTTTGATATCAAGGATACGACTTAAGTGTTTAATCAATAAACATTTTCTTTTTCAGATTTCAATTTTGAGATTTTTCAATGAACGCGTGTACATGTTTAAATCTTCATATCAACTTCTAAATGTAATTGTGAACCGGTCGTAAACAATAGAGGGAACACCATCAATACATTTAGAATTCCATTATCTCACGGTGTATCCAATGACCAGTGAACAGGGTATATTATATTAAAATAACAGATTTAAACAGTAACAATAAACAACTCCCCATGTCGCATGATATAACATGACAAACGGAGTCAATAGTGACACGGGAGTGACTATCATTGACATAATCACTGCAGTTATCTTGTACAAACCCTCCACCCTGTTATTAAAGTGCACAAGAGTCAGGATAGGGAGGTTGACATATGAAACAGAGGGAACAACAATGTAGTCAACGACAAACGCACATACCCATTATAAAGCGCACACACTGTAAATAAACCAGATTGATCCCTCAGGACCAAAATGAATTTCACACTCCATTGCACTTAAATTCATTAGGTGAGAAATATAAGCAAATGGGATTATCTCGATTCGTGGCTCGTTTCATGTGCATCTTTCCAATAAAAATGAGGTTTGATGACTCATCCGAAAACCACAGTCATAACCAAAATAATATAAAACCATTTATTTAATTTTTTATTACAGAGATCTTTTAAGCTCAAAATCAACATATTTTTAAATGATTTCTTCTAGCAAACAACGCTTGTAATATTCATCTATTTATGTTCTAAATGTACACGTATATTATGTTTATTTAGTTGATAAAAAAATAAAATAAAAACTATGAAAATCTCCAACTTTACCGCTAGAAAAATAGTGTCCCTACATAGCGAAATTAATTTAGACTGCATAGTAAATTATTTCATTTTCGGAACAAAATAACTATGAAATCTATACACTGTATTTTTAAAAACTGTACAGTTAACCGGAAAACAAATACTACACGATAACATTTTGAAAAATATTTTCATTACCTTAGTCTTTATAATATTCTATTTTAAAATGTACATTTGAATTTTTAGGTGATAACTTCGTATTTATGTTAACAGTTTTGTGTAATAAATAGCATTTCAAAAATTACGAAACTACATTGGAAAGTTGTAAGGGTAAGTGAAGACACACATACCATATACAAGTAAAAGAGACAGAACTACTATTACTTTTATTACTCTCTGCCTTCTAAACAAACAAATCCATAGGAGGGATTGATATGTGGGATAACTTGAGTATGTATGAACGTAGACATGGACTATTTCTATAAGCGTGCACTTATTGAGAAAAGTCCTTCCAGAATGGCAAGAATACATGAATCGATAAGAAATATTTGCTA
Organism: Sisyra terminalis; assembly: GCA_958496175.1. Taxonomy (NCBI): domain Eukaryota; kingdom Metazoa; phylum Arthropoda; class Insecta; order Neuroptera; family Sisyridae; genus Sisyra; species Sisyra terminalis. The sequence continues at coordinate 35,958,515 of OY292274.1, forward strand.
TCATTTCATCATTCAATTATTTCATAGAAAAAAGACGTAAATTCGTAGACGTAAATATACTACAATATGTTATTGTCATGATAAATTTTTATGTTTATTTTTTTCTATTCGTGAAAGTATATTCAACTCACTGTTTCCTAATTAAATTAAATATCTTTCGTTTTGCTAGATTTTTTTTTGACCTATGAATAATTGGCTTGAGCATATACAAAAATTTCATAGAATAGAAGATCCACATTTTTTATAGTAAACTTTTTTTGACAATTTTAATTTTTTTCTAGCAATAAAATCTGCTCTGCATTATTACAAACATTAAAAATAATAACTATTATAATCGTGTTATTAAAAATATTGTGATGAATGAATAAAAGTAATAATGAATTAATCTCGTTACTTGTAGCTCTATTATGACTATTTTCTAGATTTAAGAATTGAAAAAACATAGTTGTCGAAAAGAAAAAATTCTACTTTACCGACTACGTTTCAATATCGTAATTTTTATAAAAATGTAAAAGAATATCCGGTTTAAAATAAGGATCTATGATCAACAAAATTTACGATGCAACATCGTAAAAATTACGATAATAGAAATAACGACGTTATTACTGTAGAGTTATTGCTATAATTTTATCCGTGTATATTTGTGATTTATATAATTACTACAAATCTACAAAATAAAGAAATATATTTATATAATAGATCTAATGCAAATAAGAGATAATTTTCATCAAAATTTTGGAAAATATGATTATTGATGGACCTGCTAAGATATGTGACGACTTTGTAACCCCAGCGAATTTTGAGGTAAAACTTTGTGACGAAAAAAAATATTTTTCAAACATCGAATTATTGAGAATCCTCAAGTTACTAAAACCTTTCGATTTAAATTAAGAAAAAACGAAATTTTTAGACAATCTAAGCAAAATACCTACGAGTAAATTTATTTAGTAAATGCATATTTTAATGACAATTCTAAAACATTAAGCTGTATCTTTTATTTAACTTTTAATCGTAGGAACTAACAAATAAGATAAAATTTCAAGCATTTCATGAATTGTTAACTATTCTATGCAACAAAATTCTTAAAACAACAACAATAAAGCACTAATGTACTCCGTAAATTTCACGATAAACGCATTACAAAGGATGAATGCTGCATATAATCTCTGTACCTCAAAGCTCTCACAGCGTCATTAAACAAAACTGTGCAAGAACATAATTCTGAATAATACGACTACTATTTCATTATCTGTTCTGTGCAAATATTGAGAGGAAAGTATAATACATAAAGAATAAAATTTGTTCAAAATAAATGAAACAAAGAAAACAAAAAAAAATTATTTAAAGCAATAAAAAAAGGAAATTCTAATAAAACAATAAATTTATAATGTCGGTATCATAACGATAAATATTTAATATATTCTTTCTATACGTTTATCCTTGATCTTGCGTCATTTAATGCTTTCATTCTTGATTGACTTGCCATAAATCGCTAGTCTGGACTGGTATTTTCACTCATGGGTAGATAATCTATATCCTTAAAATATCTATTTAGTACTTACAAATTTATCTCTTAGATAAAGTTCACACAATAATCCTACTATATCACTATTTTTAGATGAATTTACGCATTTTTTCTCTTTAGTTCGGATAAAATTTTATCTGGAAGACAAATATTACTACCTAATTGTGAAAATACCAACCATTAGTAAACAAAATATTTAAGAAGGATTGCACTAAATTATTACATAGCTCAAACAATTCTTAGAATTGTACGTCCCAGGTGACAAAATGCATTAAGAAAATGGAAAAATAAAATAAACGTTAAATATGCATTGAAATAAAAGAGCATATAAAGGTAAGTAAGTTTCAAACGAAAAAGTTTTAATGTGCTTCAGAGGCTTTTCATTATTTCAAATAAACCCCACCTAAAAGAAGCAAGTAAATTTTGAGTCAGCTATTGGAAATTTATTTTTTTGACACTTTAAGTAGTTTCTTTTATTTTGAATTGGTTATTTGTCATCAAAAAAAAAATAGATTAAAGTAATACAAAAGTGGTACTAAAGCTACTGATGGTCGAGAGGTCTAGGTAACCGCTCCAAAACTGGTAGGTGTTGGATTCGATCCTCGGATCGAGCGATTTTCGATATTTCTAAACTACGGAATTTTATTAACTCTAGAATTACTAAAGACCTTGATAGTTATAAACCGACAGTAAATAACAATTTAGAAAAACAGTGGTACAAAATTGATTTTTGAAAATCGTTGAAAAGGATTATATCTTACATGTAATAGATAGTCATTTTATTATGATAAAAAAGATGCTATGAAATCATAACACTTTACAGAAGTTATTATTTTTAATTACATAGTTTTTTAGCCAAAACAATAACTTTACATTTTACAATGTATTTAAAAAATATTTTTTTATTTTTACTGCAAGCAAGAGATTTTGCGTGAAACTATAAAAGCTTCGTTAGTAATATATTTTAATTAATGCAATAAATATTAATTATTTATGAATTAATACTTTGTATTATAGTAATAAACCTATAAATGTCTTATATATCATTTTGCATAATATAAACATTATGATTTCATTTAATCTTTTTCATTTCTACGGCATCGGTTAGCAAGAGCGTTGTTATTTTCAGTTATAAACTGCTTTAAAATCAATTCTTGATATACAAAAGTTTATTCCAACAGAAATATTATATTTCATGTAAAATTTATGCTTCTTTTTTTATAAAAGTAGAGCTATAAATCATTGCGATAACAAAAGCAAATAATTATTTCACGTTATAATAAAAAGGAAAAATATACGAAGAATGTTGTGAATTTTAAAATTAAATATAAAGATTACATACACTCCCTGAAAATCCACGCGATAATACGTTTATATATCTCTATATATATGAGAAAACATAAAAAATACAAGGCAAATATTTTAGTAAGTTATAAACGCAAGGTGAATACCGGATATTTTAAAAGAGTTATAAAACAATTTTTTGCTAATTACTTCAAATAAAAAAAATGTTAAATGAAAAAAATTCCTCAAATATTTTCACTGGAAAATTAATGACAACAATGAATATAAATTTGCCGCATGTTTGAAGAAAAACACCAACATAGAAATAATAATATATTACATGAAAACATTGTAAAATGTCTAATGTCATGAATTCAAACATAAAACACTATTTACAGAAGAACAAATTATCGACTGCATGCTAAATGTGAAATTTTCTTACTTTTCTTCTTTTATATTACATTTAAAATGTTTAATATCCTTGTCCATGTCTAGATTACATATGCATATAAAATTCTCTGGTTGGCACCATTTTAGACTCGTTAATTTATTTATAATAGACTAATAGGAAATCAATGCGCCAACTTTCATTATGATATTAATGCTAATCCATTCAATTAATAGTCTTAAATTTATCTAATAAATCAGCCGATTCATGTCGTTATTACCAAAAGATTAGACATTTCATATTTAATTTTTTCTAAAAAGATGCCCACTTAACAAGTTTTAGTCGTTTAAAATTTCCACAATATTTTCGTCTGAAATTTATTAGGACTTTACAAACACCAACATATAATTTGATAAACTTATTATGTAAAATTCGATAATAAAAAAAAAGCAAATAGTAAAAATGTTCATTTTGGGGAAATCATAAAAATACAAATTTATGATGAAAAGATAAAATACTTTCACATTTAATGGGCATATATTATGAAGATGTTAAATAAATGTATTACGGGTTTACAAATTTCCTTTCTGTAATGGGTTATGAATTTTAATGACCATTTTATATAATGCATTATCTTAAATTTTATGTTTATACAGTTCATTTATGGTATTGGCTATTTTAAAATACAGAGATTTCCAATCATAAAAGAAAATTTTTATTTTAGTTTCACTTCTAATAAAAATTTTAAAAAAAGTTATAAATTATTAGTAGGATGTGAATACCAAAAAATAAATGCATAAATATTAGGTTAGTACACTTTAAAGTGAAAATCTTTATTTTCTTATTTACTATAAAATACCAATTATATTATACGTGCATATTTTATACAAGGAGTATTTCAATGGAATTGTAGAACAATTAAACTGATAGAATTAATTACTTTATTAATTTCAAAATCTTTTAAATCTCACTGAATAAACCTAAACTGACATTATCCGGGATATTATCGCGTCTGTATTAAATTCTATATCAGTGATTACTAGCCTTTTTGCAACAAGATCTTAATTTCTAAACATCTTGGTAGCAAAAATGCCTAAGTTCTAGTACCAAAAACTTGCAGTACATTTAATACTAAGAGCACAAAAATTCTTATAAGAAAAAAAAATAAACAATGAAATCTATATTTTGATAATTTTTACGCACTAATGAATTTTTTTTATTGTTTTTAACTAGTTTAAGGAATTGAAGTTCCTTGCAACATTTCATTTAAAGTCTAATGAGTTTTTAATTCCGTAAGATATTGATTTCTGGTGGCTCAATTATACAATTTTTGTAGTTAATTTTTGGAATTCACATTTCATAAAATTCATTAATCGATTATACGAATTGAACAGTTTTTCAAGATTTTTTGAAGCAAATTCTAATAGTCCTGCTTTAGTTCCAGGACGTAAACGTGGATCATCATTAAGCAAATATGGATCATTTTTAATGTTTGCACCTTAAAATTCAGAGCACCCAACTTACACAAATCAAGTCATACATATTGTATGTATCGTTTTATTTGTATGATAAAAAATTACAAATATTTATCAGCATAAGTTAAGCCACAATAAATCTCTTGAAGAGCCGCATGTGACTCGCAAATTGCCATAACTACATAGTACGTTCTGCACCTATTTTTTTTAATTTTTTATCATTTGGGCAAAAACATTACAAACTATCATAAACCTCATTGAATTTGAGTATACTTTTTTTTAAATTATTAAGGTTGTTAAGAAGAGCGGTGGGGAATTATGAGGAAAAAGGGGTATTTTTCTGTACTTATAAATAGGCGTTGCAGATATTTCTATAAGGCTTTATACACTCGGAATGAATTTAGACACGATTTTCTATCTTTACGTTAAAATATTTTGATTAAAAACCACCAAATGCTAATGATTCTGGTATTGATCGATGCAAAATATTTCACAGAATGCATCGCTAATTATTCAAAGATAGTTCATTTCTACGAAAAGTGCTGTCACAAGTTGATTGCGATCACGCATAACTTGCTCCATTTACCCTGTGTTAAGCGGTTCAAAATTACGCAAATTTACGATTTTTTTACTCCGTTAATAAACTCAAAATCGAATTGAAATCTTACAGAGACATAGCTCAAATGGTTGACTACCTACAGTATTAATTTCAATTTTTTTCATTACTTGTAATTTTCTTCTACACAACTTTAAAGCAGAGAATTCCTCAATCTTTTTGATCTTAAAAGCACGTTTTTGAGGGTCAGTTGAGCGTCGGGTAGTATTTATTGTTGAGAATTGGTAATAAATACTTGTAAAAAGTTAAGAACACTACAATATTTTAATTTTAGTAACTCAGCGGTAGGTACATGTAAAATTAACTGCGGGTACTATGTTATCCTCGGGCATAGCAATGGAAATGATTGTATTAACGTAAAAAGTATATACCTCTGTTGGGGGTGGTGTTGTAGACTCTTTCACTTTCTCAAGTGTTGGGGTAGACGGTGAATGTTTATCAACATTTGCAGTGGATGTCTTTTTCTTGGTAGCACCTTCCTGGGGTTCAGTGCCACCAGCAGTAGCCCCAGGACCTGTGCTACCTCCGCCGCCGCTATCCACATCGCTGTGCGGCGACTCTTGTAAACGAACTATGATCGCAATGGTTGCAACCTCTTTTATTCAACGACCACAACAATGTTAGCGCCCGTCGCGCAAATTTTATCCACCAAAACACCAAACAGTAAAAAAAAATAATTCTCAAGTCACTCACAGGAAAAAGTTAAGATTCCAATGGTTCTACATGTCATGTTTTATTTCAATAAACTGTAGCTACACTAGAAAAATTATTGCTCAATTGATTCGTTGGCAAACCTAAACAAATTCAACATTATCAAAAAAATCAATCAGAAACCAGGCTAAATAGAAGTCAACTCGCATTTTCTTCTCTTATTCCAACACATGTTCTCTTTTCTTTCTCCTGCAATTACAATTTTACAATTACGACGTACATACGTATAATAAATACATAATAAAATAACGACACGAAAACAAGCTGAAATCTATTTTAAAATCATAGCATGGCAAGAAAACGATTTAAGATCACGCCAACACGCAGACTTCTGGCAAGACATTTTTCAAAAAGATGTCGAACAGGAGGCTTGTTTTCAAATACAAACTTCTCACTTAAACATGGACAAAGAAGTTACAAATCAATTTACGTGGTTGTTGTAATCAGTTAGAAGAAACAACACTCCCATTTATGTAAATGAAGCATAAGATTCAGTAAAAAAATAGTGTCAAGGATTGGTTAAACAACCGACGAAAATAACATGGTTCCAATAAGTAAATAATGTATGCATTTAATGACATGAAATTCTTTTAATTTCTGCTCAATTTTCTTAAATGCCAATTGCAGGTAATATGAAAATGTTTCCACTACAAACTAGTATTATTTGTAGCACGAACATTGGAGCTGATACAAAAAAGGAAATAACTTATCTTTCAAACATCCAGTCGTTAAAGTGAAAAAAAAGAACAAATTTCCGTTCCAATAATCTTGTCAAGATTAAAACGAATATTTGAACAAAATAAGCAAATTTTAAACATGATGGTTTATAATCAAATTTCAAGCTGTGATATAATCAATTTAAAGATGATAGTAATTACATTATAGGTATATGATGATGATGATAAAGGTTGCAAGCTATCCATATTGAATAGCTCGTTGAATCCAATTAACAGAATGAAGTGTTGTTTTACGCTCATTGTTATAGCGCACATAAAACAATCAAGTAATTAAGTATGGCTTAGTAAATATTATGAAGAAGAAAAATTGCCAATTACTAAAGCACAAGGAAAAAATTACCACGGCCATAAAATGAAAAAAATTGCAGTCATCAAATTCGTGGAAATTATCAGGAAAAATCGATCGTTATTTCGGTAATAAGTTTGATGGAACATTTACGTTTTTGGAACGATAAAATTTTATTTGATATTTTGTGAAAATGAGAATATTTTAAATTGTTGGTTGAATTTTATGTTGGTTGTGATACACGCGTTGCGGTCCGTCGGAAAAGTTCCAAGCTCGTAAATATAGAACGGGAATTTTTTTCTTTTGATAACATGGGTTAGTAATATTTGGTATTGATATTGGTGTTAATTTGTTAACGTAATTTATTTATCTTTTTTCGTTTTATAGAAAATAAGCAAGTTTTACTGGATGATTGGGATGTTTGTAATGTTTTACTTTCAACAAGTTATTTGCATTTTAATTGTATGCTTGTTGATTTCTCTGTGATGGAATAATTAGAAGAAACTGCCGGAGGAGTGATTTTTATTTTAAATGGTGAAGATGTTAAAATTACAAACAGGTGAGACACAAACTGCTCGGAATCCAATTGGTTTGTTTTTGTAATTGAGTATGTCGTGAACACTTAAATCACTTGAATTAATAATGACGAGAGAAACGATTTTCAGGTGCACAATTAAATTAACACACTGCATATAAAAACGTCCCTCCACAAGTGTATCTCATCTCCGTACAGTGAGCGCACTGCAGTATTTAAAAAAGTACATTATTGATTTTTCAAAGTCGCATATTAGTGATGAGTCAAATTTGAAAATGATTTCCTCGACAGGATGGTTATCCCGAATTTTTGGCGAAATTCTGACGAGTGTAGTAACAAAGTGCACATGTGGAACTCGCACGATTCGCCTGTTCGGAGAGTTGTGATATTATGGTTACACAAATTGAGAATAGTTGAAGAGGACAAGACGACACATGTGTGAAGAATGGAACGTGTGCGGTCACTAACACATTACGTTTCCAACTACTCCCGCTCGACGACGTACGCTCTGCGTCTGGTCGACGACGACCTCGACGTCAGTCGGTGCGCGACGCGACTCTCGCGCATTCCCTCTCCACCCCATTCCGAGTCGCGATATCTTTGAGTCGGCGACGTTGATACCTGTCCAGGCCAACGGCACCGACGACATCACATCTACTCCCAATCTCTTTCAATATTTCGCTCCTTAACTTCATACAAAACGATAAACCCTCTCTCTCTTTCTCTCAATTCCCATGTCTTTAGCCGTAATACTTTTATACCTATATGCATATAATCTTGCATACTTTCATATCCTTTTTATCACTTCATCAAGATTTCCTTTATTATGCATTTTCTATTATTCATGCACTTACGATTGCACACAATTTTAAAACAAAGAATAAAAAACGAGCACTAAAATCTTTTCCTGATTAACGTTTTTTATTCCACCGTTCTTTTTACGTTTCTTTTATTATTATTCCTATTATGGTGATTTTCTACTTGCATTTCAAACACAAAAAGCTCTTTTAACGCTTTATGACACAAAAACCAATAAGTTTTACTTATAAAAGTTTTTAATCTTCCTTTGCCAACGAATGAGCTTTTCATGTAACCAATCCTTTAAAATTTATTTATTTCAAATAACTACTGTCCGACCGAAATTTCGGTTTCGACCAAAAAACGAGTTTCGGCTGTCGTCAAACTACGACCGAAACCGAAACTGAATTTGTGAAATAAAAGTGTTAAAAATTTATTGTTTTCCACTTATTATTTGATTCTTCAATTATGAATACTGTATACAATCAGCTCATTAAATTATTGTTCAATATTTTCTTTAATAATTTTTTTCAGTTTGAAAGAAAAGTGATTATAGTTTAGAAGAAATTATTTTATTTTTAAGACATAATAAATAGTACTTTTTATTTTACCTAAACATAATATGTAGTTAAAAAGTACTTTAGTTTGTAACTTGTCTATCATTTTATGTTATTCGTAACTAATATTAAAAAAAATAGGTAAAATTTCCGATTTTCTCTGAAACTATATACATTTTTTTTAAGTATCGAACTATTTATTTGCCTCATTGTTACGTAATTACGTAAATACGTCGTAATTATTCACGAATTTCTATTATGTACTTTTGTTTCCAGTTGTACCTCCATATCATCCTTAAGCTGTTTTTAGAAGTGGATACTACTAGTGGAACTACTTTAGGCGCCTGGACTTAATTAATAGGGACCGAACTGTCAGAAAAATGTATCTTAATTCTTCTATTTTTTTGTCAAACAGTAACTTATATTTTAGATACTTTTTAAAAAGATCTGTATCTTGTAACTTTCAAACTACCTTAGATATCGAGATACTAAGTGATTAGGGGCAGAATTTTATTTTATTTTAATCAATAAACTTTAATTTATACTTCTTATATTAATCTTCTATCGTTTTAAAGTAGGTTGTGTTTACAGACGAACATATAAATTTTGCTTTTTCCTCAATTAATAAAGATAAGAAATACATTATCTGATTATCTAAAAACTTTACCCAATATGTTACAAACCTTAGTCATTCATAATATACAATGTAATTAAAACATTAACTTATTGAATATCTTAAAAGTAACTTAAATAAGTATATAAGTTCCTTTGTTTTAAGAGTAACTAGAACCCCAAGTAACTTCGGATACTTTTTAAGAAAGCAACTTATCTAGTTTCTAGAAACGTTTACAAAGTATCTTTGACAGCTCTAAATAGGGGATAGTATTACAGATTCTCGTCACCACAGTGACCACATTACCGTCACCCAATGTTTATAAAATACACAAGTCGCTTATTTAAAAAAAAAAGTCATAATGAAAGTTTTTGAAATGTGAATCAGTCTGAATTTACGTATGGTAAAGTAAATGAAAAATTAATCAAAATTAGTATCGTATTGAGATCCGTATTGAACCTAACGAACGAATTTAAACATTTAATATTTGGAAAATTAAGTTTAATAAGTAACTTCCCGTGAAATATTCATAGCCCAACAAGTACATTGATACAACTGAAAAATAGTAAAAATTGCCAATTGAGTCAAATCAAAATCATAGTTGAAACCATAACAGCAATCAGTTAGATCAAATTGGAGACAACGATTGTATTTCAATCACACGTACCTTAAGATAGTATACAAGAAGGTATTCCAATCTTACAATGCATGATGGGAAATATGTCACGATGTGGCGCCGCCACAAGAGTGTCTAGAGTACTAACTTTAACCGTTACCATAAAAATAAATGGTTTCGGTTAGTTAGTATTGTAAACATATTTCTGGCGGCGCCTCATCTTGACACAATTCTCATCATGCATTGCAAGAATGAAATAACTTCTTTTATATTACCGTAACGTACCTATGTGTTTCCCATTTTGTCTATCTTTGTGGAAATTTTATGCAACTCAATTTTTTTTTATTAATTCGATCATATAATTTTCTCTTTTATAGTTTAATTATCTTAATGACTTGACTTAATTGAGAATTCAACAAAAACAAAATACAAAATGAGACGTCGCTACACTTTGGCGTCTCTAAAAGCTACCTGAGCTTTTCCATGCCTGGTTCTCTTTCCTCAATCTCCTTGGCCAACATTCAAGCTATGCCAAGGTAAGAATGTATATAAAACAATCAATGCTGAGTCCATAGAAACTAGTGATTACTGCAACTTCATCAATAATTAGGTACCCTAAACGTTAAACAACAATATATTTCTGTTTCTATAAATCGAATATACAAGAATTTACCTATGTTTATAGATTTGAAGCAACCCAATAAAAATAAAATCAAATAAAAAAGAGTTGTGAGTAATCATTGTTTAACAAAAACTAACTACTTACGTAAATATGTTTCAATAACAAAACTATAACATTACCAATAAAGAAACCTAGAATTATATTTTCTTTAATTTGCCGTACATTGTTATTTCAATGCTATTAAATCGTTGCTTTTTCACTTATTAAAACATAATTTCTGTCAATATAAAAACTTGTTCCTTTTTTCCATGGAGCGATAATAAATTCTGCTATTATAATGAAGTAAATATTAGCAAAACACATTTAAATCTTATCTAATAATTTACATAAACATCGTTAAGGATTTCAAACACGCTAATAAAGAAAATAAATAAATAAACAAAGTGATTAATTGCTAATGGATTCTAAATACTCAAAAAACGAACGAATAGTAATTTCTATTATAATTAGTATTAGATAATTGCATACTATATCATACACTTTTTTAAGACAATAGTTATTTAAAGTCTATGTCCAGATTTAACCTCCAACCATTTCCTTCGTAATTAGATTGTAGTTTTTTTTAATAAAATAAAAATATAAACAACGTTATTATACATATTGCATACAAATGATTTTCATTGTTAACTATTTAATAATTTATTGGATAAACCAAAGATATGTAACAACCGAAATTGTGCATTGGAATTCATGCAACTATTTCTAATAATTATGAGACTAATAAATCATTCGTAAAATATTTTTAATCAATTTAATTAATATTAACTGAAAATAAAAATAACGTTAAGTAATCAATTTATATGAAAATATTGACATATTAAGTCATTAAGAGTATTTAAATTAGACAATATGTAGTCAACGGTACGTTTAAGTTAATTAATTGATATCCTTCAGAATTACAAATTACCTTTATACAGTTACAACATATAAATTGTATACATTAAAAAAATTAATGCCACATTTCTACATGTTAATTTGTTGTATTAATTTAAAATTCGCCAATTATTAACAACATGTTTATTTAGCCTTTGGCTATGCTGAAATCTTTACATAAATCTCGAATATTTCAAATTACTGATTTATGAATTATTATTAGTAGCAAATTGAAAAAAAAAAACGTATAATTTGATAACTACATTTGGAAATCATTATTTCATTAATATATTAATAAAGGAATTAAATTTTTTACTTACAAATAAAAATAAATAAATACGAAACTGCCACCAAAACTCACCTTGAAAAAATACAAAAACAAATAATTAAAAGTTGTCTTGTAAAGAAAATATGTACATTTTTGTAATAAAATTACCAATGGACTATAAATATAACAACGTAATTGAAACAAACGCTTTTTAAAGTTTTACTCTAAATATCCACGCAAGTATGAGATTTAGGTACACAATACAAATAGCAATTACTTCGTATCCCTACAAATCCTAAACTCACACTGGAATTGGTATATTTTGAGATTTATATGAAACATAAATTTGTAGATAAAAGAGAGTTACAACAATAAAAAAATATAGTTACAAAAATCTTTAATTTGTTGATGTATCCGTTGAGTTTAAATTCGGTTAATGAATACAAATATAGTTAAAGTCCCATAATTCACTTTAACAAACTTTATGATACATGTTTAGGAACTCAATTGTGAAATATGAATATTTTTATCGATATTGAACAGTTTAGCAATTGGATTGAACAACTTTTCATCGTTCTACGATAACTAGCTAAAGTTAGAAAAAAACTAACTAACTTTTTCAAAAAAAGAGTGCGTGTAAGTGAATATATATTATGCATTAGCTAGTTAGTGTATACACTAACGTCTTTGTATGCTTTAACACTAACAGATCAAGCCTCTTTGATACAAAGCATAAAAACTCTATAGCAGTGGTTCTTAACCTTGTTGAAGGTACTGAACCCATTTTGATTGGAAAAATAAAGTATGATTTTTTCAAATTCAAATATAAGTATATATGTATACATGAGTCGGAGATGGATTTTGATCTCCACCGAACCCGCGAGACTAACTCACCGAACCCAAGTTAAGAACCACTGCACTCGAGCATAACTACCAATTGGCGCATATTTTGAGAGTTTTGATGATCATATTAACGTTTATATCTTAAAAATTGTGAATTGTAGAAGTATGATGAAAAACTTAAAATAAATTAAAATTTGATTATATATATATATATATATATATATATATATATATATATATATATATATATATATATATATATATATAATCATAAACTTGTAGTAAAGATGGCGAAATACATTAGAAATACAATATGTACTAAAATAATACAAATCTAACTACTAAGTTAAAATTTATTGGTAGTTAAATTTAAGCAATTGGTTACACTCTTATAATTCTTTGCATCAACCTAAGTCGAATATAACTTTTTATGAAATTTTCTGATTTTCTTAAACAAAAAAAAAAAAAAGTTTTCTTATCGTACACTATAAATTACTAGGAAAAGAAACGACTTACTTCAGTGTTAAACATTTTCATAAAATTAAAATAAAGAAAAAAGTTATACTAAGCCTACCGGTGTATAACAAAGCCTACCGTTCATGGGTTTTTAAACTCAATTTATCTCCCAAAATATGCATTTTGGTTAACTGTCCCCTTTGAAAAAAATTGCACCCACAGAAGAAGGCCTTCCATATTTATTATTATATTATAAAGAAACCCGATTTATTCAAACACATGTGTGAATTGAAATTAACCCTGAGTAGTAAATTTAAGATAAGCCTTAATTATTTTGTGTAAAAATGTTATTAAATCACCTTTACGGTTTAAAAGTATTCAAACATTGAAAAGTAAATTTAATGTTCAATTTAAATATTGGCGGTTATTATTTCATGCGACTTAAGTCTTTAACTTCGGCACTAAGTGAAGAAACTAATCATAAAATTAAATATGAAATAAACTGTTTTATGATTCAGAATCTTAAACAATAGCCATTAAAATACACAAGCTTCATTAAAGTCTTTGTTGATGATATCTAATTTTATTCCCTAATTTAATAAGTACTTGAAAGATATTTTCTATATTCTTAAAGTGTAATTGAATAGTACTCAACATTTTATTAAAGAAAAAAAAGATACATAAATTATGGACTTATCGTATTCATTATGCACTTAGTTAAGTTACGCCACATCAGATAAGTAATAAATAATAATAAATAATTTTAATTATACACATTTGTTATTCATTATTCAGTTGAGAGAAACATAAAACATTTTATTGCAAACCCATAAAAACTTGAAATTTCTTTTGATATCATTATAAAAATGATAAATTTTAAAATAAATGCAAATAACAACAGATCTTTCGTTAGTATCTATAATGTTCTTCTCGCCTCCAATGACGACATAAGTATCGGGCAATGGAAAATAAAAACAGCCCACACATTCACTTAAGTTGATTACAAACCCCATATTACAATTTTCAAATATTGTTCAACACACTAACATGACATGTGAGACTGTGACAAAGCTGTGGAGATATAGGAAAATGTTCCATGCGACTAATTATTATCGAACTGTTGCGTTTACTGCAATTATAATCAACACTGATCAATTTCAACAGACATTAAATCAACGCAACTCACACAATGGAATATACGAGAAACGGATGAGCAAGACTGTTAGTTTAATTGGAAATTTAAATATGTATCGGCTGCTCGTTTTAACTGATACCAAAAGTGATTAAATGCTAGTGAATTAACACGCACAAGCATCCCCATTTATTGCACACCTAACCAAGATAAAACTAAAACAAATCGCAACATTACACCAATAAAGAATTCCGAGACAAATTAAATTCCAAGTTAAAACTGCAAACTTGTAATTCTTTCAACCTTTCACAGAAAGGATTTATAACTCCAAACAAATAATATGTCTGTTACATTTTATACTTCATACGAGTTTATCATTTTATATTATACATTCCATGTATAATAAATGCAAAAATATCGATCTAAAACCAGTTTCATACACAACATATACATCGGTTCAAAGCTGATTGCAAATCATTATATCAATTGCATGGAATTATTCAATTAATTTGTCCATCTCGCTAATTACGATTATTAAATGACATTATTATTTAAGTATGTGAACGCCAAGTATTTATAAATAAAAATTACTTTCGTAACATTCTGCTTAATCGGATCTCTAATTATATATTAATTATAAGACATTAACATTCTCAAATATAAAAATTAGCATGCAATATAAGCAAAAATAAAAAAAGAAGTCCTGAGGTAAAATGGATTCGCTAAAAATGAACTTTTAAACAGATACACCAAAAAAATGTAGATGTTAGTGAACAGAGGAAAAATATGCATATATAAAATTCTGTCCATCTAAAGAAAAATTATTCCCTTCGAATATTGAAGGGCACTTGAAAATATATTATTTGGCTTATAATAAATGCCGGATACATCGACTTCCTGTACGTTTAAAAAAACGACTTTAAACTACACAACTTAAGTGTAAGCACATATTATGTGTACGTACGTATATAAAATGTGTGAAGTGTGCAATAGATATGATAACAGTACCTAACTACAATAAAAATCACTAAAACCTTGCATTTATTAGATAAGACTTTAGTCAGTAACCACAAAACGTGCGTTTATTTTATTATTAAGAACAAGATTGATAACTATTTTGATCAATTAAAACTACAAAATACGATAATCCGCAATGATATAAGAATACCAATCAGAGCGAATGACGTCATAATTGTATAAGCGAATGTATTAGAATTAACAAACGCTTTGTTTTCTTAATTTTTCTTGTTTAGAGAAATTTTTGGAGGAAGATAAAAAAAGAAATTTTTGGAGAAGATAAAAAGAGAAAACTTAACTGTAAGATGGTCAAAAATTTAAATAATTGTTTTTGACCACATAAAAAGTATGACTATGCACAAATTAATGTCTAAAAGTGCAGAAATGTCAATCAAAGCACATGTTGTCACGTTACAGTGAAGATACAAGCGTTAATAATCTGTTGATCGTCCTGGTATTGTAAATTATTTAAGAGATACTTTTTTTAATTATTATTATTCGTCGCTTTATAATTACTACAGCCGTTCGGGTTAACAAAAATCTACCATCTACCAGTTTTGGAGTGGCCACCTCAACCACTCGTCCACCAATAGGCTTGTAAGAGATTTATTTACCTAGCTTAAATTATTCAATTTTATCACATAAAAACAAAACCAAGAACTATCAACGATGAGGATTCATGAAAACAAACAGTTTTAATTTGCGGAGAATTGATTCGTAGAATTTTCTTCGTTCGTTTTATTTTATCTGGTTGACAGTGAAATTTGGTGGGTATACACCCTTGATTCATGCGAACGTACAATGCCGATTCCATCGAAATTAAAGGTGGCTAAAAATAAGATTATTGTAGCCCAATAAGTACCTACATATCTTTTTGAACCTTTGTTATTCAAAAAATTTATTAAATGGAAATAAATTAGACGCGCTATATTAAAATTCATATTATCTTTTCAATTTTAAATAAAATAATTCATTTGTTTCTTTAGTAGAAAACTATTGAATCTTCAGAAGACCTATATATATTTGACCTTGCTAAATAATGGGATTTCTAAGACTTTTAGGTAAAATGCTAACAAAATTTATTTACGTTTTCTTTAATTTCCTACACGTTATATGGTAGGTCTCTGTATTTCTTATACCTATATTGAATTTAAACGTAGATATATGGACAAAACTCGTTAATTAACGATAAAATATAAATTCTCGTGTGCATTGTGCAATACTAATTACAAGAATTGTGGAACAAATTTATCTACATGTAAAAAAGATTCATGAAAAAGCCCTCAGGTTTCCGCAAGTAAACTATTCAATTATCTTAAGGATATTAAGGAAATACAGAATATAAAAAATACGAAATACGCGTTTAACAGCAAGAAATAATCTATTGACTGGAAAATTGAAATTTAAACTCCGTAAGTAGTCGCTAAAATGCTATCGGAAACCTGAACCCTAAACAAACAAGTAAGGAAGTGTATGGGGAGCTTTGAAATGTGGTACTGAAAAAAATGGAATGAAATAGACGCACCGAGTCACAAACGTGAACGAGAGAGAAAGAATTGTCATTGATGTAATGACAAGAAAAATAACTAACTTAATAAGCTAAGTTCTTAAACGAAAATGATGCATACTTGATGTTGTAAAAGAAAAACTGGAAAGCTCCAGGAAAAAAGGAGAGAACGGATCGTCATTCTGAGCTTATTGAGGAGCATGGACTACTCAGATTGAAAGAACCTGGCCAGGGATAAACGACACTGAAGGAACTCGGAGAATTCAACTACGCGGGAAAGTACACCTGTCGTTAACTAAGAAACAAAAAATAAATAAACCCGAAATTTCGGAGTCTTTTTTTCAAATACAAGGAATTCGAAAATAAAATTATTGAATATTATATTAATTGTTTTTCTAATATGATAACAAAAAATATGCAATTAAGGTTACAGAGGTTCATTTTGAAGGTGCCACATATTAAACGCTTTAGAAAAGAAGTATGTACGTACTTATGGATACACGTAAGAAGATATTTTTTCTGGGTATAAATTTTAATAAATTCTGTTAAGTTCTTAACAGAATTTGCATAGTTATAATTATGAAATACTAGTAGCTAACTGTGTAATATGCACAGACAACAATGACAAATGACAAAAATTGATAATTAAATGAAATCGAAATGGCAGTTGAAACAAATGACAATAATCAGTTAAATCTTATTAAATTAATTTCCACCACTGATCTACAGTAACTACAAGCACCGTCTACATGACTACAAATTCGGAATGAACTAAACAAAATGCAACAGCGCCAGTATTGGAGGCGTTGGAAGAGAAATCTACATATGGAAGTCTCTCTTCTCTGGTGTGGGTAACCAATTTATTTTTACCCTCACATGTTGCGTCTAAAGAAGTGTAACTTCAAAAATCAGTTATTGTACATATTAATTGATGCAGATATACTAATGTGGATAGTATTTTTATACCAGGTTTTCCGTTTATCGTGAAATAGATTTACGAATCACTGCAATCTTTCTTAAAAAAACAATTACCCTTATCAATAAATGTTGGTGATAATTTGGATAAATCCTTCAGTTATTTGTGTTGAGAGTATCAATTGCGGAGCACTGAGACATACCTCCCTACAAAATTCTATCAAATTGATAAACCTGATTGAAATTAATGAAACCAAGAGCACCAATTTATGGATATTTACACAAATTGTTGAGGGCATTTAAATTTTATATACGTTTCAATTGTAAAATAATTAAAAAATATTGTTTAAAAAGAATGAACGTTTTAAAAGGTTTCACTATACCTAATAATGATAAATCAAATATGAATGTATCAAAGGTCAATCTCACAACTAACTAATGAGAAGAGTTTGTTCTACAAGTAATCAATCTAGTCACAATTAACAGTAGTTTATAGACAGGCTGCTTTTTGTAATTTCTATTTATTTATTTTTTCAATCGAACTATATTAAACACATGCCAATCATATAAAGAAATGGAATGTCGTTACGACCGGTTGTTAAACAAATATCTCTATATACAAATTGGAGATGTGGAGACACACACATACCATGTATGTAAAGGAGACGAAGAACAAGACCAAGATGAAGAAAAAGAAATAGCCGGGACAGAGAACACATTTTAAACCTGACAGGTATAATGAATAGTTCAGGTTGCCAGGTTGTAAGCATACACAGCCATATGCATTAAAGTATTTTATAAGCTTGGTCGGAACTTGAGTCATTTGTGTTGTTTTCATGTTTACAGTAGGAACTTGTTTAAATATTATGTCCTCTCTTAGCATAATAAAAATAATAATAATAGTAATAATAACTTTTTTTCCTGTTAGCTTAGATCTTTTTTGCCTCGATTTTATACACAAAGAAAAAACAACAAAAAAATGGAAAGAAAGAAACTTGAATTAATGTATTTGTTATTGGATAATAATTGGTTGTTCAGCGTGTTTTTTAACGAATACTATATAAGTATTTCCCTTATGGCAAGCATCAAATACCGCCCATCTTAAGACTTTGTGGAAATAATTTATTATCATTACGAATAATAACGACATAAAATGTTTTATAATATTAAAATTATGTAAGATAGGATTTAATTATGTTTTTATTACGCATTAACGTTTTATCTGGTAATTACGGATGGAATATTTCAAGTAAAGCGATTTTATGGAAAACGAATAATTGCAATTAAAAATCAATTTAAAAATAATGAAAAAATCGTATTAACGCGTCGAAAAAATTATTGCCTCAACTTAATTAACCTTGTTACGTTTTATTATATTCACGTGAATATTGACGTATAGGAAAGAAAATTAAATAGAAACAAAATAGTGCTTAACCTTTTAACGCGCATGCTCGAATTATTTCGAGTGCGTTAAATAGTAGATATAGGTAAGTGAAAACTTCCAATTATCGACTATTTTCTTAAATATGAAGAATCAAAATCCAATATTAAAGAACGATTTTTGTATTTAAAATTTTTCATTGAAGAATAATTTTCACAAAAACTGTAGCTATTTAAGTTTTTCAAATAACTCCAAACTGTACAAGTTTTTTTCCCTAAAAAAAGTGTGTTAGTGTTTACTAATATGTTAATATTTTAATAAATTGAATAATATTAGGAGCAATTTAAATTTATTATAAAAGTTGGTTTATTTCATTAAATGCAGTATATCGGTCGGCTAAGGCATCCAATAAAGCAGAAAAATAATTGATTAACCTATGACCAGTAAACATTCTCCTATAAAATAAAATAAAACATTAGGGAGATAAAGAACAAAAACAAAAAAATCCAAATGCATTTTATCTTAACTTTTATATGTAATAATATTTAGAATAATATTTCAATATGGACATTTTCTTATGTTTATACCACATTAAAAAAAGATGAAAATGACTCCATTTATTATTAGTTCCATAAAGAAACCCATTAATGAGCGATCAAATTACACAAAAACCATAAATAATAATGCGTAACTGATTCGATCATTTAAGGAGACTTTACAATTACGCCCATTTAGGTAAAATAAATGAAAGAAAAATTATTTGAAATTGTTTAAAAATTCTTATGAAGTTTTTTTTACCGCCCTATATTTTTCTTGTCATCAAGCTAATAGTTTTGAAGAAAACGTTTAAAATAAAAATGGATTGCAACTGAAAATACTTAAATTTTATCATCTGCTCAATTTTTATATGATCGTTGCACTAAGTGCATTTAATTTTTATTATTACTTTTTCATACTAAATGGAACTAAAATTAAATATGCATGTCGTGTATTTTAAATATAAATTGCAAATTACTACAACTTTTTCTTCACGTCACTAATGAATCTGTATACACTTAAGTGGGTATGTACCTATATGTATTTAAACAACAAAATAATCGTTATTATAATCCCACATTCAGAACAACCTAAATGTATATCGTTTAAATCGTGTATGTGGACATAATATGTACATCGAAATAAAACCGTAGCAAGTGATTCAAAATATCAGTAAAAATAACTTTCATATTATAATGTACCAAATTATAAAGGATATTTGCAATGTGTGAGAGGAACGACATTAAAACTTAATTTTAAAATACTTGATTACATTGCACAAGTAACCCTTATTTTATAGCCTATTCGCTTAACGGGTACTTAGGCTTAATGAATTTTAACCGGCAATTCAAAGAATTTCTTTTCTCAGTTAAAATTCGGTCATTGATGAATTGTAGAATGGAACGTTGAACATACTTGATATTCACTTTGGAAATTCATTCCAATAAGCAGTGATTGAGTAATCTCGAAATTATAATAAATACCAAACAAACATATATCAAAACTGGATATTTTTATAAATAAAAAGTTTAACAATGATCCTATTTGTGCAAACTTTTTGATTAAGGTTTCAGTCTTTGGGATGGTACAATGTCATAAAGTGATGACTACCTCTATCGAAAAGTTCTTCGAAGCAAGATATCCATTATAATAAAATAACGGATCTTACAATACCGCTCGTAAACAAAAATAAAATTAATATTTACAAAAATAAAACCAACACTTAAAAAGAAAGTACTAATTCGTCCCTAGTGTAAAAAGTTAATGCTGACGTAAATGACGGCTATTAAAACTTTATATGTATTGGCAAACGACTCAGTGTGTCATTTTATTTTTAACGCCTAGTTTATATCATATACTTGATATATAAAAGTCGAATAAAATGTTTCCCTCTTTTGAATTACAAATGCGTGGAAAGATCACAAAATATAAAGTATCCTTAAGTAATAAAAACAAACTAATATAATAAATAAGTCAACCTTTCTTTTCCCTACTTTTAAAAAAGAATCAATTTTAAATAAATGCTGTTAAAACAATTTCAACTTTTAAGAAGTTAATTTCAATGCTAGAATATTTATAAAGTTGTTTATAAACATAATTTGGAATACCGCTTTGAAAGAGCTAAGGAAAACAGAACTCAAAAGTGAAAAATAAAAAAAAAAAGATTTTTAATCTAGATAACCAAGTTCCCAAATCATTAAAACTAATTTCGAGTCGGCACCAAACTATCAAACATACAACTATTTAAAGCAGGCCATTTACGCTCCGACTTGCAGTTCAACTAGTGGTTCGACTTTCGAAATTGGATCTAAAGTCGGACCGTGAATGGGTTGTTGGAAGTTGGATGCCTAGTCGGACTAGTCGGATCATTTAGGCGATCCAACTAGTAGTTCCACTAGTTGGACTGCAAGTCGAAGCGTGAATGGCCTGCTTAAAGCATGAAATGTTTTCAATTATCATCATAATTTAAGGTTAGCTGACAATACCGTGCGATTGGTTAAACTATTTTTATAATCGTTGTTAATTTTTTGTTTGGCACCAACTTAAAATTAGTTAGTTTCATTAGTTTGGGAGCTTGATTATCAAGATTAATTTTTATTTTTCACTCTTTCCAATTCTCTTTTTCATTGGGTAAATTTTTTGTCGAAAAGTTTTTATTTTTCAATTTTTAGAACATGAGAATTTCTACCTACTAATTTTAGTATATGTGTATTACAGTATATGTTTTACAAATTCAATTAAGTTCGAACTCCCTGCAATGTACTTTTAATGGGAAATATCCGTTGGTCAAAAAAAAAAACAAGGTTATTTCTGATTTTTGCGGCATAACGTTATTTTCAATTTTTCGATGATTGGAAAATAATTGGTATACCTTGTTTTAATTATAGAGTTGCTTGGAATAAGCCCAAAATGTTGATGTTACTCGATATGAGTACTAAGAAAATCCCAAACTGATTTTTCCAAATTTTCCGATTAAAATAGTTTGACTTATTTTCCTACGCCTGCCTGTTCAAATGTATATGTTTTTTTAAATCGCTTTGCATTTTTGATTGGCTATAATCAATTAACATTTATGAAGGATATATCAACAAATATCAGTTTCGGATTTTTTTTTCTTCGGAAAATTCAATTCAATTTGTGATTATAGACTTACATAAAACAGTATTTTAACATCGCGAGTTAGTATTTTTTTCGGTTAAGAGACTAAAAAATATCAGTAGATTCAATTGATTTTTTTCTTCTATTTTCCGGGAAACTTGTGAAAGTTCAGGAAAATTTTAATTAGAAAATTATTTGAAACAAAAGACAGAACTACTTTTTCAAAAAAAAATCTTCGAGAATCCATAGTGAGCGTTCGCAACAATGAAATTCCGTTACCCGTATAAATAGTTTTCCACGATTTCCTAGAAGTATGAAAATATTAGAAATTATTTCAAATTACTTTTGTGAAGTTCTTAAGGACCTTTAAGTTTTTGGAGAAAACTTGTTTGAATCGACATATTTTTAAGGTTGAGATGGTAAATTTTATTCAAAATTTAGTTACAAACAAGGCCCAATCAATCTCTAACTATCTACCCTTAACCCTTCCATACTTATGGGTAAGTATTAAATACATCTATCTTTAATAATTTGAATATCTCTATAAATATAAGATTCAATGAGTTCATATTTTAGGAATTCTCCCCTAAAACATTTACACATAGAATAATGAACAAAAATTATAAACATTATTAACAAAAAATGAGCTTAATCAAAAAATCCATCATAAATTTACCAATATAAACAAACATGCGTATTTTTGCGTATGAGTTAATTTTGCATCTTTTACATCATACATAAAGGGCACTTGCTTTGCTTCTCAGTGTGTCTTTTTCTCATATATATATCGTGAGTGAGCATGCATGAAAATGGACTTAATTGAGATATTTCTGTCGGAGATTGTGACAGGAATACTCAAATAAATTATTATTTCTCATAAATATAAAGAATAATAATTGATACATTTCAACTTAAACTATGATCAGTTGAAACAATATTAATAAACATTCAATTATTTAAGAGTTTTTAACATTTTTTCAAATGCTGTAGTAAATACAATATCACTATATTATACGTTCTATTTTTAACATCGTAACGGGAAGGGTACACACGATTTGAATTTTTTACATTTACAAGAGGCAAACTTCTGTGTATACCCAATTCAACAAAAAGAAGATATATTTATTATGACTGTGATAGTATATTTTATTCCAAATTTAATTTACAAGTCATCAAGTACCCCCTATTTTTACATGTTGAGAAGATGATTTGAATATTTTAATATAAGTGGGACCAAATTCAATGTATATTCTGTCCAATAAAACAAAAAAAAAATCGGACTTTTCCGTGAAAAATCCTAGCTGGTCATACAAACAATATATATATATATATATATATATATATATATATATATATATATATATAAATACATATGTGGTGAACTAAGCATCATCTTTTTTCGTCGGTTAATAAGAATAATAATGACACAACGAAATGTTTTATATTATTTTGTCCCAATTAAAAACTGAAAAAGATTATTGAGTATTTTAGAAAAGAAATCCAACAATAATTATAATATATAAGTCCTTGAGGACAACAATTTGTACATATTCATAATTTAAAAATACAATATTAATTATTATAGCTGTAAATAAAGTAATGGAAATATCAAAAACAAGAACAATATCATTGCCAAATTATAAGATTTATATAATAATAATAACACACATGAAGCTAACTTCGTGGTTACAGTTCCATCATTAGCAAATGAAATCGTTATGTAATCTATTTGATAAAGAGAACATTGATTTATATTAGGATGGAATACAACGAGTCATACATTCGTACGTATGTGAGATGGGATGAGATGATACGATATAATTTGATCGTAAATAAACATATTAAAACAGTTTATGTTTGTGTTATCTGCTATAATGAACATCCAACCAACCCTATTTAAAGCTCAATTCAAAAACATCATCTCGATTCAAAACCGCAGTTGCCTTTACCATTATTTAAGAGAATATTTAGAATACCTTTGTGAAACGTTATTCGAAATGTTCAGTTTATGGCTCAATATTTTTTGTGACGCATTTATTATTCATAGCCTATTATAATATTAATGTTGTGAGCTTTTTTATCACTCGTTCATTTTATCATGCCGTTAGATTGAAAATGAACATAAAAAATACATGCGATGTTTAAACAAATAAATTACTGTTTTATATTTCATTATAATTTGATTATAAAAACTGAAATTTAATATTAACACACCATATATGTTGTGTGTAATACAATTTTACTCTGAACAAAAACAACATAGAAAATAATATTTCAAGAGCTTAATTTATAAAACATGATTGTTTAAATATCAAAAAAGCTATTTAAAACTAACGAGATAATTTAAAAAAAAAACTCAAATGAAACACTACAAAATCTCTTCATTAAACGCAATAAAATATGAATTTATCCTAGGGTTATTCACATATAATTGTGCATTCAAATGGAACCATATTTAAAATATAAAGCTATATCGAAATATTTTATAATTAAATATCTCATTTGAATATAATATGAATTTATTATTTGAATAATAGACACATTTTCTACTTACATTTAAAAATGTTCAATGCAATTTAATTTAAACACAAATTTACAAAAGTGCACTTTATTTTTTAATACCGACTAAGTGTTTTTATTGTTTAATTTTGTTCGAATATTTTTTAGCATATTTTACATAAAATACTTAAAATAAGCTAAAGTAAGTAGTTTGTATCGCGAAAACTTTCAACACAAAACTTGGAAGATTGAAAGCTTTAAATGATTTTAGTTATGATTAATAAATTGTCTTCATCAAAACTTATTCTTTGGATAAGAAACGTGCAAACAAAATCCTAATGGAAATATCAATAATTTATTTAAAGATGTAAGGACTTTGAAATGAAGTTATTAACATTTAAGCCAAAAAGGAAGACTTTTAAAAGAATATTAACATTGTATATTTAAAAAATTTAAAGATAGTTTTTCCTTTTCTAAACAATAATAATAAAGCACTAATTCCTTAAAAACTAAATAAAAAAATAAAAAATATATTTTTAAGTTTTAGACTTCAATTTGTTAAACTTACCTTAAATATATCTATCAAAAATATGGAACTCAGCTTTGCAATAAATAAAAATTATTGATTTCCTTAATATTTAAAAAAAAATATCCATTACAAAATAACAATATAACTTCAAACGCTCTATTCGTCGGGAGCGAAGTCATGGTGGGGACAACTGAATCGATTGTAGTGCTAATAGTGATCGAAATTTCGTTAGATTATGCTCATCTCTTGTAAATAAACACGTCAATATTAAATATAAAGATAGTTCATTATAGTTCTGTTATTAATTGCGAAATTTTATATATATTACTTATTTTTATAAGTCGAAATAAACTTAGATTCACTGATACACCTATATCAATACTCTTTTCTGTTTTATTCATATTTCCTTCTTTTTTAAAGCGACGACAATCACAACAATTACAACGACAATCGAAAGTTCGGTAATGAATCCACATAATGGAAAATTTTACTCAATTAAGTGCAGCTGTCAAATGTCGCTTCCATATATATTGCTATCCATTATATTATTCTCGAGTCACAACTACAGTAGCCCCGCTATAACGCTGTAGATTATTTCCGTGTTATAGGAAAACACATTCTACGAACATACGAAAAACGCACTCATATGCCCCATATAACGCGTTATTCAGTAATATTCACGTTTAACTTTTCTCTTTAAAGGGGATTTAAGTCGTATATTAAGAAAAAATTTGTAACAAACGAAATATATGCATTTTATTACAATCAAACTTGGAACATTTTAAATAAAAAAGGTATGCATATAGAAGTATATCGTGGAAAGTCCCCGCATTATATGCGGGAAACACGGGTCACACGAGGGACCTAAAATGGCGAAATATTAAAATGCGTTTGAAGAGTACTGTGTTATAGGTGTTACTGTGTTATATTTATTAAAAATAATAAATAGCTAAGAAGTATTTACTGAAAATGCTTGAATGTCATAGCATTTATTAGCTATGATTTGGAGAGATTCTTCAAAAAATTATATGTATTTATTGACTTTATATGTATAATAGCATTATTAAGAAAGACAGTAATACTTTAAAATAATAACAACAAAATAATCCTCACAAAAAATTGATATCGTCTTAGAATTCACTCGTCGTACTGATTGAAGTCATTGGTTTACGTTTAATATTTTGGGGTACATCTAAAAACATTTTTGGGGAGTGGTTTTTGTAGTATAATATTTGTACACAACGATATGAAATAAACATGATAAGTTTTGAAGTTCGATACTTTTAAAAAGTTTGATTACCGAAAAGTTAAAAAAATTGTATCTGCTGTATGAAATGATGAGAATAAACTAACATTATGACGTCATATACGCGCTGGGAATATGTCGAGAACTGTCAGCGCACGAGAACCGTTTTCGGTACTCAATTGAAAAATTTATTTTCAATTTGAAAATTTTGAATTTTATCAAATAGAACAATACCCACGTCTTGTTAGTGAAGCATTGAAAAAAATCTAAGCCAGCCAAAAATCGACATTCAGTGTATTAACATCTACATGTATAATATTTGACCTTTTTATAAAAAACAATTAAAAATTGTTATGTTATACTAATTAATATCATCACCTCAAATAAAAATAATAATTATATGCTTAGAAAAAATTATAAGCATCAAACAATTATGTATGGTAAAGTAAATCTCAATTTGAAAATTCAACATTAAAAACTTTATAATTAGATATAAAAAAGGTGTGTCGATGCATTAAATTTTTTAAACAGAATCAATAAAACATATTTTATCGATTTCTTTTCATTCAATTTTTATTGAATTCAACTATCACAAAACATAAAATACGACTACCAATAAATTATACAAATAATAAAAACGTAATATACAACATAAAATTATTGTAAATTAAAACAATTAGTGAAGAGCAAAAAGTAAACGAAAAATTCAAACCATAAAAGTGTAGAAATAATTTATGATTATTGAAAAATTAATATTAATAGACATTTACTAAACCATTAAAATCTTTTATAATTTTTCACATTTAACAAAGCTAACAAAAGAAGAAAAAAAAACTGTTTTTATACAATGTAGCAATAGTTTATTTATTTTTTTAATGATTCAACCAAATTCCGTTTTACGACAATTATATATTTATTGCATTTATTTGAAAATTAAATATTAATTGGTATTTTAATGGCGATATTTACAGTTGTCATTTAATAATAATACTATCCTTGAAAAGCGAATGGTGTATGAATTATAAAATCGACAAATAATTACTCTATTTTACTTTTAAAATTATGACAAGTATAGTTGGCAAATGACATGCCAACATAAAATGTCATAAAATTGCGAGGCAATCTTTCCGGTATTATAATACATAACGCGTCTATATCCCCCTTTTTCATATGTACTAGACGTGTATAAATTCGATAAAATATAAATTTAAATGCACGCCATTCATTTTATTATTTTAATATAAACCATCATCGAGTGTTATAAACACTAAGTGCAATAAAATATGCATTATAAATACAATTTGAATAAAAATAACACTTTTATTTGTATTTTTTATGTTACCATTAATGTACAGGAAAATAAAATAAAAAATAGGTAAATTGCCTCTAGAAGCAACATTGCAGTTTATAGCTTCAATCATTACCATACATAATTTAGACTGTCTAAGTATATTCTTTCTCTTTTGTTTTAATTAGTTTTCCTTAAACATTTAGTTAAGGCAATGTTTTTAATCTATTCATAAAAATTAAATTGTACAATTTCAACAAAAAAAAATCGTCATAAAATAGTAAAACATACAAATAATATAGGGTTATTTTTATCTTTATGTATAGTATAATTCTTCTGAACATGTAATTGACATCAAACTTGTCCTAAGCTACTGGACCGATTTTGATGATTTTTTTTGGTAGAATTGAGTGAATCCTTCGATGGTTTAAATCAGTGGTTCTCACTTAAAATTTGGCTGTGGTTAAATATACCAAATATAATGTATTTTTAATCTAGTGTGTTTATATCTCGGTTTCAATATGTGTACTGATGCGTACTGTGATGTCAAAGAAGACTCATATGTGCACTCATCGTTTTCGAACTCTCATTTGTTCATTACAATAAAAACTTTTTTCTCCCAAAATACTAGTTTTTCATTACTAAAAATTGGTTTTTCCTCATATTAAAAATGTCCGTTATCGATTAAAAAAAATTGTGCATATTGCCTATTCTATAATATCGTTTAAAGAAAACCTATTTTGACCGAATTCAAAAAATCGAGAAAAATTATGGAAATGGTTTATTTTTATGATAAAAGACTAGAATACAAACTCAAATTTTCCTTGGCTGTGGAACACTTACTATTCCACTAACAAATTATTCAAAGAAGTTGGAATTTCATTTGAATTTTGTTGAATAAAATATCTTAAGTTTTCGGAAAAACATGTATAAATTTTGATTTAACAACAAAACATAAAAAAAAAAGATTTGAATTTCTATTACTTGTGAAAATAGTGATCAATTTTTAAATTTTGAATTTTCTCTTCGCTCGCATTGTTTTGCAAGTTTCTTAATCTGGACTTTAAATTTTGATTTAAGCCACCCGTATCTTAGCTCAAAGAAGAGAAAAACTGATTAATAATTACGAACGGAAAAGCCAACATTTCATCTAAAGCTCAGACGACTATAGGAATTTACGATTAACTCCTACGGAGGTTGAAACGCCTGCTTAACGGAGTTTCAAGAAGATAAACACGAAGTTTGTAGAGAAAAAATTAAAATTATTTTAGAAGCATATTTATTTTTAATTTCTGACAAGCATATTTTTATCACATCTTATATTTACACTTCTTTAAATTAGAAATTCCGAATAAGTATACCTACTAAAATTATTTATGATATTAAGAACGTAATAAATTTTATTTTAAATGAGCGAAAACTACTCTCATAAATTACTCGAGAATTTATGACTAACTA
Source organism: Sisyra terminalis (assembly GCA_958496175.1). Taxonomy (NCBI): domain Eukaryota; kingdom Metazoa; phylum Arthropoda; class Insecta; order Neuroptera; family Sisyridae; genus Sisyra; species Sisyra terminalis. Next base: position 35,987,885 of record OY292274.1, read on the forward strand.
TTGTTTTTACACCCACTGAATATTGTTTTCACTTTGGAAAAAAAATTGCAATATAGTTACATAATCAAGTCACAACCTACATATCATTTTTTACACGTCTATAACAATATTTTGTATTAAATTTTATTTAATGAAGTAACAAAATATTTACACGTCAGATTAGTACACTTTGATGGTTTAAATAATCTTGATAATTTTGTACTAATCCAATCGTAGCATATTAAGGTTATCTAAAATTTTAAATAAGCTATGTTTTAATAGTTAAACCCTAATTTTATAAGAATAAATTTAATAAACCGTAATATCATTCTCTTTTAGTACAAATTTCGTTTCTGTCTTACTTTTTTATTCTACTATTAAATTAATATTTATAAAATATTCATCCACAAATATTTTAACCCTTGTAGCAGAAAATAACATAGTTTAATCGAATTTTGAGAAAAATGTTACATAAATTCTAATTTATTGTAAAGCTGGAACAATCATAAGCGAACAGAATCTTAACAACAATATAAAGTTGTTCATACTAAGTTCTTGATTATACCTATACAAGCGCACTACACATTTTCGGAAATCCCTTGTTAAGTCGGTGGAAACATTTGAACTTGCATGAATTTTGAATTTATTATTTAGAATGAATACAAAATAAACTACAAAAAAAAAATCTGCCAACCACCCAAAAATCTTCGCAGACTATGATTCGAGAAACATCGCTATAACGTTCTACACCAGGGGTGGCAAATCTGTGGGCCATATGAGGCCCACCTTGTCCATTTTTCTGGCTCGAGAGATTCTTCACACTTTGACAAAATATATTTATTTTATAGTGGTCAAAGTAATAAAAACCAATGCATTAAAAATTTCTACGGTGTGTCTAAACCTATTATGGTGATATAGAATCTTGATGTTAGGATACATTTCTAAAACGGCTCGCAATATCATTTCAATTGGTCACCCCTGTTCTAAACAATTTCCACAGTAGGTTTTAAGTAATCGGAAATAAATCTCTTACTTAAACGTCAATATTTTTCCATTATAAAGTACTTTATGCTTCCAGTTTAAAGTGGTAGGTTTAATGAACTTTTTGGCAAATAAAATATTTCGAAACACCGATGTGGTATACTTTTGATGTATCCAATTATTGTATTAAGAAATCTATTCTCTGATAATCACATTCGTGAATAATGAAGACGAAAATGTGTATTCAGATTTGCATTTGTGAAAATGAGAAAATTGTTAATTATTATACCACTAATAGTAGATAGATACAGGCCTGAGATCTCAGCAAATAGATTTTTTTCTTAAGGTTCAGGGGTTATCTTAGATTGATAGTTGATATTTATAATACCATACTCTTTTTCATTTTTTTCCACCACATGTTCAGAATGAGATGTAACATGGGAAACTGAAGATAACTGAATATATTTCGATTTACCCTTAATGTTGTTATAATTGTTATAGTTACATCAGAAACTTGTTATAAATACAAGAAAATTTATTAGGCTATAGTAAAAGTCAACATTTAAACCGAAATTTCCTATGGTAAAACAAATACACTTGTTTTTACAGAACTGGAAAAATTAGTAAAACAACTCTATGCTCGGGGTAGGTTGACTAAGTAGTACGAGCAGATTAGCTTAAATAATGGTAGGTGTTAAATTTAAATACAAAAGTCACAAAAAAACAGGTATATTTCAACAATTTAAAATTGGAACTTTATTCTGCTTTTATAATTTGCTTATTGAATTAATAAATTACAAAAAAGTATAATTTTCATATTGAAGATATTTTAAAAAAATATATTGCTGATCCATGGAACCTCAAAGGTACCTCGATTGATATACGGAAATCAAGATTATCTAAGAGTAAAATAATAAGTTTTTCTTTAGTATACGTTTCGCACAATTAACAAAATATTTAGCATACATTAAAACTTATTAGTCAATCAGCCCCAAAACAAACAAGTCAACCAACCCCAGGCGACGTTTTTTTTCTTTCTCATATTGTCTGAGCTTAACAAAAACCCAGAATCAAAATTAATGAACTGAAAGGTTATGAACTATAAAGCTATAGCATCGAACTTATAATCAAATTTTCGGTAACATTTAATGAATTGGGAAGAACTGCAATAAACTACAGATACGGGAAGATTTTATTTATATGCGTTATGTATCGAAATATACAAAGCTTTTTTACTATGTGTAATAGTAACGTCGCGATCTGCATAATAAAACCGGGCATCAAGACGAACTCTTGGCCTTAGATTTTGTTAGACTCATGCTTCAGATTGATTAGTCACTAAGACTTAATCTACCTACCTCTACAGCTAACCATCCCCTGTCTCCCCTACATACAGAAAAAGTACTTTCACATCAAATTCTTATAAAAATTTTAAAAAAAACATAATTTATCGTCGCTTTATAGCAACTACAAAGTCTTGAACGACTCTAGGGTTAATAAAAATCTGTAGATATATCCAACCATTCCCAGTTTCCCCTATATATAGAAAAAGTATTTTCACATCAAATTCCTAAAAGAATTTTTTAAAAATAGTTTTACATGAACTATAAGGTCTTGAGCGACTCTAGGATTAATAAAAATTTGTATAGCGAAAAATATTGAATTTTTGCTAGTCACGAAATTCGAACTCAGGACTTACCAACTTCGTAACAACCACTTTTTCCAACTTATCCACTTCTGGCTTGATTTATTTTACTTCCACAAAATAGATTTATCATTTCTTAAATAATCAAAAAAAAAACATAACGAGGTAATAGGAACATCTTTCAAAAAGTGATATTGAATTATAGCAAAGTTGTGACCTTATGTGAAAAGCTAAAGAAAATGTGTTACATAAAGTTGTTTGGTACAATAGCTACGGATTTTGAGAAACCGCTTGAAAATGCCTTGGAGGATTACTATACAGGATACTTAAAGACTCAAGCCAAACAACTTGACACGTCAATTGACGCCACAGAGAGGCCTACTCGCCCGCTTCTTTAGGTTTAGAATGATCTTATAAACTTATGGTAAACAAGAAAATCGAGCAATTTTGGTTATCACTCCTTTTTTTCAACTTACATAATAGGAATCAAATTTTCCTATTTTTAAAAACGACAATACTCTGAAGAAACAAATATTTAATGGAGTTTTTGATGAATTGTGTTGAAAGCGATAAAAATAGACGACTTCTTTTAGCAAAGACGGTCGAGCAACTACTGAGTGCATCTCGGTTGGTTAAGAGGGCCTCTGGATGTGAACAGGTCCTCAGAGAATATCTCTCGTCAGCACAAATGGCTCTTTGATTGCTTGTTACACGCTCTCCGAGAATATGGATGAGAATTGTGTTTCATTGGGTACAAGAACTCAACAGGACCATATCCCCTTATTCCTTTATCCTTTTCACCCCATTTCTCGTGTATATAACGTTATATAATCTCGTACATGTTATGTGGCTTTTCACTACATACATATTATATTCAAACTAAATTATTACAATATTTCGTTTGAAAAATTAGCCTTGCAAGCTTCAATAAAATGGAAAAAAATTAAAACTTTAAATTAAAGTTAAGGGTCATGGAAAAAAATTAACCGTTCAACTTAAAATCCAAAATGAAATATTTCTTAAGGTTGTTTAGAAGTGCGGTAGGGAATTATGAGAAAATGAGGGATTTCACAATGCTTATAAGTATACATCGGATTATATGCATTTGCAAGTTTGCATACGCTATTCCATATAATTCTATTTTGATAGCGTTACTGCATATTTTGGTACCTTTTCATTGTAAAAGCTTATTTCGGTAGTTATTCGTGTTAGGCGTATTGTATTATGCCGCCGACACATCCCCTTACGTCAAGCTTTGAAAGTATTGTACTCAATATTGCTTCACATTATCTGTCTAGCCCACGGATTACATTGAGTTGCGGAAGACTCATAAAATAATTAAAATTTACCAAAGTACCATAGCAATTTATTATTATATCAACAAAAATGACATTTTGTTAAAAACTTATTCTTTATACAATTTAATGTTATTTACATTCGCTTGAAACAGCAGTAATAAACTACGAAACGTTGCACAAAAATAATAAAGTTTAAATTATTTAAAAATAAAAAATCCTCAGAACTACAACAAATTGAAAATGAACTACAGAATCGGAATCGATAATAAATATTTACTACAGTATTAGTTTCAATTTTTTTCTTTACTTGTGGTTTTCTTCTAAGCAACCTTAAAACTGACTGATTTTTTATTGATTTTTCCAAAAAGTCTTTGAATAACTCCATATATGGAAACTCAAGTACGCAACTCGGCGTATACTATATTGATTTACCGAAGTAAAGATAGTCTGACTCTTCGATATACGAATAGATGGAAGTAATTCTTTTTATTTTATTTTTCATTTACCAACAGGGCTGCCGCGAGGGTTGTGGTCGTTTGCCTGCTAAATTAAAAAATGCCACCCCATTTCTTCAGTATCTTTTGCTCGTATAAAAAAAGCTTATTTTAACGTTTCTTCTTATTTGTACAAAGCTGCAGTATAGAAAGATACATGTTTAGACGGTTGAACTATCAGAATTGGTAATAATTTAAATATTTTTTTTAAAAAAATCCAATTTCCAATGAAAAGAAAGATACAAAAAAAAAAATAAAGTGAATATTTAATGCTATTAAATAAAAATCAAGAACTTAAGAAAACACTTTCTCCCATGCCTCAGAAATGCAAATTTTTGTAAGCGATTCTAAATCGAGAAATTCTCTTATCTGATGTTCAATTGATATCATCACTAGGACTGATTTTCTTTCTTTCTGAGATATCGCTGATCTTAGGTAATTTTTTCTAACATGTGGGTAATCTAATGTGCAGATTCTATCCAGCAAAGAACGAAACTGCTTTTAAATGAGTGAAAATCTAGTATTCTGTATTACTATTTAGCATTGTTCCTATATTTTGTATAATGTTTGTACTAGATTCGATAAGATTCGATAGATTCGATCAAGCATTACAGATACAAATACAAAAACCGAAAACATCAGAGATCTCGTTATTTAATTTCTCATTCCCAGAATATCTACCACCTTCCCTATAGTATGGATTCACTATTTCAACATGATCTGATGACGATCTCGATCTTAGATTTTATCATGCGTTACACTTTTTCTCAAGTAACTCTCACCGTATGTCCTCACAAAAAGAGCTTCGCTTTAATTATTTTTGACTTTTTCCGATGCAGATAAAATGATTAATTTAAGCTACTGCAACAATTGACTCGCGATGTTGATTCAATTTAATATGTACTTTCAAATAACAAAAAAAGTCCTTATTTTAGTACTTACATCATTCACCATAGCCCTAGTATTCTTGTCTTTTGCAACGTCTTCAGTTATCTCCACCAATGTATCAAAAATTGTACAAATATATGTTTAAAAAGGAATTGTTGCTTCTATTTGACTTTTCAATCGTGTTTCAAATAAAAGTATCAAAGTGAATTTGTACAATTTGGTTATTAAAATGTTTCATCTATAATTGAATGCAGAGAAAACCACTTATAGTTCTTGAAAAGTTACGGTTTCCAAGCTCACGGTTAGTAAATTGGAAATATCGGGAAATGCTTTATATCGAATTTTGACAGTAGTGTGCAAATACATTGGACTCACTTAAAGACTCATCAGAAAATTATTATTTTATCATTCTATCAACTATTTATTTTAATTACTTTCGATTGAATTAATAGCAGAAGTAACAAAAATTCATTTTTTTTTTGGAAAAAACAGTAAAAACAATTGCATAGAAAATATTAATTCTTGTGAAAATATTGGGATACAGTTTAGCAGATAAAAAGGACGATAATTTAAAATAGATTTAAATCGATTTAAAAGAGATTAGAAATCTATTTGAACTTAATAATTTTGGTTAAATATTTACCAGATTTATTTTTTGCCATACCGAGGCTAGAATATTTGGCAAAAAAGTTTCCTTTTTGTCATTTGACACAATATAATTTGACTACTTTTTCTGAATTTAACTGAAATCTACGAATAAAACGATCATTTTGTAACTGAAAAGTCAATAATCTTTTTATACAATATTAGGTGTCAGTTTGAATCGCCGTGTTTCCCACTAATGACAACATAATGGCATTATTACTATATAAGACAACCGCGACTAACATCTTTTTTTGTTATTTAAAACACGTTTACGACAAAAAAACATTAATTCGGCATAAAAAAGGTAACCTAAAGGTTTGTTTTGTGTTTTTATTCAAACAATTTCAATACGAGATCAAGCTTTACTTCACAAGTATAAAGGAGAAATTATCAACTTTGAAAGCGGATTAAACATTTATCCATGCTTTGGAATGTTAAAATAAATCCCATTGAGACTAAGGATGGAGTTTTACGAAATGAACAAACTAAATGGCTGAATGCCTTCTTTCCTGATACTGCTGCACAAAACACATTCCACATCTAATAATTCTCGACAATCATATTACCGGTGTCGACCTTTTAACGATAAGTTAATCACTCAATGCGCTCCTACTGCACTTTCCATAAACTACCTATTCAGTTCAACGACTTGACAGTATCCGCTTCATTTCCCTTCTCACGTTTTGATTTTTACATCACAAAGATAAAACGCTTTTCTCATAGAAGCAGATATAATTTATTTTACATAATAAAATTATTCACAGCTCAAGCGGATTATCAATAAATGCGTTCGCTACGTTCATATCTATTTTGACTAATTAAATTAACAACTTTAATATAAAAAGAAACATTAAAAAGAAACCTTTCAATTTAATTAAACTATGCAACAATTTTTAACGGCAGGGGGTATAAACAACTTTAATTACTTATTTATAGAGTTCTCGTATTACTCGGAAATGTATTAATCCTTTCTTTTGCTTTACGAGGAAAAATAATCAAAATTATCCGCATCGCAAAAGCTATGTAATTTTACTAACGGGATTTTAATAAAAAATTAAAAGGAGTAAAAGTCATAATTTTTACGTTTAATAAGTCATTAAATATATTTCATGTGTAACGTATTTCAATTAGCAGTAATGCAGATTAATTAAAACAAAAGTGATTACAATCTACATAACCATTATGAATTATGTCACGATTCAAATTTAAAATTAATTATCTTCAGACATCTTCATTTAGATGTATAACAATATCTGTTTTTCGAAAAAAAAAAAAATCAATTTTTTTAGAAACATAGAAGTTATCAATTTATAGAGTTATATATTTCAATAATCTTATCCCTCGATTTACGCGATAGATACGTTCCAAGAGAAAACGCGTAAATCGAGTCTTCAAGTTCATATAAAGTAGAAGGTTAGGTTTCAGAAAACCGCGTTAAACGAGTACATTGAATATACACATATATCTGCGTAAGAAAAGAGAATTTTATTAAGGCATAGATTTAATAGCCTTTTTCGTCAGATGGTAGACTAATCATTTTCTGTTAGAAACTTATAAAATCTTTAAGATTTTTCTTTCATTGTGTTAGTATCAATTAATATTCTTTTTATGTGTGATCTTCTATCCATATCATTAAGGCTTTTTCCATTTTTTCCATAATGGGATCTCAAATGTATAAGGTATACTTAGAACTAATAAGGGATCCGGAGGCGACACTTCTTCTAACAGTTATTTCGTTTTTTTTAATTGTACGGGCAGTAGACTAATTCATTCCAAAATTCTTTGCGGGAGATACAAAATTTTAACCTTTCTGGAGGGAATCCAGAATTCAAATCTTCATAACCAAGGAAATTGTGTTTCTTTTCTTCTTTAAAATAGAAGAAAACATTTTTAGGGTAAAAAATACATAATTATTGGCGACATAAAGAAAATAAAATGTATAGTAAATTGATTGAATAGTTTTCAAATGTACACACTTACTTATTTATACATATTCTTTTAAATTAATCTGATGGGGTAATCTGATTCATACGCTTTTGTGTGACACGTGACACAAAATATGTATGATTTTTTAAAAGAATGTAATTTTTACTGACCGCGTAAAAGTGAAACCGCGTAAAGTAGGTTCCGCGTAAATCGAGGAATGAGTATACAAGGACCTCCACTATTTTATAGCATGAATAATACGGATTTCCAAATCTGCAGCAATCCACGCGAAACGTTTGGGAATGTATACATAATAGATTAAAAGCAGAGCACAGTTTAAAAAACGTTAAATTACACTATAATTATTCGTTAAAAGTCAAATAGTGACCGAGTTGTCATGATGGCCGCTCCAATACTGGAAGGTGTTGGGTTCGAATCTCGTATCGAGCAAATTTTCTATATTTCTTGATGTATGAGTTTTTATTAATTCTGGAGTCAGTACAGATCTTGATAGTTCTACGAACCGGTAAATAACAATAATAAAATATTGGCTACACTATATCATAAATTTATATCTTCATAATCAACAAAAAATTATGTGTATTCAATTTAAGAAATATATGACTTTGTTTTTTCATACATGACTACATTCTTCAAATGATTCAAAAGTGTGTTTTTTGCTATTCAGTATTTGTAGGAAAAAAATGTATATGATTATATCCTCCAATATAAACTTTTAGAAATCAATTACTTAAAATATATAAATCAAAACAATAAATGGTATTCCTAATATGAAAAAATAATTTTGATATGGTGTATAAATGGTGCAGGCATAATTAAATGTCTATTAATTAGGTACTAACTTCCATAGTCAAGCTTTCAAGAAATTGCAGTTTCTTTTACAGATTCAATATACATTTATTATGTTTGGATTGCGATCAATTTAAGTTCCGAACAATTTAGAGCTTTCGTTGAAAACCAAAGCGTGTGATGAAACACGAAGAGCTTTTATTTGAAAATCTCAATCGAATACGATTTATTGCAAATGAGAGCCACATCGTATGTATTTTCTTTACCAACTGTATATTTTAATTTAAATCTTATCGACGAAATTTCGACGACGAAATTGAAAATTAAATCTTCCATGGATTTTATGTTGTAAATCGCTTAAATTATTTTCGCCTATTAAAAACTTTTAATTCATTAATTCGATAAAACGGACCCAACTTTACGATTTTATCATTTTCATTATCTTTTAATGATATTTTATTAAATTATCAATTTGAATTGGAGATGAATGCGGTAAAAAAACCATAAATTTATCTTCATGAAGATTTTTACTTAACAGATATTGAATTTTTATGGTGTTTTTAAATAAAGAAGAGAAAGCATTGTAAGGATTTGAACAAATCCTATTTATTTTTAAGTGGAATTTTGATGAGAATTTTTTTCTTGTGATTTCAACTTTATGTTTGGCACTTCAATTGCATATGAAAGCTTCAACTAAGAACTAAACATGAGGGAAAAGCGTTACTAAGTGTTTCTATAGCGACACCCTACTTATAAGAGGATTGCATTTAAGCTTCTTTTCGTCGAATAAAAAATTCAACCGATATTTATCTATCGTATTTTCAAAAATATCACCAGCAGCAAATTCTTTATGTTGTCTTTGTTATCACTACAATAGACAAGTCGAACGACGAGGCAAAAAAGCTCAACCGAACGGAATTAGAAATGCAGAAGCCATTGTTTAAATTTATATAAGAAGTCATTTTGCGAATCAAAAGCATGATAGATGCTATAATTTATTTTTTTTACGAGTCGGCAAAATAAAACACGGCAATATTTTCTCGTTTATTTCAAATAATTTAGCGAAATTCAATTTAATATTCAATAAGTTTATCACTTCACAGTCATAAATATAATTTTTATCGTTGTCGAGAATTTATTCTATTTATAAAAGCATAACCTGTGTGAACATAATCGACTGCCATTTATTATTTCCTTTCCCTTGTCGTTGACTTTTTCGATTCCCAATGTACGAACTAACATATAAATGTATAATTTTTTTCCAGTAAAAGTGCCATTAAATATATAAGCTCGCTACATCTTGTATATCTATTAATCACTACATGCCTATTGTAAAAATTCTGTATACAAAAACAAGCATCGTTGACAGATCAAGTCTCTGAAATATGTTTGTTCAAACTTCCGAATTACACAGCGATTCTATAACTATTTCGTTTTGTTTTCGACGTTATTTTTTTCCTCTTTGGCTCCATCATATTTTCCTTCAATCCAACGTCTGTTCCCTTTTGACATAAATACATAGACGATATTAAATTTATTTCTTGTGATTTTACCAACTCAAATATTTTAAACAAAGAGCAATAAAATTTATCGCTTTTGTGACATATACAAGCTTTTTTTGCTAAAGAACATTACAAACCGCAATGATTTAAATTTTATCTTTGAATCTTTTAGATACTTTTTTTAAATTCAACATTAAAAATATATTTACTAGCTAGTATAACACATAAATTGTTTAATTAATTCAAATAAAAAAGAGCTTTTAGTCGCTGTTTTTTTAGTTTTAACACAAATTAAAGCAAATATATAAGAATATTTTATATTTAAACCATTACACATTTTCCTAGTGTTCGGTAAAAAAATTATTTGAAATTCTGCATCAAAGAAAAATGGAAAGAGGGAAATTTGCTCATAATATATGACACTCAGATGCACGTGATAGAGAGAAAATGCGAGCATATAGGATTTTCTGGCAGATTTGCCACAAATCCGAAGCTTCTACCACTCAACGATTTTATCAAGATTCAAAGTGCATCGTCTGTACGAACATATTCTTGCAACGCGACGCTTAAAGAATCGTTAAACATATAATAAACCATTTTGATGTTTTTCTAATTTAAAACAAAGAAAACTATCATTATTTTTTCTTTCTAACATTTTTGTTATAAAAAAAATATTTTCAAATAGTTTATGTTGTTTTTTACTGAATAATTTAATAAAAATTATTTCTTTTATTACCACCAAAGACATTCTAAATCGTCAACTTTAAAGAGGCATCTTTCGATCAAATGCACCGATCTTTCTTGAATTCACTTAATACATTTAACAAATATCAAGACTTACTTTAATACAAGAAAAGCGAAATAAATATTTATACCATCAAGCATATAAAATATTTACTTATCTCATTTACCACTCGTGCGTTAATTTTTTATTTCATCTCTCTCATGAAATTTAATAATATGAAATAGAGTATTTTTCAAAATGTTTCCTCACTGTAATCGTTATGCGCTCTCTAAAAGCTTTTGCATATTAAAAATAAAGTAGGTAAAAGATAAAGTTCATGACGTAATAAAACTTTTAAAACTTAATTTGTAAGAATCAACATTATCAAAATTAAGTAAACCTGGATAAAGACTTGCAAAATAAATAATTTGCAAATTAAAACGTATAAATATATCTTCCAAAGACAAACGTTGTAATGAAATTAGGAAATTACGCCTTAAATAAGTAATGAAGCTCTAAACTTCTAAATTGTCGGTAAAACTTTTATAACTCAAACAACATAAAATGGATTTAGGTAAGTTTAACAAAGTAAAGTTGTACTTTTTAAACGTTTTTAAGTGAAATCATAAAAAAATTGTCTTTAATTAAGATTTACAAAAGGAATACGAATATACTGTGAGAAATGTAATCAAACACAATGGTGTTGATTAAGATCGAATTTACATTGGAACCAATCTTGGTCATTTTTGATTTAATATTATACCTCTGTGTTATTAGGTTAGATGGCGCTGTATCAGGAAAACATTTTATGATAGCTTTTGACTAAAAAAACATTAAAACTAAAAGTATTTGTATCGGCTCAAATCTCTTTTAGCGACATCAATGTATCTCGACAACGTTACATTTTCTACTTTTTTTTAACTTAATTCACAATTTTTTGATCATTCAATTCAGATATCGAATAATTTTTTCCTTTTTCGTTAAATTTTCATTATAGCCCTCTTTATCTGCGTATTCAATTAATATTAGAACTAACGCCTAACCGTTTTCTTCTGTATACTTGTGGTGGGGTTCACCGTTTCACTGTCTCACTTTTAAGAACCATCATTATTGGGAATAGAAGTGTTGAGGTGCGAATGTACTTAATTAAATAAATACGATTTATTCTTCCAAATGCGGTTTTTTATTTTGTTCGTAAACCCTGCATACCTTCAACGTCTTCAACAATTAAAAGCAACGTAGAAAATGAAACGTTACCGGATTGTAATGTCGCTAAAAGGGACTTGAGCCTTTGTATCGACGATATTTATCAAAATTTCTAACACAACACGAATGATATTAGTGTATATCCGTTAAAGTTCGCTGCAATGCAGAATAAACTATAGAAAAAAACTTATAAAACACTTTAAAAGTGAATCTCGGTAACCACAAAATAATAAAAATGATTAAGAAAGAGGCATAATCAAAAGAGAAGTTTTCAAAAATATATTTCACTTCTCTTTCAATTTTAGTCGACCGAGCAAGTACCCAAAAGTTCCCAAGATTTGCCAACATTATTATGCATGTCTTCTCTGCATAAGAAAAGTTCAGAAAAAATTAAATAAGGGTTATATTTCCTTACCCGTCATAGTCGTACATCGATGTTCCGTCGAATTTCTATTCATTTCAATCGTTTCAACATTTTTCAAGTGGAAAAGTTTCTAGATTTAATGTTTCTATTCTAGATTTAACTTAACGAAATACAATTGCGCATGTGCTTAATGAACTCTGCTTAATGAATCTTCAAGGGTTAAAATTTTGTACATTAATTTCTTTTTTCCTAGTGACGATTAAAATATTTGTTGAAATGTTAACCATTTCGTTTTTGAAGTTATAATAAAGTTAATATTTTAAATCAATTTAGTAACAGCCAAACGACGGTATAAAAGTCGGAAAAGATAGAGAACAAAGAATAAAAACATGAACCTGCGAGTGAAAAACCAAATATAATAATAATCATTGTCTCAAATTTAAACAAACTTATTGTTTTCATTTCTTTTTCATCTGTTGATTTAATTCGAAAGAGTATGTATGGTTAACTGGAGCAAGTAAAATGCAAGCGCTTATTTGTGTAGACCCTTATTGTCAGAAAAAAATAGATTTTTACCAAAAAAATATGACTTCTTACGTGCGTCCATCAGTCCACATAAACTTTTTTTTTTGTTTTAGTTAAGTAAAACTCAATTAAGCATTATTAAACACCGTTAAAACTGGATTTTTTAATTTTGCATAAGCTTTATTGATCACTAACTAGTTCAATAGGTAAAGTTTTGTTTTTTTCTTTTTCTTTTTTAATACCGTAATTATAACTTTTTTCTATAAAAAGTAACTATTAATTACAAAAGCGCTTTCTAACACAAGCATATTTTAAAACAAACTTTATAATATGAGCAAGGAAATGCGGAAAATGGGCGCAGAGTGTCAGTTTGGTGGTAATCCTTATGTTTAATCCCACCGTAATCCTATAATGTATATTTGTCTTACTTTGTGGCTATAATCTCTGGTGTAATAAATGAGTCAATGTCTGCACAGCGTTACTTGTTAAATAAACTTTGTATTAACAAAAGCTTGTAATGCTATTTCCCCATAACACACACATACAAAGTCACTTACTCGACAATTAGGCAGAAATAAATAATATTCAAAGCAAGGAATTTTACGATGGTAGTTTATTTAATTAAAAATTATTTATTAATGAATTAAACAAGTCTACACTAACCGTTTTATAAACGAAAAATTCTTTCTTTTTATACAAAACCATACAATTTTTAATTTTAGAATACCTATGCCACTTTACATTATTATGTAATTATATAATATAAAAACAAGAGGTAAACATTTTTGTTACAATTACTCTTCTTTTTAGTTTGAACATCTGTAGTGTTTATTTTTATTTCAATAAATGTAATTTTGTCATATAGGAACTTTTCTCAAAAAAAATTGCAAGTACATGAAGTAATATTAAAATGTTCAGAAAACTTAAAAATCCAATATTCCGATGGCAGAAATGTAACTTTCTTACAGTTTTTCCAAAATAGCCAATAAAAAAAATGCATAATAGTAGACTTTAATAGACGTGAAAGTAATTATTAAACTCATTTACTTACAAGTACGCATGTGCATTAGGACCAATTAAAACAGAGATGCAAAAATGACAAGGAGGATGAATATGAATATAGTTTGAAAAAGCGCCCGGGAAAGTATAAAGTTTAAAATATGTCATTTTGATCGATTTTTTCGAGAATTGAGTTAAAAACAAAATAGAGAATGAGACGTTGGCAAATTGTACCGATGTTTAGTTAAACTATGCCAAATAAAATATATGAAATGATAAATCCAAAAGATAAACGTGTTACACTTTTCATGGTAATACCTGAATGCCTTAATATCACATAATTTTCTGTTATGGTGAATTGCATACGAGTTGTGCTCAAAACTGAAAGCCTTTATTGAAAAAATTCGCAAAGTTCACCTCGATATACATACGTATCACTCTTTTTTATATTATCTTAACGAATTTAAATTAATTAATTTTTGTTTATATATTAAACGATGAATTAAAAATTAAATTTGGTGTAAAACAAAACTCGCGTTAAGCCTTGCAACGTAATAGTGGACTACCTTAGATGACTTAAGATTTAACAATGAAAAGATAAAAGGAACAAAATAAAAATGGATTAATTTTAAATATTAAATAGAATTTCTTTCAACTATAAAATGTTTACTACTTAATAGTTTTACATACAAATAACTATGACAACGTCCCATTTTCTGTTATGTTTTTAATTCAATTCGCGAATAAATCACCCCTAATAAAATTTAGCACTAAAGGAGAAATTAGATGCTGGACGTGAATTAACAATTATGGTCCAATTTATTCGCAAAAATCGAATCAAAATCAAACCAACAAAAATCAAAAACAACCAAATTTTCAATATTTCTCAATCAACAGTTTCATATAGATATTGCCGGGCTTTTCCCAATATTGTTCAAATAGATATTTGCTTTAAAAATTAATGAATAATAATATATGTCCTATGACTCAATTTCTTCTTTATTACGACGCGTTTCAACAGTTAAAACTGATGACTGTTGAAACGCGTCGTAATAAAGAAGAAATTGAATCATAGGACATATATTATTATTCATTAATTTATAATTGTAACTCGGAAATAAATAAAATATTTATCAATGTTAAAGATATTAGCTTGTTCTAATGCACATGCATACTTGAAACTAAATGAGTTTAGAAATTACTTTCACGTCTATTAAAGTCTACTATTATGTATTTTTTTTGGCTTTTTTTGGAAAAAACTGTAAAAAAGTTATATTTCTGTCACCGGAAAATTGCGCTTTTAAGTGTTCTGAACATTTTAATACATATTTTATGTAACTACGATTTTTTTTTGAGAAAAGCCCCTTTATGACAAAATTACCTCAATAAATAATGAAGTTAATCAATGCAATGTATGTTGAATTCATGGAGAAATGACGAACAAGGTTCAAATTGAAATAATGTGAGATTGTATTCGTACTTAAATTTCAAGAAATACGTTCTGAATTCAAGTGAGTAATGTACACCACCAGTAAAATGTAATTTTAAAAGGCAGCCAACATCTCAAACGACTTCATTATCCACTAAATGTAAACTTAACTTGTTAAGCGAGAAAATCCCCCTGGAGAAGACTCTGCCTGTCTTCTGTGCAAATAAAGAAGAAATCTCTGGAAGTCGGGGTACACGAACCGCGCGCTCAAGTGAACAAAAACTTTTATACATAAAATAAGATTAATATTGTGTTAGTCACTGTTTTCCATTCCATCCAGTCTTTTTATACTTCAACTAAGAAAAGATTTAACTTTTTAAGTTGCGCAAGTTATATTCCAATTAGAATTCTCTTCTTTTCTTTACATTCATAATATATTAAAATGAAATAAATACTCGTGTACGATAGCTTATCCAATTTTTTAATTTTCGTTTTTTTTTTCTTCTCATTTTCTTAAAAGCTTTATTCCGAAGAATAAGTTTAAAAACCCCAACGTCATTAATTTCATCTTCCAGTAAAAGTAAATTTCTATTTTGAAAACCTACTATAATCTCACGGTACATAATTTAACAATGAAATATTAAAAATACAACTTTTTTATGTCTTTATAATAACGTTTTATCTCGTTCTCTAAACATATTATTAGGTAATTTAAAAAATTAACTAAACAAAATTTTACGGGATTGTAATTATTTTTATCAATCATATATCAGGTACACATAGTCACGTTATGTATTTCAAGCCTTGCGATTGTCATTAAAGTGACGTAATTTCATATTGTACATTAACATGTACGAAATGATATGAAAGACAATTCTTCCACTAACAATTTACGATAGACGAGAACTACAATTGTTTCAGTTTCAGATAATGATAGAGCGGCGAATACCAACTCAAATAAAGACCTTTGTGATAGACAATGTTTTATTTGAAAAAAATCGAGAAAACTCAATTTGTAATTCCATCGGCTGTTTAAAACATAAACAAATTCTTACCTTGTCGTCCTCTCCTTCGCTATCACACTGCAAAAAAAAAATACGATAAATAAAATGTCTTAAAAATTTTACGACAGTCGCTACGTTTTTTTGTACATTACAAGCAATTAAAGCATTTAAAGTTAATTTAACGATACAAAGTAATATGGCGTATATAATTTCCTTAACGAACGAGGTTGTGGAACATCATAGCGGAACTAATTAGCAAACAATAAATTTTAATTCACTGTTAACATAGACTATCTTGTTCACTCCAAACTATGCTAGCAAACTTAAACATAACGCTCGACTCTGAACAGTTTGGATTGCAATATTATACAAAGTTGCAACAGATAAATAAACGAGTCGCAAAAGGATGCATTATCAAGCACAGAGCTTGATAGACAAAAACAGTCCTGTAAACAGTCTAGAGAGCTTTAAACAAACACACTCAGAAACGAGCAAATAGCTTTATTTTTATTAAAAGAATATATATATATATATATATATATATATATATATATATATATATATATAGATATATGAAAATAAAAGACATCGCCGTTTACAAGAGAATAAATAACATTTTATAATGAAAAAACCAGCATGTTAACGTAGTGTAAAACTATTTATTCGTTTTCTTAACACAAAGATAATTCGAATCAATAAAAAGAAATCATATCTCTAATACTCGTTCAATTCCATTCAATACAATAATATCATTCGATCAGTAAACAACAGAAATGAAAACAGCTACTATTATATAAATATAAAAACAAGCTAAAAGAAAGCAGATGAAAAACTTTTCCCATTGTGCAAGTCGTCACACAAACACAAACGTACGACATAGAACGGGAAGAAGGCAAAGAGATGGAATAAAAACATTTTCCCCGGAAATAGGAAAACGAGTGAGTGTTGCAAAGCAATAAGACAAAAAAGTTTTCGTTTTGTCGAAAAAAAACAAGTCAGGTATAGATAGTTGCAAAGCTTTATACTTTACTGTTAGGCAAGTCTATATATTACATATACACATATCTTCACATAAAGTTTACAAGAAAGAAAATAGGAACTGGGAATGAGCAAACTACTTTTCTGCTATTTTCGCAAATTCATTCATCGTCAAGTAACCGGAGCTCTAAGATAAAAATAATGAGCAAAGTTAAACAAAAATAACTTAAAAAGAAAATAAATTGCTTCACGGTTTTATTTCGTATGAAATATATTTACCAAACTACCACGACAAATTCCCTTCTTTCTTTCTTTTTTTATCATTTTACGTTAATATTATTATTTAATAGCTCATAAACATTGCGAGCAGACGAAAAAATCTAAAATTTATTACACGAAATCAATATAACTACGAAAAAAATGTGACCTCATTTCCACAGTAAAAGAAATAGCATTTAACTTACAGTACCTCTTAAATAAATATCTTTTATAAATCTAAAATTTTACAATAAATAATAAAACAAATATGAATTAACATCGAAATGTTCACGTTAAATAAATAATATTACTTATTTTTATGACTGTATTTTATTATACCTGTAATAAAAAATTTTGTATTGGATACAAAGGAAAAGTAAAACTAGGAGAATAGAAAAAAGGAGGTAAGAAGAAAAGAATTAAAATTTTACTAAGTAAAATGTTAACTTACAACATAAAAAGGATACAAAAGTAATGCCCACACCCACACTCTCCCTGTCTCAATTGTCAATGTTCTTAACCGCCTGATTGACAAATAGCTCCTTGGATAAATTGGATTGGGGAATTTATGGTACATTAGTACAAAGTATTATCTCCATTAATCTCACACAATTGATTGGTTTATTTCAATGCGTTTTTATCGTCACAGCAGAAATTGTAAACACAACCATTTATGGGACTCGTTTCTTTTCTTTGATTGTGGTACCACAACCATTTATCACTATATCTCTCAACCAGTTCTACTACATATCAATTTTGAACTGAATTCAGATTATTACAATGAGATATAACTGTCGCGAATTATTTATTGATACATCAAACAAATGCTATTATGAAAAAAAATACTTACGATATATCCTTTTCCAGAGCTACAGCGACTGCTTGCCTGAAATATAAAAACCTTCAAATTAATTTTTTTGGTTCGGAATTGTTATGCTAGAAATACATACATCACTGAGACGATCCCTGGAGCTATCGGGATCTCGGGGAGCTACGGAGGAGCCAGTCAGGCGCTCAGATGCTCGACCACTGTCATCACTTGTACCAGCATCCCCATGCGTCAGTAACAAACCCTGTTAAGCAAAACATAATCATTTACAAGTTGAACATAAATCCTGTAAAGCTCACAACACCGATTACAATAACTCATCTACTCAAATATTTCATTACAACTAATGATAACTTGCAATCCTCTATGCAAACTCAATTCGCTTGTACAGAGACCCAAACTCATGTTGGATTTATATACAAAACAACATAAATAAAAAATTATATAATACACAATTTTAATATATAAAAAAACTATTATTTTAAATCATTAAGTGTATTTTAAATTTATCATGAAACAAAAAAGAGAAATAAATTAAATATGTAAATAATAAAAGTCATTAACTCACACATCATAATTACATTAAATGAACAATTTTAAAAATTATTTTAATTTTGTTTTGTTTTATTATGGTTAAAAACAATGTTCAGAATTTCCCTTTTGTAAAGCAATAGGTACTATAATGCAATGTAAAACCTATAATCATCCATTTGAAATATAATATTTCTGTGTATGCATAAAACAGTAATAATATAAAATATGTGTTTTATGCAGAAACTTTATCATTGGATCTGTAGAAATATGATCGTTCCACAAAAATAAACAAATTTAAATTCAGTAAAATTTATCAAATATATATTTATTTCATCACGTAGTATTTTTAAATCAAATATATCTACAAAAATTAAAATTACTACAAGTAGTATGTAACAAGTGGACTGATTCAGATTTCACACCAAATATAATTTAATTTTTCGGGTTAACTGGAGAATGAGGAATTTTAAAGATGTGAAAAACTTTGAATATTATTTAGCGATGATAAATTAAAAATGTGCGAACAAAACAATAAGCTGTATATCCATCTCATGAAATAAAGGATGTTAAAATGGAGATATGTCAAAATGCTAGCAGTTGTCTGCTAGAAGAATGAAAAAAATTTAGAAGAATGTTCTTTATTCAATGCTAAAGCCACTAATAAAATTTTAAAGCGATTCACTAAATCGATAAAAAATTATTCAATTTAAAATTCTATGAATTTACACGTAAACTTATCGAGATTGGGTGATCGAGTAGAGTAAATTTATTTTTATTAGCAAAAAAAAATGGTACCAGACATCCAAAACTTTCAAAATATGTAGTTTAAACTTTAAGGAACTAATTTTGCATAAGTTTATTTGAATTCGCTATATAGGTTTTAAGAAACAAATTTTAAACAAGCCGAAAGTGTGGTTTTCACTTGACAAATTAGTAAGTGTATAAAAAGTACGGTAATACTGTAGTCAGCTGAGACCCACCGTGTATAATATAGAAACTGTGGTAGTACATTTGGTTAGATAAAAATGAAACGCATAATTTATCTTTGCCACACTCATACAGTACAAGGTATTAAGCGGAAAATGATGAAATGTGTCAAATAATTTGTTTTCAAAATGTTGACAATGTCGCGCATGCTTACTCACATATGTGAGGGAGACATACTAAAGTTGCAAACGCTGCCAACCTATAAATTCGACAGCGTTATTACGTTTTTATTATTTTACAAAATGTTGAATTATTAATTTAATTTTTATTTTTTAGTTATAAATGTTTTATAAATATGCTAATTTATGATTTAATCGTATTAAAAAAGTCTATATTCATAACTTATAAGCATCAAATCAATAATGTTTTGATTTGTTAGTTAGAAATGAAGGCATATTAAGTCTCAAAAGTTAGTTAAAAAATTTCTACATTTTTTGCTTTTTCTTATTTTACATAAGTCTTGATCTTGATCTTGACAAGACAAGATTTCAACATGAGAAATCGATTCGAAACGACACCGAAAATTTCGAAATCAGTCTCTCAATAACGGATTTGTACGGAATCAATCTCAAACTTAGAAAGTCTCGAATTTAAGACAAGGCCAACCTAATCGGCAGATATCACTTTGAAATTTTGTCACCAAAAGATATTTTGCGACATTTTTGTTCAGACTTTGGAACGGTTATTTTTGCAACTTGACCAACTAATTTTAGAAATTTATAAACATTTTGCATTTATAAAATTTCTTCACGAACTCACACTTTGTACTTCAATATGGTTAATATTCCTAAAAAAGAAATTATTTTATGTGTGCATGATTGATATAATTTATCATAGGTAGTCGATTGTTACTCTCCATTAGCGCAAGTTCAAACACGCACGTAAATCGGTTTGATTCATTTTTAATTCGCTGAAGTCAAGAAATCGTGGCTCACTTAGTAAATGCAATTCTTATTTTTCGTCAAACAATTATAATACGTTTCAGGGTCTATTTTAACTATATGTAGATGAGAACAGGGCTAATAGTGCCTGGAGTAAGTTGTTCCTCTTGAAATAACTTCCCGAGGAATAGAGATAAATAAAAGAAGTAAGTACGTTATGTAATGCACAGTTGCAGCGCATTGACGTTGCTATCTGAATCAGGCTAGTGGGACCAAATACATCGGAAAATAAGACCATACGTTACTGACTCATGGAAATTAACATTTTTATTTTTGGTATATCGTACGAATTTGAATAATTAGCATTTATATCTTTGGTGTCTTTATGCAAGAATACGTCGAATATCTTAATATAATACGCGTAAATTTCGTAGCATAAGCAATAGTTTGCTTTTTTGAGGACATGGGTTATTGGGGCTGAATGTTTAAATTTATCTATAGCCAACAACATATTTTTTCAGCAATCGGAATTATGAACAAAAAACAACATGATGTCTCAGGAATCGATAAAAAGAGCTGCATATGCAGTTATTACGAATAGAAAAAAATAATATTTATTGCCGAAGAGTTAAATATTTGTCATATGACATCATAAGGTATGTGATATAAAAAACTGTTATTCTGATGAATCTGGTAACATTTAATATGAGATTAATAGTATTTAATACGATTGAAGATGACTACTAAACTATTAACGATGGTTAGTTATTAAACTGTTAATGTTTTTACAATGGTCAATGTTTTAAACTTAAAGTACAACCGTTAAGTGGTTAAACATAAAATTCTTTAATGTATAGTAATTTTAATTAAAATAACGTAGGACATTGTCAATTAGTCAGTAGTACATATTTGTTTTAATCACAATAGTTGTTTGACAAATTATATATTTTATAGATTTCGTAACTACTTGCCCCATCCTGTTAACAACTTACCTCATGCCGAGGTAAGTCGTTATATTCCAACTTTAGGTATTGAAATATTAGTAATAAGAAAATCTTATAAAAAACAACTCGAAAAACTATTTTAATATCAAAGTTATATTCTTAATAACATTTCAATCTTACAACACTAATAATTGCTCGAGTCTTGTTTTACTAACAAACTTTTGACCTTAATTAAAAAAAACAGAACTTTTAGCCCCACTCTCCCCTATTATAACTTTAACTACCCTACTCAGAAAATTTCAATTATTTCAAAGGTTTTTGGATCTTGAGCAAAAAGAAATTGAGGACGAATTTAGAAAAACAATAATATCATCGTATTCGTTATAAGAAACTTAATGAGACAACAGTAAAGTAGGTTGTGAAAGTATAAAACACAATAATTTCTAAATAGCTTTGTAGAAGTTTCAATACATATTACACAAAATATCTGAGTTAATCATTCTATTTTCTTTCTGGATAAAAATGAAAAATAAGCCTAGTGACCGAGTGGTCAAGATGACCGCTCCAAAACTCTAGCTGGTGTTGGGTTCGAATCTCGTATCAAGCAAACTTTCGATATTTCTTGATTTACGGATTTGTAATAACCCTAGAGTCACGAAAGATCTTAGTAGTAATAAAGCGACGATAAATAACCATTAAAAAATTTAAAAAAGTGTAGAGCAGTAAGGAGTGCTGATATATTTTAAGTTGAAATATGTACATTATTTTATGATGACCAAAAGTTTTCACGAATAATTAACTGTTAAATTAGAAATTATTGATTTAGTTTAAAATATTTAATAATTCAAATATTTATTCTCCTCTTTCCGTTGTGTATCACAGTATTATCCTGTTATCTGCAAATCGGTATTGAAGCACATATCGAATCGCGTTCCGTCGGATAGTGAAAAATAAAGTGCAGTTGCCTACATAGATTGATATTTCCTTTTTTTTTCTATAAAAAAATAACGTTTATTATAATTATTATGGAACAATTTATGTAATACGTAGAAAAAAAAAACTACCTATTTTTTAAATACTACAACGATATACAATATCTTCTTTTCTATTTTTAGTTAACAAAAATGACATGTTTGAAGTTTGTTGAGGTTTGAAACACAGTTAAGTCTTTAAGGTCTTTAAGTATATAAAAGCCGGATTATCTTCCAACATAAAGAAAATATTTTCCAAAAATATCCGCCTGACTAACTCCTTTCTATAGCTGTTAAATAAAACCTAAATCGTGTTGTGTTAAATATTTGAGATACTAATTCCTTTTATAATAATTGACGTTTTCCTAATTTTTACACGCCAATTATGTTAGTAATAATTAAAACCATGAATATTAATTGTATAAATATAAGATTATCTATTATGTACAAATATTCATCTATGTATTGACTATGGAATAATATGAATAGCACGCGGTAAACACATTAGTATGTTGATGGTAAATTGTACATCGCTATCTAATTTATAACTATTAGCACTATAATTTGTACTGCTGCGCTCAATCGAACGTAATGAAATAACAAATTGAATCTCTAGCCCAAAGCAGATTGACTTTATGATTAGACATACATATTTAACTCGTTGATTACAAATTATTCGATCAATCGTATTGGAAAACAGGTAGCTAACGGATATGAAATATTATTTCTTACATTTTACATTCGCTTAATTATTTATTATATTAGTTATTTCCCCTAAACTATACTAAACGGTAGTAGCATTGAATTTATTTCCATTTTCTTTAAATTTATTAACCACAGCCAACAGAATACTGAATTAATAGTTTGATATTTACAAATAATTAATATAAAAAAATAATTGAGTGAATAATACAAAATGATTATTCAAGCACTCATTTGTTGAATGTAAAAAAAATGGGAATTTATTCCAATGAAATATAAGAGGAACAAGGTAAATAAATTACTTAAATTACATTAAAACAAATACACAAAAGAAAACTGGAAAAACATTTTCATTTGTAGGAAATCAGAGAAGATAAATGCTTAAATAGCAAGCTTTAGAAAATTAAAAAAGTTTCCGAGCTTTTCAAATAATTACCAAGATTATACGTACAATTAATTTGATACACGTCAAATATAAAAGCTTTCATTTAATTAAAACGTTTAAGAAAACATAGATCTCATTTAATTTTATATAAATAAACACAGATAAAATAAGCTTCTAAACTTGAAATATTGGAAAAGACTCGGAAAAAACAACGAGAACGATTTTAAGTAATTTATACAATTATTGTTAAAATGTTTGTGATTTGTGAAATGTGGTGACATAAAATTGTTAATTTTCTTATAACAATAAATAATAATTGAATAACGATTTTATTACAATTTTGTGTACAAAGTTTTTTCGTTATGCAAATATAAATACTTAAGGTATCTTTAGACGTATATTAATCAGAGAAATATTTTTTTTTTAAATAAAACCTTAACAAGTACCTATGTGATTTTTGAAAGCTTCAATTGCTAATGTTCAAATCTTTCATTTTTATTTCTCTAAAGATTCATTTCTTTAACTTGTAATAGCCGATTTGACAGCTAATAGTAGATTTGTGTATGTATTTCTTTTACCATTTCATTATGAATAGACTTACGCCAGAGCAACGCTTTCAAATTGTTGAAATTTTTTAACAAAATGGAATTAACAAAAGTTTCCACATGTCTTCTTACGAAGAGGAGCATAAATCTCGAACGTTTTTGTCGAGCTCCTCCCATAGAAGTTCAATTTGGTTTAAGTCAAGACTGTTATGGTCATATAATGTTTTTTAACATTTCTACATTTTCTTTTTGTTTTATGTAGTCTTTACATAACTTAGAACAATGTCTTAAAATATTATCTTGGTGAAAAATAAATCTTACGAATTCGTGAATTTCTCTATTCTACCACTAGCAGCGCTATTATTCAGAACGTTCCTAAGGTTTTAAGAAGATAATCCAATCTTGCAATGCATTATAAAAAATGTGTCAAAATATGGCGCCGCCGTTAGTGTGTTTATAGTACTAACTTAAACCGAACCTATATATTTTAGTCTCTAGCCATATTATTAGACACACTTAAGATTTTATATAAAATTTACATTTTCTACTAAATTAAATTTACTATTGTTTACTTTTTACACTATTAAAAGTTGTAATGACTTTTAAGAAATATATTTTCTGGATAAGGGTAAAACCTTGTTTATTATTCCTATTACTCTACTTTAGGATAATAGCTTTGATTTGAAACCCATTGAAAATATGTGCAAGTTGCTGAAAAAAAAAGTAGCCAAAGAATTGATCACAATAGAAAAATAGACCTTAAAAAAGAATTCACGTATGGAATCATCATCGACAAATACAGCAGACGCTATTGTCCTACATAGACAATATACTGCGTAGAATGGGAACTTAAATATCAGTAAACGGGCCTTCAATTAAATACTAAACAATTCAGCTGGCCATAATTAAGAAGATGATTAATTAATTTGAAGGTAAAAATTATTTTTTAGTAAATATGGTTTTTGGTTACTCTATTTGATAATAAGCGTAATAAATAAAATTTGTACAGGAAAGTTAAACCGCATCAAAAATATTGACCCAAAATAAAATAGCTCTTACTTCAGGTTTTATACAAAACCGATAGCGCGTCCATAATATGGCTAGGGACTGTACGTAAGGTAACATAAGTTAGTACACCGGACACTCTTGTGGCGGCGCCGCATCTTGACACATTTTCTATCATGCATTATAAGATTGAAATATATTCTTAAAACCTTAGGTACGTTCTAAATATTAGCGCTGCTAGTGACAGAAAAAACTATGATCTTGGTCTGATTTTGTGTCCATAAATGTTGTGAAAAAGTCTGTAGCGTTCGGATTCCTTGTATCCATACTACTGTAGACTATTTACCAAATTCTTTTTAACAAATTTTCTGTGTTTATAATGAATAAAGTATACTCAATGAAGTCACTTAAATTTTACTATGTCACGCTCAGTGCCAAATGAAATTATTATCGAAACATTACAACCACTAAGCTTTAATACATTATGAAAAAAATAATCTTTTTAATTTTTATTGTTTGTTTCTCGATAAAATTCTCTGCAAGACTTATAAAATGAGTGCATTTCAAATGGAAACGATTTTTATTGCCACGAGAGTGATCTGTTTCTTCCAATAAAACTCACTTTAATTGTAGTTTAAAAGAATCCATTTCCTCCTCGAGTACTTACAAGAAATGCCAAAGAAAAAGAAAATAATTATGTACCCCACACCTTAATGTTGAATTCATGGTCGAATCCTCGAAACCCTGTAATCCGCTTGAATGTAGGCGACACAACGAATCTAATACTGCGCTAATCGCTAGTCGGGCTTCGCCACACATTCGCTTCACTAATACCCCGTATTAGTGATAATGGTTTGTCGGGTAGAGTTCCTATATTGTAGAACGCTTTCGGAATTTAACTGCACTTGCAACGCGAGAACATAAAATCCGCATATAACACCCTCAATCCTCATATACGAAACCTACACAATAAAGCTAATGGTTCCCAAAACTCGAATCTCGTTATCCTACAAATTTTCTTTCTCAAAATACAACACTTGCATAAAGCAAAAACAACATAAACAAGACAGGATTTTATCCCTCATTTAAGAAATACAAATTTCATATTATTAATTTATCTATAAATATGTACACAAAGGTATTTATAAAATATTTAAACGGCTTGGCTCTTTACCAACGTATTTTAAAACATATGTCACAGGGTATAAGTTTAAATAATATTTCATTATGCCTAATAAATTATGGAAACGTTAAAGAAATATCTCTACCACACCACAAATGTGTTTCAAGTTTTATTGCAACCAATTTATTTTTAGATATCTTACAAGCACATATTTTACAAATAATTTATTTGTAACACACAACGTAAATAATTAAGCTATAATTTAATTATCGCATTTTAATGATTCGGAAAATGAAAACTAATTCATCATTCAAAAAAAAAAATTTTTTTTGTGTGAATAACCAATACTTTATATTTGGATAATATTAGATAATATGGACCAAATGAATTACATTAAGTATATATAAATAATTATTAGCAGAGACCACCAACAATCCATGGTAAAAGACCGGTATTATACTACCTTACAACTAGTGATTTTAACCAGTCAGGGTGGATTGTGCGTGTCGACTGAAATGAAGAGATAGAGGGTAACTGGAGGGTTGTACCGTATAATAGAATGATTACAGATAATTATTTGTGCCAGAACTATAATTGACAGTCATGCTATAATTATTATTCACCATGAAAACTAGAGAGCGAGCCTAAATTCGTCTTTGTCGTTAAAGTACACCTTAGCGTATTCAGGGTTCGGCTGTTCATATTACACTAGAAATTATTTGAAACATCGATAATAACAAATACATCAAAGAATTTTAAATGAAACCCACCAATCCATTTTAAAGATGAGAGTTATTTTTCTTGCTAAATTCTAAAGTCAATGAATACTTTCACTGGTTGAAACTCCCGTTACGCGACTCATAAATGAAATTAAATTTAATCATTCAATTATTATTTTTTCTACTTCAACAAAGCACTTATGAATTCATTCATTTATTTTTATTGATTTCAATAGCAAATTGTCCAAACAATTTAATTCTTTCAAATACAATTCAATGAAAATATTAAATTAAAAAGATACAACTTAGTTAATATTATAATTAAAGAAAAATTTGACAAAGGCTTTTTAATTAATTCTTTTCAAATCCAATCTTAACAGATATCAGCAATTCAGGTGGCATCGCGATCTTAATTTATGGAAAGCATTTAAAACACGTTACATATTTAGGACACATTTACTTCAATTATTAATGGAAATGTAATAAAAAAGTTCAATATAAACGTACGTTCAATATAAAGGTGCTCAAATCTTCAAACCAGGTGAAAATTTTTTTATAATTCAATTTATTGCAGACGAAAATATTTTGATCGAATGTAATTTGCGAAAGTTTTAAAGTATACTATCGACTTGAATTTCAACGTTAATAAATTTTTATAGCGGCCATCGTCAGACAGAAAAATAAAAGTTATAAAAAATGTCCTTTTCAGACAATTTTTTTTCAATAATATAGCAATTGAAACGAATAAAATTTGCCATAAATATGTGAAAATTAGCGAGCTGTTCTGGTTTTGTACAAGTGGATTTAAATAATATGGTGTCATTTGGGTTCAAATAACACAAAGAAACCGTAGGTAATTATCCTTTTCCCTTTAATTAAAAAAGTATTTAAAAAAAATTATGTAAAAACCTCGCTTGTACTGATAAAATGCACTAAAAAGTAAAAAAATAGTTTTTTTTCATCAAAGTGAGGATTGTTCGTTATTACCAAATTGTAAACAAAAGTGCACCCCTCGCTTTGATGTACAGAAAATTATTTTTTATTTTTTAGTGCATTATATCAGTACAAGTGAGGTTTTTAAATTTTCTTGTTAAATACTTTTATTTCCTCCTTTTTAGTCTTTGAATATATTTTTAATATCAATTTATGCATGTTCGTATTGATACGCTTTGTAGGTAAGTATCATGTGTCTTATCATTATATAAAGTTAAATATTTATTTATGTAAAAATACAGAATGATAATTCAATTTTACAGCAGATTCATGTGTTGTCATCGAGAGTTAGTGGGTGTGCCAAAATTCAGCACGATAAAGTGATGGGAATTAGTTGAAAAATGAGATTATAAGTTCCGTACTTTACAAACTAACAACCAAGAGACCTAATAGAAGTGAGGTAATAAAAAAACGAGAAAATCTTTATAACAAATTATTCTTTAAAATAAAAAGTTTCATAATATACATGTCATTTCAGATTATTTTACACCCTAAAATTTTCAGTATATTATTTTAATGTACATAGGGTTTTTCTAGATTAAACTATATTGAGAAAATTTAGCAAATTTAATTGGGAAATTTAGAAGTTTGTATAAGTTTAAATTTTCTTAATATTTCGTAAAAAACATAAGAACAATAAAAAATATCAAGCAATACTTAAAATAAAATTTAAGCAGTGCAAAATTGGAATGGGTGAAAATTTGAATCCCACATGGTTGTCTCATCATTGAATCAATTTGGTAATCCTAAAAAACTATATAAAGCCATTAGATATCAACATTTAAATGCAATGTGCAAAAAAAAAAACAAAGTGGTCAAAGAACCACTACCAATAAAATTACAGTTGTGAGGGCTGCAAAAACTATCTACATTTTTTCCAGCAAAAATCCTTTCATCTTAGTTGTAAATGTAAAAATGATTCTCTTGTATATATCTTTGATTTTCAGCAAATTTCTATATTTTTGTACTCCGGTTCGGAGTCGCAAATATAGCCGTCACGGGCCGCATGCGGCCTGCGAACCTCATGTTGGATAGTCCTCCTGTACAGTTTTTACCCAATTTCAACCAATTTTAGAGATTCTCAAAGTTACTAGCTATAGAAGGGGCTACAATAAGGGGTCATCTATAAATTACGACAAACGTTCAGAGAGGGAAAGCTTTGTGACGTCACATGTTAACATTTAAAATAATCAAATCCATGGACACAAAAAGATTAAGTTCTAAATAATTTATTAACATAAGTAAGTGTTTGTCGTTTCTTAATTAGTCTTTTGTTTTGTCCATTATTTAAAATATTTGGCTTTATATTGAGTTTATTAAATATTTTCTTATTTAATAGAAATATTAGAAATTATTGACTCTTCAAACAAAGTCTTGGTGAAATGTTTGCATAAAAAAAACATTTTTTTTACATTACAAATAAAATGTATGATATACGTGATATATCTTGCATGAACCCCAACCAGTATTCAGAAATTCTGATATCCTGACACAAGAAAGTATTGAGTTTCTGTTTAATACAGTGGACTGTAAATGGTATTAGATTAAAAAGAAATGTAGAACTTAATATAAACTTTGAATTTATGGCTAAACAGTGAACGCATTTATCAATAATAAACTTTATTTGTGTATAAATATTTTATATAAAAACAAATAATTTTATTTAATAATATATATTTTTTAATGTAATTATATTAATTTAGTTAGATGCTATGAATTATTCTTAATAAAACGTTAAAAATTTGAATGAATATTTCAAACCGTGGTAGTTTTATAAAAATATAATTATTATTTATCAAACACCTTAAAAAGCGAATAAATAAGTAATAGTGTTTTAGAAAATCGACAAAATGTCACCAGATTAATTATATCTGGCGTTTGAAGTGAATTTCAATTAAAACCAAAAGCTTACTTCAACGTGCATTTCACGTCATATTGATAAAATATAAAATTATACCGTAATTATCATAAAAGTTTATTCATGTTAAGTATCAAGAAATCATTTCTCTCAATAAATTTATTAATGATTATTTGTTATACGGCTCAGTATCAATACAATGAGTTGCATTACCAAGATAACTTCTCAATTAAATCCGAAACGTATTAATATTGTATTTTCAATCACTTTGTTATAAATTTTATGTCTACGATAAGTTTTATCAATAAACTTTGGTTAGAAAGACTAGAAATCTACTTCTGTTCCCATGTTTTAATAAAAAGTTTATTACAATGACATAAAAGTTTATATTAATATTTAATATTTGATTACAAATAATGATTCTAGAAATATAAAACTAGCTTTATTATGATAAAATTAATATAAACTTTTCCGTAATAGATTAAAGTAACGTAAAAAGTACGTTATATTCATAACATAAAACTTTGTTCATATAAATTTTTATGTCAAAGATAACTCGAAGTTTTGTATTACAATATTTAATATTTATCAACGATGGAAGTAATATAGATTATAGTAGGAAGCAAAAAGTAAACCAAGTGATTAAAATATATTGAATGAATAAAATGAATAACGGATGGAAGAGTTTTAAAGTTTGAAATAAATTCCTTTTGTGTAGCGATAAAGAGCTTCAATACCGTACAAGCATGTAAGATGAAAAGCTTTTTGTATGCGCTAGCTAAATATCTACACTAGAGCCGTCTAGCTGTGGTAGCATTTACTAGTTACATAAAGAGAACTACGCCAAGTACGACATCTGCCAACAATGTTGAACAGTATAAACACTAACATCTGTTCAATAGGTGTCACAATATAGCTCTACCGGTTTCACACGCACACATTGGTTTTTAAGTACTGAAGAGTTTCGCATTTTCCCTCTCGGGATTATTAAATCATCGTTTTACATGAAAACTCGCTATAAAACCCACCAGCCATTATTTTTGCGGTGTAATTAAAATATTCAATTAAATTACACGAATGAATTTTAATCCAGTAAATTAATGATTTACATCCTTTTTGTTTATTAAGGTTCGCCGATTTTAAAATATTAAATACAACAATCAACTTTAATTATATTTTATTAAATTCACTCAATTTACCACCAATAAATTATTCATTATAATTTTTTTCTTTCAATACACTTGTAGGGATACTCCTAAATATTAATATGCAAATATGAATAAATCAAATAATTTTTCTTTAAATTTTTCACCATTGAATAAATTTTCAACGAAAATAAAAATCGTTTTCTAAATGTATTAAACTACAAGAAAATGAAAATTTAAGTTTTTGAGAAATTGTTCAAATTTAATTTGGTTATTAGAATAAGTTCAATTTTACATGTCTTATTTATTATTGTAGCGAACCTGTGGCGGAACGGGGTACCTAAGCTTTAATTACAATTTACGAGGTTTAAACAGGTTTTAAGAAACAATCTCATTGTTTTGTAATTTATATATTTGTTTAATTCATTCCCTACAAATAAAAAAAGGTTTTATTGATTTAAATTAATAGTTAATATTAAAAATTTAGGTTTAAAAAACAAATGGAAATTTCCCATTCTGTCCTACCCCCTGGGGCATAATGGGAAATGAGCCTGGAGCGCAATGGGATACTTGTTATTCATAGTTCGCAGATGAAGACACTCTCATCGTCGTCACTGTTAAGTCCAGCATATGCCAAATGTGCCCATTTTTGACAAATACTGCAGGAACACCAGCTTTCATTAGATTTGGAGTATAAATCGTGACAGTATAAGCAGATTACCTCTGCATCTTCCGATCATTCTTATATATACTATCTGAATAGTAAATCCCGTTCCGCCCCACCCATTGTGCTTCAAAGCACCTTTCACACAAGTACGACTATTATGGCAGGATATATTGGTTATATTTGAATTATCACTATATAACTATTAACTATCACAAAAAATAGTTCATAGTATAATTACCTTAGTGTTACTTGGCAAAAATTAGAATTCGGAAACATTTATTTCGAATTTTAATAAAAATAAAAAGAACTGCCTTTTTACTGGCGATAGCCACTTCTTATAACGCAGCACAGTTAATTGAACATTGAGTATGATTTTACGCCTTGTTGACACCTGTAGCAAGCGCTAATTTCATTTCGTATCCCGCCCCGGTACCCCATTTTGCTCCGTGTTCCCATAATAGTTTGAAAGCTATTCAAATAAAATGAAAAGTAAAAAAAAGAAGTTTTTATTAATTGTGTACAAAAAATAAGAGGTATTATGAAGTGAAAAATAGTTTGCAAAAATTATCTTTGTACTCGAGAAAGTTTAATTAATCTCTTCTTTTTTTTTAAATAAAGTTATGTTGAAGTTTAAATGGCAGTTTCTCGCTTTATGGCAACTGGGAAATGTATCCAGCTAGTTATGAATTATTATTTAGATAGTCACCAATTATGATGTACTCCACATTATAATATGTATTTGTACACATAAAAGGGACGGTTGTTGAAACTTAAATGATGAAATGAGAGAAGCTGGCACGCGCCATCATGCTAATAGTAGGGATACAAATACAGTACAATCTCATAAGCTCATTCATAATTCATACTGCATTGCGAGGTAAGAAGCTTTTGCTTGTATATACTTAGCTGTTAGAGACAAAACCAAAACCAATGTAATATAAATGTCGCTACATTTCTCACTCGAACCTTCACGTAAGCTATATTCGTAAAAATGCAACAACCGAGTTAACATAGCTCACAACATTCGCACGCTATCTTTGTTCCTAACAACGTTTACAAATGTGGGAAACTGTATAAATAGTTTTCTTGTAAAAGCTGACAAGCCTTTACAAACCGTGACAGACATATTTTGTACTACAAAAGTTAGACAAGGAAAAGTAAACATTGAAACTCCCAACGGTTTAATTCTTATTATACGTATCCAAGTAGAAATTGACCGAGTAGATATATTTCTCATACGTTTTATATGAATTTATTTTCTATGTACTCAACTTTGTTTCTATTACAGCATAAGTTATAAATGTTCAAATTTTGATTCAAGTTGCTCTTTTTGTTTTCATAATTTTTTTCAAACATCACATCTATTAAAACTCGTCTCATAAATATGAAAAAAGCTTGCAAATTTTCTTCAAAAGTCTGAATTGAGTTTACATATTTTTTTATTTACACTTAAAGGGGTGCTCCATCCCTAACGAAATCATTTTGTAATAAAAACACCCCGTAGACATGAATAGTATTTATTATGTAAATCATTTTAATTTGAATTAAATTCACCGAAAGAAAAGTATTTAAATTCAAAACACATTGATGCATATTTAATATTAACAACGTGTATTTAGGTTTCAATAAAATTTTGCTCACTAAAACTGAATCAATAATTTTATTTCCAGTAATTTACATTTCTTTTTTTTTTGTCTCTGTATAATTGACGGAACCAGAAATATTACTAAAAACAGATTTCTAGTGAAAATATGAACTTTTCCAACCAGCTTAGGTATTATATTGTTTGGCATTTATCTCTTTGTAAGCTGTTTATTTGAAGTAAATAAAGGAAAAGATTCATAAGAATCGTAGATACTAAAATATTGTATGAATGAAACTTACATGGTTTGAAATGTGATGTGCCGATGCAAGAGTGCGCTGTCCCGTATCTAATTTAGGTTTATCTTCTATTCCTGAGCCTGCCGTTAGTGTGCAGTTCTTTTCACGTGCTCTACCTAACAATTTTCCTCCCTTAGCAGCTAAAGCTACCGCAGTCTGAAAAAGAGATATGAAATTTAGATTCTTTTATTTTACTATACTTAAAGTTCCTTAATATTACAGTAAGGATATAAACCAAAAATTTATTACAAAAAAGTAGCTTTCACTTGGGTAGTTAAATACGTAATAATTAAATCAATTTTAACTTCAGTTACAAAATAACCATTTTCTAGCGCAATTCTGTGCTACAACTATGTACTATGCAAAAAGAGTTTTATACCAATATTTCGTGTTTGCATAATGATTATCATAATGTACTATCGATATTAAAAGACAGAGGCAAAGAGATTTTACAGCTGTTATTACTACTGCCAGACGCGCGTCTGGCAGACGCATCATATGTAAAAAATGTATGTATAAATGACAGGAGAACGAACGCTGTATTCCTAAGTCGATCACGAAAGGATGGTTCAGTGTAGAAGGCTCTAGTGTCGGTGTAGCACTGAATTGAATATAAGCGCTAAGACATTATATTATTGATAAAAAGTCAAGTTTTATAGATAAAAATTGGTTTTTGAAAATTTGCTCCTTAAATAAATAGTTTAGTAACACAACATGAAAACAAAAGTAATAAGGAATTTATGTTATAGTAAAGTATGAAAAACATGAATGTAATTTTTTGTCAGCTTTGGCTTAAGTTGGAATAGAAATAAAAAGAGAAGAACAATTAACAATTCAGTACATCAAGTATCTTCTCGACAATGCGCTACTAATGGCCGAAAAAATAACTTATCCGAATTTGTGTGGACTCGAAAACTAACAAATTGCCTATCTCGTTCGTACCGTTCTCTTGTTATTCTTCGTGGGTATGGACTATACACAATATTGTTTAGATAATGTTCATAAGTTTATCAACTATACAAGATATTTTATGTATAGATAAAAGCAATAACAACAGCAGACATCGAATCTCGTTTTCACTATCTTTTTCTACTAAGAATGTGATATGATCGCTGCAGTCAAAACTATTGGCAAGAACGGAAAAACAGTTTTTGTGTAACTACAAAATAATTGTAGAAATATGTGAAGAATTAATTTTTATAGCTGCCTCACGGAGAAATAGTTAAAACAATATAATTATTATTATATAACATTATTGAAACAATATATTGAAACAAATAACCAAAAATGAATCCAAAGTTATTGTTTTAAGTTTATTTTTATTAAACCTTAATCCTTACGAAAAAAAAAACTTAGAAAACATAGCGAAGCACTAATACAAGTATTAATGAAAGAAAAAAATATCTTTTTCTATTGATTAACTAATTAATAAGAACATATATATTCACATATTATATTCACTGTAGTTTTGGGTTTATCAAATATTAACTTTGGAATGTTCAATGTTTGATTTAATTGGATATATATTCATTAAGAGTAAGTTTTAACACTCGACTTTGCAACTCAACGTGACGGACACTTAACTGGAAACATGACCCAATTCAAATATTTAGAAACTATCATCCCAACCAACGAAGGACCATCCACCAGTAAAATTAAAGAGCGTCTAATAATAAGAATTTTTTGATTGGAAAATTGGAACTTAAAATTCAGAAACAGTAAACTAATTTCTTTGCACGGAGTATAGTTTCACTTTAAAGAACAAAAAAATGAACTCTACAAAACAAGCAGAGAAGTACCTGGAAATATTTGAAATTTAATACTGAAGAAGAATACTCAAAGGAATAGTCAAACTTGCAAGAAGAGTCAACGATAAAAAAACGATCATTGGTGTGGTGACTTTAAGAAAAGAAAACGAAATGGGTCACATCCACAGAGATGTAGTATAGAGTACCTACTCATGTTGTATTTAACCAATGCTTTCTTTATAACCATTCAAATGTCATCAAATTAGGAAATCATATCTGATTCTCCATATATAACTATATAAAGCATGAAATGTGCATCTCTTTACTGCTGTCCTCTGACGACGATCATTTTCGATTGAGTTTGTTGAAGTGAAATGACAGTTGGAAAGAGATAGAATTTCCTATCACGTTTCCAAATAATGTTAAAAATGAGTCCTCTATATTACATCTCTATGGTCACATTCTCAGAGGAAAAGGGTTCATAATGGATCTTATAGAAGAAAAATTGAAAGGATATAAGAAATAAAGGGAAAAGAACCATACTGCTTGACTTAGTTAAAAAGATAAATTTACTAGCCGGATTTGAAGGTGCAGACACCACAGGATGCAAAAGTTCAACATGAAAGATGATCCTACCGTTAGGTAAAAAACAGGAAAAAAATTTAGCTCTTGTAAGATAAGGCTGAATACATTTGAATATGGATTGAATATAGAGCACATAAAAACAGGAACAAAAGCATCTTTGATTTTATTTTTCTTGATGATCAAAATATCATTTGTTTCTTTGAAAATTATAGTATATAGATTAGTTTTTTTATAAAGAAATACAGTCTTTTATGTTTTTTATTATGATCTACAAATGTCGCGTTTTGAACATTAACACAAATACAATTTGAATATCTTGAAGATATGAAGTATAAAAATAAAAGTCTCAAGGAAATTACTTTCGCACATTTTTAAATAAAAATAATAATATCTGTTTTTGAACGGAGATGTCTTTTATAATCTTGACTATAGAAAATTAACTGCGCTGTGGGTGAAAATTATTATGCTTTGTGTTTAATAAATTTTTCAATAAAGTGTATAATTACAAAAAAGTCAATAACAGATACGATATATAACACCTATTATATGAGGATTTTTACATTATATAAGTATCAATTTCAAACGTGTTTTATCTCTTATAAAAATAAAATTGCTAGTTGATTACAAGAACGTTTCTTTGTCAGTTAAGAGAAAATAACGTAGTATTAGTATAAAATTAATACTGCGTTAAAGACATTAATTTATGAGAAAATTATTTAAGTGCTTTTTTTTTCGTTTTACTCTAGTACTTGTCCGGTATACTACAAATAGAAATCTACAAATAATTATGTCGTATCAATAAACTTCTGTTTCACACTTAATAATTAACAAGTTTAAAAAAATTAGTATAAACCAATTTACAATAATGATTTATTATCCAAGTAATAAAACTTATTTTTTTAACATTATTTATTGTGTATTTTTATTTCCTGTTGGACTTTTATATAGTTTTATGTATATTTTCACTCCAATAGTTCGTACAAAATAATAGTACTTCACGTTTAGTATGGTAAAATATAAGTAGGTATTAAGTAGTAATATTAAACTTCATAGTGATTTTCAATTAAATATACTTATTCGTATAGGTATCATTGTAACAAGGGAAATAATCACAAAGAGACTAATCGGATATAACAAGAGAACATAGAATTTTAAACAGCTTTCTACTTCAATTTATCTCATTAGTTGTCTCGTGCAACTATTTTACAAACTTAAATCACTGTTTATTAGCTCTTGTACAAGTTTGTAGAATAATTTATAAACCATGAAAATTTAAGCTTTCTCAATTATAATATGATATTCATGGTAATCGTTTTAATTAATAAAAAATATAAATTACCACGGATTGTTTCAATTAATTAGGTATTTTATCCTAACTATTGTCGCAATTTTAATTCCTATAAATAAATATGTCTATTTGAATTCGAAAACAAGTTCCAACATTGAAAATCATCCCGGGGGATCGGGATTGTTTGGCTATAGGGGTACATAGACTAACTCTTAAAAATTAATCAGAGGTACGAGTGTAACGAAATTTAACTAAAGTCAAGAGTTCATCTTGATGCCCCCCTTAACTATACAGATCGCGACGATACAATCATACACGGTAAAAAAGCTGTGCTTATACTTCCATAAATAATGCAAGTCGGTAAATTTTTTTTGGTATCACGTTTTTGTTTTAATTTCATTAAATGTTATCGGAAGTTTAATTCATTTGTAAGTACGAAGCAATAGCTTTGTATTTCATAGTTTTACTTTCGGTTTAGTGCAACGTGAAAAAGAAAAAAAAAACGTTGTCTGGTGTTGGTTGGCTTATTTGTTTTGAAACCGGTATGCTATTTCTTGTCAAAATATGCTTAACATTTTGTTAAACTTTCCCTTACTGTGTAATAGAACGTATAATACGGTGATATGTATTTCTACTGAAATATTTGAACGTTTATTTATATTTTTTCAACTGATCATAATTTAAGTTTGACATGCAGCAATTATTATTGTTATCATAAAAACTATTACTTATATTTATGAGAAATAACAGTTTATTTGAGTACTCCTGTTACAATCTCCGAACTGAAATATCTCAGCTGAGCTCCTCTTCCACGCATGTTCACTCACGATATATAAGAGGAAAAGATACGAAGCAAGTGTGCCTTGTAACTGTTGCGTATGATGCAAAACTAACGAATACGCAAAAAAATCATACTAACCCAAACATGGGTTATTGTATTGGTAAATTTACGATAGTTTTTTTTTGATAAATCAAATAATTGTTCGGGATACACCCGGTTTTTTGTTACTATTATGATTTTATTCTATGTGTAAATATTTTAGGGAGGTATACCTAAAATATAAACTCCCTGTCTTTTATATTTATAGGTATATTTAAATTATTAAAGGTAAAATATACGAAATCCACACCCATCCAGGTACAGGAGGGTTAAATTTGTAAAACCTGTAGAAAGGACAAACTTATTGTTTTATTGTTTTACCTTTAAATTACCATAATTTTCATATATCAATCGAGGTACTTTTTAGGTTTCATGAATCAAAAAAATGAGAACTTATTTTGTTAAAAAAATTTAAATAAAAAAGGTTTAGTTTTTGTAGTTTACTAATTGAATAAGGAAAATATAAAAAGGGATTCGAGTTCCAATTTTTAATTGTTAAAATGTAATAGTTCTTGCGACTTTAATATTTATAATTA
Organism: Sisyra terminalis; assembly: GCA_958496175.1. NCBI lineage: Eukaryota > Metazoa > Arthropoda > Insecta > Neuroptera > Sisyridae > Sisyra > Sisyra terminalis. The sequence continues at coordinate 36,026,746 of OY292274.1, forward strand.
AAACTTACTATTATTTAAATCAGCCTGTCCTTAACTACAAAATGAATCTACCCCAAATATGGGGTTGTTTTACTAATTTTTCGTGTTCTGTGAAACCAAGGGTATTAGTTTTACCATATTATTATTTAAACTAAAAAAAAATCTTCAATTTTACACTGAAATTTGGTCAACTATACCCAGTTTCCCCTATAGATTCTATAGTCTCTGTGTGTCTTATAGGTATAGATAAATGATTTCAGGTTTGAAACGGAAGTAACGTATGACCACAAAAACGTTGCAAATAACCGGAAATAATCAGTAAAAAATCGTTTAAGAAACACCAATTTTAAAATATCTTCTTAACGACTAAAGTGAGTTACTTCTCTAATAAATTGAAATTATAACAGTTATAATACCTTTATATTTGGTGAATCGCTTATTATGTTAAATGAAAGTGTATAATATTTATTTGTGGTATGTTCTAGGTAAAAACCCTTGTAAACTTGTCGGTTGTTTTGTCATATTGTCAAACCATTTGTTTTTAATTATTTATAGTTAATATACTATATACAAATCCAGAGATATTTTTTTAAACAACTAGTTAAACTATTCATATTTTTACCTATATGTATTTATCAGCGAACAGAGATGTAAACGCTGTTATAACTATCAAACTTCAATAAAATTTAATAGCATTGATTTTGATTGTTTTCCGTACGCATAAAAATATGTAATATGGAAAATTCAACATAAATTTAAGGTAGTTCGCATTAGTTTACGTCAGGGACACAATACACTATCGTAAACATTGTTACTAAAAGTATATTCTTTTGGAAAAAATAAATTTATCATGCAAAGCCATTAGTTGAAACCATTATCTTTTTAAAGCAAATAATCTCTGCTGCACATTTTGAATGAACAAATCGAATAGCATATAAAAGAGTATATACACTTTTGGAACACCGGCAAATATAAAATATATAAAGCACCTAGCGATATTTATTCCAATTATTCAATGAACTATTTACTTTTATTTTTTCACCATTTTTTTGTTTATTTTGAATAACTTTTTAATAGGTATATCTGCCGTATCTGTCGTAATTATAAGTCAACTAATTATATACTTAATTACATGTCGACTATTTTTCGGTAAATAGACTCTATAAGTTAATTTGACACTCATTTATATATCGTTACTATTAGTGAAACCTACAAAATGCTATAATAAAATTGTAGGTGAGCAAATAAAAGTATGACAGATAAAATGTTGATACGTGTCAGCTACTCATGCTTTCTATTATAAACATAGGTACATTTATAACTAGTAATCCATTACTGAAATACTTATAAGGAAAATTTAACATTCACTGTTATCTTTTTCCTATCTAACACAAATTACTTATAAGAACATATAACCATGTTTATATTTTTTTTTATTACATCTATGTTTTAATTCATTATATAATTAACGTCATGACGAAATAAGCTATTTGATTTAATATTTATAGTGTTACCTATAATGATATTGCCTATAGTTTATTAAATTTAAAACCTCATATATTTCTGATGGCAAAAATTATGGCTTTGAAAAAAAATACTGAAGCGTGCCGATGATAATTAATGAATTGATTCTCTTTACTTGAATGTAATTATTTTATCAATATTTATGACTCCTGGAAAAATTATTAAATCATTTTCTTCCGGTTTCTTTTTTCTTTTTACTTTAATGGTATAATGATATTGATACTATGAGCACTTTATGCATTTTATTATCTTTTAAGGTTGTACACTTATTGACTATCTAGAATAGAATAATTATCACATTAAATACTTAAAAGAAATGTCTATTAACGAGAAGAAATATCAGCGCGACCACAGAAAATACACAGATAATTTCAGGCTTTCCAGACTATTTATTATATTATTCCATAACTTGAGGAAAATAAATCTAAAATTATGTAAATCTTATTTATATGCTCTGGATATTTTCAGTTGATGAATTCAATTTTTATGTAAAGCTGATTTTTGGATATATCGGTCTTTCGGTTAGCGTAAGGGCAGTCTGACTGCCGATAGAAGTTGCATTTATTCGTACGCATATTATTTGTACATGTAAAAAAATAAATTTTAAAATAATCACAAGAAAGTCACGGTTTATTGAAATATAATTGATTTTACAAACATAAATTTATGAATATCAGACGCTTTCATTGTTGTTAACGATATGCAATTTTATAATGAGAAAGGTATGTTTTCAAAGTATTTCAATATGCTTATTAAATTTTCAATTTGTCATACGCTACTTAAATTTAGATATTCTGATCATACTTCTCTTTAACAAGGACCATTTAAACGTCTTTTTAAATATATGGATAAATATGGGTGTGAGAAACAATGAAAGCTATAAAAACAAATTTACGTTTGTAAAATCAGCTATTTGTCAATAAAGAAAGAAAGAATTTCAAGTGATTATTTTTTAACATTTATTTTATTATCTATACAAATAAGATGCGCACAAATAAATCCATAGTACTGTAGTAGGTACTGGCAACCAGACTGCCCTTACGCTGACCGAAACAGTAGCTATATTCGAATATCAGCTTTATAAAAGTTCTTTTTTTCAACGTTAGTAGCTCTTATATTATATTGTTTCAAACCAGAACTGTACAACGAAAAAAATTTTACTAGTATTTTTATACTATCTTTTTACTTAAGGCTCCATAAGCTCAACAAAATTGGTTGTGAAAAAAAGTACTTTTTACTTATTCACTGGCATCTCGGCGATTAATTATGATTTAGGGAACAAACACAATAGTCAATTTAAGCTCAAGATCCAGGCTTAACGACGAGGTATCTATGAAAAAACAGTGTGTGTACTTATGTACGCGCGTGAGAAGTTATACTTCTTTGGTATAGTTAAAAAGATGTTTGTAATACACTGCCGTAGCCTCTTCCGGGAGTGCCTGAAGTGGTACATCAGTTATATAAGATTTGTGATTACTGAATTTTGATACATTTTTAAACACAAATTACTTTTAATATCAAAACACGTAATAAGAAAACGTATGTGTTGCGGCAAAGACAAGGGCAAAGAATATAAAGTTTTAAATACATACATGTTAGAGGAATACAAATATAATAATTATTGGCACAAATTTAAATTACCATGATTCCATTCAATCGCTAATTTTAGCCATTTATCAATTGTGTTAGTGTTGGGCTGTGAATATTTCACGGAAAATTGCTGGTTTTTCGATATATGAGCCTCTCAACCAACGGTCTCAGTAGTAGTAAGAACGACTCTACTTATAAAATAGAATCGTTCTTACACCATTCGTTGAGAGTCCCATTTACCGCAGCTGGTATTTAGCATCCAAACATATGCGAGTGCTGGCTTAACTTGATCGATGCGATAGAATATTGTAGTCGTCTTACTATTATGCATATCGCTCCCAAAAATTGGCCAAATCTAACCGTTTATGAGCAACTTCATACTGTAGCTTTAAAGAGTTATTTTTTAAACAATTCACTCTCATTATTTTATTTTTTCATAACGCCGGTAAAGAAGTATAACTTCAAAAATTGGAAAAAAAAATAGATATATTTCAGAGAAGCTATAGTATTTGACGTTATGGTGAAATTTTAACCTAATTTTTCCATCACATATAAATAAGGGGAATAGGATCTAAAAATACCATTGGTTAAGAAATGCTTTCATATGTAATATAAGTGGTCTTGTCATCAGGATAATTCTTATAGTTTTAAACCGATTATGATCAAACTTGGTACACTTGTTCTTCGGAAGAAATTACCTAGGAAGAGTTAAATTTAAAGATGAACAACATCGGTTGACTAGTTTAGAAGTGGTAGCCATTAGAAATTTTCGAAAATTATAAATTTCTTGTTTTATGATTTTATTTATAAGTAACTAACGACTGAGAAGAGTTAGCTTGCTTTTGAAAAATTAGTCGATTAGCGCATTTTTCAATCTTTGAAAATTGTTTACTTAATAGGAATTAAAAAAATATAATATTAATTTAAATTACTTAATAACAAGTTACAACATAGAAATAAAAATGGAATACATAAAAAAGTTACTTGGAATATATATTTGAAATACCACAAAATAATATTCTGATATTTCCAGGTTGAACTAGATTCCCTGATAACTTCAAGGTTTTAAAGTATGTACGTGGTCACTCCAAATATGTACTCTAAACATAAAATTGTAAAAAAAATCATCTACTCTACTAATTTAGATATCACTTAAAAATGCTCTTATACAAACAGTCTTCGCAGTTCCGTTTTGAGCTACCCACATTCCAAACTACTGAGTCAAAAAAGCAAAATTTCTAAAATATTGGCAAAAAAATACACACATAGATTTACGCAAAAAAAAAATAATTTCTCGTTTGTATTATGTGTGAAAGGTATTAAATTTTTTTTATTTTTACACTAAAATACTTCTATAAATATTTCGTACAAAAACGCAAGATGAGGTCTAAAAGATGGTTATATCGGCGAGATAGAGAATTCTAAGAACCCACTTTAGGCCAATAAACCTCGGTTGAGAGAAGTTTCTCGCTTGGAAGTCGAGTGAGAAATGAATAATACTATGATGAGTATGAACTGTGTAAGAGTGCAGTGGACATGGGCCGGTTTACCTTGGGCCTAGCTAGAGGTTAGCCACCCCATAGGGGCTACTACCAAGTTTCACTGAACTTTGCCGTAATATTCTATACCAAAAAAAAAAAAGGAAAAAAACCAAGAAAGTACGTGAAATGAATTTTCATAATCTTAATACTGATCAAAAAAACTTGCGTTTCAAAAAAACCAACCTAAACGCAAATCGCATTCCCCGATTCAAAAAAATACAAGTGCACGATAAAAAAGCTCAAGTTCAGTGTTTTGCAAAAACATTTGCTCTGGCACCTTTGTACAAATATAGGTTTCAACATCTCCGTCTAATTGTACCGTTGTTCGCTTTAACAGAAAGAAGGAAAATGGAATGCATTGAATCCGAGGTGATTCGCACTACTGCTGGTGGTAGATAAAGCATTGCGACGGCTGAACAAATATAGTATATGTATGTATATAAAGTTTTTATTGTATAAATTCTAAGATTCTCATTTCTTGCCAATGCAACGTTACGATACTTATACCCATATTATGAAAGTAAAACACGCATATCGATGTTTCTTTTTTCACTTCAATAACGTTTTAAGTCATCAACCTGCTGGTCAGTGGCACCGGAATTGCCCAACAGCTGATTAACGAAAGTGGGTACTCTGCTCTGAAGCTTTATAGCCGTTTTTTGCGGCTCTTTTTGAAGTGTTTAGAGCATTTAAATATACCAATATTATTTTATAGCTCCCAAAAAATAATACAAAACTATGAAGTCATTAAACTATTATTACAGAAACATAAAATAATTATCGTCAATATATATCACACAAAAACAATTTATTTATATAAATAAACCCATTCATTTGAACATTTAAAATAAACATTAATTAATTCAGTATGTCAATACAAAAGGAAAAAAATATTTTTAAAATAAACATTCGAAAAAAAACTTTATAAACCATTATTAAATTAGGCTATTTTAAATAATGAAAATGAATATTACAGTTTCCAGTTTTTAAACACCTATTACATTTCTGTGCTATTTTCAATTTACCAATGGTATAAAAATATTAACGTTTTCGATTATGGAGAATAGTTCATTTGAGTGAGTCAAACAATATATTTTTTCACAAAAGTGGGCAAGTGAAACATGAATACATGCACATTAATTGGTGACCAGTGTGATATAATGACTATATGAACGTACCTAGTTGTAATTGGTAGCAGACATGTTAACTAAATGTAGAGTAATATTCTAATGGTGTTGAATCAGGCGATTAAAATGGTCATTAATTAAACGTGTATTGCATATAAATTAATAATAGTATAATTCCTATACATGCCAATTAAATGATTGAAAATGTAGCTAGAAAATAAAAGAAATTCGGTAAATATAAATTTTACTCTCTAATATCTTTTCAGTCAAACAACTAAACTTATAAAAAAAATAGCCCAAATTTAATAAAACTCACCCTATTTAAATTCAAATATGTTCATAAAGAACTTAAAATTTAAAATTAGAAGGAACCATTATTACTTTGATAAACCTAAGAACTGTTATGGTAGTATACAGAACAAACAAATCGCGAATTTTTACTTAAGTTTATTTTCATTTCATTTAATAAAAAAATACGTTAAATAAAGAAAAAAAAAGTTTATTTTTAATGCATATTATACACTTAAAGAAAGATGAACCGAAAAACGGGCACAGTTGTCCCTGATATGGCTATAATTAAAAAGATTTGACTGTCATGATTCTAATAAATGACCATTTTCTGGTGCAATTCGGAACTATATAGTTATACAAAGTATTTTTCTTAATAGCATTTTCGTAATTGTACTTCGGCGACCAACTTGCGCTATCGATAAAAAGAGATGGCGGGAAGAAGAACGAAAGACGGAGATCCGAAGTTCATTATGGCTACTGTTCCCTACTAGTTACGAAAATGTTGTAGGTTGCCTCTATACTATGGCGAGCGATTCGGTTTACACTGCGCCTATAGATGTTTCACATCAAAATAAAAAATTAATTATGGCCTCAAGTTTTACTTCAACTCCATTTTTCTTTTTATATACAGTTGAAGAATGACTCCAACAGTATTATTAGTACTATTATTCGTACTTTTAATTAATGAAAATCTGGTACTATTATTCAACATTATTCCATATTTTTTTAATTTATTGTTGTGTATAGTATTTGTACACGATCCGATAACGTCCAAGCGTTACAGATACAAACATGAGTAAAGAACAAAATCGTAACCGAGAGGCAAGAACAGCCAAGCTTCTACTCTTTATCTTCTCTCTCCTTCCTTTCCCTATTGTATGGCGACACGATATAGATATACTATTGGTACAGAATCTGATGATGATTTTGATCTTAAGTGTTCCATGCGTTACACTTTTTCTCACATAACTATCACCGTACGTCCTTACAAAAAGAGTTTCGCTCTTAAACAATGTCCACAAATTGTGACATACCCGAGAAGAGTTTATACTACCAATATCAAACATTGAATTTCTCACATGATACCATATTTTTTCTGTTTCTTTCTACCGCGAGCGCATTATAACTACCGTAATGAGACCAAAAAAAAATATGAAATTATATAAGTAAATATTTATTTACAAAATGAACAAATTCAATTACTTTACCAGATTTTGGCAAGTTTATGAATTGATATGTAACATTGAGATAAATCGTATAAGGAAATAATTTTTAAAAAATATTTATATATTTTTGTTTCGCGAATAAAAAGAGTCATAGATAAACAGAATTATTAACATCATTTTAAAAACAGTGAATTTTGAAAAAATGACATCTTGTAACTAATAGATATCCAGAAGTATTTTAATTTTTAATAAAAAATACAATTCCAAAGGCCAATGTTAAACATTGCAAATAATTGAAAATGAAACGGAGATGGGAGAATTGAAATATGATTGATGGAATGAAACATGAAAGCTACCGACGGATACTAACAACTTCAAAATAAAATCCGTTGAGTGAAAATAAAAAAAATTCTTTTAAAATTATGATAAATAACTCTTACCTATCAGTCAAACTTTATTGCACCTAATTAAAACTATTCATGCATTATCAAAGTAACGACGTAATTAAAAACCATTAATAAGAATTAAATCTCGCTAAAACTTACTAAATAGTGCCATTCTGCTAGAGGCTGAAATGGGGAGCGCAAACTTCCCTTAATAAATGCAATTTAATATATATTCTTCTCTATCATTTAATAATTTCAACAATTTCATCGATATAATAATGTCAAATCTATAGTTTAAAATTATATTTTAATGTAAAAGTTATACTAAACATTTTTATAAACAAACCAAAGAATATCAATCTTATCCATAATCACATTTTAATTTCCCTGGAAAAAATTCAGCAGTTCAAAATTTGTATGTCACACTTCAGAGATTTAATTACGGATATTTTTCTAGACAGCCCAGTTTGATATTCTTGTAAATAATTTATGAGTAGGTATTAAGGTCTTTTAACTTTACTTTTATCTTATATATTTCATTCACAGAAGAAAAAAAAAACTAAAGAAAAAGATTTTAATCTTGACGTAGTCGTTTATACTACTAGAAAGAAAATGAATGAGATATTTTTTTTAAATTTGTTTTTAATCAAGTACCAGTCATATAACCAAGGGTTGTGGTTTTCAACGGGGGCGATATCACTCCTCAATGATCATAAATGTTTAAGCTTTAACGAGATCTGTAGCACCTACTAGGTGTGTAAATATGAAATGGTATTTTTTTTCTAACCATTAGTATTCATTATTTCTACATGAAAATTTTTATTTTATACAAAATTATTCCCTATATTAACCATATTTTTCAACATCTTTCTAGCAATTTTGGGATACCATTCCAAAATATTTCCAAACTGAATGTCTCATTAATATCCTTCACTCTTTTGCCTGCGTGGCCAGGGGAATTATCATGCAGAAAGATCCCTTTGTATAGCCTATTTTGATATTCTGCCATTTTTTGCGTTAAAGCTTGGTGTAAATCTACTATCGCAAGTTTTTGTTGCGTTTCACAGCAGTTTTTATCGAATATCTCTTGCAATTTAAAGTTTTCAAACTTTTTCGGTGGTCTTCCACGTTCTTCATTCTTCGCGTCGATATCACCACTTACAATTTTTTAAAACTCCTTAAACACTAAGATTTCCTAAGAGTATATTCAACGTAAATTTCGACAAGCATTCGATGCGATTTCGCAACAGTTTTTGTTTAAATGGTAATAGACAATCAATGATGCATACGGATTGTACTTTTCAGGCACAAAACTGGATATATTCAATGCTATTTAAATCGATGAAGTCAAGGGAAATCTACACTTTTTTTAAAAAAATTGAATTATTAAATAAGATTAATAAAAATGTATTTAATTAGAATAAGTTAAAGTTAAAAGATGTTAAAATTTTAAAAAATATAAGTATCGATTATTGATACCCTCCAAAATGTCTACGTTAAAGCAATAAAGCTAACATAGAGATTAAAATTTTTCATATGAAAGACTCCGTCTGACAGAAGCGTAGTATTAACGCCCTAACATATGGGGAGAAATCACAATAGGCCTTTAGCCACAATACCTTCGCCGTTCGTTTCATCCCCCTGTTTATTTATTTATATCCGTTTCACGAAAACTTAAGCACGAAGAGATTGCAAAAATTGAGAAAAAAATTGTTTTAAATATACTGAACAAATAATTATTGAAATTGTAAAAAATATATGAATATTTCTTTGAAACCGCAACCGTTTTTCAATCCGTTTAATTTAACGTTTTGAAAATAAATCAAGCAAAGTGATTTATTTGGTTTTTCACAATTCGTTATTTTTTTTTTATAAAATCCAAATGCATTTATCTCATCTGCGAAATCCATAATGTACTGATAGATTTCAGTCAAAATGACGGATCAATTAGATTTAATAATTTAATCAAATATCTCCAGTTCAAAATTGATCATAATAGTCTATGTCAGTTCCCAATTAATACCGTTCAATTAATATGTAGCAAGGCGCACAATTAGATTATAAATTATGTGACCGATGCAAATCATTTATGCATAAATAATTAAGATATAATAGAAGGCAAAGAACTTCAATATTCGCAATTTCCCAGACATCAATAAATTGCAAAAAATTAAATTAACTCATCAATACATGTTGATGCATTATCATACATCTATCACATCAATATCGATTTGAATCAAACAAAGCATTACAGAAACATTTTATAATTCACAAAAACCATTCAAATGAAAATTACATGTTAACTTATTAATACTATACATCAGTATTATCAATTTACATTATGTAAAATAAATATCGCTGTTATTTGCTTTTCCTAAATCAACATTTAGGTATCATAATATAAAATATATTATATTAAAAGATTCAGATTAAAAAAATTTATTGTCTGATTTATTTGAACCAAGAGAAAGTTCAATATTTGAAAGTATAAAATAGCCAATCACAAGATTTGTAAATTGCAAACAGACATTTACTGATATGTGATGAAATATTATTATAAAAAATAAATACACACCATTTTTAAATATTAACAGTGCATCATAAAATGAGTTTATTTGAAGGTCTTGGCTTTAAAAGAAAACGTTTCGTTTGTAATTTCAAAAAAAAAAATTGTGAGATATGAGGAAAAATTTAATTTTTATTTTGAAATTAGTATAGTTAAAATATTTTCCTTTCATTACACATTAAGTAAAAAAAGAATATTTACAAAATTGAATCATCAGAAAGCAGTCACGGAGCGATTCAAACTACTTGATGATCACTGAGAAAGTTGCTTGGCAATCGAAATACGTATCTGAGCAATACGTCACAAATATTTTTGTTTCAATTTCTATTCAAATTTATGTTTATGGTATAATTTATTATATATTGTTATATTAAATTATACTACATAAATTGGACCACAATATATTTTATAATTTTTATATATTGTATAAACAGTATAGGTACGTAGTTTATAAATAGTTCTCTATCAAAAATCAAAAAAAAAAAAAAAATAATAATAATAGAACTGTAATCGATGAAAAACGTCATTGCATTTTTAAGAAAGTGCACCTAAATTACAAGTGTATGAAGGAAATTTGGTGAGGAAAAGAAAACTCCTTCTCGTGTCCTATTTGACTAACTATTTTTAACTTGAAGTCGCTTCAGTTTCTTAAAACCAACAGGACATGAATTGGGATCCATGGAATCTAATTAAATTGAATAAAATTCAGTGTTAATTACTGATATTTAGAACGTGACAGCGAAGGTAATAGTTAAAGAAGAAATTTCCGGAAATAAGAATTAGAAAAACCTGTATTGTAGTGGGATTTGCTCGCTAAAGATATGGGAGCTTGTGTGTTCGGTCAATAACCAATAATTTAAGGGGACGTTTCTTTGAAATCAAAGAAGACAACAATCTAGACGACATATATGGTTTCAGCAAGATGACGTAATGACCCTATCGTAATAACCATCATTTTGTTGGAAATATGATTTGGTGACAATATCCGTTGGTTTTCAATATCATGTAATCTAACTTCTTCCGATTATCCGTGAGAGAAGAAATGTTAACCTCAGTGGTCATCGTTCAAAAATCAAAGACAATTGACTTCATAATTATTAACACAAATTATAATAATAACTATAATAATAACTATAATAATAAAAATATTAAAACCTTGAGGTGAACTTTAAACGCATTGCAATGATAATAAAATACATTTGCTTTAAAAAAAATGTGAAACATTTAGGGTCGGCTTTTTCTCATCTAGTTAAAGACATTTGTCTTCCAGATAAAATTTTATCTGAAGGTAGTGAAAACCGCGTGCGTATTTTCATCTAAGAATAGTGATATGTGAAGCTTAAATGTGTAGAGTTTATCTAACGGATAATTCTTTATCTATTAAAAAGCTATCTTAGGGATATGACTTACTTATTTAAATGGTTGAAAATACCGACGCAATATTTTATAACTGACAAGGCACATATTATAAACAAACTTTGTATAAAATATCCAGTAAGTGAAATATCCAGTAGGTGTTAACTATACTAATAAATAAATGTTCAAATATTTCCATTTAAAATTTGTTAGTTCCATTATTTAATGTTAGTTTATTTTTATCGTTTTAACATGGATTGAAAATAAATAACGTATTTCAAATACAAAAATGTATATCCTACATTTATTCCTATCATACCAAGATATACAATTTTCGATTATAAATAGTATGGTAGCAAACAGAGAATTGTTTTGAACTACTAACGGGGTTGGTTAAAGAGCTAACAAAGTTTTCATTAATATTATGAACAAGTAAAAAAGTCTGCAAATTTACTAGTTTAATGAAAATATTAGAACGCATATTTTATAAACTTTAATGAATTGAATTATTCGTGTCCCAACTCAGATAATACAGTTTTATTTATAATTGAAGTAAAAATTGATAAAAACCAAAATTTTCAAATCCACATGGGCTTGAAAATAAAGCAATACAGCTTCATTTGGCATTCAATTCGTGCTGATTTTCCAATGTAACCAATTATAACTTTTGGTATGAAATGCACATTATTCTCTTGTTAACCTCATATCTCTACAATTTATATAAACCAACATCGTGCCTACATGTACATAATATAATAATAACTACTGTATTTCCAAACCCATTATAAAAGCTTGTTTTATTTGAAGTTCATTGCAAATATTTTAACTTTCCAACGGAATATGAAAACTATAAATACAACGTTAAAATAAAAAGTATAAATTAAATTCAAAGTACATACCTACATTAAATTTTCTTGTAAAAAGATATAGTTGGAAATAATTATTTTCCATATAATATGAAGTGTTAAAGCGTGAAATACACAATTAATATAAAGGTTTTAAAAATACGTTATTTGAATTATACACTAGTTAATAAATACAATATTTAAATCTACTTAATTGAACTTGTAATTAATTTGGACAAAATTTTAGACTTTTAATCTTTTGAGTTTTCATATTTACGGAAAAATGTAATGTTGAAAACGGTCATCTCAACCGCAAGGGCGTCAACCATCCTATAGTAAATTAGTAGTTACCTAGCCACATATTAACCCATTTATGCTCAGAGCTAAATTAACCTAGGATTTTACATGCATTTTAAATGAAAATTTATTAAAAGGCCTCCACAAATTATACTTCAGTGGTTTTCAAAATGTTGGATCGTTAACGACCCATTCGGCATTTAAGGGAAATAAAATAAATATACTTCGCAAATAGTAATCCAATGCAGCATAAAATCAAAAACATAATTGTTTTTCTCCCGAAAATAATACTCGTGGCAAGGTATAAAAAACTAGTTTCATCAAGGCGGTGTAACATACCACATTATATGTTCGCCAACGAATAATTTAAATCAGAAATTTCTGGATCATATAGTATCGAGAAAAGTGATAAACTTGTTTTCCAATCTAGAGAGTTTTTCTTATCTTTCAAAAGTAAACTTATTATGAAAACCACAAAAGTATTGGAGGAAGACCGATTTTGAAAATTTTTTATACATGATAAATGCTATTGCCCGATATGTTGATCAATTAATAAAATGAAAAAAAATGTAAAACGAATACATTAGCGAGGACTAATTATTATTGTTTATAGGTATTAAGTTGTTAAAATAAATCTGAAAATTGTAAATTAAATTAAAAATATAACTTAATCGAATTCTATTTACAGTACTCAAAATAGTTCAGTAGAATTTTTACAATAAACACAGTGGGTAAAATCAGTAGCGCAATATGATGGGTGTAGGGGACGGCACATGAAATGGGGTGACACATTGACATTGATAGTTCCATAAAAAAATTTGCTTTGAGAAAAATACGAAGAGTATTTTTTTTTACGTAATCAAAGAATATTTGACGTTAACCAACTTTTTTGACTAATAAGGGGGCGGCGAATTTCCGGTTGGCTCCGGGAAGCAGAAACGCACGCTATACCACTATACAAAAAATGCAACATTCAAAGGACAAACTTTTTTTTAATTTACCAAATATATATGTAACTAACTGAAGTCTGCGACTTCGTCTGCGCATAAATTTATTTTTAAGTTGTTCTAAGTACTGGAAAAAAGTTATCGAGCATTTTGTTTTTTAATTGAAATTTTCAACAAAAAATTGCTCCCTAAATAGTCCAGAAGAAGACACAATAGCTCCAGGTCCTACAATCATTAAGCATTTATTTTATTTGTTTGGTTATATATAAAACTGTTTATACTTCAAAAAGACAATTTTTATACTTTAATTTTAAAAGAATTTACTCCCCTTATTTTGAATGTAACCAAAAAAAAGTCTAATGAAACTTTTTTAAAAATCTTAAGAATCTATCCATTGATATATCATAAGCCTTTATGTTAAAAACAAGTGTTTTTCATCTATCAGTTTTACGTAGGGGATACTTTTCCTTTTTCTTTTTAAGGAATGATACATAGCCCACATTGAGTGGGAAATTGTTTCGAATTTTAAGGTCAAATTTGATAAAATCCGGTTGTTCCGTTCTTTAGTTATAAAGAGACACACAGACAAACAGGCTTACAAAAATTTAAAAAAAAATAAATTTGGAATAAGGACATTTTGAAACAAATATTTACCCTGAAATTGAGTTGAAACTTAAAATGTAGAGACAGGCGTAAGAATTTTATATATTAGTATCAGTGTCCGACCGAACTTTCGGTTTCGGCCTAGTTTCGACCAAAAAACGACTTTCGGCTTAGTTTCGGTTTCGACTGTCTTCAAGCCGAAACTACAACCGAAACCGAAATTGAATTCGTGAGATAAAAACGTTAAAAATTATTATATTCCAATTATTATTTGATTCGTCAATTATGAACACTGATAACTATTAGTTCATTAAAATTTTGTTTAATATTATCTTTAATTTTTTTTTTCAGTTCGAAAGAAAACTGATCAAAGTTTAGAAGAAATTATTTTGTTTTTAAGATATAAGAAACAGTATTTTCTAATTTGTATACCTAAATATATTAGGTAAAAAATAGTTTTGTTTTGTAACTTTTTTTTATTGTTTTTTGTTATTCGTAACTAATATAAAAAAAGATATTTTTTTCCAAATCTACCCTTTATTTCAGCATAAATAATTTATTTTAAATAAGAAATTATAATATATTACGCAAATGATTAGCTCAAATATTAGGAAAGATGGTTAATGAATACCTATAGAATTTAAAAGTAAAGACTGACTTATAACTAACTTTGTTTTCTATGAAAACATGACCTTATATGGAAGTTTCGGTTTCGGCCGAAACTGAGACTGAGCCAAAATTCGGTTTTGGTTTTGGCCGTAAAAACTAGTTTCGGTCGGACACTTATTGGTATATATGTTTTAACGACTTAGTGCGAACTTTGGATTTTATTAACTTCTATACTAAAAATAAAAATACTCAATACAAAATGGTATTTGAACCCAAAATCATTAACGCATATAGAGCCTTATTTTAAGATAAAAGTTTTCATCAAATAAAAATAAAAACATAAACTATAATATAATATTTGAAAAATAAGATTTATTTTAAATTAAATTTTTTCTTCAACGAGAATTTGTTCATTGTATTCTCAACAAATCCAATAAAACCGAGAAAAACGATTTTATTATCCATTTATAAAAATACATACATTATCCTCGGAAAAAGTGACGTCTTTCTGTGCTCCCATTATTTCTTTTCTTTTTTTATAACGTTCGAGTGAATTATCTTAAAACCGTCATTCGGTCATCCAGACAAGGATCTCGTAGGATGAAGGAGGCAGGGTTTTTCTCTAGCGTCGAACCTGTCACCAACATATTGTTCACTTGTCAATGCGATAGAACACGTTCTTCTATCTACGATAAACTCAGCCATTTGTCCCTACACCGACACAGCTCATATCTCGATAAATTAGCTTCAATCTAAAGAAATTTTTTCTTTATAAATCCTCTTAAACTTGTCGAAGACTTTGATTAAATATACAAAACTTATTACTTTATCAACAATATTATAAACTAAATACCTGAACTAGTTACTTCATACGAAACTATCGAACTTATCAGTTTAAACTTTATATATATATTTTTTTAAAGTGAGTTTTTTTTGAGTGATAATTTAAACCCAAGGATTTTTAAAAACAAACATAAACATTATAGCATACCTGCAGGAAATATTTTAAATATTTTTAAATCTGTTATTATCTACCATTACAAAACTTCACTTTGGTAAAAAAATATATTTTTAAAAAATAGTCAGTGTCATTATTTGAACTAATGATTTACACAGTTATAAAACAAAATATGATTTTTGTAATTCTATTCATTTTACACATTCTACACAACATGATATATAATTACACAAAAAGTATTATCAAACAATGATTGTATGATCGAAATACAAAAAAAAAAGTCAAAAAAAGTCATGATTGTGTTACGAAATTTAGTTTAACATTAAATTAATATTACAAATGTTTATATCATAAAAATTATCGCTTTATTAATAGCTCAAGATAAAACATAAATTTCAGAAAATAAGTTCCTCATTGTAAGGAAGAACCGATATTCATTAAGAAAAAAAAACGAAAAGCAATTTAAGAAGTTAAAACTTAAGCATTAATCAAAAATATCACTTATCTAGACATTTTTGAAATAGATTTGACGTACTTCTTACATCCATCATAAGAAGATCACATCATGAAGATACTAACGTACAAATTGACGATGGTAATATACTATAGGAAACACGAAAACTAACTGTAAAAATGTGCTAACAGTACCTAAACATGTTGGCAACTTCGTTTGCGTGACATGAAAAAATGTCTATAATATTAACCATGAAAAAATGAGTACCTGGGTGCTATTCACATATTGTAATTGGGTTTTTATGACCAACATACAGAGATGGAGGTGAACCAAAGTCTATATTCTACAATATCTGCACTTTTTTATAGTTATGGTCACTTTATAATTGCCAGGGATTTTAGCGATTCTGTTAGTAAAAAAAAAAACGCATCGAAAAATGTTGAAAATTTGCTCGATACGAGAAACAAACACAACACTACCAGTTTTGGTGGAGTGGTCACCTTAACCACTCAGCCACCATTAGACTTCAATATTTACGACTTCAGATTTCAATGTTTAAGAGTAAGTATAATTCTCACTTGTGGAATATCATCTAAAATCGTCTCGAATATTCCGATATATGAAATGACACTATAATATGAACTAAACCGACTCATTATTGTTAGGAGCACCAAAGGTGAAGCTATAATAACATTAAAACTTTTGTAATAACTTTAAAAATTAAATTCTCAATTTTTATGTACCCTAAAAATTTAACGCTCATTTGTTCAAAATCGCAACTATCTAAAGTTTTACTCCGATTTTTTTGAAATTTTCACACAACATTGTTTTCATATATGTACGACGTACGTGCACGTTACTAAACCAGGAGATTCAATAGAGTCTCACATCAACAGGTACAGCGAATGATGCGGCGGGTTGTCAAGGGAGTTTTTTTTTTTTAAAACGTAAGTTATTTTCGCGTTAAAATTGACATTTTTAGAAATACAGCAATTTTTCTTGAAACTTAAAAGAAATATCTATATTTTGAAATTAAGTTGCAATGGGTACAGTGAAGGATACTACGGTTTCCTAAGAAAGATGTTTTAATGTTTTCCGAACATATTTTTACTAACATTCAAATTATTTATTAACACCTATAATAATGTAGACTGACAGGGCAATATAAATCAAACTTTTGTGGAGTTAAAACTTACTTTAATTAAGTTGAATAATATATTTAATTAATAAGCTGATTTTGCGTTATTCGCACTAAAAGAATCTCGCTGTGATTTTGTTTAAATAGATTTATAAAATTTGAAATCAAATTTTACGTATGTAAAACATTTTTACCTATAAAAAATTACTATAATCTATAATCATTGCGGATGGTAAGGGTACTGCTAGTTATATTTAACGAGAAATATAATATTAAAAATATTACATTTTATACATAAAATGTATTCATAGAGTAAATAGATGTACTCTAATATTATATTTTAATAAGTATTATTAAAAGTTATTTTTAAAAATGTTAATAATTAATTTAGATAAAGAAGATCAAGAAAAAAATTAAACACTACATATACATATATAGTATATGGTTGAAATTATAACAATCTCCTGTGGCGTTGGAAACCCAAATGCTTTTGAAGAGCGTGATGATGGAATGGTGTGGGAGCCTAAACCGATTTTTAGTGGAGGGCTAATATATTGAGTTAAATTTGTTGAAATTCTATCCTATTTGTAATTATATGAGAGTAAAATAAATTTAAGGGCATTCTCAAGGAGCAAGGTACTGTTATAATTTCAGAAAGACTGTCACTACGTAAAATCATCTACAACAATAAACATACAAACAATTGCCTATGACATAATATTATAAATCTGGTAACGTTTTATTTTCGAAATCATCATATTACTCACTTTCAATACTATTTTATAAATAAAACACCAGTACCACATACATTAATTTTCTTCCCAGAAAATTATTAATTAAGTTTAACCTAAGTTTCCAACTAAAAATTTTTATCAAGAAAGATGGAGATCGGATTCATATTTTACAGATAAAAATACGACTTGCTATGACCACTATTTGTACATTTAGTTACCTTAGGTTTCAAATTTTTAAAAAGGTTGTAGCAAAAGTGTTTTTTAAACATCCGAAAAATATATTTTCATATGGCTCGTTTTTGAACAAGTCTATTTGTAAAATGAATATAGTAATAAAAGAATTATAAAAGTCGTAATTATATATCTACTGGTAACTACCCGTGAAATATTCACAGCCAACACTAACACTACTGACAAAAATTGAATGAAATCAAAATAACAGTTGAAACAAATAACAACAACTAGTTAGTCCAAATTTGCGACAGTGGTTATTATATTTGTTTTTCATTCATACGTAAGCATTTAAACATATTATTTGTTATCAGCCTTTACCGCTATACACAAGGGTGCAACATTGCTCATAAAAAACATTAAATTTTATGAACGATACATTCATTTTTTCCAGCGTTTACCGCCATTGAAATATATAAATTCCATCAGTTTATAATCTAATGTCGTTGCATTACAATTTAACCTAACCTAATCTACCGTTAGTTTATTATCTCACGCGTTATAAACTGCTAGAGTTCACAAATCTACGTTTGTGACTAAGGAAGGAATCTGTTTATGTGTGTACCTATAGATCATGAAGAAGAAGGAAAATGACGCTATGATAAAATATCGTTCATAAAACATCACTCAAGAAGAACGATGTATCAACGATGTTTTGGGTTTCAACATCAACATTAAAACATCGATGTTTATGAACGATGTATCTATGTTTGAAAAAATCGATGAATCGTTTACATCCTTAGCTATACGCACCTACATACATATATAAAGTTGCCTGTTATAATGATCCTTATACGGATTTAAAACGACAATAACGTTGTAAACACATATTTAACATGGTTATTAAACATAAAAAGATAAATATAAGTGAAGATTTTTGGAAACACCTTTTTAGCTTTTTTTTCTTATGAACAAAAACGGAAAATAGTTACAACGGAATTAGACTGATTATTAATACCTTTCATGTATTATTTGTACGTCTAAAATCATTAATATTTTTTATGTATAATTTCTACACATCAAACAAGATTTAAATCAACCATTTGGCTCTTTTTTATATTGTTTTTTAGTGTCCTTTGTTTGAGAGAATTATAAAACGGTAAATTGAAATTATAAAGCCAGCGTTTAAACGGAAAAAAAGAAGAATAAGTAATGTATCAATTCAAGTCAATCGGGTTTTAAAAAAATAAATTCTACATGTGTAAGTTGTCAAATACAAACTTAACAATCCCAAATAAATAAATGTATTTTGACAAGAGATCAAAAACGATTAGATAACCGGGCTTGTATTCTTTATCTCAACACAAAACTCGACCATAGAGACAAAAAGTAAGTCTAAGCGTCTACACAAGCACGCCAAACGTTCAAAGATGTATATTCCCATAATATGTTTAGATTGGATTACATCCCACTACCTGACATACCGGCAGGACTCTAACGCTTTCATCCCTATTTATACCCGAGCGGTATATTCTACCCCTTAGCTACATTACCAAATATGTACTCACCAAATTGGATTGTTCTTTCGCTCGTGAAAAGCCTCATTTCATTTTATGTGCATAAATCGAATTACACATTTTCCCTAAATCTAAATACACGATGTTTAAAAAAAAAATGAATTTACGATTTAATTCAACAAATAATAAAAATTAATCTGATAACGCTCTGTAATCCATTTTTTTACATTAACTACAATGCGGTAAAGGTGAAATATAGAATCGTTATGTATGAATTTTATTACTTATTTAGATATCCATAAAAATGTACAAAACACATTTTACATGTTCATAAAATCCTCTTCGGACTTCACCGTACATATGCATATAATCTACGTACACGTATGGATATTTTATCGTGTGCAAATTTCATTACACCCACCGGTTTTTAACTAAATAAAATTTACACATATTTTTAATATTTTCTTTTAGAAAAATAACGTAAAAAAACATTTAATAAAGTGCAATAATTGAATTTATTATTTAATCATTCGTTATAAATGTCTACGAACAGCATATAAAACGGCAAGAGACAAATTGATGTTATAAATGTTCAACATTCCCGCGAGACATTTTATTCAGAAAACACGAGATTTTTACCTATATTTTACCCTGCAGAAACGAACCTCACATTTATTACCTGCGATCTATATGAAATTCTCAAAAAGATTTCAAATATTATTTCGCATGCTTAACTTCCTTGTACTCACTAAATTCCAATTCAATAAGTTCATATTTAACAATAAACTTTTTTGCAATTTACTGCCCGGAAATAATTGATAAATGTTATTGGCGTTCTTTTGAATTTTCCTTACGGGATTCACAAAAACATACTATAAATCTATTTCCGAATAATAAATAACTAATATTTAGATCGTTCTTTAAAAAATAGATATACTACTTGTAAATATATTACGACACGTATTATGGTGTTTAGTACAAGAGGATTATTATTATTATTATTAAAATTTATAAGATAATATAAGTCAATAGTAAAAGTAACAATCAATTATGTCATGGCTATAAACATTTCTTTTTTTCAAGATTCCACTAAAGCAACTTATATTAAACATTTTCAATTCGAAACTTAAAATTCTTCAACAAAACGATAATCGATATAAATCAATTTATGTTGTGTTTTTTTTTTTCGTATCAACAACCACAGTCGATTTGATTGTGAATAAACTCATAAATTAAGCGTAAAGGAAAAATCTGCGGAAGATTAAATCGCGAATGTTTAATTGACTCGTAATCTACAAAACATTATAGATGACGATAATAATACCAACAGATATCAGTAACGAGTCATTTACATAACTTTAAACCACTTGAAGTTCAATTGCTCGTTCAAATAAAGTCAAGCTTCAGTCATAGTAACTTTATATTTATTTTTGCAACGTTGAACTTCGTAATAAAATTATTTTATTTACGTTCACATTAAATACAAATTCATGATTATAGTTTGAAATAGTTTCGTGCTTGTAAGCAATCACTGAAATTTATTTATTACATCTCATATTTCTAATACTTTTTTCCCCATTTTTACAACCCAAAAAATCAATAGTCCACAAACGTTTTTATTAAATGAAGAAAAATTACTCCAAATTTTTTATGCACATTATCGGTATTATTTTGCTTATCATTCAACTTATTTTACAACGATAATGCATATTTCTGGAAATTTCTTTTTAATTATGTTATCATATGAATAGTAAATTATTTGTTTTCTCAGAAAAAAATATTTTTGGATATGAGAAATCCAAATTTACTTTATTCTGATTTTGGAATATTGTATCTAAAACTCAATATTTCACCAAAGTAATTAACGGAACGGATTTATCTCCAAAATGTTAAGGGTAAAAAAAGCAATAAAAATTACTTTGGCAACAAAGCAAGATGATTCATAAGTAGTTAAAACTTCTTCAGGTATTTGTTCACCGAAACGTGCTATACTGGTATTTCCATAAATCAAGAGACACATATTTTTATTAATTGAATTCCACACGCTTACAAAAATACATTAAGTTTAGTGTCCGACCGAAACCAAATTTCGCATCAGTCTTAGTTTCAGCCAAAACCGAAACTTCCATATAAGATCATGTTTTCGTAGAAAAAAAGTTAATCATAATTAGCCAGATTTTACTTTTAAATTCTCTAGGTATTTATAAGTCATAATCATTTAGTCCCTAATATTTGAGCTAATCATTAACATAACATTTTATCATTTCTTATTTCAAATAAGCTATTTATGCTGAAATAAGGGATTTATATGAAAGAAATGCACCTATTTCTTTTAAATATTAGTTACGAATAACATAAAATAATATAACACAAGTTACAAAACAAAATTACTTTTACCTAATATATTTAGGTTCACAAAAAATAAAGTATTTTTTCTTATATCTTAAAAACAAAATAATTTCTTCTAAACTTTGATCAATTTTCTTTCGAACTAAATAAATTATTAAAGATAATATTAAACAAAATTTTTATGAACTGACAGTTATCAGTATTTATAAACGAAGAATAAAACAAACAATAAGTGAAAAACAATGAATTTTTAACATTTTTATCTCACAAATTCATTTTCGGTTTCGGTCGTAGTTTCGGCTTGAAGACAACCGAAACTAAGCCGAAACTCGTTTTTTAACCGAAACCGAAAGTTCGGTCGGATATTAAGTAATTGACTATTTCTTCGATTTAAACTATAACTGTTTCTTTTAGTTTACGTTTTCATAAAAAAGAAATAAGTCTTTGAAGAAATATGTCTCTTTGTAAATAGAATGTATTTCTTATCAAATTTTTCTATTGAAAACGTGTCATCTCCAATTGTTTCACAAAATCTTTTTCTCATATTTTTGTATCTTTCCTACGTAACTGTACCTCTTTTCGAATAAAATTGATGAAAAGTGAGAGTGAAAATTTTATCTCAAACCTCAATAAAATGCGGCAAAAGTTCTTTACAGATCTTTTCTTCAAAGACATAAGTTTGTCCAGTTTATCATAGAAAAAAATTGGTATATTTTCAAAAAATAAGAAAACTTCATAATGGTATATGTTCTACAGAATTTAATACTCGTTTTCACTTATAATTTTAACGCTTCTTTACTATTAACTTTATCAAAATAAAGTTTCAAACTGCAGTAATGAATTTTGTTGCACTGAAAAAGAGTCATTTCCATAAGAAAAAAAATGGGATTCTCAAGTTCAAAACTGTTAGTAAACTGCATTTTTGCTTTAGGAACGATGCAGTAAGAATCAAAAATAGTAAGTTAATCTTAAATCCAAACAAATGGTCCAAGGAAGCTTAAATTTTTTTGATCTTCTCCAAAAAAACTTTTGAGAAAAATGAAAATCTCTCACTATCTATCAATCAATTCGATTTTCATTAAGCATATACTTTAGTGGTTTGTAATCAATGTTCGTTGATTTTAGAGTTCAAAAGAAGTGTATTTAGGCAGGCAGCGAGGAAGAAGCACTTTCAATAAAACAACTTTTACTGCGGTAACAAAATTAGAACTAACATTCTTTTGGTTAACAATAAAATGTTAATTTGTAAAAGCTTAAAAAAATTATAGTCAAAACTCGATTAAAGAATTTTTCAAAATAGATACAGTGTCAATACTGATTATACACAACTTATTCTCGGTTACAGTAGAGCGAAAAGTAATTACAAGTCAATTAAGTGTCGCACAGTAGGTGTTCCATGAAAGAGTGAAAAAGTTTTTTTTTCTCATAACTTCACAAGACTTTTTATAAACTTTGTAACTATTAGTGTTAAAAAAAAGTTAGTGGAATTTGAAATCAATTTGATAGGTTAGTTGATTTAATTAGTTAATCACTTCATAATCTAAAGTTTTTGAGATGAAGAGTTTATGAGGCTTGGATCTCTGCAGATTTCGAAAAAAAATTATTAAATGTCGTGGTGTGAAAGGACCAAAAACTGCCTATTATATTTCAAAGTTTAACCGAAAGAATGATATCGAATGGATTGAAAGTTTACAAACTTTTTGTGAATTAATAATGAAGTTGAAATATTTGACGATGGGGGTTTGGGAATGGGTTCTTCGGAGGTTTTCTGAAAAGCCTATTGTTGGAAAGTTGAAAAGTGTGTGGCGAAGAAAAGAAAAGTTACCTCTAAGTCTTCATAGGAGCGAAAGCCGAGTATGGCGAAGCCGTCTATTATGTCCTCTTCGACGAGAGGTTCTTTGGACTTTTTTCGCCGATTTGGAGGTCTGATGGGTTTGTCCCTCACGGGGGATTCATCCTCAGCACTATCCCCATCTTTAGCCTTATTTGCTCTTTGCGCTTGCATGCGCTGAGCCCGTTTCCGTCTACGGTTTCTCTGTTTCACTTCGTTATCCATCGTTTACACATTATCTTCTTATGGCACTGTCACTCCACATAGGTACAAAAATATACTGGGCACTAACAGCATTTACTCATGTCTGGGCACGAATTTCACGGCACATTGTTTCGATCTTTTATTGGTAACGCGCTATACATTAAATTGCGAACACTTACACCTGGTGAAAGACACTGATTGTTTCGAATGGCGGAACATGCACGGTTGCCGCATTGCAAGGAAAATGGCCGCATATTCATACAACGGCTGATTTTAAATGGTTACATATTGCTTATGAAAAGGCTTATTTTGACACCACACAATCTTTTCATTTATTTTCTATCAGCTAATGTCAAAAATGATAACGAATTGTATACAGCGTCATGGACAGCGTATACAACCAGTCAATACAATGAAAGATGTCGCGTCGATACGCGCTCACCCTGCCTCCATTAACGGACACTAGACGTACACTTTTACCAACACAACAAAATCAAAATAAAGCTTCGCTAATTGACAGCTTTTAACAGCTTTGACGCTTTTTTTCTTACTTTCCTTTAATTAGTTTAACAACTTTTAAAATTGAATTACCTTTTCAATTAATTTGCACTTTTGCATCGATAAAATGAATGTTTAATGTTTACATTTTCTACACATTTAAACTGAATTATTTTTTAAAAATACATTTTCTAGTTTTGGTTATTTTTTTTATATAAATATATAAATTATTTTGAATGATACAACTACATTAAAATATGAATATTTATAAATATTATGTTATATTATAAGAAAATAGAATACTTATGTTTTAATTTTAACTCAGATAAATAA
This sequence comes from Sisyra terminalis, assembly GCA_958496175.1. NCBI lineage: Eukaryota > Metazoa > Arthropoda > Insecta > Neuroptera > Sisyridae > Sisyra > Sisyra terminalis. The sequence goes on from OY292274.1 coordinate 36,051,760, forward strand.
ATAAGTCTCAGCAAAATTGAATTGTTTCTTTTATTCTTATGATTCCTATAATTTGATGAATTGTATTATTTACAACTAAAGTTAAATAATACAGTTAATACTATCTTATTTTCAAACGGCGCTTTTTAACATGTTTCTATAATGAAAATTCTACCGATAAAATAATTAGAACGAACAGTGTTTATAAAAGGATAAACAATTATGTCACCGTGACATTTGGTGACAATGACATTTGATGACATTTGACATATGATTTCGCATATGGTAAATCAGCTGTAAGAAAATTTACGGTAATAGTGTTTGTAGAAATGAAACGTTCTCTAAATGTTGATCATTTTTTTGTGAAATAAAAGAAAATAGTGGTTTCAATAAAGCCGAATTTGCTTGTTTAAGGAAAACATAGAAAGTTTTAAAAATATATTTTAAAAACGAAATCAAATATTTTAAATTTGCGCATGCTTCCCGTCCATGTGATAATTTGAAAACAAAGGTCACGTATAGATGTTTTTCTTAAAATAAAACTCATTATTTTTTCTTCCAGATACTTCTCAGTTATAATGAATTAGTATTTTTCCATAATCATTAGCTACTTGCAGAATTAATTTTCACAAGAAGATTCTGCGCTGTGGAACTCATTTATTATTCCTACAGGATAGACGCTAACGATGTCGTGGAAAACATATTGAAGCAATTGGTTTTTTATCAAGGCTGTAATTAGTTGATAATCTGTCAACGATTAGTTTAAACTTTGATCCTTGATACCGTGGATTATTTCTGCCAAGAAACAATTTAAAATGGCTTCGATTAATTTTTTAAATAAATCTATTGTCTTCTCTTGTGTGCTAGGAATAGTATTATCAGCTTATGCTCTTCACGTGGAAATTGCAAGTGAGGAAGATCCATCATTTGAACCATTTTGCAACATAAATGAACATATAAGTTGCACTAAAGCTTTTTCGTCTGAGTAAGTACCAATGTAATGTTTTACCTATTTTTCTTTTAATTTAATCTTTTTTCTATTAGATATGGAAAAGGATTTGGAATCTTAAACAAGGTGTTAGGTTCTTCAGTTTTGGTTCAACCTAATTCAGTTTATGGACTTATTTTTTATGCCCTTATAATATTATTAAGTAAGTATTGACTTGGATTTGAATATAAATTTTTCAATTAACATTTATTTTCAGGTTCCATCAATCACAATGCCGCGACACGATTGATGGTGGCATTAAATATTTTATCAAATATTGGATCTGTTTATTTGGCAAGCATTTTGTATTTTGTATTAAGTGATTTTTGTTTCGTATGTGTATTAACATACATGGTAAACTTTGCCAATTTAATTTTATCAATTAAAAAGTTGACAAATTTATCCAAGGAAAATATAAAAAAAGTTAAATAAATATTTTAAAATGTTTACTTTCAAATAAATTCAGTGTATAATATTTATAATAAAATATATTTTATTTAAGTCATAACATTTCACTTTAGATTATTAAACAACAGGTTGCAGTTCATTTCTCATATCTGCTTGATAACTTCTCTTAATAGATACATAAGAATAATCTTCACGCCATATATTAATCTGAAATTTCAATGATTATAAATATTACTTAAAATCAATATTACAAAATATGCTTACTGCTTCATCTGATATTTGATCACAGAAACTAATATCAAGTAATTTCAAAAGTTTGCAATTTTGCAAAGCGATTTCAATTGACACATTTGTTATTCCTTGTAGTCCTAATAAATCAATTTGTTCCAATTTTAAACAAGATTCAAATAGTGGAATTAAATCAGAATCTGTTAATCCACGAACAGCAGCAAGAATAATTTTTCGAATGTCAGTACAATTTCTAGCGATGTTTCTCAAACAATCCCCCGGAATACCAATTCCTAAGCTAAAATGAAAAGAAAATAGAATAATTACTTATGTATATAATAACACAGATGAAATGAAATAATTTGTTTTGCAAAATTAGTCACAGTTAACAATAGAGAAATTCAATTTCGTTGATTTAAGTATTTTATTCTGTGTACCATTTTTCAGAAATACATTCAAAAATATAGGCAAAATCATCCCTAGAGCTGTGCAACTAGATAATTAGTACAAATCTTGCACGTAAAAAGGTATAGCATATTCATATTATTATGACCAAAAATAATTTAAACAATAATAATAATAGTTTGGAAAAATAATTTGGATCTTTAAAGTAATTTTATCAAGTTATTTTTTTGTTGTCGTTTGTTAACAATTCACTACATTATCTCAAAAACAATAATTTTGATTTGATTATGAAAGAAACGGTTCGTTAACAATTTTAATTAGTTTAATTTGTTGAAATAACTAAATTTGGAGTTTAATTCACCACTTTATTGAATATATCAACTGGCTTATTGTAAAAACTCACCACCATCCAATATCAAGTTCTTGAATCTTTTTACAATTAGCAAGTGCATGGACACCAGCAGGTCCTAATGAATACGATTTCCAAAAATCTACCGATATGAGATCAGTATTGTATTGTGATAAGGCAAAAGCAACATCATCCATCGCAGATATGTGACCACAAGCCCCTTAAAAAGTATCAACATAATAAAGATAAATAACGAAATTTCATGACACCAACCAACACTTAAATGCTTCAATTTTGGATTAGAACGTAAGATACTGACTAGAGTTGGTCCTTCAATCCACGCTCTATATAAATCTAAAGTTTCTAGTTCATGTAAATTTGCCAAACTCGCAAAACCTGTTTCTGAATCGACGGCACAATTTCGTAATCCCAATTCTGCAATAACCAATCATAAAAACAAAATTTCCAAAAATTTAAAAAAAAAAATCATAAACCTTTCAAATTAATGCAACATTTTGAAATTTCTTTTAAACATAAACTGTTTACAAATTCACAACAATTTAGTCGCAGATGAGTTAAAGTTGCTCCATTTTGTAAGATAAAACTAAAATAAAATTATTTCATATTTAATATAGTCCAATACTTTAAATGTACATTTACCTTATAAAGTCATAGGCTGATATCTTTCCATGATCTCCACACCAAGACAAATCAAGTTTTTGAATTAAACGACATCGATTAATAAAGTATCTCAAAGTATTTCCATCAATTCGATGCCAATAAGGTTTTAGACTAACGCTTAAATATAGTAAGGCATCCGTAGCTACTTCATAAAATCGTTTATTTACTAAGGCACATCTTGTTAGGGATAACAAATCCAAATACTCGAATATTTTTGAAATAGTTTCGTTCTGAAAATTTTCTCAATAAATTTATTGTAAACACTATAAGTAAGCTATCTTACGGGTAAAATAGAAAATGATCCACATGGTCTATCTTTGTTGGACTCTGTAACGTTGTTTGAATTACTAAAAAAACTGATAATTTCACTATTAGTTATCGATTTTGGATTTAATGAAGCGGTCAATCCTAAACTTTCGATTTTATTGACCAGTGAACATTGTTTATAATCGCCTTGACTAGATATTGTCCCCACAAGCATAACAGCGTCTAACTCAGTGTGGTATTCTAACATTCTTTGATTAAATTCTAAACGAATTAAACTAAAATAATTTTAAAATGAAATAAGTTCTAAAGTTGTAAAAATAGGTTAAAATAAATACTTTGTAGGAAAATTTGTAGGTCTTATTGCAGGACAAAATGCTCTAGAATTTGGAGGAACTTTTTGAGGTTTTGTTTCCCATAATAAGGACCAAGCACCGTTTTCTTTTGCACACCAAATACGTATGACTGATCCTGGATTGTAAGTTTCATAAATATATATTTGAAAAGGGTGAACGAGATATTCAAACTGTAAATCTAAAGAAATATTTAATTAAGGTAATATTTTTCAATAATATTCAAAAGTACCAATGAAATCATCTGCAATGACTTCTTCCGAGTTTTGAGGCATAAACTCTATTTGTCGACTTGGAGCTTCGAGCCACCAAGTTCCATACGTGCGCTTAAATTCAAAATAAATCATCAGTGAAACGTAAAAACACAAATAATATAATATTTTTACCAAAACGAAAGTCTGAGGAAAATCTCCATAATTGGGGAATTTTGTAGGTTTCCCAATGATATTGCAAGCTGTGTATGAAATGCTGATGTCACTACCATATTGAGAACTGAATCTTTTAACTTCACGGACGTATTGTTGCAAAAATTGTAATTCAACATCTTCATCGCTCGAAATATCTTCAAAGCTTAAATCACTGTCTTCTTCATCCATACTACTAGCGTAAAATTTTTTTATTAAAGCTAACATCAAGAACTTTTAAGGAATCTCATTGATAAAAAAATTATAAATAAACACCTTAATTGGATTTCTTTATTCTTCCAATGTCAAACATCATGTTGACATTAATTTCAATTCAAATTTAACTATTCGTCAAATATATTTTCTATTAGTCCTGTAGATAGCGCTGTTGTCGATATGGCGCACTTCATTTGAATTTTTTAAAAAGTAAAAATAATCATTATTTTGATGAAATAAATAAAAAAAGTACATTCAATATATTTTATTTTATCTTAACAATACAAGTAAAATTAGCCCATTAGTTTCATAATAAAAAATTACAAATACAAGAAGAATGGCACTTGGCGTTTATTAAATGAAATTAATTTGAAGTTTGGATACATTTATAAGGTAACGGGTTTAATTTTATTTAAACTTATAAATACAGTACTGCATGCCATGTTTTTGAAAATATATAAATACATATTAATAGTAAAATAACATGAATAATTTACCATATGGTTTAAGTACGTCTTTAAAATAATTAAGTAATATAAATTAAAATTATAAATGCTTTGAAGTACACATCACAATAAGTTACAAAATTCAATACCAAAAGAATAGATCATGTATTTTGATTTAATCAAACAATTATGTGTTTCATTGCTTTGAATTATATATCTACTTCATAGAAAATATATTATTGCACAATTGTAAATTCTTATGCACTCAATATTACATAAGAGTTATAATAATTATAATTTTGACATATTAATAAAACTAGTGTGCAAAATTCAGCATTTCTTTCAATAAAATATTATTTTTCTTTTAGTTTTTACATATCTTACAATACAAAATTTGGAAAAATTTTAAATATAATGTACGTTTCTTTAGTAAGATTTTACAAAATTGTTATGATTGTTATGACTATTTGAATATTCTATCACAGCATACGATGATGGCAACGTATAAACGATGGTCCCACTAACGTTTTTGAAATTAGCGACTTGAGTTTCAGAAGTTACTTCAACTTTTAAGGCACGTGTTTTCTTTCCTAGCACACAATTGAAATTATTGTTGACTGATACGACAAGATCAAGTTTACGAATTCTAAAAGAAAAATAAAATGATAATTTTAAAACAAAAAAGCCTCTAAATAACTTACTGATGAAAACGATTGCACAAAATTCCAACAAGTTCACCAACTCTGTCTTCCTGAGGATCATTCGGTTGATTTATTAACGATATAACCAAATCATTTCCGTGATTGGAATGAATTATTATCAATTGATCTCGTCCGGGGCTGATACTAATACCAGTTAATTCTTCAATACGAATTCCAGGTTTCATGGTCTTGAACTTGACTGAATCTAATTTATAAATGGCATATTCACTAACCAGCAATGCTCGATCAGAGCTTTTATTAAATTTATTAAACTTCTTAATAAAAGATGAAAACAACACTTTGTCAAAATGTTCTCGATTTTTCAAATTGTTTACACTGGCGACAAATAATGAAGAATTTGGATTTTCTTTGTTAAACGATAAATAATTGCCTTCCCACTGGCGTGCTTGTCCCCATTGCATTCTTTTTCCTTTTAACGCAGATGCAGCTGCAATTTTAATGCGTAACTGAGGCCATTCTTGTCGAGGTATTTTTTTCAATATCATCCAAGCACGCCATTTATTAAATATTTTTTGTAGTTCAGAAATCATCGGTTTCACAGCGTAAGAAGGTGCTGGCCATTTAATACTCTTGCCATAATCGTTCATATTTTTAGCATTTTTAAACTTTGTGCATAGTAAATTAACATAAGAACGTAGTTTATACTGACGATAATACTTCATTATGTACAAGGCTGCTTTCATTTTCTTATACTGTTGTCTGGCCAAATAACCACGCCATTGTTTTTGCAACAAAACTACTATTGCCGGAATTAAATCATTTCTTTCTTTTTCCAATGCAAATAATGTTTTTGGAGATCGGATAAAAATTTTAGTCTTCCCATATTTAACATCATTATTCAATCCTCTATCTCGTAGTAAAACATTTGTACCTTCCTTATCTGATCCACCACGGAAATTAGGCCAAGTGAATTGCGATATCATTTTGTACCTAAAAGAAATAATTGAGTACGTTAAATGAAGTACTATAAATCTACCGGGCAAAATAAGTAGCGCCTTGCTGTAGCAATAAAAGAATTCAATAGTAAGAGGAATTTCTTGATTGGAAAAATGGAGGAAAATTAGTAACTTCAATAAGCAATTATTAAAGTGCTACATATGTGAAGTATAGAACTTCAGAAACGTGAATTCTAAGGAAACATAAAAGAAGTATTTCAATAGTTTTGAAATGTAATAGCTAGAAAAGAATAGAAAAAAATCAAATGAACACATTGATTCACAAATGTGGAAGTATGATGGAGAATTCACGAAATAAGAGCCATCATCGATGTGGTAACAAAAATAAAAGCTAATTGGAAAAGTTACATTCTGAAAGAAAAAGGACTCATAATGGACGTTGAAGGAATCAAACTGAAAAAGTTCAAGAAAAAAGAAGATGGAATAGGAATCTTGAACTTATTAAAAGGAAGAATGACTACCTCAAATTAAAGAATCTCACAGGAACAAATGATTTCTGGAAACTAGATCTCCTATTCAAATTATTACCTTTTCAAAAATATATCATATCGTTGTCGGTATACAAAACCGGCTCTTCGTACTCGAACATTTTCAACAAGACCTAAATATCGAACCTGATGTGCAACTCGTTCGTCGTCAAACAATGTGGCAGATTTTACTTCATTAGGTTTGATACATCGAACGTAAAATGGATCTTTACAAGTTAAGTTTTTAACTAAAGCTCCCATTGAATTTCTGAATAACGTTCCAGCAGTTAACGGTCGCTTTGTTGTCTAAGAATAAAACAAAGTTAATTTTTACTGAAATAGTATAATCATAATAGTATCAAACCAATAAATTATTGTAATTTATTGTAGCTAGTTATAACTTCGTTACCTTTGTAATATCTTGTGAACCTTCTGGCCACATGTCCCGAATAGTAGTATTTTTAGAATTGAAAAGAAGACGTTTGAAATCTTGGAACAAGGTATCTTTATTTTTATCAATAAAACCATTTATGTTGTAAACGACATCTCCAGCGTAATGTGTAATCCGGAAGTTTACTTTATGTTTTAACGATTTCTCCATAGGTTTTAGCTGACGTGAAGTATAGTGAGGGTGATGTGCTAATTTTTGATCCAAATGTTCAAGTAAAATTTCATCGGTTACTTTTCCGACATTCAAACAAGCTTCATCTAAAATAGCCAAAACTCCCTTATGCGGTTCTTCAACAAGATCGCAAATAATTTGATTATTGAAATAATCAATGTGAATCCATTCAATTCCTTCTCTTTGATATTCTTCCTGTTCCTGTTTCAACACCAACTCTGAAAAATAAATTTTCGTCAGTTTTACTTAATCACATTGTTTTTTATTTTTAAAATTTTTACCAATAAAGAGTTGTTGCAGCTTTTCGTTACAGTAGTTAATGCAAAACTGCTCAAAACTATTAGCATCGAATATTTCAAAACCATAAATATCTAAAACTCCAATAAGACTACTCTTATAATTTTTACGAGAGTCTTGGACAGCTATAGCATCATTTATCTTCGCTACAATCCACGTAAATAATCGATCGTAAATTGCTTTGCCCAATGCGTCTCTGCCATACTCAGCTTCAACCAAAGTATGAGTTTTTCGCATAATGTCTCCTCGAGCAGCAATTACACGTTCAGTTAACGCTTCAGTTAAATCTTTTTCTGTTACATTTAACAAACTCGCCACCTTCTGTACTTCATTTTTATCCTTGATTGTAACATTGTCATCGTTCAATCTAAATTCAACGTTTCCTAAGTGTAATAAGGACGCAACCACTTTCCACAGTGTCTCGATTTCATTTTGTTGAAATCCAAGAGTTTTTAAAGCACCATTAACGGTTTTGTAGTCAGTACGATCACTAATTGCTTCTACTCGAGAAGCATTTCCTTGTTTTGTATAAAAATATAATTGGGGATCGCGTTTTAATTTATATTCATTTAAATCGCCATCACTGCAACCACTTAACAACTAAAAAGTATAAATAAAATAACGATATAATTTAACTACTATTTTTAAATTGTGTATACAAAAGTTTAAAACACTCACAACTAAATTTTATATAATAAACTTAAATAACTTACTTGATAAAAGCTGTGAAAATTTCTTTCACCTGGCTGTTGTAAAATTACACGTGACTTTTCCAGTAAGTAGTTATTTATATGCCCTCCGATAGGATCTCCTTTAAAATCAAAGTGAATATCCATATATTTTCCAAATCGAGATGAGTTATCATTACGATTCGTTTTGGCATTTCCAAATGCTTCAAGTATCGCATTTGATTGAATTAAAACATTTTTTACTCTGAAAATATGCTTAAATAAGTAATCATACAATTAGATACGAAATATTATACCGTTCAATATCTTTCTGTCCTGAAATATTTGTAACTGCAGCAATATACTTCATGATAATTTTTGAAGCCTCTGTTTTTCCAGAGCCCGATTCACCGCTTATAACGATGCATGTGTCTTTACTTCTTTGTTTCATTACTTTATGTGCAGCATCAGCAATTGAAAATAGATGTGGCGGATTTTCGAATATTTCGCGATCTAAAAGCAAAAAAAAAGATAAATAAATTACTCTTCATTTAACTAAAGCAAACTGCCTGCTCTAATTTTCTACAACAAATTGATACACGTAACAAGTTCTCTAAAAACTGAAATAATTTTCTAGAAATAAATTAGAACCTATAACATTTCTATGGGTGTTGGCGTTTTCAGAATGTATAAATACACATTTTGAGAGGTATCAGTGACAACAAAATTGAAAACTAAACTTATTATGGACTAATCTTACGCAGATTAATATAATGAAGTATTATTGTCGTAGTAATTGGTAAAAATTGGATTCCTTTATTATTGCTTCAATTTACTTCATAAAATTAATGTATTGGTCAGTATGGGATATTAAGCACATAAAAACAATCTGACAATGCTTATAGAGTAGTACTACATTTTCGTCCTTATAAAATGAATATTTCTTAATAAATATTTGGAACGTTATAATAATAAATATAATATTTGGAACGTTTATTAATACTGTCGTTTAACTATAAATTCACTGTATCCATTAACGAGTATAAAATTTACATAAACCTCTATTAACGAGTAAATGTATATACTAACGTAACATTTTTTTAAAAATATAAATAGCTCTAAGATGAATATACTTTAACGTGTCAAATCTGTTTGTGTATAAATTTCTACCGGATTCTTTTCGATCAATTTAATAATAAGCAAGCGTATTTATTTATAGGTATAGATACTTATATCCGGCAAAGACCGAAGAAAGAACGTATTTAAATACATACGCGTGAGTGAAACAGAAAAAAAGCATGTGAGTGAAAACCAAACATAATAATAATTGTCTCAAATTTGAACTAGTTGATTGTTGTCATTTGTTTCAACTGTCATTTCAATTTTATTCAATTACCAATTTTTACCATTTATCAGTTGTGTCAGTGTTGGTTCTGAGTATTTTACAGATAGTTACTAGCAATCATTAATGTTTATAATCGGAATATATAATTTATAAACGGAAGATTTTGCAATTTTGTTCTTCTTTCATGGAACATTTTATTTTAAATCATAAAAATAAACTTTCGTAAAAAGATTTTTCTCATAAATACCAACTATTGATGCATTACACATATATTATACACCCGTTTACAGTCTATAAAATGACCTGAAACTAATCTCTTATATTTGCAAATGTTGTTAGAACTTCTTCTTTGATACTATTGAATTAAACGATGAAGAATGTTTTTAATTACAAGAATGAAAAATACTCTAATTCGAAACTGCCATTGTAGTAGGTACATAAATACATATGTATATGTTCATTGGGTTTGAATAAACGTATTCTTTATAAGTTTCAAGATTTGAATATACAATTTTTACGTCTTCTTGAAAGTAGTTGGGATAGACAAATAAACTGAAAAGGTATCTTATTCCGCAAGAGTCACTTACATTATGCACGGATCAAATTAAATTTTGTTAGTATATTTTTGAGGTATTTTCCTTAGCTAGTTATCGCCTTTTGTTTCAACCAAATAAAGACATGGCGAAAAGTTTCTTTTGGTTGTTAATTTTTTTGTTAATATGCATTAAGTATGTGTCATTGACACTATTCTATGGGTGTAGTGGCTACTTACTTTTATATTGCGCTATCTGCTCGGACCCATATATGTTCATAGTACGATATGGGTTCACTGACACACATACTTCCCCAATATATGTGTAAATTTGGCTGTGATTAAATCTGGAACAAAATAACGTAAATTTAACAGTTTTACAATACAAAAAATTTCATTAAGAAAAATATATAATATATATATATATATATATATATATATATATATATATATATATATATATATATATAATGAAATTAAGATATTCGTCGTGCAAGCTTATAGTTATGCGTGTTATAAAAAACATTGAAATTACTATCACGCAATATTTTAAAAAAAATATTTTTGGTCAAGTGAAAGAAGGAAATAGGAATTAATAAAACATGATTACAACAAAAATATTTCAAATAAAATCTTCAATGAAAAACATAAGATTCATAACATCAATACCGTCGCAAAAAGTAGGTTGTTTTATTAAATTACATAAGCGGCATCAACGATTGTTCGCTAATTAGAAAATGCATAGGTATTGTATTACAAAACGAACTTATAATCGATTATTTTATGCAATAATTGAAATGAAAATGCGCTGCATTTTCTTATTATTTCAACAGTTAATGCATTGTTATAAAAGTGAAAAATATTTGAAATTTCATTTTAATAGATAGGGAGTAAGTAGTACATGAAAACAATACAGGCAAATTGATTAGAACTTCTTGAAATTCTTTTCAATTTATCTAACATCCGCAAACCGCATTTGTAAATTTAATCTTTTAGTACGTGAAAATTGTACAAATGAGTTTCTTTATTTGTAGAAAATTTTAAAATCGCATAAGGAAGTACAAACACTGAAACGAGGAAAAAAAATAAAAAGTGAAACAAATAATTTATGTATTAAGTATTAGCAAATTTTCACAATATTTAGAAAATATAATATGTTCATAAATAATGAACCTTAATGCAATGACTTGTTTTCACTGATTGAAATTTTCATTTAAATTACAAAAAAATAATTTTCTTCATTAATTAGCAATGGGTATGTTAAAATTTTTACTTATGTATTCAATCGTAAAATACTACACTTTCTCATATAAACTGTACGATTAATTTTCTACTATTTATTTAAGGAGATTCAAAAGACATTTGCAATTTCTCTTAAAATCATTTAATTCAAAAAAAAAAAATAATAATTCGATAATATTAATTTAAAAAAAAATATTTGTGTAACTTGGCATTTTATAATTTGAGAAATTATAAAAAAAATATTATATTCACTTGTACTTTTAAAAAACAACAAAGAAAAAAATCGTTCTTTTACAGATCATTAAATATCGTGTTAATTATTTATGGAACTATGAAAATATATAACAATAAATTGTAAAACTAATATTATATTAACGTTTATAAAACCTTTTATATTGAATTCTAAAGTAAGTAATAAAATTATTTACTTTCGGTTAAAAATTACAGTAAATAGTTGAACTTCATTTAATGTTAGTTATCATTAAGAACACCGATTCTCAAATTATGCTACCCGCATCACAGATGGTGCGTGGGATCATGTATTATGCGAAAAATTATTATTTTAATAAGGAAGTAATATATTAAACATTAAAATCCGTACACTAACTTTCAAACATAAAAGTAGTCACCGAATGCCTGCTCATTGAATTTTAGCTTGAAGTTCTTAAGCATTTTAAAAGCACTGTAATTAAAAATTATTAAAAATACCTTAATATTTTAAGGTAAATTAGCAAAGAAACATTTCAAAATTAAAAAAAAAAAAAAACAAGGTTGAAAAATATACAAGAGTAAAGCATTAAGCTGGACATGAATCTTGTAAGGAACAAGTTTTTAGTATTTCCCGATTTACGAATTTAATTAACCCTAGAGTCGCTTGAGATATTAACATTTATAAGGTGACGGTATGTAAAAATATAAGCGTACTTATGGACACACTTAAGAAGTTATACTTCTTTAAAAAAACCTAGTTCTTTTCTGGTAGCAAATTTCAATTGTTCTTGTTTTATAACTAGAGATCTAAACAGAATTTTCATCATTATAATTATAAAACAATTGTAGTCACCTGTGAAATATTCAAAGCCCAACACAGACACAATTGATAGATAACAAAAATTGTCAATTAAAAGAAAGTTGAAACAAATGACAACAATCAATTAGGTGAAATTTGACAAAATGATTATTATATTTGGTTTTCAATTACACGTATGTGTAAACATTCTTTGATCTCTGTCTTTGCCGATATACTATATACCCCAATATTTGCCTATTTTTACAATGATTTAAAATATTTTATTACTATTTTAACTCAGTTAATTCAAATTAATTTAGAAAATTTCAAAATATAAAATTTACTTTTGTTTTTAAAAGGCATACATTATCTGGCATAGTTAGTTAATATTTTACATAGAACAGAAGTTACCCGTTTGGGTACATGCGCAGTTGCAGTTATTCCTAGCGCGTCTTCTTAGTTACCGTTCAGTGCGCTATCTATACATTTAGTGAACGTAGCAACTTAAATTAACCTTCGTTACAAAATTTGTAAGACCATTTTTTTATCCCTCTCATGGTGCGTCTAAAGAAGTATAACATGTATAACTAAAAAAATAAATAACAAATAGAAACAGTGTTTATTCATTTTGAGCTGATTGCCTATATCAATGAGTGAAACTACTAACTATGAGTATCAACATTGATTACATGAATTTTCATTTTATTTTCTGTGTTACAGCAGGTTTCGATTTCCATCTTATTGAATTATTTCATATACCGTTACCTTCCAATGAAATACGTCAGATCGAAATGTATAGTTATGAAAATAAAGAATTTCGAATTCACTAATGAAATGGAACTTTTATCAGCAAATGAAATCACCTAAGTACACATAAAAGAAACATCTTCGGCAAATATTATGATACGAGCGACTCATTTTTTGAATTAAAACTATGGAAAACACATAGATGTAAGTATAAAATAATCCGAAAGCCAATTTATCTAGCGTGTAATATATAGCAATAATAAGCGATAATAAACCGTTGTCAGATCAATTTTTAGAATAGGTGTAAGCTTTGTCCGATGCGCAATCTATTACCTATTTCCATTTATTTATTACTACAAATTCAAATTCAGTATCGTAAGTAATAAGAAGTTATTTCATTCATAATTCTCATATACTAATTACTATTGATGTTATTCTTAACTGAAGCATATACCTACGCCAAGAATTTCTTTGCTATAATGAATCGTTACACTCAATGAAAGAACATCTGCATTAAATATTAAAATCACAAAAATTTTTTGCGTTGCTAATGATTCGGATTTTCAACTTTTATTTTTCAGTTACATCCTCAAAATGTATATATATGTATATATATATATATATATATATATGTACTAGCATAACAAATCAAGATTTTACTACCATCAGTAATAAAATTATTTTTATCTTCAAGCAAATGTTGTGGATGCTTTAAAGATACATGTTTTTATTCGATAAAAATTTATTAAAAATAAATGTTGTAAAAATTGCAAAAAAAAATGGGAAGTAAAACTAACCAAAGAAACGTATTAGTATGGTAAACATAAATTAAAATGATACTCCTACATATTTTATACGAAGATAACAATATAAAATTTGTTTTAAAGTCTTATAAGAAAAATAGGTATAAACTAAATGTTCACAAATTGAAAAAAAAAAAACAACCAGGATTGGTGAGACCTCAAAAGTTATGTTGTGTATAGATATATACATATATAATTAACTTGATTTAAATACCACAAACACAAACATTTTTTTAGCTTCTTAATATCCCATACATTTCTATCGGGAAAGAATGTGTCATAAAATGAGAATGTATTCTTAAATAATGTTATAAATATAGATTGGTTATTTTTAAATTTATAGTGTTTGAACTTAAGAAAATATTGTTAAAACTTTAACTAAATTTGTTCTATGGAAAAAGGTGCCTTCGGTTTCATACCAGATGGTCTATTAATAAATTCAATGTCATTTTTTCAACGTTTACTCCATTTTAGATGCTAATATATAAGAACTGTAAATTAACGTTATTAAAATTTTGTTTTCCAAATAAAACTTTAATATTTTTGTGAGAATTTTAAAACGTTTAAAGAGAAAAATTAGTCATGGTTCTTGGTTTCAATCACAGTTTTATTAATTGTTAACACAAATATACTTCCAAAAGAGTTTTTTTTGCTCTATAGTTAAATTAACCGAAGAGAATTTGGTTTGAGATATATGTACAAGAAATTCATGTAGATAATTTAAGCAAAATATTATGATAAAAGTGAAACTTAAAATTACCGTGCAATTCGTCTTAAAATATTTAACAGTAATGAAATGACTTAAAGTAACCAAAATCAATTATTTGAAAAGACGAACATCAAATTTAAAAATCTCATATTTAAACTTCCACATACTTCCGATAAAAATTGTAAATTTATGAATGTACGACTTTAATTTTCAAGACATGTTTAAAGTTACTTTGAATTGGAAAATTTATAGCATACATCATACACTTTCATGCAAATAACCGATTTTAATCCAATTAGATTGAAATATTCTATATTTTACTTTACTTATTTATAAACAGATTACATTTTTTCACAAACACTATAAAATTAACATGAGTCTTATAATTGAAAAAAAAAATGAATTAAAACGCATAAAATTACATATACGTTATCAAAAAATTATTAAATCAGTTGGTTCATATATCTAAATAGTGATAAAATCGTGAAGGCATGTAATTTTATAAAATTAGGAGCTTAGCACAACTAACTAACAATATACAAACAATATACACCTAAGCAAATTATATTTAGCAACATTTCATAAATTGCTCAGAAAAGACAGGATTAATAGTGATTTAAAATCACTGACGTAAGTACATAATGATGAAGAATCATGACCGCTTAAAACAGAGATTTTTGACAGAGATTTCGACGGTTTGATTGAATTTATCGTTAATAACACGTTAAAAAGAAAAACCGAAAATAAGGGTAAATTGCGATGAGGGAATAACAAACAGAATACAAAACAATATTCGCAAACTATGTGATATAGATTGTTTAAAAATTTTAAAAAATATAATTTCACGTAACAACTTTTATGTTACAGTTTTACTTCAAATTTTGTGGTTCATGTCATCTGGAATGTTGAGGTATACAACTTGGTCACTTTGTATAAATATGTAAGATAAAAAGGATGAAAATCGTATAGTGTGAATATTTTTTTTATAAATATATAAAAACCAACGTCAAAAAAAAACACATTGTTATGACAATAATAAATCACATAAATTTTAAAAACCTCTTTAAAACGTAAATCTCAAAAAAATAATATAATTTGGACTAGAAATAATTGATATGAAGTTAAAAAGTTCATATATTTTTCTTTTAATATTGTACAGCACGGGTGGCCAACCGGTGAACCGCAGGCATGAGGCCCATTTTAAACAATTTTTCGGTTCGCGAAATTCATCATAATTTTAAAAATATATTTAAATAGTTTGTGAAATGGTTTCATTACACAATTTCTAGTATTAAAATGATTCAAAAGATTAAATGATGAGCAACTAAAACAAAGCCTCATCGAAGATGAGTTCTTAATAATATTATTACTATCATTATTATAGCCAACCCCTTTTTCTTGTTTTTCATTTACTTTACAGCATATGAAAAAAATCATATCACTGGTTTATCATCGTATATTTATAAAAAAAAAAAACTAATATTTTAAAAAAAATCTCTTAGAATCAATCCAGAGTATCATTCCATTCTACATAATCCATTTGAAAAATCAACGATGAGCAATGTCAAACTTTACCGAACCAACACATACTTGAAGTGAGATGAAAAAATTAATTGGGTTTAATTCCCAGAATGTAATGACTTTGTGTTGAGACCTATATCGGTTTTTTCATTAATCCAACTATTAAAGTAATATAAGAGCTCCAAGTTTGTAAAAAAATAAATAAATCGATTAAGCAAAAATGAACATTTTTGTTGAACATATTAGTTAACAAATGAACATATTACTTAAAATTTTGTTGAAAAATTTTAGAAAAACCTGTTTGGAATTTTTCTAAAACTTATGTCAGTAATGTATCAAAATTTCAAGCTTATACAAAAGGTGATAGTAAAAACGAGATAGACCGAATATTTTTCAATCACTGGAAAATTGGAAACGTTCGGTCCGAAAAATCAGAAGTAATAGCGTTTGGGACTTACGGATATTTTTAGCTAAAACTATATTGCAGGTAGGGATGCAAACGATACATCGATTTTTTTAAACATTGATATATCATTCTTAAACATCGATGTTGAAACCCAAAACATCAATGAGACATCGTTTTTCATGAGCGATAGTTTGTTTATGAACGATGTTTTGTCACAGCACTATCATTCGTTTCATCCATGATCCACAGTTACACACATAATTTACACACAACTGAATTATCAGTTTATAACATAACGCGTGAGATTATAAACTAAGGTAAGTTAAGCTAGGTAAGATTGCAATCAAACAATGACGACGATAAACGACGATGACAAACTGACGGGGTTTACAGTTTTACGCTATTTTACTATTTAAGATATATTTAAATGGTGATAAAAAAAATCGAAATATCGTTCATAAACATTGATGTTTAACTTTCAAAATTAACGATGTTCAAACATCGATGGTTGTTATGGCCAATGTTGCATCTCTAATTGAAGGAAGCTGTATTCAAAGATTACCAATTTAAGTTGAATTTATCGAAACAATGGTAAAACAGGAATACACACATACATGCTTACACAAAAATAAAGTAGATACTTGGCAGTAAAATATTTTGTATCAAATTTATATTAAGTCTAGTATATTGATCGTACGGTATGCGATGTATGTATGTAAGCTGATCGACAATTTTCATCATTTCATGTTTTAAATAATGAATTTGCATGTTCAATAGTTTGGTGCCACCTCAAAATAGGTTAGTTATATTTATTGGGTGCCTCTAACTTAAAAGATTCAAAAGGATTTTTTTGATTTCTCAATTCCTTTTTTCGTCAGTTTTTTTGTTGAAAAGCTTAATTAAGCGGCTATTTAGGATATTCAGAATTCAGGATATTTCTTAAACTTATTATAAGTTTTATTTTGAAAAATTTGGAGATAATTTGCTTATTGTGTTTATAATAAATAATAATTTGCTATTATGTTTGATAGAACTTTTTGCGGGCTGCGGCCGCTCCTTGCTTTGACCACCCGCGTGCGGTGCACGCACTGCTCACCTGCTAGGATCGGCCCTATAATAAACTTTAATAGCTCAAATTTAGGGAGACTATGATTGAGTAATCAAATTTTCGGTTTACGAAATAGAGAAAAAAAATCTCGCTTTTTTTAGTTCTCAATTATCATTACTCATTTAATTAGGAATGTATCGTTTTATATGTGGTCTACGTTCCTAAGAAGTTATGGTGCACATATCAAAAGGGATTAAAGTTGTACAAGTTAACTATCCCTTTTGTAAAGCTATAATTGGCTCCTGTTACGAAAATTTATTTGAATTAAAAGTATATTTGTTTAAAAATTTCTTGAAATACACTACTTAGAAAACTAAGAAAACTCTACTAAGAAAATCCAAAAGAAATTGATAATTTTAGTTTATTGAAAGTTGGTATTATATATTGTAGAAACTTGTATTGATTCTATCTCATTAGATGTAGATATGTAAGTAATGAAGAACTTAGCCCTCCTGTGGGATACTTTTTGTATATTACATTCAATAATGTATAAATTAAAATTCGTTAAATGAATAGATAAGTATGGCACGTCTAAATAGTTATATATTATCTTAAAAGCAGACCTATTACCTAACTTTATTTAGATAATAAATAAGTGTAAGTATATTTCCTCTGCTTAATAAAACTTCAATAATTGTAAAATAAATTGCAGTAATATCTAATATGTGGAACAAAATTATGATAAACAGATAATTGATATTGATTAAATAGAAAGAATATTTTTATAGTCATCAGGTGGTAAATAAACTTTCGAAGTATTAAAATTGCTTATTTAGCTCTTTACTTAAGAAAATTGTCGTTACAAGCAAAATTATGCTTGTACCGGCAATATTTTTATATGGGTAGGAAATATATGAGACATTAATTTTAAATAAGATTTTTTTATTTTATCATATTATCCCCTTGTTGTTTTGTAAATGTCAGTAAAAGGACAAAGTATTGTTACGTATTGTATACGCCAATAATTCAACCCAATGGAAATGCTAAAATATACCTACATGTGTTTTAATAATTTAAACATCAATTTTTCCGACTGTAAATAAATAGAAAAACTATAACTTATGCACACTATTTCAAGCACATTTATCTATAAGCGATTTATTAATTATTTCAACGTCATACAATATTAATTACGGTAAACCGTTATCGTGGCATCAATTTAAATGTCAATTTCAACTTGAAAATAATATCTCGCGGAGAAATTTTATAGACTGACAAAAAAAAGAGAAGTATTAAAACTATTTTATATATTGTTTCAGTACTTTATTTGAAGTATATTTTTTCAAAACATAAAAATATTTACATTTCAAAATTAGTGTAAATGTTAAATTCTCTTATTTTTAACTTAAAACTTGAAGTTGGTAACTTTGTGTGTATTAATTGAAGATTTTCAGGTAGACACACATTTATAAAACTACAATAGCATGTTCTAATTACTTTATTTAATAAGCTAATATTAGACCCTTAACATACTGATGAAAAGCGCACGGAAAATCGTAGGTTTTAATTTAATTAGTTAATCTTATTCGTTTTGATAAATTAAAGAAAATAATATGTTACGATTCAAAATGTCATTTACTTTTTTTTAATTGTTAATTAAATTACAATATAAATCTTATTTTTTATATTTTGTAACACAAGCAACAATTAAGATAATGAAAAAATGATGTTTTTAATAAATTTAAAAAAACTAGATCAGAAGGGAGAACGCTTAAAATCAAGGCAAGTGAAAAAACCTAATCATATACAATAGTGGAATATCATTTTTTTTTCTCCCATTCTGTAGATAATATAATTGGTATTTACATTTTGTAGTAATTGCTTTAATAATTGTTGTTTAAGAAAACAAAAGATGAAAAAAGAAAAAAAATGTATTGTTCAAATATTTAGCAAATGCAAAAAATTCCCTCAATAATAACTATATCGCTGTTAATAATGATTAATTTTAAATGCTAACGACTTATAGAAAAAATACTCTAAATTCTAATAAAGCCAGCAAAAATTTCTTGATAATGTATCAGAATATGTAAGTATATAAAATGTAATACAAAAATTACTAGAAACATTAATCTATCAAAATTTAATTAAAAGATAAGTAATCAAGGTTTTTTAAATACTCAATATCTACATTTAATATTTTTGAAATATTATTTTTATATAGAAGAACAAAACATATTTTTCACATATTTTATCGTATTATAAAATCTTATAAAAAAAAAATTAATTTAGCAAATATTATTTTATCTAAAGAAACAGTGTTCAATGAAATATCTACGAATAGTTACCGAGGTACCCAGACATCCAGCTTTGCTTGGGTCAGCTTGGGTTACCAATTTTGGGTTTTTTCTTTTATCTATCGATAAAAAATTATTTGTAGACGTTTGTGAAAAATTATTTAATAGTTAATGAATTAAAAAAAATAACTAGCCAGTGATATATGTACCTAGTAAATTCCTAAAACAAGGTTCTAAATGAAATTATACGTATACTAGGTGTGTAAATATGAAACCTGATTTTTTCTTGAAAAATAAGTTTTTACTGTTTCTTAAATACTTATTTGATTAAAAATAATTCCGTCTATTAACTATATATTTTTGCCATCTTTCTGACAGTTTGTGTATGCCAAAAAAATTGTTCATTTTTGGAGCAAAACCCATCATCGAGTCATTTTTGTATATCTTCGGAAGGTGTAAAATGCTGCTAAATATGTAATAACCTGAAGGATTCAAGTCTGGGGAGTAAGTCGCATACGAAAGTAATTCCAAACTGAATGTCCCAATTATACCTTTGACTCGTTTTACTGTGTAGCCAGAGGAATTATCATCCAGAAAGATTACTTTGTATTGCCTATTTTGATATTCTGGCCGTTTTTCGTGATAAAGCTTGGTTCAAAATTCAAATCTCCTATCTTTTGGATAACGACCATATTGACATTAACGATTAAGTCTTAAAACGCTTTCGACATTATATACCCACAATTGTTTAGCTCTCCTATTTTTTAAAAATATAAATTATACTCGTCATGTGTAATCGATTTAGTAAATTTGGAAATATATGTTATGGTGATAGGTACACTTTAGTTGACTTTAGTTACATGAAAGAAATAACTTCCTCTTAATAAAGCAACCTATTTTGATTAGAATCGTTCTATGTATATTGAATGATAGTTTAAAATTATCATTTATATTAAAAACTAAAGACACCTAAGACTACCACATAAAGAAGTATATAAGTATTACCGAACGCACAGCTAAATTCTAATGGGAATTAAATATTTCTTCCTGTTCACGTAATATAAGAATGATTTATTGCTTTATTATTAATCAATATTAGATACGATATATACAAATTATAATCGACAAATAAAATACTTATTCTTAATAATGATAATTTATGAAATCTTAATTTTATCAAATTAATCAAATATTTACAAATTAATGTTAAAATTATTTTCATTTTTAAAATTATTACTTCTGAAACACGTTCCGCAAACAATTTATTTTTTACATTGCTCAACATTTCCCATTCTGCAAATTCAACACGATATTCAAAATAATTACAAATGTAACTTTACGGTCGTTTGCTTCTTCTGAATTAAAACATTTGAAAACAAGTAAAATTAAAGTTAAAGTTAAAAGAAAATAGCAAATATAAGGTTAGAATAGATGTATATGACTAATGCTAATATTTTTAAATTGATTTCATAGTACAATGATGTCACTTTTACTCTCAGGGTCATTTGCTTCTAAAATGTGTACGACCAAGATTTTGGTTACAACAATTATACAAGATGCCTTAAGTTTAAATTTCAAAATTGAAAGAAAATTTATTAAGGGCAAAATTGTAATTTTATGTATTATACCTATGTATATCCTCAAAACAACTTTGTCTTGATTACATTTCTTTTATTTTATAAATTTGCCTAAAACACTTTACCACTTTTGAAGTAAAAAATGCAGGAAAATGGAAATTATATAATTCAAACGAATGTAAAATTACTTTACAGTAATGTTATAAGCGTATACATAAAAATACAAAGAATATAATTATTGGTGTTATAAGAAACAAAAGACTTGGGATTTACCAATGACTCCCAAATCTCAGTCGCTAGATCTAATTAATAATGTTAACGTAATCTAATTTGCCTATTTTTTGAGACTGTCAAAGAGACACATTTCATAAGGCTAAATATTGTAATACAAAATAGAAAACAGTTTAAGTTCTCAGTATTTTGGTGCCTAATACTATTTTGAATATTGCAAAACTTTAAAGTAAATTTTACAATATTTTTAAATTTAATATTTGAATTTTTTCGCGGAAAATGTTATAGAAAAATAAATGTTAGAAATATCGATTATTATAATATGTGTGTCAATAATAGGTGTAAATGAACGACAATTTTTTTTAAAGCTATTAGGGGTCTAGAAAGTAATGTCATTTTTGAACCTATAGTCATAAAATTGTTATTTATCTACTTATAAGTTATTTTCAAGTGGTGCTAAAGACATTTTAAGATTAGAATGACTTGTTAACTCATAAAATAATACAAAAAAAATTTTAAAACCTATATTAAAATGGTATGATCAAAAATCCGAAGTAATACAAATTCGGTATTGTATACTCTTCGAGTTTCCCAGGTTAGTACCGCAAAATGGCCACCAAAAACATTTTCAATGTTTATACAAGTATATTAAATGTTCATTTGTACCAAATTAGTTTTTTAAAGTTCAAATTCGATAATTTTCCCTTCCGCAACTGGCACCAATGACAAAAATTTAAACAATAAGATATTAAAGGCAGAAGTAGTACCAAAGCCAAATCAGATAGTCGAAGAACTTTTAAATATTCCTAAACGATCTTGGTCGACCAACGAAACACCCAAAAGTGTCTAAAAACTGTCAACAAAAACAATAAATGACAACACGATAATGCAAGACTTAGGCTGGTTCTACAATTAGTCGCTTGTCGTTGACGGGAGTCGCTATTCGATTGTCGTGAGTCGTTAGTTGGGAGATAAACGGTAGTGCATTCTACAATTGCGTAACGACAATTAGTTTTTATTGACATTTATTTATTTATTAACAATTATTTGACACAACCTAAATGCGAACGATCCATATTTGGGAGTTGTTTACAATGAATATCCATGGTTTCCATGTTTTATAAATTAGAACAACAAAAATAATATGCTGTCGTTTGTCGTAAGTCGGGACAAGTTGAGCATTGGCCAACTCTGTCCACGACAACGACTCACGTCAACGACAGCTCATGACGACAACTGTCAAATGCTGTCAAAGTAAACACGCATGCGCCCGACAGACGACAAGCGACTAGCGACTAATTGTAGAACCAGCCTTAGCTGTAAGAGAAAAGCCCTGGAAAAAAATATTACATTAAAGGGGGAGGGGATACCTTGCCCAAAACAATCGTCCAAAGTTGTTCCTTCGGAATTCTATTTATTTCAATCGCTGGAACATTTACTAAATGTCTAACTAACACAAATATCCACATGCCACATTTTATAAAAATATGCTGTGGAAAGGATACGAGGACTCGAAAAATTGAAGGAAGATGACAATTTAAATTTAACATTGGGCTTATGGAGCACGTTCACTCTATTCTATAGCTCAGTGGAAAAATCACGACTAGAATGCAACATATGAACTCGAGATTTTAAATGTTTTATACCTATGGTATACCACAAAGATCCATGTAATATCAGTCCATACAAATATCAAAAATTGGACTTAACTGCATTGGTTTCGGAGCAAATTTGAGATACGTTACAATCTGAGTATACTAATTACTAGCAATTAATTGAATCTTAGTATATTAAACCTAGAAAAAGGAAATAGGGAACAGAATTAACAAAATATTTTGAATTCTAATGAATAGTTCGGCAAAAAGAAGGAAGAAAAAATAATTTTATTTAAACTGGATACAAAAAACGTTTTCTGCAGACAAAGAACGTATAAGTATCTATTACTAAATAAATTATGATGCTTTTAAATTTGTAAATACTTACAGTATTTTTTTATATAATGATCTGATTTTTCAACGTTTTCTTAAGATTCCCATTGATTTTTTTAATAAAATGTATTTTCCGACAAACTTGAACCGTTAACGTTATAGTTTCTTAACTCTCCTAAATTAAAAGAGTTTTTGTTCAAAATATTCACATGGTCATAGACAAAAAAAAATCAAATTTAATAACTACTCCGTTATCATCTTAAAATCATAATGCATAGTATACAATATACATCCATGAGAAAGTACTTTAAGCTGTTGTTTTCATAATTGTATTTTAATTTTTTTAAACATTACAAAAATAAGAAAAGGAAAACTAAGTTAAAAAGACTAACATAAACTTAATATATTGAGTTAATTATGTCATTATGGTGTTAATAATTACTATAAATACTAAGTCTTAATTAAACTACTAACTTTTCGTTATTACTTTGTTTAATAGTTTCATAAAGTTTTATTTTTAAAGTAAAAAATACAATAAACTATTCAATTATTTTTATTTTTTGATGAATAATTGCAACATTAGAAATGAAAAAAATATATATAAAACGGTTATCTTAAAAGGAAACCACAATATTTAAAAAAAAATTAAGCATTCATTTTAAAAAAATGTTTCATTACAGTTTTTAATTACACTACTTAAAAAATACCTAATAGAAATTCTTGATAAAAAAATAGGTTAAATTACTATCTATTATTTTCAAAATTATTTTTTTCACATACGCAGGTATATCCCATTAACAAGTAACATAATATAAAATAACTATTAGTCTTTTACCGTAGTTTTTCAAGGCGAAGTTAAAAATTATTTAAAAAATACAATTTTTACGAAAGCGTGTAAAATGACGTCATCATAAGGGATGGTTAGTGTAAACAACGATGATTCAAACAAACATAGCTTCTTTTGCAGATTAGTAAAAAAAAAGTCAATTCACAATTATGAAACCGGTTTTCGTGAAGTCGAAAGAAAACAATTGCATTTAGTAAGTTGTCTGTAGACAGTAGTATTATTGCTAAAAAAAACAATAAAATCAAAATATTAATGTAAAAATAAAATTTACAGAAGTTTTACTCGGAACTGTATCGCCTGGTTACAAATACGCACATCTCTAAGGAAAAAATGGATTTTCTAAAACTGCAAACAAATATTTGCCTGCTCTGTTTATGAGATTCTACAAATGTTCGTAAATATTATGAGGTTCGCACATCAAAAAGTTTAGGAAATTCTGCTTTAGAGCAGTAGGTTTCAAGGTACAACATAAAGTGTAACTAGTAAGTAGTTATTCAAGTAACTACCATTAATTATTATTGCAGAAATATTTCGCGAACCCTTCGAAGGAGCTCCAAGGCTCCCAGTTTGAGAAGCACTGAACTATCTTATATACAGGAACAAAAACAGTACAAAATAAACTGCATGCCAAAACTGAATTTCGTTGGCCTAAAGTGTTGCTAGCCTGCTAAGTCTATTTTTTTTTTGTTCCATTAGGAAGGAACTACAAAATTCTATCAAGTGACAAATTAATAAATCACTTTGAACATAGAAATTTCAAAATATAACATGAAACGGAAACCTTCTTTATGTACCTATTAACTTATATAGCCTACATTCATTTTTTCCTTTCCCTGTAAAAGCTGTTAAAATGGACTTAGAAGGTTATCACTTTAGGCTAACGAAATTCAGTTCAGGCATGCCATTTATTTTGTACTATTTATGAATAATGAACGATAAAACTTGTTGATTTTATTTTCTTATTTCATATAAACTCAAAACTCCGGAAACCTGCCTCGGTACCTAAGTAGATAGTACCGAACTAATAATACAGAGAAGAAAAATCGAGAAAAAATATATCGAAGGGATTGTCTCGGCTGACTTGCAAGAAATCTGACAACCCTAAGTGAAAAGGACCGTAAGGGGAGGCAGTTATTCAATTTTTATTTAGCTTCAAAAAATTCATTTCCCGGAGTAAAAGAGATAGGTGGTTTTGAATCTAGAGGAAGCAAACAACAATCTGCAATATTCCTAATTATTTTCTAAAACAGTAGACTTAATAAAAAAGAATTGACCACCCTTTTCAAAATCTACTTTAGTTAAAACCTGAAATAATGACTACAATTCGATTTAATGCAAGGGTGCATACAGAAACTGGATTAGAAGACTTGAATACAAAGGGGAGTTTAAAAAAAATAATGATGCCTATGAATACAAGAACGATAAAAATTTTGTTCAAAAGTGGAAAAAACACGCAATGTATCAAACTTTTTGATTTGTAATTAACTCATATCTATAATATTTCATTTTTTTTTTTTTTTTGAAAATTGCGATATCTTAAGTAAATATAAATAGATAAGCTCATTGTCTATATAAAAAGATAAGATTATAAAATTCAATAAATGTTTTATTTCAAAAAATATTGATTTTGTTCGAACTATATACCTAAATTTATTTTAAATATGTTGCATATAATAAGATTTTTTGTTAAGTTTCATTTAAAAAAGTATTTCATAAACTACTTTTTAAAAAAAAAACTAAATTCTTAAAGTATTTTATTGGCAATAAATAATATCTACATACGTAATTCCTTTTTATTTCGAATAACCAAACATTAAGATTAAGTGCAATCTTTATTATTCTATTTCAAAAACTAATTTTCGCTATGTTTGACTTATAGTTTACACCTAGAAGCTAAGTTTGGTTACCTTTTCCTTGCTGTCTTAAAAATAGAACGTATGATACGGGGATATGAATTTACTACAACATTTGAAAAAAAATGTGTAAATCTCTGAAATATTTGATTGTTTACAAATCTTGTTTCAACTTATCATACTTTAAGTTGAAATGCATCAGTTATTATTACTATTATAATTATTATCAATTATATTTATGAGAAATAAGAGTTTGTTTGAGTATTCCTGTCACAATCTACGAAATTAAATACCTCAGCTGATATTTGATTGTATTGGTAAAACAGAGAATTTTTTGATAAATCATATCATTGTGCGGGATACATCCTGTTTTTTGTTACTATTGTGATCTTATTCTATGTGAAATGTTTTAGGGAGGAATACCTAATATATGAATTCACTGACTCTTAAATTTAAAGAGATATTTAAATAACGTAGCATGTACTAAATACATATCAATAGTTACGGGAGGGTTAATCGAAGCAAGCAAGAGGTAGTGAAGAAATATTAAAGAAATGCGTAACTCTTAAACTGTTAAATAAAATTCAGATTTGATTTACTTAAATTCCGTATTGGAATTCTTTAGTTTCAAAAAAGTGTTATGTAATACAGCTGCAAGTTTTGGACTCTAATCATATTCTCTGCTAATTCCGATCATTAACATAGAATTATGATTATCAAATACTCAATTTACAATGTTAAAGATTTTGAGCATTTGTTGTATACGCAAAGCCCGGATTTAAGAGAAGAGAGGTTCTAAGGTATTTCTCAAAAATATTCTGTCAAGATTTTTTCTTCGTATACCTATTGTTGTACCCATTTTTTTAAATTACATGAAGAGAAATTAAATGAAAAGAAAAATGCAATAAATCAGTTGATGTGTTCAGATATTCAAAACTGCCTACTGAACATAATTTAATTATTAACTTCAAACAATTCTAAAGTAGGCCTCTCTTTAGGCCCTAGGCCGAGGCCTAATTATTATCTATTGAAAATTTTGCCTTGCTTATAAATGATTTGTATATCTATATGAATTTACCTACATTATTTTTCAATGTAATAAATTTAAAGTGGTAAGATAGAATAGTAAAAAAATTGCACCTTTTTCATTTTACCGCAATTCCGTAAATTATACTTTAACGGCGCAAATCAAAAAGATGTTCTATTAAAAATTTTTAAAGGTTATTGTTAATAAATATTTTTAACTCTTGAAAAGCGTTATACTTATGGTGTGTTGAACAAAACTTCAATGTTGACGCAAATTTAATTTCTATGATCTTTATCTAAATTAAACGAAAGAAAATATATTAATATGAATTAATCGTTTGACTATTGAAACAGAAAATTAAAATTCGTATAAATTAAGTAAACACCAAGTGCATAGAAGATGGAAAAAGAAATTCGTCAAGATTGTCATCTATCACTCACTCTATGTAATATATACGCGGTATGGTTTACAAATAATGTCCAAGAAGAATACGAAGGCTATGCAATAGGAAGACAAATCATCATCTGTTGGCAAAAACAGAAAAAGAATAACAAATTATGTTAGGCCGTTCGATTATCATCAGAGAAACTAAGGAATTAATACAAACACAAGAAAGTCTAAATGATATCGAAGAAATAAACGCACCTTCACACATCAACGTCCAACACATACAACAGTAACACATGGTCCAATTAAAATATTTAGGAAGCACCATCACCATAGAAGGTAAATCTACTTGTGAAATTAAAGAGCATGTTACTATAGCAAAATTTCGTTCAAAATCAAGAAAAACCTATTGATTGGAAAATTGGAATTTAAATTTTAGAAGCACTCGCTATAATGATAGTTGTGGAGTGTAACATTATATAAATGGGAAACCTGAACCATAATAAAATAACAAAAGAAGTTTATGGAGAACTTTCAAACGTGGTGTTGGAGAAGAATGGAGAAAATTAAATGAACGGATTGAGTTCCAAATATGAAAGTGTTAAGAAAAGTCAACAAATTAAAAACTATCACTGATGTGGTGACCGTGATGGGTCACATTTTGAGATGAAAATGAGTCATCCTTGTTTTGTATAAGGAGAACTGGAAGGCCCCAAGAAAATAAAACGGATTGAAATCGTAAATTTATTAAAAAGGAGCTCCAAATTGATCTGGGAGTGTAATGAAACCTTTACAAACCGGGCCACCTGAAACAAGGACAACTTGAGATAGATGTTAAGTCACAGAGGCATTAAGGGTAACGAAAGGGCTGATGCCCTCGCCCGTCAAGGATCCGAGACCATTATTCACATACCCGTAATCGACGTAAAAGTACCATTTAAAGAATGGGTTTATATAAATCATATGGAGTACAATATGGAGAAAAACCACCGGACAAAAACGCCGTTAAAGGATGGTGGGAAAACCATCCCGGAACCTGACTACTGAAATACTTCATCTAATAAGAAAATAAGTCAAAGGGAAAATCGATCACTTCGAACTGAAAAAAACATCTATATACCAATGAAGTACACGTGGATGATCCAAAATGTAGATCCTGTAATACTGAGGATGAAACCGCTTCTACAATTATTTTACAACCCATTCTATGGGAATACGGCGCTCTGAATGGATGAAGAAATCAGAAACTAAGGAAAATAAACCTCGGAATCAAAATACTTAAAATTCATCTAGCTTCTATGCATCTAGCTTGATGTAATTTTATTGGAATATAGGTATTGAGATTTACTCAGAAGACTAAATGGTTTTTTGTAGATCTCACATCTACAAGTACAAATATTGCAGAATCACCAATGTGTGTGGATTTTTTGGATGGATAATTTATTAACTTTGAGTGCCCTATTTATTATTTACTATGTTTACTTTCATCCCCTAAATAAAATTTCTTAAATATTTAATAAACTAGCGCAGAGCCCGTTAGACTCCATCCTTACGGAAAGTATTACGAACAGAGATCAGCTGATTTAACTACAACGAAATGCAATTTTGGTAAAGAAGAGTAAGTAAGTGAGATCTGTTGAGCATAGTAGTTCAAATACAACGCAAGTGCATGAATGGATGCGGATGGAGTGAGAGAGACTATATCTCCGCACCAACGGAAACATCTCACCGATCAGCAATCTTAACATATAAGATGATTAGGAACTTTTGTACCCTTTATTTTTTTAAAAAAAACATTAACTATTAATTATTACTTTTGTAAATTTCGATTAATTCGAAATCATAAGAGCGTGGAAAGATGAAATTGGACACACTTTTTGGCCTCGTTTCTTTAATAGTTAACAAAAATGTATTACTGAATAACAATACGATTTCCAAAACAATGATTTATAGCTTCATGAAACCAACAGTAAACGGTAGGATTTTTGATCAAATTAAGATCAATTTATTAACGATATTAAGAGCATTAAAAGACCACGTAAATCATATTTAAAAAATATAAATTTATATAAAAAAAAACCTCCATATTTGTGTTTAAATTCATAAATATTTAAAACTCAGTAAATGAAATGCAGATGAATTCATCACTGTGTAGGATTTTAGGTGAGTAAACTCTCTATAACCAATTATAAGAATGTAATGATCAGATTGATAGAAAAAACCAGCCTTGATTTTTAAAAAGTGAATGATACATCGTCTCTTACAAAACATTTGACTTCAATATTACAACGCAACGTCAGAAAATCAATTTAATGAATGTTTAGTAAAATTGAATGAATCATACTTTCCATGTTTTCTTTGCTACGACGATAATTAAGATCCATAGTTACAATAGATAAGTATCACTCTTTTATTCTCGTTTTCATTGGTAAAAATATTAAAATTATGCTGTCTTGGAAGTTTAAAAACTTTTGGCGTTTTTTATTTCATTGCAATATTATATAAATTTTGGTAGTTTATAAATTAGTTCTATCCTAAGGCAAGTGCAATATTAAGTGAACATTGCTTGTGTATGTTTGAATGATTTATGGTCTTGAAATTACACTTAGTCATATAATTACCATACATATAATAATTAATTTCGTTCGTTTAAAACAATGAGACATTGGTATGCGAAACTAAACCGCCAGAATGTTTGGAACGTTATTCGAATTATTGGAGAAATAAATATTTACAGTTATAACACCGAGTTCGAATGTTCCTGCGTGCCGTTTTATACGAAAAAAAAGTGTTTGTATTTGATAGAAAGACTAGAACTCAATGCAAAGGTATATTTTGTGACATGTTTATGAATATCGTAATAAGGCAATCGGCTTATCCTCATCAGCATTCCTTCATATGATGGAGCGACGTGTGACTCATATTTATAAGTGGCAGTATGACAAAAGCATGACATAGATATAACAAAAAATTAAGTATTACTTTTAAAATCGATCAGCCTATGAGCAAATCGTTGATAATTTCAAATTGTGACAACAGGTGTTCTACCCTAGTCAAGTCGTTTTTTTTTTTCAAATAATCTTTCTTCCAAAATTCACCTTTGCCTCCAAACCGCACCTGTTGCTAATTTGAAAAAAACTGCAAGAATATCTACTGATACTCTAAATGTGAGCCTTTAAATTAGCCGGTGTTAAAACTAAAGTTAGTTATAACACAAAGATTCTTACCTTAGTTTTAAGTTTTGCATAAACTTTTCAAGAGTTACTTCGTCCAAAAGGACGAAATCGCCGACTCCAACCTCCGTTTGGCGAACCATTGTAAAAGCACTACATTCACGAAAGCGGCAACCTTACCTATCAAGCACTCCTCATCAACTGACTGCACCCAATTTAGTTTGAAATGTACAACTCCAAACGGACTGTACAAAAGTAGATAAAGCATTTAACTTTCGTTGAGAATCCCCACGTAACTGACTCATTCGTGTATTTTTTTAAGTTTCGACATTACTTTTTCTAGCATCTCTCTTAAATATATATAAAAATCGTATGTTTGTTTTTCTTTGCGGTGAAGTGATCGGATTATTAAAGTGAAAATATGAATGGCATACGCATGGCAAACACTGATCTGTATATATACATATCAATGACGGCAAACGAATTTCAAATTTGATTGCACATCCTAAAAATATTTAAAAAAATATGATATAAAGAAACTAAATAATGCGTAAAACAATAATTTTCTCCTTAACAAATACTGTTTATCGTGAATCTTTTTAAGATAACGTAAGTAACTAAGACTACATTTAACAAAAGCCGCAAAAAGATAATTCATGATTCACAAATAAAATTAATAAAAACTGAAAAGTAAACCGATATAAAAATATTTGAATTTTCAGTTCTATTTGTTCAATTAGAAAAGCAAGTCAAAGTAAAGTTAAAAAGTTTAACAATGTTAGTTTTGCAAAGTATTAACTTTGAAACAGAGAGGGGGCGATATGGAAGTCTCTTTCTACATACATAACAAAAAAATCGTTTTCCTAGCCTTCGTGGGCAAATTAAAAAGCATGCGTGGGCCAGTGCCTGAGCCACGGGTCATAGGCTCACCATCATTGTTATAGTCCTTTACCAGTCCTTTACTATAACTATAAAAGAATAAATATATCGCACCTGTCGTAGAATAGAGGCACATCTCAAAAATTGCAAGTTTTGAGTTAACAAAAATTTTAGCAATGAGGAAGCTGTCCATTTCGTATGTAGAATAGAAGGATAACTCTAGTACACACCTTCTTAAATTATGGGTCGCAATCCCAAATGGGGTCGCGTAGCAAAATTCTGGGGTCGCGAGAGATTTTATAGTCATTGAAAGCTTTATTAAAAAGATCAACATTTGTAAAAGTAGGGCAAAAAAAATCGTTCTAAATGTATTCCAGTGTCTAAAATATAATAATTGAGAAAAATCATTGCAAAAATTATTGTAAATCATTTAAAAGTGCTAGAAACAGTTCTGTACATATTTTATATGAAATATTGATTTCAAAAAGGTAGCTTGCATTCAAAAACCGTTTTGGATTGGCTTAAGTGAGATTGATCACCTGCCACTTAAAGCTCAAGGTGAATTTACAGAGCTTTCGGGGTATTCAAACTTAAAACTACAATTTCCAAAAAAGCCCTTGACTAAATTCTGGATCGAAACTAGAACTGAATTTCCCACAATCGCTGATATGACGTTAAAAATTCTTCTGCTATTCAACACCACATATTTATGTGAAGTTACCGAAGTTACTTTCTCAGCTTTAACACGTAATATTATTGATTGTTTTCCAATTAGGTACTAGTGCATAGTGTGACATATAGTTTAAGAACCGGTATAAGAAATTTATACCCTCATCTGTTATTTATTAGTGATAAGAAATAAATGATAGATAATATTCACATTAACACATTGCACAAAGGTTGCCTAATTAAATCCTGACCGGATAGTATTGAACCGTAAAATTCGTAATTATTTTTTTTTTATCTACTTCCCTCATTGGTTATTTAAAAAAATCATACACTTGTTAAGGAATATACCCAAAAGAATTTAAAAAGTATAAGTTTCCTGCTTTCTTCCCTGCCCAACTGTGGAGTTGCCAGGGGTAAACAGGTGAGTTAACGTTGGTTATATACCCTCATCAGTTATTTAATTGTGTAATATGTTAAATGAAAGCTTATTTTATTCCCAATCTAACTGTATTAGGTTGCCTCATTAAAAAGTTGGTCCAGTCGGTCTAGTCCAAAAGGTTGTCAATTTGCTTCTTTGAAGGCGGAGCTAGGTCAAGTTATTAATTAATGGCGGCAAAATCCAAATTCAATTAACATCTATTTTATATTTTCAAAAATCATTTAAATTTTAAAGCTATCCGAAGTAAGTCAAAGTAAATGAAAGGCGTTTGTCAAGAACTAAATATGCTACGAAATTGTTATCGCCATCTGGTGTACTTTGAAAAGAACAACAAAATCTATTTAAAGGAGGAATCGTGAGATCAGCGAGATCAGTGTTATTAATCGCAGCAAAATAAAAATTCACTTAAGATCAGTTTTTAAATATTATAGAAATTTTAGTACATAATCTCAATTCTTAGTTGTTTTGAAATTAATAGAATCTTAATTACGTTATTATGTATAAATGAAGTTATATTTTTGATGCTGTAGCACAGGGGTGGGCAAACTGTCGATTGCGAACAGGACAACAGTCGATCGCAGACATTTTAAATAATTTTTAGGCAAACTTCAAATCTTTTAAACGAACATATGTAAAAAAATATAACTAACAATGAAACTTTAAATTTAAAACTAAACACGCATCTATTTTTCAACGGGTATAACAGATTCCCAAATTGTGCTTCTAATACTCCCTTCATCTCATTCTCTCTTTAAATTTGTGTTTATATTCAATTTAATCCATTTTTCGAAGTCGATTGCTATAAAGAAGATCAAAATAAAGAAGACTTAAATATAAGTTATGAAATAGAATAGAATATGTGGAAACGTATAGAAGTCAATAGTAAAAAATATGCAACTGATGCGTAGTATTTCGTAGCATGTCTGATCATCGGTCAAATTAATGTTTTTCTCTGTTTTTGTTGCATGCATACCAGGTTCTTATTTATTTTTTTCTATCAATCTTCTTAGAATCTAACTAATTGTTAAAAAATTTCAAAAATTGTTTATAGGTATTTTAATGACTAATATGTTTTTAATGTCTTTTTTAACAGAGTAGTTGAATAAGACATAAGTATTTTTCATTCTTTATTTTAAAATGATTCCCCACATAGTATAGAATCCTGTTAGCAGACCTACTAGCATTAGATTTCTTGAATTTCTTCCTTTTCAAGTTTAATTCGTATCCCATATCCTTGAGAACTTTAATTTTGTGTAATTGTTCCAAGTTTTGTTCATAATTTTAACACGAAAATTATTTCTTTGAATTTCTTATGCATTGCATATTGCAATTACTTTTCATAATTATACACTATTTCTTACTTAAAAAATTACTATACATAGAAAATAACTGAATCGTTTTGATTGATTGCATAAGACACGCATTTCTTTTGATACTTCAATAATGCGATGGAGGAATGTTTTGTAAATATTTCGACATATTGTAGGCGTGTGAAGAAATGTACAAGACAAAAAATGTACCGTTACGCCCAAAAGGCTGATAAAAAACTTTTATTTAAGGAAAAAATAAAGATTATAGCATTAAAAAAAATTGGGACATATTAACTATTTATTTTTGAATTTATCTGCACTTGCCCCCTTTTATGTGTTCAGAATGCAAGCGCATATAGGGTTTTATCCACTTTTATCTTGATAATCTATTGATAGTTTTATTTCATATCCTTTTTTAATGCATTGTATTGCGATATGAAGAAACGTAGGTGTATTCACACCGACTCACATAAATTCAATAACGCTGCGTTTCTTTTTTCACTTCTATATTTATTTTAATGTATTTTAGTTGCACTTCCTTTGCGTTAGAAAGTCTTTCTCAAAATTTTATTTCATTTCTTAATATAAAATTCAATTTATTAAGTTATTGAAGAATAATGAAGTGATGATGAAACAACTTAACAGAAACGGATTTATTGATACAAAAAAAGAAAATATTGCCGAAGATACTGCAAAGGAAGACGAAATAAGCAGTAGAATTAGTGAATGGAAAGCGGCTGTGTGGGCTCTATGTTTATCTTTGATAGTTTTGACAGTAAAAACTGTTCACGCAAATAGTAAGTAAATTGTTTCTATATATCATTTTTAATATTTAAACTTATTTTTGCAACATCCAGAAGACATGAATTACTTCTTAACCGTTTAAAAATATTAATATATGATTTAATGCAACTAAGGTCAGGTTAAGTGGCAACGAAAGACTACAGAAATTTATTAGGTTTAGTTATGCCGGAAATGTGACGCAATATTATATAATTTTACAATTTTGTTTATGTAGTTTTTGGAATAATTAAAATAAAATTCATTTTAAATCAAAATTATTGGTAATAAAATTAAGGTTATCAGGTAAGATTAAATTATTGATTTCTTTTTTTTTTCGTATTAAATAAAAAGTGACTTAACCACCTGAACTACTAGAAACGTGTTGACTTGAAGATAGTTCATGTTTTCTGAAATATGTACATTATGTACATAATATTAATATATTGTGCATTCTAATATGTGATTTAAAAAGTGAACTTAATTGGAATTTTTGTTAGGAAAATAAGGTAATTAATTTTCCTTTGTATGAAATATTACTTCGTGGAATTAACCTTTTCTTTTATTTTAGAAGATGCATTACGAACAGCATTGTGGGACTCAAAATTTACCTATATTGAGTCGTTGCTACCAGACGGACGTACTGTCGGCTACTATTTTCAAGATTGGTCATTAAAATCAAATGGTATTGTACTGCCACTTGTTTGTGGATTTTTTATGGCCTTATTTACCTGGTCCATTACTTACATGGATAGTTACAAACCAGGAGTATATCCACCAACGCCTTTTTCACCAAAAAAGTCTAACCTTGGGTAAATGAAGATAAGGTCAAATGTATATCAGTATTGTTTTAAATTTTATGCTTTTTTAGGGGAAAATCTAGAAGAACGTTTCATTTGGGCTATGTAATAGCTTTGGTGAATGGATTTTTAGTTTTTTTCATGATGGCTCTCAATAACGCTTTAGCTCATTAAAAAAACAAGACGGAAAGGGATACGTATGGAATTAAAGTTTGAAAAACATACTATCTTAATTTTTCAATAAAATATTTCTGACTCATGATACCCTCACCGTTAGAATTAGAAATTTTGCAATTAAAATGATTGTGAATCTTTTAATGAAAGCTTTAAATATTACATTTATAAAAGAGACATGATTGCGATTATTCAATGCTTTTCAATCTTTTGAATTCTGTTCAAGACATCTATTTATTTTACGTTACTAACGTTATAATCATCTTGAGGAAAATGCGAAAAAATATCTCAGGAATGCCGTATTATTTGAAAAAATTTAGAGATCTGAGCGCTTGATTAAAATATATAATTACATTTTTTCAAAGTAACGACGGGAAAGCGAAAATGTTTTTTTTTTTTTTGAGAAAAAGTTAAACTATTAATAAGAAAAGTTTTTAAAGGCGAAAATAGAAAAACTATTGAAAAGCTATATGATTCTTGAAAAATACTATTTTTCAATCACGCATTCTGCCCTTGTAGTACAACTCTTTATGTATTTCAGTTACATGCGCACGCATTATAATACATGCATTATAAAGTAATTACAAATTTTTTATACCACTGAGCTATATGACTTAAGTTGATTTGGGTGAACCTGGTCATAAACCTGTCAAAAATATAATGAATGCCAACGGTCCCCCACTTTTTTACCTTTTTTTTTAAATCCTAGCATTTTCGCGGCCGTCGGTGAACATACCTACATACCGCTGCTTCATATGCCGATTTAGAAAGGAAACAATATATTTTGTACAAATATGTTGTGGAAGGGATACGAGCACTCAGCAAATTGAGGGGAAATGACAATGTAAATAATGTAAACATTGGGCTTATGGAGCACGTTCACTCTAGTCATACATCTCAGTGGTTGATACTGATAAAACTAAACATGACACAATAGACTGCAATAGACACCTAAATATTCAATTTATGCCCAAAGAGATTGAATGACTAGAGTGAACTTGGTCATAAAACTGTTAAAAATATAAGTAAGGTCGACGAACCCTCACTTTTTTCCTTTTTTTAAACTCAGTGCTCTCTCGTGGCCGTCGTCTCGTGTCAATCGTCACCATTCTGAATCCTACTTTTATGTCATCTTAGAGAGGAGGGAATATATTTCCTACAAATATGCTGTGGAAGGGGTACGATCACTCGGCAAATTGAGGGGAATTGGTCCTTTAAATTTAACATGGGGCTTATGGAGCACGTTCATTCTAGTTAATTCAATCTCTTTGTTTATGACACGATGTTATGTTTATAAAAAGATACTTATACGATAATTAAAAAAAAAACATTGTCATTTCCCTTTCCCTGTACTTCTGACCTGCTGAGAACTTTCCCAAATTTATTAAATTGTTTTGAATAAATATTTTTTTAAAAATATTCATACAATAAATATATTTCTGGAGGGTCAGATATTTTCGTTGAAAAACATTGTCACCATAAAAGAGTCAAATACAAATAGTTTGTTAGCATTGAATTTATAAAATTCACGATTATAAATATCGTTCGCAATCAATTTTTATAATTTTAAATTTATTTCATTTGTGGATTGCAGAAAAATTTTAGGTTTATACTTTGAATTATAGCATTGAATAAAAAATATGCCTTATTTAACCAAGTCAGTGCCTATGCAATGCAATTATTGATTTTTTAAGTATTTCTGAACTGTATATTGCTTTATTTTAGAGGCCATATGTCGTATATTTAAGTTGCATGATTTTAACATAAAAATCATCACGTAAATGACATTATTTAAACAATTTTATCTATTTTATATAGAAAGTTTCTATATTATGCATAATTTTACAATATCGTGGCAGCTACTAAGGTTTAAGTTATCTATTTATGCTTAATATTCTATTAACTTGTAATTTATTTAAAAATATATTTTTTATAAACAACAGTACATGTTTATTTTATTATTTCCTATTATTTCTACGAACATTTGAACTGAGTTTTCGTTTTTAAAATTAAATTATATTACATTTGAAAAATATTGTTTTTTATTGTAGATTGCTTTTAAACTAAGATTTTACAACCAAAGTAATGGAGACTTATAAAGTTTTCAAAATTTATAATCATGACGATTTTCGGAATATTACGAAAGGTATACGGGTAGCAGAATGTAATCGAATTGAAGAGGACGTACTTCCTGAATGTTGTAAGACTCAAAATACTAAATCATTGAAAAATAGATAGTAAAATTATTTTTGTAAAGGTGAAAAGGTTCTTGCAAATCGATTAGCCAATCTCACAGTATCAGATAGTTTAACTTGCTCTTGTTGTAATGCATCATTTTTGGATCAAATTGAACAACGAAAACACTATAAACTTGATTGGCATCGTTATAACATAAAACAAAAATTGACCGGACTTGACGCTATTACTGAAGAAGAGTTTTCACAAACTGTTGGTATGTGTTAGAAAAATCTTTGCAAAATTTTTTTTTAAAAATAAAATATTTTTTTTAGATGATTTATCTAGTATTTCGGGATCAGAATCTGAAGAAGATGATGTTTGCAAGGCAACGGTTTCCGATTTTCCTAACGAATTAGCTGCAAACGATTCAGATCCCAAATTATCAAATTCCTTAGTGGCAAGTAGGCACTCGAAAGTATTTTTCGAAAATGAGAAAAATGAGATTTTTTCTGTATACAAATGTTTACTACATAATAAAAAAGTAGGTGTGAACAAAATGTGCAATGTGCATCTGTAATTTATTTTTATTATTTATAGGAAATCCCTCAAACGGACGCTAAGTTGATTAATTTGGCCCAAAATATAATCAATTTCAATGTTTGGGCAATATTCATGTTAGGTGGAGGTCACTTTGCAGCAGCAATTTTTGAAGGTATATGAACAATATCATTCTCTAGATTACGTTTATTTAACAAATCAGTATTCTTCAATTTTAGGGAACTCTATTATCGTTCATAAGACTTTTCACTGTTATACTGTGCGTGCTAAGCAAGGTGGTACACAAAGTTCACGTGATAATCGTGGAGGACATCCTAAAAGTGCTGGTGCAAGTTTACGCCGTTATAATGAACAAGCTTTAATTCAAGTAATAATATTTAAAAAAAATCAACCAGCTTTTACTTATATTAAAAATTATTTTAGCATGTTCAAGAAATTATAGAATCATGGAAGAATCATTTAAACAGATGTAATTTATTATTGTACCGAGCGGTAGGTCCACAAAATCGAACTGTCTTATTTGGAGGAAAAAATCCACCTTTAGATAAAACTGATCCTAGATTAAGAACTATTCCTTTCGTCACTAGAAGAGCCACTTTTAAAGAAATAAAACGAGTGCATGATATTTTATCTTCTTTGGAAATTTATGGTAATATTTGAGATATTTTATTTTTTCATTTCAAATAATCATATTATCTCTTATAGGCAATGCAAGTTTATTTAAAAATACTTTCCCTATAACTCCAAGTAAAAAGGAAGACTTAATAGAACCTCGAAAAAAAGTATCTAACGAGGATGCTTCAAAAACAGACGATTCCAAAAGAAAAGGTCGACCATCTTCTCGAGGAAATATTATTGATAGAGCTAAATCTCGCGAATTAGTACAACGTCCTTTACCAGGAGGTGAAATCGATAGCAGTCGAGAATCCTCAACTAGTGGCATTCGAGTTTTAGATTTCAATGATATTGAAGTATCTTTCACAAATAATCTGCAAGAATTTGAGGATACAGTACCTGAAGAGATAAAAAAGAATATCAGAAAGAAGCGTAAAAAGAAAACACCAACAAAAAAGAAACCTGAACCTGTTGAAACGAAAAAAGTTAATGAAGAATTAGAAATGTTAAAAAAGAAAATTTGGGCCGCTTTAACATTAAATGATTCTACACTTTTGGAGACGGAATTGAAAAATATCAACGTGTCTATTAAAAATAAATCCCACGAAAAAATCTCAAAACTAGAGTTGGAGTCGGTTTTAAATGAAAGTATAGATAGTCAAGGAAATACGGTGCTACATACAGCTGCACTTGATGGAAAAAAGAATTTAATTGGGTTCGTTGATTTATTCCCATTTTATTATAAAACTTTACAATTCGATTGCTCATTTTCAGCATTTTCTTAAAATATGGATCAAATCCATGCAATTTAAATAAAAAGAAACAAACTCCGTACACAATTTCGTTAAATAAAGAATGCAAGTTAGAATTCAGGAAATTTTTGACTGAATTTCCAGATAGATATGATTATGGAAAAGTGAGTATTGGTTTTATTTCTGTTCTCAATTGGAACATAACTTTATTTTTTTATGTTATCTTATTTACCACAAAAAGTTTTGAATATTTTTTTCCTGGTTATTACCATTATTATTACTAACACGTTCATCAAACTAGATATTTTTGTTGTTGAAAGATTACCGAATATTTTTGAGTGTATCGTGTTTTAAGATTTTTCTGCGATCATTTCTATTTTTTGTCGTTAAAAAGTGACGTTTTTTGATTTCATTTAAAAAAATTATATGTATTCTTGTTACACTGACCAAACACATTTTCATTTTATATAACATGATGATTGAACACCGAATTCACTTCAACTAAGTCTGCGCTATTGAGCTGTAGACGTTTGCGCATTATTGAAATTTTAATGTTTGGAGTGCGGCATTGTGTGTCTTGCGCAGGCTTGGCGCGCAGTTGTATGGTTTGTGTTGTTTTGTCAACGAATGAGAAGTAAATAAATCTTTTTTAATAATCGTGGAAAAAAACTGAATAAAATGCAACCAAAAATTATCGAAGACCTTTCAAACAAGTGACTAAAGTTGAATGAGTTGCGTTAGGACTAAATGTTAATATTTACAATAATAATATAGTTTATTAACTGCCTTCACTATTTTTTTAGTCTGATATTCCTGGCCCTTTAACTGCAGAGTTTGAAAAAGAATTGGAAGAAAAAGAACGTATACTTGCTGAAGCAAAAGTGGAGAAGGAAAAAGAAAAAAAGCGAGAACGTGAAGAACAAGAAGAAAAAGAACGTTTTGCAAAATTAAGTGATCGAGAAAAAGTAACAAATGCTGTATAAATCTATAATTAATTTTCTTAAAAATTACGTATTTTTTCGTTATTTTTAGCGAGCTTTAGCAGCTGAACGGCGATTAGTCAATAAGAATACCGGTTCTGTTTTGAGAAGATGTTTTTTGTGCGGCGTGGATATAAGCGGGAAAGTTCCTTTTGAATATAATCAAAATGTATTTTGTTCTATGCCTTGTTTGAAAACTCATAGAAGTCAGCGAGGAGCTTTCATCGGTTAATTTTATTAATCTGTTTAATTTCTACTAATGTAAAGTTATGGATGTGATTTATAATTTTTTAAGTATATAATTTTTTGAAAAAGCTATTGAATTCATTTACCCAATCAAGTAAAAACCAATTTTCTGCTTCAGAAAAAATATTCAACCTCAACCAGTAACCTACTAAAATTATAGATTTATAAGAATCGTAATAACTACAATTAGCGTATCTCGATATTTATCAATTTTTTTGTCTGCTACATTTAAAAACTTTATAAACAATTTTAAAAACACGAAGCACCGGAAATAATGTAGAATAAATATAGGGATTTTTAATTTTGATAGGATATAAACAGATGTTGACAAACCTGATTCAACTGAATACGGAAATGTCATTCACTTCAAGTGTAAGTGGAAATTTGGTGGAAATGCATGGCTATCACGGACATCGGCAGAAGTAAAATGTTGTTGTAGGGAAAACTAGTTTTAATGATAGTGTTTGAAAGTAAAAGTGAAGACGCTTGATTATATACTCAGAATTAGGAGTTGTTAAGTTCGCAAGCATGTCTGCCTATGCAATTTATGCAAAAGATGTGAATGGTAGGTGAAGCGCTAAAATCACTGAAACTAAACACATTTTATTTCCATTAACCTAAATGTGATGGAAAATTAACTTAAATACAATTAAAATTTGTTCATTTTAGGTAGTCCTGTTATTCCTGCATCACAGCGACCAGATGGAACTTGGCGGAAACAACGACGAGTCAAAGAAGGATATGTTCCTCAAGAGGAAGTTCCTCTCTATGAAAGTAAAGGGAAACAATTTGCTAAAAGCAAATCCGTACTTCCTGTTGGCATGACCGCTGTTATCGATACAACTGAATCAAAATTAGGTGTCAATAAACGATGCCCCATACCGGGTTTGGTGATAGAAGAAGACTACATGAAAAAATTGAAGAAAAAGAAAAAAGCAGTTAATACAAATGGTAAACATTGCTTGCCTTAAAATGTATTGAATATAGTTTTCTCATAAAATATTTGATTTCAGCTACCAATACCGATAAGGTGACAGAAAAACTTTCTCAAGTAAAAATTACAACCACTACACCACCGGGACCAACGACCGACCCAGCGAAACGATTGAAAAACTTAAAGAAGAAAATAAGGCAAATAGAAGTGATTGAGGAAAAAATTAAATCAGGTGAAATTAAGAACCCAGAAAAAGAACAATTGGAAAAAGTTGCACGAAAAGCAGAAGTTTTGCAAGAAATAGAAAAGTTAGAACAAATTGTTCAAACCGAACATACCAACTGAATTTATAAAGTTTTGATAATATAAACTAAACAATTTTTGAACATTTAAAATGGAGAAAAAACTTTAGTGCCATTAGCCTTTATACATACTATTACAATACGGAATTTGTTATTTATTTCCATACTATCTTTTTACTAATAGTAGAAAATACATATTCTACCACATCTGCCAACTAAAGATGTGTTAAAGTATTTAAATAGCCGTGTTATTGATTCCTTAAGTTTTAGATGATAATTAAAAAGTACAAATCAATTTAATTTTGAAAAAGATTGATACTGAAGCAATAATTAACACTGGCCTTGTTTGAAGTTCCATTTTTTAAAACAGATATTACAGAAAACCAATAAACACCAATTATGTACATAATAAATAATTCTATTTAGGAATATAATATAAACGGTTTGAAATTGCTGTTTGTAAGAGATAGTAGTCTTTAAAACGATGATTAGTTAATCTAATTATTCAAAAAATTGTACATTTAAGATTTTTTTTTTGATCATATTTTTACGTGTAAACAATACTTATTCGGTTGTATTAGAACGATTATAGTGGAATAATGTGCAACTGAATATAATGTTTACGTTTAGTTTTAACTTGTAACATTTTATCGACTTAATTGTATGTATAAAAAATGACTATTTAAACACAAATGATGCTTGTAATACAATTTATTAAATGTTTTACTATACATGCATTTAAGAATATAATTTTTATCTTAATAATGTTTTTGCCACTTTCACCAAATAGAACATTTTTTTCCTGGATTCATTGCTGTTCCTATAGGACAGTTGAATGCCTTTGTAAAATGTGGGGAGTTAGCCAAAGATCCTATAGTACGATAGCGTGTTGGAGGATGTTCTCCCATTTGAACAAGACTTAGTAATGTTTCTGGGGTGACCAACTCACAATTTTTCTAAAAAACTCAAATGTGTAAATTATTCATTTTTTAAAGTGTATATTGTATTTACTCGAGCATAGCTAAGAAAAAAAAGTTGTTCTGGAGTGAATTTGCTCAGTTCTCCCGGTAATTTTTTGTCATTTTTATTTCTTTCAACTTGTAATTTATAAGCCTCAAAAGCACTCGTTATACTTTCTACATCGGCTATGTTTTCAGCGAGTGTCAGTTTTCCATTAATCTAAAATTGATTAGAAATTTATTCAGATTTTTAATTACCATAATAAAAAAAAGCATATTACCC
This sequence comes from Sisyra terminalis, assembly GCA_958496175.1. NCBI lineage: Eukaryota > Metazoa > Arthropoda > Insecta > Neuroptera > Sisyridae > Sisyra > Sisyra terminalis. The sequence continues at coordinate 36,095,750 of OY292274.1, forward strand.
TTTGCTTATTAATTCCTAAATTTTTCAATTCATCAACATTATATTTGTCGTAAAAATCAACGAAACATTCAACTTTTTCATTATAGATTTCAGAAGTTTTATTTGACCACCAGTTTACCAAATTTCCCTTTTCATCGAATTGACTTCCTTTATTATCGAAAGAATGAATCATTTCGTGACCTAAAATTGTGCCCATTGCACCATAATCTAACGCACTGCAAATTAAATTGAGTGATAAAAAATAATTAAATTTTACTCAAAAACAATTGTACTCAGGTCTATTTTTTTCAAATATAGGAAATTGGAGAATTCCATTTAGAATATCTGGAACAATATTTTTTTGCATGTAGATTAAAAATTTTATTTGAAAATAAAATACATACAAATTGAGTTCCTGAAATTGAAAGCGTTAACGACTGTAGGGTCTCCAAAACTAAAAAGCAAAAAACGTAAAAGAAGAAAAACAAATTCAATAATTTTAATTCCTTACTCAGATTCTGTAATGGGTACAGAAGAAAATAATCTATCTAAACTTTTTTTTACATGATATCTGTAAAGAAATAAAACATTTTTGAAATGATTATCACCAACAATTAAATCGGGTAATTTTTCTTCTAATTTTTTGGAATCGTCAAGTCCATTGGAATATCCAAAAATAAAATTTAAGCTTTCAGCCTTTTTCAAAGCTTTAAATTTGGTTTCTTCGTCCATCCAACTGATAGATTTAATACGCTTTTGAATAATTTCATAGACCAAACTGGTCATTGCAACTAGCTGAAATTATAAAAGACTAGAAGAGAGTTTTGTATTAAGTAATAATATTTTTACTTTGATTTTTTTTTCTTCATCATAGTTTCTTTTTATATATTGATAAGATAGAGCTGGGGTGAAAAATGTTGCCACTTTTTCTTTGCAATCCATTTCCCTGCAAATTTTGAAAAGAGTCATGACAAAAGCTATATTTAATTAAAAGAACGTAATCATTTGGTTATTATTTTTTTTAAATTTGAAGAAAATAATAAAGAGTCGAGAAAAGCCTGTGAATTTTAAAATAAAACTTACAGTGTTGGACCACTATCTATCCCTAATACAATTCGATCTACTTGATAGGATAGTTGTTTCATTTTTTCTGTGGTATCTTGTGAAAGAAATTTTACTAAAGTCCATCCCAAATAGTTAGCTGCAAGAAATGAGAATTAAAAAAGTAAACAATTAAATAAAATAAAATCAACCCAAAATTCGGGGAGGCGTGTTTTCAATTAAGTGAAATATTTCCCTCATAAAGTCTACTTCGTAAACGAGAATTTTCGTATTTGAAGAAATTGATCCTTGTGTCTCACGAAAGATATTTCCAAAAAATATTAACCAATTTATCTACAAAAGTATAAATTTAGTAAAAAATAAACAGCAAGAAATAAAATATACTTTATTTTTAGTAGTTATATTTAAAATATCTGTTTTTTTCTGCAATTGTTGAATTGTAAAAATATTATTAAATTTTGTAAAATCGTTTCGCATTTCATCCAGTTTTAAAATCTTTGCTAGCTGAATTTCAAAATTCACAATTTCTATTGCTTCCTTTTCGATATTTTTCAGTGATATGGTGTTTCTTTGTTCAGAAATTAAAAATTCAAGGGCAGTTTCTCTTATCCATTCTATGTATGTTTGAATGAATTTGGAATGTTTTTTTGAATCTTTTAATATGTAAAGAGGAAAAATAGGAACTGCTTGGTCAAGCTAGAAAATATGTATAATTATACAATGAAAACAGATAAACATTGATTTTTTTACTGTTATTAAAGTAACAGATTTATTATTTAAATCAGAGCTCAATTGAATATTAAATAATGACCGTAAACTATACAAACGGAATGTGTCTGAAAGATAATTTTGCCAAAAAAAATTTTCTTCAACCCAATATTGCGAGATTAGTGGCCACCCTCCAAAGTAGTTCAAAATTCCAAAAAGCGATTTATAACCAGCTTCTTCTATTTTTTCTTAAAAAAGTTAATTATTTCATTAAAACTATCTCCAACAAATAATATAATTAAATTAAATTTACCTTTATTAGTACATGCAGTAAAAAAATCTTTCATTGCTTTAACTGCTTCGGGATCCTGTTCTTCTATTGGTGTTTTCAATATTTCAAGTATTTGTAAGTCCGTTCTCTGTTGCATTTCGGAAAACGTTCCCCAATAAGATTCAGTGTTTGGTATTTTTGTATGTTTTTTCCAATTACCACAGGTAAATTCATCAAAGTCGTCACAGGGATCCACAGAAAAATTTATGGCATTTAAGAAATACCGGGCTAAAATTGTTTTGATTATATTTTTTATTCATTTTACTACCTTAAAATTTTCAAACAATTTTCCCAACAAACGTCTGTTGTGCAAATATCATTTTTCAAAGGTTCCTCAAAGGATACCACAAAATGAAAAACAGTAAAAGTTAAGGCTAATTTAAAAAAAGCGTACCTAAAACAAACTATGATTTAGAGAATCCATTAAAACTAATTTTAAATATGATACCCAAACGAGCGTGACGCCATTATTAACTAAAAATTCAACCCTCAAGCTAAATTTATACCTATTTTTTATCATAATTTGATTAGTCAATTCCGCTGTAGGTTTTATTATACAGCTATTATTTTATCATTACTTTTTCGGAAATGCGAAATCCTTTGATGTTTTTAATTAGATCTGATGATAAATTTTTGGGTTCATTGACCAAAGGGGAAAAAATTCTATCAAATAATTAAAAAAAAAATTGTTTGTACTTCAATAAATTTATTGAAAAATTATTTAAACGAATTTACAAATAAAATTATGTTAAATTCTAAAATAAAAAAAATCATTCCCAGCGGCTCTTTTTTCCTCGTTTTTGTCGTTCTGTTTGAACAAGAGGAGCATTAACACCAGGTTGAGGTTGCACATTGTTTTCCCAACTCTGATCTTTAGAAGCTGTAAATTGAGTTTGGTATTGAGATTTAAACGCTGCTTTCATGGCTGATAAGCGGTCAGTAGCAGGTCCACATTTTGGTGTACTTTTTGCAATGGACGATGAGAAACTCTGAAACAATACAATTATTTTTAGAAACGCATTGATAAGAAAAAAATTCAGATCAGTACTTGTGAACTTCCACCACTGTGCAAGCCAGGTCGTTCTTTGAAACCTAATCCGCAACCTCCAATGTTTAAATTTTTCCCTTTTCCACTCTTGAAACGAGATTTTCTGAACCATGAGCTTTGCATAGCCAAATCAAGCAAAGATTGAGGCACTTCTTGATTAGCACCTTCTAAATTTCTTACTAGATGACCTACAAATTCTTTGTCCCTTTCGACGACAAGTGTGTATGCTGTTCCTTTTTCGCCAGCTCGACCAGTTCGACCAATTCGGTGAGTATGAGTGTCTATGTCTCTTGCAATGTCATAATTAACCACTGTTTTTATATGAGGTATATCCAAACCTCTCGCAGCAACATCAGTCGCTACCAAAATGCTTACTTCTTTCTTTTTGAACTTAGTTATAACATTATTTCTCTCTATTTGATCCATGTCTCCATGTAATAATAATACTTCAAACTCTTTTAGTTGTAAATTATTAGCGACTTGCTCTGCATCCGCTTTTTTTGTGACAAAAATCAGTACACTTCCGGCTGAAACCAGCTGAACGAGCATTCGTAAAAGCCAGCTCCATTTATCATGTGCGTCTCTCATAGTTAAAACGTGCTGAGTTACATCTGTGTTTGCTTCACCAACATCACCCTGTTAAATAAAAAAATTGCATATAAATTGAAAATTTCAATCCAATAAACAAATATATACATTTTCAAAACTAATATGACATTACAGGTATTACAGTTTCATTATGTAAGACAAATTTTGCCATTTTCAAAACTTCACTCTAAGACAAAATAATACCCCACTGAGTGTATGGTAGTACATTGGTCCCCAGAGTAGTGATTCGCGAGAAAATTTCGCTAGTTCGCAAAGAAATGTGGATTATACTTGTTATAATATTATATTTTACACTTAAAAATCCTATTAGTGGTTCGTGGGATTTAAATTATGAAGCTAAGCACCACCTCATGTTCTATCTAAAAGTAATTAACGTAATCAAGAGTGTTAATGGTATAAGGGCATTTTTTATTTCTTAAGAATACTTTTATTTTCATCGCAAATAGTTATCACTCACGTATCATCAATCGTATGTCAATCATAGTTTGAAAATCATAACTTAGACTACATCAAGATTTAGAAATTTATCCAATTTGTTCTTGTCCCTAACAATTATATGGAATAAGTTTTGAAAAAACTTTCAAGTTTTTCAAGTTTCAAAATACAGCCTGAATATTTAAATTTAAGAATTTTAAAAAACTTTCAAAAAATTATAAATTTGTAAATCAAAATGATAGTTTCTAATGGAATATTTAAAATTTGTTTCTAGGAATGTATTATTATTTTATGTGAATCATTACACAAAGTTTTACCTGAACAATTCGAATAGGATCTGTTAGAATATCTCGAGCTAATTTTTCAATTCGTTTTTTGAATGTGGCGCTGAAAAGTAAAGTTTGGCGGTCGGGTCGTACATGGTTACAAATCGATCGGACTTGAGGTTCTAAAAATATTTTTGAACGTAAATTTGATTCTTTTGTGTTGCTTCCTCTAATACTAACCAAAACCCATATTGAACATTCGGTCGGCTTCATCTAAAACCAAATAAGTCACGCGTCGTAAGTTAGTAGCTTTCATTTTGACTAAATCAATCATTCTTCCTGGTGTGGCTACTACAATTTCAGCACCATTTTCTAAAGCTTTTGATTGTTCCCACTTAGAACCACCACCATAACAACAACAAACTTGTATATTGTAGACTTTCCCGAATTTTCGTGCTTCATTGTAGATCTAAAATGTTTTTTAATTATATATTTTTTCTTTTGTATAAAGTATAGAATTTTATACTTGTTGAGATAATTCTCTTGTAGGTGCTAAAATTAAACCGATTGGGCCATCACCTGGTTGTAATTCTTTTTGGTCCATTATATGCACTAACATTGGCCAAATGAACGCAGCGGTTTTTCCACTTCCTGTTTTAGCGATACCAATAATATCTCTACCACTTAGACCGGCGGGAATGGCTTGAGATTGAATCGGTGTAGGTTGTGTATATTCCGACTTTATAATTTGTTTCATTAATGCTTCATCAAATCCAAAATGAGCGAAGCTGGTAACTGGATGTGGAGGCGAAGGTCCAGTTACTTTTAAGCCTAACGTTTTACATAAATCTTTTACTTGACTATCGCTTAAGCTAGCTATTTCTTCATGAATATTGTAAAAGTTTTTTTCAAATGGTTGGTATTCAATTTCACTATGATCAATTGGCGGGAGAGGATCAATTTCTCTCTTCCGAGGTGGGGGTATTGGATTTCCATCTTCATCATATTCTATCTCAGGATCACTTCCTTCATCAATTAACCCTGCTGTTGGGTTTTCTTCAATATATCTATAATACGATTCTTCATCATCTTCTTCTTCTATATCATCTCGTATTCCCTTATTTTTATCAGGCTCAACAATTGTAGCTGACGGTGAAATTGTCGGCCGAGTCACTTCTTTTTGTATTCCAGCCATAAATGCTTCTAACGGATCTTCGTCAGAGTCTTCATCCCTAGACGGTTGAACTCTAGTGTTATTTGAAGGGCTTCCAGGTGCTGGAATGTAAGCCAATGCAGGTGCTGCGCTATTTTCTTCATCATCTTCGTCAAAATATCTAAAATTCACAATCATGAAAGTAGTTAAGTCTAGAATATAAACAAAATTGGGAAGAAGAAACCTACTCGTCTTCAGTTTTTGCTCGCTTACGGGGCAAAGCCCAGGAAGCAGCTAAGGCCGTTTGGCTAATTGCATTCATTGTCGAATATCCTTGTTTGCTAAGACCAGTTGATGGAGGTGGTGGCACAGCATTATGACTTGTTTTTTTATTGAGCTGAAAGCCCGAAAATCCGAAACCACGATTATTACTCATATTTGGCGCTAGATAAAGGACCACAAGGACTATATGAAAGAATAACAATAACGTCAAATTAGCCCCTAGTATATAAACAAGACGTTTAAGCAATAATATTGATTAATATATTGATATAATTAATTAATCCACTTCCATTTACACTTAGGTTTACTTTAAACAAATAAATTTGTTTAACATTTTAATTAAAGTAAAATTAAACCAATTAAACCTCAACTATTTGGATTACTAAATTTGTTCAAATATCCTTATTTTAAAAACGCAATAAGTAAAAAAAAGAAAAAAAACGCTAAGGTAATGTTTTAAATAAAGTACAAATCTTGATTATTTTTATAAAGAAAATTAATGAATTTTGTCTAATTTGACATTTGTTTGTGATACATTGATACATATTATTAATTTCACTAAAAACCGCTAAACTCGCTTCAAGCGCTTTATTCGCTTTACTTATAATCAAGTAACAATCCATTTTGATTTTTAATTTTAGAAAGGTTTTGAACATTGATAAATACATTCACATAATTCTGAAATTTATTTTATTGTTGTAAGAGTGCGCTGCGTAGGATTTAAAAATTTAAGAAATGTAAATTAACAAGTCAAGACGGTCAATACCTGCGATTTCGTCAGTGCAACATTATTAATAATATTGATTAATCCATTGTAGAAAAATGCATACCTAAATTGCCTAAATTATTTCAATTTTTTATATTTAATAAGAATATTGATTAGTCCTTGAAAATGTCTTTTTAATTAAAGAAGGGATGTTATGTACCTAGAACTCAGTAATCGCCACTAACCATAATCAAAACTATGGGATATAAGTATCAGTAACCTATGCCACGGATGGTGAAATTTGAACTTAAATGTTACTAAGTAAATAAAATTATCTTCATATCTATACATTTTGCAATTCAGTGCAGTAGTTTTAATGGTTAGTTATTAGTTATTTGTTTCGTTGTACGCCAATGCATTTGAGTTGCCGACTGTTAGGATATATAATAACTAGTAGTTGCCCGTTGCATTCGCAACTAAAGGTTCTATCTCAATAAAATGTTTAACCTTTCCGACACGGAGGGTTGAAAAATTTCAAATGGTCCGAAGCGGGGTATCCGACATACCCCAGACCAAATCCAGTGCTTCTCAAACAAAGTGAAATAGGTTTTTAAATGAAAATTTTTTTTGAGTATTACAAATATTTTAATTTTTTCAAAAAAATTCTAAAGTACATAATATGTGCATATTTTTTTTAAATGGTAATCAAAATTAAAAAAAAATAATATAATTACAACTTAAAAACCATAAAAAATAAAAATTATTTACAAAAGAACTTAGGTATAAAAGAAATAGTTCATATAGTTTATATAGCTAAAATATTACAAAACTAATTTACTTATAATAAAACTATATATTTAGATTTGTTAGATATATTTAGATTACTATAATACATTTTTACAGACTATAAATTAATGTTTACAATTTGGACAAGAAATTGTTTTAATTTGATAGCGGTGAATAAGTTACATCATATTATTAATAAGTCACATCGAATTTTAAATTTTCTGTCTTCACTTCTTGGGCAAAAACTACAACTCGTAGTTTTTGGTATATCCTGCTGGTCTTGCTCTACTGCCAATTGAAGGTTCTTCGTTGGAGTGCTATTTCCATTATTGATAACTTGGTCAAATAACTCAAAGCCGAGTTGAATGTGCTTGTGGTAATTTACATTGTTGTTTTTCCGTTTTAAAACATTTTCTTTTAGCAATTCCGTAGCCAATTCTCGAAGAAATGCTTGTCTTCGGCTACGGTTTCCTTTTCGCCAATCTGGTTTATTTTGTACCCAAATAATGTAAGCATTTAATGCAGCCATATCTATTATTTCCATGACTATTCTGAACGGCCACCTTCTAGTAGTCCTAACAAGACTATACTGTTGGGTCATTTTGTCTCCAGTATCGACAGCTCCTTTGGTTTTATTATAATGAATAATAATATTTGGCCTTTTTCGCGGACCATCTTCTACTTCAATATTTTTGACTTCTGTGGATAATAGTCACCGCTTGATTTTTGATTGATAAATATTTCTCTTTTGTTTCTCCTGATTGTTCCGGTGAGAGTCACATCATTTAAAAAAAATTGTTCGCTAAAGGAATTGATGTAAAGAAATTTAGAAACACTGGTTTAGAAATAAGCAGGTAAGATCGATAAGATGTTGCACGTTCAAGAATGAATACACAACTAAACGTTTGAGAAAGAAAACAATGCATTTTACAATTATCACTTTCGGTTTACACTTTGCAATTTGCATTTTGAGAATTATGAAATAATCACAGAAGAAACTCAATAAAACTGTCTCTCTTCTTTGTGCCGTAGTAGAGTGAAACATATAATCATTAAAATAATTTTTAGAAAGTTGAAGATTTTAAAGTGATCCATGGGGTGCCTGGGGTACGTAAAAACCCCGCTTCGGACCGGGAAGGTTAATGAGATAATGTAGAATTTATCAACAATCGAAATTTTAAATTCAATAATCAAAGTGTTGTTAATATAAAGAAAAGTTTACCTAAATTATATTAAGAAATAAAATATGTGTTTTTTTTAATACCATTTTAATAACAACTTTTTAAATAACGTCATTTCACTAAATTAGTATGAAAGTTTAAAACTTATGTAGTACTTTTACCAAATAGGTGATTTTAAATATTGGTTTGTTTTTCAACAATCAAACTTTTTAAAATTTATTTTATTTTATGAACCAATGGTTGTGATCTGGAGTAATTATATATTCAGCTGAAAAACATTAAGGTATCAATTTTTTGCCATATATTTCACTGTCAATGCAAATATAAAATCTTCCATACTAACTTTTTTTTGGTATTTAGAACAACTTGAAAATCAATTATTGTTATTGAAAAAAAATTAAATATTCGAATTTACTTCCACGCTTTTCACCTATTTCCAATAATTTTGTATGTACAACATCCAAATGTGCGAAATCGAATAGCTTTTTAGTCATGTTAAAAAATAAAGGTCATTTTTTTTTCGTTTTACATCGTATTTTCAAATATAAGTGCACATTTGTGTCGATGAAATTTGGAAAGTGTTTTCCTTATACGATGCAGATATATAATAAGAAAGGGTTTTTGAAAATGTCTCCCCTAAAAGAGTAAAAAACGGTAGCAAAGTTTGTAAGGGATAACGTTTAATAAACAATCGAAATTATCAATAATCAATCAAAGTCCGTTAAAAGCGAATATTTACAACTGGCTAACTATTTGTCGCGCTTTTATTACAAATAATATAAATTTAAATTCATAAAAAATTGTACCATCGGGTGCGTAAATAGTTATTTAATGTGCTCGAGTAATAATATTTTGACAAACGTAAATAGTTGTTATAAAAAAAATACAAAAATAATAACAAATTTGGTAAGTAGCCGGTTTGAGCAAATAGGCATGCATGAATGTGTCAACTTAACCCTACCAACGTTTGAATGCGTAAGTGGGGATAACAGAGGGCATGCGCATAGCTCTGAACGCACGGACGGCAAGATAGCCAATTTATATATAAGACTAATAATAAAATATATGATTTAGAGAAATATGATATAAAAATCAAACCGTAACCGTACCCAAATCTGTTATAAACGTTTTGAATCATTTCGAATAGAGACGGTGTCTAAATGAACAAAATTCAAATCGTAATCTTGTAAATATTTTTATTTTCTCTATACAATATTCTGAAAAAAAATATAGCTCGAATCTCTTTTAGCAGCATCAATATCTGGTAACGTTGTATTTTCTACTTTGTATTTAATTTAATTTCCGATATTTTGTCGCTTTATTTTCATTATAGCCCTATATATTTGCGAATTAAATTAGAAAAAAGTATTAAATTGCTGCTAAATACTAATGTCGTGGCTCATTTTTCTTTTAGAGCTGTTAAATCTGGCAATGTCGCATTTTCTAATGTATTTTTAATTAATTTGCAAATAAATCGGCTAATAATAAAAGTTTAGACACAAAAAAGAAAATTTTAACATATAAGGATTGAAAATTATCAAAATAATAGCGAATAGAATAAAAAGCAAAGTAAAAAATTCAACATTACGAAATTTGACGGTCCTAAAAGGTACATGGGCCTTTCAATATACTAAATTCAATATAAGATTGGTAGAAATTTGGTAGAATAACTTTTAATAGATCTGACCCAATTCCGGCTTTGCTAAAATAAATATTTCAGCTCCTGCTAGCTCTTTCCAACCGTTTCAACTTGTGTTACCTAGTTAAATTTTTTTTGAAGTTTATTATTTTTAATATGAAAAATTCGAAACTTTTGCATAAAATTTTAATTTTTGCTATAAGAAGAAGAATAATGAAAGAAATAGCAAAAACATTTTGAGACTAGAAAAAACAATTACAAAATCGGAATACCTAGTTAAAAAAATATTAATGAATTATGAACGGAAACGCTTTTTTCTTGAAAAATTAATTTTGAAGTAAAGACAAATTAATTGAGCGAAAAATAATGATTCTTTCACAAAGAAAAGAGGGTGAAATAGATATTAGAATTGCTTACATAATAAAAATCATACAATTTAACGACTGAAAGAGAAGAAAAACGTCGCGTCGTTCAAAGAACACCTTTTTCCTTCGAGAGAAACGTTCCAAAAAACATTGTTTTAGTAAAGATTTTTACCTTAATAACTTTAAGTTTCACTATAAAAATTGTTTAATTCATTTTAATTTCAAAGAAATAATTTTCAGAAATAAATTGACATTTGCTTAGCTATTTTAGGTAGACAGATTGTTAGGACTCAGGAGATACATTGCTTAGTTTATTCTCCCTTAAGAATATATAAACGATATAAACATCGTTTTTAATATATAAGCGCAACGTTGTAAGTTGGAGTGTTTTTTATTTTTATTTATTCACATTTAGAGTTGCGTAAATTTTCGCGATTATAGATTTAATTAATAACCCCTAAGTCGATTTTATTTATCACTGTTACTCTGTACAATAACTCATAATCTGCAAGGTCAGTGGTAGAGGTTTTTCTTCAGTAGTGTAGTTCGAAATGAAACTAATAATCTTATTTGAAACTCTGAATGAAAAAATGAGAATTTACCAGTGTCCAGCAGATAGTTCTAAATATTTAATAACGTTATGTCGCTATTGTCCTACGATTCGTTTATATGTCATCAAATTCGAAGTTAAAAGCGGGTCTGAGAAGTTGTGCTGAAAGAGAGTTGACTATTAAATTAACATTGTTCTGTTCAAAAATAATGAATGAAAACTCACTGAGGTACATCATGTTATATAATACCCATAATATAATACCATTAAAAACATAAATGTGAAAAGAGAGCTTCAAGTTCGATTCAAAAAATGTTTGAAGAGTCGGTTTCGCCGACAATTGAGTTGAAATCTATACGGATGTCAAGTTTCGTAAGAGAACTAATCATGAACTTGCCACAGGAACACAAAACAATATTTATATTCAATGAAAAGAATTTAGAAAAGTTTATTATAGCCTACTAGTTCGATTGGTCAAGGGGATCGTTCCAAAACTGGTAGGTGCTGGGTTTGATCCTCGTATCGAGCTTTTCAATATTTCTCGATTGATAGATTTTAATTACCTCAGAATCGCTAAAGACCCTTGTAGTTATAAAGCGACGATAAATAACAATAAAAAAATGCTATGTTTTCTTAATGACTTTATAACCTGGCCCTTTTCAACAATCAATATTATGCTCAACGAGCTCACGATGTATATACAAACTTAGAATTTAATTTTGTTCTAACAAATATTAAGTTCTATATACCTATTACATACAATTAAGATATGTTCCTATTTAATAAGTTTTTATAATAATTGGTAATTTTTGTATCTGAAATTAAGAACAATTAGAAAAGTTAAACTTCAAAGATATGTGAATATTATCACTTTGAACGTAATGTTGATTGTTGAAAATTGTTGAGTCATTGTGAAATATATTTTAAGAACTTTCTTTTCAATTAATAAACTTTGTTTTATATATATGTTGAAAGTTTCTGTTGTAAGTTTCTTGAGAACTTAACGTCCGTATAGATTTCAACTCTTTCATCGGGGAAGTCTACACTACAAACATTATTTGTACCGAACTTAGCCTTCTTTTCACATATATCTTTATTAAACGATATAATTTTTTAAGCGTATATAGATCGCAATAAGTATTCAAGGTTTGTAACTTACACAGGTTGCTCCATTAGAAAAACAAATGACGTCATACGAAGAATTTTGAAATTGATCAGTCTGAAGATATGTACGAATTTCTTCTGGATACGTCACGTATCCATCACGTAGCCACCATGAGACCTGTGTATTTTATAAACCTTGATAAGTATTCACTTATAATATTGTAATTATGATTTTGGTTTATATGATGTGACGAGATAGCAAAAAATTTTTTTTTTCAATACCATTTCTCTGGGACATTTTTAAAAGTCCAACAAGTTAGCACTACACTTTTGGAATTTGGAAAAACTAACAACGGAATATTTTGGTGTTTTTTTGTCGTTCAAGAGTTCTGGAAAACGAAGTTGTCGCACGCATATTTTCCAGAAAAATCCTATGTAGTGCTAATTTGACATTTTGAGATTTTTTATACATATTAAAAAAAATTCCGCCATTAATTGGGTTTTTTTGTCATTCAAGAGTTCCGAAAGAAAAATTTTCACAACTTTTATATTTTCTTGGAAATAGCCATTTGAAGAAAAAGCTCGATTCGGGTCATTTTCCAAATATTGAAATTTTTTTTTGCGCCATTTGTTGGCGTTTTTTTTCGTTCGAGAGATCTGAAAGAAAAAATTTCTTAGCATGCATATTTTCCCGGACATAGCCATTTAAAGAAAAAGCTCGTTTTGAAGGTAATATTGGTCGAAATTAAGAACGAAAAGATTAAGAAAGATGAAGAAAGATGAAGCGATAAATGAGGATGAAAATTCGAAGAAATGAAGAAAAGACCCAACGGACTCAACCTTATCGTGGGAACAAATAGTGAAAGTATACCCTAATAAACGTGGAAAAGGTCGTCCACGATTTATGCATCATGGTAGAGTGGGAAGACCACGCAAATTGTATCAAAATGCGGAAGAAAACTCTAGCGAAGATGAGGTACAAAAGAGCAACCAAGAAAATAAGGACGATGAAATGTCCGAAAATGAATCTACCAACTTGACTACAATAACAAATCCAGCCACATGGGAACAAGTGAGTCAATTACCAGATGTACATCTATGGCAAGAAGCTTTGGAAGATGAATTTCTAGCCCAAATTAAAGAATGTACATGGAAAATAGTAAATCGTCCAATCAGCAGGATAATTAGTGGATCGAGATTTGATTTTGCTACTAAAAAGAATGAATTTTTCGAAAAGAAGCCAACAACGGTACAATCTAGCTACTGTGTCGCTGAGGATAGTACTGAAAAAAAATTCCCTCTTACTCTATTTCAATGGTAATTATGATGGTTGTTGTATAATTAGGCTCTCATTACTTCATTGTTGAACAGCAAAAACAGCCTATATTTTGAATTTTTTGAGGTACAAACGGTAAACAAAAGGTAACAAAAATCGGTACAAAAGGTAACTTTAAGATAAAAACAACTTTGAACTTCAGTTGAAAAAAAAATAACAGTTGTGTTAAATTCAACAATGGAATAAGTGCATTTATAAAATCGCTCATAACTTTTTTTGGGTTACAGTTAGAAACAATTTTTTTTCCGTACAATCTTCTACGTGTTAAAACCCATCTATGGCTGTTAAAATTTTTGAAAAATTTAACAATGAGGTGCCCTCGATTTTAAAAATTTTATAAATTTTTTTCGATTGAAGTACAAACAAAATTTTTTTCGGTACAATCAAGTACAAAGAAAAGTCAATCTAAAAATATATTTAAAATTTTAATTTTTAAAAGTCGGGTGTTAACTTCACGAGGTAGAAAAAAGTTCGACTTGTAACAAAAGGATGTTCGCAAAAACCAAGATTTTTTCAAAACATATTCGCCAGTAACGCACTCAATTTCTAAAAGAATTTTAGCAGTAATGGCAGCAGAAATGGGATTGGAAATCCATCATAAAGGATGTAGTAACCGCGTATTTAAACGGGAATCTCGAAGAAAATGTCTATATGACAATACCCGAACAATTGTGTGAAGGGTTGGAAAAAATGATTACGAACAAGACTATTGGAACAAATCATAAAATTGTGAGTGATATTAAAATAAAAGAGACAGCTTAACGCAGGTTAAAACTATACTATACAAAAATCAAATGATAGTGTGTATTTGTTAAAGAAATCTTTGTATGGGTTACGTAAATCGGGACGACAATGGTACAAGATGTTAGCTACCAAACTTAAAAAATTGGTTTTAGTTCTTTACCATAGGATTCGTGTTTCTTTTTTTACAAAGAAGAAAGAAAATGTGTTTTAATTGTGATATATGTAGATGACTTATTGATGGGGGATTACAATATTGAGTTAATGAACAGAATCAAACAATCAATATCAAAATCATTTAAGTGAAAGATTTGAGTCAGTGTTTAGGGATTGTATTTTCACAAGATGAAAATTATTATGTTTATTTGAAACAATAATATTACACAGAGGATATATTGAAAAGGTTTGGGGTGAAAAATTATTAGCCAACACCAACAACAATGGAAATAAACTGTATGTTGTCATAAACTATTCTAGTTGAAAGTGAAATGAAGAGGTATCCAAACCAATCATTAATAGGTGCGTTGATGTATCTTGCGATAACGACAAGGGATGATAAAGCTTTTTCGACAAATAATTTAAGTCAATTTAACAATTATTATAGTTCGTTATATTGGAATATAGCTAAAAGTGTTACGTTATTTAGAAGGGACAATAAATTACGGTTTAAAATATAAAAAGATAGGTTTATCATTATCTCGGATGGCTGATGCCGATTGGGGAGGAAATATCGTAGATTACAAATCATACTCAGGTTACGCGTTTATATTAGGGGTACCGGAGATTGTCGTTTTTTCAATATACAATTAAATCATAAAATTTTGTTGCAACTATTGATTTTAAATTAATGATATATCCAGCCTCAACGGTATCAACGTTTTGACGTCTAGTGCGCAAATTGTTAATGCCATATTAGTAAAAACCAATTGATAAGCACGGAAAATATCACAAAAATACATTTTGAACATCACTTAAGCTTTCAATTTTTTTACCACTTAGTAAATGTGGTAACGATTGTAATAAATAGAAATCCGATGAAATAGCTTTGGATAATTATAGTGGGTACGGTAATATCACCTCTCCCTTAATTTATTATCATAACTTCTAAGTCTTGCATTACTGTGTTGCAGCGTAGAATTTTATCTGTTAACAGTTTTTGGACACTTTTGGGTATTTGGCCGATTGATTAAGATTGATTTGGATTCTTTGACAGCTATTCGACTTTCTGGCATACATTCAGCACCATTACCCCTTCCTCCCCTAAAATTATTATTGATTAAATTTTTTATCATATTTCGTTGGTATCAGTTGGAGAAATGAAAATTATCGAGTTTGAACTAAAAAAAAACTTATTTGGTATTAATGAACATCTTATGCACTGAGATAAATATTGGAGTTGTTTTTAGTAACAACTGCGTCGCTATCCTGTGAAACTCGAAGAGCCTACAATATCGAATTTATATTCTTTCGGATTTTTGGTCCTACCATTTCAATATATATTTCGGAATAAAAAGTATTTTATAAATTTCACTAAGTTAATAAATTATTCTAATCATAAAATGTCTTTAGTACCACTTTGAAATAACTTGTAAGTAGATAAATGGTAATTGAATGACTGTTGATTTAAAAAAGACATTGTTTTCCGGTACACCTAATATAAGTAGGATCACCAATCCGTTGGGAAACAACGTGTAGTAGCCCAATCCACGAAGAAAACGGAATACATAGCTTTATCCGAAGCAACACGAAAAGCTACATATTTACGTGAGTTATTGAATTGTTTACGCATAAAAACTAAAAGTGTTCCAATATTCAACGATGACTAAAGTGTAATTGAAGTTGTGAAAAATAATGCGTTTCACGCTAGAACAAATCACATAGCGTTGAAATATTATAAAATTAGAGATGAATATGAAAAAGAAATAATTAATGTGAAATATTTGTGTACTGAGGAAATGCCCGCGGATGTGTTCACGAAAGGGTTTAGTGGACCAAAACAAAATAACTGTTTAGTCCATTTAGGGATGGATATTTATGAGAGTGATTAGTTTGATTTTTTTTTGTTGTGAATTATATATATATATATATATATCTAATGCCAACCATAGAGGTGTAGTATAGAGAAGTCATATATGACATAATTTGACATCGTATTCGATTCGAAGATCCTATCTCCTAACTGTACTTTTACCTCAACAAACTTGGTCGAAATGGTTGCTACAAAAATGTATGATATTTTAATTTATTATATTATAAATATATATATATATATATTTTATATATATATATATATATATATATATTTATAATATAATAAATTAAAATATCATACATTTTTGTAGCAACCATTTCGACCAAGTTTGTTGAGGTAAAAGTACAGTTAGGAGATAGGATCTTCGAATGGAATACGATGTCAAATTGTCATATATGACTTCTCTATACTACACCTCTATGGTTGGCATTAGATTGAAATTAAGATGTTTCTATAGGTGGGTATTGATACATTCAGAGTTTACAAAAATCGTATAAAACCGTATAGAAACCAAACAGTGTGCTCTTTACTAGGAAGCTGGCAGAGTCATGATTCGATCATTGCCTTTTTTAATTTTGAATAGTTATGTATTTTCAAGAATTTTTTTTATAATTGACATTGTATATTTGACGGAAAAGTTCAAACTTGCATGCGATCAAATGTATATATTTTTTGTAATTTGTGTTTTTGTCGAGTGACAGTCGCACAATCACGGTCACACTAAATATACCAATAATTTTGTTAATAATAAATTTCTTTGCTACACATCAAAATGGTTTTTTTTATTTATTTTATTTGCAATAATCATCCCCTACAAACCACAGTAATTGTAATATTTTTTCTCATTACGAACCATTCCTTATGCTATTATAATCTGTTTTCTCCAAATCACACTTTCTCTTAAAAATATGGAACCATATCAAAAATAAAATGTAACCATTTAAAAACATTATGTTTTAATTATTGCTTAAAAATTTATCTTAAAAAAACAATATTTATTAAATCCATAAATAAACTTCACGGATTTTCGATCCATGAACCTTAATATTACAAACCAATCACAGTACCCGTACTATTCACGTTACCTGCCATTTATTGCGACCAAACTGTTAGAGGAATTAGAGGAAATCCCTTTTTAACTAAAAACTTGTTTTACCTGCTACAAAAACTGCAAATTTGAGGTTTTAGATTCTCACTTATTTATACATACATATATATATATATATTTTATATGTATATATATATATATAATATATATACCTATATATATATTATATATGTAAAATAGATGTATGAAAAATATTGATTTGTTCATTCAGTACTTAAAATCAGCAATTTTTGTTTTCGATTAAAGATAATTTATGCTCAGCTTTATATAACAGTAAAATAAGTAAACAAGAATTTAATAACAATGACACGATTTCACTGAACATTAAAACGATTAAAACATTGAATTGCCAAGAAAGAATGAGGGCAGAAAGAAAAATATAAATAAGTAACCAAAGGGTTACTTTATAGGGTTAAATTTATAATTTAAAGCTTTACAACGTTGTACGGGGAAGAGACTGCTATTGTTGAAAACGTTGCTCATGATGAAGCACCTATCTTTTCATTTCCCTCTTTTTAAGCAAAATATATAAGAATATAATTTGATTATATAATACAATGAGATTAAATTATCATTCATATATTCAAACTGATAAAGAGGTTACAGAACTTCAATAAATGAACATAAGGGGAAAAAGTGGGAAATAAATAAAATCCATTAGTTTTTGGTTTAGCAAGATTATAAAGTTTTCAAGTTATGAAAGAATAAATTCTACCAAAATTTCGAACTAAAAATAATGCTTTGCGCATAAAAAGTATACCCCAAACCATTCCCAAGGAATATATTGGGCTTATTTAAAATGTTCAATAATCTCGTATTAAGTTTTATATACTGTTGACCCATATTAAGATCAAACCCCTGGAATTATAAAAAAGTCAACGTGGTAGTTTTAGATATTTGATGTTAATAATGAGAGCAATGGGAAGCCATTAGAACAAGAGTAGCCTAACCTTCACCTTCTTGTATGTCTGTCCAGTTGGAATTCCAATGAAATCTGAATGTCCAATGAACTTAATTTTTTCCTTCAGAAATTCGAAAAAAGGGGGCATTAATTACGTTCTTTTTGTTGGTTGATATAAATTTTGATTTTTTTACTCAGAAATAGAAAAACTTTAGATCAAATTTCGGCCAAAGTTTAAAAAGAATCCATTTTGAATATATCTTCTCGAACTATGTCATATCAAGATTCTTATGCATATATTCTTGTTAAAAAATATATTTAGAGGCATATTGTAATCATTACATTTAAAATATCTGTAATAACTTTACATTTTTTTTTTGAAGATTAAAATATTTTTCGCTACCACTTCAAAATGGCATAAATCCAACGGTAAGTTATTACTGGTTGACTAATTGAACCTAAGAAATTATGAGATAGGAGTTTTCAATTTGCTTCTTTGAAGTCGGAGCTGGATGGAGTCATTAATACTAGCAGAATAATAATTTAATTAGTATATGTTTCATATTTTCAAAAAGCATTAAGTGTGCGCATTCGATTTTAAAAATTATATAAAGTATTTTAAATAATTTAATTCTAAAGCTTTTATTCGAAGTAAATAAAAAGCGTTTGTCAAAAACGAAATAAATTGATGCTACGAATTCATTATCGTCACTTGGTAAATTTTGAGAAAAACAACAGAACCCATTTGAAAAGGGTGTTGTTTAAAATTATTTGAAACCATTTTTCAATCTTAAAAAATTATTAGTATATATTTTCAATTCTTAGCTACTTTGAAATTAATCAAAAATTAATTGCGTTATTATTAAATAAATACTTTTATAAAGTTGTATTTTTGATGTTATAGCGAAATAAAAAAACTTAAATATAAGATATGAAATATAATAGAATAAGTAAAAATGTAAAGAAGCCAATGGTAAAAAATATGCAACTGATACGTAGCGTTTCGTAGCATGTTTAACCACGGACCATATTTTAGCCTTTGTCCTTTTTTGTACGTGTGTATATCAGCTTTTTTATCACTTATTTTTCTACCAATCTTATTAGAATGCAATATATTCTAAAAAAATGTTCAAAAAAGTTATTAAAGGCATTTAAAAACTTTTAAATTTTCAGTGCCGTGTTTTTACAGGAATGAGAATGGATACTTCTTTTTACATAATTTTAAATTCATTATCAGCGTCCCAAAAAAAAGAAGATATTAAAGATATATTTGAATGAATTTAACTAGAGCGACTAGATCACCTGATTATCAATATGTATGACCTGATTACCTTTGAGCTTTGGCATCTAGACTTTACAAAGCCTTTTATATATGATTAGAGGACCCGGTGAATTTCGTACCACCCAAAATTGATTTGCCACATTTTTAACTGTTAATATGTATATAAATAAAAACATATACTTGATTATAACAAATTAAGTGCTTTTTTTTAATATCATAATAATAAGCCTACTGGCGGCCGAGTGGTCAAGGTGACCGCTCTAAAACCGGTAGGTGTTGGGTTCGATCCTCGATTCGAGTAAATTTTCGATATTTCTTGAATATAGATTTTTAATAACCGTAGAGTCGCTAAAGATCATAGTAATTATATAGCAATCGTAAATAACAATAAAAAAAAAATCGGCAAACGTTTGTTTATGTGTGTTTATGTTAGCGAAGACAGAGAACGAAGCTTGTAAACACATACGTATGAGTCAAATACTATCATTATTAACAAATTTGAACTAACTGATTATTGTTATGTTTTCAACAGTCATTTTAATTTCATTTATTTATCCATGAATATTTGTGAACATTTTACGGGAAGTTAGTGGGGGTAACGCTGGAAAACCAAAAGATGGTAAATCTTTTCTGGGATCCGGACAACAACTTCTCCAAGTTTCATTGAATTCGGTTGAACAGTTTAGGAATGCACAAAGGACAAACATACAGACAGACAGACGCTAAATTTATAGATATATGTAAACCAACTAATCTAATTCACTGGAACTAGGAATAACGTCAGAAGAAGAAGGTATAATACTTACTTTTAAATTTCAGCAGAACACTTTTGTTATACATTTGTTATGAGTCCAGAAAGTTTTAAGAAAACATTGACTACAATATCTAAAAAATATTTAAAATGAATACGTACAAAATAGTAAAATAATTCAGAAAAAAACAATTATGTTTTTTGTATGTTGATAAACAATTAAATTTAATATATCATATACTTTTAAGCATATAAATTAATATCACATTCAATAATAGTCAACGTAATTATTAAATAAATATTCCATATCAAAACGTATATTTAAATAATGTCTCCAAAGAATTCAGGCTCTTTGAATTTTTTTATTATACTTTCATCTGATTCGAATCTATTGATAACGTCCGTTTTTCCTAATAACCAATACGTATTCATTATTCCTTTTCCCTGTGGAAAATAACATCAAAATCTCATATGTGATGGCAATACATTTTAGAGAGTGAGATAAAAACGTGTTACAATGAATTATTTACTTTTATGTCCATTGGGCCTCTCTTTTCAATCAAAAAGTCATCATATTTCTCGAGTTCTAGTTTGGTACTTTCGGATATATGAATTTTCATAGGATCGCCCGTTGATTCCATACGACTGGCCGTATTGATTGTGTCTCCAAACAGACAATATCGGGGCATTGTAGTTCCGACAACGCCTGCCACGCACGATCCAGTATGTAATCCAATTCGAATCTGCAATGATTTGTTTGGTAAACAATTCATCTAATTACATGTAAAACTGTGAATTCTAAAATAATGTTCATTTATTTTTGTTAAAAGTATTTTCATTTACTTGTAATTTTTCCTTTGGTTGATGAGGTATGATAAAATTTGATACCCCTTGTAATAAATCCAGGGACATTGTTGCAATTTCTGGTGCGTGCTTATCTCCGTTACGATTGGGTAAGCCAGAAACCACCATATAAGCATCTCCTATTGTTTCCACTTTATAAACATCATATTTCGAAATTCGATGGTCGAAAAGTTTGTATAATAAATTTAACATATTAATCACTTCCATCGCGGAACAAGTTGATGATATCTTGGTAAATCCGACTATATCACTGAAATATACTGTAACAGACTCAAAAGTTTCTGCAGGAACCTAAAAGAAACAACCATTTAATAGACAAATACAATTCGGTAAACATTATTCATTTCACTTGTCGTTCTTGACGTAATTGACAAACAACTGGTGGAGGCAACATTTGAAATAGCAAGCGATCACTTTTCGTTTTTTCAATTTTCAATTGTTGTGATCGCAACTGCAAATTTCCAGAAAATTTTTGAATTGTTTGTGTTGCATTTTGAACCAAAATAATAATAACCGGACTGATGAACAAAACCATTATAAGAATTGCGATGGTAATGGCGTGGGTTTGGGATGCTTTGCTCATGTTTTCCTTAACTTCTTTTCTATAAAAATTTAAAAAAAAAAGTTTTTTTTTTTGGTCTCAGTTGCAAATATAAAGTTATCCCATGAAAAATAAAAATATCAAGGGACACCCAAATTTGGTACAAGGATCAAAGGATTTTTGAAGTTGTCGACTCCACCGAGAAAAGAGTTGAATTTGGTACCGACCTCAAGATTCGTTGGATCTACCAAAATGTTTCTCTAAATCACCATGAATTGGTTAATCTGAGCGAATGATATTTTTCAGGCTCTAATCATTCGAAAACTGTTAATGTTTAGTTCATGAAATTTAAGTAGTGTCCGACCCTCCCTTTTTTTATTTTCGGCCAAAAAACGAGTTTCTGCTTAGTTTCGGTTTTGGCTGTCTTCAAGCCAAAATTACGACCGAAACTGAATTCGTGAGATAAAATGATAAAAATTATTGTCCTTTACTTATTATTTGATTCCTCAATTATGAATACTGATAACTATCAGGTCATTAAAATTTTGTTTAACATTATCTTGAATATTTTTTTCAGTTCGAAAGTAAACTGATCAAAGTTTAGAAGAAATTACTTTGTTTTCTAGATATAAGAAAAAGTACTTTCTAGTTTGTGTACCTAAAAATATCAGATAAAAAGTAATTTTGTATTATAACTTTTTTTTAATTATTTTTTGTAATTTGTAACTAATATTAAGAAGAAATATTAGGTGCATTTCTATCAAATGAACCCCTTATTTCAGGATTAATAATTTATTTGAAATAAGAAATTATAATAATATGTTTTGTTAATGATTAGCTCAAATATTAGAGACTAAATGATTAATAAATATCTATAGAATTTAAAAGTAAAGACTGACTAATTACGATTAACTTTTTTTTTCTACGAAAACATGACCTTATATGGAAGTTTCGGTTTCGGCCAAAACTGAGACTGATGCCGAAATTCGGTTTCGGCCGTAAGAACTAGTTTCAGTGGGACACTAAATTTTAGATATAAACTTGAGGTCTTATTTGACGAGGAAAATTGGATGCATTATTAACTAGTTTTATATTTACTGAAGGGGGGTTTAATAGTTCCATAATTTTTAATGATTGCCAGTTTTGGTCCTGAATTTAACTTACACCTTAGTTCTACCGTGTCTCTTGATTATATGGTACATTTGAATACTAGGTTCAATAAAATGTTTCAGTAAGTGCCTTCAAAAGATTTATTGTTTTCGTTTCTTTCTATTTATGTATAAATTATTGATATAGTGCTAATAAAATTATCGCAAATTTGTTTCACACAACACCTAGTCTCAGTTATTGGAACAATACTGAAAAAAATGAGTGGCAGGTATAGATTTTTGATTATTATCTCTACAAAGATAGAGCATTATTTTGTTTAAACTGATTCTGAAACGCACTCGTATTATATATTTTTGTTATATTCTCGGGTCATTCGCCGAATACAATTAATTCTTCTCAATTATAAAAGTTTGTGAACTATACATACAACTAGTGACAGTTTGCAATGAATGAAAAATTGTTTGAATCATAGAATAAGTTTAATCATTGTTCCATGCTCTATTTCTGTATAAAAATAGAAATGAAATTGCAAAAAATTAGCGTGCATCACTTGATGATTCCACCTACTGAAAATGAGCTAGTAGTTCTAAGTTTATATTAACTCTTTGACATCACAAGGTAGTTCTGGTGTAACCAGTGTTGTAAATTTAAATGCATATTAAACACCGTTTCTTTTTTAGAAAAGTTAAACATTATGTAATAATTATGTTAACAAGAGGTAAATTAGTTCAAATTTGAGACAATGATTGCCAAAATTAATATTAAAATACATTTAAAGACTAAAAAGGAGAATTAGAAAATATTTAAAAACTTCGCTTGCAATGATAAAATACACTAAAAAATACACGTTATAAAATGAAATTTATAACGTGAATCTTAGTTCTAATTTCACCATCCACGTTAAAGCGATATTGGTCAATTAATAAGAATTGCAAGCTATCTAGTTGTGCATCAAAGCGAGGAGTGTAATTTTGTTTACTATTTGGTAATATGGAACACCCCTCGCTTTGATGCACTACTAGATAGCTTACGATTCTCATTAATTGGATCATATTGTCTTAATATCGATGGTGAAATAGCTACTAGTATTCAGTTCATAAATTTATTTTTTACCTTTTTAGTGTTTTTTTTTTAAACACAAGCGAGGTTTTTAAAATCTTTTTGCAAATATTTTTATTCCTAATTCATATTGCCTGAAATAAAAATCTCTCAAGCACAAGTGAATTGAATGTTGAAAACGTGCTAGACAAGCATTTCATCACCGCCCTTCTAGCAACTATATATTGAAAAATTTACCTAATATTCTTATAATAGGAAAGCTTAATCATGTAGTATGTAGTGTATACGCAACTTCGTTAGTTAATATAAAGTAGGTACGTACAAAATACAGATCCAATTGAACAGAAGATTTAAGCTTTTTACTAGAAAATTATCAGTAATTAGGTATATTTAATGTTAATTTTTTTTGGTAGATGCACAATTTCAGCGTTTTGTAGGAACATTTTAGTTGTAATCTCGTTTGATTGGTTAAAAAAAATTGTAAAATGCTTTAGGAAAAGTAGTCGGTATTCCTTTCCAGAAATATATCTAACGGATATTATGGGAATCTTAATCAGTACATAATTAGATGTGTATCAAAGTATAAACTTACCGAATATCACTGATAATATTATTTTGAATCAAATGCAACTTTTGTATATATTCACACATGTTATCATAATATTCGTTAACTGTGTTAATATCAAAAGCTGACATATTATTTTTACCAACATCTTGTATTCTAAAAAAATATATATAAGTAATAAAAATTAAATATTTAAAACCTAATCTTATTAGGAATTGTTTCTGCTTAAGAGTTTATCTCAAATATATTTATATAAAAATGTATAAAATTTAGTATTTGTTATACGTATAGTTATATAGTAATAAATATAGTTAAATAGCTACCTTTTATTTTTAATGTTCCAATTTCTTTTTTTCTATCAACTTGTTGTACTATATTTAATTCAAATTTTGTTGTTCATTGTATGTATAAAAGTAGAACCGTATAAACAATTCAATCTATTTGACTAAAAAAACAATTTAAAAATAGTTTTCACCGTTGAAATATATACACCGATAAAATGAGTCAACTAAGAGACTACATTTTCATCTAAATAAAGAATATTTTCTTACAATTATAAATAAAAGAAATGAAGTTAAAACTCTACTTAAATTCAATTTAAGTCTAACTTTTGATGTGTTTTTCTTAAAATGAAATTTTTTGGCGAAGCGGGCAAGATAATGGAGAAACTATTCAACTTTTTAAACTCAATTTATTGATCCTTCTACAATTCTCCATGGATTGAGCTACAGACCATAAAATCCGTTCACACTATACATTTTTATACACACAATTCTTGTTTCCATAAGTCATTTCATAGATTTAACCATTTTATATAAGAAATTATGATTTCATTATTTTTAAAGCTGTTTTGACTATTTGGCGCGCCATTTATCGAAAATGAACAACAATGAAATTTTAAAAAAAATCACCTAAAATTCAATAAACAGTTAACATTTAAAAAATCAAAACCCAGAAATGCCTCCCTTAATTCTGAATTTGGAAAAATAAATATTAAAACATATTTCACACGACTTTCTTAAGCAGAAACTCCCATTATAGATAAATATAAAATTGTAAACCTTTTTTCCAATTGTGTCTTTATTGGTTCCAAAGTTATAGTTTTAACAAAATAGGCGATGGCTGTTAAATAATCTCGAGCTAAGCCATCATGGAGTACAAACTTGGTATATTCTGATAACTCTAGATATCCTGTTCCATAAAAGTATATTCCATATACCAACGACGAACTAAAATGTTCAGTTGCTCGTAAAATATTTTTATATGCAACTAAAGACCTAAAATAATACATTCCAATAGGTATTTTTTTGAAAAATTTATACACTGAATATAAAACTAAACATCCTTGGTAACAAGTTTACAACAATATAATATTTGACCTAGAATTGAAATACAAATGTTATTCAATTTGTGAAATTATAAAATTTGATAATTGTATTGATTGCATTGTATTTTAATTTCTGTTTTATTAATTAAACATTTTAAAATATGTTGGACAGTTTAGACAAGCAGATAGCTTGTTGTTTAGTCTTTACGCTATAATAAATTTAATTAAACTTGAATTATTCAAACTAACATTGACTGAATTTGGATTTACGATTTTTTTTTCTATAATTAAATGCACGAGTATTAAATTAGGATAGCTGTGGGTATGGAGGTGACATATAATTGCGGATATATATATATCTATATATATAATCTATATCTATATATATATATATATATATATATATATATATAAATATATATATATTCAAATATAATCATGGATAAACTACGCACATTAATACAACTTTAATTATATATATATATATATATATATATAACTATAGGTAAGCTAAGCGCGTAAGTAGGTGCCTACATATATGTATATTATACGAGTACATATATGCAAATTTCGCAATCCAAGCATGGAAAAGTTAGCAAAATACTATGTAGTAATTACTTTTAATTCTATAGTTTGTGTTTAAACATGTATTTCAATTACAATATTTATTTTAAAACAAATTCAAGTTTCCTTGCAATACGTTTTATTAGTTATGTAAGTAGGAAGTATGTTGAGTGTTTAACTCTTTGTAAATATGCTTTGTAATATCATTACCGTATTACGGTAGTTTTATGATATTAAAGTTTTAACTTTCTAAATTTATAAAGCTAACATACTATAATTTTACACAATTATTTTGACTTTTTGGTTTAAAACTCTGATTTTTTTTTGAATTTGTTCTCCTTACAATAAAACGAATTTTTGGGAAAATTGAGGAAAATAAATTTTATTTTAGTTATGTTCTGTAATGTATTGTTAATGAACGAATATGGTTTAATTCATCTTTTTACCACACAGTTATTTCTACTATTTTACTGTTATATGCCTAAGATTTACATGTGAATGTGTGCAGCCACCAAAGAGTTTTTCTGCTGTCACCAACAGACATTCCATTAAAAAACGTTTCACAGTAAATATTTATGCTAATTTATGTTTAAAAAAAATTTTTTTTTTTTTTAATTTTTAAATCAATTTGTTTAAATATTGTATTTTATTAAATATATATTTAAAAGTTGATTCATTTTTGTGTAAACATAACAGCTATTTTACCACATCCCAAAATCCATATTTGGTACGGTCACAAGGCATTTGCATAGGATTGTTGATGTTTGTAATGCGGTCACAGCCAAATTTTAAGTGAGAACCACTGATCTGGCATCAAGCTGTGTGCTCACCGAACCATAAAAATAGATAAAGGGGGAGCGGTCAAGCACAATGAGATGAAAGATGATCTAGATCTTTTTTTGAGAATTTCTGATTCAAGATAAAAAAGGATAGATCATAAAAATTATGGTTGAAAGTTCTAGAGATAGAAAAATTTGGGGTTCGTTAAGTCTAGATCATGTCTGAGCTACTATAAAAGAGGTTGACCATAAGTGAAGGTCAATTAGTTATAATTGGGGAGTGAATCAGTTATTTATGCAGTGATAAATCAGTTACAGTTGGTGAAACAATCAGTTACAAGTTAAATAGTGGGATAAATAATTGTTTTAAACACATAAATAAGTGTATATTGTGAAAAACATAAACATTTGTGAAATAAAATTTTGGTATTGTTGTATGTTCTGAAACACAAATCCAAATGAATGTGTCAAATAAGTTGACGTAACATTACAACTAAATACTATAAAAAAATACTATAAAAAGTTGTACTACTGATACTGACTATCACTGATTAATACTAACTATAAAAGAATTTTTACTATTGAAATCATGATAATCAAGTAATCTGTAGTTAGAGTATTTTTTTAAATTTCATGGTTTAATTCACGGAGTATAGTTAAATTAATAAAACTAAACCAAAAAAAGAAAAAAGAAAGAAAAACACGTGAGGTCAACGGAGAATAATTAATGAATAAAATTTTTAATTTAACGTGAAAAAGAAAGAATTAGAAAACATAGAAACGCTTAGTTCAAATATTTAGGAAACATCATCACTAAAGACAAAGTGAGCTTCAACTTAAGTGTTCAACTTAAAAATTACTTGGAAAAATGAGTTTGAAAAAAATTATGGCTCTAAATTATGTAATTTTTGTAATTTTTTTCTAAATTGAGTTACTGTGTCAGGTAAGTTCAATGACATAGCGTACGTTTTCGCCGTCTGTGGTCGATCGAAAACTCGCCGCCCCTATTTTAATATTGGTTAAAAAAATTGGTAAAAAGTCGAAAACCTTTAAAGTCTTTAGTAATTCAAAAATGTATTCTCCTTGTTTTTCATAAAGGAAAATCTTTTAAAATCAAATCCATTTAGATTCTTTAATTATTTAAAAATGTACTATCTGACTCCGTGTTTTTCTTAAAGGAGTTTGTTCTTAAACCATCAATGTCTTATTTTCCTTATTTTCATATGCTACCCGGAACCATGATTTTATCGCACTACGCTACGGTACTGAGGAAGCTAAAGCTTCGATGGTAAGATACGATTAAGCTTTAATAGAAAAAAAAAACTGTTATAATGTTTGAGAAGGGAGGATCGAAGAATTGAGATTTTAATTGAAAAATATAGTGTAGAAGGTATTCTAAAAATTATTATTTTCGATTTAGCAAAACTTGAATACAACATATTTCGAAATATTATAAACTGGCTAGGTTATTTGTTGTTACTGATAATCGATATACAGCCGGCTATTTAGAATGTCTCAAAAGTTGTAGATAGCCAAACCCCATACTTATAGGTGATACAATTTCTAAACTAAAAGTTTTCTGTGATTTTTTCGCTAACGCACTCCTAAGATTAAGGAGAGTAACGGGAATAGAAAATGGTGGAAGTACGGACAAAAAGCAGACTCACCCTATCGCACCGAGGCACGGGATTTCTTTGAGAGGGAAATTTTCAAACAAATTAAATTTAGATTTTTCATCTTCAATGACAAACGATCCTAGCCAACTGATGGACGAATGATTAAGGTGGCCGCTTCAAAAATGATAAGTAAAGGGTTTGAATCTCAAAACACACACATACTTTTAATATTGTTCAATTTTTTTAAATTTGTTATGAACCCTATAGTCGCTGAGACCATAGTGGTTACATAAATACTTTGTTCCAAAATTTTAAAAATTCTAGACTTTGTTCATTTGCAAATTTTTATTTTGGATCACACTTAAAAATTATTCAAAACTTAATCACTTATTTTCTTTTTCCTACGACAAAAAACACCAAAATATTCCGTAGTTATTTTTTCCAAATTCCAAAAGTGTAGTGCTAACTTGAAGGACTTGGAATTTCTGCCTAATCTATATAATTTAAATCTGCAATATCTTTGACGTCTTAATATCTCATATTTTAAAGCTTCGTATATTATACCCACCATTAAGTTTTCAAAATTGGTTAAAATGATTCATAATTTGTA
Organism: Sisyra terminalis; assembly: GCA_958496175.1. Lineage (NCBI taxonomy): Eukaryota > Metazoa > Arthropoda > Insecta > Neuroptera > Sisyridae > Sisyra > Sisyra terminalis. The sequence continues at coordinate 36,125,140 of OY292274.1, forward strand.
AAAAAATAAAGGGAATTAAATACTAGTCTAATCAAATTAAGATTTAATTCTAAAATACATAAAGATAACGAGTATATACATATATTTGCGAGTATAACGAGTATAACCACAATTTATAACTGTCAAATTAATCCTACTCTCTTAAAAGGTAGTAGTAGGAAGACTCGCTATAGGGGTAGATAGACTAACTCTTAATAGCTAATCTGAGGTACGAATGTAACAAAATTTAACTAAGGCCAATAGACCGTCTTAATGCTCTTTTTAATTATACATATCGCAACGTTACCATTACACATGGTAAAAAGCGGTGCTTACTTTTAAATAAATAATATATATAATAAAATTTTTCGTATCCCGTTTTTTGTTGTAATACTTCTGAATTCTTTAAATGTTACCGGAAATTGTTATCGGATTCATTACTAAGTTTGATGCAATAGCATAGTATATTATAGCATTATTTTTGATTCAAAGCTTTTATGGAGGTCAGACAACATTCAAGAGAAATAAAAGTTATGTGGAATAGTTGAACGGTTATTGTTTTAAATATGCTAAACGTATGGTTAAATTTGTGAAATCTATAGTAAAGAAAAACTTTTTATTTTAATCTTAGATAATCATGATTCCTATGTATCAATCGAGGTACTATTGAGGCTCCATGTATCAAAAATATTAAAAATTTATTTTGTTAAAAATAAATCCTCAAAATGAAAATTGTATTTTTTGTAAATTATTATAAAAAAGAATAAAGTTTCAATGTTTAATTGTTTAATTGTTAAAATGTTATTGTTTTTTGCAACTTTTGTTTAAAATTTAACACTTATATTACTATTTAGGTCAACTTGCCTCTACTACGTAATCAACCTACTCCTTATAAGGGGTTGGTTTACTAATTTTTCATGTTCTGTAAAAACAAGTGTATTTGTATTACTATAGGAATTTCCGGTTTAAATGTTAACTTTAATAATAGCCTAATATATTTTTTTTAGTTTTAAGTACCTACTGTTTCTCATATAATTATAAAAATTAAAAAAAATGGGCTGAAATTTGGTCATTAGCCCTGGTTAAAAAATTAAAAATAATTCTTATGAGAAGAAATAAAAAATTAAATTATCTTTATTTTAAATACTTTAAACAGGGACAATAAAACTATCAAATAAACTATATCAGTACTGAGGTCAAACTACACAGTAGATATATATGTTATCAAAGACCACATGCTTTCATCTTCAAGTTTTATACGGTGGAATGATTGCAGTAATATATGCAATAGTATTTCATTAATTAAGCGATACTTCCGTAAGATAATAATATATGCTTTTCTTCTAGCATTTTTCCAGAGATTTTTCGAATATCGCACCCGTTTACTCGTAGTTTATATTGTCCATCAACAAGTTAGCACTACACTTTTCTGGAATTCTGGAAAAAAAATATAAAAAATATTTTCCAGGAAAATCCTATGTAGTGCTAACTTTACGTTTAGAGATTTTCCATAAATATTATTATCATTTCCATTTTTTTTGGCACCATTAATTGGTATTTTTTTGTCGCTTGCATATTTTCTCGGAAAAAGTCATTCGAATTGGGTCATTTTTCATATATTGAATTTTCTATAACTTTTTTTAACTATTAATTGGTGTTTTTTTTACTCGAGAAATTTGAAAAAAAAATTTTCATACGCATATATAATATTCGTCGCTTGTTTTCATAAATTTTAAAGTTTCAATATTAGAGAAATATTCAAATAGAGCTTTTCTTTAAACAGTGTTTTTCGCAAAAATATGTTGGCTGCGAAGTTCTTTCGTAACTCTCAAACGACAAAAATTACCAATTCATCGCGCAAAAAAAAATTAATATTTATAGAAAAGCTCAAAATGCCAAGTTAGCACTACACAGGAAGTTTTCCTGGAAAATATGCAAGCGACAATTTTTTTCCCCAACTCTAGAACAACAAAAAACCATCAAAATATTCCATAGCTATTTTTACTAAATTCCAAAAGTGTAGTGTTAACTCGATGGACGTAAATTTCGATACTTTTAAATAAAGTACTAATTCATTTGATTAAAACTAGTTGTTGATTTTTTCCTGAAATCTTATCCTTACGATATAAAGTTTTAATTCAAGTTTCAAATAAATTTAAATCGATGAATTTTAATTGCTTCCAAAGAAGGTTAGATCTTTTCTAATAAACTTATGTATTTAATAATTTTATATAGATTTCATATAGAATTAAATTAAAATATATGAAATAGAAATTATTTTTAAGGTCCTAATGTCAATTACTATAATAATTTTTGATGGTTGATTTCTAAGCAGTTGTCAGCAGTTGTGATAAACTAATCACTAAACAAAAGTCATAACATTTTCTTTAAAAACTTGGGTGTTTTATTATGTAAAACCGCTTAAACAATCATTAAATTCTAATATTCGAACGAGAAATTCTGCTAATTATGGAAAACACAGTTACTTCACATCATCGTTAAGTTCTGTAAAGAATCGCTTGTGTTTTTTTTTATGTTGCAGTACCATTTTTCCTATCATTGACTAAATTGTTTAATGTTGTAAAAGTACTGTCGCAAAATAAGGTAAGATGTATGTAGTACGTTTGTAATCTATTCTAGTATATCTTTTCATGTGCACTTAACAGCGCCACTCAAGTTGTTGGGACTTAATGTATTTATACTTCAGTGAATACATTGCTGTAGTAGGATAAAGATAAAACATAAAGGGAAAATCATTTTGGTTTTTATTATTTTTAAATTTTCAGATTAGGTAATATTTTCCTGTTTTCGCCAAATTGATATCTCGATACAACAAAATGAACAAAGACATTGACAATAAAGTAGGTAATCATTTTAGTATAACATACTAAAGTATGCCAATAGTAGTATGCCAAATAGTATGCCAATATTTAATTTCTAAGCTTTTGAAATAAAATTTTGTGTAATATAATTACAAAAATTTAAAATAATATTTGAGAAGAACATTTCATATTTTTATTAAATAAATAACTGAGAGTAGCTAATTGAAAGGGTTGCGAAATGCCAAAAAAATTTCATTAATTCTAAATCATTTCCATGCTTAAGCTATATTAGGTTTCACTTTATAAATTACTAAACATTAGCTTGTTTCTGTTGGATGCAGGTTTGGATATCGGTGAAATTGAGTCTTTAGTTATAAGTTTAAAAGTTTAAGAATATTAATTTCTTTGGCAAAATTTTAACATTTGTGTGAAGTCAGTTTTTACTCTTAGCTCAAATAAAGAGGATATTGTTTAAAAATCAATGTTGAAAGAATGAAGCAATCAAGAGACAATGTCAAGATTTATTCCGTGCTTTGAAAAAAATTGTGGAGATCACCAAGCTCAAAAGTTACATTAACCAATTTGTCCTAAGAGCTGAGTTTGCGGAAATATTTTTTCTCAATTCTTTGTTTTTTTCTTGTATGTTGCTATTAAATACATAAATGAATCGTTGACACCAAATCAAGGGCGGAAAATTAAATATAAGTTATAATAAAGAACTTTTAATGAAAACTGAATCTTGCAAATATGTGAACATCGCCAACTACAAAAAATTATTTTTACTGAAATCAATTTGTCATTGTTTGGTTTTTCGTATTTCTCTATAAAAATTAATAAATTTTTATGTTTCAAATCAGATTCTCTTAATTTTCCTTTGACTCAATGAAATCCTCTGACATTCCCTGCTTTAACTGATTTAATGTCTTGAGAACAATTGATCCAATTTACATTATTGGTTTTTACCTTTTTAAAGTGCACCCCCACGGGCGCCAAAGCTTATTTCCAGGAGGTGTTAATCATTATGAAAATTAAGAACTTCTCAGCTAAACGAAACATTTGGTTGCGCTAATAATTGCATTGATTTTAATTTTGAATGATTAACGTTTTATAATAACCTATTATATATACATGTCAAACAAACAAACGAAATACTATAAAAGCTCTTTTCGATTAGAGTTAAACGCCATATTGTGTGCTTTGCACACTAAAACTTCCAGGCTATTTCAACACCCCAGTTCGTTCCTGGTTACCAAATAGATATGGAAGTCTCTTACCAAACAGAGAAGCGCCTACGAGGCAGAGGCGCTGCAGGAGAACGACGTTGTCTGCGAAGGCGTGACCCTAAATGTGGTTCGTATGCTCCTGGTGATTGTAAACAAGGGTCGCTCCTATTCAATTTCGACGACATCGGCCTTTCCACAACAACTTTACTTTTACCCGCCACTGAATGTAAATCTAATTCTGGCTTTTCAATAATGAACGATTCGAGATAGTTACGCCGGGCCTTGTCTAGTATATTATACAGAGCCGAATTTACAGATTAGATTGAGTAGTAGGCTGCTGTCTACTGACACTGGCCATTTAATTACTCAATAACATTCGAAAGCTATGAAATTTTACCACTGAATTTTAATTATGATTTTTGTTTTGAGAAAACCTAGCCTCCACCATCGACATAGCCTACAGGTTCCCATTATATCATATCCGGAACTGAGTATAATCATATCCATACATAATATACATACGCAAGCTTCATTTTTTTAATATTTGTTTCGGCGTAGTTTTATACTACTGTACTACTAATCGATAGCTACAGCGCCAAGACCAGGGAGTTTGCACTCAATGCAAAAACGTGGTCAAAAGGAAGGGCCATGGCCGGAGTTTCTAGTATATTTTTAGTGACTATTTTTTCTAGAACGTAAGACAACGTATGATACGGTTTGGTACAAGGAAATAATTTTTGTATGCAATTCTGTAGTAATGGTTTGAGTCATTGCTAATTTTAAATAATGAAACTTGGATAACATGAATTAATATAATTTTATTTTAATTAAGTATCTGAAATAGGAAATTATGAACGAGATCAAAAAAAAATTGTAATAAAGTAATACATTTAATTTGAATAATCTAAAATCAGTACAACATGTATAATTGTATCATAGTTTTAAAAATATAACAATATAAAATGATTATATATATACAAAATTAATAGAAATTAAACATTTAACATACGCAAATCATAAAATATAACTTATTAAACTATATACAAAGTAAAAATTAAATAATAAATATTTCCTTAAACAATAGTTATAAATCTATACTTAGAATCTAACTATATATTAATAATATATATTAATAACTATATATTAACTATAACTATATATTATACAATGCAGTTATATGACTCCACTTGGTACTTTTATCGTTTAAGCAAAAATCTCTCTCCAACATATTATTTCGAATACCTTTCAACAAATGAGGAGGATCGAAAATATGGAGAATCTCTTTCCCATTAATTAAGTACGATTCCCCAACCTCCTCATTATTGGCTAATCTATTTTGATTTGAAAATGTAGTTAATGCTCGTATGACTGCCGAATTTTTTGTGCTTGGTCACATATTGTCGCTCGTACGTAAAAGCCTGCATTTTGCAAGGCAAGATTGACTTCTACAATGCATTGTTGTAAGATGTTCGCTCCGGTCACACTATCAATGAAATAAAATGCGACTGGTTACTTGTAATTATGGAAAATGCCGCGTATCATAAAGCACAAAACATGATCAGCGTAGTTTTTAAATCTGCAGGAACCAATATCTTCAAAACCGAAGATATGATCCTCCTTACTATTGTAATGAACACCTACCCCTAAACTCATCTCATCAAACAGAAGCACACAATTTTTTATCTTCTCATCATTAGCATCATTTAAAATTAGAGTTAAATTTTGAAAAATAGCATGATTAATTCCAGGTTGAAGATCCACAATCGGCATCTGACGCTGAATGGTGGCTAATGAGGGCATTTCTATTTCATTCGATAAGAAATTGTATGCTTTACTGGGCATTATGCTGGCAAATCTCATGGATAGTTTTTTAAAATTATTCGAATACCGGCAACCCTTCCTCGACAATTGATTCTTTCTGTTCTTTTGAAATTTGTTCTTAACAACTTCCTTTAGCAAATCCGAGCAATGTGCCCTCCCAACGACAGTGTCAAAACTGTTTTCCCTCTCCTTATCTAATTGCCGTTTCAATTTTCTAATTTTTCGACGTTATGCGTGTACAACTTCCTTCTGGTCTTCATCATTAATTATGGGTACTGTTTGAGACTGGGTGTCGCGGTCGGTTTGTAATTCTTGAAGATTTTGTATTTCATCGACCTCCTCAATTTCTGGTTGGGACGGTTGACTTATGTTGTAATTAAGATCTGAAATTTCAAGCTAATGTTAGGTTTGAAATACTTTTATTTAACTAATAATAAACATCCACTTTCTTGACATAATCTTAATAAAATATTATAATATATTATGTTAAACATAATATGAAAAACTATATTTAACTATATTTATTATGTTAAACTATAGTTTTTGAAAAACTGAAATTTTTTGTTGACTGCATTTTTTCCCTTAGAAGTTTAATTGTGCTTTAAACAGGATCTATACTCCAATTACATTTAAAAGTATGCAAAAATTTTCGGCATTAATTATTGCCAGTAAAGAACTGTTGAATTTCCTATTTCCCGGAACAAAAAAAAAAATTAATACAAAGAAACTTTTTCAAATAGAAATGTGTTAACTGGGATATAGTTAGAAGATTTAAAAGTTCTAACAATGGGATTAAAGTAAGACGAAAGACATTCCAGAACATTTTCCGGAAGCTTCTAATTTGGGATAGAAAAATATGGAAAATTATAAATCGTTCGATTATTCGAGTTCAATCTATCGACTTCCACAAGGGGTTATCAGTTACCAGTTACGTTACAGTTTGAAATAAATTGCGGCAACCGTTAAAAGGAATTGTTATAAAATAATCAAATAAGTGGTGTGTAATACAATATATGGTGTTATTGTTATATGTATTGAAACACAAAACGAACCCGTCAAATTCATTAAATTTCAAGTAAAAAGGTAACAATATTTTAATACAAATATTTATAATCATGAGATTTACAAGTTTCAGAATTATGCATAAAAGAGCCCCAATATAAAATAATTAAGTATCATTCAGTAAAATAGCGATACATTTAAATGTTAACTATTTAATATTTGTTTATAATATGTTATTATCTTTTAAATTTGCAATTTTCCTGAATATCCTTTTTTACTTAAAATATTTTGTTACGTTTTTACGATAGGCTCGTTTAGGTTTGTTTCAAGACATAACACTATTTATTTTATTACAAACATTAATTTATTTTATAACATTTATTTTAACGGTTGTTGCGATTTATTTCGAACAATTACTTATTTTACTTTAATAATTAACTAAATAATAAACTTATTTTAACTAAACTGAAACTTTTTATTTACATTTTAACTATAGTAATAACGAATTTTTTTCCCCGATAACTTAATCAAAAAAATAAGACACACCCACCTTTGGCCCCATTGCCGTTAATATATTTTTTTATAAATTTTTTATTTTACTATTTTTATAAATGAAACTTTTTTTAAATTTCTTCTGCACAAGTCCTAGAATCCCTTATGACTTTATATGACCCTTTGATCGTTTGACCTTTTGGTACCTTCGATCAAAAGTCTTTTGGCTCTAATTAATAAAGAAAAATATTATTTAAGAACAATATTAAATTTATATACAAACTCAATGGGGCCAAAGCTGGGCGTGTCTTATTTTTTTGATCAATTTACCGAGTAAAAATTCGGTAATTACCATAGTAATTCATATGAATTTTAAATAAATAAATATTTAAGCAAAATTATATTTCTAATAAAATGTAATATAAAAGTTAAAACTTAGTTGTTAGTAAAATATGATATTTTGAATAATTGTTAATACATCATCTATTACTTTCAAATAATAATATCCCTGTTAAAAAAACATTTTAAAGGTCTTTTGGCTCCAATATAATAAATAAAATATTATGTAAGAACAATATTAAATTTATATACAAACTCAATGGGGCCAAAGCTGGGCGTGTCTTATTTTTTTGATCAATTTACCGAGTAAAAATTCGGTAATTACCATAGTAATTCATATGAATTTTAAATAAATAAATATTTAAGCAAAATTATATTTCTAATAAAATGTAATATAAAAGTTAAAACTTAGTTGTTAGTAAAATATGATATTTTGAGTAATTGTTGATGCTTCATCTATTTCTTTCAAATAATAATATCCCTGTTAAAAAAGCATTTTAAAGGTCTTTTGGCTCCAATATAATAAAAAAAAATATTTAAGAACAATATTAAATTCATATACAAACTCAATGGGGCCAAAGGTGGGAGTGTCTTATTTTTTTGATCAACTTGCCGAGTAAAAATTTGGTAATTACCATAGTATCTCGTATGAATTTTAAATAAATAAATATTTAAGCAAAAATATATTTCTAATAAACTTTAATATAAAAGTTAAAACTTAGTTGTTAATAAAATATGATATTTTGAATAATTGTTGATGCATCAATCTATTTTTTTCATATAATAATATCCCTGTTAAAAAACATTTTAAATGTTCAAAATACCCATTAGAAGTTGGTTAAAATTATTAAACGCATTTTAAATGTAATGCTTTCAAAATGCCTCTAAATACCATTTTTAACAGGGATAAGAATAAAATATTATGCTATCATTGCTATATTGAACCATTAAACGAAACTTAACTTGAGTTTCCCGGTTAACATTGTATTAAATTAAAAGAAGAATCGTAATTTTCATATGAAATAAAGTAATATTAATTTATAAAATAAATATAATCCATGTCGAATTATAATACCGATAGTTTAGTAACGGTGACATTCGGTTAGAAGTTTAAAACTTAAGTTAATATTTGCAACGATCTTGCGTAATTTTAATTTTTAGTTTAATATATTTCGTTGAGCACTTGTCGAGAATGTACTTTTCGTAATACCCTAATCATTTTTCTTGTATTAATCTTTTTTTTAATGTTCTTTAACACAATCAAAGGAAAATAAATTTTGCAGTCGTATTGTTGTAATAAACTTTAAGAGGATGTTTGAAATAAATTAAGATTTTTGTTACTTACCGGGCAAATTAATAGTTGGAAAATTATTATATGCAAGCCTATTTCCGTAACTGTTTATAGGGCGAGCAAAGTGGTTGGAGCAAATTCGGAATTCATGATAGTTCATATAATCATATAATTAATTTTTGAATTCCGAATGGCTCCAATCCACTTTTGCCGCGTATAAACATTATTCCCCAACTCTTGAGATGGCAGACGATGTAGATTCACTTTTGCACCACATATGCCAATGCAGCATTTTCGTGGCATATTCCACTATTTAACCAAATCTAATAATAAAAATAAAAATAAAACTTAAGGCAATGAAAACCAAAACATGTAAAAGCTGCAATACCTGGAAAATCAGTTCCTCCGTAAATGTTTGTTAATAATCGTTCTTTATACTGCGATTACTTTATGCTTGATTATTTTATGCTTATGTCATTAAACTGATTTAATTGCTTTTTTTAAGTATTATAAACAGTTTAACAGTTGCTATGGTTTTAAAAATTAAAACCTTAATATTTTATTCTGCTAGGGGTCACTAAAACTCGATATTTTTCAAAAATAGTTCCTTTTTTTCCCATTAGAGGTGATGTCATATGTGTCATATTTATAAAACGATTGTGATTTCGAATAACTATGAAGTTAAACACGAAGCAATGTTTGCCCTGTATTTCAGGTAGTCAACTACAGATAGGGGAATGTAAAATCCCCGTTAGAAATCATGCTTCTCTCTCTATGAGTTAAAAATTATATAGCTCTATGTAGCTCTTTGGCCCTGGTGCCTTGACCACGATTTCCTATGAAGTGCAAACGCCCTGGCCAAGACAGAAAAAAACTAGTAAATGAGCTACGAGCTCAAAAAGTTTGGGAACCTCTGGGCTCGGTGTATGTCACATTATTTCAAGTTTCAATATTTATCTCTAATAACTTTCTTTTCTCTAACATTAAAATGATTTCAATACTTTCGGAAAAAAATCCAAAAATTGACAGATGTATTTAAACCATAACTTTTGGTAATTTACTAGTTACGGGAATTTTTGGGCATGTTATGATAGAAGAAGTAGAATTTTCAAACATTTTGTCCAATTATAAGCACTATTAGTATATTTATCCTAACTAATACAAATTATGGATGTTGCGATCTACGGAGCTTCGACTCCGAATCCGAAAAGTCGGAATTTCCGATAAGATTTAAACTTCCAATTTCGACTTCGGCTCCAAAAATTTTGAATTTGGAGATAAACCTACCAATTGTTGTTAATAGAAAACAATTCCCTATTTTCAGAATCAGCTAGGTTGGTTTAATTTTTTTATTAAATCATTGTCACTTGATATTTATATATTCTATCTATAGTGTATGTCTATCTAAATATATTAGTTTTTTATTTTTTCGTAAAAAAATAAAGGAAATAAGATTAAATGGAAAAAACAGGTAGAAAAAATAAATGCCAAAAAGGGTGCCTAAAAGAACAATACTTTACAACTATTGTGAAAAAAGGAATAATCATACTTCTTAATTATATTCATAAGGTTTTCTTAGACTTGCCCTTAACTTATGTATCTCCGGTTTCACCTCCGATTTCGACTCTGACTCCGAAATATCCAATTTAAAATCTCCGGTTCTGATTTTGAATTCTCAAAACCCACTCCCGTAACGCCCTTAGTACAAATTAATATAAATTTAGCAAGTTTTTTGGCTAACATCCTGACTAGAAATTAGTATTTCTAACTAGTATTTCTAAGCTGGGATCTAATAGGAAATTCCCTGAGGCAAGAAAAGTAAACTAAAACTAATTTAACGCTAAATAATTATCTCTTGTTTTTTTATAAATAATTCCGTTTAACCGTTCCAATAACAACCGTTTTTTTTTATATTTTTATTTTGAGTCTTCCCATTTTTATCCCACCTGAAGTAATTATAGGTCCCATCTTCTTAGGAAAAACTGAAAATTCTTTTTCATTTCCACGTTAAGGTTTTTTTTTTATTTTTAGGCTTTCTTCTAGTACACACTAGTAGACATGTGATTTTGGTCTCTGAGACGTGTCTTGGGTTGTCTTCGTAGACATGTCTATCGACAAATTCCCCAAGTTTCAAAGATAAGACTGCGAAACTCACATCGTAGTGTGGATTTTAGTGACGGTCTATAGACAAATCACGCAACATGGTCTTCTAGTGTGTACTAAGCTTTAAGTTCCACACTAAATCTAATTAGAAAAAACTGGCAATAATCATTTTGTTTCTAGTTAGGATTTACCATTTGGATAATTATGGGACCCCAAATGGCGTTTTCGTAATGGGAATGCTTTATTGGAACCCAAATAGACTCCATGTATACCATGTATAACCCAAAGTAATTTTAAGTCGGTATAAGATTCATTAAAATTCATTTTTGAATATAAAACCTACACTTAAATGGAGTTACTATTCTAAATATCCGTCTTTTGCCTTGATTTGTAAGAAAAATATAAAGCTGGCATAATTACAAACTACATATTATAAAACGTGTATTTTTCTTACCTAAGATTTTGGTTAATATTCTTTCAAGATAAAATAAATATTTAAATGAGTTCATTTGCATTAAATTTCAAATGGGCTTCTTATCATTATGCAACCTGCCAATTTTCCTCTTATGTTTCTTTTCTTTAAATTAAAGTGAGGAAATTGTAATTTTGCCAATAAAGCCCATTAGGTGTTAAATTAAAAGACTGTCTTTTGTGTAGAGGTAATGTATTATCTTAATCAACAAAAAAAGCTATGCAATATTCGCTAATTTGATATCTTATATTTCCTTAACTTGAGAGAATAAGAAAAGCTAGTTGAAAATATAATAGGATTCTTTTTATAATCTTATGTTTCACAATAATCTTTTAATGAAGTTGTTAAAGAAGATTAAAAAAATATATTATTTTTATAAAATAATTACTATGGGAATAATAATAAATAATTACTAGTTTAGTATTTTAATGAAATCGGTAATTACTTTTTCTCGAAAAAAATAAATAAATAAGAAATATTTTTTGCAAAATAATTGTAAAGTTTTCATTATAAATAATTAAAAACTATATTCGTTTTAGTTGCTTAATTTTAGTGTAGGAATTGTTTTAATAACTACTTTGAGAGCTAAGACAAATACTATAGAATTGTCTTACTTTGAACTTCTCTCTTTTGATAGAAAAAGTTTAAATTTTTGTATTATTACCAACTAAACTTACTTCCACATTTCGTGAAACTCATTTTCGCCTATTGTGAACGAAACGTAATCCAACAAAAATTGGTTAACATCATTGTAAGCTTGCAGTTTCCATAAAATCTCGTTTGATTTAAATGTCGATTTTTTTCTGAAATTATTATAAAGAAGAAGGACAAAGATAAAAACCAAAATACATAAAAAATAAATTAAAAAATACAGTATAAACAATACATAAAGTAAATTGTGGTCTAATTTAAGGAATATAATTTACAAACAATAACTATAAACTAAACTTAAACTTGAATAAAAGTTCAAACAAAATGTATTTATGACGTATTGCTCCAGATACGTATTTCGACTGCCAAGCAAGTTTCACCAGTGGTCATCAAGTAGTATTCCATCTATCCATAACTACCATGTGATGAATCACAAAGTAATCACGTATCGACCTCAATTTATATTTCGATCATTGAGATGTATAGTTAGATAGACTGGGAATATTGCATGAAATAGAGCTAAGAAAAATCTAGTGTGGCGTCCGAAGTGCCATCTACGAGGGCACAATTTTATGGTAACTAAAAACAAAAACTGGCAATTGAGAGCTGATGGGCGTCAGCCCTCATTAGAGAAGTCTTTATACGAGTAAGTGTATCTTCCAACACAGCTGCTGTTGCATTTTGTTTAGTTCAGTCCAAATTTGTGCCTACGTAGATGGCGCTGACAGTTACTTCTCTTGCAAATTTTCGTTTACTGTACAGTGCGCCATTTATTTATATAAATCAGTGATGTCAGGCCTTTCTCCTTTTATTATGTAATTGTGAAGAGGGAAGTGTTCCCATTTTTATTTCCTTTCACCAAATTCTTCGTGAGCAATCCGAAAAGCTACAAACTTTGAATTGACCTATTTTACCAGTTTCCATACTAATTTTCCTTTTTTCTTAAAAATGTCTATTTTACAGATGTATCCAATCCGTTTGTGCGGTGGACGTTCTATAGAAGCTTGGCTTCTGTATGTATATGAACTGTTTTTTTCTGCCACACAAAACTTTTCCATTTTGTGTCCACCGGATATTCTTTATATCTAATCCCTATTCATTTTTTAGTTTGACCGACATAGCGCTTGTTTCAGTCAATATCGAGAATTTTAAACCTTACTCTTTTTAGGTTCAGAATTTCATTTCAACAACTTTTGGAAAACTCAGCTAACTTTTTGTCGTACCCAACCTAGATCCCAAATCTGGATATTAACAGTTACAAAAAGATCCAACACTATTTGATGACTTGGCTGATGAATGAATTAATTGATGAAGTTTGCTTGGCAATCGAAATACGTATCTGGAGAAATATATTTTGTTTCAACTTTTGTTCAAAATGATCATAGTTTACTTTGATAAACTATAATTCATAAATAAGACCACAAGATATTTTGTATATTATTTGTACTGTACAAACTGTTCAAAGTCAACGAAAACTACTAATTTGATTTTAAATGAGGTAGTGTCAAAATCATCCAATTCATTGTTATTAAAATACTTACACTAAACTTAATATTTCCTTTCGTACTAAGCTATTTTGTTTAATTGATAAGTGAGAGTTTAGAAAAAATTGTTAGTTTTATATTTTTATATTGAAAAAATATTATACACCTACCTTATATTAAAGGCAATATGTTCAAATTTATAATTTTGAAAAACTATATTGCTGGTATCATTGTTCAGGCGTTGATCTGCGTTATTCGTAACAGCAAAAACTGATTCCAAGTTTGGTCTGAAACGTATTTATTGATTTATTTTACCTTCATACTGATAATTGAATTTTAACTTTTTATCCGTGAAAATAGACTGAATTATGTGCCCTCTTTCATTTTGAAATGTCGTTATCAATGCACTGATTTCGACAATTGTTTTTATCTGCTTTAAAAAAGAACAAGAGTTAATATTTTATATATTCACTTTTATTATACTATAAAACATAACTCTACGCAAATATAACTATATATGCTATAACTATACGCAAAAAAATAAACCATAAAATATGTATTCTTATTTATATTATAAATATCTTTAATTTCATATATTTTTCCAAAATTTACCAATTTTTTGATAAACTCAAAAAGTTTCTGTAAACCTTGAAGCTCATCTTAATGAAATATTATAAAAGAATTTCTGTAATTCCAAGAAATATGGTGTTTTTAATTTTTCGGTCAATACTTTAAAACCCAAATTGATATTTTTTAATGAAAATTACAAAACAGCTTAAAATTCTCGTGACATTTTTTTTAAAAACAAAACTTTTACGACTATTGGGAATAATTATTTCTGTTAACCATAAAAACTGTTTTTCTCATTTTTTCGATGAATGAATTTTCCCGATTTTTATGGATTAATATTGTAGTGACTCTTTTTCTGAAACTGCTTTTTAAAACATATATTTTAATTAGGTAGTTCTGCATTGCTGATTAGGTAACTAAAATCGGTTAAACTTTATAAAGTATATATATATTATATATATATATATATATATATATATATACCTATCTTTAAAGTTCGTCTTTGATATATTTTTTGATTTTTTCGAAAATTCAACACAACTCTTATCTGATAAGGAAATGTAATAAAACCTCAGTCCAAACAAAGTTTTATTTATATTCCGGAAAACTTTCGAATGTTTGGAAATATTTTTACTTAATAAGTTAGATATTTCAAAAAAAATAAAGGAAAAACTCCTTTTTCAAAAAATATTTTCAAGAACCCATTGTTAATGAGCATTCGTGGTGATGAAATTCCGCTACACTTACAAAAAATTTTTCTCGATTTTCTGAGGACGGGAAATCATTAAAAACTAAATGACCTTACAATTATTGAATAAAACTTTACAAAACTTTTTCGACTCGGCGTATTTTTACGGCAGAAATATTGGTTTTAATTTCAAATTTAGTGTAAAAGCAATCAAACATCCCTATTTTTACGCCTTTAGAAAAATCGGATTACATTGTGAAAAATGCTACCTGATTAGTTGTCATACATAAAAAAATATTCAAGTCAATTGAGAATCACATTTTTCACATTTCAAAACTGGTGAAAATCCGGCAACGTTGTAAAGACATGACGAGTCATCAGTGGCACAGAAACATAATTTTCCACCAATGTGTACGTATGTCAGTAACATACACCTACGATGCCAGATTATAAGGTAACTCTTACCCACTGATTTGTATAAATGAATAGGGCAGGGATGGTGAACCTTTTTGAGACGTGGTTAACTTATGTGCATGGCATCTCACCAGGAGAAACAAAGAGGAGACTATACAAGTGCCTATGACAGTCTTTTTCGACAAACATAACAAATAAATGGCTGTCTAGCCTTCGTGGGTCAATTAAAAAGCTTGCGTGGGTCAGTACAGACCCACAGATCATAAGTTCGCCATCACTGGGATACGACACTATATTGTAGTGGAAAAGTCACACAAGAAGCAACTGGCAGCTCCATCTACGTAGGCACAAATTTAGAATGCACTAAAAAAAATGAGAGATTTATGTCGGGGATTTGTTTTATGCATTCACTGATATTGTGGAAAGAAATTACATTCGTTCTAAAATCCTTAGTAAAACTAATTGTTATTGTGCAGTTATTGTACTGTTGAAAACAAAAAGCCTGTTTCCGTTTTACTTGAACTCCACGTATGCGTCTTTCAACACCTACGTTTATTTATTATAAAGCCTACATTTAAAAATGGATATCTCAGTTACCAAATCGATTGACTCCTCTTTTCGAAAAAAAATATAATAAAGTGCCAAAACATTGGGATTAGTCCAATCATTCTAATTTATTATTTTTCTTTTAAAATAATGAATAATACCACTTAGCAGTAATATTATTTCGATTTCAAACTTCCAGTTCTCTATTCTGCACCAAAAACAACCAACATTAGTTGTTTAGAAAGTCCGTAGGCTCAACCAGTTCAAAAGTAATCAAAATCGGTTTTGAACTCTTACGAAAACGAATCTACTATTTTGCTTCGCTTATCCGATCGGTAACTCATACGCATTAAACGAATATGTTAATATATGATCACCGTCGTTACATACAAAGGCAAAAATTTAAAATTGTCGTGCTTGAAATAAATATGAGTCACTTCTAAATACAATTTATCATATCACTTAAAATTTAGATTAAGAATACTTTTTGGGAATATTTTAAGCCTAATTTAATGATAGATTTAACGTCAAATTGTTTCTTTTCATATTTATATCATTATGCATTATTCAGTAATTTATACCTACGAAATGTGAAAATTGCTAACATAAATAATTAAGTTATTCATTAATAGTGTAAAAAAGAGGTAAGTAATAAATTTTGAAATCGTTTTTAATGTTTTTAACATTTCATATAATAAACTTCAAAACAAAATTATACATGTAAATTTTTTAACATTGCACTTTCATGTTTTGCTATAAACAGTTTGTTTATAATTTTAGGTTTGGATAGTAAAAATGACTGCATGTTTGATTTAGTTTACACTTTAAACTGTAAATTTATTTCAACATTTTTACTCTGTTTAAAGTTAATGTTTAGTTTTTCGTTTTTATTAGCAGTTTAAAGTTTTTTAGCAGCTTTTAAGTATGATTCATTTTTTTGCGTGTACGTTAAAAAAATAATTGCCTCTTGTTCAATTTTTTTTGTTTCCTGAAAGGCTTTCGAGACCGTTATCATATTATTACAATTTTGAACGATGAGTGCTGCAATTGGTAGGAATGGTAATAGGATCATTTGCACCAAATAAATTCGTTTTCCATGTCGCGTGCCAGGATTCACATGAAAACATCCAGCTTTAACGAACATCATGCTATTGTCTAAAACATCATCTTCCTCTGACATCACCGCTGATGACATCATTGATTCTATAACAAATTTCAACGATTTCAATAAAAGATAAATTTCATTCTTTTAATAAGCTGTCTAATGTAAGACATTACATTTTATTGAGATATTAAAAATTATTGGAAATAATAGATCGTTTCCTGTTTTCATAAATTTTTCCAAACACCATTAAAAGAGTATCAAAGATCATTTATAAGCGACAAGAGATGAAAAGAAATGTTTTCTAGTTTAATATGTATAAATTAATATTTATTTGTAATTATTTTGTACAATATTATCAATTTTTTTTAAATATTGATATTTTAATATTTAAAGTTTAAATTACAAAAGTATAATAAGTAAATTTGGGTTGGCAACTTTTAAATCATATAGCGTTATGAAGCTTTTTGACCCTGTTGCTTGGGCTACAGTTTCCTATGAAGTGCAAACTCCCTGGCCTTTGGTAAAATCAATTAGTCAACTATTGAATGAATTATTATTTATGCTGTATGATTCAACAATTTTCTTTTCAAGCCTACTGGTACCCGAGTGGTCTAGGTGACCGCTCCAAAACTAGTAGGTAGTGGGTAGATACGACCCTCGTATCGTGCAAATTTTCAATATTTCTCGATAATGGATTTAATTAATCCTAGAGTCGCTAAAGGACCTTAGTAATTATATAGCGTTATAAAGCGACGGTAAACAACAATTTAAAAAAAATCTTCTTCTACAGCATGTTTTAACCACTGATATGTACACAGCTCCGTAGTTTCAACAGTGGTTAGTTGTCATAGTCAAGTAGTGTTTTTATTTTGTTATTTTTTTAAACAAGGTTCCTACAAGGAGTTTGTTGTCAATAATTTATGATTGAGAAAATGGTTGGATCAAGATTGTGGTATTTGCATATTTCATATTCTTCCATGATGCTTATATGCGATCCTTTCTAACAAATAAGTAGAGGTTCAAAGTTATTTTCAAAATTTAAGCACTTATGCTTTGCATAGTATAAATGCCTTGTCAAATTTGAGGAAGATGCAGAATTGAAGCACACGACATAAATAATAATTCGTTAACTAATTAATTATGACTCGGAAATAATAAAATATTTATCTATGTACCTAAAGTTTACAAATATAGTTCAAAGGCAATTTAAAGAAAAAATAAGATATTGTTCATAGGTTATCCTGGTATTGAGTTATCTTCCTTCATTGTAAAAATAATTTGAAACACGAGTGTCTACACATGAAAAAAACAAACGAAATTTGAGCCCCTCTTTCCCGAAAATCCGGTAATTCCTATTTTTATTAGAACGACGTTTTTTATTGCTCGTTACATTTCAGCTACGAATGAGAACTAGATCGAAATGTTAGCTCAACCGTCATGACTTATAGGGAACTTTCAGGTTGTCGCTAGTCGCTGGTTTCTGGTGTCAAATGTGGTCACGTGATCAAATTGTAGCATGTGCGTCAAAATTTGAGCGATAAATGAGGCTTTCTATCGAATGTCGATGTATCGATATAGCCACCTTATTTTAAAGGTATATCTATATAATTATGAGTAATAAGTATTACAACTTGATAGTAAACATTCAGTTTATGGAGTAATAAATGTACCGATTATATATTCTTTTTGGTAACGTATTAATAGAGTAAATTATGCCTGGTGAATTTGACATGCAAGACATGTCTGATAGAATCCGGCGAAAAAGCCAAACAAAATTTTGCTTTTTAGTATTTTTTTCAAATGGCGCACATGTTACATTTTAGTCACGTGACCAAATTTTTCTCTTAAAATCAATGATTAGGGACTGTATGAAAATGTACCTTTAGTTATTCATGAAGAGTGTTTTAGGAATATTCATTATATTTGTGTAAGCCTACAATATATACTACTGCATTATAGACTTTATTGTTTACGATAAAAGGAATCAGAAATAACATAGATCGAAAAGTCTAGAATAAAATGTTAGTATGTATCACATTTAAAAAAAAAAAAAATTTTATTTCATTATTTGTAATTATTTTAGTTTGTATTTTCATTTAACTGCTCCCAAATTTTATTGATGCGTTTCATTGTATCTGATGGGAAATTTAAATAAATAATTAACCAGTCATTGGCTGGAATAATTGCAGCTTTTAAAGAAGCAGTTTGAGAGCATTTTTTTTTTGATGAAGAAGGATGAAATAGCAGAAGCGATCTCGCATATATATGTAAATCTTCCAAATCAAGTCTCTTTCACAATAACTTTACCCTTAACTGGTCGCGTGGGATCAATATGACCTCAAGCAGAATTCTTTCGTAAAAACTTTAAAATCTAAAGAAGAAAATTTGCAGAAATTTTCCATATCTACTTAAGTTCATTTCGTACCACGGTTCTTTAATAATAAATATAAGTATCAGGTATGTAAACCAATGCGCTATTAACTTATTTGTAATTCTTATGTTTGTTTGTATATAAAAAAAATATTTCAAAGAAATCATTGTTTGAACTTTAAATTGAATTTACTGTGCTAGTTATTAGTTCAACTAAAAAGATTAATACAAATTATTTTCTAACTTTAAAATACCTTTCCAACGATATACGACTCGCTTGTCTAAAGTAAATTTTTTTTTCATCCCTCAGTTTTTACGTAGAGGATACCATCCCTTATTATTTTTAAGGAATGATAAATAGTCTATTGTGAGTGGGTAATTGTGTTGTATCTTAGTACCAAATTTAATTAAATTTGATTGTTTCGTTTTTTAGTTATAAAAAGACCACAGACAGATAGAATTTTTTTTTTGAAAATGTTAAATTTTGAATAAGGGCTTCTTGAAACAAATATGAACCCTAAAATTGGGTTCAAAATTAAAATGTACAGATACACGTAAGAATTTTATACATAAGTATAGAGTATAGATGAAAACATATTTTTTCCATATTTTTAAAAATTTTTGAATTTTAAATGAAAAAATTATCCAAAATATAGGAGAAAGTATGAAATGAAAAATAGTTATAACTCTTGGTTCTTATTGCCCACTCTGTTAAAAGCAGGCATTTAAAGGTATTTACCGTTAATATTATTAATATTACCCGTTTTATAAAATAAAACATACCACAGTATCAACTACAGCTTATTTTAATAAATTTTACCTTGAAAATGAAAAAAATCAATTTAATTTCGCAAATAACAAGCGTATAACAAGCGTAGGGACGAAATTATGCAATACGCTTGTTAGTCTGAAAGTAAAACGCTTTTTTTAGTCCCTAACTTAATATTTTAGCAAATTAAATCCTTTGTTATTTGTAACAGTCAGAAAATTGAGCCTTTTTAACTTATCCCTTAAACTTTACTTTTGATTTTGAAATTATAAATTTATAATTCAATTAAATTTCGTATGATTTTGGCTTAAGCTAAGTCTACATTTTATGTAACAAAGTTATGCTAGAGTTTCAACAAATATTGAATTTTGTTGTCTTTATATTTTAAACAATATAAATTATTTCACTAACATACCGGTGCTATATATAACATATAATACATACATAGTTATAAAATATTCATGCTATAATATTTTCATTTTATGTATTTAAAATATACGTGTCGCATACTTGTTTACTCCATATTGATACATTGTTTTATATCAATTAATATTTTTAGTAAGGAATTATTGTAATTATAAGTTTTATTGATAGAAAATATTGTTTTACCATTAAAATCAATTTGGAAATAAAGAGCAACCTTTACAGCAAAGGAATTGTTTCTGTCAGTTCATGTTTTTGCCTCGTATTCATGAATCACATTTAAAACAATGTGAATTTATTAGTTCATTTTTACTTTCGTATTTAATTTAATTTTACATGCAAATATTTCATAGGCTTTGTCTAAAAAACATTCATGATATTATTACAATAAAAGCGGCAATACTTTTGCAAGCATACGCATGATTTATATTAACATTTATAATTAAAAGAATATTTTTTCCAAAGTGTTAGGTTGAAAAACCTTAATAAATGTTCCTTTGTTAATTCAGGATATTAATCAAAATTTCACAAAATCCGTAACTAAAAATGATGGATTCAATTCAGAAATAAGAACCTCATGTAAAACATACTTTTACATAAAAGATTAGCTTTTTCCAAGCTTTTTTTAATGGTGGATCTTTGAGGAAAATTGCTCACCTACCTATGAATGGTGGTCATCACAGATTCTTTGAAATATCTCTTTCCCTCAATTTTTTTCAATTTATACTTAATTTTTTTTTTACTTATTATTTAAAATTTTATATTATAGATGTAAGTTTGAACGTCTCCGCCAAACTTAGTCGGCTGACTCCGACACGACACGTTTCTCTGGACAACAAGACTTGTCAACCAAAATAAAAATAATTATAATATTTAACATAATAATATATTAATATAAATATCGACAATAATATTGAATCAGGTTAATTAAATATTGTAAATAATACTAATCGCTTTGTACACAATATGCTTTACCAATTATAGATCTATTTTACCGTTTCAATATTTTGTCTCATCATTTTAAGTTTCTGAATTCGAAACTTACATATATATTATCCTACATAGATTCGTGCAACGATAAAAAACGATAAAATTAAGTTTACATTATTTTTTCCTTGTTTTAGTAGCGTCAACTGCGAGATTGTTGCCCAACAAAGTAAGATATTTTTAGAGGTCCTTGAAGTAGGAATATACACTTGAAAAATACATCGATAATAAATTTCTATTCGATGTAAAATATTGAAACTCTGTATCGATATTTAAAATATTGATACATCGCTTAAAAACATCGATGTTTTGAACATTGAATACCTTCCGAAATAATTTGATAGCCTTACGCGTAAAAAAACTGAAAACAAATATTCGCTAAAGTCTTAAACTGCCCAGAAAATCTTAATTTCAAAATTCTAACCAGTTAAATCCAAAGCTCTTTAGGTTTATTTTGCAAAAACAAAAGTTTATTGAATCGATTCCCTTTCAATCTTTTCCTCTTTTGGTTGACTAGTTGAGCATTCGTTGAAAATGAGCGTTCGGAGGGAACATAAGTCCCTACAATAGTCAAGTATTTGAAGGTATTTAAAAAAGTTTAGTAAACAGAAATTTTGAATCATTCCATTTTTCCAATAGATTTTCGCTAAGTATTCCTCCTACTAGACTACGAAATACATAGATAGTTCATCTCTACCGTTTGGTTCTTCTAGCTACATAAAGGTCACCTGCTAATGATTTTTTGTAATTGTTATTTACCTTCGATTTATAACTACCGACGTGTTTAGCGACCCTAAGGTTAATAAAAACCATAAATCGAGAAATATTAATCCTACTAGTTTTGGAGAGGCCACCTTGGCCACTCAGTCACCAGTTGGCTTATAACTACGTTATAATATATATAAAATCATAAATTTATATTGTGGACATTAGTATCTCAAAAGTTGTATATTTTCTCTCAGTATTTGAAAAAAATTGTGCTTTATAACAACTATACTCTTTAGCGATTCTAGGGTTAGTAAAAAATCGTTAATAAAGAGGATCGAACCTAACACCAACCGGTTTTGGAGTAGTCACCTAGACCACTCGGTCACTAATAGGCTTAAAATAAATTTAACTAAGTAAAAAATTAATAATATTATTCACAAATGTAATAAATTCAATTATATTTATCCAAGCGAAAATTTGATATTGTTCTTATAATGAGTATATTCTTAAATCTCTGTAATATAAAACAGTTGTTTTTAAAGAACTATTTGGGGTAAAGTATAAATTATCGATGTTTCTAATAATATGCAAAGATATATATTATGGATATACTGATATTAAAAATAATTATTTTCATGATGAAATATAGAAGAACTCTAATAGACGGTTATTTTATATTTTCCCATTAGTATAAGTTTTCTTTTTATATTTTATTTACTATACTCAATTTTTCCAATTATTTTTTAAATATTAAAGTTATGTCTTACGATGTTATCAATATTTCCCGAATGGTATAAGTCGCTTGAAATGTTTAAAAACAATTTCTTCAAGTAATTTAATATTTATTATTATTCGATTCAAAGACTGTTGCATAAGTAAAATATAAATTTTCTAGTCATTACAAATCAAAATCAATGAAAAGAAAATCTTTCAGAAAAGAAACTTTTACGTAACCACTTTTTTCTATAAGTATGGAACAAAATAAGAAGCCGGTACAATTGCTTTATAATTTTATTTTTATAATACACATTCCTTGTTAAACGACTATAGTTTCAATTATAATTTAACTATAAGAAAATGTAGCTACATTTTTCTTGTTATGAACTAGTATCATTAGAATTGCTGTAAAAATATATTTAAGAGGCTTCTTTTCCTTACGATAAAAAGAAATACTTTTTTCTATTCTATTCTATTATAGCTAGGTATCATTTCTATATAATTAGAAATAGCTAATTGTTTCTCTACCTTTTGTTTCCATTATTGAGCTATAAGTTCGTCGTTTTTTTTTCTGAATAAGGATTTGGCTTTCTTGGATAAGCATGAAAATGGGGTTGGTGAAAAATTGCCCCAGACACATTGAACGAAGCAAGGACATCTTCTACTATCGTACGTCCGCAAAACGAAAACAAATGACAATTTCTTTTCATCTCTCAAAGAGTCCAACACTTTATCGAAAATTTACCGAACAATACTAGATGGAAGTCGCTTACTCAAAAGAAAATTATGGACTTTTTTTAAAATGGTCATTTATGCATGTACTATACAGAGTACAGTGTACGTACATACAGCGCGCTATAATGTCCCTGTTAATAAAGAAGAAACAAAATGAAACAATAAGAAACGCTTTTTATTTCCTTTCGTTTCATTTTGTTTCCTACAGATTCCGGTTTTGACTATTAATTCATTTAATTTCAGAAAGCTGGTATCGCTACTTCGTAACTTTTAAATAATGAAACTGAAAAACATCGTATAAATGCATCAGACATTTGGAATCGAGATATAGGTTTGTCTTTGTTATTCTGTCACTATTAGTCGATATGCTTGTTTGAAAAGTGAACTCAGGTAGACCAGATGGAGTTATGAAAAACGGTAACATATAAAATCAATTGTCGCTGTTTATTATAATATTATATAACATATAATTATTAAATACATAATACTTTATTCAAAAATGAATTCAATATTTCTAATGTAATTATTAAGAATCTAACAATGAAATTTATTTCTTTGAATTTACCGTCGAGTAAATATATTGAATCGCCTACTGGTGGCCGAGTGGTCAAGATGACCTCTCACAAACTGGTAGGTGATGGGTTCGATCATCGCATCGAGTACCCTATTAAAAAAAGCGTTTCAAATTTAATGGTTTCGAAATGCCTGTAATGATCTTTTTGAATATATTTAAAAGTAAGATGCATCCTAACAAGGTTGATAGAAAAATAAGTGATAGAAAATCTGATATGCATTAGCGATGCAGGACAAAGACATAAATAAGGACGATGATACAAAATGTTAAACAATCAGTTGAATATTGTTATCATAGATTATTATACGTTTCCACATACCTATTCTATCCCATTTCTTAGCGTACATTTAAGTCTTTTTTATTTTGCTATCACATCAAAAATACTACTTTATAAATGTATTTAGAATTAATGACGTAATTAAGGTTCTATTAATTTCAAATTACTCAGAATTGAGAATATGTACAAATTTTTGTTTTGTGAAAGAAACCATTTCGTTTGTGTCAAAATAGTTTAGTAGTAATTAATTAATCACGAAAAATTAATTATTCAGTCATTGATATGGCAAAATGTTAAAAAAAGAGAGTTTTTAGCGTCATATAGTAACAAAAATGAAGAAAAATTTAGAAAACTGTTGTTTAAAATAAAATCCAACGACTAACCGGAATACCAAATTTTTGAGACTTTGAAGTAGCCCAAATGACCTTAAAAAACATTTTATAAATTATGAACTTTATATGTTTAAATTTGAGATTCAGTATTGATATTTTTGGATACCTTCAGTATTGAATCTTTAAGAGGATAATGTAAGAGAGTACATTCATTTACGAAGGTCCCTTCCAAGTCGTAAGGATACTAGACGGTTTTAAATATGTACGACGTATATCAACTACCAGCTTTCGCATAAATAGGATTTAAATGTTTTGACAAAGCTGGATCGAATTTAGCAATAAGTTCTGTAATTCTTAAAAAATACCTTTATTAAGATCTCCAATTTGTTTTGAACGTCCCCGGAATGACAGTTCTCTAATTGCCAGTGATTTAACAATTGAAATATGTGATGTGGTAAATTGGAAAATAAATTCTAAAAAAAAAGTATTTATTGTACTTTACTGAAGATCTTCCAAACACTCATAGCGAAGCTAACACTAATAATTTTTTGAATTTGAATTGTCCGTACATTTTTCGCTTCTAAAATTTTGGCATTACGAAAATTTTGCCGCTTCTAAAATCGTATCGTCCTAGGCCCGGGCCTCACGGGCCTAGGCGTAAATCCATCACTGCCAGTATCGACAATATTATTAAGCTTCTTTCATTGCGTCCTTCTGTTATGAATAATGTATAAGTCATACGGACAGTAACCCATATTATTTATGTTATTCATTCTTTTTATTATCTGTATAAGTAAGAGACTAAATATTTGCATGATCATGCGAATAGAATTCCGGAATTGGCAAGTATATAACGTATTGAAATCAATGGAATAAAAAAATCATCCTGTGATAAAGATCTCCGAAATCAATTGCATTTCTGTATATGATCGCTACTATACACAGAAATACACCTTGAAAGACCTTTTTCAAATTCTTTCACTTTATTCAATATTGTGTTGTTTGTGTTCAAATTTTCTTGGCGATAAGTATCGTTTGACTATTGGATTGGTTAACAATAGCCTACCAATTTATCGCAATGCCAACCTCCGCCTCCATAAATCTTCTTTGTCTATCGATTGTTATTTACAAATGCAATAGTAACGTTAACATTTTATTTTTAATAATAGATTACAATTCTATCGCTATTAGCCATATTATCAGTAAAAAACGAAATTTAAACGGAATTTAATAAAGTTTTTGTACGTTAGAATTTAAGTAATAAATAAACAAGCTAATAGTGCAAATCAAAAATACTGGACTTTAATCTCTTATTTTGAAAATAAAAAACAATTTGGAAAAATAAATTTTGTTCCTTTTTCTATAGAGTAATTTTTTTACTTTTTCTATATATCCTGAAAAAGACGTCCATCAAGTAAGCATTACACTAGGGTGGGCAAACAGTGGATCGCGAACAGGTCGACAGTCGATCGCAAGCATTTTAAATAATTTTTTATATACATTTCAATTTTTTTAGTTAAAAGTGTGTACTAAAAATTTCGCAGACAATGAGACTTGAGTTTAAAATTAAACCCAAATCTATTCTACAATGGATTATACTAATTCCCAAATAGTGCTTCTGAAACTTCTTTTTACTCATTATGTCTTTAAGGAATTGCATGGGTTTTACGGCTTTAAAAACTTGTTTTTTTTAAATGATTTATTAATTTTTACATCTCTAAAATATTGTCCTAAATTTTCAAGTTAATCTGAATAATAGTTTCAGAGATACAGGCTTGAGAAGCTCAGCACACCGCAGGTATATCGGTACAACTGCTTGTCTATTGTCGCGTTTTTTAGGAAACTGTGTTTTCAAAGTCAGTTGTCAAGATTTCTCGAGAAATATTCAACCGATTTTGATGAAATTTTACACAGGTCCTCAAAATACAATTCACAAGGACTTGAGTGAAAGATTTTTTTTAAACTACAACTAGTTAAATAAATAAATAAAGAGCAAATATCATCGAACTTTACATTTTTTTGTATAAATGTTTACCAAAAATTTATTTTTTACTTTTTTTTTTCTTCGTCCAAGTTCTTGTTTATGTTTTTAACGGTGTTAATTAAAATACAAATTTTCTTTCACTTCTTTTTCACAGATGATCCTGTCATGAGTTCTGCTGTCAACGCGGACACACCATTTTTCAGAAAGGTCACCGGAAATGACGTCGTAATGGTGAAGTTTTAAATATTTTTCTATAATAATTTCAAAAATTCTTTGTCAAATGTGTATGTTTAAGGCAGTATAAAGTTAAAATAAAATATTTGTTTCTACACGGGGAAAAAATTGTTGAAAATAGACCATTTTTTTCCCCGATTAAACCCACACGACCCCTGTAATATGCATTTGTTTTTAATGTAACCCATTTTTTGAAGTCGATCGCGAGTAAATAAGAAAAATTATTGTCGATAATATCAGTATTAAGTTTGCCCTCCCCTGTATTACACTTCTGAAATATGTTAAAAAGGAACTACCATCGAAATATTTTGATTGGTGTTTCTTTGTTGTTCAATACTTCCGGAAGAAAAAAACCTATACTCGCATATTTTTCAGAAAATCCTGTGTAATGCTAAGTTGACGGTTAGAGCTTTTCTTAAAATATTTGAGTTTCAAAAGTTTTTTTGCATCAATAATTGGTGTTTTTTTGTCATTAGAAAGTTTTGAAAATAAAAATTGGTCGTTTATTGATTTTCCAAGAAAACGTTTTAAGAAAAAGCTCAATTTTGGAATATTTTCAAATATTGTGAATTGTTTTTTTTTTGCGCCATTAATTGGTGTTTTTTTGCCTGAGAGTTCAGAGTTCTGAAAAAAAATAAATGTTGCTGATATAATTACTGAGAAAAACTATTTAAAAAAAAGCTCGATTTGGATATTTTTTAAACAATGAAATTTCGTGGAAAATTTCTGCCGTTAATTTTTGTTATTGCATCGCTCAAGAGATCTGGAAAAAAAGTTAAGTGCATATTTTACAAGAAAACGTTATTTATAGAAAACCTTGATGTACTTAGATATTTATCAAATACTAAAATTTGGAAAAATATTTTCGCTACTAATTGATGTTTTTTTTTGTTCGAGAGTTTAGAGACAATAATCTTGATCGCTCCCATATCTTCTGGGAAACCGCTGTTTTAAGAAAAAGCTCAATTTAGGGTATTTTTTAAATACATAAAATTCGATATTTTTTGCGTCATTAATCGATGTATACTTTTGTTGCCACAGAACTCTGAAAAAATTTTGTCGTTTGCATATTTGCCGAGAAAACGCTATTTAAAGAAAAAGCTCGATTTGGACACTTTTCCAGAATTAATATTTTTTTTTCTGTACAAAAAATGTGCTAACTAGAAACTGGAAAAAAGTTAGCGACGAAGGTTTTTATTTTTAAGATCTAGAACAATTAGTTTTTTAGAAATTGGATTTAAACGTCCAGAAAGCTCTTAACGTCAACTTAGCATTACATAGAGCTTTCTGGAAAATATTTGAAAAACATTTTTTTTTAGAACTCTTGAACGATAAAAAAATCTCAAATATTTCGTAATTATTTTTTACAAATTCCAAAACTGTAATGCTAATTTGTTGAACATATGAAAATGACTTTTCTTTTAGGCGTTCACGCAAAAACTGCCGAACGTAATGGTATGGGACTTTGACCAATTGAAAAGGAAAATTTCGTCGACGGTTCTAGACTAGTGTTTTTCAAGCTGTGGTTTGCGGGTCACTGGTGGTCCGAGAGTCAATTCTTGGTGGTCCGTGCACCAAAAATTTCATTATTATTAATAATTGGCTTTATTGCAAAAACTTAGGAAATACGCCTTATTATTTAAACTGTGCCATACTCGAGCTACAAAAATGCATTTAACAATAAAGAATTTGGAGAGCATTGTGATTTATTTTCATTTCTACAAACTTATCCCTTTCTTGACTTATCGGAGCGTATATTTTTTACAAGCGATAATAAATGGATAAAGTTGACTACTATTCTTTTGAAGTTGGTGGTTCGCGATTTGCGTGAAATTCTTCAAGTGGTCCGCAAGTGCCCCAAATTTGAGAAACACTGTTCAAGTTATTTTTTGGATTTGGTTTCTTGTTATTTTTTTTTCTATTGAAACATTTTTGCAGTTTTATGTACATAAATAACCGTTTTCATCATTGCGTATGTTTATGGCGCTGTGGTAATATCGTTATTGTGCAAACAAAGGGCTTTGGGCTTAATTCTTTCAATAATCATATTTCCTTCAACATTGTAGCTAATAAAACCCAAGAGGTGGTCAAGAAGAAAATGAATTTAAAAAATATTCCTATATGCACAAAGCTTATAGTAAAAATGTATTGAATATTTATTATTGGTATATCAATCAATTATTCAAACGAAGTTGTACACATTAGTTCATGTGTTATAAAATAAAAAATTAAATATCATGTATCGTACTGTAGTTATTTCTTAAATAACAAAGTTTACAGAGTACTTTATATACAAAATAGATAATAAATTCTATGGAAATATGATATCATTTAATAATTGAAATTCAATCATTGATACTGCAAACGAGTACCCTTTGTAAGAAAATAACGTTATGATACACTTGAAAATTGATTATTTTCAATCATTTTCAAGTCATTCTATTTTTATGTTTAGTTTTTTTATTTAAATAAGTAATTTATGATGAATTATGATTGTTTCTATGTAAGAATTAATCACAGAAGATAAAAAGTCAAATTTACGTTCTGCGAAGCGAGTGGGTGTTTACCTTTTTGTTTTGTTTACTTTCACTAAAAGTAATAAGTATATATACTATGTGACAATATACTATACTATATAGCAATGAAAACAATTGTAATTATAATTGAATGTTGACAATTTTTTATATTCTTATTTGATGTAGAGCAAAATTACTCGTATGCGGTAATTGGGTTTGTGAATTTTTTTTTTTTTTGTGATAAATGGAAAGATCATATATAAGTTTTATAGCAAAACTATTTTTTATTTTTTTATTTTCGCAATAATTTAAAAGTTATTTCAAAATAAAAATTAATTTTTGAATTTTTTGAATCTAGTACCGAAAACACGCCGACAGCTCCCGAACAAACACGAGCGCGTGTGACGTCCTAATGTTAGTTGTCAATGATTGCAGTTGATACAGAAATAATAAGTACAGTGTTTTGATTGATTTAATTCTGTTGTGATAGTTAAATATTGAAATTTATATTGAGCATGTCGAACCTTAAAAGTTACTGTTCTTGTTTTGTACCATTATGAACGAATACTACAAAAACAACTCCTAACGAAATGTTTTTAAATGTTCCCCAAGATGGCAAACGTCGAAATAAATGGATTCAAGCAGTGCAGGAATATTATCAGACTTTGCCTTTATAAATCATTTATCACACATAGCTAATTGGAATCAACTAACGACTCGTTTTTTAGCAATAAATATTCAATATTATTGTCTAGTCACGTGTAATAGCTGTAAACGCTGTATTGTTATTAAATAGCTATAACATTATTACGTCACAACTATGGTGACCATTCATGGCGCGTTTATAGTCACGTGATTTTTTTTTAAATTTTATCAATTTTTAATCGTTTATAATTAATTGAAAAAAAAAAATTTTTAAGTTTTTTGTATTAAATATCAATATTATTAATAATAAAGTTTTAAAATACATGAAAAAAATCAATAATTTTTTTTTTTCAAATTCCCAATTCGGTAATTATTAGAAAGACCCACAGCTTAATCTTCAAAGAATTTTGATTTGCATTCAATGTCCAGGACTTATAGGACTAGATTGATTTAGCTTTAATATGCTGTGTGCATATGTTGTGTTTAATATGCTAATATTGCTGTGTGATACAGATAAGTGCTAAATGTAGAGCTTTTAGATCGTTACAACTAGATAAAGATTCTTTGGAGTTAGTTTGTTCATTTTGCAGCGCCTTGCCAAACTTTATAACTTTATTATTTATATAACATAACTATAATCGATGCAGACCTGAAGTTCTATAATAGCAATTGATGTTGATTTTGAAGTTTATACTATGATATAGAACAGGGTTAGGCAAACTTAATACTGGTATCGACAATAATTTTTCTTATTATTGCGCGATTAACTTCAAAAAATGGATTAAATTAAAAACAAATATATATTTAAGGGGTTACATGGGCCTAAACGGAGAAAAAATGGTCTACTTTTTTAAACAGTTTTTTCCCCTTTAAAAAAATATTTTATTTTAAATTTTTGCTGACTTAAATATACACATTTGGCAAAGATTTTCTGAAATTTTCGTAGAAAAATATTTAAAACTTCGCCATTGCGGTGACAATTCTAGTGACCCTTCGGAAGAAACGTTTATCCGCGTTGACAGCAAAACCCATGGGAGGATCATCCATTAAAAAAAGTAAAAAAGAAGAGAAAAAATACTTTCTTCAGTTAAGACCATAAACTAGAATTTAGGTGAAGGAAAAAAAAAGTAAAAAATAGATTTTTGGTAAATATTTTTACAAAATAATGCAAATTTCGGTGATATTTGCTTTATAATTATTTATATAGCTAGTTGTAATTGAAAAAAAATCCTTCACCCAATTCCTTGTGAATTGTATTTCGAAGAACTGTGTAAAATTTCATCAAAATAAGTTGAGTAGTTCTCAAGAAATCTTGACATCTGCCTTTAAGAGCACAGTTTCGAAAAAATTGCGACAATAGACGACCAGCTGCACTGATATATCTGCGACGTGCTGAGCTTTTCAAAGCTGTATCTTCAAATTATTACTTGTACCAACTTAAAAATTGAAGACAACATTCTAGAGATGTTGTTAAAATTAAAAAAACAATAAAAAAATGATTTTTTGAAGTCGTAAAACCCTTGTAACCCCTTAAAAAGATAATGAGTAGAAAGAATTATTAGAAACACAATTTGAAAATCAGTAATATTTGTTGTAGAATAGATGCGTGTTTCATTTTGAATTCAAGTTTCATGTCTGCTAAATTATTAGTACTCACTATCAATTAAAAGAATTGAAATTTACTTAAAAACTTATTTATTGTTTGAAATGCCTGCGATTGACTGTCGACCTGTTTGCGATCGACCGGTCGATCGTGGTCGACTGTTTCCCGACTCCTGATATAGAACGTAGTATCACTTTTTTAAGTTTCTAGTCTATTTTTATAATATTAAATTTGATTTCTAGAAGTTCCATTATTCACTTCATTATTTCACTCTCATACTCAAAAGTGAATATCACTAAGAATAGATAAACAAACGTTGTTGTTAGTGTCCGACCGAAATTAGTTTTTACGGCCGAAACTTACATTTAAGGTCATGTTTTCGTAGAAATAAAAGTTAATCATAATTAGTCAGTCTTTTTTTTTTAAATTCTATAGGTATTCATTAATCATTTAATCCCTAATATTTGAGTTAATCATTAACATTACATATTATTATCATTACTTATTTCAATTAAATTATTTATGCTGAAATAATAAGTTTATTTGAAAGAAATGCATCTAATACTTTTTAGTTACGAATAAAATAAAGTAATAAAAAAAATTAAAAAACTTCTTTTTTACCTAATATGTTTAGGTATACAACATAGAAAGTCCTGTATCTTGTATCTTAAAAACAAAATAATTGCTTCTAAACTTTTATCAGTTTTCTTTAGAACTGAAAAATAATCTTAAAGTTATTATTAAACAAAATATTAATGAACTGATAGTTATGAATATTCATAATTGAAGAATCAAATAATAAATGAAAAACAATAATTTTTTATCATTTTTATCTCACGAATTCAGTTTCGGTTTTGGTCGTAGTTTTGGCTTGACGACAGCCAAAATCGAAACTCGTTTTTTGCCGAAACTAGACCGAAACCGAAAGTTCGGTCGGACACTAGTTATTATATGTTATGAACTGATATCTTACATCTTGATAATGTGCAATGTGCAATGGATAATAATAATTATTATAATAATAATAATAATTGTGACTCGGAAATAAATAAAATACTTATCAATGTTAATCTTGATAATGTACATTGTTTAACTCTTGCTTACTTTCAAAGAGCCTTCTGTTTGATGAATCTTCACTGAAGCTATTTAAGTAGTAATTTCTTGACATTTTTGTATTCTAAGACACACTCAATAGACATTTTATTTAGTATCGTTTTTCCAACAACTTTTTGTATGTTTAAAAACTAATTTAAAATTTATTTATCGCAGATTGTCTTCCTCAGTATACCTTTTCAAATCAACTAGAATTACAATGACTCTGAATTCAAAAGTTTTCAAATAAGTAATTGATATCTAAAGATTATGTCA
Source organism: Sisyra terminalis (assembly GCA_958496175.1). Classification (NCBI taxonomy): domain Eukaryota; kingdom Metazoa; phylum Arthropoda; class Insecta; order Neuroptera; family Sisyridae; genus Sisyra; species Sisyra terminalis. The sequence goes on from OY292274.1 coordinate 36,158,384, forward strand.
CTTGCACAAACAACGACACTTTGAAACCCAAAGTTGCTTTAATTGGTTTTAGAGAACTATTGATTGTCAGATTGAATATGACAGTTGATAACTGATTACAAACCTTTTGAAGAAACGTCGGAATTATGATAGTTTACTTTAATTTCAAAGTTCGAAAGACGTTTTTTTCATGAAAGTGACTGAATCAACTATTTTCAATTTAAATGAATATATGTGATATGTTTATGAAGAATTATCCAAATTATTAAAATATTTTTCAGGAAGTTAAAAGTACTCATAAATAAATTAATTCAATAATCCAATTTCCTGTACATATACATATACCAATTTACTGTACATTGTTGTTTGCTAAACAAGTTAATTTTCCGAGACACTGGATTTGAAAATACTGGATTTAAATCTGTGTATTCTGTTACATTCCCCAGATAGTGAACAGAAGTGGTAAATAAATTTTGAAAAATAACAATGTTGGATTAGATCAACATTTTTTTAATTCCTTGGCTGTTTTCATTTTTACAGACGTATCATACAATATGTTCATTTCAGAAATAAAACTTGGTTAAGGAAAAGGGTGGAAAATAATTTTAATTAAATTTTAGTTCAAATGTGGTATGTTTCACATTGAAAAATATTACTGAATATTACATTTTCCGAGAAGATAGAACATGAGACTGATAATAATAGATGCAATTATTCTTGCTTTGAAAATTAGAACAAGCTTTAGTTTCAAATCTAATACAAATGCATTGTCATACTCATTATTTATTCTATAATACTGCTCGTTAAAACAAATGTACCAATACCAGATATCACGGTAAAAGAGTTTTAGTTGCTTACGTAAATAATAATTTCATGAAAATAAAATTTTCTAACAAAATATAAAATTGTCGAAAAAAGAACTGAAAAGCGAAAAATAAAATTTCCTTTTTTATCTTAATAATAATTAAGCTCTGCCGAAAGTAATGTAAATAATTAATTTTAAACTGGTGCCAAACTATCAAACATACGAATTAATTATTTAAAGCATCCAGTGATGGTAACTAAAGGTTGGATTGCAATATCGTGTGGTTAGTATGCGAGGCCTATAGTGCTAGTCTTCCAAAACAACTTGTTTTCATTAATACCGTAAACTATGTTAATAATTGATGTGGTTTTTTGATTGATATCATATATATCATTGATATCATTTTTTGTTTTTTTTTTAATCTTAATTTTTTGTAAAAAATTGGTTTTTTAATTTAAATGCTAAGATTTTTACTTAGTTAGTTTTTGGATAACACTTCAGATACCTAATATATCTTATTATCTACTAGTAAATTCCCATCAAATATTCACAACCCAACATTGAAAACTGAAAAATGATAAAAATTGACCGTTAAATAAAATCAAAATGACAGTTGAAACAAATGACAAAAAACAGTTACTTCAAATTTGAGACAATTATATTTGTTTTTCACCTTCACGTAAGTATCTACAATCTGTGTTCTCTGTCTTTGCCGACATACATAAAAATTACATATTTTTGCATATTATTATTATTATTAATTAACGTAGCTTCATATCTTACTCAAATGAATAAAGAATCGAGGTTCGGCTTTTGTGCATATTTATATTTTAATAATTTTATATTGGATAAATATTTTTACTTTCATGTTTGTACGTGTGTATCAATTACCATAAATATTTTTTTGAAATTTGCCAGATTTGTCAATAATTGGAGTAAAATTATATAATTATATCGATAAACTGAAGGAGATTCATTCAAACTTCAAAATTGCTCCATGCAATATAATTTTAATTGACAATATCTTTCGGTCCAAAAGAGTCAAATTTTTATTTTTCCAGGAATATTTGAGAATTCCAAGATTTTTTTTTTTAGAAAATAAGCATAAAACAACTTAGATTTTGCCATTTTTTATTGATTTTTTAAAATTCGATTTCTAAAGTGGTTTTTCCAAATTTTCCGGTTAATATGTTTGTGATAAATTTTACCGAGGCTGCTTTTTAAAAATTATTATTTTTTTGGATTAGTTTGCATTTTCGATTGGCTTAAATTAGTAAGAGTTTAGAAAGTAACTATGAAAAAGAACATTTTCAGTGAGTTTTTATTTTTAAGAAATTCCACTACCCAATCAAAAGCTCATCCATAATTTTCCGAAATTGGAAGAAATAAATTAAAATTATTATTTAGAACCTTCAAATTACTTTAATATTTTAATGCAAAAATTTTTCGATTTGACACATTTTTACGGTTGAGTAATTGGTTTTTATTCAAATTAAAGTGTACAAGTCCTTTATCATTTCTTATTTTTCCTTTCGTAGAAGATTATTTAAATGGAACCGATTTCGATGATCACTTTATTTCAAACTCAGACTAATTTGTAAAAAATGCTGCCTGGTTATTCATAAAAAATATATCTTTTAAATTGAGAATCTTCTTATCCTTAAAACTTAAAGAGAACTAAATTTTTAGAGTCCTTTTTTCATCGGTTAAAAATGTATCGTTTTGTTTGATGAAATGTAAAATTCAATTTTATTTCGTATTTTAATGTTAAACAAAACTTTAAAAACAATAATATCATATAACAGTGCTTTTAAACTTTTTTTTTAATGCCCCATCCAAAGCTTTCTAAACCTCTTATGCCCCTGCACGTAATATATAATTTAGTTTTGATAATCAAAATCTAAATTTTCATTGAGGAAACTTAAATGGTAGGTTTTTGGAAGAAATTACTGGGTAATTGTTGAATAATACCCTACAAAGCCGCTGCTCGTGGAACTATATAGCGGCTACTGAAGTTAACAAAAAATAAAATAAATACTTGCTACCAACAATTCTTTTTATTTGCAATATATATTCGAATTACTCCTCTGTTGGGTGTACGCCCCACGTTGAGAAACATGGTTGTATAAGAAGTACAATCGAAAACTTTTCCAAGTTGCGCGGAACAAAGGTTGAAAACCACTACTTAAAGCAGAAGCTTTCAAACTTTTTGCACCCCTTCAATCTAATTTTAGAAATATTCAACGGATATTGTATTGTAATTTTTTTAATGGGCTACAAAGTAATATACCCCACAGTTTGGGAACCACTGCCTTAAAGAAGAATTTTCAAAATAAGGGAGAGAAATACATTTTTACATATCTTACTAAGCCTGTGACATTTCAATATTTTCCTTACTCGAGTTAGAAATTTGCCTAACCCGATTTTAACTCGAGTAGTTTAAACGAACCCGATATCTCATGAAACTGAATCACGTTGATGTTCACAAATGTGCAATTCGAGAATACGAGTTGGTTTGTTTACTCAATAGGTTCGTTTATGTTGGAATTCAAAATGAACTTTGATTGCTTTTAAACTAATTGATGGTGCACAGTTGCAAAACTACTGCTTCATAAAGTGCATTAACGCATATAACGCATGATTAATCAGTTCAGAAGCAATCAGGATTCGATTTGAACTTTAGGAGAAACGAACCGAATGTAAAACTTCAAACTGAATGAATATTTCGATGGATATTAGAGTTTAATATTTTTTTTTTGGAGGAACCCTAAATGCAATATTTGAACTGCCATAAAGTTAAACAAAACCAGAAAGACAAAAAATTTCAGCATTGCCCTTTTCCCACTTCACAATATTATTTGTTTGACTGCTAACAAGAAATATTTACCATATAAAACATTGCTTTAGTTCCCAAAATTGCATTTTATTTTTTCATAAGATCACCCTTATCCATAACTTAGAGTTACTAACTGTTTATAGGTTTTAGGTGATGTCAAGTAAGTTAAGAGAATCCTGCAAAACCAAGCTTAATCTTGTCTTAAGGGTGAATGATTTCAAACTAATTGTGGAAATCACTTTCTCCAATAGAGTAAAAAAGTATAAATAATCTTATTTTTAATTCAATAAAGGTATTCTGTGAACCGTCTTTAAATTATTTTTGTCAAATATAAGTTCGGTTATTTTTTTAACTAATCTTTTTAACGCGGCATGGCGATAGGACTATAGGATTGTGACTATAGGCGATAGGATTATTATTTAAAGTGAAAAATTGTAAAAAGTCATTACGAAAAGATAAACACCATAGCTTTCTTGTGAAGCTCCAAAAGAACGATTGTTGTAAAAACCAAAAAAAAAACAAATTGAAAAGTTTGGTGACAGGTTATAATTTATTAATAACCTATTTAACATTACCTACTAACAAAACTAATCAACGACATCTACTTGACAAAAAAATGATCCTCAAACTTCACGGAAAAAAATAAAAATAAATATTACGATGAGAACATCGTAAAAAATAGAACTCCTAATATTTCTGCCCTTAATCTCTGATATTATATTATTATCTTCAGTGAGTAAACATATGTAACATCATGTACAAGTAAAAGAGAAAGAACTACTGCTATCTTCCCTACTCTCTGACTTCTCAACGAATACAAATGGGCTTAAGCCAGTTAAAAACTTGAAGGCTCCGCTTATTGTGACAAATCAATAAGAAATTATCGCTAAAACCTTTAATAGGATATTATATTGGGGAAAACACCCAATTCATGTAAGAAATAGATTTATGTAAATATACAAATAATATAATTTTCATGATAAATTTTTATATTTTATTTTTTGTATTTTTTTTTCATTTTTGTCTAGCATAAAAACTTGATTTGTATTATTGCATACAGTAAAAAATAAATATTATAATCCTGACATAAAATATTGTGATAAATAAACAAATTTATTTATAACTAGCTGATCCCCGCGACTTCGTCTGCGTAACGTAGGTGTAGATTATATTTTCTTTTTTAAATTTGCTATTTGTAGTGGTATATGAAAATTATTATTTTTCTTATTTCTTTTACGAAAACCATAATCATACTTAAAAACACTATTTTGTCAACTTTAAAAATACACATTTAATAAACTGTTACTTAGAATAAAATAGTTGTATATAATGATCAATTAATTTTCAAAAAATAATTATAAATATCTAAAAAGTATCTAAAAAAATCATATACCTACGGTAGGTATACCTACCGTGAATCAATTAATCCGTAAATCAATCAGCATCTATTCATAAATAAAAAATATCGTTAAGTTCCATAAAGTCAGTCATAATTATAACTTAAAACAGTCAAAAGTTATCAAAACACTCGCCTAGATATTTAGAATGGTAGTAAAAATCACACTTCATTGTCTCGACTCTCGAATGAACCCTTTTCTCGAAACTATTTCACAATTTACTAAACTACCACGAAATTAAAATTTGTTCAATTGCACAAAACCCAGTTCCTCCATAATCAAGTATAATCATTCTGTATCTATGCACTTATTATTAAAATATCTGAATTTCAACTATATAATTAAACCATTTTTTTTAGTTCACCGAATTGCTCGCTACTCGATATTCGCTCACTAATCTATTTATTTGTGAAAACGTATTTCGGATTTTTAGGTTTACAATATGTGAAAGCCAAAAAACTTAATGCTCACTTATGAACCGAAAAAAAGTTAGTTTGGAAGATTTTATATTTTGATTGATAATGAAATATATGACAAAAAATTGCTCCCTTAATGTTTTTCAGCAGAATAAATAATTACTCCAAGTCACAATCATTGGTTCATAAAAATTAGATTTTAAAAAGTTTGATTGTTGAAAAACAAACAAAAATTAAAAATCGGTTTGTTAGTATAAGTACTACATATACTTTCATACTAATTTACTGAAATAACGTTATTTAAAACGTTGTTACTAAAATGATATAACAAAAACAGAAACTTATAATTAATAATTTATTTATTAATTGCACTTATTAAATTCAAAATTTCGATTGTTGATTAACTTAACATTTTCTCATACAAACTTAGTCACCCCTTTTACTCTTTTAGGGTAGGAATTTTCAAAAAAAAAATTCTTATCAGTTGTCTACTTCTTAAAAGGAATACATCGAATATTAAAATTTCATCAGTCAGAGGCGATATATAAATACAGGATTTTATGTATGCACGGTTTTAAAAACGTATTTACTTTAAGTTTAATTACTATTATTATTATTACTACTACTACTATTATTATTTTTTTTTGTTAATATTTCAATATTGAGTAACTCTAAAGGTCTATTTACAACAATTTTGTAAAAAATAAAAATAAAAAAAAAAAAGTTTGCTGTAAGATCCGAACCCACGTCTTTATAAGTAGGAGGATCAGAATGTCAGAAACTTAAGCCATTACGCTATTAATATCAACTATGTGTTTTAGCCATAAAAAGGTTTATATTTCAAAGAGGCAATGTTTTAAAATTTAAATTGAATATACTATGTATATTATTTTATGTATTTTATGTATATACTTTTTATCAGTTTAACTAAAAATATTTTTACAGATTATTTTCAAACTTTAAATTACCTTTCCAATGATATATAACTCACCGGTCTAGTGTAAAAATTTATGTTTTCATCCCTAGGGAATACCTTCTCTTATTTTTTTTTTGGAATAATAAGTAGCCTATAGTCTGTGGGAAAGTGTGTTGTATCTTAATACCAAATTTCATTAAATTCGTTTGTTCCGTTCTTTAGTTAAATCGGGACACACAGACAGACAGACAGACAGAAAAAAATTTTAAAAATGTTAAATTCGGAATAAGGCCCTCTTGAAACAAATATTTACCCTAAAATTGGGTTCAAAATCGAAATGTACAGACAGACGCAAGAATTTTATACATTAGTATAGATAATAAAATTGCCTCATTATTTGTGGCCCATATTATGAGTTTTCTGTCGATTTCACAATAAAAAAATTGTCGAATAGGAAAACTGTTCTTGTGTAACTATCCTTTGACTAATGTTAATATTTCTTATTTGAAAATCGTAAAATTTTTGAAAATGAATAACTCTGTACGCCATTTCAAATAGTAACATTTATCAAATGAAATTTACGATGCGGTATTGTAAAAAGTATTAAACATTAGTTCAGGTCTTGCACTCTAATACTTATTATAATACAACAGAATTTACTTTGTTATTTAATTGTAATTTTTGATATAACTTTTTCCGTGTTCTTAGACTGTACAATAAAAGCTTTGAAAGGAAACCTAAAGCGAATGAGTGCAGTTATTTTAAATTTGCTAATTTCTTCTCTCACACTGCTAAGGTATTCACCAAAATACTAAGGGGGCATCTATTAATTACGAGAGACAATTTTAAATATTTTTCGACCCACCTTTCCTCCTTGAAAAGAAATCGTGAGGTTTTCCTCTACCCCACTTATATCACGTGAATTTTTTTAAAATATTACTTGCAATGTTAATGTGCAATGTAAATCTGTGTTTCGATTACATTAGATTTAATTAAAAGAACAATTTTAAAAAATAACGTGATATAGTTTATAAATATATACATATTTGCTGAGACTATTCTCTCCTCCACGTGAGATTTTGCTCACAACCCTCCCCCTTAAACGTCTCACGTAATTAATGGGTGGCCTCTAAATAAAAGATTGGAAAGTATAATGGAAGAGGTGCTGGATGTGAATCAATTTGAATTATGAAAAATAAAAAGAACCAGGGATACCATAGAAGTAATGATAATAAGTGCTGAACAAGAATCAGAAATATAGAAGTGTTTGTAAAGGAATGTACATGTGTTTCATCAACTGTCAGAAGATTTTTGATCGATCCGGTGAATTGGAAAAAAATGATGGATTTTGTTCGAAAAATTAGAATCGATTGGAAAGACAGGCAATGAATTTTCAATTTGTGGCAATTAGTTGAAAACGGGAGGAGAATTATAAATTATGTTCTCGGAGAAACTTATGGAAAGAAGAAATACAGGAAAATCAGATTGATATCGAAGAGAGAAGTATCCCTCTCATCAACGTGAAGAATATACAACTAGAAAACGTTGCCCAATTCAAATATTTTAAAAGTATCATCAATGTATCAAAGAATCATCATTAATGAAAGAAAATCCGCTATTGAAATCAAATTAAATTCAACCACGCAGAAAACTAAGCCGTAGTAATTAGCAAAAAACAGGAAAAATTAATCCTTTTATTTACAACTCCTAATTAACCAGAGTTATTTTTATTTAGTATTTAATTTGATATAATTCATATTTTGTGTATTATAATGGTCAACAAATGCATATTTTCCCTAAAATATTAAATATAGACTTTTAAGTTAATTCATTCCTTTATATAATTACACTGTAAAAAATTTGATTCTCAGGTCGAACTCCTTAGGAGTTTGACTAAATTACCTTCAGTGAAATCTATTTTTCTTTATTTTATCCCAAACGGTTTGAGTCAAGAATTTTATATTTCTTGTGTCAAGAAACACGCGTAGTTGCATGGAATGTCTAATACATTCACAACAACGGTAAGTGTAGTTCAGTCAGCTTCCCTCCATATTTCACATCAAAATTAGGGGATTTTATCTTTGTGTACCTAAGCTGCTCATGCGCATAACATGAAATGTTCAATACCGTTCCTTATAGTGCTGGATCACTATTGTCAATTATTGTTCATGCCGTTAATAAAAAAATTTAATACTATCCAACAGTATCGACAGTAAATAAAAATTGTTCCTTCTTCTCCTTCTCTCTTTTGTTTTAAAATTGTCATTCATTAATTTTATTAGAAATTATATTGAAGTTTTGAAACGACCGCGCTCCGACCTAGGTCATTGAAGTGAAAAAGTGAGTTGGAAAGAGATAGGATTGTCGAATCGAATTCGGGATCAAACATGAATCCTCTATACTTTACCTTGTGTTTTCTAAGCTGTATTATCGATTTGAACCTATGAATTTTGCTTTTCATTTAACATTTTAACTTGTAAGCTTACAACATTATTTATAAATTATTGTTTTAATAAGTGTAGTAACATATTTTACTATTCATTAAAAAAAATTTAGCGGATATTTGTGTTGAACGATTATTACATGTATTGTATTTTATAAAAATGGCTGATGATGCGGTTAAAGTATACTTAATGAGTCGGGGGTTCGAAGATCTTATTGATAGTTTGTAAATTATTTTTTAACAAATTAAAATCTTTATATATTTATAAACTTTTATTGTTCCTCCACGAGCCGGTGTATCAGTCAAACAAAAAAAATTTTGGAAACCTACGTCAAAAGAAAGCCAGCGAGGCTTTGCTGTTCATATTAAAGTTATATTTATAATAATATATTTTATTTTATTCTAATAAATGCTTATTTATATTTTTTATAGTACGGACTAGGAGTTTTAAAAGTTCTTAAATATAGTACGGACTTATACTTTTAATTAAATAATTTAAGTTTACATATTTTATTTTGTTTAAAAATATGTTATAATTATGTACATTAATTCTTAATAAAATATATAAAATGAAAACCAAATCAGCCTTTATTTAATAAATTATACCTACTTTCTAGCCAAGTATATTTTTAATTTTAAATAAAATTTAATTGAAACTAAATTTTTTTTGGTTGACATATCTGTGCGAATTAAACCAAATATATAAAATTATTCATTCAATTTCGTTTATATTTGAATTAGGTATAGTTATGTTTGAAAGAAGTATCCAAATTTGTAATCAAGTTTATATATATTTAAAATAAATATGATGGTGATTTCGTACAAATAAATCGAAGTTGACTTAACTTCGCTAAGTTCTCCACTCAACTGAATGTTTCTTGGTCCAAGAAACATTTTTAAACTCGTATAGCGTTTGATTTAAAGATCATGCGCATTTCGCCGTATTCAAATTTTTAGCTGAATTTAACCAAACGAAAAACGTTTGAACTTAGTACGCTCTTTTTTTGGTGTAGCCTTATAAAAATAATATAAAATAAAAAAAATACACTTTTTATTTGCAATAACATTCGGAATTGACGAAAAGGCAGAAGGAAACCCTCGCCAGGAATCCTGGCTAGGATCCAATGACCGCACTCGTTTTTTTTTTATTTCAAATTGTTGCATATGAAAACAGAAATTTACTTATATATAATTTTTTAAATTTTTAATGAATACAAAAATCAAAGTAGAAGCAGATTAAACCGACATACCTTAAACATACGCCAAAACTTTCCAAAATAAAATTTGTTAAATTACTTAAAAATCAATTTTTGCAGTTATAATTTTTTTTTTTTAGTACATCCTTTATCAATACTCCCAGTGAAGAAAATTACTAACCGACTTAATTTTGTTAGTTTGATAAATTTCCTTTTTATTAATATAATTTTCTCATAAACGAATAGTTGTGTAGCAAAAATAGTGATGTTTAATTATAAAAGTTATTTGATTACATGTACTCAAAATTCAGACCAGAATAGGTACATTACTCTCCTGTAAGTTATAGAATATATCTTTTGAACCAAAACATGTAGTTGCAAGTTTAAGAAAACGGAGCATTGAATTATTTTATACATAAATACGAAATTGAAAAGGATGTTTTTTCTCTCTACGTACATAATTTAAACATTTCAAGACATTTCAATATATTGAAAAAGAAGTTGAAGAATATTTATTACGGATTACAAAGTGAAAATATTATTAAATTTTATCATTGTTTGACTTACGTTACAAAAAAGGTTTCCTTGGAGATATTTTCCAATAAACGGAAGAATTTCTACCTTTACGTATACGGTAATTCAATAGTGAAAATTTTTATGAAATTTCTTAATCAACAGAAAAATCTCTGTTCATTTGTAGTAGTGTACAGAAATTAATAAAAAAATGGTTTGGATAAAGTTTATAAAATAAACATTTATAAAAACATGTATTGACGAAACTGAAAGAAATACGTATTTTGTAATTCAGCACTTCAGCACATAGCAAGTATGGAGCGAACCAAATATAACTTTATGATCATCGAAGAAGATCGAAATACGTAATTGGGGCAATACGTGGAAAAAATATTTTTAAACATTAGTTCAATATTTATATTTATTATTAATTTTAGTTGGTATTTTTTTTTCAGACACAATATATGTTTAATGATTGTTTATTCTTAATGCAATAATGAAACAGAATTAAAGATTCCACCAAAAATACTAGATGAAAAGTAGTTTCCCAAGACTTGCAAGCTTATTGTTAAAATTTATCAAGTAAAAAGACTCAAGTTCTTAAAATTTAACGAAAACAAAGCATATATTCTAAAATAATTGTAAATGTTTTAACAATGTTCTAAACCATGGATGAGTGACTTGAGGCCCGCGGGCCGTTTGCAGTCCGTCAAAATTTTATTTTTCTCGTATAATTGAATATAGTATTATCACCAAAAATATGATTTATTTTTTAAATCATATTTTAAAATTTAAATGTTATTAAATTTCAAATGTTAAAATAAATTTATTATATAAATGAGATTTATTAAAATTGCTGAAAACTAAGGTTGTAGTTTAGAATCTAAACTAATATAAAAACGTAATATAGCTGAAAATTTTTAATCTTACTTAATGAAATTTATAACGAAACATCTATTTAAAAATGCAACAAAAATCGATAAATTCAAAATATAACGAGCTCCCGTTACTCCGGCATTAAAATGACGTCATAATACGCAAATTTCAAAATCCCATGGACGTTTTCCTATGACAAATGTACTAAAACCCAAAGGAAAAGGTTCCGTTTAATTCGATTATACATCATATTAATGATTTAAACCATTAAAATCTACTAAACTATGCATATTCCTTTATTCCTAAGGAATAAAATCAATAGTAGTTTTTAAAGGATGTTAGGGGATAAAAATGTTTTCTATGACAAAAAATTTTGAAAAATACTATGATGGTTCTTTTCCATAGTTAATACGTATAATTATTTATATTCGCTTTGTTTTGGGATTTTTTTATTCTTACTTTTTCTTCTTCAGGTACTTCTTAAAATGATGAAACTTGTAGTACAAAAAAATAAAAAAAAAATAAAAATTTTAAAGCAAAAAGAAACTAAATAATTACATTGTGAAAAATGTCAAAAAATATATAAATTATTACTGTTTTTAAAGGTAACCGCTCAATAATCTGTTTATACCTCAATTTCAATATGCGTATTGCTGTGTACTGTGAGTCTGTGACTCAACAAAAGACCCATATACATATTTACCATTTTTGGACTCTTATTTGTATATTAAAATTAAAACTTTTCTGCCAAAATAAAAGTTTTCCAATAAACGGAAGAATTTCTACCTTTACGTATACGGTAATTCAATAGTGAAAATTTTTATGAAATTTCTTAATCAACAGAAAAATCTCTGTTCATTTGTAGTAGTGTACAGAAATTAATAAAAAAATGGTTTGGATAAAGTTTGAATAAAGTTTGATACACAGTTTTTAGTTAACTAAAAACTGTGTATTCCTCATATTAAGAATATCCTTTATCGATTAAAGAAATTAAAAAAAATGCTTTTGACTTATTGTACAATATCCTAAGAGAAAAGTATAGTTTAGCTATTTCGTAGATTATTGCTAATTAGCTTAAACGCTAAAATATGTCAACTTAATTATTAAGATAAGCGCCAACACCAACGGTTTCCAAGTAGTTATGGAACGAATTGAACAGCAGTCTTGTATATTATATCATGCATTTCTTTTATGTAACTACCAAGCTATACTTTTTGACCAAGATAAAGCTTTTAAAGAATAAAGACCTAGGAATTTAGTTCTTCATACGATCTGAGGACTTTTTTAAAATGAAAACGTTGTGAACTTATGAGTTATGATTACCTATTTCTTATGGAATGTTTTTGATGGGATTCAATTTTTTTCTAGTCTACTGGTGGCTGAGTGGTCTAGGTGACCGCTCCAAAACTGGTAGATAGTGGGTTGGATCCTCGAATCGAGCAAATTTTCAACATTTCTCGCTAACGGATTTTATTAACTCAAGAGTCGCTAAAAGACCTTAGTAGTTATAAAGCGACGATAAATAACAATTAAAAAAAATATTTTTACAAGATGTCATAATTTTTTAAACTGCAATTGTTGTGTGTCAACTACGTATATACCTTAGAAACCCAACTTAAAACAACTGGTTTATGTAGTAATTCATCAAGACAGTGCAAAAGTTCGCTTTAAATATCCAATGAAGAATCGAAATTATACATACTTGAAACAGTATTAAAAATGTTTAGAGTCAATGTATAATTTAAATCATCAATGGATAATAAAAAATTCAAGAAGAAAACAAAAAGAAAGACATGGAAGGACTAATAGATAATCAGGTATAAGGAAATTCTTTTAATAACGAAAATCTGAACTTCCTTTAAGCTAGTATTAAACTTTTGAAATTTTAAATAAATAACTATGGAATATTTGAGTTTTCTTTTGTGGTTCAAGAGTTTTGGAAAAAAATTGTCGTTTGTATATTTCTTAGAAAAACCTTATGTAGTGTTGGCATTTTGAGCTTTTCTAGGAATATTAAAATTTCGATCTATTTTTGCGTCCTTAATTGGTGCTTTTTTGTCGCCCAAGAAGATTGAAGGAAAAAAATTGGCGCTTTTGTATTTTCCAGAAAATGCTGTTAGAAGAAAAAGCTCGATTCTGAGCATTTTCAATTATTCAATTTTAAATGATTTTTGCGTCATTTATAAGTGTTTTCCTGTCGTGTGAGAGCTTAGAGAAAAACACTTTGTTGAGTTTTCCGGGAAAATATGTAAGCAATAATTTTTTTTCAGAACTCTCGAACGATAAAAAAAAACCAAATAATGGCGAGAAATTTTGGCAAATTAAAAATTTAAAAAAACTCTAAATTGAGCTTTTTCCTTAACCAGCGTTTTCTAGGAAAATATACGAGCGACAACTCTCGAAAGATAAAAAAACAATTAGTGGTGAAATTTTTTTTTCTAAACTTCATTATTTGTAAAATGTTCAAATAGAGCTTTTTTTTTAAATTAGCTATTTCCGGGAAAATATGCAAACGATAAAATATATTTTAGACGAACTACTGAGCGACAGAAAAACACCGACTTGTGACACAAAAAAAGTTAAAAATTGCAATATTTGGAGAATACTCTAAAAAGAGCTTTCTCAAATACATAACCTTCAATAATAAACTAAAAAGTTTTTCGTTTTTCTAGATTTCCTGGTTTGGATTATTACATACATTAAAAATTAATAACCATAATTATCGTAAAATAAAATATTATGACGAATAAATAATTGATTTTAAGTGTCCGACCAAATTTTCGGTTTTGGCCTAGTTTCCGCTAAAAACGAGTTTCACTTTAGTTTCGGTTTCGGCTGTACTCAAGCCGAAACTACGACCGAAACTGAAACTGAATTTTGAATATTTTAATATTTTATTCATTAATTATGAATGCAGATAACTATCAGTTCATTAATGTTTTGTTTAAAATTATCTTTTTTATATTTGTTTTTGGTTCAAAAAAAAAACTGACCAAAGTTTAGAAGAAATTATTTTGTTTTGTAACTTTTTTTCTTTATTTACTTTATGTTATTTTTAACTAATATTGAAAAGAAATATTAGGTGCATTTTTTTGAAATTAACTCCTTATTTTAGCACAAATAATTTATTTGAAATAATTAATTTGACTAAATGATTAATGAATACCTCTAGAATTTAAAAGTAAAGATACCAATTATTATTAACTATTTTTTCCTTTTAAAACATGACCTTATATGGAAGTTTCGGTTTCGGCCGTAAAAACTAGTTTTGGTCGGACACTATTAATTTATAAAAATTAATTTGTCTCATTATTTAAAGCCCTTAGATATTATGAGTATTTTGTGAATTTCAAAGTAAAAAAATAAATAATTGTCAAATAGTAGAAACTTTTTTTGTGTAATTAGTCTTGTCCGATTAATGTATATATTTCTTATTTGAAAATCGTAAAATGAATAAGAAGAATATGAAAATAAATTTAAGAAAATGAATAAGACTGTTTGCTATTTCAGTAGTAATATTTGTCAAATGAAATTTACGCTGTGGCAATGTAATAAGTATAAAACGTTAGTTCTGTTCTTATGGTATACTCTAATATAATACAGCAGACTTTACGATATTATTATTGTAATTTTTGAAATATTTTTTTTCCGTGTAAGGTTTTTCCGAAAAATGTGCAATCGACGTTTTTTCCCCCAGAACTTTTGAAAGACATAAGAACACCAAAATTAGTTTTTATCAATTCCAAAAGTGTAATGCTTACTTGATAGTAGGAGAAAAATGATCGGCAATTTCAGATTGAATGTACAATTAAAAGTAAAATTTGAAAAAAAGATAATAACCGTCACATACAAGATCATGAATTAATCGTTACCTAAGCTCAGGTCTTTTGTAAAAAATAACTTTGTTTTAAATGATTTCGAAATTAATATATTCTCTAACATAAAGTGTGAATCTATTATTCACTTAGGTATATTTCTAATACTTATGTAATAAATTTCAAGTTCATTTTTTTGAAAGTTTAATTAGAACTTCCATCAAACAATTGTCGAAGTTTTAATTAACTTTCCCATCAAATTCCCAATTTGACAGTTTTATACAAGCTTTAATTTAAGTAACAAGCGTTGAACTAAATAAATATTTTTTACAGTTTCATATGTTTCGAAATATGAAAAAAACACGTATTGCAAACCACTGTAAAAAAATATTAATTTCTTCAATGGTATTTTTAATTGAAGCTTCATGAAAAGAAAAATAAAATGAAAAAATAAAATGTTTCTTTTTTTTAATTCAATTCATTTTGTTCTTATACCTACTTTTGTGTAAGATAAAACGTTGCAAACGAGTTAACTATATTTAATTTAGTTGCGAATAGGAAAGCTTCAAAGTTTTTAATTTAATTTGAAAAGCAAAATCAGTAGAATTCATAAATATGCATTTGAGATCAATTTAAACTATAAAATCGCTGATTCCATCATTTTTGACGAGAAAGTTTTAAGCCTATATTCGAGTTAGTCGCTCTTTTGAAGGTATTTGCATAACAATAAAGTTTGCAACTTTTTTTTTGTAACAGGCTCTTATAAGTTTTTTTACTGATTTCTTTATCATGGAAATATTTAAACATAGTAGAAAATTCTTTGTAATATATTTTCAACTTGGAATATGACAACTTTGAAGGATTTAATTATGACAGGATAAAAAGTTATTAAATGTTTGATGGAATTGTAATTGAAATTATAGCAAAAACATCTGTTTTAATCTTTGATGTCGTAAACTGTTTTTTCACTTTCATTCGGATATGATTTTTAATTATTTTACATAAATATGTTAATTGGAAATGCTTAATACCATACCCTATGCTTCGAAAAAAATGCAAAACACTAAAAAAAATGGATTGATCGGAATAGTTAGAATAGGAAATGTAATTGAAAATTATATAATCTTACCTGGGAAATATATACGCACGGAAAACGAAACACGTGTGCTTGAAACAGCTTCAGGAGAAGCGATCTTAAGCCCACCAGGATACTGTACCCTACTGACGGATTCTGCAAAGATTGTGAGTTTATATAAAGTACAGAATTCGCGCATTCGCATTTGTCTCATCGTGTTTTTATCATTTTTATTATTCTAATTTTGTAAATAGTCGTTCCATTTGAAAGTGTTACGTTAAAACAAAAGTTGCATTTTAAAATAAAAATAAAGAAAACAACGTTTTTTTTTTTAAATTTCAATGCATTAGTATATGAGTATACTAGTATACGGTAATACAATAACATTTTATATAAACTATACTAACATAAGAGGAATATATGAATTGTATTTTTTCCTTACTTTTTATCTAAGTATAACTTTTCTCTCCGAAACTTAGAAATATAACTTTATTCCTAATATATTCCTATACGGATACCATACGATAACAAATATTTTTAAATCCTCCAATCGTACAGGGTAATTCAAGAATACTCGAAATTAATTTTACGAATATTTTTATTTTTATTTTGGTTTTTCAAATTTACAGAATATCTTTATTACACTTACGGTGTTCAGTCGAAATTTACAAGCGAAATTATAAAGTAACTTTATATAAACCTTATATGAAAATAGAAAACCAAACTCATTTTTAACTGGTATTTCTATAGGGATTTCTAAAAATCAAAATTATTATAATAAATAAATAATTAACATATAATTAATTACTATAAAATTGATTATATAGTTTTAGAACTACTGAAAAGCTTGAAATACCTTTTCTTATACAAAACAAATACTAATTTAAAGAGAGAAAGAGTAGAAGAGAGTATTAAAAGCCCTATTTGGGAATCATTAATATCCGTTGTAGAATAGATGCGTGTTTAATTTTATAATGAAGTTTAATTGTCTGCTAAATTTTTGGTATACATTTTTAATTCAAATTTTTGAAAATTACCTAAAATGCCTGCGATCGTCTGGCAACCTGTTCGCGATCGACCGTTTGCCCACCCCTGGTATATCTTATAGTATTGTTTTTGAATTTTGGTCAATTGAATTCCGGGCCTTTGATTTATGTGGCTTTTTCATCTTTGGTGAATTTAATATTAGAGCTATTATACAATCTGTCATGTAATTGATGAGAGCATTTGTGATAATTGTTGTTATTTGGAGCGTTTTCAGCGTTTTTTAAAGAAATAAAGAAATTGAGTCCTACGACGTTAGTAATTTTTCATTAATTAATTAAGTAATTGTGACTCAGAAATAATTATATCCAGTGCTGTCAGAAAAAGTATCGTAGTTACTTTGAAGTAACTTAATTACTTTAAAGTATCTAAGTTACTTATTTTTTTTGGCAAAAAGTAACTTGTATCTAAGATACACTTCAAAAAGAACTGTATCTTGTTACTTAAAAAATTATCTTAGATACCGAAAAGTACCTTAAAATAAAGTATGCATTAAACAATGAAATTGGGTACCTGACTCCTTGGTTGTACAAAACAATATTTGTTTTGTTCTTTTTTGTTTTGACTTTTAAACGTTTTATTTTTTTTCGACTCAAAGCAGCTGTAGGTATGTTTTGGTGTTTTTATGGATTTTTCTATTTCATTTAGAGTTTTATTTTCTTTAGTTCAATATAAGGATACCATCCTTACTATTTTTTTTAAGTAAGTTGTGTTTACAAGGGTTTAGATATACATACTTTCCTTTTTCCTAAATTAATAGAGACTTTTAATTTCCCGTGAAATATTCTCGAGCCAAAAATGACAAATTGAAATCATAAAAACTAGCAGTTAGTTCAAATGTGATTCAATGATTGCAATTCACTCATAGGTATGTATCTCCAATCTTCGTCATCGGCCTTTGCCAACATATATACAAATTACATATTTTTATCTAATAATATATTGATAAGAAATACATTATCTTATTACCTATCAACTTTACGTAACACGTTACAAAACTAGAACATACATAGTATACATAGTACACAAAGTATAAAAAATAACTCATAGTATACAAAGTAAGTAAAAAGTATCTTTTAAGGGTTTTGAAAGATAAGTAATGTAAGTACAAATATTCCTTTTTGTAAGATCAACTAGATACTCTAGATACTCTGCTAGGGACTTAGCTGTGTCTGAAAACAAATTTTAGTCTTCCAAATTTAAGAACCTTCGATTAATGATTAATGATTATTACTTTTAACTTCACGAAATAGTTAACATTTTTTTAAAATTCACTCTCTTAAATTGGGGTACAAAGTTATTAAGATGCATGGGTCGTAGAACATATATATACTGAGTTTTATGAATGGTTTTTAAGGCCTCAATATTTTATTGACAAACCGAAAACATTTAGTAGTTATAATAATATATGTAACGGCTACGAAACAGTTGATAACAATAAGTGCATAATGTATATCATAGAGCTAAAATAGTTTAAATATACTTTTATATTTTATAGTTTATACAGGGTTTTCTAAACTATGTTCCGCGGAACACCAGTGTTTCGTGGATCCATAATAGGTGTTCCGCAGAGACTAATAAAATATTTCGAAAAAAATTTGAAGTAAGTTTAGAAAATTAATATATTCTTCATAATGAAAAACGGGCGACGGTTAAACTTTATTGAAGTTTATGACGTTAAGGGCACGCGAATATTTTTAGTACCTAGAAGCTGAGTACAGCAATAAAAGTTCAATATTGTCAATTTTTTTCCAAGTGCTAATATTTTTTACCGAGAATGATATAAAAAGAAATTATAATTTAAGAATCCAAAATCATTAAAGTTATTAAGAGTTTTATTTATTTGTATTTTTATGTTTATTAAATAAATGATATTATTATTACTATTATTTATTCTTTTACTTCTGGTGGTATTTATATAGAGATGCTTTACACCTGTTCATAGAACCAGAAGAACTACAAAATTTATACATATAAATAATATAAAAATTTCTTTAACAACACTTTTTTTATTTATACTATAACAAATACCTACCCTAGACAATAAACTAAGTGTTCCACCAAAATTTTCGGATTTGCCGGGAGATGTTCTGTCGCTGAAAAAGTTTGGTAAGCCCTGCTCTATAATATATAAATACCAGGGCCTCGGCACTCTTATGGGAGACCCAAAAATCACCAAACAGCAGATGAGAGGTAGCCTTATGTAAATGTCCATATGTTAAAAGAGATAGATTTCCACAACAGGTCTTTCATTTTTTCCTATAATACGATTGGCGCACCTGGGGTCATGGACGAAGAACGGTTTTTTATTAGTTCTAAGGGTTCTAAACGTTCCTTACTGTTCGCGACACAATCACCACAGGACGTACAACGACTGCGTTTATGTTCTGCTTTTAATTGATAGATGGTGTTAACAAGCACAGACAAGACAGACAATGTAATTTTGGGGTGTTTCAAGGCCAACTATTCTTTCCTTTGTAAGTGGTGAAGTGGGGATAGCTTAGTGAGGAGAATTGTCTCCCTGTTGTCGTTGTTGACATTGCAAATGAATTTAAAACTAGCATACTCGAATATTAAGATTTTTAAAAATATTTCACTTCTTCAACGATGAAAAATTTATATTTTTGCAATTGGAAAAAATACTTGTGGACCTTTTTTCATTTTCCTAACGATTATTATTCTAACTTGGTAAAAAAAAAAATTTTCCGCGTCATTAAATTTTAAATTTATTTCATATAATTCATTTATAGGATATCGGTTATTTTAAAAATACAATATTTACATGTCAGATGTTAGCCGACAACTGGCGATTGGAAATTTAAACGATCTTTAACATTAAAAAAATATATTTTTTTTAGAATTTAAAAATTTACTCTTACGTATTTCTTCATTTTCTTACACTATTTTTTTAGTATAATAATGATAATTACCCTAGACACAAATTTAAAAAGTCTTTTCCACCTAAAAGTCATAACAGTATTTTTCATTAGAAAATAACAAACAACCGCAATTCGATTATAACTTTATTAAGCTATAAATACCTGTTGATTTGTTTTTTATGTATTATAAATTTTATAAAAAGGTTCATACAAGTACATTGCAAAGATTTAAGCTTTGTATCTATTGATTTATTTCTCAAGCAAAAAAATTATCTCTCTTGAGTGGTTCATTTTTTATAACAATTAACATTTTATTCGAAGGACCATATTTTATTATCGTGACAAAATATAAGGTTTGCGTTATTGACAATGGGGGTCCATTTATACTTGTGGGTGCATTAGGTTTTTGTTTATAGCGAAATTTGGTACTATAACCAAAGGGTTACGATCGCCGCAATTATGATTAATAATTTCTTATTTATTTTATTTTCAATAATGTTAACAATGCCAATAACTTCGTTACTATTTGTTCTCCATTATACAATTCATAGCCACTATTCCAAATTAAATTTTCAATTTCATGGCCACCTTCAATTTTAACCAAGTTTCTTTAACATCGATAATATTTTATATGTGACTCATTGTTCTATAGCATTGCTTATGAACGTTTTTTGCTCCAAAAATAAATCTTTTTCTTCAACGCTTTTACGATACTTATTAAAACATCGACTTTACTCACATACTCTTTCTTAAAATTCATATCTAATTGTTTTTTTTATTTATTTTCATTTCAGTATCGCACCTATGTCTGCAGAATGACGTAACTCAAAAAAAAAATATTTTCAGCCAAAAATGATTTTTGATCACAAATTTTTCATATCTACTTTCACTACGAAATATTTTTTTTTGGAAAACAATAGTATTTCACTATTAAGGATATATACAAGTGTGCATTAAGAGAAGTAATGAAGGCAGAAGTTTATTTTGGCTTCAGGAGTAATGAGTAAGGAGGTAGGTAGCCTATTATAGGCTGAAAAAAAGCTTCGGGGTCGAAGTGGAAGTGAAGATGTGACGCCGCACAAGGATAGATTTAAGTGGGGTACGGGGGCATGTGTCCCCCAGGGTATATTTGTGTATTGGGGAGATTCCGTCACAGTACTTAGAAGCAAATGAAATCATTAAAGTTGTGAAAATATATGAATAAAATAACAGAAAGAACATTAGTGAAACTCTTAGTCTATTTCTGGCCGGAATTGCGAATTTTTTTTCGTTACATCCCTTTGTAAACATATATGATTAGAACCCTACATGAAAGATGATATCGTGCCCCCCCCCCAGAAAAAATAAATCCCGAATCTGCCCTGGACGCCACAAGTACCAATGTTTGAAAAGTGCAGCCATGTTTTGCTTTTTATTTGTTTAAAATGATCGTAAAAAAAAAGAACAAAAATTATTTGTAGAAAATTACTAAAAGCCTTTAGCCTTTAGATAGCAAAGTTTGGTCATTTGGAACGTAGGAAAGTAAAACTTAGTCGGAAAATGTTATGAATGTTTGTAAGTTAATTTGTATGTTAAACATTTTTCCGAATATAGACAAGTTGTCCGAAGAGAAAAGTAATAATTATTTTGAAACATTACTAAACTTCTGCACTTAAAAAATATAAAATAAGAAGAAAACGTTTATGTACTCCACACGAGAAGGAAGTGAAACCTTCAAAAATGTGAACTTGAACAAAATTAGAGGAATGTAAAATTTAAAGAGTAGGATAGTTGTAGGATTGAGTTATGATTACATAGGTACAAAGTATGAAAAAAAAATATAAAATAAACACATATATGAAATATATTTTTCCAGGCATGGAGTTTGTATTTTCCATAAATGATACGAAAGGTTTATGCCGACTGAAGTAAGGAAAAAATACTTAACTTTCGTTTTGAAGAATATATATTTTGGGAATATAAAACGTAAATTAGATACTAGTTTTGATATTTTTGTTGATACCGTACGACTCTTGTAGATTGTTAAAATACATATGGTGCCCAGAAATAAAACCAGACTTACTGGGGGCCAAGTAGTGTAAGTGAGCTTTCCCAAACTGGGTTCGAATCTCGTATCGAACAAATTGTTGATATTTCTCGATTTACAGTTTCCTATTAACAGTACAGTCACTTAAGACCTTTGTAGTTCAAAAGCGAGAGAATTAATTAAGTAAGTCCTCTCCGATTTCTTTGTACGGAATCACCATCATATTTATTTTAAAGAATATACATATAAACTTTATTAAAAATTTGGATACTTCTTTCAAACATTACAATATTTAATTATTATTACAATATTTGGACAGATATTTGAACCAAAAAAAAATTTCTAGTTCCAATTAAATTTTATTAAAAATTAAAAGTATACTTTGTTAGAAAGTAGGTATAATTTATTAAATAAGAAGGAAGAAACAGTCGATTTTAGATTATTGTCTTAAAAAATCCACTAGGAATGCAGAGAAGCGTCATTCATGGCTGAAGTGAAAGATTTAATTGATGCTCTAATTTCTCAAACAAAATGGAGGTAAAAAAAACTTCATGATATATCGTAAGATTTAGAGTATTTAGAAGAAGAATTTTGTGGTTTACAACTGAAAAATTCAAGAGACATACATTCGGTTGAATTTTCTTCAAAAATATGAAGTTTTAAATATCATACAACGATATAAATCCAGAACCTGTGAACAGCTTCTTACTTGGATATTTCAAAAATCATACACAATTATGGATTGATAGAAACCAAAGCAAACTTGGAAGTCGCTTAAGTGAGAGAGGTAAAGTAAAAGTTTTTAAATAAATTTAAATTAATTTTAAAATTTGCCGTGTTTATGTAAATTATCACCTCATAATCTGAAATTAAAAGTGGGATGAGTACTTAAGCAGAGTAGAAGTAGAAGATATAAAAAAACAATGTCTTTAGGAAAACACCCGAATTGCGATGGAAAAATAAAGGAAGGACGTTATTGAAGCTTTCACTATGAAACGAAAAAACAAAGGTGAAGATGTTTTGATTACACAAATCCCAATAACCTCGAACGACATGCCGCGCGACTTAAAAGAAATGAATTAAAAATGTGGTACACATTTGCAATGTCGAAAAATAAATTACAAAAAGCAGTTATAGAATGGTTGTGGTGACAATTTTGAAAAATAATATTTTTCACATTACTTATTATGTATCGATTGTAAACACAAGTACACACGCAAAGAAAATATTTCGTAAAATAAAAAAATAAATCGCACTAAATAAAATAAATCGCAGGCACTGATGCGATGTGGAACGTAACAAATGCAGAATGAAATATAAAAATTACGTTAATTGTGAAACTCTTCTGAATTAAGAATTAAATAATGATATACATAATGATAACACATAAATGAAATAATTAAGAAGGTCATATTGAAACGGTAGCTGCGCGTTATAATACAGAAAAGCAGAGCCTAAAATGATTAGAAAAAATGTATCGAAATAAAATGTGAGAAAAATATGTAGGTAAATACCAAAGGATACCGTAATCTAGTGAAAGTATGAAATAAACATTACGTGCGAATCTCCAGCCTACCGAATATACATAGAAAATATAAAGTATAAATGTAAATATAGAAAATATATAAAAAAATCGGTCGAGCCCTGTCGTGACATGAAATTTGACGTAAAAGAAGATGAGACAATTTCTGGACAAATATTCTATTAATTTCTAAGATAAATTGTTATATTAAATAAATGAGACACAGGGGAACGTGTTTCGTACATAGCAATACATTCATTACTATTTAGAAGTAGTATGTATAGTTTGATATGATTGGTTTTTAAAATTTTTATTTGATGCATATGTATGTACGGTTTATCTATACACAAAGATTATTGAGTCAATCAATGAAAATACGGAGGTCACTATTGCTAACGTACAACAAACATGATGTGCAAAAGCCGCCGATTTAAACAATTGGATTTTGTAAATATCAAGACAGATTAATAAAGATAATAAATGAAACTAATATATTAAGAAGGAAGTAAATGAAATAAACTAAACAAAAAAGTTTACCTTACTTAAATAAAGTTACAATTAGTAAAAAAAAATTTAGAGATGTATCATAATTTAAATGATAATCAATGCGTTTATGTCAATGTGAAATAAAATTAATATTTATTGAATATAGAGTTTAGCATGCTTTACAATGTCAAATATTAGTATTAGGTAATGGAAAATAATAAAGTATTAATGAAGTAGTGTAACAATGAAGTAGAATATGAAGTAATATATGAAATGCAGTAATTGAAGAACGTGATCTGCATAAAATAAATATTTCTCCACAAACACAAAGAGGAATGCAAACCCAATGAAATAAGTATCAACATATTGAAGCACCATAGCAGTTGATAAGAAAAACGTAGCATGAAAGGATAGTTAAAGTATGCAGTAACAGTAACAATTGAGTTTTGCAAAAAACTTGTTCTTCTTTATAATTACCTTAGACAAGAAGTCTTCGAAAATTTAACGTATATGGAAATTCTTCATTGTAAAATAAATGCAAAGCAGCATATAGCTGCCTAGAAAGAATAAGACGGTATAGGGGCATTTTACGTGAAGCGGACAGCGAAAAAAAGTGACGTTCTGAAATTTGTTAATATTCGAGATAATTATATTTCTAGTAAGAATGAATGTGTATGCAAAAAAAAATTTTCGAGTGATGATTCTTTGTCAAGTTAAACGCTTCTAAAGAATTGTCGTTTTTGAAATATGTATTTTTTGAAAAAATAAATTTCCAATTAAATTTTTTTAAGATATTAAATATGACGGTTTAAATAGAAAATTAAGTGTTCTTTCTGAGTAAAAAATAAAACTGGACATTTTAATTTTTTTTAATATACAAAACTGTAAGTAAACTTTTCAAATTAGAATTATAGTAACTTCGACCATTTTGTTTTTTAATTTTTTTATTTCAAAATATAGCCTAAGTAAAGTACATTTATAATACACCAGAAGTTTCATAATGGAATCTGCAATAGTATAGAATATAAATGAATTAAAGTATATACGTGTCGTACTAAGCGTCGTACAATGTCTTCCTTAGGTCAACGTATGCAAAGTTAGCACCCCATCGAAGGATTTGCGAACTGGTAATGATCTTAATCGTTAGATCTTTGGTAGGTCAGTTGAGGTTCGATATTTTTTCGTTAGGTCTCGTATTGTTTTTTAATAAATAATTGTTGAAATGTAGGAAAAAAAATTTGCATGTTAGCACCTCATTTGAAGGAAATAAATTTATTTTGATGTTTTTGCATTCTTTATCGTTAGGTCAGTATTTGTCCATCAATTACATCTTTTATTATCATATTATCACATTCTAATTTGAAAAGATTACTTTCGGTTTTGTATATAAAAAAAATTTGAAATATCTAGTTTTATTTTGTATTTAGAAAGAACAGTAAATGTTCTATTTCAATCGCCTAAATCGCTATATTTATATTTTGAAAAGAAAATATTGGAAAACAAAAAATTTAAATGTAATAATAAAAATAACGAAAATTCTTAAGAAGCTTATAACTTGACAAATAATCAGCATTCGAAAAAAATATTTGGCACACACATTCATACTTACGTATAATTATGCCGAATATGAACAAATGTGAGAACGTAACTTTTTTTCGCTGTCCGCTTCACGTGAAATGCCCCTATATTCATAAACCTATGTAAGTGTCAAGGTGGGAGTTGGAATATTATATTTCTCAAGGAGTTAAGGGGAAGAAATGTATGGTTCACCAACTTTTAGTTTTTCTGCCGCGGCAATACTGGTAAAGTGGAAGAGAGAGCGATGAAATGGGCGTTATTAGTGATAGTTTTGGGGAGAAAAAACTCACACTCCACAAAATTGCACCAATAACGTTGCTCGTTTAGAAATGACGCGCAATTCAACTTCAATCCAACGTTGAGAGAAGTGGAGATGTTTAGTATCGTACAAGTCGCGATCAAGAGTGGTGTGTTTCAAAGTGTAAAGTGTATCAAGTGTTAACAATGAGAGACGCTAAGAGTTTTGAAGAAAATACGATGAAAGTAAGTTTATTTAGTGGAAACAACAGTTTTTATTTTCTTCCTTTATATTTATTTTCTTATTATCAAGAGGAAATATCGCTCTTGGTAATAAGAAAATAAATATAAAGGAAGAAAATAAAATAAAACCACCTCTCTCCCCGAAGGGAAGGAGGGTGCGCTATGGATGGTGCGCACGTTTTCTGTCCCTTATCTGCTGTAATCTCGTTTTGAAGTGGAAGAGAAAAAGATATACTGGGCGTTCTTAATAGTGTTTCATGACGACGATCGTCATAAAATTGGAAAATGGGTAGTAGAGTCGCGCAATCTAGCGGTAAAAAATTAAAACAAATTGTAGAAGATGAAATATTGTGCAATATAAACAATTACTTAATTGTGGAAAAAGAAAACATAATTTTCAAAATTTTATGAATTATTGCCAATTCCACATTAATTTGAGAAATCATGAAATTTTGTTTTCTAAATTTATAATAATAGTAACAAATATTTAGTGATATAAAATGTATAAATAAATTTAAAAAAACATATAATAAAAACGTTTTACATAAATAGCAATTAGAAGTATTGAATAATTGCATGAAATTGTTTAATATGTAAAATAAAAATGGACTAAATAAGAAGAATATATAAAATTGAAAGGAAAAAGTAGGATTAGAAACAGTATTATTTGTAATCAAATAGTAGTATAAAGGTAGAAAGTAGTGGAGTTATTGTACCCTTATACATTTGGCGTTGTTTAAATGAATATAGAGAAAGCTGCTTTGTAATCAATCATTAATGCACGAAAATTTTTACCAAGTAATGTGAAACTTATATGTAATTTTTATTATAATAATAATATTAAGTAAAGATCAAACGAAAGAGTTACTCCAATTGGTTTTGGTAGATATTGCACAAATATGTAGAGTACGTAATGAAGTCAGGAATACCGGTTTTCCATCGTAATTTATTAACTATAGTGAACTATAATAGTTTGCAGTATCTAATAATAGAAGTTGAAGTAACATAATTGTCGTACGTAAAATCAAACCAACTAAAATCAATATTTTACAGCAAATGCAGAAGCAACGTGGGAGAAATATTGAGAATGGCAAATGATTTCATAATGTTCTACGGTAAAGAAACAATCACGAATGGAAACGAAAAAATGGAATGGAATGCGATTGAGATTTGAAAGATGGAGAGCCCTGCCTGAGTAACGCTGGATGCGGTGAATATACAAAACAAATGTAAATACTTAATTTAAAAATAATGATTAGATACTTTATTTAATTGCAACTCATGTATATGAAATAGAAAAGATTTTCAATTGTACCAAACAGGTAGCAAACATTTTATTTTGAAAAAATGGTAAATGAAGATATTTGTCGAAAGTGAAGAATAGCTATTATTGGTAAAAATGATTGTAAATTTTTTAATTTTTTTTTTTTGAACATCAGTTATCTGTGTGGTAACTGTAGATCACAGAAAGAAGTTATTACAATTTTTGTTGTCAATCAAGTCTATATTTGTGGTAGAACGGAAAAGAACAAAACTGAAAATTACGAATAGCGTTTTCCCATATTTTATTTATTACAATGAAATAGTAATAGCTGAAAATATGAAAGTAGGAGTATCATTTAAATACGTTCAATAAAATTAAATTTTATTAAATATTTTACAATAGATGCAGTGGAGGCATTGGCGACGTGGCAAGAAGTTCGTGTGCAGCAGAAGCGATTCATAATGAACACGGAAAACAATCGCCCGGAAAGGGAAAACCACATCATTCAACAAAAGGCGTTTGGGATTAGGCAGGTGTACGGTATTCACTGAGTATTATTTGCTCTGATAAAATTGAGAACCAAAATAAATTTCATTGCAAGTCATGAACGTAAAGTATAAATGAATTTAGATTAAATAAAACAATAATTGTTAAGTAGTTTGTAAGTAAGGCATACGAAATAGAGACGGAGAAAGTCGTTGAAAGGTTTCTAAATGCTTTTTGTAAATTTGAATTGAAGTACAATCCCCGGCCATATCAATAGACGCACCATAGATTTTGAGGAAAATATGAAGTAATAGCTATTTTATTTTGTGTAACAATTTTTTATTCGATTTAACGTTCTTATAAAGATATAATTTTTTACACTTATTACCAAATAATGTGGCAAAAAAAAGTATATTTACAGAAAAATAACTTTTACGATAATTTAAAATATCTTCTTAATTATGGCAAACTTAATTGTTTAATATTTAATTAAAAGCTCTTTTACTGCTATTAAAGCTTCAATCATTCGCAGCGTACTGTATATGTAGGAATAATGTCCACTGCATTTGTGAATGTTGATTATATTTATGAATATTTTTCAAAGGGTTATTTTTCTGATGTTATCACTTATTTAACCACGTTTCTCGCCATAAAAGCCCACATATTTTGAACGGGCTTAAAATAAGGGCTTTTACCTAACAATAGGGTAACGGGGGTAATAAAGAAGACTATACTGTTACGTAGAAGAAATATTTCCTAAAAACCTACTACTTTCAGTAATGCAAGAAGGAAATATTATAAAATTAAATTTAGTAGAAGATATAAAATTGGAAAAATACTTAAGTACGTCTAATAATTTCATCAGGGACTGTAAGTTAAAGCATTTGTATGAAACACAGATTTGAAAGACTAATTATTGGAAAGAAAGAATGTAAGTTGATAAATAGTGAATTAGTTAAAGAGAATTCTATAAACGTACGAATAAAGTAAAAAGTTTTGGAAATATAAAAATGAAAAGAAAAACGTTAAAAATTTAAAGCACGAACATGAGAAATTTAATCGCATAGAAAGTGATAAAAATGAAACAGACTAAGATATAAAAAAAATTTCTCTGTATCTTAAACATTATATAAAGTTACAAGATATGGTTCGTTTTGAAAAGTATCAAAAGTACTAGTAATTTTTTGTTAATAAGTAAAAGAAATAAGATGGAATATCGTAAATATTTAAAAGCAACTATAATACTCAAAGAAAAAAAATATACCTAGTTGTTTGTAACAGTTGTGATGGAAAGTAATAAGGAATAATATGGTCAGTGAGTTTTGTCACAGCAAAAGTAAAAAAAAAAACAATGGAAGTAGTCTAAGCCTTGAATAAAGTAAAGTAGTTTAGAATATAAAAAATTATTAAAATTGTATGTAATGAAAATTAACAATGTAACTGTTTACCAAAGAAAAGTATAAAATTGGACAAAATGCATTTTTAAAAGTAGGAAGAATAATGTGAAATATATAATTTGTATGTGGGAACGATTTGGTATAATAAAGAATTGAATTGAATTTTTTAAATCGAACTTTAGAAAGTGCAATTCGTTTTATGATTGAAATATGATATTACTGGAAAAATGCATTATGTGTAATTTGTAGATTAAAAGTAATTTACGTAAATGTTACGAATAGAAGTAGTGTATTATAATATATTCCAAAAAATTGGAAATATGTCATTGCTATAATAACGTACTGTGTGGAAAGGTGAAAAGTGC
The DNA here is from genome assembly GCA_958496175.1 of Sisyra terminalis. Lineage (NCBI taxonomy): Eukaryota > Metazoa > Arthropoda > Insecta > Neuroptera > Sisyridae > Sisyra > Sisyra terminalis. Next base: position 36,188,178 of record OY292274.1, read on the forward strand.
AAAAAAAAGAAGACAGTACAAACACTTAATTAAAAGAAGCAATTGAAATTCTAATGAAGCAATTTACATTAACGAAAGCAATAATATTGTTCAGTTGCAAACAAGATATAACAAATTTAAGGAATATTACTTTTGAGAAACAGAATCAGAAGATGGCTGTTTCTTTTACAATAAATCATATTTAATGACTGTAGAAATAAGAAATAAAAAGAATTAATTGAATGATTAATTACTTACTTCAGGAAGGATGATTATGTGTTAGGGGATGTAGAAGAGGAAATATTTTAATAAAGGAAATTGCTTACGTAAAATTATTTGTAATATAAAAGAAGAAACAATATGGTTTTGGAAGCGTAAATGCTAGGAAAAGTGTCATTGTGTATTAGTTTTACAATTTAAATTGTATATAAGTGTATAACTGGAGCCATAAAGTTAATATAGGAAAAAAAGAAAAAATTAAACGATGTACGAACCGAATAAAGAAAATAATAACGAATGAAATAAAGAAGAAAATAGAATAAAATACTTTGCCTGATTTTGGTGCTTCTGAAAGTAGTATACGAAAAAAAGAAAGAAAGAAATTGAAAACAAAAGTTTGCGAAAGTTAAAAAAAATTAAAATCAACATTAACATTTTGAAAAAGGGAAATGGAATGCAAATATTAATTGGCTCATTAAAATGCACAGTAGATGTTAGCGTGGCAGCAAAATTTTAGGTTGTGTAACAGTTTGTCATCACTAAGTAACTTTGTTGTATTATTGAAATTATGTCTCAAAACGAGGAAGGTAATAATCAATTACTTAAATTTTGTGTTTTTGGAATTGGAACGTAAGTAAACAATGTTTGCCATTTTACTACTATTTGAATTATAAATATTGAAAAAGAAAAGGCGAAAATTATGAAAACTCAATCTCAATTTAAAAATGTTAAATATTTTTATAATTGCTAACGAAAAATTTCTTCAGTGCATTTACTATGTAGATAACAAAAGGACCTTATGATAACATTATTTGTAAGGCAAGATGAAGAAATTATAATTTATCTATTTTAGGAAGTAATACTGTAGTATATAATCAAGATTATTTAAGTAGAAAGTTATGAAATAAATATTTTCGAAAATTAGGAGGTTCCTATATGAGGAAATAATAAAGAAAACTTTTATGTTAGCATTTGTGAAAAATTATCTTGACAATTGGAGGAGTAGTTTAAAGAGAAACTATGAGAAAAATTATATATTAATAACTGAAGTAATGTTAATTTTAACTACAAGCAATTTTTACAGTATGTATAAAGAACAATGTATAATGTAGTAGTAATGTATGTTTGAAAACAAAAACGTATAATAATAGTGTACGGACGGTACTGACATATTTTTCGCAGAGATAATTTAAAAAATTGCGAGAAAAAAATTGTTTAATTTTATATTTTATTTGAAAGAAGTAAAAATAAGTACCTAGATTTGTACAATATTTGTTATTACAAGATGTAGAAGTAAATTTACGCAAATGTTATGAATGTAAAAAATGTACTTGGGTAAATAAGAAAAAATGAATATATTTGTAATTTATTTAATAATATTTTAAAAACTTGAACAGCAGTGTAAAACAAAACTGTATGTTTTCTATGAAAAATAAAGAAATATATATATTTAAAAAAAAACATTTTATTTTATTATACCTATAGAGAAATACAATAAATGAACTTTTAAAATTTTTCACTTTTAAAGTCATCAAAGATATAAACCACCTGCAGTCCATTCACTTCTATAACTGTTTCCTTCCAATTGAATGTACTAGTCCGTCGAAACTTATAAAGTAGTAATACGAGTTTAGTAAAACTGCAAAAAATGGTATAGAAATGTGGGATCTGCTGCGGTCAGCTGATTTTCAAATAACATTAGGTGCCGAACCCCTGATAAATACACACATATAATACAGTCACTGATCTTCAATATTGTGCCATTTAATTTTTCTATGAAAGAACCTAGCCATATATTTTGATTAGGATATCGGTTTTGTAGAATTAGAACTTAGGACTTTGGTTCTTTATGATATTTGACAACTTTTTAATAATGAAAGCTTTACTTATGAGTTTTAGTAACCTATATAACATGAAATATTTTTGGTGGGGTTTAATTTATTTTTACAAGATCTTTTTGAACGTCACCTATATAACGTAACGTGACGTCTCAAAATTGGATTGAGATGGCGTTATTCGTTCTTTAATTTCTTTTGGAAATAAATAATCACTTTCACACTTAACAATCACTTTTTTTATTACACTTGTATACACTTTTTATTACACAATTACACTTGTCAAAACAATCACTTAAATGACAATAATCACTTTTAAATCGAAATCACAATAAAAATCGCTTTGTAATCGCTTACGTTGTAACGGAAATTCAAATCTGAACTTCCGTACAGAACTCCCTGTTGGCTTGAGCTGAGCGCCTTATATACCCGGAACGTAACATTTCAGATTGTTCTCGCTTTTACTAGACACTTCTCGAGTAATCTATATGTGCATTCGCATTGGTGGGAGAGCGAAAGAAGTCACTCAGCCAATCGCGTGCCGGCATGGCACAAAGAGAGAGACAGACTTCTTCCTTTTCTGTTACAATATGTTTATGTTTATGAGGATATTGAAACAACAGAGCTGCCCGCAGTACGAAAAGTGGTTAGGTTCAAAATGTCTAATATAAACTATTATTTAAGACTATCATGACCTTTGCAATCTCATATAAGAGTTATATAAAAAAAGAAAAAAAACAATTTATATAGTTCTAACATATTCTCTATGTATGTCAAATTTAAGCGAATTAAAATTATACTTGAGAAATTATACCCAAAATTAAACACATATAGAGATGTAAGCAAGATTTATAAGCTTAAGACATAAATGAGAAAATATCTAAGCAAAAAAATAAACGATAGTTACGACAACACTTCCAAATATTAATTAGAATCAAAGCAACTAAACAAATTAAATCTTATTCTTAAATATTAACAACGTTTAATCAAAATTACTATTATAGAGTTAGAACAATTATCTCCAATTATCTCTGTACTGAAACCAACTAAAGTATCATTAACACTTAACTCATTGAACAATAGAGATTTAGAAAAGGAACTAGCACAATTGAGTAAGCAATATAAATTAGTGTGTTTGATAAGATTGGGTTATATGTAGAGATTTCGACTGACCACATCAACCTCTTCCTCATACTTTTTTCTATCAGCTATTAATGAAAGATATAAGTTTGCAGTTGTCCGGTGTTAACGATGGCTTTGTTGATTTTAGTATAGGGATAATTGTTGCTTCCCGTCATGTGGTTGGGAATTGTTGTGTGTTCCATATGAGATTAGAGAAGCTAAGCATTCCCTACAGGGATTCTGGAGCTATGTTTTTCATCATTTCTACGTGTATTCTATCAGGATCTTGAGAGTTGCTTCGTGTTGTGTTAATGGCGGTCATTGTGATGTTGGTATTGATTTGTTTTTTGGTATTATCTCTAGTTAAATTTCTTACATTTTATGTATTACAGTTTCATTGTTCATGAGAGATTTTCCATTATATTTCTTACAATTGTCGTAGACGTAATTTTCCAATTTTTCGGTTATTTTGGTTTTAATTGTCATTAATTTGGATCCCGAATTATTTCACTTTTTGGTAGGGAAAGTTTTTTGGTTTTTTGGTTTTTTGGTTATTTGGTTTTTTTAATATAATACTATCTGTGCTGTTTAAGCATTTTTTTTTAAGAAATTTTTAATTTGCCTTATCATACTTTATCATACTATCAATACATATAGAGTGATAAAGTTATTAGTACTATCGAAGATTTCCCATAATTTTTTTGTCTTACTGTTACGGTTTTTGCTCTTTTAAAGTTGGCGAAATTTTGTGTACTTTTACACCTTTGGACTCTAATAGCATACGGTTTTTAGTTTTTATGGCTTTTTACCATTCATTAATTACCTTATGACACAATGTCTTCTTCTGAAGAACAGAGCTGATGGTAATTAGAGTTCTATACATAATGATACAAGTATGCATAAAAAAGACCGGAAATACTTTAGAATAGCCCCATGGGAAACGAAAAAAGTTAAAAAAATCAAATTAAAAGAAATGTGTAAAAAATCAAACCTTTTCAATGTCATTCAGAAATGAATTTCAGTCACCATTGGTAAAAAACTGTACTGAATACCTAGTAATATATAAGGATCGATCGAAAACACAGACATTTACGAGAACTACTTCCGTAACTCAAAATGTATCATAGAGCTTTGTATCACAATGTATCACAGCCTCTTCTTATGTTCATATACTCTGCGTTATTTATATGTTTACATGCATTGAAAGGGGAGTGAAATACGTGGCAAGCTTAGGACAACATAAGGTACTAATATGTATTGATTCCGTAGTGGCGCTGATGAGAATTAGGGACGTCTAGAAATGCACACACCCGTTTGTAGCAAAGGTGCAGAGTTGGAAGCAAACGGAAGAAAGGTGGAAGTTATTTAGATTTCTAGCCATTGTGGCTATTCGCCAGCAACGAAAAAGCAAATGAAAAAGCCTGGAGAAACATCTGTATGGTAATTATTGGTAATACATTTGGTAAGGATGGTTTCAAATCAAATTAAAATGAAGGATTGAAAAGGACAACAAATTGAGACCGGTTAAGAAGAAGTTCGTTGTTCGAAGTTGAAAAACTGCATATCGTCGACTAAAGGAGGACGAGATTAAACTCTTCCGTTTCTAAATATAGCGCTGTAGACTTTTCCATCGATACGTTCTTGGAAGAGGAAAAGTATTAATTTGCGAAAAGTGTAATATATCAATTACAGTAGAACATTATTAAAAGAAATGTTAAACATTAAAGTTCGTGAGTCAGAAGGTAAGATATAACCGAAATAAAGACCCTTAAAAAAGGGGTGTTAACATTAGCAAGCAACGGCGAAAATTGGCAACTAGTATTTAACTACGTAAAAAAGATCAGCCTAAAATAAATGTTTGATCATTACAATCAGAGTAGTGAAACAGAGTAAGTTAAATAAGACAATCTAATATTCTGTTACGATCCAAAAAGAGAACTAATCCAGACTCTTAAAGTTGTTAATAATCATAATTATTACGGTAAAACTATTACATTAAATTGCACTGATATACCTACGACGTGCTGACCTTCCCAAGGCTGTATCACCAAAACTTTTACTAGGATCAACTTGAAAGTTGAGGACAAGATTTTCTAGAAATGTAATAGAAATTAATAAGACAAAAAAATATTTTTTGAAGCTGTGAAATCCTTGTACTCCTTAAAGAGATAATGAATAGAAAGAAGTATTAGAAGCACTATTTGGGAATCAGTAATATTCGTTGTAGAATAGATGAGTGTTTAATTTTAAATTCAGGTTTCATGTTTGCTAAATTATTAGTACACACTATCAATCGAAATTTACCTAAAAAATTATATATTATGTAAAACGTCTACGATCGACAGTTGACCGATTTGCGATCGACCGTTTACCCACCCTTGATATAGAAAATATTACCCATTCAGTACATGTATTCATATACATACAGCACATGGCCGTGTCTATGAAATAGCCAAAGCCCATTTTTTTTTGTTCAATTCACGGGTGTTGAAAGACGGCTAGTAACTTTATAATTAGACTGTAGTCAATAAATCTAAAATTCACTATTAATTATTCATTTATTAATTTAATGAATAATAATATGATATATGTCCTATGACTCAATTTCTTTATTACGATGCGTTTCAACAGTTTTTAGCTGTCATCATCAGATACTGATTATTTTGTCAGTTGTAAACCAATTTCAATATAGGTTGTTTGTTTTATATAATTTATCGTTAAGGATATTGATTGGATCTAGTTTGTGTGCTTTTTGTATATGTCATATTCTTCTAAGGTGTTCATGTGTGATCCTTTCTTGCATATATGTAGTGGCTTAAAATTTGTTTCGAAATTTAAGCATTGATGATTTTCGTTATAAAGGTGTTTTGTAAAATTTAAAGCTGTTGTTGAAGTAGGTTTCTTGGCTGTGTGTTCCTTATATCTTGTGCCGAAAGATACTCTAGTTTGGCCAATGTAGAATTATTTCACAGAAACCACATTTAATTTTTTATATTCCGGTTTTGTTTTTCGTTGTAATTTGGTTATTCTCCAATGGATTAAGAATTTTCATTATATTGTTGTTTATTGAAAATGCGATATTGAAGTTATTTTTCTTTAGAACGTTGGCGATTGTAAAATTAAATATACTCTTGAAGTTTGATTTAATATATTTTTTATTTTCTTTTGGTGGAGTTGGAAGAATGGATTTTTTAAATAATAATCAATGTTAAATCTAAAACTCAAATGGTTTGTCACAAATTGCAATATTTGTTTCATAAAAATATCATATATAGAATATATGTAACTCGAAGAGAAAATTAATGTTTAAAATGAAAGTAATACAATTTTTTTAAGATTCAAATGAAAATATTTTATGAAAAACCTCTACTTATGTATATATGATTTACTTAATTTTAAGTCTATTACTATCAAGATTTACTGAGCTACATTGAAATAATTAAGAATTAATATTGAAGTTTACATAGGAATAATACCTACCTATTGCGATGTGTTTTGTAGTTTGTACAATATTAATTTGGGTTGTGGTAAATTAAGGGATAATTTGGAGAAAAAAAATAGTACTCATTGATTTTGCTAAAATATTCATAAGACATATTTATTTTATTGACATTGGTATATTTTATAATGTAGATGCAACTAATTTGATACTTAGAAGTTTTCTTAAAGTTTTATGCTTTAATTTACTACATATATTGATTATAAGTTTGACAGTAACAATTAACAATATGATCATAACATGTACATACAGTTATTACAAAATAAACAACTACAATTCTAAATTAAATTATTACATTACACTAACATTATTACATACACTAACATTAACATAAGTTAATTTTAAAATTTTCCAAATAAACATTTCCAATGCTCAGTAAGTTTTGAATAAAAAAACATTGATTTTTTGAGGAAAATTATAAAAATAAAGATTTTTTTGGATCCTACTTTTATATGAATAACCTCAAATTGAGAAAAAAATAATTAAGTAGATCAAAACGTGTGAAATATATGTCGTATAAACTTTATTTCAATGTAAGCAAAATTACCTTATTATTTAAATCAAGATTTACTTCGCCTTAAACGCGTTTGTAATTGGCTTAATTTAATTAATGGATGATGCCTCAAGGAAAAAACCCAGAACACTTTCGTTTTCGAAATTTCATCACCTCTACGTACTATTTCTACTGTCTACTACTTTTGGAACATTCTATATACAATTTATATAAAGTGAGTTCAACTACAAACTTATAGTCCCAAATTTACATTAACACGATGGGTTGTAGAAATAAGACACTAAAGCTTAATTAGATTTAGTACGTGAATAAAATGTGAGGCCATGTTTCTGTGTCGCCAACTAACTTTACGGTATGTTTAATTAATTTTGTTGGATAATATACTCTGATCTGTTTTCCGTACTTACTCCATCCAAAGAAGTATAACTTCAAAAATCTAAAATTTATCTTTATTAGTTTTCTTTTAAAATCTATACTAACTGAGCGTTAAAAACGTCTCCTCAGCAAAAATATCATATAAAAAATATTTCTATATTATTTTTAACTTTCTTCGGCTTATAGTGTTAACATGCTAAATCTATTTTAACAGTTTTTATAAGGGAAACAAAAAAGTAAATATAAGCTACATAAGTTATTACAGATATCAGGTTATCGTTCCAAGTTATATTTTGAAATTTTTCTATTTAAAGTGATTTATCAGTTTGTCACTCGATAGAATTTTGTATTCACTTCCTAATAGTCATTAAAAATGGACTTAGCAGGTTAACACTTAAGACCGACGTTTTTCTTGTTTAAATAATGCTTTAAAACTATCGAATACATACATTAAGAAGGATAATAGCGATAATAGTATCGTCAAAAAGATTTTAATTATAAAAATAGTTTTGGCAAAAATTTTAATACACCCAGTAGCGTGGTATGAGTTTTCGCCACATGGAGCCAACCTGATATTCGTCGCCCTCTATTTTCATATTAGTCAAGAAAATTGGTAAAGAGTCAGATACCTTTAAATTCTTTAATTATTTAAAAATATCGTTTAAAATTGCTTGGAGATTTTCTCAAAGAAAAACCTTTATACAACTATCAATAGCACTATGCCGCCCCCTTTTCATGTGGCGCCTTGGCCGATGCCTCCCTCCTTTTTTGTCTCTCCGTCCCCATACTACGTTATATCAATTTCCTTCCAAGCTTTACAAAAAAGCAATTATAAAAAATATTTTTTTGAATCTGACTAAATATAAATGTTTTCAAAAATCGTACATTTTCTATTCTACATAAGGTCCTAAAACAACATTCAGCTCATAATTGTGACACATAATGTATATAATAATATTCATATATCAATATTCCGATAGTACAATTTTATGTTTAGTAGAGATTTAAATAATTATATTAAACTGTTATTTATGCCATTTTAATAATAAGCATAACTTTTTGATGAGATTCATTAATGAGAACAATATACTCAACCGCGATTAATCAAATATTTCCTCCTATTTGATTTCAGTTTAGGGAATTTAATATGATTTTGGGTTTTTGGTGGATTCAAAAGTTGTCATCATAACATCACGGCGAGTATACGGCTCGCATCAAATATAACATTCATCCCTTAGACGACGCATAAACACGGGTTCAGCATCCTAAAAAAGAAATGAAATGCATAAAACTCAAAGGAAACAATAAACCTTTTTTATGGTAAAATTTTCAGTACTTGATAATAATCCGGGCTATCTATTTCTATCGATCTGGCTATCCCACCATCTTTGCAAGTCAGCCAATACGTTTCCAAAGTGCCTTTACCCTAAGTGAGAATTCATACATTTGTTATTTTTTTATTAATTAATTTTATAAAGAAATTAGTTACTTTAACTTCAACAAAACCACGATGCTCTGTTCGAAAACCTCCAACGGCATCCAGTGCTCGTTTCATCTCCAGACTTATATGAATTCGTAGAGCTTCAAAATGTGTTATGTAAGTAATTTAACATATACACTTATGCGTTTTAAACTTTAATATATACCTTCTCCAGTTGACTCCATTCTGCTTGCTGTATTCACTGTATCTCCAAATAAGCAATAACGTGGCATTTTCGTTCCCACAATTCCTGCCACGACAGGCCCAGTATGAATTCCAGACCGAATTTGCAAGCGCTCGCTATGACGATGAGGAACACGGAATAGAGTTGAAGCAGCTAACAAATCTAACGCCATTGTTGCAATTTCTGTTATATGTTTATCTCCTTCAAAATTAAATTAATAAATATGTCAGAACTGTAAGTACAGCGTTGCAATGGGATAAAGTTTTGACATTAAAAAGTTGGGGAATAAAAATAAAAGAGCATACCAGTACCATTTTTTACTGGCAGTCCAGATGCGACCATGTAGGAATCGCCGATTGTTTCCACTTTATAGACATCGTAGCATTCAATTCTTTCATCAAAAAGTTTATAGATGGAATTTAAAAATGTAACCACCTGAAACAGATTGATTCAAAAACTTTACCAATTTTAAACTTAATATCGTTAACATTTGTGATAAATGTTATTTCAAAAATCCTTTATTCGTTTTAGTTTCTCACTAGTATCTGCTGAGAACGTATAAGTTCTATAAACTATTGATTTTGTTTAGTAACAGATTGATTTGGTTTCAATATCGATTTTAATTTTAATATTAATTTTAATAAAAATTAAACTTTATCACTATACTTTAAGCAATTTTTATAAAAACAAAATTAATTTGATTATTACAGTTTTCATAACAATTTTCTATTTTAAATAAATACTATTTTTCTACTGAAATAATAAGGGTTGGGAGATTCCACATTGAATTGATCACTATTTAATCTTTGAAATTTTGTTGCAATTCTTATGTGATTCTATTGTTTTAAAAACGTTTCTGTAAAATTATCTACTTATTGGCCCACGTCCCTTTTAGAACCGTCAAATCTGGCACCGTTGCATTTCTTACTTTTTGTTTAATTTAATTCGCGAAGAAACCGACACATAATGAAAATTTCGACACAAAAGAGAAAATTATTCCATATTAGATTTGAATTAACAAACAAATAATAAATTAAAATAAAAACAAAGTAGAACATGCAACGTTGTCAGATTTGACGGTTCTAAAAGGAACATGAGCCCATGAAGTTTCCCATGAAGAAATTCTAGGAAAATAAACATAATTTTATTTAGCCTGCAAATCAAAATTATATACAGGTGCCAAAAAGATGACAACGACTTGCCCAAATTGTTTTTATTTCATTTACCATAAAATCAGGAAGTTTTGAAAATAATTTGGTATTAGGGCTGAATCCACACAAAAATGCGTTGGATGAAATTTTAAAGCGACGGTAAATAACAATTAAAAAAAAATTATAATGTATTATCTATTATCTGTATTATTTAAATCTGACGATTATATTTTATTTCTTTAATAAAGTTTACAAAATGAGTCTATCTATGGGTATTTGTGGTTAAAAATATCAACATCATTATTTACTCTTCATGACAATGAACTAAAACCAACATACAGCATTTTTGATTATATTAAAGTAGCTTTTAAAAATTTCTGCCTACCCTGCCTAAAACCTCTGTGCACGCCACTGTGTACATGCATATTCTTAAAAAATAATACCTTTAATATTCGAACTCCTTGTATCTATATTCCGTAGTAGTAAATAAATACTTTTTCACCGAAATTAATGTTAATTTACTTATTTTTGGTAAAAAAATTGATAATAAGTCAATTACAAAATCTTTCAAAAATTTAACACTAGTGACGAGCTATGTTATATGTTAAGAACTGGCTTTCCTTCGACTCTTGATCGACCTTCTATATCATATATCAAAGATATCGTATATCAAATCAACACACTTCTATATCAAATCAACCCCAAGTGGTATATATCGACCACTTTTACAACCTGTGAGATGAAGGATGTTGTATTAAGTTTTTTAATCAACGTTTTTTTATATTTTATGAACTACTACTATTAACTATAAATCCAACCAAAAAGCGATGATACAATTTTGATAACAGAAAAATGTATAAAGATTGTAGTTAAATACTTATGTTTCAAATGCTTGAATTATTAAAAAAACAAAAACAAAATAGTTAAAACGATCGCGTTATATAATAAGTTATATTATTCACGCATAGATAGTTTTTTTTTTCAACCCTCAGAATAAAAAGAAAATCCATCTGCAATAATCCACATTCTCTTCGCTCTACAGAACTTAAAAAATGCTCTTTCTATTAGGGAAGTGGATGGCATTAGGAAAACTTAAAATAATTAGAAGAAGCAATTAGTTAAAACAAAACTTCTTAAATGGAACAAATTTTGGATAATAAAAATTTACAGCTAATAACAGTATGAAAGTAAAGTTTGAACAATGATGGTTTCAAAAAAATAAATAAAATAAAACAAGTAAGAATCTACAACAAACCTCTAATGGAGTACTGACGGCTGCAATTTCGGTAAATCCAACAATGTCACTAAAATAAATTGTAACAGCTGCGTAATATTCGGCAGGAACCTAAAACATTTTATTATAAATTACAATGCTTTTTCCACAAAAACTCCTTACTTGACGCGTTTGCTTTAATTGAGTAGCGACACTAGGTGGCAGCATTTGAAATAACAATGAATCGCTCTTTCGTTTTTCCTTTTTAAGCTCTCGAGCTTTCATTGCCAAGTTCGCAGCATACATCTAAATGATTTTAAAACAGAAATAAATAAAGAAAAACGTATAGAACAGCAAAAATATTAAATCATATACCTATAATAAAAGCGATTAAACAGGATATCATTATTTTTATAAGACTATTAAAAATTTATAGCTAACGAGGTAATAAAAATACACATAATAGAATTTAATAAAGGAGTCAGTTATGTATGTGTAAATTTGTTCGGAAAAGGAAAATTAAAATTCATTTTTATTGATAGTGAATGTAAAGATAATTATTTTTGTGATGAAACGACGTAAAAAGTTATACAAACGATAATTTTAAGGAAACAAATACAATGTTAGAGTTGTCTTTAGTAACAATGAAGTTTGTTTTAAATACCTGGATGGTCGCAACAGCATTACGAACAAGAATAATTATTACAGGAGACACAGCCAAAACTACTACTAAAATAGCAATTCCAATTGCTTCCTGGTTACTTGCATCTCGAAGGGTTTCATTTACGTACTCTCTGAAGTCAAGAAAACCAAATAAACTAATTGAGCTAAGTACATATATTTATCTACTTTTGAAATATTTGAATTTTATAATAGAACAAAATTGTTGCAGAAAAAAAATGTATGGATAGTAATATATGTCTTATAAGACTCAATTTTTTCTTTATTACGACGCGTTTCAACAGTTTTTGACTATCATCATCAGGTAATAATTATTTTGTTGAAACGCGTCATAATAAAGAAGAAATTGAGTCTCATAAGACATATATTATTATCCATTAATTTATTGCGACTCGAAAATAGATAAAATTCTTATCAATGTTAAAAAAAATGTTCTAAATTATTTTGTAAACGTTTCGTTACATTTTCCAACATTGTCAGAAGTGTTAAATGAAAATATTAAATTAATATTGAAAACTATATTAATATACTGTATAAACTATATATTGTATATATTGTGATCAAATTATGAAATATAATATACAGAAGTAAACTATAAGTTTGAACACAAGCTCAAATAAAATGTGTTTACAAAGTATTGATCAGGTACGTATCAAGCAAATTTCAGCAGTGATCATCAAGTAATATTGGATCTCCTTGTAACTACTTGGCAATCAAAATACGTATCCGGACAATATGTTACAAATAAATTTTATTTTAATTTGAGTTCAAAATTAATTTTTATAGTTTAGTTTTGTAACTTAACTTATATTAATATTTTATTTCATGATTTGACTACAAAATATTTTGTTTTTTTATTTATATACTATACACTGTTTTACTGGATATAAAATTGAAATTTAGTTTCTGCCAATTATCATATTTATGTATGCACTAAAGAGAAGAATAGCAATCGGGTACGTGAATATGAGTACGTTATAATTTTTGTTATTGCGCGTTTTATTTTGGTGTACCAAGGTGTTGATTGGGAGTAATAGGTACAACTTCCTCGCTTACTCAGAACTGAAATACCTACTATATTTTAATTTGTTTGTTAATTTTGAATTAGTTATACTAATTTTTACGAGAACCATTATTCAAATGCAAGTACAACATGGATAAAATACTAAAATTTCAACACATTAGTAACAAATTATTTGGGAAATAGAAAAAAATGCATAGAACTTGCCCTTTCTTTCGCATCTCGGTGTATCGTTATGTGTATTTTTCGTATATTTTGCATAGTTACAATTAAAATTTTATAAGTTCCTATGAAAGAAAACGTATTTGGTTACTAGAATAAAACCACAATTATTTTTACAATACTACGTCGTACTCTACACCATCTACACTACGCCTATGACATTCGAAGACTGAAAGAAAGTACACAAATATAGTTTCAATTTAATTCAGCAATTTTTTACAGTAACTTCAATTTAGTACTCAAACTTATCGAATTCAAAACTTTTATAAAACACCAGAATTCATCAAACCTTACAACTGACAAAATTGTAAAATGTAACAAATACTTAGCGTGAAATATAATTATAGGTAGGAAATCAAATAAATAAAAATTATTTTTTTATTTAAGATATTTTATGAATAATAAGAAATTAAAAAAGCAAGCAAAATAGGTAATAGGTTTTAAAAGATATGTTTTTGTTAAAAAATAAATTCGGTTAAAAATTGATGACAAAAGTTTAAAATTTCTCAAATTCGCAGTTGTAATTACAACAGTTGTAATTAAATTAAGCACAAATAAAGGGTATTAGTCTTTTACTTTTAATTAAAAAATAACCAAATATTCATGGGCTTAATGAACTTCAATTACTTACGTCCTTTTGGCGAATCAAATACATGTTTAACAAAGTGTTTAATACGTAAAGAGACTAATTATAAGCATTCGCTACATAATAATTATAAATCGATAATACTAAACCTAATTTTACGTCGAAGTTCTGTTTGCAATTTTCGCAACTCTTCAGTGTATGTCGTAATTGAATCAAAGTAATGGATAGCTTCTTCTTTGTTGGGTTGCCGTCGTTTATTCAGTATTATAATGTCACTACTGGAAAAAAATAAATCGTTTTGTAAGATTTAAATAATTAAAAGCTTTGCTGTTTTAGTGAGGGAAACAGAAATCAGTAGAAAAAATAAAAATAATAGAGCAATAGAAGAAAATAAAGCTTTACTTCAAATAGATAATTAGTACAAATGCATGTTTTAGAGTATAAAATTATATTTTATAAACTATTTTAAATTGCATTCTCTAATTAATAATTAATAATTCTTAAATGAAATTTTAGTTCATATCCCTTTTAGGTCGGTCAAAAGCTGGCAACGTTGCATTTTCTACTTTGTTTTTTATTCTATTCGCGATTTTTTAATTATCTCAATTCTAATAAGTTGTAATTGTCTCTTTTGAGGCTAAATTTTCATTACGAACCAATTTATTTGTGAATTAAATTAAAAACAAATAAGTAGATCTAATGTTGCCAGATTTTGACCGATCTAAAAGAGACATGGACGGAAATTTTTACATCTGATCGTTAATATTATCTTCTCTAGACCAATGGTTTTGATCACCTTTGACTAATTAAAATTTATTTAATTTTTATGCATTTATTGTTATATTTTAATTATAAGGAAATAGATTAAAGTTCGTTGACTGACTTCCGATTTATAGGTAACCAAATAATATGCATAATATATCTACAGACCTTACATGTGATATCGGCTGTCATTTATATTGCATATGAAAGCTTTCACAGTTAATAATGTTATAACAAAAATATAAACATCATTTTTTTAAATATTTTGTAATAAAAACCACTCTTCTAAGGAATAAAACAAAAATAACAATATGAAAATATGTCTAGTGATTCTTGGGTGATACGCGGACAAAAATTTTGGTTATCATATTATTTATTACTATTCTACATATAAAAAATAGCTACAACACATTCAAAGTAAAGTCGTAATAATAATTTTATAGGTACTATTATTTGCTCAGTATTTCATTCCTAATAGCTTTAATAACAATTCCCTAAATTTCGAAACAATGTTAGTATACTGGTCGTTGTTTTCATTCAGATTATGACCCAAATTATGTTTCTATCACTGCAAATTACGTATAAGTGAATAATATGATGTAGAATTCAATATTTTTTGTTCCTTATACATTATAGTAGGATATTTGACTAATTTGGCAATTTTTTTTTTAAATTATTCTATACTACATTATCAACACAGTACATTGACACGATGTTTCTGGGAAATATACTATATTATCAATAAAAATCGTGTTAAAGTTTAAAATCCCTAATTTTTATTTCTGTAATAGCGGTGACGTGTGGCGTCATTTGTAAGTAAACAAGTTAATCTAAATAATTTAGCATAAATGAATTGTGTAATTATTCTAATTATTTATTGGATAGAATGGTTTAAAAATAATGTGTAGTACCTCAATGTATAAATACAGTCAAAACATAAAGTGTGAACTACAATCAATCAGGAAGACATGTTTACTTGCTTATGACGTCACCTAAGTTGTCACCAATAACAACCCGTTGAAATTTCTAAAATTGTCATATTTTTTTCCCTGAATTTTGCAAAAACTTTAGATAATTTAATGCGTAATAAAGTCAAATATGCGTATTTACGCTAATATATGTTAAAGTTATAACAAATTTTAATATATTTTCAACATTGTTAAGTCGCCTATTCAGAAAATATTTTTTTAATTGATTTTGGAATAATAAGTCCTGTGCCTTGAATTTTTATATGCAAAATTCCAATTGGTTTTGGTACAGAAAAAGGAAACTTGATTTTCAATCGTTTTTAGATGAATTGATAAAAGAGAGAAGAAAATGATGAAAATGCATTTTTCCTTTCGTAATCAGTAAAGTGAGAACCGCGACAGCTGTGTCTATATAAATTCTGTTTCAAGACGTTTCGATAACGAGTAATTTAAAAAAAATAATTAAATTTCAAATAAGTAATATTTCTTAAAAAATGAAAAATGAAACAGTTTATAAATTATTCAGTAACATGAAAAAATGAAGTTAAAAATGGTATACAAATAATCCTCTTAATATAATTCAGGCAATACTATAGATTTCAAGAAAATTAAAACTTAAAATACAATTAAAATAAAAACGCAAAGCGTTTCTTTTCCTATTATTGATTTCTTATTTTAAATCCCTTTAATAAGATTATCATGATTTTAACAAGAGTTTTGATATTTTTTGAGATCTAGCGATTTTCCAAAACTCAATTGAAAAATTAATATATTGGACGCAAATTACAATAGATACAGCGAGAGATGCTGCAGGTTGCTAAAGGAGGTATTTTTAAAGTTTCACGAATATATTATTATTAATATTTTTTTTATTTAGCATCATTCGAAAAAATCAAAGGCAACTAATACTGACAATATTTCATTGTTTCAATTGGCAGCAATTATAAACAAAAGAATATATCTCGGTTTTATGAATCAGTATCAGTATTTAGAGACTTTGGTAAATTCTGTAACAACAAATAGAGACTGTGACAGATTAACAACTGGTAAGTAACTTTAATTATAGCAAATAATAACACTTAGTAATTAGTGAGTAATTTCAATAATCATGAATGCTAAGTTTTAATCAATGTAACTTGAAATAAATTATTAATATGATCTATTATTGGTTATATAAAATAAAATTTTAATTCATTTTTAAAAATATAAAAAGAATTCAATTTATTTAGTTATAGCTATTATATTATGAATTGGCAGAACAACGGCTATCGGATTCAGCTTGTTAATGTATAAAAATATTTGTGTCAATTATTGTACATTCATTTTAAATATATTTCTTACCTTTTTTTAAGTTTTGCTCTAGAAATTTTATTCTTACTAATCAAATAAATAATTATGACTACTTTAAGATTTCGTTGAATTTTTTTCTTTCACAGTTACCAATCACGCTTAAATCTGTCGTTTGCAAAACGTATAACTTTTGAGATTAAATTATATATATGAAAAAATAGGACACAAAAATCAGACAAAGACCTTAATAATTCTGATCTAATTATTTGAATTGAAATAAATTGTCATAGTTAGAAAAAAATGGTAAGTAGTAATTTTTTTATCTTACTTGTTCTTGATTAATCCGTAATTGTTCATCGACTTCATGAGTGCACGGTAAGTATCTTTCATCGATGGTACGTAGTTAAGAGTACCATTCAGAAGATCTTTCCCAAGTGTATCGTAGCGAACGTAGCTCGTATAATTCTCCATATCCAAAATTCCTTGACCAAAATATTTCACACCATATACACTTGCGATTCCAAAGCTTTCGATGCTGCGCAGAAGATTCTTGAATGCAATTAACAACCTTAAAATGAATTAAACTATTACTTAGGTATCTATTAAAAGAGAATCAATTTCATTTAAAAGATTCTACCTCCAAACACCACTGTTGTCGGCTTCTTTGATTTGATTTGTTAAGTGTTCCAACATTGCCGCATTTACAGATGTATACCAATGCAAAACTTCCGAAATACTGCTTTCATCGGAGCTTATTTTGAGACTATTAAAAATATTAATAAATTTATAATATGTACTTAAGAGACATTAAAGAGACCAAATTTATATTGTTATCGTTTCGCATTGAAATTATCAATAAAAAGAAAACTAATAAAAATCAAGGCAATTAAATGATATCATTGTCATGCAAAATTCTCAAAAAAGTTTTCAAGTAAACTTTTTATTTTTTTACGTAAAATAGACAAATTAGCGGAAGTGGTAAAGCCAAGGTCGTTTTTAACTTATTGAAGGCTCTGGATTTTAGAATAATGAGATTCCTGTGGTTTTTATAAAGGACTATTTTGTTAAAGCAGAAATAAAGAGTAAATAAGTGAAATTCAAGATTAATTCAATTATATATTTATTATTGATTTCGATCCTGTTTTGATTATCTTCAATTTGTTTTAGTTTTGAGGATTTTTGAGGATCTTAATATTTAAATAACTTACCATTTTGTTATTTTTTGTGCGACGTTTCGTAGTTTATTACTGCTTTTTCAAGCGAATATAAATAATATTAAATTGTATTAAGAATGTTTTTAACAAAATGTCATTTATGTTGGTATAATAAATTGGTATGGCATTTGGGTTCTAAATTATTTTTTTATATTATATTAAGTAATAAAAATTTAGAATTCTGTTAAATATTAGATTTTTTGATAGTGTATGTTTGTTAAATTTGTCTGAAAGGGGGTTATAAAAATTACTTAAACTATTAGTGTCCGTTTTAAAATTTACTGAATTATTTAAATATATATACACCATTTCGCTAATGTTTATTTTTGTAATTTTGTTTCTTTGTAATCGTGTAATTTATAGTAATCTTTGCTTCTTCGAATGCAAATTTATGTCTTGTGTCGAAATGAAGTAGAGCTAGTGTGGTTTGATTAGTTCTTGTGATGTTTGTTGGTTTACAATCATACGTGTGTTTGACTAATCTTTTTCCTAAATGTTGCTTGGTTTGATCAACGTAATCTTTTCCGCAGTTACAG
Source organism: Sisyra terminalis (assembly GCA_958496175.1). Lineage (NCBI taxonomy): Eukaryota > Metazoa > Arthropoda > Insecta > Neuroptera > Sisyridae > Sisyra > Sisyra terminalis. Next base: position 36,207,029 of record OY292274.1, read on the forward strand.
GTAATCATGTATAATATCATATATTAGTTCCGATTCCATTTGTAACCGTATCTTGTCTTTTAATTTAGTCTTAATAGATCCAATAACTTTTAAATTATAAATTATATATTTTCTGATAGTCCTTTAATATATGGAAACTTAAAATAATGGTACTTGTTTTTTGAATTTTGACTATTTGTAATTTCGATTTTATGTTGGTGGTTTTGCAGGAACTGGGTTAGATTTTTTTCCCTTATCGATTGCGGGAGCTTGCATTTGCCCAAAGTGTCCGGTAGAAAAGAGGGGCCTGTACTTAGCGATGAAGTTCAAAAACAAAGTTTTGTAGAAAGTTTTTGTTTTCAATTCAAGAAATTGAAGCTTTCAATAAATAAAATAAAATATCTTAAAAAACAACATTTGAATGATTGTAGTATTACATTTGAAAAATATATAACTATGAAAAAGAAATTATGAAACAAAAATATTTCACCATGTTATTGTTTTGTTTTGTCAGAGAATATTACTCTTTTACATAAGTAGAGCAGGTACAATATTTGTTTATATTTCAACAAAAGCAGATTCTAAATCGGTTTTTGTTAAAACATTCTTAGAGGAACTAATGAACGTCAATATATCGTATTTCTATGTACACTCAATATACTTAGATCAATTCTCATAGTCGGGTGGCACCCTCTTTCCCATATCTAGCTATCATGTATCATGTATCATAGTGAGATCCTTCTGCATTTTTTTAAATCCATTAATTATTACAATTTGATAAATTTAAACTTTCAAATCAGACACAAACGCTTTAGACAAATTTTGGAAGTTTATATTGTAAGAATTATGTATACTCATATGTTGTGTAAAGACAAATCTGCTAAAAACAATAATCTTACGAATCGTAAAGCTCTATTGATATTTCAATTAAAAAAATATTTACCTTAAAGATAAATATAAAATATCTAATCTTTACCAGTGCTTGACCAGTGTTACTTCAACTTTTATATACCACAGTAAAAAAAAAAAACAAGGCTGTACTCCCCAAAAATTTTAGACTTTAGCGACCAACAGTACTTTATCTTTATTTATGTGGCATTAATTATTATTACAGAAATATTTCGCGACTCCCTGGCAGAAATTCCACCTAGTTTGATAAGCACTGATCTACACCGAAATGGCAATATACCTAGTACATCATTTGAATAGGAAAAGAGGAAAAAGAAAAATATGATAAGTGATGGCCGAAGAGGGGGAGGTACAGATAATTTGAATGATTACGCTTTATTAGTTTCTATTTTTTTTTGTTTTAAGCCTTAAATGTTCAAAAAAAAAGCTGAAGTTTTACTTCCATTTTACCTCAAATCAGTATTGAAGTATACAACGTGTTATGTACCTATCTATTGAAGAACTGATCACAAGAGGATTATTATTATTTATTTGTTATTTACTGTCAATTTAGAACTACTAAGATTTTTAGCGACTGTAAGGTTAATAAAAATCCACTATCAAGAAATATCGAAAATTAGCTCGATTGAACCCAAAACTTATCAGTTTTGGAGCGGTCACCTAAACCACTCGGCCACCAGTAGGATAAGAATTATTATTACAGTGAATATCATTGTTTTATTTTTGAACTGTATAAGTTATTATAATTAAAATTTATCATGGAACAAGAAACAAAAACAAAAATAAGAATATATTTATGTAAAGCAGATACTTTTAATTTATTATTATTTTGTTTTTGGAACTCATTGTCAAACATAATTGCTTAGAATTATCTACTTAAATTTGCTGTTTTCAGTTTAATATTTTTTAAAATTATTTTATTTATTTTTCGTAAGCAAAGTCAATCAAATGATACTATAATTTAATAACTTAGGTATTCCTTTGATTTTTAGTGGAAATAACAGGTAGAGGAAAAAAATCTTGAAGCTATTCTCAACTAAAATCCATGGATGAAAATATATCTTCATATCATATGTATTCAATAGCTTCCAAATACTTGCGTCATTTTTTTAAATGCTTCATTTCTAATATAACTAAAAAAGTAAAAAAGACTTAAAGGTACCAAGGGTACTAAATATTTAATCAATATTTTTTCAATTTTATTCACTTCAAGTATATTTAGCATGGTGAAAAATATTAATTTTTTCATGATTTTTTTTAATTAAATATTAATTATACAATGCGCTTACATGTCCTGTGTGAAACAATCATAATTTTCAATTTATAATCTCCTATACGTAATTACCCTAAAGAGAATGGAAGTCACGTTTGACTACGGATAAGAGAAAATTATGGTTTGATAGCATTTGTAATCAATTTTCTAAAGGGAAACTGATACAAATTTTCCCCATGAAAATAAACATTATGATATCAAAACAACTGTAAAACATGACATATTTGAAGATCAAATTCAACAGTTAACGAATTCGTATGGTGAATATTTCTAGAAAAAGAAGACAAAACTAAATAATATGGTTTGAGATTGAACGAATTGTACATCAATTTTTGTGATACTTTCAAGGTTTTCCAGCCATTTCAGTATAAAAACATTCTTACAAATCATATTTGACAATCTTAAATCTATTAGATGTCATATAAAATGATTTTATTGATGTAAATGTCAAACTTCACTTTATTTTTTATAAAATTTTTATGCCCATTACAATATCAAATATTAGACAACATGGAAACATAAATAGCAATTGATATGGATGAACATTGTTTTCAAAGAGTGTTTTTATCAAATAAAATCAAGAGAAAATAAAAAATCAATACATTTATTATTACAGTCGAAAACAAATTGATAGCTCTATTATGTTTAGTTATAGATATAGAAATTAAATAAAATTTTAATAAGAAATCGAAACCTAAAAGAAACAACAAATTTGTTATTAACTTTTAAAATTACTTTGGATAGTTTGATAAATTGTGCATTATGCCGATTAAAATTATTTCTCCCACTAAAGTCGTTAAGAGCCATAGTAGTTAAGAAGAATGGTAAACAATTCATAAAAATATATTCGATTAATATTTCTATTAAAATTATAAGAAAAATATTATCTTAATCAATTTTTATTAAGCTGTTTCCTACAATTTTATCATTTGTTTGTAAGAAATGATCCCTTGCCGTGTATCGGCATGGTAAAATTTGAAATTTTACGATAGTTTAAGTATCTTTATATTTATTATTCTTCTGTACTAGTGCATATCACAGAACTTCCAAGCCGCTGAACTGATTTTGATGAAATTTCTTGTGTGTATTTAGGTTAGTGTCCTAGAAGGTTTAGATTCACTATTGAACCCTGTAGACAATCTAGAATTAATTTCGTAATTTTAGCATAATATTTGGAATTAGTAAGAAATAGATACAAAATATTTTGCTGTTTTTGTCGCCCAAGAGTTCTAGAAGAAAAAAGGTTAACGCTTGCATTAATCCGAAAAAACGCTATTTAAAAAAAAACTTACTTATGGGCATTTTTAAACATTGAAAATTTGATTTTTTTTGCGTCATTAGTTTGCTTTTTAATTGATGCTTTTTGTCGTTGGAAAATTTTGAAAAAAAAAGTCTTAATTGTTCCCATATTTTCCGAGAAAACATTGTTTAAAGGATAAGCTCATTTTGGGGCTTTTTTGTAATAATGACAATCGATTTTTTCATAGTTTATTGTGTTTTTTTTTGCTCAAAAGTTCTGCAAAAAAATGTAGCTTGCATTTTACCCGAGAAAACGCTGTGAAAAAGTAAAAGCACAATTTGTACAATTTCCAGTTATGATTTTTTTTTGTGCTTAAAATTGTTGATTCTTAGTTATTGACAAGAAGTTAGCATAGTAAGAAGTAGCAACAATAAGTTTCTGAGAAATCGGATTTTAAAACTTAATTGTTGAAAATTAAACTTTTTTCTGGTTTAAAATAAAAAAAAAATATCCCGTAATAATAGAATTCCTTTTTTCAAATGATAGATCGATCAATGCTTCATTATATTTCAAAATCTCTGCAGGTCTACATCCAAGGGTTCATAAAAAAAACAAATTTTAAAAGTTTGATTTTTGACTTGATAATTTGATTTTTTCAACAATCTCATTTCTAAATCATAATTTTTCTAAAACTAATTGTTGTAGATCATAAAAATTAAAATTTCTGATTAATACAAATTCTCAGAAGACTAGGATCGAAATAAGCAGTTAAAACTTGATTTTTACTCGCGACATTTTGGTCCTATTATTGAGCCTTCCTCAGGTGTTCATAAACAATCACTTTAACTTTGTCAACTTTAATCCTTGTCATGATTCATTTTTATAGATACGGTACAGTTGATAAAAGCAATAATAAAAACTTCCAAGATACATAAAATTTCAATAAAACAAAAAATGTAATAAAAAATTAAAAATTAGTTAAAAATGACACTATTTTAAGCCCAACCGCTTAGTAAGCGATTGTTTATGAACGCCTGAAGAAGGCTCAATAAAGGGACCGAAACATCGCGAGCAAAATTCAAGTTTTATCAGCTTATTTTGATCCTAGTCCTCTGAGAATTTGAATTAATCTGTTATCAACAAGGATCTACAATTTTACCATAATTAAAATTTCTATTTTAATCTTGCACACTAGCTAGTTTCCACATAGTTGTAGCATAAAAAATATTTGAAATTTCAGTATCTAAAAATATGCAATTCGAGCTTTTTCTTTATAAATTGTTTTCCCGGAAATTGTGCCAGCGACTTGAATTTTTCTTTCAGGATTCTTGAGCGACAAAAAACACCAATTAGTAGCGCAAAAAAAATAACTTTTCAATATTTGAAAATTCCCTGAATCGAGTTATTCTGTAAATAGCGTTTTCACGGAAAATATGCGAATGATTAAATTTTTCCATTCAAAACTCTTGAAGGACAAAAAAAAACACCAATTAATGACAAAAAAAACTTTCAAAATTATATTATATGGAAAAGTTCTAAACGTTAACTTAGTATTACATAGGGTTGTTCGGGAAAATATGCAAGCGAAAAATGTTTTTTCTTCGGAACTTCAATTAGTTATGGTAGATATTTCTTTATAAATTCGAATGTGTAATGCTAATTTGATGCACGTACAATATAAAGTAATTTTGCTTTTTAATATATGTATTTCTGTGATAAATTGAAACTGACTTTTTTATGCACTATGTGAAATTCAACCGTTTTAAATCTGATAAAACGTCAAGTTTGCATCCGCGTTAACTTGATTATGTATAATTGAATTCATTAAAAAATGCATTATTCATTTTTTGACAAATTATATTAATTCTTCATATTTTCCGATACTGCATGTTCCACAATTAAATTATTAGTTGCAACTTCAACAGCTTCATCATATCTATTCCAATCTCTTCTATATAAGCGACATGTACATGAAATTTGGTGAGCTTTTTAACAGTTAAATAATTTAAATTTTCTCTAATGGGTAGTTTATATGGGTAGTAATAATTAAAAAGTCAACATTTTTGAATATTAACATTTAACATAGTATATTGAACCAATTGTTTTATCATTTGAAATATGTTTTATTGATAGTATTATATTTATTTCACAAAAATTCAATTTAATGAAGTTTAATTAAAATTGGGGATACTATGATTCTTCCGACGCCACGATGTTACGACGGATTCTTAAAGATGTCGATGAAAAAAAAGAAAAATTACGAAAAAAAAAATCGTTATCTCGCTTATTTTACGAATTATCGACCCCTAAAAAGCGTGGAAAGCCTAGAAAAAGTATTTGATTTTTTCACCTTTTTAGACGGATTTCTCAGGATTTTCAGAACAAAAATAGTAAATGTTTACAACCGACCTGGTCACCATGCTATTTGACAAAAAATACACTAACTATTCTGAACAACAAAAGTTTTTTGTTCACAATCGTCTTCGTTTGTTAATATCATCTTTACGTAAATTAATGATGAAAGACTGATATGGTCAATTTAATTGTTGGGGTTTTATTTTTCTTTAAGAAAGTCTTATCATATCATCACCTGTGACATTTTAAACCTTTTATTCTCCTCCAAATATTTGTGCTAAGAAACATAAAGAAGGGGTTCAGAGGCGAAGCCCCGGTGGGGGTTGGGGGGTAATGCCCCCCCCCCCAAAGAAAGAGATGTTTATTTAATTATGGCCTGACTGACTCGCGAAATAGTTATAAATTAATTAATAAATTAATTAGTTATAGACAAAATCAAAATGCAATATTGCCAGATATGGGGGACGCCTCCAGCCTTCGCCGGGATTTCGTCCCTGGACCTTTTGTTTATATTTTTTCTAGCACAAAAAAATTGGTGCAGCTATGGTTGAAAAAATTAACCTTTTTTTCATAAAAATCCTGAGAAATCCGTCTGAAAAAGGGGAAAAAAGTTTTTTTATCAATTTTTAAGTATCGATATTTCATAAACTAAGCGAGATATTGAAAAAGTTTATTCTTTACTTTCCGCGAGATCCATAAGAATCCATCGTAAAATCGTGGTATCGGAAGAATCGTAGTCTTGCCAAAAATTGTTTTAAAGTTAATGATTCAAAGAAAAATTGGGATTTTAATAACATTTTAATCGTTCACATGCACTTGATTTGAATTGAAAACTATTATTGTGTGCCATATGAAAAATCTTATCAAAATTTATATGAATCAAAATAAAGTAAAACTGACAAATCCTTCAAGCGTTATCACCATAGCGAAAATCTTTTATTTACAATGCATGATATATTTTATATCCGATATAGGAGTATAAATTCCACATTCTCAATTTATGATGCATGACTTTATTCGACTTACTCAATTTTCTTACTGTCACTTGTGCAAATAGGTACCGAGTTATTGGATAACTAGATAATTTTTATAGTTATGTTTTATTCATTTATTCTATTTTCGCGGAAGACATTATAGTTCGTTAAATTTAAATTTACCTATTTTTCATTGGAAATGAGAAATCTAAAATAATTTTATTTACTTGTAGGCTACCTATTTGTGATTAACAATGCTACCGTTGTAATACCCGATAATAATTAGTAAGGAAAATGATTGATTTTAAAAGATTAATTTAAAATTGTATTTGTTGAACTATTTGCAGAAGGTAAATATGTCACCAAAGCTATTATCATTATTGATATATCGAAGGTGTGGTGAGCATAAGTAATTAATTACACAACTTCATTACAATAATTACTCCATTTATTACAGAGAAAATAAGGTTTCAGTTACAAATTCAACCAATAATCACATTATTCACATCTGATTAATTATGTAACATACAAACGTTTCTTAATTGTACGGAGAAACATCTTTTTTACTTTACTCATTTTCATACGCGCTTGGATTTTAAATTTCTTGCAAGACTTGGAAAATTACACTTGATAACGTTATGTAAATATTTAATGAAACTTTTGCTGCAAATGTAATAAAGTCTAGTGGTTCAAATCGATTTTTATCGTTTTAAGCTTCCAGATCAAAAATATATATTCCGTCGCATGTTCAAGTGGAAATTATTTTTACGAATATTTAAATCTTAAACTGTCTCAACTGTCTCATTGCCACATTTATACAATTTAAAAATAATAAATTTAAATATTTTATTTCATTTGTTATACCCTGCATTTACTTTGTTGAAATATATAAGCTTTAATTTAATAACTTTTGTACTAATTTCCTCTGTATGAAACTCATTTTTACATCTGTATAAGTAGACGTTCTATGAAACAAAAAGTAAAAAAAAATATACCGCCTTTTGCAACGTATGCGACAATGCTGCATACAAGAACTTTTAAAATATAAAATTAAATCAAATCGTCATCACGTTATAATTCATGTGTACAATTAAATAAATAAATGGTTTCGAATTTGATTTTAATCCTATGCACGTGATTGTTGAACTTCGCTTTAATAAAATTTCACAATATGTACTGCAATTATCTTCCGTATTTCATTAGGTAACGGTAGATATTGATCGCAGAAAATTGTTATGGTGAAATCGGAAATTTTAAATCTTCAATACGTGCAATACAAGTGTTTTTAATGATTGTTGCAACCCGGACGTGGAATATTTATTTTTATATATTCTTCAAAAAAAAAAAAAACAAACGACCTATTTTATATTATAAAGTTCAAGATTTGTTTAATCAATTGAAAAATCAATTAAAAATAAAGAAAAAATAATTCAGGGATAATCGTCATTATTATGGATAGGTAATGTCGTAGTTTATAGGAAAAAATGTAAATTTAATCCAAACTCCCTAATCTAGGACCAGACCTTCATTATCTTTACAATATATTATTTATAATATTCTTTACAATATTTTGTTTATACTTTCCGATTTACAATTGAATTTTTACGTTATAACATCATAATTATAAAAATAGTTTTCTGTAAGAAGTAGTATTTGAGATTTTACGATGTAACGTAGTTATAATCATGTGAATACAAATGAATATACATATAATAACATAATAAGTAAAAAAGACAGAACTACTACTACCTCTCTGGTTTCTCTGTACTCTCTAACTTCTGAACGAATACTTGCATACAAGTGACAATCTGCATATACTTGATCTATTTCTATAAACATGTTGAGCCTGTTGAAAAATTGAAGCATCCGCCTCCATTGAAAAATGTGAGAAATCCTTCGTTACGTTCGTCCCGGCCAGAATAAATAAATCAATAAGAAATCATCTTAAAGAACAGTAATATTGGAGATATTAAATTGCGACCAAAATTTAATTTCATGAAAGACATAGATGTAAATATATTTCAATATAATATTATATTCATGATAAATTTTTATGTTTTATGTTTTTTGTATTTTTTTCCTTAGGTACTATAAATATTTTCAACACACTGTCTCAAATATATATCCTTCAATAATTAACTAAAATGCTTTTCGTTTTTCTAGATCACCTGATTTTGGTTATTATATACATTAAAAAATAACGTTATAATCGTGAAAAAAAATATTGTGATGAATAAATAATTAATTTTTTATAATTAATTTTTCTCATTATCTGTAGCCCATACTATGAGTATTTCTTAGATTTCGGAATAAAAAATAATAATTGTCGAATACGAGAAACTTTTATGGTGCAACTAGTCTGGTCTGACTATTGTAATGTTTTTTATTTGAATATCGTAAAATTTATGAATAATAGTACTGTTTGCTGTTTCAAGTAGTAATCTTTGTCAAATAAATTTTACTATACGGCTTTGTAAAGAGTATAAAACGTTAGTTCAGGTCCTGCACTCTTATATTATACAACAGAAAGTACGATATTATTATTGTTGCAATTTTGTATATAATTTTTTTCCGTGCCTCTATTCACAATATATCTTGAATGTTATTTCATCCCGCTATTTGCTATCTGTGTGCTTTTATCACCTTTATCAATTTCATATTAACCAAAAATTATTTTAGTTGCAGCAAATGTAATTTAAGGTTTTGAAAATTTTTTGAATAAACAACAAATATCATGAAATATAGCAAAATTGCCGCGTTAGTATTAAATTTTATGTCAGTTAATGTCTGGGAAGTTTAAAACATGGCATCATTAATTAAATAGAAAGAAAAAAACAAACATAATTGCGATTGCATATAAAAATGTGACTTTAATTACTAAGTTGAATCTTATGCTATGTGAAATTAAAGGCATTATGTTATTCTTGTCTTTGGCAATAAAAACTTGTTAATAAAAAGAACCGATGAAATATGGAATTAAAATTTAAAAAAATTAAAAATTTATTAATTTGTATAACGAAGTCGGTATGAAAGTGTGAAACACACAAATTAATAAATTAAAGTTTGGAATAACAGTTGAAAAACAGTCTACAATACCTTGCGATTAATACACGGCACCTAAAGAGAATTTTGTACAATTTTATTTTTTTGATTATTTGTTTAAATTAATTTAATAATTATTGTTAATGTTTTTTTTTGGCACCGACTGAAAATTAGTTTCATTAGTTTTGAGGCTTAGTTTTTCAGATTTAAAAGGTTTTTTGACCAAAGATCTACAAATATGCCCAGTTTGAATATTTTTATATATGCTTTACTAATTTTCCTTAACAACATTAACTTCAGTAAGATCCCATAAAATGGAATTTATCAAAACTAAGATTTTCATAATATGATGAAGGTAAGAGATAGAAACATTATTCTGCTTTAAAATTTCCATTTTATAAAGGAAACGAAAACGCATTAAAAATTGAGACTTAAAAACGATTGACTAAATTGCGACCAAAATCGAGACTTACTTGCCTACTTTTCTGGGTAACCACTCATCTTATTTACTTCATTAAACCTTTCATTAAACAAAAAAGAAACGTATCGAAAAATTTTAAAATATTACGATTTAGAATATACCTACTTATGTTTTGAATTTGAAAAAATCATATGTTATTTTTCCAATTAAGAAGGGTCAGTACCACTAACAAAGTTAAGAATCATCGCTTTAATTGTTCCCTGTAAGGGCCAAAAGCTTACCAAATGCTAAAATTTTATCAAAATCGATTATATCATTCCCGATGAAAATAGACGTCAATCTCAACGAAAAATACCACTTCGAATAAAATGTCTTTAACTTTGTTTTTAATTAATTTCTAAGATATTATATTTTAAATTACAAATACCAAAAAAGTGTATCTGTGTACTGATGGACGCACGAAAGAAAATATACTTTGTTTTTATAAAAGTTTGGGTTTTTTTCTGGGAATAAGGATCGACACAAATAAGCGCTTATATCTTATTGGTTTCGAGTAATCCCACATACTTGAAAATGAAATTGAAATATTTGAAATTGAAATGACTGATGAAAAAAATGGCAGCGATCAATTACTGTAAGACAATGATTAATATATTTGCTTTTCACTCACACGTATATCTTTACAATTTTGTTCTCTGTCTTTGCTAACATGTATATCAACAATTGGCTATTATTATATTAGTTTAAAATACTTTATTCATTATATTTTAAGTCAATTTTAAATTTAAAAATTGATTAAAATTTAAGCGAACAGTTTAGAAACTAATTTACAAAATGTCAACCCTTAAAGGTAACTCTTGGCTTTTAAAAGCATATTATTCATTATCTCGCGTAGTTCATCTGGCATGATTCATATTTTTGATATAAGAGAAGTTAGCTTATTGACTACATGCGCAGTTGCATTTTACTTAGCTAAATCTAGAATCGTATACTGTTCAGTAAACGTAATAACCTAAATTAACTTCCGCGATCGACTTTCGTAATAAATTTATTTTTTCCTTATCAAGCTGCGCCTAATGAAAGCTAACTTCAAGAAGCAAAAGAAAATATTATTATTAAATGTGTCATGCAATCAATAAAAAGCACACACTCCAATAAATAAATATATACGTAATGTGAAAAATCTCCTTTTTTCATGCAATCATTAAAAATCATCCATTATTATGAAAATTCATTTTTTTCAAATTTAATATAAGACTCAGTTAAAAGAAGGTTGAAATCCATAATAAGTATTTAAAGTTATGTCAAAGCACAAAATATGAAGTTTAGTCAACATTTTACTTGGAAAGAGGAAAGTCATTAGAACGAATTCTTACAAATGTAAAGAGAAATAATGAAAAAAAAGACTTACCGAAACTCTTCTCGCCTATCGAGAAAGTCTGATTTGTTCAGATAAACAATTTTTCCATTTTCCTGAGGCAAAGCCACGGGCGGCCAAGTCGTCATATTTGTTAGAGCTTGATTTGTGTTGTCAAACCGTTCTGTTAAATTACTAAAAAAAAATTTTTTTGTATCAAAATAACTCTATTGTTGTTTTAATTAAAAACAAATATTGTTATAATATAAAATAAACTGTGAATAAATAAACTGTAAAATTTATTTTACAGTTATAATATAAACTGCAAAAATTGATAGCAAATAATTATATTGTAGAATAGATTTTAAAACGATAACTATAATTACATTTTATGAATTTTTAATTAAAAATAATTCTCCGTAAATTGAGAGGTGTCAAACAATTGAAGCAAAAATATATGATCAATATTTAACTTCAATTATAATTTTTCAACAGGCAATATGGTACTTAAGCTTTCATTGTTCAGCCATTTATATGCCAACAAAATATTCTCCTAAAAATATTAATTTATTCGTTAACTTTTGACAAATCACTTCATTTTCAGATTAAGAATTTAACGAGGAGCCTAATTAAACCTTGTAAATATGCATGAACTCGTTTCTTTATAGACAGATAAATCACCAGTATTACAATAAGTCAAACAAAAGTGTAATGACTAGACAAACATTTTTGAAATACTACTTGAATGTCTATAATTAAAATATTCAAAATTATTAAATTCATATTCGACACATAATGTTAGGTTGGTGCATATGAAATATCGGATTTTTGAGGGAATATCGATGCCTTAGGTCATAGATGTGTTAAGTAGGGAAAATAAAATTTTAACTGTTAACTATGCTTACATCATTTGAAGCATTAACATTTTATTTTAAGGACTTTAACACCTTTGAAGTTTGTGTTTTTGACGCCACTATTCATCTGTTACTTATAACTTTTGTGTCTACTTACAATGTCCATCTGAATGCTCTGTGGATTAGAGTTTTAGGACCGAATACAAAAACCCGGAGTTTTCAAAGATTTTAGATACCCGAAACCTCCAAAATTTTAATATAACCCGGTAAAAATTTCCCGAATGTCCTTTGTTTGAAATGATGGAACTCTGAACTACGGACTGTGAAAATATTTGGTAAAGAAATGAATCAGTGATGAATAGTTAAAAGTTAAAATTGCAATACTCTAACTAGAATGTAAGTTTGATATTAATAATCAAGAAATAAAGAAGATTAAAGAATTATATGATGTGCTTGTCCCTCTTGAACTTGCAGTGTAATATAAGTATTTATGCAAAGAAGATGCCCATCTTGCTCTCTCAGATAAAGGGCCATATTTGCATTCACAATGAATAAATTAAGAAATATAAACACACCTGTCGCAAAACTCAACTTCAAAGATTTGTAATTTGGCTAAAAGAACGGCGAAACCCAAAGTTTACTCATCTTATTAGATTTTTGGAAAAAAAAGATTTTATTAATACGATAAGTTTGGCGATAAAATTTCCAAGATCATAATATTTGCTTTGGCAACATCCTCAAATCAACGATTACTTTACATTTGTGATGGTTCAGTCTCGGAATCAGAAGTTTTAATTGAAATGAAAGTGGAAGATGAAATTAAAGATGATACTTGTACTATACAAATGTTTATATCCGATGAACTGAAAATGTGCCTGCAGGAGAGTAATAATAAGAAAAAACATTTTGAAGCCAAATCTGTATCAAAACTAAAATATCATAAGAAAAGAAGTAGAGTTAATTCGTGCAACAAAAAACCGACCTGAAATGTTCGACGTGAAAGTTTTCAGGTCTTTAATACCAATTCCTTAGAATCAAACAATAAGCCCGAAGAAACCCGGATTTCTAAATATAAAAAAAGGGAAAACCGGGTTTTAAGAAATCGCTCAAAATTGAAAATTTTACTATGGATGCACTAAACACATTTTTGCAAAAAATTTGCTCTTAAACTATCAGCTAAAGCATCTTTATATAAAGGTGTATATTGCGTTCAATATTATGCTCCATTCGCTTCACTGAACTTTTCCCAAAGGTATTTTAAAGCAAAGATGTCTTTCTTTGAAATATTCTTATCTTTAGAATCAATCAACTCTGGTATTGAATTTTTCTGTCTTTCTTTTCATACAGTTTTACCAGTGAAAACAGCTCTAACTGTTAAAAAAATGAAAGTCCGTTGGTGAGAGATCCGGTGAATGGACTGGGAACTACAAAACTTTTTAATTTAGATTCTTCCGCCCAGTTGTTGGATGAAGTTGGTTGGTGATTTGTTGATTTAAACACCTATTGGTATTTGATAAAATCAGTGTAATAGAGTAATTTCCGTGAAACATCTTTTCGATAGTTATTTCAGGAAAAAATCTATGCCCACACACAAATCTCAAACAAAGGGTATTCCTGATTAAAATTGGTAAAATTTTCCTGTTTCCAAAATTTCCTTTTTCCAGCATTAAATGATTATTTGAAATTAAATGACATGTAACTATTATTTTTGAAGGCATGCAGGCAATCAAAAAATCTGAACATAAATCATTAAAGTTAAACTTGAGAAACCCTAAAACCTCACTCATAAAAATTATTTTACGTAAAAATGGAGCTTAAAAAATGCTGGCTTACTTTAAGATGCTTATAAAAAGTTATACCGATTTGTCTGTTTTTTTTTCTGTGAATAAGTTTCAACTGTTCTTGTTTAATAACTAGACTTCTTAGCAAAATTGACAACATTATAATTAAAATATACTAGTACTTACCCGTACAATATTCACAGCGAACACTAACACAATCATACAACTGACTAAAGACAGAAATCAACAATTGAAAAATCGAAATGACAGTTGAAACAAACGATAACATTCAGTTTGTTCAAATTTAAGACACTAAATATTATTTTTGGTTGTCATTCTCACAAATGTGTTTTCATTTTTTTCTGTCTTTGCCGACATATATGCAAGATTTGCCTGCTATTATATTGACTTAAAATTTCTTATTACTATTTTAATTCAGTTATAAATTCAAAAATAATTGGTAAAATTTAAACGAATAGTTTATTTGTCGTTAGGAAACGGAAAACAAATTTAAAAAGTTTAAAAACAAAAAAAAAACTTTTCGGTTTAACAAACACATACGTTATCTTGCGTAGTTGGCTTAGCTAGTATTTAATTTGTAGTTAGGAAACGGAAAACTAATTTAAAAACTATAGAAACGTAAAAATTTCTTTTGATTTTAAAAAAAAGAAAATTTTAGATCTGGAGCATTTCACCTATTTAATTAATCATATTCCTCTTGTATCCATAAGCTAACATATGGTGAATTCCACCACTTAACGAAGAGGGAGTGGTTAATATATTAATATTAAGAAATCATTTTATTTGAAGTACCTATCAATCGGTGTTTTGATATCGGAAGTAAAAAATATAACTTTTTTTTGACCTACTCATACAAGGTATTTGTATACTGCATGACGAAAATAAAAATTTAATTTAACTAGCATTTATTGAAACTCTGTATTTGAAATTACAATTTTAGTAACATAATTATTCACATATGTTAAATCAAACGGTACGCTAAGCAGCGTTATTAGCATTGTATTTAAATTATTTTTAACTGGACAGTATAAAACAACTAAATTTCTGTTTTGAACTATTGTTCATAAAGCATTAAAAATTGAAAAAAAAAATTAAAATAAGATCGAGACCCTATACCGAATAGCCAACATAATGTTAGAGTTTGAATTTTCCAATTTTTTTTTTCCCAATCGATGAGAAATTGTTCGTAGAGGGTTGTGAAAGAAACCGTTTCGTTATTTCGTTTGTGACAAAATAGTTTAGTAGTACCTAATTAATTAATTACGAAAAATTAATTGATCAGTCAAGGGTATGGTAAAATGTTAAGAAAATAGGGTTTTTAGCAATATATAATAACAAAAATGAAGGAAAATTTAGAAAACTGTTGTTTAAAAATTAATAAAACAGAAAAAAAAGGAAAACTTAAAAGCAAACTTAAAAGAATCTTCCCTCCCCACCCAAAAAATTGAAGAAAAAAATAATTTCATAATTGCGTTTTTTTCTCCATTTTATATTTTGGGGGGAGGTTTTGTTAAGTTTTTTTGAATTTTTATTTTTTATCTTTTTTATTTATTTTTAAACAACAGTTTTCTAAATTTTCCTGCATTTTTATTTTTACATGTCACTAAAAACCATATTTTCTTAATATTTTACTATATTAATGACTGAATAATTATTTTTTCGTAATTAATTAATTATTACTAAACTATTTTGTCTGAAACGAAATGGGTTCTTCTACAAATCTCTACGAATTTCCCATCGATATGCAAAAAAAAAAATCGAAAATGCAAGCTTTAAAAATTGTTTGGCTAATCGGAATAGGGTATGATGGTATGATAGAGTAGGATTCATAATTTACCGAAATTTTTTCATACGATATTTATAGTATCAACTATAAAAGTTTAATTTTTAAAAGGTTCTTTGTGGAGTTGGTAGGTAATTAAAATTTAAATTAATAAAAAAATTTAATAAAATCAGTTTAAGTAAATTAAGTTTCTAAGGATGTAAACATATGGAAAAAACTTTTTTAATTACAAAACTTACGCTGAATTACTTCCGTTAGTGTAGATAAAAAAGGCTACCTCCGATCTTTCTAGTTGAAGCTTTGTAACCACTTTTCCCAAGTCGGTCGCAATAGTCACCTTCAAAAACAAGCTCAATTACTTACAATAAGAGGTAATTATATCTCGTCACAAAAGAAAAAGAAATTTATAAATTACAATTAAAGTACTGCAAGTATAACTTTGATAAAGCACTAAGTGTGAGTGACAATTTGAAATATACAGAGCTAAAAAATAAAAGTCGAACGCTCGTCTGGAATGAATTGAAGAAACGTGGTTGTATTACTTGCTCTTAGACAAACACAATCAATGTCACTTCTTGAGAAGCTTGATAGTATTCGCTAGATATATTCGCTAGAAGATTTTAAAATCCCACTATATTGCACTCTGTTATACATCGCACAAGTACAATGCAAATATCGGAGTAATATGAACCGTTATTTACACTCGGAACATCACAAAGTAAAATCAAAATCGTTTAGTCGAAAAAATGATGCGAGCTTATAGATCAAATAAGTTGGGTCAATGAAAATAGGAAATGAGCTTTGAATTGATTCAAAAAGCTCCGATATCTGATTTATGGCGAGGAAATATAGAACATCCTCCTCATGTTCTACCATTAATGATTGGAAATTATATCACACCATTATAAGTTTAGAATTGAATTACGGCAAAAATGAATGTAGAAGTCACGTGATATAACGAGTCTATGACAGCGTTAAACCACCTACACATATCGGCCGTATGTAATAAATTATATGAAAAGCTTATAGAAATATTTAATAGCTATAAAACTGAAAAAGCAATGATTGAAGCATTATGTAGGAGCTTTTCCTGTTTCAATATTTTTGGAAACCAAAAAAAAACAAGAAAAACAATTTTGATCAACTTTTGCCAATTTTTACAAAATATTTTTCAATGGAAATAAAATAAATTAACTGATTAACTTTTTAAGGAGATAATTCTCTTTAAAAATACTTTCAATCATCAATATCAAAACCACCGGAAAATGTAAGAACAAATATACTGAACACATTGTATTTCCGCACGTTTTCGTGGGATTCGTTAAAGTTAAATGTCGTACGTTTTCGTTAAATTTGTTTTATGTTTATTAATTAATAGCAATTTCCATCAATATATTTTGTAAAAAGCACCTTAGAATCCACAAAAATTAATAAAAAGAAAACTGTGTTCGACATAAGAGTATTCCAAAAAAACAAAGCGTTTCAACAAAAAAAATAAGAAAAATTTAAAATAATTAAAATAATATTCCAAAAATTTACTAAGTTCACGTAATTATAAAAATCGAAATAATTAAAATTTTCATTTAGCATTTATGAAACTAAAATGACTAAAGTCTAATTGAATGCTGATTTAATTCGATATAATTCCAATGAATATTCAATTCACTGCATAATGTGACTCTACAGAGTGAAAAATTGATTAATTACGATGAATAAAATGATTTCCGAGGTGAATTTTGTATTGTGTTTTTGAAGGCAAAAACATGAAACAATGTAAACCAATATCACAATAAAAATAATTATTCATCATTATAATTATGCTACAAAATTTTTTTAAGAACTTTAAATTTTTAAGCAAAAAGCTGCCATAAAATATAGTTACAAAATTTAGAAAAAATTAGTCAAATTGTTATGCCCTCGATCTATGTCCTCCCTCTTAGTATACCCACCATCATTTAACTATTTGTGATCATTCAAATAATCATTGCTTTTTCTTGTAAAAAAATACAAATATTTGTAACAACCGTTCGAAAAGACAGGTAATCACTTTGTTAAAAAAGTATTGACACAAATATACTTTAGACCGGTACAACCTGGCAACGTAGCATTTTCTGTTATGTTTTCAATTCAGTAGGCGAATAAATCGACCAAAATGAATTTAATAATAATGAAATGATCAACAATAAATCAACCATTATGATTCGATCGATTTATTCGCAAATTAAATTAAAAACAAAACAGAAAATAAGACGTCGCCAGCTTTTATTGATATATCTGTACTAACCCCTTGATAATATGGGCTATTGCATTGCGAAAAATTTAGTCAATTTTTTTTTCCATCGTAACTATTTATTGATTCCCGACTCCGTATTTAATTATATTTATGACTTGAAAAACTGGATGTATTATTAATCTTCAAAGCGATATAGGATCGATTGCAAAATTTTTATCATTTCGTGAAAAATTCAACAAAAAAAATAAAAGAAGGTAAAATATCAAAAAATAACTTTTTGTAACGACTACTTCTAAAGTTGAAATTTCGTGCGTTGTGTGGCGGGGGTAAAGAGCCGTTTTCTCATCGTGATGGCAAGCGTGCGCGAAAGTAAATAACAGTGCGGAAAAGTAAAATAAATTGATACCTAAATAAACTTTGATAAAAAATAAATAATATAGGTAATTATTTAGACTGTAGTTTAAACTAAAATGTTATTTTTATTCATAAATTTTCTATAAATTATTCTTACTATAGAGTTGAAATTTTTCATATATAAACAAAAATAATTAATTTCTCAATCTCTTTTTGTTAAACTTTAGAAGCAGTCGTTACTAAAAATTTTGTTCGATACTTATGCTTAAAGTTAGGTACCTAGTAGGACGAAATTGAGACACTTGCTAAAGGGACTGATCATACACAACGAGATCGAGTGCGCTGTATACCCCCACGAGGCCGCCAGGCGAGTGGGGGTAGGCGCACGAGATTTAGCTCGTGCATCAATTTTATCCTACTAGAAAACCTCACTTTACGCATACGTATCGAAAAGAACTATTTTTAACTGTTCTGATACTATTGAAAACATTTTATTATAAATTCATCTGCATTCAACAAGGTGGGGTTAATGCAAAATATCAAAACGACACCACCCGAATCGATTGTTAACAGTGTGCTTCTTTTTATACTTTGTTTTCATATTATTATAATAAGCTTATTATTATAATAAGGAAAAAAGAACAAACAAAAAACAAAAAAACATCCATAAAGCAATACTAATGCTATAAGCTTTCATAGCTTTTGTTTCCTGCAAGTTTAAGATTATAAAAGTTTAAAAGTAAAAGTTTATAAAGAATGTTATGGTTATGATTTTTTGTTCGTATTAAGTATATCTTGTTCTTCTATAATGATTATTGAATGAATATACAAATGATAACTAAATAAGGTGTACCTACCAATGACTTGGTGATTTAGAAAACATTACATTTTCTATGCTTCAATGATACGATTAATAAAAATATTAAATGATCCTACCTGCATTTCTATATCCATCACCTCATTCCGATAAATAAGAATATCATTAAGAATCATGCTGGTTTGAACGATTAAAGCCATTATCGGTATGAACGGTAGTATTAGCATTTGTAACAACTGTAAACGACGTCCTCGTTTATATGCTGGATTTGCCGCTCTGGCGCAACAGTGCTGTTTTAAATCTGAGTAGGAAATGTCCTCAGAACTTAGAGATCGTAATGAAACAGCATCTCCAGCTGATCCGTTACTTCCTCGTTTGTACGCTGCTCCTTTAATGAAAATATTACCGTTTTTACATTCACAAATATTTGAACAATTCCGACAACTTTATCGAGCAGAAATCACAGTTTTAAACAACTTCCAACTCATAAAACTTTTAAAACATTCGTATCATTAAGTAGCTCGACCATGTTTCGATATTTTTGAAAAATGTATAATTTTTGCTTCTGCAAACATGGAAAATTATGAGCTGTTCTTTGATATGCCAGCGAGTCTTGCATATATTGAATCGATAAAAATCGTCCTAGCTATATTGACAACGGTGCCGATCAGACGGCTCGTGTCCCACTTTAATTAAAATTTTCTTTTATGATTTAACATCAAAAACTAAACTGTTGGCTTAATGGAAAAAAATGCTGCCCATTATTCAATAAGTCTGGAAAATCCCTAACTTTTACCATTTATTTTTCAATTTTCTTTACTAGTAAAACGACTTGATCGATGACTTAAAATTGTGCGAAAGTAAAAGAAGACACTTGTTGATTTTCATCAGATTTCACTCGTTCATATTTTAATATTGTCTTCTTATTAATCTTTTATTGTATTTTTTTTTCATTGAAATATGTTATCAAGTGATTAGATAGCATTAAATAGTACAGCATTAGAGAAACCATTAATGCCTTCATTAATAATCTATCAACTGTGAACTGAAGTGTGTAATCCAAACAAATTAATATATACAGAGTGCTTTGGTCAGATAACAAACTTGATGTGAAACCTAACCATTTTAGACATCCCTTATCTCATCCCTTTCAAAATTATAATTATGCACAACCTCCTATAAACGATCTTTTTCAATATCATGCATTAAAAATTTCATGGAAAAATTTATTTACTAAACATTAATCCATTAACATTTTTCCACACAATGAAACATCTGCGTTTTCCAAAGACACTTGTGATTATTTAATTATTTCTGCTCGTATATAATTTGATATTTGCACTGTACAGTATGAATATAAATATATATGTCATTAATTAATCAATAAATTTGTCTTTACTGGCATAAAACACGTAATTTGATTGTGATGCTTCGCTTTATCAAAACTCATCAGAGGAAAAAGTTGCATAAATTCAATTACTAAACAGTTTTACTCAGCAATGAAAAACTAATGAAATCCTATATGTTCGAAAAAGAATAGCTTTTATAATAAAAGTAAAATCAAATATATAAATTCTATTGGATTCACGCACGTTTAGTATTCTTTATTTCATAAATGATTTAAAATTATCAGATCAATCTGGAATCAATTTTCATTCATACCACAAGAAAATATCAACAACTTTGTAGTCAATAATCCCAGGTATTACAACTGCAACCAAGGGTAATTTATCACAACTATCTAGTTCTCACTATACAAGTAAAACCTCTTATATTTATAAGATTGGAAAATTTTCGCAATTTCCTTCAACGAACATGGTTTGTTTACGAATATATTACCGTCCTATTACAATTGGCAAATAATAATTAGAAGTTATGTAACCGCGAGAAAGTTTATCGCAAAACACTCCTTTTCTCAATTTTAATGCTATTATTTAAACTGGTGCATTATAAACTAAGTTCAAAAATTCTTTAGTAAGTATATTTATTAAAGAAATAAAACAAATTGTATCTAAACGTTCACCTTGTACTTAAAATCAATCCATATGTCGACTATTTTCACTTATGGGGATTTTTTTTTCAAATGAAACTCTTCATGGCTAAAAATCTTAAAAATCATTTTTATCTAAGTTTTCAAATAGGTAAAACATTTAACTAAGCATTTTGCTTGTATGTTAGTACATACATACAGTATACTTACCTATCTGTAGTAGGTACTATAGTTACAAAATCCTCAATTTCGCTAACCGATATGCCCTACATTTATCTAATAAATAAATTTATTCAATTTTTGTTAGTGAAAGCAATTATGTGAACAATCAAGAAATATACGTGAAAATTGAAATAAGCAAATCTTAACATTTTCGAACTTTGCCAATAATATAAATAGAGCGATTAATATAATTTGGGAAGAACAGTAAAGCTCTTAGTTACTTAGTTATTAAATTAATACTTATTTCAATTTTTACCAAATTCAAGTTATTTCGATTTTCCATTTTTTTGAATAAATATATCATATGATAAATTATTGATCGTTTGATTTAACTCCCGAAGGATGCACGAACATTTTTATATTATTATTTATCTTTCGGATTGCCTTCCGGAGGTCAAGAATATAACTTGACTACCTTAAAGCAATGTTTATGAGTTTAGATTTAAACTACGGATTTATGGTTCAAATTTTACAATTTTCTTCACAAATTGCATGGTAAATTTTCTCTGAGTTATAGTTATAAGAATAGACGACATTCCTAACTATTGTTAAAAATAAATAGTACAAATTTAGATTTACTTACTTAAAATAATGTAGGGGTTGTAAAGTGATACAAATTTGTGAATTGTTTTCCAGGGGAAGTCCTTTAATTATAAATTATTCTAGAGAATTCTAGACGAACGAAGTCGCGGGAACAGCTTTATTTAACTATTGGTGTGTAAATATAAAATCGAGATTTTCCAATAAGTTATGATGATAGACATTAGAAGGTCTGCCAATCCATGTCATTTAGGTAGATTTTTTAATATCTTATAAAGATTTTCAATTTGCAAAAGAGTAAATTTCCTACGACTTCATCATTTTGAAAAGCATTAAACATATCGAGTTTTGTGCCTAAAAATTACGATCTTACGTTCTGGCTACACAGAAAAACGAGTGAAGGATATAATTGAGGGATGCTTTTTCATGCGGTCTGTTCCCCAGAACTGGGGTCTTCAAATTATTATTTATTTGCGTCTATGGAACATACACTTGTTGAATAGAACTTCACATCTTACGAAGACCTATAAAAATAGCTCCGTAACGGGTTTTGCTTAAAAGATGAATAATTTTTTTGGCATAGTATTCACAAATTGTCAGAAAGAATGTTAATAGAGGCAAAAATGTTAATAGAGGGAATTATTTTGAATAAAATAAGTATTTTCATAAAAAAATAAAGAAAGCCTTTTTAAAAAAACCCGGTTTCATATTTACACACCTTATTGTATATTAACAACTTTTATAATGAAAAACGAAGTCTTTCTTGATATTATTTTTGTTGAATATATTATTTTTAACTTATTGATATTTTCGATCACGGAATAATGATACAAGGAGTCATCAGCGTCACGAAAATTACAAAAGAGGTACACAGATCCTGAAAGTTTGAGAAAAACTGGAAAAAGTATCATAGAAATAAGATCAAATTAGCCAATACTGTCATTTATTGTGCACAGTATGAATGCGTTTCAGCGAAAACTCCCTCTTCTTTAAGTGCTTGTAAATCAAGTAATTGATAGCGTATTCTCTCTGGGACTGGATTATTACCTTCATTTTTAAAACGAATAAAACTATATGGAGTATTAGATAAAAAATATATAAAACTTATTAGTGTTAAGCTTATATAGTGTGAATACAAAATATCAACAATTTGTGGGACTTTTTGAAAATAACAAATTGATATATATCTTGGTAATGTTTTGTTTTGTAATCGTAATTTGAGTTCTTTTTTTAAAGATAAGGTTCAAAAGTTAGTTAATGCTTCGAAGCCTCGAATAATTATAAGAATATCATGAAAAAGAAAAAAACTTCAGCTTAAAACAGTTTTGTTTGAATCTGTCAATAGATTTGAGCTTAGAAGCTCATAGCTGTCTCATAATAAATACAACCTTTAATATTATTAAATATCTCGAATTAATTTAATGCAAACCATCTGGAAACCATATAGTAATGCATAGCTAATTATTTACTAATTTATATTTTCCCCGATAAGTATCAAATGATCAGACATACACACATTTATTACATTTATGAATAAACCTATACAGTGGTGTAAATGAGGAATTATTTTTAAGTACCATTTAAACTATGAAAAAATTTTACGAAAAACAAAGTAATACCTATAAAAAGGAATGCTCGTAAATACAGCCAAAATATTCCATATGCACATTTTTTATTGAAAAGAACATTATTTATGTGTGAAAAAATCAATTTTTAGTTAAAAGAAATTTGTATTTTTGACAAAAAAAAGTTTTAATTTTAATGAGCAACTGAGAGTCCGAAGACGATAAGTGTGGTTATGGGACTTCTATGACGTCACAGTCCGCATAAGTACGCGTATTAAATCGAGATATAAACAGATTACTGTGGGGTTATCAGTGAGAAACAGTAATAATTTACGCAATTTTCGACATTTTTCACAATTTTTCGCCATAAAACATTTTTCTACCCTCAAAATTACTACCAATTTTTTCCTTTGGAATAAAGGCTATGGTAGGTTTTAAATGATTTAAATCACTAACATAATGTTTAAACAATTTAAACAAACATAGGATTTTAAAATTTCGTATTGTGCCATCATTTTTATACCTCTATCAAGTTAACACTACACCTTTTGAATTTGGAAATATAACTACCAAATATTTTGGTGTTTTTCTGTCCTTTAAGAACTCAGGAAAAAAAATGTTGTCGTTTGCAAATTTTCTTGGAAAAAGCCATATAAAGATAAAGCTCGAATTGAGTTCTTAAAGATAAAATTTCATCATTCACCTTTATAATATTGGTCGCTGTTTTCATAAGTTTTAAAGCTTCAATATTTGAAAAATGTGCAAATGCCAAAATAGAGCTTTTTCTTTGTAAACATGCAAACTATGATGGTTTTTCTTTCGGAACTCTCAAACGACAAAAAAACCCAAATAATGGTGAAAAAAATATTAAGAGATTTCAGTATTTGAAAAATGACCCAAATAGAGGTATTTATTTAAATGGTATTTCCCGGGAAAATAAGCAAGCAACAAATTTTTTCTTTCAAAAATCTTGATCTTTAAAAAAACACCAAATCATTGCGTAAAAAAATCGATATTTCAATATAAATATAAATATAAAAAGCTCTAAATGTCAAATCAGTACATAGGGTTATCTTGAAAAATTTGCGAGCGACAATAAATGACCATTTATTATTTTGGTTTCAAATAATCAAAAAATTTAATTCACTTCTTAAATCTCTAAATTTAAAAAAAAAAAATTTTTGAATAATTTTATTGTGCATTCACCAAATTCAACTTTTCACTATATTCAATTTTCTTAAGTTTTTAAAATAATACCTTGGTATGCATCGTATGCATACATACGAGTTACATATGAGTTGAAGGATTACATTTTCATTTAACTTTGATATTTGCGAAAGTTGGATGAATCCATTAAAATTTAATACATAATTATTCTATCAACGCTCGTTGTGTCACAGATTTTATCGTTCTGGTCTGTACGGTGAAGAGATTAAAAAACATTAGTGAAGTACATTAGTTAATTAGCTTAAAAACGAAATCCATCCTAATTAACTGTCTTGTCTTAGTTTACCTAGTTAACGTAAAAGCTGGAAATTGCAATTCAAATGAATCTAGTTAAAATCCAGACGTAGCTTATTGGTTTGATAATTCTAACTAACTTATCGTTATTTCATGACTCATTGAGTGCATTTAATGATGGTATAACATTACTTTATAAACTCAAACAAATAAAAATTGTTAAATTCTTCATGACTACGTATAATATAAATTTGTATTACTAAGAAAAGATTAAAAGTTTAAGGGTAAAGATTTTATTTCAATGTGATGAAAAAAGAAGAAAATGTTACCATTAAATATTAAGATTCCGCGTTTTGTTTTCAACATTGTATAGTTGGAAAGCTTTAAATCATTAGAAAGAAAATGTTTCGTTCTACGAAAATCTATGCATTATTTGTTTACCATCTCTTTGTACGATCTTCTATGATTCTAGAACTAATAAAAAACGTAAATCGATAAATATTGAATATTTGGTCGTTAGGTATAGATTTGATTCCAGTGCCTACCGATTTTAAAGCGACCACCTTAATCACTCAATCACTCAATCACCAATGAATTATTTTTTGTTCGCGTTAATAAATGAACGAACTAAAATTTATTACTTCCTGTTCTAAGTAGGCATATTAATATTACTATACCAAGTGTTCGAAGAATTTCTTTCAATAATGGAAAAGAACGTACAGCTTTCTATCACTAATTTCTGTAATCCGAACTTTTAGAACCAAAATTCTCAAATTGTAGTATGCGTACCATTAAAAGTTTATAAGAGTTGTGGTAAATAATTATTTTCGTAAAAAATTAAAACATTATTGAGAACTGACTACTTTGGTTACGACGTCTGGTGGCTACAGAAAATATTAATTTTAGTGTGCACTGTAGTACATCAAGTATATCAAATATTTCATTAAAATTAACTGAATAAGAAACAAATGAAATTTTTTTAAATGAAATGAAAGTTATTAAAATTAACTCCTCGTAAAAACATAAAAGTAGCTTTAATAGAATTATATTCTTTCACGACACGTTCTTGCTGGTTTTTAGTTTCACATTTTTGTCTTGAGTACTTCTCTTTCCTAACATAAAATATTATTTTTCATATTTGTTAAGCGAAAATAGTTCATAAAATAATATTAATATCTTAATTGCTTGGTGACATTCAAGATTAGAAAATTACCTACTGATAGCAATCTTATTTAAAAAAAAGGCATTTTAAAGTTAAAAACATTTTAAATGTAATGATTTAAAAATGCCTCTAGTAACTTTAAACGACTACTAATGGGTTCTTCAAACATTTAAAATGCCTTTTAATGCTTTTTTTTTAACAGGGAATATAATAAAGTAGCCACCACGTGCTTACATTTTTTGCCTAAACTAGCTTTGTACGACAATTTAAGATATTTTTTCTTATTTAAGATCCTTGAATTTTGTGAGGTCGTTCTTTTATATGAGAGCTTTGTAAACATAACATTGTAAAACTCACATCATTGTTTTTATTTTTAATATTTTTGCCACGTTTAATTAAATGTTCAGCTTCAAGAATTTTTTCTCCATTAATAATATTTTTCTTAGCTGGATTCATTCGGTTCAACTCAATGGAAAATTTCTTTTGAAGCACATAACTTTATGATAATAATATTATAGCATAAACTTAATTTGAACTTAAGGATGACTCTTTAGTTACACATAATACGTAGCCATATTTTTTAAGTCTCTTCTACTAATCAGTTCTCAGTACAAAAAAAATGTAGTGAGTAGAGGCTTAAATTATTGATGTGGATCATGTTGAAGCATATTGTTTATTTAAGAAAATGTTTTACAATTAAAATTAACTGTAAGTTCAATTTCGTAATATATTTGTAGGTATCTATAGTTTCTACCAATCAGTGTAAACATAGGTATCCAACACGTACACTTGTTATAATATTTCATTTACATAATAGATGATAAAATTCAGATCTTAGCTTTTATTAAATAAGGAGACAGTTCAGGTTGTTTAATATCGGTTTTTTTATTTAATATTTTTTATTTATTATTATTTAAATTAGCTACGTTTCGTTACGTATCGTAACTTCAACAGTCTTCTTGAATCACAAAAAATATAATATTTTCAATTTAAATTCAATAAATAAATAAATATTTCATTTACTTTAAAGTATGAGTTGTAAACTTAGCTTTAAGCATAATGTGTGCTTTTTTCGTAAAATAAGTTAATTTTCGTTCAATTTTTCTATAATGCACTAGGTTTTATTTGCACTTGTAACACGTACTCCGATGTTACTACGGGCCCATTTTCAACTTGAATCAGAAATATTGTTTTTTTTTAAGTTATATCAACCGTTTGAATTTCCAATTTGGTCAATTACATTATTAACTATATAGTGTCACTACTGATTGACTAATAAACTATCAAATTTATTGATAGATATGTTTTAAAAACGTTTAATCGTGGCGAATTAGCTTCGACAATAATAGGGAAGAGTTTCTTGAATTGGACCACCGCCTAGATTGGACCACTACTATATATAATTTGTATAATATATATAGTATATCCCCAAATGTAGGTACACAAGCCTACATGCATAATGATGTTATTCTTGTCAGGATAAGATGAAACTATAAAATATTAATCTATTTATATAGTAAAAATCAAAATAAAAAAGAAAAATTAGACTATATTAAAATTCGATTTTGCATTCAAAACATGCTAAAAAGATTATTTCTTTTTAAACAAAACTACATGATTTTTCTATATTAAGTATTTTCATACGTAGATACACTAAGATATCTATCTTTTTTATTTATCTACCTTAGGGATTTGTTCGAATCTCCATTTTCACCATTTCTCAACTTCTTATATACTTAAAAAAAGAAACGTAAATATCTACTTATAAAAAAAAACGTAATGTAGAAAAATCATGCAGTGTCATTTAAAAAAAAAATAATCTCTTTTCTACACATTTTGACTGAACAATTCAACTCAACTTTCGAAATTATAAACATGTTTTACATTTTACTGAAGCTCCAGGGAATATAAATATCTTACTGCGACAAATATATAAAACCAACATCCTGTCAGTTTGTTAGTCCGTTTAAAGCAGGCCATTCACACTCCGGCTTGCAGTCCAACTAGTCGGACTACTAGTTGGAATTTCTAGTTGGATCGCCTAAATGATTCGACTAGTCCGACTAGACATCCAACTTCCAACAACACCATTCACGGTCCGACTTTAGATCCAATTTCGAAAGTCGGACCTTAAGTTGGACTGCAAGTCAGAGCGTGAGTGGCCTGCTTAAGATTCGATCAATTGAAATCTATGCGACCAATTTGAATCATTTTTTTTAATTTTTAAATAAATTATTTTCATTGGCTTTAGTATGCGATTAATTTCTTTAATAACAATTAACAAAAAAAATCTAAAATAATGAATCGAAAATGTTAAATAATGCTTCGTTTAGATAACCCGACAAAGATAGAATCACGATTTTTGTTAAACAAATGGAAGTAGAACCGTCCTAACTCGTTACAGTTTAAATTTTTATTTTTCCACCCTTAAAAATGAAATGAAGGGCTAATTTTTTTGTTTTCAATCTCTCACTTGTTACTTCACAACTTAAATACAATTATCAGATTAAATCTTGACTTATCAAATTATGTAAATAAAAATTAGTCCACTCTCATAAATTCACGAATACAATGATAGCTTACAATATACATTTGATTTATAGGGAAATCTATAGCCCTACATACGTCTTAATGATAGTACTGTTTGATATTTATTTTAAGAACTACAACAATGATTAATTTGTTTGTGTTATCATCTTATGTCTTTCTTTTGTGCTAGGAACACAATTTTTTAAAGTTTAGCTTTTTAAAAACTAGTGGGTTTAGTAGTTATCAGTGGCGTAGGGATCTTAACTCGCGCCCGGAACATAATACCTTTTTGCCAGATTTGAGCGACTGAAAAGGGACGGGAGCCACAAAATTTTTAATTCATCAATATTAATTCATCATATTTGTTTCATTTATTAATATTGCATTTTTAAGATAGTTTCTATACATATTATCTCTTTCAATTAATATGATTTTAAATACGGTTTTGATTAAATTTAAAAAAATTGAAATAATTTTGATTTGAATTTTTCGGCAGTAGTTATAGTAATTAGTAATTTTGTTGGCGTGTTATTATTTTACTCCGTCAAAGTTGGGTGCATGCGATCATAAGTGTTAGTGCTAAATAAACTCAAAATTGTTATTTCGATACTATTCTACTCATTTAAAATTGGTTTCGGTTTCGGCCTAGTTTTGATTTCGGCGGTTGTCAAGCCGAAACTACCACCAAAACCGAAATTGATCTCATGAGATAAAAATATAAAATTATTAAATAAATACTGGTTTTCACTTATTATTTGATTCTTCAATTTAATACTAATAACTATCAGTTCATTAAAATTTTGTTTAATATTATCTATAATATTTTCTTCAGTTTGAAAGAAAACTGATTAAAGTTTAGAAGAAATTATTTTATTTTCAAGATATAAGAAAGAGTACTTTCTATTTTATGTACCTAAAAGTAATAGATAAAATGCAATTTTGTTTTTAACGTTTTTTATTGTTTAATGTTACTCGTAACTAATAAATAAAAAGAAATATTTGATATTAGGTGCATTTCTTTTCAAGCAACCCCTTATTTCAGCATAAATAAATTATTTGATATAATAATTGATAATATTTTATGTTTATGATTAGCTCAAATATTAGGAACTAAATGATTAATGAATACTTATAGAAATTAAAAGTAAAGACTGACTATTTATGATTAACTTTTTTTTCTACGAAAACATGACCTTATATGGAAGTTTCGGTTTCGGCCGAAACTGAGACTGATACCGAAATTCGGGTTCGGTTTCGGCCATAAAAATTTTGGTTGGACACTAAAGATTGGTAAATATAATAAGACTCTCGAACAATCAAAGATAATTTCTTTTGAATGACGACTTTATCAAAAATGGTTTTACATAAGACGTATAATAGTTTTAAGAGAAATATATTTTCGGAAATAAAATATGAAGTATTAAACTAAATATGAATAGTTTACCTATAACAGCACAAGTGTCATCAAAACGTTTCATTTAGAAAAAAAGAGTACGTAGTAAAAGAGTAAAAACAGTTCTTTTAAAAGCTCCATGCTTTTTAAAATATTCTTAATCACATTGTTTATTTCTGAAACTATTTCTTCATTTTTGAAAGCGTAAATTAAAAAAAAATATATATACCAATCTAAGAGTGGTCTGTATATTTCTTTTAGTACATAAGGGGCAAATATTCTCAAATATGAGCAGTTGTTTCGAAATTCCGTCTCCACAGAGGTGGAAGAGGTGGATAAGTTTCACCCCCTTCATTATTTTGAAAACTGAATACACAGCAAATGCTCCAATTTATAGTTATACTAAGATAAAATAAATATTTTGAAACAATTTTTCCAAGATTATTTATTTAGCATACAAATAGTTTTATTTTCATATCTAAATTAGATTTAATGCAACCTACCAATATTTAGTTAGAGAAAAAAATATACCTAATGTCACTATGATAAATTAACTATATTTAACTGTAAATTAAATTTTTACGGAGATAAATGTTTCATTAAAGTAGACACTAATTTATTTCATTTTAATTAATCAATTATTGCATTTACACTTTTATATAAGTACCCTTTTGTAAGTATAAAAACAAAAGCCTCGAACTAAAAGTCCCAAACGCACTTTTATTTTTATAACAATGTTTATAAAATTGCATATATTATGACTGTACGTTTTAAAAGAAGACCCCTATGAATTATACAACCATGAAGACCACTGGGATAAATAATAATTAGGACTTTTGTATCATTCGGACAAAAATACCATAAGGCAAAACTTAAAACTTTTAAAAGAATAATATTTTTTGGATATAATAAATAAACAAGCAAATGCGCGTATTGCTTTATTAAATTTGTTACTTATTTAATTTTAAAGAATAAAATTAAGTAAACTGTTTTCCTAATTTTCCCAAATAAATTTAATTTATAAAAATGTAGGTATAAATTAAATTATATATACAAAAATATAATGACGAAAAGAGTAAATGAAACACGTAGCCATGACAATTGCAATGATATTTTTGTTTCGGACACCTGATGAAAATTTATATCGCTTGTCCTGAAGGAAGTCAGGATAAAGGAAATGAATTTCTCGTTTCTATTCAGTTCACTTTCACATTAACTTTTCCTGATTTATTTATGTGGGTACATACAATCAATTTAAAACTGCAAACGGTTGCGTTGAGGATTTATTTAATGGTGATTTATAAAAAGGTATCATGTCTCAACTAATTTAACTATAATCACAAAAATTAAATAAAACAAAATAACATGTTGCATTCTAGTTGAAATTTATTGAATTATAAAGGATGGAAAAAAATATTTTAATTATATTTTTCTGTATCATATTTATATATAAAATAAATAACATATTTATTTTAAATTAAATGACAAAAAGAAAAATGAAAATTGTATTTGACAATTAAATTGCATTAAAATACAATAAATAGTTGCATACAGTATGCAAATAATATAAAATTTAATAAAAGCACGTATTTCAATCAATGTTTTATTCTTAAAATGGAATAGACTTCATATTTTATTTTTATAAACTAATAAAACATGAATAATAAATATAACACTCTATTATCAAAAGTTTAAAATTTATAGATTATATTTGTCCTATCTCAAAAATATTGAGAGGAAAATTCTTGATTGCGTAGAATCCTACTAACAAACTTACATGTTTCATAAAGTTTCATATAGACAAATAGGAACTACACTCATATAAACTTAAGAAGTTTCTTCCATCGTTATCAAACTATGTTGTGCTTGCAGCGTTAGTATAACGCTTTTTGTTGTTTTATTATTGTTAACTTCTCGCAAATAGTAACGGAAATGGAAAGATTTTATCAAATTTTGTTCATTAAAATTATGAATCAGAAGTTGTTTAAAGGAAATACGATAGAACTATTGTATGAATATTTAAAGTACAGATTTTCATAAATCAAATATGAAATCAATTACTATGGTTTTTAAATAGAATTTTAACGCGAATAAGTAGTTAATTATGATAATTAAATAACAAATTAACAAACCTGTTGTTAGAGGATGTTGATTGTTTACAGCATATTGAACAGCCGGACGCATGATGACTCTTTGAAAAAGTAACGCGGCTTGTTGAGTACAGGATTTTCTTCCGTTACTGTTACGATATCGAAAACGATCACGACCGTAAGCTATGTGGTTATGCGAGCTACAGTTTTCATCTTCACAACTTTACATGAATATGTACACAATCGCAACAGTCATGCGTTCACTGAATTTTCATCAATTGGTTCGTTTTCTTATAAATTTTCCATAGAATGTAAAAGCTCTCAATATCTATAGATATTGATATATAGGGAAAAGTAACATTAATTTTTTAATACATTATTATAAATGTATATAAAATGTAGGACGATAAAGAAAAAATACAGAAAGCATGTTTTCTTTTACTACCTGAATGATTTTCTCAGAATACGTTAAAGTTTATAAAAATTATTGAAAACATGAAAACTTCAGTCTCCATTGCAAATCATTTTGTTGAGAAAAATTAAAATAAGGAAAAAATGGGAGATATTACTTTTTTATAGGATTGATTAGACCGAGTAGTGTGAAAATTTAAAAGCTTTGCTGTGAAGAGATTTCCTTTAACATATTTTTTGCTTTGGGAAATAATGATCATTCATTATGTTCTCTTGATTTTTCTTTTCTCTCTTATTTTAAACAGAAATTATAAAAAATATACATATTATAATCCCAAAAACTTTTGATTGTGATATTTTAACGAAAAGGTCCACAAAGTAAGTATCCCTTAGTTAGATAATTATCTTTACTCCAAATATTAGATATATGATCGATACCTACTACCATTTTTTTTTTTGTGTCTTTAAACTGCTCTTAAAAGTAACTTCATTTTTGTTTGCGACTTTCGAAAAAATAAAGTTAAAACGATATATAAATCATAATTTTTTGTGCAGTTCTGAAACTAATTTGTGCGATGAAATGGGTAATTTATAAAAGGATAAGACTCCAAAAATCAAAAATTTTAGGCCAGGTCAGAATGTTGATTTTTGAAGAATCTGAAAAAGAAAAGGTTTAAATACATGTGTTCTTTAGTTCATGATTCATATCATTATTTATATGTACATTCATGTATAGATTTATTTAATACCTTAATTCTTAAAAGTTATAAGGTTTTTTATCATCAAAAACTTTCCATCGTTAGATTTTCAAAATTTACAATGATACAATCCGGGGCCTGAACGAGAGAGGATAGTAAATAAAAAACATTTTTAGCTTTACCGAATATCTAACGACAGTAAAAGGCTTAATTTAAAAATTAGCATATTCCTTCTTTTCAGTTGATATACGAACGAATTTTTTTCCTCCAATTCTTTAAGATCCAGCATTCAAATTATAACGAAAAAAAGCATTTTTATTTCTACCGATAAATAGTTATAGCATTTTTTTGAAACTTAACAATGGAAAGCTTTTATTTACAACCAACCCCATAATCTTTTTCCAGTTGAGGTACAAACGATTTTTTTTTTTTTTTTGATACCCCCTACTTAGTGGACCAGCACTCGGATTATGCCATTGCAAATTTTTGAATATCTAACCATGAAAAGGTTTTATGGACAAAAAACCTTTTTTTTCACTTCTTCGAAAAAAAAATTTTTTCGGTTGACACAAATAAAAATGCTGTCAATACATACAAAAGTCCAACTAGAAATATTATGTTTAAATTTTTATTTCGTCTAAGTCGGGAATTAACTTAGAAGAGGTGATTGTGCCTTCTTTTATGTTTTCTTAGTAAAATACTATTAGTTTTATTGGGATACTGTTTCTGAATTTTGTTTTAAATTTGGTTAAATCCAAAATCCAAGGATGCTTTCCTGGGGATTCATGCGAACCCTTTAATATGAATGCTATGGTGGATATGGGGGTTCGTGCGAACCCCTTGTTATTCATAAAAAAATATTTTCATTTTTATGACTAATGCCAATAATGCAAGTATTAATATATGAAATTTGAGAATTTTTGTTTATGTAAATAATTTTGTGTCTGTTCTAATTAGTAAACAAAAAATAAATAAATATAAACATAAAATTATTTTTTTCTTATACTTAATATTCATCAACTACTGTTACTCTACCAAATAATATTTCAAAGAAAATATTAAAAGTTATATGAGAAAATATTAGTTACGAATGCGAACTCCCTATTAAAATTTCGGGAAATCACTGGTTAAATCCTATAAGTACCTTTCTGGCAAAATGGATCCGGTATTTACTTTACTTTACGCTTACGGAATATCGGCAATATCATTTGAATCCTTTAGGATTTGAATAACCACTTTTTTTTTACTGTGCGAATTATTATTTACGATTCAAGTTTTTGGTAGTTGTCTTTTAATCAACCTTGTGTTCAAATTGTTTTACATATCCTACGAATGGAGTTACTACACCCGATGGGTTGGGAAACGTGTGAGTTGGATAATGTATTTGATTCGCAATCGTACTAAATCCAGGCCCCTCTTTCTTACTAGACGAGTTCCCAGGACCTCAGAATCGATAATCTCTATTAATTAACGATTACTTTATATATGTTGAGAACTATATATGTTAATAAAAGGCATTTAAAAGCATTTTGAAATCATTACATTTAAAATGCCTTTAATAACTTTAAACGACTTCTAATGGGTTTTTGAACATTTAACACATTTAATAAGTCTTTAAATGCTTTTTTAAAAGGGAAAATCAAGCGGTAATTACTAACTTGAATACTTACTTTTTTATTAGATTTCCCAAGTGTAAAGCGCAAAGCGCTGAGGATATATTCTACCCTTGCCTGAAAATGTAACTTTTTCATAAAAATGAATTTAAATGGTTCTGTTTTAAAGAAAAATCATCAGTGAACGTATAAATGAGGTATAAATTGCCATCTATAAACTTTTAATTTTTACATATGATTATGCTATTAACCAAAGTAACATAAAAATACAATAAAAAAAATTAAAGTCATACCATTTATCCTAATGTGCCTAGTGATGCGCCTTAGGATCAAGATGAAGAAGGATAGAGAAGCCAAAAGCTTACAAACCCGGAGTAAAATCATAAAAATGTTAAATTTATTTTTAACACAGAAATATACGGTTCGGTAATGTAAAAACTCTTCTAGACGTCGTTAAAACTGTTTTTTTTTTTGTAAATTCGTGACTACCCTCCTTCTAAACAAAATACATTACAGACAACCCTGGTACAAAAGACTATTTTAAAACAAAAAAATCTAAATCCGTTTTTTGAAAATTTTAACAATAGGTTGAATACTAACAAATAGAGAAATGAATGATAGAAAAGCTGATAAACATTATACTAATAAGGGTAAAAATATAAATAAAATTTCTCTATAAACGTGCTACGAAGAAAAGACAACGAAGATTAATCATTTTTTATCATTGACTTCTATGTTTCCATTTTCCACATAATCTATTCTATTTCATATTGTATACATATAAGTATTTTTTATTGTGCGATAACTTCAAAAATATAGTCTATTTATTACGTATTTAACATTCAATTTATTCCCGAACTCGTCCGTTATTTGTATTTTTGATAGACACCTTTCATTTACTTCGAATAATTACAGCTAACTCAAGAATTTTATTATTTGCAAATATTTTATATAGTTTTTCTAACATGACACGTACATTAAATGATTTTTGAAAATATAAAATGGAATATGCTAAATAAGTTTGTAATTTGCTGCCATTAATGACTTCACCTGATTCCGGCTTCTAACAAGCAAATTCTAGACTAGTTGCAAAGAAAAACGAAAAGAAATATATACTTTTATTTAATTTATTGGCAACGTTAAAAAAATTTTAGCACTGAATTTGCATTCGTAGTTTATCGACATTTAAAAAAATAATAATTTTCATAAAACGCAGGTCAAGAGTTTTTTAAAATGATTCGGAAGGTTTAAAAATTAAATCTTTTGAAATATTTTGAAATGACTTTTTTTAACAAAGGACAACAAAGGACATCATCTCATTGATTGTATTTTTGTC
The DNA here is from genome assembly GCA_958496175.1 of Sisyra terminalis. Taxonomy (NCBI): domain Eukaryota; kingdom Metazoa; phylum Arthropoda; class Insecta; order Neuroptera; family Sisyridae; genus Sisyra; species Sisyra terminalis. The sequence goes on from OY292274.1 coordinate 36,243,432, forward strand.
GATATACGTAGATTCGCATGGATCGAGGTAACTCTTAAATGTTAGAATATAAATCCACAATACGACAGTTAAATATTATCCTTTAGTTAGTTAATTTTTTTTCGTTAATATTTCTTTAGGGTATATGTTATTGTTTTTCCTTGTCATACCCGTTTGAGTTGGAAGTTCTCATTCTGCCCTTTCCTACTTGCTTAAAACTTCAGTCAAAACATAAGTCTATAGAGATATCTAAAATAGTGTTATAGGAAGCAATATTGAAGCTTCTTAAAATAAATACCAAATACAAAAGAGTTCGCTGGAATATCTATGTAGCTATTGTCACAGAATGCAAAAAATTGGAAAATATAGAAGTTCATCTCATTATCGGTTTTGATCGCACTGAACCAATAAATTCCTATTTTAAACTATCGATTGAGTCACTTATGCAGTATGTTCAAATTGGGTGTATTATAGTAAAAATTCTTAATTTGTGGGTCGCGTCCACTGAGTTGACTATAGTCTATAAAGTGCACCTTAAGTGTATCTTTTAAATAAAAAACTAAATCTAAGTTCTCACACTTTCTTACCATGTTCCTATACCTCAACCCGTCCATGTTACTCTCTTACTAGTGTTTTAATCACTTTTTGTGTTTACTCCTTCATGGATTAAAGATTTTAAAAGTCTTAAAGTTCATATATGCATAAAAGGGGGATTCAGATGCGACTAATTAAAGAGAAGAAACATACAATCTAACATGGAACGTACGAAGCACGTTTGTTCTATGATACAGCTATATGCTCAATAATCCTTGAAATAGAGCTAATAAAAACTATATGATTTTCACAAAAAATTTGGAAATTTTTCTAATAAAGGAAAATCAGCAAAAACTTCATTTTGGAATCTGGTTATGTAGTCTGACGACGCTTCTTTTTTTCTAACGTTTCTAGACTGGACCAAATATTTAATAATTAAATCATGTGCAATACTTTATTTTTTCAAATACATAAAATATTTTAAAAACAAATTCTAACAATAATTTTATTAATCACAAAACATTCTTAACTTAAATATTCAATTTTCGTTTTATAATAGTATTATTTCCAAATTGTTAAAACATTTGAATCTCTCTCAAGAATATCATCCAGTTGTTGCGAGCTAATGCCATTTGTACAACATATTTCGTCCGTAGAACTTAAACCTAAGAAGTTTCCTTGAAGTTGGCTTAATGAAGAAACAGAATCATCACTTTCACTAGTTGGAGAATCTCCCACAAGAATAGGATATTTATAAACTCTTTTTATAAATCCTTCTAATACACCAAATTGTACCAATTTTCTTTCATTGATATTAAGAACACTTGGATTAAATCGTTGGCAGAGATCTTTTACAGTAGTGCCGTAAGTCATACTAGCATACATTCGAAAAATATCGCGCACTAAAGCAGGATTACGAACTGAAACATTCAAAAAATTGAATAGCGATTATTTAAAAAAAAGCTCTATAAAATACCTGATTTAGATACATATTCAACGCAACGTTCTTGTAATTCTCGATTGCTCGCAAGGGTTTTGAGTTTCGGAGTTGTTGTGTAAACGTTACAATATTGAAAAATTGGTATTAATGCTACAACGCCATAATAGACGAGATTTTGGACGCATGCTTTGACCAAATTATTTTCTACGTCTGCCTCAGCGGCTATTTTCGCCACATGATTAAATCCATCGATGTAAGGACAAACCTTCAGTAAAAGTATATAAATCATGTTAGTTCTATATAATCCATCTTCCAATTTTTTAATTGTCTTACTTGTTGAGTTGTTAAATCCCACTGATCCGAAACAAAAACTCGTTTGTTTGGAAGAAAAATCGGAACTAAATGATCCAAAACTGGAGGAGGATCTGATGATACTTTAACAACTTTTAAATGAATTATTGTGTTTCCCTCTATAAGCGTACACATGCTATGCAAATTTAAATCTTCAATAATTTGCTTTAACATCATTGAAAGCCGTTCAGGTTTGTCCAATTTTGATAAAAAACCACTTTCCAACTCCATTGCAATCTAGATTAATAAATATTAAGTTTTTTAGGGTGGAAATAAGAAAAAAAAAATATTTCTACCAAATAATCAGCAAGTTTTTTCACAACAGGTTCATAATGAACTGTCCGAGCCCAAGGATCACAAACAAAACATAAGTTGAAATAAAATGCATTCCTAGCATATTTTTTGTTGTCTATTCGAACGGGAAATCCAAGTATTTTAGCCTCTGATAGAGTTCTGGAAAAATTTTTAATTAATTTGTAGTTAATAAATAATTCATGTTTCTTACATTGTTATTGTTCGCCCTTGCAATTGAGCTTTTGGAATAATATAAACACTGACTGTATCAAAAACGTCCTTTGATATATAATTATTTGGTACCTAAATTATTTCACAAAGTATTACATACATATTTAGCACTTTGTATATTTATAAACAAACCTGGCACGTAATTTTAGGTCCTGCTACAGGATGAAATTGACATAAAAATATGCATCTTATTGGACCTTCTTTTCCACAGCCTTCAAATCTCTCTAATCTTTCGTTATTGGAAATATCAACCGATTTTAACATTTTCAAATGTGTACTAAAAACAAATAGGTACCTCTAACCTAATAAAATGTTAAATTTTCGTTGACATTTAAAAAATGTAAATAAAGTATAAAAAATTGAAAATATTTCATACTTATAAGTAAAATAACTAAAGTCAGTACCATTTAAATATTGAAAATGACTTTTAACAACTTTTTTGACGTTTGGCTGGTTTGACCTAATTTGTAATTTTGTTTATATACTAATGCTGCGGTCCTCCTGTGCATGATTTTGTACGTTAATACAGCAATAACATATTGCACTTGATCCTTTTCCCTATTATACTGTTATATTATTATTTTTTTTAATTTTATAATGAATACGACGCAAATGTTCACTGAAATCAATTTATTCAAAGTTATTTGACAACAGTTGAAAACAGCTGTTGACAGGTGTGACAGCTGTTCAAAAAACTCCCTCTAGCATCTTCTTTAAATACTATATTGTGTAAGATTGATAAGATGTATAATTTTAAATTTTGTCGACATTTGAAAGTTTTGTAATTAAAAAATATTTGATTCCCGAATAAATTAATCCTTCTAACATGGACTCTTCAAAATCTGTATGCAAACGAATGCAATCTTGTAATTTCAAATTTAATCCATTTAAAATATTATATTTCAGAAATGGATAAAACCTCATTTTGGGTTTCAATCAGGTCCAGCAAATAAAAAGGCAAAAATTGTAAATATTGATGACGATTTAGCTAATTTTATGGACGAATCATTCTCCGAGACTTGGTCTCACTTGACAGAAGAAAAAAATAAGAGCAAACAAAGTTCAAAGAAGACCATAAAGAAAAATTGGTTTGATGAATTTACTCCAAAATGTTTAGAAGATTTGGCTGTTAACAAAAAGAAAGTTCAAGATGTTAAAGATTGGATAGAAAAAGCTTTGAATAATACGGTAGTTTTTCAATAAGTTTAAAAAAAATCAAAAAACCTAATTCGTTAAATTATATGAACAGGAAACATCTCATTTTTTATTACTGACCGGTCCTACAGGTTCAGGGAAAACAGCAACTGTGAAGACAATTTGTAAAATACTTAATATTAAATGTAATGAATGGATCACCCCATGTGATGTTGAATATTCTATAGCTAATGGTAAACGTTAAATCAAGATGTTATCTATTTATAGTAATCCTTGTTTCATTTCAGATACTTATAAGGATAATATTATTTATACTCCAGGACAAGCGGAAGTTTTTATAGATTTCTTACTCCAATCAAGATATCAATCTGTCTTTAATTTGGTGGAAGATATTAAACAGCTCACATTAATTGAAGATTTTCCAAATTCATTTCTTCGAGAACCATCGAAATTTATTGAAGTCTTACGGTATGACAAATGTTAGAATTATTTAACAAATAAAAAATATTTTTTTTATTTTTCTTTTATAGAACATATTTAATTAATGGTACCTGTGTTCCAATTGTTTTTATTTGTTCTGATACAAAAGAAAAAAGTTCCAACATCCCAAAATTATTATTTCCAACAGCAGTTCGTGAAGAATTCAATATAGAAAATATTCAGTATTAGTCTTAAAAATAATATATAAAAAGAAAATATTTTATAATATTAATTTTTTTAGATTTAATTCGGTAGCCATAACAAATATGAAGCAACTTTTAAAGAATGCTGTTACTATAATGAACAAGGATCTGAAAAATCATTATAAAACACTTTCTCAAGACTGTTTAGATTCCATAATGAATTCATCAAATGGGGATATTAGAAATGCAATCATTAACTTACATTTCTCTGCTTTAAAAGGTTTGTTGTATATTTATGCTTACAACTGAAAAAGTCTTTTCATTTATTTTAAACTAGATTCATCCTCTATTCCTATAACTTTTCAAACAACTCTTGAAAGTAAAAAGAGTAAAAATAAAAATGGAAAACTTGACAATGTTGGCTGCGATGAAAACGTTAATTTAATGCACGCTATAGGACGTGTGTTATACCCAAAAAGTAAAGTTTCAAATATAATAATTTTTCTTTCGAAAATATCATCTAATTTATATTTTAAATTTAAGGAACCTCAACTGATAAGAATTGGAAACTGACTCATGATCCTGATAGTATAGTAAATCAATTTTCTTCTGTATCATCTACATTTATGGCTTTTTTACATGAAAATTATCTCACCCATTTTTCTAACGTAGATGATATTTGTTTAGCAAGCGATAGTTTAAGTAATGCTGAAATTCTATCACAAGAATGGAAGGTTTGATTTTTTTTAATTCGAAAGATACATCCCTAATTAAATTTTATGTTTAAGGAAAAGGACTGCTTCGGAAATTATGCATTATCGGTTGCCATAAGAAGTTTAATGGTATATAATGAAAAACCAATATCTAGTTGGAATTCTGTCCGGGGACCTAAATTTATAAATTATTCTATTGAGTAAGAAGTCTTTAACGATTTGAAGCTTAAAACTATTTCTATTCTATTGTTTTCGTTACAGAAAAAACCAAAATTATGAACATAGAGGATTGGATGCTCTTCTTGATTATGCTTCGTACAAGAAAATCATAGCTGGCAAATAGTACTAATAATTTGCACTTAACTGTTAATTTTTTACCTTATCAAATTATTAAAAATACTACTGATTTCAGTGATCAATTGTTCGAGCTATTATTTTCATTGTAATCTTATATAACAAATAAAGCTAAAAAAATCTATGTATGTACTCATTACTTTTTAACTAGTACACTTTTCAATTCGAAGTAACGAAATAAGGTTTGTATTATGGTATATGTATATATTAGTAAACATATATAATGTATACATTCAGGACCGGATTCAGTGCCACTCTAAAGTACTATAAAAATTATACCGTATTTTTCTTCTGCCTTAGGTGTCGATATAATCGTTGGCTATCTATACCAGAGGTACGGAATACTATTGAAATAAATAAGTTGGTTACAAATTTTATTTAAAATGTCTTTTAACAATTTTGAATACAAAAAACTACAGTTTTTAGTTTTGGGAAAATCTGAATAGTTCAGAAAAATATTATATTTATTTTAATTTAAGAATAATTTAAACACGGTTACACTTTTTGAAGCATTTTTAATCGCGAAAAGAAAACATATTTCTTCTGAAACTCTGAATATTGCTACCTCTGGCTCCCTAGCATCCCTAGAGTAAATTCAGTGCTTCATAAGTATTAGTTTGTGTATACCTTTACTGCCCCAGCTTATTTATTTTAATAGTATATAGCAGTATATAGTGTCCGACCGAACTGTCGGTTTCGGTTGTCGTAAAGACGAAATTACGACCGAAACCGAAACTGAATTCGTGAGTGAAAATGTTGACAAATTATTGTTTTTTCTTTACAATATTAGATTCTTCAATTATAAGTAGTGGCAGACAATTTTAAAGATACCAAAAAATATGACATTTTGAAATTCAATTGTTCAGATGCGCGACTCTATTAGTTAGATAAGGATGCTGAATGCCAGCAGCAAGCGTTTTTGAGCTATTGCGCAAACTCCGATAAATGGGGCTCTCAACCAACGATGTAAGTTCGATTCTATTTTATGAGAGTCGTTCTTACTACTGAGACCGTTGGTTGAGAGCCCCATTTATCGGAGTTTGCGCAATGGCTCAAAAAACGCATGTCGCTGGCATTCAGTATCCTTATCTAACTAATAGAGTCGCGCATCTGAACAATTAAATTTCAAAATGTCATATTTTTTGGTATCTTTAAAATTGTCTGCCACTACTTTAACCGCGCGATAATGGTCTGCCATGGTTATTTTTCAATAATAATAATAATATATTTTTAAATTTCCAAACGGCAGCCGTAGTCAAATACTTTTAAAATTAGTCAATTTTTAATACCTGAGGTACCTGCGCAACACCTACGCCCGCCACGCTGGACTTAGTGACTCACGAATTCATGTATGTTCGGTTATGAAGAGTTTCTGTACAAAAACCTAAGTCTGGTCAATTACATACAGGTAGCCAGCCACTGGCTCTTAGACTATAAGGATTAGCTCAAATATTTGAGACTAAAGGAAGCAGTCATTAATTACGTGAGACGTTTAGGGAGGAGAGGGTTTGAGCAAAATCTCACGTAGGGGAGAGGATGGTCTCAGCAAATATCACATTATTTTTTGAAATTGTTCTTTTAATTAAATAAATTTAATCGAAGCATAGATTTACAGTACACATTTACATTGCAAATACTTATTTAAAAATATCTCGAGTGAATTAGGGGAGTGGTCGAGTAAAACCTCACAAAATCTTACCAAGGAAGGGGGGAGAGAGCGAGACGAAAATAATTAATATTATCTCACGTAATTAATGGATGTCCCCTAAATGAATAACAGTTATTTATTGGAATTAAAAGTTAAACACTGACTAATTATGATTTACTTTTTTTTCCTACGAAAACAAGGCCTTATGTGGAAATTTCGGTTTCGGCCGAAACTGAGACTGATGCCGAAATTCAGTTTCGATTTCGACCGTAAAAACTAGTTTCAGTTGAACACTAATAATATTAATGTATATGTATATTGTGCATGTATATACACTCAAGTCAATCCATAAATATTTACATTAATATCTTGCTATAATTTTGTGTTGATAATTTTGAATTTATACGATTAAGTAGTTATGATTAATATAAAATAACTGCTATTTTAAAAGCTTTGAATTTCTACTATAACAGTATTTTATTAGTATTAAAAGGATAATCAAGCTAATAGGATCGCAGAAGATAATTATAAATTTTGCAAATGTCTCCCATTAAAGGAATAATTTATAGTATAGTGCGCAAACTCTTCAAAACTGTCAAATGTAAACGATCAGTGTTGCAGTTAACTTGTTTATGAATATTTTTCGACGTTTTTCCTTCTTTTATTGCAGTTTAGTTATTTGAATATTCTCTGTCGTTATAATATACGTACATTAAGCATAATTTAAATATTTACTGGAATCAAGGCAATAGAGCGAAGTTCAAATAAACTATTCTGATTTTGAATCGTTCGATAGGGTTATTTATAATTAAAAATGCCGAATTTTAATTGAAGAATAATCATCTAAGCGATTCCAATAAATTAAAGTTTTTGAGTTTCTATTAAAATAATGGCTTTACCAAACAAAGTCCTTTTAACTCCAGCTAGTGTACTACTTATACAAAAGGGATCCAGCAAAGCATTGCTATCACAATCTCAATTTTGGCACAAATTCATTGTGAATAATTATTTTATTTAGCTTTTTTATTCTTAAATAATAGTTGATTGTTTTAGATAATCGATGGAGCCTCATTAGATACACAGTCGGTGTTAAGAACAGTTGTAAATGACGTAAAAGATTTATTTCCTATTCAATATACAACAGAGGGTAGAAACACTTCGTTTATTGCTCATAATTGTGGTCCAGCGATAGAGTATTTATGCCAAAAGAATTTAATAGTGGACTGTTGCGATGGCAAACAAGTAAATAAATATATTTTAAGCTCAAGTACTAGATAAAAGTTTTTTTTATTTGTAATACAGATAACGTTTAATATTATCTTAAACGGTGGAGTTCCCAATGCAACTACCCTAAAAATCCAAGATTGGTTATTTGAAATTTTGCAAGGACGTTATGATAGAGGAACAAAATGTTTGAATCTGCAAAATTTAGAAAATGACCCTAGTATGATTATGAAAAATATACCACTATAGTAAAATTTATTTTTACATTATTTTTTAGAATTGATAAATCAACTTTACTGTTCGTTAGACAACTCAAAAATTTTTACATTTGTCCTATCTTTAGTTCGAAATTTCGAAATAAAAACTTTGATATTATCCAATAACTGTATTCGAAGTATAGATGCCTTAGAACTGTTTTGGTCAGCTCGTAAATTAACATCAATTGATCTCAGAGATAATCGGGTAAGCATAATTTTTGATATACATGGAATTATTTGAATATATATTATTATTTTTATGTTACAGATTGAATATATTTCGGATATAATTGCTTTGAAAAATATACCGATAACTACTTTATGGTTGGAAGGAAATCCTATATGCCAGTATTATGACGAAGCAAGTTATCTTAGCAATATTAAAGGAATTTGTCCGAAAATCGAAAATCTTGTAGAAATTTCTTTGTAACGTATTAGTATTTTTTTCTTCAAACTAATATAAATTTTAGGATGGAATAGCTATAGTATCTGCTGGACTTATTTCGAGTAAAAAAAACTTTTTCATTGACAAAAACGGAAAACAATTTGTGGATCAATTTTTAGAACATTATTTTACTTTATATGATTCACCGTTCCGAAGCAATTTAAAATTGATTTATCATAATAACGCAATATTTTCAACAACCTTTTCTTTTTTACCCGGACAAAGCACATCGAAAGATTCACAGTAATTCTAGATATATATTTTTTTGGAATTTAAAAATTTCATTGCTAATTTTTTTTTATTTCAGATTTGGTATTTACCAGTATAGATGTCGAAATTTATTGACGTTATGCGATATTTCTAAATTTGCGGAAAATTTGTTTGTGGGTCCTCAACAAATATTGGCCTTTTTTGCATTACTACCCAAAACTGAGCACGATAAATTATCGTTCACTGTTGATCTTTTAGCATACTCTGTATAATTAAATTAAGATTTTTCAAAAAACCCTTATATTAGTTTTTAATATTTTAGGAAAATATTGTTGTTATTCTCGTTACTGGCGTGGTTCGAGAATTTAATCAAAACCGATTTCGAGTCCAATATTTACATTTTACAAGAACATTTGTCCTTATTTCTGTAGGCAATGGAGAATATCAAATAATAAATGAACAATTACATGTTTCCAATGCGACAACTGAACAAACTCATAAACTACAAAATTTCATCAAACCGATTACTCCATCGTATAATAGTGAAGAGGAAAGTCAAATAATTGAAAACTTTGCTCGAATTACTACCACAAATTTAACAACAGCACAAAAGTAATTATTGTATGGTCTTTTAATTTTATTATTAACTGATTTTTTTTAAAATATTTTCAGATTTGTAATGGAAAATGATTGGGATTTAAGAGTCGCGTTAGCATGCTTTATAGAAAAATACAAAAGCAATCAAATATCTCCTGAATCATTTTCTGTTTAAAAAGATTAAACTAAAATAATTATTATCCTTAGGAAAGTAACCAATTCCTAATTATTATTAATAAAGTTTTACGATAATTATTATATTTATCACAAACCTTTGAGTTCGTTTTTTTGAGTGTAAGATTTGTGTAGCGTAAGAAGAAAATGTTAAACCAAAATGATGGTGTTAAGTAATATCGTCAGTATTGAAAAACCTTACACAAAAAGCAATTTGTATTCGTTATAAATTATGGAAAAAATGCTATAACTTAATTTTGTAATATTTGTATAAATAAACTACAATTTTTGAGGATTCTATTTTTTTTTTTTAGCCCTACCTGATATTTTCTCTAACCAAATAAAATTTGTTGTCATTTCTTAATTTTCAAATTTTCCTAACCATTGGACACATGCACTTTAAGTGAGGGTGCGTAACCAAATACTCATGTGTCCGATTATATTACTTTCACTAGATTTTTATTAATGCATATGGTTTTCGACAGAATGAGAGCTAGCGAGGTATTATAGTTATTATTATCTTCGGTATTCTCTAAACCTGTATTTTTTAATCATGGTGAGGGAATTTTTTTGGAAGATTGACAAAAATTACAGTTTAGAAATTTTAGAATTTCTACAGTTGCTAATATTTCCAAAGAAGGAATAAGTAATTCCCGATAGTGTTGATCCGTGAAATTTATTTCAAATAATTTTTTTAAGTATGGGCATTAAAGGATCAAAATATATTTAAACACAGAAACACGTTTTTCAATACTTCTCATTTTATCTCACCCAGCTATTTTCTTTGGTGTTTGTAGTTCGTACACTACACTCAAAACGAATATAGACAGCTCAACTTAAGTATTTTTTTATTGTCAAAATTTCCTACCCAAAACGAAATTATGACCGAATAGAGCGATGTCCAATAAATAGCACTTATTAAGATTTAATCAGTAATTGTGATCAGATTAAAAGTAAAGTTGTCAAAAGTTTGAATTACACACAAAATGTAGGATTTCTTTATAATTATATCCTTGTTAAAAAAGGCATTTTAAATGTTTAAAAACCCATTAGAAGTCGTTTAAAGGTATTTTAAATGTAGTGATTTCAAAATGCCTTTTCTTAACAGGGATAAGCTACACTAGCTAAAAAAAAAGAACCACCACTTTCTTGGTGGTCCCAAAAAAAAAGTGTCCGAGCCGATGTACTGCATTTTAAGTTTATTATGAATAAAAATGAATGTAAGTTCAAGATTTATTGTTTCACCATCTATATTCTTCTTAGTTGTATTTCAGTTTAACCGTTGAGGTATCTGAAAATTATATTTTAGCACTGATACAGACTTTGAATCATTATTAAGCGAAATAAGTCCAGTAGCTGTGATTGCAATTTCTAAACATATAAACTGCATCAAGAAGTATACTCTCAGAGGTCTCAGAGTAATCAATAAGCGTTTTTAGTGTTGGTCTCAATGATAGGATATATAAAAATTTTCCACCTTTATATTGTTAATATTACCGAGAATAGTTTGTAAGAAATTTATTATACATTGTTCCTCATGAGGGAATCCTAATTTGTGGAATTCGGTAATTCTTAGTAAGTATTGCAGAATGAACTTATAGCTCAAGCTATTTCTATATTTTTAATAAAAAAAAGACTTATAAAGACTCAAATAACTTGGGGTCTTATCATTAAGTTTCAATCCGACTCTGAACAGGAAACATTTTACAATAGTTTCAGTGAAAAAGCCTCAGGTTGCAAAGTTTGTGTAAATACTTTGCACTTAAAATGTTTGATGTTTTTAAGATTCAAGCAAAATACAGTATATGTGAATGATTGATATTATTAATTTTCTTATATCAAGTTACATTTTGGTCCCTTTCGCAAACGTGAGCCCGTGTACGTAAGTCAATTTGATAAGCCCTTAATTCATTGATTTCGAGAGATCATGATTTTCTATCTACAAAATTCGCAGTCTTTTTTCTGCTATTACAATACTTATCAGTGCCAAAATTTTCTCCATTAATTCCTTAGTTGCAAAGTGTATACCGTGTATACGATCTACATATAACATTAGAGCAGTAATTCTTAATTTTGTTGGGAGTACTGAACCCCACTAGTTTCATATGCGTATTCATCGAATCCTTCTTAATTGGAAAAATTAAATATGATTTTTTGGAATTGAAAACATAAGTACATATTCATACGTAGATCATATGAATCGGGGTCTGTATAGACCTTCGCCGAATCCGCGAGACTAACTCATCGAACCCATTCGATTGAACTCAAGAACCATTGCATTAGAGTCTAGTGAACGTAAAGTGCTAATAAGTAATACTGTTTCTAATTATTAAAAAAAATTTAAAAATAATAAGGTCTGTAAAGTGGTTATTAAAGAGTTACAAAATGTTCGTAAGATTTTGATGAATGTATTTATATATTTTTTCGAGGAAAAAGTTTTTTTATTAATTGTTAAAAATTAAAATGAATAACCTAAGATATTGTTTTTTCTTCAAAAAGAATGATTTTTAATTTGCTATATTTCTTATATTATAAATCTCCACTAATTTTTTGGGAAGTCCAGAAAAATAAAAAGTTATATTATCAATAAGAATATAACACAAAAAATATTTACGGATTTCTTTTTAGAATTGAAAAAAAAACGATTTTTCGGTTACTGCTGGGCCGACATCGATTAAATTTGTTGCATTGTACCCATTGTACTTATTATAACACGGTTTGAGTAAAAATAAAGATCTTCAAGATTAAACTTTTTTTGGAAGAAGAGTAAGGGAAAAAGTGACGAAAAAAAATTGTGTGTTATTTTTGATGATTTTTTATGAAACACGTACCATTTCAAAATTTGGTTATTTTTAAATTACTCATGTTCTACACTTAAAAGATGTCGCAAGTAAAATGTTGCAAATTTTAGCAAAATCTGTTAGGTGGTTCCCGAGAACAATGATCCACTGACCATCATTTTGAAAGTTTTTTTTTAAGCTAGTTATGGCGTTCTCTATAAAAGAGTAAAATAAAATATTTTCATACAAATTCAATAATCCATAAAAATATCAATAAATCATGTGCAGTGGCGTGCATTACATATAGACAAAAAAACTGCCTACCCTACATAATTCAGATAAATATTTATATTTTTTTTTATTTATTTATAATTTATTGATAAATATCAATAAAAAAAAATCTTAACGGATATCATCTTTACAGTATACAGATCATGCCAGCTCATTCGTTCGTTCAATTTCAAGTAAGCGACTGGTAATATTTGCATCGCAATGCACTAGCACCGTTGAGTTCAGGTAACGCCTCGGGAAAGACAAACTATTCGTGCCTAAATATTTATATGTGTGCACTCATAGCTATATATGTGTCAGTCTGTGCGTTCGTATAAAAACAATAATACAAATATACAAATTTTACACACACAACCTCATAAAAAGACACTGTCTTCTTACAACACGACAAATTACGATAATTACCGAAGTAGCATCGTTTCTTATTCATTAACGCTGCAATTACAAATTTGAATTTTATTGATTTCAATAATCGATTTAACAATCAGTAATCTACGTACATTATTATTATTTAATTCTAATAAATTTTAATAATGTATTATCTATTATCTGTATTATTTAGTCCTGACGATTGTATTGTATTTCTTTAATAAAGTTTACAAAATGTGTCTATGGATATTTGTGGTTAAAAATATCAACATCATTATTTACCCTGTACCGATTAGCCAACAAAATTTTAAAGTGTGAATTTTCTGAAATTTTTTTTTGCCAATCGATGGGAAATCGTTCGTAGAGGTTTGTGAAAAAAACCGTTTCGTTTGTGACAAAATAGTTTAGCGGTAATTAAATATAAAAGAAAAATTAATTAATTAGTCATTGATATCGTAAAATGATAAGAAAATAAGGTTTAAAGTAACATACAATAATAAAAATGCGGAAAAATTTAGGAAACGGTTGGTTAAAACTAAAATTAAAAAAAGCCAAACAAAAATATTTTCTGAATTTCAAAAAACATTTAATATTCTACTTCGTATATATATTTTTTCAAAAATTTTTCGTGTGAAAAGTTGATTTTCATAAGCGATGAAAAATTTTTGGAGAAAAGCCTGTTTAATTATGTTTCGATTTTTTTTATTTTGTAAAATTTTGGGATTATATAATTTGAGGGAAAAAATTAATTTCTGAGTTGCCTTTTTTTAATGACTAATTAATTAATTTTTCCTAATTAATTTATTAGCGCCAAACTATTTTGTCACAATCGAAACGGTTTCTTTCACATACATCTTCGAACGATTTACCATCGATTGGCAAAAAAAAATCAGAAAATTCACACTTTAAAATTTTGTTGGCTAATCGGTATAGGGTTCATTATTTACTCATCATAACGACGAACTAAAACCAACATACAGCATTTTTGATTATATTAAAGTAGCTTTTAAAAATGTCTGCCTACCCTGCCTAAAATCTTTGTGCACGCCACTGATCATGTGCAAAAAATCAGATTTGATTCGAATAAAACCAATAATGATAAAATATAAAACCAATATAATAAAATCACAGTTATGAGAAAAAAATATTGAAAATTACGTTTTTTTGGGACTGGGATATTAAAATAGGATCAATAGAACCATATTTTTTTTGTATTCATTTGTGGTACGACTTATTGAATTATATTTTTTTTTTTGGTTGCTTTTATTAATTAATTAAAGGTCTGCAAATTTTACTCCGCTCTCGGGTAAGCAAATATGTTATATCCGAACCTAAGAGTCATGTGATACTGTCATTTTAAATTTTATAAACGAAAAATGTATAAATTCTTAATATTTTTATAATTAATACCATTTTGGAAATGATATTATTCGTAGTTTATTTTTTTTTTTAAATTTGTATCTTCACATAAATATTTTTAATAATTAAAAAAAATACTGTTAACTTTTTTTAACTCTAATATTTTTAATTTTATTTTGCTTTGAACATATTTAATTGTATTTTATTTTGAAAACTAAATACTTAAATATGAATTAAATAATAAATAAATATTTAAGTTTTTCAAAATAATTCTTGACTGAATTTGAAAAAAATCCCCTCCATTAATTTTTCCTGATTGTTAAAAACTTTTGAAATATTTGCTATTTCTTTTTAGTATTTGTTCATTGTGTGTGTACTCTCCTTGTTGTTTACTATTATCTCCCACCTCTGTCGGTAGGGACCATATTATTTTTCTTTTTACCGGTACATCAACACTTGCGTTTCAATTTTTGTAGTGAGAAGTCGATGAAAAATATCAGAATTTAGTTTTAATACAGTAATACACATGACCTATAATATGTGCTTTTATTACGTTTTTTGTGTTGGATAATTAAAATAATTAACTTTACCGCCAAACAGAACTATGGGTATGTCTAAGTGGATAAAAAAGTAAGTTCACACATCTACTCATTAATACTTCTCATTATTTGCAATTGAACAATAACTCTTTTTTCCGGTTGTCATTAATAATATAGGCCTTATGATTTTAATATCTCACTGATTTTTATCTTCATCGCGCCATAATTAAAAACAATTAGTACAAGACAAGTTATGCAATTAATTACGTCATGTACTGTTTCCTATAAAAATCATTGATTAAAAAAGTTTAATCAACGAATATATAAAGGAAATATAACCCTTTTTACCAAACAACATCTATTAAACGTAATTATTTTATAACGTAAATTTTTGAATTTTACCGGCTTTTATACTGTGGAATCATTTGCACTTGATATTGTCGATGGTATAATTTTCAGAGCGCAAATGTTTTCCTCTAAATCACAGAGGTAATAATATTACCTAAAGCATACATAGGTACTTGGATTTCGTGTCACTCAATGAGTGTTTTCATAGTTCAATGAAAATTTAGGCGTTTCAACATTAATGGTTCGTTTTATGATTTAAATATGCTATAATTATATTTTTTTATTAGAACTTTAAATTTCAATTCAAAAACATATGAATCACTCGCCAAATAGTCACTGCAGAACTAATAATAACGTACAGATTTTTTGGTAGGGATGTCAAAAGTGCTAAGGATATCAATAGATATATACCGAATCATTCTTTTTTATTAAAAATTGATATATCGGTGCAGTTTTAAAGATAACTATTTTGATAATATTAGTAAGAATAATTATCCTTAAGTGTCGAAATATCAAAAGTACCAAACATATCGATTGATGTATATCGAATTGTTATTTTTTTTAAATATCGATATATCGGTGTAATTTTACAGATAACTATTTTCATAAAATTATTAATAGCAACTATCCTAAAGCGGTGGATAGTGGTCAATGTCCTCTCCGAAACTGATAGATACTGCGTTCGGATTTCAAAACGATAAAATTTTTAAACTTTATGTTTTCTCAGTTTATAGATTTTTACTAACTCTAGAGTCGCAAATGACCTTAATAGATATAAAGCGATAGTAAATAACAACTAAAAAAGGTTTTTTGTATTGGTATTAAAATTCTATGCTTTTCTACCTAATAGTAATGTTATTTTTTGAATATTTTTTGCTTCATTTACCTATCCTTTGATATCTGCCCCCTTCGCTCCCCAAATCAAACTTTTGCTAAGTAAAATACTGTCTCAATTTGAAAGATTGAACTTCTAATATTTTTTAAAAAAATTGTATTTAGTTACTTATTTGTCCATTTAATTCCTTTTATTCGCCTCAAATTCGTTATATAGACAATCGTTAATGTATCTAATTAAGCTAAAACAAATGTTACTTTTTGAGAGTAATGTAAGCGCTTTTGATCCATTAATAAAACATCAGGAAAATTAATTGGTCGAACAGACATTGTTCAAAGTCAAAATAAAATTCAAAAGGGACAAAAAATATTTTTACACAAGCGATGGAAGGATATGAACATTTGTATCGTACAGATAAAAACATACTTATAATTTTGAAATTTCATTGTTATAAAATACCATGAACCGCAACAATATCGATGTTTATATTTTTATGATAGCAGATAGTCATTCGGGTCAAGTGTGCGCACTTAAGGGTTTAAACTGGAGTTACAATTAAACGATAAGGAATAAGAAAAAAAGAAATCCTACATATGATAAAGTATTTATTGGACTTATAATTAAATTAAGTAATAATACATAAAAAATAAAAAATGTTATTTACCATAGAAAAATTAAAATTATTTTTTTTTTAACATAAAAAAATGATGCATTTTTAAAGTGTTTTCAGTACGATATGAGAATTTTTGTCGTGATGAGAAAAGTTACAGTTGCAGTGCCGAATTCTAATAATTATTGTTTTTTAAAAAAAAAGGATAACACCATTTCGCGATCTTGTAGATAAATTTGTTCCTCGTTACCGTACCTTTCAGTCAACTACACATGATGTGACTTATCCCTTCAATCTTTCAGGAAAAACGGGGTGCTCACACTTACCCATTGCGCACGGTTACCCCGAATGACTATACTGGAATTGATAGGGATATATCTAAAAGCACAAATATCGATATATTTAAAGAAAAATCGATACTTTTTCAATATTTCTAGTGCTTGTGGAATCTTTTATAAAAAATAGCGTTTCATTTTTTTATTTAATTTTGTACAATTCGAAAAATCACAAAACTAAATATTTAAATTTACATAAAAAGTTTAGTTGGCATTGCAGGTTCCGAATTCAATTTTAATTTTAAAATGTAAGTATTGTGTGGTTCTATCAAAACCAAATTTGACTCAAATAACTTGTAGGTTGATTACTTCTAGACTTTTAAGGTTCCGAATTTCAAAAATAAATCTATCATACATAAAATCTATACAAAAACCAAAAAAATATATTCTTATTCAATTCTATCTATAATTACGGTCATTTAAATCACATTTTTAGGGATTTTTGCATTCGCAAATAAATTAAAACTTACGGGATTTTTCGCTTGACTTGGAATCATGATATTTGGTTAGAAGCAAAGCCTTATAGCTCAAATATAAGGAAAAAAAAAACAAAAATTAGAGATTTTTAGATATTACACAAGAGAAACAATTTTTGATTTGTAATCTAAATTTTGCTTCAATTGACATCCGTTTTTAGTGTGTCTAATTTAAAATTTAAAAAATAAGTTGATGCGTCATTTTTAATTTTACATATTTGTTTACTAGCTAATACTCTACACATCATCTGTTTGGCACACTTTTTCTGATATCGCTGTTAAATAACAAAATTGTGAAGTGTTAATGTTAATTAAAGTTGATATACACTTATAGTTCTTGTAATTATTTTTTTTTCATATAATCCATGTCATTTTGAGGTAATACTTCTGTACCTGTTATGAATTTATATCTTATATTAGTGAGCAAGTTTATTAAAGCGAAAATTACTTCTAATCCTTCGCATCTAAAAGCCAAATGCTCCTAAGTGCACTTAAAATAGTATGAATTGTAAAATAGATAGCTAATTTGGATTTATGATACTATGAATCTCAGGTAAAGAAGTAATTTTGCCATGAAACTGATAACATTAAAACAAAAAAAAAACTGGACAAATTCTCAGAGTTATGCTTTTCGTGATGAACAAACTATCTACATACCTACAAGTTTGTGCGGAACTTGGTGCGCAAGCTAGATTCTAACTTGTCCGTTTCTTTATTAATTATTAAAAACAAAGTAATTTAAAGGTGGTATCTATGATTTTTAATTAAACACTTCTCTGATCTGTGTTTTCTCCAAAATTACGCCATAAAAAACCTAGGAAAAGTGTGCTAGTGTTTTCATCGTAAAGATACGTTTACCTGAGTGTGATTGTATTATTTTTATTTATTGACTAGTATTCTTGCCCTTCGACTGATATCAAGAAATTATCATTGGCGATTTCTCTTTCTTTTATAGCGATTATTTTTTTGTTTCCATTTCAAATTTAAACAAACAAATTCAATTCTTAAAAGTTATTCAAATTTCAAAATCGTTTAATATTTCGGGTTTAACGGCACTCTGATTATTAAATTTGAATTGAAATTTGAAAAATTTCGATTATTGATGAGACCAGTGTTATACCGTACAAACTTTGACACCTCATTTCACCCCTTCAGGGGATTTTTTTTTGAAAAATCCTTTCTTATCGAATGCCTACTTCATACAAGAAACATAGTACTCTTCAAATTGCATGTCTCTACGACCAGCGGTTTCGGTTGTGGCTTGATCCATCAGTCAATCGGGACAAACGATTTTAAAGATCTTAATTAATTAATGATAATGCTAAAGAATTCATCAAACATCGTGTACAATTTAAAAAGTTAAATTTTCTAAAATAATTTTACAATTACCTAGCTCAAATATAATAATTTTGCAAATTCATATCAAGATGAAAATTATCTTTGATTTAATTTTCAAAAACTCTTTCACTGTGAGTAATTATTAATAAGATTTGGAATTCTTTTTAAATCTTTTAATTAATTTTACAGATATCATACAAAATAAAGAACTAGCCGAATTAACAATTGAAGTCTTTTTAATTTTCACAAGAAATTAATATTTGTAACATTTTAAAATGTTATTGTATGTTTCTATCAGATTCATCAAATTTTGACCTAAATCGAGTTAAAACACGAACGTTCTAAATGAATTAATTGTTATAAGAGTTGCATTAGAGATTATAATGACATGCAGATTAAAGCAGACAATTCATTTTTTCAAAAGAAATTTAGAATAAAAATATTTTTTTCTTACAAAAAATATCTATATAGAGAGATCATTATTTTCATGGTTCATTATTCGGTAGAATGGGGAATAATTATCTCTAATATATATGAATATACCTAATAAATGAACTGACTTATTTTTGTCAAAGCTATAGGCGCAAAGTGGACCACTTAAAACTTGTATATTGACTTTTGAAATATCTTTTAAGTAGATGCATTTTTAACAAGCATGTTTAATTCGTTTATATTCGTTCTGTTTATATTCGTTACTATTTATCTACTTAAATTTTTTGAATTGGTCCACTGGTAATGGCTGTCGAGTTCAGTGCTGAGAGGTTTTTTAATTGTTGTATATAAAACATTTTCTCCATCCAAAAAATAAGGGCTTTTAAAAATGGTTAGAAAAAAATAATTAGTTTCTTAAATTGAATGTAAGGAGAATGGTATACAAATTCAAGATACAGTAAAATATTTTAATTTTGCTTTTGAACTTCACGAACCCCAGTAGTGTCTAACGGACATATTTTGAAATTGTTTTATTCCCCAAATTAAGAGTTTATATTTTATAAGCAAAATGGCTTTATTTTTTTTCTCCCATTTCATTAACTGCACAATTAATTACATAAAAATTTCTAGCAGAGCTATGATTTTCATACATTAAAAATATTTAATTGAAAAATCGTTCATTGATATATTAAACAATTTATAGTTGTTTCCAAATGCAAACTTGTTTTTCCTTTGCCCGTTGTTTCTCCAAAATAATTTTTCTTGAAATAAGAAATAAATTTGGAAATGACGATTTAACTCTTTGTTGTTAATTTTGACATATTTGAAAGAAATTTGAAATCAAAAATTAAGGAATAAGGAAAAGAATATAACTTAATACATATCACAATGATTGAATGGATTCGAACTGGGTATGAGTTTACATTTTTGTTACCTTTAGCACAGCAGTCCCACACAAAAATAGCGATGTTTGAATTATTTTCATTTGACTTAAGATACTTTGCGTCACAATTATTAAATATGGGATGCAAAAATGGCAAAATTTTAGAAAACACTGGCTTCTACCAGTAGAGTAGTTATATAAAAATTGTTACAAGTAGTGGTATTTGAACAAGTCACTATCAGGCAACGTCTCATTTTTTATTTTGTTTTTAATTCGAAAGATAAATTAAACGATGCCAAAATTGAATTAACAACAAAATTTCGGATAAATTCGTAAATTGAACTAAAAAAGAAATACAAAATAAGACGTTGGCAGATTGTGACTTATATAAAGGCTACTTGTACGAACTTTTAATAATACTAAGCTATAATAAGATGATAATGTTAATTCATAATGTAACAACTTTTTTTTAAGTGATTTACTTGGTGTTTGTTTTTCGATGATGATAAATAATTAAATGTTTAATATTATCTATTCTGTAAAAATATTCCATTATATCCTCATTCATTAATCGTCTTCAATAAATAATTTATACCATTCTATTATAAGACGTGTAAAATAAAATTGTTAATAAGAGTACGAATTAATCGCTCATTTCCTTTTAATGTATCTGGCACAAATTTCGTCCACTTTGTAGGCAGAGATAAGCGGTCTCAAAATATTAATCACATTCGGCGGGCTTCAAATACATTTTTCTAATTCCGTTATTTTATTTTACGAGATCGTCACTGAAATATGGGCTCGTCAAGCTGGTATGAACATACCACAATTTGGAGTAGATTAAAACAGAAAAAAAAAACTAATAAAAAAGGGCTCTCATCTCGTCGCTGCCATAGAATCACGGATAATAGATAGTCGAGATTGTATTTTAATATCCCATGGTTATTTTTTGGTAGAGGCCATGGTTGTTCGATATTATTGAGTATTAAAGAGCTTAACTTTGATTCCATTACGTTTATGTAACACACCTGTCCAGATTGTACTTATTATGTACTTTGATGTTCACATATCTTGTGCAATGAGCGTATCTCCGCTGAGAATTCTCTATCTATTTGTGATGTGTTTTGTAACCACCCCCTTTTGTCTATTGTTCCAATAGTGTCTCTTCAGCCAAGAATGCAATAACAGGTTATTTGATGTTTTATATTGTTTGAGAAGAATATTACATTAAGGTCATTGATTTTTTCATCTTTCAAAACATGCCTGCATATTATTTTATACTTTTTAACACATTCACTAATACAATCCTTGAATGTAATTTACATCAACGCACCAAGCATTCCTCTGTTATATTATAAGAAGAAATAACTAGAAATACTTATTTAGAAGTTCCTATAACTAGTGTCCGACCGAAACTAGTTTTTACGGCCGAAACCGAAACTGAATTTCAGTTTCGGCTGAAACCGAAACCATATAAGTTCATGTTTTCGTAGAAAAAAAAAGTTAATCATAATTTGTCTGTCTTTACTTTTAAATCCTATAGGTATTCATTAATCATTTAGTATCTAATATTAGAACTAATCATTACCGTAACATATTATTATCATTTCTTATTTCAAATAAATTATTTATGCTGAAATAAGGGATTGATTTGAAAGAAATGCACCTAATATTTCTTTTCAATATTACTTACGAATTATATCAAATAATTAAAAAAGTTACAAAACAAAAATACTTTTTATCTAATATGTTTAGGTACCCAAAATAGTAAGGACTTACATTTTGAAAACTAAATAATTTCTTCTTAACTTTGATCAGTTTTCTTTCGAACTGAAAAAAATATTAAAGATAATATTAAACAAAATTTTAATGAACTGCTAGTTATCACTACTCATAATTGAAGAATCAAATAACAAGTGAAGAACAATAATTTTTTAACATTTTTATTTCAGTTTTGGTTTTGGTCTTAGTTTTGGCTTGACGACAGCCGAAACCGAAACTCGTTTTTTGACCGAAACTAGGCCGAAACCGAAAGTTCGGTCGGACACTACCTATAACAGTTATTTAATACAACTGGCATTTCACTATTTGCAAAAGAAATATTTATAAAAAACAATGTCAAAAACCACATTAAACAACATAATCACTAAACTTTTTGTTCTCTAATAGCAAAACATGAATTCAAGTACTTTATTGTCTATAATCATTTATAATTTGACATAATTATTGCTACTATGTACCAACAATGCACCCTTCATTTACCTGCTGAATTGAATTTTAGTTATTAGTACAATGTAATTACCAAACACTTTCTGTTTTCTGTGTGATGGTAAATTCAATTTTCCGCGTAAATAAACTTTTCTCTTCTGCGTCATCTATCCTCGGTTATGTTCTTCTTATCGGAGTAGTCCATTCCTTCCTTTAAGAATGTTATGGAGATACAAGCGGAGACAAAAGTACATCAAAATTCGTGAATAATTAGGTCGTATAGTGTACCATGAGGCGAATAAATAGGTCGATACTTGCATATAGTTGAAAGAAAAATCGGAAAGTGCTTTAGCATTAAATAATGAACATTCTACTAAATTTAGTTGTCTGGTAACATTTAAATATACCTCCATAATATCTTTAATAGATTGAAGATTTCAATCCGTCTTCTTTTTCTCTTGAGTCCTTCTACAGTATCTAGACCTGCTTGAGGCCTTTTCTTCTCAGAATATGACTCATCTAATTATATTTTTTTCTTATCACCACATCCATGAGCGTTCTTTCTTTGGTGATTTTCTTCAGCACCTAATTTCAAAGCTCTCTAGGTACTTTCTTTTTTGTTTTTGAGGATAAATATTTCTTATCCGTAAACAATGCTAAACTCCTTAAACAACACTAAGCGATTATTTCTGGAGTTGGTTGTTTTTAATTCCGAGCAATGTTGTCTATATGAAACCCAATTTGGTAGCCAAAGGGAGTAATGCGAAAACGTACTTATTCACAGTATAAGTTAATTACATAGACATTTTTAGCGGCTACATAAAATGTAACACAAAAAAGTTTGGGAAACATTTCTGTAGGTAATAAAAGATTTAACAGAGCGAATTAGCTATGGTAATTTGAAGAAATAAGCAAAAGTATTCTAAAGATTATTGCCATAACAAGAACTTAATTTCATCGGTGGATTGTCTGTCGTTAGTAAACATAAACAAAAAGAGTAATCGGAAAATCGAAACTTAAGTTTTATCATTATCAAAGTTTATAAAACGATATGAAATAAATTACTCATTTAATTATTCAAATAACACTTGGAAATTCAGACTGTCAAATCTTTTATTGTCTTTAAAAATATTTTTCAACTTTTTGTAGTACTAAATTTTAATTAGGTACTAAAGTTTCAAGGTGATTAACTTATACTCTGGACAAGTACATTTTCGCATTGCCTCCTTTGTCTATCCAATTTAGAGTTATCAGTTCTAAATTTCAGTAAGTCCTGAGATCTTATGACTAAATCCGGGCAGTCGCATTTAATAAGAAAAGGTGTATTTACAAGAAAAATTATTCAAAATAAATACGAAAAATTAACCTATTGGTGGCCGGGTGATTAAGGTGATCGCTCCAAAACTGGCAGGTGTTGGGTTTGAATCTCGTATCGAGAAAATTTTCGATATTTCTCGATTTACGGATTCTTAATAACCCTAGAGGCGCTAAAGACCTTGGTAGTTATAAAGCGACGGTAAGTAAATAACATGGGATAACAATGGAATCCCGAATAAAAATTAGTCTGCCTCAAGTGGGATATCAATATTTTCAACCTATATACTTGCCTACATGATCAATTTTCCATTTTGTTGATCCAAACTAATGTAACATCAGAAAAATCAAAAAATTGGCTCATATCGCTTTTAGGGACGTCAATATCTGGCAACGTTGCATTTTCTCTTTTGTTTTTCATTTTATTTGCGATTGAGTTGGGCCATGATGAAAATTTAGCATTTAGGGATAAAAGAAAAAATTATACGATACTAGAACTGAAGTAACAACAAAATCGCGAAAAAGTAAAAACACAAGAGAAAATGAAAAGTTGCCAAATATTGATGATATTGTGATATGCCAAGATATTGATATTGTTTCTAAAAAGAACATAATCCAAAAGTTTGGCTCAGGTCCCTTGCAGAACAGTTATATCTGGCCACGTTGCATTTAGCCAGGTTTTCGAAAATGCAACACTGCCCGATTTAACTCCAAAAGGGACTAAGCCAAAAGTTTGATTATAAGTGGATGATATATTTTAACTGAGCATGCGCAGTAACGTAAATTCACTAGTACTCCTTTAGACTACCGAATTGTGTTTCGGTTTCATTAAGGGATCTAGATCGGAGCGCGGTAGTATATCGATTGAATTTATGTTCGGTGTTTTGTTGGTTCTGAATTATCCGTCAAAAATATATTTTGTGATGTTAAACTCCCTATTATCACGTTGAAAGAAATATGTGTTATATTTTTGAAATAGTGTAATATTGTTTAAAATATTGTAAGTTGTGACTTAGGATTTCAGAGTTTATAACTTTCGCGGACGCAACACCTAAGGGTTTCGATAACGGGTAATTGTGCTTATGTAGTTCAAAATATATAAAAGACATGCTAACTTTTTGCTGAATTCAAATTTCGATCGAAATTGTAACAAAATGATAAGTTTTAGGTGTCTTGTATAAAATATTGCGTTTCAAAAATACGTATAAAAGAATTAAACAAATACGGCTATGGCGTTAGGATTTTTTCAAAACTGTAAATATATTTGGGATCAAAATATCGGTCCTTATTTGGTATTTTTTTTTAAATAATGAAACTCGTATTTAATAAAATTGTTCTGTTATATGTGATATGGAAGAATTATATCTCAGTTGTATAAAAGAAAAAATGCTTAAAATAAAAGTCATATATGTACACTGTATTTATTCAACTGCACTTCAGGATAATATAGTATTTTATTTTGCTATGGTTTTGGTTCTTTGTTAGCCAAGTGGTTTATGCATAATTTATGATGACAAAGGCTATTATAACTGAAATAACATATTTAGGTTCTGCACTAAAACATGCCTTATGCACCATATGGTGTCAAGAACATTAAAAACAAAAAAAAAGTAACTGCTGTTTTCTAATTTACATTGGGTACCACCTTAGCTCAACTTAGGTAGTGCATTTCATCCTAAACAGTTGACTAGATAGCAGGAATATTGCAATTAGAATAAATTAGTTGTGTACTTTTAACAATATAATTCCGCGAAAAAGGTAAGATTCAGTCTATATCCTTATTCTAAGTTGAACTTAGTACAATAAGTCAATATTATACTTTAAAGTAGAGGTATATATTTAAATATATATTAAACGGATTAAAAATAATAATGAATATAATTTTATTAATTTTCTTGATATTTTTACAGAGTATTATTATATTTAAAAAAATGATTACATTCGCATATTCTTACACTTTACTTTGTA
Source organism: Sisyra terminalis (assembly GCA_958496175.1). Taxonomy (NCBI): domain Eukaryota; kingdom Metazoa; phylum Arthropoda; class Insecta; order Neuroptera; family Sisyridae; genus Sisyra; species Sisyra terminalis. The sequence goes on from OY292274.1 coordinate 36,269,246, forward strand.
GAACATTTTACTACATTTTATTGATGCATTACAATTTCACAAGTTGACCAATAAATTTTTGTATTATCTTTCCCTTTTGATTAAATATAAAAGTAAATAAAACGATTGCGTTTTTTCTTGTGTACATATATGAATCAACGACTTTTATTTGACTAATAATAAGATAAATGATAAATGACAGCATATTGAATATACTATTGAAAATCGGAATACATAGTTAACAAGTTGAACTATCAAAACAAGATACAAGGTGTCTTAAACACTTTAATATTTTTTAAGAGTGCATATGGGCTGTTTTACATATATAAAACATCTTGAATATAATAAAAACGTGTACTTGTCTAATACTTCTTAAACTTGAAATACTAGCGTCTAAAGCATTTTGAATCTATTAAAAATGGAAGTGAATCATCAAAAACAAATATGTGTTTATCAAAATTTATCATATAACTAATTATTGTTTTCAAATTTTTGTAACTAAAAAATCATTAAGTTTCGTGACGTGGCGTCAGTTCTATCTGTAAATACACTGTAACAGTTCTAAACAATGCTAAAGTTAGCTCAAGTTACTTTATGTTAGTCTTTATGTGCTAATCTATTACCCGTGATTCAGACACTGACCCACGCAAGCTTTTTAACTGACCCACGATGGTTAGGCAACCATTTGTTTATGTTTGTAGAAAGAGACTTTCATAGCACTTACGTCGCCTTCTCTCTGTTTCACCTGGTAAGGCACTAATGGGTGTCATGTACATTAGTGACCCACGAGCTAGTACTAAAAAAATATGAACAAAGTTTAGCCCACGCCTCAAAAAGATTCGCCATCTCTGCCTTATGTGATGTGATAATAAAAATTGATATAAATAATGAAGTTTTAATACTCATTCGAATGTACGTCATTTCAACACGAGCAGTCATGGACCAATCACAGTGGGTAATTATAAGTAGAAATATAAAATCGCTGTTATATATATGTGTATATGATATATATATATATATATATATATATATATATATGTATATATATATAAAAAGGGTTGCTTAGATCCATTTTGAACGTATAATAGCCAAGAACGCCAAACAAAATCGCTATATATATACATATATATAAATATAACAGCGATTTTATTTGGCGTTCTTGGCTATTATACGTTCAAAATGGATCTAAGCAACCCTTTTTGCGTACTTTTGGAAAGTAGTGGTGATTTTTAGTTTGAAAACTACTTATACCACCTACTTGCAACAATTAACAATGAAATGATTAAAACATATGGAAAAGTAAATTCCGAAAACAAATTTTTCAATCAGTTAAGAAAAAATTGAAAAAATATTTTAAATATCAGACAAGTTTGTTTTAAGCGATATACAAATGTGACAAAAAAGATTGTGAATTTTAGAAGAAAACAATTTCTCCCGTCAATCTTGTCTTCTTACTTCGTGAATATTTTCTGTATGTAGCAACGAAGAGATTCCTTTATTCCCTCGATGCACCATGGTGAAATTGTCTATTTATTTGCTTAAACTATTGAAATAAACGCATACAATAACTATTATTGTTTATTTGTTAGTACTTACACAGCTATTTCACCAGATTTAACTAACTCTCTGGTTTATTTCCCTACAATTTATTCATTGAATATATTCGTAATTAGCAACAGAGCTGAAGAAAAGCTATTTTTATTTCACTTTTATCGTTTTTTAAAAAAATCGTTATTTGCCTTTCTTTTAATTGTTATTTACCGTTGCTTTATAACGAACAAGATCTTTAGCGCCTTTAGGGTTAATAAAAATCGAGAAATATCGAAAATTACACCTACCTGTTTTGTAGTGGCCACCTGGACCACTCGGCCACCAGTAGGCTTATATTGGCATATATGTTTTATTTTATATTTTTTTGGAAAAAATTATTTCATAAAAATCATATACAATTACCTTAATTTTTCTTTTCTTTTTGTAAATATATTATCTAGTAACTAGAAATATATCTGCTGTTTTTGAAATTTTAAATTTCTTACTTACAATTTCACAAGCAAAAAATGAATTTAATGCTGATAACTTACGTAAATAGAAATAGAAAGAATATAGTAACATTTTCAAGTTTTTTGAGAAAAAAAAGATAACATAAATGTAAGAACCTTTTAAATCGATTAAAATAAGGGCATATTGGTATGCAAAAGTTGGCTTCTTGGTATTTACTAAATTTCAAAATTACTGTCAAATTTTCTCTCTTTTTGTTTTAATTTAAAAAGCAGAAATGACGCTAAACGATTTTATTTTTGATAAATGGAATACAAATTCTTATGCTTTTAATACGTAAGTTAAGTTTTCACCGTTTACTTATTATTTCTATTCTAAATTTAACATTCATAAATTGTAACACAATATCATATAAATTATATTAAAAACTTTAATATTTAAACGTGTTGGTGATTAACATTTAAAATTGGTAAATTTTCAATAATGGATTCCTAGTTGTATTTATAATATTCATCTCATTATATTTTATTATAATATAATTCAAAATCATAAAAGTAAATAATATTTTAAAAAATACATATTATCGTAGGATTTTTTTGTTTTATAAAAAGAAATCACGACTACTAACAAATATTTCAATGGCCAATTTCTCAAAAACAGACAGTTAGAGAAGACAATTCCCCAAAACCATATCGTAATTGCAGTTAGGAATATTTTCTACTGATCTGCCTACATTTATTGTTTGATTTTTTTTGAGATAGAAAAATAACATATTATTAAAGAAAAAGTGATGCCTCGAGCTGTATTGAAATTTAATTTCACGAAAATCGAAATCGATATTTCTCGATTTAATCGTAAGATCCGAAACTCATTTAAATAATTTAATTTAATAACAATTTTAAAATATGATGTATTATTTATTCCAATGTAAATGGAAATTAGATCCTACTCAATCCTGAAATAAAAGGTTAATAAATCGTAAAAATGGGCACGTATTCATCGCCTTTTCCAAATTTAGGTTCTATGCAAATTAGGATTCTATTGACTTTGATGGAACTAAGCGTTCTAATAGTTGAGACATTTAAAATGCGCATAATGCAAATAAATACGACGTAATAATTATGGTAATAATCAGTATGTCCGTAATTTGGTTCGTTAAATTTAAGAGATGTGACTTTATAATATCTTCACTATAAATTTTTTTTTTCGGCTTTGTTTTCAGAGAGTGGGCGAAAACACGAAATCGTTTACGCAGTGCTCCCACGAGTAACGATGAAGATCACGAAGATAACACCAACGATGAAAATCTGGATCGGGAATATATGAGAGCCCTATCTCAATTTTTTGAACGAAGGTATCAAAATCAAACATTTTTGTAAATTAAATATTTAAAAAAAATCTTTTAACTATTGCATCTTTTCTTTTTTATTTTGATGTTAGAACTAATTTACAGTAATTTAATGTTTCTATTCACATAAATAATTCATTTCTTCTAATTTCCTTAACACTTGAAAAAACCCGTTAAAATTGTTTTGAGAAAAGAAATGCAAGTAATGTATTCAAAAAGGTTTTGACTTTTTCAAGCTCTCACGTTATTCTATGTGAATTATGACTAATTCAATTTAATATTTGTATATAGAGCAAATCCAGCTCCCGCTATTCATAAATCATCGTCCGACACATATTTAAATAGACATTCAAAAGAAACGAACGCTTTTTTCAAAAGTTTTCACGGAAAGACGTCGTGTCATACTCGTAATGAAGAGCTCATTGCTGAAGAATTAAAAAAGAAAAATATCGCAGAACATGAAGAAAGCCCAAACAACTCCAATTCCAGCAACAGCTCCAATAAACCTAGTCAGAATTGTACAAATGAATCAAAATCCGACAATAAAAACACTTCATCTTCTGTCAATTACGACAAATTTTGGCAAGGGAACTTAAATTCATCATTGGGTCAAACTAGTGAAGTGAAAACCGACGAAGTTCGTTCCTCCGGATCATCTCCGTTAAATTTGCAAAGGAACATTGATACAAACAATTTACCTGAAAAAGATCAGCTTGATATATCTCCACATAAAGACATGGATTTATATTACAATAATTTAACAAAGAATGACAATTACGCGCGGCTTAATGACAATAAAATTCATCAAAACATTTTATTCGAAAAAAATGGGGAATTAGGGACGAATGATTTATCAAATCTTTTGCCCAAATCAAATATAAATTTATTTCCTATCACGTTTGAGAATGTATTTAAAGACGTAAGTGATTATAATCCACTTTGTCTCATAATTATTCTCGTAAATATATATATTTTTTTGTAGATGGAAAATAATTCGTTCGAATTTGGAACCAACATTGATTTTTTTAACTCTGTTCCATACATAAATTTCAAAAACTTTAAATGGACTAAATCGAGTCGAGTATCAAACTTTGGACATTTTTGTGAATGGCGTGAGGCTTCTTGGAATCATATTAAGATTGTAACAAAACGTGTTAAGTCTCACTGTGGTGTTAAAAGCACAGATTTATTTGCCCCAGAATTAAAAATATTATCGTAAGTTTCTATAAAAATACAACCATTATCCAATAAGGGATCATTCTTATATTATATAAGGTAAATTTAGCTTCTTCTCGATCTTCTTAACAGCTTACATGTACGCGAAAATAGAAAGGTGCCTTTAAAAAATCACTATCAATGGGAGTTCTACCTAAATATATTAGAATTGTTAGGACTACTCAAAAAATAAATTTTAAAGTTCAGGATGAGTGATAATTCCATTAGTTTAAGTTATTAATAAATGAATAAATTCATGGAAGTAAGAAGTTGTTAAACTTTGTCAAAAAAGAATTATAAAAATATTAGATTTGATGAATCAATTTACAACGATGAGGATGTAAATACTTAATTTTTCAAAAACAAATTTACTTTGAGATTTATCTTCAATTTTATGACGTTTGAAATATATTAGAATATATAGAATATATTAGAATCTAAATATTTTAGAATAGTTAAACGTCTTAGTATGCGAATTTTTGTTCCTTATGAAAGTGTACAATGTAAATAGGTTAAATCAAATTAGATTTTTTCGTTGACTATGAACAGTTGTACTATTTGTACAATATATAAAATATATTGTGGTCTTATTTATGTACTCACCCATAAGTGCCTCATCACAGCAGTTACAGAGCGATCCAATACTACTAGATGACTACTGAGGAAGATTGCTTGCCAATCGAAACATGTATCTGGGAATACGTCAAAAATGTGTTTTTTGAGCTTTTGTTTAAATTTATGTTTATAGTTTACTTTTGTAAATTATATTACATAAATAAGACCACAATATATTATTATATAGTGTATAAGTTGTACGTAGATACGTAAATTTCCAAAAAAGAGAATAAAATTAATTTTAAAGGAAAATAATTTATAAATATTACTATTAAGGAAATAATTAATATTGTAAAATCAAAATCAAAATATCAATAAGGAATATTTTTTAATTTTTAGTTTCATTCGCGATTTCTTTGTTAATTCAATTCTAATATCGTATAATTTTCTCTCTTCTTACTAAACGTTTATTATGCCCCAATTTATACACAAATTAAATTGGAAACAGTAGAAAATGCATCGTTGCCAAATATTGACTTTGCTAAAAGGTACTTGAATCGAACTATTAAACCAGATAAAATAAATTGGAAGATCACTACTTTAAATTACGCCTGATCTCTTTAAGCTCTAGTGAATCATAAAACAGGTAGATGAAAGTAGACTCATGAGCCAAAATTATTTTAAAATGATAGTGATTCTTTTAGTAGCGATTAGTAGCGAGTAGAGAAGGGGGGAACTTATAGAAGTAATAAGGAATTTATGACTCCCTATCCCCAAATTGCCTTATATAATTTAAGTGTAGTTTAAAACTTAGTACTTTTACACATTTTCACTTAATTCAAAGCTGGAATTGCGTCAGCTTTGCTACAACGTGGAACTGTTAATACATTTTTTATATTTATGTTAGGTTGAATCAAATTAATACAGTATAATCTCACTAATCCGGCACGTCGATAGATCGACACGTCCAATAATCCGGCACTTTTCGCCCACGCCTTCCTCACCCCTCTATAGCTATGCATACATTTATTCCTTCCATGAGATGCTTTATTTTATTCATTACCCATGACTTTTTCACTATAATCCACTAATCCGAACATTCCAATAATCCGGCACCCTGCGGTTTTTAATAGTGCCGGATTAGTGAGATTACACTGTATATACATACACTGTATGTCTTGGAAAGCACTATTTGTAAATAATATAATATTTTATTGATTTGTAGCAATCAGATGAAAAAGTGAGAACTACGGTTTAATACTGAACAAGAATGTTTTAACACTTATTCTTTAGTCGAGTAATACAAATATTATATGTATAATGTTTATGTACCTGATTCTTATGTGTTACTTACACTATACTATTATTTAATCTCCAATCTCATAAATTTTAGAAACATTCGCCATCCTCATTTTTTAATTTTAATGGGAATTACTTTCGATACTGCTGACAATATAATGCCTATATTTGAACATTTTCGGTGCAGTCTATATGATCATTTACACAATATGGTAAATATGTACCTACATTGGCGGAAAAAGACTACATGGTTTGAAAAAAAATTGTAACTTTAAAAACAAGCATTGTAAAAAGACACACTTTTTGTCTCGACTGGGTACCGCTAGTGCAAAATAATAAAATAAAAGATACTTTTTATTTTTCTGACTTCAACATTATTTTTTATATAAAAGCGTGCAAAATCCATTACCAAAGCTGATGATAATATTAAAATTAATGGTTGAGTTGTATAAATATTTTTTCTTTAGTATTTCTGGATGTTTTCACGCAATTAAAAAATCTTTGATTAGCTACTTGTTAGAAGAGAATTGAATAAATAAATAGCTTAAAGTCATGAACATCACTGACTTTGTTTTTAAATGCCATTAAATAGATTTGCTGCTACCCACTTTTCGTATGCAAAAATTTGATCAAAATGAATCAACTGAATAAAGAACCTTCTCAAAAGGAACCTCAATTGATGGTATTATATCTATCGGACTAGAAGATTTCGATTTTTTTTGGAGGTTTATTTAAAAGATAAATTAAACTTCATAAGCTCATAGATTATTATTGCTATTATTACTATTGCTTAGTTTAAAGCTAATACTTGTGATTAGAACCGTGCAATTATACCAGAATTTTTACATAAAGTAATGATTTTTTTTCCGTTTTTGAAGTACACGTTGAAATAATAATGTTAATTTTTTTTAATACAATATTTCTTGGAAATTTGAACGATGTAGTTTCTTTTCCGCCATTCTGTTTTTTTTTTTGTAAAAAAAGCTAACTACTTTTAAATACTTAGTTAGGAGCTTTGTCGTTGCAACAAATATTGAAAATTTCCAAACAAATTTGTGAAGCTCTATTGGTATTGCATCAATACGGAATTATTCATTCATCCGTTTCGAGTCATTGTATTCTTCTTGATGAGGATTTGAATACCGCCAAACTTGCTGGCTTAGAAGCTGCATTTTCTTCGAAAAGTCTTCAATCGTATCATTGCGATAAAGTTCGTCATCAGTGGTACCAGTGGTTGGCACCTGAAATGTTTGAAACCGATTTAAAATCTATATCACCTCTGGTCGATGTGTATTCGCTTTGTTTAGTCTTTTGGGAGTCTTGCTGCAGTAATGAATTTCAGTTTGGATTTTATTAAATAAATTAATTATTTAAATAATATTTTAGTTCGAGTTCCTTGGAATAATTTATCATTTGAACAATTATCTGATGCTTACAATATTTGGAAACTAGGTGTTGTTATTCCTGAAAATGTTTTTCCTAATCAAGTTTATAACATATTAAGTAAAGGATTAAGAGTTGATTGGAAACAAAGAGATCTTTGTATGGCCAAACTTTTGATAACTCTAAAGTATATGGAGGTAAAAATCATGTATGTTTATTGAGTAATGTTGGTAAAAATGAGTAAATTTATATTTCAGAAATTTTATTTAACAAAAAAAAGTATTTACTTCTACCAAGATACATCGGATAAAAACATGGACTTTAGAAGATATGCAGAAAGTAATACTTTCCAAAATGAGAATAGCGAATCTGAAGATTTTGATAATAGCAGCGAATCTTCGTACACGTCATCATCTTCAAATATTCCTTTACACATTCCAGAAAAACCATGCCAGACTAAATCTTCAAATCGTTCAAACTCATCATTTTATTTTGAGAAAAAAATTACTTTCATTCGCTCAGAACCATTCAAAAATGGAAAATCTAAAAATTTATCACCTTCACAAAAGAATATAGGTGTTCATGAAGAAGAAACTAAAATTTTAAAACAGATACCAGCTTTGAAAAAAATCGAGCTTCTACCTGATCTAGGAGATATCGTTGTACCACAAAATGAAGCAGAGAAACAGGAGGTCGAAAATGAAACAGAGAAACAGGATGCCGAGGAAAAAAAATCAATGAAAAGTGCTGATTGCATACAACAGATAAAGGATCTGACTTCGAAAAATATAGTAACGGATAATCAAACGATGTCATTGAAACCTTCTAGTTTGAATTTGAACAAAGAAAAATATGCAATAGACCCTATTACAGGATTAAGAAGGTTTGTGTTTTTTAATAATTTTTTAATAAAACCAATAGATCTAATGCACATGATCTAAAAATAATTTTTAATGTTTTAAAAATGTTTCAAAAATCAAAACCTAATTTAGCTGTTTATTATTATAGGATTACTAAGAAAAATGAAAACAAGTACAACTTCTTACCATGTAATGTGACTAGATCTCAGAATTTTCATTTAAATATTAAAGATATTATTAAAAATCATGAAATGTGGATAAATAATTTAAAAAAAAGTGTGATCCCCGATGGCGACTCCAGTTATGTGGTGTAAGATTTTCTAGCCTTATACTTTCAAAAATAGTCCGCTTCAATGTTCAGTTTTAGAAATACAACAATCAAACCGGCTAGTCATCGCAATACAATAATGATCATACCCAAAGAAAAACCAATTGGATGGTCTTCAGAGAACTTAAAACATGTTTCTGGTTCACCAAGAGGTAATGCATACGCAAATATTCCAAAACCCGTTCGAGATGTTGTAGTAATGAAAAAAATTTTAAATGACGATTTGAAATCCTTCTTTGAAGGTTCTTTATGGAAGCAGGAAAAAATTAAATGGTATGAATTCCTGTTACGTTTATCAATAATCTAAATTTGTTTTTTTTTCAGTCTATCAAAAATGCACGATGGTGTCAATGATAAATCAGTTCTTAAAGATATTATTGATGGCAAAAATGATGTTAATATAGACAAAAAAGATATCGCAACTAGCACTGAAATTCTTATCACTTTTGAAAAAGAAACTCAAACTTTACATAACATAGAAGCATCTCTAACTGAAATTAATGGTTCCAACGATGTTGTTAAAAATACAATTCTCTTCATCCAAAAATTACTCTTAGACTTGTTAAAGAATATTCCTTTACAAAAAGAAGCGTTGCCAAATAAAGCTAGAACAATTAGCATTAACATTGAAGATCCCTTGTTTACGAAACCGTTGATTTATAAAGTAACAACCGGTAATATTACATTAAGTGAATCAAATGGTAGTACGGAAAATAAAACTTTAGAAAGTGGCATACATGGAGTTATTGATGAAAATTTACCTCTCAATGGAGAATTAATTCGTGTATTTAATAGCACATCTCAAACAAGCTCTAGTGATGACAATATACAAGTCGACTCATTAGAATTAAATAAAACATTTACAGTGCGTGAAAGTGACGGTTCCGACAATATTAATAATTCGATAGAAAAAGAAATTCAATTTTCAAATTCTTTTCAACTTGAAATTTTGAACGATGAAGAAATAAACTGCAAAAATTGTGGAGCTACAATTCAGGGAGATTTATTGAACAAATCTCAATCGTTGCCTTCTAACAATACAAACGGTTTGCAGTCATTTGGTACCTTGAAACGTTGTCGAAGTATTCCGCATTTACCGGTAAGTAATGACAATTTTATTTCAGTTGGTCAATAGTGTATGTTGTTTTTATTTTCCAGGAACAACTTAGTGAGGATGATATTTATATAGATGATGATTTAAGTCCTGAATCTCTTCCATGTCATATTCAGCTATCACCAGCACCAGTAAACTACAATTACTCGTATTATAATTTGTCTTTTGATAAAAACGATAAAATTTTCTTTGAAGATGATATAATTTGTTTACTAATTGACGAAAAAAATGAATCAAATGATTAATTTTTATGAAACTACTTCCTTGTATTGAATATTTCTTATTGTTTAAGACAGCATTAATTGCTTGTTTAGTTATTTAAAACTGTAATTTAATAAAAACAGAATAAACATATTTCTTCTTTTTTGAATTCAGTGAAATGTTAATTTGTAGAATTTAAAAGTAAATAAATTGATTTAATCCAAATTTTTGAAAGTTAAAATGATTACGTGGTAGATATTTGAAACCTCGATTGTGGACAATGAACATTTTGTGTTGATATTGAATTTTTTGAAGATTATTTTGAACGACTATTCGTTATTTTACGTAAATCAAGGAAAAAGTTAGTGAAAATTCTCGATTTTTTGGGGTTTAAAATCAACGAAAAAATTTAATAAAAAATTTACGAATTTCACGAATTGCAAACGGTTAGCGAAAATGGCTAGTGAGTGAAAGATGGCCGTTTTTTGGGCGCGATTTGATAGTACTAAGAAACGCAGTCAAGTCAATTTAGTCGATCGCTAGCACATTTTTCTTGTTATTGGGTAGGGGAAACCAACTGAAATGATCGTCGACGAAGTTAAAAAGTGCCAGGAAGAGATAACAGTCAAAAGTCTAATTTTATATTTAAAACATCGATCGTCGAGCTTAACATTTTCAATTTTTATAGTTTGAACCATATCCATATTAATACACAATAGTTTAAATACATTTAAAAGAAAAGTCTTGAATGTCTTAAATGAGGCGAATGTATTAGTAAGAATAGTTAAGTCGACTAAAAGAGTTACAAAATTGAGTAGACGAGTCGAGATATTGAGTCTAATAGTTAAGGCAAGTGCATGCAGAAAATTCGACGAAGAGGAAGAGACTACCTCTCATGTACTGTTGAACTATCCGACCTTGATTCAAAACTGGTTCAGCTTTTTTGAGCCACCTGAACATGGGTTAAGGTTGCTGAGATTTACACTAGAAGTAGACCTAGTCTATTGGAATTAGGAATAAGAGCTGGAGCGCAGTAGTTCTTTTAGGACGCAGCAAAAAGGAACTAAGAACAGGCCCCCAGAATGATGGCTATGATGATGATAAGTTGAATATATTAGTCGAAAGAATGTGTAGAGTAAGTTGAGTAATAAGGAGTAATAATCTTCATCTCCAAAATACCAATATTCACTTTTTTAGATTCATTTATCTTTTTTGAATTTTGCGCCCTCGTTTAAATCTTGCTCCCTATCTGCTCCAACCTAAATATGCCACTATATGTATTCAATGTACTAACTTATTGAGTAATATTAATGTCTAAAATTAAAAGGGTTTAATGGGGGGACTAATGGAGAATGTAATTATTAGATACTGGATTTGTAGCAGCCACATTATACGGTATCTATAATCGTGAGTTAGAGTAATAAATTTACCAGTCAACGATGCATGAAATTTTGGAATTCTAATATCTATCAACTTTCATTGAAAACCGCGACATACACAAAGACTTAGAAATGGCTACGGCCAGGGAAGAGGTAGCCAAAAATAGCCTTAAACATTTAAAATATCAAACTCGGCTGAGTGGCTACTCCAAACATCTGGTTATCTTCCTTCTCGAAAATAGAAGAAACTATAAGACAACCGAATATCCTGAGAGCTACCATTCAGTTAGTGTTTATCGCTACGCATCATGATAAGTGATACCTTTTCCAATGTATACGACCACTAGATTCACTTATTATTCAGGGACCGATCATGAATTAAAAATTTTAAAACAAGTTTTCATTGTACATTTTCATACATTCTTGTGCTTTGCCCAATGAGTAATCCAGTTTAGTCCAACTCTACTACAATATATTGACGGTTAAGGCAATTCATTGTTGCCACATCATCAATTGAATTCCTCAGACATCCTCACATTACTAACGAAAGATTATTTTTTCTTATTTTCAACAACTTTGAATGTTGCAAAATTTAGTCTGATTGGGGCAAATGAATGAAACTCACGAAATGTTGAATTTATATTGAATAAAATAAATGGATATATTTTTGTCCAAGAGCATTTTATATATTTTTACGTTTGCTAGTCTAATTCTATTCGGAAAGAATCCCTGTCAACTAGTTTTACCTCGTCAACCACAAAACTCAAATGATTAAAAATAATTGAGCGATCATTTTGTACGGTTTTATCAGGTTTCAATTTGATTGTTGTCAGAAATGTCGTAAACTCTTCTCTTTTACACAAATAAGCTTATTACGTGTTAAGACAAAATTCCTTTTCATAGTTACAATGAATTGTGAATAATACGTTTCGATTGACAAAAAAAAAATAGCTACCGTATAAGTGTAAAGGCCTTCTGTGATGAATACTTATCATTATATCTACTCATAATTTGAAGTGTGTTATAAAAATAAAATTCCATTTTATTTGTAATAAATTAAAATAATTTATATAATTTTCATTTACATTTCTATGCATTAATTGATTTGTTATTCATTCAAAAACAATGTTTTATATAATAGAAGGTTTATACAAAATATTTTTCGGTGTTTTAAATGCACATTGATACGTTTAAATTATCTAACAAAATATAATTACAGTATTTTATTTAAAGCTTAATTAATATTTCAGGCTCATAATTGTTGCATTTTTCTGGTTTTTTAATGTTTAACTTGAATAAATTATGGCCACGTAAATCAGTCCATAGAATACCGCTATTTTCAAAATTCTTTAATATATTACTCAAATAATATACACCCGTTTATACAAAAAATAATATCATAATATTAATTGATTTAGGTATTATTTAAGATTTAGTATTTTGAATAGTTTAATTAAATGCTTGTACTATGAAGGAAATAATAAATAGTATTATAGTTCGAATATAGTGTGTAAACATTATAAAACAATGTACTCCTTCGGTGGGAGGATATAGCATCTGTTAAAAAAATAGAAATTGCTTGAAGTGATTATTTATGAGCTGGCAAATATAGCACAATACTTTGATAGTATAAATTTTATAACTACTACATTACTTATGTAATTATAAGTATATATAGAAGTTTTTTAAATGAAAAAAATCGTCTGAAATTATTAAAAAAAAAATAGGATGAAGTAATGATAAAGCAACTTCATAATTGCCTCTACGAAGTACATTTGTGCATACAAGCCGCACGAATTTACCGTAGTTTCTTTCAGTTTCTTCAAATTTCCAATCGAATGTCTCTCGATTGAATAAATATTTGGAGATAAACGAGTAATGTGTTATTTGTGTCGATAAATTAAATCGTCACGTATGATCAATAAGATCTTCAGGTGGTACAGTTGTGGTTAATGTTGGCGGTATTAAATTCGCTTGTTGCTGTTCAAGCATTTGTGTGAAAATCGATATCAGATTATCAATACCGATCATATAACCATCTTCATGGTTCCCAACAATCCACTTTGAGCTATGATTGATTTGAATGCTGTCTGGAAGAATTAACGTTTTTGCAAAATCTATCATCCAAATGTTGGCATTATTTCGATCATGAACAAACAATAATGAACTTCCAATCACCTAAAACAAAATTTTGTTGAAATTTTAAAGATAAGGACTATAACCAAGTGATTGTACCTCATGAGTTCTAAAAAAATCTGAAGATTCTAACGTTGCTTTAATGGCTTTCAATCTTTGTATATATTTGGGCTGAAAAAGAAAAAAAATACTTCGTTTTACATAGTAAGTACCTAACTAATTTTACTTACTACAGCGTGAGGAAATCCAGTCGTATAATCAGTGAAGGCAGTTAAAATTTGTTGGCGTGTTTTGGTCGTTTTAAAATCTTTACTTGATGTTCCATCGGCCCTTTTTATTCCCTCAATTCGAAAACCAAGAGTTGCAGTACTTGAAATAGTTTCTCGCCAGACCATGTATCTTGGTTTTGTTACTCCTCTAGCTCGTTGCTCTTCTTCCGTTGGAGCTCGTGGATCAATTTGAATCATTTTTTCGTACATATCCTAAAGGAGATATGGTGAGTTGAATATATAGATAACATAATGAGTGTTATAAGCTAATAATAGTTACCTTACGAAGCTTTGGCTTTTCTTTCGCTTTCGCTAATTCTTCTTCTAAATACGTTCTCACGCCAATTTTACAGTCCATTACGCATGGTGTGTCGAAATCGCTTAGCAAATCTTGAAGTTGTAAATACATAGCTATATTATTATAAGGAAAAGTTTTTTTTTTTTTTGGTTAATTAATTAATGATAATACAAAATCAAATACAAGGAACTATTTTCTTTCACGAATGTGCAAATAAATGAAATTATAATATTTTTGTTTATGCTACGGAATGCGTATGTTAGTTGTTTAATGTGATGATGATTTGAATTGTGAATGTGGTCTTTGGTCAAGGCGTTTTGAAAAAAACTAAAGATATCTTAATCTTAAAAAAAGAAAATAATTATTTTGTATTCCGAAATCTCTAGTAATACAATATGTAGCTATTTTCATTTTATATAAAAACCAATAGGTATTATAAAACTGCTACAATATTTTTCTCGAAACAAAATAATAATTTGGTTATTATCCAAGACTAGCATCGTTACTTCATATTGTTATGTAACAATTGTGTTTACACCCTAGTGATGGTTTCCCAAAATTTAACCAGGGATTTCGTATTCACAGTGAATATTTTCTATTTTTTTTAAGATTAATATTCCTATTGAATTATTATTTGGCAAAGCAGCACACTTAATAATAATAAACTTCCATAAAAAAAAACAATTTATCATTCATATTTAATTTTACTTTTTTACTAAGTGGAAAAGATACAAAATTTACCAACGAAATTTGATTATTAGCGCTATAAATGACGAAATATTATAGCTATTTGAAAAAAAAAGCTGTTCAAAATCGAAAGAGCAATAGAAACTCATCGATAATCATAAAAAATGAAAGTGATGGTTGACGGTTCGCACGAACCATAGCATTCACATTAAAGGGTTCACGTGAACCCCCAGAAAAGCATCCCTGTTTGTACCCCATTCCGTCAATGTACCACAAAAGTAAACCTTAACTACTATCCTCTTTCTGACTGAGGTATCAGTTATACGCAATATTTAAATATTATCTGAACTAGAATATTTTTTTGAATACTAAACATCGAAATACATAATATTGTTTAATTAAATAACATTTTTTTCGAAAGGATACAATCTCCATCTTCTGTGACAAGATGACCTTTATATTCGGGAACATACGGACGCAAAACATCCTTCATTAGCACCTGGAAACACAACTCCTCGGTAGGGCACAATTTTTTCAAAATCGTTCCTGGTTCTGGTCCAGCTTTGAAATTTCCTTGGTGTCCTGCTAGTTGTACCCATGGATATCTTTGCTTTTTGTACGTTTGAAAAAACGGTGTCCATTGAACGATATTTCTCAATTTTCGCCATCCCGATGGCTGCAATAAAACATAAATACAACTGATTACTTTTATTTTTACCGAGTAAAAATACAAATGATTGAAAAAAATCGTGCTCGCCTTACATACTAATTACACCTTTCATCAGTTACAAATCCAAGACATTTAAGGAGACTTGCAACCGTATTATTTAAATTGTAAGAATGCGAATGTTTGCTTTACTTATATATAGAAAAACCATTAAAAGTTCCAATTATATTAATCAGGAACATATGTTTGCATAAACGATAAACATTACACGTATGAATGATATATTTTATTGTTATTTTTTCACTTCACACATCATGAAATTTGTTGTTTAGAGTGAGACGTCTGAATTTCAAGTTTACGATTTTAACAAGTTAATAATATAACAGTTTTGGTGTGATTACAATGGCAAATTTTGCACTTTATATTTAACCTTAAGTAAAAACCAGTTTTCTTGTCTTCTTTTCAATAATTTGCTATCGTCTCAGAAAATATGATTACATTGATTATAATACGAAGTCAGGACTTTTATGGTCATAGCCGACCAATAAGTGTTACTAATTGTTTACATGACTTTTGGCTGCTTTTCATAAGTGTAGATGCAGAAATTATTTTACTAGAAAAATACTGCTGCAATGATGGAAGAATTAAATGCAATTTGAAAATTTATAGTTAGTAATTGTTGGCAATACTTTATATGATGTCTTATTGTAACTATACTAATATAAACCGTAGGAATATGTTTACTGAGGTATAACTAGAGAAACAAATTGAAGTAACTGATGCTATTAAGAATGAGATAAGGAAGTTCTTGAACGTGTTTTAAAAACAGAACCAGAATGAAGAGATTTTGTATTGTTTTTGTAGTGAAAAATAATGAGTATATCTGTATGCTTCAGTGGCTACTATTCAAGTTTTCTCATAATAATCTATTCAACGTAGAACTGAACACATGTAATGTGCATTATTTCGTTTATGTGGGTTTGAAAACTTGCGTCAATAAGGTAAAGTTGCACGTCAAACATTTCTACGGCTGAGTAACTTGCTTGGTGACATCAATCACTAAGCAAATGATGAATCAAACAGTAAAATGTCGTCAGGGACGTAGTTGCCGTCACTTTATATCTCGAAAAGGATAACAAGATA
This sequence comes from Sisyra terminalis, assembly GCA_958496175.1. Taxonomy (NCBI): domain Eukaryota; kingdom Metazoa; phylum Arthropoda; class Insecta; order Neuroptera; family Sisyridae; genus Sisyra; species Sisyra terminalis. The sequence goes on from OY292274.1 coordinate 36,286,105, forward strand.
GTAACATTTTCAAGAAAACTATTAAATCCAAACAATTTTCTTAGAAATACATTTCATAATATTTCATTTTTCGCTCCATAAATTACTTCTTCAACTGCTTACTAGTCTAATAAATATATGTACATGCCAAAACGCTAAATAAAAGTGAAAAGTTTCACTTAAAAAGCTCTGTAGTGAATATTTACATACTAAGTATTAAAACAATTAATTGACTATGTAATTTCGAAAAGGCCCTATGTATATGTTTTTTGGAATTTTTCAGGAAATGAAAAAAGTAATATATATAATTTTTAATATATATATATAATTTTTCCAATAAGTAAAATATTAAAAAAAATGACTTGTATTTTGGGCCCCTTTGCAATCGAAAGTTACAGAAATATTTTGATGCTAACGTAACATATATGTATATTTTAGATATTTAAAGCTTACGAGAAGTGCCCTTTTCGAAATTTATAATATTGAATTGACATTATTTTAAGAAAAAACATAAATTTGACGAAATTTTTATTCTAAGTATCTTAAATTGAACATAATACTTAATTTAGAGTTAACTAAAAGACTTTTTTTAAAAATTTTCCTCTGGTGGCTCTCTTTCGTTTATAGTTGGTCATTGCAGTACTTCGTCATAAAATTGTGTAAATTCTGCTGGTATATATATTGTTATACCTTATCAATACCTGCAATTTTCTGATGGGTAATAGGTACTTTGCCATTATAAACTCTATATTCTTAGTTATTGCAATTACCTTTTACTCTAGAAAGCACTAAAATTTATTCAGAAATATCACTATCTATATATTTCTCTATAATTTCGCCAGGCTTTTTTGGATCAAAAACCAACGCATAATAAGTCGATACTTGAAAATTACTTTTTGATTTTTCGGTACATCTTTTCGGTCACTTCTAATTGACGATAAGCTTTAAAATTTAACTAAACCCATTTTTTGAAATCAATAATGTCTTCTATATTTATTTTTTCTATGCGATATCTCTCGATATTAATAGACTGTAGATGCTATAAGATTAATATATTGTTGATGGGCGAACAAACGATTTTTACGTCTGATAGTCCTTTTGACGACTGTAATTTTTTATGACAATTGTTAAAAGTGTGGCCGCGGACGCGGAAATATAGATGGATAATTAAATTTCTCTGTAAAACGGTAGAAAAAATACCATAAATGTTCCTTTTCCGAACATAATATCAAATAATAGTAAAAGGTAAGCATTTAGAAGGCATTCATCTGAAAAAAACGTTATTGCCAAAAATGGAAGATGTGCGCTTTTCAAAATTGCATTTTCAATTAAATTTTATATTTTTAATATAAAATTACAAAGTCCAACTAAACTTAAACTACTAAATAATTTTAAAATTACAATTAGCTACAGTTCTTTAAAAGTAAAGAATTTAGTTCAAATTTTGTACAACGGTAGATTTAGTTAGTACCGTTGATGAAAATATATGATTATAGGGATAACGACCTAATAATTTGAAGATGCATTTTACTCGATAATTCAGTTCTATAGCAATAAGGTTTCTAGTAATTAAAGACTTTTAATTTCCAATTTATTTAAACTCCATTATGTAGCTTTATGTGTAAAAAATAGACATAAATAAGGGAAAAAGAGATTCCTACTTCACGAACTCAAACTCGGCTCCTAACGACGAGAAACACTGATTCGTTGCTGCTACGCTAAAATCTTTACATAACTGAATTTGTCGAGTAAATTGCATCTTCAATTACAAATATCTAAAAAATTATTGAGTAGTTACCCTTATAACCTAAGACCCTGCGACTGCTAGACCTTTTTTATTTTATAAAATTTGAAAATTTATCTATGAATGTCCCCAATACAGGTAAGAACGAGCAGTGACTATGAAGTTTGGATGGAGGTTACTTTGGCAAATATAAAGTAGCAAAGATGTATAAAAGTTTAGTTTCGTGAAAGTATTAAGGGTGTAGTTTTTTATATTTTCTACGGAATAATATTAGAAATCACATCCTCTATTGCCAGACGCTTAGCACGGTTTCAACCCTCTGTACATACGCGTACATACATTTGCCTGTTATTATATTGGCTTATTAAAGTTTAGAAGTGTCTGGCAGAGGGTTGAAACTGTGTATGTAAACCATGCTTAAGCATGTATCTTCATCAACAGGGAAATTAATTCTATTATTCTACAAAATTTGAACTAAACCTGTGACCTCAAGACCTTAACCTTCCCTTGTAAGACCAAACAATGTATACAATGTATTGAAAAAATTGAGAAGAAAATTGTTAAGAAAATTGTTAGTATACAAACGATAAGTTCGATCTCATTCGATTTTTGTGGTTATCCTAGGTGAACTAACAATATCAATTTCATTTTCACTTTTTTTTGAGTTTTCGAATTGAGAAAGCTACTGTCTAATTTTCGCTCAAACGATATTGTCGATTTAATTTTCTGTTTTCCTTGACTTATAATTGATATTATATTCCTATAATGAAAACTTTAAAATTTTCTGTTTGTTATGAGCACGGTTATTACTTGCAATAATACTGAAATATGATTAGATACTACCATACTGCTTTAATCTATGTTTCTCTTTAATTAATATTTTCAATGATATACCCATATCATATAATACCCATTATACCGTATCTAGGTAAATAATCGACTATTTGGTGACTTGTGTACACATTACCCAGTTGTATAACATATAGAAAACTTTATGATCCGATCCTGTTTCTGAGACAATTGATATTTTCCGTACACAAAGCGTATGTGTAAGAGACATAAATTATATAGATGGAAAAGAGAAAAATACAATGGACATGCCGGAATTATTGCATGTCTTGTTTGTCGACTCTAATAAGCAGTCTCGTTATGTACAAAGACAAGAAAGTTAAACAACACGCGGTCATTTTATTCCAAGTTGCAGTCAACAAAGTGCACGACAAACGTTTCTTTTAAGATTGTTACGAATTCAAAATGTTTAAATGACCCTCATGTACACTGTACATTATATTACTTATCTCTTTGAAATTATAATACCGAATCAGAAAATAAGGTGTTAATAATAAATAATTATTTTAAACGACTTTTCAATTTAAGTTAAATTATTAATTAAATCGCTTTTTCCGTTTTGTGATGTCTTGTTTTTATTAACACTTTCATGCAAGAGAGACCTTGAATAAATACATAATTATGCCTAAAAAAATTTACACTTTGCTTCTCCAATTTTTAAGTTTTTTGCAAGTTTAGTCTAACATTGTGGTATAGAATTAAACAAACATTAAACGTTAATTGTAAGTAGATTTTTTTGATTCAAACTTCAGAAAGGATTTTTTTCCAGGTCTATTGTTACTTTATTACAATGCTTCCGATATGCTAAAATTGTTTGGCCAAAAATATTCCCATTAGTTTAACGTTGATAATTATATTTTATTATTACGAGTCATAAATAATTATTATTTTTGTCATACGACTCAATTTTTTTAATTATTTTCACAATGCGCTTCCATAGCTGCTAGCTGTCATCGTCAGGTGTTATTTCGTCAATTGTAAACAAATATTATACAAGGTATTTGTTGGAAAAGAATTGTCATTAAGAATATTAGTTGGATCAAGTTTATGCGCTTTATATTGTGAGGGTGTTCATACGTGATCCTTTCTTGCAAATATGTAATGGTTTAAAGTTTGTTTCGAAATTTATGACTTTCGTCGTATAGATGCTTCGTAAAATTTGAAGATGTTGTTGAACTAGGTTTTCTGTGTAGATGCTTTTGTACCAAGCCCCGAAAAATTTACCAATTTGGCCAATATAGGTTTTTTCACATGAATCACATTTAGTTTTGTATATTTCGGTTTTATTTTCCATTATAATTTAATTGTTTTCCAATGGTTTGAGAATTTTCATTAAGTCGTTGTTTGTCGAAAATGCAATATTAACAATATTTTTCTTTAGGAAGTTGACAATTGTAGTGTCAAATATATTGTTGAAATTTGATTTTATATATTTCTTTAATTTTGGGTACAATGGGAAGGATTGACTTTTCTGTATATTTTGATATTATGTTATATTATTTGAGCTTTTGTATCCGTTGGTTACAGCTATGTGTTTTGTTATATTGAATTCTTCTTCATGTGTTTTGATGTTTTGATGTTATGAGGGAATTTGATTAGTCTGTATAGAGGTTATTGTAAGCTACCACTTTTTGATTTCTTGGGTGTAAAGATCTATTGTGGATGGTTGTGCTGGTAGTTGTGGGTTTCCTATACACATTATATGATAACTTTCCGTTTTTGTTGGTGACTATTTTATCTAAAAGTTGACGGTTCTATTTCAATAATTTTTTGAAGTGAATTTTATTGTATATTGCCACGAATGCGAATCCTATAATTAACTAGAATGCAAGAGATCTGGAATCAGTGTAAAAGCTTTTCTATGAAATTATATTACAGAAGGTAAATTCAAGGCTATATCGAATATAGATTACTTTTATTAATTTTATTTCAGATGAAATTTGTAAAAAAATTCTTGATTTCTATTAAAGCTAATATTATTTCTAAATGATAGATAAATACTCGAACTTAGAGTTGCCGTGTAAAGTTGTTTACATACTAAGTTTAAAACCAAAAATTTTCAGCAAAAAAAAATAAAATAGAACGTTATAAGATAAAATTATTAAAATGCACGAGTTTAAGGTTCATGGATATAAATCATAATAATATTTAAAAAATAAAAATTTAAGCAATCATAATTTAACAACAATTATAATTTATGTTATGTAAATTTAGTCTTCAGTTATTCTGCAGTTGTTCAATTATCATGCGGTTATTGAGTTATCCTGCATACTAGTATTTTTCTAATGTTCCTTATAGCAAAAAGTTAACAAATAGTAAGTAAATTAGATAAACGCTGCACAAATAATTGTTAAAACTGCACAATACATGCACAAAATGTGCAGTTTTAAAGATGTTTTAATAGACTGTAAAAAATACAGTTACCCATCTATTATTATAAAGAGGAAAGATTTGATTGTTTGTTTGCTTTGAATAGTCTCCGAAACTACTTGACCGAGTTGAAAAATTCTTACACTGTTAGGAAGCTACACTATTTCCGGTGAACATAGGCTATATTAAATTTTAAAAAAAAATAAGGATCCATACTAAAACTCCAATAATGTAACCTAAGGTCTGAAAAAAATTACCAAAAAACATTCTTTTATCGAGTGCGCTGAGAAAACTATTGGTTATAGAACAAAATAATGTATTACGATTTTGTAAAACATATCATTATCTACAAAAAATAAAGCGACAGTATATGCCTAACTATTATAGTTATGTCACAATAAGTGTTTTTTCATTTTAAAAAATATATATATAAATGCCACCGCTATAAAAGCTCTTTTATTTGTACTTTGGGATTAATCCTTATCAAAATAAATGACTTCATATTTAAGTTTGCTTCAATGCCATTATATAACTTTTTGAGTTATTCAATTTGATCATTCCATTCGAAAGATATCACAAGTTTAAAAATGTAACTTATTTGAGAAATGAAAAATGTTAAAATACAAAAACGTGCCTTTTTGGAATATAAATGTTTTCATACATAATAAACACTAATTATAATTATACGTTCATAGCACATTCGCTTACGTATCTGATTTTCTAATGCTCGCAATAGAAGAGACGTGGGTTCGAATCTTACAGTAAATTTTTTTTTTATATTTTTTTTTTTTACAAAATTGTTGAAAATAAATCCTCAGGGTTGCTCAATAAGAAAATATTAACGAAAAAAGTAACAGTTGTAGTAAAAAAATAATTATATTAATAAAGCTTAAAGTAACTACGTTTTTAAAACCGTGTTAAAATCGTGTAATTATATATCTCCTCTGCCAGATGAAATTTTAATATTCAGTGTATTCCTTATAAGAAGTAGGCATGTGAAAAGATTTTTTTTTTTTTATAATTTCTACCCTAAAAGAGTGAATTGGGGTGATTAAGTTTCTTTGAGAAAATGTAAAGTTAATCAACAATCGAAATTTTGAATTTACTAAGATTAATTATTAAATAAATAATTAATTAATAATAAGTTTCTGTTTTTGTTATATAATTTTAACTTCAGCATTTTAAATAACGTCATTTCACTTAATTAGTATGAAAGTTTAGGTAGTAGGTACTTATACCAAATACCATAGAGGCGGTTTTTAATTTTTGTTTGTTTTTCAACAATCAAACTTTTTAAAATCTAATTTTTATGAACCAATGATTGTGAACTGCAGCAATTATATATTCTGCTAAAAAGCATTATGGAAGCAATTGTTTGTCATATAACAACAATTGGTTTTCAAATTGTTCTAAATACCGAAGAAGAGTTAGCATAGAAGATATATATATATATTTATTGATGATAATGAAATATGACAAAAAATTGCTTCCATAATGCTTTTCTGCAGAATATATAATTGCTCCAGGTTGCAATCATCTATCTATTATTATGAAGAGGAAAGATTTGATTGTTTGTTTGCTTTGAATAGTCTCCGAAACTACTTGACCGATTTGAAAAATTCTTTCACTGTTGGGAAGCTACACTATTTCCGGAGAACATAGACTATATTAAATTTTCAAAAAAAATAAGGATACATACTAAAACTCCAATAATGTAACCCAAGGTCTGAAAAAAATTACCAAAAAACATTATCTTATCGCGTGCGCTGCGAAAACTATTGGTTATAGAACAAAATAATGTACTACGATTTTGCAGAACATATATGATTATCTACAAAAAATAGAGCGACAGCATATGTCTAACTATTACAGTTATGTCACAATAAGTGTTTTTTCGTTTTAAAAAATATATATATATATATAAATGCCACCGCTATAAAAGCTCTTTTATTTATACTTTGGGATTAATTATACGTTCATAGCGCATTCGCTTACGTATCTGACATTCTTATGCTCACAATAAAAGAGACGTGGGTTCGAATCTTACATTAGACTTTTTTTTTACAAAATTGTTTTTGGAAAAAGGTTCATTCGGGAATCGAAACAATGAGATGGTATTCCAACTAATATTCAAAAATCTAGACTCTTAACTTCTGTTATTTTGACGCGAGTATTTTGATAACTTTCGACTTTTTTTAGTCATAATTTAGATCGGCTTTATTGAACTTGATTTTTTATTTATGTATAGATACTGATTGATTTATGGATTATTTGGTTCACGGTAGGTATGCCTACCGACGGTATACGCAATTGAACATACTCTTCTTAGATATTTATAAATATTTTTTGAAGTTTAATTGATGATTACATACAACTATTTTATTCTAAGCAACAGTTGATTAAATGTGTCTCTTTATAGTCGACAAAGCAGTGTTTTAAGTATGATTATGTTTTTCGTAAAACAAATAAGAAAAATAAAAATTTTCACATACCACTACAAATAGCAAATCTAAAAAGAAAATATAATCTACACCTACGTTACGCAGACGAAGTTGCGGGGATCAGCTAGTATATAACTAAAACAGTAAAATTCTATTTAAAGAAGCTTAGCTGAATGTAAAATAATGAAAGGTGCTAACAAATATTTATTTGTTTTATAAATATTTTAGGTTTATTATAATTGACTGCTTGACTGCTACCTATATGTACGTAAATATTAGAAGTATAAATTAGTTACGAGTATATACGTCATATCATACGCAACTGCAATGTATCTATTTATTTTTTCCTAATAATTTTAACCGTTAATTTGTTTCTATCAACACTACTATTAAGTAAATATTTCAAAAACATCTTTTGATTGAAAATATCTCTGTACATAGATTTCTCAAAATTCGATTCTCTGTAAGGCTTTTTCTGCGAATGATTTTTACCGAACTTTAAAAACCATTTTCAATCTTAAAATATGTTGACCTTAAACTTGTATCTCGTGAATTTAATATATTAAAAAGTAGAAAAGAAAAATAAAGACAGAAAAGTAATAATTAAAAGAACAAACAGAATTGCGTATATTGAGTGAAGTAGTATCATCTGACCCTAGTGAATTAAACATAGACTAGACAAAAACGAATAATTAACATATACCCAAATTTCTAAATTAAATATACAAAAAATTTTTTTCTAGAAAAGAAATATTCGAGGATTAAATTCGGAAGGACGGTCATTCGGGGAAATAACCATTCCGGATTCGAATTTCAGGGTTTCTAAAATGACCGGGAATCCTCAAACTGAAACTTTTTTTTTCCTCATTATAATGAAAATTGAACTGATTTTTTCAATTAATTTTCATCTAAAAGTCGAAGACATTAATTTTATTTATTCGTTGTTGGTTTCAAATAGTTCCAAAAGTTATTTATTTAATTTACCGTTTAATTATATTTTAAATTCCCAAAATAGACCTAGAATAGACCCGTAAAGTAGACATATCTAAACCTTCTTTTAGACCTAAAATAGACCTAACTTTTTTATTAAAACTTACGTATTATATACGTATTTACCTACTACTCATGTGAATTATTCTAATTTTTAATGTAATACCAGATTTATTGAAATTGTGAGCCTGAATTGTGTGGAAAAAGGAAATGAAAGAATAAATTAAAATTTAATTCAGTTGACGTTTTAAATCTTGTCTGTTTAAACTTTCTTAAAAATCTGCTATTTTTATATGTTCAATCGCAATAAGATACTTTTTAATCTGTTAATTTTTTAATTCAATCAAAACATTTTTCAATTTTTAGTGCTATTTTGGGATCGGTTTAATTTTCTTTTGAAAATTATCACTGCAGATGTCTTTCTTTTAACAGAGTATTTGGCTAATTTTGGAAAATTGTTTTAAATTACTCTTTATTACATTATAAACACAGTACGTTGATATTTCCAGAAACTCAACTGTATTATCATTAAAAATCGATCTTAAAGTTTAAAGTCCCAAGTTAGTGTTAAAAACGCTATTTCTGTAATGGCTATGACGTGTGACGTCATTTGCAAGTAAACAGTTAACTTAATTCAGCGAATTGTCATTTTTCCTCAAATTTTTTCGATAAAATTGTATACAAATGATGTTTAGCACCTCAATGTATCAATACGTTTACAAAAATTTCACAAAATTTTTTTGTTTCTCCTCCAATAAATTCCAAACATTATGGTTATTTCAAAGTTTTTGTCAACATAACTTAAAATGAGATTTAACGAAACTTCTGAATGAACATACATATGCAAATAAATAATTATCTTTTTATCTTCTGTTTATCTTAGGTAGGTCGCTGTTATCAGCTCGCATAAAAGTGAACTCGATTTTAAGGTCCAAAATAAATACTCTCACAATTATTATAAGATTTTATAAAATATTATAAGAAAACTAAACCAGTAATAGCTCAAAGATGGAATAAAATACTCAGAAAATATAAAGAACGAACAACAATTAACAAGAAAGGCATGATTACTTGCATATGACGTCACCGGATTTTCAACCAATCAAAAGTTCTTGTTCCCGATTAAATATCAAAAATTTCTTGTTCTTTTTTCATGGAATTAGCAAAAACTATACATAATTCAAAATGTGAAATAAAGTGAAACATGTTTTTCACGCTAATATATGATAGAATTACAACGATTTGTATAGATTTTCAACTTTGCCAAATAGCCTATTATTTAATTAGATCCAGTGATATTATCACCTGAAAAAATACCATAACGACAAAAGATGTTCAAAACTCTGCAGAATTCAAAAATCTATAACTACTAAGAAGATAATAAAATAAAAGGAAGTTTAATATACGCAGATATTTGTAGATTGTTTAGTATTTAATAAGAAAATTTTAAAAGCAAACAGAACTTATGGGCAGGTTTACTACAAGAAAAATTCATGAAAAAAGGTGAGATAAAATAATCAGTTAGAACAATAGTATGCACGAAACATTTAAATGGGAGGAGTATAACTAAATTTTTTTGATCACTAAATAAATTTCCGAATAACGTATAACGTCATCAGAACAATGGACAAATTTTGGTTGCTCACACAAACATGCAAAAAGATGTCAATATTGGCTTTATATATAAAGATTTTTTTTATTTATTTTGATGAACGCATGACATAATTATCGAATTGAATTTAACAAATCATCTCTTGTGACGCTCGTTACAAAATATTATATAATATATAAATGAGATCAATGATTAGGTGTACCGAAAAATAATGTCGTTTTTAAGCCAATAACCATTCAATTGCCATTTATCTCTTTATAAGTTATTTCAAAGTGGTACTAAAGACAATTTATGATTAATTTGTCAACTTAGTAAAAATTACAAAATATTTTTTATTATAGTAGGACCAAAAACCAGAAAGAATATAAATTCAGTATTGTATGCCCATCGAGTTTCACAGGATAGCGTCCCAAAGTTTTTACAAAAAACATTTTCAATGTTTAAGTGCATTAAAAGTTCATTATTGCCAAATGAGTATTTTTAAGTTCAAATTTAATAATTTTCATTTTTCCAACTGGTACCAATGACATATGACAAAGAATTTAACTAATAAATTTTAAGAGGGAAATGGTGCCAAATGTATGCCAGAAAGTCGAAGAGCTGGCAAATAATCCCAATCAATTTTAATCGATCGGACAAATACCTAAAAGTGTCCAAAAACTGTAACAGATAAAATTCTATGCTGCAACATGGTAATTTAAGACCCCTCTACAGAAGAAAATCTCTGAAAAAAAAACTAATTAATTAAGGAGGAGGTGATATAGCCGTATCCACTATAATCGTTTAAAGTTATTTCATCGGATTTCTATTTATTTCAATCGTTACCACATTTACTAAGTGGTAAAAAAATTGCAAACTTAAGTGATATTCAAAATGTATTTTTTTGATCATTTCCTAGCTAATCAATTGATTTTTAGTAATATGGCATTAAAAATTTGCAAACTAGAGGTCAAAGCGTTGATACTATTAAGGCTGATTATATCATTGATTTAAAATCAATAGTTGTAGCAAAATTTTGTGATTTAATTGTGTATTGAAAAAACAACATTATTTTCCGGTAAACCTATTATATATGAACTTTATCGTTAAAAAAAATATTGAATTATTAAAACTTAAGCAAACTTAAGCATTACTATAAGGTACCCTATAAAGATAAATTTTTGTGGTAATCATTCATAACAGTAATGAGTCAATATTACCTTGGAAGTGGGAGGTGGAATATCGGGAGCATCTGAATCCCATTCAGAACTTAAATCATCACTAGACGCGTCTCCATAGTCTGCTATCCATGGAACTTCTAATAAACTTCGCGAATATTGTTCATAACCACCATTACACGTAGCTGAATTCCGTCGCGAACCACATCGTGGTGGTGACGGGACAACTCGCCTACGTCCTGGAGACGGCGACCGATCATTGCCCGATAACATTGTCGTTGAGTTATCGGAAATAATCACAATAAATTCCGTGCCACTATAATGAAATTCACATTCCGGCATACTTCCCATCAAACGGTTTTCTTCAACTATTCCACTTTTATCAAAACCATCATTTGCACCGAACCAGAATATCCTACTTCCAACTATAAATTTGTTATTTCCATTATAAAAGACGTAATGAATGAAACATCATTAAACCCCTCTTCAATTCTTTCGTATTTTTTTCCAACACGTAATAGCTTCCATATTCAATTTTTTTATACGATAGAATATATTAATGACGTGCATTTTAAACAGGATCTTTGTTACGTATATAAATATACATTATTATTTACATTACAGATACAAAATTCGAATTAAAGTAATTTAATATCTCAACAACTTACAAGTTACGACTATGAAGCATCTCCTTCATATTACAATGACGTAGATACTTCTTACGTCACTACTGTTACACATTTCAATAACTACTATGTACGGATTATGTTGTTTGGTAAAATAAATAAAAAGTAATTTATAAGCCCTTAAACGTTTTACATTAATTTTTATTCTCACTTCTTATCAGTAATAACCATTTATCTTTTATCTTGATCGTAAAGTAGTTAATTAAAGTCTTACACAATTAATTATAAAAATATTTAATTGATTATTGCCACGCACAAAATGTGCGAAATTTACGTTCGTGTAAAATTCTATAATTATTACTATTGAATTATTGAGATGCAATCTTTGACTTAAATTGAATGGTGTGAATAAAAGATTTATTGAAATTAATTTTTTTAATTATTAAATTATATATGGTTTATAATTAATGTATATATTGAATACATTATCGCCCGTTAAATAATATATCGCAGTGAAATTAATCTAAAAAACTATTTTCAAGAAACATTCATTTTCTTTCATTGATATAGCTATAACTTTAATAGACATTTTTTTTTTTCAAATTAATTGCTTTATTCATAAAAATTCGATGAAAAATTTCAGAGTTGTTCTCTTTTTCACTATTTTGAAACGAAGATAAAACTTTCTTCACTCGAAGGCAAAATGTTGACGTTCAGAATGGTTTCCTATTTTTATTTTCATGTTGATTTATAAAGGAAGTTCGATGATAAATGGATTCAATATTAGAACGTCAATTGATAACGAAAATTTAATCTAATTATTACTGAGTTGAAAAGCAAAAATATTCAATGGGAACATTCATTTTATTTAGCATTGCAATGTGGAATTACCTCATAATGAATATATTTTTGAACAGATATATGGGTTTGAATTTTATTCATGATGTATAATTTAATTCATAAATTCTTTGTAAATCTTATAATAAAATCAAACGAAACTAGTTATGAATGGGAGAAGATTTACGCAATATGACCTATTCAGATATTACTCGTGAATGTTTTTACTATCATTATATAAATCTTCAACTCTAAATCATTCTTTCGCCAGTTATAAAATGGGTTTTAAATGTTTTTATTCGATTTATGAAGATTGTAACTGAACATTTGACCTAACAGTTGCGTTAAAAATTTCAAATTTAATGACTATAGATGTCTAGGTATTTATGCATGGATTATATCACCTACTATTATTTTTTAAGAAAACGATATTCCAGTTTTAATTTTTATGAAAAATGTTCCTTCGTATGCTACTTAGGGATATAACATGTTCATCCATAGAACCATCTACGCTTTGCTATTTTAGAAGATGTATTGATTTTGAACCTTTTTACGTAATTCATTGTTCATCAAAGTCACTAAATTTTATAATCTTTGAACTTTGTATAATGGAATTAGATTTGGTTTGATCTGACTTCGATTCTAATGATTATTTGATCCTTTGAAAACTTCCTTTTAGAAAGTCAAGTGTTTTTATTCGTTTTCAATAGCAATAGCCTAGAATCAATTTTTCGATAAGAGTTGATTTGTAAGGTTCTAATTCTTCATGAGCTACAAATTAATCGGCCAAAATGTCAGGTATTTTTATGATATACAAACCTGTCAATCAACATGTTTATCGAGTATCGAGTTTGGTTTGGTTTTATAGATTTTTTTTTCATTTTCCGAAATGCCCAAACATGGAAAACCAATCACCAATTGGCCGTTTACTATGAAACTTTTTATAAAATTCATTTTCATTGAACAAAAACTTCATGGTTCTGTAGTGATTTTTTATCCAATTTTCTCATCTTTTACGTAACTCGTACCTCACACATTACTCATATCATATAATTTAATAAAAGAGATTCAAAATCGATTGACCTTCTCAAATATCAAGGCTTAGATTTTATGTTTTAGTCTGCCTAAACTATGTCAAAAATAATCTTCCTGATTTTTTTCCATCAATGTGTTACGTCAAGTGTTCGTTAATTACATTTAATATTTTCCTGGGTTTTGATTGTTATAAGAAAAAATAATTTTGTATCAACTCCTCTGTTGTTAACGATTGATTTTAAACATGAATGTTTCTGAATTAAATGCTTTTCATCTAATTTAAATAATCAAGTAATTTACGTGATTCATACATAAACAATTAGTGAAACAAAAATACTAAATGAAATTAGCATACAATGTTTTAAATATTTAAATTTGAAACTATAAAGGTTTGAAAATAATTTATTGTTTTTAACAAACAGAATAAACTAAGAATAAACGTTTAAATATCCTATTTAAGTGTTATGATTTACAGGTTTTATAATATAAAAAGAGTACATTTTTAATAATAGTTTATTTAAAACTTAAGTATAAAGTTTTTTATTGAAAAACTTAGAAGAAAATAAGATATTATTATATAACATTTGACTTTATGTGTTGAAGAAAACATTTTTTTTTTCACGCAATACTAACATGTAGGTAATCTTGTCAACAAATGACTTAAATGATGTCATTGCGGTAAGATATTTCTATAATAGTTATCATATATCACTCTACTTGTATTTTAACTTGTACTCGTATACTGGTATTTGATATCATTTACTATATGGAGAAATGGTTATTCGAAACAAAAATAAAATAATAATGCAATTCACTTTCAAAGACGTGCGTAGTTCAAATATATATACAACGTATACGAGTTTTTATAAATATTTATTTATTCTGGGCACTAAATAATAATTTTATAAGTACAATAACCTTGATAAAAATTTTGAATATGTTTTCAGTTTTAATTTTTTTAAAGGCACATCGTTAAAACTATGCTAAACTTTTTATCAATAATTTAGTTTGAAATGAAGAATTAAAGAATAACTGAAAATTAAATAGAAACAATAAAGTAATATATATTAGACGCTAAAACCAAGTTTTAAGATGAACCCACACATTTTTATGTGTGAGTAATCTATGCACATGATTTAGTAGTAGCAAAGTCATATAGAAACTCTCTCTTTTTATTTCGTGCTTCTCTCCTGTCTATCTCTTTCTATTGAGAGCACAACACGACCGCCGAAATGAAACCCAAAGAATATTGCTACTACAATTAGTTTTTGCAAATTTTTATAAGCGTATTTTGTTATGTATAGTATTTTTTTATCAACATGAAAACAAATTGAGTTTGATTGGACATTTGGCAGAATAGGAGATATTAATAATTTTTAATTTAACTTAAATAAATCGAATAATTTTCGTAATCGGTGATTGAAAATCATCATTTCCAGAAAACATTGCTTGACTTCGTTTTAATATAACATAAGCACAACTTCGATTCTATGCATTCTTTAGACCTAAAGACCTTTAGGTGCGTGTAATAGTTTATGGAAAAAATTATGTCGGTAATGAATAAACAAAATTTGGAGTATTTTCTTTTTGCGAAAATATTAAAAGAAGTTTTAAATTTCACAAAAATTATTACAGGATAACGATCAACTCTTATATAAAATATTCAAAATTACATTAGTAACCCTTTATAGTACTCAAGTTATCAAAATTTTTGTATGCACTCGTTAGAAACTCAAGATAAACAGTAAAGAAAATCATAATTGTAATATACAAAAATCTATTACATACAAACTATAAAATATTACAAAATAGAATACGATTTTTAATGTTGATATAATTTTAGTGGAATTTAAAAATACGTTTGCGTAAAATTTCAAACATTTTTTTCAAGCCAAAAAGAAAATAATCCCAATTTTGTTAAGTAAGATAAATATCTTCGAGTCTTCCGCCCCAGGCAAGTATATCACACGTCATGAGGAATACTGCCATAATTCAAAAACATGTTAATTTATTAAAAATATAATTTAAGAAATAGTCCGAAGGCAAGTTGAAACATTGTTCCTTCAATGTAATTTATATATAACGGATAAAAAATTGTCTCTTCTGAGAAATATTTCTTTTTTTAGTTGCGACATTATTCTTTTAGGTGTACGATATTATGTGGTTTCCTTTTTCGAAATAAAGCTGTGTGATGTTGTTTATGAATATTTTTATGGATATTGAAAATAAACGTTTTGTTTAAATTATAAACAAGATGTGTAAACAATTATTCAAAGAAATCAAAAAATTGGAATGCCAAAATTTATTAAAATACAAAGAGTTCAAGTTGACAAACAACGTATAATAAAGGTTTCGTTTGGTAATATTAAAAATAAATCAATGTAATATTTTTCAAAAATAAATAATTAAGTATGATTAATCGATTACCTATCTATTTATTAGTAAGTATCACCAGACGTTACGCGATTTGGTGGCTAAAAATATAATAACGCAAACTGTGTTTACTTCATTATCACATTTCATTATTCAAGCTATTCAAAAAAAAAATAGTTAACGAAGTTCTCGAATTTATTGCAACTGGCTTAAAGTGTAGAAAATTTGTGGAAAGAGAAAATTACTATGATAATACTAAATAAAATAAATTTACGATGTATGGAGTCGAACCTCTTGCAAGTAAAACTTATGGACAGAAATTAGGGATTGAATTGTTCCAGTGTCTAGATACGATGAACTATATTCTCAAGTGCAAACTTATGGCTTGGATACTTTTCCGATGGGTAATTATTTGAAAATGATAAACCGGTGAAATTAATTAAAATAAAATACGTACGCCAATTATAAACAGCGACAAGTTACATCGCTATTTAATTTTATCATTTAGCAAATAATATTGTGCGAAATTTAATAACTTTCAAATAATATTCTTTCGGGAAAGTATTCAAGCCATTAGTTTATACTTGAGACGACAGTCAACAAGTCCACACTGGAACAATTCAATCCTTAATTTCTCTTAATTAGTTTTACAAGCAAAAGGTTCAAACTTTATTCTATACTTACATTACTTACAACATTAACGCACACGCAAAAATACCCCATACTAACGAATATTTGATTAAATTGGAAATTTGTAATGCTTTTTTTTGATAAATCTATTATGCGGGATACGTCATGTTTTTCGTTACTATTATGATTTTATTCTATGTGTAAATGTTTTAGGGAGGAATACCTAAAATATGAATTCACTGTCTCTTATATTTATAGAGATATTTAAATTATTAAAGATAGCCTGTAATAAATACATACCCATAGGTACGGGAGGATTAAGGACGAATCAATAAATTCGTCGTTAACTGATAAAAACATTTTGAATAACTTAAATAATAAAGTTAACACAGTTGGAGTAGTTATACTTTTGGCCGCCAGATCGCGCAGTGTCATAAAACGTTTACCAATTGAATGTTTATAGTATCAATTTTGAAGAAAATACATAATTTTCAGGTTCACATTACTAAATCACTGGCAAAAATTAATGTAAAATATTATGAAAATAATATTCTAAGAACGACTACACTGATTGAATATGAATATGAGTGCACTTATAATAAAATTTTAGTTATAACCTTCTTTTTTTAATTGTATCAACAAGGTTTTCTATAAACTATATTTTAGTTTAAATACTAATTCCAGCAATAAACACCTGCTAAAAACCAAAGCATTTACGATAGGTAAGAAGATAGTGTCTACTAACTTAATCAGCGACAAATTTAAATTATATTCATAAATATTTTAGAGCATTATATTTTTCATTTATATATACCACATTTTATGGTATAAATGCGTCATTGCAGAAAAAAAATCATAGCGATTATAACGTTTTATCAGTCCAACAAATACGCAATTAATTTTTCCCCTAATTATTACGTCAAAGTTTCAATGAAATTATCATGAATAAGCTGTATTAATTTTTATGAATTTATGAAAGGACTTTATGAATAAAATACGTATATACTTGCAAAATTCTACAGCACGTGAACCAATAAAACCAAGGATGTGAGCAATAACAATTTATTCTTTAAACTAAAGCCGACTTGAACTAATAAAGTGACACTCTCTATATTGTAAAAAATATGAATAGATATTAGTCAAGAATAAATGCCTTATCTTCTTTGCACGTACAAAATAAATATTGGTTTTATTTTTATTCGCGTGAAACTAATAGAACAAGAATCTAATAAACTAATATTGATGGAAAAAAAATCGCTAGAATGTTTTCGTTCTAAAATTGGATTAAAACTTCTATTTCTTCTAGTTTTTGAAGTTCATTATTAAAACTGGAGTATTGGAATAATTATATGCTAATTATAGGTTTCGAGTGTGTTTCGAATTACAAAATTGTTCATAGTTTCGACTGAAATTAGAACATTTTCTGTTTACTAAAGGTGATTTTATTGTACGCATTTAAAAATAACAGAAAATAAATCCAAGCGCACGACTCTATCACTTTCACTGTTTTTTTTTCTTACAATAAAATTTATTTCATAAATCATATTAAAATCATAGATGAAAATGATGATGTAATATAGGCAATTCTTTAATGGAAAAAAGAGTGTATGTATATTAGTTTGTTATGATTTTTTAATATTCAAAAATAGAAAGACAACGATAAGTCAAACGATGCACTTTCTAATTTAAGTCACTTCATTTGTTGGATCCACTGCGGGTTGTTTAAACTTTAATGGATAGATTAGGGTCAATTGAAGTGATGACTTCATTAAGTAATGCCAGCTCAAAAGTATACATAATGTATCATTCATTTCAATAGAGACTTGCATTTGTATTTATCAGTTAATCTTTAAAATATTCACTAAACTACTTCATTTTCTATATGGTATTTTGGTTACCGTAACATTCATTCAGTAGGTAATTAAAAAAACAATTTTTTTATTATATTAATAGAGTTGTGTTTATCAAATTCTTGGTAACTGCTGATATTTGGTTCCTAAATGCTCATTTATTTATGCATTAACTGCTTTAAAGCTCATCGTACAAAAATGATTGACTGTAAAACATAACTATATCGCTTCTTTTTGCTTTGGAGGGTAATTCAATTTACACAGATATCGAAAATGCTGCTTTATGCAATGTTTTCAATAGAAATATTTCATTTTTTATATGTTAAATCATAATATTTGATATTTTGAAAGTTTAGAAACGCTAAACAAAATCTTTACAAAATTATTGTAAATTCATATTCGTCTAGTTTTGCATTTTGTAAATAACTGATGTATTGATAATTGGATACTGTAACTATCCATTAAATCAAACATACATACTATATATGTCGGTAAAGGAAGAGAACAAAGAATGTATTTAAACACATACGTGTGAGTGAAAACCAAATATAGTAATGATTGTCTCAAATATGAACTAACTGGTTGTTTTCATTTGTTTTAACTGCCATTTCAATTTTCCTCAATTGACAATTTTTGGCATTTCACGGGTAGTTACATTTTAGTTACAGTTAGGTACGTATTCATCATTATTCATTCATTAAATTTATTTTAATATTCAGAAATACAGAAAATAAAATGTTTGAAAAAGTTCAAATGTTTTTGATCAAATTAACCTACTTAAAATTAGGGACGGGTTATTTTATTGCAAGTGTCGTCGAAGAGGTCTTTATAGACCCCTTGGGATTGATTTGAGCAACCTAGAGCAATAGTTCTTAATATTGTTGGAGGTACTGACGTTCATCAGTTTCATATGCACATTTATCGGACTCTTCTTAATTGGAAAAATAAAATATTTTTATAAATTAAAAATTAATTTATACATTAGTGCACAAAATGAACAAAATCAGGATAAGCCTGTCGAGTTCGCGAGACTGACTTATTAAACCCCTGGTGAGTCCAGGTTAAGAATCCTTGATTTAGAGGGTTGAAGGAAACACAGTTCTTGATGTGCAAATATCACATACATAACCGCGTCTGTAACAATACGACAAATGCCATAATAGGATTGTATAGTGTTTTTCAAAATTAAAATACTTTTATACAGCTACTTTTAAACAATGTACTTTATTAAGTGTTTAAATTACTTTTTTGGGGCTCGATGGGGGAATTCAAAAACTATATAGGAGTCGATGATTAAAAAATTTTGTCGACCTCTCGTTTATTGTGTACAAAAAATCCAAATAATTTAAAATAAATAAAAATGCATGGTATACAGGGATACTTGTTTGTTGCGAATAGTTCATTCCTGTAAACTACAAAGTTACAAATAGTTTATCACAGTAATCGCCAAAGTGGTGGACCAAGGAGTAAAATAGCACCAAATTTTTTGAGCATTTGGAACTGGTAATCATAAAGTTAAATTTAACCAAACCAAATGGTAAACCTATGATGCATCCGATGATTAGAACCTTTAATAACTTTCTTTTATAATACTAGAAAATGTTATGGAATTCCCGAAGTTCAGAGTCAACTTTTAGATAAGAGTTGAGTTTATTAATCCTTAACAGCTCACAAAGTAATCGACTAAAACATTAGATTTTTTTTGATAAATAAATCTGCAAACAAATAAGCTCGTTGATTTTGCTCTGGTTCTACACTTTTTATAACAGTTATATATTTTTTTAAATATATTTTTTAGCTAATTATAACTTTGAACCCAATCATTTCCCTTATCGTACGTATTGATAAAAATGTTCGAAACCAACTCACTTTTTCAAATAACAAATAGCAATGTCAAATCTAAATGGTTCTATCAGTAGACATTTTACATCCTTACTAGACTATGTTGTGGATGTTAACTAATTTATGTTTTATAAGATTATAATTCATTTATCATTTGAATAGGAAGTATTCTTAAACGTATATTTAAAATGATTTAATACTTTTGTTCTATGAGTATTAAGTTATTAAGCAAACCTTTAGGCACGTAGAAAAAATAATATAAATGCATTGTGTCCTAACTTTTCCTGAGGGAATAAGTTTAAATTCGATTCTATAGCTCTTAATAAATGTGTTTGAAATGAATCTTCTAGGCATTCTTAAGACGATGCTAATAGACCTCACAAGAAGTCGAATGGGATTATTTCATTATTGATTCTATAGTGTCAAACATTTAAACAAATTTGAAAATATTTTTGATTTTTTTTAAACATATTAGCATTTGCTTAAGTTTAGTTGTTCTATTGAATTTTTCACTTAAGTATAAAATTTAAAACACTCAACGTTTAAAATTGATGAATAGTTTCATTTATTTGGTCTTCACATATACAATTATACGTTTTTATCAAAACATGTTGAAATTATGTAAATCAATATTGAAATTTTGTTCAAATATTTTGATATAGAAATACTTGTGCTCGTTTTGCAATATACACATAAAACCACATTTTAAATACAAGTTCTATAAATAAGTCTCAATGTCTCATTATTGAAAGATATGTATATTAATTAATAGACCTAATACATACAATTTAAAGCACTTAGGAAAAGGTACATCACCTTACTCTTATTTAAACAAAACCTAATCAGAAAAAATGGTTGTGACTCTACCTGCCACTTAAAGCATTATTTTTGAAATATTTCATATGTAGAGAAAATTTAGCAATAGGTTATTATCTCTACAAATTGCAAAATCCAGCATTTCCTATAAATAAATATAAACTTATTCGCTATGTGTGAAGCCATGGCAAGGGAAGCCAAATCAACACAAGCGTTCCCAGTGGTCAGTTTAAGCATTAGAGTATGCTATTTTTAATGAAACTGTGAGCAATGTACAAGGTATTTTTATTTTATGAAATATAACGAAAATGGGACAACAGAGTTGTGTTGTGAATTGTAAAAAATACTAGCAGGAAAAAAGAAGTAAATTTTTTAAATTTCCGACGACCAGATGATAAATAAATCAAAGGATAATTACAGTTAAAAGGCGAAATTTAGTTATACCAAAACCTTAATTTTACAGTTGGACGAACAACTCAAAGATAGCAAATCTACTATCTTGTAAGTTTTGTAAAAATTAATTTTTTAAAGGCAGTTATATAAGAAATTATATTTATAAGTGCTTAATTTAATTTTAATTTTCAAATTTTAAAAACTAACTCATTTAAAGAAACGTTATGTTTATTGCGTTTCTTTTATCATTATTTTTATTATATTTTAATTCAGTTTAAATAAAAAATTGCACTCAATTTAAATAGTCATATATTTTTATGTGGATATTTTTTTTATTATTTATAACAAATACTCTTTATTCTGCAAATTGCTGTTAAGAAGCATATGAACACAAACTCTAATAGCCACTACAAAGCGAATATCAAATTAAAACTGATGGTAAATATAAAATTATTTAAAATATTTTAGTAAAAAATAAAATTGGAGTATAAACCTTTAAGACTTCTACTCGTAGATACTTATAACATTAATTGATAGAAGAAGGTATAGTTTAGGAAAACAATAGTATAAGTAAAAGGCATTTTCATATTCATTTTCATAATTTTCATATTACAATTTTCAATTGTTCTTTTAAGACCAAAATACTATTAGATATGGATGGTAGATTAGAGCTTTTTTAATTTTTTAATTAAATCAATTAGTTTAATAAAAATATATTAAAATTTATTACAATAAAATATTGTAATAATTAATTATAATTATAATATAATTATTAATAACAATAATATATTTCAATATATATTTAATACATAAATATGATATATATTTAAAATTCATCCAAAAATAACATTTAGTGAAATAGAAACAAATAAACCATTTGTGGAACATTCAATTTGATAAAGGTAACAAAAATGTTCACTTATTACTTATAAATTATTTTATATACGTAAATAATGTTGTAATCTTTAATTGAATCTTTAAGAAACTTAGGGACTCATCTTTGTATCATGATAATGAGAGCGTGATTAAAATATTTTTTAATTGAATGAAATGCTATTTTTTTAAAGACTTTATTAAATTAATATCTCCTTAAAAATATTAAACAAAAAGAAAAGAAAATTTGGTATCATTTTAATATTTCTTTTTACAAATCGAGAAGAAAAAATGAAAGGTGTCATATGCATTTAACACAAAAAATTCCGTTAGATATTTTTATTTTACCTAAGCAAAAAATTTTTAATGAAAGTAAGAACAAGTAAATATTTAATGTGAATTAAATTGACATTAACACTTGAAAAAAAATGATGGATTATTAGGTTATTATTTATAGATTGTTCATTGAAAATTGGGAGCGGGGGTACTAAAAGATAATTTTTTAACTAGTATTCTATAACGTAAATAAGTAATTTTGGTTATTTATATTCCACAATTTTTGCTCATAGGTACAAGTAATTATTTGCCTATTCAATTTTTCTTTTCCTTTCTTATTATTTTATTATTTTTTTTAAGGAAAAAACTAGAATATTTCAGTCATAACTGATTTATTATTGCCTTATTTTTAATAAAAAAAAAAACAACGCAGACGTTATGACGGCTATATAAAATTTCGCTTTAATTTTGAACTTTAATTCACCAACCATAATTTATCTATGCTGAAATACCCTTCAATGCAATGTATTTTGAATAAAATTTATGCATCGAGTTTTACAACCAGTACATATATACTAAATAAGAATGCCATTTGAAACTGATGAATTCAAATCTTCAAAAATAAAAGATCGATTGTAACGCCTTTCGGTGGCGGAGTGGTCTAGGTGACCGCTCCAAAATTAGTAGGTATTAGGCTCGAATCTCGTATCGAAAATTTTTTCGATATTACTTGATATAAAGACTTAAGTAGTTATAAAGCAACGGTAAATAACAATAAAAAAGATAAACTGTAGATGTTGGTCTAAAGAAAATCCAATTAAGCACTTCCAATTAACTAAAAAACACTAAAAATTAAAAACCTAAAAATCAATGCTGAAAGTTATTGTTTATAATCTTTACATCTTCTCGAGAATTCAAATAGTAAACGACTTGAATAATTTAACACTTTCATTTTAATTAAGCAATCAATGGTTATCCAAATAGTATCTTAAGCAAGTTTTTCAAATCGTTTTAATCTTTACCAAGAATATTTTCATTTGAATTTATTGAGTTGGATAAAAATAATGAGCTTCAAGACTTAAATAGAAAATCAAGATAATCTTGAAGATGTAAAATCCATTCATCTTAAAAATCAACATAAATGCCAAGTTAATGTGCCTACAATGTTTAATATGTCGAAGCATTTTCTTCAATCTCAATTCAATCTAGAAAGTATAATTGATACATTTCCCTGTATTTACATTGAACAATTTAATATATATATTTTCTCTCATAAGATGTTTTTCAATGCTTTATGAATTTGTAAGGATTTGCGTAAAATGTATAAAAAGAGTTCACAAAAAGATAAGTAAAGAAGAAGCAATGGTGGAATTTTAAATCGTCAACAGTAAAAGTTATTTATTTACCTAAATTGTAAATGTATATATTCATAACTACATTTTTAATCCGAAGAAAATAAGATTTAAAAAAAATTAGTGTTTTTCAAAACATTTTAAGAAACAATTTAAGTAGTAGTAATATTTATAATTTTGCATTTGCTGAAATTGCTTTTAATTCAAGGGAAATAAAAATTAAATTACATTATTTACTGACAACATTTATACGAATTTTCAGCTCATATTCTTTTTGGCGACATCAACATCTAGCGACGTTGCATTATCTAGTTTGTTTTTAATTTGATTTGTGAATAAATCGGGCCGTAATAAAAACTTAGCGACAAAATATAAAATTATACGATTCTAATTTGACTTAACAAAAAAACATTAGCCGAATTTTCCTTTCATTCCTTTGTTATTTTCAAATAATATTAAGTTTCAATAATTAGGTAGACAATTGGATAACCTTGAAAAATTATCTTATAGTTGGTAGTTTTCTCTTAAAGTTGACACTTTTATCTTTAAATGATTATTTATAATTTTAACGTTCCGTTAGTCTTTATATGGTTAAGTGACGGTATTTTCGCATTTAGGTAGTGACATTTATCTTCCAGATAAAATTTTGTCCGGAGGATAGGGAAAACATGGCGTTTTTCACCTAAGAATAGTGATAAGTATAGGTGGATGTGTAAGATTCTCTTTAAAATCTTTATCTATCCATAAGTAAAAAAGCGGCTCTTAGACTAATTTAAAAGTTTCAAATTTACAATTTCCCATTTTCGACGTGAATTATCTAAAAAAAAAAAATGATTTGATAAACTTAAATCAACTTTTCGGGATGAAGCACCAATTGACACCCTATATTGATCGTATAGAGAATTTAATTTCAGTCGTGGATTGTTGGTAGATGAATCTCGTGGAGGTTGTTCAAAATCGACTGTTATTCCAGAAAATATAAATTTTGTAAGCAAATAAATGAAGGAAGATCTTCATGTGACATATCGTAAGATTCAGGCATGCTTGGGTATTAGTGTGATAAGCACCAATACAATTTTGTATAAATATTTAAATATCGAAAAAATGTTCATAATGGACCCCACATTATTGGACAATCGATCAAAAAAAAGCTTGTGTGTCGATTGGTGCAAAGAAATAATACAAAAATTCGATTGTGGTGCATAAAGTTTAGTTTATTATGTCTACATAGGCGATGAAACGTGGATTCATGCTTATGAGCCTAAAACAAAACAGCGGTCGACAGTATGGGCCTTTCAAGATGGGTAAAACCCATCAAAAGTTTTCGCGGACGTAGTGCATCGAACTAAATGTTGGCCTGTTTCTTCAGAATAAATAGGCATATTGTAACTGCTCCTCTTGTGGAATTTAAAGTGTTAATTTTCAATGAAACACAAAAGTTTATTGTCAGAAGTGTTCGGAGAAATATGGAAAAAAAATCAAAACGACGAATCATCCTCTACCACAACAATGGCTTATTTGAATTAGCAGAGTATCGAATTGATGCCTTATCCACCATACAGTCCTGATTTAGTACTTAACGATTTTTTTTAATTTCGTATTCCAAAAGTGTACCGAACAAACATAAAATATTTTGAGAAGAAATAAATAAATTGAACTTAAAAATCTCCCTTGTTTTTTTTTATTAATGAAATTTTTCCAGTGTTACTACTTTCTTATGTATTAGCCTATAGCCTTCACAAAGAGTGTACCTATGCTATTTTTCCTGATTTTATGGTGCTACTCTAAAATCTGAATTAGGTACTGTAAACTTAATTTAAATAAGGTTTTCTGCACTTGGTTTATTAGGGGGTTATACGCAGCTAGAATTTTAAAAAAATCTTCTTTTTTGTATTTTCGGAATGTAGAGACATGTACTTAAGTATATTCCCTAAAAATTTCAAACCGAACTGGTACATATTGTCGACACTATGTAAGTTAGAGTAAAATAAATTAACCATGTGCAAACTTCTTCTGAAAATTTAAACGCGTTTTTCTCAAATCTGTGTTTTTTTAAAATAGGTTCTCAGATATATTCCTCGGGTGATAGTTGAGGGAATATTTCTATATATATCGATTATTATTTCTATTTTTTTAAACAATTTTTGGCAAAAATTGTGGTCGAAAATTCGTTTTTTTTTTCTTTTCATAGTTTAATTTTTGATCTTTACATAGTTGCCATTTTCTCAAAAATTGTAATTTGACTATTCTTTCGATCTTTATCAATATTCATCTATCCACTAGAAGATTCTAGTGTTTTTTCGATTTCAGATAATTCTAACCAAAGATACCATGGTCACCGCTAAACGCCTTGTTTTGGAGGACGTTCAGGAAATCTTCTATATTTTTAAAACAACCTAATTTTCCGTTCTTTTTTACCTCCCTTTTCCTTCGGAAATGTTCAACGTGTTCAACCTTCAAATTCTATTTCAATGCTCAAAATAACAAATATTATTTAGCAAATTTAATCAAAATCGGTTCAGTAATTCCTGAAGAAGGTAGTACACCCTTTCGAAAAAAAATTGTTTGAATTTTTTTGTTATATTTTTATAATACCTGGTAAAGGTTGGAAATACTATAGGTTTTTTATTTTATCCAATTTCTTAAAAAAAGTTAAGAATAAGTAACAGAGAAAAAATGAAAAAAATTATAACCGTTATTTTTTTACATAGCAGTTGTATAACACCTTCAAAAGGTGTTTGCTGGGAAAAAAAATGTGAACTACTGATTTATAATAAAAATGTTTGAATACATAACACTGTAAATACACTGTAATACATAACAACTCATATATCAACAATTTTTTTTGAAGGATCTTTGGTATTGTTAGCGTTATTTATACGATGAAACATGCAATTAAACGCCTTCATCATCACAAGCTTACCGCATAACAAGAACATTTAAAAAAGGAAGATTTTGACGTCAAAATAGTGAGACTTACGATTGATTTTTACATGTCAACTTTTAAATAAATTTCGTTTTCTTCGTTCTTGACCCGCTTATGATATTCAAAATATTTATTTTAATTCATATAAAAATACACTTAAAATTCGTCTTCATTTTTACTTTATTCGCAAACAAACATCTTTATATTCACCCAATGGAAAGTTAAATAAAATCTATTTTTAACAGTTCAAAGGCTTTGAATTTCTTTGGATTATATTAGCTTTTATTATCGAAATGTAATAAACGAAATGATAAGACATATTTGGAAAAAATACGGATGTGGTCTATTGATAGGAATCACCGAAACTTGTTACGCACAATGGTAGCTTATGTCTTAATACAAAACTTAATTTCTATATTTGAATAATGTTTTTTTCGGAAAGCGTTCTAATTTTTTGTTGCTCAAACGTTAGATAAAACCAGATCTAGAGAAGTCCACAATTGGTACAGTTTCATTAACAAGTTCCTTTTTTTATCTCTTAATTAAATGCATGTACAATTCTTGATGCTAATTCGTAAGAGACAAAACTTGATGAACGACTTCTCCAATCGTTTAAAATAGGCAAAGAAAGTTGTTGACAAATTGTTAAAACTAGAAGTTGAAAGAAAAAATTTTAAAGACTTATAAATATGGATTTTTGAAAATTTTTGGGTAAATGATGTTTCATTAATTCGTTCGTTAATTAAATTTAAATTCATATTATATTCCCATGAAAAACTATAAACAATGCAACTCACAACGATATTGTAACAAAAACTTTTTGTCGCGCAATTTCAATAACAGTAAAAATTCCACCAAACTTAAGAATGAATTTTCGATTTTAGTTATAGCACTTGTCACTGTACATTTACAATAATTTATCTGTAAATAAATAGTTTTGAATCGTAACAGAACGACAACTGGATTGAAGGCGCGTTTCCGAAAGACATTACAAAGATAAACGGATCGTAGCGATTGTGAAACGGCAAAGTCGCGAGCCACGACACTAGTCAGGCCCCAACTGACTTGCTCAGCCGTCCCCTTTAGAAAATATTTATTATTATTTTTATTATAATACAGAGTGGTCTCGAACTGTAGACGTTCTCTTCAATGACGCTTAAGGAGGAACCAGACATCGCCTCAACAAACCCAAACCATAAAATATATTCATTTATGAATACGTAATTGAAATATGTTGATAAATAATTTATTATTTATTTACCAATTACGGTGTTGCATTAGCAATAATTCAATCAGTTTAAATTAATTCAATCAATTTGAATTGATTTAATTACATATCCTTTTAATGACTTAACTAATCCTCGAAAATATCAACATAGGTGAATTTTTATATTCAATTAAAATTAATAACCTGATATCACCACGATTTCATCTGCGTAACACAATAACAATCGGTGGTATTTACATTTTTTGTAATGAAACATTTCAATTTCTTTTAATTCTCTTATTTTTTTTTCCATTTTTCTCCGTAAACATTGTAAAATTAAAAAAGAATAGTGTATTTATGTGCGCGCTTGAGAAGCTATACTCCTTTGATATAGTTAAAAATATGTTTTTAATTCACTGTCGTAGTTTCTTCCGGTAGTGTCTGAACTAATACACCTGTTATAAGGTTTGTAATTACTAAAATATGATATAATTTTAAACACAAACTACTTTCAGTATCAAAATATATAATGAGAAAACGTATGTGTTGCGGCAAAGAGAAGAGCAAAGGATATAAAGTTTTAAATAAATCCATATTAGAGGAATACAAATATAATAATGATTGGCTCAAATTTGAACGACCATGCCATTAGTTTCAACTGTCATTTAGATTTTATTCAATTATTAATTTTAGCCATTTGTCAGTTGTGCCTGTATTGGACTGTGAATATTTCTCGTAAAATTACTGGTTTTCAAGTAAAAGATAAAATTGCCTATAAATACATAGATACTATATTTTTATGCGTTTGGTTACTTAAATAAAATGTATTTTATATATTATATGAATTAACCGTTTAACCGAATTAACAGATTGGCTCACATGTTCGAAAAACTCTTATCGAAAACATTTACCATAAAGAAGTAGGTTGTTGCCATTAAATATCATGTATAGATATGTATAAACAATCCTAAAATAGCATCCTAAAATTATAGTAAAACAACGGTAATTATATATTTTATTTACCCATTTAAGTCTATATACTGACACTAATGTTTAATTGAAATATAGAAAAACATAATGCAACATAATGTATTAATTGACTTTTCTGACAATATTTTAAATATTACACTGAATAATTTCAAAAAAAATTCTTTCTTTTAAATGAATTTTAATTCTTATAATTATAATACTAACAGGCAAACGTAAGTAATATGTATGCATATGTGTTGGCAAAGACAAAGAACAAATATTCTAAACACATACGAGTGAGTGAATTACAATCACTGGGTCAAATTTGAACTGAATGATTATTATTATGGTTTCAACAGTAATTTTGATTTAATTCAATCAATTGCCAATTGTTACCATTTGTCAGTTGTGTCAGTATTGGAAGGTGAATATTTTACGGAAAATTGCTAGTTGAGTATTAAAATGGATATTGTTTAGACTGAATAATTCAAAAATATTTAGTCCAACAATGTATATTTTCTCCATGTTCGAAAGGTTCTAACCGTTCATAGTAAAAAATACACCTGCCAGTAATTGTTTGCTAGCTACAACTCGTATCTGGTTCGGGATTGTTCGGGATGATCGAGTCTCCTTCTGCTAAACAAAAAACATATGCGAGTGCTGGATCGACTTGATCGATGCAATAGTGTTTTAGTCGTTTTACTACTATCCATATCGCTCCCAAAAATCGGCTAGATTTCGCCCGCTTGAAAAGAAAACAATGATCTGGATCTGTTCTTATGTTCATGAATATTGTGAAAAAGGCTTTACCGTTCGTATTCTTTGAATCCATACTCGGTGAGTTTAATAAAAAACAATTAACTTTGTTAGCTGAATCTCCATTTGGTTTTATTTTTATTTCGAAGCAGTTATTTTTGAACTTAACAAGGCAAATGTTAAAAATTTTTTTTTTGACAAAATGTTTTAAGTAGGGATGCTGAGGCATCTTTCCGCAAGTATAAGATTGTTCGTTCAACTCTTTCTTACTCATTTAAGCTTATGTGTTTAAAATGAGTTGACAAGAACACTTCGAATAGCAAACATAGATGTGGAAAGGTTTTGTGGAATTTCGGTTCTGACCAGTGACGTAGATAACAACCTCGCAACCCCCTCGTTGTGGGAAGGGATGCATTTTTATGGAATCAAATAAGTAAAAAATAAAAATTTAATAAATGAAGAATTTTAATTAATATTCAATCTTTTAGTTCTTACTTATGAATTTAAATTACGCGCTAAATTTTTACACTCGTAATGCCTGTGCTGATTCCATGTAGTAGTTAATATGCAATTTTAGTTTCATGTAGTATAATACCATATATTTAAAGGGTTGAAGGTATATTTTGGTTGGGGAGTGGTAAGTAATTTATATTAAAATTAGCTACGCTACTGGTTTCGGATCCTAAAGGTCGAAATATGCAATGGATTTCCGATTGACCCACTTCAGTTCCGCACTTTAATCCGATTAGTTAACAAAATTTAAGTTTCATTTCTTATTTTTTTTTTGACAATTGAAGAGATTTCGTTTTGAAGTTTTGATAGTTTGAAAGTTTAGAAAATAGGGTTTAGTAAAATAGTATCATATAAAAAAGAAAAATGCAAGTAAATGTTGATAATAGCAGTAAACTAATAAATATAGAAAAACGCTTGAAGAAAAATTAACACAACCTTCCTATTCATCATAAAGTAGAGAAAAAAAAAATTGTATTTTGCAATATTTTTAAACTATCGGAAAACTATAAAGCAAAACATACAGTTTTTCTCATGCAAGAATAAGTTTTACTTATGAAAAATAATTGATGCATATTTATACATGATAAAATATACTATTTTGAAACTAATTAAATAAATGATGATAAAAGGTATTTTTTTTAAATTAGATGGACAAAAAAATTGAGTAGGACGCAAAATTAATTTATAAGCATGAGTAGTACAGGTACAAAAAAAAATAGAAATCATTAGAGTAGAGTGTATAGTTTTCACACACAGATTGTCACCGTTTGTGAAAATCGAATGTTTAACCCAAAAATTGTTAAATTATATTTTGAAAATGCGTTTGCAAAAATTATTTAAACGAGCCTATAATTTTCCGGTAGTCTAAGTGTGTTGGATGAATGAAAAATTAAGAAAATACATTTTATGTATTTTTATTAGTTATTACAAACTTTGGTTTGAAAAGTTGTTTTCCACAAACGATAAGCATACGTGAGTTAAAACTATATATTTTGTTTTATAGGTGTCTGATGATTTGAAAATGTATGCTGAAATACAAATAAAAAAAACACAATTTTCTCCAAACTTCTTTTTTTCTCTCTTTTAAAATGAATAAGGTTTTGTTAATTTGTCTTCAAGTTTTTTCCTAGTTTTAAATTGTTAAAGTTTTCATGTCAGTGACTTTTTTTGCAGTTATTAACATTTACCATTTTTATTTGCCATTATTTTAATAAAACTTTTTTATGGATTGTATACCATATCACTAACTTCTAAATTAATTTTTCATAATTAAATAATTACTTCTTAACTATTCTGTCATTTAAAGGAAACGAATTCTTTCAAAAATTTTCACAAACGATTTCCCATCGATTGGCAAAAATAATTGAGAAAAGAAATTATGAAATTTTGTTGGTTAATGGATATAGGGCTACACGGAATAAAACGTAAATAAAAATAATAATATCGTAAAATCTGTTGTATTACATTAGAGTGCAGAACCTGAACTAACGTTTTATACTTTTTACAATGCCGCATTGTAAATTTCATTTGACAAATATTACTACTTGTAATAGCAAACAGTCCAATCCACTTTAATAAATTTTATGATTTCCAAATAAGAAATATTAACATTAGTTGACATTAGTCAAACAAGATTATAGTTACTCACAAAGTTTCTCCTATTCGACAATTATTTTTTTTAGTATGAAGTCTACAAACTACTGATAATCTTTCACGATTACAATGGTTATTATTTTAATGTATGATATATTCCAAACCAGGTTTTTACACAAGAAAAAATTAAAACTCTCAATAGTTAATTACTGAAGATTATTTATTTGAGATAGTGTATTGAAAATATTTTCAATAATGAAAAAAAAAAGTACAAAAAATCAACATAAAAATTTATTATGAAAAAAAAAATATATTGTAATGCATTTACATCTATTTCTTACATGAACTGAAATTTTGTTCCCAATATAATGTCATTGTTACTTTAAAACGTTTGGCGATGATTTTTTATTGATTCATTTGTTCTAACCGGTGACCCATAATTTTTTGACCCTAATAGAAGACTCAACGGGCTTCAATTCGATTAAAGAAATAGTTCGTGTATAAGCTCATGCATACTCAAATCGAGTCACTCGTATGCATTTATTAGTTAAGAAGTCAAAGAGTAGGGATAGTAGTAGTAGTTCTGTTTCTTTTATTGTATGTTATATATGTATACTCACTGGCAGTCACAGAATATAACAAAATAAAATCGTAATTTCTGAAATACTACTTTTTACAGAAAACAATTGTTATAACGTAAAAATTCAAATGTAAATAGGAAATTTTAAATAAAATATTGTAAAGAATAAGATAATAAAAGTCTGGTACTTGATTACGATGTTACAAACGTATTTTTTTTTATCGTGTAGATTCTTCTAATTTTGAACGAAGTTAATTGGAATTAAACGCACTAGGATATTGTTTATTTGTTTATTAAACACAATGTTCTAATTTAACAGTGAATCTAATCGATTTAACAGTTTTAATTGGCCATTTTTTTCTTATTGTTTCTTATTATTTGCGTGTATTATTTATCTTATTTAATATATTTGACTTGTCTAAACGACAAGCTGTAGATTCTTGAAGTATATTGCTGATTTGACATTAGATTTTCCATTACTTTATAAATCTGTTCTATCCCTATTTTACTTCCGACTATACTCTCAATTTCAAAACTAAATTGAAAATCTTTGGTTCGATTAACCCAAGGTTTATAAAATACACAGGTGGCCTCATGCGCTACGTGACGTAACCAGAAGAAATTCGTACACATCTTCAGACTGATTCACATTTCAAAATTCTTCGTATGACGTCATTTTTTTTTTCTAATGGGGCAACCTGTGTAATTTATAAACCTTGCGATTAACCCATTTCGAAACATTCCTAGTTTTAGATCTTCCAAAAGAAGATGTTTCGGATTCCCGTATTCTATGTTT
This sequence comes from Sisyra terminalis, assembly GCA_958496175.1. NCBI lineage: Eukaryota > Metazoa > Arthropoda > Insecta > Neuroptera > Sisyridae > Sisyra > Sisyra terminalis. The sequence goes on from OY292274.1 coordinate 36,319,490, forward strand.
TGGTTTTTGTTCAAATTAATTTTGATTAATTTTCTGATCCCTAAAATGGAATGTTAATTTTAGAAAAAAAAAGTATTATTGCTCGCATTCCTTAAAATTGGTGAACTTATTTTACACAGAATTTCGTTCAATCTTAAGGGAAAAGGAGAACCTATTCTAGTCGATTTCTAGGTTCTGCAATTAGAGTGATTTTTAGCACAGAGAAATTAAAAATTTCGGGAAGTAGTAAGCAATAAGGGAAAATGCATTATTGACTAATTAGTGATTACTTTGTATTGAAAACAGATTTTTAAGAAATTAAAAAAATACAAGAACTTTGCACACAACCTAATACGTGGAAAACATTTTTCAAACACGTCCTATACATTTTGAAAAAGACATAAACATTTACATACCAAACTTTTATATCCGTCTCAAAGTTTCTGTCTTTCATTTGACCATTGAAGTCATAATAATAAATATTGAAAAAATTTAAATGTAGGAATTGAAAAAGTATTTAATTCAAACGTTTAAAAATATTTTGATTAGTTAAGCATAATGAACCTATGGATTATGTCAACTAAAAATAATAAAAAAATTATTTTAAATTTCCTAATCGATTGCGTTAGTTTTAAGAGACAACTTGAAAGTGAAAATTGTTGCAGAAAGTGTAGTTAAGTAATTAATATTTCGATATCAATAAGATTTTTTTTGAATTCGGTATAATGTGAAATTTTTGATTTAAATATCCCGTTATCATACTAATTTATATACTTTTCTTTCCTTTTTCGACTTTAATAAATAAAATAACTATAACTATAATAACTATAATAAAATAACTATTCTCAATTTTATTATTTAATTTCAATTTTCATGTGGCTTAAATACTTAATTTAAACTTTAAAAATGCTGACAAAGGTCAAGATAAAGATTATTAAAATATTAAAATTATATTTATCTATGTAATGGACAGCCAAAGAATAAAAATAGAACTGAATAAAACGGCGGAAATCAAGTTCCAATCAAAAATGACGACAGACAACTATTAAATGATAAACGCTTCAGTGAACCATAAAGTTTTTTGCTGAGGCCATTTTAGTGAATTGAGTTACATCAGTTGAGTTAAATATTATTTTTGGAGTTTAGTTTACTATAATTTGCTTATTTTGTACGATTTTTAATGAGCAGGTATTTGTATATATTTCGTAATACTGAAGGTATCTATAATTTTATTTTTTTCCATCATATCAGACTCCCTGATATAACTATAGATATAATTTGTGAAGAAACTTCGTTATTTTAGGCAGCATTTGTGGAACTACCAACATTTCTTTTCCAGTCAAAATACGAAAATTATTTTTACGGGTTAGTAAATATTACCTAAGTCATCTTTTATTGCCTATTAAACTATGACCGTTCAAAGTTTATAAAAACGCAAATCTACTGTATCTATCTAACAAAATCCTAAAATTTATTATGAGTACTTTCATAATAATTATTAATCTGATCAAATCTGAGCAAATTTAAGTGGCTAACGAATACTACTTAGAGAAACAGAGAACTAAAAAAATCGTTGAATTGCTTGTCAATTTGAGTGATCGTAACCAATATAATTAATAACAACGTAGTTTCGTTTAATTAATTCAACGGTACCGTTGAATTGCTCTACGTTAGTTTACGTGCAATTCAATCGATTGCGATCGCCTAACGCGCTTCAACGGCAGATGTTACAGTAAATAATCAGATCAACGGATATTTACGTACCTACAGTTTTCATTCTCCGTATGATCAACTAACTCAGTACTGAGATTGATCAATCTTAGTTTACTTATACCAGTTTCAGTTTTACCAGCGAATAACATTATGTATTGTTCATTTCAGTTGCTATAAAATCACCATAATAAAAAGTATTATTAGTACAATTTATGTAAAAAGAATATTTTATGTAATGACGTGGGTTGATAAAAATACTGTACTAATTTTAAATTTTATCAATTGAATTGATAAATAAAATTGAGGCCAATAATGCTATAATTCACCAACATACTTATTCGAGTTGTATTAACATTTTTTTACACTACAAGATGTCAATAGTCAATACTTTGGGTTTAAAACTACTTTTAGTGGTATTTTTATGATGTATAAAGTTCGCTGTTGAAAAAGGCATTTAGAGGCATTTTCAAATATTACATTTAATATGTCTTTAATAACTTTAAACTCTAATGGGTTTTTTGAACATTAAATGCTTTTTCACTACTACTTCAAAATGGCCGAAAACCATCAGTAATGTTGAGTGAACGCTAAAAAATCATGAGATAGAGATATAAGTTGTCTTTGTTATAATCCATCAGGAGTTGTTAATTTGCCTCTTTAAAGAAGGAGCTGCATGGAGTCATTAATGGTAGCAAAATACAACTTTAATTAGTATCCTTTTTATTTATTGAAAATTCACTAAGCCTACACGTCTTGTTGCAAACATTATTTAAAATATTTTTAAATAATTTAACTTTAAAGCTAATCGAAGTTATTTGAAGTTAATAAAAAGTGTTTATCAAAACTAAATAAATAAATTGATAATACGAAATTGTTATAATAATGTTACAAAATTTATTAGAAGGGGGAGTCGTGAGAACAGCAGTATTTATTACATGCGGCAAAATCCAAATTCAATTGAGATATTTTTTTAAGACCTTAAAAAAATATTTGTACATATTCTCAATTCTTAGCAATTTTGATATCAATAAAATTTTAATTACGTTATTACTTATTAACAGATTTATTTATAAAGTTTTGTTTTTGATGTAGTAGCGAAATTAAAAGGACTTAAATATTTAAAATACGCTAAAGACTTAAAAACGCTGTGAAATAGAAAGAATATGCAGAAAAGCACAGAAGTCAATAAAAAAGTATGCAATTAATTCGAAGCGTTTCGTAGCATGTCTAATCACCGGCGATATTTATGTCATTGCTCTTTTTCTACATGCATATCTGCTTTTGTATCACTTATGTAGCTATCAACCTTGTTAGAATTCAACCTAATGTTAAAAATGTTCCAAAGTTATTAAAGGCTTTGAAAACTTTTTAAAATTCAAATGCCTTATTTTAACAGAGTTAGGCCCTTATTGCTCTCGTCGCCTAGCCATTTTGATGTTTTGAGTTTTGCTAAAAGCATAAAGTATTATTGAGAATGACGTAAATTTCTTATATGTTTTAGAGAATTGTTCAAAATGATAGTCTCGGGAAATGTCTGGGATCGATCTTTATAATAAAGGTTCTATATATTTGTTAGAGTGGCGCAAAAAACCGACAATTTTTTGGAGTTCCGTAATGAAATATGTTAATTTATTATATGTAATCATGTTCATGTGTAATCTCTTTCCAAAAGAAAAAAAAATCACATAAGATTTTTAAAAGCTCGAATTTAGTTATTTTTTTTAGTTTTGAGTAAATTTAGTTTTAAAAATTGGTAAATGAATATATATAAACTTATATTCAAAACTATTTAAGTTTTTTTATATAGTTATATATTAATCTCAAACTTCTCCATTTAAGATGTGTATCTATATTTAAAACGAAAATCAAAACGTAAAAATTATCTATGGAAATATACTCACTCTGTTGAAGAGTTGTTTGTTGTTAAAGTTTAATATTTGCATTGAAATAAATAAATATAAAAAGGGATAATAAAAGTTAAGCTCGGTAATAACTGGCAGAAATTTAAGTCGAATAAGACAAAATATTTCAGTCAAACAAACGAAATTCTTCATTCTTGTTTTTAAACACCAAAATTTGTAAGTAAAGCAACAATCGCATGTTTCTTAATCTGTAAATATTATATTAACTTATTTTTGATACTCACTTAAACGAGAAGAACTTAATTCTCTCACCTGAAATAAAGTAAAATACAAACATTAGAAAAATTAATGTAAAGAATGTTATCAATGCTAAGATAATAAATTAAGTCAATCCTTTGTTTCAATAATTATTGCTAAAACGTGGTTGTTTTACAAACAACCATAATACTTCAATAAGAATACATATTTAACCTGTAAAGATTGTTTGTTATTTATTATGCGATTATAACGAAATTCTTTCTGAAGGATTTCATGAACACCGAAGCACCATATTTTTTGTCAAATTTAGATCTATCAAATTGTTTGAATAATAAACATTATCATTTATCAGTAACAAGGACGATAAAACCTTAAAAACTTCAATTTGGTTTTCACTTAAGCAAAAAACGAAAATCAGTTACCAAGTCACATTATATTTGAATTATTTCTACTATAGGCTTTTTTTGAAGCATTCTAGATTTGCTAGTTGCATAAACTATACTTAATATTGATAAATAGAGTTAACTTTTTAGGTTTCTTTTTGTTCTTTGCTTGGTTATTCTACTGTGAAACTAACTGTGAAAATTTATATAATTTTCATTTAGATCAATATATTAACTAATTTTGTAAAATTTATAAAAAAATTATCTCTTACAAGTTCTTACATCTCTAAATTAAAAAGTTCAGAGTTTATTTGTTTTATTTCAATGAAATAAAAAGTATCATCTACATCTATTTCTTTAACAATTTTTTCTCTTAAGTTGTTTAATAATAATATTTCTGGACTATTGTCAAATTATTTTCATCACTTTAGTTAAAAAGTCAGATAATATATTTTGTCTGAACTAATTTTTCTTGAAACTATGCTATTTCTAGTTATAAGTACAAATTTATGTCATTAACCCGTTTATTTCAAAATCGCTTTAGTCCATTTCAAGGACAGTCCATACGACAAATTTTGATTTGCTGATAGACCAGATTAGGCTGATATTTGCTAAAATTTTTTACTATTAATATGATATTTGATTTACAACACACTATTAGTGACTTCTTTGATTATGAAATCAAGGTATTCATTGTTAAAAAATGTAGTAGGTATATGAACTATTTTTGAAATGGACTTAAGCTACTTCAAAAAAAAAGCGGTTCAGTTATAAATTATTTTTGTACTTATATATTTCACGGGTTCTTTCTTTCTTTAATACATGGATCTTTATTGACCCTTTAAATTAAGTTTAGAAGCATATGAATGACTATCTCTTTATACTTATGCAGCTTTAACAAAATAAAAATATTAAGTTTTATAATTTACCGTAGTATACCACAAAGTTAAGGAGTCAACGACTCAAGAGTTAAAAAAAACTTTTTTACATATATAGAGATGTGTCACTATACTTGAAAAGGAGTCATGCTAACGGCAAAATTTGAAGAATAACATAGGTAAGTGCAATTTAGCAGTAACCAAACATACCTACTTTCGACATGATATTATGCCAGATAAAAGGAAATCCCTTTTGAAATGTGAAAACACAATTGTCTCAAAAATGATGATTTTTTACTTATGTCACATAATATCATGTCAAAAGTATGTCAAAAGTATATTTGGTTACTGCTAAATTGCACTTATGTTATTCTTCAAATTTTGTCGTTAGCATTACTCCTTTTCAAGAATAGTGACACATCTCTAATTGTTTAACAATAGTCAACAATAGTGATCAAAAAGCTTCGTTGATTTATTGCAAGAACGTCATATTTTGAAGTAAGCCATTTACTACTTTAATTTTCAAAAATAAATTAATTCAATTAACATAATTTTGCCTTTCCGCTGAAATAATAATGTATGTCCTATGACTCAATTTCTTTTTTGATTACCACGCGTTTCAACAGTTTTTGGCTGTCATCAGGTAATCAATTGATGACAGCCAAAAACTGTTGAAACGTAGTTGAAACCTAGTTGGAACAAACTAGTATAGAAAATATTGGATTTTTGAACACACTATGGGGTAAATAGGTTCATAAAACCTTCATTCATGAAAAAAGAACAGTGTTTTAAAAAATATAACAAAATACCTACATTATCTCGTGTCGTCATTTGTTACAACTGTCATTTCTGTCAACTGTCTTTTTGTCATTTGTTGTGTCAGTGTTGGCTGCGAATATTTCATGTGTATCTACTTGCGTTTTATACGTATAATAAAGCAAATTCAGGTAAGAACTTTAGTAATAATACAAACTTATTCCTAGAAGAAAACTTGACTTTTACAAAGAAGTATAACTTCTTACGTGCATTTATCCATAAGTACATTCATACCTTTTTTTTAAATACTTTTCAGATAAATATAAATTTTCTAAAAATCAGAACTATGAAGCATTCTGTTGAAATTGAAACTCTTAATTTTTAATATTTTTATACTGTCGCTACCATTTAGTGAAATAATGCAGGATTTACCATTTTTTTTCTACGATTTTATACAATTGATTTCAGGTAATTGATTTCGACCAATTCAACACACCTTAACGGTTGATTAAACAATTCTGTTGGACTCAATCCAGCTTGTAGGACATAATGTGGTGACCAACTGTTAAGATAAATTTGATCTTTATAGAAAATTGAACCTCTTAAATATAACGAAAAATATTTATTGGGAAAATTTCTTATGAGAGGATTAAGGATAATAATCAATATCCTGGATATAAATTATAATTTTCGTAAACATTTAAACATTTGAAAATGATGTTCTTTTAAAGTAACAGTTAGAAACAAAAGATTGGTTAATAAATGGTTAGTTTTGAATGTAGGAAAAATGATTGCAATAAAATATTGCAATCATCTTTGATAAATACAATCCAAATAAGCAATTTATTACTGCAATTATTGTAAACCACAAAACAGAGAAAGTTTGTTTTTGCTAAAAAAGACATAATGCCAAAACAAAGAAAAATCTAAGATCTTCCTCGCATTTGAAAATAGTACCTCAGCAATTTGTGAATAAATGAGTATTTTTATATCCAAACGAACTTCTATATAAAATTTTTATTCATAGAAATGTTATACGCAAATAAACTATGATTACTAACTTAAAAAAAAAGTAAATAAATCTTGATGAAAGCAATAAAATAAACGAAAGATTTCACGTAAAATTAAACAAAAACTGAAACTTTCGTTGTTACATAATACTTGGTATAGGAAATCTACAATAATGTCGTTATTGTGTTCAATGATGCGATACTTGTAGTTTAAGTTAAAAAGGCGCTGAATTGATTCGATGAATGCAGATAATTACAGACACTCACGAAAAATGTTTGGCACGACGCCAAATTATAAGGGTTGGGGCGTAATCGCCTTAGTTGTAACAATTGCATTTTGTATAGCAGGTAGTCCAATTGTTGTAGACGAAGAAACCCACTTAGATTTAGTTCCCGCAGCATCTGGAAAGCATTGGGAAAAAGGTGGTGGATCAGAGCATCATGCGGATCATCACAATAAACATGGCAAGAAAGGAGACAAAGGATACAAAGGTATAAGCATTTCTTTAACTAAAATTTTTAACTTATAGTATGAAAGAAAATATCTAAACCAATTTTTCCTAGGTCATCATGATCATTACAAAGGAGCCAAAGGACACCACGACAAAGAAGGCCATAAGGGACATTACAGTGATCATGGTGGACACAAAAAGAAACATCACCACGATGATGGCTATCATGCTGAACATCATAAAGGAGAAAAAGGTGAAAAAGGACATAAATTTGCTGAAAAAGGGAGCTACAAAAAAGGACATAGCACCAAAGGAGGACACGAAATTCACAAACTAGACGAGTTCAAAAAGTTAAAACATTTCTACGACGAAGATCATGACGAAGGCCATCATGCCAAACATGGTGGATATCATCACGATCACCATGCACATAAAGGAGGATCTCATAAAGGTGGCCATCATAAGTCAGGGTATCATGAAGATCACCATGGCAAAAAAGGCAAAAAGGAACACGGTTCACATTACCACGATGAAAAGGGACATAAAAAAGCTGGAGGACACGATGAACACTACGGACATGACGAACATTACGGAAAGAAGGGAGGCCATGAAGACCATAAGAAATGGGGATTCAAAAAGGGACATTAGTTGATTGATGTTATGTTAAACGTTGTTTTATGCTGTTTCAATAAAAAAATTCATAACTAATTGTTCTTATTCACCTTGTGACCCACAAATGAACTATTCACACGTGTAAGTAAATAATGTTTTTCTTGAAAGTTTTTTTCGAAAAGTAAGTACTAAATTCCATTTTAACTTACAATAAATGCTCTTGTCAAGACGTTTAACATTTTTGTATTAACAAAGAAAAGTAAGTACTTTTCATTTAATATTTTCTTAAAATATTTATATTTGCGGTGAAACAAAGTTTAAAGCATTACTCTTCAAAACATTGAACAATGGAAATTGAAATATTGAAGTTTAAACATTTGGCACAAGTCCCTTTTAAAGATGTCAATATCAGGCAATGTTGCATTTTCTTCTTTGTTTTTGATTTAATTCGCGATTTTTTTGTTAATTCAATTCAAATATTATAGGTATAGTTTTCTCTTTTGTTGCTAAATTTTCATGATGGATCAATTTATTCGCGAATAAAATAAAAACCAAGTAGAAAATACAACGATGCCCAGATATTGACGTCCCTAAAAAGAACATGAGCCAAACATTTATTTAAGATTTCAAAAATTGAAAACTAAGCTGAAAAAAGAAATTGAAATAGGAGTTTACCATTTAATCCATAGGTCATGAAAAATTACTTAATTCCTTTCAAAAAAAAAGACAATAAATTAGGTTTTTGATTTTTCAAATATTTATTTTTTCTAATATTTATGTGAGGTTGATTCATCTTGTATAATTTTTAAATCAAATGCAACGTCCTTTTAAAAAAAATATGAAAAAGTTTTTAAAATATCATTGCTATTAATTTTTCTTATTAACTTTGCACACTCGTTTATTGTGTATTACATAAAAGTGGGGTTTATCTAAAATATTCGCTTTCTAGTTTTAAGACCATAAAATAAAGTAAGAATAAATAAATTATTGCACTCTACTTGATATGAAAACTGCAAAAAGTTATTATTTCTTTATAATACATATAGTACAGGTGACATAAAGTATACCTAAGTAGACATCATAGTAGGATTTCCTCAAATCTGAATGAAGATTTATGTTAAGGGTTATTAATATTTTAAAACGCTAGCACTTTATTAAAATTTAATCACAAAATTATTTTTTTAATAATCATACTTCAAATAATCACTTGGTAAGTCATCTTTTGGAATCGCTTCAATTGTTGCCAAAATAATGACTGATTGACACCACTGAGGGTTAAAACGAATGAGTTATACACCTACGAATAAGTAATTTTTTTGTTTCTGCAAAATCCGTCTAGACTGCATTGGTCTTAATGAGTTAATATCTTAAAATTAAATATTTCTAGATACATTTTGTTTCACTTAGAAAGCTACAACATATTGCTCTATCTCACTCAGACATTTTCCTGTATACTCATGGTATTAAATAAATCACGATAGCTACAACCACGGAGTACAGTCACAATTAATCCGAACGTAATGTTAAAAATGGCATCTATTTGAGATTCAGTACCAGTAGAGTTTGCTACTCTTCAAAAAGCACGTTTTTGAATCATTATGCGGAAAGTTTAGCCGCTGGTAAACAATAGTGAGTTTCAATCTTCTACATGATGGAAAATGCGTCAAGATGTGGCACCCCCACAAGAGTGTCTGGTGTACTAACTTATATAACCTTAGTTACCTTACAGAAAGTACATAGTTTCGGTTTAAATTAGTCCTACAAACACACTAATGGCGGCGCCATATCTTGACATATTTCCTACAATGCATTGCAAGATAGGAATACCTTCTTAAAACCTTACGTACGTTTTGAATATTTGCACTGCTAGTTTCAGAAAAGAGATCTATGATCTGAGTCTGTTATTAAGTTCATAAATATTGTGAAAAACCTTTACTCTTCGGACTCATTCTATCTATACTCTGTGGCTACAGGACTACACTACTAGTAGCAAACTAAAGAAAGTGAACTTTATGTGCTTGACTGGAGAATACAGAAAGTTCCATAATCAAATTATTGCAGAATCAAATTATTCTATGTTGAAAAAACATGGATGTTTTTAAGCGATTTGATGATAAATACCGATGCAGGGATTTAATATTTTTACATAGAACAAAAACATCGATGTATTTTTTAAGTGGACACCCCTAATTAGTGTATACATACACGTACGTGAATGTTAACGGGTACATAAACTTTATATTTTTTCATTTTTGAATTCTCTAGAAACGAGATTATAAATATTTTTAATTTTAATATGGAAACTAATAATTAAGAGAAACATCTATTTATATCTATTTATAATGACATTATTTACCAAAAAAGTAGTCTTTGTTGATAAAATCATTAAATCAATAGAAGTCAAATCAATAATTTAATCAATCAATAACAATTAAAACGAGTATAAATTAAGAACAAAATCCGCATATTTTCGGTGTTCAGGAAAAAAATACCAAGTCTTAACTACTATTTTACCAACTATTTTAAAGATTTTTTTTTCACTTTACTACATTAGGGACCAGTATTTTCACTCATGGATAGCAATATTTTATGTCGTATAGCGAAGAGTAAAAATTTCAAATATTTTTTTATGATATTTTATTCAACTCACAAAATTTAAATAATACATTTTTTTTAATTATAAAAGGAATGCTTTTATTGGTTCTTGTCACATTTCAATAATGGGTATTTTTTGAGCTTAGAAGCCTAAAAATTTTCTTAGAAAGAAAATTTTCAAAGTTTCATATCCAATGTTTGTCAACCTGTTAAGCAGTTGGAGATTTAACACATGTTAAATATTTATTTGAACATAAATTAACTTACATATGTTATACTTCGTTGTTTGTCTAAATTATTTTATTAATGAATAATTTTTGTATAACTATGACATAATATTATAATTGTTGTGTTTCATTTTCATTAAGTGTTCATTAAATTTAAAGTGCAGTTTAAAGTTTGAATTGCCTTAAAAATAATGTAATTATCATGTCATTCAGTTATACCACTTAATTACAATTCAGAAAATTAAAAAAAGTACTTAATTTTTTAACACACTAATATTTTGTTTTTGTTAATTAATATATTTAATTTTCTATATTTAAGCATCGTTATAGCTAAAAGTGGTTTCCTCAAAAATAAATATGCAAAAATTGTTGCAAAATCGAAATTGTAAGTTTCGTTAACAGATGTAAAGATAAAAACGAGGGTTAAGGCTTAAAATAAACAACGTTAAATAACTATTTGATTTTTACTTTACAATTTGACAAGTTTTAGCAGGTATTAATTTTGTGAATCTTAATTATATTTAATATTTCTAAGTTTAATTTTTCATTTATTCTATTTGTTCTACTTTTTTACAAAAACGATTTAATATAATATTAACAAATAGTTTTAAATTCAATATCAAAAGACATTACAAAATGTCGACTTAAAAATGTGTATTTCATCAATAAGTCGCTTTGATTTTGGTAATCGTTTAAATCTCAACTCTTTTATCGACGAAATTGACCATCTCGAACGTAGTTTACGATAAACTTTGCATCTTTCGTACCTTTATGTTTTAATGATAAATACAAAATAACTTGTTAAAAGTTATTTTATTCTTTGCCATTTTTAAAAGATCGAAAGCACCGAAAGCTGAAGCTTTTGGTTTGGTTGGCTCGTAATGATGATATTTTAAGGGGTCTCTCCCGTGAGATGGTTTTTTAAAATTTGAAGAATCGCTATATAAATACAGTCGTTACAAAAATACAGAAGTTGGTATAATTGTAAACGTACTAGAAACTTTAAACGCATTTTTCTCAAAATTGTGTTTTTCAAATTTTCCTCCATCATATCTCGAGAATTGTTCAATCGATTAGCTTCAAATTTATAGGGTTGACTCAAAACATAAAGCCACATAGAATGATTTAAAATCATCGAATAGTTCTGAATATTTATAATGTTTTTATAACAAAAACATAACGAAAAAAATACGTAGTTTTGCAGCTTTATCTTCAGAAATCTGTGAGAAATCCAATTTCCGATATTGTTAATTGATTCAAGTACACTCTATGCTTTTGAGCTTACAGATTAAAGAGCCGTTTTTACTTGAGCCAAACTAATTAGCCGAAATCGTGGATACAAGGAGGGTTCATTTTTTGGGACATTTTTTGGTTCATTTTTTCATTTTTCGAAGCGCCATAAGTTAATTTCTATTGGAGATTTTTGACTAAAAATTTACGTACAAACGTTTTAAATAACCCTTAATACGTTATAGAAATTTGAGGTTTTATCTTTTCATTTTTTCACACAAAAAAAATCCAAAAATACTTAAAAAACAGGCCATCACACAGAAGAATCTCCGTCATTGACGAACACATATATTCTGCCAGACATATATTCACAGACGAGGATTGCTTGGCAATCGAAATACAAGTCTGGGCAATATACCGTATAAATACATTTGTTTGAACATTGGGCCAATATTTGTGTAAGTATTTTATTTTTAGTAAATATTATTTATGCAATATTGCATAAATGCAGACTGCAATATAAAGCAAGGGTGGGCAAACGGTCAATCGTGAACGGGTTGAGAGCCGATCGCAGGCGTTTTAAATAATATTTTAGGTAAATTTCAATTTTTTTAATTGAAAATGTGTACTAAAAAGCAGACAATGAAAATAGTATTTACAATTAAACACTCATCTATTCTACAACGGATATTACAAATTCCCAAATAGCACTGCTAATACTTCCTTCAACTCACTTTTTCTTTAAATTTGTATTTGTTTTTAATTTAACCCATTTTTCGAGGTAGATCGCACATAAATAAGTAAAATTATTGTCGATCATACCAGCATTAAGATTGATATATTCGAATAATATTTCAACACTTATTTGAATATTACTTAATATATCGATAACAACTTTTTAAAGAAACATCAAGTTTTTACTTTTTTATTTTATTTAATTCGTTATTTCCAAGTTATCATTCAGTTATATCAAGTTATCATCATTAAGTTAGAAAAACTTATCTATAAAAGTTTCATTTTCAAATGACTATAAGTGTCACTTAAATTATAAATTTCTTTTGAATATTATAAACATTGATGAATATTTTACTATTTCAGAGTCACAGTAAATGAATAATGAATTATTATTTAAATATTTTTTTTTTTAATTTTAATAGAGTAAAATAACACCTGACGATGACAGCTAACAGCTATTGAAACATATTATGAAAAGAATAAAGAAAATTGAGTCATACCGCATACGAAATAAATAATAATTCATTAATAGTTCTTTCTGTTTTTCTCATAGTTTTTCTTAAACATTGTACTTTTGTCGTTTAAAAACAAAATAATACCTTTCTTGGAGCTCCTTTTTCATCTGGAAGTCCTAACTGTAAATCTCCAATTCCCAAAAGACAATCGTCACAACGACATAAATCCCCGCTGGCAGTAGAGCTCATTGATGCTGATGAATCCATCGAATCGGTTCGCATTAAAACACCTCGAGCAGCCTCTTCCATTTTGGCAACCAGCAGTGTTTCCATCAAAGAACGATGAGTTCTTGCACCCGGAAGCACTGGGGGCGGCGTCGCAGCCCCAACATCGGAGGCCATTTTCACTGCCTCCGTAACACCGACTTGATCACGAAAGTTATCCAGATTTATCAACAGTTTATCAACAAAACACAAACCTTTCACTTATAGCACTTTACATTATATAGAAACACGGAGCTGTATTTTTTTTAAATTTGCTTATATTTTTTTAGTTACATCTCAAATGGTTGGTTTCATTTATTTCAAAGTGCCTAAATCAATAAGCTCTCATGAAAGGAGTTTTTATTTTAATTTAGTTTTTATCATTATACCTAATGCACCTGATCTAAAAATAATTTTAAAATGTTCTTAACTAATATCAAATCATAATATAGCTGTTAATTTTTAAACTTTACTTGATAAAATTTAAGAAATATTCATTTAAAATTAAAAAAAATCATTAAATTCATAATGCCTAAAACGATCTCCGATTGGCTAGGCAGTAAATTGATATCACAATCCGAAACATCAAAATTCCATAGAAGTTTTCCTATGGCAAATGTACTGAAATATAAAGGGAAAAGTAATTTAAATCTTTTAAACATTATGTTAATGATTAAAACCATTTACAATCTACCAAACCTCAATTCCTAAGGATTTTTTTTAGTAATTTTTAGGGTGTAAAAATATTTTCCAAGGTGAAAAATTGTGAAAAATGTCAAAAATTGTGTAAATTATTATTGTTTCCATGGTAATCGCTCAATACTATGCGTACTGTGACGTCACAGAAGAGCCATAAGCGCACCAATCGTTTTCGAAATTTAATTTGCTCATTAAAATTATTTTTTTTCTGCCAGAACAAAAGCGTTTCATAACTAAAAATTGGTTTTTCCTCATATTAATAATGTCCTTTATCATCGAAAAAAATATGCATATTATATTTTAAAGTATACTTTTTATACTGTACTTTATTCATCCTCACGACTACTTCAAATTATCAACTAACAAAAATTGAATGCCATCCATTGGATTTATTCTAGTTGGTAATTAAAAAAGCAAAAAAACTAGATTTCTTGTATTTCATTATGTTTTTTTTTTCATTCTTAGAACTTTGAGTATCTTACTTTGAACAACTGTCAAGCTTGTTTAATCAACACTACTATATCTATAGACTCGATTTTGAACGTAATTAAACCTAAGATATTTAATTTGGTTTCCTGTTAATATTTTAAACATGTTTTGACTTTAAAAACAATTATATATCTCATAAAAGAATCAAATATATCATGAGTAAAACGCAAAGGTAACGCAATGAAATAAAATTTATATGCTTAATTATAATTTGAAGTATCAAAAACTGAAGACTTGATTCCCTTAAACATTTTTTTTTCAATAAAGCAATAATCATTAATAGATTTAGTACATAAAAAAGGGCCGTTCAGAAAACCCAGCAGTCTATCAACCACCTATCTTCCTGGTTCAGTAGATGGAAAATTCTCATAAATCCATCTAAAAGCGTCGCAAAAATTTTCTCTCTAAGACGTTTCTCCAACCAATTGGAGCCTATCGTGTTGGATCACATGGAAATTCCGTGGTGTGAGAAAAAAATGTCTGTTAAATATCTGGGTATACTTCTGGACTCGAAATTAACCTGGCAAAACCACATCTCAAATAAAATCAGAGAAGCCAACACTCGACTCATCCAACTATACCCACTTATCAACAGAAGGTCTCGTCTAAGTATGGAATGTTCACTGATGATATACAAATCAGTCATTAGACCACTTCTCACATACTCTTGCGCAGTCTGGCTTCCATCCTCAAAGAAAAATCATAATGAGCTACAGGTGTTCCAAAATAGAGTCTTGAGGATTATCACCAAAGCTCCATGGTATGTGAGAAACAACCAAATCCATCATGAAATGAGCGTTCCATACTTGAAAGACTTTCTAACCGCACTCACAAGGAACTTCCTTAACGGCCTAGAAAATTGTCCTAGTGCAGTAGAACTAGGCTTGGGAGAAACCATAAAACATAGAAGGCTGAAGCGGAAACTACCACAAGAGCTCCAAGAAGTAGTAGATGTTTGACCACAAGACCAAAAACCAAACAACAAATAAAAAATACAAAAGACAGAGGAATGAAGTTCGACTCCTCCAGCTACTGAAACGCCGCTAAAGACCAATTGCCCGACATCACCACCATGATATAGCGACACACCGCTGAACTGGTGCAAAATACACAAAAGTCCACAAAAAAAAAAAAGATTTAGTACATAGATTAAGGTATATCTCGATATAAGCTTAAGTAAATTGAAAAATAAGAATTGTTGGCTTCCGCGAATTTGATAAATTACCTAAAAAGTTAACAGTGTGTAATGAACGTGTCTATGGCAGATTCGATATAGTGAGTAATATATAATTTGCAAATACCTAAATTTTAAGTGAAGTTCCATTGAATTTAGCCATTACTTACATTGGTATTTTAACTTTCTTGAAAATTGTAAATAAGACCAATATTTTTCAAATTTGTTAGCCGATAGGCCTAGATTCAGTTGAACATATCCTATAATTAAGAAATAAAAAACTTCTGAGAAAAAGATTAATATTCAGTATACATATTATAATTAAATATTTTCTAGAGGTTCAATTTAGTAACTCACTTAATAGATTCTTTTCAATTTGAAACCATCATTGATGGTTAATGGTTATTTCTCAGGATAAGTAGTTCAATTATACCACAAACCAATATCATGTTGCGTGTAACGTTAATATTTAACACAAATAATATAATTCAAATAGCTTCTATAAAATTAAATGAAAAAAATACATGTAAATTTGAAAACTAAACAAACCAAACAATATCATTTAAATGATTTTTAACAAGATAATTGGTATGTTTGACGTCAACGCTTAAAATTAAAAATCCAGAAGACTATAATAGTAATGAATTTATGAACGATTCAGTCGGGTTTTTAGGTCAAAAAAAAATTTTCTCAACATTAAATTTTCTTGTCTGAAATTGTATATTTGTAGATTGTTTCAATCGTGGTCAACAACTTTTCTATCCACGTATTCCCTCTAGCTGTCTACCGATAATGAAGTTATTAGCGATCCTCTCTAATCAATCATTAATAAAGTTGGTGTGTTCTTACCCAGTTCTCATTTAATTGTTTAGAGAAAAACACTTCTTATTACATATTTTAGCCGGAGGCCTCTATTTTATGTTGTGTATATGGTGCGTTCTCTCGCACAATGTGTACAAGAGTGTGTCTGAATTGATATTAGTGGAAAGCATTTGGAAAATAACGACTTAAGTATGTTTCTATAGATACAATTATTACAGTTAATATATCGGACAGTTTTTATACAAGATAATTAACGATCTGACAAACGAGGCGAAGAATGAATTACATTAATGCGAAAATTGAACATTGAAAAATTGATGATTTTAACAGCAACTTGAAGATGTTTGCCAAAAACAACAATTTACATTTTCAGTCGAGGAAGGAAACACTCAAGATACTCACCAAAATACATAAATATTTGGTAAAATCTGATGATTTAAAAATAATATATTTTCGTCGATGTAGATATAACAAGAAGCAGCTGCGTTGTCTGCCTTATTTGTGTGTTCGAAACAACTTTTGGAAATGTTTATTCCAAGTTTCATTGGTAGGTACAATTTTCAAGATTTTAATAAGTTTTCCAACTTCTGTTTGTTTGATTGCCAAAAATCAATTTAGAAATGTAACATTGATAAAATATGATTATTATTATGAAAAATAAAATAACACCTGACGATGACAACTAGCAGCTGTTGAAACGCGTTATGAGTAGTTTAAAAAGTAGTTTTTTTGGTTAGTAATAAAAATTGAGTCATAAGACAAATGATAAATCATTAACAATTTAGAAATACTAACCCAAATTATTTTAATTCACCTAATCAATTAGTATATCTACTATTATAAAATACGGCTTAGTCACCAAAAAATTCTTTGTACTAAAAATTTGTATTTTTTTCAAATAATTTAAATACACAAAGTTAAGCTATCAAAATAATGGACGGTAAGCTCTGTGGGATGGGGCAATCACCAAGATTTGGAATTTTTAAACTTTTCTCTCAAAAGCTTCTAAATTTGCTGACCTTGTGGCTATAGTAAATACACAAAATTTTCCTCAAAATTCTATGTCTAATTTTAATTCTAAATTCGTATAGCTTTAAATTTTGTTTGTAATGCGTAAAAGTAATGCGTTTTTTTCCATTAGATTTATATATACTCGTAATTTTAATACACTGGTAACTATCCGTGAAACATTGACAGTTTAACACTGAAACATCTAATAAATGGCAAAAATTAGCAATTGAATGAAACTGAAATGACAGTTGTGACAAATGACAACAACCAATTAGTTCAAATTTGAGACAATGATTCATGTATTTGCTTTTCATTCACCCATATGTGTTAACATTCTTTGTTCTCTGTCCTTGCCAACACACCTACATTTGCCTATTATTATATTGATAACACAAAATTATCCTCAAAATTCGCTTCTAATTTTCTTTAAGTTGGATCAATTTTGTATCCAATTTGCATAGCTTTAAATTTTGTATGTTTATGGTCATAATTTTTTTTCTTAAGATTTATATATATTCGTAATTATAATCCACTGGTCACTACTCGTGATACATTGACAGCTCAACACTGAAACAATTGATAAACGGCAAAAATTGCCAATTGAATAAAATCGAAATGACAGTTGTAACAACATATTGTATTACGACAACAATAACTAAAACAATAATATTGTACTAAATTTTTGGATTCCACTAGCCAAAAATCTGAAAATAAAATTTGCGTGAATTATCACGCATTTTATAGAACTGCCTTTCTGATAGTCAAACGTCTATCTTTACATGATGCAATCCTACCGAAGCTTGTTTAGTGTCTGTTGTCCAATTGAGGAGAATTTGTTACAATTCCATTATCACAACATTCTAGAGGAATTCTTTGTATACAAAACACTACAGTTCGTAGCAAATTCATTTAGCAAAGTCTTTTAATTAACTAAAAATACCTAATAAAAATACCTAAATACCTAACTAAAAATACCTATTTAGTAAGAGTAAAACTTTTAGCTATTTTGTTTCTTATAACCAGTTACCCCCTTCCTTCTTTCTGAGGAAACTCCATGCTGATATATCCCACTGAGCTGTTAACTAGAGTGAATGTGTTCTATAAGCCTAATGTAAAATTAAAATTTTATTTCTCCTTAATTTGTCGAGTCCTCCTTTCCACAGCATATTTCTACAAAATATATTTTCTCCTCTCTAATTTGGCGTTGAAGTAAGATTGAAATAGTATTTGTTAACATGTGTACAAGTTTAAGTTTAAATGGCTAGGCAAGAAGAATATTTACGAAAGTGCGGACCCAATGAAATTCAATATATTTGTAACAGTCTTATGACCAAGTTCACTCAATTCTACATTTCAATAGATGTATACTCATCTTTTGCAGAAGGGCGAATTATTACTAAAGAGACTTATTTACAAAATCTCAATAAAAAATATGAAAAAGGAAAGATTTTAAATTGAGTTTCATTTTAATAGGAAAGGAAATAAATAAATAAATTATGTGTTCTAGTTACTTAAAAAAATATTCGTGATAGGTATAGAGCAAAACCAATAATAAAGCAATCCAAGCAAATTTTTAATTTCAATATATTTAATGGTAGTGCTACATTTAATTTTAAATTTTGATTGATTGATAGAACTTAATATATAATTGAGCAATAAATTTTGATATTATGACCTTAATAAATAAAATGTTGGACACTAAATAAAAAGAATCTCTTTGTAATATTATTGTCTATTATAAAAGTATAATAAATCTTTGGTATCGATTAATTTCCATCTTACTTTTGGTCTCTGTAAACATAATATATATGTATCGTTTATACATTATGAATTTTGGTAGTTCACACTTGTTTTTATTAGAAGTATTTATTTTCAATTCATTTCTATAAGTTCCATAATTCGAATCAGTGGCGTTTTCGTTACTCCCTACTTATATCACTAGTCAAGAAAAATGGTATGAGTCAATTACCTTTGAAGTCGTTAATTATTTAAAAATGTACTCTTCGTGTTTTTCTCAAAGGATACTCTGTCATAGAATTATCAATGTCAAAATGCCGCCCCATTTTCATATGCCGCTCGGGGTCATGCTCGCCATGAAACCCACCACGCTATACTACTGGTTTCATTGTTCTTCAAACTACATTTTCCCAGAGATGTGTAAAATAGTTTAAGAATGTATTTGAATACAAAATTCAAATACTTTTTATATATTTTATTTCAAATACAAAATAGTTTTTCATTTTATATTGAAAATACTAAATGCAAAATACGTATTTCCAAAATACTTTCCTAAAATAAAATACTTTTAGTTTTAAACTTTCTTTATTTTATTAGATTTTTATGTAAACAAATTCTTCAAGAGCAACTATATTTCGCAAAAATTGTAAGTAAGGAGTCGCTGGCTATACAATGTACATCCAGTTGAGTTGCACCTGAACAACAATTCGTAATATTACGTGCTATCAGAATTAATTTTAAATTAATTTTTATTTTAATGAAACTTCGTGATTAAGGACGAAATATGCGATTAGAAAATATTTAAGTACTAACTAGCATCATTTTACTATTTTGGGCAGTCAAATTATTATTGAACGTATTAGCACTATAATTTTTTACAACTAATGATGCTCTTCGGCGAGCACGAAATTCACGAATACGTTCTGTTGAACTTTTTGCCGTCTTTATAGTCTTTTTTTCTTTACTTTTTTTGATAATCTTGACAATAATCTGCATTTCGTTTTCGACATACTTCAAAATTTTAAAATAATGAAATGTTTATGCAAAAAATTACAATAAACAACTTTACACGGTTGTTATTGGTTGCGACCATGACGACCATTCTCAAGTAGGGTAATACGCAAGCGCGCACTTCCATAGAAATACTTATGTTTCCTACCTCATTCTTTCGCATATTAAATCTTATAGATTTATATATTTCTCTGTTTACTGTCGCTTTTTCGTTATATAAAAATTTCAAGTCACAACAATGCTAAAGAAGTATTCACTTCAAAAAATTATCAAAATATATTTTGCATTTTGCAAATACAAAATATGTCCTAAAAGGTATTTCAAATAGTATCAAAAAAGTATTTAAATATACAATGGAAATATATATGTTACACTTTGTATTTTGCATTTCAAATAATACTATTTTGAAAATGTCTCATCTTTGCATTTTCCGACAATGTTCAGAACAATGCACCCATTTGAATCGTCAATTTTCAAAAAAAAAAATTAAGATCGTTATTTCCTACGGTATTTTAACTGGTGATAAGAAAGCTGTTATATTAGTAAATTTCCTAACTAGGCTTCAAAATTATTTGTCAAGAATTTAAAACGAAATGTGTATTGAAAAAAACACATAAGCAAGAGCAAAATATATATATATATACCTACATATATCTATATACACCTATATTCCCCATGATCAGCTGCATGTTGTAAGCTTTGTACGTGACTAAAAATTAATTGAAATAATTTCACACGTCAAGATGTTTTTTTTTAAATCACCAGTTGTTACGACAATTGTTTAATTCACGTGGCACATTATTACTGCTTAGACAATATTCCAGGATGCATATTTTGGAAAAAGAATGATACAATTTTAGTGAGAAAATAAAAAGAAAAAAGTATATATTGGAGAGGTCTTGCAGCCACTTTTAAGAGGTCAGCGAAGCGACAAAGTAGTTGGCTGCCAGTTCGGTAATACATTGATAAATAATTTTATAAATCTTTAGCCATTTATGGTTTTAATGTGAAGAATATAAATGAGTTGATTGTGTATATAGAAACGTTGCAGTCATTAAAAATGATGGTTGTTTCTCTGGCGTGTCCCCGGCCCCTTTTAAATCCCGTAATCGTAATACAAAACGAACCCATAGTTTTATGGAAATTGGAAAAATCATTTTAATTACTGTCATCCGATAGAACGATGTGTATTTGTATGAATTGTGACAAATTTCATTTGAAAATCAATGTGACTTAAACAAATTTGAATTGTTAGTTAAACACGACTGCAAGTTCCCTTATATGTTATATAACTCGTTGTTTTGTAAACAGACATTACATAACTCAATATTCATGTAAACCTTCGTTTAAATCCACTAAATGAACATTATGTCAGCTTTTAATTACCAATTATAACACACTTCTTTTACTTTTGATAAATATCTCGCCTCATTTTATAGTATTAATTTATTTTCCATTGCAATATCTTATTTCAAACTTATTTTTAGCATCACTGATTTTTCTGTTTGTATATTATGAATGATTGAATCTTTAATCTGTCAACAATATCTCGTTTGTCCATCAATTAGACGTCGCTAAAGAAAAATTTTAATCAACCTGTCAGTGGTCAGTTGGCATGGCAAATGGTTCATTATAAAAATTTCCGCTAATAAAATATCGTTTAAGTCCAATTTTGTCTGATAAAGTCAGAAACTTGAAAATACTGTTTCAATTTCAAATATTTAACAGGGCAATTAATTTTCAGTAAGTACTGGTTGATAGGTTTATGGGGATAGATGCTTCACAAACACCATTTTCGTTCATGAATAAATATCCCTCGTCACTATCAAGCTTGTTGAGATAACGATATATAAAACGTGACATGTTTTCTATATTTGCATCTGTATGTAAATCTGCATTATAAAGTTTTCGATTTTTTTTCCGTCCAAAATTATATCTCGGTTGAAAAATATTTAAAAGCAGCGGTCGCCAAACATTTTGACCTCACGGGCCACTAATGAGACTTGTAAGACTTAAATATAAAGATTGGAGAAAAGGAAATCCATTATTTTTTCGATAGATGTCTATAGTGATCGATATCTCGTAAAATATCAATCAAATAATTTCAGATTTATGCTAGTTGTCAAGATGATATTTCTCACTAAAAAAATATATTTTGCTGTTTTATGTTTAGTTCATTCTATTGTGAGTCTACAAAAAGAATATTTTTTTTGAAATATAGATCAAAAATATTATTCATGGTGACAAAAAATAAATTGTGATATTTTGAGCTCTTAATATTGATACTAAGAGGTCTATCATCGCAATTTTTGATTTTTCAATGCGTAACACATTTTTTTCTCAAAATTTTTGATCCAAAGCACTGAATCAACTTAAACAACTAATAAAGGAAATTAAATGTTCTACAATAATGTTTCATTGTCAATTTTCGTGAGACCAACCGTTTTCTTATAATCAAGTCTTGAACATTGACTTATTTTTCCGATTTGATTTTTTAACATTGGAATTTTGTAACTAATGAACGAACCATCATTTAAAATACATTTTTTATATATTCTTGAAAGAAATAAAATGCCCTACAAAAAAGGTCTCGTAGCATAAAGCATTTGATTTTATTCAAGAATAAACGCAATGTTACTCTAAATAATGGCTCGTTCATTAGTTCAAAAATTTCAAAGTTAAAAAATCAAATCGGCAAAATAGGTCAATGTTCAAGACTTTATTATAAGAAAACGATTGGTCTCACGAAAATTTATAGTCAGATATTTTTGTAGAACATTTAATTTCCTTCAGGAATGGTTTAAAAATTTTGAAAAAAAAATGTGCTTTGGATTGGAAAATTGCGTTGAATAAGAATCAATTTTAAGAGCTCAAAATATCACAATATTTTTTTTTCACTCTGAATTGATATATCTTAAGCAATAATCCTTGATATATCTTAAAGAAAAAAACAATGGTTGATTTTTTTGATCCAGCCTAGTGATTATGGTCCCAATACTAATACTAACAGCTAGGTACATGCAATTTTGGTTTCGTCGATTCCGTTCAGGTATTTTGATGCTAAGGATACACCTCGCACAGACAAGTCCGTCGTCAAAAAAGGTTATTAAATCACTGAGATAATCGAAGTTGACTGGTATATTAGTAGCTGTAGTATCGTCCAGGAGCTAAATATCGATTATAAAGCAGTTTTAAGCCAATAAACTTAATGAACATTTATTTTTATCGATAAAGGACAATATTGATAAGAGGAAAACCCAATTTTTAATTATGAAACGCTTGTATTTTGGCAGAAAAAAAAATGAGCAAATGAAAGTCTGAAAACAATAAGTTTGCTTATGAGTCTTCTATGACGTCACAGTACGCATATGGAAACCGAAATATAAGCAGATCATTGAGTGGTTATCATAGCAACAATAATAATTTTCACAAATTTTGACATTGTTCACAATTTTCCCACATGGAAAACATTTTTATACCCTATAAATTACTATCGATTTTTTCCTTAGGAAAAGAGGTTGTATATGTAGATGATAAATGGTTTAAATCATTAACATAATATTACATAAATGACATAATGAACATGCATTACTTTATCAATCTTTCTCTATGTGTTTAAGTTCATTTGTCATAGGAAAACGTCCTTAGGATTTTGAAGTTTTGGATTGTGACGTCATTTTAATGGTGGGCCAATAGAAAATCGTTTTAGGAATTTTGAATTTAATGATTTTTCTTTTGCAGTTTCAAAGAAATATTTCTTAAATTTTATAAAGTAAAGTTCAAAATTAACAGTTACATTGGGTGTTGGTATTAATTTAGAACATTTTTAAAATATTCAAAATTACAATTAGATCATGTGCACTAGATTAATTGAACAAAATTGGATTCAAAAAGAAGTGGGGTATTTGGGTGCCACACCAATTAACACCAAAAAACATGATGGGTTGAATTTTCATTTGCGAAGTCTTGGTCAAACGGAATGAAGTCAACCTATTTTTTCAACGAATGGGGGAAATGGACAAGAGAAATGGCCACATACGACAACATTGAGCGAAAACGATCGTGGTAAAAGAGCAATAAAGCAGCCTCAAAAGGTGGTCAAACCAGGACTAACGACTAGGAAGGTTCTGCTGTATTTGGTGGGACTGAAAAGGAATAATTTATTATGATCTGCTTCCATATTAACCAAATACTAAATTTGTATTTATACTATCAATAACTGGACCGATTTAAGCTTGCGACTGATCAGAAATGGCCAGAATTGGCCAACAGAAGAGGTGTCATGTTCCATCAGAACAACGTAAGGTAATACACTTCTATAGTGACTTTCCACAAACTCCGGGAGCTTGGTTAAAAAGTTTTGATACTTACACCATTTAGTCCAGAACTATTACCAAGCAATTACCATATTTTCCTTGCATTGCGAAACTTTCTTAGTGATAAGAAATTGGCATCAAGAGAAGATTGTAAAAATCAATTGTAATAGAGTTTGCAAAGATCTCAATTAAAAGAGTTTTTCGCCTGTAGGAACCAAGACCTCAATTAGAAAGGCATTATGAAGCTACCCTTAAAATGGATACAAACTAATAAAACGGCACATATTTAACCGAAATCGGGTAATCCGAAACATATTAAACAAAGCTTTGAAGTTCATGAAAAAAAAAATGTATTTCTTTTCCTCAACCTAATTTATAATTAGTACACATTTCACATTTCTCTGTGTACCAGCGAAATTTTCTCGCAAACCACCACTTTGGCGACCACTATTTTAAATCATACCCGTAAATCACCAAATATAAAAAAAAATGCTGGCTCGATTTACGTCAATTAAAGACACTGTAACCTTTGTAAGATATTTAACATTTCTAATTTACAATTTGGAAGATTAGAATGAACCAAATCTGGTGTTCTCGTCACAAGGTCAAGATGATATAAGTAAAACTGCAGAAAAAAACGTGCAAAATAATTTCTTCTTCACGCAATAAACATGAAGAAAAATCATAAAGAAATCAATTATTTGTATAATCATTTTACATTATATTTACAGATACGCACATTTTGTAATATAATCATTATAATTATTGCAATTTTAATTACAATAATTTATAAAAGCGAGATTAAAATCGATTTAATAAAAAGGCAGGCTATTAAATCGTGGACGGCAAAAAATGTATCCGATCTCAACTACTTGAAATATCAAATAAAGACCATGGCTTGCTAGAGATGTTTAAGAAGAAAAGATTCTCAGTAATGATAATATTTGCCATTAAATAATTAACATATTTTCAATGTGTAAGTCTGTTACTTGATGCCATATAACAGCAATTATTTTAATTACAAATTTATTTATTTCCCACGAGATTTTCAACAACAAAAACTTGTACTTTTCAAAATCCAGACCCAAAGCCTGGTGATGATTTGGGTCAGATCAATTCGAAAACAAATTGTTATTAAAATCATCGTCCTTGACTG
Source organism: Sisyra terminalis (assembly GCA_958496175.1). Classification (NCBI taxonomy): domain Eukaryota; kingdom Metazoa; phylum Arthropoda; class Insecta; order Neuroptera; family Sisyridae; genus Sisyra; species Sisyra terminalis. The sequence continues at coordinate 36,345,314 of OY292274.1, forward strand.
TAATAGCAAACAATAAAAATGAAAATTAAGAAATGCTAATTCAAATATTGGATAGCTATATACGCGTATTGTTCTACAAATTTAGCTCACAATGTGGTAATAATTATGTCGTATATTTTGTATTGTTATAGGTCCCAACTTAGTGTTATTAAATTTTAATAGTTTCAAAAATATTTTTTTTAATTTTTTTACCAGATCTTATACACTACATGGGTTGATAACATACAAACAGTACATTTATTAACCTTGATTTTGTAACAACGTATTGTTTAATTAAATTAAGAAACAAGTACCATATTTGTCTCTAGCGTATTAATTAATTGAGAAGAAAAAGATTAATTGATTCGTATTTTTTTTAATTCTTGCGAAAGTTTGTTAATTGTTGCAGATAATAAGGTAAAAAAATTCTAATTTCTTTTCTTATACCAAACTAAATTTGTATTTAAAAATGAAATTTTTTAAATTAAACTTATTAAACTAGGCAAAAAATTAGAGAAAATTAAGATCGAAAAAATATTTACTTGTTGCTATTGAAATTTCAATATTTTTCACACAAGTAAAGGTATCAGAAGATAGTAAAAGTTTTTTTTTTTGTAGAGCATTCATTATTCTATAAAATAGGCTGAGTTAGGTAGAATTCTTTGTATAACGCACCATTTCCTGACTATAAAAATCCAAAGACTCAAAAACATTTCTCATATTCTTATATTTCTGAAAAGTAAAAGGTAAGATGCGTAACGTTTAAATGTTAAAATAGTAAGCCCTGAAATTTTTAATGAACTAATAAACTACATATTGAAAAACAATAAGATGTACGATTAGAGTGAATGTACTCTCTAAGTCCCATGTTAAACTTAAATTGTCATGTCCCTTCCCCCAATTTCCCGAGTGCTCGTACCCCTTCCACAGGATATTTGTACAAAATATATTCTCTCCTCATTAAGTCGACATTTGGAGCAGAGTGGAATAGTTTTAAAAACGGCCAAAAGAAAACGCCGAGTTTGAAAAAAAGGTAAATAAGTGGGAACCTGATGGCATTCATTATATTTTTGACAAATTTTAGATCAGTTTCACTCTAGTTATACAGCTTAGTATTAAAAATTTTTATAACAAACAAAAATTCTTTAAGACTGTAGTATTAATTTGAGAAATTTTTCACAAATACGGTGTTTTAAAAATATATTTAGTTATAATATTTCAGATAAATTAATAAATAAGCAGCGTTAAAACAAGCATTAACAAAAAATAGGTACAAAAAATAGGTAAATATAAACCTAATTATAAAAAGGCAGTTCCTATAGGTAATATATAGCGTTTGTGATATGCGACTCACGCACTTTCGTACGTACGTACAGGTTTAAAGTCAGAAATTGTCAAAGTAGGACCAAATATACTGAAAGTAAATATTTTCATCAAAATTTCATGAAAGATTTTTTTTTGTGGTTATGATATTTTTTCTACAAATGGTTATAGGTATTTCAACGAAATACATATGGACTAAAACTTCTATAATTTAAGGTAGCTTATGTTACTATTGTACTCGTAAAAATATATCTTTGTACTAAAGAATTATTAATTTGAATTCTATGATAAGCAAGTTTACTAATATTTTCTGAGTTACCGATTTTTATAAATTCTAGTCACTAAAGATTTGAATCATTAGTCAGAAAAATTCTCACCATAAATATGTTACAAATCAAACTTGTGGAATGTATAAATAAATAGAAACATATGTGCATTTACACATATGAACAATATTTAATCAAATAACGTAATTTTAATTTTTGGTAAGGGAGACCGGAGCTGATTGGCTATATTTCAATTTAAACTTCAGTATTGTTTTGATTTTAAAATTATATGAGGAAAACCACATAAAAACTAAAAGAAAATTTATTCTGCTATTGAAAAAGATAACATTTAAACAAAAAAATTTACAATAAAACTTAATTTTACAGAAAACGAAAAATTAATCACCCAATCTAATATACGGGGTAGATTGACGATGAAGTATAGCTAGGTTGACCTAAATAATAGTTGTGTCTGTCAAATTTTAAAACAGAAGTCGTAAAAACAATTACATTTAAGCAATCGATAATTGAAATTTTATTCTCTTTTTATAATGTGCTTATTTAGTTAATATAAAACAAAAATATTTTTTCATATTGAAGACATATTTTTAATCGACAATTTTTTTTAATTTTTTTGATACATGGAACCTTAATTGTACCACGATTGATATATGGGAATGGTGATTATCTAAGAGTCAAACCAAAAGGTTTAGCATATTCTCTAACTAATTAGACAACCAGCTCCAAAACAAGTAAGTACCAACACCAAATGACATTTTTTTTCTCCCGTTGTCTAACCTTAAGAAAAGCACATAATCAAAAGAATGAAATACACAGCTATAGCATTGAACTTAGAAATGATTCAAACTTCCGGTAACATTTAATGAAATCGGAGGTATTGCAAGAAAAAATGTAATACGGAAAAAAATACTTACATGCCTTATTTATCGAAATGTAAGCATACCTTTTTTATTATAGGTGATAATATCGTCGCGATCTATATTAAGATAGACTTCAGAACCTCAGATTTTTTATTAAGATGTAGTCTACCTATCCTTATAGCCAACCAGTCCCGGTCTACTCTATTTTTCCAAATTTAAGCTTTCGAACTCTTGATTTAAGAGGTAAAAACTATAAAAGTTTAAATACTCATTTATCAAAAATAAGCGACTACGCTTATGTAAAAACTAATATAATAATGTGTCGATATGTTCGTAATAATAAAAATCCTTAACACCTGAAGAAAGTAGAGCCATTCTTAAGACATTTTACTCTCCAAATAAATTATTGGTTTTACTACTTATCGTAAATGCTATTATATATATAATCATTTAATAATATATCAAATAAATCGTCATAAAAATTGTAATTTTAATGAAAAAAAAGGAAAACTTTTATTAAAATGAATAAATGTTGTTATGCTTTGTAAAATAGTACCTGGAGGATCGAGTTCAACTCGTTTTTTTTTTGCTAAATCATGGAACAGATGAATTGGAAAAACGAAACGTATTTTTTCATCTAAGTCATAAATTCCTTACATTTTATGTACCATTCGCATCTATGATAATCTATATATTAACATATAAGTAATAATAATTATTTATTTTTGTTATTAAAATTGACTACGGAGATAATACTTTTAAAAAAAATAAAATCTAAAAGCTGAAGTCCAAAATATTAAAATCTCGTTTTGACAATGCAACTCGATAATAGATTGTTTTTTATTTTAAAAATATTTGACAGATACATATTTGAAAAACAATTGAAACCAAATGTTATATATTAGTCTATATTCATACCAGCACAATGTTATATTCATTATGTACACACATCAACAGATGGCGCATTTTTTTTCCGTTTTTCGTGGAAACTTGCGTTTTTGCATATAAAACAAATTTACAGATAAACTTTAAAAATGAAATTCTATGAAATTTCAAATTTTCATCAAAATCGTTAGAGTCGTTTTCAAAAATGAAAACACATCCATATATACATGCAAGAATAGCTCGTTTAATATATAAGATTAAGTATTAATAGAAAAATCTTGTTTTATTCCAAAAATAATTTTGAAAATATAGTACAGATATAAAGAATTATGTTCAACAAAAAAATTAATACTTAATAATATTGCGATAAAACGACAAAAAATCTTTAATATTATTGCTATTCTTTTACATTATTTGCTCATTAAAATATAAATCGATCATAAAAATATTTTGTATGTTTGATCTTTATTAGAAACCTTATTATTTAGTGAGCTCATTGAAACGAAAAAAAAATTATAGAATAAGTAAAACATAGTATTGCAAAGAAGTAAGGTGAAACGCTTTTTTTTTTCAACGTGTGTCTTATGTACATTTTGTAAAATATTCTTAGAAATAGTCAGTTAATTAGAAGGTAAAAGACAATTTAAAACTAATTAAGGCTAATTTAAATAAGTAAAGAAGAAGAAAAAAAAGATTTAATATTTCATTGTTTAAGAAAACACTTGGAGAAAATAGCGACCTTGTTTAATTTTAATTTATACATTGCGAAGATAAATGAGCCACATGCAAATAAAACTCAATCAAAAAAGTCGAAATTGTATCATCGGCCCCACATCACCTGGGCAAAATGCAAAAATAAACGACGGTTGACTGGAACGATTGATATTAATTTCTCTTGGCACATATTTGGGAACGTAAAACGCAAAAAAAAATCATGACAAGTCTGAAAGATCAATCGATACGCCAATGATTTCTAAAATCTCTAGGGGGGCGCAATGACGAGAATAATAACGTACATATCCAATTGATTTGGGTGGAGTCGAAACATTTGAAGGCATACTAAAAGGATATTTTGCGTCGAGCAATTCTGGCCTTATACATTTGCTTTGTTTGCCGTTAATTAATTCAAATAAGATTTATTTAATAATCATAAGTTTGCGTTGAGAAAATAACAGGAATATTTATTTACTTGTAAAAAGTTATAAGCGTTTTAATTTATGCATAGATGCAATGAACATTTTACGCTCATTAAAGTTAATGCAATGCAATAATTTATGCTATTTTCGATTATTGGAAACATTTTCTATTTTTCATTTATATTCAATTTCTCACTGTGTAATATTTTATATATATATATATATATATCTGCAAATACGTATCTACATTAGGTATTAGTAATGGGAAAATAATTTAATGTGAGCTTTCTGCTTCGATGCATCATTTAATAAACGAATATTGTAAAACAATGTCATAATGGTCAATGAATTCACCGATGCAGAACACTGCAAATATTTCATATGCATTTCATTGGTACATTTTTACAATACATTTTGGTATGTTTACATCTAAATTTTGTATTAGTGAAAATAAAAGAATGTATGATACACAAAATAAAATTGTAATTAAATTTCAAATAGTAGGAAAACTAACAAAAAAAAAAAAATGATTTAATACATCAAGGACACCAAATCGGACTACAATAGCCTACAGATTTTCACCATAAGTCATATAAACTGAAACTTCTTAATTGTTGTACAAATAGAAAACCTACAGCAATGTTACGTCACATAAACATTTTCATTCAGTTGATTTTCTTAAATAATGATTTAAATTCCGATTAATTATCTCTATAAATTTATTCAAACTCCAGAAAAAAAATATTACCTCGAATGTACTAACGTCATAAATGAACAAGTTTTTTAATCTTTCACATATGAAATAAAGTATGCAAATTTCTTTATAGCGTTAATTTACATTTTCTCTTTGTCGTATCGCACGATTTCGAAAGCCGTTCATATTTGAACGAGATTTAATTTTGTTTTTATTTTTGGAATTGATTCTATTCAGATATTATTCCAATAAAAATCGTTTAAATAAAAACATATGGTCTTAACACAGATTTTATCTCTGGATTCAAATTTTTGGAATCGTATCTAAATTTGGTTTAAGTTTACTTTGATAACAATGTAAATATTTAACAGTGGATGGTTGTATGTTACTCTTACGAATGTTTACATTATGCGTTTCCCCGTTAAAATACACGATTAAGTATATCAAACAGGGTAATGTCGAATTGGATATAACATTTCTATAGTTAATGATTTATTTCCGATATGATTTAAAATTAGCATTAATAAATAAATAAAAAAAATTGTAAAAAATCTACGCAATATTTTTTTATGATTCTTGCAAAATTAATACTAAATTAAATACTGACCTATATGAACAATTAAATATTATAGATATTTGTTAAAAAAACACTATAAGTTACTAAAACAAAAAATATTAGGTATAATTTTTTATAGATATATATTAAAGCGCACGATATGCCAAATAGTCACTGATAACACAAAATGTAACTGGAAACAATTAGACGATTTTTAGTTATCGAAATTGCTGTCCACATCTGAAGAACATCCGCATGCAGCAGCAGTAGCCACTACAACTGTTGGGGCCCAAGTAGTTAAGCCCGCGCGGCCCCAATCTAGTGACGTCACACATGTGCGGGCGTCACTTAATCACATTTATAACGTTGCGATGTCACAGGGGTAATGATGAGTATCTATTCAATCAAATCTGATATTTATGAATGGCTTAACATTGGTTTAATGATTGTATTTACATTGTACGATTTAAGCAATTTTTAAACATTTAAATGTTTATTTTTAGGAAACTAAACGAAAATCAGGCGGTGTCGCATAAACATTAAGTACATTGTGTACAGCTACTGCTTACCAAATCGGAATGTTTAATTATTTTTGCTTCATTTAAACCACACTGTCCATGTTAATGTTAGTATTTACAAGTTTTGAAATTTTGATAATTCGAAATAATTTAATCAGTGTTTTTAATTTGATTACTACTTTTTTTTGTTAATAAAATTTACAGTCAAAATTAAATTAAATTCTACTCATTATTACGTTATATACTTTGTTATTTATGTTTACAAAATTATAGACAAGATGTGTATTGAAAATACTATATAGTTAGAGCATTGTTTTAGTAAGTAGTTGATTCATTAATTCATTCAGGTAGTGACGAACTAACTTAGTATTAAGTTCTAACCAGAAAAAATCCTGGACGCCGTAAGAAGTAATACTTATTTATAAAATTCAAGTGTTTTTCTGGAAATAAATTTCAGCCGTTTTTGTTTATAACTATTTCTTAATAAAATTTGTATCAATATAATACTAGTAGTAAACGTGATGTAGCTATCCGTGAAATATTCACAGCCAGCATTGGCATATGACAAAAATTTACAATTGAATCAAATCAAAATGACAGTTGAAACAAATAACAACAATCAACAGAATTTACATCAATATAACTATAAAGTACTAGTAACTATGAAGTATTCACAGCCAACACTTTCATATGATAAAAATTTATAATTAAATCAAATCAAAATGACAATAGAAGCAAATGACAACAATCAACAGAATTTGTATTAAAATAATTGAAAAATAGTATTAGCTATTCCTGAAATATTCACAGCCAACGCTGCCATATGACAAAAAAATACAATTGAATCAAATCGAAATGACAGTTGAAACAAATGACAATAGTCAGTTAACTCCAATTTGGTCAATGATTATTATATTTGACTTTCTCTCACATGTATGGGTTTATACTCATTATCTGTTCTCTATTTTTACTGTAATGTTTATCATAATTTGCTTATTTTTATACTAGTTTAAAATAGTTTATTTCTGATTTAATACAGTAACAAATTCAAAAAAATTGGTTAAAATGTAAACGAATAATTTATTTGTCGCTAAGGAACGGAATATTAATTTAAAAATTTAGAAAACATAAAAGTAACTTCTGGTTAAAAAAGCAGATACATTATCTCGTGTTTTGGTATATTTCGTGAATAACAGAAGTTACCCGATTGGGTATATGAGCAATTACATTTTGCTTAGTTCAATCCAGATCTGAGAACCGTTCAGTGAACGTAACAGTTTAAATCAACTTTCGTAATCAACTAATAAACCAACTAATTAACCGTATCCACCTAAAGAAGATTAAGTTCAAAAGTACAATTTTTTCCGCTAATTTAATACAAAAAATTGAGTAAAAGTAAAATTTTGTTTAAAATAGTTGCAATTAATATTTATTTGGTTATACACAATTAAGTTCATCTAAAAATTGTTAATAATAAATAGTTACATTTACGAAGAATGTTTGTAAATTTCTTATACTCGTTACTTTTAAAATATTGTCAACCTAAAATGTAAACATGCTAAGTTCATTTTCAATGATTTTTTTTTGTTCCTATAAGAAGGGAATACAAAATTCTATCAAGTGACAAACTGACAAATCACATTAGATATGAAATTTCAAAATTTAGCATGAAACTAAGACCGGCTACTTTTTATTAACTTATGTCGCTTACATTAACTTTTTCCCTTCCCCTGTAAAAACTGTTAAAATGGACTTAGCAGGTTACCACTTTAGGTCGACGATATGTAATATACATGAATATAAATTTTTAGATGAAACTTTTGCCGATGTGAAAATTTATTGCGGTTGATAAATAGATTAATAGTTACTTTGTAAGAAGATAAATTGAAAAAATGATATAAAAAAAAGATCATAAAATTGTTGTATGTACTGGTTTTTCTTCTGTGAAGTTGATAAGGTTAAAATGCTTAACAAAGTTTTAGATATTTTCTTTTGTAGATAAGTAAATTAAGTTTAAAATAAATACAGAACTATAAAAGTGCGTCAAGTTCCTGTTCACTCTAATTACCTGGCAGATATTGGTTGTGAAACATTAAAAAGAAATTGATGTTTTTGGCCACCACATATAATTAAAGATGTTTCTACAACCAATTTGTTATAAATACTAGGTAATAGCACTTGCGCACTTAAGACATTTTTGTGTTAGATTTGAGCGAAATGAATTTAATACGTTTTACAATGCAGCTTTGTGGTTGAATTATATCAATACCAATAATCATATTTTTGTTTATTTAGCTGTACTAAAAATCTTTTGCTAACGGTTAGAATTACTCCATGCTGATACCATCGGATAGTAAAAACATTGTTACAGAACTCCATAATATCGTATGGATATTACACATAGCTCCCTGTGACACTTGATAAGAACGTTTTTAGATTTCTTCACTAAAAAATAATCTTTATCCAACAAATAAACGTCAACATATTTTTTACGTTGCCTATAATTTTATGTTCATTCAACGATATTTAGAAATAAGAATAATTGTTTTCCACACAAAAGACCATTTCTCTAAAGAAATGCCAGTCAAATAGCAGGTTTCATACATTTTACTAATCCTTACTGTTTTTGTTGGTAGTAACGATCTATTTTACTCACTGTTTTTTAATCTGATTTTTGGAAAAGAGTTAAATTCAAAAATGTATCTATATATACTTAATTTTTCTCCTATATTCCTAGCGCAACATTCAAATCGCTTCAAATAATGCGGATTACTGTCACTTTGGCACCATCGTTTTTTAAACATTGTTAACTCTAAACTCCTAGCAGATTACTGAGCTATTAGAAATAAATGAGTGTGCTTGCTCTCAAACGGAACGTTTTTAAACAAACAAAAATATTCTAATATTTTTCCATTTATCAATGTATACTTTGTATCGTTTGGAATTTTCAGATTTATAATTAATCAAAAACAGTTCAAATGCAATATATTTGCTCGAAAAAATAAGATATTTTTTTTAGGCACATCACTTTGTACGTCTTTCACTACAAATTAATAAGAAAATACGTTTCTTCTGTAATTTTTCAAGAATGACTAACCAATATGAAATATGTTTAATAGGCATGATCGCCGTAACTCAAATCACTAAAATCTTGTATTGATTTAATAAAACATGAGTTAGAAAATACAGAACATGCATTTATTTTTTGTTCAGAGCAAGATTGATAATTATTTCGATGTAAAACTACAAAATACGGCTATTCGTCAAGATATACTGAACACCAATCAGAGCGAATGACGTCATAATTTTATAAAGGAATGCATTGGAACAAGGGGAGCTTTATTTACCAGGCGACAGTGTATTGGTGGGGATAACTCAGACAACAACCCTTATATCATTACCGTTTGCTTTACTATTTAATTTTTTTACATATGGAACGTCCAAAATAGTATGCAAGATAGGCAAAAGAGTCTTCAGCTTTCAATATATTCCAAGAATATATTTATTACAGCGGAATTTATCAATATCATAAAGAAATGTGGGATCATTGCAAAATATAAAGAACCTTTAAATAGGAAAAAATTTAACAAATCCGCAAGGGTTTCTTTTTTAAACTATTGATAAGAGGATAGGATGTTTGGAATAGGAACTCTTTGTCCGACTAAAGATTGGATGAAATTGTGTGAACGTAGAAGTGAGCATTTTTGGAGTAAAGACTCTTCAAATGCACTTTTGAATAACACGAAAAGTTTATTTAAATCATTGAAGTTTTCAATTCAATAATTGATTTGGAGTATTAATTGGTGTATTACGACACTGAGGGACCGCACACCACCTATGAACTTTTGAAGTCATATTGAATAGCATAAAATATAAAAATTATTCAATGAACTTCAAATATACTATACGTTTAGTGTTCCAACATGATGTCACAAGTGACACCATGACACTTCCAAGCGTTTTGGCGTGGATTTTAAATTTGGAAAACTAAAATGTCTATTTTTCCTGCTAAACTTGTAATTTTCATAGAGATTGTTTTTTTCGTAAATAATACACAGTATAATCTCACTAATCCGGCACTTCGATACTTCGATAGATTGGCACGTCCAATAATCCGGCACCCTTCGCCCACGCCTCCCTCGTCCCTCTACATATGCATACATTTATTCCTTCTATGAAATGTTTTATTTATTCATTACCTATAACTTTTTCACTATAATACAGTAATCTGAACATTGCAATAATCCGGAACCTTCCGGTTTTTAATAGTGCCGGATTAGTGAGATTACACTGTATATTTCCGAATATTATATATGATAATTTTACAAAAGTAATCATCCTCATTATGTATTAGAAACTGGTAGTGCTGGATTCAAATTTCGTATCAAGGAATTTTAAATATTTCTCGATTTACAAATTTTGATTAACCCTAGAATCGTTAAAGATCAGTTAAGGACCCTTAATAGCTGTTATTAAGCGACGATAAATAACGATTAAAAAAATGTTTGATCGATATGTAGGTAGGTGTATAATTTATTTTCAAACAATTAACTTCAGTGTCTTCTCGTTTTGATTAAAAATTTTTTTGATGAGTTATTGATCATATTTTTTTCAGTAGTTTGAAGAATAAAAGTCACAATATATGATAAGAAAAAAAATGAATTATTATTAATCTCATGTACTAATATAAAATAATCTTTCCTTGCAAATTTTTTGTTGAAATATTTCCTTCATGCATGCAACAATTCTAAATGTCATGCACATTTATTATTGAAACAACACAAGTGACAATATCAGCCATATTCAAAGCTAAAAGTTACACATCATGTGAGAACTACCGGTACCAGAAGTTACAGAAAATATGACTAGCACGTTCTTTACGATTCTTCTTCAGTTTCTCAGCGCTGTAAAACTTTTTATCGCTATTTTTTATACTATTTGTTTATATAAACCGCATCTTGTTCTTATTAAAGCCATCTAATCAAGTGGCTGTGTTAACTCATCCCTTTCCCTCCTTCCTACTCTTCAGCAATGTTCAATATTGTGGGGTTTGCAATATGTTACGATTCTGTAATTACAAATGCGTGGCATATTTATGGTAAAGTGTATAGTGAACTTAAAACAACAATGATTGTGATCAAAAACTAGAAATTGATCGAGAACGATTTAATAAGCTCACTAGTTATCTCTTCCTATACCGAAGCTTAACATTTTTTTAAGATTAAAAATTTAACTTGCTTTACCAACAGCAATCCAACTTTATCGTTTTTGCTGTTCCAGACAAGACGTACTCGTTGAAAAATTTATTTACCTGTTTTATATTTATGCCTACCTATTGTTTTGCAAATTTGTAGTTCATCAGCTTGACCTAACCATATTAGTCTTGATGTATTTAAATAGAGTGTCATCTTAATTTCCCTTATATTGCAGTCATTAATGCAACAATTTATCACTCAAACGTTACGTGGTTAGCAAACGCAAGAAAATAGTTTCAAAAGATAAAATTCCATTTGAAATGTTATTCTTATATTACAACAATGTTGTTGAAAAAATTCAATTCAATAATTCGTTTGATATATTCACATCATAAAAGCGAATAATAAATTAATACAGTTTACGTTTACTTAACTTATTCTTGATATAAGACACCTATTAATCATGGAGCTTCTATAAATGCAATCAATATACGTATAAGAAAACTTGTTTTCATATCGTAGGAATTATTTATTTCAGAAAAAAATCTAGAATAGTCTCAGCATAAACGCCAATAGAAAGCAACAAATTGCGAACCAATAGAATGTTGTCAGTAGAAAAAGTATTGGACGATCAATTAGAAAATATTTTAAATTTTGTGTTGTCATCAATTTGATCAATAAAATATAACTGTTTCTTTAATGTTTGAATTCTTCAAATAGCATTTTAATACGTCAGATTGAAGTTATAAATTGTTCTAATAACTAATTCGTCAATCAAGAAAAATTGAAACTTTGCTCGCTACGAAATTCGAACTCAACACTTACCAGTTTTGGAGCGGTCTCTTTGTCCCCTCTGCCACCAGGAGGCTTAAAAACAATATTTGTTTTTATAAAAGTGTACCAGTTATAAAAAAACAGATGTCAGTTTAACTCGCTAACTTAGGGCTCCATACAAAAACCGCCATTTCTTTAATTTCTGACACGAAAAATAAATAACAGGAGAACAAACGAGACAGGGAATTTTTTAGTTCTCGTGTTCTCAAAAGATTATACATTCTTAGTTATTTTTTCGACCACTACAAACGCATTGTCGCTAAAAAACTTGACCAATTTGAGATACTGAATTATTATTGGTTGACCGCTTTTTTGTTATTGTTATTCAAACTGTAGCTAAAGCTGTCAAAACATTTCATTCATGATTTTCATATAATTTAATACCTTTAATATAACACAAATTCGTTATAATTTAATTCTCCTTATGTTTAGACAACAATTTTCCAATGAAACTATTAATCTCTTGTGAATTATATGAAAATGTTTGTAGCGCTTGAATTCATATACTAAGATAATATTAAAGAAGATATTCCAATCATGCAATACAAGATGGGAAATTTGGCAAGATGTGGTTCTACCCCCATGATTTTTTAATTGGTTTAAATACACTGTCGTGAAGTGGTATAGATTTTATTTCCCTACGATATGAAGGAAATGTTTCTCCAAAAGTCAATTAATAATATTTTAATTAAAAGTACTTCCAGCCAATTTTTAACTGGCACCCTATGAAAAATGAATTCCCAAACTTGTAACAATATTAAAAAATAGATTTTGATTATCTCCATTATTAGTGTACTAATTTCGCAGCCGGATCTTAGACTATCTACTTCTACATGTTAAATGATTTCGATAAGTGTTTTTCGAACAGATTACCTATTCTGTTTATTCGGCTAAACGGTTAATTCATATGATATGCAATATTGATTTTGTATAAGTAACCAAATGTGTAAACATATAGTATCTATATATAAACTAGCGACCCGCTCCGGCTTCGCACGGGTATAAAATATACAGCCATTGTCTGGAAAAATGATTAAAGTCGATCCAGTAGTTTTGATTTATTCATAACTGCCCGTGGCCTGCACGCGTTAAATTTGGAGTAAAACAATTCCCCTTTCCCTATACCATGAAGATTTCCTGCTATCTTTGGAATATCTAAATTCATACACTACATTTTTACTTATTTACAATTTTACCTATTTATTTTATTTGTACAACAATTAATATATTATATAATTTCTTTATATACAACGTTCACAGTTTTCTTGTCATTAGACAACACAAACATGTTTTCTCTAGAGGTTACTCTTGAAAGAACGACATACAATTGGCCATGTGAAAAACAGTCAACGCTCAAATCTAAGCCTGCAACGTTGAAGGTTTGACCCTGCGATTTATTAATGGTCATTGCAAAAGATGTCTTTACCGGAAACTGTAAACGTTTAAATTGGAAGGGTAAATCCGATGGTATCAGAGGAATTCGGGGAATCAATACATCTTCTCCGGTACCACATCCTGTGAGTATTGTGCACTCTATTATGAAAGTTTTCAGTGATTTTACCAACAAACGCGTGCCATTGCAAAGTTTAGGTGAATTCAGGTTTCTTAATAAAATAACAGGACAACCTACTTTCAACACCATTTTGTGAGGAGGGAGTCCAGACGGATTCAAAGAGTTTAGAAATTCTGTAGGAAAATGAACAGCTTCTTCCAAATCGAGAACAGTATCGACCGAGTAGTATATTTTCGTCGGCGCATCAATCTTTGAAAGAATCAAATTATTTACCTTATCTACTTGTTCGTTAGTTGGTGACAAAATCGCTCTTTCTTTAAACCAAGATATTGTCTTATAACTAATGTTATCAATGTCAGGATAGACATTGTTGACTAACTCTTGGATGTTGTCTATCAAAACACAAAGGTTTTCTAGGTTAATCCTTCCCTCACTTTGTGTTAACTCTCCATTTCCAACTTTTAGCAGCATCTCTGGAAATAGCCTGTTCTCACGTGAAGATGACGAAACTCTCATATTATTTTTAAGCTCTAATTTATTGACATGTGGCCAAAGGTTGGATCTTTTTAGGGAAGCATTTATTTCGTCAGCACGTGTTCCTCGAGTCACAACTGGTAGGATTTGACGGAAATCTCCTGAGAACAGAATTGTACATCCACCCATAGGTAAATTTTTGTTGCGCAAATCGCGCATTGTCCGATCCAGTGCTTCCACAGATGTCTTGTTTGACATGGTAGCTTCGTCCCAGACTATTAATGAGCAGTCACGCATCAATTTTCCTACATCGCTCTGTTTAGAAACACTACAGACGCTGTTATTATCATCGGTAGCGATTTTCAGCGGGAGCTTGAATGTAGAGTGTGCGGTTCGGCCTCCTTCCAAAAGCGTAGCGGCAATGCCGGATGACGCAACAGCTAACGCAATTTTTCCGGTAGATCTCACTTTTTTTAAAAGCAGATTGATTAAAAATGTTTTTCCTGTACCTCCTGGGGCATCAAGGAAAAACAATTTCCCTTCATTGTTATCAATTGCTGATAGTAATGCAATGAACACATTTTTCTGATCGATGTTTAATCGTGGCTCATCTTGAGCTATATTTTGTAAAAGTCTCGTTTGATCGTATGATGTTTCTCTTGTGTATTCGCCACTGTTACTTAAATCTGAGTTAATAGTGTTAGCTGGCATTGGCAGCCCAAAATCTTTGATTGATCTACCCGAAGTAATTGCACTACTTTGTTCAATTCAAATAATGCTTCGTTAAATATGTTTTGATCATATTGTACATCATCTGAGTTTAACTCTGTCCGTCGCCGAATCAGAATATCACTGGCCATATTTTCTTGAAATTTATTTCACAGATTAACAGAATCAGTTACTTGACAAAACGCTACTATGACGGCAAATAAATATCTTAATGATGTAGCTGAACTACAAACAGCTGCTTCTGATAATGTGTTTTCCCAGTGAGAATCGTCTTCCAAGAGCCCCATAGCTTTGCATGCTGCTTGATAAGTATTGTAAACAACACCTTGTACAGTTCTGAGGTGTGCAAAGGATATTGGGCCTTTTACAATATACAGTAACATTCTCAGATAAAAGCATTCGCTGTTGTTGGGATGAATCACGTAGACTCTGCCAAGAGCATCGGTTTTTTTTACTCCAGGGAAACCATCAACCACAGTACCTTGTTTTCGCCGTTGAAAAGTTTTAGAACTCTGGTTCCAGGTATAGTAACTTGGAACTCATATGTCATATGTCAGTGCTTTCGCGAAATCATCTTGAGCACATAACTTGAAGAATGCTGTCAATGTTGTATCCCGCGGGTTATTAACAACTTCTTGTATATTGTTCTCAGTGAAATATACTCTTTGTCCATTTTCTAAATGAACTGCAAGGTGGACAATTGTGGGAGCCCGGTCGTGCACTTCGAATGATAAAATCCTCCATACAGCTTCAGAACTGCAGATGTAACGTCCAGACTGATATTTTTCCACTTCATTTGGTGATTGTATGCTGAAAGTGGCTTGATCACTGCCTTTATTAATGTACTTAGTAACATACTGGATTGAATTTATTGAATTGCACAATTCTACGTTGATGTGGGCATCAAAAATTTTCAAAAGGAGCGGATTATAGGGAACGATCCATCGGTTGTCAATATCATGGTTTCGGACGGTAGCATTTTGCCCACCCTGTTCTGGCGATCGTCGACGATATTTGGGATATCCGTCATCGCTAGTACTTGTTTGAGTTTGGAAAGACTTCGGAAATTTTTTGCTGCATTTAAAATCTCGCATACATGGAGAATTCGGGTTTAAAGTCCCGCAAGGGCCGTGTACCATATGTTTCTTTACGATTTCGTATAGGATAGGATCTTCATCTTTATCCGGTAATTCAGCTGAAATAACCCTGTCAATTTGGTTTGGTCTAATTTTGTTCACTAACCACACCAGCAAATGTACATGTGGCAAGCCACGTTTCTGCCATTCTATTGTGTACATATGACAGCGCGGCGGACCGAATATATGAGACTTGTTAATGAGGTGCAGGAGTTTCTGTACTTTTAAATGGAAGACTCTGTTAACTATATCGTATCTGTCTTGTGGAGTTAAATTGGTGTTAATATTTATTTTGATTTCCGGCCAGTTTGGGTTACATGTTGCAGTTATAAATAAATCAGGTTTGCCGTAATTTCTGACGTAAGTCATGGCGTCTTGCGATTTTTCGTGTAAATATCGAGGTCCACCTGTGAATGATGAAGGTAGTATAACCAACTGCCCAATGCCGTTGCGGTGTTCATTCGCCTGTAAAGCATCCTGAAGATGAATGTAATTTTCGGCTCTCAATTTAGTTTGATTATTACGGATGTAGGCCAATCTCTCCGATTCAATTTTCGCATATTAATCTACCAAGTATTGGTTTGTTAACATTCCATATCTAAGCAAAGTGTTGAAATTGTTACGTCTTGTCATTATACGGTAGCGATAGTAGTTCATACATGACACTGTTTTACGCAGAGGTGTACCATCGATTGGGTCAACTTGAGGAATATTAATGGCATAACCATTTTCTCCACGACATAGCATCAAAGGATATTGTAAGCTGTCATAAGATCTGTGCAACTCTGAAATTTTTTGCAAATATCATCACAACTATGCAATACAATATCTCTTTTGTCAAATTGCTGTCCAGCTATCACCACCGCTACTTCACTCGTGGAAGGCGCATTGTATCATCCTCTGTGTTCTCCAACAGGAACTTTATTTGCATGGATTACGACATTAAAGTCAGGAGTATCTGCTGGAACACTCTCAATCGCAGTTTTGAAAGACTGTACGTAGCAATTATGAGAATGTAACAAATCTTGGAGAGATCTAATCAAATCTCCATCAATTGGCTGTGCAACACTTGAACACCGCGTAGATGCTTGTGTATCTGGATCTGCAATAAAATATATTTGCAGAAATTTGTGATCATCGGGTCGAAGTGGTAGCAAGCTCCCGGCTAAGTGCCCTTGAATTTTAAATGTAGGCATGAACCCACGCTCAACGACTTGCTTACTCTTAAAAGAGGTCATTTGAAATGCGTTATTATAACGACGTATATTACGCATGAATTGTTTGGATTTCTGATGATCACCCGTAAGAAGAGAGTGAAGTGGTTCAGGTGGAGGGAGAATTTCTTCTAATTTGACTTTTCCTTGTAAGCAACACATGCCTTTCGATTCGTCCTTGAATCTCAATGCCAAGCAATGTTCACACACTACTGACATAGTACCTATTGATACTATACGATCGTCCTTGTAAGAAATCGAAGGATCGTAATTCATGGCAGAATTTTCTTTAGTTACCCATGAATTAGTAACTCGTGCTGATGATTCTCTGGCTCTCTGTATTCGATGTCTATCCCTATCTCGGCTGCGGCGAACCTCACGCTCTACTGAAGATTCTCTCTCTCTCGCAGCTCTATATCTATCCCGAGCCTGACAGAGGCGAACTTCACGTTCTGTTGACGATTCTTCATCTCTTGCTGAACCTACGCTTCTGGCATGCACTGTACTACGACCTAGGTTCGAACGACGACGTCTTCCAAACATGACTATAATTTCTGTACAAAATTTACTCAGTTCTATAAGTATGATTACCTATGCACAAATTGCCATATTATTAGTATGTGCCGCAGTAAAAAATATCTAAATATTTACCGTTTAGAAACAAATGATAATCAACAATCATAAAAAACAAAAGATACCTATTCTATTCAGTTCTTTTTTTTTAACTGAAATACCTCAACTTAAACTACGATTTTAATTAAATTAAAATTACTTAAAAAATAATTTGCTATTCGTGCGACTAAAAACAAAAGATAATCAACAATCATCAACAACAAAAGATACCTATTCTATTAAGTTCTTTTTCTGAACTTACATACCTCACCTTAAATTATGATTTTTGAAAATAATTTCCTTAATATTAAATTGATCTAACTCTAAATTTTAACCAAGATCTTAGTAAAAAATTCCAATCCATATGGTTTTATTTAATCTAACCTTATCTAATCGTATGTACTTATAATTACTATAAGTGCGATTTAAAAATTAAACTTAGAATAGAATATCATTTATGTTTTAAAACTATCATACAATTATTTTCGAAACCGTTTGGAAATTTAAAAATATATTATTATTATTATTCCAAAATAACCATGGCAGATCAATATCGCGCGGTTAACGTAGTGGCCAGTAGTGGCAGACAATTTTAAAGATACCAAAAGATATGACATTTTGTAATTTAATTGTTTAGATCAGAGAAGAGAGACTCTTCTCTGGTTCAGATGCGCGACCATTAGTTAGATAAGGATGCTGAATACCATTTATCGGAGTTTGCGCAGTGGCTCAAAAAACACATACTGCTGGTATTCAGTATCCTTATCTAACTAATGGTCGCGCATCTGAACCAGAGAAGAGTCTCTCTTCTCTGATCTAAACAATTAAATTTCAAAATGTCATATTTTTTGGTATCTTTAAAATTGCCTAATAACAGTATTTCTCCACTATTTAATGGATGTTATTATACATATAAACCTTCCTCTTTAATCACTCTATCTATTAAAAAAACCTCATCGAAATCCGTTGCATAATTTTAAAGATTTAAGCGCACAAAGGGATATAGGGACAGAAAAAGCGACTTTGTTTTATACTACGTAATGATAGTCAATTTAATCTTTTATTTGATAACCACTAATTTTCCGTGGCATATTCACAGCGTAACACTGACTAAAACCATGGCTAAAATTAGCAATTGATTCAAATCATAGTAGTTTAAATTTGAGCCAATAATTATTATATTTGTATTCCACTACCATGGATGTATTTAAAATTTTATATTCTTTTTCCTTGTCTTTGCCGCAACACATACGTTTTCTTATTATGTATTTTGATATTAAAAGTAATTTGTGTTTAAAATTGTATCATATTTTAGTAATCACAAATCTTATAACTGGTGTTCCAGTTCAGGCACTACCGGAAGAGACTACGGCAGTGGATTAAAAACATATTTTTAACTATACCAAAGAAGTATAACTTCTCACGTGCCTACATAAGTATATACACACTTTTTAGCTATAAGGGTACATATACAGGTTTAATTTTGTATAATGTTAAGCATACTAAGCTATTTCAAATTAAAACCACGTTAATGACAATTGCATTGTTCCATAATATATATTACATGCAAATGTGTTTTTTGCATCCTGTTTCCTAATTAGAATGATTACTTTTTTAACGTTCGGTACAAGAAATAATTTATAATACCGATCACGTATTTACATCAAATGTTTACACATTTACACATCTTGGAATCTTTTGTTTCATGAACGTAAGAATATGTCTTTAGATGAACTTCAATCATTTAAAAAAAGGCATAGTAGTATAGTACAATAGTTCATGTTATATGCATTAGGGTTATTTCTATTTCACTATACATATTTGAATTCAATTTATCTCACCCTAAAAATTTGTTCAATTAAAAATTAAAATAATAAGAAAACTGCAATTTTGCCTTCTTATTTTTATAGAATCGATTTGATAGAATCCCAAAAAATTTGGTAATGACCATGAGTTTAGAGATTCAAATCGAGGGATTATTATCAGACTAGTTGAAATTATTAAAGAATTAAAGTGGTATTTCTTCCACAAATAAACAGTATTAACTAAAGAAGTGATAAAATAGTTGTTTCAAGTTCAAGATAATATACATATTAATTACTTTTAATTTTGAACTTTTTTGAATCGATTGTCTGATTAATGATTATTTTGAAAATTAAGTATCGACAGCTAAAAAATCAGTAGAAAATTGAGATAAAGACATTTCTCATAAAACCTTCTTTCTTTGTTATCATGAATTATATTCACCTGTCTCTCTCCCCCTTATTGGATGACATAATAAGTGGATGACACCTAATTTAGAAAAAAAAAACTCATTTACTCAATTTCAAAAACATTGTCTATTTAAAATAACGACTTTCATATGTAAAATAAGTGAGTAAATAAATAACATAAAAACCAATTTCGTACGAAAATTTAAATCACAAAAATAGTGGCAACGATGTACTTCAAAGATTATTTTCACTCTCATTGGTACAAATATTTGTAGTATTTTATCAATTTAAATCACATACACTATCATATGAATGTAAATGTGTAAATCTTTCATGCGATAACCGATAAGGTACGTTTTCATTTGTCCTTGGTAACGTAAATAAATGAGAGAAAAAAGATGAAATTGTACGAATAGTAAAAATGCTACATACCTTGTCGTATAGTTATGCAAATTATACTTTTCTTAAAAATACAATACAAACATCAAAATTGCGTATTTATGTTTATGAAAATGAGATGCAAATCATAACAAGTTAATTTCGTTTTCACCGGAATCTATAAATAAATCCGTCATATTTTTTTTTTTATAAAACTTGAACTACAATACCTAAAATTTCGAACTTGATTAAATTTTTACTAAGAGAATTTATTTTTGTTATAAATCCGTTTATGTCAAGATATCTAAAAGTTAATACAATCATTTCACAATTTACGCAGTTGATACGTTGCTAAAAATTAAGCCAACTGAAACTACATAAAATACATAAAACAAAACAATTTTCAATAAAAAAAATCAGTATTAATAGGGTACAGTGATTAAAATGATTGCAATACCATATGCTAATAGTCATTTTGCTCGAACGAAACTAGTAATTACGTTTCTTTTGACTCAATATACTTATATGAACATATTAAGCTGGACCAAACAAATCGATTTTTTTTTAAATACGTATCAAAAATATTGTTCAGGATGACAAAAAAAATATTGTAACATTTTGAGCCGTTAATATTGATTTTAAGTGGTCAATCATCGCAATTCTTGATTTTTTTAATCCGAACCCCATTTTTTCTCAAAACTTATGAACCAACACAGTGAAAAAATTAAACAACATATATTCTTGAAGGAAATTGAACGCTCTACAAGAAAGTATTAACTATAAATTTTCGTTTGATCTACTGTTTCTTTATAAACGAGTCATGAACATTGATCTGTTTTTACGATATGATTTGTTGCTTTGGAAATTTGTAACTAATGAACGAATTGATATTTAAACAAAATTTGTATTCAAAATTCTTAAAATAAATTAAATGTTCTACAAAAAAGGTCTCATAGCATTTTTTTTTTATAATTTTACTTCTCCAAAGTTGTTCACGGTCAAGGTTGAAGTTTAAATAAAATTCCGGTTTAAATAACTTTGAGAGAATATATTTTTTCGAAAAATGCTACGGTACCTTTTTTGTAGAGCATTCAATTTCCTTTAAGAATATGTGCTGTTTAATTCTGTCAGTGTAATGATTGATCAAAAGTTTTGAGAAAAAAAAGCGCTTGGGATTGAAAAATCAAAAATTACGATTCTACATCTCATTATATCAATAATACCTACAATATATTTTTATAGTGATGTTGTAATTTAGCACATTTAACAGCATTTTTATCAAACAAACTAGTTTACATGAAATACAAACATTAATACAATAAAACTATACAGAATCATTAACCCTAAAAAACCTTCTGATAAATTATGCTATTGTGCTTCATCACATTCATCGAAAGACAAATTATTTCATTAGAAACAAAAAAACAACACAAAATGTTAAGATTTCTCTTACGAAGTTTGCTAAGCAAAAGCTAAAAATTGTATTATCAAAAACAGTGTTTCTTAACTTTTTCTGTCCATGTACTCATAAGGAAATCAAGGTCAATTTCTAGGATAATTTTAATAAAAACATTAAAAAGTTGCCGGTTAATTAATTTTAATGCTATAATTCGAAAAAAAATAAGTAAATATTTTTTCAAAAAAATAAATGAAAAATGATTAGTCCTATAAATTAAAAAACACTGATCTAAAAAAATGAACTAAACACGTTTGTTAAACCGCATTAATTGAACGTTCAAGGGACCAAAAGAATTAGGATTTTGATTAAATAAGTTCTTGCTAGCCAAAGAGCACTAAATTTTCACAGTAGATACCTACTCTGCGATTCAATTAAGGTACTAAGTGTTATGAAAATTGTTAGTATAAAAATTAATATACTTTAATGTACAATATGCTTTTATACACCATAAAACATACTTTTCCGGGGCTTTAATTCATATTTGCAGCGATTTTTTTATAATCATTTTTGAAATATCCGTTAAATATAATTCGTTGTTTTTAGTGAATTTTATTGGAGTGAAACTTATTGGAGTAGAACAAAACTAATATCAACTTTGAATTTTTTAATTAAAATTTAACAAAATTAATTGTATTCTTAAATTTGAACAATGATTACATTTAAAAAATAAAGAAAAATGTTCATAAAGACACTAAGGTTTTCGTAAGAAACCAGTTAATGTAAGATTCATAATAACTCATACAACTTTTCAAGTTATGTTTTTTCTAATCATTAACGTATCGCTAGTTGCATATACATAAAATAGAATAAAAAATGATTTACACTTTACAGTCTTAATTTATATTTTTGTATTCAGTACATTTGTTTTGGTGAACTTTCTTTAATGTTTTTTAGTGTTTCTTTTACCCTACCGTATAATTAACGTCTAAGAACAGTGAAAAGTTTCATATATTTCCATAAAAAATGGGTATCCATTCCCAAAAAAATTATATATTTAATGAAATTTTAATACCGACAAAAAACCTGAAAAATACGCTTCTTTAATTCAAATTTCGCATTATTATCTAACTAAACCATTCAATAAGAAACTTCTTATAGATAGAAAAAAAAACTTGGGTTTTAATTCAAAATTCAATTTTTATATTTAATAACTTCAAAGATCAGGAAAATAAAATTTGAAATTTTTGTCATTATGGTTTTCACGTGTATTTAAATTGAAAACCCAACAGTTTAGAGAACCTTTCATAAATATACCTAGATTATACCCACAACCTTCCCATTGCAAGTGCAACAGAAATAAAAATAAAAGGTTTTAAGATTTATTATCTTTTATACTCTATCAAAGGTTTCCAAGTATTTATCGCTTTGCGCAATAATTCAACTGTATAGATTTTAGACATAACGCAATATTTTTTTATAACAATGTTTAATAAATTATTTTTACAATATACTAGAACCTATGTAAAACCAAGTTTAGTTTATCAGCAAATTAATTAAGCAGTTGTTTAACTATGTATTGTGTAGTTAATTTTTCAAACTGAAACAAATCAATTTCATTGGCAATTATTTCTTTGCAATAATATGATGGACTACATTTATTAACTTTATTCGCTATTTTGCCGTTTACAATAGGCAAAGTTTTTTTTTGCAGCAACTACTTGAGATTGCAATTACAGCATATATTATTAGGAACTTCGGTGATTGTCATGTCTCAACGGAAAAATAGGAAAAATATCTACCAACAATATTTCTTCTTTATTCATAAAAATACATTTTAACGATTTACGGTTAAATGAAAGAGGTTATAGTAAAGCATTTGTTTATAATGCATCAAAAACTATAAAAAAATGAATAAAGTAATTACAACTCTATTCGTTAAAAGTACATATATATATATATATATATATCAGTTTTTAAATATTTAAATTATATTCATGATTTTTTAAATAAATTTCAAAAAAAAAGTATACGGCCAAGTTCAAAAAAATCATATGGAAACCGTGTTGGAATTTTAGGATTTTTTTGCTAAATGAATAACAGAATAAATCACCGGGTTAGAATCAAAGATAGACCTATACGTTTTAAAAATACGATTTGTGTTTTTTACATTTTTATTTGATTATTGTTTCAGTTCCAAGAAACTACATTCCAAAATGGTTATCTTATTTGAAAGAATGTTATTAGTAAAGGATTTTACTATCCCATAAAAAATACAAAAATAGTTAGAATTTTATTTTTTAAAATATGTTTATTCGCTTTAAATCTACGATTTAGCAATTATTGAAAATTGTTAACATTTTTATGAAAATTCTTAAAAAATATCTCTATTACTTCATATCAAAAGTTTCCCTTATTTTCTTGCAAATATTTAAAACAATATTTTATAATAATTCCAGCGAATTTAAAATCTAATCAAACGACAACCATTAAGAACAACTAAATTATTTAATAAATATATTATAGATAGAAATAGGTCGCAAAACTAAACTCCCGCTATCACACAAAGAATAATAATTATCTGTCTATTATTATATTGGATTCAATAAACTATTGGAGCTGTGGACAATGTACATTTGACCGGAATAAGTGTACGACCGAAGGGCATTGATGACGCATCTAACGACCTCGGGAGTCTTTGGGGCTCGTCTTCCAACACAATTTATTGTTGTTAATATTTACATTTTTTGCTACCAACTGTCCATAATAATACAATGGTGATTACCAATACCGATAAAAATTTGAACTTCAAGTTATTTCCTAGGTATTTCCTCATAAAACACCAAGTTCAATGTTATTAGTATTAGAAGCAAAAGGTAATTGATGTAGGTATATGAAAATATATTTTCTCTCAATTGCAATCATAAATTCTTATTGAATGGATTAAATAATTTAAAACAATGTACCCACTATATTATACGTACATGGTTTGAATTAGTTTTCAAGAGAAAAAAATTATACTTAGTATCAATGAGTATAATATGGAATAATTGATAAAAATGGGAAATTAGATTTTTATCATTGACCATGCCATGTACTTTATGTATTCAAAAATAAAATTCATGTGACGCTTTTCCGGTTGTGAATGAAACGCACAAGGTGTTATTTATTTAAATGAGCTACTGAACTTTTGATATCTACCTAATTTAAAGTCGTAAAATATCTAGTATATTATTGAAACAGCATATAATTACAAGAAGGGTTGAAAGTTTATATGTGTAAATTTAATCGATATTCAATTAGAAATAATTTTTAAAGATTATTTAATTATTTTTATAATTTACTAGCCGAACCAGCAAACTTCGTACGGCCTAACAGGCACTGAACATAGTGTTTTATGAATGAATATTTAGCTACACTTAGTTTAAATTTTTAATACTAAAATGAATAAAATTAACCTCAATACTTCATTAGAAGAGTAAGTATATAAAAAGAAAACAAAAATTACATAAAAAACAAAAATCAATTATTTCAATGGCAAGTCAGCCAACACATTTCGTCGGTCTAAAGTGTTAAGCTGCTCAGTTCTTTTTAACAGTTTTTTCAGGAAAAGGAAAGAAAGTGAATATAAGCTTCATAAGTTACTTATAATACTTCATAAGTTATAAAGCAGGTTTGCGATTCATGTTATATATTGAGAAATTTCTAAATTTAAAGAGATTTATCAGTTTGTCGTTCGATAAAATTTGTATTCCTTCCTATTGGAACAAAAAAACAAAAATTTTTTAAAGTGGACTTAGCAGATTGAGACTTTAGGCCGACGATTTACTTTATTGAAGGTATATATTTGGGTTCATGCGTTACTCTCGAATTGATTCTCTCCATTGAAGCATCTTGTCATTACATTAACACACCAAGTTTGTCAAATCAGATATCTTCAATATATAAAACAAAGTAAGGGTAGTTAGGCCAATTAGAACTAAAAAAGTGACTGGAACGATTTTGATGATATATGATTTTTTAGATTCATCTTCGCTCCGAATAGCAGAATAACTATTAATATATCTTAACAATTCACGGAAAAAAATGAATAAAATGAGTGTTTATATAAATAAGGGTTGGCATTTTCCGCAATTGGCATTTCACGTCATCTACACTTGAATACTGTCAATTTAATATTGTCTGTAATTTTTATTTTAAAAACGCATAAAAGCATTGAAACCAATGGAAGTTCTACGCAATGACTCACTATGTTTTGAAGGCGCAATGATTTTACAGATTAGCGATTTCTCCTAAACATTGCCAATCATTCCAAGTTCAGATTCTGTCAATAGAATAAACACATACTTAAAATCATATAATCTGTGATACAATGTGAAAAAATTTCAGCTGGCAACATGAATTGCGTTGCGGATTTATCCATCTACTGAAGCATTTTTCAAACAATTTTTAAATATCGATAACGGCAGTGTTCTAGTCGACGAATCAAGCGTATTTTCTTCATTTCCTTCGAGTTTTTTCGATTTTGCCTAATTCAAAAATTTTACCTAATTCCTAGTTTTTTTACAAAACAGCAGAATAACGTTTTAATCAGTTTAATTTGAATAAAAATTCAAACCAACAACACAGCTATTACTGATATTCATTCTATGCCAAATATATATTCAATATAAATCGAAATCACAATAAAAATCGCTTTGTTGTAACGGAAATTCAAATCTGAACTTCCGAACAGAACTGTCAACTGTCTTGAACTGAGCGCCTTATATACCCGCAACCTAACATTCTAGAATGTACTCCATTGTTCGTTAATGTTCCATCACCTACTAAATGTTTCTAGAACAATCTATATGTGCATTCGCATTGGTGGGAGAGAGAAAGAAGTCACTCAGCCAATCGCGTGCCGGCATGGCATAAAGAGAGAGACAGACTTCTTCCTTTTCTGTTACAATATATTAATGGAAATTATTTTGGTAACAAATCAATAGTACCTACTACCATATTTTAAAAAAAAAGTAATGTTAATATGAGTATTACAAGAATGCAAAAAGCGATGATAAATTTATTAATAATTATTGATTTTCAAGTGTTAGATTGTCGATACTAGGTAGGGACGAATCGTTAAGAGCTTCTTCAAATTTTGATTAGACATTGATTAGTATTGTCATAACTTACATATTGTTAATAATTTACTTTAAAAACTATTATTAAATTAAGGATTTGAATGTTCATTATGAAAGTTTAAATTGACTTTAATTAATAATACTCAAATAAGTTATATTACTTTCAATTAAAAAATACAGGATGGTAAAGTTTTTATTTTTTAAACAAACGAGTTTGGCTGAATTCAAGATGGAGCAAAATTCAATTTTAAAGTAATATAACTTCTTCGAGTGAACTGAAATCGTTTTGAATTTTCAAAACAGGATTCAAATTCTAAATTTATCAATGATTTCAATCATTAATTACAAAGTACATTAAAATTGTAGTAAAAAAAGTTTCGACAATGATAATTATTATTAGTCGAATAGTATTAACTAATATTATTAGTATTATTACTAAATAGTTTAAGGAAGCATCTGCAATCTAGAGCATTGAAATTATAACCCATTTATATTAAATTTAACCTCACTTCCTGGTTTCTTATAATACCCATATATAATATTTTCTTTTAAATTATAGCAGTAGATTTGTTAAAAAATATGAAAGCTGAGTGATAATTTTTAATTTCATCTCATTTTTAATGTTTTCCAAAGTAGCA
The DNA here is from genome assembly GCA_958496175.1 of Sisyra terminalis. NCBI lineage: Eukaryota > Metazoa > Arthropoda > Insecta > Neuroptera > Sisyridae > Sisyra > Sisyra terminalis. Next base: position 36,373,007 of record OY292274.1, read on the forward strand.
TATATATTTTTCATTTGAACCCAAATTTTACCTCTATAAGTTGACCTTTTCGTGAAAACTGTGAATTGAAATCAAAAAAATTATTATTTTTCAACTTATTTTTTACGTTGTTTCAATCACTAGCATTTTCATTTTTCTTTAGATTTTTTGCATAGTAAAACTATTATAACAATCGTTATTATTTTTTTATTTCACTTCTATTACCTCACTTTGCCGTTAATTTCTAAGGTTTAGAACTTATAATCTTATTTTTCACCTACTTTCCAGCACTTGATCGAGCTGAATTTTGGCACACCTGCTTACTCTCGATCACAACGCATGAATCCGTCGTAATGTTTAATAACCACCAAAAATTTCTACTTCAAATATTTAGCTTTGAAAAAAACACTGGTTGCCTACCTTCTCATGCGCATGTATGTTGAAATAAATAACAACAATCAATTTGTTCAAATTTGAGACAATGATTGAGAAAATCGATATTAAAAATGTATTGCAAGACAAAAGAGGAGAAACTTAAAATATTTAAAAAAAGATTTTAATAACCACGCTTCTATTGATAAAATGCACTAAAACGGTAAAAAATAAATTTATGAACTGAATCTTAGAACCAATTGCACCATCGAAATTAAGGCAATATTGGCTATTAATTAATGAGAGTCGTTAAATATCTACATCAAAGCGAGAAGTGTTCCATATTACCAAATTATAAACAAAATTGCACCTCTCGCTTTGATGCACAGCTAGATAGGTAGCATACTTAATAATATAATATAATATAATATTAATAATAATATAATATTAATAAAAATAAATAATCTTAATATCGATGGTGCAATCAGTATTAAGATTCAGTTCATAAATTTATTTTTTACTTTTTAGTGCATTTTATCAACACAAGCAAGAAAATTAAAAGCTTCTAAAATCTAATTTGAAATATGTTTTTAATGTTTGAAACTTGCTAATTTTTCTCAGAATTTTAAATTCCTTGTTTTTTTTCCAATCAAAAAAAAAATCCATGTCTTTCTAGATTTCCTTAACCGATAAAAATCTGCTTTATATATGCAATACAAAATTATTATAAAAGCATTTTAATTGATTTTTCTTATTGGGGGAATTAGGAAAAAAATAGTAAAATAAGATCAATAGCGATGAAAGTGAAAATGTAATTTTTGATGGTTTGGAAGACATTTATTATATTAACTGAAGACATTTTGTTTGTTTTGCGATCTTAACATTTATGATCATCATTAGTGTTGTTTATTCTATTTATGTTAAAATTGTCTTCATAGTTAATACTCCTATATAATACTCCTAAAAAAGTTATAAAACCACATAACTACAATATTATACAATGTACATAATTAATCGTTATTTTGTAAATCGTATTTTAAGCATTTAAATTTTAAAAGAACAAACATATGAAAAGTGTATGTTGGCATTCTTTCTTTTAACTTACCACATAGGTATAGCAGATATTTTGAATGTGTGTTGTACAGCATCTTAATGTAATATAAAAATTGGTTGGAGCACCCTACGTGTGTTTTAATCAATTGACCATTTAGTGGTGATGACGTCAATAACCCATTTATGTTCAGATGTATTTATACGAGTAGGTATAAGAATTCGATAAAAAAGTTTCGCTTAAGAATGCTTAAAACATGAATCTGAAAAAATACATATAAGTTTCTTTCGGAATTTATCAATGTGAAGATTTTGTAGATTTTTTCAAAAGTATTTTAATTATTTCAAAACCAAGTTTCCAAGTTTATAATTTTCAAATTGGCCATCTGTATTATTTGAATTCATAGAATATATATATTCTTAGATAGGTATTTAATTTGTGGTTTAGAATATTATATGTGCACGTATGTGTATGCATAATAATCTATCTAACTACGTAATCAACACTGCAAATAAAAATAACAAAAAAATGAGGGTAATTTGGTCGAGGATATCCGGAGTGAAAATCAAATAAATGAATGTTTGGTTTTAATTAAAGAGAATATCTAATTTTATTCACTTTGCATTAAACTTTTTCTGTAGTGTTTACCGTTTTTACCATAGTTTGTTAAAAATTAACAATAGGCATCTACTTGCATTAATTTTAAAACAGCACCCTTTACATATTAAAACAAAAAATGGTCTTACGTAGCAATAAAAGAAAATATGTAAATATATCTAAGGGTTTTAGTTAAAACTATGAACAATAGAAAATTTCAATTTCAAAAACAAAACAAAAAAATTAGAAAAAATCCTTGTATTTTGATTATTTTTTTTTTTTATCAACTACGCAAATTCTAAATTTTTGCATGCATAAAATATTAGTCTTCCGCTCATAATTTTCAGCAAAAATCATCTGATAAATAAAAAAAAACTTGTTTCAATCAAATAAGTTTACACAACCAACAACATTTTATTCAAATCATTTTTTTTTTTTTTTTGTAAAAAAATTTATATAAATACAGTTTATATATGGTAAAGTTTGAAAAATATTAATTCCGATTAAAAGATTTTACATTAATAACACATACCTGTAAAAAATACTTTATAAAAATTGTTTTGACTGTAATAGGTCATTTCAATGTATTTTTTGCGCTTATTTCAAATATGAAATCCATTTCTTTCCATCACGTAAGGTTTTCTCGCAAAATGAGAAAATATATTAAAAATAAGTAGCAAATACTGCAGTTTTTAAAAAAAATGATTTCTAAATTCCATGAAATAAATATTTTATGTTACACGACAAATTTGTAACATTAAAATTAATTAAACATAGATATTATATTATGCATAGTTATCAATAAGGTAATATCTATAAGTTTTTTCGGACGAAGTCGGGGGCCCGAAGCAAAACACTTTTTCTGTATCGAAAATGAGTACTCCACCTCTCACTTCTAGCGCTGGTGTCGTTTTATCTTCCGTTGGTAGAGGTAATGAACCGATACGAAGTTTAAAGTGAAAGCGATATAACAAAAATGATTGGTGTTATTTCGCTCTCACTTTGAAACTTCGTATTGGTTTGTTTCTCTCACCAACGGAAGATAAAACGACATCAGCGGTAGTAGTGAGAGGTCCAGTACTACCATTTTCAATACAGAAAAAAATGTTTGATTTGGGCCTCCGATTTTAGCCGAAAAAACTACTTTTCAATTGTAATTTGCAAGAAAACCTTACGTGATAAACTTTTTTTCATTATTTTTCCCATAATCAGAGCAAAAGTTACAATAATTTTTTTTATTATATTTAAAATAACTTTACCCTCGCAGGCCTGTGTAATTAATTATTTAAATATATATTTTACGTATTTATGTTGTTCTATGTTAACATTCTATGTTAATTCTATGTAACAAATGTTATTCTAATACTTTAGATTATTTTAATAAAAATAAGAAATTTGAAAAATTGGTTACAAGAAGAAGAGAAACTAACAACGAATTATCAGTTTATCAATTACCTACTTATAAAACATAATTAAAATAAAAATTGTCCTTCCTTGATTAATGAAATAATAAACATATTTTTATTATATTTTTACGCGATATAATACGTAATATAAACTTTTAATAATTTTATCATTAATTTTGAAATACAGTTTTTACTTTTTTATTATTTTTTTTTATGCAATTTATTCAATTACATACCTGAACAAGCACACGCTATATAATTATCACATAATTACTGATGAGCGAAAATACTTCTTGGAAAACACAACTGTCAAAATGGAAGTTTCAACTAAATACAATCAAGAGTGGCAAAAAAGATATAACTTTAAATGTTCTGCTGTTCTTAACTAAAAGTTGGTTAAACATAAATAGGCTTATTTTTAATCTAATTTTGTCTTGCTATTATAAAGATTACTATTATACTAAAAAAGGCATAATAAATTCCATTTTTTTTAAATTTTCATTAGACAGAAAAAGGTGTCTATTAAATGATTTTTTTTTTGTATTATTTTAACCAATTTTAACATTGTAATGTCAGAAGTATAATGAAGTACAAAATTCGTGAGAGTTTCAAATTTTAACTTTAATTTTTTTTATCATGGAGAATGCACATAATAAATAAGTGAAATATAAGCATGTATATGTACCTCAAAGTTGTAGTTACCGAGAGAAAGAAATTAACAGTGCAGATTGGGTGATAAAACGAACATTTATGTCGTATGACTCAATTTTCTTTATTCTTTTCATAACGCGTTTCAACAGTAGCTATAGGACCTTTGTCAAGTAAGATTTTCCGCTAAAATTGACCCTATTAATGAAACGCGAAAATTAACAAATTTTTCAATGAAATAGACTATTTTTAAGGGAAGACTACGGTTCTTACGATGCAACGATTTGAAGGCTGAAAGTGAACTTTTATAGATATTGACAAAATAAAACGAAAACAAAGAATTCAATTTTTCGACATCGCCCCTGGAGTCCGCATAGTACATAGTTTTTTAAGTACAAAGAAATTAGATGGAACCGCGATTGTAAACAAATGTTTTTTTTTTAAATCTAGAGAAATCTGTCTAAAAAAATGAAAAAAAGTTCAATTTTTAAGTAGCGATGTTTCGTAAAGTAAGCAAGATATCGAAAAAATTATTGTTTCTTTTCGTTTTATTTCATAAAGATTTATAAGAATCCGTCTTTAGTCTTCAAATCGTAGCGCTGTAGAAAACCATAATCTCCCCGTTTTCAATGTTAATTGGTAAGTCCAAATAATTTGTTTAATTAGGAAAACATTTGAGTTCAGTGGAAAGGTAAAAATATTTTTTTTAAAACAACTAGTATTCAAAATTTAAAGTAATTAAAAGCTATGATTTTTCTAAAAAGTTTTATTAACCGTCGCCTTATAACTACCAAGATCTTTACCGACTATAGGATTAATAAAAATTCGTATATCAAGAAACGCCTACCAGTTTTGGAGTGACCACCTGGATCACTCGACCACCAGTAGGATAATTAATCCTCCCGTTCTTATGAGTATATATTTAGTACATGCTACCTGTAATAATTTAAATATATCTTTAATTATAAAAACCAGAGAGTTCATACTAATGATATTCCTCTCTAAAACATTTAAAAATAGAATAAACTCATAATAGTAACAAAAAAAATAGAATGTATCCCACACAATGAGATAAATTATCAAAATATCCATCGTAAATTTACCAGTTCAAACAAACATGTGTACTTTTTCGTATGCGTTAATTTGCATCCTTTACATCAAGGGTGAGCATCTCAAAGTTTTAGTTTTGCACGTATAATTGATTACTTTATCACAGAAAATATGATTTAAATTTTAAATTATATTTTAATATTTAAATATGATTTAATTTTAAATAATTAATTAATTTATTAAATAAATTAAATTTATCAAAATAATATGGCTGAGGGTTGCTCATCCCTGCTGTACATCATACACAACAGTTACAAGGGCTCTCTTTCTTATTCATATCCTGAATGAACATGCGTGATAGACGGACACAGCTTATCTATTCCATGTTGGAGATTGTGACAGTAATGCTCAAATAAACTGCAATTTCTCATAAATATAAATATTAATTTGTTTTTCAAATGTTCTAGTAAATATATGTATATCACCGTATCATACGTTCTATTTTAAAAATACCGTAAGGGAAAGGTTGAGGAATTATGTTATCTTTTTTGTAATGTACCTTAAAATTACAGGTACGTTCAAACTTCTACTCAAGTGCATACTGCACATACCTTAAAATCATATGTTGCCTATATATATATACATATATATATATATATATATATATATATATATATATATATATTATGTTTTTCGTAAAAGAAATAAGAAAAATAATCATTTTCATATACCACTATAAATAACAAGTTTAAAAAGAAAATATAATCTACACCTACGTTACGCAGACGAAGTTGCGGGAATCAGCTAGTATGATATAAATATATATACTGTGGCATTTATTCTTAAACATCACGGATTTGTCATAAAACAAGTCAATAAATATCTTAGGCTTTAGTGTAATAAAAATTTATTAACTGAGACCTAAAATTTGGAGGAAGTCATTTTTAACAAGAAATATTTACTGAGTCAAAAAGTATGGTAATTTAATCGAGCTAATAGGGTAGATATCTACACCATTTTTTGGAAACAAATTTTACAGTTAAGGATTCAAAATAAATCATAATTTCTTTAAAAAGTTTGACTAATAATTTTATTTGGATTTTTGTTTCATTTAAAAATAAAAATTGCTTTTATTTTAATACTAATATTATGACAATTATATAACTATATCAGAAAACAGAAAATTGTAACCAAATTTTATTAAATGGATGCCTAATAGAAAATAAAATTTCCAACTTCAATTATATTCTTATGAAGTTCATGCATGGTCTATTTTTAAATTTACATTATTCAGCAAAAACGAAATTATTTCTAGGTCTTTATTGTTACAATCGCTACAATTATATCTAATTGAAAAAGTATTTATGATACCTCTAGATATTTCTACTATATATGAATTAGCAATGACGTAAATGAGCATTAGGTAACTGGAATATTTTTTTTGAAATTGCTTTAATAAAATTTATAAAGAATGATTTATGTTCTAAGATATGTAGATATATAAAAAGACAATGCTTTTTAAATAGTTTGTATAGATATGTATTAATTGATTTATGTTTTTCATACACTATTCAATTTAGAAATCTCAAATTGTAAGTAATGAAAGTTAATTGCTTACTTAGAATCCGAAGGATCAAAAATCTAATAAGGTTTCACAATAATAGAAATAATAGTTCAAAACAATAAGTTTGCAAATAATTAAGCTTTTTTTTGTTCACAAGAGAGATCATTTTGAACAAAAAAAAAAGGTTATTTCTTTTTCAATATATATAATTAGAATTGTGAAATAGTTCTGTTTGTTTCATATTTCCATATGTAATTCCATCTTTGTATTTCTAAATGGGACTGTATGTCTTGTGAAGCGTTAAGGCCATTTTTTGTGTGGATAACGAAAAAAAACTTACCTTAGATCCTCGTCGTTTTGTTTTTATTGGTTGTAAGTTTGTTTCGAAGTTATCCTCATCGCCACTTAAAGTAGAACATGTTGAGCACGCTGATGTTTTCCGACTAGGGGTTGCTAGACCGAAGTCCATATCCAGGATACTCAAATTTGAACCACAAAAATTTAAATTGCTACATGAACTATTTAAGCTACAATCCGAGGAACTTAAATCACGGCGACGATTTGAGTAGAACTCAATATCTTCTAAAGTCACCGCCGAAACATCATCCGAATAATCACTCACAACAACGGACGGCGTGCGCCAATAACGCCCTCGCGGTAAATCTTCCCCATCGTCTGTTACCACACTTTGGCGTCTTCCATCTAGCATATTATCAAAAAATTCATCATCCTCAAAATGGTTTTTATCATAGGGGTATTCAATAAACCGTTCTTCTAATAGCATTTTAGTAGGAACATTGTAACACTGTTCAAGCCACTTGGCACTTTTCAAATTTTTCCTTTGCAAATCGAAAGAAAAACTCCGTTGCACTTTTTCTGTGTTCTTCACTAATACTGATCGCGGTTCGTTTTTTCCGTGGAAACACGGCAAAGTTGTTCGAGAATTTCCACCAGATTCTTTCTGTTCGATATTCAAAGGTGTGCAAATCTGCTCCTCTTCCAAGCACACCGCAGAATCTGAACTACAACACCGTGTTACTCCGCTTTGTTCTGATGAATCTTGTGACCATGAGTTCAACTTGGTTTCATCTTCACTCGCGCATTGACTAAATATATCACCATAGTTGGAAGGAGTTGAACATCCCTCATCTGAACCAGTAGGACTTGGATTATCTCTGTTAATACCCGGCGGGGAAAGTTGATTCTTCTCAGAGATTTCTTGGTCTAACATTTCACTAGAAACTTGTTGCTTGGGTGATTGATTTGAGTAGATTTTGGGGTTTGGTTCTTTGCTTTCATTTTCAGAATTGATTGGTTCTTCTTTGATTAGTTGCTTTTTTTGTTTTTGTTGTTCAATCATCGCTGTATAGTTTGTGACTAATTTTTGAACGCTCGGGAATATGGGTTCTTTACGACGACCGTAATTATTACGAATAACGTTTGTATTATGGAAATCAACGACTCCAATTCGTCTGTGACGCACGTTCGTGTTGTTAATGTAGAACTTACTGTTCAATGCTGTTTGTTTTGTGTGTTTAAATGAAATCCGATCCAATGCATGTGTGAGAAACGGAACGGAATCGTCTGTGACCGATTGTTGTGCGGTTGAGTCATTCTGATAAACGGCTGTGCTTTTTCCTGTTTCAGAGTACGAAGACGGGTTGCCAGTACTTAACTTTCCCGTTGTTGGTTCTTTTATTTTCGAATTTTCGCCTTTATCACCATAACATTGCTCTGATATAATATGATCCAGATTTTCATTGATCACCGATTCGAAGCTATACAATGGTCGTTTTGGTTGATCAACACTGTCGGCATGCTCACTCTCTTTACTGGATCCACCACGCAAAACGCAGAACGAATCTTCGGATAATTTTCGCATTACTTGCGTCACGTAACAGTGATACGAACCAGTTTTTAGCTTAATTACATCAACAGGCTGTCCCATTGCATCTGACATACCATAATGCAACAGTGGAAAACAAAATCCTGCAAAAAAAAAAAATTCAATTAAAATATTGACATTTTAATTAATTCGAAATATAAATTAACTTTTTTTGGATTCACAACGTATTGGATGTTAGAGCTAACATTAAATAAAACTACTTAGGTATATAAGCATTTCAAATTGGAATCATTCAGGGTACCCCACTCAACAGCGATATTAATTTGGTTCTTCATTATAAAATTATATGACTCTAATGAAATTTGGAACCGTTCTTATCCTTTTTGTGTTCCTTGGAGTAAATCGTTTTGGAAAATGGACCATCCATATATGAAACGCATAGAAGTCAACATAAAACCATACAAATATTTTAAATGGAGAGAACAGACATATTATAACTATAATAATAATATTAATAATAGTATTGTCGTTTCTAGTACACCAGTATTTCTTAAAATGTAATACACGTACTACCAGGAGTATGAGAATACTTGAGCACTGGTACGTCTACACAACATTTTTGCTGTGCCTGCTATATAAAGTAGTTTAGACAACATATTCATATGGAGATTTGTATTTTTTTTATTTTCAAATAAATTGCACAATCTGCATAGGGTTGCAATAAGTGCATTCAATCCATAAACAATCACATGTAAGCACTAGTCCCAGTAGATTAGTGCTGTATAAGTACAAAGATTTTTAACAATCTATAGCGACAATAACAATAATAATAATTCTTATAGCAATAACAACAATCATAAAGACAATTAACAGTAGCAATAAGAATAGTAATAATAACAATATCACTACTAATAATAATGTGAAACATTAATATATGAGTAATATATAAAAATAAAACTATATAACAAGAAATAATAATTTGGCAATAAATAGTTAATAGAAATATTTGTTTAGTTACAAAATCTATCAGGCAAATCTAATACATTCCATTTGTTTAACCTTCTTATCATCTCATTGTTGTCCAATACGTTTATTGCGAGGTGGTTGGAATGATCGTCTAGTTTAGTCAGGTATTTTTTACTATACCTTTGAATTTCCTCCTTTACAGATAGTATTTCTGTATCTTCATGTATTTTTTATTGTTTACATACCATGGAGCACCGATTATTTGTCGTAGGGTCTTTGATTAAAATCTTTGTAGGATTTCAATGTTGGAGTTGGATGCAGTACCCCACAACTGTATCCCATATGTCCATTTGGCTTGAGGAGAACCTTGTGCAGAAGAAGTTTGTTTTCTGTTGATAATGGTGCATTAGATGCCATTAACCAGTAGATTTTTTTGTATTTTTTATTTAAATGTTCTCGAGTTTTTTTGATTTGCTCAGCCCATGTAAGTTTTTGATCTAAGTGCATTCCGAGATATTTTACCGTCCCCTTTTGCGGTAGTTCTGTGCCTTCCATTGTAACCGGTGGACATATATTTCTGCGCAGTGTAAACATTATGTGTGTAGAGTTTGCGTTGTTTATTTTTATTTTCCACTTTTTTTGGAACTTTAACGAAGCTTCATTGGGTTCATCTGCTGCGGTTACCATGGCTGTGTCATCAGCAAATATTGCCACTAATGCATCTGTTGTATTTGGCATATCGGCTGTGTAAAAGAAATACAACAGAGGTCCCAGTACGCTACCTTGGGATTTGTATTTAAACAAATTTTTTGTGTAACTTACGGTAAACAAACGAAAACTTTTTTTTTGAAAAAGAAACAAGTAATGAGTGTTATTTAAATAAAATATTAACTATTAATATTCTAAAAGTAATGAAATAATTTTAAAAAAATTGTAGGTATTTATTGACGTAAGTAAGACGTTATAGATATTTCTTTGTGAAAGTCTAGTTTTTTTTTTCTCAAAATAAGCTCCAACTGTTATCGTTTTATAACTAGAGCTCTTAAATGATTTCAAATATATGATTATAGTGATAAAATATTTTCTTGAAGTTAAACTTCTTCAGTCATACCATGAAAGGGAAAAAAATTAAGTGTTTCGGAAGTTTGCTACTGAAGTTGGTTTGCGTTGGTTACGTCCATTGACAGTAATACATAAATCTGAGTTCAACTAAACAAAATATGACGGCGCATGTACCCCAACGGGTAACTCCGGTTATATGTAAAAATATAAAAATAAACCATACCACCAATGCGAGAAAATGAATATTTTTTTTAAAACATATTTATATATTTTTAAATTTTGTAAATCAAGAGTCCGTTTCCTAGCAATGAATAAAGTATTCGTTTAATTTTGAACCAATTTTAATGAATTTATAATTAACTTTAAATAATAATAAAATATTTTAAAGCAATATAACAACAGGTAAATGCTGGTTACCTAAGTCGACAAAGACACAGAACGAAGAATGTATTTAAACACTTACGATTGAGTGAAGGTCAAATATAATAATCATTGTCTCAAATTTGAACTATTTGACTATTGTCATTTGTTTTAACAATCATTTCGTTTTTATTCAATTGTCATATTTTATCACTTGTCAGTTGTGTGAATATCTCACGAGTAACTATAAGTTTACTAACTTACAATTTTATAGATTCAATAATACAAATTCTGTTAAGATCTTTAGTTATAAAACCAGAATAGTTGAAATTGATTTCCAGAAAAAATAGACTTTTATAAAAAAATATAACCGTTTACGTGCGTTCATAAGTACATACACACTTTCTTTTTATTTTATTATTACTTTGGTATACTTATAGATTCAAAAAATTTGATTAAATGTAAAGTAGCAAATTGTTCGTGGTTTGACAACGAAAAACTTAAAAGCATAACCGACTTCCGACACAAAAGTCGTAACCCTAATTATCTTTCCCTTCTCATGACGCGCCTAAAGAAGTATAACTTCAAAAATCAACGACATTTCTGAAAACCATATTTCTATGCGATTACAATTCACTAGCAATAAAAAGATTTAAAGATATAATCTCAATTAGCTTATTAACCGTTCATGCATTGTTCCCTTTCTTAGCACTAAAAAAAATATAAAAAAAGAAATAAAACTCGTCTTATTTAATCATTCTATGAATTTTATCTTTATTTTTGTTATGATTTCGAATATCGATTCCTGTATATCCGGTCCACTTGAATTTATGTGATCTTTATGAACTAAATTAGTTAGATCGAATTAGAAAATTGACCTATCCTACTTCATCACAATATTTTATTTTTATTGCAGAGTACGAAATAATAATCAATTATTTAATAAATAAATTTGTATTTACTGTGGGGGTATGAAAATAAAAGTCAATTGATTAATAAATTAATAAATTAAGTTTTGTTTTCATCTCATTCCGTCATAAAAAGTTTGTAAAAATTCAAAATATATTAGAATTTGAATCCTTTCTACTCGAAATCATTAGAAATCTTGTGATTTTTCGAATATTTGAAAAGTGAATAAAAAAGAAACTATTTATCATAGACGTCTTGATATTTGACAATATATTGTAACGTGATGTCTCAAAACTGTATTGCGATGGCGTTTATTCGTTCTTTTAATTTCTTTTGGAAATAAATAATCACTTTCACACTTAACAATCACTTTTTTTATTACACTTGTATACACTTTTTATTACACAATTACACTTGTCAAAACAATCACTTAAATGACAATAATCACTTTTAATTCAAATCACACTAATAACCGCTTGGTAATCGCTTTGTTGTAACGAAAATTCAAGATGAACTTCGATACAGAACTGTCGACTGTTTTGAACTGAGCGCCTTATATACCCGCAACCCAACATTCCAGAATGATCTCCAAGGTTCGCTAATGTTCGAGAACCTTCTACGTTGGTGGGAGAGAGATAGAAGTCACTCAGCCAATCGCGTGCCGGTATGGCACAAAGAGAGAGACAGACTTTGCCCCTTTCCGTTACAATATTAACATGTTTTGAAAATATAGGTGATTATTTTACAAAGAAAATAAGTCTATGGAGAAAGTTCAATTTTTATAACTCAAACTAAAAATTACTGGATATCAAGTAAATTTTAACATGTTTTATGATAACAAATGCAATTTCTAAAAAAGTATATTGTACTCTATGATTAATTTTTGATATTAAATTAACATTTAACGAAGTTTTTGATAGAGTATTTTAATTTATAAAAACTAAAATCGTCAATATCTTAAACAAAAAATTTTTATGAATCTAGTCTATTTTGGAATTTTCTTGGGAAGAAAAATATAGCTTACAAATACACATAAGTATATCATTTGGTTCCCGATTTTTACTAATATTTTAATCATTTTCGGAGATATCAACGATTACGTTATACAGTTCTTAAAAGTGTAAATTTTCTTGTTTTCAATCTTTTTCTCGTTTACTATAAAATATACGCAAAACTTTGAAAGAACCTTTTTTGTACAAAATTTTATCAGATTTTTTTTTTTGGTAATAACTATTTTATATGTACCTATCGCAATTAAAAAATTATAACAAAAAAAAATTGTTTGGAAAAAACAATTTGGAGTTAGGGGAAGTGGTGCTCAAGGATGACGGATTTTTTGGTTGAAATCATAATTGGAACCTTATTTGTCGATATGTAATAGTTTGGCTTTGCGAACATAATAGTGGATTCAGTAAAAATTTATCTTCCACGAAAGTACTGATAAATTACTATTTTGATATATTTTTATAGTTTTTGTATTTTTTTAACGTTCGTATGTTTTCGTTGATTTATTTATTGATTTTATTTTTCAATTCTATTTTATATGATGAGTACTAAACAACCCGTACAAGATATAAATTTTAATTTCAATCTGGGTAATAAGAAAGGCTTATTCGAAACAACAAGGCAGATACCCCAAAATATTTATAAATTTATATAATAAGAATATTTCAATTTTCACCCAATTAATGCGTAAATATTGGTATTAAGATACATTTGTATTAAATTTACTAAGCATATTAAAACTAAATGTTAACTAATAAATGACTGAATTCATTTTAATAAAATATATTATAGTTTTTATACATTGTGTAACGTATGTATTGTTCTATTCACGTTTTAGTACTAGGTGTGTTAATATGAAACCGGAGCTTGCCAATAAGTGGTGTTGAGGGCCAATAAAGGGTCCGCCACACTATGTTATTAAGGAATTTTTTTACTAAGAAAGATTTTAAATTCGCAAAAGTGTAAGCTCACGATTTTATTATTTTTAATAGCATTGAACGTATCGAGTTTTGTACCTAAAAAGTTCGTGGATGATTTTCTATTACTATTGACACAAAAACTGCGGCAGAATCGCGTCAAATGCTTCTCAAAGCATATGTTGAGCATACTTTTACGAAATCTTAGTTTTTTAAGAGGCTTTAAAATGGTAATATCGACGTGAAGAACGAAGAAGGTGGAAGACCACCGAAAAAGTTTGAAGACATCAAATTGTAATTATTGGATGACAATGGTAGTCAAACGCAACAGCAACTTGCAATAATAGATTTAAACCAAGCTTTAACTCGAAAAAAGGCCAAAATATTGATATGGGCAATACAAAGTGATCTTACAGCATGACAATTCCCCTGGGGACATAGAAAAGCGAGTGAAAGATATGATTGAGGCACTCAATTTGGAACTATTTTTATATGCGGCTTACTCCCCAGACTTAGTTTCTTAATATAATTACTTATTTGCATCGATGGAACATGCACTTGCTGAGCAACACTTCACATCTGACGAAAATCTATAGAAGTGATTTGACGAAAGGTTTTCCTCAAAAAATAAACTATTTTTTTGGCATGGTATCTTAAAATCGACAAACTGTCTTAAAGATGACAAAAGTAGGATATTATTTTGGAATAAATTAGTATTTTCATTCATGGTCTTTGGTAAATTGTTCACTACATAGTATAAATACATCATTACGGAAAAATATTGGAAGTAGTGGAAAGTAATCCTTATGGCCTTATGTATAACTGAAGAATGAAAAAAAAATCCCATTGCATATTATAATTTTTATATATAAACGCAAAAAATTAATAAAAAATGTGTTACAGCAGTTAGAACTTCAAAATGATAATGATGATCAAGATTATATTTATGATGATTTTGACTCAATAAATATTGCTAACAATAAAAATAATCAATTATCACAAGATTTGGAGTCTGGAAATAATTCAACACAACCAGAATTATTAAATGATATCAATGTGTCATATTTACCTATCAATTTATCAGAACAATCAATTGCAAAACAAGATAATAATAGATTTTGCACATTTATATATGTACATTTTTTTTAATCGATAAAGGACATTATGAATATAAAATAAAACCAATTTTCAGTTATGAAAAACTTGTATTTTGACAGAAAAAAGTTAAAATTTCAATGAACAAATGAGAGCCCGAAAACGATGGGTGCGCCTATAGGTCTTCTGTGACGTCACAGTACGTATCAATACGCGTATTGAAATAGAGATGTAAACATACTATTGAGAGGTTACCATAGAAACAGTAATAATTGATACAATTTTTGACATTTTTCACAATTTTTTGCCATGGAAAACATTTTTATACCTTAAAAATTACTATGAACTTTTTTCCCAGTAGTAAAGGTCAGTAATGGTTGTGTAGATTATAAATGGTTTAAGTTAGAGACGCCAAAAATAGTAATTTGGCCGAATACCGAATAATGAATAATCGGTAAGTCTCTTGGCCGAAGTGCTAAATATTCGGCAACACTTAGTAACTTTCGTGGGTGACATGTTTAACCTAGCAGTAATGATGTGATGTACAGATATTTTGCTTAGTAATCAATTGCTTTTTTCTTATTTAAAATTAAAATTTTGCATATTAGATGTCAAAAGAGTGATGAGCATGAGCGTGATTTTATTTTTGACTCGAAAGCAAAACTTGTTTAAAAATTTTGTTTTAATTTTATTTTAAGGAAACAATCTTACTTATATCTCATTAATACATTTTTGAGTAACATGTGTTTTTTTTTATGATTTGGGATTTGGTATTCAGCCGAATACCGAATATTAAAATAAGTAGCCAAAAAGGCAGAATACCGAATAGTAGCCCAATATTCGTGGCGTCACCAGGTTAAATTATTAACATGTTTTAACAATTTAAGCAACCTTTTCCTTTGTGGTTAAGTACATTTGTTCTAGGAAAACATCAATGGGATTTTTAAATTTCGCATTGTGATGTCATAGTAATGCCGGGCCAATGTGAGCTCGTTTTAGACATTTTGAACTAAACGTTTTTTTTTTTGAATTTTTAAATGAATATTTCATAGATTTTATTAGTTAAAGTTAACAACGAACAACCACATTATGTTTTAATATTTGTTTAGAACATTTTTAAGACATTTAAAATTATTTTTAGACCATGTGCATCAGGTCTATAGTAGTAACAGTTTATATATGTTAACATCTTAAGCTAAGTGTACACTTAAGACAACATCTCGAGATAACGTCTCGAAACTTGCTTTAGGGTGCTTTTAAGATCACTGTGATATCGGAGACTTCAGTTGGAGATTTGTGAGCGACTAAAGTCACGAAACTAGGAAAATTCGTGTTCACACGAAAGCCAGTATGCAGTAATTGTGGGACTTGGTTAGCCTACTTACTTTAAATTTTATTTTCAAAAATGGGTTCATGTCAGTTTTTTGCCTTTTTAATTGCAAAAACGGAAAATGAAAGAAGATCGCTTTTGACTATTTGATTACAAAAGATTGAGTTTCTGTGTTATTTATTAATTTAATCTGGTAATAATTAATTATGCAATAAACTTTTTAGATAAAATACTTTAAATGATTTTGAAAATCGCACACAACTACATAGTTGTGCAGTTAAATAAACAAAAAAAGGTACACAAGCAGACATGCAGCGG